>CM048660.1:2966250-5920000 GCA_026401315.1 Dysphania ambrosioides | reverse complement strand
TTAAAAAAAAAAGCTTAAAAATTAAAAAATTAAAAAAAAGCCCTATTCTTTTTCTTTCTTTCCTGTGCTCTACCCTTTTTCCATCTCTTCTCTATTCCCTATTTCTTTCTTTCTTTCTCCCCCGTGTTCCTTGCTTCTCTTCTATCTCATGTGCTACCCTCCTTCTCTTCCTTCTTCTCACCTTCCTCACTCCCTCACCTCTCTGTCCTTTTCTCTTCATGCTTGCCCTTCCTCTCTACTACTGCTACACCGTCTCCTTCGTTCTCTCCTCCTCTCACTTCATCTAGGCGCAACCCCTAAACCACTATCTCTCCTTCTCTTAAACCCGCCGGCAAACCCACCGCGCACACCAACCACTACCTAGCCAACATCGCTATACCCCGTTGTCGACTTCTCCTTGTCCTCTCTCCTCACCCAGCCGTTTGCTTGGAACCCATAGCCGTCCCACCAGCGACATTATTGTCCCTTTCTCTCTCCCTACATATCTGAGCATTAATGGCCAACAACTGATACAGTGAGTGTTTCCTTCCTTTCTCTTCTAGTTCTGAGTATTTGATTTTACTATCTTAGATAATAAACCCTAAATTATTGTTTTGATACAAATTCTTGTTCTAGATTATATACAAACGTGTATATTGCATGTTAATATTATAGCATAAAATCATGTTAGAAGTTACATTTCATACCTAGTTAACCTCTGATTTAACATACTATCAGATAGAAGTTTATGAACCTTATATTTTAATTGTTAATACTTTTTTTGGGGACTTAATATCTTGTATAAAATAAAAATGAAGAAAATTATTCAGAAAATCGATTTATAAACGATGTATTTGAGTCAAGTTAGCATAAATATTATTGTTTACATTCCTCCTTAGACAGGTTTATTTCTTAGAAGGATAATATTGAATGTTCTAAGTGAGTATCATCATTTTTGTATTCAGAAAAATAATATAGTATTTATTACTAATGAAAGGTTAGTTTATATTGTAAGGTTTATTGCATAATTTGAAAGCATGACATACTCTGAATGTCATAAAATTGGGATTCGGGTCAAATACTAGTTTTATTATGTATAGGATGAGAATGGGTAGAAGTATTTAGAATTCAATTTTGAAATTGGGAATGTGTTCTAGAATGGTGCTTGAAAGATTTAAATTAGTTCAAATGTGTTATAGTTGTTTTAAATGATTTTAAATTCTTGTTATCTTACTTATCAAAAATATGAAGTATTTTGACTTATGGCTAGCCTAGTTTTACTAGAGAATATGAATTGTGTAGTTATTCATTTTCAAACAAATATTTTCATAGTTTGAATCATTAAGTACACTTTCCTTCTTACTAAAACCAGCACATAAGTTATTTATATAGGAAAAATCATTAAAATGACTGCTGACATCCTATGTAACTTCCTTGTAATTGACTCGGCAACCCTAGAGAACACATCATTCATTGGAGTCTGGTTAAATTTGCCCAAGACCAGCTGACGATTTAGGACTTCGGTGTTCCAACTATAAGGTACTCAAGAATCAGTAAAGATGAAGGTGGCCATATCACTAGTAGAAATTCATGAAATTCATCTAATTGCTTCAGTGTAAATACTGCACTTTTTTGAAATACGAAGCACATGAAGATATGTATGAAACCATAAGCATTGATTGCTGCATTTTTTTTAAATAATCATAGCATTTCTTTAAAAACTCCAACATTTGATTAATTGTTGCGGTTTCACTTGTGTTTTAATGTTTATCCTCAACCACTCACATTGAATTCCCATAATCCTAACTTCTCTCTAACGCACCACATTGCTCAAGACTCCTCCCGCTCGTACCTCTCGCTTTCGCACCTCCCAATGGTTGGACAATGCATCTGGGTGCACCATGAGCATTGTGCACCCGCTCCAAAAAAAATGTACATTACGTACATGAAAAATGTACATAATACACATGCGAGTTATGTACATTCCACATAACTCACGTGTATACTATGTACATTTTTCATGTACATGATGTACATTTTTTTGGAGCGCATGCACCAGGAGCATGGTGCACTTTCGAATTTGAGTCGCACCTCCATTGAATGGAGTGAGTATTTTGATTTGGCATTGACCCCCTCTCTCTCTCCCATTTTTATTTAAAGAAGTTTACATACTCCAAACACTAGCCTTCTAAAGGTGATGCCCTAGTCTATATTTTTTTATTTAATTTATGTTTTCGTTTCTTCTACATTTTTTCTGATGTTTTTCTTCACTTTGAGAACCAAATATAGTCGATAGAAAATGAAGAATGATCGATACTCTGTGAGTTTCAAAAATACAACACTCGTGGTTTTGGGATTAGTTTTGATAGTTGATTTCCCTAACGATAAAATGTCAATAAAAACTATACACATTGCACTAGTGGATGGTCAAATATTGCAGTTATGGTCCCAATAATACGTGGGCAAAATTTGTTTGTGGCATTGTACTCAGAAATGGCAAAAAAGGATAGCCAAAAAACAGAAAAATAGTTCAAGATACAAAAAAGGTTACCTGAACTCTAGCGTAACCTCACAAATGTTGCGAGAATTGAAAACTTCCTAGTGTTGATGATAAAATGACTTGTATAACCTTTGAGTTCATTAATTAAAAAAAAAAAAACTCTTTAGTATAGTATTTGAGCTCTGTTGATATATACTGTAAAGATTTAACAAGATGCATCACATGATTATAGTTTGGGGGCATATTACATTAGCTTTCTTATAGTTAAGGGGAATTACCTAACATTAAATACTGCTTTATGGACTATGAATTAAGGACTTCATTTAATTTGTATGTGTTTCAAATTCTTCTAGATGATTAGAGGTTAATACTTAGTTTTGATACTTGGTTTTAATACTTAGAATTTCTTCTTGTTTAAATACTTAGTTATGAAATTTGCAGAATTTGGGACAATTTATTTGTCGTGCTTTCAAATGCATTTCGAAGACATTTTGATCGACTTCTAATTGAAGGTGCTTCTCGTATTTGCTCTTGTTCTCTTGAATAAATCATCTCTAGGAATATAAAGCATAAATATGCAAGTTGTTCATGTAATATAATTATCATGTCATTAGAATTAGAAAAATATGAAATTAATGTATTTTATTTGTTGGACTATGTATGGTGATTGAAGATTGGTTTGAATTGATGGAGAAAATAGGTGTGATGTAATGATAGGATTTGTTGGGGGGAGTCTCATTATAGGGAAAACTTTGTCAAATTTTTTAGTAAAAAGTGTTGTACTAATTGTCCTTATTAGATCTACCATCAATGATATTTGAATTTTCTTAATGAAAAGTGTTTTCATAGTTTATTAGATAATCCCATTACACTGTATGAATTAACATATTATTACTATGAATATGTGTCTTATGATGAATTAGTGTCTTACTATGAATTGTTGTCTTACTATAATTAACATATTATTACAACATCAAAAGAGTTAGATATTTCTTGAATGTATTTTCTCCTTAATGTATAAAATAATGTTTTTGATGATTAATTACATTGCCTTGAACTACCTTTTCAAACTTATTTATCGTTCAATATTTAGTAGTTTGAAATGGATTGAGATTGGATGTACGATAACTGAACCTTAATGGAGTACTTATGAGGGGTTAGGAGTTTGCTAAAGTAGACATCAACTTGAGAATCAATCCGAGATAATTCTCTATCCTTGTTGTGATTGTAATAACTCAATCGAGGTATTGTGATATTAATGAAATTAAAGATTATTTAATTTTTCAAGGCTTTGAAGTAGATTATCTAAGGTGGACTTGGCATGATGAAATGATAGATTTTAGGGCAAGCTCTAGTAACAAGGCAATAAGGGGCTAGACACCTTAAAATGAAGATATTGTTAATATAATCGAGGACTACAATGAGGATAGTGATCAGGATAGAGTAGAGGAGGACAAAATAGAGATGAGAGGTTGGAAGACGTAGAGAATCCTTCTAGTATTTCGCACAATAAGCAGAATGCCACCATGAAACTCTTCAACTTAAAGACACGTCACAACTACCAGATTCTCGAGGGCAACAAACTGCCAGATTCTACGTACGAGGCAAAGAAACTCATGTTTCCTATGGGAATAGAGTACGTGAAGATCCATTCATTCTGAAATGATTGTGTGCTATATCGAAATGAGTACATGGATCCATGCATCAAATCACCTAATTCACTGTGTATTTCTAGCATTTGGGGTCTTTTGTTGCATTGCATAAAAATTGCATCACTTTCATATATTCTTATTGCTTTGTTAATTAGTGCTTTGCACTGTTAACCACAATTTTTTAGCATAAAAAATCATAGCAATTTAGTAAATCTCTACTTGTGTATTCCAGTTGAGAGCACAACACCTCGTTTTCTTTCTAAAGGATAACTATCTTTTCATTAATTACATTTTTAGGTTTTTGTAGCTCCTGGATATTTTCCATGATATTTTGATGTATTTTCTTGACATATTGTGTTATTCGGCTTTTCGATCATTATTCATACGGTGGGCGACAAACAATTTAGGCAATTTTGATAGATAGTAAGGGTCTCAATAGCTTTACAAGGAGTTAATAATCAAAGCTTTGCAACGTGAATAAACTTAATTAAACTTACTCTACTTCTTTTGGATTAAAAATCTTTGAAAGTGAATAAACTTATGAATTAAGACTATTTTGTGGTTACTATATTAATTATTTGGATGGTGGAATAAAATCTACATTTGCTCGGATGTGCACCCATTGTTTTGATGGGATGGCTGGACTTGAATCGATGTAAACTATTTTGGAGGTAAAACTTTAAGGTATCGGAGGGAGTTAATCATTGGAAAAGTCGTCATTTTGTAATGTTATTCAATAAGTGGGGCATATCATTAAAGTAACCTTCTTAAATATAAGTGGGATATTAAAGCTACCTTATTAAACGTAAAGGTGCCCTAAAATCTTATTTAAAATAAAAAGGATAATTGTGGAAATATTATATTATAGGGTAATTCGGAAGAAGAATTCAATTATTTTAAATAGGAAAAATACTTTTAAAAAAACCTTTTCAAAAAAGTGAAAAGATTATTTAAAAATAAACTATCTAATTTAGTTGTTAACAAAAGCATCGGTCACATCATAAGAATGCTAAAGGTCATATATGTACAGACAACTCGCATGCATGTCATACTCCTAAAACCTTTGTTACTCCACTAGAATTTCTACATTAAAATAACCAACTTGTTTTAGATATATCTCACACTTAGTATTTGATGATGCAACGACAAAAACTTGTATCCAAGTAAAATAAAAATGTTACCTAACTTGGACTACTCTAGAGCTATATGCCCATCAAATGAGAAATTAGTTAAGTAAGGATCGCCTTACACCTAGCTGTGCTCACCGTCTGCCAGAAACAACTATGTGCAAACATTTAATGTCGCCTAAGAGATCCGTCAATAAAAGAGAGATAACGGTGATACAACTCTAAACATAGGAGAAGTCGAAGAGGCAAGAGCACCGTACCAGGGTACATAGTACCATTGCATACTCCAGTACTCTACAATGCTCAAGGTAAATTCTTCACCTCACCAGTTACCGCCATTATGTTCAGTATCGTAGACGACTAGACTTGGCGATTTTTTGGGTAGATAGTTATTTTGAAGGGTGTGGTTAACTCTATAGGTGTTGGCGATGGCATTGTTGTAGGGCTCGTATATTCAAGATTGAGCTATTTGAAGACGCTCAACTTTTGTACGTTGCCCAAGACGAAGGAAAAGAGGAAAAACCAAACCCTGAAAAGTATTTGGAGGATGGATCCATCTGCTAAATCCAATTTTTGGTTCAATGAACTGGTATGAGAGACTTCTAATTTCTGATTGCTTTTCAGGTAGTTGTGCCTTTTTTTTTGTTGCATTATTTAGCAATACGGCGTCTAAATTATATTATATAGTGCTGTAGTACAGTAGTAGTAATAGTAAGTTTTAGACGAGTTTGGATGGTCAGTCATAGGTTTTGTTATAAGTTCGCCTCATACTTGTTGCACTTTTTAGTATAATGCTTTCTTCAATAATATATCTATCCTTTCTCCTAATTTCCAAGGGTACGTGTGACAGTCTAAATCTAATTTTTATCTTCCTATCAAAATTTTTTGACTACTTCATTTATCTCTCTCATCATATCCTTAAATTTCAAATCTCTAACTATCTCACAGTAAGTTTTTACCCGTTTTGCTTCAATCTTGTATTTGGCCAAATATAATTTGATTATTTTTGAAATTAAAAACTACGAGCATAAAATTTTGAAACTTTTCAACTCAGTAGAAATGTAGAATGTAATATTTTAAAAGGACTACGAGTAGCAATAACATGGTGCAGCAAATTGAATGAATGAACCAAATATGAATGCATTTACTTGTAGTTGGTTAAAGTACAAGATGTGATATCTTGCATCTTAGATTAAATTTTATTTATATTTTTTTCTTGTAATTTTTCTCTACACCTAGAATTTCTTACCTATAATCATATACAAGTACAACTATACCTTAGAGAGTATTTTTTTGATTATTTTCAATAGTAAAAATTTAACAAATGAATAAAATATATGAATGTATCTAATTCTAAATGCAACTAATTGGCTACATGTTAATTAAACCTTGTTCTTTACTCCCTGGAAGACAAATAAATTCAGTCCAAAACTACCCAATTACTTAAACTTAAGGTTCCTCCATTTTGATGTATAACATTACCATTTCTTATAATCTAGATCCGTAAGAATAGTGCTGTTATATAGACAACAAAAAAATCAGATCGGTTTTTACCAGAACATTACAGTAATACTCTAAAAGGAACGATCATTCTCTTTAAAATACCCCAAAAATAGAGACAATGGAGTATCTCTGATTTCTTTTTACCAATGTATGGGTAGAACGTGGGAGTATCTCTAATTATGCGGAGCATGTCTTTGACCAAATGGTTACCTCTTTCAGCATAATTCTAAAATCCTTGCGTGTCAGATACCACACGTTATACTGGCATACTCTATTTGATAATCGGTTCCCATTCCCAGAAATCAACTTTAGGATTCTAATAGACTGTGTCATTTATCTGAATGTATCTCACAATTCCCGGCGGATCTGGGTGGCCGTCCCTTGTGCGTAGGATATGAGTAATTCATTTAATTTATTTTTAACCTATCTGAATATATGTCAAACTGGTAACTCACCGATTAAACCAATTCCTCGGTATTTGCATTAATAGACTTAATGCATTTAATGCGTAGACTTCCATATCGAGTATGGTAAATAATGAACTATATAACAAGATTTTTTATTTTTTATTTTTTATTTTTAATTATTGTGATAGCAAGACAGACTACTGTAACATATTTGGTGTTATCTGACTTACCTTTATATTATTATATATATGAACTATTTTACGCAAGTAACAAAGATTCCTAATGACTTCATATCTTTTAATGGCTTAAAATGTTTTAAGATTTGTAGTGTATAAGTCACGAATGACTATTTAAAATAAAATGCTTGAACTGAAGTGCGTGGTTTTGAGTTCCACGAAGATGCATGCAATGTACTCCTACTCCGTACTAGCATGAATAACGTCCTGCATGTTAACTTTATAAAAAAACGAAACAAATAATTTACAAGATCTTAGAAATATTGGAATGAACTTCGTTTACGATGAAGTATGTCATATACCTAAAATTTTAAAACCATAGTTAACCAGCCCTAGAGCTGTCAGTTTTAAACTTGAATTGCTAACCTAATAATATCTACTCGATTCAGACTAACTCAATCTTCTTTAGAACCTGAAAGATGAAGCTTATAATCCAATCCAACTCATTCCAACCTGAAACCAACTCGAAAATAAAACAAAAAAATTGCAAGATTTTAGAGATATTGGAATGAACTTTGTTTATAATGAAGTATTTCATATACCTAAAATTTTAAAACCATGATTAACTAGCCCTATAGGTGTCAGTTTAAAAATTGAATTGCTAACCTAACAATATCTACTCGATTCAGATTAACCCAATCTTCTTTAGAACCTGAAAGGTGAAACTTATAACCCAATCCAACTCGATCCAACCTGAAACCAGTCCGAAAATTAATTTTACCAGAAATTGACTTGACGAGAACCCGACTTGCTATCAAGCAGAAGATATATAACTCAATTCTAAATTTACCCAACTCGTTAACAACCAAACTTGATAGTAAACCTACATGTAACACCCAGAAACCGATTCACCCTAATAAACAAATTGACATGGCCTAATTGATAGCATTCTTAATTAGATTTTATCTGACAAGACAAACTTGTTAGAAGTCCAAGAATTGATTTTACCCGCATCATTTATTATTACTATTATACTAAACTAACTTGTAAACATTACGAAACTTATTCAACTTGACAACTAACTCCCTATGTGTTTCTATGTTCCATACTAACTTGGGCTTTTGGAATAATTAAAGAGTTAGGATCTAGATCGATCATGGAGGACCTTCTCTAGACAAATAAGACAATAGCAAAATTATATAATGTTCATAAATGTGATGTTCCTAATATGATTAGGGCGCTTTGTCAACTAATTAGTATAAGCATTATTAGTGTCTATTACTGTGTGTCCTGTATGAGTTAAGTAAAAGCCATAAGATATGCTAACGTAATGATATTATCATCGTATCAAGGTTGGCTGATTTAGAGAGTTTAGTAACTATATAGTTATTGGCTTCATAATAAATCAAATGTATATAAAAAGTGCTTGAAGCAAGAAAGAAATTGATCGATAATGAGAAATTGTCATATTGGAACTAAAGAGTACTCATAATTTTGACTTATTGGATCTCCTTTTCATTAGGAGAAGAGCCTTGATCATATTGTAACTAACTTGTCTTAGTAAATGACTCAAAACCTATTTTCTTCAAACTCAAACCGAACTAACCCAAAATGACTTTAATCGACTCAATCCAATGTTCCAACCAAATTTGAAATAAATCGTCTTAAACCGTTCAAACCGAACTAATCATGACTCAAACCGAATCAAATTCAAATCTAACCCGATCAGAACCCATGTAAGAAAATAAGGGATTAAATCTAAACCAATTATCGACCTAGCCCGAATCGAACCAACTCGAAAGTAATTGGTAACCCATTTTAAGCAGACCTGATTAGTAGGGAATGTGTTAGTACCAGACTGAACCCATTCCAATAATTTGAATTGACACCCCTAACTAACACTCTCTAAATGAAAGGCTATTATACAAAAATTTTAAGTGCATTATAGAATGACAAATAACAAATAGGAGAAATTTATTCTATATGACTTTTATTTTCCTTACATTTAGCGCTACCTAAAGCGTATTTCAATTAATATTTTTTTTTCAAATGACAAATGCACAACTAACATAAACATTGATGAATATAAACAACATGAAATGTCATATGATCAAAGCATTCCAAATCAACTAGCTAATTGTCAACTATTACTTAGATGACTATATTATATCCTTATGTACTAAAACCATTAAAAATATACCAATTCTAACTCACATTGACCCTTATTAAATATGATGATGAACTTGTTTTCTGAAGTCATTTTTATCTAAAGACAGTGATCATTTATTAACTTATAGTGTATCGGTCTGTTACTAGTTATGGGCTAGAGGTCATAGTGAGCCTATCCAAGGGCCCATGACCAACACTCATAATGAGAAGTTTTATCTAGTACATAAAGAAAAGTAGTTATTATTCCTAGTCCCAACTCCCTAAGTCATGTCAATCCAACATAGTGTCTAGTATATAAGGATGAATTCAATCCATACTTAACCAACTTTTAAAGTATAAACACTTCATTAATGATCTATACAAAGATATGATCAATCCGACAAAACTGCTAGTGTTGAAGGATTTTCTTAGATCTTAAGTATTATTTTGACTTGAGCATGAGTTTCCTTGTATACCAACCACAAGGGAATTGACCTTATTTGTACAGGTGTTCATCATCTTAGAGATTCAAAGAAGCTCTTCGTGAAGTTCTAACCAACAAATTTGAACAACACTCAATTGACTCTCATTTTCAAAACGAATTAATTTAGCACTAGAAGGAAGACCTTATAGAAAATACCAACATCTTTTGAATATTATGTAAACAATGGTGGATATCGTGCGATCTACCAACACAAGATTCCTATCAAGATCACAAGAACAATGTTTTGATGAACCTTCATCAGTTGAGGTACCTAAGAAACATAACAGGAAAGGAATATTCCTACATCCTAGATGCAAGGGGCTAAAACATTAAATTGGGGCGGCGAGGCCAAGAAAAACCCTATAGATAAAAAGTTCAAAACCATTCATATTGAAGTCTTAGGTGCATATTCTTTTCATAAACAGAGGGGTGGGTCGCAACATGAGTAGAAGAACGTACTTAGGCATAAAGGGATTAATTCTGCAATTATTGCAAACCTTTCAAGTACTTCCAATATCCTAAATGTAGCCTAGAAAGGAAAGCACATTAAGGTGGAGAGGTTTATCTAGGCGCGCTCCCAAAATAGGTGTGTTCACATCTTACAGAATGACTTATTCTACAAGAAGTTACCTCTATCTCCAAACGACTCGGAAAGGAGATCTGAACGTGTCTCTTGTTAAACAAGCGCTTATACATAGACTTGCAAGAATCCATGTGGGAAACCACTGTCTAGAGGAGGAAACACCCATGGTATTTCCAAGAATCTCCTCCATCGACTAGTTGTGATATCTATATAAGAGTGTGGAACTTAGTCTAAGAAGATATGTATATAACCAAGTAGACTCATGGCATCACACCCAAGTGTATAATGTTAGAAAGGTACCCGCTAAGGATCGCCTCTAAGATTATGTGAAAATGTCATATCCTTCCACTGTGAAGAATATACATAAAGTAAACCAAGGTCCAGAGTACGCAACAGGCTTAGACTAAAGGGGTCCAAGGTTCAATCTTCATAGGTGACTGGGGAAAAGGCCATTAGGTTACCCATAAGGTCTCTATTTTATGCAAACATCCTAGATTATCTTGCATCCAGGGTAATAAATATGTTGAGAAAGGAGATCTCCAAGACCATGTAATGATGACGGCTCCATCTAAGATTTATGTGCTACAAAAATGATAATAAGTGGAAGAAGCCTATAGCTACCATTGAACGGTGTATCAGCCTAAAGAAAACCTTAGAATACTTGATAAGTAGCACGATGTTTGGTAAAAGGAATAAGAATTAGGCTTCAGGAAAAATAGAGGAGACTCACTAGTGTCGTCAAAAATTTGCAAGAATTCGAGCGGGGAGGAAGACCTCTGTGATAAAAAAAAGCCCACTTACAGTAGCTCAAAGTAAGACCGCTGTGATAAACATCCTAGATTATCTTGCAATAGTATCAATGTAAGTCTAATCCTTGTTTATAATTACTGGTCTAATCCTGATGAAATGAAGATTTGGACCCCCAACATGTTCAGTAGGTGCAAGGGTAGATAGAGGAAAAGTTGTTTTTAATGCATGCTCATCATGTGGAATCAAAAGAAACTTCTTCTCCTTCTTGGCCTACTCCACAAGCTCCTAATTAATCTAAAGAAGGTATACAAGCCACATGAAACTTCTAGTTGCCATTTTGCGTTTCTCCAAAATTTCCCTTCTAACCCTCTTATTCTCAGCCTGGATGGTCATCTGAATGGCGTCGACTTAAGCCTTCTTATATGCCTTTTTCTTCTTTTTTCTCAAAAGCTCAACCTTTTATTCAAGAGAAGCCTTCTATTCCTGGCATATATCATTCTTCTCCATGTGGAGCTAGTTGACCTAGTGCTAAGGCTCTACTTTAGATGCAAACCTTTGCTTTAAGATCAGCCTTAAGCTTAGTCATATTTTTCTTGATAGCCTTGATATTTTCCTTAAGTTATTTGAGCACGGCATTGAAATATGCCACCTGCTAATTATAAGTGTCTGTTTCCTATTGAAGGAAAGACCTTAATTGACCATTGTCGGTCAGTAGGCCTTAAGTTTTAGTCACTTTAAGCTCAAGGTCTTCCCGAAGCCTCCTATTTTCTTCAGTAAGGTAGTGGAAACTATAAAGCAACCAAACACTGGTTCTCCATCTTGTTAGCATCCTCAATCTTCTCTTTTAAGCTTTGAGCTTCTCTCAAATAGAGAGAGATAAATAGAGGATGCAACGACTCTAGCACACTAGTCCTAGCAGTGGCTTGACAAAAGAAAAGTAACATATGCTAGAGGGTTCTATGAGGAACTACTAAGCAAATAAGACTTCTAAGAAAGAAAGGATCTAACCCAAACAAGCTTGAATAACTTTAGACTAGAGCTCCTTGTGACTTTACTCTTATCTAAATTTGAGGCATCTAGTGTCATAGACTCTTCATAGAAAAAACCACCTAATTAGTCGCAAAGTGAGAAAAGTCATTTAAGCTTTAAGAGTATTGTTAAATGGCTCACCTAGATTTTCAGGCACAGGTTGAGGTTAGGCCTAACGCATGTTGCCTTTAACAATATAGGGATTAATACAATATTAAAATGTAGTTTTCTTATTAGTACTAGTCTGCTCTCCAAAAGAGACTATATTGATCACTTCCCCTTCAATTTTCCTCTGATTAGGTTAATCTTTGACCTCCTTAGTATCACATTTCTTTTAAGCCAAATAAGGCACGGACTCTTCTAGGTACTATAGGGACAAGTCTATATTAGAGGAAATATCCCTCTTTTTAATGGACTCTATCCTAGAGCGTTCCTTCCCAGCAAATAAAGAGTCTATTTTGGGTCCCTCCTCAGCAGCCTTCCCTCCTTAGCACCTCTTAACCCGAGCAGTTTATCTATATGCCTACTTTAGAAGAAAGGCCTTATGCAAAGCTTTGATATCCTAGGCTAGTAATCTAGTGGAAGGTCATCATCATTATTAAGTTGAGGGAGAAAGGAAGAACCAGAGATAGAGAAAAGGGGCATAGTGTGAAAGGGATGCATATCTAGAAGAACCATCAAAGCCAAATGTGTAGGTTTTGGCGAGAAGAGATATAAAATAATGGTATAAACTCTTTAACTTCTTCCTCTATATGCTCATAACTTTCAGGCTAGGGGTAGGCTCTAACATATCAATAGCATGTTCACTGACTATGCACCTAGAATCATTACCACATCTGCTACCACGACCTAGTCATTTGAGGCATAACAGGGTCCCTCTATAACAAAGGTTCTATGAGATGCTCTCTCTTACTTGATGTTTCATCCACTAGGTTATGCTCCATGTCCCTAAGGTTGTCGAAACACCAATCAAGTTCAGTACTGTAGATGACTTAACTAATTCTAGTGTATAGTCCATTAGATGTAAGTGCAAGTTCTGGAACTTCTTCTTCCATAATAAGTACTAGGGTTTGTAAGACACCATCCTAGCTTCTAGTAGTCAATTGTTAAGAGACCTAAAACTAAAACAAATCAAGAAAGAAGTTGAGAAAGTTGAGAACAAGATAAAGCATAGTAAGAAAAAGGTTTCACGAACTTACTTAGGCCAAAAGGGCCACTGGCGCCTCAATTTCCATGTATACATCAAGATGAATGACATCCTATTGAGGAAACCAATACCAAGGTAGATATCCCTGCAACTTGTGGAAATAGTCATCCTCGCTCTTGATACTAGTGCTTCTAGGATACCCTGCTATGATCAGTAAGCACTTCACTACTTACAAGTTCTATTCTCCTTGGTTTATGCAGAGTTATAAGAGGCCCTTGGAATCTGTAAGGATGCCCTAAGTTTAGGAACCCTTAATCTAGATGGATTAGTGTTGAATGGGCTGAAAACTTACAAGAGGGGTGAATTGAAAGTGTAAGTTACTTAAAAGTTTTTGCGGAATTTAACAGAAACTTGTAATAGAAAAGGAACTTGACGAAAGGAACATAAGAGATTTAACATGAAAACCATTTATGCCAACTCAAAGGATAAAACCACGACCACTTGGGATTTCTCAACTCTTTTCACTAATAGGTAATCTTAGATTATAATATATTAGTTACTCTCAACTCAAGTTTCACTTAGAAATGAGTTCCCTTTACTAGTGACTCCCTCAAGCCAAAGCACCCTCACTTGCTATCTCTTTCTCTTTTCCTCTTCTCTCTCTTAGACTTAACATACAAGATCCCTTAATCTTGTCACCCTAGTACAATTCAGTACTACACACTCAAAGATTACTACTCAATAGATAACTTGCGTAAGGATTATAATGTTTGGAGTAAGGATTTAAGATTTTGAAAATCTAGCATAGAAAATATTTTCTCTTAAGAAAATCTATTTAAGTAAAAGCTAGTTCTGTAGAAAATAAGCTTCAAAGATGCGTTCATATATAGAGTTCTTGGCTTGGCCCAACTTCTCCATGATCTTCTTGATTTACAGAAAATATCCCATTAAATTATGAATCCTCTTTTAAATAAATTGACCTTGAGAGAGTCCTTGACATATAAACCATTTAGTTATTGATTTACAAATCCACTACTTTACATCTTAACTAAGTCTACAACACTTCCCCATAGAAATAGGAAACTAGCTAATATTTAATCCATGCAAAGTGGATATCATAACCAATAAAAAGGAAATGTGGGAGATATTTTTAAAATCACATTTTTATTATAAAATCACTTATAAAATCAAGTTTATTAAGTCAAAAATTTTCCATAAAAATATTTTCCCAAAAACTCCATTATAATGATTTATTTTCCATAAAACTCCATTAGATCTCTTTTAAAAGGAACTTTGAATTTCACTAATTAAGTTTTACACTTTTTATGTTTCAAACACTTAGACATATATGCTTACATAAATCCTATGTATACTCTTACTTAGTAATAATGCTCTCCACTACTTAGAACTTCTCTTCTAGTCCTCCATGAATTCCGACTCTGGAACTCGAATGCTCAATCTACTGGAACTCGTACTTGAATTCTTATAGATGACTGAATTTTTACTCTTTTCTTGACTTCATAATTCTTATTAAGCTTAGTGTCTTCTTTGACTTAGTATAATAGATTTAGGAACTCCCTTGCTCCTACTCCAGAACTTGCTTCCTTAGCCTACACAATACTTAGACAAACAACATCAAATGTGTTTGCATTGTCGTCACGAAAACTCATCAAATGGTGGAACAACAATAAGATATAAGACTATGCATCCTAGAAGAAAGAGGGATGTTAAAGCAGTCCACTAGGGGCAGCGAGCACTAGTAGCCTTTTTAAGTGCGGATTCCATATAACGACATAATTATATTGTTCATACACCTTTAGGAGGGAATTTTTGTGGATCAAACTCTTGTTGGCCTTCGGGTTACCCCAATGAGCTCAGACCTTGTTCATATCTGCAAGACAAGGTAGGGAAGCATTAAGCACGTCTCATGCAGCACAAAGTTAACCTAGTTTGTCGGGGCTTTGAATTGATCAAGAGAAAACTCCTTGCCAAAAGGTGGAACTTTTACCACCTATATATCCCAAACTTATTCTAAGAGGGGGAACTTTTACCACCTATATATCCCAAACTTATGCCAAGAGGTGGAACTTTTACCACCTGAATATCCCAAGCTTAATATATGTTGTCTCTAAACTACTATATTTGAACAACACTTAATTAACTCCCATTTCCAAATTGGAACATATAGTAATCCTTTTTATCATGTATTAGTCTTGAATCAAACAAAATGAAAGGTTAAGATTTATTCTCATCTTCCTCATTGTAAGATCCTTATTATTGTAGGAAAAGATAAAATTAATGAGCATAAGATAAGATATAATCAGAAGATAAGATCTAGTTAAGAGATATAGGAGAAAAATAGGATAAGAACTCAAGTAGTATAGCTCGGTTAAAAGTCTTGTAAAACCGACTATGCATGACTATAAATATCAGTATGTAAATGAATCGAGAATATATGAAAAACACTCTTAGCCTAAATATCTTGATATCAGAGCAGACACTCTTGAAGGAATTTTGTTCGGCCAAAGTCATCATCTACTAAGCCTAAAACATACCTGAAACACCCGAAGCCATTTACCAGAAGCAATGGAGGATTCTCAAAAACCCCAGGATGATAACCATGTAACTATGGCTCAACTGTTGCATATTCTAGACAAGATGAATAACAACAGGAGCACAGAAAACTATGGATCATCCTTACAAATTTCAGAGAAGCTAAACAACAAGAACTATGCTCTTTGGTCCAGACTAATACTCATGGCGATCAAAGGGAGGGGGAGGCTCAAGCACATCATTGCCTTACCCCCCCTCCACTGACACCTACAAGTATTAACAATGGAGCCAAAAGGACGCGATAGTCAGGACCTAGATCGTGGAAAATATAGAATCGGAGTTATTAAACCAGTTCCAAGATTTTCCAACGGCTTGGGAACTATGGAAAGGTATAGAGGCCGTATACAGTAGCGGGAGAGACGGACTACAAGTATACGACCTAACAACAAAAGCAAATACCATCAGACAGAGCCGAGACCCAATCGAGGTATACTATGGCAATTTGGTCACAATATGGAAAGAAATCGACAGACATATGCCAAATCCGATGACTTGCTCAAAGGATATAACCACATTCACCAAATTAACACAACAAAACAGATTATACCAGTTCTTGGCAGGTCTTGATGACTCCTTTGATAAAGATCGAAGGGAATTAGTAAACACAAAGCCACTGCTGACAGTAGACATGGCATACAACACCATCCGACGAGAAATCAAGAGAAGGGAAGTAATGAACTCCCACTTACCTAACTTACCTCAATCGGAGAACCAAGGCATCGGAAGTGGGCTAGCCACCTAGAGCCGGTCAGGGTCATCATTCCGACAAGGAGACAAAAAGGCAAGCCTTAGATGTACGCACTGTGGCGGTACACGCCATAACAAAGAAGGCTGCTTCCGCCTAATTGGGTACCCAGATTGGTGGAAGGAAGGCAAGAAGAAGGGGGCTCAACCACGAAGCCGAGGAGAAGAGACCAAGAGAAAGGGTGGCGCTGCCATGGCAAGGAGCGAAGCAGAGAAGGGGAATGAAGAAATATCTGGAGGAAACGAGAGGGAAGACGAGGGAGATGAGAGAGAAGACACAAGAAGCGGCTGCCAAATAGGTAAAGCTAGAGGAGGTTATGGGTTTTTAGGGTTTCATAACCCTAAGGCTTCCTTTTATATGAGCAGCTCAAGTAATGAGGTGGAAAACCCTAATAAACTATGGGGTGAGGATGGTGGCCCATGCAAAAACCCCGAGAATGAATGCACCTCTTTTCCAACCCAAAAAACGCGTGGAACGTTGGGCCAAGGTAATAAGTTAGGCCCAACAAATATATTTGGGCTTTCTTCAACACCGAAACCTGGAGTCTCGTGTTATACAAGGTCTGACCCTTAATGGATTTTTTATTGTGGTGCGACCCACACAATGATGTTTGACGAGAATGATTTTATGAAACCTATTAAACCCACTAAAACCATAATCCAGACCGCTAACGATGACTGTATAAAAGTCGTCGGGAGTGGAACAGTTAGAGTTGGAACTAATTTAACTCTTTCTAATTGCCTCTATATTCCATCCCTGTCGTATAAATTACTATTTGTCAGTCAACTTACAAAATAATTAAACTGCTCCGTATCACTGAAGTCGGATTGTTGTACTGTGTAGGATATTCAGATAGGGAGGACCATTGGGCATGGTATTGAGAAAGATGGACTGTACTATGTGAAGGATATTGCTCAGCCTGGAAGCGCTCTCATAAGAAAATCGGCAGAGGACAAGCTTCGAATATGGCACCAGCGCCTTGGCCATCCTTCTCTTGGGTATCTGGAACATCTTTTTCCCTCCTTATTAGGATCAAAACTAAACTTGAATTGTGAAACTTGTTTGATGTCTAAGAGTCATAGACATAGTTATCCAAGGAGCATAAGTAGATCAAATAAACCATTTTACTTAATACATTCAGATGTATGGGGACCTGCCCCAGTATTTGGCAAATATGAATTATCCTATTATGTTCTATTTATAGATGATTGCAATAGAATGAGTTAGATATATTTCATGAAACATAAATCTGAAGTTTACGATATCTTTGTGACGTTCTATTAAATGATTCTGATACAATTTCAGATGAGAATTAGTATCCTATGATATGATAATGGAGGTGAATATGTTAATAAAGCCATGAAAACCTTCTTTCATACCCATGGGCTCCTCCATCAAAATACCTGCCCAGATCCACCTCAATAGAATGGGGTGTCGGAAAGAAAGAATCATACGTTGCTAGATATGACTAGAGCCCTGATGTATGAATCCAATGTACCTAATGTGTTTTGGCCTGAAGCAATATCAACAGCTAACTATTTGTCCAATTGCCTTCCTACAAAACCTCTCAACTACAAAACACCGTTAGAAATCCTATGTTCATTCTTCCTAGCAACATCATTTCATTCTTTATCTCCACGAGTTTTTGGGTGCGTCGTATATGTTCATCTACCCAAAAGGAGCCGGCATAAATTAGAATCTCGGACAGTGAAGTGTGTCTTCGTAGGATATGGGTTGTCCCAAAAGGGATATCGGTGTTACGATCCTATTGAAGGTCGTCTATTTACCTCAATGGACTGTGACTTCACGGAAGAAATGTTCTTTTACCCCCAACTTCGATATCAGGGGGAGAAAGAGAATGACGATCTAAGTTGGTTGACTTGGTCATGGTCATTACCTGCACATGAAGATCATACAGTACAGTCCGTGATATCAGCACCTGTCCAAGTGTCTTCCCCTCTTGAAAATCCTGAGGTAAGTTCTCTCAACGAGAACATATAAAATTCTAACAGTACAACTGCTGAAGAGGTGGTGCAGGTGAATAGTGCTTCACAAGAAGGGGAAACTGATGGAGGTTATAAATTACCCGAAAGAAGCACCAAGGGTATTCCACTAAGACGATATGACCCAGACTATGAAGCTCAACAATCAAGATATCCAATAAACAGTGGCTTGTCCAATGCTGCAATAAATGCTGAAAGGAGTCCCCAAACAGTAGAAGGGGCATTGCGAAGTAAACGGTGGAAAAAGGCAATGGAAGAAGAGGTTGATGCTCTTATTAAAAATGGCACATGGGATAAATGTGTTATTCCAATAGGAAAGAAGGCAGTGGGATGTAGATGGGTGTTCACAGTGAAATACAGAGCAGACGGAAGTGTTGAGAGATATAAAGCGAGATTGGTGGCAAAAGGATACACTCAAGTATATGGGATAGACTATTGAGAAACATTCTCACCCGTTGTAAAGATTGACACGATCCGAGAACTATTCTCAATTGCGGCAAACAAGGACTGACCTTTGTATTAATTTGATGTCAAGAATGCTTTCTTACATGGAGAAATCACTGAAGAAGTATACATGGAAGCTCCATCGGGTTTTTCTGAAGGCTTTAAAACAGGTGAAGGATGTAAATTAAAGAAAGCACTCTATGGGCTTAAGCAATCTCCGAGAGCGTGGTTTGGCAGGTTCACATCTGCAATGAAGGGTTTCGTGTATAAACAAAGCAACTCAGATCACACGTTGTTCCTTAAAACAAAGGGCGATTTGACTACGTGTCTTATTATCTATGTTGATGATATGATCATTACGGGTGATGATAAAGAAGATATTGAGCTCTTAAAGAAGAAGTTAGCTCGAGAATTCGAGATGAAAGATTTAGGATAGTTGAAGTACTTTCTTAGAATTGAGGTACAGAGAACAAAGACTAGTTTTTTCATCACGCAACGAAAATATGTTCTAGACTTATTGGCCGAGTCAGGAATGCTTGACTATAGAGGTTCCTATTCCTGTGAATCATAGAATACAGACAGACGAAAGAGCTAAACTAGCAAATCAAGAGCAATATCAGAGACTTGTAGGTAGATTAATATATCTTGCACATACACGCCCTAATATTGCATACGCAGTTGGAGTTGTAAGTCGGTTTATGCATAAACCACAGGTGCATCATATGGAAGCAGTGTTTAGAATTTTGAGATACCTTAAAGGAATAGTGGGAAGAGGAGTTTGGTACATGAGAAATGATAATCTTGATCTCCAAGTATATACCGATGCAGAATGGGCAGGAGACAGAGATAGTAGAAAGTCAACTTCAGGATATTTTGCCTTAGTAGGGGGGAATTTGGTGACTTGGAGAAGTAAAAAGCAAAAAGTTGTGGCAATGTCAAGTGCAGAAGCAGAATTTAGAGGAGTTGCGAAAGGAGTTGCTGAGATACTATGGATCAGAAAACTTCTCGGAGAGTTGGGTGTCAGGCAAACCAAGGGGTGTGAGCTATTTTGTGACAATAAAGCAGCTTTCAACATTTCTGAAAATCCGGT
The DNA here is from genome assembly GCA_026401315.1 of Dysphania ambrosioides. Lineage (NCBI taxonomy): Eukaryota > Viridiplantae > Streptophyta > Magnoliopsida > Caryophyllales > Amaranthaceae > Dysphania > Dysphania ambrosioides. The sequence goes on along the minus strand of CM048660.1, from coordinate 5,899,620 downwards.
GCAGCATGATTGAACGAAACATGTTGAGATTGACAGACACTTTATAAAAGACAACCTTGAAGCTAGGGTGATTGATTTAAAGTATGTTCGTTCTGATGAACAGTTAGCTGATATCTTAACTAAAGGAGTTAGTACTCAATCGTTTGAAAATGCGTTAGGCAAGTTGGGTATCGGAAATTATGAAACTCAACTTGAGGGGGAGTGTAGGAAAAGATAAAATTAATGAGCATAAGATAAGATATAATCAAAAGATAAGATCTAGTTAAGAGATATAGGAGAAAAATAGGATAAGAACTCAAGTAGTATAGCTCGGTTAAAAGTCTTGTAAAACCGACTATGCATGACTATAAATATCAGTATGTAAATGAATCGAGAATATATGAAAAACACTCTTAGCCTAAATATCTATTATAAGATCACATCCTTGTGTTATGTGAGCTGAATCTATTTATTCGAGAAGTTCTTAATTAATACCTGATACAAATATATCGAAAACATTTTTGAAATTTCATTTCTATACCTAAGAGCATAGTGTTTATATCTTATATAATTTTTTCTTTATTTTTATATCTTTTGTATTTCTTTATCTAATATAACAATAATTATATATTATATAATAATAATTATATCTGATATAAGAATACTTATATCTAAAATCTCAATATCGTGATATAATTTATATCAGATATGAATTAGGAAAAACACCTATTTGTATTTTCCTATATGTTATTTCTCCGAATTTAGGCCCGACATTTCCAACATCCTTGGCGCTATGGAAGTTCACATGTTCAAGGGGTCTCATACACAGAGCCATGCTGCTCGCATGCTAGTTTATTCGCCATGAGGCATGCACTTTAGCATGCACTTCAAGGACTTCCTATTCTATATATTTGTCCAAACTAGGCTTGATTATCAAACTTATATATCTTATTATTGCTCATATAGATTAATTTGTATAAAAAAACTACAAGGATAAAACTAGCTTTTCTCATATCATGAAACACGTATCTGGGTCAAAGAAAAAGATGCAGAACAAAATATTTTGCAGAGCATAATAGTATCTTTCTCCCACACAAATTTCTTATTTTTAAAAAGTCATAATTTGCATTTATAATTAATTGAATTTGTAACCAACCATATTATCTTTATTTCTCATTTCTATTTCCTTACTATTCACATCCTCCCCGTCCTTTTTATATTATTTTTCTCCTTTGTTTTCTATGTCGCAGACTTTCATTGGCATTATAAAAAATCTATCAACAAATCATCTTTTTCTAGGCAAATCATCTTGTAGCCAATCAAAAGAAATTCCATGGGTTAGAAGGTCGATTTTACTTCTCCCAAAAGGATTGAGAGGCCTTGGTTTAAGAGAAGTAGGAACCTTAAATTAAGCCTTGCTAATGAAACAGATGTGGAGAATGCACCTCAACCCGCAACTCATGGTCTCAAGAATTTATATTGCTAAGCATCCATTATGCCTGACATTGTGGAAGAGCGATGACAACAGATTCAAAGGTCTCTCTATGGGCATGACAGGGATCAGGAAGGTTGGAAACTTATGCCTAAAATAATGTGCATGGAAAATTGGCAATGGTTAAAAGGTGAGAGCAATAAGGGCAAATGAGTGGCACAAATTAAACCTTAATGGCAAAGAACTCTATCAATCTCTGGAGTGCTTCTAATAGGATGGTTAAGGATTTCATTCGGGTAATAACAGGGAAATGGATACATGGCATACCCTCAACAAAATCTTCCAACTAGGGAGACATATCACATCCTATACCATCTTCAAAGTTCCACAAGATCAAGTCCACCACGCATATGAAATAGCCAATAGCCAATATGTGTAGAGTTTCTGTCTACACTCCCTACAGTAGTCCTCTCTTGTCCTTCCTTTGGGTATGTAGGACCCACTCTTCTGAAAATTTGTAGACCATTATATAAAGTAATATAAATATGTTGCCCTATGTTAATTTTCAAAAGTTGTGGCTTAGTGGTAAAATTTCTACTTAGTATTTTTTAAGTAGAAGTTGAGAGTTCAAACCTTTAATTTAGTGTGTGGAACATTCATCTATGTTAAAGGACATGATTCAATTTGGAATACAATTGTTAGTAGTATAAGGAATAATTATCTTTTTGCACTTATGTTAGTCACATTAACAGTTCAACACTATCATTTTCAATTTTACGGTTCTCAAGACAAAATTCTAGCAACTAATATTGTTAATTAGTTACATACGAAGTTCAAAAAGAAATGGCATTTTGATTGGTTGTTATCAATTTGCAGGATTGAATGCGTAACTTTAATTTTTGATTATTGGTGTCTACTGAGAAAGATGTTGAGCACTTATTTAAATACATTGGTGTTGTCAATTAGGATATGGAGGATCCAATGCTGTTGCAAGATTTCGTAGATGATTGTTTGGTTGATTACCCTTCAGAAGACACGGAACGACCCATACTGCATGACTTGAGCACTCACTCATCTCCAGGCTCAGACTGTAATTCATCAAACGCAATACTTCAAATTGACAACAATAAACATCATGGTACAACGCCAAAGTCTCCGAGTCCTGAAGAAGGTATGAGGCATGCAGTAAGTACGACAATGATTTCTAGAAAGAGGAGAAAGAGGCTCCCAGAGCAGTGCCAAAACCACATAATAGCGGAAAGACAGCGACGACAAACCCTTAGCGAGCGTTTCATTGCGATGGCCGCCCTGATTCCTGGTCTGAAAAAGGTATTGTTTTCATTACTATTTCTCCTCCTTGATGCCGGCCATAACATGTTATAGTCATATACTTAGTTCCTGGCTCCATGATATTGCTTACACATGAAGATCCAAAATAATCCACTTGTAAACTTTGCCTAGATTTCCAGGGTTATAGTGTAGGAGTATATATAAAATAATTAAATTGTGCATATTTTCTATTCTCTAATGTTTCTCTAACGTTTGGGGAGAGTTAGGGCCTTCCAAATTTATAGCCGGAGAAATGGTTGTCATTCTAAAAGTTTATTTAACACTTCACTATGCTGGTATTTTCCTAGCATGCAAGACTGTCTCTCGGAAATATGGCCTCCTTTCTCAATCTGTCATACTATCTATTGTACGCAGTAGTAGATTATCCACCAGTCCAACACGTACTACCTCACGATTTTATTTTCAAAACAAAACATAGTGAAGCCGCAAATCTCCACATCGTATGCACCACTTTGAGATGTTTATCGACATGTTTTTGGTTTTTCTAGTTCCTTGAAGTTACTCACCTTCACTAGGAATCTTGCGTGACACTTAATAACACGAGGGTATCCATTACCAAGTTGTTGTTGACTGTACCATGTATATACATATAGCATATCCACGCTAATGACGCTATGTATGTTTTGCCTTATTTTGAAATCCTCTAAAATATGAGCTAAATTAGCTACGGATGTGCCTTGCACACAGATTTTAATGTGACATTGCATTGCCGATTGCGCAACCACTAAACTAAGGCAATATTTGGATCGAAAAATTATCTCGAAATGTAAAACTCAAGTAAGAAAGTTTAGAAACAACGACAAGCTAGAAGTTATTAATAGAATATATGAAAATATTATTAATATTTTATATATATTCTAATTATAGTGCATAGAATATTTTTGTATAGGATTAGCTTAATTTAGTCCTAGCATCAAGCATTCCATAATCTCCTCCCAAACCCTTGTATGTATTTAATATCAATGAAACCTCGGCAAACTCTTCAAGGCAAATATATTTTAGTTATATTGAATCGTGTCTTGCCCTTTCAATTATAGCTTGGCTTGCATTAGCATAGGCTTCATACGAGAGGGAGCTACCATTGTTATTATATTATTGTATGCAGCTAGACAAAACAACTGTTCTTGGTGCAGCAATCATCCATATGCAACAACTAAAAGAAAGAATAAAAACGCTAGAAGAAGAACTTGCAAAGAAAGCGGCTGAATCCATTGTCGCAATCAAGCCACCACAGATTAAGAAAAGTCATGGGAGCAGTTCATCCACCAGCAATGACAATCTCTCAATCCGTGAACAATTACCTAATGTAAAAGCTCAATTTTCGAGTACTGCAGTCCTTATTAGGATTAACTGCGAGACGCAAGAGGGTATTTTGCCAAAAATTGTGGAAGAGCTAGAAAAGCTTCGACTATCAGTTACTAGCATTAATGCTATGCACTTCGACGACGCATCTCGTGACATAACCGTCATCACCCAGGTACTTCTTGATAATCATAAACTAAGCCAAGGTTTATTTAACTTTTCCATAACTAAGGACTTCAATATATATACTTTCTCGTCAATTTGCAGATGGAACCAGGCTTCGATAAGAATCAACAAGACGTGATTTCAAAAGTACTTTCAGTCTTTCAATAATTTTCGAATTATGTTTAGTTTTATGCATGTTCTATTTTGATAACTGAATTTCTGTGTTTAGAATTAGTCTAAGAGCTGTCCTCTAGTAGTAAACTGATGGTGTGATCTTGAATTTAATTTTTTTCTAAGCTCAAGGAATTTTTTTTGTAAAAATAAGCTCCTTTCCAAACTAATTTCATAAATAAGCCAATTTAACTTCGGTTACAAATCGTTGCCTAGGGCAACGATTTGTAGTAAGTTGGATTAAGGGTAGGGTATCTAGCTGAGCCATTTTTTTTTTACTTTTTAGCTTTTTTTTAAAAAATTTTGGAAAATAAGCTACTGTTCAAATTATTTTAAAAAATAAGCTGAATTTAGGATCGGACTAAAAACGCTGCCTCGGGCAGCGTTATACCTAATAAAAAACGCTGCGCAGGTAGCGTTTTGCATGGGGCTGAATTTGGATGGAAATTTTGGGTCATATGAAAATGCTGCCCTGGACAACGTTATAGGTCAGAAAAAAACGCTGTCCTAGGCAGCGTTTTTCTTTAGAATAATTCTGGATGTAGGAGGGTAGGGCAGCGTTTTTCTTAAAAAAAAAAAAAACTGGGTCTCAGTAAAAACGCTGCCCAGAGCAGCGTTTTTCTTAAAAAAAAAAGTTGGGCCTTAGAAAAAACGCTTCCCAATGCAACGTTTTTCTTTTACCTAAAACGCTACTCCGGGCGGCGTTTTCCCCTGATCCAGAATTCACCCTAAAACTCAGCCCCATGCAAAACACTGCCCTTGGTAGCGTTTTTTTTCAAGCTAAAACGCTGCCTTGGGTAGCGTTTTATTTCCGAACCTAAATTGGCTTATTTTTGAAATTATTTTAAACAATAGCTTATTTTTCGAATTTTTTAATTTTTTTGGCTCAAAAATAAAAAAATTCGAAATCGTTGCCTAGAGCAACAATTTTAGCTCAATCGTTACCAGCCTAGGCAATGATTTCTACAACCGAGTTTTTTTTAACAAAAACGATTTCATTTAAAAATGAAATCGTTGCCCCAGACAACGATTTATAATGACCCAGCTTTCTGCCAAACCCTAATCCATCTTATTACGAATCGTTGCCCAATGCAACAATTTTCCTTTACCTAAATCATTGTCTGGACAACGTTTTCCTTCTGAGCCTAAATTGGCTAATTTTTAAAATACTTTGGTTGGTAGCTTATTTTTGCATTTTTTTAAAAAAGCTTAATTTTAGCGAGAGATTATTTAATATTTTATAAAATTGATCCTCGGTTTATGCAATCGACTTTCTTTTTTTTTTTTTTAAAAGATAGGTTTAGTTAATAGGAGATTCCAATATTTGGGCAATGGTGGTAGATGCATACATATAACAGGCTTTTTTTGTTTGAAAGTTTTCATTTATGTTGCAGGCCAAGGTTTAATGAAGTGCCAATAATGATCAACTTGATAGAAATTAAATGAATAATCTAATGAGGTGAACTAGTAAATAACGTTTGCAATAAAAATTGGTCAGTGGTCTGGGCGATGCTGAGATTAATAATTTTTACTCTTTTGTAATAGCTTGCTAAATTAAAGCTCACTAATTAAAGTGATTAGTAACACAATAGGAAGCTAAGCTAGTTAAACGAGTTATTGTCTCTAAACCAAAACTTAGATTAAGTACTAAGTCATGATGATATGACAGTCAATCTTGTAACAAATATTTAAAGTGAACTTAATTAATTTACTTCATTCAAAACATGAAATCGTTCAATTGGATTATAATTAGAGCATAAGTCCATTGAGTATATAATGAGAATGTTTATCAAAATTTCATATAGTATTTTAGTTTATACAAGAAACAGTCATCTCTCTTACAAGTCGATTGTCCTCCTACCAACCAACAAGTTGAGTTCTTTGTAGGAATATAAATGCGATTAGCGGAATTGTAAGAAACGGTTTTTTAGTATTTAAAACAGGATCTCATGCATATAATAATATGAATTATCAATATAGCTTAACATACTTGGCACATTTTTGGGAGATTCTAGAACGTCAAATGTCGTTCCTCTAGTATTGGTCCACAAGCAACGATCAGATTTCCCACATATGATAGTACGGAATTAAAAATTGTTCTTGATTACTTTTTTAGGGTTTTTAATAATTGTGTGAGAGGAGGCAAAAAGTATTATTGAATTAGGGTTAGGTTTTTTATAACCCCATATATATATGCTTATATATGTAACATTTACATATATAATTATTTACATACATATAACATTATTTACATCTATGATTATTTACATATATAACATGTAAATATATAATACTTTACTTATGTAACATTTACATATATAATACTTTACATACATATCTTATTTATATATATGTAACATTTACATATATGAGATTGTGTTAATTAAGTAACTCAAAGTGACTTAATTGACCTAATTAATACAATTTACATCTCTCACATAATTATATTAGATTTTTCCAATCAATTGCTTATATGTGTGACCTCATAAAACTCGGTTAAAGTTAGTAGTATATTAATTTAATTAATATATAGATTATAGTTGGTATCTAGTAAAGTACTATAATCACCTAAAATAATCGAATATTATTATCTCCATAATTAGTCCTAATTATATTTAGTTTATTACACTTGTTGAGGACATTTCCTTCATGCTTGTCCTCAAAAAGACAAGTTCAAAGAACAAAAACATAGACATATTACAAATTATTGAGTACACAAGCAAGGGTAGTAGGAATATCACAACTGATCAACAAAAAAAACCGACACGACAAAAGAAAAAGAAAAAATTCTACATTACATAATCTATTATATGTTGTAAATTAAAAGTTGCTAACAATAAGTCTTAGCAAGGACATTTGAAAATTCGTTTATGTTAATAAGGACGACGTCTTAGTCACATTGCTTGCAAGCTTAGAATCTGGGTTCGGAACTTTACTCCCCTTCCCTTGATAGAGCTTCTTGTTCTTCGAAACCTCAATCCCTATTTACGGTTTTATTACTTGTTCGACATAAGACCTTCTCCTCTCCCTCTGACAAGCAATATTTCCTCTTATAACGAAATCACTAGTTCTATCAAACTTTCACTCCCCTTATCCTACGGAGCCACTAGCTCTTTAGAGTTTTGTGCACTTCTCTCAGTTCTTTATTAGGTAGCTTATTCATACATTCAAGGTTCAACCCAGCCCACCTTCCCTCCTCCCTACCTTCTTCTTCATCATGCATCAATGGCACGGGACGACAGCAAGTCTCCTCCCCCTCTGCCCTCTTCTAACCCCTACTTCCATCCACCCTTTGCAATTTCTAACATAAAAAATCATGTCAGCATCTTACTCAATCAAGAGGTTGGTCACGTAATACGCTACATGGGTGGAGCTGTTCAAGATCACGGCATGTGCGTTTAATGTGCTCGATCACATCGACTCCAAGGTATCTTGTCCAAGAGACGTACATGATGTAACGTGGCAAAGGCTTGATGCTATAGTGTAGTAGTGGATCTACGCAACCATCTCCACGAACCTCATTCACACAATCATGAAACCGGGAGCCTTGACTCATGAGTTGTGGACCCAGCTCGAGGATGTGTTTAATGATAACAAGCACACGAGGGTCGTCTATTTGGAGGAACAATTCATGCTTATAAAGCTCGAGCACGTCACAAACATGTCTGACTATTGCAAACAAATCAAGCTACTTGCTGCTCAACTAGCTAATGTTCGTTGCCCTTTTACTGACCGCAAGATGATTATGTAATTGATTACAAGTCTTCCCAAAGGAGAGTGTGACACCGTGGATTCCACTATCTCTCAGAACTTTTTTTTTATTTTTAAGCCAAAAAAAATTAAAAATTTGAAAAAGAAGTTACTGTTTAAAATAATTTCAGAAATAAGTCAATTTTAGGTTCGGATAAAAACGCTGTCCAAGACAGCGTTATACTTGATGAAGAAATGTTACCCAGAGCAGCGACTTGCATGGGCTTGATTTTAGGGTAAAATACTGGGCCAAAAGAAATCGCTGCCTAGGGCAGCGTTACAATTCTATGAAAAACGCTGCCAACTTTGGAATATTTTCAGAGTCAGTGCTGCAGAGGCCAGGGAATCAGTGCAGAGGAAATCGCTGCCCGAGGCAGCGATTTTACTCATTAATGAATCGCTGCCCCAGGCAGCGATTTTACTCATTAATAAAAAATCGGTGACTCTCAGTAAAAACGATGCCCAGGACAGCGTTTTTCTTAATAAAAAAAAACTTAAAAAAAAAAACTGATCCTTAGAAAAAACGCTGCCCAGTTTTTCTTTTACCTAAAACGCTGCCCCAGGCAGCGTTTTTCCCTGACGTTTTTTTTCAAGCTAAAACGCTGCCTTGGGTAGCGTTTTATTTCCGAACCTAAATTAGATTATTTTTGAAATTATTTTAAACAGTAGCTTATTTTTCGAATTTTTTAATTTTTTTGGCTCAAAAATAAAGTTTCCTCCTATCTCGCAAGCTGACCCGACTCTAAGTTTCAATAAAGCATGCTCAATGTTCCTACTAGAAGAGACTCGCAAGAATAAGCAAAATGAACATGAGCAACATGCTCTTGTAACTCAGATTCCAACCTAGGCACCCCCTTCTCCCCAAGAACCGGTGCCCAACCGCATGTAGGTGGTAGAGGGTGTGGCAAGGGGCAAGGAAGGGGAAGAAATAGGGGGAGGGTGGTGGGAGAGGTTCCAATTACATCCCACAGCTTTCTAGGCAACGCCTTGTAGCTCTACAGCAGTAGCAATTCACATATAGGCCACGCCATGTAGCTCCATAGCTATAGCAACATCTTCAGTGGGGGCTTAGCCCGTATAGCAGCAACGTAGTGGGCCTCACCACCCTGCCCATTCCCCACCAGCCTATCCCAGTTGTCCTATGGTTAGCATGGATCCCCATCATCTATCCTAGGGTCTAGGCCCAGTACAACAGGTCCATTATGCGCATCAAGGCCACGACCCACTAATGGCTCCTACGGAATCGAGGCAGGCCTATAGCTCAATGAGTCTTAATACTTTCGACAATGGCTGGTACATGGACACGAGGGTATCCTCTCACATCACTTGTGACTCGGGTACGTTCCCTACTTTGCTTAACTTGAGCACTCCTCAATATATTATGATTGGTCACGGCAAACGTATTCCTATTTATGGTCATGGCAACACCCCTACTAATTCTTCATTCTACCTTCATAAAGTCCTATATGTTCCTCACATCATTAAAAACCTAGTTTTCGTTAGAAAATTTACCTATGACACTCCTGTTTCTATTGAGTTTGACCCTCTTGGGTTTTTTGTGAAGGACCTTCTTTCGTGGACATCTCTAGCGAGGTGTAGTAGTGTAAGGGACCTATATCCTTTCTCGAATTCTTCTACTTTGTATAGCAACAATCATCTTGCCTTAGCTGCTCTTTCTCTTTCTACATGGCATTATAGATTGGGACATCAAGGCGAACCTGTTTTTGATTTTTTAAGGAAAAAGAATCTCATTTGTTGTAATAAGAGAAACAGTTCTCATTTTTTCTCTTCTTGTCCTTTAGGTAAATATGTCAGGCTTCCTTTTACTGTCACTTTTTCTCCGTTTTATATTATTTATTGACATCCTCTATAGCTAGGAAATTGTGTCATAAATACTATTTGGTTTAGCTGGATGCTTTTTCTCATTTTCTTTGGGTTTTCCCTATCAAATACAAGTTGCAAGTTTATGATGTATTTCTTCAGTTTTAATCTTATGTCAAGACGCAATTCGAAAAGGATATTAAATCTTTTTAGTGTTACAATGGTCATGAATTCATAACTCCTAATTTCATAAATTTTGTGCGACCAATGGGATGGTCTTTTGCTTTGCATGCCTTAACACATCTCCTTAAAATGGTGAAGTTGAGAGAATTATTCGCACCATTAATAATATGTCACGTACCCTTCTTCTCCATGCTTTTATTTCACCTTCATTTTGGACTTATGTCATTTATTTGGCTTCCTATCTTCTTAATATTCTCCCTTCTTCATCCATGTACAAAACAAGACTCTCACTGAGATCTTGATTGAAGGTCATCTACTTATGATCATCTACGCATGTTTGGGTGTCTTTGTTACCCTAACCTTAGTGCCAATGCCTCTCATAAGCTTGCACCTCAGTAAAAGGCTTGTGTCTTCTTGGGTTTTCCTTCCCTTCATCAGGGTTATTGTGTCTCATCATGTGACTTTTATTGAAGACCAATTCCCTTTCTCTAATTTTGAGCATTTCATGGACGTTGACTATGCTTTCTCGGAGTCCAATGATTTTGATTTACATCATTTGTATCTTTAAGCTCAATCCCACCAAACAACCACCTATAATTCCTACTCAAACTTATGGCCCACAACCCCTAACTCTGTCCCCTTCTCCTTCCCAGACTCGTTCATAGCTGGGCCAAGCCCGTGTCCTTCCCCCTAGATCGCCCACTTCACCTCCTACCTTGCCTCCATCTCCAAGTCATCCTTTTCCCCCTATGATCCAATTTGGATCTTTACCCACCCTGATCTTAGTCCATTCTCCTCCCTCTCGGCCCCTTTGGTCAATCTTCCCACCATAAGGCCACTCCCCCAAATATCAAGCCCATATTTCAATTCAAGATGTCTCACCTTAACCCAAAAACCCTAAATTCGCCATGCTTCACCATAATTGGAATGCTCCCTTGAAAGAGGAATTTAATGCTCTTACTAAACAAGATACTTGGGATCTTGTTCCTCAACTAGAAAGGGTAAACATTATTCATTGCATGTGGTTATTTAAGCACAAATACGTATAGTAACAATGATAATTTGGAGAGATATAAAGAAAGACTTGTTGTGAATGGCAAGTCTCAAGAGGTGGGTGTTTATTGTAATGAGATTTTTTGTCTTGTGGTGGAGCCAACCATTATTCATAATGTGATAAGTATTTTTATGGGTAGGGATAGGCCTATATATAAGTGGATGTTAAGAATACATTTCTACATGGTGACCCCAAGGAGACCGTATTTATGCATCAACCTCTAGATTTCGTGAATCCTAATGCTCCTACTAATGTCTATAATTTTTGTAAGTCTCTTTATGGGCTTAAATAGGCCCGTCGGGCATGGTATCAATAGTTTTCTAACTTTTGTTATGAAGATTGGGTTTGCTTGCATCAAAAGTGATTATTTTCTATTTGTCATGCGTCATGGTGCACATGTTACTTATTAGATGCTTTATGTTAATGACATTGTTCTCAGCTCATTGCCTCTTCTGAAAAACTCAAGTGTGATATTATTGCTCTTCTTAATCCGAGTGCTCTATGTTTTACTTGGCTAAATTGCTTTTTTGGGGATTTATGTGCGCCCTACCATCCGGTCTCTGTTTATGACTCAAAATTAGTACGCTGAGGAAATTATTCGCAAGGCTAAGATAAATAATTACAAACCCATTGCTATATCAATTGACACCAAGTCAAAACTTGGAGCTCATGACGGCGAGCCTATGACTAATCCCACTCTTTACAGGAGCTCATAGGTGCACTTTAGTACCTCACTGACACAAGACCCTACATTGCTCATGTTGTGCAACAAGTTTGTCTGTTTATGCATTCTCCCAGAGAGCCTCATTTTAACACTCTAAAACGTATCATTAGATATGTAAAAGGCACATTAGATCCTAGGCTACATTTATACAGATCGACGCCTATGAGTCTCATTACCTACACCGACACCAATTGAACCAATTGGGCCACTTCTCGCTACTGTGTTTATTTGGGTGACAATCTGGTATCTTAGTCTATAAAACGCCAGGCTAATTTTTCTTAGTCTAGTGCTAAAGCAGAATACAAAGGCATTGTAATGTTGTTACCGAAATATGTTGGCTTCGAAATATGTTGTCTTCAAAATCTTCTTCTCGAGTTATATTGCCCTCTTCAACGATGCATCTTTGGTTTATTGTAATAATAACTATGCCTTATACTTGTATTGCAATCATGTACAACATCAACATACCAAACACATTAAGTTGGACATTCACTTTATTTGTGATAAGGTGGCCCTTAGCCATGCATGTCAAGTTCCTACATGTTCCTTCAACTTTTCAATATTCGGATATATTCACCAAAGGTTTTCCACAACAATTATTTTTTGACTTTGGGTCTAGTCTAAGCGTTTGCCCTCCTCTTGACTGTAGGGGTGTGATAGATAATATTTTGGTATTATCCTTGCTAATATTTTATAAATGATAATAATACTTGTGTAATTTAAATAACCTAGGACTCTTGTACACACACATACACACACACACACACACACACACACACACACACACACACACACACACACACACACACACACACACACACACACACACACACACACACACACATATATATATATATATATATATATATACATATGTGTGTGTGTGTCATTAATGATAACTCTCAAATTAAGAGAGAATTACACAAACTCACAAATAGACCCAGCAGGCCAAAAACCCTAGTATCTAAACACCCCAAAAACAGTCAAGCATGCATATTTTAAGATCAATTTTTTGGTGGAACTTGTGTATCTTATTAGTGGTGATTTCGGGTTTGTTCTCCTTCAAAGATCGATGGTAGAAATCGATATTAGCTTTGCCTATTTAATCACAAAAACAAGTGTCTATTTTTTAGGGTAGTTTATGGAGGAATTAAGAAAAGATTAAGCAAGAAAAGAAAGGAGGAAGTGAGAAAATTAAGGAAATTGGAAGGAAGAGAAAAGACAGTCAAAGAGAGAGGAGTGCACATCGAGTGAAGTGATGAAAAGAGAAAGGAATGGGTGAGCATGGGTTTGAATAGGAGGGTAGATTAGGTTAGTTTAGGAATTAGGAAATAAAAGTGAGGGATTTTAGACTTTTTAATTAGAAAAATTTAAATATATACTTGGAAACCAAACATAAAATTTTGTGTGATAGTCTAGGATGACTAATCAACATCGAAATTTTAAATAATCACTATCATCAAAAGTGATTATTTTCTTTTCAAGTTATTTATCTGATCCACATAAGCTCGATCACAAACTGGGTATGTGTTCACATATGTTGGTATTACCATTTCTTGGCGTTCCATGAAACAAACCATTGCAGCTACTTCTTCCAATTATCCTGAGATTTTAGCAACTCACAAGACTAGTCGTGAATGTGTTTGGTTAAGTCGGTAATTCAACATATTAAAAGCATTTGTCATTTATCATTCGGGAAAGAGGCACCGACAACTCTATATAAGGATAATGTAGCTTGTATTGCTAGACTTAAGGAAGGATACATCAAATGTGACAGAACAAAGCACATCTCACCCAAATTTTTCTTCACTCATGATCTTCAGAAGAATGGGGATATAAATGTTTTACAGATTCATTCAAGTGAGAATTTAGCAGACTTATTCACTAAGGCTCTCCCAACCACAACATTTAAAACTTTAGTTTATCTTATTAGATTGCGTCGTATCAAAGATTGCCAGTAATATAATAATAAGGGGTAGTAATTGCGTGCTACACTCTTTTTCCCTTATCCATGGTTTTTTCCCACAGGGTTTTTCCTGGAAAGGTTTTTAATGAGGCAACATATAAGCTCAATAAATGTCTCTTAGATAATGGGCATCCACTAGTAGAAAACACTTCAATTGCTGCAGTTTAATACATTTCGAAGCACATGAACCTAAATGTTGCGGTTATTTAAATAACCACAGCACTTGTGGTTATAAGTGTTGCGGTTATTTAAATAACAACAGTATTTATTTCCGTCATGAAATGCCATGAAAAAAAGAATTCTGGAAAAATATCATGGTCATAAGTGCTACGGTTATTTAAATAACTGCATCATTTATTAATGGCCTGGAAAATGTAAAAATATTAATGAATATTTGTTGTGGTTATTTAAAAAACCACAGCACTTATAACACAAGTGTTGCGATTATTAGAAATAACGCAGCACTTGTTTTATAAGTGATGTAGTTTTTTAAATAACCGCAGTAAATATTCATGGCCTGGAAATGTTAATATATTAATGAACAAGTGCTGCGATTTTTTAAATAACCGCAATATTTGTACATTAATATACAAACCTAACCTTTTCTTTTCCAGGCCATTTCAAAACATGAAAAGGCTTCCCTAGACTCCTAACATTTCAGTACACGGAAAAAAAACCTAACTCTACTCACCTTCGTCTTCTCTAGCTAGCCCTAACCCCATAACTTAACGTCCCCCTTTTTCGTCTCTAGCCCTAACCTTATAACACCCACTACCTAACTTTCTTCCTCGCGCAATTTGAAACCTACTCCTCTCTCCCACTCGTGCCTCCATGGATATGGCGTAGTGAAGCGTTTTGAAGCGTACTCATATCTCCCATTTTGAAGAAGTCTACATATTCTAAAGTTCAAAATCTAATGGTTTTTATATGTCTTGAACCCTAGTATATAATTTTTTTTACTTTTTTCATAATTTGTTAATATATAAATGTGAAGATGAAAAACTCTTATATGTCCAGATCTACATGTTATATGTTATGTTTATGAAGAAATAACCCTTAAAACTAAAATTTCATGGATTATAGGGTGTTATAGGCCTTTTTTGGAGAAAATAAGACCCCATAGATAGATTTGGAGTGGGTACATCTCGAAAAAATACACAAGTTAGACATATTATAAGCCCCATTCGGAGTCCCGTAGACAATTTTATGGCTTCTCAAAGATTTTTTCAATATCTCAAATAAGACGTCACTAAAAAGGTAACATAGTTGTGTAGTACCTCTAAAAACTAGGGGGTTTTAAAAATATTACGACATTCAAACTACCGGGCTAAGAGATATGCCTCTCCGAACTTTTCGAAACCTCGGAATAACACCCGAAATCTATGAAGAATGAATTGGTTGTTTGTTTTTAGTGTAAAATGTTGTAGATCGCGATTTTGCGTACCAAAACGAGTGGTTATAATAGAATTTTGGATTTATATGCTTCACGATTGATCATTTCTTAACTTTTCTTATCTTTTATGACATTATTTAACACATTATGCATGATATTCTTAGCTTAGATCATATTATGTTCTTGATTAAATGTTTTGTGTTGTAATAGTATATAACAGTTAGATTTGCAAATATAATAATTTTGAGATACATTAATTATTAATAATATACTTTATATGTAAGTAATTAACACATAAAATGACCTATTAAATTTTTTTTTGGAAACCATCAATTACTGCGATTTTCTAATATAACCACATCATTTAATTTATATGTGTTGCGATTATATTAGAAAACTGTTGCATATATAAATTTCAGAATAAAAAAATAAAAAAAATCAATTAAATGTTCGGTTATTAGAAAAACCGCTGCATATATAAATTTCAATTTAAAAAAATAAAAAATCAATTAAATGTTCGGTTATTAGAAAAACCGCAGAAAATAGTGTAAAAAAATATTTTTTTTTAAAATATATGCTGCGGTTTGCTAATAACAGCAGCAATTATATTTTTTATAACTGCGTCTAAAAAACCGCAGCATTTGTTGTTTTTCATGTGCTTCTCCTATATGTACTTCGTATCAATAACCGTAGCATTTAAAGCTAAAAAATCGTAGCAAATAGACATTTCTCTATTAGTGATCCAAGGGAGAGTGTTACAAAATAATAATTGTGTATGCCCATTATTGCTTGTGACTTTCTCAATAATAAGACTATCATTGTAACTTCCTTGTAACCCTCATATGCCATTAGTTTACATTATAACCCTTCATAAATGGAATCTTTATTGTCCATATAGGTTACATTATTCATATTATGTATATATATAGATGGTCAAATTGAAATAGATGAATAGATAAGAACAAGGATTTACCATCTACATCTCTATCTAATATTCTCATTCTCCCCTTATTTTATAACAGATAAATATTATTATTCTATTAGCTAATCATAATTTAAAATGTTAACCCAGGAGAGCTAAACTAGGGATGTTACATTCATATATGTTGTTGATATCATGATATGGAATAATATAGAGGAAGTGGGAAAGAAAAGAGATTTTTCTAATTTATACTAGGTATGAACATTTTTCTATTTATGTCAAACAATTTGTACTGCACTCAATATGAAATATTCTATATTGATATAAAAAATAATGTATTAAAAATAATATACATTGTACATTAAAAATAACACCTATCAAGATAATGAAAAGTTTTGAGATGGTGATATTCTTAATATCAATATATAACAATTATAATTTTTCTATGTTATTTAGTATCGTGTACTACAACAATAAAAATTTGATAGGAAGAAACTACTTTCATGCCAAGTGAACCTAAAAGCCCTCGATAAGGTGGTGTTGGTTGAACATGTAATTTCCCCCGTATAAAAGTACGTGTAGCATAATTATCAAAGGTGTTCAATTGTTCCAAAAAATTATTGGTGCTAAAAATTTTCCTCTACAATTAGAACATATGGAAATAGTCAAGATACAATACCTATATGAGCCACATGCTCAAGAAAATGCTTGGATGGCAATGCCTTGGTAAGCGGATCCGTAATCATAGAGTTTGTACCAATATGTGTAATTAACAATTCTTCACTCTAAACTCTTCCCTTTACAACCAAGAATTTGAGAGTCACAAACTTTTACTTTCTCAAACTCTTATTGGTATTAGAATATTGCATATTAGAGTTATTGTCACATAATAATTTAAGTGGTCTTCAAATAGAATCCGCTATACACAATCCCCATGAAAATATTTCGCATCCATATCCAATGATTTGATGCCTCATAATCTATAATGAATTTTGCTGCCATAGTGGAAGATGTCAAATTGGATTGTTTGACACTCTTCCATGAGATAGCACCTCCAACTAACATAAAAATATAATCGGAAGTAGATTTCATTGTATCAATGCATCTAGAAAAACCAGAGTCAGCATACCCAACGATCTCAATTTTAACTGACCACATATATATGAGCCTATATTTCTTAGTTCTCTATAAATATCGTAAGACCTTTTTGACTGCTCTCCAATGTTCTAATCCTGGATTGCTTAAATAGCATCCCAACATCCCTATGATATATGCTATATCTGGCAGTGCAGAGTTGAGAATTCATCAAACTCCCTACTGCCGAAGCATAAGGAATATTTTCCATTTCCTTTTTCTCATAATTGTTCTTGGGGCATTGATCAAGACTAAGCTTGTCTCCCTTAGCTACAGGGGTTTCTCCTGGTTTGCAGTTTTGCATGCCATATCTTTTTAACACATTTTCGATATAACTCTCTTGTGATAATCCAAGAATATCCCGAGATCAATCCCATTGTATTTTAATGCCTAATACAAAAGAGGTGTCATCAAGATCTTTCATCTCAAAATTCTTTGATAAAAAATTCTTTGTTTTGCACAAAAAGCTTATATCGTTACTAGCAAGCAATATGTCATCGACATACAAAAGTAGAAAAATATATTTCCTCCCACTAAACTTGGGGTTAATGCATTCATCAAGCAAATTCATCTCGAAACCAAATGAGAGAATCACGGGATAAAACTTCAAATACCATTATCGAAGCACCTGCTTGAGGCCATAGATGGATTTCTTTAGTTTACAAACTATCTTGTTTGGGTCACCCACCACACAAATTTCAAGTTGCTTCATATAAATTATCTCATTAATATTACCATTGAGAAACAATGTCTTAACATCCATCTGATGTAACTCAAGATCAAAATGAGCTACTAATTCCATTATAATCTTTAAAGAGTCTTTCGATGAAATCATAGAGAAAGTCTCTTTGTAATCGATGCCTTCCTTTTGTGTAAAACCTTGCACTACTAGATTGGCCTTAAATCTCTCAACATTGCCATTTGAATCCTTTTTGGTTTTAAATATCCATTTATTACTAATAGGTTCTATACCCTCTAGCAATGACACCATATCCCAAACATCATTGTCTTTCATGGATTGTATTTCCTCATTCATGGAATTAAGCCATTGTTGAGAATTTACACTTTCCATAGCTTCATGAAAGTTGACTGGTTCATCTTCTAATACCATGGATTCAAACACGTTTTTTACGGCATTTATCCACTCTCGAGGGGTAGAACTTTCATATTCTTGAAGATATACAATGTAATCATCTAGCAATGCACTTATTCTCTCTCTAGTAGATCTCCTTAATATCACTACTTCTTGAGGAGTGAGAATTTATTCTCTAGGAGTTTCTCCAACATTGTTTTAAATTGCATCATTAGTAATGGCTAGCGTGGGAATCGATACAATGCCAACGATATCTAGAGGAATAGTAATAATATCTTCTTTAAATCAATGTCCCTAACTATATCTCCCCCTACAAAATCGACATCCTCAAGAAATCTAGCATTAATTGTCTCAAAAAATGATTTAGCTTTTAGATCATAAAACTTAAACCCCTTTGACCTTTCAGAATATCTTATAAAGTAAGGTCGTGCCTCAGCTGGACATTCCTAAACATGCAAATGATTTAGACTTGGCTTTTTGCCAGTCCAAATTTCATATGGGGTCTTATTATTAGTTTCTTTTGTTGGTACTCTATTAAGAATATAAGCTGCAGTCTTAAGTGCTTCTTCCCGGAGTGACTCTGGTAAGGTAGAATGACTAATCATACTCCTTAGTATTTCCTTAAGAGTCCTATTTTGTCTCTTAGCAGCACCATTCATAGCAGTAGTATCAGGCATAGTGTACTGAGGAACGATACCACATTGTTCAAGGAATTTAGCAAAAGGCCTTGGCGTTGTTCTCCTAAATCGTCATACAACCATAGTATTCACCCTCACGATCAAATCTGATGGATTTAATCCTTTTTGTTATGTTGATTTTCAACTTCAGCCTTAAAATTTTTGAACGCATCCAACGATTGAGCCTTTTCTTGAATGAGATATGTGTAGCCATATTTGGAATAATCGTCTATAAACAAGATAAATTATAGTTGTCTATTCCAAGAAGGACTTGGAAATGGACCACAAATATGTATATAAATAAGTTCTAAGACATCCAAGGATCTATTGGCATCATATCTCCTTTTGTTGGTTTGTTTTGCCTTGATACATTCAACTCACACATCCATGTCTGTGAAAATTAAAGGTCCTAAAATTTTATCAGACATAAGTCTTTCCATTCTCCTTTTGGAGATATGGCTTAATCTCTTGTGCTACAATGTTGCTTAATTTTCATTAGTTGCCTTTCTTTTAGTTCCTCATGAAGATAATAGCAAGAATTCATTATATGAAGAAATATAATCAATTGTATATAGACTACCATTAAATAATAAAGAACCAAAACGAACCAATTTTGAATCATGAAACAAACTAAAAATTCCATTTCCAAATGAACAAGAAAAACCAACTTTGTCCAAAGCAGAAACTAAAATCAAATTTCGTTAAAAAGATGGTACAATAAATGTTTCATCAAGATCTAAGTAAAATCTAGTCCTTAACAATAATCTAAATTTTCCAATTGCTTTTACTTCAACTATATTTCCATTTCCCATATAGATGTATTTTTCACCATGATTTGGTTTTCGGCAACTCAAGCAATCCGACGAATACACACTAATGTGAGCGGTTGCACCAGAATCTATCCACCATGTGTGTCTAGGCACTAAAATTAAATTAACCTAAAAAAAAACAAATTAAGAAGCATAACTTTCTTAGCATGCCAAGCATTATAATTGTTACATTGCTTCTTTTTACTATTAGGATCTCCACACAAGAAACAACCATTATTTTCAACATTGGATGATTTATCCTTTTGTTGCTTCTTTTGAGGTTCCTTATTTGCAGCTTCTATTTTCTTTGGGCTTTTCCTTTTAGATTTTGAAGTAAAGGAAAGATGAGCACTTTAGTCTTTTCTAGCTTCAACCTTTCCTCTTCCTGTACATAGTGTGAGATGAGCTCATTCAAAGAACAAGTCTCTTTTTGACAATTAGCTCACCTTAAACTGGTTAAAACTTGTAGGAAGAGATATCAAAACCAATTACACTATTAAGTCCTTAGAGATATCAAGTTTTATTGTTTTGAGTTTGAAAGCTAGATGAGACATTTCCATTATGTGCTCTATGATGTTACCATTACCTTTATAACACAATGAAATCAAGGTTGTCAAAATTGTACCAATTTCTACCTTTTTAGTTTTGGCAAACCTTTTTTTCAATATCCACAAGGAAAACTTTAGTTGTTGTTATGTCATCAGACATTATACCCCTAAAGGCCTCAGGAATGACCTTTTTATAATCATCATACACATGCGATTTGACCTCTCCCACCTTTTAAACTCCCTCTTTTGATTAGAGGTAGTCAATTCATTAAGTGGGGCAGGAGAGTCAACCCTTAATGCGAGGTTGAGATCCATATCTCCAAGAAGTATTGAAAGATTTTCTTTCCATTCTTTGAAGTTTGAGCCATTCAACATAGGAATTGAATTGATTTTGAAAGTGATATTAGCAGGATTAGACGTAGCTGGCAGAGAATAAGAAAATAAATATATTAAGCTCACAGAGTTTAAGTTTAAACATCAACAATAATAAGTTTAATTTAGTAAAATCCCATTACAAGATATTAGTTTTTCGTTAATATTCCATCTTTAGATGAAAATACTAATTTCTTAGTGACATCTTGATGCAGTAATTAAATATTGATAATAAATAACATGTTGAGTATAAAACTTCCTTTAGGTCGATTATATAATCACATGTAAACTATAAAATTATCAAATATTCATCACCACAAACATTCACATAAGTATATTATTAGGGACCTTCTTTTAAGCCGATCAATAATAATATAATTTGCATGAACAATCCTTTTATACTGTTCACAATTTAATTTTAACAAAAGAGGTCACTTTGATGACTTATTGTACTAATTAATTTATTTCTAGTATATAAAAAACTATACTATAATTAACCTTAAATTTGTCATGTACCATAAATGGCCAAAATTACTAGAATGATATATATATATTATAATAATAATAATAATAATAATAATAATAATAATAATATAGAATTAATGAGGCAAAAAAAAAGAAACTAAAGTCCATGGCAACCATAACAAAATTAAAAAAAGGGACAAACTAATACAAATGCAAACACCAAAAGCAACTTTTCAAATCATGATTCTTGATTCCTTGATATACTTTTACATGAATCATGATGAATCATGATACCACTTGATTTTGATTCCTTGATATACTTTTTCATGATTCATCTTGATATAAGGAAAGCCGAAGACATTATCAAATAAAAAAAATAATTAAATAACAATAAGCCATTATCAACAATAGCCAACAGCAATCAAACATCTAGATAGAATTCAAATGCAATCATATCGAAAACTCTAAATAATATAAACATAAAATAATGAACAAGATCTAATATCGAAATATCCATGAAAATCGTTAAAAAACATTGTTAAAAAAA
The DNA here is from genome assembly GCA_026401315.1 of Dysphania ambrosioides. NCBI lineage: Eukaryota > Viridiplantae > Streptophyta > Magnoliopsida > Caryophyllales > Amaranthaceae > Dysphania > Dysphania ambrosioides. Next base: position 5,877,763 of record CM048660.1, on the reverse strand, counting down.
TCCAACATCAAAGGCTCTTATACCACTTGAAGGAGTAAAATAATGATGAAAATCATTTCTTATAACAAGATATATTATGTTGAATTAGAAGAACAATTACCTAATTTTATTTTACAAGAGTAATTTCAGGGAGAGCGGTTAAATCTTCCTAATTGATATGTATTATGTACGAGTGACCCCTTCAATTGTTACTCTAAAATCTCTCTGATAATGGGATAGCAGGATAAAAAACAATACATATAATCAGGGGACCACAACTTCCTATATATAATAATAATTTATAACTATTATTCTGCCCATTATAGAATACAATTATAAAATAAGTATCTACACATTTAAGGCCCACAACCTAGCTAGTAATACAATAAGCCCAAATCCTTTAATATTAATTAGATTACCTTAAAATTGGACATAAAGACAGTTTTAATAAATTATAAGGACCCATGTATATTTACATATAAACCCAATATTGGACTATGATCCAACAATTCATTGTCAAGTAACTATATGATTATTATTTTTAAAGCGTTTTATACGCGCATAAAATAGAATACCTCACTAGAAATTAAAACCATAATCAATAAGTTGAATTACAGACTCATCCATAGTAAGCAATTAAGAATCCTAAAAACCATTAATATTGATGTCTTTCCTAATACTTTCGACAACACATGGTGTATAATGGGTATTTGGTTGTTGAAGAGATCGAACTTACATACAAATAGTAATCAATTGGGAGCCCACCATCATGTTCTATAATAATTACTATATGTTTAGCCCAATAAACTTAATAACTAACATATAAATATATAATCCAAGTTGAGGACCATGCTGAATTCCATCATTTAAGAACGTTAAACCAAGTCACCCAGCTCAAGTCCTCAAGAATTTCTGAAATTCCCATTGTAATCTAAACGGTTATTCTCAATTCTGCCAAAAGAATAAAAACACTCTAATTGAAGGAGTTTTAGGGCTTTGTGAATGAAGGGAAAGATGAAGCCCATAATAATAAATACATGCCGATAGCTATTTACCTCAATGCCATAAAATAAGTGTTCTTTCCAACTACACTAAAAACATTTTCCTCATTCCCTTTTGATTTATCCCATTTACATAAACCTACTTTATTAGTTTTTAATTTTAAAAATTGACGAGAGAGAAATTTGGTGAGACCATGTATTATTGTTGTTAGAGTTAAGTTTGTTAATTAGCACTCCAACCTTCCCCAAAAGGGAAATAGAGCAATCTTTTGAAAGCATTTCAAATTAGAATATGCGTCAATTTTTTTAAAACGGATGGCTAAAACGTCATGGCATAACCTTCAAGCTTACCGATTTGAAACACAACCACCACCAATACTATCTCGACATCTAGGGAACTCACGAGAAACCCTTGATAGAATTCGTCCCCATTGCTACAATACCAACTATATGGGAATTCAATCGTTACATTGATAAAGAATAATATATAGAACCGGACTAATTTCTCCCAATCATAAATATTACACTAGTATTGTCTACGCAAGCCTGGTTTACCAAACTCTATATTATTTTTTCTAACCTTCATTGACTTAAATGAGTTTTTCTGTTATAAATTTTTCAAAATTTTTTATTTTTTTCATTAAGCCCCAATATTAACAAATTTCAGCTCGAATTATATTTTTTCCCGATTGTAAAATTCTTAGTTCAAGACCCACAATTTTTCTAAGATGATAGTGAAGAGGTTGGACTTATTTTATCATGGATTTATACAGAGAGAAACTGAAAGTTATACATCATCTAGGAGTTATTATCATTTATTTTGGGGTTAATAACTCAATAGATCGAGTTTAAATACATTAGTTGTAAGCTTATAAGCGGTTAGTTTTTTTTTTTTTTACCTAAGTATATAATTACTGACAAAACTATCATTCATATCATGCTCATATATTTCTCGAATACCGCATTTGTAACTTTTATAGTCTATACATCGCACATAGAATCTTGTCCAGCTAAGAAGTCAAGATCAAATAATCCACAATAGTTTGGTAGTGAGCATATGAAATGGATCTGCGATCTCCAAAAACTATTAATTTATGAGTTGCTTTTCTTATATATTACAACTCACGCCATTAACTCACGGATTACAACCGGATTCTATTACCGTATCTCGTTATGATTTTATTGGATTATATTATATCTAAGTTCTTTTTTTTTAAAACAAATACTTCTTCCGTCTCTCAAAAATTGCCCTATTTTTCATTTTGGTCCGTTTCCTTAAAATTGTCCTATTCTTTTAAAGATTTTTCATTTTGGGTTGTCCCTCCAAACAATTTTCATTATATCTTTAAAAAATTAAAATTCGTACTTTGGGCAATATTTGAGGATAGAGGAATACTTCATGACATTTCTTCTTTCAAAACAACATATTTTATAATATTTTTCAGACAATTTGTCAGTGGTTAAATGATTAATAATATGTATTCATGTTCTCAATGCCATCATTTGTTTATGTGTTTAGATAGGTGTTCATTTTCTATATACTACGTATTACAAATGAGGTATTGAGGTGCTCGTTGAACCAAACTTGAATCATGCCATTAGTTTCTCTTATTATATATAAAAGTTTTGCATAACTTTTTGTATAAAAATTTGCGTATTTTGAATTTATTATTCGTCCCCTTAAATACGTTAAATGAGTGTCTCACCCAGTTCAGGGATAATTAAAATGGTAAGATCTTTAATTATATTTCTTATGTTTTATGTTCAATAATTTTTTTTTTGATCCTAAGTTTTATGTTCAATAATATGTTACGTGTTAATTAAATATTATTTTGATATTGCTGAACTTTTAGGGTACAATGGAGTCCTTTCAATGTAATGCGTCTCCATCTTCGGAGAGCTTCTCTTCTTACACAAATGATGATCATGATCACTTCGGTGTAGACACCATTCTCGAAACTCCCCATCCTAGTAGGCTTGAGGTGCCTACCAAGGTACTTAAGACTAGCGGCTGGGTTTTTTCTAAATCATTTGCCTTTTCGAATGCTTCGACTACTCCGACTAATGATGATGATGATGGTCATGGAATGGATGTGAATCCAGGACAAAACATGAGGAGTGGATGCATGGGTTCGAACTCTAGTTTGATGAATCAGTATCATGTTGTTGCGGAGCGAAGAAGAAGGGAGAAACTTAATAAGAAACTAGTTGCTCTATCTGCTCTCGTTCCTACTCTTAAAAAGGTATGTAATAACTTTGATTCCTCAATTAGTTGTATTTCATTGTTAGGTAGCGATTAGCAGCAAGCCAGGAACATTAGTGATTGCATGACATAGGTAGGTTTATTGTCAAGTTTAGGATAAATGTCTTTTTCATGTGTTGCTTAATATACCATAAAGAGTATATACACACCAAGAATCCCATGTGCTTAAGAAACTAATTATACAAATATGCACAATATTAACCTAACCCTAGCAATATAATAATCCTAGCTGTATTACCCCTCCCCCCAAGTTGGAGTGTGAAGGTTATGAACACCCAACTTACAAAGTACAAAAACAGACGCTTACCTAATGCCTTAGTAAAAATGTCAGCTAACTGTTCTTCAGTAGGAACATGACTAGTGACAATGATACTGTCCTGAATAGCATCATGGACATAATGACATTCAATTGCAATATGCTTTGTGCGTGGAACACGAGATTTTGAGCTATGTGAAGAGCCGATTGACTTTCACAAAAAAAAAATGGACGGATTTAGTATGATCCACTCCCAAACTAAGTAGAAGTGATTTTAGCCACTTGAACTCCGAAGTAACAGCGGCCATAGATCTATACTCAGCTTCAGCAGATGAGCGAGAGACTGTATGTTGCTTCTTAGTAATCCATGACACAGGAGAACCACCAAGGAAGACATGCCAACCCGTAACAGAACGACGAGTCAAGGGGCAGCTAGCCTAATCTGAGTCAAACCAACCGGAGAGTGTGATATCACAATCGACCCTAAGTAAAATGCCTTAAACTGGATAGCCCTTCAAGTACCGAACAACACCTAATGCAGTGTCCTAATGATCACATCTCAAAGAATGCATAAACTGGGCTAATAAATGAACTGCATATGCTAGATCTGGGCGAGTGAAGGGCAAACATATCAAGCGTCCCACAAGGCGACAATAAGACTCCGAATCATCTAGAAGTGGACCACTCGACAAGGCAAGATGATGATTTTGCTCAATAGGAATGGTCGCAGGCTTAGAGCCTAGAAGACTCGTCTCACCAATGATATCAAGGTTGTACTTACGCTGACATAGATAAAACCCTTCCTCACTACGGGCAACCTCAATGCCAAGAAAATATTTCAAAACACCCAAATCCTTCATATGAAAATAGGCTCTCAAATAATTCTTAAACGAGACAATAGCAGATAAGTCATTACCCGACACAATAAGATCGTCAACATATATAAGCACGTTAAGCTGGATAGTCCCACGATGAAAAAAGAACAAGGAATAATCAATATAGGACTAAACAAAACTGTAAGCCTTCAAAGACGTAGCCAATTTGCTCTAACCAACACTAAGGAGCCTTTTTAAGACCATACAATGACTTCTTCAAGCAAAACACCAAACCACGAGTTGCCATATCGAGACTACGAGGAAGTTTCATATGAACCACCTCTTCGAGATCACCATAGAGAAAGGCATTATGGACATCCATCTGATGAAATTCCCAATTCTTTGTAGCCGCAACTGTCAGAAACACCCGAACTGTGACCATTTTTGCTACCGGTGCAAACATTTTATTTTAATCAATGCCCTCGACTTGATGATTACCAAGGATCACCATACAAGCTTTAAGTCTCTCAATGATCCCATTAGCATTATACTTGATCTTATATATCCATTTGCAACCCAAAGCCTACTTCCCTGGAGGAAGAGACTCCATCACTCAAATTTCATTAGATTAAAGTGCATCAATCTCTTGTTGCATCACCTCTCGCCAACCCTCATGCTTCATGGCCTTAGTGAAGGAATGAGGCTCATGACCAGCCGTAATCGCTACAAGAAAAGCATAGTGTCAAACAAAATAAGATCACAATTAATAAAATAGGTTATAGGGATCAGATTACTAAAGGAACTAGAAGACATAAATGAACTAGGGGAAGGACTCAGAGAGAGGACAGTGTGTGTAACATAATCACTTAGCCAAATGGGTGGAGTCTTATGGAAAAGACGACGTCCCAACGTTGCTGTATCAGGCTTGTTAATAGGTGCACTAAATGGAGAAGAGATAGCAATGTTGGACTCAATCTCTGAAAGAGAGGACGAAGTCTGTAAATCAACAGGAACTATCAAACATTTAGAAGCATCATCATTATCAACAGAGCATCCAACTAATAATAGAGGCACCGGGTGAAGGAGGCATGATTTCTTAATTAGGAGGTTTAGAGGCACCGGGTGAAGGAGCATACGGAAATTCAATCTCGTGAATAATGACATCCCAAGATACAAAAAACTCACTTGTATCCAAATCATACAACTTCCAACCCTTCTGATTATTCGGATAACCAAGAAACACACACCAACGACTCCGAGGGGCAAACTTGTCACCCTTTAAATATTGATTGTAGGAAAAAGCATAAGCAACCAAACACCTGTAGGTGATCAACACAAGGCTCTTTCCCAATCAGAACCTGAATAAGAGTCTTGTTATTTAAAATAGAAGACAGAGTGCAGTTAATCAAATAAACAACCCCTAAAACGCACTCACCCCAAAAAGAGACAGGAAGAAGCCCTTGAAACATCAAAGCTTGAGCAACAGTTATCATATGTTGATGTTAACGGTCAACACGTCCATTTCGTTGTGGAGTTCCAACACAAGAGGTTTAAAACACAATATATATCATTGGTCTCAAAATAAGGTAACGTGCACTTAAATTCAGTGTCATTATGGCTACGCATAATTTTCACAATGGACCCAAATTGGTGATCAATCATAGTAAAAAAGTGATAGAAACTTCTATAAACTTTTTTCTTGGAGTGTAACAGATACACCCAAACTGCTCCAGAAAAATCCTTAACCAAATTCAGAAATAGCACCAGTAGAAGATGGTGTAGAGTATAACCCCTACAAGTCACAATGAACAAGCTTAAAACTGTAACTAGGTCTACTATCACTTATTGAAAAACATGATCTAAAATGTTTAGCCTAAGGGCAAAGAGTACATGGATGCGACAATTTATTGGCAAGAGATGAATTGGATTCTCGAATAACTAATACTAACTTGAGAACTCTATCAGATGGATAACCAAGACGACAATGCCACAGTTTAAAAGGAGTTAGACACGAGACCACGACCATTGCACATAATGTAAAATCCGCTGAAAATAATAGTCCATCCCGTTTCTCACCGAATCCAATCAGGTTCCCCGAGCGTTGGTCCTAAATGGCACAAAGTTTGTTAGTGAAAATAACGACACAATCAGACCCTCGTGATAGTTGAGATACCGATATAAGATGACATTGTAAAGATGGAACTAAAAGCACATTATCAAGAGTAAGAAAGAGGTGACAAGATAACTTAACCCATCTAAGCTATAACTCGTTGCCCATTTGGAAAATTAGCAAGGCAAGAACGAATTACAAATGCATTGACCAAAGCTAAAGCATTCCTAGTGACATGATGAGACACACCAAAATCAATTATCCAAGAGGGTAAAAAATCACTAGTTATGTGAACAAGTTGTTGTGTACTTAACAAATTTAAAAGAGCTTGAATTTGATTAGGACGAAGATCCGCTAGGGAGACAGCACTAGAGGAAGAAGCAGACTCAGTACTTGTAATAGAGTGGGCTTTGACAGGACCTAAGGTTGTAGTAGTAGCCGAACTAGATTTCGCACGTCTAGCTCACATCTCCTCATACCAATCCGAGTACCCATGAAGCTTAAAATAAGAGCCTTGATCATGACCCTTTTGATTACAACGCAAACACAACAACTTTGATTTATCTGGCTTGTCCAACCAAACTATATGGCAAGGAGAATAACGCACTTCAAACATGCCTTAGCCATGCACGACATCCTTTGTAGCACAGTCACGAGCAATATCCCTCGATCGCTCCTCTTGAAGAAGAGGTAAACATGCCTCATCTAGAGTGGGCAAGGGAACCCGGGACAATAGATTCGACCGAACCATCGAGTATCTATCATCATCAATCCCAATAAAAAAAATGATGAAGCATCTCTTCATCCCGATCAACAGCCATACATCATGTAATGTCACAAGAACACAAACCACAATTGCACACCCGGAATGGATTTGATTGAAACAGATCATCATAAAGCCCTATAAGCTTTGAATAATAGTCTCCCACCATCATGGTTTTGGTTTTCTTGCAGTTATCTATGGAAGCGCGGAGTTGTTGTATTTGAGGGACATTCAACACACGAAACTTCCTAGCCACGGCATCCCAAAAATCTTTGCATTATCATAGTAAGGCAGTGAAGCAGAAAACTTGTAATCCATACTACGCAACATCCATGAGACTAGCATAGAATTCACGGTCACCTGATCAAGAAGCATACTCAAATCAGATGACACTAGTAAAGAAATGTCTATATGCTGCGGTTTTCAATCTTTAAATGTTGTTGTTATTGATACGAAGCACATATAGGCGAAGCACATATAGGCGAAGCACATGGAAAAAAATGCTACGATTTTTTAGACACGACAATAAAAACAACAAATACTGTGATTTTTTGAAAAAGCCGCAGCATATATATCTAATAAATGGTGCGGTTTTATTTGAGACCCCCTAATTTTGAAGGTACTACACAATCATATTGCCCTTTAGTGGCCTCGATAGCATCGTATTTGAGATAATAAAAAAATCTTTGACAAGTCATATAATTAGCTACGGGACACCAAATGGGGCTTATAATATGTCTAAATTGTGTATTTTTTTGAGATCTACGTAAAAAAATAAGCCTCTAATACCATATAATCTATGAAATTTGATTTTTAAGGGTTAATACCTTTATAAACACAACATATACCATGCAAATATTAACACACAAGAGTTTTTCATCTTTACAATTATATATAACAAATTATGAAAAACAAAAATTAAAAATATATACTAGGGTTCAAGGCATATACAAACCTTTAGATTTAAAACTTTGGAGTATGTAGACTTCTTCAAAATGGGAGATATGAGTAGGCTTCAAAATGCTTCACTATGCCATATCTATGGAGGTATGAGTGGGAGAGAGGATTCGAAATGCATGTGGAAGAATGAATTATGGGGATTTTAGAAAGAAGTTAGGGTCATAGGTAGGAAGTATGAGGGATTAAGAGTGGGAGAACTAAGTGTTATGTATATTTAGGGTTAGAGAAGTTGAGGATTAGAAAAGAGGAAAATGTGTGTTTTTTTGGTGTTGGAAATGATACTGAAAGCGCTAGAAAAAGAGTGTATAAAATGAGTCACAAGTGATGTGATTTTTTAAATAACCGCATCACTTATAACTAACAATTGCTACGGTTTTTCAAATAACCGCAGCACATGTAACTCGCACGTGTTGCGGTTATTTCAAAAACCACAACATTTCAAATAACCACAACATTTGTGGTTTCAAGTGCCGCATTTTTTTAAAAATCGCAGCACTTGGTACTAAGGTATATTTCAAACCATTAAGGGTTTCGAATTATATATAACCCCAGCATTTATACCGAAGCAGTTAAATGGTTTTCTACTAGTGCGACTTCATGAGTGTGCCATCAACGGAGTCGAATTTGCATCTCAATTTTAAAGCAAGAGTCATAGCTCTTGACCAAGCAAGATAATTATCACCGCATAGGGTAACATGGGTGATCAAAGAGCTCGGTTGATGAAAGGCGTGTCGTGCACCTAAAAAAAATAAACTTAATTATACCTCCTAACTATGTAGCAGGGCAAGTAAGTATCGAATCCCAAGAGACTAATGGTTCAATTAGCTAGAATGATTTGAACTAAACTAAGCTAGTAATCAAAATGAATAGTGATGATCTAATCTAAAGACTAAAATGAGCAATATTTATATGAAATAATCAAGGTTTAAAGGCTTCTAGAGTTAAGTATCCCCACTAACATGAATTAATGCACCAACAAATCCTCCTTCCCTAATTCAATTACTAACAATTCATAGGATAGATACGCCCTAATCAATACTAGTGATTTCTTTTGATCAATCAATGGCTTCTTCAACAATGCAAGCATACCTATTTTCATGGACTCATGCAATTCAAAGATTTTAAGAATAGCATCTTAACATCCTAACAAATTCCATCGATACTTTTTTAGTGATTTCCTTTATCTTAAATTAGGGTTCTAGATTCGATTAAGGATCAACTTTCGTTGTAACCTAATCACATTCAACAAATACTATTTCTAGTCATTCATTGATAATAAAACCAACCCTAAGATAAATGAATTATAAATTAATCAAATCGGGAATTGAGAATCAATAACACATCATTCCATGCTACGGTTCAACCTAACCCTAGAATACAAAAACTACTCTAGTATATTGAATAAAATAACAAAAGAATTATAAATTGAAAACATGATTAACAATAACAATAAGAGAAGAGAGAAGAAAAAATAATACGTGATTTAGATTGCTTGAAAATATCAAATTAGTGTTGTACACCAAGCCTGCTTCAATGAGTGTCAAAGAGAGAACCAAAATAAAGCTATATAAAACCCTAAAGAAAAAACATTGAATAATGAAAAGTGGCGTGTGATTTTTTTGCTCCCAAAGAGTCCTCAATTCCCTAAATTCCCCCCATCTAGCTAGTACCTAATGCCTAAGTTTTAGGGCTACAAAAATATTATTTCAATGTGGCCGCTAAGGTGTTGCAGCGCGAGATTAAGGACCGCCAAAAAGCTCCCTAAATTGTCTTTGCTTGCTAATCTTCTTTTTCCACACCTTGCATGGGTGGATTGACAACTAGTTAAAGTCACGTTACAATAGGCCTTCAAAAGTTCCCAAAACAAGGCTAATAATGGACGTGAATGCTTCTATCATGAGTCGAACGACAAGCTTACGAAATCATGAGAGCTCTTATTATGTCAAAATCCTACAAAACAAAACAAAGCATACCCGAGAGGAGAAATATCGATATATCCGAAATGAAAACCCATAAGGAGGTAAATGTGGAAAAGAATTGATAAAATAAGACTGATTAAGGCATTAAAACCATAAATAATATCGTGTTATCAGTTGATCACTGGAACTAAGATATATAGTACGGAGAGGAAGGATCTAGCTTTCCTCCATTCTCCATTCTCCATGGTAGTCACGTAACACTAGTGTCATAACACACGAAAAACAAAGCACCGCAAAACACACAAACTACTAATAATAACAAACGAACCACAACAATACATGTGAAAGCACAGCAATATACAACAAATATTCTCCTATTTATCTCCCAATTCACCTAACGCTCCAACAATACGGGGAAGAGAAAATATATTATGCATACGACAACACGCACCGCAACTTATTGCTAATCATCGAGAGCAAAGCAATATAATATGAACGTAGAGGAAAGCAAGAGACTTAAAATCACATAGAGCACAGCCCGAATAAGAACAACACTTAAAGAAAATCAAGAAGAAGCCGACTCACGAGCAAATCACGACAATGTTCACTTATATAGTAGTGAATACTATATAGTACTATATGGTAATATAGTAGTGAATATTATATAATAATAGACGGCAATACGTTGAAGTATGTAGAGAAATATAGCAAAATTTGCCAACGCAAATCAGTGAAGCACATAGAACAAAGCACACATACAGCCATGGAGTCGTCAAATCACCAACAAACATGCAAGCACGTAGAGTCCAACAGAGTCCATGCAAAGCAGAAATCACGCAGAATCAATGCCAAGAGAAGAAGAAAAAAAATGGCTTAGAGAAGAAAATTGGCTCTAATACCATATCAAGTTTAGGGTAAATATCTTTTTTATGTGCTGATTAATGTACCATAAAGAGAATATATACACCAAGAGTCTCATGTGCTTAGCAAACTAATGATACAAATATGAACAATATTAACCTAACCCTAGAAATATAATCCTATCTGTATTATTTATGAAGGAAATTGATCTATTGAGGTTTTCTATTCCATTGATACAATCTTTATATAGTGATGTACAAGCTACAATTATGGAGAATTCCTAAATTTACTAACCAAATTGCTATAAGTAAGGTAATATATATAATGACTAGGATGTTTATAGTAAATTAAGAATATTATAGAGTTATGCTAAACATTTTCTAGCGCACCCCTTCAGTCAAAGCAGTTATGCTAAACATTTTCTAACAAACCCCTACAGTCAAAGCATGATGTTCTCGTATGCTTAGATTGCCTCGGAAATATGTGAATAAAATGTTACCAATAATTATAAAAATGTGTCAATATATACATGTAACCTCAAATTGATAACTCTGCTACTGAATTGAAGTCATAAAACATAAGTTTATAAGGGTCAGAGAGAAAAATTAATAGAGACATACTCCGTATAATACTTATTATTATTGTTGATATTAATGTTAGGTGTGAGTTTGCATACTGTGATATTATTTTTCAGATGGATAAAGCATCTGTGCTTGGAGAAGCCGTAAAATATGTGAAACAGCTCCAGCAACGCGTCAAGAACCTAGAAGAGAAAGCAAAACTGCAAAATATCGAATCGGCTGTGGTTGTGAAGAGCGCACAATTGTTAATCGATGATGATAATGACACCAAATTCTTAACAACTAATGGAGAAACTACTGTGAATTTGCTCTCCAAGGATGCTGCATTTCCAGAAATTCAAGCGAAGCTTAGTAACAAAGACGTTTTACTGAGAATTTATTGTGAGAAGAAGCCTGGATTGCTAGAGAGGATATTTGACGAAATGGAGAAATTTCACTTATGTATCAATAGTACCATCTCCCTACCTTTTGGGAATAACGATTTGGCCATCACAGTAACTGCTCAGGTAATTATCAAACATGGACCCCATTTATCTCTATTTTGACGTACTTTTTCCGTCCTTTATGTTTCCCTAATTTTCTTTTTAGACGGTCTTTTTATTCTATTTCATATCAAATATGATAAACTTTATTTTGTTTCATATCAAATATGATAAACTTTATTTTGTTTCATATCAAATATGATAAACGTGACCATAATTTTTCTCTCACGATCATTTTATGAAATCGTATCATATGTTTCTTTCATGTATTTTATTCAACCAAAAATTAAAAAGCAATTTTTTATGGATCAAACGTAAACGAACGGAGAAAGTATTATTAATGACCGGTGGTCTAGGGAGATACAATGCTAAAACTTACATTCATCCGTTGGGATGTAAATCTTTTTGCAGGTGAATGAAAAAGTCAACAGCATCCCGATGAAGGAGCTTGTGAGCAAGCTAATGATGGTTTTATAGATTTCCAACAATTGGCCAACTAGCTAGCTCTTATTCAATCTTTATGTTAATGCATTTGGCTAGCTCCATAACTTACAGACAAGAGCTCAAGGATCAAATATCACCAAACTCATTTTAGGAGGGTTATCTCCAACTATCCCTTTTCTAAAATGGGCCTTCACCTTGATGGTGAAAAAAAGATATTGCTAATTTTTTCTATAAGCAAGTACTCATATTAGATGTAATAGCTAAGTCCCAAAACAATTTCCAATCTAAAGACCCAAAAATGAAATGGTGAACCTTTGAGGGTTTTTCGCTTTTTTATGAGTACTCACATAAAAAGTACTCCGTATTGGTGTATAAATCCAAAAATAAAGTATAACCTACAAAATCAAAATAAAGAGGCTAACTCACTAGGAAGGACCGAAGGACCCTAACTCCTTGGCCTTCCTACGCTTCTTTACTTCGAAATTAAGTAGGTATATCAAGCTTTATCTAAATCATACATCCATACTAATTGTGTGGGTCTAGCCACCATAAGGCCACATGGCTAAGTACATTTCACTCCGTCAGCACCAGGCCCATTATAGTACATTTCAAAGCTAGAATGTCTTGTGATGGATCAAGAAGTCAACGGGTCCAACCAGTGGCGGTGTCAGGATTCTTGCATTACGGGTTCAGAATACATAATTAGAAATTGTTACAAAACATTTCAAGCACAACAACATACGACAATACAACAACAAACTAACAACTCACGGCAATAACCCAATAACAATAATGCACATCATTTCAAGCATAACAACCGTTAGAATCCAATGTCCCTATCAATCAAAAACATTACACTTATGAAGATACACAACAATATATATTGTATTCACATAAATATGTTGATATGTATGTACACCCACACATAAAGCTGCGCAAGTACTTGTAGTGCAACAATCAATAATGGAAAGATATACACATAGGATGGAATAGATGATGGGAAAGATATTGAGATTATTAATTGAATCTCATAAGATGGAATAGATAGTGAGGCCATAATTTTCAAAACAAAAAAAAATCAAAGATGAAGAATCAATATGAGAAGAATATAGGATCGAATATACTTTAGAAGGGAGGTTGAATAGAGTATGGTCGTTTTTCGCAATTAGAATCTCAAAGCCTTGAGATGACTTTCAAGGGCGAAATTGAAACTTTGAGAACGACTGAATATCAAGGCCTTGAAATACGTTTCAAATGCTACTTCTAAACTTTGACTTTGTTGTAGCTATGTTAACAATTTAAACAAAATAGATAAAAAAAAGTAAGTACGAAAAACAAATAAATAATAGAGACAAGACAAGAGAATTTGTTACGAAGTTTGGCAATTTGCCTACGTCTCCGCCTAGGGTGTCCAACTCGTAGGATTTAACTCCATTTATTTCTTTCTTTAGAGACCTAAAGCAACTTAGAAGATCTCACCCCTATTTTGTACTTCGTAGCTTCCCTTGTTACACCTTAGAGTCTCAGATCCTAGAAATAAAAATATACCTCACTTTTTTTTATACTTTTGAGTATTATAATTTTACTCAATGTATATCACTCTTTCTTTTATCACACTCTTATAAACACTTAATATACTTTTTCTTTTATTTTCTCTCTATCTAAAATACAATGAAGAATGAAGAGCTAGAGAGAAATGTTTTTGCTAAGCTTGACAGAATTTTCACACCAGTAGGCTTCTAAATTTTTCTTCCAACTTCAGCTTCTATTTATAGGAAACACCAAATGGCCCATGAGGATGTACTTGGACGCTTAAGCAGGTCGTTCAATTTTTGAATGTTTGTTGAAGCTTCAAAAATACTGATATACCATTTGACTGTTTCAAATAATTTGTTGTAACCAAAAGTCTTCATGTTGAACAAATATTGAGGATGACAGTTTGAAGAAATTCAAATGAGACTTCATGAGAATTTTGCGTGAAATTTGTTGCTGAGACTACTCAAGAATATCTTAAACATATTTTCCTATTTAAATGGAGTATCACCATAATTGTAGTACACCAAAATGTTGACAGATAAAAATATGAATAGTAAAGGAGCATGCTTTCAATGAAATGAGGAGGACACATTCTGCAAAAGAAAATCTACAAAACAAGAAAACACAAAAGTGGAATTGGTTGAGCCTTCCGCATGTCAGTAGAAAAAATAAGCCTTTGGTCAAATCTTACTTTCCCATAAAATAAGGAACAATGCTCCCATCAAAAGATGAGAAATGTGAGACATGGAGAATTCTTATTGGCTATGTACATGATAATTTATTTTGCTGCAAAAGACTTTTTGTTAGGAAAAATTATACTAAAATATTAAAAGGGTTAACAAAAGACAAAGTAAATATAAAAAGCCCAATTCAAATAAAATTATAGTCATCTAAAAACCTACAAAACTAACAAGGTTAGATAATAAGTAAAGATAAGTAATGGGTGGGCTAATCTTGCTTATGATATGGGCTAATCTTGCATTTGAGGCTAAACTTTTGTCACTTAAAAATAAACAAGTTAGACAAATTAAATAAACATATCAAGGTGGAGTTATCAAAAGAGTAGTGAGCTTCAGTGATGTACCGTAGAATATCAAAATATGAAATGACCACTTACATTTCCATGGAATTTGGTGATTTTAACATAATCTGCTATGCATTTTTAGTATACCATGGGCCAACTTGCAGTCGATGAGATGCCAAAATTTGGTGATTTCAATCGTTCTCTTTCAACATTTGGGATTTCATATAAAGAGATCATGAATATACCTTTTTGCCCTAGTTTGAAAGATGTCATCTATATACATCTTGTGGTTGTCCTTGGGCTTCTATATGACTTTACGTATTTAAGATTAATCAATAATGCAACATCAAATTCAGCAATTGAGCAAATCCCAATTTCGGCAAACATCATTGAGCTTTTCCCTTTTAAATTACAACAACCAACAATAATTGAATAATACAACATTCCCTTTTTAATTTTTGACATTTTCCAAATCCCAATTGACACAAAAACAAAGTCGGTGATTATGTACCTGTGCCGATTACAAATTGAAGTGCGTTGTGGGTAGCCGTAGGTGTCTCGATGGGTACAAGGTTATTCCAATAATTCCATGAGTGAGTGAGACTATAAATCGATGGGCATTGAGGTAAATGTCGAATTAATGTGTGAGAATCTGGGAAGAAATTTTGTAGGAGTGCAAATGTATTGAATGAAGCAATAAGCCTTTTTAGGGGTTTGGTTTGATTGAAAAGGGGTAAAAAAAATATTGGGAGGGAGGAGAATCGAACCTCATTCTTTCCCATATGGTACCATGTGCTTAACCACTAAGCTAAGAGGTGCAAATATATTCATAGTTGTTGCAAACTCTATATAATTTTTGGGTTTTATATGGGTTCAATTGAACCCGCTGAACCCATACTAAAACCGCAACTGGTCCAACCCATTTAAGGTGGCACGTGTAAGCCCACTAATTAATTTTTTTGGACCTATAAATGCTTATTTATGGGCCAAGGAAATAGGTAAGAAAGAGATAGAAAACAACTAAAATAACAATAGGAATTCATATTCTAAACGAAGAACACTCTAAGAATCATTTATTGTGCACGCTCTGAATTTAGCAAGAACTTAGGGGGACATTCTTCTGATCCTAATAGACTTACTAACTTAGGCATCAGAGTGAGTTTTCTTGAAACACTATTCCCTAGGCTAGTGACCTTATTCCTTGTGCAGGTTGTTCTCCATCACTGATCGTGACCAAGTTACTTAAGAGGTTCACTAGTAATTGCCTCACATCACCAACCCTTATAGTTACTTAGCCCTTAAGTAACTATTTTGGTCTCCCAAATAGAAACAATTTGGCACTAAAAGGAGGGCCTCATGGTAAAACATCATGAAATCGACCATGGTGAATAGTGTGCACTAATCGAATATTGTCTTTAGGATTATCCCAACATGCTTTCGGCAGCTCGAACCACGTTGGCATGTCGAATAACACTTTATTTATAATGAACCCTACACCACATCCAATAAGGGGACCATCTCACAAGGGGTGACCAAGAAAAAAAGATGGTAGAAGCATAGTACCACTCTACTCCCCTCAAGGGAAAAGAAAGATCCACTCCCAGTTAAGCCCATCAAACAAGGGAAGTTGAGCTGACCCCAAAAGGCATAGAAGCAACCATTACAACCTTGTTGAGAGTAAGGGAGCTATTAGCAATTGATAAGAACATACAAGAGTCTAGCTTCTTTGAGTATACCAAGCTAGCCTCAAGGGCGAGACAAACCTATCACCACGAAATGATGGGATAAAGAGCCCGAAGAAAGCTTGACCTCTACTCGGAGAGATTAGAAAGAAGCGCGAGCCGTTAAGAAAAGTAATCAGGCGGTAGGATCTCCACTACCCATCTAGACTAAGACTGGGAAGAATCTAATTAGGGCATCAATGCCCAAAAGAAGGCGCCCACTATCCTTCTTGAAATCTTTAGCCCCAGCTGGTTATTTACAAAACCTACTATCAAAGTAGAGAGTCTATCAAACCCATGTAAACATTCAAATCTGGGCATGTAGACTAGACTCGAAGGTCTATAATAAGGAGACCCATTAATAAACATTTGGGAAGTCCGGTGAAGGCAACCAAGAGCACCCATCAAGGAGAGAAATCTGTAAAAAGTCGACCTTTTAAGAGAGAACTTAGCAGACTAAGCTCTCTAAGTAGTCTCGTTCCTTCACCAGCGACTAATCCCTCGTAGGAGGTCAGACTCCCAATAAGGTATCCTTCTCTATAGAGATCTTAAAAGAGCCTACAACTAAGGTCAAATTGAGACATGTAAAATATGATGGGAAGGGTAATCCTTAGGACCATAATGTAGCCTTCAAAGGGAAACTCTTCTTAGGACAGTACACATATGCCATTTGGTCCAAGTACTTTCAAACCATATTGGTAGGGGCAACCCAAGATTGGTTTCAACATTTTCCCCAAAGCTCTATTTTCAACTTCACATAGCTAACTAGCCAGTTCAAAAGCTATATTATAAGCACCAGACTAGGTCCACTGTTGAGTTGATGGACTTTAAGCAAGAATCTAGTGAGAGTCTATAAGGCTACATCGGGAGATTTAATCAAGAGGTTATCTCATTTCCCACTCTAGGGTAGGGTATAGTTCTTTATGCACTAAGATGTGGTCTGGGATCGGGCGCCTTCAAGAATAATTTATCATGGAACACCATAACCCATCTGGGAGAAGGGCTTGCATTGGCTGCGAAGTATACTACCAATGATGATTTCAACAGGATAGTTAACCCTAACTTTCATTTAAGAAAAAAGTGCCAAAGAATACTCCAATAAGAGGAATGCCAACAAAGGTAAGGATGGCAAAGTAGATAGAAAGTCATTTAGTGGAAAGTACAACAATACACCCCATTCACCATCACACTTGCTGAGATCTATGCCTTGCATAGGAACAACAACAAGTGGCAGAAGCCATCACCTGCAATTATTATCGGTTAAAATAGGAATAAGTATTGTGATTTCCATGGCTGCCTAAGCCATTCGACTTAAAAGTGCATAAGCTTGAAGAACAATCTAGAAGATTTGATTAGGCGAGGGTACATTAAGTAATACAGGTCCTAGGATGAAGAGAAAAAATATTCCAAAAGGATTAAGAGGGATCACCATAACTTTTAGACAGGGAAAAAAAGGCCATATACTTTATATCAAGTGCGGATGACCTAGCCGAGCAAAAGGCCCAATTCTGCTAGCTTAGCTAACCCAATTTGTATACGATTGAAGAGATGTCCCAATCTGACATACATGTTAAGGCCTTTACCCTATAGAAATGTTGAGGGTTTATTTTTCCCCATTCATACCCTCTTTGTGTGAAGATAGATATTTGTAAGGTATTAGTTGATGGAGAAAGCTCGATTAACATATTATACAAACGTACATTCGACCAAATGGACCTAAATGAGAGGTACTTAAAGCCCTCACACACCCTTGTCATAGGGTTTTCAAGTACAACAATCATCCTAGAAGGAAGATATAATTTTTTGGTCACTATCCGAGATAATTATAGCATCAAGAGAATTGAGAAGCTAGAGTTGATGCCCCATCTTTGTATAATGTCCCATTGGGATGAAGTATTATATGTCGGATTAATTAAGCCTTAGGTATCAAGAGTGGCTATACAACATTTTAATGGCCAAGAAAGCGAATAAAAGTTAGAGGATGTCACGAGCTTCTAAGCTTTATGAAGGTTTTAGAGCACTCAAGAAGGGGGGGGGGGGGGGGGGTGAATTGAGTGTTAAGTAGCCTTGGCCTATTTTTCTTTCTTTTCGATCTATAAGAGGAACCAGTTGGGCTGGTTCCTGTAAGCAGCAGAATGTAAGAAAAGCAATAAAGAAAACACAAGATTTAACGAGGTTCAGCCAACTATGGCCTACGTCCTCCTACCCTATGCTCTTTTATTAATCTACTCCGAAAAATAAAGAACACAGACACTCTACTGTTTCCCTACTCCGGGAACTAGTATACCCCACACTCTACTCCAAATGTGCGCTTGAATTACACTAGTAAGCCCCTTGTGTTTGAACTCACAAACACTAACCCAGCCTTTCAACCCCTCTGTTGAAGGCTTTGACAAAATCAAATGTTCTCTTTTAATCTCACTTCTAAAAGCTAATTAAGAGAAAATGTTTAAGCTCTAAGATTGCTCTCGTATATGACTCGATGAATAGGCTTTTGTGCTTAAGTGTATAAGACTCTCAAAAATTACTCTTTTTTTCATTCCAAAGAGACTCACCGGAATATGAGAGACTAGATGAGTTTATATACTTGGATACAAAAATCCTAGTTTCCTTAAATCACATAATCTTGATGAACAAGAAATAATGTGACTTTTGGAAAGTATTTATCTTATTTGATTTAATCATAAAGATAAAATCAATTAAGATAGAAAGTCCTAGTTTTTAGGTAACCACAATATTCTCATCTGATTTCCAGCTTCTTAGGATATTTTCAGAATAATTCTTTGAAAAAGTATTTTTACAAAATCTTTTATTTTTCTCAAAATACGCAGCTCGGATATTCCGTACAATAAACCTGGTTCCTCAACCTGCTTCCCTGAATTGAGTAAGTTATGAATTCTGTTCCAGCTTTGTACCAGAATTCATAATATGACTCAATACACTTATAAGCACTTATTTTACCCAAACATGCAAGTCATACTACGGAGCATATTATATGATAAAACTAGATTAAGTATTAAAGTATAAATCTTCTTTTCTTCATGTAATCTTCAAGACTTGAATCTTCCTTGAATACTTCCATTATGAACAATGTATCTTTCTTCGAAAGGCCTCTATGCTCCAAATCTTAGAATCAACTTAACTACTGCACATGTAACATGGTTAATGTATAATAAAGAGTATGTGACTGCTTTTCAGCATAGCAGTCTAGGAAACAGTTCCTACTAGTTTCCCACCAGTACATGGAATAATTTACATCCAACTATTTCCTACATATAGACAAGTTAGTTAAATGAATAACACAAATAAGTAATAACTTGTCTAGAAAAATAGTGTTCAATTCCAGCTGGTTTCCAACCAACTATTTGCAATACTTATTGTAACCTATTTCCTGTAACCGTTTGTCATCACTCAAAACCTAAGGGACTCAACAAATTCCCCCTTTTTGATGATGACAAACTAATTGAAGTTCCTGCAACCAATCAAGTTAAAAACGGCAAAAAAGTCCAATTAAGTACTCAAATAGGTTTGAGTACAACCAACAGACTCAAGACTCAAATGAACAAGTTAGTGAAGCTAACTGATTCCAAAAACTAACTATCAAATGACTCCCCTAAACTATCAAACTGAACTACTTGACACAATCTAAACTATCCTAGGCGTTCGTACACTACTTCCCCCTTTTAGCATCATTAATAAGTACTCTGAAGTAAAAGTGATGTGCACAAATTGTTAAATGTGCTCATCCATATAGTAGCATCAACCACCATTCAAGTAGTATGCTGCAAGAAGAGATTAGTCAAACAGTTCATACCATAGCGGAATTAATGGTCCATACAAGCCAACAAAGTTCAACAAAAGGAACCCAAATCCACATCAAAAAGAAAGTTCATGGATTGGGTGAGAAATATACAAACTAAGAGAATCAGTTATTTTAGAATAGAAATAAGGGGGAGGGGAAACAAGAGTAAAAACCAGCATCACTCCTCATCATCATTCTCTTCCTCTTCTTCCTCCTCGTACTTAGCATCATCTTCTGCATCAACAACTGGTTCCTCTTCATCCTCCTCATCTTCTTCACCATGCTCGTCTTCCTTAGGCTGAGTCTGTGGAGGAACAGAACCTGTACCCGGAGCCATCTGAGCTTGAGTTTCAGCTAAATTTTTCTCCATCTGCTCCATCCTGGTACTGAAAGAAGTTGACAAGCCTTGAATCAAACTTATTATCTTTCTCAGCATATCCTCTTGAGTTTCCAACCATTTCAGAATCACTACCTGACCTGCTGGTTCCTCTACCTTCTTCTTCTTCTTCTTTGATGGAGGTCTTATCTCCTCTGCTGGTTCCTCAATTTTAAAACTTAACTTATCACCACTAATGTCAAGACCCTTTAGCTTTAGGATTGCTTTTGTGAACATCGTGATAGGCACAGTGGACCCACTCATAGTAACATTGTTATTTATAAGCAATTGAGTAATGACAGAACCATAAGGCAGAGAATGGTGAGATGAACTATAACAATT
Organism: Dysphania ambrosioides; assembly: GCA_026401315.1. Lineage (NCBI taxonomy): Eukaryota > Viridiplantae > Streptophyta > Magnoliopsida > Caryophyllales > Amaranthaceae > Dysphania > Dysphania ambrosioides. Next base: position 5,856,528 of record CM048660.1, on the reverse strand, counting down.
CATAATGTGATCCCGCATCAAGGAGGGGAGATTAATCTTAATTCTCTTCATCATGAGATACATCAGAACCATCTCTATGATGCGTCCTATTCCCCTTCCTTGAGCCCTTGGGATTAAGACCTTATTGAATAACGAATGCAGAATCAGCATTACTGGTTCCTTCAAATTAGCAGATTTAAAAATATCAGGTTTCTTGGACATCTTTCCTTCAAATAAGTACTCATAAATCTCATCAGGAGTGACCCCTAGCAACACGGGCCACCAATCACTAGAAAACTTATCAAATCCATCCCTGGGCACCCTTAACATACTAGACAAAGTGGCAATAGACAAGCTTACATCCACATCATTCACACGAGAACCAACAGACATATCAAGCAACTGTTTCAAATTCACATAAAAATCTCTAACTCCAGACACATTAGCAGCACTATAATCAAACAATGGCATCCATCCTTGATCCTCAATTAAACTTTTAAACTCAGACAAAGCAGGCTCATCAAAATATCCCTTCTCAACACGACAACCAGAAAGAACCAATTGAGCATTTAAGTTAGTAGAACCAGTAGTTGGAGATTCTATAGACGTACCTTTTGTAGTGCGAGGGGTTCTTGCTGGTACCCGTTTCCTCTTGGTTCCCTGAAAAGAACCAGTGGACTATTCCTCCGGAACTTCCTCAATAATCTTCTTCACTGAAGACCGAGTTACCCTACCACGTACCAGGACTTCTTTAGTGAGTGTCCCCTCCTTGTGACCAGTGATCTCTACTTCATCATCTTCTACACTCTGACCTTCATTATTGACATCTTCCAACTCCTAGCTTAGGGTTCTTTGTGCTTCCTTCTGATGTTCCCCTTGAGACTGAGCTGGTTCCTTGATGATGGAACCACCAGCTTCTAAAGGATCAGGAACAAGCATGGTTAGTTGTGATTTTGGTAGGGTTGATTTTTGTGGTGAGGTAGATTTTTGTGGTGGATTGAGGGTGGTGGTTGGTAATTTTGTGGGTGATGATGTTTTGGAAGTGATAATGGGTGGTGGTTTAGTTGGGTTTTGATCGAGTTGAGGAGAGTAAGGAGCCACATCAGTGTTTTCCTGAGATTGTGAGGAATCACTTGCATGTCCCCTTCCCTTGCCTCTTTTGGATGCGCTTGATTTCTTACCCATGGCGATTATGCAATTGTAGATCAAAGAAAGAGAGAGAATTTTGAGTGATGATGAGAGTTGTGAGCTGCACAAAGCATTAGAGAGCATATATTTATAGCACAGAAACAAGGAGAGAAAAAGAAAAAAAATAATTCGGTTAAGTCAAAGAAAGGGTAACGGCACAAATTCAAAAATTGAAAATGATCTTTTGCCTTAAATATCTCAACCGACCTAAAAATTAGGCATGTGATATATTGCCTTGATCAATAAGTCAAATAACTGAAATAAGATTATTTCCTTCCAAAAGGAAAATATCTTATAGTAATCTTCCAAAAATATAAAAATATTAATTGGATGACATATTTGAGCTGATCTGTTGTTTCCCTTTATTGGTACCTATACAGAACCACATCACCCTATTTTTGGCAACTTAGCCTGATTTTACCTGTTTCTTGCACCAATGATTCTCAACCCTTTTGGGATCTTGAACCATTTACACAAAACTTGAAGGATTTTGACATAGGTATATACACATACTATACAAAAGAATATCATTCTAACCAATCATTGAGGTAAGTAATTGAAGCCAAAGACCTAAAAACTAACTAGACCTAATAAGACTCTTAAATTATAAAAGGACTCTCGACACAAAGGTTTTGTGAAGATATCGACAATCTGATCTTCACTTTTATAAAACAACAACTCTACCAAACCTTTCTCCACATTATCTCTCAAGAAGTGATGTCTTATCTCAATGTGTTTGGTTTTGGAATGTTGAACAGGATTCTTTGAAATATTAATTGCACTAGTGTTGTCACAAAAGATAGGAATACTATCATAAACAACACCAAAATCCTTTAGCTGGTTCCTTATTCATAGTAATTGGGAACAACATGAAGCTGCAGCAATATACTTTGACTCTGCTGTGGATAAGGCCACTGAATTTTGCTTTTAGAACCCCAAGAAATTAGGCAAGAGCCAAGAAAGTGTGTCATACCTGAAGTGCTCTTCCTATCAACAAGAAAGCCATCATAATCTGCATTTGTGTACCCAATAAGATCAATTGAACTACCTTTGGGGTATCAAAACCACAGATCTGTTGTTCCCACAAGATATCTAAGTATCCTTCTAACAACCTTCAAATGAGACTCTTTTGGATTGCTTTGAAACCTGGCACATAATCCAACAGAGAACATAATGTCAGGCCTACTTGCTGTTAGATAAAGGAGGGAGCCAATCATCCCTTTATATAGTGAGGCTTCAACATCTTTTCCCTTTAGATCAGAATCTAATTTAGTGGATGTGGGAATAGGTGTATCATAAGCCTTGCTGTTCTCCATGCCAAATTTCTTCAGCAACTCTTTTAAGTACTTTAGCTGATGAATCATGATTCCATTTTCCATTTGCTTAATCTGTAATCCTAGGAAGAATCCTAATTCTCCCATCATGATCATCTCAAACTCACTCTGCATACGATTAGCAAACTCATCACATAGTACCTGATTAGTAGCACCAAATAAAATATCATCAACATAAATTTGTATTATAATCAACTGGTTCCCTCTAGTTTTGATGAATAATGTCTTATCGACTGTTCCCCTCTTATAATCATTCTCCATAAAAATGTAGACAATCTTTCATACCAAATCCTTGGAGCTTGTTTTAATCCATATAACGCTTTGTCCAGCTTGTATACATGATGGGGGAACAACTTGTCCTCAAAACCAGGTGGCTGCTCTACATATACCTCTTCCTTCAAGTAGCCATTCAGGAAGGCAGTCTTTACATCCATCTGAAACAATGTCATATTCATGTGAGCAGCATAAGCAATCAAAATCTAATGGCCTCTAGTCTAGCTAGAGGTGCAAAAGTTTCATCACAGTTAATTCTTTCTTGTTGATTGTAACCTTGAACCACTAGCCTTGCTTTATTTCTGACTATTGTACCTAGGTCATCCAATTTGTTTCTGAAGACCCATTTTGTACCAATGAGTGACCTGTCTTTTGGTCTAGGTACAAGATGCTAAACTTGGTTCCTATGGAACTGATTTAATTCATCTTGCATTGCTAGAACCCAATCAGGATTGGTCAAAGCCATTTTGTAGTCAGTTGGCTCTACACTAGACAGGAAAGAATAAAAAGCACAAAAGTTTTGAAAAACATTTCTTCTCGTTTGAATTCCCTTGTTAATGTTACTAATGATCTAATTTGGGGGATGAGAGGATAGGTATTTATAACTTTTGAAAGTGAAATCATTTTGTACTTCTTCATTAGGTGGGGAACCAGCATGATCGTGAATCACTTCTTCTTCTGTAGAACCAGAAGAATTCATGTTCACCTTGTTTCCATTAACATCACTTACCTCAGGTTTAGGGGAGGCCTCTTACCTGTCTGTCACTTGGGAAGCCATTAGGTCTTGGTTCTCCTTCTGATTTCTCATTGTTCTCATTTTCTTCTCTAGGATCTTCACCATCATCATCTGGTGAAGCATTAGGAGAGCCTAGATCTGCTTGTACTTCACTTAGAGAACCAACATCATGGTTCCCCATAAACTCCATCAGTCCAATCATTTCATCAGGTTGTACCTGCGCAATCTGAGAAGACATGTTAAATTCATCAAAAATGACATGGACACTCTCCTCAATACACAAAGTCCTCTTATTAAAGACTCTATATGCTTTTCTTTAAGTAGAATATCCAAGAAAGATTCCTTCATCACTCCTAGGATCAAATTTATCTAGTTGGTTCTTCCCATTGTTATGTACATAGCATTTTCATCCAAAGACACAAAAGTATGCAATATTAGGCTTTCGACCTTTAAGGAGTTTATAGGGAGTCATATTTAACTTTGGTCTAATGAGACCTCTATTCAGTATATAGTAAGTAGTGTCAACAGCTTCACCCCAGAAACTCTTAGGAAGACCACTCTCAATGAGCATCGTCCTCGCCATTTCCTCAAGAGTTCTATTCTTTCTTTCAACAACACCATTTTGCTATGGTGTTCTGGGGGCTGAGAAGTTGTGACTAACTCCTTGTTCCCTGCAATAATCAACAAAGTTAGCATTATCAAATTCAGTACCATGATGTGATCTTACTGAGACCAGCTTATGAGAAAGCTGGTTCTCAACCTGCTTCACCAATGCTACCCACTCATCAAATGTTTCATCTTTTGAATGTAGCATTGTCACCCAAGTATACCTGGAATAATCATCAACCATAACACAAACATATCTATGATCTCTTTGACTTTGTACTCTTATGGGACCACATAAATCAATGTGTACAAGTTTGAAGGGTCTGTTGGTACTCAAAGCTGTTTTAGGCTTAAAAGAGTTCTTGACCTATTTCACCTTGACACATTTTGAACAAACTTTATCTGCCTCATACGTGATGTTAGGGAGTCCTACCACCAAGTCACGAGACTTTAGTTTATTCAAGAGTGTCAAGCTAGCATGTCCAAATCTCTTATGCCAAATCCATTGGTTATTGACAGACACAGCTCTCAAACAAACAGACTTGTCTTGAGGAATTTTATCCAGAAAGGTAATGTAAACATCATGTTTCCTGATTCCTTAGCTCGCCTATTAGAGAGTTAATTATATGACAAAGATTGGCTTGGAACTCAACTCTATTACCTTTGTCACATAATTGAGAAATGCTCAAAAGATTATGTTGTAAGCCCTCAATATAATAAACATCATCAATTGCATTTGAAAGTGTCTTACCTACTTTACCTAAACCAGTGATGGTTCCCTTGCTGTTATCTCCAAAGGTGACACTTCCACCATCAAAGGCTACTAGTGAAAAGAATTTCTTCTTATCTCCGGACATGTGTCTTGAGCACCCACTTTCCAAATACCAATATGTACTTCCCTTCACTTTACCCTGCAAGAACAAATCAAACATTAGATTTAGGAACCCAAACATCCTTGGGTCCCTTTTTAACAACATTAGGCTCTTGTTGACCTTTTCTTCTCCAGACTAACTTCATATGTTTATTGTTCTTATTCACACTGTTCCTCCTAGCTGGACATTCATGAGTCTTATATCCATTCATACCACAATGATAGCAAACATACATCTCTTTAATCATAACATACTTACCTCTTTTGAATTCTTTAATCCATGTGGTTTCTCTGGGGGACCAGTTAGTCCTAGTTCTCTGTCTGGTATATCCAAGACCAACCTTCCCCTTGTTACCTTTCAATGAGGTTAAGAAACTCAATGTTTCCTGTGCAGTTAATAAATTTTCAACATGTCTATGACTATCATGAAGTTCCTTTTCTCTAGTTTCAAGAGTCTTAGTCAACAACTCGTTTTTCTCTTTTAGAAAATCAAAATTACTTTTTAAGGCTTTAAGTTGTAAATTACGCTTTGAAACCATAGAATCAATAGTCATGTCAACAACTACTAGCTGCTTGCCCTTTTTCAATTGATAGATTTCAGCATGCAATTCAAAAATAGTATTTTCATATTTATCTATTACATCACTAATTTCTATGCTGGTACCTGAAGGGGAAACAGTGAATTGAGCAGCTTTAAGTGAAGTAATTTCCTTGTGAGAATCTTCCAAATTATGAGCCAATATCTCAAAGGCTTTCAACAAAGAAGTTCTACTACAGGAATTTGCTTTACCTCTAGCTGCTGAAAAATCAAGAGATTCACTAGTGGTTGATAAGTCTCTGGGAACCAGGAGGTCAGATCTTCTTCAACATCACTAGGATAATCAGGTTTAGAAGATCTTGCCTTTTCCAGTACCACTTTACACTTGTCTAATTCAACTTCTAACTCTGCCACTTGATTTTTCAGTTCATGGCTAACTTCTTCTAGGTGATCACAACTAGCAACAACAATTTCACATTCAACACTTTTTTCTTTAAGCTCTCTTTTGCCAATTATGTAAGTTTCACCCAATTTATAGCATTCATCTAATAAAGAGTCAATACAAGCAATCATATTATCTCTATCATATTCATGCATATCTTCACTAACTTGTTTTAAGTTTACCTTGTGTTCATGTAGTACATCCTTCTTTGCCATCAAGCATTTTCTGAATGTATTGGTTCCCCCTTTGGTTCCTGGATCAGTGTTGTTTCCCTTAATGTTTGCAAAGGTGGTCAAGCAAACATCAGAGTTAGGTGATTCTTCATCCTCATCAGACCCTAAGTCAGAATCACCCCACATGGATGCTATCATAGCATTCTTGAAGGCTTGTTTATCTCCAGATTGGGACTGTTTGTCCTTCCACCTAGGACAATCTCGAATAAGATGTCCCTTATAACCACACTTGAAACAAACTGCAGAAGAGAAGTTAGACTTCTTAAAATTCTTACCTTTGAAGTTCTTCCTCTGGTCTCGAAGTGATCTCTCAAATCTTTTAGCAATCATGTCAATCTCATCTTCTTCCTCTTTTACTATTCCCTTAAGAGTCATGCCTCTGGGTAGTTCTTTCTCAGACTTAGAGTCAATCAACATCTCATGAGTTATAAGGGAGCCAATCAGCTGTTCTAAAGACAAGGTGGATAGATCTTTTGCTTCATAGACTGCTGTTACTTTGGCTGTCCATGCATCTGTCAAGCTACGCAAAACTTTTCTCACAAGATCCTCATCAGAAAAGTTCTTACCAAGAGATCTAAGATCATTGATAATTGTCATAAATCGACGAAAACAATCATTAGTCTTTTCATTTTTATTCATAGCAAACAGCTCATACTTAGACATAAGTAAATAAATTTTGGACCTTTTTACCTCGCTGGTTCCCTCTAAAGCAAGTTCGAGGGTATCCCAAATCTCTTTTTCATTGCTGCAACCAGAGATCTGGTTTGTTTCATTCTCACCTATAGCCTGTTGTAGAATTGACATTGCTTTGGCATTCTTCTCCAGCAGTTTATAATCAGTAGATACTAATTCACTCTCTTTCTTGGGAACCAGGTTTCCTTCAGCATATGTCTTGAGGATGATGTTGGGACCATTCTTGACAACTAGCCAACATTCATAATCAATTCCCATGATTACATTCTTGATCCTATTCTTCCATCAAGCATAGTTATTTTCGTTGAACTTTGGTGTCTTGTTGTCATAACCCATAGCATTTAGATCTTGAGTACTCATGCTTGACTCCTCTAGATGTTACTCTTGTGAGAATCCTAGGCTCTGATATTAATTAAAGGTTTTAGAGCACTCAAGAGGAGGGGTGGGGGGTAAATTGAGTGTTAAGTAGCCTTGGCCTATTTTTCTTTCTTTTTGATCTACGGGAGGAACCAGTTGGCCTGGTTCCTGTAAGCAGCGAAATGTAAGAAAAACAATAAAGAAAACACAAGATTTAACGAGGTTCAGCCAACTATGGCCTACGTCCTCCTACCCTATGCTCTTTTATTAATCTACTCCGAAAAATAAAGAACACAGACACTCTATTGTTTCCCTACTCCGGGGACCAGTATACCCCGCACTCTACTCCGAATGTGCGCTCGACTTACACTAGTAAGCCCCTTGTATTTGAACTCACAAACACTAACCCAGCTGTTGAGTCCCTTAGGTTTTGATTGATAGTTTTGAATGATGACAAATAGCTAAGGGAAACAGGTCTTTGAAAGTGTTCAATACAGTTGGGGGAACCAACTAAAATAGAACACTGTTTCCCTAGATAAGTTATAACTTATATAAGATATTTGTTGAACTAACCTGTCTTTATACAGGGAACAACTAGATGATAAATGAGCTATGCATCTAAGTTGATTTCTAAGATTGGAGGCTTAAAAGGATTTTCGATCAACTTAAAGGAAGGTCCTTGGTCAATAATTGAGTTCATTCATGGAAGCTTTCAAGACTTAACGAATGCATGAAGGAAAACTACACTCAAAGAGTTATTTAGGATCTTCATGTAAATGCTCCGTAGTACAACTTATATAATTGAGTATATAAAGTGCTTTTAGTATATTAAATATCGTTATGAAATTTGGTACAAGGTTTGGAACAAATTTCATAACATATTCAGTTTAGGGAACCAGGTCAGGGAACCAGGTTAACTGAACAGATTATTCAAGCTGCGGTTTTTACAAAGATTTTACAAAAAGGATATTTTCCGAAAAATATTGATTTAAGATATATCCAAGCAGCTAAAAGATAAGATGATATTTTTGGTTAGCTAAAAACTAGGAATATCTTATCCTAAGTTGATCCTATCTTGTGATCAAATTTATTAGGATAAATACTTATCTTAAAATCGCATATATCTTATATGCATGATTTTAGGGTTTAGCCAACTAACCTATAAATACATCTTGCTCTGAATAATCATCTGTACAGCTCTCACGCATTTTTAGTAGAGTTTGATCTTTGAGAGCTAAAAGCACTAATTCAATTATTAAGTGATACACAAGAGCATAATAGTGTTTTAACGTTTTTCTCTATTTGACTTTTGAGAGTTAGATCATTAGAGAGTTCTTGATCTTGTATTAAGTCTTTGACAGAGGGGTTGAAGACTTGGTGAGTGTTTGTGAGTTCAAACACACTAGGAACTTACGAGGGTAAGTTTAAAGCAAATTCGGAGTAGAGTGTGGGGTTTACTGGTTCCCGGAGTAGGGAAACAGTAGAGTGTTCTTTATCTTTATTTTTCGGAGTAGATTAATAAAAGACTTAGGATAGGAGGACGTAGGCCAGAGTTGGCTGAACCTCGTTAAATCTGTTGTGTTCTTTATTGCTTTGTTTTATTCCGCTGCATAGGGGAACCAGCACAACTGGTTCCTTACACATAATCCGAAAAGAAGTAAAAATTGCCAACGATTACTTAACACTCAATTCACCCCCCCCCCCCCCCTCTTGAGTGCCCATTGAACCTTCACCAGCCTTTCAACCCCTCTGTTCAAGGCTTTGACAAATTCAAATGTTCTCTTTTAATCTTAATTCTAAAAGCTAATTAAGAGAAAATGTTTAAGCTCTAAGATTGCTCTTGTATATGACTCGATGAATAGGTGATGTGCTCGTTTTAGAGCACGTTTACAACCCCATTTTAGTGTCGAGTCTCATGCTTTTATATTGGTTTTATGCACATTACATTCAATTTTACCTTGATCTTGTCCTCGAGCTGTTTTTAGGTCATTTTCAGGTGATTTCGATGATTTTGAGGTAAAATGAAACGTGTTCGAGGCTTTGACACTTTTATCAAGAGTTTGGATACGCGTATCATAGCTTGGGCATGTGTTCCAAGTCACTCTCGAAGATCCCATAAACTCCAGAAGCCATTAGACACTTCAAAGGAGCTGTTCAGCAAGGTTCAGGTTCAGATTCTACCGAATCTGACATCCATTCGGTCGAATGGAGGACAGGGATTCAAGCACATAAATCAAGCTCTCGGGAATAGCCAAATGAACATCATTTGGCCAAACTAAGACCCATTCGGCCGAATGGTTGCACTCATTCGGCCGAATGGTGGACAGGGTGCACAAACGTCAAGTTTCTATTTTAGGTGAATGACCATCCCATTCGGCCGAATCCCCTATTCATTTGGCCGAATGGTTTTCTTTCCTCTAGTTTTTAGTTCTTTCATCAGCCGGCGCTCGAGGGTTTTTCTAGCGTTTTATCCCCTATGTCCCTAGGGTATAAATACCCCCTTGTTCTGTAAATAACCCTCATGCCTACTTTGAGAGCTTTTGTGCCTCTACCTAGAACATCACTTTAAAGCTTTTCATTTCTTTCATGCATTAGTTTAGATTTACAGCTTTCATTGCACTTCCTTTTAAGGTTTGTATTTCGGATTCAGAATTACTTTCGTTCACGCAATTTCATTTATGCAAGGTATTGATTCTTTTCTGTTTTATTTCGTTTAATGCTTTCAAGTATTGTTTTTCTGAATTTCATTCCTCTTTCTATTATCATTGCTTTGTTTATGGTTTTGATAGGATAGTTTTCGTTCTCTTGTTCATTTCCATTCAGTTTGTTCATGCTTTCAATCATCTCTTTTATCATTGTGTATGCCCTAGTCGTTATTACTATGTGTGAGTAGTTTCTTAGGATTTGAGATTGTTAATGATTGATTGATTGATATTCGAGGCGAATCTTGTCCTGCCACTCCTTTGGAGACATAGGGCGATTATAGGTTGTTCGTGTGATTTATAGGGTCACAAACTTCCTCTCGTCATCTTGAGTGTCATGATTCATTGTTGACTAATTTCTCCTAATTTAGCGTATTGATAGTTTGATTGTCCTTCCTAGGGTGGAACTGATCTGTCTTAGTTTTCCTTCCATAGCATATAATCGTTTTAGTTCTTGCATTACTTTTCTGTTATTAGTATAATTCTTTGAAATCTCCATATAAACCCTTTGTATCAAGTCTATAAACTATAGCCCCTTGTCCTTGTGGTTCGATCCCCGACTTACCACTACACTAGTTATAGCAGTATTAGGGTGTTTATAAATTTAGTTTGCATAACTATTCTTTTAGTTAAACGACCTAAAAGAGTGGGTTATCAAAATGGCGCCGTTGCCAGGGATAAGGCGTTGTGTTTAGATTATAGTCTTGGGGTAATTCATTTTTGCTTTATTTATTTTATTGTCCATTAATTTGCTTGTCAGTACTTACGCTTGGTCTTTAGTGTTGTTTGCATGCCATATAGCACACATAGATCAAATCAACAACTAGAACCATATGACCTTGAGGTTCAACGTAGCAAACGGAGAATTCCAACCCAAACCTCGTCGCTACCAAATACTTCCAACCACCCTACACCACCAATGGACGAAAACCACCAACAACTATTTGGTCAATTTGGGACGCTTGGGTCCCAAGAATTTCAAGGAGGTGTAGTGTTACCCATAGCCCCGAACCCTTATCACATATATCCTCAATTCACCCAAATGGTGAAAGAGACCCCTTTTTGCGGTTTGACAAATGAATGCCCTCTCCAACACTTGGAAGCATTCTCAAATATTTGCAGTCTCATACCTCCATGCCCTAATAGCCCGGATTATGTACGGATGCATCTATTTCACTTGAGTTTATCTGGTGATGCTCGGGATTGGTATAAATGCCTGGAGCCCAACTCAATCATTAATTAGGCTCAATTAAAGACAGCATTTCTAGAAAGGTTCTATCCCACAGTTCGAACGCAGGATTGGCGTAAGAAAATTGAGTCATTCACTCAAGAGAATGATGAGAACCTTAGTGCCACTTGGAGTCAGTTTAAGAGAATGATAAGAGCATGCCCCCATCATGAGTACGGGGAGAACCATCTCAATACATTCTTCTATGATGGTCTAAATGACTCCACCAAGGCACTCCTAGACTCGGCTGTTGGTGGCCAACTCTTAAAAGTCCCATGCAACCAAGTGAAGGCTAAGATTGAGGAGGTTGCTAAAAATAGCTCTTGGGGAGGAGCAACGGGTAGTGGATTACCGAGAGGAGGGATGGATTCAAGTAACTTGGACACGATTACTTCAAAAATCGAAGCTATCATGGATAAGAAGCTGTCCAAGTTCAAATCCACCCAAGGTAGCTCCAATGTATCATCGGTTAAAGAGGCGCCCTTTTCATGTAGAATCTGTGGGGGCACCAATCATGATACATCATATTGTGGGGGTGCAAATTCCGAGCACATAGCGGCTGTTAACTACGGGGGGTATAACAAGAAGGAACCCCGGTCATGAACTATGATGGATACGGGTATAATCCCGATTATGTGGCAGCAGTAGGGTATGGTTGTCATAACCAAGGTTTTTCTTAGCAACGTCTTTACAACAATCAACCCTTTAGACTTCCCTTTAATTCGAATTCTAACCAAGGAAACTCCTACCAAGGGTACAACTCCACCAATCAAGCGAATGGGAGTTTTCCTAGGCCAAATGGGAATATGCCGTACCCTCAAATGCCAAGACCCAACACCAACCTACCATACCCATCTACACAGCCTCAACCAAACCTGCCTCCAACTAATGAATTCCTTTCCACCCAAGTGAACTCCCTTGTGCAGCAAAATCAAACCCTCTCGCAAATCAAACAAACTTTGATAAATCAAATGCAACAACTTTAAGCGCAACAGAAGTTGTTTGAATCACAGCTTGCGCATATGGCTATTCCACCCCCACCATTGCTACTTCCTTCTCACCCTCAACAACACCCATCCACCCAACCTCCACCACAAAACTCTCTTGACTCTAACCCTAAGCATCACACCTGTTAGGCGATCTTCCTAAGTTTTGGAACCTCATATCCTGCTCTAGTTGTAGCTAATGGAGAGGATTTAGGGGAAGATTCCTCGAAGGATAGTGGTTGTCTAAGAGAAAATGAGCACAAGGAGAACCTTGAGGGGAGAGAAGAAAAGGAGGGTGGTAAAGAAAATGAGGGGCACAATGTCGAAATCATTGGGCATGAGAGGGAGAAGAAAGATGAAGATGAGAAATGGAGGGAAATACAGGAACGGAGGAAACTTGAGCGTCAACATGCTCCGCCTCTACCTTTTCCTTACAAGAAGGTACAGAAGCAATTGCAAGAAAAGTTTCTTAAATTCCTAGAGCATATGAGGCAACTTGAAATAAACGTACCATTTTTAGAGGCCATGGAGCAAATGCCACAATATGCTCAGTATCTAAAAACCCTGTTAAGGAACAAGAGAAAACTTGAGGGCGAGGTTATCAATTTACCAGAGCAGGTAAGTGCCATCATTCAGGGCACATGGGCAAAAAAAGAAAAAGCTAGAGGACCCTTTGTGCTCCTAGTCACCCTTGGAAAACTCGATTCTAAGGGAGTACTTGCTGACCTTGGGGCCTCCATTAGCCTAATGCCAATGTCCATTGCGAAACAGCTAACTTGTGAGCTTAAGCCTGCGAAGAAAACAATCCAGCTGGTTGACCGTAGTATAAATGTGCCATGTGGGGAGTTTGAGGACCTTCCGATCCAAGTAGGGAACATAGTGGTACCATGTGACTTCATGGTGCTTGATATGGCCGAGGATCCTTATACTCCCCTTATCTTAGGGAGGGATTCTTTGAAGACTTTGGGTGAGCTGATCGACTGTGAATTAGAAACTATAACCGTCCGGGTAGCCCAAGAGAAGGTTGTGTTTGCCTTTTCTAAGTCTTCAAAGGAACCCATGGTCGAGCGGATTTGTTCCTTTGGGGTGGTCGAGAATGACGCTGTGAAAGAGGTTGAGAGGTGTAATGCTTTTGTTGCACCAATGATAGTTGAGGTGTCGGATGTGGAGGACGAGCAAGAGCGTCTTATTTTTGGGGATGCGAAGGGAATTGCTCCGCATACGAAGATGTATTACAAATCTGACGGTACTAACGAGTCAGCCCATAAACGGAAAAGGGCTAGAAAAAGAAAATCTAAAAAGAGACCGATGGCTCCACCTTGGCTTGGGGGAACCCCGTATTATAACCCACCTCCAGATGACCCTGGTTCTCCATTGCTTAATTCTGCCACTGCGGCTCGATGGAGAGTTTTGACTCCCCACGCTGGAGGTGATGGCAATGCTAGGAGTGAATCCACTCCTACGACAAGTACGATTTCATTGTTTTCTTTTTCTGTATAAACTTGTGCCTAAATGTGTCGAACTTACCGACGTTAAACAAAAGTACTTATGAGAGATAACCCGGTGTTTGTTTTGTTTGTTTATTTGTATAGCAACAGCTTCCATAATGCTGATCTTTCTCCCTTTTGTTTATTCTCTCCCAAGTGCCGAGACGGCTCTTGAGCTGGCTAGGGGGAGGGTCCTTGTGTTTTCAAAGCTTCGAAAGATCAGCATTATTGAAACTATTGCCTTGGTTTTTGTTTTAGTTTTTTCTTTGCATGTCTAGGTGTGTTAAGGTTAATGTGCTTGAGTTGTAAAACTGACATGCTAGCTCCTGACATGTACATTATAGTGGTCTTATGCATACTCATGTTTTTCCTAGCCTTGTGCCTGTTTTGGGACCGAATGATTGATTGTTTTCCACCTGACTTGGGGGATCTGGTCCTGCTTGGTTTGTGGCTTGGATGACTACCTATTCAGGCACATTTCGACTAGCCTAGTGAGGATTGAGCCTTCTAGGACTCCATTATGAGTCTTATGTTATTAAGTACTAGTTAGAGAGTCAAGTATTGTGTCTGTTCTCCTCCAGTATAGTCTTCTTTTCTAAAGGCCAGGAATGATAACACGTTTGTAGTTACAGCTACATGGCCAAATTGCCTACCAAGAATATCGATTGACTTTAGGGTAAGCCAATTTTAAGCCTTTACATTTTCTTTTTAGCTACATCACCTAACTCCACATGAGCCAAATATTCCCTCTTCTTACCTAGAGGATAGTCAAGTGATCATAGTGAAGTGGTACCCGTTGCATTGTGGTGAAAGATTTTGGTTTGAACAATCGTTGTCGTATGATATGACTCTTTACATTACTCTTAGTTTATTTCAGAAACATTATCTTGAAAACAAAAAGAAAAAAAAGAAAGAAAAAGAAAAGAAAAAGAAACAAAAAAAATATAAGAAAAGAGAAATTCGAGAATAAAGTTGGTGTAATGAGTTCATTTATGCGTATCTAGAGAATTTTGGAAAGTGGCATTATCGTCGGAAGTCGTAGCCGTCCTTGGTTTTGATTACCTTGGATTGCTTACTATCCTCTATTTGAACTCCACATCCTAAAATTTTGCCTTACCTTGATCCCAGCCTATATTGCAACCGTTTCCAAACCTGTTCGACTTGGCCTGATTAGCAAGTTTTGTGCTGGAGAGTAGGTAGGAGACAATCCCTAAGATTTCTCCTTAATTGATTGTTTAATTCTCGACTCATCTTAAGTCGGACAACTATGAGCGAAACATGTACCATATTAAACACACGAGCACACTAGAAATTTCCCACATCTTTTGGGAAATAGCATGGGGAGCGTGGACTTGTGACCTCATTAGGTAGTGGGTGGCATAGCCTATGTTGTAGCTTTTCTACTAATCCCGAGTCTGTGGAAAACGTTGTTCATCTTGGTATTATGCTCTTTTGAGCCCATTGTACTTGCACACCCATGGCTAGGGGAGAGTTTTGTGCGTACACGGCTCGCATTGTCTTGTTTTCTGCTCACCTTGCTTTTCATGAGCTTTGCTCACGGTGTTGCCTTACTAGTTCATTTGCTAGGGACTAGCAAAGGTTTGGCTTGGGGGAAGTTGATGTGCTCGTTTTAGAGCACGTTTACAACCCCATTTAAGTGTCGAGTCTCATGCTTTTATATTGGTTTTATGCACATTACATTCAATTTTACCTTGATCTTGTCCTCGAGCTGTTTTTAGGTCACTTCAGGTGATTTCGAGGTAAAATGAAACGTGTTCGAGGCTTTGACACTTTTTTCAAGAGTTTGGATGTGCGTATCATAGCTTGGGCATGCGTTCCAAGTCACTTTCTAAGATCCCATAAACTCCGGAAGCCATTAGACACTTCAAAGGAGCTGTTCAGCAAGGTTTAGGTTCAGATTCGACCAAATCTAACATTAATTCGGTTGAATGGAGGACAGGGATTCAAGCACATAAATCAAGCTCTCGAGAATAGCCAAATGAACACTCATTCGGCTGAACCAAGACCCATTCGGCCGAATGGTTGCACTCATTTGGCCAAATGGTGGACAGGGTGTACAAACGTCAAGTTTCTGTTTTAGGCGAATGACCATCCCATTCGGTCGAATGGCCACCCATTCGGCCGAATCCCCTATTCATTCGGCCGAATGGTTTTTTTTCCTGCAGTTTTTGGTTCTTTCATCAGCCGGAGCTCGAGGGTTTTTCTAGGGTTTTATCCCTTATGTCCCTAGGGTATAAATACCCCCTTGTTCTGTAAATAACCCTTATGCCTACTTTGAGAGATTTTGTGCCTCAACCTAGAACATCACTTTAAAGCTTTTCATTTCTTTCATGCATTAGTTTAGATTTACAGCTTTCATTGCACTTCCTTTCAAGCTTTGTATTTCGGATTCAGAATTACTTTCGTTCACGCAATTTCATTTATGCAAGGTATTGATTCTTTTCTGTTTTATTTCGTTTAATGCTTTCAAGTATTGTTTTTCTGAATTTCATTCCTCTTGCTATTATCATTGCTTTGTTTTGGTTTTGATAGGATTGTTTTCGTTCTCTTGTTCTTTTCCATTCAATCAGTTCATGCTTTTAATCATGTCTTTTATCATTGTGTATGCCCTAGTCGTTATTACTATGTGTGAGTAGTTTTCTTAGGGGTTTGATTGGTGAAACCCTAGGTTGGCTCATTCTTCATGCGTAGTGTTAAGATTTGAGATTGTTAATGATTGATTGATTGATTGATTGATATTCGATGCGAATCTTGTCCTGCCACTCCTTTAGAGACATAGGGCGATTATAGGTTGTTCGTGTGATTTATAGGGTCACAAACTTCCTCTCGTCATCTTGAGTGTCATGATTCATTATTGACTGATTTCTCCTAATTTAGCGTATTGATAGTTTGATTGTCCTTCTTATGGTGGAACTAATCTGTCCCCGTTTTCCTTCCATAGCATATTATCGTTTTAGTTCTTGCTTTACTTTTCTGTTATTAGTATAATTCTTTCAAATCTCCATATAAACCCTTTGCATCAAGTCTATAAACTATCGCCCCTTGTCCTTGTGGTTCGATCCCCGACTTACCACTACATTAGTTGTAGCAGTATTAGGGTGTTTATAAATTTAGTTTGCATAACTATTCTTTTAGTTAAACGACCTTAAAGAGTGGGTTATCAATACGCTTTTGTGCTTAAGTGTATAAGACTCTCAAAAATTACTCTTTTTTTCATTCCAAAGAGACTCATCGGAATATGAGAGACTAGATGAGTTTATATACTTGGATATAAAAAACCTTAGTTTCCTTAAATTACATAATCTTGATGAACAAGCAATAATGTGATTTTAGGAAAGTATTTATCTTATTTAATTTAATCATAAAGATAAAATCAATTAAGATAGATACTCCTAGTTTTTAGGTAACCACAATATTCTCATCTAATTTCCAGCTGCTAAGGATATTTTCTGAATAATTCTTTGAAAAAGTATTTTTACAAAATCTTTTATTTTTCTCAAAATACGCAGCTCGGATATTCTGTACAGTGAACCTGGTTCCTTAACCTGGTTCCCTGAATTGAGTAAGTTATGAATTATGTTCCAGCTTTGTACCAGAATTCATAATATGACTCAATACACTTATAAGCACTTATTTTACCCAAACATGCAAGTCATACTACGGAGCATATTACATGATAAAACTAGATTAAGCATTAAAGTACAAATCTTCTTTTCTTCATGTAATCTTCAAGACTTGAATCTTCCTTGAATACTTCCATTATGAACAATGTATCTTTCTTTGAATGTCTTCGAAAGGCCTCCATGCTCCAAGTCTTGGAATCAACTTAACTACTGCCAATGTAACATGGTTAATGTACAATAAAGAGTATGTGACTGCTTTTCAGCATAGCAGTCTAGGAAACAGTTCCTACTGGTTTCCCACCAGTACATGGAACAATTTACATCCAACCATTTCCTACATATAGACAAGTTAGTTAAATGAATAACACAAATAAGTAATAAGTTGTTTGGAAAAATAGTGTTCAATTCCAGCTGGTTTCCAACCAACTATTTGCAATACTTATTGTAACATGTTTCCTGTAATCGTTTGTCATCACTCAAAACCTAACGGACTCAACACTTTATGAATAATAACTTGCATAACCTTATTGAGGATGTCATAAGACTTTAAGTGGAATAAAAATCAAGGGAAGCTAAAGTCATGCGCCTAAACATAGAGAATAATTAGTTTAGGCTCCCCTTGGAAGAGGAGGACAAAGGACATAACCAGCAAGTAACATATTGTAATGTCAAACCTAAGTAGTTTGAGGAGAATGCTAAGGTGTCCATAGAGAAGATGTCCAAACATGAGGCCAACCTAAATGCTAAGATTAAGTAAGAAGTAGAGCTTCAATGCCGGGTCAATAAAGTCTCTAAGGAAAAGGATAATATGTGCCTAGAGCAAAAGACAAAAATTGACCAGATAGCCCAAGACATAAGAGAGAGCATGAACTAGGCCCATCTGTAGGTTTAGGACACGGTTAGAAGGCGTTTTGGGAGAATTTCTATGTTGCAACCAGAAGTAACATGTGGTATGGCTACCCTCATCTGTACTGGTAGCCTATTGAGCATGCTAAGGGAGAATAAATGACTTCTTATTCCATACAAACATGCATGCCGAACATCTTATCCTCCTTTTATTCCTACACTAGCATAACCTATCAAGGGATCCGCTAGTTTTGTAGTGTCTACATCTAATTAAGATCAAATTTATAAAGTCTAAGCTGTAACCGATGCTAATAGTGCAATTACAAGATATTAAAACCAAACATGTATTGCCCCTTAATTTAATGCTTTGCAATAGGGATTTGGGCAGCTGGCTACATCCCTCTAGTCTTCCACTAGGTCTTCTTGTGCTTCAACATCTTTGGCTTATCCTTTTACTACTTGGCTCCTCAATATAAATTTAGATCTCAGTGATTATTTTTATTTTTCGTTACTTGTACCCTAGTGGGTTGGCATGTAGTAGTTTTCATTATCCAATCACCTTCTAATTAGTTCTTAAGAATTTGTAATCATTCTTTTTAACTAATGAAAGCTCTTCATAGTCAATCTTTATCTAATATGGTATTTCTTTACATGTTGGGATTGAGGTAACCCCTATATGACCCCTAAAAGTGTTACATATTAGCGTTACCAATCTAAAAAGTGTTACATGTTAGTGTTAGCAATCTAAAAAGTGTTACATGATGGTGTTACTTAAAGGTAAGGTTTCATAAAAGTGTTACCAAATATTTTAAGAAAGCTAGATATGTAAAAGTATTATAAATAAATGGTACATAAAGCCAATTATATAGTGTGTAGTCTGATGAACTAACCCGTGTTAGTCAAAGAAGTCCTTTGTATCTTTGTTAATGTATTCCCCCCGTTATCAATTTTGAGGATTTGGATTTACTTCTAATATTGTGTTATAAAAGGAAAAAATCTCAAATTTCTTTTTTAAGAAATACACCTATGTCATCCTAATACAGTCATCAATAAATGCCACAAATCATTTTTTTATTACTGAAGTTGGGCCCCCATACATCAGAATGAACTAGATGAAAAGGTATTTTAGATGTAGAGATGTTAGTGAAAAAGGTTTCCTAAGGCTCTTAGCTAGAATACAAGTTTCAAACACAAAGTTCTTATTATATTTGGAGAAAACAAAAAATAAATTATTTAAGTACCCAGGAGAGGGATGTCCTAGTCATCGGTGCCACAACCACAAATGTCTATCTTCAGTTCCATGAGCTACCATTGGTTTGCCTTGTTATTTTATCTACATAGTAGAGTCCATTTTCAATACCATGCCCAACTATTTTCCTAGCTTGAATGTCTTGTATAAGACAAAAAATAGAATAGCTTAGGACACTGTAATTTAGTTCTTTGTCATATGACTAATGGATATCCATTTATGGGATAATCCAGGAACATAAAGACATTTTCTTAGGTTTATTTCAGGGGACACTTGAATAAGTCCAGTTCCTTCAACCCGGAGTAGGTCTCCATTAATAGTTTGAATATGAGTATTTTTGTTTTATCAATTAGTTGAAAGTCCATATGATCATAAGTTATGGTGTCCATTGCACCACAATCTTTTTTTCCTTGGGTTTCTACTCCAAGCCCAACTCCAGAACTCACAAACTGTCCTTGGTCCACTTCAGTCAACAAGCCAAATTTATTAAAACACGTTATGGGTCAATGTAAGTTGGGCTTGCACGTGAAGCATAAGGAGCTAGTGACAGTTTTAGTACGGGTTTAATGGATTCAACTGAACCCATACTAAAATTCAAAAATTATATAATCATGAACATGTTTGCACTTCTTAGCTTTGTGGTTAAGCACATGGTATCATATGGGAAAGACTAAGGTTCGATTCTCCTCCCTCCCAAATTTTCTTTACCCCTTTACAGTTAAACCAAACCCCTAAAAAAGCTCATTGCTTCATTCAACACACTCGGCTCCCACAGAAATTCTTCCCAGATTCTCACACATTAATTTGACATTTGCCTCAGTGCCCGTCGATTTCTAGTCTCACTCACTCATGGAATTCTTGGAATAACCTTGTACCCATCGAGACACCTACGGCTACCCACAACCCACTTTAATTTGGAATCGGCACAGGTACATAATCACCCACTTTGTTTTTGTGTCAATTGGGATTTGGAAAATGCCAAAAATTGAAAAGGAAATGTTGTACTATTCAGTTGTTGTTGGCTGTTGTAATTTGAAAGGGAAAAGCTCAATGATGTTCGTCGAAATTGGGATATTCTCAATTGCTGAATTTGATGTTGCATTATTGATTAATCTTAAATATAGATAGGCATATAGATGCCCAAGGACAACCATAAGATGTATGTAGATGACATCTTTCAAACTCGGGCAAAAAGGTATATTCATGATCTCTTCAAATGAAATCCCAAATAATGCTAAAAAATTATTTTTTAAAATTTTTAAAAAATATTTGCTGCGGTTTTTTGGTAAAACCGCAGAAAATAATAGATGGATTTGCTGTGGTTTTTCTAATAACCGCAGCAATTGTTGTTTCTATTGCTGCATCTAAAAAACCGCATCATTTGTTGATTTTCCATGTGCTTCACCTATATGTGCTTCGTATAAATAACCGCAACATTTAAAGCTAAAAAACCGCAGCAAATAGACATTTCTCTACTAGTGCTTATAACCAATGAAAGTCCTTCCAAAAAGCACTAATAGATGCTAGGATTTGAGAGATGGGAGGATTATTCTTTTTGTTTTGGATAAAGATAATTAAAATTGCAGATATACAGACAAGATTTAATCTCAAATTTTATGTATCGTCTTTTAAAATTTTAATCAACTAAACTATAACATTTACAAGAGATTTATTCATAAAGTGATAGTTTAGTCTCCTGATTGTTGCTCTAAAACGATTCTTTTTAATGGCATTGAAGTCATAGTAGTCTTAGCTGGTTAGATACAGGAGACTGGCTAAATGAATAAAATCTGGAGACAATCATTTGGATAATCTTTTTATATATTGCTGTTAAGGACATAAGGCCCACAACGAAGAAGTCAATGTTCATTACTAGGGGTATCAAATCGGGTCAACGGATCAGTTCTGGGTTGACCCATCGCGGGTCGGTTCTTATCAGGTCAAGTCGGGTTCGGGTCGGGTTAAATCGATTATTTGCTTGGTCGGGTTTGAGTCGAGTTCGGGTCGGGTTGTATTCGGGTCAGGTCAATATCAGTTCGGGTTGAATTCGGTTTAGGTCAAGGTCGATTCGGTTTGTATTCGGTTCAGGTCAAGGTCGGTTCTAATAAAATCGGGTCAGTTCCTGAACAGGTTAGAACAGGTTATTTCGGATTCGGGTAAAATCGGTTCGGTTCCTGAACGGGTTATAGCGGGTTATTTCGGGTTCGGATCAAGGTCGGTTTTAGTAAAATCAGATCGATTCCTGAACCGGGTTATAGTGGGTTATTTCGAGTCAAGATCGGTTTTGATAAAATCGAACAATGATGGTGGTTAATTTATAAATTGGACAATGATGATGTTGATAAGTCATTTAAAAACAAAATATTTATGAGGTAATGATCATTAAATGTGTATTATCCTATCAAACTAGTCTATAACATACAATGTTAAGTTTATATATACATAAGAACTTGTAATAGAATTCTTTTATTTATACCAATGTGTATTACTATTTAGTTGTCGAATATAGATGATAGATGATTAGGAAAGAATTTGATATCATAAAAGAATAAGAGATTAACTTTCAAATATAGAGATAAGTAAATATTTAGCAACTTAACATATAAATGATCATATATTCACATTGGTATAAATAGAGGAATTATATGAAAACTATATTTCAATTTTTTTATTTATTGTTATTTAAAGAGTATGAAAATGATTGTCATTTTGGAAAAAGAAGGATGTCAATGAGATTTATGAAATAATAAAACCCCAAATTGGAAGGCTCTAATCTCACTTTCCATAGGCATAGACACAATGATTTTGCTTTTATTTCAATATTTAGTAAATCTTTTAAAATTTTATTTTCATAAATATACTTATTAAATAATTAAATTAATAAAAATATTTGGTTTCAAAATTATTAGATATTAGGTAAAAAATAGGTCTATCAAGATTAGGTCATATTCATGTATATACAGATTATTAACACATTTAGTGAATTCGGGTAACAAATTGCTATAAATCGGGTTATATCGGTTATATTTCGGTTTCAATCGGTTTCGGGTTCTTTTCAGGTCAGGTCTGTAATGGGTCGGGTTTGTAACGGGTCGGGTCTGAAACGGGTCGAGTCCCTAACTGGTCAGGTGCGGATCGGGTTCGGGTCTTTGAATATCAGGTCAAATCGGTTTCGGGTTAACTTCAGGTTGGGTTGGGTCGGTTATTGGGTCTCACTTTTCGGGTCATAATCAGGTCGGTTTCGAATAACTTATCGGGTCGGGTCTGATTCTGACAGCTCTATTCACTACGACAAGTCTAAGAAAGTTGAAGGGGGCATAGGAAGATCATCCTTAGCTTGAGGATACATTCGGGTGAAGCGTCGCGCTAAGAAATCAAGATGATTCTGTTCAATAAATTAAACAAGATGATTTGTAGCCATTCAAAAAATGTACGACTTAACGTACCTGATGATTACCCGAAGACATGGTTAACAATTGGTTAGATAAAGGTGCAATTGCCGTCGCTCCTCAATTTTAAAAAAGACACTGTCATGTTAAATATTGTTTGATTTAATTTTCTCAATTTAAAATTCCAAAATATAAATCTTTTTCAAAATTTTCATTGGTACACAATATTTTTTTGTCAAATATGCATATAACTGAACACTTTGAATTGTTTGAAAATAAAGTCCAAATGGTGCAAGGGAAACTCGAACAAAGAGAGCGTAAATTTTCTTTGATCCGTAACCCAATCTTGTGCCCTTTGAGGTTAAATGCAAGAGGCACCCCTTGATGTCAATGACATTAACCAAAACTCCCTTATGGTACAAGTACATTTAAGCCATATAATTTTTTTTAAGAACTTAGAAGCATAAAGTCTTGGTATTTCACATTTATTCAATTATTATTATTAATTGTTAGTATATATTTAGTTTATTTGGTTAAAGTTTTAAATATGATACTCTAAATATAGAGCTTTAATCCCATTACATGCCAAATTATATGCTCTCTCCTCACTTGAGTAGTTAATTATGGTTGTGAGTGTGTGAGAAACGTTTTATGATAATCATCGTATAAATAACTATTAGTTTTGTATAAATAACTAGTCTGATTTATACATCGATAGTCCATACAAATTTGGACTTTGTTGTCCTTCTTTGGAACAAGAACTATGTTTCCAATACAATTGGGGTAGTTTACAACTTTAATAAGCCCAACTTTCAACCTCGACTTTTATATTCAGAGCTACATCTGGTTTCATTCTCCATAACTTCTGTTTTACTAGTATCGACCCCAGGAGGATCAGAATGGAATGTTGTGCAATATCTTTGTCTACCGTAGGACTAAGCAAAGACGTTGATGAATTCAATGAGTAATTATATCAACTCTTTGCATTCCGCTGAGGTTAGCATTAACCCAATATGAACAAGTTTTGATTCATGTTCATCACCTGTGTTAATCTTTTTAGTTTCCATGATTATAGGTGTTTTATTTTCATATTCTTCTATTGCTTTAAGAAATTTCAAGTCAATTTCGTGGGATACAAAGCAATTAGTGTTAGGGAATGGGGTTAAAGAATAAGAAAAGTAAGCTAAAATGGAAAGTTTATTGACTTTAGAGGTTATTACATTAGGGGAGCCATTTTATGTTTTTCTAGTAGGGACAACGACATTGGCCTAAACTTGATTGACTCAGGTTCAGACTTGGACTCTGACTCAGATAATTTGGATGACCTAGATGACTCATATTCAGCTTCAAATTCAGATTTGTCCATCAATTGGCCATCTCTGAGGACAATCATCAAATTCTTGTCACTAGGACTTGTTATCTTCAGGTAGAGGTAATCAAGTTGCGGGTCAGGCTGGGTTTGGGCCTGGTCAAAGGGTTGGTTTGCAACCCATTCTTTGGGCCGGGCTCGGGCCAAGAATATATTCGGACCTAAAGTTGTTGTCCATATCCCATATAAATCGGGTTTTGCGGGCCTATTTTTTTAACACTCCCAAATTACTAACATAATAATAATAATGATAGTAATTTTAGTAACTTAGGGGTATTACCGCCACACGTCACCACGCTTTGGCTATGCTAATTAATTATTATATTGCAGTGGAAGAAAAACTTAATTTATTTATAAAAAAGAATTTTGATTATCCAAAGGAACAAAAATATGAATTAGAAAAATTAGAAAAACTCCTAACTAGTATGTGCCCTTTGATGTAATGCTTCCATGCACATTTATTCATTCAAACCTACTCACAATGAATGATAACTAGGGCAAACCAAAAACAAATAGAAAAATAAGAATCAGTGTAAAACCACTATTTACATATATATGCTAAAAGAAATACTTTGACTTTTAAATTTCTTTATTTTGAACATACCTTCTTATAATTAATAACTTTAAACCTTCTTTTATAATAATTCAATACAAATAAAATTATTAAAACACTTGATAAAAAAATTATCTTCTTATATCTCCTCCTTGATCCTAAGTGTGCACACCCCTCAAGTTAGTTAGTCCATCACAGATCTATTCTTGGAGTTTCTTTTTAATTTGCCAACAAGTGGACTATGAAGCATAAACCCTTTTGATTATAAAATCAAGCGATATTGTATAATAATAATAATAATAATAATAATAATAATAATAATAATAATAATAATAACAATAACAATAACAATAACTCTCCTTTTATAAATTCTTTAAATACAAAGAGTTTGATTTTATTATTAAGCTCATTTAAAATTATTAAATATTAAATGCCTTTCGGCCCTTTTAAAACATGATACATATTAGATAAATAAGGTAAATTTTATCATCCAATTTTTTTTACTCAAAATTTCAAATATATAATCATATATATATATATATTAAAAAGTGGCACATGGCTAAAATTCCAATTGCTATTAATTTAAAATGTTCAAACCTTCTTAAAAATATAACTTGTAGCTTAACACAATATAATCCACAAAATAAAACATTCAATTTCACATAAAAAGATTTAACGCATATACATACCTTAAATTCTAGTACTTCCTATCAACTTCCTACTAAACTTTAAAATGATCCTCCTATCAATTATAACTAACTAATCAACCTAATATAATACAATAATTATGCATAAAATATTGAAAATTTAGAAATAAATTTAGGAATTAAATAATTTGTAAAATAATTGAATAGTTAGGGGAAAGAGGAGGCTATCGATTGTTGGTGGTTGGTGGTGGCGCAAGATGGCCAAAGGGATGGAGAGAGTGACTAGAGAGAGTGGGAGAAAGTTTGAGAGAAGAAGAAAGTTTAATGATTTTTGTGTGAAGAATTAGGTAAGGTTTACAATATATTTATAGTAACATTTGGGTAAATTTTTAGGGTTTAAAAATTAAAAGATAATAGATTTAAAAATGATATTTATCTTTCAAATTTTTTGAAAAATATTTTTTTTAAAATAATTTAATTATTAGATATTTTAACCGATTAAAATCATTTAATTCAAAACAAACCAATTAAAATTAGTTAAAAAGATAAAGTTTATAATAATTTTTATTTTATTTGAAAAATCAATCATGGAAAATGGATATGATAAGGTTGGAACTTTTTTTTTGAAAATCCATTATTTTTAAATTAAAACTATCTATTCAACTAAAACTATAATTTAAATTAGGATAAATAAATATAATTTATTTTGTACATATATTCGATTTTGTATATAATCAATTTTAAATTAAAACAATCTTTATAAATATCTAAAATTTATTTTTTTTGCTAATAATAATATCTTAAAAGCTTCTAGAATATTTTATAATGAAAGTGAATACTTGGAATATTTTTTGGGATATTTTAGAGAAATTTTTGGGAATTTAATGGAATAATTGAGTTTTTAAATATTTATTTATGAAATTAAATAATTTTTTAATAAAATTTTAAAATAAATATATAAATTATGGTCCATTATAATTGGGATGATATACTTTTAAAATTATTTAATTGTACTAAAACTTTTTTAAAATAATTTTATTTAAAATAATATAATATAATGTACATTTATTTGTAATTATAACTTACCATATAAACGTTTTAATATAATTTCTAAAATATGGTGTATTACAAATTTACTATTTTTGATTTAAGAAAATAATTATTACAACTTATTCATTTATAATCCTTATATTAAAGATTTGAAGAAACAATAATAAATTTAAATTACTAAACCATACTAACATATGGGAATATAACAATACATCCTTCTTAAGTATACTAAAAGGGAGTAACTAATAAAATAAAATTATCCAATAAAGTCTTTCACAAGACCACAAATAAATTTAAAACCATTAAGGAGATATAAGATCAAACCAATAAAAATGCAAATCACACCAAAGTATCAAACCAAAAATACAATCACCATTCATACTCATCAAACAACAATTGTGCAGTCATCATCTTTAGAGTCATCTTCATCATCATTTTCATCTTCAAGTGTTGGAAAGATTGATTGACCTTAAAATAAGAAATAAAATGTTAGAGAAACTAAGTCAAAATATAATAAATATGTAGCTATACTAATGAAAATGAGATAAAAGTTCACTCAAGGAGAATCCTTTTGAACAAATCCAATCCTCATAGCATGCAAGAGATTCATTAGTGATTGATGTAAGAGAAGCCCTCCAAAGATTAATTAACTTCTTACCCATATTAAAAGCAGATTCGGATAGAATGAAAGATATAGGAATAGCTAAAATATTACGAGTCAATGTCACGAGTTGTGGATGTCGAGGCACACCATTATTTTTCCACCTTTCCAACACATTAATTTTCAAATTAAAATCTACATTTTTATCTTATAAATAAAGATAAAGTTGAGATTTATCCTTCCCACTCTTGTGTTTACTACTCATCTAAGAACCATAGTTTGCCATCCTTTCTTGTCTTCCACTACCAAAACTAATATGACTAATGGTTCCTTCATTCACCTCACCCACTATCACCTATACTCCCACCATTAACATCTCTACAATCTTTGAGTAAATTACACAAAATGGCTCTCACTTTTACCACTTTATTTTTAGCATACTCTTCACCATAAAGAGTAGTGTAGCAATACTCAACAAATCCAAGCTTAAAGTGAGGGTCCAAAACACATGCGCGAGATAGCAAAAAATTGAAATCTAATTAATACTTGTCAAACTTTTTGCATTACTTTTACCATATCAACTAAAAATGAATGTGGCCCATTTGTGGCTTCAAATAGCATAAATTGAATATCTCAAACCTCCTTAAATAGATATTTGTGGTTGGAGTTTTATAAGATAAAAACTCATTTTTTATATCATAAAAAACCTTCAAAAACTCATGAATCACCACCAGTTTTCCCACTCGTCATCATCAAGATGATACATTTTTATTTCACTATACTTTTCTACCACAGGATCAATAGCTTCCCTAAAATAAAGAGCACGAACAATCATCAAGTAAGTTGAATTCTACCTAACACAACAATCACCTCAAATTATTTTCTTTCCATCTAAATGATAGGTTTGTTGAGCTATTTCATAGAACTTATTCTTATTTGAAATTAAATACCGAAAATGCTTACCAATTGCTCTAATATTTCCAACAACACCATCAATTTCACCAGAGAATAATTTATAATATGACAACACCATCTAAATGATAGGCTTGCACAATCAAATAATTTATAATATGACAACAATAACGAATTTGAAAAAAATCACCAGAGAATAGAAGTTCTTTTTCATTTATCACATGTTGTCTCTTAATTTGATTAACCATTAATGATCCAACTTTCCCATCAATTTCCATTTAGATAAGCAAAGATAAATATCATCGACAATACTAATCCCATAAAAAAGAGGAGTTAATGCCCCAAATCTAATTATTCTATTTTGCAATTTCCAATTATCATCAATCCAATAGGCAGTAATGCAAATA
The DNA here is from genome assembly GCA_026401315.1 of Dysphania ambrosioides. Taxonomy (NCBI): domain Eukaryota; kingdom Viridiplantae; phylum Streptophyta; class Magnoliopsida; order Caryophyllales; family Amaranthaceae; genus Dysphania; species Dysphania ambrosioides. The sequence continues at coordinate 5,828,208 of CM048660.1, read as the reverse complement.
TACTCATCTTCTATACTATCATTTCTTCAATTATCTAAAGTAAAACAAATTTGACCATGAGCATTTTGCAATTAAGATTGAACAATTTTTCTCTCCACATCATAATACTTCAAGGCAAGCATTTCTCCTAAGTGTGTGCCTACTCAAAACTTTATAGATAGGATAAGCGACTGAAAGTATGTGTTTGAACCCAGGTTCTTTGACCATTGAAAAAGAGTGTGCACAGCAACAACAAACATACAAATCGCTTTCTTAAGTTCTTTTGGATTAAGTTTAGGATTCCTTAAGGTCATTGATTATCCTCCATGAGTACATTCAGTCCCAAGTAAGAAACTCTTACTTGAAGCATTACTTTTCACATGATACTTATCAAGATGTCTTTTCAACTGAGATGTTCCATTTCTAGATTTGGCAGTAAAAATACCTTTACAATGAACACACTTTGTTTTCGTTTCACTCTTTTCAGTATAGTAAAGTTTCTCCATCTCCTTCCAAACATCTTATCGACGTCCTCCTCCTTCTTTAGTTTAAGGTTCTTCATCTTTCTCATCTTCATCCAATATAGCAATGTCTTCATCATCTAGCAATGGTTGTTTTTTACTTTCCATCTATCCATTTACAATAATTAACAAATACTTATAAATATTTAAATTGTACATAAATAGAACAAGTATAATATGTAAGAAAATTTTGTAAGGAAATACAACATCATGCTAGAAGTGTGGTGGCAATTGATGTATTAGTATAAAAGTAAGCAGCAATTAATTAAAGAAGCCAATCCATATTCACTATAGGGCAAACCCATAACTCCCCATGCAAACAGCAAACCAATCATTATCACATATAATCTAACAACAAGCACATTACAAGGGTAGAAACTAATATAATTAAGGGAATCAAGCACTAAAAAACTCTATCGGTCTCTCCTTTCCAAACATTTCCCCAAAGACAAATACAACAACTATCATATTGAAGCGAATCATTAGATCTGATGATTTAGAAATCTGGGAATCTACTAATTGGGAGTCTAGGACAACATATCCCATTACTCCCATAAATCAAATATCTCACTCAATAATAATATTATCATCCTATATTTCTATTAAAAAAGAAAAAAAAATTAAAACAACAAATTTTAATCCCTTCGTTCCTATGCACCTAAAAACAGTAAATTAATCAAAAAATATTTAGTATATTCACATCTAATCCAAGTAAAAAAAAAAGTTCCTAGATTTTTTTTTTTTTTTTGATAAAAAGTCATGTTTTAGATGATGAATAAAGATTCAAGAAAGGGTAATCTTTAAATTTACTAAAGGAAAAATTGACCGTATTAATCTAACCTTTGCTCGATTTACGTGATATTAATCTAACCTTTTATTTATTTTTTAATAAACTAACCTCTAGCCACTATTTGCAAACGCTAAGCCAACCCCAATTGTGACATGCAATTGATGGTCAAGAATAGGTAATTTCCTTTTTAAAGGATTTTTGGTGTGAAATATTGTTGCTTAGTGTTAGGCTTCCTTCGTCTTGCCATGCTCAGTCTTGTCCCTGTTACTCTTCCCCATTATTTACTTCAATGACTCCCAATGTTAGGCTACTAAGGATGCTAGTGTGATTTCCGAGCTCAATGTTATGTGTATTATTAATGAGCCTACTGCTGCTCTTATTGCATACGGTCTTGACAAGAAGGTCAACAACACTAGGGAGATGAATGTGTTGATTTTTTTTTTATCTTGGAGGTGGTACTTTCGATGTGTCTTTGTTGTCTACTAAAGAAGGTATTTTCGAGGTTAAGGAAATTGTTGGAGACACTCACCTTGGTGGTAAGGACTTTGATAACAAGATGGTGAACCACTTTGTTCAAGAATTTAAGAGGAAGCACAAAAAAGATATCAGTGGGATTTCGAGGGCTTTGAGGACAACTTGTGAAAGGGCAAAGAGAACTTTGTCTTTAATTTCTTAGAGCACCCTTGAGATTTATTCTCTTTACAAGGGACTTGATATCTACACTACCATTACTCATGCTCATTTTGAGGAGCTTAAAACAGACCTGTTCAAGAAGTGTATATAGCTAGTTGAGAAGTGTTTAAGGGATGCTAAGATGGATAAGATTAATGTTAATGATGTGGTTCTTATTGGTGGATCTAATAGGACTCTAAAGGTCCAGCAATTGCTCCAGGATTTCTTTAATGGGAAGGAGCTCTACAAGAGCATCAACCTTGATGAGGTTGTGGCCTATGAGTGGTGAAGGGAATGAAAAGGTGCAGGACTTGCTGTTGTTGGATGTCACTCCTCTATCTCTTGGGTTGGAGATTGCAGGGGGTGTTATGACAGTGCTTATCCCATGAATAGCAAGCATTGTAGCAGAGGCCAAAGGGAGTTATTTTTGAAATATTAGAACAAGCCAAGCAAATTTTTACAAGGGAAATAGAACTGCTTATATCACATCAAACAGAATTTACATGCTATTCAGGTCACCTATAAACTTGTTTAGTGAAAGCAAACAATGAGGTTGGTTTATTCAAAAATAAACAAAAGGTTGGATTAATATCCGCAAATTAGGAAAATGTTAGATTAATGTGGTCAATTTTTCCTTTATGAAATGAATGAAAGTTGGCAATTTTTTCTATTTTGTGAAGAATAATCGATATATCAAGCCTTATTAATCCTCAACAAACTTAGTTGATCATGAATCATCATATCTAATGATTACTCTTCCAAACATGTCCAAATCCCCCAAAACCCCCAAATCACTTTTGATTACTTTAAAACCAAAATATAAAGACCAAATTCAGTAGCCTAATACATAATGAGAACCATATTTCCAGTAGGGCAATACTTTTTACTACCACATTACTTAAAAACCAAAATCTAGAACAAACATAGATCGTATAAATCATGATAATCAACGTTAATATCTCCCACAATTAACACCAAAGCTTCAAAGAAATAGAAAAAAAAAATTAAAAATAAAGAGAAAACTAACTTACCAGAGATCTGCATATAGTATGAGAGATTGATAGTTGGAGTTTTGTTAGAAATGATAGAAGGAGATAAGGGACTATGGGAGTGATGGTGAGATTGTGAGTGGTGAATGTGGTAGGGAATTAGGGTTGTGCCATTACTCTATGTTTTCTTATTGTATTAAGGAGTACCAAAATGGGCTAACGACCTATTACATTAGCTCTCAAAAGTTTCAAAGTTTAAGTTGTTAATTAAAATTCAGGTTTATCAGGTCGGGTTTTAGGCAGTGTATTACTACCCAAATTCATCCCAATAACTTTTGGGCCAAAGTCAACTTTTCCAAACCCATATTTTGGGCTGGTTTTGATGCCCAAACTCGGACTTTTTTGGATCGGGTCGGGACGAGACGAGCCAATGTGTTGGGCCATTGTTGATCATGTCTATCTTCAGGGTATTCCTTCACCTATGCACCACATTGGGAATGGAAACAATTAGCTCAAAAGGGTCAAGGTAGCAACCTTGAAGAGTTATTTAGATCTTATTCTTTTATTATTCGAGTCCAAAGAGCAATGAGAAAGCCTTATGGTCTACACATTCAGATGGCTTTGATGAATTTTTAGCCTTGTTATCATCAAGAAAGTAGTAATCATGGAAGGTTTTGAAGCCAAGGTAGAACCTTCCCAGGTCTTACTTAAACAATGGCTCGAGAAAAATGTTATAGACGTACTTCATCCTTGCCCTCCTTAATGAACTGACCATTCGAAGTGTAGGGTAAGGTTACATTCATACTTCACTTCTTGTCACTAGGAGTTGTTACCTTTAACTTCTTGTCACAAGGATTTGTTATCTTTGGGGTTTTCCTCCACCCATACATCACGTCGGGAATGGGCATAATTATCTTAGAAGGGTCATCGTCACACCCTTGAATAGTCATTTGATATCTTTTCTAAATTGTTCAAGTCTAAACAGCAATGAGAAATCCTTGCAGTGTAAGCAATCTGATGACTTAGATGAATTTTCTATCTTATCATCGTCAAGGAAGTAACATTCAAGGAAGGTTTCGATGCCAGGGTAGAACTTTTCTTAGCCTTGCTTGAAGAAAGGCTTAGGGAAATCATTTTTGACTTTATCTTCTCCCTCCTTAAAACAACCCATTTAGAGTGTGGGGGTAAGGTTGCAGTTCATACTTCACTTAATCTTGATCTTTGGTGGCTTTACGAGATATTTCATCAACAATGTAGTGGTAAAACTCCTTGGCCGTTGGCTCGTATCCCAAGCCAAAGAGGTTTGTCTTCCCCTTAAGGTCTTTGAATGGAGCTGCTAAATTTGATTTTTGACTGAGTCAAACAAGGAAAACATCCTTGTTTATTCCTCACATGATGAATGGTGGGGTAAAGAGAGAAAGGCAGCACATCATATTCTAGTATGGCCACTTCAGTGCTGAAACCCTACACCGCCTCATCGTTGTCATCATGGTCAATGTGAATCATAGATTTTATTAACCACTTGTACCTTGGAGGTCAAAGTGTCAATGGACATTGTCTTGCCTTTAAAAGTTAGCTTCACCTCTTGGTGTAGTGAGGATTGAACAACCCTAAGATCATGAATCCATGGGAGTTCCAACAATAGGTTGAAGTTAGGTTTGATGTTTAAGACTTGAAGTGTTTCCTTTTTCTATGGCCTCAAAATTAATGATAGACAAATTATCCTTAGCAATTGAGGGAGAGAATTATGAAAAACTCATACAACTTTTACGAAAGGAGTGAAGACTTTCTCAATGAAGCCTAATTTTTCAGCTATGCGAAGCGGGCGTACATAAATGGTGGATCCGTTGTCAACAAAAGTCATCAAAATATTCTTGTTACATGCCATAATGGTAAAGTAGAGAGCTTTACTGTGTTGGCTCCCTTCAAATTAAATAAAAAATCTTCATCTGAGAATGAGATTTGTGTTCGATATTATTTCTTTTCAGAGGTAAGGAAATTGACCAGCATATTAGGGACATTCCAGATGAAACGTTGGTCTTTGTTAATGCGTTTAGGAGAGTGTTGCGATGTTTGAAAGAATTGGTGATGAGTTCCCAAATGTTAACCTTGGCTCGAGTCTTCTTGAATTGCTTAATATATAAGGGGTCTATTTCCTTGGATATGTAGTGTCATTGAGGGCCCCATGTTTTTGGGATCGGATTTGGAGCAAGATTCTCATTCCAGTCAGATCTGGTCATGGCATTGACATCAGCGGCGTTTTCCAAGTACCAATGGATTTGATAATTTCAAATGAGGTCATAACTTGTTCAATTTTGTCTATATAGATATTCTCATCATCACTTCCCCATACATCATTAATAGAGTCTTATGATAAGAGGGAGAAATGATCAAATTTAGGGACATCCTTATGGATGGATAATACCGCTAGAGGACGGATCTAGTCACTTGGCTTAGCCCTTGGAAGGATTGGAAACCTTCCATCATCGACTATATCTTACAATAAACGCTTGAAACGGATGCACTCCTCGATGTTGTGCCTATTTCCTTGATGGAATTTGCGAAATTTATTTTGGTCCCTCTTAGATCCTCTCTTATCATTTAGCGGATCCTCAATAAGGCCAATGGGAGTCACATGACCATTTTAGGATAATCGATCAAATGCTTCAGAATAAGTTATCCCTTGGTTAGAGAAGACTCGTCGGGAACAGTGTTGTCAACCTCCTTTTTGTAGTTGTTGTTGTTATTTCGAAAATTGTTTTTGTGGCCAAGGAGCTACCTAAAGAACAATGATTGCATTGATTGCTTTGGTACTCGTCGGTTTCTTTCCATTGCATTTCCCATTGCCTCGAGTGGTGGGATTCTTCATCAGATCATCCTTGATGTCCGAGCTTTCAAGTCGAACTTTCGAGTCGAGTTTCTAACGAGCTTTTAGAGTCAAGCTTCTCACGAGCTTTCGAGTTGAGTTTCTCATGAGTTTTCAGGTCTAGTTTCTAATGAGTTTTTCATTCTAGCTTCTCACGAACTTTTCGAGTCGATCTTGACTTTGCTAAACTCGGCTCATTAACTTATCGAGTCGAATTTTATCTGGAATTGAGTTCACCCGAGTCAAGCTTTAACCGAGTCAAAATCAAGTAGCTGACGAATAATTCAACTCATTAAGCAACCTAATTATACTATTCACTCAAACAAAATGTACGAAGCACAATCAGCTTTTGCAGCCCACGTTAAACAAAACAAAAGAATAAACAACCATCTTCAATTTGAACGGTCAAAAAATGAGACGACTTTCTTAAGACACGCTTAGCTGCGATTACAATTCAACAATACAGTAACCCACATGTTTTATTTAAACTTAAGTAGTTTCCTTTTGTCCCATATTATTCTATTCAAAATCCAAATTATATATTCCTTTATCTAGCATTATATAAGATTAGTATAAAATTAAATATGCATTAGCTCATCATTTCATTCAACAACTGAATTAAGCCTGGCATCCATTTCAAGGTAAGCATCAATATTCATACATCTAGCATAATTTAATCAATTAACAGTAACTTAATTTATAACCTCGAGATCCAATTACTATGAGATTTTATTATAAAAAGAGTATGATTTGGATTTTTTTTGTGCATGTGCACCTTGAAAGAAGATCGTCTCTTAATTTCAATTCCTTGATTTATGCAGTTTTACAACCATTTTTGTTTATCAAATTCATAGACATGTCTTCCGGAGAATGGTTATCTGATCTTGTAAGTTTTCTAACCTAGCTAGCTAATCATATTTTTTAAAGAAAAAAAAATTATGTAACAAATTATTCAACCTAATTAATATTTTGAAATCTTATGGCTTTAGACAAATGAAGATCCAGCTACAGTAATGCATCATTGTCCTGCGATGTTGAACTCCCTTATGAATGATTATTTGTTGGAGTTAGACAATAATTTTCAACCCTCGGCTATGATCTTTGCCTCTAAGAATTCAAACTTAACCAAATGCAACGAATTCGAGTCGGCTATGGCGGGGAAGATCACACCCAGTATCGATGGTAGTTGGAGCTCTTCTGGGCAGTTGATATCTTTCGGGAGCTCCAACCTTGAAACTAAATCTACACTCACGATAGAGCTCAATAATGGAGGCAAGACGAGGGTTGAGTCAAGTTCTAATGAGCATGTGGTTGCGGAGAGGAGGCGCCGGGAGAAGATGACTCAAGGGTTTGCTGCTCTCTCTGCCCTAATTCCTGACCTGAAGAAGGTACATACACGAAATTCTTATCTTATCATGGGTTCTTATAATCATGGTGCACCCTTTTTACTACAAAACTTACAATATAATTACATCAAATAGGTAGATACGGATGTAAATTTATCAAGTAAAATTCAATTCATTAGTCCCAAAATCAAAGGGATTCTTTAAGTTATTTGAGGGTCTAATTGTGGGCTTGAATTTGACGGGGAGATGTTTAATCCCTCAGTTCGATCAAATTAATGACAATAATATTTTGTATTTCTAAACTCGAAAGTCATATTATGTCTAGGCTAGCTTTGCACGAAGATTAATTAAGACTTGCATTTTTAGAAAGTTCAATTAATCTCTTATGAAAAATAATCTAACCTAGTTTGTCTCTTGTTTTTAGAGCATCATCAATTTTTTTTTTTTTTTTTTGCCACATTAGTTTCCTCTTCACCTTTAACAACTCTGCTACTAGGAGAATTTATGACCCTAACCGACCAAGCCTCCCCTTTTTACTTTTGGATAGGAGGTCCCGAAGTTGGAGTAGCTATCGATTTCAATTGCCAAAAAAGTCAAGTCCTCACTTTTTGTGTTAATTGTGCTGTTTAACTTCTTCTATTGAAGAATTGGAAAAAATATATGAACGGACCATCAAGATAGCAGAAATAAAGGGTCAAAAGGGAGTATCTAAGTTTCCAGAGAAGGGCACATAGTCTCATATTCAGATTAACTAATTGAACATACGATCAAATATTATGTGCATACCAATTAGCTTATTTGGTCCAAATTATTTATCTTGTAACCCTTTTTACAACATAAAATGATCAAATACTATTGTATTTTGATGTGTTACAAATATTATTAGGAGAAATTTCAAAAATATTTTTAAAATATATTTGTAAACGTATCTCATAATTTTTTATTAAAAAAATAAAGAAAAAATATTTAAAAAGTATATATAAAAAACAAAAAGTTTATGATTAGGGACCACTCGTATATAACAACTTTATTTCTATAAGTAAAATTTCATTTGCAAATAATGCAATTTTATATCTAAATAGTACAATTTCAAAAAAAAAAAACAAAGGTAAAACAACGGGCTCATACAAAAATGGTGAAACTATATATATAATATAATTTCATTTTCTTATAGTGTAATTTTATATTCTATTAGAATAATTTTATTTAAAAATAATATAACTTCAATTCTAAAAACTACATCTTCAAAAAAATGAAAGAAAAGTACTCATTTACACTCCGATATATGCACTATTCCATATCTTAAATATAGATTGGAACGCACTCTATTATTAGTAATTGGCTTTTGTGAGATGAATTTGATCATGTTCTTTCGAATTATATTTTGATACAAGTTTAAAATGTAGGGGAAAAAATTGGATTGATTAGTATTACTCCATACTTCCGATTTGATTTGAACTGAATTCAAACCATGTAACAATAATCCCAAATTTATAGTTCTAGGTGGTAAGCCTGTTGACTTGGTAAGGGTATTATCTTGTTGAAAGTATAAAAGTTTCCTATTATAGAAAATTTCCATAAAAAGTTACAAAATCTAGGTTATAATCTAATTTTAATGCTTTCTGATCATGAACCAAAGGATTTGAATGATTTATTTAATGTAATTTCTAATTAAAAACGATTTCTTTATTCATTATATTTTGAAGAGGAAACAATTTAACAATTTCATAGTCATTGACTCATCAATTCTTGGTGTAATATTATTTAGTATATACTCTATATGTCATTTAGTCATGGATTAGAAATTTATGCGACCAAGATAAACTAGTTTCGAAAAATAACTCGTCGTCATAAAAAATTACTCCATACAATATACCATTTTTGGATTTGATATTGTTTAGCCTTCCCCTTAGATATTTATTGGTAACCACAAAGTATTAATCTTGATTTGTTTCTTTATGTTGGCTTAGATGTATCTGACGGCATGCATAATATAAGTTTGTTACATGAGGTATTTTCAGGTTCTTCCATATTTATGGTTTCTTCAACTCTAGTGTTTTCTTTTATAAGAGTTAATTAATAACTCCTTGGTACGTAGTACTATACAATTAAAAGAAACATATATTTCTGGATGGGGGTACGTGTTCTTTTCCGGAAAATAAAGGAAGTTTTAGCAAAAATGTAATGATGCATAACCTAACATTCTTTGTGTTAGTTCGAAATAAAATAATGCAAGATATGCAATTTAGTTATCAAGTTCTTAACAAAATATGCAATTTAGTCATTTGAGCCCTTTAAGTGATCAGATCCTACGCATAAGCTTATTTTGCATTATAAATACTTAAAATATAAAATAAAATTCACTTTGTGAGGAAAAAAATTTACTATATGCAAAAAAAAAAAATAATTAAAATTGGGACTTAGTATGTTAAATAAAATTCACTATAAGTACGTTAAATATAATGTATTAGATCTAAGATATGAAAGACCAAAATTACTTCCCATCATTCTCATTTTAAGCACACCCTTCTCATTTTTACTTATATATATAGTGATCGTTATTTGATTAATATATAATGACCAAGTTATTTTTTCACTAATAATAAATTTTTTTTCAATGTTATTGTTAGAGTGACTCTTATTATTTTTAGGTTAAACATTGATATAGAATTTATCAATAGTTTAGTTAGTTATAAAGAGCACGTTTGAATCATTTAGCATTTCTATTTTTAGGAATCATAACATTGGTTTAGGATTTTCGAAAATGAGAAGATTGAAAAATTATAGCCATTTGTACATAGTTATTTAGGCAGCATGTACGTGTACGTAGTACATAAAATTTCTGGTACAATAATATTCGGAGTACTTGAATTCCTTTTATTAATACTAAATCATATTGAGCAATGCAGACAGACAAGGCATCTATCCTGGCTGAAACAGCCAAGTACTTGAAACAACTTGAAGGACGAGCCAAACAGTTAGAAGAGCAGACAACAAAGAGGAGAGTGGAGTCGGTTTATCTTACTAAGAAGATACAAAATCAGCCACTACATGATGATCATGATGATGATGATGATGTTAATAGTTCCTCTGCTTGTGATCACTACTTCAAACACACTATCAATCTTGATGGTCTCTTGGAAATTGAAGCTAGGTTTTCAAACAACAATGTTCTGCTTAGGATCCACTCTATGAGGAGATTAGGTCTCCTTCAAAATATTTTGGAGGAAATTCGGAGGCTTAATTTACTAACTTTAAACCATCAAAGTGTTCCATTTGGTAGATTTGCCATGGATATCACAATTATTGCTCAGGTATGGTCTTTTACCTCAAAACTAGCTTGTTTTGGTAATGTTCATTTTACTTCACTAATTTGCCAACTGAAAATTTTGTCCTCATTGAATTTGTTATACAAAACTCACACTTCTTTTTCCAAGTTCATTTCACTAATTTTTTTTTACTCTATGAATTCATTTAATTGATAAAATAAAATAAAATAAAGCATTTATAAGTGATGTAATATATTTTTAACCTGGCACAAGACATGAGGATAATGTATTACAGAAACTTCTATTACAAGCAAATATTGATCTTTTATCATGAATTTCAAATAATTTGGCAAGTTTCTCATGTCCAAGAATCATTACACATGATACCCATTTTCAACGAAATTCGTAGCCTAGCTACCACACTAAACATAGGCCATACAGTATATACTGATATAAAATAGTAGTTGACGTGTAATGGCAATGCATATAATTCTGATATCCGTTGTCATGTTAATTATGTGTCAATTTTACTAAAATTATAAAAGTACAAAATACTTTATATAAACTATAATAAGTTAATAAACTTAATGTCCATAAAACTAGTATCTTTATATAATGAAAATAATGAGAGCATATATATGAATGTTTATATTTGGTAATTTCAACTCCTTCAATTGTGGCTTTAAAAGTAACTTTTTGTCATTTGTTCGTGGTTATTCATCCTTGTACTATATTGTTTAGTGGTAATTATAGATGTAAATTAGTTTAATTAGTTAAAGTTTTGGGGCATACTATTTAAAACATTAGATCAAATCATGTCTATATCGGTTATTATTTTACCACTTATGACTCTCTTTACATAAAAAAAAATATTATTTAGTGGTAATTTGCGTTAGTGTAAAAATTGAAATAGAGTAAATAAAAGTTTGCTAAATATTAAATATTTCATGAATTCTTCACTTAATTTTCATTGTAGGTGAGTGATGATTTTCCAATGACCATGGAGGGTTTGGTGAAGCGTCTGGGGAATGCCCTACAACATGCAATTACCCAAAATTAACGTTTAAAAAAGCATGCGCATGAAAAATCTTTGTCGTTTCCAAGTCTCTTCCAAGTTTTCAGTTTTTCAATGTTTCCCATTCACCAAACACAGTGAAATACAAGGTTGGACTTTCATGAAATATGGCCAAAAGAATGAATCGATCGAGATTTCTTGTTAGAATTTGTTTGCTAAATTAATTTAATCTATCACGTGGTGAAATTTAGACTACCTTGTGATAAAATATTGAGAAAAAAAAAGAGGGGATTTTGACATCATTTGATGATTTGACTTTTGAAACGTCTATGCACTTTTGTCCACTTTATATCCTTTGGGCCATATGGTTTTTTTGGGTGGTTGTCACTTTTGAAACCTCTTTACATATTGAATGCTTCTTTTCTTTTACTTTTCTTTAGTTTGTATTAAAGGCGCTGTGCTGTTTGCTCTTTCAGAGTATTTTTTTTTTTTTTTTTTGGCAAAGCTCTTTCAGAGCTTGTTGTACACTTGTACCCCATGCGATTGTGACATTTTCAGAGTTTGTATTAGCGAATGTTGTTATTAACCAATTGTGTTAGTTGTTATTATTGTCCTATATAGGGAAGACAATAATTTGAATTTAGGTTGGATTCGATTATATTCATACCCGTTTTTTAAAAGTAAATTCATATCCTTTCCAAACTCACCATGTCTAATGGGTCTTGAACATGTTTTTTCTATTTACCTATAACTCTCTTCTTTTGCAATTGAATGTATTTTCTCAAAAAAATTTTTTTTTTTTTTTTGGGGGGGGGGGGGGGGGGGGGATTAGAACTCATCAAATGTTTTGTATTATCCTAAGTTAACTTCAAAATATTAGAAGTTTACAGGTGACAAAAGCCACGCATAATAAAATGAAGGATTGAACGAACTTCTAAATCTTCTACCTCTAAATTAGATATTAAGTTTAATTCTATAGGTCATATTTGAGTATAACATTTTTAGCCCTAGACTCAAATCTAACCCAATAACATTTAACTCATATCTGACCTGAACTCAATACCCTAAAATAGGTTAGATTTGGGTCAGATTTAACCGGGTCTAGATCGAGTCATGTCCCCATTATCATTCCTAATCCTATACTATTACCTAATGCAATAAGTTATTTTAGATTTGGTTTTTCTTAAAATTTTATGGCCTCACGCCCCCAATATTTTGAGGTCCAGTGCCTTAGCACAGACTACACGGGCCATGGGCCGGCCCTGATAACAAAACATAGAACTATTTCGGGAGTACAAGAAATTTAAAATTGAAGTTGCGAAATAATTTACCATTATATCAAAAATAATCACATCTGCTCCAAAATGATTATACATATTTGCATTGCATTTAAGTTTGTTTAGGAGAGAGGCCATGATGTGAAGTCTACAATATCCAAAATGATTATACATATTTGCATTGCATTTAAGTTTGTTTAGGAGAGAGGCCATGATGTGAAGTCTACAATATATCTAAGAACTTTGGGATCGATCTCGAGCCCTATCTTATGCTGGAAGATACCAACTAGTGTACTTTGTTTAATCAATTACCTTGCATAACCAAACTTAGCTAGTGTGGTGGTATAATACCTCATCCCTTAAGCAAGAGGTTAGGAGTTCAAGTCAGTCTTCTAACAATCGGCTGGAGGGATATCCTAAGAGAAAAAAAATTACCTTGCATTTCATCTTCCACCATTTTCATCCTCCCATATTAAGTGTCATGATGGATTGATGGTAAGAGTATTACTTTACTAAATAAATAACTATCGTATTACTCTATTAGTGTATGAAACGGAATTTGTTTGCATGCGTAATAAGTAACAAGGAGGATTATTTGGATATGTTAGAAGGGGCTACGAATTCATCAGTTATTCTTTTACATAACAAGGTTGGATAAGAAAGACTGGTACAAAATGAGCTATTTACCATGTACAACTGATTAATTAAGCACAAATTATAGACTTGCTATGTTAGGAAGATTATATCTTCATATCTTGTACTCAATCATATCCAAATTGAAATTTATGTAGTTTAAAAATGGATTTGGATAATCCAATAATGGGAGGAGAGTTTAACTCACTTAAAAGTCCAAAAAAAATGATAAGTTACTCCCTAGTTCTATATAATGTTATTTTTTCTCCTTTTTCTCAATATATGTGACCAGTCAAAGTGGGTAATAACATATAAGTAACTTCAATCCATGTACAAATGGGCTAGACTCGGTCACTTTTCAAGAACAATAGCTAAGGGCCTTGAAGCTACTACATGATATGAAACCTACATGCTGATGCTCATGATTTCGATAGCCATATGTGATTTCGAGGAGATATCCCGAAAAATTTTTAGTGCCCATTTGGGGAAACTCACCAACATCTTTCTTTCGCTGAGTGTAGGAATGTCAATGGATCAGAGTCGGAACAGACCCAACAAAATTCGTATCATATCTGACAAGTTTGTGAACCTTAATTTAGGATTCGACTCTGAATATGTGAACTTCAAGTCCCACTCCGACCCGATATGGGATTTTGGACTTTCGAATATGTTCCGTCGAATCTCTATTAGGATCCGAAATTTAATCTATTTTAAATTTTGCACTTTTCTTACCTATTCTTTCATTAATATTATTTCTAATACTATAATTCTTTTATAATATATAAAGTAAATTAAAAAGAGTATACAACACAAGCATAATACCATTGGTGCAAGAGTTTGACCTTGTTTAGCCTTGACTCGAGCCATTCAGATAGGACTCGGATCATATTCGGGTCGGATGTAATACAATATACGAATCCGACCCATCTCCTATTCGGTGTCAGAGTTTTTTTTATCGGAGTCAGAGTTTTTTCAAACGGGTTTGGATATAATCGAAGTTTTTCCTTCGGATCGGATCGGACTCGGTTCGGATTCGAATTGAATTGCTATCCCTAGTTGAGTGGTAGGTATTCCTAAGACTCTCGTTTTTCCAATGAAGCATCGCTAAGTGATCTTGGACCTAGCTACCAAGGAAGCAAAATTTAGAGGGCTGCATGATTGCATCAATATGCTATCCTTCTCCTTTTGTAATTGTTAAACGTCAAACACTAAAGAACAACAGGATCATTACCTTTTAAAGCATAATAAGCTATGTTGCGTTCAAGTTAAACTACTCATCCATAGCCAATATGGATGGACGTGCACTAAACAAAATTGATAGAAACTAACCGACCTGAATATTTTTGGGGGTTGGGAATGCTAACATGGAGGAACCAGAATAATTCAGACCCAGACAGCCAGGAAAAAATGACTCAAATCTGCTCTTGCAGGGTGCAACCCACATGGCTGTCATTTGTAGTGTCCGAAGCACGCATGGATGGTTAATGTAGATTTATAATAATGCCTTGTGGTAGGAGTAAATTAAATAGCGAGACAATCATAAATTAAGAATCCTCACTGTTGTGTTTGTAGATGAGTCACTCAGTTTAAGCCGATACATTGTGTTAGTTTATACGAAGTATGAAACTTCGCATTAAAGAGTGCATGTCATTGATCAATATATATAGGAGTTACAATGTAGCTAGTTCATATGGAATTTCATACGATCTAACACATTGCACTTGGTTTCCTAAGTACCTTAGCTGATTTTAATTTTCTTCTATATTTTGTTGGTCCGTTTTTCTTAACTTCGTTACTCCTTCCATCTTTTATCACTTGCTAAATTTTCATCGTAACAGTCAAATTTTATAAACTTTGACCATAAATTTTAATTATGTTATTATTATATTCAAGTGGGATCTTATTGGATGCGTCTCAATGATAAATTTTTAGAATATTAAGTTTTTATATTTTTTTATCTTAGAAATTTAGAGAGATAAAAACGTTTAAAGTTGTGTCTTAAAAAACCGTAAATAGACAAATATAACAACTAAAAATAGAATGAGAGAGTATATACTGCGTAAAATATGCAATACATGAGATTTACGTCTTTAAGTAATTGTATTGTGAAAATTTCCCAAAAAGAAAATACAGAGTCAATTGTGGTTTCATCCATTATGGGCCAACTAAAACTGGGGGCTCAACTTATATGAGAGTCTTTGCGTATTGCATTAGTGTTCTGGTTTCCAAAGTGAATTTGGCACTTCACACTTGCTAAACCCTAAACTCTTAATTCTAAACAGTTTAAAGTATTTGCCAATATTATTAAATCCCTTTAATTTTCAAAATATTTTTATCTCATTTTTTCCATCATTTGCAGATACGAATGGCAAATACTCTTATAATCATTTGTTTTACAATACGTATTTTTATCTTATTTCTCTTAACAAGAATGTGAGGTTCACTCAACCATAGTGTCGAAAATTTATAAAATTTTGATTGTATTCACAAATTTATTCGAGTACCCGAATACGGCCTGTCTATTACCTCTAAGGCCTCTATGCACTACAAAAATAAAGAGAAAAAGCAACACGTAAAATTGTAACATTAAGAAAAATGTTACCTCTTGTCGTCTAAGGTAGCAATTCTTTCTAGTTAATTACCTTGATCTTTGAAAATTATACTATAATACAATGCGACAATTATAAAAGTGTTGCTCTTGATTTTATCAGACAACAACTGAAGTGTACAACAAAATTATTCATCAAGTACTCAAATATTGTTGATCATTTAGAATGGATATTGGTTAAAGATTTACCCTATGTACTCCATCCGATTTTTTATGTTCTTTTCACTTAGAATTAGGGAATGAACAATCAAGGTATGAAATAAATATTGGTAGATGCTAAACTCAATGCAAAACTTTATTTTCATTCAACTGATTTTCAGAGGCAAACAATAGGAGTATATATACACATACTCTCCTAAATCTAGTAAAACTCAAATACCAGACAAAGATAAAATCTTATCCTAAAATAATAACATGATAATAATGATAAAGATATCCTAAGAATTATCCTAACATAATAACATGATAATGATGATAAAGATATCCTAACAATTATCCTAACATAATCCTTAATTATCCCAATAGTAGATTCTTTAATATAAGAATAAAAATAATGTAAAATGAAATACAGATTCTCTTTAAAATTTTTTGGAAATGACCATGCATTAAATACTAGTGGGAAAGTTCATTACATTAAATGTGTACTGCAGTAAAAAAAATACATAATTTTGTAATCTACCAATCAGACTCACATGATTTGTACTCACGGATTAATCTACTCAGTCTATAATCTACCAATCAGACTCCGTACTCAATTGATCCAAACCAAAACTTAACAACCAATGAAATTAAGGTGAAGGATTGAGGGGACTGCTGGACATTACACATGGTTATATATAACCCATTCTAGGGGCCTGTTAAACATAACCAACAAGCTGTAAAAGATCCAAAAAAATTTACAAAATCTACGTAACAGCATCATTGCCTTCAATGGTTTTAGATACAGAAGACCAGTTCGATTTCTTGGCTAAGTAATTTTCGTTGAATGAGTCTTTTCATGCTGAAGATGATGATGGTGATGATAAACTAGTTCATGATGCAATCAGAATACAACAACAAGGATAGCAAGAGGAGCAAGGGGACTTCGAATTGCCCTTTGGTGAACTCATTGACCTCAACCACCTACCACCATCTAATCAAGTAAATCAGCCAAATCATCATCAACTAAGGCTCAACAATGAAAAGAGGAGACAAAATCTTCTACACTTAATAAACAATACTGTGTTAGGGTCTTTACCACATGGGGTTAAACAAGACAACAAAAAAGTTTGGATATACTAGAATAACAATAAGTTCACTATGGAACTCAATAAAGAGACAAAAGGCAGCAATGCAACCATTCGATTTGGATCACAAATACCATTTGTGTGGAAGAAAAAGAGTGACAGTGCCATATGAACAAATTGCAAACATTTAAATGGGGGTAAAGAACTTGTATAAGAGATCTAGTAATAAAATTAGATCAAACATCATCTACATTTTGGAGCATGGTCAAGAGGGGATATTTGAAGCCACACACAAATAGTATGCATCCAGAAATATTAGAAGAAAAAAAAAATTAGGTTAGATTGGGCACTAAGTTTGCTTCAACAAGATACTTTGACAACAACCCCAACATATTATACTATGTATGATTTCGTTCACATCGACGAAAAATGGTTTTACTTATAAGGAAATCACAAAGAGTGTATCTAGCAAAGAATGAGCTAAATTCATATAGGAGTGAAAAATCAAGCAAATTCATCCCTAAAATTATGTTCATGAGGGTTATTGCAAGACCAAGATGGAACAAAGATGGTCAATGTATATTCGATGGAAAGATGGGCATTTTCCCATTCACATAGCAGATTGCATCTAAGAGATCATCAAAAAAAAAGGAAAAAATGGACTTTAGAAACAAAACCAATTGAAGCAGTCAACAAGACAACCACATGAAACATGCTAATCAATCACATTGTACCAGTAATCAAGGAAAAGTGGCCACTAGAATGGGACATAGTCATTTATATTTAGCAAGACAATGCCAAAGCACACATCTCACAAGAGGACCATGAATGACAAGGACATTATCAATAAGACGGTTTGACATTCATCCTAGTACAACAGCCCTAAATAGCCCCGATTGCAACATATTGGACCTTGGATTTTTCAGAAGCATTCATTCACTTAGACAAAAAAAGATGCCCAAGATAATGGATGAATTAGTTTAAGTCGTATAACTTGCATACAACGAGTTGCATCAAAAAACACTCACAAACTACTACGATCTACCACATCACAGCAAGAAACAACTCGAAGATGATGGCTCATTACCTAAACAAGTGACAACACCAAAGTAGACTGTCAAAGAATGCATGAATTGGCATATGGAGAGGAGTATACCAATGGGGTATTTGAAGTTAAAGCGTGAAGGAAGTGAATAAGTACTAACGATTTTCATATAATGCACGGTTATTTTTTTTATGTAATGACTAAGTACTAATATATTACAAAAGAATAAAACCAATTCAATCACAAGCAAAGAAAATTCAAGCAATGTTGTCTCAAAAAGTCCCCATTCATCATCTAGAACGTTGATTACGCTCATCGAAGCTACCTATTAGCCTAAAAAGGTCCTTGTAACTAGTGTCTAATGGCAACATTCGATGAACGCTTTGAATACAACATTTTCTCAAGCAATATTAATGTTTCACCATTGACAAAAAAAAAAACAGTATTGTATTACAAAACAATACAACCAATGCAATCACAAGCAAAGAAAAATCAAGTATTATTGTCTTAGAAAGTCCCCATTCATCATCGAGAAAGTTGATTACACTCATCGAAGCTACCTATTAGCCTCCAAAGGTCCTTAAAATCGGTGTCTAATGGCAATATTCGATTAATGCTTTGAATACAACATTCTCTCAAGCAATATTAATGCTTCATCATCGATAAAAAAAATAGCAATGAAACACCCAATGAAAAATCATGCAAAGTTGTCCCAAGAAGTCCCCATTCATCATCAACTGAAACAAAAATAAAGTACTAAACCATACACTCACCTAATTAACAAAAAATGAACATAAATAAAACATCAGACTAGCGAAGTAAGCTAAATCAACCAAAATCATCAAATGCCAATAGAAAATGACTAATGATCAACTCAAAATGACCACTTAACAACTCAAAGTCACTACATAGATTGAAATTAACAAAGATCAACTCTTTAAGGCCAAAAATCAATATGAACTACACCAATTATTAACTCAAACTTACTAATTGATCAAATCCACCAAAACTATCAATTATAAACTGAAAAAGACCATATACAAACTCAGAATGACCAATTATCGTCTCAAAGTAACTGCACTTACCCAAATTGACAAAAATGAACCTAATAAGGCCTAAAATCAACATGAACTATACCAATTATTAACTATAATTTACTAACTAACCAAACTCACCCAAAATCAAGCAAATTCATCAATTACAATTTGAAAAAAACCATATACAAACTCAAAATGACCAATTATCATCTCAAAGTTACTACACTAACCTAAATTGACAAAAGTCAACTCAAAATGAGCACTTAATAAGTCAAAGTCACTATAGAGACTAAAATTGACAAAAATCAACCTAACAAGGCTTAAAATCAACATAAACTACACAAATTGTTAAATTAAGCTTACTAACTGACCAAAATCACCCAAAATCATCAATTATAAATTGAAAAAGACCATATACAAACTCAAAATGACGAATTATCATCTTCAAGTTATTGCACTCACCTAAATTGACAAAAATCAACTTAAAAGGACCATGTAACAAATCAAAGTCACTATACAGACTGAAATTGACAAAAATCAACCTAGTAAGGCCTAAAATCAAAATGAACTACATGAATTATTAACTTAAACTTACTAACTAAACAAAATCAACCAAAATCATCAATTATAAACTAAAAACGACCATATACGAACTCAAAATGACCAATTATCATCTCAAAGTTACTGCACTCACCTAAATAATCAACTCATTAAGGCCAAAAATCAACATCTAATAGACCAGTACGTAACCCAAACTTAGTAACTGACTCAAATCACCCAAAAAAGACCAATTTTCAAGTGAAACTAACCACAAACAACATTTGACCGACTAACTAAGATATATTAACCAACTAAAAATGGCAAATTACTCACTCAAAATGTCCAATTACCGACTCAAAATGGAAAATCGACATAAATCAACATCAAATACACCAAATGATACAGATCTAAATCACCATCAAAGCTAACAACATATCTCGAACTTAGTAATACCATGAAAGATAACAATAGATCTTGATTAGAGCCTCTAAATTAAATGTTAATGTCACGAAATCACCATCAAAGCTAACAATAAATCTAAATCAATCAAAAAAAACTCAGGAAATATACAAGCCCTATAATAGATCATAACTAACAATAGATCTCGAACTTAGTAAAACCATGAAAGAAAAACAACATATCTCGAACATAACATCCAAATTAAATGTAAATGTAAAGAAATCACCATCAAAGCTAACAACATATCTAAATCAATAAAAAAAAAACTCAGGTTACACACAAACCCAACAGCAGATCACAGTTGCAGGAAAAATAAAATTTACAAGTTCCCAAGGGGGCTTATTAGCCAACATAACTGAATCCTTGAACAATTAACGTCTCTAAGGGGTGATGGAATTACTAAAAATAAACATAAAAACCTCAAACAATCAACTTCAGTACATGCGTAAGTACATAAACCAACATACAAGGGACTTATTATTGATAAAATAGATTGGACAACTTAGCTCTGGATTTGCCAATCTTAGCCTTCCTTTTAGGAGCAAGAATTTTATCAGGCTTCCTTTGTTGAGGCATTTCACGATCTCTGGCAGCAATGACATGCTCTAGAGTATCAGGAATAACTAAGCTTTCTTTGTTAACCGCTATACCAAGCTCAAGACTATAAGAAATTAAAGAACTTTTCACCCTTATTACGGGTGAAAGCGATGGAGATGAGAGGGGACCATAATGAGGATCCTGGTCAGATGTATTAATGCACATAGGGAGTAAGCTAGAGGAAATCAGACCATAGTATAGTCAGTGTTTAGAGAAGGCATCATCCTCAAGCTCCTCTTTGTATAATCTCTCGGGGTTCAATGGAACTAGGGCTAGGTCGAAGGAGTTTGAGGCTGTAGGAATGAGATGTCCCACGATCCAAGAAATAACACTCATGGACATACGAACAAAGCCCATTCATTCTTGGACGAGTTTTATTTGGATAATCCATGGGAAATTTCAACGAAGGGGACTTAGTCACCTCGGAGCAAGGTGAAGGTTATGGCTGAAATGGGTATCATGATGTAGATCATGATGAGGGGAAAATTTTCAAGGGATTTTTGGAGATAATTGATGCCTAAATAAGAGGAGATCTAAGATTAAAGATGGGTGGTGAAGGAAGATGAAGAGGGTTAGAGAAAAGTGAACCGGTGACATAAACAAGGTGGGTGAATTAGCGTGTGGATGGGGATGAGTGTACATCAGTTACTTTGGTGAGTGAAAGATATGAGGGTCATATAGGGTGATTTGGGAAATCCGATGATGGAATGAGGGTATTTTTAGCATTTTTTCTTAATTAAGGTTATATTAGGGAGAATAACTTAGACTAAATTAGAAAGATTCAATATGGGAAGATTATTTTGGAATTTTCAGATGGGGAATACGAGAGAAACAAATAGAAATTGAGGAAGTACATCCTTAGAATAGATATGAATATATGATGCACCACTTTGAAACATCCATGTGAATGAAGATCTAAACATATATATTGAAATGCCTCTAAAACAGGCTACAACCCAAAAAACTTCACAACTATAAGACGAAGTTTGAAACTTACTTAAGCTTATATATAGTTGTCATAATTTTATTTGGAAAATATTATTATAATAAGGAACAACCCAATTTTGCTGCTTTGATAGAGACTATACATAACTATACACGGGACAATAATAAAAATAATAATAATAATAATAATAATAATAATAATAATAATAATAATAATAATAATAGGAGACTACGAGAGCTGGAATTTTGTCTAATTTTAGTTGTTTACAAAAAGAATTCTTTAATCTATCACTATATTAAAAAAATGTGGCTCCACGTTGAAGATCATACACATATAGTCCAAATTCGCACCTGAAATGAGGCATGAAAGTTTTCATTTACGTTTTTTTTAGAATTTTTACATTTTTGGAGAGGTGAAGAAATTTAACCTACTTCACCTCACACAAAATGTCCTTTTACCAAATTGGCCTATTCAAGAAAAATTTGTTGCATCATAATTTTGTAAGGGATCCAATATCACACGTACTTTATGAATAATGATTCCAACTAATATTTCAATTTTAAAACTAATATTTCAGTCTATATCATTTAAAACTGTATGTGCTTGGAATGTGTGGTTTTGGATATTAAGTCTGTATAATAAGCATTACCGGCACCATCAAAAACTTTATCAACCTAAATTCCAAAGTGATTTTCGAAACCGGTAATTTTGTCAAAGACGGGTTGCCAATTGCCTATTGATGACTAAGATACAAGTTGGAGGAAAGATGCTATACTGAGCCTAGTGAAAGAGGTTTTTTGAACTTTGATTAGTCAAGCACTGGTAGAAAACACTTCAATTATTTCGTATCAATTGTTGCGGTTAAATACATTTCGAAGCACATGAACCTAAATGCTGCGGTTATTTAAATAACCGCAGCACATATAACCACAAGTGCTGCGGTTATTTAAAAAACCGCAGCATTTATGATGAATGTTGCGGTTTTTTAAATAACCGCAACACTTGTGGTTATAAGTGTTGCGGTTATTAAAAAAACCGCAACATTTATTTCCGTCATGAAATGCCATGGAAAAAAGAATTCTGGAAAAATATCATGGTCATAAGTATTGCGGTTATTTAAATAACCGCGACATTTATTAATGGCCTGAAAAATATAAATATATTAATGAATAAATGTTGCGGTTATTTAAAAAACCGCAGCACTTATAACACAAGTGCTACGGTTATTTGTAGCATTTGTTCATTAATATATAAACCCTGCCTTTTCTTTTCCAGGCTATTTCAAAACACGAAAAGGCTTCTCCAGACTCCCAACACTTTAGCGCACGAAAAAAAACCTTAACTCTACTAACCTTCGTCTTCTCTATCTTGAAAAAACACACAAGTTAGACATATTATAAGCCCCATTCGGAGTCCCGTAGCCAATTTTATGGCTTCTCAAAAATATTTTTCAATAACTCAAATAAGACATCACCAAGGCCGCTAAAGGGTAATATAGTTGTGTAGTACCTCTAAAAATAGGGGGTTTCAAAAATAAAATTACGCCATTCGGACTACCGGACTAAGAGATATGCCTCTCCGAACTTTCCAAAACCTCATAATAGCACCCGAAATCTATGAAGAATGAAATGGTTGTTTGTTTTGAGTGTAAAATATTATAGATCGCGATTTTGCGTGCCAAAACGAGTGGTCATAATAGAATTTTAGATTAATATGCTTCACGATTGATCATTTCTTAACTTTTCTTATATTTTATGACATATTATTTAACACATATAGCTTAGATCAGATTATGTTCTTGATTAAATGTATTGTGTTGTAATAGTATATAACAATTAGATTTGCAAATATAATAATTTTGAGAGATATTAATTATTAATAATATACTTTTATATGTATGTAATTAACACATAAAATGACCTATTAATTTTTTGTTTGTTGTGGAAACCATCAATTGCTGCGGTTTTCTAATATAATTGCAACATTTAATTTATATGTGCTGCGGTTATATTAGAAAACCGCATTACATATAAATTTCAGAATAAAAAAATAAAAAAAATCAATTAAATATTGCGGTTATTAGAAAAATTGCTGCAAATATATCTATTAATTGCTACGGTTTTTTGGAAAAACAGCAGCAAATAATGCTAAAAAAATATTATTTTTATTTTTTAAAAATATATGCTGTGGTTTTTTGGTAAAATTGCAGCAATTAATTGATATATTTGTTGCGGGTTTTTTTTTAATAACCGCAACATTTGTTGTTTTTATTGCTGCATCTAAAAAACTGCAGCATTTGTTGTTTTTCCATGTGTTTCGCCTATATGTGCTTCGTATTAATAACCGCATCATATAAAGCTAAAAAACCGCATCAAATAGACATTTCTCTACTAGTAAAGGTCCGCTCAAATAGAACAACAGACCTCGGGAGTGGAACCCGAAAAAACTCACTCTGATACTTAAGTCTAATAAATGTTATATACTTAATATCAATGAAATCCTCCTATACAAATGTGTATTTTTGGTGTTTTTGTGATTAATGAACCATGTACCTTATCTTATGCCCATTAAAGTGGATTTATAGTTGATGAGAGAACAAAGACATGATGCGCTTACGTGTGCCATCGTGTTGTACTTGTCCTAACTTAGGGCTAGTAGGTTATGTCCAATTACTTCTTTCTTCTCATGTATTTTGGACATGCTCCTTTGATGAGTTGTTGATTATGGGTTCTTAAACTAGCCCATATGATTTTCACCCCATGGTCCCGTGGTAGATCCATACAATTCTCAGCAGTTTAGTGGAAATGAATTGTGTTCAAGGGAATTTGTTTGTGGACATTAGAAGGCAATATATCCTTTACTTGAGACTTTCAAGTTGACTGAGCCTATCCATCCTGGCTGATGGTCGACGCATGTTATATATCCATCAAAATGTGTTTGATTACACTTAGCACTGGACACATTATTTGAGACTAACTTATCTGAAAGTTAGGCAACCATTGGAAGCTCCCAAATTTTACGGAAAAATATGAAATGCAATCGTTCAGTTATTGGAGGAAAATATTTCATTTCCCCCACTCAAACTCGTGAGATTGAAAGCCACAATTCGTACTCGAAATACAACCCATTGATTACAACCCTACAAATTCAAACCTTAAGTGGAAATTTAGAGTTCATGAAGAATTTCCTAACTTCAAATTCTCTCATCAAACATTTTCACTCTTAGGTCATGCTTGGATTGAGGGAGATAAATTAAAGGGGTGATAAAAGTCAAAACTAATGAAAAATGAAGGTAAATAAAGGTGGTGATGAGGTGGAAAGGAAAATATTATAGTGGTTGTACGAGGAAGAAGAAGAAATTGGGAGATTGATTATTACCCTCATTATGGTGGTAATAACTATTCTAAGGGTGTGATGTGTATCTATTAACCCTTAAATGAGGGTATTAGTTCCCCTTTCATCATAATACTAACACTATATTTACCTTATAAACCACTTTCACTAACCTTATTTTTATTACTTTGACTTTTATTACTCCCTTAATGTATTACCTCCAGTCTTTTTAAAGCTTGTTTGTAAGTTAGCATTACCGTTTCTATTTAGGAATAATGCCTATGAGGAGCAAGTCTGAGAGAAAAGTCTGCACCAATTTATGAAAATGTATCATACACTTAATTGATTCTGAATGGAAGATAAAATAAATATCAAATTTTCCTAAAACCTAATAAATATAGTATTAATTATGGAAATATGTCTATAAGGTTTTTGGATTAAATTGTCTAAGTTTGTTAAAACTTTTCTAAAAGGTAATGATATCTCTTTAACAAAAAATAACATTTTTAAACGTGAATAATTGGCATAAGGAAAGTTGCCTAAATTTCTTGGATTTGTCCTTAGAAGACAAGGCAGCTCCCAACTTCCATGATTACACTTTGAGTAGTTCTTTAATTATAACTACTTCATTTGTATTTGTTATGGTATTTAGACATCGGGGAAGTCTAGATTGGATAGTTGTGCGGATAGTCAATTACTAATCGGGGAACAAAGGGAACAATCATGTCTAATTGCGGGAATTAGCACTAGTAGAGAAATGTTTGAATGATGTGGTTTTCTAGCCTTATATGTTGCAGTTAATGAGGAGAAGTACATATAGACGAATGCACATGGAATATTTTTTTTGAAAAACGCAACACATATAATTTTTTTTTTATTTTATCCGATGCCAATTGCATATTGCTGCCAATTCCAATTGCCAATAGAGAGTACTTTTGTTAGAGATGAAATGTGCTAAAATATTTATTATTAAATTCTCACAAAATTGTTACATTAATTTACAAATCTAATCTACTTGGTC
Organism: Dysphania ambrosioides; assembly: GCA_026401315.1. NCBI lineage: Eukaryota > Viridiplantae > Streptophyta > Magnoliopsida > Caryophyllales > Amaranthaceae > Dysphania > Dysphania ambrosioides. Next base: position 5,802,039 of record CM048660.1, on the reverse strand, counting down.
TAAACTAATAATGTATTTATATCAACACTTAATGCTAGCTAGAAACCTAATCTAATATAATATAAGAATAGTGTATGAAATAAAGAATTCAAACCTAATTATGATAATATAATCTAATCAAGAAAGACCTAATCTAATCTAGAAGCCTAATCTAATGTTGTAATATACAAAAACAAATGGAAAGAGCTACCTAATTAGAGATATTGTCCGGACCTAAGGAAGTATTTAGCCCATTTTTCCTTAATCTCTATTACCTCCTTAAGTGAGTATGGCGTTGTTTTTTAAAATGCCTGAGAAGTTCAAAAAAGATAGGTTATTAGTATTACAAAAATTAAGCTTATTGACACACGTTCAAGAATAAATTTCGACAGAATTTCCTTTGTAATTAGGCCTATTTCCATTTTTTATAATACAAAAGTACATTTTTTATAATATCATATTCACTTGAACTTAAAAGGTTTTCGTGCATTTATCTCGGTCGTTAGGAGCCGAGCTAACTATTTTGGCCACTATGTATAGACCCTATGAGCTTGCTCGAGTCTTTTAATGAATGTAGAAGAGGCATGAACGGGAACATCCTTATAAACCTAATCATAGTCGTCAACACTAACCTTGACATGATCAAAAAGGACGTCAGAATGGTGGTCTCAAGTTAGAGCTAGATGCATAGTTCCTAAAGCAACAACAATTGCTTCATTCTTATCCACCATGTGTACCAGCTGACAGGAAACTTGCCCCTACAATAACAGTTCACAGAGATGTCAGTAAATCATTAGATATTAGTGAGATAAAGTAAAAGTTCAGAGATTAGAATTAGTAAATAAACTTGTAGATCCTGAAAAGGATCTCTAACCCTCGAGATGCTACTGGATAGAAAGACTAGAGGGTTAGGCTGGATGCTATGCTCAGGTTCCTGAGTAGGTGGTGGCGGGATACCATACCGCACAAGAAATAGCTTGAACTTCTCATAGAAGTAAGTGTTCATCTTCTCCTCCATCTCCTTCATTGTCTGCTAAGTTGTGGAAACATAGTTAATATAAAAAAAATTATATTAGTGTGTGTAATTTTTTCGAGACTCAGTATTAGTGGAATTTGCTTGAAAAATCCATAGGGTCATGGCTTTTCCTTTCTTAAGCCAGAAAGGTTTTTACGTAAAATATTTGTGTTCTTTATTCTTTATTCTATACTTTATATTCGTAAATTATTTAAGTATTCATCTCTCAAATTTCACAAAAAGTAATATTAATATAATGGAACAATTATAAGATGAGGAATAAATTCTAAGTGAGCTGGAGTTCAAAATTATGCGAGATTTAAAATAGAAATTGAGAGTGCAAGAAAGAATTAGCGTGAAAAATCCTTAGGCACAACTCAAGGAGAAAAACCATGACCCAATTGAGAGCCACTAATAGGAAAATCCCTATATTACTACCTACTTTAAAACTTGCACCACTTAAATCCTTAATGAACCGAAATTCCCTTTTCTATAATTCCCTCTAGTCAACACACTCTCAACTCTCTCTTAGTCTTTCTCTTTCTCCTACACTCTTTTCTCTCAAGACTTCACTCAAACTCTTTTACAAAGGATCACTCTACCTTTTCCCCAAAGTACAAGGTAAAACTCTTGTAAAAACAAATATCTCAAACACTACATATAGAGAACTCTAGTAATTTGAATAAGGATTAAGTATAATCTTTAAACTGACTTCGAAGATAGTTTAAAAAAACTCTTTTTATACATGGTTCTATGTTTCAATTCAAAACAAAGTCACTATGTAGAATTTCAAGTCAGCTACACTACTTTACGTACTTCCTTGAATCAAGGAAGGTGTTCCTAGTTTATAGGAAACTACCTACCTAGACCTTGTCAAACAAGGTAAAAATGGTTCTAGAGTCCTATCCATGCACATTCTCTTAGAACATATTTTTAGAGCAAAAATCTAGAAAGCACTAACAACATTTCTTTGAAGGTTAAGAATTATATTTAAAAATAAAAACTTAGTGTAGATATTTTAGGAACCATGAAGCACATTGAGAAGCAGGTATAAAGCAAAAATCCTTAGGACATATTTTAAGAACCACTTAAGCGTATTCTTAAGTTGTGATAAAACCATTTAAAAACATAATCTTAAGGATTTATATTTATAAAACATTTTCTTAAAGTCCTAAATAATCTCTAGAAAACCATTTTAATGCATGAGAGATGTTACTTAGCCAATTATAGAATCCTTATTGTTCCAAACTACCAAAGTCACTCAAATACTTATATGAATCCTAACACACTCATACCTTATTCTTCAAACACTCTCATCTTAAAGCTTCATCTCGGTAGCTTCTTGATCAATCATCCTTCTAGAAATTGAACATATGTTTCTTTGGAAGGCTTAAAAAGTATCTTCTTATTGATTGCATTATTTATCATTTCTCCTTATTGATTTCTTCTTAACTAAGCACGTTAATGTTAAGAACCCTATTCTTTCTAATGATGAAACTTGCTCTTTAACCTACCCTAAGCATTCATTCACCAAAATAGTTTGTTTTGTCATCACCAAAACTTATAAAGTAAATCAACAAGTAAAACAAAAAAGGAATTGTTACAACCAGAATATAAGTCATCCTCCATATTGTGTGTTCCTCCTATCCACGCATTTGGCTTTTAACTACCCTATCCTCAACCTTTGAGCTCCTTTTTCCTTTAGACTCGGGCTAGAATAAAGCAAGACAAACATGCATTATGAATATATACCAACTTTTGGTTTCTCTATGGCACTCGTACAACCTGCCTATCTTCTTGTCCTTACTAAAAAAAGATAAGCGTCTAATGGTGAATAGAAGTAATATCTTATATTTCCTTAAGGAATTTTATCCTTATACTTATATCTTAAGACTTCTCATGACCCTAGCTTATCTTGAATATTCGATTCTTTCTTCAAGGATAACAGAATTCCATGAAAAGTCGATGATTACAACATAAGATGGCTTCAAATGCATGTCACCCAGCCTTGTCTGTTCATAGGTTCTTTTGTGCAATGCAGTAAAAGAGCTTCCCTCCATTAATCAAGACTCTAAGAGTGTTGTTAAAAGATGTTCAGTTGTACCACCAATGGATTTGAATGAGGGGAAATTACCTCTATGCAACTTTAAGGTGTAAATGCCATCATTAGAAGGTCCAGCAGACTCATCTCTTTGATTACTTTTAGGTTAGAGAATTTTAGCTATCACTTATGGGCCTTCTTCTTACTAAGGTCCTCATCCTCTCTTGAAATCATGTAGATCATCTTCTGACCCTTATCCTTCTAAAATGGATCTGGTATTTATATTCTCTTGGAGCCAGACTTCTGGTCCTTTACTTAGGCCCTATATTACTTAAAGTATCCTAGTTTGATCAGATACTCAAGATTGTTCCTTATATTGATTCACTTCTTGGTAGTATAGCCTAACAACCGTAAGTCATAAAAGTCCTTTGCCCTTCTGCCTACTTTCTTAGAAAGTGTGGCTTCTTCCCCTTATCATCATCCTTATGCCTTATATATATCTTAGCTAGGGATATAGTAAATGACATATAGTTTATCATACCTCTTTGGAGGAGGTCATCTAGGGAAACTTTTCTCGTCACATTTCTTATTACTTTGCCCTTTACCCTTGGATGCACCTTCCTTATTGGAGTTTGCCTTAGGTTTGTCAAGTTGGTTTTGAGATGATAGGGTTGTCATCTTATTGAAGTCTTTATTATCAATATAAACATAGAGAATCTCTCAAATGATGCATAGAGTTCAAACTTAGATAATTTCTAAATGCGCCTAGTTGCATGCCGCTTCTTTAGGCATGAAGGGTTGTACCATGTTCCAAGGCTGTCACGAAAATTACTTCTGTGTTAGATCCGCTAATGTAGTCACATTAGCCTCTTGATTTACTATTATCAACTTCATTACGACTTTGTCTAGTGCTTGCTACTGACAAAGTGACTTTTAAATTGTACTACTAGTTGTAGAGTTATAGAAAGATCCTTGTGGTAGAATCAATCTTGTGTAACCCTAGTTAGCGTATTAGGGAAATATTTACACCATGTTGTGTTTGTGTATTTTCCCAAAAAGATTTTACCTTTAAAAGTGGCTACACGGTCTTTTGGTTCTCCCTTCCTATTATACTTAACGTGGTTAGGCAGCTTCACTTTGGTAGCAGAATCACCAAAAAAGGTCAAACACTTGATGGGGACCATGCGGAGAGCCTAACGGCTCTTACTTTGGTCTTCTTCATTGATGGGATCAAGAAACCATGGGAACCCAGTCTATTATGAACCCTAGACCCTGGTTTATTAGGCTCCTCAAACTTGGATTATTCTTAACAAAATTCTCTCCAGAGTGCTTGTAATCCGTAGGTCCTCTGAGAATTTCCAAATGCCCATTCACATGCCTTCTAACCCCCTATTCTTAGGTTTGCTACTCAGGCTCGCTCCTATATCGTGAACTCCTAATATTGGATTCTCTACTTTGATAGTATTCTTCATCTTAATCAATAAGGGGTGGAGATTCTTCAAAACGTACCTTCTTCTATGGGTGCTCGATTCCCTCTAAAACTCCCTCTAGTAGGTTTCCATACAAGTGTTTGATAAGAACCCACATTGTTTCTTTGCTAGTCTATTGTATCTCTCCTCATAATTGTTTGAGGAGAATTCAAGCTTCTTACAAACTATATACTACTCCTTAATATGGCTCTGCCTCTTCAGGGGGCGTGTCTACACAAACCTTTCCTCCTCAACAGGCTTTTCCCATTTGACCAAAGTAAGGATTTTGCGTGCTTTTAGTAAGGTTGTTGCATCAATCCCCTTAGGCATGACTAAGATATGCTTAGCCTTAGGGGTCTTATGTTCATGAGGAGACCTTCCCTTCTCGCTACGAGGGAAAGAGGCACCTTGGGACTCTCCAAAATAAGTTTTCTCTTTTCTAAGGGTTTTTCTAGTTTGAATGCCTCGGTTAGACGATTCACCTCCCTTGTAGATGGGTTGTGTTTACATCTTTTAGCATCCCATATGGTGTGGGGTTGCTAAATTAATTTTGGTAAGATTTTGAAGTGGATCTTGTGCTGGTTGTGGGTACACTATTAACAATGATCCAAAGTTTCAAAGATGCTTGGCTTATTTTTCAGAAGGCCCTCCTTCTAGAGCTAAATTATTTCGGTCCAAAAACTAGAAACCAATTGCATGTTGATGAAGGTTTAAGGTGGATGAAGGATATTAGAATGGGCATGGTAAAAGAGCTTCCTTAAACTTCTGTTATTGAAGGTCTGCACAAAGAGAATAACTAGCCTCAGGGATAGTGTACGAGGAAAATCCACTCTGATATTTAAGTAAATAAATGTTATTTAAGATTAATAAACTCCTCCTAGATAAATTTGTATTTTTGGTGTTAATAAATAACGTACCTTGTCTTATGCCTATAAATATGATATTTATGGATAATATGAGTATTCAGTCTTATGTATGTCATCATGTAATACAAACCATAATATAATACTATTGGACCAAACCCGATTACTCCTTCTCATGTATTATGACAAACTCCTTTTACTAGATGCTGACCTCGGGCTCTTGAGCTATCTCATATGGCTTTTAACCCATGAATTTTTTTTTCATGAATCTGAATGCAGTTTGCATTAGCAGTCTTATCCATGAAAAATAAAATAAGATGAAATGAATAAACGAGATGGGTTAGTAACAATGGAATAGGACGAAAGAAAGTCCAAGGCTAAAGGCTCTCACTAAAAACAACTTCCTTAATTTGCAAGAAAGCTGAAAGACCTAGAGGATGAGCTTGGTCCCCTACAGCCCATATACATGTATATAGAAAACTACTCATATTAAACTAATGAGTCAGTTGGACTAAAAAAATGGCCAATTTTCCAGCAAATCGTGACTATTATCATATTATGTGAGCAGTTATTACAACTGGATATGCTCATTTTCAACGTATTTATCAACCACTCAATTAACAAGCCAAAGTTTCTATTGATGGAGTTTAATTCAACTTACCCATGTTTTATTTACCAAGACTTTTCTGAATTCAAATTATTGATATTAAAATGAATTATTTTGGAAAGTTATTAAAATTAAATAATTTTAACTAAACTTTATATTTCAACGGTAAAACTAAAGTTACTTTTACTAAACTTAACCTTTAAAAAAAAAATTTACCGGCTATAAATTATTTATAGTGACCTAATGTTGTATTTTTTTTTTGTAAGAATTGATTTTAAATGAACTTAGTTTTTCAATAACTAAATAGTTTTACAAAACATAAATTTTGCCGAGTTTTATTCATTTTTATAACATACACTAGTAGAAAAAACCTTAATTATTTCGCTTCAATTGATGCGGTTAAAAACATATCGAAGCACAATACTACAAGTGTTGTGGTTATTTCAAACAACCGCAACATTTATTCACGCCTATAATATTTTTCCTGGGCTTGAATAAATGTTGCGGTTATTTGAAATAACTGCAGCACTTGCGATAATAAGTGTTGCGGTTAATTCAAATAACCGCAGTATTTATTCAAGCCTAGGAAAAATTATATACGACTGAATAAATGTTGCAGTTATTTGAAATAACCGCAGCACTTATTCCGTCATTTATTTCCCTGTCTTCACTTTTTCCAGGCCATTTCAAAAGACCAAATCTTTTCCCAAACTGAAGCATACGAAAAAAAAACCCTACATCCAAACTTCGTCTTCTCCAGTCCCCCATTCCTTCTCTATTCGTAACCCCATTATACCCATATATAACCTTTCTCTCTCTCCTCGAAAAAGGGTTCACATTTGGGATTCTTCGAAGCGTCTTCTTCTTCGCGAGATTTGAGGTACGTTTTCCCATTTCGTGTTTTGATAATGTAGTATAGACATTTTGGTATAATTTGGAATTTCGGTTTATATTTTGCTTGAGTATCTGGACATAACTCTAGTAATTAGGTTTGGACTTCATTGCTATCTTCGACTTCATTGACTGGGCCTTCATTGCTATCTTTGACTTCATTGCTTAAGTATATATTCTTATAGATTGTACCTTATGTTAGTATGAGTTCTGCCCTGTTATTCTTTTCTTTCCCTCTTTTTTTGTTCATACGCAAATGTTACTAACAACACATCATAAACTCGAAAACCAAGCTCCCTCCCCCCTATTTTTTTTTATGTATGTATAGCTATAGGTCTTGATATTTAATGACGGTGAGATATTCTTGTTTGTTATACAGTAAAAAAGCTTCATTTTTTGGGTTCCAGCATTTCCTCGTAAATTTTGTCCAAACAACAATGTGTCATCTCTACTACTGTCAAATCTATAAATGATTGTATAAAAAATTGTCTACCATTGGTAGCCGTACGTCCTAGAAATCAACGACTTTAGCATGAAAACTAGAACATTTAATGGGAAATTCAAACATAACTATGATGTCTCTCACGTATAGAAAAACCAAGATCTCGATCTTTTTTATAAAATAAACCCACGTATATAAAATAACGAACGCATTTAATACAAAACTTACGCTTGTGCATAAAAGTTTATGTGGTGGGGAAAGTTTAAAGGTAGTAGACTTTAGGGTTCGGAGGAGAAAATGATAAGAATCGAATGAAGAAATTGGAAACATTCTTCATGAAAATTGGTTTGATTGATAATATAGTCTTCATCTACCTCTTTTATTCCCCATTTAAATAATGAATGAGATCTTCCTCAAGCCAAATATCAACTAGTATATGCACAAATTGAGGGTTCATAAAATAAAAAATAAAAAAAAATCAGTTTCTTAAGCAATATATATACTTTGCACTCAAGTTTTTGGTTTATTTCTTTAAAGTTCAAAATGGATTGATATTGGATGTACGGTAACTAAACCTCAATGGAATACATACAAGGGGTTGAGGAGTTTGCTAGGGTTGCACTTAGACATCAATTAGACAATCATTCGAAGATATTATTGTGTCTGTGTTGTGACTGTAACAACTCTAGGAGTTATCGTGACATTAATGAAATCAAAGATCATCTAATTCGTCGAGGTTTCAGAGCAGATTATAGGACTTAGAATTGGCATGGTGAAATATTAGAGTTCAGGTCAAGCGCTAGTAAGTTTCCTAGTAGTGAGAAGCCACCTCGCAATGAAGATGGGTTGAATGTTAACGAGGTATATGATGATGTTAGAGATTAGGATAGAGTGGAAGAGGATAGAATAGATGAGATGATGCATGATGTTGAGGATGATTTCACCGATCGTCCCCATATTTTCGATGAAATCCTTCGAGCTGCAGAGAAACCTTTGTATCCTTCTTGTACTTTACACACTAAATTGAGTGCTGTCATGAAGCTCTTCAACTTAAAGGCATGCCACAATTGGACTGACAAAAGTTTCACACACTTGTTAGAAGTTATATTGGGTATGCTCCCTGAGGGCAATAAATTGCCACTTTCTACCTACGAGGCCAAGAAACTCATGTGTCTTATGGGAACGGATTATGTGAAGATCCATGCATGTCGAAATGATTGTGTTCTATATCGAAAAGAGAATGAGGATCTAGATGAATGCTCAATATGTGGAGTTTCCCATTACAAAAAGAAGGTCAATGAGCTCGATTTGAGAAAAAAGAGGATATCGGTCAAGGTTCTATGGTATCTTCCCATTATACTGAGGTTTAAGATACTGTATTCAGATGAGAGTAATGCAAAATTATTGCAGTGGCATGCTGAAGGGAGGAAGAAAGATGGGTTGTTACGGCATCTTGCTGATTCTCCTCAATGGAGAAACATTGATAGGATGTACACGAGTTTCGGGGGGGGGGGGGGGGGGGGGGAAATCAGAATCTTAGGCTAGGTCTTTGCATTGATGGAATGAATCCGCTCGGGACCTTGAGCACTCAGTACAGCACTTGGCCCGTTCTTCTTACTATTTACAATTTGCCACCTTAGTTATGCATGAAGCGCAAGTACATCATGTTATTGCTTCTTATATCTGGATCTAAACAACCTAGTAATGACATAGATGTCTATCTTGCTCCTCTTATCGATGACTTGAGATTGTTATGGGAGTAAGGTGTCTAGGTTTTTTATGCTTACTCAAAATTGAATTTCACTATGTGTGCCTTGATCTTCTACACAATCAATGATTTCCTGGCTTATGGAAATCTTTCTGGTTATGTTGTGAAGGGGAAGACCACATGCCCGATATGTGAAGAAGATATAGAAGATATTCATCTACAGAACTGTGGGAAGCATGTTTACATGGGTTTCCGTAAGTATCTTCTAGAAGATCATCCTTTTAGAATAAAGAGAAAAGATTTTAATGGTTTCATAGAGTTTCGCGAAGCTCGTCTCCCTTTACGTGTGAGTGAGGTATATGATTGGGTTAAGGGCATTGAAACTGTGTTTGGAATGAGCTCTAAAAATAGATCAGCCGGTGGGTATAAGAAGAGGTATGTGTTCTAGAGTCTTCCTTATTGGAGCCATTTGGAGATATGACATTTCCTTGATGTCATGCACAATAAGAAGAATATTTGTGATGCGATTGTTGGTACTCTCTTGAATATGCCTGGTAAAACCAAGGATGGGGTTAAAATTAGGAGAGATATGGCTGCTATGGGGCGAACTGAATTGGCTCCTCAAGAACATGGTAAACGATGGTATCTTCCTCCTACTTGTTCACACTTTTAAAGAAGGAGAAGATCAACTTCTGCGAGTCTTTGCATGGACTTAAAGTTCCATCTGGGTTTTCTTCGAATTTTGCGAAACTTGTTTCAATGACTGATCTGAAGTTAGTAGGTATGAAATCCATGATTGTCATGTTTTAATGCAACATTTTCTTCCAGTTGCTATTCGAGGGATATTGCCTCCACAAGTGAGGTACACAATTACAAGGCTGTGCATCTTCTTCAACACTATTTCAAGCAAGGTAATCAATCCAGCGATATTAGATGACTTGCAAGCTTATATGGTTAAGACCATGTGTCGATTTGAAATGTATTTTCCACCTTCTTTCTTCGACATCATGCCTCACTTGGTCATCCATTTGGTTCGTGAGATTAAGCTATGTGGTCCAATTTGGGGGACGTATATGTATCCATTTGAGAGAGAGATGGGTGTCTTGAAGAGTAGAGTCATGAATCCAGCCAAACCAAAGGCAAGTATAGTACAGAGAACAGTTGCTAAACAAGTTGCATCATGGATTGCACATTATCTTGCCCGATCACATGATATTGGGGTACCAATATCAAAATATGCAGGGAGGCTTGAGGGTCATGGCACTATTGGTCGGAAACGAATTACTCTCAGTTATGATTTGATATAAGGCCGAATTGTTTATTTTGCAAAACCTGAGTGAAGTCCATCCGTATGTAGATGAGCACATGAATACTCTGAGGAGTCAATATCCCTCTAAAAGGGATTTGCAGTTGGTAAAGGTCCATAATGCTACATTTGTTGAGTGGTTTAGAGGAAGGATCATCGATCAATTATCTGATACACCTGACGATGTTGGTGATACATTAAAGTGGTTGGCATATGGTGATAAAGTTCAAGTTATGTCGTATGAGGGATACGATATCAACGGTTATTCTTTTTACTTAAAGCGCCAAGATAAGAAGTCAACTATGTAGAATAGTGGTGTAATGGTTGTTGGCATGTCTCCTGAATTTTCTAGTTGAAAGGATCAAACATTAATAGACAAACGGGGTTCATACTATGGGATTATTGTTGATATTTTCAAACTTGACTACGTCAATTTCAGTATTCCTCTTTTCTACTGTAATTGGGTTGATAATAACTGCGCGGTAAAGAAGGAAGAACACGGGTACTTAACCCTAGTGAATCCCAATCGCCTGGGACATCATGTCGATCCATTCATATTAGCGTCACAGGCGAAGCAAGTTTTTGCCATGGTCGATCCTGCCGATCGCAATTGGTCGGTTGTTATTGAAGGGAAGAGATGAATTCTTGGCATTGGGGATGTTGTTGATGAAGATGAATACGATGAACAGTTTGATGAAACCCCGCCATCCACATGGAATATCCCGAAATTAGTTGTTGATGATGTAGACGATATTCTAAGGCATAATGACCATGATGAAGGATTCTACGTAGCTAGAGAGTCTGAATAGTAATGAACTACCAAATTATCCAATAATAAGGTATTACAAAGAAAATAGATATGAGTTTATTGCATATAGTTATATGATTCTTTAATGTTATTTTTTTAAATAGTATATTTTGCATATAGATGTTTACTACTTAATTCAATTAAATTGACTCACCTATTTATTTTATATTTGCAGATTCACAGACATGGAAGAACACAGAGGACCCCAGCCATCTTCTGCTGCGGACACCCAGCAGATGAAGAAGAAGAGAGTGGGGAGAGGTCCCTCAAAAGGGATCAAATCCATCCCCGGTGTCCAGAGAGTTCTTGAGTGGGACGCACTTGGATGCCCTTGTGGGACACACTACAAGGCATATAAATGCCATTTGAGGGAGATCAGTCGGTCGAAAGTATCGATCTTGATACCGGACTGGAGCTCTGTACCAAAAGGCGTGAAGGATATGCTTTGGGAGGAAGCAAAGGTAATTAATGTACTTAATTACGTTACTTAAATTCAAGTCTAATTGTGTTATTTTTTGTTAAGCTAATTGTGTTCTTTTGTGTTTCTACATAATACAAAAAGAGTTCCAGATCGAGGATGATCCTCGAAAGAAGCAGGTGGTTCTCACCTCTTGCGACTTGAAGTGGAGAGTCTTCAAGGCCAAGCTCGTGAGTGGCTAGATCTCTTGTACAAGGAATAAGGAGGGCTAGGAAGCGACCTTGGGAGCTCTACAACTTCATTTCGAAGGAAGACTGGAACTCTTTTATAAAGATGCATTCTACAGAGGAGTTTAGGGTAATAATTTCTTTGAATATCATTTGATATTAATTACAATATATGTTACTTTAATTTCTTGGTTAGTTTCTTATATGCAATAACTTGTATCTTATAAATAGCAAAGAAGCGAGAAGAAGAAGAGGAGTGCGGCCCAGAACTTCTATCCTCATCATATGGGTCAACACTCATATGCTGAGATGAGTGAAATATGGAGGCGAAAGGGCTTCATTCCTACGGTGTCGTCGTCGTCGTTCAGTTGTTCATTCATTGTTTCGAGTCTGCCGGATAGGACGACAATGTGGCTTCTAGCGAGATCCGTCCCTGACAAAAAAGGACGTCTCGTGGCGCCGAACAAGCAGACGGCTGTTGTCCGAGACTCCATTATGAGTTATGTTTGCTTAAAACATTATTGTATTTGTCTTTTTATATTTTGTGAATTTTATTAACTTTTATTTATATATATACACAGGATGAATGGAGACGGAGAGAGGAATCAGGAGAGTTTGTCTCCCAGCCATGGGACGACATTCTATCCCGTGCCCACGACAAAAAAGACCACCCAGGTCAGGTGGTCGGTTATGGAATCGGCGTTGTCCAGAAGATTGTGTACAGGGCTAACAAGAGGAGCTCGGTACTGATGAAGAGGGTGGAGGACGTCGAAGCTCAAATCGATAACACCGTGACATAGGCTGTGAAAGAGGTTGAGATCCGGGTTCGAGCTCAAACGATCAAAGAGATGGAGGAGAAGATGGATTCCATGCTCTAAGAGAAGTTTAGGATATTCTCTGCGCAATTCGGTACGCCACATCCACCACCACAGGAACCGGAGCGTAATAGGCCTGACCCTCCAGTCTTTCCATCCTCCAACGGCTCGGGGGTTAGAGATCCTTTTCAGGATCTGTAGGCTTGTTTCCTTATGTTTTACAAACTATTAATTGCATTTCAAATTCCTCTTATTTACCTGAATGAGAAACTGACATCTTTGTCTCTTTTATTGCAGGAGCAAGTTTCATGTCAGTTGATGCACATGGTGAACGGCAATGAAGCAATCATTATTGCTTTAGGAACCGTTTATCCAGCTCTGACACAAGACCACCATGCTGACATCCTTCCTGGTCATGTGAAGGTCAGCGTCGACGACTATGACCAGGTCTATAAGGATGTCCCTGTCCCTTCCCCTTCTGCCTTCATCAAAAGGCTCGAGCAAGCCCACGGGATCTTCACACAGTGGCCAAAGCATCTAGTTTGGCTCCTGATGTCTGAGGTAAATACATTTTGCCTAACTTTATGAATTTGTATTCTACTAATGTATTGATATTAAGTTTTGAATTTGTTTGAATCAGCAAAGAGGTACGGGTCGAAAAGATGCAGCTGAAGGTGTTGCCAGCGGTCCTAGCCGTCTAGAGACGACTGAGTCCGTGAGGAAGGACGTTGCCCAGACCGATCTCACTGAGCTGGCCTAGAGTCATCTTGGTGAGAATTGTTGTCAAATGAGGGCCTAGTTGTCAAGGCTTTCGCCAGATAGCATCGTCTCCTTTCATTGTGGGAAGATGATATTCGGGCACCCCGAGGACCAGGATATCGTGATCGTAGCAGAGGACGTCACTCAACTTCTCACAGGAGACGAGCTGAATGTATCTGTGCTTCAAGTCTTCATGATGTAAGTTACCTAACTATTGAATGTAATTCCTAATTTAATATGTTTTATCTATTTATTGATGTTGCTAAATGGGTGTTGTTTCAATTAATTACAGGGCTTGTTATGAGTTGGTCCAAGAAGACTAGGATCCTTTGGCTTCATGTGCCCATCTAGGGTCTCGGCTACCATGATCGATAACGACTAGGGTTTCGTCACTTCTTACATGGTATCTTTTATGGCCAATCACCATAGGAAGCGTTTCATCTTTTGCCTGTACCATGAAAGGTATGATTTTCTTACATAGTATCCTCTTGCTTGTATGTTCGTATTTTAACAATTTACCAATCATGTTGTAGGCGTCATTGGATACTCCTTGTTCTGTCCTTAGAGAAGAGGACAATATACGTTTTCAATCCTCTTCAACGAAAACATAATTTAGCGATTAAGGAAGTGCTAAATACGTAAGTTTTTGGTAATTACAGTATTTATTTCACTGACAAGAGTAACAAACTAAAGTTTAGTTATTGACATATTTTTTTTTCCAATTCTAGTGCCCTTAAGAGCTTTAAAGTTCAGTCTGGCCTCCGTAACTGATTGAAGTTGAACTGGATTCCGGCTCAGGTAACCCTATTTTCAATTTATTCTATTGCCTTAGAATTATATTAGATCTGTTTGGTTTACATTGTACTTAGTTTCCAAATGCAGTGTCCTCAGCAGATTGGAAACACCGAATGTGGCTACTTTCTTATGCGTTTCCTGTTTGAAATCCTCCACAACCATGCTACTTGTGAGAATCTTTCAACGGTACGTATTCATGAGCTTCGTAATTTATTTTTGAGATATAGTATATAGATATATGGGAATTGTTTTGAGATCTACTTATGTATGGGAATTGTATGTGTTGTGAACACACAATAGATTTGTGAATTGTATTTAGAATACACAATTGTGTTGTGAACACACAATATGTTTGTGAATTGTGGTTAGAATACACAATTGTGTTGTGAACACACAATTGTGTTGTGAATTTTGGATGGATGGTGTTGGATTGTAATTATTGTGGAAACAAGTACTAATAAAAAATGGGAAAAGGTCAAATTACAGAGGAAACTCTGCCGAAATTTACACTTGAAATTATGTCTCTTGTTTTGTAGATATACTAAACCTATCGTTTCTTACCCTTTCAGGCGATTCAAAGAACAACGCCATACTCACCTCAAGAGCTGATGGAGATTAAGGAATTATGGGTGGAATGCTTCATTGGGGACGGACAATATGTATAAGTAGAGCTAGCTTCTTCTTTGATTTTGTTATTATTAAAACACATTAGATTAAAAGGTAGTTCGAATTCCTTGTATTCATTAGATTAAACATTCTTTTTGTATATATATAATTCTTTTTGTATATATTATTAAAACACATTGGGTTAATTAACTCATTGGCATATTGGCATAAAGACAAAATAAATCCATTGGCATACTTAACACACATTGCAGCAATTCGCACTCAGCTCCCTACTTGTTAGAAATGGTGGTAAAGCAAGGAAAGAAAAAAAAACACTTATTTGCTGCGGTTATTACAAAAAACCGCAGCACATAATATTTATTTGCTGCGGTTATTACAAAAAACCGCAGCACTTATTGATTAGTATTCTTTAGTTTTAATGATTTAATGATGCGGTTATTTATGAAAATCGCAGCAAATAAGTATGATTTCTTTCTGCGGTTATTACGTAAAACTGCAGCAAATAATATGTATAAATGTTGCGGTTATTACGTAAAACCGCAGCAAATAAGTATTAAAAAATTAATTTTTTTTAGTTTTTAAGAATTAATGTTGCGGTTATAAAGTAAAAACCGCAGCAACTAAGTTCAATTAATGATGCGGTTATTGTGAAAAACCACAGCAAATAATATTATAAGTGCTGCGTCAAAAAAACCGCAGCATTTGTGGGTTTTTCATGTGCTTCGGCTATATGTGTTGGGTATAATAACCGCAACAAATAGACAGTTTTCTACTAGTGATAATATGTACTGTTATTTCAGGGTGAAGAGAACATGGTCTTATTATACCACAAAGTACTATTAAGGCATATATTCGGTTTCACTGCCATTTTTATCATTCTTACAAAATACTTTTTATTTTTTATTTTTTATTTTTTATTTTTTATGATGCATCCAAGAATATCCATCAAATGGTGGATAGTACAAAATTCTCATTCTTAAAGTATGTGATGAAGAAACAAATGTTAATACTTGGTTCAGGTTTGCAATGACAAAAGAGGTCATTGCACTAAAAAAACTCAACTTGAAGGAGGCTTCTGAGTTCTGTTTAAAGTTTATAGGGGTTTGTAGCACTCTAAAGATTTTGAATCTCTTCTCAATCAAGGACAGATCGTGTTACCTACATATAAGGGTATAGAGTAATAAGGAATTGTGACTCATATTGATATGAGCCAAGAATCCCATGAGGTGAATCTAACAATAGGTTCCTGTCATCGCTCATGTAGTGATCGAGCATAATGTCTTAATTTGGCCATGTAGTTTCTTCTGTTCCATGGCTTCCATCTACTGTCAATTCTCACTCGTCTGCAAGAGTTAGTTTCACCCCCAAGCTCTCGCTCAAGTGTCTACACTATCTCCTGCAGCGCGCATGTCCAATTATCGTGCAGTGATCGACAAAGGACATTGCAAGTACGTCTAATGTTTGTTACTGCAGGTATCATGCACCATTGTCAACTAAATGTTCCGCCCAATAATCAAGACCCTCCACACTCCATTTTCTATTATGAACTATGTATTTCCGAACTTGCTTCAGCACACACTCTATGTATTTACGTCAATGGTGAAGGGTCGATGTTTACTCTAAAAACCGCTCATCATACGGGAGTAATAGCAATATGAAGGCTAAGGTTTGGGATAATGGAAAGAAAGACAAAAGGCAGTAGAAAGTACTCCGTACTTCATAGAGAACCGCTTTAAGTATATATCTTACCAATACCTTTTTCTTTTGGAGAGAACTTAATTAGCTCAACTCTTGTGAGCATTAATTTTGTGAAGTAGACTGGTCATATGTGGATGTTGTACTATACAATACCAACTGTATAAGCTATGATTTCAGAGTTTCTATTGCTACATTTATAAATCTGTCACTGCCAACATTTATGTAACAGTACTAACACCCACACATAGTTGCCCTATAACCCAATTCACCGGCTTCACTTATTATTATGATGATACCCATCATCTTCTGTTGAAAGTCAGGTGAGGCTTCTAATATCTTAGTTCATCACTTGGGTCACTATCTACTCTATCTTTATCTTAGGTACCTGCAACAAAACGACCAATATATATGCAACGTAGATAGCGTGGTTCACAGTGCAGTCCAAAAATAAATTTTCAAGTGTTGGTACTCTTAACTGGTTCATTTGCCACGCTAGTATAACAGGCTCGGTCAACAATCTTTTTTCTCATCCAAGATGGGAACTGATTTTGATAGTTCAAGAGCGGATTCAGCCCAATCTCAATCATTTATCCTGATTGTGAAAATAAGTATAAAAAAAATAATGCTCTCGATAGGAGTAATTTTTGGAATGCTGGAATCACTTCTCGTTCAAGATTGTTCATAATGCCTTGGAAAAACATTATATTTATCTTCAAATAAAAACCAACTTGCGGTTAGTTTAACACTTAACATGCTCGATCTTTATCATCTCACTGTGGTCTAAGATGTATACATTTGACCAATAATTAGATCCATATGCAATACTAGTAGCTGATGTGAATTTAATGATAAATGCATGCAATTCCTACTTAAAATTTACTCCGTATCTTCATAAATATATAAAGTTAAATTACTGCTCAATATATAAAATTTAGCTAAACAGATAGGTCAAAAGCATTGGGACAAATTACATACGACTTATTTGGACGTCAAAAGTCATTCAACTATTTAGGAATGAGAGGGTGATATATCCTTAATAACTCATTGATAGGTAGTTGTTAACAAAGTTTATATAAATAATAACTAAATCAATACTTACCAATGTATGTATATCAAATAAAATTTTACTCCAATAAAATCACAATCATCATAGAAGAGATCTAACACTTCTGCATACCATCATTCACATTGATGTTTGATACAACCTTCAACGAGGAGGCCTATGATCGATCTGGAGAAACTTGAAAATAGAATGCGATTTGACGCAATTGAATGTATAGGAAGAACTAACAACAATCGTCCCAACATTACACTAATTTCCATCATTGAATTAATTTTGTGCAGCCTACTATCAAAGCCCTTAAATTCACACAAATAGAGATAAACCCCAAGATATGGTTCGAAATAACCTAACTAATGGGGAAGAAAACTCCCTAATTGAGAGAGAATGGAGTATTGTGAATATCAATAATTAAAAAAAAAAAAAACTAGTAGTATTTCATAAATAATGGTGGTAGCCCTTGTATTAACCATAGAATACTAGGGATTTTTTTTAACAGAGAAAGGAGAGAATGTTAAATATTATTCATGGAGTATAATACGTTGGACAAGCTTATCCTTGAAAAGACATTATTAAGTTAGTTTTTCCTCAATGAGATTTTTTTTGTTAGGAAAATTCACTTTAATAATACAAACTATCATTGATTGGTACTAGATAATATAACATTTGGGATTTGCTATAAATTATACACCCTTCACTTCTTTTTATTCTTCTCATTAAGAATCTATAGATTTTAGAGCCAAACTTTGACTATGAATTCTTCCTAATCTATAAAAAAATATAATTATATGAGATCTTAAAAGATTCATCTTAATGTATATTTTTTAAATGTTAACTTTTTATAATTTTTCAAACACACACTTGAAAATATTTAAAATTTTAGTTTGCTTTGGAATTTACATAAAAAATGAAAAAATAAAAAGAAATGGAGGACCGGAGTCGTACCAAATTTCAATCTTTTTGTGACAAATGATATAATGCCGCTGATCAAAGTAAAATCATAAGGAAATATTTCAATTAAATTATTTTATTTTGAATAATTATTAAATAATGTTTATAACTAATAAAATTGATAATTATTTACCAAATCTAGTTCATAGATAGCCAAGATGTTAAATAACTTAAAAAATAAATAGAACCTGAATTATTAATTTAAATGACCGAAATTAATTTAAAACTGGCTAAAATAATTGATTAACTCACCAAAACTAATTTTTTTATATTGATTAATAATTTAATTTTTCAAAAAGTAATTTTAGTTTAACTTTAATATTTTTTATCAATAAGTAATATTTTAAGTCAAAATATTCTTTTATATTCTTATTTTGATTACTGGCATATTGTTTAACACAAAATATATGAAAGTTGACATTATTTGAAGCAAAAGATAAATGGTGCATCAATTATTTAGCACCAATCTACAATAGTTAATATGATTTAAATCCAATTTTTATTTTCTTAAGGTGATATGAATTTTTTCTATTTGAATGGAAATTTATCAAAGTATTATACCAGTATTAGATAATAGGATAATAAAATGTTCAAAACACTGCATGGTTGCACACTTGCACTTGCACCAATAATGCCATAACACTCTCCATGTACATCCGCTTAGTTCTTTCTTTATTTATGTGTGTTATGTTGTTGATAGTATTAAATAAGGCTAAGATTATTGGGAATTTTGTTGGTCTTAAGAAGAGTCTTGGCTAAAAGTTGAATAAAAATGTTTTGATAAGCTAGGTAGTAAGTCTTTAGCAAATTCTTAAAATTGAGAAATAGATTCAACTCAAGATTTTGCACAAGGTATTGAGTCTTGAGAAAATTCTTAACTTGAGTAATTGGAATACAAAATTCAACTAAAGAATTTGCAACACATGGGACACCACTTTTTACTCAATTAGATTCCTCCAAGGGAAAGTAGCACTATCTAATTTTTATTTAATGTTGTATGCAATAAATAAAATATTATTATATAATTATTTTCATAGCATGAAGTACGTATGAACTTAAGTTTGAATGAATTGGAGGTGCATCTAAACAATAAAAATAATTTTAAAAAAAGTGAAAAAATGATATGAAAAAGTTAGGAGTATAGAAAAAGTCCAATAGAAGATACCTAAAATCGATGGACAAGTGAATATATATGTATGTAAGACAATGTCATGCATGGTAAGAATAGAGTGTTAAACTCTCAAATTAGGTTTGTTGGAACATTTATGTCCATTAAGTTGATTTTTCACAAAACTTGCATTGATTCCCTTTGATGTCACATTTGACACATGCATGTCATGAACATAACTAATAAAACACTCCTCCATATTCCACATTTATGAGCTACTACATGGAGAAAAAAACCTAGCACCATGCACACATGCATGCACATTATTTTCCCTTCGATATACCCCATCAGGAAATTAAATGATCATCATTATTGGCCAATTTCTTGTGTTTTAGCCACGCTACAAAAGTTCACAAGCTTTTGCAAATCGTCAATGATTAATTTTATGCTTTTACTACCCAATCAGTCTTAAACATAGCATGATTTTGACGAGTCCATCAATACTTGTTTGGTTGGTGAGAAAACAAGAGGTGATATGACTTTATTAGTTCTAAAATATAATAATTTGATGTTATTGCCATCATAATTGTTTTGTGATAATAAATTGGATAGCATATGCATACTGTTGGTAAAAAGGGGTTAGAAATTTAATTGGTAGGTTCCACAAGGCTGCAGCAATGCTGGTTGTGCTAGGAGGCCATGGAATGTGGCAGCGTTGGGCCGCTAGTGTGGAAGGAAAAGGGCTACTACGGCGGTGACTAGAACTCATCGTTGGATTGGTCTTGAATGAGTGTATTTCATATTGGCAGGGGTTGTCCAATGTATTCCGGATTTGTTTTTTCGCCCTCGTGTTTTATTTTCCTGAAATTATTGATCTTCTAGCTGACAATGTACTCCGTGTAATAATATATAAGAAGCATGTTGAAGGGATTTTTTTTATACTGTGTTAAGAAAAAACAGTCCATGTCAATTCAATCCGAATCCAATTTGACTCTGATCTGAATGAAAAAGTCCGATTCAAACCTGTTTAAAAAAAGTCGAGTCCGAATCCGATAAAAAAGTCCGAATATGAATAGGAGATGGATCAGACTCGTATCTTGTACTACATCCGACCGAATATGATCTGAGTCTGACCCGAATAAAATCTAGCTCATATTTAAAAAAAATTATTTATTATTTATATGAACAAATATTAATTGATTATAAAGTTTTATTATTAGTGTTTTCCATTTTGTAAAAATAATATTTCTTAATTACAAAAAAGTCCATTATATAGCATTAATGCTTAATTAGATGCTTTAATTTGATCAAATTTTCTCTAAGGCCATTATTTTTTATATCTTGTTTCTTCTTTATCAACTTTCTTAACCACAGATATATTATAAAAATTAATCCTAAAATATAATTAGCAAGTTTTTATCTTCTTTCCTCCCAAATAATTTTTTTTGTTTTTACTTAAAAATGGGTTTAGAATTTTGACATTGATAAAAAAATGTCAAATTTAATTGTGTTTTAGTTTCTCATTTCTATCTATTATATAATCATATTAATCCATATTGTAATATATATTTGATCATCATCGTCATAACTAATATTAATGGCTTAATAAAAGCACTATAAACTATTCTAATTTGTCAAATAAATTATAAATATAAATTATAAGTCATGATTTTATTGTTTATGATAGCTTATTTTTCCCTCTTCCTTGATTGCTTTTGAGGCATACTATTTTCTTTCTATCAAGAGGAAGGCGGCTAAGCTCTCTAGCTCATCTCGATCTAGTAACATATCGCGTGTTAAAAATGAGATGGACTATTTAAAACTTAAAGAGTCCCACATTGAATAACTAATTGGATGATATTATAAGGAAATAGCTATATAAAACCCTACATTGAAAAAGGGAGGTTTTACTATATTGTCCCACATTGAAATTTTTTATGATATAGCATGAGGATGACTTTATAAAAATTCACATTAAAAAATGAGGCAATATTTTAAAACTTAAGTGTCCTACATTAAAAAAAGAGTGGGGATAGTATAAGAAACTAAGTATATAAGCTTCCATATCAAAGAAAGAGGCAATATTATCAAACTTAAGTATCCCACGCGTTGACAAAAATTATGAGATGACATGAGAGAATAATTTTTAAACCTAAAGGGAGTCTTTACCATAAAACTAAGTGTCCCACATGGAATAAAAATTAGTATATTATGAGATGATAACTTTGTAAATCCCCATAATTAAAAAGAGAGGTATTATAATAAATTCAAGTATCCCACATTAAAAAAATATTGAGAGATATTATGAAAATAGTTTTATAAACCCCAACATTAAAAATGAAGGATTTATCATAAAATTTGAGTGCCTCACATTAAAAAAAAAATTGAGAAATTACATGAGAGAATTGCTTGATAAACCCCTACATTGAAAAAGTGAAGTTTATAAAAAAAAATTAAGTGTCTTACATAAAAAAAGGGAAATAATATGAGAGAATAACACTAGTAAATAATAATGAATTGCGACTAGAGATTTGCGGCTTAGTATTAAAAAAAAAAGCCGCAATTTAATTACAGATGTATATAATATGCGGCATCAGTGATTAAGACCCGTCGTATATTAAACCATTCCCTAATAAATGAGGCATATTATCTTAGCCCACTGCGAATTAACCTAGCCCCTAATAAAATGCAGCATCATCTACCCACCCACGTAGCATATTATCTTCCTTCATAAAAAAACGACTTTCCTTTAACCTAACTCAACCTTAGTTTCTTATACTCTAGCTTGCAGCCATTCTCGCATATCTCATGAATCCGATCATTACCTTTTTACCACCCAAAGCCACGCCATGCCACCATCTCTAGTAATGCCACACCACCACCACC
This sequence comes from Dysphania ambrosioides, assembly GCA_026401315.1. Lineage (NCBI taxonomy): Eukaryota > Viridiplantae > Streptophyta > Magnoliopsida > Caryophyllales > Amaranthaceae > Dysphania > Dysphania ambrosioides. The sequence goes on along the minus strand of CM048660.1, from coordinate 5,779,566 downwards.
AACGCCTCATTCGTCGTGTCCTCCATCGGTAAGTTCCTTTTTTATTTGTTTTTTGTTGTTTATTCCATTTTGAAATATGGGTGTTGTTTATTGTGAATGTGAATGTATTAATTAGTGGAGTTGTTCGAATTAGGGTTTATCTTCTCATGTGTTCGAAACCTAGTCATGGGCATTTGTTCGAAAACTAGACATGGAGTTTATCTTCGCATTGGCTAATGCTGCTATTTATTTGGTAATGGCATCTAGGTAAACATCTATGTAGTAATTGGCTTTTTTTGGTGATTTTTTACTTAAGAAGATAAACAATAGGATTGATCTTGAGCCTAACAATGGGAGTGATTGAGAACTTGATTGGATGAGTTAAGCTTTACTTATGTTGTATTCATGAAGTAATTAACCCTTAAATAACGAATTTCATAGATTATATGGGGAATTTGGGGTGTATAGATCTCGAAAAATACACAATTTAGACATATTATAAGCCCTATTCGGAGTCCCGTAGCCAATTTTACGGCTTGTCAAAACTTTTTTCAATATCTCAAATAAGACGTCACTGAGGCCACTAAGGTGCAACATGATTGTGTAATACCTTCAAAAATATGGGGTTTCAATAAAAAAAATTACGCCGTTCAGACTAACGGGCTAAGAGATATGCCTCTCCGAATTTTTCGAAACCTTGGAATGCACTCAAAATCTATAAAGAATTAATTGGTTGTTTATTTTGAGTGTAAAATCTCATAGATCGTGATTTTGCGTGCCAAAATGAGTGGTCATAATAGAATATTAGATTTATATACTTCACGGTTGATCATTTATTAACTTTTCTAATCTTTTAGAACTCATTATTTATAACACATTATGACCCTATTAGTTTTAGATAAATTCCCAACATCATATTGTATACCTTTCATTGCAATATTGATTACAATATGTATAAATGGTTGGTAATTTCAAATAACGGGTTGGTAATATTGTAATGATGGCGTAGTAAGGACTAAAATATAGGTAAAAAATAAAAAAAAATAAACCTAATAATATGCGGCAATTATATGATTAAACCACCACATTTTAATTGTTCCTAATGAATGATTTGGGGCGTATAAACTACAACCCGCCGCATTTTAATTCATAAATTTGTGGCGTATTCTACCTAGACCCGCCCCATTTATTGCCTGCTAAAGTATTAATGTGCGGCGTATTTTTCTAGGACTGTCGCATATTAGTTAACTGTTTGCACCGTATTTTTTACGCCGCAAATTATAAAATACTCATTTGATGCCATCGTATTTGCTGCTAGACTAATACCCGCATATAATACTAAAACCACCGCCGCAAATTAAATAATTTCTACTAGTGTAACTTTTTAAACCCTATATTGAAGATCATGGAGTTTTCATCATAAACCTTAAGTGTCCCACATTAATAAAAATTTGAGAATAGCATGAAAAAATGACTTTATTAAACTCCCACAATAAAAAAAAAGGGAGACAATATTATAAAACTAAGTGTCTCACATTAAATAGGTTGTTAAGCCTTGACATTGAAAAATAGAGGCAATATTTGGGAATAGCTTGAAAGAATGGTTTATTAATCCCTGACATTGAAAAAGGGAGGCAATATTTAATTATAAACTTATGTCTCACATTGCAAAAATTTGGTAATAGCATGAAAGAATGGCTTTATTAAGCCCCACATTGAAAACGAGAGGTAATGTTATAAATTTAAGTGTCCCACATTGAAATTTTTTGGGAATAGCTATGAGAATATAACTATATAAACCAACTTAAATTCAACTTTGGTTTATTGGATTATAACGGAGGTCCAATGAAGGTCCGATGGATCGGATCGGAATCGGAGGTCAGAAAATAGTAATTGGGTCGAATTTGAATTCTATGATTTCTGAATCGGATTCCGATCCAAAATGAAGATCTGAAAACTAAGTGGATCGAAATCGGATTTTGCTAGGTCCGACCCGACTCCGGCCCATTAACATTCCTTGATGTTTCAAACTATTCATGTGTTGGTTATGTTGTTTAGTTTTAACTAGACAAAATCGTCAAATAAAACCTTAGTGTAATTGTATAATATAAATATGTGCAATTTGTAAGATAACAATTTTAATTAGTACCTTAAAATTTATAATATCTAAAACTGACACTTTTTGTTGGGATTTTCGGTTATTTTATCAATATTACGATAATTGATTTCATTTCTTTTCATTTGCTTTATGTCTAAAAAAACATACACTTGTCATAAATTAATTCCAGTCCATAAAACTTGGTTGGTCACTCTCCCTCTCGCCCTCTCGCCCTCTCCTAGCAGTATTTCCTAGATTTACCTAACACTATATGATTTCTTCTTTTTTATCCTCAATCACTAACATACATTATTGACTATAAATTTAATTCCTTTAGTTCCACTTATTTAAAAATTATAAAAAGTTAATATTATATATTTTCAAAATAAACAATTCAGATAAAATTTCACATATTAATAGTGTTTTTTACTACATGTAAATTATAGAAGGAGGTTAAATTTTTAAACTTTGACCTGGAAAGAACATTAATAAATGAATAACAATCGCATCCTAACATGTACATTATTTACTGTTTACTCGTTAACTATTGAGAATGGGTACGAAGCTCTCTTCTCCAAAGCAAAATCTACAACACAAATCTTCTGCCTCACTATCCGGAATAAGAGTCAAATTTTACTATAGAGTATATTACACATTCCATTAATAATCTTTGACTAGGCTTGTGCATTGGGTCGGGTCAGAATTGGGATGGGTCACATGCAAAACGGGTTGAATCAGGCCGGGCAAAAAAAGATGCAAAACGAGTCAGGTCAAATTAAAGGAGATACATAGCGGGTTGAGTTGAGTCAGGCTGTCCAAATAGAGTATAGTTTTTATCAATAGAAGGTGATAGTTTACATATGTCACCCCCAATGATTGGTAGTGGACAATCAGCAAGTAAGTAGAAATTTTTTATTACCTAATATTGTTTAAAAGTCTTAGAAACTATTGACCCATTATTGACCTCACTTGACCCATTAGAGACCCAATAAAATATGACCTTTTAAAAGACCGACACATTAGGTTCATTATTGATTAAACTGTTTATAAACGGGCTTATAAAGGACCCTCAATAGGGTCCCTCCCATTTGAACAGGTCTAGCTATGACATTTTTTATTAGAATTAATGGTTGATGATTCGTTTTCTTTTATTTTAATACATCATTCTTATGTTTTTATCCCAATTATAACAAATACTTTTGTGAGGTTATGTCATATTATCAACATGAGAAATTAAAAGTAAGTTTACAAATTTTGGATACATTCCACCTGAAACAATAAACTCAAACTTGAAATGTATCTGAAATTGTATAAAATACATAAGACACAACAATTTATGACTAACATTAACCAAAAACATTGACTATATATATAAATATTTCAAAACTAATCTAATTGACTCAACCTAAATAGCTCAACACTTAAATATAACCCAAACTAAATTCAATCAGAACACTTACCCACATTCTATGATGATTGATGAATAGGAGACTAAGTAACAACCCCCACAAAATCACCAATCTCGTGTGATATAAAAAGAGGGTAAAGATAAGATGAGAAAGGTCCCTTATGACCGGTTAGATTAAATCATGCACTGAAAAGCTAAGTAAGTCAAATGGTAAAACTTATAAAATGCAGTATTATTGATGAAATTGCGCTGTGTTGAATATTTCACGCCAAAAGTCTCACTTTCTAAACACCTTTTTTCTTACTTTGATAAAGTTGATATTGGAAATAATATTGTGATATAGAAAACGAAATGTCATAGTTGAGTATCCAATGTTCCCCATAATCCCAATCTCTACTTAATCTTCATTCAACTTTTACTCATGGCATGGCATGACATGGCATGCTTGAGTATACATGCATACTCCTATTGTATGCATATACTATTCTTCGTATATACTACGTAGTGGTTTGTTGCATTGAAGAAATAAAATATACTTCATGATATATATTATGTATTAGTTAGCAAGTCATATCCCATAATTGATGTCACATTTTCCTAAATATAGTTAAGTATTTTTTAAGGAAACTTTTCTAATTCATACATGATATAAATTATATTAGGATATTGAGGTCTCATGTATTATTTTATCAGATATAGGAAGATATAAAAATACAAAAAAAAACGTATATAAAATATATAGATATTATGATCTTATGTATAGAAATAAAATTATAAAAATGTCTTTTAATATATTTATATCAGGTATATATTAGAAATTTCTCAATTTTTAAGTAACCAATTTCAACTTATATTCCTCATATGGAGAGAACGGAGTATATGTTCCTTGGTAGAACTAGTGATCTCCTCTGTATTATAATTTAATATGATAATAATTAGGGCAAAGTAATCCATTTAAATAAGAAATTTTGGCTATGGATTATTTTTTATTAGCATTTTAACATAGCATATGTGAATGTACATCTTGGTTTTGACGCTTTCTTCATTTTGCTTCTTGAACAGAAATATTGACCACATCGAGACATATACAGGGCAAAATTTTCAAACTAATATATACAATTATACAGCAAGATTTGTAAGCATTACCATTGTACCATACTATGGATATATGTTATGAGCCAGCTAGTGTACCATGTAGTCATTCACTAGTACATTACAGGTAAAGAATGTGTATTATCAATACTTATAGTCCATCCTTAAGTTCAATGACATTACTTAACAAAATAATACGAGTAGTTTCATATAGAAATTTAATACCACCCACTCTTATACTTAGTATTTTTCATATGAAAACGCATAACAGTTGTTAAGCACTTCAATTCCGATCCTAGAATCCTAGATCTAGAATTCTCGATAAAGAATCCTAGGTATGCCTTTCTTAGATTATCCCCTCTCCTAGGTAATGGTATATGTTAGTTTAAATGAACATACAAGAGGGGATGAACTGTATTCTCACATAATTAAAAACATAAGAGAATAAAAGATAGGTTTTCACGAGGAAAACTTCCTAGACCTCAATAGAAAATGAAAAAACTTAACTATATGTGTTTTTAATTCAATATTTTTCACTGAAAAAAGGTCAAATGACTCTATTTACATATTAAACAGATTTTCTCTTAGATCTCGCTCAAGAACAACTTTTTCTTATTCTTTAAGCTTATCCTGACTTTTCTCTCTACTATATGATAAAGGTTCACTGAAACCCCTTTCTCAGCTAATAAATGTGAGATTAAAACTTAAATGAAACTATAATTTGGATCTATTAGGAATACTCATAGGTAGACCTATTCACATGAGAGGGGCCCATTAATGGTCCTTAATCGGCCCGTTTATAAAAGGTTCTAATCAATTATGGGCTTAATGATCGATTCTTTAAAGGGTCATATTTTAATGAGTTTTTAATGGACTAATAGTTTTCAAAGCTTTTAAACACTATTAGATAATGAATGATTTTCACTTACTTGACAATCGTTTATTGGGAGGTGATACAAGCAGACTATCAACCTCTATAAATAGAACTATACTCTCTTTGGACGACTCGGTCAGTTTTGTATCTTCTTTGGCCCGACCCGTTTTGCCTTTTTATTGGCCCAACTCGACCCGTTTTGCATATGACCCATCCCGGCCTTGACCCAACCAGATGCGCAGGTTTACTCGTATGTGGAACTGTTATTTGGATGAACACTTACAAGAAGGGGGTTGAATTGAAAATGTGAGATTTAGTGAATTTTTGCGGAAATTAAAAGGGGAACACACGCTAGTAGAAATTAAAAGTGGAACACACACTATTTGCTAACGGAACAAGTATGAAATTGACCAAAGCACCAAAAACCCTCTGTAAAGCCAGTACATACCCATGCAACGCCAACCTCAATGACTGTACCAACAAGCAAAAATCCTTGAAAAATAATCATCCAAGTTCCCTCCTGGGCGCAGGCACAAACTCTAAAAACCAAGCCAATAGTACAGGACCACCTCCCACACCAATGCCAACAAAACAACGGCATGTTATCAATGTAATGTAGTTAGGAGCTACTGCACTCAGAAGCCCATCAATGGAAGTAATCATTGTAGTAGCCAAAAACCCTTTCCAGAAAGAGGAAAGGAGAAAATTGAACATGAACTGGACGAACTTGGACTAGATGTGTATAATATTTAGAAACCATAGAGCCACTAGCATGATAAATTTCGTGCAATCAACCAATGTCGCTGCATTCCAAAAACCATGGCAAGACTTGTTACATGACAAGAACATAACAGAAGATGTTTATCGGCATGCTAGAAATCCTACTACTGCAAGACTTGTGACATGGCAAGAACATAACAGAAGATGTTTATCGGCATGCTAGAAATCCTACTACTGCAAGACTTGTGACATGGCAAGAACATAACAGAAGATGTTTATCGGCATGCTAGAAATCCTACTCCTGCAAGACTTGTGACATGGCAAGAACATAACAGAAGATGTTTATCGGCATGCTAGAAATCCTACTACTGCAAGACTTGTGACATGGCAAGAACATAACAGAAGATGTTTATCGGCATGCTAGACATCCCATATTGAATGGATTGTGAGGTTTCAGTATTGTCAATTGACAAATGAGGCATAGCTAGAAGGGTCCCTAAAGGATTTGTGACATGGCAAGAGCATAACTGAACATTATTATAGCTAACCAAAGGGCTTATAATTTCTGCTCATCCATTACAATATATGCTTACGCCAATTATTCAAAGGATTTTGTATAGAAAAGAAAGTTATAGAATGTCATCCCTAAAAATATGATTCAAGTGATATCTGCCACATAATTGCAATTAGATCAGCACACTTGATTTGCTCCCAAAAGTGAATGAAGTGACAGTTGACATAATCATCGAACATTCAGCATGGAAACTAAACTTCTAAGCAATAGAAAACTTATCCAAATTTACATGGAAACAGTTGGCATAACCACCAAATATTTGCATGAGCATTCTGTTTCGTGTTTAACCCCATGAGAACTTTACCAAATTTGCCTAAAATACAAACTAAATTATCAGTATAGTACTATACAATTGGTAAGCATAAATCAAAAGTAATCTCCTTTTTTTTGGCAATGGAAACAAGAGGAAAGACAAAAGGCAATGCCCTTCGGTGTAAGACCTTACATTTAGTTCATAGTTCTGTGTTTATTAATGCTCTATGGAAATTGCATTATTTCCTCATAACTGGGCAAACATAACAAGGCAGTGATCAAGGAATAGGGTACTGATCAATTTATAAATCTTAAAATAGCTGATGGAATACAAACTGGAAGAAATTTGTTCAAACTACCAAGTCCTGCAGACACTTCTAATACTAAATAATAAAGTTCATGATGGATACTAATTGTAGCATGCAGTTATCACAATTCTTTCATGTAAAAGCCAAAGATCGACAAGGGGGCAAACTTGGTTTCACAAGCCACACCAGACTATGGCAGCCCCCTTTGGTTGGCTGTCACCCACGGCCAAGGCTACCCAAACCCAGCAGCCACCGCCCCAAAAAATCCCCCATAAACCCATGCACAACAGCCAGAAATTTGACCCCAAAAAACCACCCCGAAATAAGTATAAAACGGCAGCAACAATGGGCAGCAGTCCTAGCAACGAAAATCCCTAACAACTAGCCCAAAACCAAGCCAAATATTCACATAATCAAATCAAAACAAAGGCCAAAAGCACTTGTACCCTAAAATTAATTATGTAATTGGCGCTAGCTGTTGCAATACCTTATGATCTTAATGAATGCTTCAGGTGTTTGCGAAATCGAAGCACTTATGTGATATATTCTTCTGCAATAAGAACAGTGCTTCGGTTTTGGAAAGAACGGAAGCACTTGTTCTAATCTCCTATATGACTTCTTTAATTGCTTCATTGTTTATTTAACCAAAGCAATAGTAGTCAAGCAAATAAAGGTTTTTCTAGTAGTGTCATGCTGCAATCATGCATCCGATTTTGAGTACGAGTTCTTGTTGGGCTTTTCTTTGACTTGTTCCTTTCCTTTGCTTCTTCCTTTCTCAGTTTCCCAATGAGAACACTCTTTGATGAAGTGTTCCACTCTGCCACACTTGTGACAACCCGAGTCAACTTTGGAAATCTGGTTCCTTTTTCCAAAATTTTGAATCTTCCGGTCACTGGTTTTGATATCTTTGTACATTTTTCTAAACCTCCTTACAAGCAAGGCTTCTTCATCAACATCAAATTCTGAATTTGATTCTTCATTGGCTTTCAATGCAAGTCCACAATGTTTGGAAATTTCAACACTATGAGTTCCTAAGTGGAGCTCATGAGTCATGAGTGACCCAGCAAGTTGTTCCACGTTGAACTGGGTGAAGTCCTTTGTTTCTTGCAAGACAGTGACTTTGGCTCGCCAATGTTCATCTTGAGGGAGACTCCTTAGGATTTTTCATACCTATTCATCAGTAGGAATATTTCTACTGGAAGAAACTAATTCATTTGTTATGTTAGTGTAACAGGTAAACATATCTTGAACTGTTTCTTTGGGAAGCATTTCTAATATTTTATATTTGGATATCAACAAGTCTATTTTGGAACGCTTAACTTCACTAGTTCCTTCGTGTGTAATTTGTAAGAGATCCCAAATTTGTTTAGTGGTTTTACAACCCATAATTCTATTATGTTCATGGGGATCTAAGCCATAGTGAAGTAATTTTATAGTCCTTGCTTTTATTTTCATTTTTTCAAAGTCATCTTTGTCATAATCATAAATTGATTTAGGAACTACCTCATTATTGGCGTTTGTTTTGGTTACCTCATAATCACCAATCCCAATCACGCGCCATACTTGATAATTTTCAGCTTTGATGAATATTTCCATGCAGTTTTTTCAGTACGTATAGAGGTTACCGTTGAACACGGGAGGGCATTGTGTGGAGTACCCTTCTTCAAGTTTCTCATAGGTATTCATCCTTGATAGGAACTAGGCTCTTCAATGTTGCTTAAATTTGTGAGAACATGCTCTGATATCAATTGTTATTTGGATGAACACTTATAAGAAGGGGGTTGAAATGGAAGTGTGAGATTTAGTGAATTTTGTGGAAATTAAAACTTGAACACAAAAAGAGAAAGGAACACGCAAAAAGGAACTCAGAGACGTTTTAGTGTGGAAAACTTTGTGCACATCTCAAAAGAAAACTATGACCCTACTCCGGGATTTTGCAACTCTTCATTATAAGGGCAATGCGTAATACACTACATTAGGATATCTCTTTCTCTTCTCTCTACTCGAGTTCCACTCAGAACCCGAAGTTCCTTTAACACTCATTGCCTTCTTTCTCTTTTCTCTCTTCTTTCCTTGTACTTAACTCAAAGTCCTTACATACACACTCAAACCCTTCCCCTTAGTATAGTTTAGTACTAAACTAATGAAGATTATAACTCAAGGTGGTGTATAAAGAGGTTTATAATTTGATACAAGGTTTAAGCATAAGTAAAAAGGACAACTGACTTAGAATTAGTTTTCTTACAAAACTCATTGAAGTGCTTGGTTAGTTCTGAGTGATTTAGAAGTGAAATAAACTTTTTATACTAGTGTATGGCATGGCATGTCTTAGTGAACTTGAGTAGTCTATTCTAGTATAGTATGTACTTGAGTATTCTACTAAAGCATGGTGCTTTCTTGCGGTGTTCCAATGCATGTATTGCCATTTTGTATATGCCTAGTGTCGGACTTGCCATGAAGATAAATAAAGCAACTTTAGAAGTTTTTTAGAAAAACTTATTTTAATGAAAAGAAAATCTTCAAAAGGTGAATTGTCCTACTTATAAAAGCAAATTTTAGTTATATAAAAGTAAATCCAAAAGATTTAGTTAGTAAGATTTATTTTCCCAAGAAAATCACTCAAGTAACTCTTAGTCTAGTTGGATTTTTACTTATAATTTAAGCCTTAAAGTATCAAATAAGCTGACTCACTTTATACTTACACAAAGCCTAAAGAATACACCTTCTAAGGCTTGCTTGGACGCTTTCACTTAGAAGATTTAAGATGAATTCCCACTCTTAAACTCAGCCCACTACAATTGGAACTCAGTCTTGCAGCGATTGGAACACTGCACTGTAGCAAGTAGAACTTTAACTTCTAAGCTTTAATAACGACTTAATTTAAAATTTTCATTGCTTCATATTTTTTGTACACTTGGCATCTTCATGGCTAAGCGTGATTTCTTCTTGGACATCCTTGCTCCTACTCTAGAACTTGACTTTAGGCCTTCACAAAACTTAGAACAACAAATATATCAAATGTGTTTGCAATGTCATCACCAAAACATTAAGTGGTACAATAGGAACTGAAACAAACAAAATGATACTAAAGTGAGTTTTAACATTCAACTAAGGAATACTAATAATGATAAACTTCTATCTTTTGAACTCTAAAATCCCATATGAACTTACACACAAATTAATACTCTTTATAAACTAGATATAAAGAAGATAACTTTATCCTAATAGTAATTTTAATCTAGCATGACTCTTTACTAGTAGAAAACACTTCAATTGCTTCGTCTCAATATCTGCGGTTAAATACATTTTGAAGCAGATGAACCTAAATGTTGTGGTTATTTAAATAACTGCAGCACTTGTGGTTATAAGTGCTACAGTTATTAAAAAAATGCAACATTTATTTCCGTCGTGAAATGCCATGGAAAAAAGAATTCTGGAAAAATATCATGGTCATAAGTGTTGCGGTTATTTCTAATAACTGCAGCACTTGTGTTATAAGTGTTGCGGTTATTTAAATAAGCGCAGCATTTATTAATGTCTTAGAAAATGTAAGTATAATAAAGAATATTTGCTGCGATTATTTAAAAAACCGCAGCACTTATAACACAAGTGCAGCACTTGTGTTATAAGTGCTGCAGTTTTTTAAATAACCGCAGCATTTATTCATAGCTTGGAAAATATTAATATACTACTAAACAAGTGTTGCGGTTTTTAAAATAACGGCAGCATTTGTTCATTAATATATAAACCCAGCCTTTTCTTTTCCTGTCCATTTCAAAACACGAAAAGGCTTCCCTAGACTCCCAACACTTTAGCGCACAAAAAAAAACCTAACTCAACTAACCTTCGTTTTCTCTAGCTAGCCCTAACCCCATAACTTAACATCCCCCTTTTTCGTCTCTAGCCCTAACCTTATAACATCCACTACCTAACTTTCTTCCTCACGCAATTTGAATCCTACTCCTTTATCTCACTCGTGCCTCCATAGATATGACGTAGTAAATCATTTTGAAGCTTACTCATCTCTCCCACTTTGAAGAAGTCTAGATACCTTAAAGTTCAAAATCTAACAGTTTGTATATGCCTTGAACCCTAGTATAAATTTTTAAAAAAAAATTTTGTCATAATTTGTTAATAAATAAATGTAAAGATGAAAATCTCTTATATGTTCATTGCATGTTATATGTTGTATTTATGAAGGAATAACCCTTTAAAATCGAATTTCATGGATTATAGGGTGTTATAAGCCTTTTTGGAGAAAATAAGTGGTCAATTTTATGGTTTCTCAAAGATTTTTTTCAATATCTCAAATAAGACGTCACTGAGGCCACTAAAGGATAATATATTTGTATAGTACCTCTAAAAATAGGGGTTTTTACAAAAACAATTATGCCATTCGGACTACCGGGCTAAGAGATATGCCTCTCCGAACTTTCCGGAACCTCAAAATAGCACTCGAAACCTATGAATAATGAATTGGTTGTTTGTTTTGAGTGTAAAATATTGTATATCACGATTTTGCGGGTCAAAACAAGTGGTCATAATAGAATTTTGGATTTATATGCTTTACGGTTTATCATTTCTTAACTTTTCTTATCTTTTATGACATATTATTTAACACATTATGCATGATATTCTTAGCTTAGATCAGATTATATTCTGGATAAAATGTGTTGTGTTGTAATAGTATATAACAATTAAATTTGCAAATATAATAATTTTGAGAGATATTAATTATTAATAATATAATTTTATATGTATGTAATTAACACATAAAATGACCTATTAATTTTTTTTGTTTTGGAAACCATCAATTGTTACGGTTTTCTTATATAACCGTAACATTTAATTTATTTGTGTTGCGGTTATATTAAAAAACCGCATCACATATAAATTTCAGAATAAAAAAATAAAAAATCAATTAAATACTGCGGTTATTAGAAAAACCGCAGCAAATATATCTATTAATTGCTGTAATTTTTCCAAAAAACTGCAACAAATAATGTTAAAAAATTAATTATTTTTTTTAAAATATATGAACCGCAACAATTAATTGATAAATTTGCTGCGGTTTTTCTAATAACCGCAACATTTGTTGTTTTTATTGATGCGTCTAAAAAACCGCAGCATTTGTTGTTTTTCCATGTGCTTCGCCTATATGTGATTCGTATCAATAACCGCAGCATTTAAAGTTAAAAAATTGCAGCAAATAGACATTTCTCTACTAGTGCTTGTATGCAATCTAAACTTTATCTTCTAATGCAAAATGAATTACAATAAAACATATAATAATCCTAATCATACTTAAACCCTTTATTTGTCTCTGTATTATATGTAAACTATACTTAAGTTATCAGTCTTATCATGCAACTTCTAAGGTAGATGTGATATAATAAACTCATGCAAACTTGTATACTATTGTGCAGATCGACTAGGACTTGTACCATGACGCATTTCCTCGTATGTTGTTTTCAACTAGTTTCGAACTTTCAATTTCTACATGAAATCAAATAAACATACTCATGTTATTAGAATTATTCTCCTTGAACTCTTGAGTTCTTCACTTTATCTTTGTCGTAATGTCTTCATCAATGTCGAACAAGTCATTACTTGAAGTTTTGGATCATAAACTAACACTCGAACTTGTTCCTTGTTGTTGGCAGGAACTTTGTCCTTCTTCTTGTAAGTCGTCGATTATTCTTTGAAGTCTTATTTATACCTACGTGGCAGATCCAAGATTTTCTACCTGGTGACTCATAATCGATGAATAAACTAAATAATAATACTAAAAAACACATCCAAATGTTCAAAAAATACAAAATACAACCAATTAATTTGGTATCTTCTCAACTAAATCCCTTGATAAACCTTTCACCCCATTAGTATAAAAGATGTTCGTGATATCCTCAAAGTTTGTTTCCACAACGCCCATCTAGCGCAAACAGGTACAATTAGATTCATCCAAATTGGCAGACCAAAGCAGCAAAATGATTTTCTTGAGTTGCTAGCCTCATAATTTCGTTCAAGAATGAAGAATTTCACCTCATAATATAATAATATATAAAAAATCCATGGATGTCATAGAACCTCAACAAGGAAAAACAAACTAGCTAGTTCAACCAAAATTCAGCAAAATTATTCCAAACCCAAAACTAATCAACATCAAATTAAAGCAAAACTTAGATTAACTTACAACAAAAAAAAACACATACTAAAACCAAGCCCAAGAGGAGGAGAGTTAGGAGACGAGCATTGTGACGGTGATGGAAGTCCACCAAACGCAGTTGGAGAGTTAGAGAGTGGTGTGATACAGAGGCTGAAGTACCAATTGAAGGCAGTGGAGTGGGAGAGGTGTGAAGGACTACTAGACTGGGTGGGGGGAGCACGAAGCGGCAGCCAATAGGAGGCAAAAGGGGCGTGGAGGTTAGGGTGACAACTACTTGAGTAAGTGGAAATTGTGGAGAATGAAAAGAGAACAAGAGGTTATGTATTGAGAAATGAGAAAAGGGAAAAAAGGAATGGAGGGCCTTTCATTGGATTTGAACCCAGGTTTATTTTACCAATGAGCTGGAAGTTACATGTATATTAGATAGTGTTGCAAAAATTATATAAGTTTTTTTTTGGTCGACTAATGAGTCATTTGACTTATCAGGACAATAACCAAATCCGCCCCTGACTATAACTTACACACTTTACAAACCATTAGATATAATAAGTCATATATAATAATTAATAATAATAATTAGTATTTGCCTAAATAATATACATATAGGATAATAAGATTTAGGGAAAATATTACATGACTCAAATACCTAAGATGTATTGAAACTAGACGATGCTATGATTACACAAACTTCGAGCAAAATATGATAAGTGAAGAATCCTAAGCATACATAATTCTACTATAGGATAGAAAAAAAAAAATTCCTATGAATACTTAACGATAAATCGTATAAGGGACTGTTAAGTTAATATATAAAAACAATAGTATAGGAGCAAACACTAAAGTATTACATGCACTCCTACATCATAAAAACGAAGTATAAGTGACATAGGAGCAGACACTAGGATCAAATGTAGAAAGGTAAACATAACTCCAGCTCATAATTATATATAATACATTACATGAATCCAGGGTTATTTTACGAAATAAAAAAAGTCGTTGTTTGAGACAACGATATTATATCAAACCTAGATACAAGGTTATTTTTCGAAATAATTTGATACAAAGGTTATATTTTGAATTTTGTTTAAAAAAAATTTAAAAAATCATGAGTAATCTAAACCCTCATTTACATAGTTAAGTCTATATGTAGCCATCCATAATCAACTATACCTTTTTCTCACCCTTCTTCTTCCATGCTTATGCTTCCTTGGTTTTACAATTATTGCTAATGTTCCTTTATCTTGATCTTGTACCTTATTTGTCACATGTAAATCTAATCACCTACGTTAGATAGATAAGCATAATTATTGTGTAATCACCATCAAAAATATATGACCTATATCCATATTCTAGTCACTTTGTTACGATTTCGAGTGTTTTGTTACTGAATCGCACGGTACACTCTTGCCTATTTGGCGGCAAGAACGAAACCCTAGCTTGTAAGAGACTTGCGGGCACCTAACCGGCACAAATTAAACAAAGCTCAAATTTGAGCGAGGGGCACTCTTGCCTATTGGCGACTTAACGAGGGGCACCGCCGAATTGATCCGTACACTTTTGAGTGCGCAATAGTCACAGTTGGAGCTGGCAACTAGAGAAAAGCATTTGAGGGACATCAAATGATGTGTAGTTCTTTAGACTAAGTGGCAACACAATATCCATATTGGTCTTACAACACTATACAAGTACTCACATTCGATGACGGATCTTTTTATAGGTCTAAAGATGCTTACGCGTGTCCCTTTGAAATTTTACAGGCATTTACATAATATAAAAATATTACCTAAAGTTAACATGAAAAAATTATAGCTTAATGATTAAGTGTCTAGAGGTTGAGGCTTATCCCCTGAAATTTTTTTATTTGGAAAATATCCTCGGCTCCACCTAATTTTTGACCCAACATCCACCACGGCTCATATTAGAGTATGGCAATTGGTAAAAACGTGATTTTATTCACTCATCTTTACCTTCCAAATAGGCTATACACGAACATAATTATTCATCAACACTAGTATAGACAGGTCCTCGGAGTTCGAAATGCCCGCAGAAATGAATTAGGACGAGTATAATTTGGAAAACTATACAATTATAGTCCTGCCATGATGTTTAGTGGAGCAGTGTCATGATCAACTACTATAAGCTAGAAGAATTTTTATGGATAAATAGCATTGTGCCATAATAGACAGAGAGGGAGAAAATAATGCAAATGCAGGGCCCATGTCTACTAATTATGGATTATGGATATCCTTATCAATCATAATTTGATAAATATCTGTCTTCCATACAAATGGATTCGCTTAAACTAGACTATCTCTAATCATTTTGCATGCTTCTGTTTCAGCTACTTGCAAGTGCCAACGGATTTTTTTTTTTTTTTTTGCCTTACAATTATACGTATACAATGTACGCCTGTTCTGACGGTTGATGGCCCTGATGAATGTGCAATAGTCTCTTTCTAACAATGATGGAACTAGCTAAATCAACCCCAACACGGATTATGATTATCTTATTCAAATTATCTAATCCAAATTTTATTCAAAATTTCAAACTATACCTTGTCTCGTTCCTTATAGTTAAGAGGCCTAGGGCAAAGCAATAAATTTAAAAATTCATACCAAAAAATATTTGCTTATAAATAGAGATTAATTTTAATAAGCTACGTGGTGAACCAAATAATCTTCTTATTTACATAATATCTATAATTTAATTTTTCACTATTCATACATCACTTTTAATCGCATTAATTTACTTAGATAATTAGGTTGATCCATATTTGTAGTATAGGTGTTATTCACATTTTTTTTTTCTTATCAATTCAATTACTAATAAGTTATAAAATTTAGTATAGAAAAAATTTATTGTAATTTACTCGATTAGTTATTGTACAATAAAAATGAATTATTACATCATCATAGAACTTATTTTGGATTATCATAGAACTTATTTTGGATTAAGGAATTTGAATAAAAATTTTGGTTTTTGGATTGCATATGACTATCTGTAATTATGCTTCATAATTATATTGGGTATGAAAAAATAAAGATAAAAGAAGCACAGTATAAATTAATACAAGGATGTGAAAGAACGTTTAGTAGTGACAAAAATAAATTGGTTCTAGTGAAAAGGAAAGAAGAATAATGAGTGTAAGGGAATAAATAGAGGTATATCAATAAATTGAGTTGAAATTATAAAAAAAAAAAAAAGAAAAGAAAAAATGAGAAAGAACACGAAAAATAAAAAGGAAAAAATATATAGCAATTAACCTATGTTTAATGGGATTTGATCCCTAACACAAGAAGTTGAATAGTGGATCCTCTTCTATTGAGCTATACTCATGCATAGATAGTCATTTATGTGTAGTTTACAATAAATATCAGTACTCAATTAAAAAATAATGTAAATGAGTTTTGTCCTTTGGCCCTCTAGTTGTCCTGGCTGAGGGAGGGGTCTGATTATACCTAGCTCGCAAAATCTAAATCTGATACCTATCAGTGTAATAATGGCATACATATAGAGAAACGTCAGTGTAATAATCTGATGTACGCGAATAATAAAATGTAATACTCAAAAATAAAGAAAAAATATTAAAAAAATATAGCAAAAATTAACAAACTGACCCTACCTAAAAATGGTGAGAATGTATACAATTTCATATTACATTATAACAACTTTATTTTTAAATAGTACAACTTCAATTCTAATAATACAACCTTGTAAAAAATAAAGTTAAATTACTCATTTCGACCCCAAATATACTACAGTAGTACATATTAGACCTAAGTTAAAGTACTCAACTAGAATGATTTTCACTAATAAAAACTAATTCTTTGAGTAATTAATCACAAAAATATCATGATTTATTCATAAATCACAGACACTTCGGAGTAAATATGATCATAAAATTATTAATTAATTCATAGGCATTGTTTGATCGGCAAGCTAAGCTTAAGCAAGATTCTTTCAACGTTCCTCGAATTCTCTTCCATGTTAATTCTTTCAACAACTCCGTACGGTAGCGTCAAGTTCTTGATTTCTTTAAGACATCATTAGTGGGAGCCTTGGCTTTTACAAGTTTGTTCCCTTTCATTGTCTATCTTTTTGACATAAAGAGATGTGTGCATGTATCAAATAAGTACTCTCTCTTTTAGTTTCCTTTACTACTGTTTTTAAGGCTAAACTATACTTTACTACTTTATGTTATAGATGACCTATTTTTACGTACGCCAAAGGAACTTAATATACTCCATATAGAATCTTACGTGATAGTAACATTAATGCTATTTTGCGTGCATATTATTTCTGATGGACCAAAATACATGAGCCGTGACAAATAAGAAAGGTTACGTTTTCGATGTAATGACTTGTTGGGTTTCAACTAATTAATTTAATTGGTTAAAGTATTAGGGATGATACTAATTTAAAAATTTGAAATCCAATTTCACATACTTTGTTTGTCATTTGTAATTCTCTTTACCCCAAAAAATATAATGGCTAGTTACTTTCTATACTAATACTAGTGTGTGCCCGGAACACGTCCCGTACTCCCGTATTTAGTTATTAATTAGAGAAAATTCCAGTTATTTCAAACTTTATCCACTTGACTATTCATAAGTAAAATCAATCATCATTAAGAAGCTTTAAAACACATTGTAGTGTTTAAATCAATCATCATTAAGAGGCACTAGGTGTAATAATATTTATGTCCCCAATCCTAATATCTTTAAATAAGTGTTGATAAAATACTTATAACCTCCAATTGTAGGGTGTCTCATTGGATACTAAAGAAATAATTAACAAATTATAAAATTGCAAAACTTAAAAACCCAACTTTAATACTAGAGCATATATGTAGTACATAGAATACATTTTAATACCCAAGATGCTACTATATAAAAATCTACCATTATCATTATACCTAATATCCACCAAGATAAAATTTTAATTGCATTTTATCAAAAAAAAACTTAAAAAATAAAAATCTTAAATTTGAGATAATTGTATAGTTCTCTAACACAATTAAGTTGACAAGAGAGTAAATTTATTCATAGCAAGACTCCATGAACTTAATAATTTATAGAGCATAATTTTAGAAATTAGAAAAATAGAGAACAATAATTCAAAGTTGAGATAAAGGTACAAATTTTCATTAAAAACTAAAATATTCATGTCATAAATGCTTCAAACTTAGTTAAGACTTTTTTTTAAATTTATTTAAATAATATTTTTAAAATTATTTTTGGGCCTTTTCGATCCCTATGCCCTAGACGGTGGCACTCCGTACCTATGCCAAGGGACGACACTGGTAAGGTATTTTCTGCATAAAAATATATAATTTAAACAACAATAAGCTAATGTTTGCTTAATGTAACATTGTTGTTAATGGTATAATAGCAAATAAGCCTTAAATGCAGAGATATCACCGAGAAAAAAAAAATGACAAGTGTTACCATTGAGAAAAGAATTCTATGTAGTATAATGGTACACTAGTGAAAAATAATACATAGTATAGCAAATAAACCATATAGTATAATGTTACATTGTTGTTAAGGGTATAGTAGCAAATTAGCCTTAAATAGAGTGATACCTTGAGAAAAAAAAAAGCAAGGGGTATCTATCATTAACAAAAGAATAATATATAGTATAATGGTACACTAGTGAGAAATTTATCAACATCTCTCAACTTTTTTGCATTACATGTAAATTCAAAATCACTTAAATTAATTTAAAAGTTCCCTCTTTAAAAAATTCCGGATCCCTATTCTTTTGATCCCAATTCTTTTTTATTATAACATGTAGTATAATCTATACTTTTGACTCATTTAGTTTCATGTTAACTAGTGTTTAACTAGTTTTATCATTCTAATTTCATCCATACATATATATTCATAAAACCAATCAATAATAATAACCGCCAAATAATAGTTAATTAGCTTAATATAGAGTACGTCTATCTCAAAAGAACATCGTGAGAGGCTTAGAGCATCTTTAAAGGTGAAAAAAAAAAATTGTACTCACAGACCATTTATTTTCACCATTAATGGTAAACAAATAAATGGTTCATGGATAAACGATGCTTTGATCGTTTGACGCCAAATCCACCCTTAAATTTTTTAAAATTTTATTAATTTTTGACAATCCTAACGTACCCTTTTTTTTTTTTTTTTTTGGCAAGGACATACCCGTAATTATTTCTTCCTATTTCTGCTCCATTAATAAACCTGTCAAACATTAGCATGTCACACTATATAAGGCTGCATGATATCTATATTAAAGGGAGCATCTAATGTACGTGATTAATATCACCATTTATTTATATAGTAAACTTATTATATGCCAGATAAATAATCGTATAATCCATATTTCTTTTGTTGTTACGAGTTGTGAGTAGAAAGGAGAACTAATACAATCCAGTTGCTTACCGTTTTATATAGCGTTGCTACACATAAATGAGATTGCACAAACATGAGGGGATGGATTAAAAGAGTGATAAAAATCAAACTAATACAGAATAAAAGTAAATAGAAGTGGTGATAAGGAAATGAGGTGGAAAAAAAGATATTATAATGATAGTATGAGAAAGAAGAAGAAATTGGGAGATTGATTATTATCCTTATTATGATGGTAATAATTACCCTAAAGATGTGAAGAACATTTATTACCCTTCAAATAAAAATATTAATTTCTCTTTTATCACAGTTCCAACACTAAATTTCATTATAAACCACTTTCACTAATCTTATTTTTCATTGATTTGACTTTTATTACTCCTCTAGTAGATTAACCCCAATCCAAACATGTTCTGAGTGAGATCACTTCTAGGAGTATGATACTCCAGTTGTAGTAATGAGATTTGATAGGTTACTAAAAGTTTTACAAAGCTCGTTCAAAGAAGTTTCCATACAACAGCTAGGCAAGCTAGCTACTATTTCTTTGTATAGTAAATTAATATATATATATATATATATATATATATATATATATATATATATATATATATATAGCTTTGGCATTCCAGAAACTGCATAATATTCTATCTAAATAAACATTTGAGGTAAAAAAATATACCTAATTATAAATGTGAAAATATTGCATAGAGTAAAAGTTTTGTCATGCGATTATTTAGCGCCCTTTTTTTGTTTTTACTATGAGTCATGGTGTCGAATAGCATACCAATCGTATTTTTCCAACAATTTTAACACAAAACAAAGTACCATTCAATTTTTTTTTTTTTTTTTTTTTTTGGGGGGGGGGGGGGGGGGGGGGGTCTTTTTTCTCATTGGGCCGCATTAACCCACAGGTGCCCTCTTCAATTCTTCTACCCACCTACAAATACAACTACTTTTATTCCCGGTTTTTTTTTTATGCTATTTAACTTTTTGCAATCTCTAATAGACGACTTAAAATACTTTTATTTTTACAATTATAAGACAAAAATAATAAAAATTTGATAATATAAAAATTTACATTTAAATATATCTAATAAAATCCTATTTAAATATGTTATTTTATATAATTTAATGAAATTTATAATAAAACTCTATAAAAAAAATAGAGAATATACGAGTTTAGATTCAGGGACAGGGGCAAACAGGATGAATCCTGAGTGGATTGATACAAATCAAGATAGATATTAAATAAAGAAATCAAAAACTAAAAGAAAATGGCTCAAAAAACTTTTAGGTACTCGGCAAAGTATACATGCTCCATGTTAGTATGGTATTGGTAGTAGATGAAAACGACAAAAATACCAAATCAGCCCAGTCCATCTTTATTACCCTCTAAAGGATACAATTCAAAACATTAAAGCAACAGACTAGAACTCCCCTTCCTCCTCACATAAAAACCTCTCACTCACGCACTCACTCGCTCACTCACTCCCTCCCTCCCTCCCTCCCTCCCTCCCTCCATCATCAATCTACTTACCCACGCACACCAAAACCATGCGAATTTTCCACCTCCTCCTCCTCTTCCTTCTCCTGCACTCTACCTATTCCAGAACACTCCCTGAACACAAAGCATTGCTCGCCATTAAATCCGCCATCTCTGATGACCCTCAACTCTCCCTCTCCTCTTGGACCACCTCTACCCACCACTGCACCTGGGCCCACGTCACTTGCTCCACCCCGTCCTTCTCCCACCACTCCACTGTCGTGTCCCTCAATCTTACTGGGCTTAACCTCACCGGAATCCTATCCCCCGACGTCAGTCTCCTCACTAGCTTACAAAACCTCTCCGTCGGGTCTAACTCCTTCATTGGCCCTATCCCGCCTTCAATCTCTCTCCTCCATGACCTTCGCTACCTTAACCTCTCCAACAACATATTCAATGAATCCTTCCCTTCTCTCGCCTCCCTCAAGAAACTTGCTGTCCTCGACGTCTATAACAACAACCTCACTGGCCCACTTCCGCTGTCTGTTACTGAGATGCCCGAGCTCAAGCACCTTCATTTAGGGGGGAACTACTTTTCCGGCGAGATTCCGTCGGAGTATGGCCGATGGGGGAAACTCGAGTATCTCGCTGTTTCTGGTAATGCCCTTGAAGGGCAGATTCCGCCGGAGATTGGTAACCTTGCCTCCCTCAAAGAGCTCTACATTGGGTACTACAACACTTTCACCAGTGCGATTCCGCCGGAGATCGGGAACTTGACGGAGCTAGTCCGATTCGACGGTGCTAACTGTGGATTATCCGGCGAGCTCCCGGCAGAGTTGGGGAGGTTGCAGAAGCTTGATACTCTGTTCCTTCAAGTGAACACAATTTCTGGGACACTCCCAGCTGAGTTGGGACACTTGAGCAGCTTGAAATCCATGGATTTGTCCAACAATCAGTTCGCCGGCGAGATCCCGGAGTCCTTCTCTCTCCTCAAGAACCTAACGCTGTTAAATCTCTTCCGCAACAAGCTACACGGCGCCGTGCCGGAGTTCATCGGAGAGTTGCCGGAGTTAGAGGTGCTCCAACTTTGGGAGAACAACTTCACTGGAAGTATACCAGAAAAGTTGGGCACTAATGGAAGACTAACTCTTCTAGATCTTTCCTCTAACAAGCTGACAGGAAGTCTACCCCCAAATCTCTGCCAAGGAAAGAGACTCCAGACCCTGATTGCATTAGGGAACTTCTTGTTGGGTCCCATTCCTGAGAGTTTAGGGAGTTGTGGATCCCTTGCTAGGGTAAGAATGGGGGAGAATTTCTTGAACGGTTCGATTCCTAAGGGTTTGTTTGGATTATTTAAACTGACCCAAGTTGAGCTGCAGGACAATCTGTTGACTGGTGGTTTCCCTGAGACGGGGGGTTTGGTTGCGGCTCAGTTAGGGCAAATATCACTTTCGAATAATCAGCTCACCGGGGAGTTACCGGCTAGTATCGGTAACTTCTCGGGTGTGCAGAAGTTGTTGCTTGATGGAAATAGGTTTAGTGGGAGTATTCCTCCTGAGATTGGTAGGCTGCAACAGTTGTCTAAGATTGATTTCAGTAGTAACAAGTTTTCCGGTGAGATTCCGGCTGAGATTAGTAAGTGTAAGCTGCTTACGTTTGTGGATTTAAGCCGGAATCAGTTTTTGGGTGAGATTCCGAAGGAGATTACTAGGATGAGGATATTGAACTACTTAAACATATCGAGGAATCATTTGAGCGGCAGTATTCCTAGCTCAATATCTAGTATGCAAAGTTTGACTTCTGTTGATTTTTCATACAATAATTTCACTGGTCTGGTACCTGAGACTGGGCAGTTTAGCTACTTCAACTACACTTCGTTTTTGGGTAATCCTGACTTATGTGGCCCTTACTTGGGTCCCTGCAAGAATGGGGTTGTTGGTTCATCACATTCAGGTCACTCTAAAGGGATGTCTGCTTCATTGAAGTTACTCTTGGTTATTGGATTATTGCTTTGTTCTATTGTGTTTGCTATTGCTGCTATTATCAAGGCTCGTTCGCTTAAGAAAGCTAGTGAGTCTCGAGCTTGGAAGTTGACCGCCTTCCAGCGGTTAGACTTCTCTGCGGATGATGTTTTGGATTGTTTGAAGGAAGATAACATCATCGGGAAAGGCGGTGCTGGGATTGTTTACAAGGGTAATATGCCGAATGGTGATCAAGTAGCTGTTAAGCGCCTCCCTGCGATGAGTCGGGGTTCATCTCATGATCATGGCTTCAATGCTGAGATTCAGACATTAGGGAAGATCAGGCATAGGCACATTGTTAGATTGTTGGGGTTCTGCTCAAACCATGAGACCAATCTGTTGGTGTATGAGTATATGCCTAACGGAAGCCTAGGGGAGGTGATACATGGTAAGAAAGGCGGCCATTTGCATTGGGATACAAGGTATAAGATCGCCGTCGAGGCAGCCAAGGGGCTGTGCTATCTCCATCATGATTGCTCCCCTTTGATTGTTCATCGCGATGTCAAGTCCAACAACATTCTTTTGGATTCGAGCTTTGAAGCTCATGTTGCTGATTTCGGGCTTGCTAAGTTCTTGCAAGATTCAGGCGCTTCTGAGTGCATGTCTGCTATTGCTGGATCCTATGGATACATTGCCCCAGGTATAACTTGCTTAACTTAAACTATAGTTCTTGCAATCTAAATTATCAATCTGAATTTTGTGTTGAATTATTGGTATTCATTACACTTTTTAGTAGTAGTATATAGTCAAAGTACTTGAATTTGTCTTCCTGATATTTGACTGGTAGAGGAAGTAATAATTTGTCACTTGTAAATTGTGATTCTGTCTGTATATCTTTCTCAGCGCTGATCTGTTGCGATTGCGCCTTTTCTTGACATAAATTCACAAAGGAAAACACATTTATGATGTGATCCCCACCTTACCAAATGGTAGTTCAGATCAATTGTGTCGCTTTCGTTATGGTTTAGTGAGTTCTCTAGCTTAACGAGAATCCGTAAATTATCAAATCTTACTTAATACTGTAATGTTTAGTTTCAGTGGGTGTTGTCAGCAATGAATTGACTAAATGGTTTCAAGATTATGTTTGATAAGCTTCTAAAGTACCTCCACTAATCTTTGATTTTGTCAAAAAAGGGTTCTTAGATTCTAGGTGAGTCCGCTGTGTACTTGTCATTTCTTATTCTACAAGCTCAATCATTAAACATTGATTAGCTATAACAAACTATAGTCTGGCTGCTATTCACAACTGACTTGGGTGAATTGTGCAGAATATGCCTACACATTAAAGGTTGATGAGAAAAGCGACGTTTACAGCTTCGGAGTGGTTCTCTTAGAACTTATCACTGGTAGGAAACCAGTTGGTGAATTTGGTGATGGTGTTGATATTGTTCAATGGGTGAGAAAATTGACTGATGGAAACAAGGAAGGAGTACTGAAAATCTTGGACCCTAGACTCCCTTCAGTTCCGCTCCATGAGGTGATGCACGTATTCTATGTCGCCATGTTGTGTGTGGAAGAACAGGCAGTGGAACGTCCCACTATGCGAGAGGTGGTTCAAATACTATTGGAGATCCCTAAACCACCGGCATCTGCCAAGCAAGGGGAAGCCTTGCCTTTAGAATCACCCCATCAAATTACAACAGATGCTACAGGTTCTCCTGCTAAAGACAAACATCAGCCACCACCAAAATCACCTCCGCCAGATCTTCTAAGTATTTAGTGTGTTCTCCTCTATTTAGTACTATAGAATTTTGGCTACGTCTCTCAATGAAATCAATGAGCTTAGAGTACCTTGATTTTCAGTGTTTTTAGCTTGTTTTTGGGAGGGTAAAGAATGAAAAAAAAAAGGTGGATGTATTGGACTGTTAGGGAGACTGGTTTGTGCTAACTTTAAGATCTTAAGATGTGTTTGCTTCAAGATTTTCTGGGTTGTACAGTTTTGTATTGGTGGGTTTTAGCAATTAAGGTAAGTTTTTTCCAACATTTATCTTCATTTCATTGAGTATTTTTTTTTTAAAAAAAATGTGTCTTTGCCTTGTTTAAATGGTTTCATCACAATACTGCTGGTTTTCTCTGCTGCTTCTCTTAAGTTTTCTGAAACTGAGCTTAGTTCTAAAGATCGCTTAAACCGCCTCTAAAATTACTATTTTACCCCTCTCTTTACACTAAATGCCTACTCTCTCACCCCTCTCCTTCTATTTTCCCATATTCACTCTCACTTTCTCCCTTCTCTCTTCTCTCTTCTCTCTTCTCTCTTCATTCCCACCGGATAACTGTTGCACCATCACCATCAATGCCTCGTCGCCCCGAAAGGAACCAATTGAGGAACAGTCGACGTCGCCGCTATTGTGAAACAACCGGATAATTTTTTTATTTTGGCCGGAAAAGGTGGTCAGTTGTCTTCGTTAGATGACTAGCTAGTTTTGTAATTTTCTTTTTTTCTTTTATTTTATGTTTATACTTAATTTTGTTTATGTTTGTGTGATTAGTTATTGATAATAACCCATAATTATCATTAGGTTATGCTAATTATTTTATAATTTGATTTTGTTATGCTAATTATGTTTATAATTAGATTTTGTTTATGAAGCTTGATTAGTGTTAACAAACATTCTAATACTTAATACTAAGTTTTAATAATAATAGGTAATTACCAATACATATTACGAGATACGGAATACAAATTAGTAATACAAGGAGTCTAATGGAATGTCGGTATCTAAGAGGCGTCACAATGTTGCATGGAGCATCCACAGAAGGATAGTTACACAAGGGACAAGTAACCACAAAAATGAGCGATGGAAAGTCTTGTATTATCTCCATCCAGTCTTTTGGCATGCAACGACCACCGTACCACTGGATACGATGCACAGCTTCGTAAACGCCTACCAAAGTATATATCTGAGTATTTGTATCGGTTCGGTAACAACTCCATTCCAATTATTTTCCGAGCCTCTACTGGAATTCCTAACCCTCAAAGAAAAGGTTGGCAAGTACTTGGAACCCACTGTTACCGTCACCATAAAACATCGAGGTGATATGTAATTTAATCTATCATGATGCTTGGGAATATATTGATGTTGTAATGTCCTTATGAACATTTGTCGCACAAAAAAAAACAAAAGGTTAGCATTTATATGAGGAAAAAATATCTCAATATTTGAAAGAAATAATTGTAACTGAGATGTACCCGACATGTTTAATGACGGGATCGATTGTCGGCCACGACCAGAACCAAAACTTTGTCCTCTATTGTGTCCTCGGTTAGACAACCTAGCTATGGGCTGAATGTAACCAGACTAATCTAGATGAAGGTGAGAGTGCAACATACAAGAAACATAACGCATAACAACAGGATCAAAAGCATCGACAATAGATTGAAAAAATTGGGCGTGCATCTTAGGATGGAGAGTTTAGGTCATCTAACTCTACCGTCCAATCTCCTTTTTTGATTTTCAGTGTTCTCCAAAAGGGATGTACTTGTTGAAATTTGAAGAACTTTCCATCAACGAATGCATCATGAATCTGACACACACATGGTTTGCCGTGAGTCGTACGATACGAATACCCGCACAGCTCGTATACTTGGTCATTCAATAGCCTCATTGGAATCATTTCCTCTACAAACGGTGTCAAATAGTAATGTGATGTACATTCACTCAAATACTGAAACTGAAGTAGTTTGTGCAGCTAACCATGAGTGCGTCTTGATGCCTCCAATGTTTGTTGATCTTTGTCAGCTTCACATCAATATCCGTATTTATCTTACGCCAAATGGTGTCAAAAGAACCATTCGATTAAGATAACTAGTTCTTCAGCATTGCATGTGCACTTTCCACTCTGCATCTTGTTGCGTTGCCAAAATGAAGCTTTTGATTTGTCCACGCCCTCACAAACTTTTCACTATGAATAAGCCAAGTTTCATCCAAGTACTTCGCTACAACAAGATAAGGATGCCCCTAAGATTCCTTCATGATCACCAAAGTATGTTCATATTCTCCCTAAGTCTTAGCTTTCATGATCCAATTCCATTAGCCCTACTTGAACCTTTCACAAATTCTTTTATCTTTGAAATTTTCGATACTTTGTGCTCCATATTAATGTTGATGTGCCACGTATAAAGTAAATGCATAGAGTTAGCAAACATTTCTCAAATAGCTGCTTTAAGCTCAAGTTTTCGATCAATGAAAATTGTTGTTAGTAAAAGATCATTGCCATATAATAACTTTAAGTTAGCCAACACCCAGAAATAGCTACCAATAGTCTTATCTCCTAAATATGCATACACGATCAAGAAATTCTTATTACATAGAGTGATATCACATTCCTACATATCTCAAACAAAGTCAACTTATACGTGTTCGTCTTACAAGTGCAATCCATGCCTATGACACATATATACGTATGTAGGGATGGAAATGGGTCGGATCTGGGTTGGGTCTGATTAGATCCAATCTCATACCCATTTTTTTTTTCAAATTAGACCCATATTTGTCCTAGACCCGTTAGGTCCTAAAATTTCATACCCTAATCCAAATCTACTAGATCTGATAGGTCTTGTATCCAAAATGGATCCTTATCATATTTTTATTTCTATGTGCATATTATTCACATGTTTTATAATTGGATGTATTTTTTACATTCTAAAATTTAAAATTATTTACCGGTTAAGTGTTATAAAGGAATATATATTGCATTATTATGTCAAATGAGAGAAATTAATCAATCCTTTTTTAAGTACACAGTTTTTATTGTTGAAACACTTGCAAGTGAGTGGAAAACAAGTAAGTAATAGAGTAAAAATCCAAAAATGAATTGAAAGTTCTAAACTCAACAGTACTCTGTTATAATGTTTTTAAGATCAAGTACATTGCTATTCGCTAATTTTAAAATCACACAGAATCTAGTAATCTTAAACCTATTTGAATATGTTTGTGAGGGCGTGGCGACGAGAAGCTAGTAATCACAAGCACAAGTTATCACCATACAGAAAAGTATTTACCAAAATTATATGAATATATTAGGCTTGTAGCAGATTGAGAGTGAAAAATGGAAGATGAAGAGGAGAAGAGAAGAAAAAGAAGATGGCGAGACAATGTAAATAAAACTTTAGTTTTAGTTCTAAACGAAGATTATATTTTTAGCTTTATTTTTTTCAAATGCACAGGTCCATGGGTCGGATCTAAATCTAAATTTTTGGACCTAAACCCATATCCGACCCGGATTTAATGGGTCTAAAAAATTAGACCCAAACCCTAAATCGGGTCTGGATTGGGTCTTGGATCCGTTGCCACCCCTATGCGTATGTAACAAGTTCACAAAATCAGGATGAGCTATAAAAGCATGGGTGACAACATTTTCATAGGATTCGGATCAAACCCAATATACGTAGTCACTCTGCCAAGCAAGATGAAAGAACTGACTCACAAAATATCTTCCGTCAGCATCATCTCATCTCATGCAATCATTAAAGTTGTAGATTTCTTGCATTTGGATTATCATCTAGTAGCTGTAATTTCATAGAAACAAGAATAAATTTTGGCTTCGCTTGAACAACAAATATTTCACAGACAAATTTTTGCTCCAGGCTAAGATAACTCATTTGTCGATTGTCCTCAGTATACATTCACAAACTCATGATTGTGCACGCTGTTCTTTTCGAGGCCCTAAACAACGGACCACTTTTCATCAAAACAAACCACATTCATGAGGAATTCACAGCCGCATACCTGGTTTTTTTGTGTTTGGTCGTTCAACTTCATTAAAGTTTCTATTCTTGCCCCTATATCTTTCTCCCCTATTACATCTTAGATAAAGTACCCTGTATTTATACAAAGAGTTGATCATTTAAAACCCTATAGGGACGATTGATTAAGCCCACTAAACTGCATCTTTCTTGGTCAAAAATAATTTCAAAGTGACTAAATGTGGGTAGTACCTAATACCATTGCCACCGAAAACTTCTAAAGAAACTATCAATCAAGAAAATTATAAATACATTATTTCAATATAATTAATAACTAATTAATATTAATTATTATGAACCTACAACATATGAATATACTATAATAATACAAATATAACTTCTACCTTAATTATAACTATTTTATAATGTTAATATTGTAACTACTACAATAACAATACTAATTATAACTTATAATTATTAAGCAAATTTTTAATGTTAATACCAAAGAAAACAATTAAATAACTAACTACCTAAAATCATGAAAATATTAATTATTATTATTATTTATACTTATTAATTATTAAGAAACAAAATAAAAAAAATTTAAATTTATTTATTTTTAAATGGGATGACATACTGACTAGCTCGCATGCCTTAAAAAAAGTATAATTGGGAATTGGACGTTAATGACTCATCAACCATTTCGAGAAAAGGTGGCGGCAGCAGCGGGTGGTGTGGGGGTGGTGCGAGGGTAGGGGGTTCAGTGGTGGTAAGGTGATAAATAATGGGGGAGGAAGGAAATGTGTGAAGGAAATGGGGCAAGGGTGAGTATTGTAATTTGTTTGGAAAGATAGGGATGAAATGATAATTTAAATGAGTGTTTTGAGCGATTTTTGGATGATAAGTAGTGCTCTACAAAAAGGTACGTAGGAGTGAGAATATCCTAATGGGTCTATCTCCTAGTGTATGAAGATTAGTCATTTCGACTTTTCGATTCAAAGCGTGATTTTTTTCTTCTTCTAAGGCGAAGCAAGAAAAAGAAAAATTAGAGAATTTTTTTTTAGCTTTAGTAGCTAGAGAGTAAGCCCTTTAAACTAACATTATTGAAACTTCAAAATAAGAAATAAAACAAAAGACATAACTAGGCATAAATATCTCAAACAAGAGGGTGAAGTTCCTTATTTCCTTCAAGACCATTTTTAGATCTAGGAGAACTTCCATTGCTAACGTGTTATCTGTCTTTAATGATCCACACATTTCCAAATCTAGAAGCTTGATGTATACCTTTCCACTTCTTAAGTTTAGTTTTTATTACAGATTATAGTAGCTCAATCGTCCCTAATTAATAGGTGCATTATTTCAACTCGTAGAATGTCACTACCGTTTCACTAAGATTTCCTAATTACAACTACTCTTCCAAAAGAAGCACGAGGAAACTATATTTCAAGCATCCAAATATAATTTATGTGACTATTAATTTTGTACACTGACGGATTTTTGGTTCAACGTGGAGAAAATTAAACGCAGTACCAGCAGCATGCCAGCATAATGGAGTACTCGTATCATCCATATTGACCATATACACTATAGTTGTGGTGAGACGAAATTTAATAATGTTGATGAAAGTGTAGGTTCTAGAGCTTTAAATAAAACAAATAAGTGGTACTATTCACTGGCTTGGATTGCTGTGATTTTTGAGATTGAGACCTGAGAGCAGCAGTACCTACCCATTACCGAGACAGTGGGGTGCTCACTGCTCTCTGAAGATCAGGAAAGAAAGGAAAAAAAAAAAGTGGGATTTTGCGAAAAATAATTGAATAAACTCCTTTGCTTTTCTTGCACATTCAACAGATTGGTGTTCTTATTAAAGTCATTTAAGGAGTAGGACCACTACTGTAGTAGTCAAATATGGTGTTAATGCCTGCCTTGAACTATGATCTCAGTTGTTCCATATTCAAAGTTGGTCGCCCTCTTTTCTACGACAAATACCAACATTAACTTATTAATGATTGACCCTAAGGTTGCGGTAAAACAGTAAAATGGTATAAACTCAATTGTTTATTATTGTGGTCCATAAATCTTAGCTTACCACTAATTGTGTACTTAACGAACCATGCTATCTGAGTTTGGCTATGTTAAAGATCAATTAAAGCTCGGTCAGATATAGTTCAACTTGAGTTTGAACTGACTCTAAATTTAAACAAACCAAGTTGAACAAGTCTCCATTTGACTCAAAAGCTTGTGAACAACATAATATAGATCCTAAGCAATGCTAGCTTGAGTTGAACAGGTTAAGCTTCAGAGTTGAGCTTGTATCGGACTTGATTAACAATTAACTGGTAGACCTCTTAAATTATGTGTGCTTGATAGTCCCACATAAAAAAAAAAAAAAAACAAAGTACCGTGAATGATTTTATATAAAACATAAATTGGTTCTTCTAATTTGATTAATCACCACTAATCACAACTCTAATCGATTTAATATGAAGCACACCAAAAGTTTCAGAATATCGCAGATTTTCAATCCCATAAAAATACATTAGTGACATGAGTAGTAATATGAATACATAATTGTCAAGTATTGGATAAGGGAAAAATATATAAGATTTTATAAGTAGGAGGTAAAGTCTTCTTCGAAATACCCTAATTGATTATGATCTTCCTATTGTTTGAAAATTCCAAATAACATAGACTTAGCATAAACACACCATTACAATACTATATAGTATGTTAATTTATTGTAGTAAAGATCGTGTAGGACTTAGTCTCAATAAGTATGGCTACACCTTCAATGTGATATAATCAAATATTCACAGGCCACACTCCTCCATCAAAACAAATTAAATATAATTAAAAAACATATATTGTTGCAAATTAAAAAAACACAACATAATTCAAAAACTAACATCAAGCCAAAATGTCACGACAATTTTAAAATTAAACATATTATTAAACTAAATATCTTGGATGTTTTGACAATAAAATTCTTTCACTAATTATCTTCATAGATGAAGCACTAAATTTGATTTAAGCATAGATAATTTGTACTTTGTAGAAAAATTCAACAAGAATGAAGCACATCAACACTTTTCTCAAAGTTCTAATCAACAATACATTTAAAAGTTTTAAACCCTAATGAATCAGTAAAGATCATATTGCTAATAGTTTTTTTTTTTTTTTTTGGCAAGGATATTGCTAATAGTTATTAATCACAATAAATATGACTACACAATTCACTGTACAAACACAGTCATGAATGCAACATCAAAGTGCTATAATTGCAATGACTAAATGAAAATGAAGCTTCTATAATACAGCTATAATATAGAGAGAAGAATTTACCAGGCCAGAAGCTGCATTTGCTAACAAAAAATGGCAGAAGATCATTTTAGAAATCATAGCACAAAATTGAAATTGTTTTTGACTTTCCTCCTCCTATCTACAATAACATGATATAATCAAAATTTTATAGGCAAAAATAGTTAAATAACGAAATAAAACAAATTAAGTACTCAACTTTTTCTTTAATATTCATCCTACTTTCCACGTTTAAGTTATCATTAAAATCTTCCCATATTTGTTTTATTCTTTGTTTGGCATGGTTCTTTTTACATTATCATAAAAGAATTACTGATTTGATTTGGTGGCCTATGGTTGATAATTGAATTATTGATTTGAGTTGATATGATGGTAAAAATAGTTTTTTGATGCAATGATTAAATAGATTAGATTTGTAAATGTAATAATTTTATAAGAGTTTAATAATATTTAGCACATAATTCCTCTCTAATGTAGCATGAAGATAGAAGCTATTGTTCTGCATGCAATCAATATCCTGACATGAGTCTAAATTGACCCAAAAAAATAATAATAATACGATACCTGCAATTTTCTGAAAAACCGCAACATTTAAAGCATCAAGTGTTGTTGCTTTCTGAAAAATGAAACATAAGCAATTTCGGAAAGGAAGGATGGTAGCGGAATTTTACTTTAATTATAGTTATACATAAAATAATGTAGTCTTATCAACTTTAAAGTAGTAAGAGTAGTCACAACATAGTACATACTTTATGTACAAAATACTACCTCCATTATTAAAAGATGCAACAAACACCTAAAATACGGACTCCTAGGCGAAATTTAATAATTATATTTAGAAGATGTGCATGTGATAAAGTAGAGAGATAATAGCAATAATTAAAAGTGGTGGTGAGCCTTTTTCTCTCCAAAAATTTAGCTAATTTTTTTTTTAAGTTTTCATTTCCCTCCATTTCCTTACCACTAAAAAACATTCATTGCTTGGTTCCTCTGTTCATTTGATCCACGGCATTGGAGAGGTTTCATCTCCCTCTCAATAGTGGCAATTTTAATGCCATTACAAAAAAAAAAAAACAATTTCAGAAGAAAAAAAAAACAAAACAAAATTTCAAGAGAAAAAACAATGCTTCCAATTTGGCTTCTTGTGACAACTATAAGCCATTACAACTATTACAAATAGAATTCCCATTAAAGGCCATAGAGTGTGGTTCATGACAACTATCAGCAAAGAGGACAAATCTTCATGCTCCAAATAGTAAGTCAACAAGTCAATCTATCTCCCTTTAATAATCTAAAAAATAAAAAAAAAATAGAGAAGATAATGCATGTACATGGACAACATAATTTGAAAAAATCTGAAAAATAATCAATGTTGACATTATGGATTAATGTAAAATTTCTCACAGGAATGTTTAAATTATGGTATTATTGTTCACATAATCAATGTTCAAATATTCAATAGTCAATTTTCACATAATCAATGTTCACATTATGGTGATATGTTCACGGAATCAATATGGATGAATCAATGTTCTTCATGTATTGATAAGATACTTGAAAAAGAATTTATGAAGTGCCTAAATGAGGACTTTATTAATTTCTCACATAATGTACAGCAAGATAATGCAAACACACAAGTAGAAGTAAATTTAGGGTGTGAAGGAAATCAAGTTCATGGAACACGAAGGCCCGAACTTACAGTTGCACAGAAAAGACAAATCATTGATGAAATGCTATCACAAATGCATAACAAGACCTTGCCAAGAGGTTTATTCTCAAGAACTGCAAGGCAATTTGGGGTTCACAAGTCTACAATGACACGGTTATATCATGACATATACAAGCAAATGGACCAAGGGACTGTTATTGTTGTCAGGAGCAAGAAGTTAGGCGAGATTGGTATAAAAGGAAGAGAGTACACATATGAATTCTTACAGTCAGTTCCTCTATACCTCAGAACAACAGAGAGAGAGTATGCTGCTATCCTTAAGATTTCACATTCTACACTTCACAATTTGAAAACAAGGGGCATACTCAAGACTCATACAAGTACCAAAAAGCCTAGATTCACATCCAACCACAAGATGGCAAGACTTAGGTAGGTTTTGTCACACATAGAACCAGCAATCACTACAAACCCCACCTTCATTGACATGAGTAATGTCATTCACATTGATGAGAAGTGGTTTTTTTAAACCCAAAAACAAGAAGATTTTATCTATTGCCAAAGGAAGAAGATCCTTACAGATATAAACAATCTAGACGGTTTAAGACCAAGGCAATGTTTATGGGTGTTATTGGAAAGCCACTATATGATGCACAAGGGAATTTGATTCATGATGGGAAGTATGGGATCATTTTCTTTGTTAGCAAGCAAGTAGAAAAGAAATCAAGAAAAAATAGGGCTGTAGGAACAATAGAATCAAAGGCCATTCAAAACGTAAACAGATAAGAAATTAGGAAGATGTTGCTAAATGAAGTAATTCCATCTATTAAAAGCAAGTGGCTTAAGCAAATTCCAAAAGATGTGGTGATCCAATGGGATAATGCTAAGCCACATCAAGTGACTAAAGATGAAGAATTTTTGAATGGAATTACTGAAGGGGGTTTCAACATCAACTTTGTATTCCAACCCGCACAATCTCCTTATTTAAATGTGCTGAATTTGGGTATTTTCAAAGTTATTCAATTAATACAACACTATTCTTTTCCCAAAAATTTGGATGAAATGATTAAAAAAGTGAAGAAAGCCTATAATGAATTTGAACCAATTGTAAACAAATACACTTGGAGTACATTACAAAGTTGCATGATTGAAATTTTGAAAGTGAAAAGAGGGAACAAGTACAAGATTCAACATATGGAGAAGCAAAAGTTGGAAAGACTTGGCTTGTTATCCGAACAACTAGAAGTCTGTCAGGAAGTAATAGACCAAGCAGTTAACTTCTTCATTAACAATTTCATTCAAACAAACCAAGACCAGCAAGGAGGAATGAAATTTGAGGTTGATGCAGATAGATATTGGAAGTGCGTATAAAAAAAGACTACCACACATAACCAACATTTTAATGTTGTATTGGGACCTAATGTTTGCAATAATGTTGGTTAGGTGTACTTTTGTATTTTGCAATATGTAGTTTTGAGGCAGTCATGTTATTATACATTTTGTAATGGGACTCAAATATGTAAATCTATTTCGATATGAATGAAGTATTTCTTAATGCATTTATTATGAGGTATGAGTCCATCAGGGGTAACTTTTCTTCTAAAATATTATCAAATCATGTAACCTCGATAGTAATTATGATACACAATAACTAGAGAAAATCACTATTTGAAAATATAAGAAGTTTTTGAGTCCTTTTATCATTTGGACTTAGGAACAAACTCAAATTAAGGGACTCAGTACACCAATGGGACTCAATATAGCACAAACTATCTTGTATAAAATTTGATTTGTCCAAAATGTTTCCATTATGAAATAAAACAGATAAGCATATACACATCATTCATCAATAGCAGTCCCTAAATGTAATGCAAGAATCATGGCTCAATACACCTATAAGACTACCTTGCACCTAATGGGACTTAAATTAAGGCAACAATAACAGGTAACAAGCCACAACAAAAGCCAGTATCAAAAGGCAAAAACAATAAGCTACAACAATAGGCAATAAAAACATCAAGGAACAACAACAACCAACAAAAATAGGGAACAACAACATACCACAATAATAGGCAACATCATTAGGCCACAAGAACA
The DNA here is from genome assembly GCA_026401315.1 of Dysphania ambrosioides. Taxonomy (NCBI): domain Eukaryota; kingdom Viridiplantae; phylum Streptophyta; class Magnoliopsida; order Caryophyllales; family Amaranthaceae; genus Dysphania; species Dysphania ambrosioides. The sequence continues at coordinate 5,743,438 of CM048660.1, read as the reverse complement.
TGCAACAACAACAAGCTACAATTACAACCACAACAACAGGCAACAAGCCTAGGCCACAACAATAGGCCACAACAACAACCAATAAAAACAGGCAACAATAACCAATAACAGTCCATTAGAGGAATACTTTTCTTCTAAAACAATATCAAATCTTATTGCTTTGACAGTAAGTGTGATACACTATAACTAGAGCAACTAAAATTTTGAAAATATAAGAAGTTTTTGAGTCCCTTTATTATTTGGACTATTTGGTCATTGATAAACCCAAATTAAGGGACTCAAATACACCTATAAGTCTACCTTGCACCTAATGGGACTCAAATTAAGGGACTAAATATATGACAAATACCAAATGGGAATAAATATAACATAAACACCAAATGGGTCTCCATCTCCATATCAAATTAAGGAACTAAATTGCACAAGCACTAAATTGGACTTAATATAGCATAAACACCAAATGGGTCTCTATCCCCATCTCCATCTATATCTCAAATTAAGGGACTAAATATAGCATAAACACCAAATGAGACTCAATATAGAATAAACACCAAATAGGTCTCCATCTCCATCTTACCCACAAAAATAGGGAATAACATAAGGCAACAACAATGGCCCACAACAGGCAACAACAAGCCTCAACAGGCTTAACAGGCCACCAACAACATAATCAACAACCATAATTAACAACAACATTTCATAATCAATAACAACAACAAGAGTAGTAACAGGCCACAACAGGAAACAATAGGCCTTACGAAGGCTCAATAGGCCACCAACAACATAATCAATAACCAAAATCAACAACAACAACCCTTAATCAACAACCACAACATCAACAACAACCATATTCAACATGCAACAACAACAGTCCAACCTAGCCAACAACTTATGTTGCTGGCATACATTTCATACAAAAATAATCCTCCACCTTAAACATGATACTAATTTTTAAAAAATAAAGTAGGGTTTGGGGAATGTTACCCAGCAAAATTAGTCAGGAAATTAGGGGGACTCTTTTTTCACATCATCATCAATGGAAGAAATTCTTGCGCCAACACCATAAATCTTTTAAGTGTGAGATAATAAATTCTCCGAGTGGACTTGAAAACCACTTTAGATATGGGTTTTTTCAGGGACTCATTCACTATTTTAGTTGAAGAAACCGACCAAGACGTTCCTCCCAAACCAAACCCTAAACCCAATGACTCAAATTCCAAATCTCGAAGCCTAGAACAGAAGTTCTTGCCGTTACTGTTCATAGCTGGCGTCAGACTCACATAACTGAGCACATCACCTAGTGCCATCAAGGAATAAGCACTCAAGATGTCACGATCTTTGCCTGACTTATACAAGATCTTTGGCCACAACGAACCTTGGTCAAAGGTGTTGATGAGAGCACCGATGAGGCCCCTTTCAACCTCTCCTTTGGTTTTGAATAATGCAAGGTGAAGTGGGTGTAGATCCATACATTGTGGGCGAGATGGAGATGGATGGTGGATGGGATTTCAGTGAAGTGGGTGAAATGAAGATAGACGGGGAGATGGAGATAAACATCTGGATGAGAGATGGAGATGGAGGGGATTTCGGTGAAGTGGGTGAGTTGGAGAAGGAGATGAAAAACTAGGGTTCACAAATGACGAGATGGAGATGGGTATGGACGAGATGGGTTTGGGAGATGGGTTTGGCAGTAATGGATATTGATGGAGTTAGTTGGGAAGATGGGTTATTTTGATGGGAATTGTTAGTGTAGTGATTATAGGATTAGGGTGTATGATCTGATTTAGGGTAATTTAATAAAATCAGTAATCAAATTTGGTAATGTATAACCAAGGTCAGTTTTGTCATTTTACAACCAAAAACTTACTAAAAAGGGTAAAAAGTAAAAATATTACATCTTATATTGAGCATCAAAAAATGATAAATGTTGCAACTTTTAATAAACGAAGGTAGTATATGAAGTGAATATGGACATTCACACAAAATTGATGTCATAACCTCTTACTTTATACTTTGTATCATGATTATAATCAATTATAAATTGGGTTAAGTAAATTTTTTTGAACTTTATCAAACGTATTTACGCATATAAAACATTAAGAGTTCTATCAAACTTTACAACCAGTGCCACCCCTGAGGCCAGGCTAAGGGTGTGATCGCCTAGGGCTCAGGGTTTGGAAGGTTCCAAAAATAATTAAATAAATTATGATTAAATAAATTTTAAAAAATCTTAACTAAAGTTTTAATGATAATTACTTTAAACAATTTATAACATTAAGTTTATGGAGTCTTATAATGAATAAATTTAGTCTCTTGTCAATCTTATTGTGTCATATAATTATACAAATATTTCAAATTTTAAATTTTATTTTTAGTTTTTTGATAAAATTTAATCAAAATTTTATCTTAGTGGATATTATGTATAATGATAATGGTAGGTTTGTATGTATTAGCATTTTGGGTATAAAAATATAAACTATTTACTACATGTATGCTATGGCATTAAAGTTATATTTTTGATTTTTACAGCTTTATGACTTGCTAAATATACCTTTAATATTCAACAAGTCACCCAACTATTGGAGGTTATAAGTATTTTATTAATACTTATTTAAAAATATCATCATTATTCTACTCTATTTGATTAATTTTCTTCTAAAAAAATAATAATGTTTCACTAGTAGACCTTGTCTGTACCTTTTTTTTTTAAAAAAAATTCAATTACTTTTATAACGGCTAAATTATTTTACGGATGAAATTAGTAATATAAAATAAAATAATCATATTATATATAACCATGTATTACTACTCGAAATGGATAAGGAAAAATTTTACGCATAAAACATAAGGGGCCCGTGAATATTATTACGCATAGGGTCTCTAAAATATCAGGACCGTGCTATTTAGAACCTTACTATTTTCTTGTTTCGAATCAAATTATAATAATAGAAAAATGTTACTTTAAAAGAGATACATTTTGTTGGGTAAATGGGTTAGCACGAAAATTTTGTGTACGACGAGGATATTTTAACATCGATGTTTGAAAATTATTTACAATCAATTATCTTATTTTTGTTCTTTTTCAACTCTTGAAGGGGGTAGGTTGGAGACTTGGAGGGGGGGTTGTTGGCTCTTGACAGATGTACTTAAAGTAACTTTTAGATCGAATTTTCAACGAAGACTACAATAGTTTTTGAACTCATTCTACATATTCTCTCCTTTATCAATGGGTGGCTAGGGTGGACAGTACACCCACCCACTTCAAAAAAAATGTACATCACGTATATGGAAAAATGTACATAGTACAAATGCGAGTTATGTACATTCCACATAACTCACATGTGTACTATGTACATTTTTCATGTACGTGATGTACATCTTTCATGTATGTGATGTACATTTTCCATATACGTGATGTATATTCCACATAACTCACATGTGTACTGTTTACATTTTTCATATACGTAATGTATATTTTTCATGTACGTGATGTATATTTTCTTTTGGAGCGGGTACACCATGAGCATGGTGCACCTGTGTGCACCTTCGAATTTGCGCTCCTTTATAACTGACTATATCGATTATTATTTATTCTCTATATTTAATTTTAATTAATTACTATATTTTTATTTTTGAAGTTAAAGTTTAAATGCTTTGACCATAAATTCTAGTTATATTTCAACAAATAATATATTCAAGTGAGATTTTATTAGGTACATCTCGATTTAAATTTTTATAAATTTTAGAATATCAATTTTTATAATTTTTTGTCTTACAAATTTAGAGAAAAGACGTTTTAATCTGCATCTTGAATATCGTAAATAATCAAATGTAGCAAAAAAAATAAGATAGAGGGAGTATTCTTGATATATACATATCGTTTCTTACAATCTTATAAAATTTTTTTTTCTACCCATTAAGCAACTTTCAACCCACATATCCACAACCTCAAGTTTAAGAGTGGTAATTAAAGTACTTTAAAAATTTAATATATCATTATATTATAAAGTTTTCGTTGGTTAATAGTTAAATAAATAATTTGAAGCATACCAACATAAGTTATAAAGCAATTTGATGCTATAGGGAAGGTAAAACTCACAAGGGAAGTTCATCGTAAAATATTTGAATTTGCAAACAGTGTAGTTTTACATGTTAAACTCGGATGAATGATTGCATATGCGTGCGTGCAGGTTGAATAGTCCTGGTTTTCAAGTGAAACGCAGCGAAAAAAACACAGCAGAAAGCTCAGGAATGTAGGTCGATCTAACCTTTCGATGGACTGGTAAACGTTTGTGAGTTACAAATGCCCTCTGAAACACTGTAGTTTCCATTTCCCATCCACAAGACCCACATTCAATAAATGGGGTTTTCAATATTTTGCTTTGTGAGACTTATTGACAAAACTTTTTTTTTTTTTTTACTGTCTTTAACCGTGGATCAATTTTTTTAAGAGAGCCCACATTTTAATTAACTATACTAATTGACATTCACGTCGTTTGTTTAGTAATAGATTGTTTTCCTTAGTTTTAACATGTCACATTCAATACAGAGACTGTGTTTTATTTTATAGATATAAAAATACCGATCAGAATTGATGTGAAAATTATGACCCTCAATCATAAGAAATAGACAAGAATTTTCTTGAGAGGTGAAAGTAATTATGAAGAGTTTGTGTCAAATGCTAGCATATGCTATACAATTTTCAATCAGGGAGGAGTTTGTATTCTTTTATGGATTAATATGTCCTCTAAACAAATGAGCTTTGTCAAACTTCTAAATTTGTGAAACATCACATGTCAATGTTCCACATTGACAATATAAAAGAGATGTCTCCTTATTGCATATGGTTTTAGTTAGGTGAAATTATCTGTCTTGCTCTCTCTTCTCATTCTCATGTAAGTATCTATATTGGCAAACTAAAAAAGATGTATCATTATTTTCATATGATTTTAATTATGAAAACCATATCAAATCTTATAAAGTAAACTCTTTCTCATCATATGAGTATCCACGTTGAGCAACTAAGATTAAGAAATGTATCCACTATATAAGATTAAGAGGAGAATTTCTGATATCCATATGATTTTAAAGCGAAACCTTTTTTAATCTTTTAAAATGAATGCTTAGTTTTTAACAAATCTTTAAATGTGCAATTTGATGGGAGGTTCATATTGGCACCCATACACCATGCACCATTTATGAACAGTAACAAACAAAGGGACAGGTATGAGTCAAATTAGACACTTTTTTGGAACACAATCAGATCCATACTCCCCATTATCATTTTACAATAATTCCACCCTATCTTCAGGGATAAACATGGAGCCGTGGTCCTTTGAATCTCATTTATGCTAGATTAACCACCCTAGTCTTGTGGTTCATGATTGAGCGATATAATTACCATAGGTTATGAGCGATATATATGATTTTTTTTTTTTTACTTTTCTTCAGTTTCAAACGTGGCAAATTAGTATCAGTACTTGCCTGTACTATAGCTCCTATAATCCTAAATCTTCTTTTGCAGCCAATAAAGTGTAGGGTATAGCATGTATATTCTCGTTTAAATTCTCCTCAGCTTATCGTCTCAGGGAAAAGAAGCAATTCAACTATTTACAAAGAACCTCCATTTAAACAATGCAAAAGCAGAGTAGGTAATTATGTGGGTCAAGGGACAAGGGTTGTGGAGGTCTATCGTTTATGGCCCGCTCTTTACCTTAAGTTTATACTGGTGGAATGTTTGGATTTATCAGGTTTTGGTTGTTTAAGATTTAAAAAATCTGATGTCAATTAGATTAACTGTTGTTAATTCTCATTTTTAATTTGTAATGATTTGTGTTATCATTGTGATCAAAATTCCTTTATCTAAAGATTGCTCCCGAAACGGAAATTTTGGGGGTTCATAGCATGTTAAGATGTTTGAGTTTCTCATGTTCTACAGAGAAACTCCGTATATCCATTCAAGAGGGTCCCAAGTCACAAAAATGACTCATGATGCGTGCGCGCAACTCTAGTTGATCACAAGATCTTTGCAACCAATTTGTGAAATCCTTACCCATTCGATTCATTTTTTGCCTTTCAAGTTATACAGATCAATCAATGACTTTTCATGGTTTGTATATTAATCAGTTTGTAAGAGCAAGTAAAACTAGTATTGTTAGTTTCGTGTGTGTTAAGGGTTATGACCCGAATAGTATAACTTATAATAATAGTTGTAGTATTAATGTTTGTTCTAACTGACGTAAAAAATTACTCCGTATTAGAACATGCCTTTATCAAGAGGAAAAATACATGTGGGGTGATGGATTAATGGCTAATAAAAGAAGCCAAGAGGGGACCTATATCATGTGCAAACCTTTGACAAAACCAATACTCCAATAAGTAAAGCGGGGTTGTAAGACAAATTACACAATCAAGGAAAACCCCAAAATAAAAAGGCTGTAAAGTGTAACAAAAAAGTAGTATAAGTCTCAAATTATCTTTTTTGTAGCTAATATAGTAGAAATTTATTTCAAAAAGGCAAAAGCATGGGGCAAGTATTTACATGCATGCATTTCAAATATCATCCCACTAGCAATCAATCATGATATCCATTATTCCATCTCTGTCCTCAATTTTCTTCCGATCATTACAGTCCCATCCTTGGATTCATCATTCATCCCAAACTTCAATTATTTATATATAGACTATACTCTATAGTTCTTAGTATTCCGTGGTCTATACATGAATGCAGCCATGCTAGAACAAAACTAAAGGGGTCACATAATATTGTGCTGTCTTTTCTTCAGTGTTACATGCCTGCTGTAAATCATGCCTGAAAGTTCAGGAGTAAACGCAAGTGGTAATAGACTTATAGTAAGACTGTAAGAGCATAAGAACCAAACTTTACTGGTTAAATACTCAAATAGTTTTGTCGTGAATAGGGTCTTTTAATATAATCCTTTTTAGTTTTAAAAAATATATAATCCTCTTTCTTACCTTATGAAAAAAGTAGGTGTGTAAGCGAGTGTATATATGTCAAATGGATTAAGCTAATAAACGAGATTTTCCTAATTCATACATGAAGTAAATTATATCATGATATTGATATTTCAGATGTATTTATTATTATATTAGATATAAGTATTGTTATATCAAATATAAGTATTGTTAAATCAGATATAAAAATACAGAAAAACGTATATATTAAGTATAGACATTATGATCTCAAATATAGAAATAAAATTACAATATCTCACGATATATTTATATCAGTTATAAATTAGAAATTTCTCATTAATAAACTGAGTTTGGGGACCCATTTTTGCACACTTAAAGTTAGTGGTACACAAACCCTGCTAGCATCAAAGTTAATAAGTACATTGTGTATACTATGCTCTACTTGAAGAACATTATATATATATATATATATATATATATATATATATATATATATATATATAATGATAAGATTCAACGCTAAATATTTCATGTGAAAAAAGGATCACTATAACAATAAAATAGTCACTATGAGTTAAAAAAAATGGTCTCTATATATACGTAAAATATCATGCATTAGATTTATAAGATGAAAAGCTAAGATGTCTTCTTTTCTTAACTTTAACCTGTTTTTTTGTGTGCGTGAGACTTTCGAATCATATCTGAAATTAATTAGTCTCATTTTAATTGTCGGCTAAAAGTTTGAAATTGTTTATAATAATTAAATAAATCTGATTTTTTTTTTTGAAAATCTAAAATATGTGAAACCATCCGAAAAATCTAAAAGACTTTGAAATTTTCTGAAAAATCTAAAATTTATTTCTGGAACTTATTTTAATTATTTTAATTTATTTTTACTTAGTTTAAAAAAATTGAATAAAATGGATCCCAAATTTTTTAAAGAGAATATTTGATTATCAGTTAATCATTTATATTATGATTGGAGAGTTTTAAGGAATTGATGATTTATAAAAGAGGACAGAATTATACTTAGCACAATGTAAAGTGGGGCAGGACAAGATCGAAGATCCAGGTGGAGGAGATCCTAAAAGTCCAAAAAAAAAAAAAAAAAAAAAACACATGAATGATGGTTTGAACTCTTGGAAGGTGAAAAAGAAATGTAATGAGAAGAGAAGAGATGAGATGAGATGAAAATATGAAATGCAATTTGAAAAGATTGGTCCTCTAATCATGCGATGGAATTCACGGGTTCCTCAATTTCTAACAGAATACTTGTACTCTTATTATGTGTATTCAGAAATTACACTGTGATGTCATTATGATTGGAGACCAACAAAATTTGTGCCATTTTATTTAATTTCTCTGTTTTTTAACAGTAAAAAACTCTCATACAAATTGATCAATTAAGACAAATATTAAGAGATAAAGAAAGTAGAATTTAGTATTATGACTATTTAATTCAACTTATTAAATTTATTTGCCTAATTTTAGTAAGTCTGAAATTTTTTTTAAATTATTTGAAAAACTATAAAATTGTGTGAAATTAAACTTATTTTATAATATCTATTTTTTGTTAAACATATTTATTTTAGTTTATTTTATTTTTGATAAATTTTTTTTTTTTTTGTTAACCTTATTTTAGAATTACAAAATAAGTCAAAAATAAATTAAATAAAATACACCACATGAAGTAGTTTAAATTTTATTATTATCCTATGCACAAAACAAAACATCCCTTTATTTTGTTATTTTTCTAAGATATGGCGACCAAAAACCCGAGAGAAAACATACTGGAAATTGATCGTACGATATTTCTTGTATCACAAAAATCGTCCAATCCCTGTTAGCACGTGACAAGTAGCATGTATTAATATACGTACAAGGACACAAGCCTAAGACATGTGCGGGCCCACTCAAATTTGGTGATGGTGTGAATACAAAGACGATAGCGTATGTGTTGCAACTTAATTGAGTCACTATAAAATATTTACTAGTTTTATGAGCCAGAATCAATTTTCGAGCTTTAGCATATCCAACCCTAATTACAACTTCATAAGTATTCAAATTAAGAAATTAAATGTTTGAGATTTACTTAATTTTTTTTGAAATGGCTAAATTTCTTTATAGCAATTATTTTTTTTAATAGTTAATGTCCAACTACAATTTTTTAGAAATACATATACTGTTTTATCCACACATATTTTTTCAGACGACATCGAATTATGTTCCAATCATTTACTTATTAGGGATACCACTTAATTGTCATCTTTTTCCTATAGTATATTGGCCATATCACCACTTGCAAGAAAATGGAACAATGTTACGACTAATTTTGGATGGAGAAAGTTTTTGCAAATATTTTATTATCAATTATTCCCTTTATTTCTTTTTATTATTCTTAGGAATCAAAGGAGGAATCAATATAAGGTAAAATCTAATAAGAGATGAATACACTAGTAGAAATTAATAAATATGTGACGGATTTTTTAGTACTATATGCGGCGTCAAAAGACTAGCAGCATTTAGGATTGAAGCAAATTAATCAAATTATTTTGCGGCATAAAAAATACGCTGCAAACCATTAATTAAAATGCGACGGGTATAAGAAAAAACGCCGCATATTAATGATTAATATGCGACGGTTCTAGGCTTAGTGATACTGCATATTATTACATTCTCAGGATTACAAAATTTTAAAAATCTATTAATAAGCGGCAATTTAGGCTTAGTGACACCACAAATAATTGAATTTGTTTTATATACCTTAATTTGGTCCCTACTACGCCCAAGTTTATACACAAGGATAACCTGATATATACAATTCTAATAGTAGAAAAACTCTGCTATTACATTTGCAATTACCAACCAAAGTATATATACATATGATGATTTCAAATTCATTTATATACTCATAGGGTCATAAAAATCACCTATTAAGTGACATGAAAATTATGACCCAATAAATGAACATAATGTACAAATTAGAATACACAAAAAGGTAAGATGCATATTTAAAAAAAGTTATCTATCCAATACTTGGCCAATTTTTTATGGACCACATAGATTTCTTCATTGGAGAAGGGCTCCTCGTTGAATCTTTTGCATACCTAAAATTGATTACCATATCATTAAAGTATATATAAAATGCAATGTATTTCAAAAGTGAAGTTCAAACATGGAATTTTCCACCCAAAGTTGTATGATCAAAAAGATTTTCTAGATTTAAAGATCTTGGTAGTTTGATGTAAAATAGGAGGAGCATATGACACTAACTTATGACATATGATCCCAATTACGAATCCGACCTATATTTCAAGTTTTTATGACATGTTTTAGGGTAAATATGTCATTTTTACCCAAAACCGCTCATATTTGACCTACTTTGAGTCATATCGTCCTATTTGAAGTGTTTGTGCCATGTTCTAGGGGAAATACGCTATTATCGACCCAAAACCGCCCTATTTGACCTATATTGACTCATATCAATGTATTTCAAGTGTTTAGGGCATATTTTACCTAAAACTGCTCCCATTTGACCTACTTTGACTCAAATCGATGTATTTCAAGTGTTTATGACATATTCTAGGGTAATGACGTCATTTAGAAAGGGAATAAAGGACGTAATAATGTATGAGATGATGGTCACTTGAACAGTTGGATAGGAGAATAATAGTAAGAATGGGCGCCAAATATGCATGCAAAATAGCAAAAGTACAACATAATTCAAGGGAGTTTCATGAACCAACCCTATATTGTTATAGTAATTTCATGAATCGTCCTATTCAAAGTATTTAGGGCATGTTCAAGGGAAATACGCCAATATTGACTCAAAACTGCTCCTATTTGGCCTATATTGACTCATATCGATGTATTTCAAGTGTGAAGGCTATTTTTTTTTACCCAAAATAGCTCCTATTCAACTTATATTAACTCAAATTGTCCTAGTGTTTGAGGCATGTTTATGAGGGAATACACTATTGAGGATACTCAAAATGATGAAATTATGGGCAAAAGCTCTTACCTTCGCCATGAGCATTCGTTGAGGACATCAAGCACGAAACGCATCATGAAGTAGCCGCACTCAGTTCCCCCATGTTGTTGAGCTTAGTTAAGGTTTTGGGCCTTAGAGTCATCCAAAGTCATAGTGTCTACAAGAAGCTGTAACCAACAAATCCAGAATAATGATTACATGTCATTGGGTGAGAGAAATGCATGCCTTGAAAGTGAAGTGGAGTTATTGAGGGCTCAACTTAAGGACCTTCAAATAAGGTTCATTATGCAAAGAGGAGATGACCCCTTCTTGACATAACATAAAAGAGGAGCTACTGCACCCGTTGAGGACGTCAAGCACAAAACGCATCACAAAGTAGCCGCACTTAATTCCACCACGTTGTTGAGACCACTATGAATTACAAAATATAAATGTTAGTCATATGATAGTATTATTTTACAATGTTTTAGTTAATCAATTTACCGTCACTTCTATCCATGTCGATGTAGCTTTCCGGCTCATTCTCCTTGCAATGTAAGTCTTTTGAGCACACTGGAAAATGACATTGATTAGTTTAAAAGTTCAATTTCAACCAACCTTAGCTTGCAATGTAAATATATTGATAACACTTACTAATTAATAATCGCCTTTAACTTATTATTGCGCTTTGACCAAGCCAAATTGAAGAAGTAGATTTTCTCACTGTCCACACAAATGACTAAAAGCATCTAGTGTACACTATATAATAAGCAATAAGTAATTAGCATTATGTTTACATACTAATAAATTATCTTACTCTAAAGTAAATGTATAAGTAATTAGCAATATGTTCACACATTAGATTCAAATGCACCGTTCGAACATAGGGGCGATAATGAACTTCAACATAGCTTGTAAGGCTTTCGTGAATGCAAAATGAATGTACGTCTTTACCTCCTCCATGTTGCCATCGATTCTTGCATCCAAAGTGGCCTCAGGACACAACCAAACAACTAATGAGAGTAAATCGCATGACATGCAATCATCTTGGAGTGCCCTATATAATTATGAAAAGCATTATTGAAATGGTTTAGAAATTAATAACTATACGACATAAGTTAACCTATATCCTAATTGTGTATACCTTATTAAGCATTGAATAAAAGGAATGTTCAATTGAGCTCCCTGTAAGAATTGGGTGATGTCAGCTTTGTCAAGCCACGCTGTTCCGTCTTAAAAGTAGTGGAATAAGGCTCGATCCAACGGCACAACAATGGTATCATCTTCCTTCATCATGGTCGCACATTAAAGTAGCCACTTGAACTCGAGACTAAGAGAAGCCACTACATCTTCAGTACGAAGTGGTCGATTTTCTGCAACTGACTTCTTTGAGGCTGGTTCATTGCTTCCAATAACCTCATCAGCTGATATCCCCTTCATCTTCTTAGCTTATAGAGTCACCTAAAAAGGAACAAATCGCACAACTTTAGTCATAGCAAAATATAATTATAGATAAAATTCGATTGAATCTTTAATTTCTGCCGCAGTTATGAACTTGATCAAAATAGAGGTCATTGCACAAAAGTACTAATTGCGTCATTCAATGTCTCCAAGTCGTACTGTGGAATCGAGACCGGTAGTGCTGCTCCTTTGAAGAAGTTAGGAACAATCTTAACCATCACCACTGCATTTCCTTCAAGCCTTGTTTCTTGGGAGAGTTCGTGTAAACTGCTGGCCTGACTGACCTAGGTACATGACACCACCAGCCATATTGTAGATCATTTCCGTACTTGGATCTTTTAGGAGTAGACGGAAACTGGTAGGATCCTAAAAATTGAATATAATATATCAATATTATAAATCATTTGTAATACAAACATTAGTTATTCAATATAAAAATTTAAAAAGATCATATAACACACCCTTAACTAGAGAGTAGAGACCCGTGTACCTTGGGATGCTAATTGCTCAACGCTAATACCTGTCTTGGAGTATGGAGAACAACTTGTCCTTCATGATGGCATCAAACTACTGTTTAAATTCTTCACGGATTTGAGCTTTTAAAGTCTCCTGATCTTCCATTGAAACTCCTCTTTGACTTGGTTGTCTTAATCTCGGTGGAGGCGGCCCAAAAACTTGTGTGTACCCAATATTGATCCTTCCTAGTTCAACATAGCGTCCAAGGTGATTTAGCTTCCTAATATCCATAGCTAATGCATCTTGTACCATCACAAGAACGAATTCCCCTTGAATTTGCTTATCTCAAAATTCCAACTGGAAAGAAAAAGTAAAAGATTAGAAATGAATGTCAGATATTATAAAAATTGGGAACTATACTGATTTGCAAATAGAATTCTTACGTATTTTTTAGCCAAACCCTGCGTCTCTTTGTTTGGAATTACTCTTTCCTCAGTTTTTTTGTCCTTCTTGTGCCTTGAACAAAACAAGGCATCCCCATGACTTATCTGTATGGTGTTTGATTCCGTAGAAAAAGGTCCCGTGCAAGAGGGATAGAAACCTTCTACTATCCATTGTTGCCTTACGTCGTTGTAGCTTGATTGTCCAAGGTAATGGGGATGAATGTTCATCTTGGCACTCTTGCTTGCCTTCTTGTGTTCGGCCTATCAACAACATAAAGGTAAATACATAAAAGTACAATAGAAAGAATTTTTCAAAATTGAATATTTAAAAGTATTTAGCATACCATTGCAGTTTCAGTCATCTTGTTATTGACAAAAGGTTCCCAATTGCCTTCCTTAATATGTTTCCAGATTTCATAGGGCAACCTCATAGCTTCTTTTTTGGATACCTTTCTCATCTTGGTAATTCAACCAGTCACCAACTTTGATTTGAAGTCCCAAAATCTATCGGCTACTGCAGATGAAAACAACTTCTTCAGCTAGGGGATGTCTAGAATGTGAAACAAAGCCTAAAATAGAGAAATTGGGTTAGTTTTATTTAGTAAGGTAGTTTACACAAACATTTAAATAATTAAGATTATGTTAGGAATGCGTACCATTGTGTCCACCCACAAGGTTTGCCGAAGTCCCTTATTTACTCCCGACTATTCCCTCATTCATTGATAATATAACCGACCCTAAAATAAATGATATGTAAACTAATAAAAAACTGGAATTAGGAATCAATAACACATCAATCCATTCTAGGGTTTAACCTAACCCTAGAATAAAGAAAATTACTCTAGCATATTGAATAAAATAACAAAAGCATTATAAAGTAAAAACATGATTAATAATAACAATAAGAGAAGAGAAAAGAGAAAATAATACTTGAGATTGATTAAAAATATCAATGGATTTGTACACCAAAAACTTGCTTCAATGAGTGCAAAAGAGAAATAACCAAAATCAAGCTATCAAAACCCTAAAGCTCCAACAACGAATAACTAAAACTAAGAATAATAAAAACTAAAAATAATAAAAACTTAAGAACTAAGGAAAGAAAATCAGAAAATTTCTAAAGATAAGCCCAAAGTGGCGTGTAAAACACCACTCTAAATAAGTCTAAAGCAACTTAAATTCCCCTAACCTAGCTAGTACCTAATGACTAGGTTTTAGGGCTACAAAAATATTCTTTCAAAGTAGCTGCCAAAGGGTTGCAGCACGGAATGAAGGATTACCACTAAGGTGTGGTACATGCTGTAGAAAATCATCATTTGAGTGTAGATTTCACTCCACACCTAGCTTGGAACAATCGATAGCTTACCACTAGCTACGTTGCAATATGTCTTAAAAATTCCTGAAAATAAGGAAAATGATCGACTTGTATGCTTCAAAGATGAGTTAAGCGATAGTCTTACAATGTCAAGAGAGCTCATAGTACGTTAAAATCCTACAAAATAAAGCAAAATATACCTGAGAAGAGCAATATCAGAATATATGAAATAAAAGCTCATAAAAGAGGAAAATATGGAGGAAAGTTTATAAAATAAGATCATTTAAGACATTAAAACCAAGAATAAAATCATGTTATCAAGACGCCACCTACCAATGGGCCGATGCAAATGATCGAACTCTAAATATATTGGCTCGGGCACTCTAAGGCTCCTAGTCAGACCTTTGGGTTGACCTAAGCTCCAAGCACCACCCTTCCCCTTCCCTCTTTGAATACAAGGGGATGACAATGTTCATGTGTACATCATCCCCTAAACCTGCTTCCGCTTCAGCAATCATCTCATGTTCATCGAACATACGATCGATTCTCTGAACTTCTAACTCAGTAGCTATGTCTTCTGGATCACCTCGGTTTTAAGGTGAACATCGTAGTCAACATATACTCATCAACACTAAAATCTCTGTCACTAGCCATGATGTAAGATAGAAACTGCATTAAAGAACAATAGTTCAATGCAAACTAAGTCAGTGAATCGTCCAACATTAGGGCCAAAAAGAAAATAAAGCAAACATTAACGTAACTACAAAATAATACCTAGAAAATGAATACTACTCATCAATAGTAAGTCCTTCATGGTGATCCATTCTCATATAATTTCTTTCTGTTTACGGTCCATCCAAGTCATCATAGTCTTTCTCATTAGTGACATCACCAATTCCCAGGATATTTCATTTACCAAGGACAATAATAGCCTATCGAGGGTCATTTGTGTCTTTGATGTAGAATACTTATTTATCTTGTGATAAAAGTATAAACGGTTCCTCCGTATCATGCATCCAACTCATGTCGACTAAATTCCAATTTGATTCATCTTTCTTCACCGAACCACGTCGACTAATATCTATCCAATTACATTGAAAAGGGGAATATTAAAGCTACATTATTAAAATTCTCATATCTCTTGAATTATCCCATAGTAAGATAAGGTCGCATCAAGTGGTGCTTTATCTTTTAAGCTAGCATATTCTTGAGAAGAAGCCACTATTAAAACACCACTATTTTGAATAGAATTTGATTTCTTATCCCAACATTTAGTGTAGAAGGTATATCCATTGATATTATACCCCTCAAAAGATAAAACAGTTGTCCAAGGGCCATAAGCTAACCACTTGATTGTATTAGAAATGTTATGTCCTGTTTCAGACAATTCATGCATAACTTGTTCATGAAACTAATTAATAAAGGTGTTGTTGGGTTCTTACATCAATGCTTGTTCACCTTTAGAAGGGTACTTCACCTTTAATTCATTCACATGCCTTTCTAAGTAAGGATGAACCTCTGTGATATAGTGCAAAACAAATAAATGAGCTTGTCTCTCTTTTGGCAATGGAATTAAGACCTCCTTAGAACCCACGGTGTCGTGTCCTTCGAGCCTTCCTTCATGCCTCGATTTTGATAACCCAATTGCGTCCCCCTTAGATAAGAAATCACTAAGAAACTCACTTTCCTCCTCTGTGGTTATACCTTATTATACTACCTTTAGGATGTACTGGGTTTCTCACCTTCTTCTTTAAAGTAACCATGTATCTCTTGAAAGGATAAGCCTATCTTAGGAACACTAGACCACACACCTTGATTTCTCGAATCAAACGAACAACTAGATGTACCATAATATCAAAGAACAAAGGTGTAAAATACATCTCTACTTGACATAAGGTCGTAATAACATTAGCCTGTACTCATCCAAACATGGCAAATCAAGCTCCTTAATGCATATTGTATTGGAAAAAGAACAAAGTCTAGTGATAGAATCCCTAACATTCTTGGGCAAAATACGATGGATGACAATAGGTAGAAACACTTGCATCATAACATGACAATCATTAGACTTCATATCTAATAATTTCAAATCTTTCATGGACACAAATTTCTTCAAATTTGATGAGTACTCACTACCTAATCCCATATAAACACTCACATAATATCCTTTTTTTTTGCTCGGGACAAAGTGTAACAAACCGAAGGAAGATACGTGGATTTACCTTTTCCATTCGTAGGCGCTCTGTCATTAGGAAACAACTTGAATCGAATCTTCAATATTTGCATATCCCTCTTGACATTAGGTCCACCGTTGGTCTTACCAGGTATATTCAACACCGTCCCTAAGATGGCATCACAAAATTTTTTTGTCTATATGCATAACATCAAGATAATGTCTAGCGGGTAAATACTTTTAATACTCAAGTTTCCAAAAGATTGATTGTTTCTTCCATAACCCCTTAGCATCTCTGTGTTTTATAGTTTCCCTGAACACATTATCCATTCCTTTCACAAGGTCATAAACCTCACTTCCTACGTTGCTCACTTTACCATCAAATGAGGTATTTATCTTACGATAAGGATGAAACCTATTCAATAACTTCTGGTGCATGAGATACACATGTTTTACACAATATGGCAAGTATATTGAGTCCATATCATCCATACAAATTAGGCAGGCTTTCTTTCCTTTCACCTTATACCCCAACAAGTTCCCATATGATGGAAAGTCATTAATGATACATAATAACATGGCACGGAGTATATAAGTCCCTTCAGCGTATGCATCATACACAGATATACTTTCATCTCACAACTGCAAATCTTCAATAAGGGGAGCAAGATAAACATCAATGTCATTCCTAGGTTTCTTGGGGCCTGATATTAGAAGTGATAACATAACATACTTACGCTTCATGCACAACCAAGGAGACAAATTATATATCACTAACAAAACTGGTCATGTGCTATGTTGACTGCTTAAGGTACCAAAAGGATTCATTCCATTCGTGGAGAGACCGAATCATAGGTTCCTGTCTTCCTTGCTAATAGCACTGAAAGATTCATCAACTATTTTCCACTAGGGGGAATTAGCAGGATGTCGAATCGTCTCATCTTTCTACCTCTTCTCTGCATGCCATCTCAAATTTTTTGCATCGCTTTTAATAAAAAGCAAATACTTGAACCTCAGTATTATGGGATGTTACCATAACACCTTTGGCGAAAGACCTTTAATCCCCATTTTAGGTTCTACCCCATGTGGGAGCTTGTAACATGACTGCCCACGTCTAGGATATTGAATGAATTCTACATATTAATTTTTATACAATATGAAATCATTTGGAGAAGCATCAATCTTATTTTACTCTAATCCCAGGGGACACATTAGCTTCTTCGTATAGTACGTAAACATATGCAAATCATTTCCCTATGGAAACATGTCCCTTAATACTTTCAACAAGGCCGTGAAACTTGTATCAGTCCAACCATATTTCGCTTTCGAGTTGAACAACATTGATATGGCGGACAACTTAATGTATTTGGAACATCCAGGATGCAACGGTAAGTATGATATTGACTAAAAAATTGATCCTTAATCCCATCAAGAATTTCATATATTCGATCTTCATCATCAGGGTCATTATCCTCTAATTCATCATCCCCATCATCTTCCTTCTCGGCATCAACATCTTCACCTTTATCAAATTCCAATTACCCATGATGCTCTAATTCAACATTATGAATAGGAATTTTGTTAGAACATAATTCCATGTCATTAAGAGCAGGAACCTCAACATGCCATACCCATACATGATATTATTGCCTAAACACACGTTGAGTCACATGGTCCCTCAACTCTCTTATACTAGTAATTGTATTCACATTATCGGATTTAACACAAGGGAAACACACCTCATCATCTCCAATGTTATTTAGGTGTTTTAACGCTTTTCTACAAAAATCCTCAACTCCATTCATGAACTCTAACGAAGCACTATTACCATACATCCAATTACGATCCATAGTTTGTGTCATGCCCTATTTGACATGAAAGAAATCAAATAACAACCTAATCAATACTTATTTTACGCATATATATATATATATATATATATATATATATATATATATATATATATATATATATATATATATATATATATATATATATAGGGGTGGGTTCATGTGAGAACCCCCCCTAATATGAGAACCCTTTTAAGGGTGAGAACCAATCTAACACCACACACATTGACAGATCTAATGGATGGCATTTAACTGAACATAATGGCAAATCCGTAATTAACCCAAAAACTGACAAAAAGCATGTTCTTCAAAAATGTGACTGACACTTCGGTAAAAGGAAACACACATCACTTTTCATTCACTTTTCATTCACTTCGGTAAAAGAAAACATACTATAATGGTTAATTTCTAATTCTAAACGCTAGATAATTAGTTCAAAATAGTTTGGTGGGCATTTCCAAAATACTGAACATCATGTTCTAAAGTAGTGAACATCATGTTCTAAAGTAGTGAACTTGATGTTCTAAAGTAGTTAACTTGATGTTCTAAACCTTAATGGACTGAAATTACTAAATGTTTTATTTCCGTAATTCTTGACTAATGTTCTAAATTAGTATATATAATGTTCTATAAGAGTCAGCATAATGTTCTAAACTATTAAACATATAATTATACTCGTATAATTTCATAAATTCACTCATTTCAAAACCAACATAATATACTATAATGGTTAATTTAGAAAATATTTAGTAATCAACATAATATACTATAATGGTTAATTTCTAATTCTAAACGCTAGGTAATTAGTTCAAAATAGTTTAGTAGATATTTCCAAACTAATGAACATCATGTTCTAAACTAGTGAACATCATGTTCTAAAGTAGTGAACTTGATGTTCTAAACCTCAATGGACTGAAATTACTAAATGTTTTATTTCCGTAATTCTTGACTAATGTTCTAAATTAGTATACATAATGTTCTATAAGAGTCAGCATAATGTTCTAAACTATTAAAAATATAATTGTACTCATATAATTTCATAAATTCACTCATTTTAAAACCAACATAATATACTATAATGGTTAATTTAGAAAATATTTAGTAATCAACATAATATACTATAATGGTTGATTTCTAATTCTAAACGCTAGGTAATTAGTTTAAAATAGTTTGGTGGACATTTCCAAACTACTAAACATCATGTTCTAAACTAGTGAACATCATGTTCTAAAGTAGTGAACTTGATGTTCTAAACTAGTAAACTTGATGTTCTAAACCTCAACGGATTGAAATTACTAAATGTTTTATTTTCGTAATCACATGAGGTAAGATCCAACCACTCATTAATTTTTCCTTAATGTCTCCCTATTTCATATCACATGAGGTAAGAATCATTTGCTTCTTCCTTGCATTCTCCTCTATTTGGAACTCTCTCTGCATGAATATGAGATAAAAAAACATATTAATTTCATAGTTTTATGTCCTATCTATAATACATACAATACTTATAGAATGAAAACAATTAGTTACCTTAGCATCTTCCCACAAAGTGTCCTTCAATTCACTCCTTGTGAAACTTCACTCTGGCCTTTCGTGTTAATTTACACCATAGCCCAGAGTATTTAGTGCGATGATTTTTGAATTCCTTTGCCCAATTTTTGATAGGTCTATTGTAATCATCCCATTTGAGCATCCTCTATACCTCAGGGATTTCACTAATCCCTTTTGATGGACCTCTCCTAGGTCTTTTTCTACTTTGAGATCGTTGAGTATCTACTCTGGAATCTAGCCCTCTCATCTCTTCGTCCTCCTTTGCTGAGAATCTACAATATTCTAATTCATATTGAATCTCTTAACATAATTACGAGTAAAGACAAAAAAAATTGACATAACTTCAATAGTAAAGATGACAATACTTTCCCACAAAAAATTCGATAGTGTTTTCCTATAATGGGACTATCCCCACAAGTTATACCATTATTTCAAACCTATTTTATCATAAACTCAT
Organism: Dysphania ambrosioides; assembly: GCA_026401315.1. Classification (NCBI taxonomy): domain Eukaryota; kingdom Viridiplantae; phylum Streptophyta; class Magnoliopsida; order Caryophyllales; family Amaranthaceae; genus Dysphania; species Dysphania ambrosioides. The sequence goes on along the minus strand of CM048660.1, from coordinate 5,722,826 downwards.
ACCAACCTTTCAATAATCACCAAAGACAATCCAACAAATAAAATACTAATTAATACACGAGTTTTCTAACATTGATGAAATGATAACATATATGCAAATTCAATTATAGTGAAATTTTTTTTATTTATACATATCTAGAGATATTTTTCTTTGAAACAAATGTTAAAATTGTACCTTCAATTAGGAGCCTAAAATTTCTTTAAAACGGACTTTAAAGCAAGAAATATGAATTGATCTTGATTGGATATGTTAGAAAGACAAATCAAGTATTAAATATGGAGGGCCTAAATAGAAGCAATAAATAAATAAATAAAATAATTAATAAAGTAATAATCCTAATATCTAAATCTATTTATATGACTTTTATATAATAAATTAATCACAGCTATTTTTATTCATTCAACAATTTAAGATATTGTCTAGACATTTCACTAACATAAAATAAAAAACCGTTCTTATAACCATTTTACACAAAAAGAATAGATCACCTTTAGAACCCCTTCGTCCAATTATCGCTAAATTGACACAATTTCAATAGTTAAGTTGACAATACTTTCCCGCAAAGAATTCGGCAGAATTTCTCCTATAATGGGACTATCCCCACAAATCATACCATTATTTCAAACATGTTTTCATCATAAACTCATACCAACCTTTCAATAATCACCAAATACAATCCAATAAAGAAAATACTAATCATTACAAGAATTTTCTAACACAATTGAAATGATAACATATATGCAAATTCCCTACAAAAACTTACAGGTAAATTATGCTTATTGACAAAAGAATAATTTATCAAAACCATGCCAACTCGTGTTTTACTCTTGATTCCCATCGACCCGTGTGCATCATATACATGGCAATTATAATTAATATATACTCCAAACTTCAAATCCATATCAGACCATATTATAAATAGATGAAGAAAAAACAAAATTTTAATCAAGCAAATTTTAATCATTTCTACATAAGTTGAACCAACTAAAACATGAATCGAACATGAGCTTTAATTACTAACGACTTGGTCGCCAAGTCTAAACCCTAATTACTAACAACTCGGTTGCCAACTACAACATGAATCATCCCATAAATTTTAAACAACATAACAACCCTAATTTTGCTGGTACTTTAACTTCATGCTCAAGCAAGGTAGATGTGCAATGGAGGACATAACTACCCTAACATACATGTGGGATGGAGGACGATGAGTGCAGACCTTCAATATTGATAGGATTTTTAGTGGAGGATGGTGAGTTGAAGGAGTTGCACAATTCAATTATTTTCACAATGTAGGAGGCATTTGAAGGAGTTCCAAAGAAGAAGGAGGCTGGAATGGGAGAGCAAATTTCTAGGGTTTAAGAGTTTGAATGGGAGAGTTGTGATTTGAAGGAATTTTACAATGGGAGGAGTTTGAATGGGAGAAATGTGTATTAGGGCTCCAATAATTCAAAGAATTGAAGGAGTTTGAAGAAGTTGGAGAGTGTTGGAATTAAACCAGTGTGCTTGGTTGTTGATTTGAAGGAGGTTGACTTTTATTTTTTAAAAAAAGATAAGTACTTCAGTTTTTTATTAAATTGAAGCACTTAATAATATAAGTGCTTTGGTTTAATAAAATATCGAAGAACTTGTATTATTAAGTGCTTCAATTTTATAATAAACAAAAGCACTTAATTAAGTGCTTCAATTTAATAAAAAACGGAAGCAATCAAGGAATTCTTTATATGTTTACTACAATTGCTTTGTAGATCATATAAATCAAAGCAAATTAAGCATATTTCTAAGTTGCATCATATCCCCTTTAGATAGTTTTTTTGGAATTATCAGACCTTATGCTTTGCACCTTGCTGTCATATTGAGTCTCTACTAGATTCAAGAAGTCTGAAATTATGTGAACTACTTCACATTTCACTTTCATCAAATATGTCCATTTGTTTCTTGAATGATCATCAATAATAATACGAAAGTACGCACAACTATGAAAAGTTTTGACATTATATGGTCCCCATGTATCTACATGGAGTAATTCAACGCATTTATAAGCTAAGTCATATACATGCTTGTAGGAAATGGTAGCCCAGCTTGCTTGGTCTTGTGACAGATTTGACATATTATCTAGATCCTACCTTATTTCTCACATGTGAATGATACAAATGAAACTTGTTAAATGGCATGTGAATTATTTTCTTTATGATGTCAGTGCTTGTAATTGTCATTCCTAGTTAGCTTGAGCATGTAATTCTTATTTCTTGGAAGTTGATTCTTCACCAAAAACATGTAAACCCAAGGACAATTTACCAAGAACCGAGGATCAGTTCATTGTTGCATTGGATCTTGGATTAGACATTTGTCATGAGTGAAGACTATGTCACACTGCAAGTCCTTGCAGAGCTTATATATAGAAATAAGATTGAACTTTAGACCTGGCACATGCAAGATATTTTCCATCGCTATCCCATTCTCAAACTTGACTATGCCGACATGCTCAACTATTACGCGTTTTCCATCAGCAACAACTATTGATCTTGGCGATTTATCAAACTTCATGTATGACTCAAACAACTCAATACTAGAGCATATACGGTCTGTAGCACCACTATAAATTATCCACTTAGAACTAGAGAAAATAACAAGTACCTACCACATTAGCTTGAGGTTCTATAGAAGAAGTGTCAAGAGACTGATTTTGGAGAACCTTCATTAGATTGTTGTATTGATCACTGAGATTGTGCTAGCAGGAACACCAGAGTCTTCATTATGAACCACAGTTGCTGCAATCCTCTTGCCTTTAACTTTGGTTGCAAAATGATATGGAAAACCATGTAACTTGTAATGGTCACAATGAAGGACACCTGACCCTCTCTTCTCATTATTCACAAATTTGGACACATATTTGGGCTATTGCTTATGGTACTTCTTATGATTCACAGCAAATGCCATAGCTCTTTCTTCTCTTTCATCAAGATGACTAGTTTACCTTAATTTATCTTCTTGTACCAACAACTTATAAGCTAAGGAGATTGAAGGTAGAGGTTGCATCATCAAGATGCTTGTTTGAATAGTGATGAATTTGCTATTTAGTTTCATAAGCAGTTGTACTAACCTCTCTTCTTATTGTTTCTTAATAAAAGTCTAAATGTATCCAGGGCTAGTACACACAGGCAGAGGGTTCACTTGATTAATTTCTTCCCAAATGGACTTGATTTGAGTGAAGAAATGAGTAATTTAAGTCAATATATGACTGTTGCAGCGTATACAATTAAGGTCCTGAGTTTGTGAGAATCTCTCTTCAAGATCTTGCCAAATTTATTAAGAGGTTGTAAGGAACAACACTCTTCTTACAATTGAAGATTTTAAAGTTCAAAGAATGTATGAGATTATTACTGCATCGCACCTCTGCCAGGCAAGAAAATTAGGATAGTTTGCATAAGGTTTGGGCATGTTGCCATCAATGAACCCTAGCTTGTTCTTTATAGCTAGTGCAATCAACATGCTTCTCTTCCATTCACCATATCCCTCACCATTGAATTTCTCCAATACAATTCCAAAAGCAGTATTCTTTGAAGGATTGATGTAATATAGAGAAGAAGGATCAGATGTCATAGACAACGCGTGAGCCATAACCAGTGCAATTGATCAACATAATTGATATCAACTATCCAAAAATCTAGAACAAATCAACTTTGATCAAACAATTGATAAGAACAATGTTGATCAATCTAATTTGCAAAGAGGAAAAAATGATCAGAATAAAAGCACGATTTTGAAATCAAGCACATGAATATGCAGATAGTGGAAACGAATTCATTGGTGCTTTAATACCATGTTCGAATTCAAATTAAAGCTTGAAGATAAATGGCACGTAAAGAGCAAAAAAAGAAGAAGGTGAAAGGGAGAGAGATGAATATATTTATGTGTATTGTGTATATTGCTTAATCAGCTATTACAATGTGTATGTGTCTATATATATATATATATATATATATATGGGAGGGATCCAATGAGAAGGGTGCTTAAAATAAGAAGGATGAGAAGGGATCTTAACCCTTTAAGTGGTAAGATCCAACACTAGAGATTTCATGTAAAAAAAATTGATACTATAACAATAAAAAAATAGTCACTATAATAATAAAAAGAGTAACTATAATAACAAGAAGAATCATTATAAGTGAAACAAATATTTGGTCACTATGAGTTAAAAAAGGGTCACTATGAGTACATAAAATATCATCCATTGGATTTAGGAAATGAAGAGTCAAGATGCCTTCTCATCCTTCTCATTTTAAGTACCCTTCTTATTTTAACTTTTACCTATATATTAAATCCAACGGATGATATTTTATGTACTCATATTGACCAAATAATTTTTTTTACTCATAATGACACTTTTTATTATTATAGTTACTCATTTTATTTTTATAGTGACCATTTTTTATTATTATAGTAATCATTATTTTTACGTGAAATCTCTGGCGTTGGATCTTACCATTTGAACGGTCAAGATCTCTTCTTATTCTTCTTATTTTAAGCACCCTTCTCATTGGATCATATATATATATATATATATATATATATATATATATATATATATATATATATATATATATATATATATATATATATATATATATATATATATATATATATATATATATATATATATATATATATATATAACTTCCCTAAATCAAGGAAAGTTGTTAGAAAATTGTATAATAAATTGCACGTGCTTTTAGCATCTATATTAACATAAAGGCCTTGATTTTGCAGTTGATTTGACAAAAACAAAAAGTAATGCGGAAAGTAAAATGTAGACAAAACACGTTTGATTTGTTACAAAGTTTGACAGCAATTTATCTACGTCTCCGCCTAGGGTTGTCCAACCCATAAGATTAACACTAGCTTTTTATTACTTCCTTTAAAGTCCTAAAATACCCCTAGAAGATTATAATCTTATCTTTTATAGTGTAGCTCCCCTACTACACTCTAACGACTCAAATCCTATTAACTTAAAAACTTCTTTTTCTATATATGTTTGAATATTATTAAAAAACAGTCTTAATATAACTCAGTAATGGTTTTTCTTTTGAATGCTCACAAAGATCATACTTGTTTTTCTATCACAATAAAAGTAAAAATAAGATTATAACGCTTGAGAGAAAAAATGATTGAATTTTTAAGTATTTCTTCAGTTGAGTTTGTGATTGCTCTAGAAGTATTTTACGGCAGATAGTTTGTCATAAGAAACAAGCTACGGAGAAGGCACCTAATGCTATATACTAGTAACCGATGGAGAAAGTATAAATGTCCAGGTTTATTTGATTTACGGCAGATTGTCCTCTTGCTTAGTATGCTACCAACAAATTTATCCAACAGCTATTGGTGCATACTTTGTATTTAGATCCAGATTTGGGACAGTTTCAATACCTACTTTATACTTAGATCAGATGACACCTATTCTTCTAAAACATTTTACCTTCTCTTTTATGCTTGTGTTTCCCTATGTAATTCATTAAAGGAAGTAGCTTAGTCATTTCCTAATTTTAAGATGATGTATAATGTAAAGTTGGGAATTTTGAATATAAAGTTATGTCAATAATTTGGCTTAAGGCTACGTTTTCTGCTTAATGCCTAGGAATAGATACTTTTTTATCATATTGCAACTATTCTACTCAAACATCCTACCTAGGATGATAATTCAATTCAAATATGAAACAAGTTCAATCTAATCGAATCCGAAAAAAAATTTCCAATCCATACCCGTTTAGAAAAACTCAGACTCCAAATCCAATGAAAAAAGTCTGACTCAAAATACGAGATGAGTTAGATTTGGATATTATATTGTATTTGACCCGCATATAATCCAAATACAATCCAAATGGATAGTGTAAATAGCCCCGCAAGGCTAGCATTAACAAAAAAAACCCCAAATATTACAACCCCAAAATCAAAAATAAAGAAAAAAAAATTGAAAAGCCCTAATACCCTTGACCCTTCCCTTCCTAGCCAACATCAAGCCTTGATGTTTGCCCTAACACCCCTCCCTTCCATTCTCTATTCTCTTGCTCGGATGCTCCCATTCTCTCGAGCCCCATGGATCTCTCATCTCTTCGGCTTGGAGTTACTTGGTCTGCTGTTGCATCATACACTAGAAGAAAATGGCTTATTTTCTTTGGTTTTCTAAAGCTATTTGCTTCAATTTTTTATGTGAAGCACTTATTGACGAATCAATTAAAAAATAAACAAGTGCTTCACTTTTTAGGGTGAAGTAATAAACCATACAAGTGCTTCGAATTTTTTTAAAAATCGAAGTAATAAATGGGCTTATTATTTGCTTCATTTTTAAAAAAACAAAGCACTTGTAAGTGTTCAGTGCTTCAAATTTTTGCAAATGAAGGGTTTTTTTAAAAAAATTATCATTTCCACCTAAAGTTGATTATTTTCTTCGATTTTTTGAAAAACCGAAGCATTAAAGACATAAATGTTTTTTTTTAAAAAAAACCGAAACACTTATGTCTTTAATGCTTTGGTTTTTCAAAAACCGAAGCACTTATGTAATTAGCATTTCTTTTTATTATATATTATATTTTATTTATTTTTTGTTATATATATTTCAATTTCTCAATATAATATCAGGTCAATATCTTATGAGAATATGTGAAATTAATTATATATTATAAAAATCAAATCAAATCAAATTAATGTAGATACAAATTATCAATCTTGTTCTCGATAGGAGTTAGTTGTTATATATGAGTACTACAAAATTATGCCACTAATCAATTGGTCAAGATCTATCCTAAGGGCAATGGGTAGCTAAAAAGTACTACGCCCAAGTTTCCTTGATCTCATTTGTCTCTTCATCATAGTAAAGCGTTGTTCTTGACAAGTCTTGAAAATTTAATAGAATCATTAATTAGTACATGCAACATATGATACATAATTGAAAAGTCTTGAAATATATGATACATGCAATAAAACATCACCAACACAATTATGATTGTAAATTTAAGCAAAGTTTCCCCTATAATGGGACTATCCCACAAATCATATCTTTATTCCAAACATGTTTCCATTATAAACTAATACCAATCTTTTAATAATCACCAAACACAATCCACCAAATAAAATACTAATCATTACAAGATCAGAGTTTTCTAACCTTCAATTCTTTCCTTCGAAATTCCTTCAAAACAAACTTTAAAGCAAGGGCAAATGAATTGACCATGATTGGATATGTTAAAAACACAAACAAAGTCAAGACATATATTCGACTTAGCTTGAAAAATATGATTATTGTCTCGTCTGATCTTATTCATTTTGCCTGGTCCAGTCTAATCCAAACATCTTGTACTCTTGTTTCATATCAAATAAAAATAAGGAACATCTTTGGGCTCATTCAAGGTCAATGGCAATTGTCTTAAGATTTACTAAGAAGGCGACAAAATTGGGAACATCTTCTCCATTTCAAGAGTGAATCTTCCTAATGAACGCTCAAAGGTCACATATTTACTAGATAAACTCAAATTAGATTGTTGCTGTTGAACGTAGAACAACAAAATGATGTAAGGAATTGTCAATAAATCACTACTTTCTTCCTTTCTTGTAGTGATAACGTGCTATGAGCCTATGATGTAGTCCTTTACTTTGTTTTGCAAAAATAAACACACTGGCTAACCAACAACTATGAAATGAACAAAATTTTCGAACAAGAGACCTTTGGGCAGAAAGTGATAACATTGTGACCATATGAGCTATCAACTGCATTTGATGTCTCGTGGCGTTAAAATAATAAGTGAATAGAATAACCAGCTCACATCGACATAATCACAATGAACAGAATAATAAATGACTTAACATAAAGCATATAAATATAATATGATCAAATGATCGATCTGGCACGCAAAATCGCGACCTACGAGTTGATATACTCAAAATGGACAACCAATTAATTCTTCATAGAGTTCAGGGCATTCCAAGATTTTGGTGAATTTGAAGAGGCGTATCTCTTAGCCTGGGAGTCCGAAAGGCACAATTTTTTTGAAACTCCATATATTTGAAGGTACTACAAAACTATGTTTCCCCCTATTAGCCTTGGTTCATTTGAATTTGAGATAGTAAAAAAAATTTGACAAGTCATAAAATTATCTACTGGACTCCAAATGGGGTGAATTTTTTGTTGAAATTGTGTATTTTTTGAGATCTACACATGTAAAATACCCCAAAGGATGATTTGTCTAGTTATTTTTTTCCAAAAATGCCTTTAACAGCATATAATCTATAAAATTCAATTTTTAAGGGTTAATTCCTTCATAAACACAACATATAGCATGCAAATCTAATCTAACAAAGGGCCAATCCAAAAAAAAAAGCCTCTAACAGAAAAATTGGTGGACTTTTATATATAAGATTATTGAAACTGTTAGCATTTATAAGAAAGTTATAATAGTATCATGGTTAAGGAATATAACAATCAACAAAATTTCCTCCCTTATCAAAATGCTACTTGCACCATCATGCTTGTCAAAAGAGGATCATAACTGCTCATATACAAGTTTACAAGGTAAAAACAACACACACTTGAATGATAAATTAAATAAACTACACCCTATGTCTTTATATACATATCATTAAGCTATATTCTATCCTAAGTTGAAAAATATGAATCTTCTCTGCCTATCCAATACTCTTTTTTAAATAGAATCCACACTTGAGTTGGTTTGATAAGTTTGTTATGGAAATCTACTTGTGTAAAGTGATGAATGATTTCATGGCTGATTTTGAGGGAGAAGTGAAATTTCTATCTCTAACATATGAGAAGTAGACTAAAAATTTATGTCATAATGAAAAAATTGCATCTTCCTCTGCTTAGTTCAGAGTTTGGGATCAAAGAATTAAGAGCATACCCACTTTAAAAATACGAATATTAAACCCTAAATTTTATGTATTCATAGTCACGTTAAAAAATACAAATTTAAACCCTAAAATTCATATGATGGATGCACATACCTTTAAGGTGTTGGAGTTTTTGAATGACTGAATTGAAGGAGTAGTAGAAGGAGATTTCAAAGGAAGCTAAGGAAGTTTGAATGATGTAAAAGGGAGAAGTAGTTTGAAGGAGTTTGAATGGGAGGAGGCCAGCGCTACAAGGTTGAAGGAAGCTAGAGTTTGAATGAGAAGATCGGCGCTGATGTATAGCTTAGGAAATTAAAAAAAATTCCCAATAAGTGCTTTGGTTTTTTATTTAACTAAAGCAATGAAATAATAAGTGTTTCGTTTGAATAAAGAGGTTTGAACAGTTTAAAGATGCTTGCAATAATTATGCTAAAATTCCAATAGCATGAAACTGATTTTAGATTTTAAGACAAGATAGAACTTATGTTATGAAATGTTCCAAGTTGCCCTCATGTATAAAGAAGCTTTTACTAGGATGTCTAACTAAAGTTGGAAAAAGAGGAAAGGAAAAAGTCATGTTGGTAAGTGAGGAGTGGAAAATGGCTAGTGACACTTGTGAGAGGTTGGTATTATTAAGTAGGACAAGTGATGCTTTTTCAGGTAAAAATTATCCCACTGCAAATTTGTATTTTTTGAGAAAGTTTATGAAATCAAACTTGGATTGAGAAAATGGACGTGTTGTGGGAAAAATGTTATAGCATTAATGTCCTCAAAAATGACTCTCAAATTTGATAAATATTGGGATTTTACTAATATGTTGTTATTTGAGGCACTAGTTTTGGATCCTAGTAGGAAAATAGAATGTATGTCTTTGTATTTTGGAAATTTTTTTATGGTGATAATAGTGATTATGAATGTAAGAAGTTTAGACAATTCTTACTTGATTTGGTTCTTAATAATGAGTTGATGTGTATTACAAAAATTCTTCTTCAAATGTTTCTTCATCACTTCCAAACGATAATGGTAAGAGGTCAATGGTTGATTTGGATGATGTTGAGGGCTTGTGGGTAAAACATGAATCAACACAACCAACAAAAAAAACCATGTAAATATGAGGTAGAGATGTACCTAGAGGATGATAGGATAGTTGTGGAAGATAGCAATTTTAATCTTTTAGTTTGGTGGAATGCCGAATCAAGTAAGTATCCTACCCTCTCCAAGATTGCTAAGGATCTTCTAACGGTGCCTATTTCAAATGTTACTTTGGAGAGTTCCTTTAGTACTGGTGGTACAGTGATTAGTCCTGATCGTAATAGACTTCATTCGAACATTGTGGAAGCTTTAATGTGTCTTCAAAGTTGGAGGCTTCTTCATTTTATAGGTGATTATCCAAATATGATTTTTTTTCTTAACTATTCATTTATACATACTTTTAATTTATTTATTTATTATTTTTTATGTATTTTTTAGATTCTACAAAGAGTGGTAGTCTTTATTGTGTATCAATATTTGAATATGAAAATATTGAGCTTAAAGAAGGGAGCATTAATAATTAGTTGAAATCTTCTTTATCAACGTGGTTGTATTATGAAGACAATTTTATTCTTGTATTTTATTTTGTTTGAAATACATCTTGTTACTACTATTTTGATGTATGGACGTGTAGTAAAATGGCCTCATCGGGGTTTTGGGATGTATGAGGACCCATAGTAGTATGTATTTGAAAGACCAAAGTTTGTTTCTTAGATGCTAGGCCACACAAGGTCAAACTCTTGGACCAATGGTATTAATTTTTTTTATTTTTCTTTATATAGAATCAAATATGTGAGAAAAGTGCAAAATTTTAAATAGATAAAATTTCGAATCATAACGGAGGTTCGACAAATTAGGTCGAATTTCGATGTCTAAAACCCATAATCGGGTTGAGGTGAGAGTTGGATTCGAATCCTAAATTAAGGTCCGTAAATTTATTGATCAGTTATTAACCCTTACTCCAATCCATTGTCATTCTTAATTCTATTTACTCTTTTTTACATGTTTTTCTTATGCAATCCTTCAGAGGAAGTAGCTTAGTCATTTTCTGACTTTCCGGTGATTGCACCGACGGAAATTTATTTTATCGTCCACGTATCTTACTTTGACATGATTCGTGTACAATGTCTAATTACCATTACGTATATTAAATACCAATCACTTGCCAAATCAATGATCGAAAACGTAAAAATTAGTTAGTATTTTGTACGGTTCAGATTACTCATAACACATCTCATGTATTACGTATGTACCTTCTAAATATACGGTAGTTACTAAAATCACCAACTAATTCACTCATAAATTACAGTATGGGCAGTACGCATTCTGACTTGTAACGTAGTGAGTCGGTGTATGCTTTGAGAACGTTCACTGTTATTGATAACAGTGCCCTTAGAATACGTATTAGAAAAGGGCGTAAGTAGGTGTAGATGGTGGTTAGAGATAGACCAATGGTGCATGTGAAAGGTGAACATGTGTCACGGAAAAGCGGGATTAATAAGCACACATGCATGTAGTTAATTGGGTCAAATCCCTAAGCATCGGCACTTGTCAAATTGTCCAGCCAAGAATCTTCCAGATTCAATTGAGGTGGGGAGAGATGAGCCTGAGACAAGTGGATTTTTCAAGTGCTAATACTACAAAAACAAGATTGCATAAATGTTAGAGCAGATCACATGCTATTCATTTAAACTAATCCCTCGTCCCTCGTATACTGTTTCATTTGACTTTTTACGGTTTTTAAGGTAGGTAAGCTGTGCTTTCTCAAACAGTGAATAGTCTAATCCCTCTCCTTTCACTTCCTTCAGTCACGGCACCAGTTAAGTTAGATTTAAGAGCTGTTTTTTAAGTTCGTCTGCTACTCTGCTTAGGTCTTCTAGAAGTCTTTGCATGTCAAATTAACTCTGACGCTTGTTTAATACTTGGAGTTGACTGAATTATGAATGAAGCCAATTTGTTAAGCAAAACGAAAACATCAAATCTACTCCTTGTGCCTAATTTTAATTATTAGCCCACATGGAGTTGATGGCCCTAACACATTGGAAAATAGTTGTGACATTTAAGGTAAAATGTAATATGCATGTAATTTACATTTTTTAAGAGTGACAAGAGACTATAGAAGCAATTTTGTGTGTATATTTTTTCAAGAGGCTTTAATATAAATTATATCAGTATATTAAAATCTCAAATATATGTATTGTTATATCAGATAAATCTATTATTATATCAAATATTAGTATTGTTATATCAAATATAGAAATATAAAAGATATAAAAATATAGAAAAATTCATATCGGTATAGATATTATAATATTAGGTATAGAAATAAAAATACTCCATAATATATATCATGTATAAATTTGGAATTTCTCTTTCTTTTAATGATCATTAAAGAAGAAAACTACTACATACATTGCCAAAAATGTGAAATGAATAAACCAATAGAGTTACAATTTTAGAATTTTATGGTGAAGAAAAATCTATTGCAATTGGACAAATTAGTATAACTCTTACAGATGATTGTGGAACTTAATATGTAACCTCAAATAATAATCCTCAACATATGAATCACAAATTCAACTTTATGTCATGTGGTATAATGCGAATTTAATTAGCCTACATGAGATGTAAAGTGTTAGTGTATGTCCAACACTTAATGACTTCTTGATAAAAGTATCCACACAATAATGCCCACATCACACCTAACATGCTATCGAGTTCAACAGTACAACACAAAAATAAACTCCACGAACTACTAAAGCGATGGAACTGTCGCTATAAATTAATGAAAACCGTGCACTGATGCACCATACACCCCCCTTCCTCCAAATTAAAAAGCTCCAAAAGTGGACACATTCTCCACTTATTATGGCCCAAAGGTTGGTAGCCAAGCATAAACCACAATTCTACTCATTTCACTCTTCCTCACTTCTCTATTTTCCTCTCCATTTTCACATCATATCATTGCCTCTTAATTTTTGGAGAATACTCTAAAATCATTACCTTCTAATCTCTTCGTGCCTTCAAAGCAACGTTTTACGCCTTCTCCCGTTTCTTGTCTATTATAACATTTGATCGTTCGGCTACATCATCCCGAAGCTAGTATTCTGTATACATACGGGACACAATTAATAAAAAAAAAATTACGGGTAATGTCTTGTTAATCTCCTTCTTTATTTGCAGTGAATATTTATTGATTCGTGCTTGTTATTAAAGAGAGACATATGTTTATGCAATGTTTTGTTTGCTTATTGTATTGTGTTGTAATAGGACGACAAGGCACCGACACAAGTAGGAAGGGAGTAGGAATGAAAACGTTGAAGGCAGGAAAATTATGGAGGCGTATCATCTTATTCTTTGCAATCCAAATTTGTTTCATGCTCATTATCAGAACGACTATCCAAGGTAACTACTAACATAAATCTTTGAAGTTTGTCACGTTACTATATATATTATTATGATAAAGAATTTTATAGGATAGCAGTAAAGTAGGAGTCCTAGGGCTACTTAGAGTTGTACCATTGTTTATAAATCTTTCATTCAATGCTGATAAATGCTGCAAAATACCCATGATGTGAATTCAACAAGGTTATTCATTCATCGTGATCACGTCCCTCTCCATAACTTGTATGGTTCCTCTGTTTCTCATGACCTTTTCCATATTCCTAGGGCTGAGGGAGGGGTGAATTGGACCTTCTTTTGTCTGGCTTATTCATTTTTATTAGCCTTCTCTTTTAACATGACTACGAGAAAAGGACATAGCTATTTGGTCTAGAAACAAATCAAAAATTAACTTTGAGTTCAAGGTGGATTTTGAGGTGAAACAAGTTGATGACTAACATGAGTCACTTTTTTTTTTTTTGTTTTGACTCTGGCAATCTTGCATCAAGTTGATGACTAACATTGCCCAGAATTGAAGACTTACAATATTTTTTATTTGCCCCTTTCCAGAGCACGAAACGTGGAGATCAACAATGGTATGGCGAAGTTTATCATCACCACTCTCTACAGTCTCTAGGCTATCTGCCCAGCATGATGCTAGCAAGTCAACTTTTAAGATGTCATCGTCATCATCACGGCATTTGTCTAGCAATCCAAATTTTTATGAACCAACTATCTTATGTGATCGATCCCATCCACTTTATGATTGGTGTCATCTCAAAAGTCCTGCCGTATTAGAACCCAACAAACGTACATTCTTTACTAGATCTTCAACCCCCTCAATGAACCCCCCACTGGTAGAAAAACTTCACCCTTACCCTCGCAAGAGGGACAGTGACACCATGTCTAGCATACGCGAAATCACCCTAACGACCAAATCGTCCCACTTGCCGTGCACTGTTATTCACGATACCCCGGCTCTAGTATTGAGCATTGGTGGCTTTACTGGCAATTTCTTTCACGATTTTAATGAAGGTTTTGTACCACTTTTTATCACTTTAAACACCCTTTTCCCTGATCAACAAGTTACCCTTGTGATTACCGACTATAGTGAATGGTGGTACGGTAAATATGAGGCTATACTTTCTCAATTCTCCAACCGTCCTATTGTCAACCTTGACAATCAAACTGTCGCACATTGTTTCCCGTCTGTTGCAGCAGGCCTCATATCTCATGGACCCATGACTATCAACCCTGGTCTAGTACCTCATCGAAAGAATTTCCTTGATTTCCGTGCCTTGCTCGAGGATGGATATCAAAGATGCCTGGTGTGGCCTCCCCCTAAGATCAAAAGTAAGCCGCGGCTTGTGTTGGTGAGTCGGACAGGTCCAGTTGGACGTGTCATACTAAACCAAGACAGTGTTATCAAGGCAGCTCAAGAGGAGGGCTTTGACGTTGTGGTTTTCGAACCTTCAGCCTTCACTTATCTGTGTGATGTTTATCGACTAATTAATGCTAGTCATGCGATCATGGGAGTTCATGGAGCTGCCCTTACGCACTCCCTCTTTCTACAGCCTGGTGCAGCATTCATCCAAGTAGTCCCTCTCGGAGGTGATTGGTTGGCAAAGACCTACTTCCGGAACTTGGCCAAGGGGATGAAATTGGAGTACATGGAGTACAAAATACAGCCAAAGGAGAGTACTTTACTTGGAAAATATGGTAAGGAGCACGTTTTGATCAGAGACCCGAATTCCATTACTAGTACAAATTGGTCTGCATTGCATAGCATCTACTTGAAAAGCCAAGATGTTCAACTTGATATAGTAAGATTCAGAGCATGTTTAAAGAATGCTTATGCTAAGGCCAAGAAGTTGATGGAGCACCAAGGTTTGCACGTTAGGCGTCGCCCTAAACTCAAGAAATTCATTAAGCCACCAGTCTTCAGTTATACTTATGGTGTAACAGGCTAACTTGACTTAGAAGTAAATGTCAAATGTAAAAGGTATTGACGTATTAGAGCTGCATAGTAGGAAGTCATGCTTTCTGTTGGCAATTAGATTTTTTGTATCTCCGATAGAGAACCAGTTTATTCACGTCTCATTTTTTGGAACAAGATGTGCGTAACTACACTAATATAAAATTTCAATCAGCACGTATATTTTCACTGTACAATGCTGTCAAACATAAGGTGTGAGTGCGTGTCTTTGAGAAACTGTTACGAAAATTTTGGGTACACTGTATCCATAGATCTCTGTCAATATAGTAAAAGTTATCTCCTAAATAACAAAAATCACCCCTGCAATAAAAGATGTGATTTCAATGGATGAAGAGATATGTTTGAAAATAAAATGTTGGTATATTGTACAAAATTTACCTCTTAATAAAATAAAAGTCACTATTTTATACAACAAAATCATCTCTTAATTTAATAAAAATAATTTTGTAAGACTTTGTCATTTAATATGATTCATGTATCTTGACTTTAATAAATTTTTGTGATTTTTTTAAGAGAAAAAATATGTACTGAGATATTAGCTTTTAGCAGGAAAACCTTAGATTAGTTGAAAATATCAATAAAATACTATCTGATTGATTTTAGTATCAATATGAACTTTAGCATGCGCAACCTCTAATACTTGTTCATAACTTTAACATACTTACATAGGAATAATGAGAATCATTGCAATGGTAGTAGAGAGATCTTTATCTTGCAAATCGTAACAAAGTTCAGAAATAGTAGGCTAACATAATTTATTTTCATAACTTAGGATCTGAACCATAAACAATTTGCCAACAGAAGCAGTAGTATTTTCTTTGCCATTTGTTTTTGTAATTTACTTTCAATTAATTGTTTATACATAAATAAAATTTATCATTTGATGTTTTTTTATTGAGAAACGTTTACTTTAATATCATATATATATGAATTATAACTTACTCAAAATTAAAGAAAAAGGTAGAAAATAGCAAAAGTCAACCGACGGATTCCACATAAAATATTTATTTTTTAAATATTTTATTTTATTTTCTGTTAGCATAACTTTAATTCTAAACCGTATAACTTTAATTTTAAAGGGTACAACTTTACGAAAATTAGAGATAGAACAATAGTATAAATCAAATATAGATCGGATAATCTTTATTGAGTGTCAAGAGGATATAGAGCCAAAAATGGAACTCCATAGAAAACTTGGGAGCAATGCCATAAATCATAAACAAGTTTTTTTTTTATTTTTTTTTTTTACAAGCATTACTTGTAAAGTTATTAGTTAACCTTCTCAAAAGAAATTAATAAACTCACAAGTGAAGGACAAAATTAAAGAGTCGTTAACAGGCCCGTTATTGAGAATGGGCTGAGCCTAGGAGAAAAAGCCCAATTTCACATAATTCAAGAATAAATAAAGGTTTATAAAATGCAATCAAACATTGAACAAGCGAATTAATGTAACCTAAGGTGGTTTCCATCTGCCAAATTTTTGCAAGGGTGGAGGTCAAATCTATATCTCTTGTTACTCTTTACATCAAATTTAATTATTACATCGTATTATTTATTGTTGCTGGTTTATGTTTCCAGTTGTTTTCACTTACTTTGCTTTAACTAATAAGAAACACATAACTAAATTATTTTACTCCGTATAACTTTAGAATATAGTAAATTTTGATGTTATTGGAACAAGAAAGTGTTTGGTATCATGGATTGTTTTCATGAAGTACTCACATAATAATTCAGATTTCTTGGCTTGTCAGATCTAATGATATTGAATCTCTAAGATATGGGTTTTTAAATGGCCTAATTAACATTTTGATGTTTAATTAAAAAAAAATGTGAACCACAAAACAACAATCCGACATAATTTAAACTAGCTATTTTGCCACTCATTTAATGCATTTAGGTTATCTAACAAACCATTCAAAAAAAAGTAAGAAATTCCTAATTTATATCTAATATAAATATATTAAGGGTATTTTTCGTAATTTTATTTCTATATATGATATCATAATGTTTATATTTAATATGGATTTTTTTTTTGTATTTTTATATCTTTTGTATTTCTATATCTAATATATTAATATTTATATCTGATATAACAATTATATCAGAAATATTACTATCTATATATAATTTGTATCATGTATGAATTAGGAAAACCTTATTATCAAGTAAATTGTTTAATTTCATTAATTCCAAAAATATAGTTATTCCCTGAAGATATTTATTAATCAATCCATTTTTGCCGATGTTACTTGATTAACACTATCATTGCACTATATCCTTCACACCAACCCATCCTTTCTCTAAAATCTCACTAGACCAATGCCCCCACTCTCTGAGATCCTCAAACACAGCTCCAAGGCTCCAACAGCACAATCGTATGTCCTCTAGCTCCCCTCTTTCCCACCCTCTCTTACATTATCCCCTCTGCCCCCGGGTACGCTAGCTAGGCTGTTTGCTCGGAAATCACCTTTTCTGTGGCCCGTGAAGCCGGACTGGACTGTAAGGTGCATAATCCTGCGCGGCAGATCATATATCATTATATAATATTAATCGGTAAGCGTGTTCTCCTACTTAAAATTTTTATTGTACCTTGATTCGATTTGATATGATCCTTTGCTTCAACTTTCTTGTATGTAAAATTAAAGGGCATGTAATAATTATGTCTAGTAATATATGTTTAGCTCAAAAACATGATTTTAAACTTTTAAGCATTTTTTAACGATAAATATATTATTTACAGGTACTAGGTATGAACAAAATAAACTTCTCGTTCAGAAGGAAAGAAATCAAGATATAAGAAATAGCCAACACCATTATTTTCAAAAAAAGGTATTAGTAAAAGATAAAAGATAAAAGAGAAAGAATAGTTGCTCTGGTTGATTTATTACCATAAAAATATTATTAAAAAAAAGTATATTTCAAGCCTATCAATTGAGTTAACACACATTTACATCTAGGGTTTTTGAGGTTGATTTTCATCATATAGAATAATAAATACAGTTATAACTAAATTTACCTCAATGAGTTTCATAATCTTATTTATATAGAACCTAATATGTGTATATATTAAAAAAATCAACATAATATTTAAGGGTTTTTATAATTAAAAAAAAAAAAAAGCTTTGAGACCATAAAAATTTTGATAAACATGCTCTATAGACATGGGTCAACATGGTCTATTGATATACTTGTACAATAATTGTACATCTATTAGAGCCTATATGATGGAATCATTTTCATTCATCAAATAGAGGTTATTGGTTCATTTTTCAAATAATATCATGGTGTCTAATGTTGATATATATGTTTTCAGAAACGTGAATCGGATCTTGTAATATAAATGAAGCAAAAACTAAGGATGGAGAAACTATGTCTTGTGTTCATATTAGTAGTTGCCGTCCAGGTATCTCTGTTATTCATTTTGAGAATAGCATCACCAACAAATCAAGGTATGTAGTCTGCCCAAAGTTTAACATTAATGGAGATCTTACAATAATGTATATATGTCACCTCAATACATCTTTGGATATAGTCTAGTACTTGAATTTTATTGCATGAAACTATTCAAAAGTGACCATGAGGCTAATTTATTGTTGGAGGCTTGGTCCAATCTCGGCCCCTATATAAACATATATTAGTTAATTCAATCATAATGCACGTTCTTAAGATTCTTTGATTTAATACGATAACAATTTGACTAATTGAGCCATAAATCTTGACTAGGAAAGAGTGGTAGAAATATTCAAAGAAAATTTGTCCATACACAGAATTATTTACTCCTTAATCATCTGACAATTTCGAATATGAACTTCACGGCTGCTCGATTGACTTGTCGTTTACAAACTGGGCAGATCTCAATTGCATTGTGCAATGTGCTCAAGATCGATCTAAACTGTAATATGCAACGAATATGTTGGAAATAAACCGTAGAATATTCAAGTCACTAACATGTAAATGAGTAAAATACTGCTACACTTTTTTTCTTGCATGGAGTATATGATAGGTCATTCTATATTTTCGGTTTTTCTAATTCATATTTGATATAAGTTATATCAAGAAATTGAAATCTTAGATATAGGTATTGTTATATCAGATATAGTTACTATTATACCAGATATAGGTATTGTTATATCATATATAAAAATATAGAAGATTTAAAAATACTGAAAAATTCATATCACATATAAACATTATGATCTCAAATTTAGAAATAAAATTACAAAAATATCTTTGATATTATCGTGTATAAATTAGGAATTTCTCGAAGTAATTCAAGCATGCATAATGGGATCGAAAATAGTTAGAAAAATAAATATATGGTGCACGTTTTCCTTTGTTAAACAAATTTTCCAACACTAATCTTTTACTTTAGGACAGGAGTTGTTGGTGACGAAAAGTTCATGGGCATTAATACAATCACTACAAGGTGAACCTATCATATGTGATCGATCTCATGACAACTATGACTGGTGTTTTCTCAACCGGCCAACTATATTGCATTCAAATACAACTATATTTTCCACAATTGGATCGAGCTCTCAAAACTCAGGGACTACAAAGCCTCCAATCATAGAGAAAATTCGACCATACCCTAGAAAATGGGAGAAGTTCACCATGTCATTAGTAAGTGAAATCACTCTAACAACTTCACCAGTTGAAAAAGCTTGTGAAATCTACCATGAAGCCCCGGCCTTAGTGTTCAGTGTTAGCGGCTACACAGGCAATTTTTTCCATGATTTCAACGATGGCATCATACCTCTCTATATAACCATCAACACTCTATTCCCAGACCAAGATGTCACGCTTGTTATCGCAGATTTTACCAATTGGTGGTATAGCAAGTATGAGGTCTTATTGAGAGCCTTCACTAGACACCGCATTGTTAACCTAGCCAACCAAACATCCACCCATTGCTTCCCCTCAGTCGCTGTAGGGCTCATATCGCATGGTCCAATGACCATACTAGCTAATGATTTGCACCGCAAGATGTCATTCCAAGGGTTTCGTACGTTGCTAGAGGTTGCATATAGCAAGTGTTACGCTACACCTCCACCCCCTTCGAATGCGGGCAAGCCAAGGCTTGTGTTTATGAGCAGGACAGGAGATGTTGGTCGTGTAATATTGAACCAAAATGAAGTCATAGAGGCTGCGGTGAAGGCAGGATTTGAGGTTGTGCTATTTCAACCAACAAAATTTACGTATTTGTGTGATGCATATAGACTCATCAATGGAAGTCATGGAATGATAGGAGTGCATGGTGCTGCCCTAACACATTCACTCTTTCTACGACCAGGGTCGTTGTTCATTCAGATCGTGCCACTAGGCAACGAGTGGCTGGCAGATTCGTACTTCAAAAGTTCGGCAAGAGGCTTGAGATTTGAGTATTTGGAGTATAAGATTAGAGGACATGAAAGTAGCTTGGCTGTGAAGCATGGGTTAAACCATATGATTGTGAAGAATCCAAACGAAATAATTAGTGGAAATTGGTCTGCCTTGGACAGTATATACCTCAAGGGCCAAGACGTTAAGTTGGATATATATAGGTTCAGGACGTTTTTGGATATTGCATATTCAGCTGCCAAGAAATTTATGGACAACAGTGGCTAGAATATATTTTGCTTATGATAGCTCATAATTAGCTATATTTCACATACTTACTGTCAACATATATGTTTTTTCATTAATATTTTAGTTCTAGCTATGGACGATTTTAGTGTAAACACTTTACAACTTTTTTTACTTAGTTAAAAAAAAACTTTAACTTCGAATGTAAATCAACTAAGTTCAAAAACTTTGATGCCAACGCCAACATCACTTTAACTTCGTATGTATATTGGTACTCAAAAATCAATACTCCGATCTTTTTGTTCTTCCCATTTAGAATTAGGGAAGAAATCAAGACATGAGTGAATATGGGTAAGATTTCTTAAAATAAATTTAAAATAATGTGAAAAGAAAATCAGATTCCCTTGAAAAGAAGAATGTAAGTGAAGCATGCGTTAAATACTCATGGGAATTTGTAACTGAATTGTTTAGGAATAAATGTTGGTGAAAACTTTTAGGGTTAGTGGACGTATTTCTAGTAGTTCAGGTGGATATCAAGGTTATTTTCGTCAACAACTTTATTCAACTTAGGTTATTTTGATTATATTAAATTAGGTTATAATAGAATGATTCTATATGAAAAGATCTTTTGAAATTTCCAGATGAAAAATATAGAAAGAATAAAAAAGAACGGAGTGAGTATTACTTAAAATTTGAACTTCTTTATGTCATTACGATTAATAACTCTTTTAACCATCGAAATAACATCTTAAATATTAGGTACGTTTGTAAACTTTTCCCTAGAGAAAACATCTACGATAATTATCTCTCTAATTGAAAATAACATAAAAATTACATATTTACTTATTTTCAGATGTTTGAAAAAATAAAAGGACAATTCTCATAGATAACCCCATATGGTAGACTTTATTTTTAAAAATTATTATTCGTGACCAAGCATTTCCCTCCAATTAGTATAAATGAAGGAAAATTTGAGTGTAAAATGCTTAGTGTAAGGGAAGGTTTGAGAGTAAAATGTCTAACCATAGTTAAATGAGAATTGGAAAAAAAAAACTTAAATCTTGTAAAAAAAATTATCATTGATTTCATTATTAATAATTATTAAAAATTAAGTGCCACCATTGAAAAAAAAAATTCAATCCATTACATATAATTTAAAAATATACAGAATTATCAACGATAGTGAATTAGATACCTAAAATAAAAATAAATATACCAAAAAAAAACTTTCTGCCACATCCTTATATCGGGTTTCAAGCAAAGGGCTCTTATTAAGGTGAGCCCACCAATCCACCGTGTAGAAAAGTGGTGGTTGGTGATTTCCGCATCATTGGCCCATTATACGTATTATGCATAGGCGGGATATATAGCCAATGTGTGAAAATAAAGTCTGTGACTTGAGCAGCCGGCTGTCAGAAATATGCCTTGCTGATCATTTTTTTTTTTCCTCTCTTTTAAATGATCTCTTCGATTCCTCTCTTTGTCACTTTTTTATGTGAACTCCGAGTACTGTGAAGAGAAATTCCTAAATAATATTTAGGGCACGTTTGAAATTAGGGTAATGTATTATTATGGTAATAAAAATTAAATTTAAAAACATGAATGTGAAACTAAAAAAGTAATAATATATTTACAAGTTAATTAAATAATTAATGGTGTGATGGGAGGTAAAAGAAGGAGAAATATTATCCCAAACTATTACCCTCATTTTGGGATAATAGTCATCCACCCTCCCCCTAGTGTAGCTATTTCCCCAAAATGATGGTAATAATTCCCCTTTTTTTACCTTCCAACACACCATCACTATATAATCTACTTCTAATCACAACATCACTCTTTCATTTTTCCTGGTATTTACATTCATTTTTTATGTTTGACTTTTGTTATTCCAATAATATATTACTCTCATTTCAAGCATGTCATAAGAATGAAAATATACATACCTTTTTCCTTTGTACATTCAAAAAACATAATGTTTCACATTGAAATGAATATTTGTTGTTTTGTAAATATCAAATATTGCATATCGTAAATATCACCTATTAGTCATATATAAAGAGTTTGAGACGATTATATTGCCAACTTTAAGCTACATGTAGGAAATAATAAAATTAGAATCACACAAATTAGTGAAATATCAAATCAACACAATTATATGAAGTATAATTGTGAATTGACTATGGGCTTGATTGTAGGAAGTTATTTTAGGCAAGCTAGCAACAGTGGCGGTGCCAGAAATTTTGTAGTATGGGTTCGGAATTTTGTACCAATTAGTCCAATTCCCAAATAATTCATTCAATTCACTTATTCACAAATCATCCCAATACTGTCAAATTGCAAGATCTCAGCACAGAACAACAACAGTAAATGAGTAAAAGATTAACTTTAATTAATGAACAAGTGAACAACTCATTGAACAAGTGAACAACAGACCAACAGGACATGTGAACAACTTTCATTAATGAACAAGTGAATAAGTTTAATCAATGAACAAGTGAACAACAGTACATGTGATTAAGTGATTTATGATAGAACTACACACGAATTCATTGAAAATGAGAAGAAATTACCTGAAGAAGACGAAGCGATGTGGTAGGGGAAGAGGTCAGAGGTCTGCCGCGGTGGTCGTCGGTGGTAACGTCACTTCTCACTTTGTGGAGCCGAGCACTGGAGCGGGGGGAACCGTTAGCTGTGGAGGAGGAACCGAGGCAGGAGGCTCACGAGGCTGCTCACTGTTGTTGTGTTGTGCGTGACTTGTCTTTGTGCCGTCGACCGTCATGAGGACTCGTGGAGGCAGGTGGCGGTTAGTTGGGTATTTGGGTTAGTGGGTAGCAGGGTAGGCAGTAGGGTTTTACAAATGGTGAATGGAGAAATAAGAGGACCAAGCCACTGTCGAGGAAGTACCGAAGTGAAATGTGAAATTAGAAGGAAAAAAAAAAGAGTTGGGTGGGGAGTCGAACACAGGTTGTGGCTGTAAAAAGAAAAGAGGCATACCAGTGAGCTATAGTTACATATAAGATTATATATGTTGCAAAAAAATATAAAAGGATTTTTTTTTCTAGTATGGGTTCAGCTGAACCCAGAACCCATACTAGATCTGCCTCTAGCTAGCAAGCATATATACATGTACAGAACAAACAATTGAATGCAATCAAAACCAGATATTCATAAACCAAACCTCTCTTAAACCAACAAGATATCAGAGCAAAATCGTCCGCCCCGCCCCCCTAAAGATTAAAGCTTTATAATTTACCTTATACTAGCCTGCGAAGCAAACTCGTCCTCTACTGACAAAAAATAAATTTCTTTTACTTTTAATTAGCATGTTTATTAACACACTATTTTGACCTTAAATAATTATAATTATATATTATTAAATATTTAATATTATAAAATAACATAGTTGGACAAATCTAACGAGACCCTAATATAATGACTTATTTTTCATTATGAAAAAATATTTAACAATGATATGAAATAAGATGGATGTGAAATAAGTAAATATGAAACAACTAATAAAAAACGGTTCAAGTATAAAGTTTTTATAACATCAAATCCAACATATTTCCATATAATAAAATATCTTTTCAAAATTCTTTGTTATAGTATATCACACAAATTTAGTTCATAACTTTATTTTTTTTTATTGTAAAGAGAATTATAAGTGACAAATAAAATAATATAGTTAAAATTTAATTAACAAAGATTTTAACTAAATAACCTTATTTATATCGACTATAAATATAATTTCCTATAACCTACTTTTTTTTTTACTTGTAAAACTTTTCAAAATATGTTTTTCAATATATTTTTTAACCATTAACATTTTTAATTATAAATAAGTAAAAATTATAAACAATTTATATATTGAAATTATATACCAAACTAATTTAATAAATTCTTACATAAATATATTTTGTTCTTACTAAAAACTTTACCAAAAAACTAAAACTAAATTTATAAATAATATAAAAATTAAAATATTCCAATTAAAAAAAATGAAAGAAGTAGTTTGTAAAAAAAATAATCAAGTCTATAAACCATTCGACGGATTCGAGTGGATCTCAATCTAAATTATTATTTAAAAAAAAAAAAAAAACTAAAGACAAAAAACGCAACTGTGTGGGTAACAGCTAGGGATGTTTGTCACTTTGTGAGCAACGCAGGTAGCTCTTCAATCTCGAAAACACAAAACAACTTACGTAAAACTGAGGCTTCTCCTTCACTCTCACTCTCACTCTCATTCTCTCTCTCTAAAAATCCCTGTTTCACAGCCATATCAAGAGGAGAGAATAAAAATGGAAAAAACACTGACCAAAGTGGGGAGCATCAAGTCAGCAGCTGGAAGCTTCTGGATTACGAAGACGGCTAAGGAAGAACTCATTTGCATCTCCCAAGACCTCTCTGTTTGTTCCCTTCCTCTTTTTTTTCTACATTTTGTATTTTTTTGGACCGATTTTGTGAATTTTTTTCCTATGATATTGTCTTTGTGAAACAGTAATGAATTTGGTTGTTAATTTAGTTATATCTGTGTTATATTATGATTTATTTTGCAAAATTTATTCAAAATTGTAATTTTTGTTTTCATTTTCACTGCAACTTTTGTAATTATTGCCGAGTTTGATTTAATAGTTTATCAGTTGGAGATGATGTTCTAATTAGGAAAGAAATTTAGTGAAATATTTATAGATTTTTTTTTTTTGGCAATTAAAAGGCTTAATGATGAAAATTTAATGAAATTTTTCGTTAATTATCAATATTATACTTTGAAAAAAGTTGCAAAAAATATTGAAGGGTAAACCTATGTAACGAATGAAAATTTGAGTTGTGTAGTTTGAAATTTTGAATTTTATGCTTTGTGGTTTGAAATGCTTTTAATTTTGACAAAATTATGCAGTTATTGTGTTCTTAGTTTTGAAATTTGAAATGATTGATGTAAACTTTTTTTTTTTTAAGACAAAGATAGTCGCAGACAGTAAGGTAACAACTATGTATACGGGATTTGATCCCACACTCGAATTAATTAGATGGCATGCAAACAAGGCAACTATTGAATGTAAACTTTGATATTAGCCAAACAAGGCATAAGAGTAGTACTGAGAATGGATTGTTAAGTGAGTAAATGCATATTGTATGGAAGCTACTGCATACCGTCTTCTGATACGCCAATTATCTGGTATGATTTGCTAAGTCTCTGTAGGATACGCGTTTTCACATGATTAAAACATAGAAAGATATGGATTATTGGCGCGATTGTTGGTGTAAAAGCCCGGAATAACCTGAAATCCTCAATGCCCTATGCCCCTTCCTAGTCCCTCCTCCTGTCCTGCACTGCTAAATGTTTCAGACTTCGGGGGAAATGGCTGTTCTATGTAATGTGTTATGCTGTTGTTGTTCTATGAATATTCGGCATTTCAACATGATTGTATGGAGTAAAACTATGAAGCACGAGGAAGATGAGCTTTGTTGTACTCGATGATTTAGACACGTTCAGACTAGAGTTGCTTATAGTGTCTTTAGATTGTGATACTCAGTTGTTAATACTTGCTAGGTTTTCTGCAGGAGATAGTGTTCTTTAGACCTAATTTAGCCAGTTGGTCATTGTTGAAATGGAATCAAGGTGATCTAGTCTTGTAAACTTCCTGATTTTTTATGGATTTTGCTAAACATGGTCCTAGTCTTTTGTGATTGCTGAATAACAATACTCTTGGTTGTCAGAACGGAAAATATAAAATCATGCAATGTGTAAACTTTTTCATATCCCTAAGTACATTATTTAGCAAAATTCATCTTACTCTTGATGTCTTCTTCCTTCGGAATTTGATGCTTTTTAACTTCATGGCCCTCTGCTGATACTGTTTTGAAATTCCATGTTTCTACAGGCCGTCTCAAATGTTGTAGAAGAAAAGGCAAAGTGGTTATTCAACAAATTAAAGGGTAATGCATGAATTTTCCTTATCATATGCTCCGGATATGATGTACTTATTGATAGATTCTTTATCTTACCTCTATGGCCTCACCTTATTCATAATTACAGGAAAGCCGTCAAAAAGCTTACCTGAACTTTTGAGGGACTACAACCTTCCACCAGGCCTCTTCCCCGAGAACATAACTTGCTTTGAGTTTGATGAGACAAAAGCAAAGCTAATAGTATACTTACCCAACCCTTGTGAGGTCAGTTTTAAGGACTCTACTGTTATGAGGTATGCTACACGCGTCAAGGCGATCTTGCTAAGAGGTAAAATGATGGGCATTGAGGGAATGAAGACCAAGGTCTTAGTATGGGTTAAGGTTGCAAGTGTGGGTATTGAGGGCACTAAGTCTGGCAATTTATGGATCACCGCAGGAGTGAAGAAATCTAGACCTAGAGATGCTTTTGATACGCCTCATTTTGCTCGTAGAGTAGAAGAATTTTGAGCTTAGTCTATTAATCTGTGGAAATTTTTCTACTGTGGCAAAATTGCTATTGTTCTTAGTCTATTAATCTCTGATTCTATTACCACGATGTATAAATGTATCATCTTTTCTAAATCTATCAACACATCCTTAGGGGGGGGGGGTGGGGGGGGGGGGGGGGGGGGGGGGGGGGGGGTGGGGGGTGGGGGTCTGATTTTGATTGCATAAATGGGCCTCCAAACTAGAGAGCTTGTTTCCATAGGCTCCTAGAAAGGATATAATAGATGAATAGTGGGAATTTCTATTGTCCCTCTTAGATTGTGATTACAAGGTCACATTGCTTAATAAACTTGGAGATATTTTGGTGCTTTGGTATTGAGAGTCCTCTTGTGTTTGACATGATCTCATGTTCAAGTCAATGAGTATCTATCTTACTCTTAGGGCACTCACAGCAAATAACAAAAATTCTTATTCCACTCTTTCTAAATTTCTTTTTCTCTACTTTATTTATTGAGAAAGAAATTTTCATTACACCATTAATAAATTAAAAAATTCTCACTTTATTCTCTCATAATTTTTACTATACTTCGTTATATTTTCTCTTTCACTCATTTTTTAATTTTTCATCATTATTATAAATACCATATTTTCTCATACTTCTCAATAAATACTTGAATAATAATTTTAAAGAACTTAAAAAAATGAAGGTTTTTACAGTATATCAAAATGGGCGTATACTTATTGAGGAAAATTTTTTATGATTGTTGGTGATTTTTTTAAAATAATTATAAATATTTTCAGTAAAAAACTAGGACATATGTCACGCTATGATTGAGTGGTCTAATAGATCCAATTAGCAGTGGGGCCCACACTAGATAGGAAAAGTAAATAGTAGAGCCCAGCTAACAAAAAATGAGAAAAAAAATTCATATAAATTCTATCCTAAAAGATTTCTTCTCTATGAGAAAAAATTATCAACCCATCACAGTTGATTAGTTTCAGTTTATTTTTTTTTTAACTTTATTTTTTAACTTATTTCAAAAATAAGTTTCGAACCAAAATGTTTTCAAAAATAAGCTTCTACAGATTCAGAATAAAATCGCTGCCTATAACAACAATTTTGGTTAAGTGAAATAGTTACTTCAAGCAGCGATTTTGACTTGATTGAATTGGGTTGGCTCCAGCATCTCTCCTCCTAGAAGCGAAACCTCTTCTCCTTAGTGGGCCTACTCTTCTTTTGCAACGGAGGAGGAGGTGATGGTAATGATGATAAAGGAGGTGAGAATAAGAATGAAGTATGCGTTATTTGTGTTGTCAAAGATCATAAAATTGGTTGATAGAGATAGTGAAGTGGTGTTTAGAGCGTGAGAAATTTTCATCTATGTGATGCTTGCTTCAATTTGCTAGGTTTAGAGAGAGATTTTTAACTAAAAATCTCTTCTTGGGAAATGTTGCTATGGAATGTAACTCTGGCGTCTTAATAAGCCAAGATCAAGCCAAAAGGAGATATTTGACATTATCAAGCTAGATGCCTGTGATTACATGCAAGTTTATCCATGGAGTGAACCAAGTCTTGAAAGAAGTTCTCGTATCCAATTGCAAGATCATCAAAAGTTCCATCTAGTATACATGTTTAGAAGTTGGCCAAAATGTGTTCTTTCATTCAATTATTGTATTAGTATATGGTCTGGGTTAAGAAGTGAGCATGGTACTCCCGAGCCTATCGGAGTAGAATGGAGTGGAGAATCGAGGCGGGAGAGCTACAATAATAAACCTAACGCCAGAGGAGTAGAATGGAGTAGAGAAGTGGGTTTCATAGGATGTGAATGTACACTTTTACCCATCAAAGTTGGGTGTAACTATGAAATTGCTCCTAAGAGCACCATAAGGAAGATACTCCTAGGAGTAGATTGGCTATGTTAAGAAGTGAGCATGATAAGGTAGGATGTTTTAAGCCTATAACAAAACTTCTAATGAGCCATTTATACTTGGGAATTTTGGACCTTATTAAACATATCATGCATTGTCCAAAATATTTACTTCAACTAACTTGTATACCACATAAAAATGACTTCTTTACATATTTATTGATAGACATGTAAGAATATCAATGAAGGAAAACACATTGGTACAACAAAAAAGTAATTGTAACTCAACTCTTTAGCTTTGGAATTTTGGAAATTAAATTCCTTATAAATTAGTAAATAATTGAAATTCAATTAGACATGTAAGAATATCAATGAAAGAAAACACATTGGTACAACAAAAAAAAAAAGGAATTGTAACTTAAAATCTTTAGCTTTGGAATTTTGAAAATCAAGTTCCTTATAAATTAGTAAATAATTGAAATTCAATATAGCTTCTAAAGTGGGATATAGGGAATATCAACTTAACAAAAACATATATACCATTTCAAATAATATTTGCTAAAGTGACACAAGAGCAAGCCTCTTGGAGAAAAAATTATTTAATTGCATACAAAGTAGGAGTTTCTCTTCACAAATCAATTTTTTGTTAAAGATAAATACTTTAATGAAAAGTTAAAATTTAAAAGAGATACTACTATGGTTTCTTTTTTATTCTCCTCCTATGTTTTATTCGTAGATTATAAGGCAAACTTAAATATCTTGAATTATACGCTTGTAAAAATTCTAAAAACTTGATGTATGAAAAATATAAATTGAGATGAACCTATCAAGATCTATATGAATATGTTTTCTCTAATAAATTAGAAAGAATGCATGGTCAAAATTTAGTTTTAAAATATATAACATTTCAAAATGAAAAAACAAAAAAAAAACAGAAGAAATAGTACTCTGTCCTATAAACATTTGCTCTATTCATTAATTTCATATAAAAAAAATGGAGTAAATGTACATCTTAGTAATTAATTGAAACCTGACTAGATCACGTTTTACTGCGTCAAGTGTCAAAGAGCTTTCACATCTAGTAGAGTAAATCAAAACAATTTACACGGAACCATCTATAAAACTAATAAATTGAAAATATATACAAGCAATTAAAAATTATACTAGCAACTGCTATTCTCTCCATGTTTTGTTCTTCCTATATTTCTCATCCGTAAATTTCAAAGAAATCGTTTTAGTTGAAATCTTTCCATTTCTAACCTACGGAGTACTTTTTAGGCAAAATTATCATGTATTCTTCTTAAAGACCTTATTATCCCTTTTTTTTTCTATCATATAGATCCCAAAAAAATATTTATTAAATATCTTATTTCCTCTTTCCCATTCTAATTTTCAACAATTGCATTTTTCTCATTCCCAATAATAATATTATAATTATATGTTTTTCCCCCTCCCCATTTATCTAGTGTCTTATATTTAAATTTTTTTATTAATTATTACCTTTGTATGGTTTCTTTTCCGATTCTAAATAGCGAAAACAAAAAGAAACATAGAGACTAAATATTATTGATACGGTGATGTACTATTATTGCACCAACCGTTGATCATATAGTGCTTCATTTTGATATAGTAAGATATTATAAATAAAGAATGAAGTAAAAAACCTATCAAAACTTGCTTGCCGCCAAACATATTTATCTTCAGTTGGAAGATCACACAGAGCCAGCTGCCGAATCTCGAATTATCTCACATATCGAAATGACGTTCTCGATAGTCAACAAGATGATGATGCACCACTCCAAAAGATCTGATCTCCTATTCTGCAGGACTTCTTGCAGAAAATGGATGTTGTGCTGCATTATCAAAAGAAAGAAAGCAGAAACTTTTAGCATACAATTCAACAAATAGTTCTACTCTGTAGGTGGCAAATTTAGCATGACTGGCACTCATTAAATCACATGAAAAAGGGCAAGATTATAATTTATTAGACCTTTTTACAAACAGGCCGGTAAAGGATCCTTAATGGGGCTCCTCCCATTTGAATAGGTCTAGTACTCATACAGTAGAATGATCAACTTTAAGTTACCCATCAAATTTGTTGACTAATTTAAGTTAATTATGCATCAGATATCATAATTATGTTACATCTCAAAAGTCAACACTGTTTTCAGTTAATAATCACTGTTACATAGGTCCTTAACCAAACTGATTCCATGATGAAAGAAGTCAAAGAAGTAGGCATCATACGGTCATACCTCAACAAATTTCAGCTTGATATCAAGATTTCCAAAACGCTGAGTGACCTCATACTCTTCGCGAAGATATTCATTTATTTCCGCATATCTGGCTTCTCTCCAAGCAATCTCTGATCTGAGCAATGAGAAAATGGGAAGAAAAAAAAACATGAATCTGTCAGGGTTTTTTAAGCCAAAGAAAAATAATGTAGGCGGCTATTAGTCTCAGTGTAAATGGAAGCTTTTGACCAAAATTACATCATTACATGTATGCATAGAAATCCCAAAGCAATTACATTAGAAGTAGTTTTTTGGTAAATAGCAGCTTTATTAACTATAGTAAGAATAGAGTGCAATACAGTCAAACAAAACAGAACGAAAAGGGAGAGAGCACAAAGAAATCCAAGGAAGACCCCAAGCAAAACAACTTGCTACAACTCCCTGAAACTAAATTCTATCAACAAAAGCTTTAGGTCTGTTAGCGCAGCAACACCCTAGTAAAAATAACAATCTGAATATGTCTACAAATCCAATTTGGATCATAATTACAATTTTTAAAGATAAGAAGTATTGCTAGTATCTAAACCAAACTATTAACACAAGAGGTAGGGATGGCAATGGAGAGAGCATGGAAACGAGTTTGGTGAATGGTAGGGCGAGTATGGGGTAAAAGGCATATCCGTCACGGGCTATAGGGTGGTGATGAGTTTGTATCTTCCTAACAGAGTTTTTTACTCTTTTTGGCAAGAGTTCGTCCTATTTTATCCTATTTTTCATCATTTTGTAAATAATCTAGGCTTAGGAGCATTTCTTGTGTTTTTGTCCCGTTTTCCTTGATTTCCCATTATCTTTTCTACTTTAATGTGTGTTTTTGTTGCTTGATGCAGGTATCTAATGAGCTCGAGCATGAGAACCAAAGAATGGAGATGTATAGTGGAAAAGCCGAGAAGAGAAGCCAAGAGGCCGATCAGAATTTGAACCAAGAGGCCTCTCAAGAAAAAGAGATCAGAGCGGGCGCTTACTCTGTCACAAGTGGCCGCTCAATTCAATGGGAGTAAACAGGCAGAGAGAGCTACGAGCGAACGCCAAGCGGTCTCCAAAGGGTCGCTTATTGGCCTAAGCGGCCGCTCAAAGTGCCACTCAGTTTACTGGTCTGAGTTGAGACCATATGAGCGGGCGCTTGACTTTGTACTGAGCGCCCGCTTAGTTTGTTTTTCAGCAGTTCCATGCCTAGCTCCAACTCTTCTACTGGGATTAAAGAAACAAAAGGCACGAAGGACGAGGCTTTGGGAATTGATTTACAGATAGAGAATAGCAGTAGTTTTAGACCTAGAGATATAGTTTAGGGTTTACTTTATTGTTCTTTCATAAACTTTAGATTTCTCGTAGATTGTGCATCAGTTTCACATGCTTTTATCGGATTTGCGATTATCGATTGTTAGACATCAATTCCATATCAATATATTTGTATTTTCTTTCACTTTCTCTTGTTTTATATTTTATAGTTTCAATTTATTTTCTGTTTTCATTGATTAATGTTTGATTATTGTTAGTATCTCTTATAGTTTGTTCATCATTATTCGTTATTTTGCTAGTATGTCTCGTTATTTTGATTATTCGATCCTTACTTGCCCATTACTCGTATTAGGTGAAGTCGAGGTTTAGATAGCAGGTGTCATGACGACCGATATCTAACCCTATCAGGTGGGTGATGGGTTTTATTGTCTAAAACCCACCCATACCCATAAAACCGTTAATATGTATATATCCTAGATTTTTAGCCCAAATAATAGCCTACTTTTAAGGGTCCAATCCTAACCAAAGATTTTGAAACTTAATGAATATGAGGATATATATAATGCGTAATAAGATGTGGAATAGCTTTGAGTTATTTGACTTAGAGATTAAATTGATGTATTACTTTGATTTGAAAATTTTATAAATTTGGATTTGTGTTATTTGTTTTATGTATTAATAAGTATGAATTTAGGTGTTACTAGTTTTTGTAACATTATGTTGACATAAAATACTCATTTTTTAGAGTGATTTTGGCATATTTTTCTTTATTTTTAGTAGCAAATACAAGAAGGGTGAAAATTGATATAGGCACATGCGAGTTGGTGGAACGAGTACGAGTTTAGATTTATACCCATGGGTGCGGGGACGGATATTGACTTTATACCTGCCATAGGCGGTGGAGTCAATAAATTTTAGCAAGGGCGAGTACAATGGAGGGCAAGACCTACCCGCCTCGTTGTCATCCCTAACAAGATTGCCCCCCTAACCCGTCTTTCTAATAAAAGAATAAGCAGATTAAAATAAACCTGCTGAAAATACATTAGCTGGTCTAGTCTTTTTGCAGCATCTGCAGACAAGGGGAGCATAACAAATCTCAAGTCTAATCTGAGTTCTTCAACTTCAATTCATCCCAACATCCTCTATGCTATGAAAAAATTATATTATGGAAAGGTAACATAGAAGAAAGGGCATGGAACGCAGAACTGGAGGGGACACAGATAAAAGAGGAGAAACATTCGTTTTGGATTTTTTTACAAACGTTCCCTACTAGATTGTTCTAGCTTTCAACTGGTAATTTGTTGTCAATGAACTTGCATGGATTAAGGTAATGTCAAATCCTTGTCATATATAAGCATATTGCTAATATCCTACCACCAATTTGTCGCATGGTCAGACGAAAAGAACCTAATCATGACAGACGAACTAGATGTATTTAATGAACCATTCAAAACTAAACTAAGTTAAAACGAAGATAAATTCAGATAGTGAACACCTGCAACATACTCATAGTATGCCACAGTTTTAAATGGCGCACAAAGCTGGGAATATACCTATCAAAAAGTCCAACTTTGAGGATGATATCAGCAAGGTTTGAATTTGCTTTGCCAACTAGTTGAAAGAGCTTCTTTCGTTGCATTGTAAATGTTCCAGTCTTCTCCATTGCACGATTTATATCTGCAAATTCTTCAACCATATCATCAACCTGAGAAATGCAAGAATAAATGAATTAGGCTTCTTTGGTAAATTCTTGGAGACTTCCAGGTTATTTTTACTGAAACAATAGTGCCCATGACTCTCATATAAATCAACAGTTTCATAGCAATGTCAACACACAAGAAGCCAAGTACATAGTACAACATGTGAACAAAGTAGTAACTTATCCTTTCATTGGGGGAAGGGAGGGGAAGGTTTCCAAATTGGCTAGATATATCTAAATGTACAGTTGGATGTTTACTAACGGGTACGCCGAAACACACCGTACCCTTACGGGGTACGTATCACGTACGACACGAGGTACGTATCCAAGACTTCGGGTACGGCTGGGTACGTATCGGGTACAGATGAGTTATATCCAACCCAAATCCAATTGATTTGGGTTTCTTGTACAACCCATCAGCCCAAAAAAAAAAAAATTCTCATATAAGCCCAAGCCCATCAAATTTCATATCTAGATTTATATCTATTTTTTTAAAGGTAGTATTACAATGGTACTTAAATCTGAAAGTAATATCTATAACGTCTCATATAATCCCTTCAAAATTTTCCTCCAAACGTCTGCTCTTACCCATTCTCAATTGAGCTTTTAATTTACTACGCTTAATTTTTAAGGTAGTATTACAATACTAGTATGGGTTGTGCAAGTTATATATATAAACCCTCCAAATTCTCATATAAGTCCAGCCCCTCCAAACGTCTGCTCTTCTTATTTTATTTTTGCCGTACCCGTATCTAGAAATTTTGATTTTGCCGTTTTTCGTACCCGTATCCGTATTTGGATTCATATCGGTGCAATATAGGATGTTTAGCAGGAATAGGAGAGTCACCTGAGACACATAATAGTCTAAAGCAATGCTTTGGCCAAGCACACTTCCAATAATACGTATACCATCAGTGTCGAGATGTTTAAGAACTATATAGTCAGCACCACCTTGCATATCCTCAGCAAGTGTAGCTTTCTCCTTTACCATGTAGTCTGCAGAATATTGAAGCACGTTAAAACTGCAGACAAAAACAAAGCTTTTTACAGGAAAATTATGTCTACTATTTCATGAAATGTAGGATGTGGTTACAATTGATTCCTTAGAAACCAAAGTAGAGTGCATATTTTTCATTGGAGAAGGGGGATCTCAAGGTATACATTAGTAAAAATAAAGATCTTACAAAAAGAATTTACACTCTTTGTGCCTACAGTCTGAGTAATAAAAGGCCAACAAACCATTCCTTTGAGTAGCATCAATGAGAATTAGACTCCACAAAAATTGGACAAAAAGCTACTCAAAATTGACCAATTTTATGTGTGTAGCTATTGAAATATTTTGAAAAGGAGCCATAGATAAATGTTTTCTAAGCTTGGAGTAAAATAGAAAAACTACCAAGAATTTTTTTGATGCCAAACCAAATCAGAATTTCATCAGAAATGCACCCTCAAATCAATGCAAAACTATAAATGGAGCCCAAAGAGGAAATTCTTTTGTCTCCAACCACAAATAAAGAGGGTCTTTCGATGAAATTCTCGAAGCCAATAACTAGCTCTATTTAGTGACTGAATGAAAACCTATATCAGAGTATCGGACTGAAATAAAAGTAAAGAAGTAATAAACAGAATATTATAAGTTTAGACAACAATTGATCAAAAAGAGTGATTCTTCTCACTGCGTGATGGACTCTACTGAAAAACATAGGCACACATGCAACGTCCTCTATCAAACTGCGGTATGGCCCTTGCATATATGCTTCTTTTTAGTATGTTCAAAGTTTCTCGTCAAGATAAACAGTCCAGAATCCAACATCATAGGTTTTCGATGTGTTTGACAGATATTGCCTATAGATAATTTAGGATTAAGAATAACTTTAACTCATGGTTCTATCCAAATCTCAATGATAAAAGGCATACTACTTAGCAGTTGGAGTATTACATACAAGTCAGTGGGAGTCCTTATTCAAATTCAATAGTAAGTAAAACTTATTAGATTTTCTATACTCCATGATACTTCAAATACATAAAATGAAAATTTATGAACTACATGACAACAATGAGAACCACTAGCCTCGC
The DNA here is from genome assembly GCA_026401315.1 of Dysphania ambrosioides. Lineage (NCBI taxonomy): Eukaryota > Viridiplantae > Streptophyta > Magnoliopsida > Caryophyllales > Amaranthaceae > Dysphania > Dysphania ambrosioides. Next base: position 5,686,388 of record CM048660.1, on the reverse strand, counting down.
AGGAGTAGGAAACCAATACAGCCAAGTGATCAAATGGTATGCACAGAAATTTTTGGCTTATGGAAAGATAAGATCAAGTTACAATAGAGGTAAAAACATGGAACTAGGGTTCAAATGGAAGCTGGAAACTAGGAGATCTACTATTTTGAGGTCCAAAGTTATTTTGATTTGGGGGACTTAAGTTCAAAAGTTTAGGACTATGGGACTCATACCAAATGGATGTTAGTTTTAGAAGTAAAAACTAGATTGGCTAATCAGTTAAGAGACTGAGTAAAAAAAATTCAAAATTAACTCAAATAGAAATAAACAATCCATACCCCCCTGCTGTCTTCAAGAAATCCACGAAAGAAGATAGAAGAAAAATGAGTTTGTGATTACAAAGTAATGATCAGATCAAAAGATATATTTCATTGTCCTCGCTTTCAAAGTGACTGGTATATCTTCTTTTATGATGGGAATTAGTTTATCTTGAAACCATCACAAAAAATTTTGTTTGGATTATTGGCAAAATTGCCATACATACTTTGATTGTGGATTGTTGTTGTTGTTGTCCATTTTCCTTCTACGTGTATCTCTTAGACTCTAATGATAATTATTTACATGTTCTATTAAAAAAATTTCATGAGGTTCGTCATTCATGTGCATGAATCCAGAAGATAATAGTTCACTTTTAATATTTAGCAGGCCTCTACATCACAGATAGTTCAATCTCCCTTGTTTCCTTTTTTTCTAACAATTATTAGTCAGTTATTTGTTCACATTTTATTTTAATTTCCTTCCCCTTAACTCATGAAACTAACATTTTTTGGCTCTATGTCCCCTAACCCTAAGCTTTTAAACTTCACTCCTCAAAACCAAAAATTTTGCAAAATTTGGACCCCAAAATAATAGATTACTCTGGATATTAGGGTTAAACCTCAGAGAGGCAATAAAAATATCAGCTTGCTGGAAATGGCTACGATTTAACACAGCTTAGAGTCTTAGACACCATTGGTGGCATAAATAAAATGAAGGTGCTTTGAAAAATAATGCTGAAAATACAGAAAATGTGGACATTATTCAAGCTTTCGTGGGGGTTGATTGTCTCCACTGACAACCTAAAAGCAAAGGAAGCTCTAATCAATATTTTATCCCTACCTGGTTTGCCTTATTAATAGCACTACTACCCTCTTAAAAGATTTTCTTCATCCTTAAGCTACTACTAACTTTATTAATATGTTATAACTTGAATTGCCCCTCCCCCCATACCAAATGTTTAGCAAAATGATAGTGTCTGCAGGGGAAAAGTACACATCTATTCAGGGGTCCACAGCAAGATTAGAGCCCAAAATGTACAGGCCAATCTGTGCTGAATGCAATGGTAGAAATGAGCCACTAAATGTACAAGTTGGCCTTGGGCTAAAATTTCCAAAAGATCACAATATTTCTATATTTGTTTCTCCAAAGCCCAGCCTGACCCACCATCTGAAAAAAACACTAATATACACAACACATATAACATCTTGAATATACTTAAATCACAATACTTCATACAAAATGTTCTCGACCAAGGTTATGTACAACACCCTGTTACCAAACATTATGCAAACAAAATTTCATTGTGAAAATAATGAACAACAATCACCTTGTTCATCTTCCCCTTATCACAATCTTCCAAAACTATTACTAACACATACTTGGTTACAGACATATAGTTGTTATCCTAATTCTCACTTTAATATTCTTAGCCGAAAGATTTTACCAAACACAATTTAGATATCACCAAATTCAAAACTTTGATTCAATGATTCGTTTATGGGTTGACACAAATAAAACAAAGAAAACTGTGGCCTGCTTTCAGAATTGTATTCATGGAATTTAAACTTGGGTGTTCCCGGGATTTGGATTTGTCGTTCCGCAAAACCCTGTTACGTGACGCCGCAACAAAAATCACATCCTTTACATTACAGTCAAAAATCACATCCTTTACATTACAGTGACTTGCAGCTTATATCAATCTTTTACCGGTTACATCCATTCTTTAATATATTTTATCAATCTATTATTAGTACTAAGTAGTAGAGCTAGCAAAAACTGACCCAACCCACCAAACCCAACCCATTTATAAAGGGTTGGGATGGAATTTTCAACCTGATTATTTAAATGGGTTAACCCAACCCAACCCGAATAATAAACAAGTTGAGATGGGTTGAAATTTTCAACCCGATTATTGGATTTGGTTTTGCTCAATTTGGGCCGAGCTAGGGATGGTGAATTCGTACCGAATCGAATCAAATAAAAAACCAAATCACGAACCGAATCGAATTGAATTCACGAATTGAATCGAATCAAACCGAATTTCACATAATGACATTTAGAAATTAGAAGAAATGAATTGTTTCGAAAGTAATTAAACGTTTATATTCACGAATCACATAATGATATTCGTTGTAAACTTTTATATTCGCCTAATCACATTCATTTTTTCATTTCTTTTGTCGACCCTTTATATATTCTATAATAATATCGAGAGATATTCTCTTATTCATTAGATATTTACATAAATTACATTAATTACAAATAATCACAAAAAGACATAATCATATTCGATTCATATAAACTAAATTATATTCAACTAAACTAATATTCATTGATTCATATAAACTAAACTATATTCAACTAACTAACATTCATTGATTCATATAAACAAAACTATATTCAACTAAACTATCATTCATTGAATCATATAATGATATAAACTAAAGTATGTTCAACTAAACTAACATTTATTGATTCTTATAAGCTAAATTATATTCAACTAACCTAACCTTAATTGATTCTTTCAAACTAAACTATATTCAACTAAACTAACATTAATTGATTTATGTGAACTAAACTATATTCAACTAAATCAATATTCATATAAACTAAACTATATTAAACTAAATTAACATTCATATAAACTAAACCATATTCAACTAAACTAACATTCACTAATTCATATAAACTAAACTATATTCAACTAAAGTAATAGTCAATGATTCATATAAACTAAACTATATTAAACTAAATTAACATTCATATAAACTAAACCATATTCAACTAAACTAACATTCACTAATTCATATAAACTAAACTATATTCAACTAAAGTAATAGTCAATGATTCATATAAACTAAACTATATTAAACTAAATTAACATTCATATAAACTAAACCATATTCAACTAAACTAACATTCACTAATTCATATAAACTAAACTATATTCAACTAAAGTAATAGTCAATGATTCATATAAACTAAACTATATACAATTCAACTAATTAACATTCATTGATTCATATAAATTAAACTATATTCAACTAAAGTAACATTCATTGATTCATATAAACTAAACTATATAAAATTCAACTAAACTAACATTCATTGATTCATATAAACTAAACTAAATGCAACTAAACTAACATTCATATAAACTAAACTATACTCACCTAAAGATTCATATAACTAAACTAACATTCATTGAGTCATATAAACTAAACTAAATTTAACTACACTAACATTCATTGATTCATATAAACTAAATTAACATTCATATAAACTAAACTATATGCAAATCAACTAACATTCGTATAAATTAATTTATATTCAACTAAACTATAAACTAAACATTTAAATAAACTAAACTTTACAAAATTAGCAGTTTTAAATGAGTCGAATAGGGTCAAGCTGGTTCAACGGGCCAAACCGGGCCTATTCACCGGGCCAAATGAACTGGGGGGCGGGCCAAATCGATTTTTTTTACAGTCCGACTTGAATTGGCTCAGGGTTTGGAATTCCGGATTCATATTCAGCCCACTGAGCTAGGCCCGAGCCAACAGGCCGAAAAATAGCCCGTTCAGGCTAGGTTGGGTTGAACCAGCCCACTAGCCATCCCTAGCGTTAACCGATTAATCCTAGCAGTTTTGCCTTTCTAATTTCTATTTTGCATTTCTAACTCTTCAATTCTTCATCTCTTTTGCGGTTCTTCTCTTCTCACTTCTCCTAATGTGGAAGTATTAAAGTATTTTTCTTTTATTATGTTAAAACTTTGTCTCATTACTAAACTATTATTATGGAGTTATAACGTATCATCAAATTGCACTAAGACTATAGATTTTTTTCATTATGCATTGTTTTAAATTTGGAAAATGAGAAACAATAAGACTTTTACTTTTTATACAGGTAGGCTTGAGTTGACCTAACCCATAGCAGGTTGGGTATAGTTGAAGTTTTCAACTCATTTAACAAACAAGTTAGGTTTGAGTTAACAAATCTCAACTTGAACCCAAATGGGTTAAACCCGAACCCAACCCAACCCTATTCAATCCATTGCCAGCTCTAGTAAGTAGGCTATACTATGTTGAAAGATACTTTTGAAACTAAAAAAATCTAAATGAGCCTTAAACTCATCAATGTGATTATTTTGAAAAAATACACACTGCGTCGGCCGCAATCTGCTCTATTCATCCATTACATACCGCATCCGCGATAACACGTCCGTTACAGCGATCACAACCAGATCTGCGATTTTTTTCTATGGTTGTATCTAACCTTCAAACCAAATGCCTCACCCATCCCGAGTGCAACAATACCTTCAATCTAGTGAAATTCTAACTTAATTAAAATCTTTCTTTAACATTTTATAAAACCGCAAATGACTAAAATATAGTCCCTCCCGAAAGGCTTGCCCCACTGATCATTTACTACACTAACTACGATGTCCTCTTGTTGAACTTTTTGAAATTAGGAAAACATAACCCAGATACCAATAGATAATTACAGCAACTGAACCAAATAAGAAAATAAAGCGATCTATCACAGAGCCCACACTCCATGAGTAATATTTCATTTGAAATGACTCTACAACTATGAACTTCACAAAAGAAATTACCATCTTTCTTCATCTCTGAAAGCAATCCAGAAGCATGTCTTCTAGCAATGTTCAAGAAGAAATCAACTTCATGATCGTCAACATTGAAGAGCACAGCAGATCCATATTGAAATACCACCATGTAGCGACTGCAAAGCACATTGTTCTCAACTCCCATGCCCTGAATCAAGACCCGACATATTCATAAGAAACTTACTAAATCAAAAGACTAGATGTTACAATAAAAAGAACCATGAAGTTCCCTAATACTTTAATAGTTAAACCTGCTAATTGCTACTCCCTAAATCTAGCATACTTGTCAGAATTTCAATCTCATCTTCGACAAAGCAATTTGCGACATGAAAAAATATAATCCATTTGCCCTATTCAACAGAAAAGTGATTTCCATCAGGACTCATTCCATTTGCAAATTTTCAAAATATTTCTACATTCTAATACACTGTCAATGAAAAAAAAATCACAGGATCCAGCTGATAGGAATCATATGCATGTGTTGAATGGAATTGAAATCCTCATTATAGCAGATCACTATATTAGTAAACACCTAAAAAACCTGGCCACCCTCCTGAACTGCACCATAAACTAGATGACCTGAAAATGGCCCAAACTGCACCGAAATCATATGTGGCTGAAAGTAATCTATTTCCCAGCCAAATGGCAATATCCCAAAAGTAAACTATCCAACACGTACTCAGCCCAAAAGATTTCCCCCCCAAAAAATATAACCCGACGCCAAACTGAATGTCTGTGTTATGTTTAACATCCTGAAGTAAACACCCCAACTGGGAAACCAAAAGTACCCTAACAAGCTCAGACGCCATTAAGAAGCCCAATTCAGCAAGCCTAGGGATTCTGTGCTTTCACTTCCTTTGCAGGATGGTAGGTCGATCGCATATTTGCATATAAAGGATGAAAAAGGTAAAGGGCCTTCTTTTACTGTCCTTTTTTATCAGATATTGCAATGTGATAGGTTCAACTGTGTGTGGTTGAGGTTGAGGTTGAGGTTGAGCCCAATGCAACTGATTGGATGAATATAAAGATAAACTGCCGAGTGTTAATTGCACTATAAGCTACAGTATTGTATCATACTAGACCAATGGATATTAGTCAATAAGAGGAACAACTGTGGACAGAAAAAATAGAAAATCCAAGCTCCACAAAGAAATATCAAATGCAGACAGCATTTCATATAGTCAGACAGAAGGAACCTCACATGAATTTGTATAAACAGCTCAACTCATCAAAGACTTTACCACCATCAAATACACATATACCAGGATAAATAGTGAGTTACTTTGAACAACAAAAACCGATTAGGAAAAGAAAGAGAAGCAATCATCTTACAATATTTTCGGAAGGTATATCACAAAATCTGAGAGTCACATAATTTGTGATCCGGGAAGTTGGTGGAACGACATTCCCTGAATTCTTTGACTGCATGCTCCTCAAATTGATACTGTCAAAACCATGATTCTGAGAGGCCAAATGATAAAGACCATAAAACATAGCAATAAGGCAAGGAAAGAGTGAAGGAATCAATACACAAATCATACACCCTGGAATGAAACAGAACAATGATGCATTATACGAAAAGATATCGTCTTTCATACAGAAAGTTGCACAAACTTCTATAAAATCCTCCTATGCTCTTCAATGAACTTTCAGGCCTGAGCTAATCTCATTCTCAAGAAAGTTCATAACGCTAATCTTCTAGAGCTCTAGGCATATTAAAAACATTTAACCACATGATTTACTTTTTTTTGCATCATCATGTATATTTGTTTTCCAAATGGATCACAAATAGATTAATTCAACAAAAGCAACCCAAAAATTAGTCTTCATCAATGCAGTTTTCACTTCACAAGTTACAATTTCTACAAGCGGAAACCTAAAAACAAACATCAAGAGTTCCGAAGAATTGATTTTAACCCACTCCTCAACTTTCATCTTCAAAGGGTCAATAACATAAACAACAACAGCTACAAAATAACATCAACGACATTGCCGCCACTGAGCAATGCCCAATGTTTAACCAGCAATCAACTCCATAATCATTGCAACTAAAGCAATTTCCCTTCAAATGAAAACAGCGACAGAATCCCCTCAAAAATTCCCCTTTTTTAAAATTCTAACAGCGAATTACTCATATTGCAGATTCACAATAACACTATAATAAACATTTCAAAAATCCCACATCAAAAATTATGCAAAAATCAACATATAACATCTAAACCCCAGGTGAAAGAACAAGAAAAATCAGAACTTGAAAGAGAGGAGAGAGAATGAAGCAAACCTAGTGGAAAGAAAGAAAGCTTTAACAGGAATCTTAGCGATTTGTTCATCTTTCCCACCATTAGCATCATCATCCACATAATTCTGTGAGTAATCACGAAACTCATAATCATAATCATGTGCAAGAGCATAAGATGAAGATGGGGCTGAAGAGAAGGGCTTGAAGTGATGGATTGCAAGATCTGAGGGGCGCAGAAGGGAGGAGAGGGAGAGGAGGTGGATGGAGGAGTGAGGATGGATGGAAGATGAGGATGACAGGGAGGTTAGGCGGCGGAGGAGACGGTACGCTGCCCATCTCATCATTCAGCACTGATTATGTAATGCTGACGATTGGACGAAGTACTTGTGTTGTTGTTCATCAACTGACACTATGGCATCAATGAAACAGTTCAGAATAACAGAGAATTTTTTCAAGGTTTGGTTTTTCGAAGCATTTTGTTTTGTGGAAATAGTTTCAGTTGTGCACTTGTGCTACACGGAGTACACGGCCTACACCATAGGTGGCTAGGTGCGACTGCAAGATACGGAGTACTAGAAAATGGGAGAAATATCTCAACAAAAAAATTGTACTGCACATTTTTTTATGCAATACACTCGAACATTATAGGTTAGCTCACATCATAATCTTTAAAAATAAACTTGTACCAGTAATAATATCAACACATTTACTTTGTATTTTCACTTTAAATTGTAATATAAATAGTTTTTAAAGAATAATTACACGGTTAATTCCGCTTATATTTTTAACAAAAGAAAAGGATAAGCATCCCTCAATTAGATCTCTAAGTTTATGAAGCCCTTTGAACATAGACTGCTAAATACATAATCGGAACAAGTAAGATTCATGTACCCATGCTAAGGCAACAAGGTCCAAGCAATTCGTCCTACAAAATTTCTACTAATTGATGTCATTTGTCCTTCTTGCAAAATTTTGTTAGTAAAGACCATGTTTATATTATGTTTTTGTAAAGGGAAGTAACCTTGATCATGAATTTTTCAAAGACAACTTTATTTATGTATAGCCATAAGTGCCAAATTCCAATAACAAATTTACATACCTAATCTTTTTTATGTTTGAAATTTTCGTTAAGTTACTCTACCCATGTTCCATAAGCAAACTTTCAAGTGTCCAAATGATCTTCAGGTTGATTTTTTTTAAAGTATAATAGTACTGAAAACTATAAAAAGAACTACAATCTCTAATAAGATGGAGATGAGTTTCCTCACTTTGGTTGCACCTAATACACCTAGGTTTGAAGTTTCCTCACTTTGGAATTCTATTTTAAAGAGTTGATCCAAACAAAACGTTAGTGACGAGAATATTCACATAAGCTTTTTATATTTGAAAGGATGCTCAAGTTCCAATTTTTTCTCCAACTTAGAAACCTCTATAAATGATTATTTTAAACTTGATTATAAAATTAGTTTGTTATTTAATGCAGATGGATCTTATGAAAATCATTCTCATGGCTACTACTAATCGTTGTATCATTTCTCTGAAAAAGTAATATTTTCTAGCGATGTGTACGAGAAATGTGTTATAATACGCAAAATCTACTAGACAATTATAAATTTGCTAAAGAGAATCTTTATAGTATTCAACTATTATGTATTTTAAATTTCTACTTGTGAATTTTTTGCAATGAATGAATTTAATATGAAAAAATAAAGTTATGTATCAACACTCGTAAAAATAATAAAAATAAACTTGTTTTATTCCCTTTTCAATTCTCATTTGAATCAACCAATAAAAATAAAAATAATCGAAATATGAAATATTATTAATAACAAGTGAGGAAAATTAATTATCGTGATGATCTAGCGATTAATGGTTAGGTGAATGACCGAGTTGTTATTTCTTGTGACTGTAAAGAGAGGAGGCAACATTGGTCGCACTCGTACTCACGTACACCATACAAAAGTGTTCCTCGATCACTTCCAAAACCCCCCAAATGTATGTCAATGCACAAAACGCTGTCGTAACAAGCGAACACGCCAAAACTATTGTTCCAGCAATTCAGCTTGTCGTTGCGCAAGTGGGAGAATCCGGCGGTGAACTCAGCAAACAAGAGTTATGGCGATTTCAGGGGATCTGGGATTATTCGCTACACTCGCACCTCATCGAACTCATCATCTCCCTCTTCGAACTTCCTCCCACTCATCTTCTAAGGTCATTTCCAATCACACCCTTCCTTTTCTCCATTTTAGCTCAGTTTTTGCTATAGTTCATGCCAATTTTTGTTGATTTTTATCGTTTGTTGGATTTAAATGAGATGGGTATCTGCTCAATCGCTACTATATTGTGCCAATTTTGATGGGTTTTTTTTTTCTGATTTTCGAGGTTTTTGCGTTTCTGGTTTTGTATGTAATCTAGGAATTTTTTAGGGTTTTGGATTCTTATATTAATTTCATTCTTTGATGGAGCTGGGTTTGTGATTTAGGCATTGATTTTGGGTGTTTGAGTTGATTTTGGCAGAAAGTTGAGATTTTGGTTTGAAGTAAAGGGTGTGTGGATTTTTTTTTTTTTTTTTTGGGAGGGGATGGGGGGTGGAGAGGGAATTATATTGGTAATTTTGTTTAGTTCTGTTTGATTGTGTCGTAGCCGGTAGCTCTATGATTTGGATGAATTCGGTTACAAGGTAATATGGGACGTTGAATGTTTTAGAAATCCGTTGGACAAAGTGGATTCACATCAATTGATTGCAGTGGCATTAATTGGGTTTTGTTGTGTTTTAAGTTCATTGGATTGCAATTATAGAAGGTATTGATGGGGATAAAGACTTTTGGAATTCTTAATAGACTTTTGGAATTCTTAATTTAGTACTACCTCAATCCCTCCATCCCCTCCACCCCGTAAACTAATTTCATATTTTCTTTGGGCACAATGTTTTAGGAGAGTTTGTGTGTTGGGGTTGTGTTTAATGTAGGTGAATGAAGAATAAGATAGTGAGTATGCTAATTGGTGAGGAGGTTGTTGGAGCGACTATTATTGCAATAAGAATATTAAGTTGCGATCAGTTGAAAACAATAAGGGGTTTTTGAAAGCTATCGTGAAATTTTATAGAAAGCTTTGTAAAGACGATAAATTGAGAATCATAGGCTCATAGCTAGGTTTTTGAGTGTTGGTAAAAGCTAAGGATTATTGGGGAAGGTAATGAGTAAACTGTGGCGAAATATTGGAGCAAGTAAGAATAAGATCAATTTGGAATGGGTTCCATTATCAGGGTTTAGTGGACATGGACTACGGTGTGAAATTTTGATTAAAGGGTAAGAAAAGGGATTGACTAATGCTTACCTCTTACTGCTTCTTCTTGTTCTTGTCAGTTAAACATCTGCCTTGATTTGTCTACGCTTAGATCTTCTCCAATTGTCTTATTGGCAGAAGTGTTACATGACCTATTGTAATTTTGCCTGCTATTAAGTACTTTGTTTTATGGAAATGAGGGTTTGTGATTATATGAACATGTAATTAGTCGTCTATGCTGTCGTTGTACTTTTCCTGTCCTCTTTGGTTAGATTTTGCTTGTTCCTAGGTTCTTTGCTTAGATTTTACTAGTTCCAACGTTATTTGATTAGATTTTGCTTGTTTTAAGGTTCTTCAGTATTGGCTAGCTGTGTCAGTCTCCTTTCTGTAGATATTAGCCACCACGTATGATATTCAAGTAATGGCAAAATGCATTATATGAGATGAAACCTGTGTTATTTCAAGTAATGGACTTTGAGCCCATTCATATCCTATTTTTATTTGGTTGGCCAATTTTACTATGAAATCTCATACTTTAGTGTCCTAACTCCTATTTATTCTTTAGGAATCCCATACTCACCCTACTCCCAGGGGTTCAAATTCCATTTCTCTTAAATTTCAAACCATATCCTACAAAAAGAAACAAACAACTTTACAATGATATATGGATTTCCATACCATTCCATTCCATCCTAGTGAACAAAAAAGCTCTAAGAAAAGCTAAACATAAGCTTACAACTACTTGTTACACCCACTTAATTTTAAGTTTACTTATATTCAATGCAGGTCGGCATTTCTAGCTTCCCTAGTGGAGGGCTTGGTATTTCTGAAATTGCACCGAAAAAGTTTCACAGTCTGTCCAATGGCTTCAATTTTCGCTGCCAGTCCAATCTGACTTTGAGAGTTTCTGGAGATGATAAAACATCTGTAAGATCCTTCAGCGAAGATGCTGAGAGTTTTTTACTAAGTGCTATTAACATGAACTTCTTCGACCGTTTGAACTTAGCTTGGAAGATTATTTTTCCCCCACCAAAAACAAGGAAGAACTCTAATGCCATGATTGCTAAGCAGCGGTTAAAGATGATCTTGTTTGCCGATCGATGTGCTGTTAGTGATGAGGCTAAGCGGAAGATAGTGAAGAGTATTGTCAGTGCTTTATCAGATTTTGTGGAGATTGAATCTCAGGAGAAGGTGCAGCTCAATGTCTCAACTGATACAGACCTTGGAACTGTGTGTTCTGTGACTGTCCCCGTAAGGCGAGTGAAGCCAGAGTATCAAGAAGATGACGAATCTGGATCAATAATGAATATTGATTACAAAGACAATGGTGAATCATCAGGTTCTGTTGACGTGACATTTGATTTCTTCATCCCAAATGAAAACCGTATGACATGACCATACATGAGTTGGCTTTGTTAACCTAGTTGCATCAAGTTTCTGGGACGGCAACTTTTGACCCTATTTAGAGTCTCGAGTTTGTGGAATCCGCATTAGGGAGGGGTCCTTTCAGATGGTTTGTTACTCATTGATAACTTGCTTTCTGTAAATATAAGATGTATTCTCCAAATTGGTTGAAAAACTATTCTTTCTATAGTTCTATTTCCTTAACCTTTTTGGGCCATCACTTTGGAATGCATTCATTTCTAATGGACACTAATTTTTGTATTGCCCTCTTCATCTTGTGTTGCTTGCTCCTGTATTGATGATGTGGCGGTGTACATAAGTGACCATGCATGGTCAATTGGTCTCCAAACTTCGGGTAGGGTGTGTACTGAATTTGATAGCACTATCAAAGGATTGGAACAACTTACATGAACTAGTTTACGCTTGTTTGACATGACCTTGAACCCCTGAGTATGATCACCCTTATCTTGTCTTTAGACTTTCAACACAGACATGCCACATGAAATTTCTACTCATTTAAGACTCTCCAAACTCTCCCATTTTCAAACAACAGTATATTCCTGATATAATTCTTGAAGAGACTCATAGAGGTTAATAATAAAGTATGAATGACTATACGTATAAAATGTGGCAAGTGGTATGGTAGAGTAATTCTTCTAGTAATGGAGAGCCAACTCTTCACCAACATTGGGGCTCAGAGTTGGCTTTCTATGGAGAATCACTTGCCAACTTTTTAGGAGAGCTACTTCTGTTTTTCTTGCTGTTACATTATCCATTGGTCCCTCATTTTTTTTGTCCTAGACATGGACAAATCTATATGAAGTGCTACTTACCATTGTTGGGTTTTTTTCTGGAAGGGTGTTTTAAAGAGAGACAATGTGTGAAGATTCTAAGAGGGAGAGACACTTGCCAATGTACATGCTCTAAAGATACCATGAGACCCAACGCTATAAATATCTACCATTTTAAAATTAGTTATTATAACTTTTCTGTCTAGGTTTTTAGCGGTTATTTGACGAGGCTCAAAGGTTTATCAAGTTTTTCCTTCGCCATCTCCCCTATTTTTTTAAAATATTCGCATCAATTTTTACATAATATTCTCTGTTAACAAAATTTTTTTAAATTAATATTCCCCTCTCAAACTTATTATCACATTGTTTATACTAATATTTTTCTTCATTATCACAAATTTCATTTTGACCTTTCACCTTAGACCAGTTATCCTTAATTAAAAAAGAATAGTTTTCAAAAGTGAACATGTACGTATACTATCTCTGTTCCTAAAAGAAAGCCGACTTTTACGGTTTTTAAGACACTAATTAAAACGTTTTTATCTCTAAATTTGTAAAGCAAAAAACAATGAAAACTTGATATTCTAAAAATTTACATCGAGATATATCCAATAAGATTTTACTTGAATATATTATTTCTTATAACATTTTGAGAATTTACAGTCCAATTTTTCAAATTTTGACACATTTTTTAAAATGAAACTTTAGAGATAATAATTAAACCATTTCATTTCACCTTTGACCCATTATTCAAAAGTAGAATAAATTCTTTTTAGACGAGTAAAATTAAAAAAAAATGAAAACAAAATTCGTTGTTATCGAATAATCTACTCCGTACACGGCAGAATCAGCGCACAGTGACACCACAACTCCTCCCTATATAAAACCACACACGATCTCGCAGTCCACTCCCCCATAGCTTTCATTTCACGCTCTCTCCCTCACTCAGCGCCACTCCATTTCCCATCCAATTAGGTTTTCTCCATTTCTCGGAGTCGCTAGCTAGACATGTCGGACGAAGAGCACCAGTTCGAATCCAAGGCCGACGCCGGCGCCTCCAAGACTTACCCTCAACAAGCTGGCACCATTCGTAAGAACGGTTACATCGTCATCAAGAACCGCCCTTGCAAGGTCAACCCTACCCCCCTTTTTAAGATTCCCGTCTCATTTATAAAACATAGTATTTGCCTGAAATTGAATGAATTCATTGATTTTTTTTATTAGGGTTATATAATTATTTTTATTGTCGGTTCAATATATTCGGTTTTATGTAAATTTTTGTGAAGAAGATTAATTGTTTTCATTAGCCGTTAAGGTCACCAAAAAAAAAAAATGAACGCGAATTAGTGATTAGAATTTCTTACATGTATCTGGGTGCTATCCCAAGAGAGCTAAAGGTTTAGCAACAAATGAGTAAACTAAACCCATGGGTGCGCCTAACTCTAGATGCGTCCGGGTGTTCGATGCTCTAATTTGGGATTATGTGTTACCATATGTCACTTGGGATCGGAAGATTTTAGTCATGTCATTTTCTGAGCTAATTAGTTGTCTCGGATTGATCAAGTTGGTAAAGAAACGACCTTTATTAGCTTTCTTGAGTTTGTGTTGTGATGTACCGCGACCGTACTTTGGCTATCGTACATAGAGCTGAATGAGGTTTTTTCTGTTGAACTCTTGGCTGTTTGCGCAGTTAGTTGTGCTGAAGGTATTCTATTAGGACTGTGATGCTGTAGTTGATTTGATTGTAAAAGCGGACGAAAAAGTTGTTCAGATTGTCTTGGTGGTTTTGTAAGTCATTTGAAAGGTGGAGGGAAAAGTATTTACGTGTTGTCGACGGTTGCTTGGAAAGGGCTGTGGTTATTATGTTTCTGTGTCTCGTTTGTTTGTGGTCTTATGCTAGCTTTCAACTAGCGCCTGAAGAAGCTAGGATGCTCCATGTTCCTCACCACAACTATTGTTTGAGTTTTGGCAGGTTGTTGAAGTTTCTACTTCTAAGACTGGCAAGCATGGTCATGCTAAATGTAACTTTGTTGGTATTGATATCTTCACTGGGAAGAAGCTCGAGGATATTGTTCCTTCCTCCCACAATTGTGATGTATGGTTCTGTTTTAAATACTTTTTTCTTCAAATCCCCTCTCTTCATATTTTGTCCTTTCTTTTAACTTTACTCCATTGATTTTGTGGTTGGTGTGCAGGTTCCCCATGTCAACCGTACTGATTACCAGCTCCTTGATATAACTGAGGATGATTTTGTAAGTTTAACTATATCTAATGTGGCTTTGTTTGGCAGAAGCCATCTTTATTTGGTTGTCTATTTTTTGACCCTAACAGTATTTCAGGTTAGCCTGCTGACTGATAATGGAGACACCAAGGATGACTTGAAGCTGCCATCTGATGAAACTCTGCAGAAACAGGTCTGTACATGTAGTACTTTGTATGTTGTTGCTACCTGTCCCAATCCAAATCATCCCTATTCTGTGGTTCTATGAATATCTAATCACTGCTTAGCTACTACTTACCCCAATTTGTATGGTCCCTTTTCTGTGTTTCATTAAATGATCTAATCACCAATTTGTTAATGAGAAAGTCCCTTAATTTTTATAAGGCTTGGGATCCAGTACTTAACAATCGTGAATTTTAGCGATTCCAATCCTTCTTAGTAGTGTACTAGTGTGTGCATTGTTTGTTGAAACATTACTGTCTAGTTGTTGCTTAGGATTTAAGTACTCTTGTTTCATCCCTTGGTTATGGTTTCATTCTGAATTTTTAATTGCTGTCTGCTTTGCACATTGCACTGAAAGGTTACAATTTAGTTGATCATGTGGAAGATGTTGAAGCTCTGGGTCTTGTGACTTGAGATGTTAGATGATTGTGCCAGTGTCCATCACATAGTGCAGAATCATATATTTTCCAGCTTCCACTGGAAGCTCATCAGCTCTGTCAACAAATTATAATCTGATTGTGGCATATTACTCTTAATTCTGAAGATCCCATCACATTGTTTTTTTTTTTTCTAATCATTTGCAATGGTTTTATGTACAATAGATTAGGGATGGATTTGGCGAGGGAAAAGACCTGATTGTGAGTGTGATGAGTGCCATGGGAGAAGAACAAATTTGTGGCCTCAAGGATATCAGTGGAGCTAAGTAACTGACTTCTGATCAGTACATATTAGCTGTGGCGATAGAGCATGAAATGCATGCTGTGTTAGCTTTACTGAGTTTTCATATATTTGTTTTTATGCCCGAAATAACTATTGTCATGGGGCCATGTGAGCTCCACTCTATTAGGTTTACTCTTTATGTTGAATATTTGTCATCAACTCAATCGTTCTGTTTCCATGTTAACTATGTATTTGATGCCTTGATATGGAGTTACTATATGATTTTTTTGGCTCTCTATGAACCTAGTTTCCAGTATTTTTTGCAAGATCTGAGATCTATCTCTGTGGCTATCTATTTTGTATGTTAAAATGGGCTCATACTCGGAATGAACTGAACTAAAAACTGACATCTCTTATTTCCATAATGAGGATCATCTGAAGACTGTTTGCCTAGTGGATGTTTAAGGTTAATGGGTTTGTGATTGCTGGACTGCTAGTTGATCTTATCTCTGATTCATCATTTTGCCTGGGATTTCTTGTCGGAGTCCTCATATGGATAAATACAGCAAGCAATGGCCTCCATTCCTTCAAGATGCTGCAAAATTTGTTTCATCATCATCAAAGGGGGGGTGTTCATTACTAGGAAGAGTGAATGAGTAATTTTTTCAGGTTGTGTGCCAGTACTGCGTGCTGCCAGAGGATCTAAAGATGGTTGGGATTTTAGTTTACGTGAGCGCAAAGATCATAGGGCTCGCTATCGAGGTTGGAGTTCCTTTAAACCGATCAACAAAGTTATCCAATTTCAGCCTATGATTTTTGACAATTTTTTTTTTATTTTTTATGCATAGTGAAGCAAAAATGTGAAGTCCTTGGTTTTGAAATAATTGGATTAGAAATCAAAAGAAGCCCACTATAATGAATTTTCTATATTTTGTTTAGAATGATATGGGAATTGAGAGCAAAGGAAGAGGAGAACTTATGGAAAAGCTCTCTTCGTTATTCTTCACTTTCCTTACCTTTCAAATATGGGGACATTTGGGAGAAAAGAAAAAATTAATATCAAACTCTTATGTTTTTCTCCACTTCCTTTTTCTTAAAACTAAATGTTAGAAAATAAATATTCGTCTTCTTCTCCCTCTTTTTTTTTCTCCTTCCCTTCCTTTACTAAATTTGTACCAAACAAAGCGTTAGGTTTTATAATAAAGCCTATATAAACTAAACTAGTTAATGACTTCATTGTATGAAGTTTAAGATAACTATTTTTTAACGTGTTGCATTGGGAAGTATAAATTTCAATTTACATAGTTTGAGACTAAAATATATTGAAAAGAGTAACATAAAGTTCAACTTTGAAAAATATAGGACATTTAGAACCAATAATATCTAATATATATTATTGACATAATCATCGTATCTCTATTATACATAACATTATTGTCAAATTTGGCGAAACAAATATCTAATTAATAAAGAAATATAATTTTATTTTGTATGGACTTTTAGATGCCAGAAAGGACAATGAAAATAGAGTTTAGTTTTTAACAGATTTTCATCATTATGTATGAATAAAATGTTTCTTATTATTCTTCACATTTTTATTAGTGTCCTTTCTTTCAGGTTGTTCACATCTTTATTTTATTCCTATTATGATATGATTATTTTTACATATAACCTTCAACGATCCACCAATTGCAACCACGTCTATTATTTTATTATAGTTGTCTTTAAGATATATTAATATTTGCTCACATTACATTAGTTTATAATATTTATATATTTTTCTGTCCCTTACATATGAAAACCAAAGTAACTCACCTTTATAGTGTACTTAGGTCTCTGAAGTTATAGTAATTGTAAAAAAAATATATTAAAAAAGTGAGGGAGTATAATGTATTTGTCTTTGCCTATCGAGACTATGGCTGGAAACGAGCTTGTGACTCACCGAATTTTAAAATTTGAACTCGTGGCTCGGCTCGACAAAAGCTCGTGGCTCGGCTCGACTCAATATAAGCTCGTCACTTAGCTCAGATTTGTCGAATGCTTATCTGAGTAATTAAGCTCGATTCTATTTAAAGACTGGTTCCAACTACGCCCTTAATTAAGCTCGGCTCGTTTAGGCTCGTCGAGCCATCGAACCTAAATTGTTTGAACTCGAACTCAGGCTCGCTTTTGTAAAGATCGGGCTCGGCTCGGGCTCGCCTAATTCCGAGCTTGAGCCGAGCTTTAGGCGATCCAATCCCAAATAGCTCACACGCTAGCTCGGCTCATATCCAATCCTAATCGAGATGTGTCATAAGAACGATGTATAGCAAAACACGTGGAATATGTTGATCCGATCGTCACACAGCATGTGCTGCACAAGCTAGGTTTTTAGCGGCAATAGACTGGAAAAGGGTAATTTTTCTCGATCCCCTACTCAATCTATCAATCCAAATTGACGCCTCTACTAGATTAGCTAAAAACAACCCAATCCGATGAGCCCGATCCAATCCAAATCTGGAGCTAAGAGCATGGCCCAATTTGACCCAAAAATGAAAATGGGCCTTACTTTTGGTCTTGTTCCTAATTTAGCCTGAGACCTGATAGAGCCTGAACTGTTTACCCTGCCCGACCGACCATAAAGAAGCCCAGTACACCATATTTGATTATAATTTGAGCGGGAAACCGAGTGCAAAAATCTTCAATCTCCAACCCTCAACTCTTTTAGGGTTAACTAGAAATCCTAAATTTGGGGAAATATGAGTGGTAAATGTCTGAGTTTTGAAGAATCCATCACAGATGCAATCACCCGAGTTCGATTCGCACCAGAATCCAACAATCTCCTCATCTCCTCTTGGGATTCTGTAAGTGTACAACAAACCCTTCGTTTTTCCCTATTCTTCATTGATTTTTGATCATTTTTGAAATTTTAGAGAATCAGATTGGTGGATGTGGATCAGAATAAGCTTGTATTAGAAGCAAAAACAGAAAGTGCGGTTCTTGATTGCTGCTTTGAGAATGAGTCTGTTGCTCTCTCTGCTGCCTCAGATGGGTCCATTTTTAGGTGGGTTTTTTTTTTTTTTAATAAATATTATGTATATACATATATTTTTTTTATATTTATTTTGTACGAATTGATATAGATCATTCAAGGGTTTTAATTGAATTAGTAATTGGAGTATCCAATAATTCCCCTTGAAGTGAAGGAAGACAATGAAAATAGAGAGCTATGTTGCACGGATTCACGTTTGACATTGACTTGACGTTTTTCGTATCCCTATTCGGATTCATATCCGTGAAATTTCACTAGCAATTGATTTTGCTGTTTTCTACTTGTATCTGTGTCTGGATTTGTCTGGGTGCCAACAACAAAGGGAGAGAGCGGGGTAGAGTTGTTGGAATTAGTTGTGAAAAGGGTAGGAGCTTCTTTGCTTATGTTGGGTTGACGCTTCCTCTGTATTTGAAAGGGGAGGGGGTAGGTTTGAGTGTGGTGGCTCGTAACAATGATGGCCAGCTGCTTCCTGCGGCCTTACTTGCTTACTGCGCTACGGAGACTGTAGAAAATGTTTAGTGCTTTTGTATTTCCAATCTGTTGGGCTTTAAGCCAACTCTTCTTTTCATGCTACGGAGTACTATGTTTGAAAAAATAACTTGGTCATGATTTTTTTTTTTCCTTCCGAATGATCTTAGGTATAGCTTACAATCAGGAGCTTACGACATCATTGGAAAGCATGAAGATTCAGCAACCTGCGTTGAGTATTCTCCTGAAACAAGTGAGTAGTCGTATTATTATTGAGCAGTGAATGCTTTAAATACGGAGTAGTGATCATAACATATAAAGCAAACGATGCAAAATGCGTTTTTTTTTTATTTTTTTCCCCCCAAAGCAACTTCAAAAGACAGTGATTTTATGTAGATAGATCTAACATTAAAATGAATAATGGACATTTATTCACGAATTGAGGGATATATTGCGATTCTGTAAATACAATATCCTGCCTTTAAATCATCCCTGTTTTTTTTTTTTTTTTTTTTGTACGAAACGGACTGCGGTTCACTTTGTTCTGGACCTCATACTAGCTTGTTTAACACTCTTACCATATCTAGTTATTGCTTATGAGCTCATAAACAACTTTTCTCCCATACCCGTCACTTTCTTCTTCCCCGACATGGTCAACAATACTCCCTCTTTCCTTCTCTTTCCGTTTCTAGTTTGCTTGACAGGAAACTATGTTTATACAAGAATCAGGTACGCTGGTGCAAACGTTAAAATTTATGGAGTGCATTTCAAAATGAGATGTAACACCCTTAACCTCGTTCAGTGATATGTTTGACATTCTCCCCCTTTCCTTTTCTAGCCTGCTTGACGGAAAATTCTGATAAGCAGTGTCACAAGAGTCAGCCTAGTTTATGAAATCATGACAATCAGCAAATGTGAAGTTTATGAAGTATGAAGAATCAATAAGAGATAGAATATGATCAATATACTCTAGAGAGAGGGGTAAATAGAGTAGGGTCAATTTTCGCAATTAGGTTCTCAAAGTTTTGAAACGACTTTCAAATGTGGAAAACTTAATAAAAGAATAAAATTAATTTCAAGAACTTTGAAACTGGTTTCAGGAATTGCAAATAGACTTTGACAGAAATGTGGATTTACACAAATAACAAAATAACTAAGGCAAGAATGTAAAATGCAATAAAGTAAATGAGACGAGTATTTGTTACGAAGTTCAGGAATGTGTCTACGTCTCCGCTAGGGTGTTTTACCCTTAGGATTTGAAGAACTTTTATTTCTTTCCTTAGAAATCTAAAGCAACCTAGAAGATTTTCATCCTATCTTCTTTACCATAGCTTTCCCTAGCTACACTTAAGCATCTCAATTTCTAGAAATAAAAATCACCTTACTTTTTCTGAACTTTTAAGTATTATAATTACTACTTAAAGTATATCACTCTTTTGATTTGATCTTTCTTTTCACACTCAAGATCTATTTGTTTTTCTTTTCTCTCAAAACTAAAATACAATGAAAATGATTATCTGATAGAGAGAAAATGTATTTGAGTTGCTGTAGCTTGAGAATTGTATTTCACATTAAAGGCTTGTCTCCTACTCAGTGCATCAACTAACTTCTTTTTATATGGGCAATGAAATTACGGATAGTCTTAAGCTTCAAGGAGACCGTTGCCTTTGAACAGAACTTAGTTGTTTGAATGACTGCTTCAAAGTCATTCCACGAATTCAACACTGTCATGAAATTTGTTACAAAGGAACGTTGAGCCTTTAAATTCTTCTTCAGAATCAGTGAAACCAACTCCACGAAACTAGGAGAATTTGTTGAAGCTTTGTTGAAGCGATTTATCCCATATTTGAAGGAAGATTTTGAGCTTAAGTTTGAATGAATTCAAACACTTGAACTTCACTCTTATCTTCTTAACCGAAATTTGAATATTATTTGAACAAGTCCATGGTTAGATGCTGGGAATCAGGTCGTTGCTATGGAGCCTGGTGCTCGGAGCTTCAAGAATTTGCAGATATGGGCGTAGGGAAATAGGAAACTAGTTGTAGAGTTGTAATATATGTAAATATGTTCCTTTTGTTCGAGAGAAAAGGAGCTCTCCAATGTTTTGACAAAGCTTAACTGAAAATGATTCCCTCATTCAGACCCCCTCCCCTTTTAATTACAAACCATGTCTACTTTTAGCCAACAGAAAAATATTCCTTGTAATATCTTTATCTACATATCTATTATTTACATATTTCTGTCTTCTGCATTGCCTTGGTTTCTTGAGTATCCCACGTGCCTCACCCCCCCTGTGTTGCTCTTGCTTAAGAATCATGCTTCCACCAGCTTCGTATTCCCTCCCTGGCTTCTCTTCCTTCTGGCATAGGTTATTATCACCGGTGTTTTAGTCACATTCCCTGCATTAGACAATGTACCTGAAAAGCAGAACAAACCAAACAACACAAGAAACACAACAACTACAACAAACGAAACAAGTATTCATGCATTTGTAGCATAGAAATCACTTTGACTTCCATCACCTACTACATAACATATGTTGGGGCACATCATCATCAAGGTGGAGTTTTTAGTGTAGATTCCATAAACAAATGTAGCATTAAAAGCCATTTTCTTCCCAATCTACAACATGCCCACTTGCAAAATGTTGCTCATATAATGATAGACTGCACTGGATGGTACCATCCAAGGTTCTTAAAAAATCAGATCCCTTAGGTCCTTTACACATTAATGCCATTTCTCAACCTTCCCACAACACGTATATCTTTGATTGTATAGTACAATAATGCCATACATTAGTGCTTATAGCTAAGAATCTTGATGTGGTAGTATGTAGTAGCAAGAGACAGGAACCATCCGAATATGAGATAAAAGTATAAGACTATCATTGGTCAATTGGTTTGCAACTGTGAATCAACCAGTAAGTAACCTAGCTTGCAGCCCTGTATGAATAACTGTTAAAAGCCAAAAATTCAAAGATTAGATACTACAGAAGGAGTTATATGAATACAAGCCAATAATAGCAGGATTTTCTCTAGGTGCTATATAATTTATGTTGGAAACGTAATACATATTCCAAGAGATTCAAATGAGATATTGAAAAGTGCTTGCAATTAGCCCCGCAGTACATTCCCTTAAATTTAAGCGTAACACATTAGTAGACCTTGGCTTGTCCATCTCTTTTTCCCCTTATCACAAATGCAAGGTTATCCATAATCCTGTTAATGACAATAGAATAATAAGGTGAAAGAAGCACAAAATGTAGCCAGACTATCCGTTCTTACAGGTTAACTTGATACTTATTTATGATACTCATCATCAATCATCTCCTTAAACTTTTATTCTACCTCACCACAAGTTTTACATTGAAGCTCACCTAACATGTTTGTTCCTTTCTCATCTTACACTGTTTTACTGATTGGAATGAAGTACTTTTAAAACTCAAATAACTCATATGGCTAGTAGCAATGGAGCTTTAAATTCATCAGAAATGGTAACTAATAGTGCATGTGTAAAGTTAGATGATCTCAAGAACTTGGTGGTATTTTTGGGGTATTCACATTAAATTAGAGCTGCTCCTTATAGAGGTGATGAATTTGATTACAACTTGAAGGCTATATTTGAAACTTCAAGTTCTTGGTGTTGGCAAGTTTTAAAATACAAGTTGTATGTTGAAACACGTGCTAATGTTGTTTGTAATCTTCATCAAAGAGTCAAGGCATGAACTTCTTGGATGGATGCTATATCAAACTGTTTTAAGGTTACGAAAATTCTTGAGATTTTCGCCTGTAATTTGTTGAGGCATTGAGCCTTGTCATTAGGAATTTAATTCCTTTTCCGAGTCCTAATATGATAAATTTAACATTTCTTGCTTATTTTTATAGGGCAAGTAATAACAGCTGGTTGGGATGGAAATGTATTATCATGGGACACACGCTCAGCAAAGGCTTCACATGCTTTGATTGGCTCCAATTCACATGTAGAGTCTATTTCACTGTGTGGTGTTGAATTGTTGGCGGCCATTGGTTCCACAGTACGTAAGTATGACTTGCGGAATCTGAAGGAAGCAATCAAACCAGAGGATTCATCAATGAACATATGGATAAGATGTGTACGCTCCATGGCATGCCAGAAGGGTAGTTATATCCTGTTCTAGAGTCCATTAGTTTTGTTTAGAATATCCTTAAGCTTCTGATTTATTTGAAATTTCCTTTGGTTTGAGAGGAAGATTGAAGTAACCTTTTCTAGAATTTTATCAATCTGTCATTCTGTTTCTACCTTGTTATGAAACCACATGTTCACAATCAAGTCTAAACTCTTGTTTTGTATTTAGGCTTTGCTATGGGATCTGTTGATGGTCACGTGAAGCTGCAATTAAATTCAGAGGAGATGGGGTAACTTACCTTTGTATAAAGCTGATATCCAGTGCATGACTGTTTGCTAAAACATGTAAACTAGGGAGTCGTCCATGTTTTTCCCTATATGATCTCTTCTTTGATTATGACTGGCCAATTGAAAACTGGTTAAGCATTTTGAGCAACTGCAGCTCTGCCTAGATGTTAGAAACATTGTGTTAACAGCCTATCTATGCCAAGAAGACATAAAATGAGGGTCTGAATTGGTCAAAGGTGGTTATTATTAGTTAAACCAGCCCTAATCAGTGAGTGAATCTCGATCACATTAGTCAGTTCCTTGGAATACAGTGAGAGTTGATATTGGAAACTTCTTTGCCAGTGTCTTCTATAATCTACAGAATTTTTGGTTTAAGTTTTTCCTTCAATGTACTAACCCGAGAGACATAGCTATCTTGACGCTTCTTTGATATGACTGTCTGGATATCATGGGTAGCAGAGAATGTTTTCATCATTTTCTTGCTAAAAATAGGCTTAAATTGTAGGTTATAGATTATTTTTCTTCAATATCTCCAAAAGTAATTTTACTTTTAAGTCCAAGTTTAATACAGTAGATTGGATATTTCTTGACATAAAAAACATTCTGTTGTATTCTGATAACTCCTTTTTTATCCTCATTTAGCTGCTGAGCAATCTGCCTTTTTGCTTGTAATCTTTTTGGGCTGCTGAATATATTTGAGGAACTGAGGATTGAGAAGTATTCTTATTGTGATGTGAAACCTTCACAGGTATAAATTTCGATGTGTTCCAAAATCGAAGAAAGGAAAGCATCATCATGCAACTGTGAATGATATCGCTTTCAATCCGTCGTATGTATTCCTCCGTTGGTTCTAAGGGTTTTCTGTTGTTGAAGCACTAAAAATAATTGACTTGACAGTTTCCCAGGCGTTTTTGTCACGGGTGATTATGAGGGTCATGTCATTGCATGGGATGGTTCAAACAGGGTGAGATTATTGGAGGTATCTTCTTGATCTTGAAGCATTTGTCTTATCATTTTCAGCTATAGCTGTGCAAATTTGATATCAGACAGATAGTGCGATGCTTTGCTGGTTAATAAGCTTGCAATTTGCCTAATCCTCTGAGATCATGGACGTGCTTGTTTTCTGATAAATCATGGCTGCTTCAATGAGTACTGATGCTCTGAGGAACTTTTGGATCATATTTGCAGCTTCCGAGATACCCAAATAGCGTGGCCTCATTGTCATATAACCATACAGGGGAGTTTTTGGCAGTTGCTTCAAGTTGTTTATACCAAGAAGCTAATGAAATGTAAGCAACTCCCCCCTCTCTTTTCAAAAATGTCTTTCTTGAGTGTGTTATCAACTAATCTTCTGGATAAGATTCCATTCACAATTGCAATGTTGTGCAATAAATTGTATATAGAAAAGCAATGATAAAATCTTGAATGCAATACAACTGTGCAAGTGGCTGATAAGTGTGAGAAATTCAGAACAGAGAGAGTAATCCCGGCCCATTAGAAAATATCAAATGTAGTATGATTTTTGCTGGCATATTGAAACAAACTGTTTCTTTAGGTGGCGTTCCGAGGCAGTTCCGGTCCTAGAAACAATACTTTACCCCTTCGTTGTGTTTTAACTTCAACGTTTTACAGGAAGTACTATATCTTGTGTAGTCTGCCTCTTAATCTTCATTTTATGGGTCTTGCTCTTAACTTGCTTGTCCGTATCTTCCACTGATGATTTTTGCAAGTTTTATAGTTGTAAAGCATACTAAGTGAATGAAACACTCTTAACAGAGAAGATCATCCTCAAATATTTATACAAGAACTGGGTGAAAGAATATTGAAATCTGCAGCTGCTGGGAGTTCTGCTCGGAGAAAGTGATGGCTTCCCAAGATCATCTTCAACTGTGTAAGGCATTGTAGATATTTATTCAGAATGCAACCCACGCTCTGTTTGTGCTATGGTATGTTGTGTATCTCAAAGCAGTTTAGTAGCTAGCAGATTTCAATGTGTATGATTTGCTTTTACATTTGATGCAAGCATCATGGGTCTAAGTCATTGAATGACTACTTTGTTGTTTTTTTTTTTATATACATCTTACTTTCAGTATCTTCCCCATAATGGATTTCCTATGGAGCTTAAGACGGTGTAGGTGTACTAAATAATTAATAGCTGAAGCAGAATGACTGGTATTGGGTCATGATTTTCTGGGAAAACACTGAATAGCTTATCAACCCTTGAAACGTGAGTAGAAAGGATACGAGGCAAGATGGTAAAACATTCATGCGTTCGTGCTATGAAATGATTTATGTTTTTTCCACTAGAGAAATGCTGTGAAATGTTAAAAGGGTACTACACCAACGCCTGAAATCTTAAGCCATGACATTCAAAATTTGGACTAATACATGCGTCATTGATGTTTTGCTAATGGGATTCATTCTCAAAATTTTTGAATAGTTACACATCTTTGAATTTTTGTCGTGGATGTTGACTAATTTACTTTGTTAAGTCTTGTGGAATGATATAAAAAGCTTATGATCAAATTTTGTTAGCATTATTTGTTATTTATAATTCCCTTTACAACAAAAAAATTAAAAAACTTTTAGATTAATATGACACTCCTTTATTTTTGACTTTTTTAAGGGACACCTTAAATTTAAGTTGATAAGATAGAGCAGAAGGTGGACGTTGGACCCGGGTGCACGATGCGCATCGTGCACCCTGGGTGAAACGCAGAGGAAAAGACTACAAAACGCAAGGGGGAAGCAAGTGGACAGAGCAAATTTTATACGTCAGCTTCTCCAATGACCATTTCCATATTTTCGCTGATCATTTGCGGTTTAAATTTTTCCCCCCAGAAACCGTCATATCTTGGCAGTAGATGACGTGCCTCGTTTCCCGAATTTCGGCTGTTGCTGATTCCCCATAAAACTGTCATTAATGCTTTTTTTTAACTCTTTCTGTGAAGTAAAACAAATGTTCACTGCATAATACTAAATGTTCATTCCCTCTCAAACAAATGTTCAGTGACTCGTTATAAAATGTTCATTGTTTAAACTTCCAATGAATTATATTGAACTAATTCACCCCAGTAAAGAAATGTTCATTGTTTATTACATAATGTTCAGTGATGTTCAACTATATGTTCATTGGATAACTACATAGTTTTCACTCGTATAATTGTGACATTCATCTTAGCCTCGTTTCATGATTCCCAATGCAAAAAAGTAGTGTACAGTACCTACCACAGTGAATACTGCAAAAAATCTTTGCTTTTCACGTTTACCAAGTATGTCTTCTCACACTTACCAACTACATACCACAAAGCACGTTACCCTACTGCCATACTTGCTGACCTGTATTCCACTACCATTCAACTCCAGAAAAAACCTCTGCGTTTCATATTGTTTCTCTTGCGTTTTGCATCGGGTGCACGATGCGCATCGTGCACCCGGGTGCACTATCCTATTTGCGAAGATAGAGTATATCACAAACTATCGTAGGAGAGTTTATGTACTCCCAATTTGCAAATTGAAAACAAAGAGAAACTACAATCGTTGTGGAAGTTAACACCTAAATAGAAGGTATTATTGCCATACTTGGCCATATTGGCAAGCTTTCAACTATCCCATCAATACAACTCAAATAAACTAGGTGAGTTGATTACAACTTGCTTTGAAAGACTACACTTGACTCTTTAATTCCATGAACTCGTAGCAACGATCTTCAACATTTAACTACCAAATGTCACAAAAATTTACCTTTGATGCTTACCAACAATACAAATGAAGAATTGAGTTGTTATTAGGTCAATTAAGGAATAGACCATGACCGACAAAAAAAATATAATCCACAAAAATGATTACATACATTGCTTAAAATAAGAAAAATAAGAAGATATTTTTGTCATTCAAATGGTAAAAATCCAATGCTAAAGATTTCACGTAAAAAAATGGTTGTTATAACAATAAAAAATGGTCACTATAGTAATAAAAAGAGTCACTATACTAATAAAAAGAGTCACTATTTAATAAAAATAGTCATTATAAGTGAAAAAATTATTTGGCCACTATGAATTAAAAAAAGGGTCACTATGTGTGCGTAAAATATCATCCGTTGGATTTAGGAGATGAGAGTCAAAATATCTTTTTATCCTTCTTATTTTAAGTATCCTTCTTATATATATATATATATATATATATATATATATATATTATTTGTTATAATATAATTAGAAGGAAATTTGCAAAAAAAAAACCTACCGCGTAAAAACACCATCTTGTCAAAAACTATCATGTAAAAAAATCTCATGAAAAACTACCATATAAAAATTTTTACTTACACGAGACCACCATATAGCGGTTTTCTGGGTATTGACCTGGTTTTGCAGGGTTGACTTCTCACGTAAATGGATCAGGTTAGCTAAACTAAATTTTTTCTTTTTTTTTTCCTTTTATTTCCCTCCTTTCCTTCCCAATAGGAGAAGCCTTTGTTTCTCATCAACAAGGATGTTTGTGACATCCTTTGCCAATCAATGGGTTCCTCAAGATCAATTCATTCAAATAAGGTGCATCCCCTTTGGCCTGTCTCATGATTATAGAATTTGCAAGCTAAGAACTTCCTTCTCATATTTTCTTGCGTCTTTGATGTCCTTTGTGCAATATCAAATCCACATCCACATTTATGAGCTTTATATCATGAAAGAGCTATCTCACCTTGCAAACAATTTTCAAACAAAAGGGCAAAA
Source organism: Dysphania ambrosioides (assembly GCA_026401315.1). Lineage (NCBI taxonomy): Eukaryota > Viridiplantae > Streptophyta > Magnoliopsida > Caryophyllales > Amaranthaceae > Dysphania > Dysphania ambrosioides. The sequence goes on along the minus strand of CM048660.1, from coordinate 5,658,021 downwards.
TTTAGACCGAGCTTAATTCATAAAATTATAAACCCTAATTAATAAAAACATGAAAATTAAGGGAATAAAAAAGGATTTACTCCATTACCTTGGCCGAATTTTATAGCTAATCTTGTTGAATGACTTGAGCAAAAAGATGAGTGAAGATGGCATGTAGAGGTGGTATAACAATGTAGGGAAATAAGGGGCAGAGACGACAAGTTCATTGGAAAAGGTAGGGAAGAAAATGGGGGAAATAAGAGGAAAAAATGAAGAAAAAAACTTAGTTTAGTCAACACGTATAATTTACATGAGAAGTCAACCCTACAAAATCAGGTTAACGCCCAAAAAATCATCATGTGATCTCTTGTACAATTAAAACTTTTTATATCGTAGTTTTACTCAAAAATTATTTTATTAAATAGTTTTTTTTGCAAATCACCCTTTATAATCAAAGTTTTTGACTTAAAAAATAAAAATATAGCAAATAAATAGATTATGCGTTAAGATCAGACCCTACCTCTTCAGTCTCCACATTCCCTCACACCTAAATAAAATACTAGTATCATTGCAACAAATCACTTCTAGTAATAGAACGACATAGACCCATCTGCAGATTCAAAGACAAACTATCTCAATATTAACATTTAACGTTTAAGGTTTAACGTTTAACATTAATCTTTTGGTCGCAAGTCTCGTAAGTCGCAATGCATAAATTACATAATAGACGAAGTGAAATATTAACCCGATCCATCTGTTAGACTCTGATCCCGATCCCGATCCCGATCCCTCATATAAACGTGTAGTCGTCAATATGGAGTAATAATCAAATTTTGTTTTTTAATTTTTAGCCTTTTTTTAAAAAAAAAAAAAGTTTGAAATATAACCTACACACCAAATTATTTCGAAAAATGACCATGGAGCCAGATTACGACTTTCCTTATTATTATTTTGTTAAATGAAAATAACTTTTTTACAAAAAAAAAAATTCTTTTTGAAAGTCGCTGTCAAGGACATCGACTTTCAAAAAAATTATTTTTTAATTCTTTTAATAAAAATTATTTTTTAAAATAAAATTTAAAAATTTATTTTTTTGGAAGTCGTTGTTTGAAACCGTGACTTTCTATACCAAACCTATCCCCAGGGCCATATTTCGAAAAAAAATAATGATTTGCCAATGGGAAAGACCTGATTGTGAGTGTGCAGAGTGCCATGGGAGAAGAACAAATATGTGGTGTGAAGGATATTGGTGGAGGATCCAAATAAGCCGCTCATGATAGGATCGAGTTGCTCGAGGCAAAGACTGAATATAATTTGGAGTGTTAGTTGTATTGAGATTAATGTTTGAGAATATGCTAGAAAAGAATATGTAAGAGGATGAAATGGATCAAATATACTCTAAACGGGTGAATGGAGTATGTCTTCTTTTTGCAGATTATCTCAAGGCTTTAAGATGTGTTTTTAGAGAAGAATTGCAGTCTTGAGATAAGCAGCTTTGAGATTTGATGTCAAGGCCTTGAAATCAATAAGTATTGTGTAGGCAATGGTCGTGACTTCGTTGTGACTTCGTTGTTGTAATAAAATGCAAAAACAATGTGGAATTTAAATAGAAACAAGACATGTTTAATTGTTTATAAAGTTTGGCCGCAATCAGCTTACGTCTCTACCTAGGGTTATTTAATTCGTAAGATTTAACATTTGCTTTTTATTTACTCCCCTTAGAGTTTTAGAACACACTAGAAAGAAGATTATAACCTATTTTCTACTCCATAGTTTTCCTGCTATATTCTAATTACTTAGATCCTAGTTATTAAAAAGCTTTTTTCTCACTTTAGTATACTTTTGAGTATTGTGATACTCTTAGTATAACTTACTCAAAATCTTTCTTTTGTAAGCTCTGGAAGTTATACTTTTTACTTTTTTCTTTTCTCAAAGTACAATGAAATACTGAGGGTATAAAACTTGAGAAAAAGAAATGAAAGCTTGAATGTATTTGTTGTAGCTTGAGTGTGTCTTCACGTTGATAAGCTTGCTTCACAGTTTCATAGCTTAGCTTTTTTTTTTATTGCATTCTTCCAGTAATTTCATTAACTTTTGCCTCAGACTTGGTAAGAGAATAGTTGCATAATGGGTTTGCACTGATATGATAATTGATGATTGCTAAATTTTAAGGCCAGAACAACAAGATCAAAGTAATGAATTTTTTTTTAAGCTTTTTTTTAAAAAAAAAATTGAAAAATTAGCTAGCTTAGAAACTAATTTCAAAAATAAGCTGATTTAGCTTCGGATTAAAAGTGCTGCATGAGGCAGCATTTTACCTAATACAAAATCGCTGCCCCGGGAAGCGTTTTGCATGAGGTTGGATTTAGGAGGGTTAATAGGTAAAAGAAAAACGCTGCCCTAGACAGCGTTTTTGTAGAATATTTTCAGGAATCTGTGCAAGGAATCCGGTCAGTAAGCCAGTCAAAATCGCTGCCTCGGACAACGATTTTCCTAAGGTCCAGTTTTTTTTTTAGAAAAACACTGCTTTCCCCTGACCCAGATTTACCCTCCTAAATCCAGCCCCATGCAAAACGTTGCCCTGGGCAACGATTTTGCATTAGGTAAAACGCTGCCCGAGGCAACATTTTTAATTTGAAGATAAATTAGCTTATTTTTGAAATTAGTTTCTAAGCTAGCTTATTTTTCAAATTCTTTTTAAAAAAAGCTTAAAAATTAAAAAAAATCCAAAGTAATTTACCCTAGTTATGCATGTAGGCTTGTGGGCTTCCATGCTTTGATGATGCATTTTGATAGATTGCATCTTTTGGCTTCCATCATCATCACAAAGAGTCTAATAAATCAACGGGTGGACAGTACACCCATTTGCACCATGAGCATGGTACACCATAAGCTCAATATCAAAGTGGAGACTGCTTCATATTAGCTCCTTTTATCAAAGGTTACCCACCCTCTATATTAATCGCCCATCATCGAATGTCACGTATAGTTTTCCTATTAATCAAGTTGATATTTGACGCTTGATGGGATTCATCTATATGAAAAGTTTTGTTCTCTAGGCTGACTTTCAAGTTTGAAATAAGATTGAATCTTTTTCAAATAGAGTGAGACTTCAAAGTGAAATCTCTTATCTTCAAGTTTAGTTGATTAGCATAGTCTGATGCAAATCTATATACATAATTTCCTTGAGGTAGATTGTTGTCTACAGGGTACATGCCATGATATACAAATGGTTGAGTCTTGTGACGCTTTCACCTAGCAGATTTTTAGGTAAATGTGGTTCCTATGTTGACTTTGAACCAGCGAGTTTATTGCATAAAGTAATAATTATTTTATTTTATTTTATGGTGTAACCTCAGTTCTAAACTATGATTATACATTGAGTAAGTTCTCTTTTCTAATAATTCTTGCTATTTTTTCTGCAAATTAGAAGGTGTATACCATGCTTATGGTACACCCGCTTCAAAAAAATGTACATTACGTACATGAAAAATGTACATTACGTACATGGAAAATATACATAGTACACATGTCACTTATGTGAAATGTACATTTTTACATTCCATATATTTGATATGTGCACTATGTATATTTTATATGTATGTAATGTACATTTTTCATATATATAATGTACATTTTTTTTGAGCGGGTGTACCATGAGCATGGTACACCCGAATACACTATCCATCCATTGATTTTTTTCCTCTGTCTGTTGTCACTTCCACTAATTCTTGTGGTGTATGAACTTGAAATAGTCACCTCTAAATCTCTAATTACCTCACGCCTAAATCCGCTAGGCAAGGTCTAGGTCAGCATATCTTATATGAGTAACAAACTTTAAAAATAAATTCATTTAACTGTAGAGTATAACACATTCATTTAGTTATATCCAAATATAATTGAACCTATAATTATGGATTTAACACATAAAAAGTAGGTTTCGACCTTCGTAGAGTCTTTTATCAAGTATATTTGTAGGTAATTTTTTTAATTAGGAGTATTAATTAAAGGAATCAAAATTATTATATGCAATATGAGTACTTTAGTTAAACAAAATTTTCAAGAAAATTTAATTCTTTTGACTTTCATTAGATTGAAATCAAATCTATCCATGCTTGAAAGTTCATTAATTAACCCCATTAGATAAGTTGTGGGTGAGGGGTTCCCTTACCAAAGTGCCCTTAATGAGAATTGAACCTTGGTGTGACAATAACATACTTGGTTTTTACTCATTTGAAGTATTAGTAAGTGCTTTATACAAAGTATATACTTCTATTTTTTCATATTTTAGTCTTGTGTAATAATTTAAAAGCTAGTATGGTTTATTTTTACAATTGAAAATGTCAATATAAGGTGTTTTATGTGAAGTTTTCAGTAAAAGTATTGAAAAAGGAAATGTATTATACTCCATGTTGAAAAGAGTACTTTATATGACACAACTACAAATCAAAAAATATATATGGAAAAAAAACTATGGCATAATTGATACATAGTATCATTAATACCACCATGACATGTAAACAATTTAAACTCATACTCAAAAATTTTAGATAGTTCAACAATACAGTAGGTTAATGGTCGATATAACTTTAAAAAATCAATAAAATACTGTATTAAAATGACAAAGTTGGTACTCTTGATAAGTTGATAGAGCATCGATTTATGCCTAATATAAGGTTGTAGTAGTCGGATTAGAATTAATGCCACATTTTCGATGGCCATCATATTTCCAAATGCAGCCTTTTTATAAAAAAAATATATGGTGTAATCCATGTTACAAATAACTGTAACTAGGCTTATGCCATAACTAGGGGTGCTTATGAGCCGACTCGAGTTCGAGTTTGCTAAGCTCTAATCTAGCTCAAGCTTGAAAGATCATGAGCTAAAAAGTCGAAAGTCGAGCTTGGCTCGAAAACTCAATTCTCGAGCTCGACTCGAACTCAATTAAAATTCGTTCCAAGTGAGCTCAAATAAAACTCGTTTCAAACTCGAGCTTAAACTCATTTTTTAGATCGTTTAAAAGCTCAATAAGTCTAAATACTTATATTCAAATTGAGCCAACAAGAAGGCTAAATTTTGACTTTAATACGCTTGATTTGGTTTTAGGTGGAAAACACTATTGGGCTTATATATACTAATTGCATCAAACCATTTCTCATTTTTTTTAAATATGGGACTTTGAGTTTATATATATAACTCTATCCAACCATCTTTCATTCTAATCCAATATGAGACTTTTGGTTTATATATTAAAACATCTTCATTATATTTTAATTTTATATTTTAAGTATATTTTTCTATAATATAAACTAAAAATAAAAATTCAAGTTTCTCACAAGCTTTGATTTGCTCAAATCGACTTGTTAACTTATCGAATTCAATTGAATTCGATTTCAAGTCGAGTCCAATCAAGTTATACTTTGACCGAATTTTAATAGAGTCCGTCCAAATAATCTGCAAATACCTCAACTTAAAAAAAAAAAAAAAAAAAAAAAAAAAAAAAAAAAAAAAAATAAAATACCCCTAAATACAAGCCCACGACATCAAAACCCCATTTTCCCAATACAAAAATTTCTCGGAAAAGGAATACGTATATCCATAACACAAGTTACACAACACAACGCTAACACAGTATTCCGCAACAAGAGGAGTCCCCACTATAAAACTCACACTCAGTCACACTCCTGCTGACATTTCACGCATACGGCGCACAGCCGCACACCACCTCTTCTGTACTCCTCTTAGGTTTTCCCAAGCCCCCCCCGGTGGTGAAGAATCAGAACAAGTAGCAGCCATGTCTGACGACGACCACCAGTTCGAGTCCAAGGCTGATGCCGGTGCCTCCAAGACCTACCCTCAGCAAGCTGGTACCATTCGCAAGAACGGATACATCGTCATCAAGAATCGCCCCTGCAAGGTATGATATCTCATTTTTAGGGTTTCTTCGGGTCGGATTTTGAATTTATTGTTATATTGGAATGTAATCGCATCATCCGACGACGTTTTGTTGCTCTGATTTTAGGGTTTTTGTGATTGATTGTTTTATTGGTATGTACTCGAATCATTCGCCTCCATTTTTAGCTCGGATTTTGAGATTTTAGTATAGGTGTTTTATTAATTGATTTCGATTTCTGATGCGTTTTGTCCGTTATTTAATAGTTTTTGGGCCGGATTTTAAATTTTCTGTGATTTTTCTCAGTATTTGCTGGGGTTTTTTTGGTTGATTGTAGCATTACCATGAAATCGAATCGTTGTATTGCGTTTTCCCTCGGATTTTAGGGCTTTTGAGGTTTTTTGGGTTATTAATGATTACTTCCGATTGTTGGTGCGTTTTTCCGTTTTTTATTGTGGTTTTGTGTCAGTTTTCCGTGAAATATTTCTGATAATCTTTTAGGGTTTTCACTTGATAGTATTCACATCAAAATGGATTTGACTCTGTTCTAAGGATTTGTTACATAAATTGATTTTTTTGAATTTGTTGCTGCATGAATCTATGAAGTTCTGTAACATGGTTATTGTTGTTTGATTTGAATATGTTGTTCAAAAAGGGGGTTGAAACAAATTTGGCATGAAATATGTTTGTTCTTATGTGAATGATTGGAATATGCTGTTGATGGAAAGTAATTATTATACGTTTTCCTTATGTATGTTATGTTTTGGATATTTTAGACTGAGTCCTTTGCAAACTTTTGGCACTCTGCAGCGGGTATGGTTTCAAACACGTTTGTTATGATGTGAATTAATCTGTTATTGGAATATGATGTCTATAAAGAAATCATACGTTTGCTTATCTTTGTTGTATGTTATGGGTATTTAAGACCCAGTTACTGCAGAGTTCTTCAACGATATAGGAGTTTTGTCAGTTGGGGATTGTTTAATTGTTTGACTTGATTTGCAGATGTGAATGAATTGTATGTATTTTTATGCGGGTGCTTTATTTATGTATACGTATTGAATGGGTCATGCTTGTTATGCTGAAGTTAATGATTGGAGTTGTTTGAAAATGGAAGGATAACTATTATTTTGGTTGTTTCTTAGCTGCTTAATAAAGGTGGAGGGTAGAGAATGGCCTTCGGGTTTTTTTTTTTTGCCTACAGTCCTTCTATTGACCTTGTTGAGTAGTGCAGTTTTCAGATTAACTTTTATGAAGGCAGTTAGCTCTGGAAGTAGTTAGAATGCTTACTTGCTCACTACGTATCTTGTTTTGATGTGGCAGGTTGTTGAAGTCTCTACTTCTAAGACTGGCAAGCACGGTCATGCTAAGTGTAACTTTGTTGGTATTGACATCTTCAATGGGAAGAAGCTTGAAGACATTGTTCCATCCTCTCACAACTGTGATGTATGGTCCTACTATAATTTCTCTCTTTTACCCATTCTGTCATGTCCTTGAACTTATGGATTTTTTTATCATTGGTTCGCAGGTTCCCCACGTCACCCGTACTGATTACCAGCTTCTTGACATAACTGAAGATGACTTTGTAAGTATAATAGTATCCAATTTGGTTTTTTTGGCTTGTTCCTTCAAATTCTGGTTGTCTATTGTCTAACCCAAATAGGTTATCAGGTAAGCCTGCTGACTGATGGTGGAGACACTAAGGATGACTTGAAACTGCCATCTGATGAGGCTCTGCAGAAACAGGCAATTACCTACAGTACTCTGCTATTTTTTCTTTTTTGCGTGTCCCTGTTGTCCTTTTAAGTGATCTAATGATTTCTTATTTTACAAACCTTTTAAGGAGAGTCCATCCTGCACAAGTACGTTTGATAGTCTATTCTCTTCATTTTCTGCTTGCAATTTGTTTTACTTTATATAGATGGAGTTTTTTGGAACGGTGCGTCATTGTTTGTTGATATGACTAAACAGCTTCAAGCAGCCACTGAAATTTAAGGATGCGATTTTTTTTGGGGGGAGGGGGATTGTTTATTTGGAACTAAATGGAGTGCACTCATGTGATTAGAAATTTTAAGTAGCAATGCGCATCATTTATTGACATGCTTCAAATTCTATAGTAAGCACATCATAAGCTTTTGTGGCGTCGGTTCTTTATGTGCAAGCTTAGAAGCCCCACTACCCACTGATCTTTAGATAATTGTACAACTTGCTTTTATCTATCTATCTATTATCTGAACAAGTATTTCTCTTTGCATATTCATTTTCCGTAGAAAAGTCGGTTACTAATAACTTTTGTCTATGAACAACAGATCAGGGACGGATTTGCCGATGGGAAAGACTTGATTCTGAGTGTGCAGTGTGCTATGGGAGAGGAACAAATCGTTGGTGTGAAGGACGTTGGACCCAAGTAGATAATTTGTGGTCTGTTCAAGTTGCTCGAGGCATTGAAAAACATGAAATGTATTAGTACTATTAGCTAGATCGATTGCATTTGTTTAAGAACATACTGGAAAAGACGTATTTCATGGGACCTTATGTTAACTCCTCTCTATTACTATTTATGGTGACATTTTATCATCAGATTTTTACTCTGTTTCCCGTTGTTCTTGTATTGGTGCAGTGGTATTGAGTTATATCTGTATGAAATCTTAAGCTGAAGTTTTGTTGCTAATGGTTTGAACCCTAGAGGAGGAATTCTCATAGAGCTTCTGAGGAGAAGCTTAAAGCCAGAGTCTTAAGTATGAATATGCATTAGGCTTTCGGTAAGTATGAAATAGGTTTAGGAAGTTGGTACAACAAGGCTCATAAAATTAATTTAAACCAATCCAAAGGATATATTCTATAGAGATTTCTTGGTAAATATTTTCTAAAAAACAAGTCCTGGTAACTTGTTTAGATAGCTACCTATTTCTTTTAATTGGTAGCTACATCTTCAACAAAGGATTTGATTTTACCTTAAAATCTTGATCTCTATGATTTGGTTTTAAAAGGTCCCTTAATACATGCTTGCACGGCAAAGTACTCTTACCCATGGTATAGAAGTATAATTTGGTTATTTTATGCATTGTTTCTTTTCTTTTGAAGATGGCATTGGACCCCTAGCCCCCCTCCAAGGAGGATGAAAACTCAAAGTTTCATGCGATTGTGCCACTCATTTGCTTTGTTAATGTTGAAATGCCTCTATCGAATCGAATCATGTGACAGTTTGGTTTTTCGGCGAGTTGTACCTCCTGCATCTGAGACTTACATTGCCTTGCACGATGTAGATCGTCCGAAAAAGCATGCATTAATTGGTTAGTGCAACATTTCCAGTATATCGATTGGCGGAATAAATGGTCCTAGTTTGTTGTTGAGGGAGACCTATGATCCATACCTTGTGTGGTTTTGTAGCATTACTCGGCTTTTCGTTAGCTTTTCGTTAGCCCATCGTTAATGATCTTGATAAGTTTGTGAGTGTTGTGGGTAAAATCTATTTGTCACGACCAAGCGACACACGTCCAGCGTCATGACCAAATGACAAGCATCCAAGCAACATGAGGTAAAAATATAAACATTATGTCTAAGCGTTTGGAGCCATCCACAGAGCACAATAAGGATAGCAAAGAGCCCCATAAGTCGTTGACAAATAGCAAAAAATATTCCCCGAAAAGTGTGCCTAGACAATTACGAAGAAGACTGAGTCAGCATCTACACGTATCAACCCCACTTGTTTGATATTTGTGTCAATTCCAATTGTCCAAGATTATAGGCGTCAACTCTACGCGTCAGCATAAGTCTAGCCTAAGTGACAAGAAGAGCAACAGTTGTTTGAAGGTCAATCCCAAGGTGCATTAATATCAAGCAAGCTCCCAGTATATTGTTTACGATTAGTAAAAATACCAACTCAAAATCACGAAGGATAGCTAGAGAAGACCAAGTCAATACACTTGTGAAGCTAGAAATCCCAAAAGCCGTTTAAGCAAGATAAGAACGAGTCAAATGCAAGGAAAACGTGCTTATCCCAATCTGACTTGTTGCCAATGACCAGCATTTAAAAAAGGCAACTCAAAGCAATAAAGAGATCATTCACACACGAGGAGATGATTCACTCACTAGCCCAGATAAAAAACACAACCTATCATCATTTACATCTCTCTTATTAGCACTTGTCACTTGTTGTACTTTTCTACTCGTTTACTCTCAATTTTTTGTTACATATCTTGTATACTCAATAAAAACACCTTCTTGAACATAGTGGAACGGAAGTCTAATAAGCCCTTATGGTTTTTCCCAAGTGATTTTTGGCAGAAACACTGAGGAGGGAGTTTTATTGCCGAGTGGGTAAGGTAAGGAAGAGGAGTTAGTTGCAGTATAGTCCTCCGGGGACTGGGAAATCTTGCTTGATTGCTGCCATAGCAAACTGCCTAAAATTTCACAATTATGACTTTCCAAGATGAGGTACAACCAGATGGATTTACGAAAATTGCTCGTTTCCACTACCAATTGTTCCATGATAGTACTTGAGGACATAGAATACAGCTGCCCTAAGTTGCAGAACAGGCAGTATCAGTCATATAGTGTTCATGGTGCATCCTGCTCATTAAGAACGTTCGGGAGATGATAAGTCACTGCCACGGGCAGGACTGTTGAACTTCATAGATGGGCTGTGGTCAAATTGTGCAGATGAGAGGATCATCGTTTTTACGACCAACTACAAGGAGAGGCTTGATCCAGCCTTGATAAGATCAGGTCAAATGGACATGCACATTCATTTGTCTTATCTAAAAGACCTTAGCCTCTTACTACCACAATATCAGTACGATAGTACCCACCCTTTTTTCACTCAGATTGAAGAGCTGCTCAAAGATGTTCAAGTTAACCCTGCAGCAGCAGAGGAACTCATGAAAAGTGAAAATACTGATGAAGTGCTTGAAGGTTTGTACACCTCCTTGAGAAAAAAGAAGACAAGGACAAGGAAAATCTCTAAATACAAAGCGTTCCGAAAATTACCATCAAGCAAGGCAAAGATTTTCACAGTACCTCTCTCAGAGTCAGTGGTAGATGTAGCTGTTGTCCTAGTGGGTCAAATGACTCACCAGTCGGCCCAAAAAAAAATTTGGATGTATTTTTTAGAATTATTATTTGAATGTTTGATAAAAAAAACAAAAATTTATTACATGTTTAATTATCAATTATGACTCATCAGGCGGAAAATCTTAGATCCGCCACTACTTAGAGTGACTGTTCTCTTGTGATTTCTACCAAATTTAAGTTTCTTATTATAAGCTCAATATTATTCCGTTCATTTATTTTACCTGATACCCCAGTAACTTGCTTATGTATCTGGCTCTTTCATTTCTTTGTAATTTGAAAAAAAAAAAAATTTTACTCCTAGATACATAGATGGTCATGAAACCAGGTGTGAAACTTGGTAAAAGGTTCTTTTGAATTTTATAGCAACAAAAAACACTTTTAGTTTAGGTTTGACTAACACATAATATCCTTCATCCACAGACATTTGCTAGTACTATGCTAATAAAATTTGAATTAAGCCCATAATGCCAATCAGAACTTAACTACCTAGTACCTACCAAAGTGCAATACTTCAGAGCATAGGTCACTGATTTGTAATGAATAATATCCAACACTCAAGTGTGACATAATCAACTGATGACTCTTTAGCATTTTACTCTGTAAGCTTATTGTCCATGCTATGGTTCCTCCAGTAAATTAATTAGTTGCCACAGGTTACAAAAGGATAGTTCCAAAAATGGGGTTATTGTCCAAAAACTGGTAAATTTTGCGAAGAGTTAAAAACTGCAAACAGAGCCAGGGATCCTTGGTTTAAGTATTTGGCGGTAAGTGATTACGAGAAATAACGGATTAGATATGAATTATGCTGCCTCCGAAGTCATATGATAAGCAGTTTGTAGCTACTTTCTCATAAAACGAATGGCTGTACCCATCCAATCATCAAGAATATTCCCTCTTACTTCCCCTTTCAAAGCCTTCAAGGAATGATCAGTCGCTGCCTGCAACAGACAAAGAAAATTCAGAGGGAAATGCTTGCAATAATGAGTAAAAGAAAAAGAAGCTGCAGGCAATGCGAATTTGAAATCCCCTCACAAGAGGGCAGAAAGTGATTACCTTTACAATATATACATCAACACCATGTTTCGCAATAGCTGCAGCTTCGGATATTTTGGTCACCATGCCCCCGGTTGTGTCATGAGCAGCTACTGTTATCTCAACTGTTGATCATGATAAATGGACTAGAATCAGAGCATGTTCTTTTTCACATGGAGATAAACATGAAAATTTGCTTAAGTCGTTTGTTAGCAGAACTATCTCTGATGGAGCAAAAACCTAGGTCTTAACAGATCTTTAAGTAAGAAGCTACTGCAGTCTCCAACACCCTATCTCTCCTCCCACAGACATTCAATTAGTTTATTTACAACAGTGTTATATCAGACATAATTGAAACTACTACTGTGCTAGGCCTGCTACATAAGAATACTACAAATGTGCTAAAAAGTCGGCACCCTTTATTTCCCTCAATTATTACAGCACTGGTTAATCGGTTTAACAGGAAGGCAACTGAAACACAGTATTAGGGGAATATGGTTAATAAACAAAGAGAGACAAACAAAAATCTACTTATATCATCACAATACTCATGATAAGATGAAGAATATAAACCCATAAACCATAAGAGCCAATTTCACTGCTAGAGTCATAACAGTATCTATTTTTTAATTAATTCAAAACTAGTGTTTGATCCACTATGTTAGAAGAGTCATTCGACTTTTTTCCAATACATATGGATATTTCAATTTCAACATGATCCTATAAAGCATTTATTACCTTTATTTCAATTTTGAAAATTTTCTAGAAAATATCTACACATTCATGACCTTCAAAATTCAGTCATTTTGAACAATTGTAAACCCGATAAGAAAACACCTTGATATCTTAGCATTGGTCTTATAGCGTCATATTAGGATAGCGAAGTGATTGGAGTCATCTACTTTGACTATAAACATTCATTTCATCGAATATCCAAAAGTTCTACAGCTAGGTTCATAATTCATGTTTAGGGACTTTTTGAGACCGAGTATAAGGAATGGAATGATTTCAAAACTATTCAAATGATCCTAATAAAATCCATTACTTTTAATTTAATTTCACAAATTTTTCTACAATATCTCAACAATAGTTTATTTAACTGCAAAATTAGGTCATTTGGGACGAGTCTAGTGAAATAACAACTCAATATGCTTACCTTTTTTTTATTGGATCATATTAGGCCTATGAATTATTAGAACCCATTCATTTCAGACCTAAACACCCACTTCGACCAATATTCAAAACTTCTAAATTTGCATCTTAAACTCTTTTTTAGGGTATATAGAGACCGAATATAAGGTATTGAATGGTTTAAGGCATTCTCATATAAACCCGAAAAAATCCACTACCATAGATTAAATTACGGAAATTTTTGCAAATATCTCTAAAATTGTGTAAATTAACCTTTATTACTCAATCATTAGGAGACTTGGGACCTGGTGAGTAATAGCTTGATATGCCTTGAAATGATTAGAACCATTTACATTGACTTTAAACACCCATTTCAAATGATATTTGAAGTATTACAATATGGTCCTAAATTATTTCTAGGAACTTTAGAGATCATAAATAAGACATTGAATAGCTTCAAATCTCACCATATGACCCTAAGAATCATCTAATACATTTAATTCAATTTCAGATTTTCTTTGAAAATATCTCGAAAACAATAAGGAACAACCTTCAAAATTCAGTCATTTTTGACCCGGTGAGATAACATCTTCATAGACTTACCATAGATCTTATAGGGTAGTAATAGCCCTTGAAAGTAATTAAAATCATCGACTTTGACTCTAAACACTCATTTCGACCAATATCTAGAACTCCTACAAGAGGATCCTAAACTCATTTTAGGGCCTTTAGAGACCAAATAAAAGGTATTGAACAGTTGTAAACTTTTTCATATGACCTTAACAAGCATCCAACACCTTATATTTAATTTGGGAAAATATTTAAAAATATTTAAAAATATTTAGAAATAACCTTGAAAATTCAGTCATTATAGACAATTTCAAACCCCTTGAAAGAACGTATTGATATGATTACCATTAGTCTTGTAGGGTTATACTAGGCCATAGAAGTAATTGAAATTATCTACTTTGACTTTGTACATTCATTTCAACTAATATCCAAAAGTCCTACAATTGGATTCTAAATCTCTTTCTAAGGCCTTCAAAAACCGAATATGGGTTATTGAATGGTTCTTATCCTCCTCATAAGATCCTATAAAGCATCTAATAACTTAACTCAATTTAGAAAAAGTTTCAAAAATATATCAAAAAATAGTGTATTTATAAGGTCATTTTAGATAAGCCCTAACAATGAGAGTTCACCTTATGTGCTTACCATGGTATTTATAGGGTCAATAGGCCCTATGTGTAATTGAAACAACTATAGTTACTCTAAAAACCCAATTCAATCAATATCTGAAAATCTTAATATTGAATCATTTTTAGGGCATGTAGAAATTAAATATAAAGTATTGTATGATTCCCTCTTCATATAAACATTGGATGCATCCGACTAGTACCTTTATTTCAATTTCGAAAATATTTTAAAATAATGTATAACTTCCAATTCGAACATTTTGGACAATGTTGGACTAGGCGAGGGAATATCTTAATATGCTTGTCATTGGTCTTATATGTTCATCTAGGCCATAAATGTTATTAGAATTATCTTCTTTGACTCTAAACATCTATTTGATATATTTCCAAAACTCATATAGTTGAGTCATAAACTTGTTTTTAGGGTTTGTAAAGCCGAATATAAGGTATTAAATATAATTATACCCCCTTATTTGACTATATGATGTATCAAGTACCTTTATGTAAATTTCGAAAATATCTCCAAAATAATATATATGAACCTTCAATATTCGGTCATTTGGACAATTTCAGACCTATGATGAAACACTTTTATATGCTTACCATGGTTTTAATAAGGTCATATTAGGTCTATAGAGTTATTGAAGTCATCTACTTTGACTCTAAATATTTATTCCAAACGATTTTTCAGAACTCTTACAATTGGGTCCAAACTTGTTTTCAAGGCCTTTGGATAAGATGCATAGAATCATTATTTTAATTTCAAAAAAAATTTTGAGCAAGTGTTGTCTTTAAGTTGATTCAATATAAAAAAAAATTGCACGAAAAAGAGAAAAGTTCCTAAAAATAATATTTTCTTGTATTGTATGGATTACATAAACATAAAATACATGTAGAATTATTTCAATTTTTCCATATCGATCTTATTTAACCCAAATATCAATTTAATCTATGATAATACAAAACTCACAATAAATTTAACTTTTAAGTAGTGGGTCATAATTAAATTCATCTACACATTATTTCAAATTATAATATAGATTTCTATGAAGTTTATTTAAACACATCATACATGGATCTTGTTTTGAAATACTTTTCAACACAAATCTAATGATACAAAATTATAAATTTATAATATTAATTGTGAAAATTACAACAATATCACAGTTTTTTTTTTTTTTTTTTTTTTTTTTGTAAATATGGTATATAAGTTTTTTTAGGTAAATATGAGGTATATATGACATTTTATTCAATTTCCTATTTATTATACAAAGTAGTATTTATTACATGGTGCTTCCTGTAATCTCAAAAGTTCCTCTTATATATTTTAGTTAGACTTGAAATACTACTTGGTATAATAAAAAAATAAAAACCCGAGGGCATAATAATAATATAAATAGTAATTAGTCTCATATTATGAATGGATTGTCATATTTCTTCATGAAGCCATTTTAACAATTCACAGCAGCAAAAGTAAAAATAGGATCCTAGAGACAAAATTCGTAGCATTCTATAATATGATCTCTGATAGCAAAAACAGGTTTGGCGTCTACAGCATAATATACCATTATAGCTAGCAAAACAGGTTTGGCCTCCGCAGCATAATTCGAGCTCGTTCATTGCTTCAATTCTTAAGGCTCGATACCATAAAAAACATGGAGGGGTTTCAATCCTCGCTATACATAGAGAAGCTTAGGGGGGCTAAATCCTTACTGTTATAAGGGATTCAGTGGAGGATGAGAGATGGTTCCAATGTGGGAGTTTGGACTACACCCATGGCTACCCACAACAGTTAACTCAGGGTTTGTTCATAGGACTATGGCTTACAATACGGATATCAAAGTTGATGAGCTCATTGATCCAATCACTTGGGGATGGAAGAAGGATGTTATTTATCACCTGGTCTTATAGGAAGATGCATAGTCAATATGCAAAATGCCACTATTACCAAAGGTTAGGAGGGATGAGGTTTATTGGATGGGGAGCACTAATGGGGAGTTCACGGTTAAAACATGCTATTGGTTAGGAATTTCGGGTGGAAGGGAAGCTATTGAGGGAATCGATAATATTTGGAAGGATATATGGAGCATAGAGGGCCCTCCTAAACTCAAACACTTTCTATGGAGGGCATGTAAAGGAAGCCTAGTCACGCATCGTAACCTTGTCAATAAGAGAGTCTTTGAGGATGGGAGTTGCGCTATATGTCATCAAGCTGAGGAGTGCTGTGAACATGCTATATTCGGTTGCCCGGATAGCCATGCATTTTGGGTGAGCAATAGGATTTGGCATAGTATTCAACATGCACCGAGGGAAGAGTTTAGTAGTATAAGGCGGTGGTTTAGGGAGAAGTGCACGAAGGAAGAACTATTGCATATTAGCACTCTTGTGTGGCAGCGTGGACATATAGAAACAAGAGTGCTTTGAAGATACGAGAATAGAGCCAACAAGACTTGCTGCTGGGTTGATCACTATAGTGACATACTACCTCTAATATTCTTAGTGCATGGTAAGAATGTTAGCCCTATTGTACTTTCAGCATCCAAATGGGAAGTACCAAGAAGCGAAGCCATAAAGGTGAATGTAGATGCTCATGTGGTGTAGGGCAACCATTGCAATATCGGCTGTGGTAAGGGACGGTGATGGAAGACTCGTCATGTGTGCAACATGTAGAGTGGAGGCTCCTTGGAAAGCTCCAATGACAGGATAGCAGCAATAAGATTCGGCTTAAGGGTAGCAGCAAGACTCGGTTTCAAGAAAATTGTCTTGGAAAGGGATGTTCTCAATGCTATAGCTACCATTCGAAAGGGGGTACATGGGTTGAACCAAAAATTCATATTATATGAGGAGATTGATGTGCTTAGGCGAGACTTTGAATCAATTTCTTTTACTCATGTACGTCAAGTAGGTAATACTGTGGCACATTTAGTTGCTAGGCTAGATACTAAAGGTGCTTCAGAACTTATTTGTAATGGCCCTTTCCCTTCTAGAGTGGTCTCCCTGGCGGAGGCTGATTTGATTTGATTATATAATAGTTCCTTTATTAAAAAAATTATATGATCCCTGATAAGTCCATAGTGAGAGACAGCCCAATCCACTGGGAATTTCTAGCAGTGTGAAATTAAATCATCCTGCTATTATATAGTTATGTACCTTGCTCATTCATAGTTTCTGGGGCAGGATTCACAACATGCCAGCTTCCATCTTCATCAACAGCTGTCACCAAGATTTTTAAAAAAATTTAGATCATGGTGTTAAAACATCATAAGTATTATTAACGTATAACTCATCCAAAACTTCAACAGAGAACATCACTGAATATACTACTTACCTATTTCTTTTAACAATATCGCATCAGGTTCTGACGGAGGACGGTCATATACACCAAATACATCTGTCTATATTGTATAGGACAACGGTAATCCGCTAGCATCTAAGTGATAACATCTATGTAGCTTTCAGTAAATAGAATTGATAAAAAGTGCCCAATTTCAAAGTTTTATTATATAACTATTTCAATTAAATTATAATTTTACTCCAGGTTACTGCTCCAGTACTGACCATGGAAAACATGTTGAACAAGTCACAGTTAAGGAAGAGGACATTCAAGGAACGTTGGCAATAAGCAGAGAAACCTTGGCAAGCAATGGCCTAGTCCAAGCGCAAACCATTTACACAAGAGTTTCAGCAAGACCATCTCCACAAAATAGATACGCACCAACAAAAAAGGATACAAGAAAAACAACATATTCAGGCTTCAAGAATTCTGCCATATGCCGTATAATTACATCCCCACTCAAAATCGTGCAACCCTGTAGGTATAATTATGTGAGCAAGCACAAGCTATTAGCTTAAACAGGCTAAGAAAAGAGATAGATATATGTTGTCAAACCTGAGAGTGATCAAGCACTGCATCCCCATGTAGGACCTAGTAAACAAGACAAAATTAAGCTCATGGCCTCATGCATGCATTAAGTTTGTCAAAAATTTTAACCATAGCTCAAATACAGCTACAGAAACATGACAAAGAATAAAATAACTATTTGAATATTATGCCTTGCCTTCTGGAACATGGCACTTTTCTTTTGTACCAGAAAACATAGAACTCAATATTAAAACTACAATCAGTTGGTTTTCAATCAGTCAACCAGTCATCCATTCACCCTCATCCAAGGCCAAGGCTCTCCCATGAATAAAACAGCACGCTTCAATAAATAATGAAATCTTAACTATGTGCATACATTACTACTGCTTTAAACAAGATAGAGCTTCCAAGGTCATGATATTACATACAACTAGCAGTGCCCCTTTTCTTGATCAAACAGAACCACAAATTTAAAAACCAAAGTCCTCATCTGATTAATATCCTCCTTGCCCATTCCAAGAGAAGTCAAAAAGCACCTCTTCTATTCCATCCAAAAATAAGCAATAGAAACTAGACAAGGGCAAACAGCTCTGGACTTGAGAAGCTAATCATCAAACAGATATCTTTTGAATCTTTTCTGACATGATACCATAAATCTAATTTAGATCAAAAGTAAGTACATCTCAAATTCCATGCAGAAATTAATAAATTAAAGGAGAGTTGCATTTTTGGTACAGTAACAGCAAAAGAACATTAGACATACAGGGACAAAACCGGATTCAATAGATGTAGCCACTGTAGTGATATCAGCAGATGCAACCTGTAAAATGTAAAATAAAATACTGCATTACTCCATCAAATTAGGTAATTGGAGTAATCATGTCAAAGGATTTTCTTAGAGGAAAGAAGAAAATGAATTCACAATAAATGACAACATCAATAGCCTCTAACATTTCTCTGAACTGTAGTCCATCCACTTGAAAATGGAGATATTCCAATAGAAGGGATACCCTCTGAAACAGAAAAGTAAGTTTGTCAGATGTTATATTTTACGCATGCACATAAATTGATTGCAACACTAGTTATACCACGAGCTAATGCCCTCACGATTTTTAGATGGAGAGATGTGACCTGTAGAAAAGAAGTGAAATACTCCTAAGAAATCAGTCATATGGGAAAACATTAATAGGAATAGGTATGGCAGCCCAGAAAGTTAACCACATCGAACACGGCATTTTACTATCTTTGCCTTGCCTTTTCAAGTATATAGCAACAACAAAGCAATGGATAAAATATATCTTTCTGCAAGGGATTTCAGTAACTCTTACAGAAATTCTGGTAGCAACAAAGCCAGCTTTGACAAGGGATTGATCCAATCCTCCCTTGTGCACCCCTGATTTGCTGGCTTGGAAATGACCAAATGAGCCTAAAATCAGAGGTAAAATTTGTAAGCTTAGGATGACCAAACAATTGACCAAACCAAACCTATAACATGTACAGAGTACAGAAACGGGTAATCAAGAGTACTAGTCAAGAATATGTTATGTTCAGCTTATGTTCCATTTTATCCTGCAAACATGGTGACCTAAAAAAATGCAACAATTCAAACCATATACAAAATACACTAAAAAAAATTCCATATGGCATCTAAAACCAAAGGATCTTCGAAATGAATCAACTAACCAGCTCCATGAACAACAATAAAGTTGCTGGAATCCAACATTGACTGATCCGCAAAATCGTCTAACTTAACACAAATATCTGATTTCCCAGGTCTTTTACTCCAATCCATATCCAAAACATCACCAGACATCATTGCTTCCCTCAAGTGTATTGAAATCGCTTTCAAATTTTCTTCATTTATCTTCTCCAATTCATTCTTGCATGTTATTGCTGCACCCCCTAAACTCAACAACAAGAAATCTTTAAGCTACTAAATTTCTTTCAATCATCTTTAATTTTTGGTTGATATATAGGAGTCAAACAGTCCATGATATGATCTCAAGTCTTAGTACAAATCCGAGAATCTAACAAAAAAAAGCTAGCTGGGATTGACTGCTATCGATCGTACTGAGACATAGTTAGTTAGTAAGACCCCAGTATAAAAATATATAAATAGCCATTAACCAATAACAAGAAAGCAAATGAATCGTGTTCAAATGTTCATCAATCAGTTGTATTTTAAGAACAGGGAATACAGACCGAGCTTGACGATGCAGCGGAGTTGTTTGGTGAGGGGCGTATAGCCTTTCTCCATTGAATCCTGATTACTGATGTTAGTAGCATCATTGTACTCTTCAATTAGAAATAGCCGTCTAAAAAATTTAAAATTAAAATATTTTTAATTATAGAGTATATATTAACTAAAATTATAAAAAACTGATATTAAAAAAAATCTATTAAAGTTTCATATGATAATAATTATATTTCATTTTATAAGTAAAAGAGTACTTATAGTCTATATTAACTGTTAAATCTATTAATTTTAAATGGAAAAAACAAAAGGAAACAAAATAAATATTTAATTAATTAATAACAAACACATATTTAAGGGAATGTATATTCTGACTTTATAATATATGCTCCATCGGTCATAAAAGAAAAAAAAATAGTATACAATTTTTTTGGTGTAAAAGAGTTGTAAGGTCTTATAATGATTAATGCTTACAAGAGGAAGAGTGAATTGTAGGTAAGAGAGTTTTTTTTTTTTTGCGTGAAAACTTCTTATGCCCAACTCAAGAATAAAAACTATAACCTACTCAAAATTTTATGAGGAGTGAATTTAAGAGGAGTGAATTATAGGCGAGGAAGATTTTTTTACATGGAAACTTCTTATACCCAACTCAAGAAGAAAAAACATATCCTACTAAGAATTTTAACTCAACTTCCACTACATAGAGCAATCCCTAAATTACACCTTATTTGAAACTTTCACAACTTAAGTTTCTCGATGAACTAATTTCTTCAATAAACTTACGTTCCTCAATGAAATTTCCCTACTACGATTCCCTCTAATTACAATACTCTCAATCTTTCTTACTCTTATTTCAAAACTCACTTTTCTCTTAGACTTAATTTTAAGTTTCACACAAAAAATCACTCCACCTTTTCCCAAAAGTATAACTCTTGAAAAACTCATACAAATACTCTATGAATTTGATTACTTAGGCAGTTTGGAACAAGGAACTTTCTATCTTTTCTTTGAACCAAAACTTTCTATCTTTTCTTTAAACTAACTTACACTTGTTTTTGTTTGAAAACTTTACGAGTAAGTTATTCTTTAATCTCTTTTAAAGATTCACAAGCAAGCCCACAGTGCGTACATCTAAAAAACCAAAGGATATTGTTCCTAGAATTTTGATAATTACTTCTAACCTAGCTCAACAAGGAAACTTGAGATAGCCGGAGTTTATTTGGTGATCAAGTAAGTAAACACAATCTCATGGAGAGATTTTAGAAACCATATCTCGAAGATTAAGAAAAAGGTTTAAAACATAATCCAAGGTTTTATTTAAATATTTCTTTTAAATAAAAACCAAAATATCTCCAATTAAATCAGTTTCAACATAAAAAAGAATTTTATTCCACTTAAGTCAATAATAAGTTTCTTGTTGTTCCATACTACTAAAAACTCTCAAATTCAAACATAAATCCTAAAATAAACTTGTATTTTAGTTTTCATTTCTTCTCTTCACGAAACTTCCACTCAGCAAGTTCATGGATAGTCCAACTATGAAACTTGATGGGATCCTTGATTAGTTACTTGCATGTACATTCCTCTGGGATACATGGAACACAACTCTTCAATATTTACATCATTTGAACACGTCTGGTAGAATTCTAATTGGCTTAGAGTATGTCGATTGTAAGACACTTCTTGCTCCAACTACGAAACTTGCTCCAAGTTAGGAACTTGCCTTTTACCTACACATAAAGTTAACAATTATATCACCAAAACTAATAAGGTAAACATAAGGGTAAATGGAAAAAGTGTAAATTGTGCCCTTTCCGTTCAAGTAATTAAAATTACGAAATAATTATTTTTTAATTAATAATTTTGTTGAATTAGCTTATATGGAGATCGTGTTGGCCAATATAGATTACCGTCTCACTTGATTTATAACTTCAACTTTTCTAAAATCGTAAGATAATTACCTAATAACTGTAGAAGTACCATAGTCATGGGTACATACTACAAAGTAATCTCAAGTTGATGACAATGGGTGGACAGTGCATTCGAGAGCACCATGAGCTGGTGCACCCGCTCCAAAAAAATGTACATTATATATATGGAAAATGTACATTACATACATGAAAAATGTACACATGTGAGTTATGTGAATTCCACATAACTCACATGTATGTGAAGTACATTTTTTATGTACGTGATGTACATTTTCCATGTACGTGATGTACATTCCACATAACTCACATGTGTACAATGTACATTTTTCATATACATAATATACATTTTTCATGTACGTGATGTACATTTTTTTAGAATGGGTGCACCTTCGAATTTGCGAGTTGATGAAAGTACCTACTCAGTAAATTCTCAAAGAGACGTGAAAATCCCCAAAGGATCGTCCCTACCAATAAGAATGAAACATATTGTAAGGTATTACGTATTCAATAGTCTAAATTTAAGTGTAAGATGAGTCAAATATACATTTTACAAAATTATTTTTGAAAATGTGTGATTTTTACTTAAGTGACTTATATAGTAATAATAACAAGAATTTCTTTGCTTTATTTGGGTGAATGGTTCCATTATTCAATTCGTATTGATAAAGTGTCAATTGTGGCTTTTACTTAAGATGCGTAGTTCAGTTTGAAAAACGTTCACTTAGTAAATTTGTACGAGCGACGTACTTTTTGCAAGTTCTTTACATATGAGCTATAAATAATTACCAAATTGTAGGTAGAAGAGCATAATAATTAATTAGACCATTGAAAATGGGGATTTAAAGTCATTTTCAATATTAAAAGAGAGTTATAAATAAGCCTCTCGACGGAAGACTTATCAAATATGACAATTCTTATCAAAAGTTACCAAATCTAATAACTTAGCTCAAAAGCTTTCCTTAAAATGAAAAATTATCTATATATAAGGGAATGGATCCAATAAAAAAAGTGCTTAAAATGAGAAGTATAAGAAGGGATATTGACTTCTTACGTGAAATCTCTAGCGTTAAATTTTACCATTTGAATGGCACTATCATTTAAAAATGGTATGTGTACATAAAATATCTTAGTCCATTCGTTCTTTTTATTTCTTTTCATTTTTTAATCTTATTTAATCTTATTTTTAGATTAATATGAATCATTTTTATCGAATTTTAATGATATATAATATTGTCTAGATTCCTTCCCGAATCCTAAACGGGAAGGGGAAAAAAGAACGGATGGAGTACATCACTAATAACAGGTTATTCACCTAAGTTAAACCTTATTTAATCTTATTTATACTTAGTTCAAAGTATTATTTGATAGTATTTGAACTTTCTTATTTTACTAATGCTTATTAGAAATTAATTTAGTCATAAGTTATACAATGTATGTACTTAGCTAGGCCTTATTTTACCTGATTAGAATTAATATGTTCATTTCTTAACTTATAAACTCTTTTTCTTGAAATACGTGGAAAATATAAAAGGATCAAATCCATAAGAATATTTGGCTGGCTTACTTATTTTTCTAGAAGCTCCAATAGAACACACAAAAGAAATAATTGTCATTTTCTAGGGAACTAAGTTGTCAATCAAATAGTTTCATTATAAACAATTATTATTATTATTATTATTATTATTATTATTATTATTATTATTATTATCAATATCATCAACATAAGCATCATTATTAGCATTATCATCATTATTATAACACAAAAAATTAAAAAGGATAATAATAATAATAAAATAATTTTAGACGTTATTTTAAAATTGGTGGCTTATATAATAGTAGGATAATTTATGCTATAATGCCAAGGAAAAAACATATGGTTTGAATATCTGTAATTTGGATTTGGTTGAACGCCATAAGCTTGTAATGCAGCATTTCCCACCGGAAGGAAGTACCCAACTTTTAAAGGGTAACCTTTAAGGAGTTCCAGAGGAGAAGGTAGCCATTTTTTAGCTTAATGAAACTTTTCTTATTTTCTCAAACAAAAGAGGAAAAAAAAAAAAAAAAAAAAAAGCAGTCGCTTGCAAGACTAACACTGCACGCCTGCGCATGCTTATCGCCTTTGTGCTAGCTTCTTCAACTCGGAATGATAACACGAGCCCTAGAAAAAGCAGTCTTAGCGGAAGGCGATTTCCAAGCGAAGCACTTACTGGCCCCGCTCGTTGAGGAATATTTGCCTTCCTAAGGAGACGGTCGCCATTTTTAAGCTTAATGAAACTTTTCTTATTTTCTCAAAAAAAAAAAAAGAGGTAAAAAGAAGCGGTTGCTTGCAAGACTAAAAATTAGGGGTAGATCTGTCAAAAATTGACCCAACCCGAATTACCGACTTGAACGTCTAATGATTTGAACCCAACTTGTACCCATTTTATTTGTATGTGAAATTGGTAATATGTAATCGATCTGACTTGAACCCGACTTGATATTAACTGACAACCAACTTTTCTTACATTATTTGACCTGATTCCAAACATGCACATGTCCCGACATAAACCGATAATCGACTTGACAATGAAGCAAACCCGAAAGGAGACTCGACCTGATTAGAACCAAAACAGATTATAACTCGAGAGAATCTGTTATAGACCTGACCTATAGTGACCCATGACCTTTTTTATTTTGATTTGTTGTTAACTAGACCCGTTATTGCTTAAATCCGTAATAACCTATAGCCTGATTTTATCCTAGTCAAGACCATTGACCATCTTATCATTGAATTCACCTAATTTATAGTGTCTTAGTGAATTTATAAATTGAATTTGAGATTATTTATTACTTACTAATTAATTTGCATTAGAACTTATCTAACTTATTTTAAATATATGTGAAATAAATTGGAATAGCCCTTACATTCCATTCATTGACTTTATACGAACTTATTACTTTTTAAATGATATATTTGACTAATAGAACGTACATAGTTACGTACGGTTATGATTAAAAATATAATATTACTTAGCAATAATTGAAATACTCGAAATTTTTATTTGATATGAGCAATTATAGTTTATTACTCTATATTAATTATAGTTTTTACACAAAAATATTGCTAGAATATTTTGAAAACGTTTTGTTAGGGACATAATTTCTTTTATAATTTTAATTTATTCGTCTAATTTGACCTGTATGATATAACATCCCACTTGATAATTATTTGGCTTAACTTTGATTGAAAATTTTATAATGTTTTGTTACTTTTGTAAAGGATATAATTTCTTCTTAAATTTAATATTACATCATGCTTGTTATACAACCTAAATCTAACATGAACTCGAAATAGTTGATTAAACATCTCAAATATTGATTCAAATTTGGTAATATTTGTCTTGATAATAATTTGATTCGATAATATCCGACTTAATTATGATCTATACTCAAAATCACCCACCATAAAACCAGCTCAAATCCGAATTAGTGCAACCTAAACCCAAAATTGAACCGACCTAAATTTTTCGAACCAAACTCGACTTGTAGTCGAAAGGGTAAATAATCCAACATGACTTGATCCGAATTTAACCCGAGTAAAGTCCGAACTTGACTTGATAGAACCCGACTCAAATATGATCCAAAACTCCACATGACCTGATTTGAACCCGGCTGGAGCACTCGAATTAACAGTTATAATTAAGGGTAATACTTTTGCGTTGTTGGGAAAACATGTACTCGTTATTTAGTTAATAATTTCCATTTTGTATGATTAAAAATAAAAACATTATTACTAAAATAATAAAAAAGAAAACAGTAATATGAGTTATATTTTACTAAATTCAACTTGATAATTTTGAGTTGTATTTACTTCATATAAAATAAATAATTAGGAACCACATGATTAAACCTAAAAATAGGAAGAAAAAACTACTTCATAAATAGTAATTGATATAGGAAAAAGAGGAAAAAATATATTAGCATTTTTTGTTCACAATTATATATCCTTGTAAATTTGATGAGATAAATTCCTTTCAAATGGTTTATATGTATAATTAAATAGGAAAATTTTGATTGTAGTCAATAAAAAAGTTATTATAAAAGTTTACTGACACTAATTAAAAGAATAAAAAATATTCTATTATATATATATATATATATATATATATATATTAAAGAGAAATCCCTTTCTCTTTTTTAAATAAATAGAAGTAGCATGTGTCTGTCCCATATCATGATATTAATATTTATTGAATGAAGTTATAGAAGTTTAATTATTAATTTAAAATTTAGCTTGAATAAAGAAATTACAAAATGATTAATTGGATGATTTTAAGTCGTCAATATCTTGCTTTAGATAATAACATTCTTCCTCCTATTTGTTTTGAAGAATTGCTACAACTCCTATTTCTTCATTCTATTATCTTGAAGCATGTAGAATAATGTGAATAAATTTATTAAACATTTCTGTGCTTCTTCCATATTCCTGAGCATAAGATGAATGTGTGTTATTCATTGTATTTATCTTAATGAAATTGACAAATTATAGGCTTACATTATTTGCAAAGTTTTTAATTTAGGAAGCTTGACAACCCGCAATAATCTTTGTTTCCTTGCCAAATAGTGTAATACACTTTGTTGCATTAATTTTTTTTAATTGTTATAGTTACTCTAAATCTGAAGAAAAAAAATTAAGTCAGTATTTGATTTTCAAAATATATAACATATTTAAATATTTATTTTTAAATATATAGTGGCTCAATGTGGCTACAAGTTAAGCAACATTCTAAGCAATTATCAACCTTGACACAGTGTGGTGCACAGAGGAATAACACCAAATTGGCAACCTGATGCCAATACTTAATACTATTGGATATACCCGACCTGCAATATTTTACCTATTCAAAGTTATAAATTAAAGGTTTGACTATTATAAATTAAAGGTTTGACTATTGCACAAAGATATTAATAAATAGTGTAATATTTTATAATTTCTCACATTGGATATCACTGAATATTAATCAAAATAGATCCTTTTTTGCTTGAAATAATATCTCCATTTTAAAGAAATTATTAGCCCTTGACTGGGTGAAAGTAGTATGCTTTTGGATATTCATCATCAACATACCTTCATATTAATTGATGAGTTTAAATTATTGTAATAGAGAATTCTTTTTTTTTTTTGAAGTACATTTATCTTCTTATGAGCCATGTAACACTTCAGTATATTCTACATCTAGGTTTACAAATAACTTTGTTCTTCCGATAGTAGATAGGTGGAGGCCTATGGTGAAAGTATGTTATATCTATTCTAAATTCTTTATATAGAATGAGTTATGTTTAGGACGTGTGAATTTACTGAGTCTCACAATTACAATATGTATTATTAACTAAAGATGCACACAAGACATGTACTTGATTTAATTCATGAAATAGCTAATGTCCTTAATTTGTCGCAAATCTATTCCATGAGGTCAATCTTATAATTTCCTTCCTTCATTAGAATAGTAAAATAATATTTTATGTACGTCATATTACATAAAGCTTAGAAAAAGTTGTATTATATATTTTTAAAATTTAATACTCTTACTTTGTATTACATAAGTGACCACTAATTTGCACTTTAGAAATATATATCATCAATCCTATCACATTTGGGCATCAATAATTTAGTTAAGAGTAATGTGAAAGTAATTAAATAATTCCAAAAGATATTATTTTCTCTTACCAATATGTGGAGGGTGATATCTCTATTGAAATTGGTTTGGACGACAATGTCAAACTTCGTGAATTTGAAGTTGTATAGAGGAATATTTTCTGTGTCATTGAATATCTCAAGGAGTTCTTAAAAACTTATCAAAAATATTATTCAATGTGAATTAATATACATAATATTCAGTGTGTCATATAGTTTTGAAGCTTCTTATGTAGTATAAACTAATTAAATTTGGCAACAAAGATTATACCTTTTGCATTGTGCTTTGTCCTCTGACAGATTTGTATTTATATACTTTTCCATTATAAAAGTATATTGGGCCTAGAAAATGTGAATATGATATTAATTTTAGGGAGTAAGTTACGTGATTTTAGAAGATGCTTAATGATTAATGTGGTGGTTATATAATTCCAACAATGTGATTGTAGTCTGCTAGTTATGTAGAGCTACTAGCCTTCGAAACACTCCCTTTGTGTTTGGTGGTTATTTAATGAAATATTGTATATTATTTGTTGATGTTGTTGTTGATTTCACAATTTTCGTTTCAATTATAGTATTCTTATTTTCAATTTTGTACTATTTTAAAAACTAAAATTTCACCCAAACTTACGAAATTGCTCAAACTAGAATTTAGAGGCCTCATATTATATTATTTTTTCTTAAATAACAAGTTAGGATTTTACTGCTACAACAGGTCACTAGTGGTGGCCACAGGGCTGGGCCGGGATGGGGAAATGGGGATCGGGGTCACACCGGCCCTTGGGGTAGGCTAGTCCAGTTTCGGGCTACACTTGGGGAACTTGATTCGTACCGAATCGAAAACTGAATCACGAACCAAATCGAACCGAATTAGCGAATCGAATCGAATCGAATTCACGAATTGAATCGGAGGTATCGAATTGAAACGAATCAAAACGAATTACATATAAACACATTTAAAAATTAGAATAAAGAAATTGTTTCGAAGGTAATTAAACGTTTATAATGCACTCATAATGACATTTTTTGTAAACTTTTAAATAAGGTCGCATTTTTCTTTTATTTCTTGATAATTATGTATTATTAAACTAATTACGTATATTCACCTAATTTCATATTTACGTATTATTAAACAAAATAAACTAAATAAAACAATTAACATATTATTAAACTAATTATGTATTATTAAACTAATTAATGTAATTAGCTAATTACATATTTACTTATAATCCATTATCATATTAATTTATTTTAAATAAACATGTTTTAGGGGTTGGATAAAAAAGAAAGGGCTTGCACTTAATTTAAGAAATCAAAATTTAATTAAATAATTAAATATTGATTTTTAAAATTAAGTTGCCTACATATCCCCAAGAAATCAAATCCCACGTAGTTTTGTTACGTACCTCGAGGGGTGCCTACTCTAGCCAGGGACAGTCCCCGAACCTCCTTCACCTGTTGGGTTGTCGCTTGATTCTGTCGTGTCCATCATCTTCCAAGGATCGTCTTTATCATTGTCGTTCTCCCTACATCCTTGGGTTCTACGTTTTGCCTGATCCCAAACTTTCTTACATACGCATATTTCTATGCTCTTCCGAGATAAATGGGATCTTTTCTCGTCCAGTACTCTTCTATATGTCTAAAAGCAGACTCGGAAGCAATAGAAGAGGTAGGAATTGCACGGATATCCTTTGCGATTCTCGCCAGAACGATAAATTGACGTTCGTGATTGCGCCACCACTTAATAATTGAAATTTTTTTGTCGATTTCATGTTGGTATGAAAGATATTCATTAATAACATAAAGTGAAAAAGATGAAGAAGAAGAAGAAGAAGAAGAAGCCGATTTTTTTATTTTTTTAAATTCGACCAAGTACTGGCACGAATCATGTACCAGAACTTCCACTAGACAACGATAAATGTTGGAAAGGTGCATAAATAGAAGCATAATAATCATATAAACTATATAATATATTTTTACATTTTTCTTTTTAGGCATTGACATCGTATTGCAAACCTAGAGTGTTATTAATGAGAAAATTACTTCGATCTATATTTGTAATAAGCAGTTAAATAAATACGCTAACACACTCTAATATAACTAAATGTTTGTTAGGGTAGTCAATATATGAGAAAATTTTGGTTGCATGGTTAAATGCTGCCAAAATATCACGAATGAAAATAGTAGTAGTCTAATGTAAATCACTAATAAATTCATCAAGAGTCACTCGGGTTTTGTTATAAAGAATGGTCAAAACCACATGGTATTAAATGACATCATTTAATAATCTATATGTTGAGTTCCAACGGGTTGGTGTATCGAGACTCCATTGTCTCTTCTTAAGGCCTCTTTCCTTACATAAGGTCATATACTTTCTTTTAATCGATGTGGTAATTCTAATCCATTTGATTACACTCCTAATAGGGTTAAGAAAATCATTAACTCAGCAAAACCTTCTTGAACTAAGAGGTTCATAATATGAGCGCAATAAAGAACATGTAAAAGCTCTTCACTGTTCGACAATTTTAATCTAGGTTCAGATACTAAATAATCTATACATTTTGTATTTGCTGAAGCATTATCTAAGGAAAGAGAAAAAACTTTATCAAGCAAGTGAAAGGTCTTAAAGCATTCTATTATTCATACCTTAAGGTTGTAACCAATATGTCTCTCCACTATAGCCTCAAAGCAAATTATACGTTTTTTAATGTACCACTCATCATCTATCTAATGGACAATTACACAAAGAAAAGGTTCCCCGAAATAAGAGGTCCATGTATCACACTAGTAAGGCTAATACAACCGTAACGTGTGCAAAACATTTCTATAAAACTACTTCGATCTATATTTGTAATAAGCAATTTGGGTATGGAGTTTAGGTGTGTTCCTAGGGACACGTCTAAAAGTGGGTTGTAAAGAGGTTTTAGAAAATTGTTCGAAGTTCGGATTCTCACCATGGCTAAACGGTAATTCGTCCGCAATTACAAAGTTAGCTAATTCATCAATCATTCTATCTCTGTTATACATAAAAGGCATACCTCCTCCGGACATAGAACCCATATACCCGTGTAGTTGTCTCTGACTTGACGATTCAGCTGCCCCTGCGGATTCAGCTGCTTCCAGGTTGATTCTGTGTACTCCGGTCAAGTGACAGGATAATGTCCCTGTCCCAGGTCTTCCATGAATATGAAGCTATTGGCTTCTTTCCTTGATGCTTGCATATCAAGCAATAGCACATGAATTTCTTCCCTTTGGAAGTAGCGTGGGTCATTAGAACCTTCTCAACATATAGCCATACAGGTGAAGATTTCTTTCTATAGTGAGTGGACTTAGGTACTCTACCTTCACTATCAACTTCACCTTCATTTCATATCAAGTTAATCCAAAAACTTACATTATTAGTTCATTAACTAACTAATTAACATAATCAACCTAATATAATAATGTAACCAATCTAACACAACTAATCAATTTAACTTCAACATTATCAACTAATCTAACATAACTAATCCTAACATAACATAATAAACTAATCTAACTAACCTAATCAATTTAACTTCAACATTATCATCTAATTAAACATCAACAACTTAATATAACATAATCAAGTAATCTAACATAACTAATCAATTTAACTAATCTTAACATAATATAATCAAGTAATCTAACATAACTAATCAATTTAACTAATCTTAACATAACATAATCAAGTAATCTAACATAACTAATCAATTTAACTAATCTTAACATAACATAATCAATTTAACTAAATTAATCAATTTACTTAAACTAATTAAACTAATCTAAATTAATCAACTTATTTATCATCATCAACCTAATGTGCTTAATCTAACATCATCAACTATTCAACTAATTCAACAATATCAACATAATTTTCCTAATTATCATAATCAACTAATTAAACTATCTAAGATAATAAATTTAATTAAACAAATTGAACTAATTTAACTAAATCTTTTTAATTATCATCACTTACATAATCTACATAATTAAACATAATTATATAATCAACATATTAACCTAATCTACATATTATCATCG
The DNA here is from genome assembly GCA_026401315.1 of Dysphania ambrosioides. Classification (NCBI taxonomy): domain Eukaryota; kingdom Viridiplantae; phylum Streptophyta; class Magnoliopsida; order Caryophyllales; family Amaranthaceae; genus Dysphania; species Dysphania ambrosioides. The sequence continues at coordinate 5,625,994 of CM048660.1, read as the reverse complement.
ACTAATCTAACATTATCAAGTAATTAAACATTATAAACATAATTAATCTATCTAATTAAACTAACTAGGTTTCATTTCAACATTAATTAATTAGAAGTTTAAGAGTTAACTTAACTAGTTGAAGGAGGTGGACACATCTCTGAACTTGGAGTTTGAGGAACTTGACCAGCAGGAGTACCGATAAGGTGTTCCTCCAAGGTTTGAGCAAAATCTGCAGTATCATCATACAAGCTGCTAATGCTGAGTCTACCTCTTGAAGTCATTTCTTTTATGAATGTAGCAGTAAACAAGTAAATTAAGAATAAGAGAGGTTTTTATGAGGAATGAAAACTGAATTACTCAGTTTATATAGCCTTGCAATCAACGACTAGTTTAATGGTTATTTTGCAATGAATTCACCAGTCCAGGCCGGGCCGATCCTAATGAGTGGGCCAATCCGGTTTGAATTATGGGCCGAATCAAATTTTCTCATGAACTGAATTGAATAGGATCAGGGTTGGAAATTCGAGATTCGTATTCAGCCCACTAAGGAACCGGACCGAACCGGGCTTGGCCCAATCCCTCAGCAGGTCGATTTGGGGCGGGCTAGAGGCGGGTCGTTTTGGGGCTAGGCCGGGCTGAACCGACCCAGTGGCGACCTCTATAGGTCACCATTATAAGGTGGAAGATTAGACAATTAAAAAGGCTAAATATAGGCTGATACTAAACATTTCTTGATATTTTACTACTACATAAATGACAAAACCAAACCCAATTGTCTATTCCCACTACTCCGTACTTCGTATTAGACTACCTGTGCATTGAGTCAATTTAGAGCCGAGATGGGTCACAAGCAAAACGGGTTGGGTCAAAAAAGATCCAAAACAGGTCGGGCCAAAGGAGATATATAACAGGCCGAGTCGGGTCGGGACGTCCAAAGAGGGTATAGTTTTTATCTATAGAGGGTGATAGTTTTTATGTATCACCTCCAATCTTTGGTAGTGGACCATTAGCAAGTAAGTGGAAATAATTAATTACTTGATAGTGTTTAAAAGTTTTGGAAACTATAGGCCCATTATTGACACGGCTTGACCAATTAAAAACCCAATAAAACATGATCATTTAAGAGATCGACTCATTAGGCCCATTATTGATTAAACCATTTTATAAACGAGTCTGTTAAGGGCTCTTAACGAACCCCCACCCATTTGAACAGGTCTAACCTCATCCCATTAGTTCAACTCCCACCTTTGGTAATGGTGAATTTTGACAATATCAGTGGAATTCGCTCTCTTTGATTGTCATTTGAGTGGGATGAAAGCTAATCAAAATAAAAACCATAAAAAAAGAAAATTACTGTAAATACAATTGTGCTTTTGTGCCGCGTACGACAACTACTTGTAATACGACTGTTATATATATGGAGTAGATAGGATTAGGTTAATATTGTTTATATTTATATCATTAGTTTCCTGAGTCTATGAGACTCTTGGTGTTATAATATAAAAAACATATTTGCCCTAAATTTGACAACTTGCGAGCTAAGAATTAGAGATGGTCTTAACTCTGTGGTGTGGACCTGTGGTGTAGCTAACGAATTCGGAAGACATTGTTAATATTTTCAGATGATCAATTTAGGGGTTTGCTGTATAGTTTTATCAGTGGAATTTGGTGAAAGGGTTAGAATTTCATTTTTTTAATACAACCTTTTCAAACTCAAATTTGAAAAATTTTGGTTGTCACTACATCTTTATAACCCATATCAACATATTAAAAAGCGCTTATGAAACTGCGAATATTTGTAACTATGTGGCACGTGCCCTCCTTGCACCTAATAAGTTGTCACTTTATCCTATCTATTCAATTAGCATATGACATGAACCACTCGTCATTTCAACTACATGCCTAATATGTTAATCATCCCGGGCACAATAATATATTATTATATTACATCCGTTCCTCAAATATATGTTTTATTTCTATTTATAGAGTTAAAGTTTAAAAATTTTGACCATAAAATTCTCATCAGGTTATAAGAAATGATATATTCAAGTGAGATATTATTGGATGCATCACAATATAAATTTTAGAATATCAAGTTTTTATAATTTTTTGTCTTACGAATTTGGAGATAAAAAGATTTATAGTCGTGACTTGAAAACTTTGAAAAGTCAAATGGGACAATCTTTAAGAGACAAAAGGTGTATATCCATAATAATACATGAAAGCACCAAAAATAATAAATAAATAAATAAAGCAAAATATGGCATCATCACCTATTATCGAGAATCTCTTATTATACCCTTTCTCTTTTTTCCTAAGTTGATAATTCCAAATCAAGCTTAATAAATGGAAAACACCAATTATAATACTCAAAGTACATATCCAAGATGTTTCCCGTGCTAGGAGCTAGTAATAATAATATATTAAAAAGTATTCTAGTACATGTTTATATAAGATAGACATATCATCCTCTCCACTCAACTAGCATATGATGTGTTATATGCAACTAAAAAATTTATACAAAGGTTCAAACCTAAAACTTCAATGAATGAGAGTTACATTCCTTACCATCTCCACCATTTGTTTCTTATTATTTAAATTTCCAAAAATATAAGATATATTCTTTTTATTTAGAACATAAGAAAAAAAAATGAAAAAAAATGTGATTTCATTTATCTTTTAAACATAGATTGTCATTTTCTAAGGAGATGAAGTTCTCTAATTAATGAACCATAACTTGAATGGAAAAAATTAATCTAAAATAACCATATTTCCTATAAAGTTGGATTAGAAGGTAATCATGAAGAAGAATTCTTGCAATTATAAAAGAAGAGAATTACATTGTATTGTATTGCATTGAGCTCACCTACTTCATAAATTGTTTGCCATACTTCATATAAAAGAGTTTGTATGAGTTAGGATAATGGCCTACACATTTTATATTAAACATGAAACTCCCATTACAATAATATTTTATATTTAAGTAATCACTCAAGGCTTCATTCGAGCGATACACTAGTTATAATATTAAAATTTATTAAATTAATCTTGCTAGATTATTATCAAAGTGTAATTTCAACTTATCAAAATTTCGCATTTTGTACATATATGGAATCAAAGACATTATTAGTCAAAATGTGTCTCATACACAACACCAATCCTAATATTTTAGGAGTCTTAAGTGAAATAATATTCATAAGTCCTTTGTGTTCAACACAAAAATTTCACTTATACATTTTGTAATAGTAAACACACGATTATATAAAATATGATTATTTTATTTTGTATTGCTATCGTTAGTAAGATGATTAAGTCATGGTAAATATAATTGAAAGAAGAAATAATTTTAAAGAAAATTACACACAAGGTCTACTAATCAAATAATATTTTTTTTAAAACAAAAATTAGCAAATTAATCAAACATCGTAGAATACCGATAATATCTTTGATTGAGAGCTAATAGAATACTTATATTTACCTCATATATTTGAGTAACTCATTAAATATTGAAGATACATTTAGCAAATAAAAAAATAGCATAAAAACTTTAAAATCTAATTTCAATAACCAAAGCATACGTGTAGTACACTTATATTTTTTGAATACCTAAGATTCTAAGCTACTACATATAAACCTACCATTATCATTACAACTTGATAATACCTAAAATCCACCATGATAAAATCTTGATTCCATTATCAAAAATAAAAATTTTAAATTTTAGATACTTGTATGACTCAATTTGGGTTGATAAGGAGTAAATTTATCATTACAAGACTCTATAAACTTATTAATTTATAAAACATATTAGAAACTATGTAAATAGAGAATATTAATTAGAAGTACGAATAATGGTACAAATTTCCATTCAAAATTAAACCTCCAATGTAGTAAACATTTTAGATTATTAATTGAAACTTGACATAAAAAAGTAAATTAAACTTTATGATTATCATTTGTGACTTAGTTAAGGCTTTTTAAAAATTCAAACAGTAGTTCTAAATCTAATTTTGGGCCTCGCCGTGCAAACTCAAATGTTGCACTCAATTTAGCATGGAGGTTTATATAGAATATTTGATTGAATGGTAATATGGTTGAGGAGAGCCCCATATCACATGATAGGAAGAGAGAGTGTCGGAATAGGGATGTCAATTAGGGTTCATGGATAGAGTCTAAGTTGACCCATTACAATTCAATACTTATCTAGTCAAGTTAAAATGGGTCAATTTGGCCTTTTGAGTTGATTCATTATTAGGTCAGCTTAAATTAGTTATTTACTTTCTCGGGTTCAGTCAATATTCAAGTTGGGTCTTATTTGATTCTATTTAATCCGGATCAGTTTCTAGTCATGTTATAGTTATTTCTAGTTTTGGTCGATTATGGGTTCGGATCATGTTCAGTTCGAGTTAATCCGGATCGGTTCTTAGACGTGTTTTATGTCTGATTCAGGTAAATTTTGGGTTCGGGTCATGGTCGACATAAGTCAATTTAGATCGGTTATTGAACGGGTTATTTTGGTTCAGGTAGATTTTGGTTTAATTCAATTTATGGTAATAAATCATCTCTATTTCAGTTGAAATACGAATCGAGCCTTATTATGTTTTTAATAAGAATGAGGCCATTCATGATAACATGTAATTATCAACTTATGATTCAATTTTCTTATTGTCTTGTTATATCCATCTCGAACCATATATGGTAATCTCGGGTTAGCTCACTCAATAACTTATTTTTACATGATAGTCAATTCATAAATTAGATAATGATGATAACGATAAGTTATTGCAAAATAAAATATTTGCATGATATTGATTATAAAATGTGTAATATTGTAAGAAATGAATATTACATGTGTATATAAGTATATCAATGTATCACTTTATTGTTTAAGCCAATCTTTTGCATATCATATAATCAATTTAATGATTAAATCATTTCATCAAATTGAATACGTATCAAATATTTTATATAATTCAAATAAACTCAAATTTGGACAATAAGATAAGCATGATGCACTTAATCGAATGAAATAAATAGTGAAACACTAAGTAGTCTTGATATATTTATAAATGTATAATTGTTATTATATACTTATATAACATAAGATATTAAGTTCACATAAATATATAATTTAAGAACTTAAAATATTTATAGTTTGAATGGGAAAAGACATGTTCATATTCATAATGTTTAATCATATTAATGTACACTGGTTCAAAAAATTACATAGGTTTAATTTCAATTGAATTTATTATGTACATCAAACGAGGATAAAAAATGACCACTAAACCTTAAACAATACAAAAATTACTATGGTGACAGTAAGTTTTGCACATCACGGATGATTTATTTAGTGACCAATGAAAAATTGAAGACTAATGATATATATATTATTTCATAATCATTTATAAATATATAAATATAACATATGATGCTAACTTGTTAGGCTCACATAATTATATAAGTTTAAAACTTAAAATATGTTTAGTTTGAATGGTAAGGATGAGTGGACAATTACATATGATTGAAGTTTTGATTGTATTAATGTAGTTCAGTTCTCATAAATTGCATAGGTTTGAATTGAGTTTAATAAGAAATATAAAACGAGGATCAAATATGATTCAATTAGTCACTAGAACTTGAATAATACCAAATTGTTAATATGATGACAATAAATTTTGTATTTTACGAGTGATTTAAGTTAGCAAATAATGGAAAGTTGAAAACTATATTAATATAGTTACAAATACATAATCATTTTATATTAACTAATTTAAATTAGTGACTAGTGGAAATTTGGAAACTACTAATCACAAAATTTGATGACATTTATAATATAGTCTATGTTTATAATGAAATTAATGTTTTTTTTTTTTTGCAGATATGAAATTAATGTTAGTACATGGATTTAAATGTTTCAAAATATCTGAAAGCACCTTGTTTTAAATGAGTCGCCCATTTTAAAAAGTCGATATTGACTGATTATAGGTCAAATGGGTTGATGGTTTTAACGGGCCCTGAGAAGCTTCTAAGCCTATGTTCCTAGGTATATAAGGTAACTTCATTTTGATAAAAAAAAAATGTAGGTGATGTCCATGGATACTTGTTGGCGATGCATTAAAACCTTATTTAAGGTGATGAATGGATAATTATTGAGCTAATTTTTATTGATTGATTGTTCTTTATTTGTAGTTTTGATTTTTGTTTGGTGGGCCTTGCACAAATTTTGTCTTTTTGTTAAACTACTTTAAGTGATGTACATGTATTCTATTCAAGAACTCTTTAATTTAGCTAAAATTAAAAGATGATGCCCATAAATACTTATTAGTAGCACTTAAATGATTCACAAAAAAAAATAGGAGTGATATAATTAATGGTAGATAAATAGGATTAGTTGGGTAAGAAAGAACCTAATATGATAATAATATATTCTAATATGATAACAATATATTATTCGAAACGGACAAAGTAGTATATAATATTAACTCGAATAGCATTCATATTAGCTTCACGTGCAAGCGATGTCGACTATAGCACCAAAGATAAAAATGAGTTAATCGTAAATATCAACCTATAACGGACAAAAAAAGGGGTTGCGAAAATTGGATACGAAGGATACCGTGGTGAGTTGTGAAAGGTATGTGGGAAATGAAAATTAGGAGCAGAAAGAACAGGGTTGCCAAGTTATGAACCACGTTGCACGATATTTAGTGGCTACTTGCAATATGCCCACCAATCTTTATTAATTGATGAAGATTGCCACTTGCCACTGCCATCTCTCAATCATAGACTCCCCATCTTTAGCCGCCTCCTCTCCTCCTTTTATTTTTTTGTTTTTTTTTTTTTTTTTTTTTTTGTTTTTTGTTTTCAGCAACAAAACTAAAAACTTCTTGCCAAACTCTATGCCAAAAGCCACAGAAACATTAAAACCACCACTTTATCGGATCAACTGTTTTCCTTTTCCTAAAACCAGAGTTGCATTTGTATTCTATCCCTTTCTTAATTTTTGCCTTTTTTATTTATAAATTTTAAGTTTTAAAAGTTTAAATATAAATTTTCATCATATTATAAAAAAATACTATATTTACTTGTTTGATGTATTTCAATGTAAATTTTTAAAATATCAAGTTTTCATAATTTTTTTTTACTTATGAATTTAGAGATATAAACGTTTAAAATCGTGTTTTGAAGACCACATGAAGTCAAATGGGACAAATAATTAAAGATAGAGAGAGTAATATCTTGCTGAAGACATAAATGCCAAACTCTTTTTTCTTCTAATTATTCAACGATTTTTAGACTAATTTGATCACATAAGGTATATAATTATTTCAAAATTTGATAAGATCTTACATGGATAGTTCATTAGCAAATGGGATAATTTCAAATTTATCCACATATTTAATATCACCACTTCTTCTAACACTCGGTATTCAATTAGAGACAGTTTAAAATAAGCGAATTGATATTAAGAAAAATGGAGTAAATGATTTGATACTAATAAAAATAAGTATACGATTATAAGATCGTAATTAATAAGAAACCAGAAAAAGAGAGAAAATAAAATGTGGTTACATGTTTTGGTGTTCCATAAAAAAGAAATAAACATGAAATGTCAAAAGGGAGGAAAATAGAGAAAAAAAAATGACAGTGCTGTCTTTCCGATCCACTATCTGTCTCCCTTATTTATTATGTCCAGTTGTTTGGTATATCACATAAAACTATAAAACCATCCCATTTAATCCAAATATATTCAAAAAAAATTATTACACTGCCTGCTCCAGCAGACGAACAACCGCGCTATCCTACGTGGAGGTGAGAGATTATGGTACAGCCCAACATGCCGGGAAATGACGTCACTTCTTCAGCTAAACCACCACAACCGCCGCCACCTGTCTCTTCTACTTCGCTGAGGCCGACGATTACTCTGCCGTCAAGAGCAGGGATCGAGTCGTTGTTCACCGGGTCAGGATTCGGGCTCAGCCCAGGCCCGATGACACTCGTATCGAGTTTCTTCTCCGAGAACGATCCTGACTCTGACTGCCGCTCCTTCTCTCAGCTCCTCGCTGGAGCTATGGCTTCTCCTCGACCGCCTTCTGAGCCGGACCACCAGCCCCGGTTCAAGGAGAATCGACCCGCCGGATTGGCCATTTCTCCACCGCCGCAGCCACCACCGTCTCATCAAGGCGGGGGCGCCGGTGGTGCTGGTGGAGGTGGGTTTTTTATGCTTTCTCCTGGGCTCAGTCCGGCTACCCTGCTCGATTCGCCCGGTCTTTTTCCTGGTCAGGTGGGTTTCACTGGTTTTTTTTTCAATTTTTCTTTTTAATTGGACTTTTTTGTGTGTGGCTTTGGGTTGATTTAACTTTTGAATACGAAGTGTGTATATATATGTATTTGGATCATTTTGGGAGCAAAAATGTAGAGTTGACTAAATGATGACTTGGGTTGAAGGATATTATGATTATAAATTTGATATAAATGATGATTTGTTGGTAGGCTTGTTTATTCGTGTTAGTGGCGCAAAGAATCGAATGATTTCAGGAATTATTTTTTTTTTTTTTGATGTTTAGGAAATTTTTGATACTTCATCTTATGAAAGTTGCAAATTTTGAGATTTTTGGGTGTAAAAGTTGAACTCTTGGAGGTTTTTGGTGAAATGTGACAGTTTTAAGGTTGGACTTTGTACAGCTAAGAAATTCCTCATGAACAATTCGTCATATTAAAGTCAAAATTTCGGAGGTTTTTGGTGAAATCTGGTGGTATACTGGTATTGGGGCTGGACTTTGTACATAGAAAATCTTAGAAATCAGGACAAAAAATGAGGTAAAGTTCCTGGAGGTAGATAAGTTTTGTTGATTATGCTGTCAAAATTTCGGTGATTATGAATCTGTATGCATTGATTATCAAAATTTCGCTTTGGATGTGTTTCATGGGAATTTTCTAAGCCCAAGTCTCCATTGTTCCGGAATAACCCCAATGTACGGGGAATAAATGAGATTTCGTACATAAAAATGAGCCGAACTTTTGATGTTTGGCTAGCAAAATTTTCGTGGGGAAGAGTTTGCCGGGGATAACAAATGTGGTTCAATTCTTTAAGTCGTATATCTCTAATTTTTAAACATATTCTGTAGGGTCCATTCGGAATGTCTCACCAGCAGGCATTAGCTCAAGTTACTGCACAAGCTCAAGCTAATTTGTATATGAAAGGTGGTTTTCAGTCTTCATCAGCATTTGGTACTTCAGTTTCTGAGCCAGTTTCAGGTTTTACCTCTGAGATATCGATGCAACAAAATGCAAGATCTTCAGCACTTGAGATTAAAGAAATTAAGGAGCCAACCCAAGTTACTGGTTCTGATCAAAGATCACAATATTCGTCTATAATTGTTGACAAGCCGGCAGATGATGGTTACAACTGGAGGAAATATGGACAGAAGCAAGTAAAAGGAAGTGAATATCCGCGAAGTTATTACAAATGCACATATGCTGCTTGTCCTGTCAAGAAAAAAGTGGAGCGTTCACCTGATGGTCAAGTAACTGAAATTATCTACAAGGGCCAGCATAAGCATCCGCTACCACAGAAACGGTCAAAGGACAGTGGAAATCTTAATGATAATCCGGCAGCTCGAGGAAATCAGGAATCTGTTTCACAACCACAAACCAGTGACGTGAAAAACATCAGTGAAAGTATGGCTTACTCATTGTCTAGAAGGGATCAAGAGTCTAGTCAAGCTACAACAGAGCATTTGTCCAGTGATGAGGAGGAAGTGGGCAATGGTGATACTAGAGAAGATGGAGGGGATGAAGATGAACCTGATGCCAAGAGAAGGTTTTCATTGTTACTGGGTTGAACTTGTTTATTCTTGATGTCTTGAATTCTCCTGCTTTTGTGCTGATGGTACTTTTTATCTTAATTAAGGATTACTGAAGTCCGGGTGACAGAGCAAGCTGCTTCTCATAGGACAGTTACAGAACCCAGAATTATTGTTCAAACAACTAGTGAAGTTGATCTTCTGGATGATGGCTATAGGTGGCGCAAGTATGGACAGAAAGTTGTCAAAGGCAACCCATATCCAAGGCAAGTGAATATTCTTTGGATGATAGGACTGAGTTTACGCTTTTCAAATAAGTTCTTATGCGCGATGATATTTATTTTTGTGGAGTATCTTTTTCTTTTTACTTTCCTGTCTAATGATTGTTTAATGAAATAGTATGCTAAATGGTAGTCCATCCAGGTGCAATACAGAATATTTATTTTTGCAAATTGCTATTTCCTTAGAATCTTGTAGTGCAGTTTTTTGCCTAAACTATATTGTTCTGATTGTCACATCATGATATTAGCTGTATATGTTATAATACCTGATCGTAAGTTGTCATCATGTCTCTGAAAAAAAAAAGAAATAAAGAAGCTGACTTCAAGGAGCATTTGTGGATCATAACTCTTCCAGTATAAGGCTCTGTCCTCTGCATGTTATTGCCAAACTTAACTAAATATTTTCTTAACCTAGCTTATTTTTGCTGAAAAAAACTTACATTGCTGAACTTAACTTATTTTTCTTAAACTTTCTTCTTTCTTAAACTTGTGTTTTTAGCTGAACTTTACTAGTTTTTGCTGAAATAAACTTTTTTTTATGGACTTTAATGTATTTTTGCTGAAATATATGTAATTAAGCTGAGGAGAAGATTGCCTAATCCATTTGAATCTCCCATCTTAATGAAAGCCTAATTTTAACTCACATCTTTATGGCTGAGCCAGAGATAGCTAAGGTTAAGTGGAAGTTGTAACTGAAGGCACTTTCTTCTTCTATAGTTTGATTTAACAGTCCTATAGTCATAAACATAATGTACATGTTATGATGCTCTGAATTGCAATTACATACTGGTTACAATATGCTGGTGGTCTGTGTGTGGCATTTGGGTGAAGTTGTAAAATGCTAAATCTGATGCTGCTACTAAGTGGAAACATATGGAAGGTTGCCTCTTAGACTCGTTGATGTACTTGTAAGGAAAGTAATTTCTGTGCAATGTTTATTAATCTCAAGTTTAGCTTTGAAAGGACACACTCAATGACTCAAATGCCAACATCTTGCTGTACAGGAACCATTACTATCACTGTCAGTGTGACCCTTTACATTTGGATCCTCTTCTAATCTCGGAATTATCTCACATCTGTGTGACCACTTGGCTTCTGTTTTAAGAGCACATCACATTAAATATTGTTTTTCCAGCAACTGCATCTCATCCTGTGATTTAAGTAATGGTCTAACAGAAACATTTGGAGTGTTACTAGTTTTTCAATTGGATATGCATGCATGAATCTATGACAAGGGACCTTGAGTTAGAGAAGGCATAGCTATTAATGATGTTCTCTTGAACATACTGGTTTAGATGGATGTTTGAAAAGTGATTCCTGTAAAAGTGGGAGAGGAAACTATTGAAAACAGATGTTAAGTGATGCTTTGAAGAGTGTTGATGTTTAGGTTTGTATTAACAGAATACTATCGTATTTCCCTTTCAACTGATAATTTATTAGCATATCTATCATGAATTCTTGTCAGAATACTGTATTTGAGACCTGATTAATGTTTTGTTCCTTCCGTAGGATTTTGATGGTGATAGTTAATAATTGAATGAGGTAACCCTTTGAATTTGTTATGGGGCCTGATATTACAGTGGATTTACCGGTTACTTTTGATTTGGTGGCAATCAATATGTGAAACGAAAAACTTAAGTTGAGAGCTTTGTATGAAACCGTGAAGACAAATTTCTTCTTTATATTATTTTGCTTTAAATGGGAGTATTCTGTATTTCTTCTTTCTGGAGAAGTCTTATTTTTATTATCCTATCAGATTAGGAAAATTCTTCACAGAATCTATCTAGAATAGGGCATAAAAAATTTCATATCGTATTCACTGAAACTGGGATTTACCCTAGTTCACTTCAGTAATATCATGGACCATGTGATATTTCATTTAAATTGATGGACAATAGTACGCAACTGAACACTATCAGCTAAGACTTTTGACAATTTTGGTTACCTATATTTTGTTATAGAATTGACCAAATTGAAGCGTTGATCTAAACTATGTAGTACTTAAATTTAATGTTGCAGATCAGACCTCAAAATCATCATTATCAGACTATTTTAAAATTTTGGCTTGCATAATGTGGAAGACACATCCAATGTATATCATTTGTTATGTTCATTAATGCCTCTCATTAGTGATGAGTCTAGCGTCATCAGAGCAAAAAAGTGATTGCAGAGTAATGTGCAGCCAAGTTTAATGGCCTGGAAAAAATTCTAGAGTTGGACAGGGTGGTGGGATATATGTGTAACCATCCTAATAGATTCGGAACATGGTGGATCTGCCAAAAATGCCTGCATAGGTGTCCTAAAATTTTAATGTCCAATATGTGAAAGACTGAAGGCCTGCACAAACTAGGTAATAAGGAAAAGCATCTATTGAATAAGGGTAGTGTAAGTTGTCCCATCTTATAAATTTTAATTTTTAGGCAATCTTTTCCTTATTGTGATGGATTTCAACTATTCATCATTTACTTTGGCCGTGCATTATATCGTTGTGTATGCCACTGTAGTGAAGTTGTCAACATGCTTGTACATCCTAACTATACGCTACATCCTTCTTACAGATGTGTAAATTTTCTACAGGAGTTATTATAAATGCACTTACGCTGGATGCAATGTCCGTAAGCATGTAGAACGTGCAGCCTCAGACCCTACAGCAGTAGTAACAACTTATGAAGGCAAACATGACCATGATGTCCCAGCTGCTAGAATGAGTAGCCACAACACAGCCAGCAACAATTCATCACTGAGACCACACAATTCAGCAGCTAATAACAATTCTTTTGTTGGTAAGAAAGATTTTACAAGTGCTCATCAGCAGCCTGTAGCGCTTAGGTTAAAAGAAGAAAGAATAGCGTAGATGTATGTGTCAAAAGAATTCAAGTCAAAATACAGATATCCATCAACTATATTGGGCACTTGTTGGGCATTATTTCTATGTCCGAATCTGCTCAGCCATAGTTTATCTCAGCCCAGAGACTTTGCTATTGAAACACATGAAAGAGCTAAGCATACAAGAAATATAGAACATAGCTGGAAACAAGAATCTCGCAAGAGTTTGCAAAAGAAATTTATATTTGTATTGTATTTGTTAGTGATTTTGCTGTATGTGTACACTAGTCTAGTGGAGCTTACTTATTATTTTGGGTTTGACATGTATTCTTTTGTACATGGGATAACAAAGAGTTGGTGTAACTCTGTTCATTTGTTTAGAAAATTCTGATAGTATTTTACTCTTGTTTAAGTTGTGTATCCCCAAATCCCATGTCTTGAGCAGTGAACTCCAAAAGTACATGATTAGGGTTCGTACTACTTTTTTTGACACTTTCACCAAGGCCTTTGATTATTGAAACTATAAGCATTGCATATGCACTCCCATCTGATGGTGATGCAAGGTTTTCAGGATTGCTGAATTAGTGGTTCTTCTCCGAGATCTGCAAGCGGTACATTCTGCTTATTGCATGGTGGTTTAGAAAATACATAAGAGATTCCTGGGGTATTAGGGGTAGTTTGGCTATTATAAGGCTGATATTTACATTCTTTGCAAATTTGGGAACTAAAACTTTTTGTTTCTTGGTAATGGTAAAGCATTTTGAGGAGCTGAAACTCGGATGTCATTATCACACTACTAGCATTTAGGTGCAGTAAGTTGTCATCTCTTGCTATTTAGACTTAAAACACATCGCATCAATACAGTTCGTAGATTTTCAAACTAACTCTCAGTCGTGTAATTTTGAATAATGAGTGTTATGATTAAGACTGTACCTTAATGTGCTCAGCAAGTCAGCATCAACCTTGTATTAGTTTATCTATGAAAAGACACCAAAGATTGAAGAACCTTCCAAAAAAGGAATTTTGATCATAATTTTTTGCCAAATTTACTTTGTTATTTTATGCTTAATCATGATGCCATAGTATTGCAACTACGTAATGGCAATTAGGGTGTGCATCTACTGTACAAGATAGCAACAACAATCGGATGACAGATGGTACGCCTAGACTTCAAGAGAAGAAACACAAAGACCGACTGACAGGGTTGAAGGACATACAGGCCTTCATTTAGAAAGGGCGGCCAGAAAAAAGAATTAGATTTTCCTACCATTTTTATTATTTTTTACCCTTCTCATTCACTAAAAAAATATAATGAAGAATACAGATAACAAACTATACAAAGAATGTGTTAACTGTCTTCATGATGTGATTTCTGTCAGGCTTCCCAGCAAGCTAAGCTTGTTGGCACATTTAATCATCATTGAGGGTCATCAGTGTGGGTATTTGGTCGCAATTTACAAAGTCGAGTTTGTTCAATCTTATACAACACAGCACCTTTTCTGGCAGTTCCTCTGGCTTTTGAGCCTGAAAGGCAATCAAGAAAATGAAGAATGCTGTCAGTTTCCTTTCGCAGGTGAAATAAAATGCTCAAGTTAGAGAATGCAGTAGAAGAGAGTAAACTAAGACTAAGATCATGTCATATAAAACAGAGATAATGAAGATTCTGACATGACTAATCAAGATATCAGAAGCATTTTTTTAGCATTTTTGTACCTGAATAGTCAAACCGAGATCAAGAATTCCTGCTTTCAATCGTTCTCGCAATGATTCTAATGCTTTCCTGGACACATAACTGAAGCGGTGCACATCTATATCGATTTCAAAATAGTCAGGTCCCTACATGGAAAGATGCAGAAGAGTTTTTTAGATGCATAACAAATTCACTAGTTTTAGACTTACATAACTGAAAGCAACACATTGAAGTAACAATTACTAATGATCAAAATGTTTTATTACTGAATTAGAAATAAAATAACTCATATCAGAAACCCTGCAAAGAATGATCTAATGTCAAACCTTGAAAAATTCATGTTGAGGTCGTGACAGAACTGGTTTGTCCTTGTAAGCATTCAGAAGTCTCTTCTCAGTAGAACTCAGCTGAAGATCTTCCGGATTTACCACCCCTGACAAAATTTTTAGTCTTTCTCGGTAAGGAACCACTGATTTAAGCTTCTCTGTTTCATTGTCTACCAGTTTCTGCATCAAAGGTAATCTTCAGCTAATGAAAATGATTTTCTTTAAGACTAACTGTCCAGCTAATTGTAGCGAATGTCTCATAATAGTTTCTCTGTTGTAGTTCTGAAAATGGTACTTTATGGAGGTCAAACAAGTACCTTGATGCTGTCTATGAAATCTGCTGGAATTTCTTCGTCGATATTGTCTGAAACCTTGAAGTACAGCACGAGGCTTATGCCTTCACCATCACTGTCACCTAGGAACATCGAAGGAGCATATGTAGGCATCTGTGAATAAAAACAGTTACATGAATATCAGATAATGGCTTTATTTTCAAAACAAAAAAAATACAGAAAAGAAAAAGTGCCAAACCTGTATATTGACAATCAGAAGTGGCGGCAATTTGTTGTTCCCTTGAACAGTGGGAAGCTCAAGGTGCTCAGCAATATGGTTTATCTTCTGTGAGCAAGCGAACATATCAACACCAATGGGAGTGTAAGGGCAGTAACCTGGTGCTACATTTTTCTGTTTGTCTCTGCATGCCAAAGATGTCAATGTATGTGATTAGATCTTCACGTCAACTTAAAAGCTCTATGGAAACTTGTACGCGAACAGTGTAATTTTTACAACAGGCTTAGTCACCCTGAATTTCACAATTATCACCCTGTTCAGATCACATAGATATCAACTTTGCAAAGGTGATTGATTTGGAGACACTGGAGTTAGTAACATTTATGAAATTCGACGTACAGCTTTACATGATCAGCTGCAAAAGGTGACACATGAATGAAGGTGCATGTAAAAATAATAAACTCACTTGAAGTAACTCTCGCCTCTAACCCTGAAAACTGCGGGTGATATTGCAGACCAAGTGCCGCCTGTTACCTTCGGATCATCATTTGCACATGGAATTAATAGTCCTGCTTGGGGACGTAACATGTGTGCACCTGACCACAGGTTTGACATGTTGAGTATTTTCCCATCTACCATTTCCGTACACAATAATCGTGCAACAATCAGTAAAAAATGAAATCATGCCAAGTATGAAAATAAGAATATTAACATGAATGATCGAGCTAACCTCCAAAAACACTGATAAAATCATCGTCAGATTCAGATTCTAGTATGCTCACTGAGTCGAACCATGCTTCTTCTTGACAGATTCCTGTGTATACACAGAATCAATCATTTAAGATTAAAGATTAATTCTTTTTACCTTAGCAACTCCAATATGAATTTCTCTAAGATTATCATACTTGGTTTTTATAATTGATTTTGGGTAGCCTTAAGGTGAACTTATCATAGCAAAAAAATTAAACATCAGAAGAGTAGTACACAAAAAAAATACCATTTTCATCGACGTGATTCCAATGCACTTGGGTTAGATGGAACGATTTATTAGAGACCTCAGACCTCCTGCAAGTAGTTGTGACTCCTTTCTCAAAGTCAATTTGAACAAACTCGCTCACAGAGATGCGGCTTCCTGAATCACTATGTGATTTCCTTTTGATAGGAGCCTCCCCCCCTATGGGAGTGCTCAACTTTCCGCAACGATTTCTTGACCTTCTTGAGCACTTCCTCCTGTGAGGAACAACTCTAGAGTGTGTAGATACACACCCACCCATTTTATGCGAGCAGAACCCAAAGAGCAATGGTGCCGAAATAAGATCCTTGTTACCAAACGCGGTAACACGTTGCTCTGAGCTCGAAGGAAAGTGATCCTATGATTCAAGTCCAAGTGCAGAATCAAACAGATAAACTCTGATTAGAGGAACATTCATCAGCAAAACTCAAATTCTGTTCTCTTTTTAATAACTCATTTCACAAACAAAATCAGAATAACTGTCAAATCATTTCTACAGCAGATTTATAAGCATCCAGAAAGCATCAAATAGAAAAAGGTGCAACAAATATGGCCTAGCAGAAAACATTCAGGTTTATTTTTGTCAGAAATGTTGCTGAATAATTCAGGCATACACAAACCCAACAAATTTTATTTTTTTACCAGATTTTCGAAAAAATGAAGCATAACAAACTACTAATACTACTACAGGAACTTTCACCTCAGAAACTGCTCCACTGAAACAACATATTCATTTATAAACCAAAGTTTGTCTGCCTTTATGATTTCCGAAAAACATTGCCAGCTGAATATTATTATAAAAAAAATCAAAAATTTTAAAAATCATGCAACACATTCCTTTCTTAAGTGGTCCTTTCATTTTCCCTTCAAACATCATCATCATCAGCAGCAGCAACAGCACTACTAAGTAACTTTGCACATACATCAACATGCACAAAACTTTAAACTGCAAAAGCATAAACATGAAGGGCACTTGATCTAATGAAACTCTGCCTTCTCTCAGGGTAGCCTTGTAATCCTTACTTCATGTAATAATTACCCACTTTTGAGCTATCCCTATCAAAATTATCTAGTAAGAAAAATTCAGATTACCTTGTAATCTTTTTATTTTCTTGAGTATGGAAAATATATGCTATGGATAAATATAGTGTCCTAAAACCTAAGGGATTGTCCTTATATAAGAGCTCCATTTTCTCTTATATAAGGGGCTTTGAACTTTTTAAGGGTCATTGATTCCAATAATGATTAAAGTATAACATCAAATATATTCCACTAGAGCTAATGGGAAAGAGAAAGGTAGCAGAAAAATAAGCTAAAGTTTTCAGATGTCCCCATCAAAATAAACTAATAAAAGACAAGAAATCTAGAAAATTGATGAGAAATTAATAAAAGAAGACATTTTTATTTTTACTATAGCATAAAGTTCTTCTTTTGGATGACCAACCAATAGCAATAGTTATAAAGGATGACATTTTTATTGAAATAATCTTCTAAAGTGGGCGCAAGAGAAATAATTAATTAAAAAAAGTTTGTGATGTCTCAATCTTTGTTTAGAAATCATTGTAACAACTGGAACTATATTATAAAGAAAATCTTAAGATTGAGAGCTTATAATATTAAATATACTTTTATCAATTTGGTAACAAGTAAACAATTAATGTAAGGGACTTTACAAAACTTATATTCCCATTACATAAAAATAAAAGAATTGGGTTGAAATTCATTGTCTTCCCTTAACAAACGGAAATGAAAAGAAAAGAAATATACGCGATTCTACCTAAAACCCGATAAATCAATCTAAACATGCATATTAATTAGAATGTGAAAATTTGTAATCCATTTTAATTCATCTTATTTATTTATATATCTATATCTATATCTATATATATAAATTTACCCGACCTTATAAAAAAGATCGTGATTGTTTGTAAATACGTTAACCGAATATGAAAGTATATGTAGAAAGAAAACAAACCTAGGAGAAAGCTAAGAGAAGCCGGAAGTCCGATGAATTCCGATGAATTCCGATGAATTTGGAATTGAACACCTTCTCCTCTTGGCTTAATATTGAAGGATGATTACAAATGCAGCACCCCAAATACCTCCCTTTGCCCCAACTAAGTCAAAACCTATAAAAAAAAACAGGTTTTTTTTTATGAGACAAAGAGAGAAAGAGAGGGGGAGAAAGACAGGATCATCGAAGTTATAATGGTATTCATCAAACTGTCTAATTCCTATCCATATTCTTCGGATCCCCTCATTCCATGCCCGCCCCCATTTTTAAATCATCCCCCCTATTTTCTCTCTATCTCTTTTTTTTTTCTTATTATTATTATTATTATTATTATTATTATTATTATTATTATTATTATTGACTTAGTTTTCCCTATCATTTCCATGCATTGTATGAGTGATTATATGTTGTTGTTTGGTCAAAGCGTTTACTATTGGACTTTGGTTTTGTTTAGTGTTTTTACAAAGATCTTTCTTGTAGAGTGTTATGGGAAAATGATATATGACATAAAATTATGGGTGACTTTGTTGGAGTTGCGTATATTATACGTATAAAAATTGAACTCTCATGTATATTCTCGATCTCTCCCCAAACTCTTAAAGTCTCTAACAATTCTTTTGTGTTTTTTCAGCAACTCATGACAATTTCTTGTTATTTATAACAGCATAAAATGTCCCTAATCCATCTTGATATAAGAATTTCTACTACAATTTGAAAAACATGGACCAATTTTGAGCCAAAACACATTTTTTGACATACCCACACGAATTTAAAAGACTAAAATCATTAAATTTATCATAAAGAGGGTTTCTAATTCATACATATATGGATATGAGATATCAAATATAAAATTCAAAAAAAAACCCATATCATATGATTTTAGATATAATAATAAAATTACAAAATTATATATCCCCTAAAATATTTATATAAGGTATAAATTAGGAATTTATCTTATCGTAAATATCTCAATTAACCATCTTATTGTCCACTAGTATGCCTTAAGTACCATAGGTTTTGTAACACGTACGTCCAATCCACTATATCATACATGATGCTACACTAGTACAAGGGATAATTTTAATTCCACGATTAATAATAATTGTAATGGAGGGGGGGAGGGGGGAGAATTTTCCAAGATTATACTGTCTCTTGGGGTTGTCCCCATCCAACGGACACAAACAACTGGTGGCAATAGTTGTTGCATGACTGTAATAAACTAAGTGCTAAAATGACATACTCGTATTAAAAAGACATTTTTCGTTTTTGAAAATTCGAACGTGTACCCGGGTGTATAGGACGCATTGTAATTTGGTCTTAAAATCTTGGGAATGCTAAGACATTAAAGTCATCCCATGTTAGACAATTAATGTTTCCGACTGCAATTGATTAGCTCCTTAATTAGTCCCCATTGTTCTAGGTCTTGAGGTATGGAAGTGAGCAGATTGCCATAAATCCTCCATTTATTGGCCCATAACACTTGTTAATCAATTTATAGGCTAGTCTTGTTCAAAATGTTATGAAATCGGAGTGGATGAATTAATTAGTACTCCGTAATACGTATTGAACGTTGTGAAATTTATATCTTATGCAAAGAAATTAAACTTGGGAGGTACTAGTAAGCTGCTGCTACTCTGCCTAAACTACACTGCTGCGCAGTACAGAGCACACACTGTACATAGTACTATATACTTTTGGAATTGGTGATGTCAGATGTGGTGCTACTGCAATGATAAGTTAAAA
This sequence comes from Dysphania ambrosioides, assembly GCA_026401315.1. Classification (NCBI taxonomy): domain Eukaryota; kingdom Viridiplantae; phylum Streptophyta; class Magnoliopsida; order Caryophyllales; family Amaranthaceae; genus Dysphania; species Dysphania ambrosioides. Next base: position 5,605,801 of record CM048660.1, on the reverse strand, counting down.
GGCGGTGGTAAGTGCAGTATCTCCATAGTAAGACTAGTAACCAAGCTCTAGCTGTTTTGGTTAATTTCTACGCCTATATTTTCATTTTGGAAGTCATAGTTTAAAAATTTTAATCATAATTATAATTATATTATAACAAATTAAATATTCAAGTGTTATCTTGTTGAATGTATTTCGATGTAAATATTTTAAATATTAAGTTTTTATAATTTTTTATCTTACGAATTATGAGAAAAAAAATATTTTAAGTTGTGTCTTGAAAACCGTAAAATGTCAAATGTAGCAAATAAAATAAGACGAAGGGAGTACATACCAACAATGATTGAAAAGGGATAATATAATGAAGGATGGAGTAACCATTATACTAATATACTATCTCCGTTTCTATTTATTTATTATATTGAATAAGTTTATTTTTTAAGACAAAAAGAAAATGTAAATGAGATTTGTGTGTACTTTTAATTTTACAGGCAAATCATGTAGTTTAGAAAATGTAATGGACAACCATATTTAAAAAATGTACGGAGAAACAAACAATTATGAACAGAGGAGATACTATGTAATTCTCTCCTTTTATAAAGAACTTGGATGTCTTATAAAATCATGTGACAGAATTAGGTTTAATATTCCGCTAATTTAAGGTAGATTGAACTCCAAAAAGTACATTCGACGTATCCACATTAGAAACTTAATTATTCCCAAGAGAATACGTAGTTTTTCCTAATTGTCATGAACATGGCACCCTCTTATGTTGTAAGCAAGGCTTTGGCTTTCTCATCAACAAATGACACGCCGTAATACCGTATCCATGGATAAAGCAGTTTCCATGCACTTTTGTTACTACTAACACAATATAGAGAATCCAACTCTTGACAAAAATGGAAAAAGATCATGACTTTAAAGCAATGGTCTATTCTATATTATTATTTAAGAGAAAAAGTTAAGGGGGTGAATGTAAAATCTAAATTTTACACATGGGAAATTTCTTACTTTTTTAATTTTACTTTTTATTTTTTTTAAAAAAAAAACTCTCTTCATTCCAACATGGTTTTTAGGAGAAATAATATTAAAAAATTTGAAATTTTTCAATGGAAAAATTTAGTCTCATCTCTTCAATTATGTTAAAATGCCTCATTCTTAATCTTTTTATCATTATGTGCCCCAAAGTAATGCACGGTAAGTTGGTAAAAGTATAAACTTATTAAATTAGTATCACTTTTTTGATGATTGATAAAAATATAATAATATTTACATTTATAATATCGTATTTTGGACAAACTATAGCTCTATTAATAAATTAAATTTGAAAAAAAATTAACTATCAATCTAAATTTCTTATACATAGTAATAATATAGTCATGTAGATATCATAAAAAAATTAATATAATAAAACAACTATGCATATATTTTGAGTTTACATATATATATATATATATATATATATATATATATATATATATATATGGAATTTTCTAAGTTTTTTATTTAAAAATAAAATTCCTTATTTTGCCATACAATTATACACAAAAAATAACCAATGAGATAAGCACGAGAGTTTTTTCAATCTGAAAAAATCAAATTATATAATTGAAAATAAAATATGCCCATCCAAATCCATTATTGGAATCCATAATCATTTTCATAATAAAAAAAATAAAAGAATCGGATTAAACCTAAAAACATAAATACAATTACCTAAAGAAAGATGAGTGAAATAATTGTTTACAACAAAGCACAATTACAACATACACAGGAGAGATTCATTTATTACATTAAATGTGAAGTACCAATTTCTTATATCCGCTCGACGAAACAAATAAGTCAATTTTATTACCTTTGTTATTTGTTACCGTCAATACAAAAATAACCTCAGTTCAATTTTTTTCTTTTGCGGTTAGTTACAATATACAATTGGGGAATCTGATGAGTTTTACCGCGAATACAAATATCGCACTTTAGAAAATAACAAAAAAATCGAATAAAATAATTGATTCATACCGATTTTTTATCAAACAAAAAAGTATAAAGGTAAGAGAGATATGCTTTTCCTAAAGTTTGAACAAGATGAACTAAATCAGGAGCACAATTCAAATACCCTCCAATCAAAACCTAGCCAGTGGTAGATAGAATCAATGAACGCGGATTCCTTGGCAATGTGGTAAATGGTATCAATGAATTTGGATTTCTTTGCTTTGTCAGCTAACCCGAAAATATCAACCAAAGTAAATTATTGAATGAAGTCAATGATTTTTTTTTGAAAAAAAAACAAACATAATAGGATGAGGAATGTGAGACAAAAGACATGAATAACAATGTGAAGATAATATATTGATTAATGAGTATTGTAATAATTGATTAAAATTTATTATTATAAAATAATAAATATGCTATTTTTGATACCTTTTATTAACTTTTTAACAATATAAAAAAATCGTTATGAGTACATACTAGTTTAATTTTAAAACCTAGGGTCCATAGTATATGAAAGGATCCTAGCATTATCATGCATGAAACCCCAGGTACGTAGTCTAATTTTAGAAATATGACATATCGGGAATTTCTAGCTGTACCAATAGCCACAATAGGATAAACACGCTAAGTTAAGTTGTCCTATACTATATAAGAGTTTCCCGTGAAGTTAGTTTTAATTGGGGGCTTGCATAAATGCATAATGTACCATGTACATAATCAAAGACACATAAAATGGTTTCTTAGTACATTTATTGCATACTCCATCTTTTCCTAATTGTTTGCTATATTTCTATTTTTGGAATCAAAGTTCAAAAACATTGATCACAAATTCTAGTTACATCATAACAAATAATATATCCAAGTGGGATCTTGTTAGATGCACATCAATGTAAATTTTTAAAATATTAATAATTATAATTTTGGCTTACGAATTTAGAGAAACAAAAATGTTTAAATTCGTGTCTTAAAAACCGTTAAAAATTAAATGTAGCAAATAAATAAGGACAATTGGAGTATCACACCAAAAATATATCTTGGTTTATGTATGCTTCATTTTTGGGCTGTGCAAAATAAACATGTACTTCTTATAGGATACGAGTATACTTGGAATATATTATAAATAGGTTAATTATATATCCATCCAGGCTAACATTAAATTAGTATATACTCTGTAGTCTGTAGGGCAGTCCCTGGGGCTAGGCGAGAAGTGCGACCGCCTAGGGCCCAGGGCTCGGTAGGGCCCACAAATTAATTTTAAAACTAGTGTTTAATTAATTTTTAAAAATTTATTAGTTAAATTTTAAATGATAATTAGTTTAAAATATTTATAACATTGAATGTTTTATTTGTTTATGAAATTGTTTACCTTTATCCTTAGTTTTAATTATCATTCTCTAATTTTTTAATTCCTAAATTATGCTCTATAAATTATTTAGTTTATAGAGTCTTACAATGAATAAATGAATAGAATTACTCTCTTGTCATTCTAATTGTGACATATAACTATACAATATCACAAATTTAAGATTTTTATTTTTAGTTTTTTGATAAAATGAAATAAAAAATTTATTTGATGGATATTTGGTATAATGATAATGACAAGTTTGTATATAGTAGCATCTTGGGTATTAAAATATATACTGTGTATTGCATGTATACTTTCTGGTATTAAATTTTGGGTTTTTCGAGTTTTGTAATTTTATTATTTGCTAAATATACCTTTAGTATTCAATGGACACACCCAACTATTGAAGGTTATAAATATTCTATTAACAACTATTTAAAGATATCAACAATATTCTACTCTACTTGATTAGTTTGCTTTTAAAAAATATTATTTCATTAGTAGATCTTGTGTGTATCTTTTTTTAATATTTTTTTCAAATATTTTTAGAATGGTTAAATTATTTTACAGATGAAATTAGTAATAAAAAATAAAATAAATATATTCTATATTACCATGCGTTTACTATCCCGAAATGAATAAGGGAAAATTTTACGCGTATAACATAAGGGACACATAAATATTATTACGCGTAGGGCCTCTAAAATATCAGGAATGGTGCTGGAAGTCTGTACAATGTAAGCAATGCAAATAGCCAAATATATAAAAACAAATGCCAAACATTACCTAATTACCAACCACTTTGGAATTATAAACTTTTTGAAAAAAACGAAACTGAGGCATTATTATTCACCCTCTCCCAAATTTGAGTGAGTTTAGTATTTCAACACATCCTAGTGTAGTATTTGTGTATTGTATGCAGATCGACCACATTAAATTTCAAGAAGGTGCATGAATCGGCGCATGGTAGACTGGTAGTTGATTCGCGTTTGACGTATACCAACTTGAAGAGAATCAAAGAGAGACGGAGTCGCTTGCTTAACTCCTCAAGTGAGTTAGGGTTCTTCCTACTCTTTTTATTCTTTAAAGATCGTTTCATTTTAATTATTTTGATAAAAGTTTAAAAAATATATGTGAATTCTCTTTGGGATATGAGAAATAATATGATCAAATGAAATCTCGGCGATGTATATTTTAGAAACTCAACTATTCATAATATTTTATATTACGAATTTGGTGATAAAAATCCTTTAACTCATTTCTTGAAAACCATGAAATATAAATCAGATAATCCTTAAAGGATAGATAGAGTATTTTCCTATAGGTTAAGACATACTTTCTCATATGTTGGTATTTGCAATGTAAAATTTTAGAACTTAAAACCAACATAGATTTTTATTACTTGATCGAGATATGGATTATAAGAAGCCATTTTCAAAGACCCCAAATAATAAATAACTATAAAAATAATTAAGAAATATATAGATAGATAGACAGACAGATAGATAGACAGATAAATAGACAGATAGATATAATCATATAATAATCTCATGCATTTAGTCAAAACTCACCAAATAACCTAATATCGATTTTTTTTCAATGTACATGATGATCATCTCCTTATAAACAAAAATACCTTTTTTTTTTATAGGTATATATATTATTTGAAAACAGGTACTTTGGTATCATGCGAAATTCCATTAGTGCATTATTAAATTTGATTTGTTTCTGTTGTTGTTGTTGTTGTTGTTGATAACAGTCTATAAAAGGTTAAAGTTTTACACATATAAAATAATATTATGGATCACATACTACAAGTTAATTGTAACAACTTAACGAAAAAGCACATTAATTATCTTAATATTTATAAATGATAATGGATTTGCTTTGTTACCCAACTTAAAGATTCTTGAGGTTGCATATGAAATTAAGTAGGAGCCGCTTTGAGTGGGACATTCTAGCAACCGAGTAGATTACTTGTCGATGATGACGACTAGAAATTAAATTAATATATAATCAGTTGGTTTGAAGTGGTCGAAGGGCTGAAGTTGAACCCGTGTCTAAGTTGTTGAATGAGCTTCTAGTTTTAAGGTCAAGGTCACAAAGGTCTCCATCATCTTTACCTAATTAAATGAGAGCCATTATTTTTCTACAATCTAAGAAATCACTAGTTTATTTTTATTGCTTCCGATATTGTTCATCACGGAGTGGATGTCAAATAGTTTGGTTGGTTAAGGATTTGGAAGATGATATTCAGTTATTATCTTGCTGTTTGTGGCTCTCTTTACGTAAAAAAAAAAATTATTATTATATTGACATTTATTTTGTGAGACACGCTACTCTATTTACTTCACCTTATTTTTGTGAGATTGGAAGTTTTTTGAATTCAAATTAATATATGATTAGCTCAAATTGATGTTAATCGATTTATCAATTTTAGTTGTTATTATTATAAGTTACTACCTTTTACTAATCAGAATTTGTTTCTAAATATTAATAATCCTATTATTTTATTAAGTGGAAGAGGAAAGAACCAAAGCATATAATTGGCTTTGCTTCATATTAAACAAGAAGAAGAATGACTAAAGTCTTGTTTAGTTCACTTGAAATTTATTTAATTTGATTTTATTATTCAAATCTTATTTTTTTATAAGAATAAGTAATAAGTATGGTGTTGAAGACTTGTTGAATTACTCCCCAAAAAATGAACTATTGACGATAGACAAAAGAAGTATCCACGACGAAGTCAAGCTTATAAATAAGTCACTTAAAAAGTCATTTTTGTTTGGTTGATATAAGGAAGTTGATAGCTTCAATCACGTTTTGTTTATGAGAGTTATTATGGATATTTGTGTTGATATGGATGAAATAAAGTCTAATATTTTGAGTATTTTTCCTTTGAGTTTATTTTATGTAGAGAGTCACAAAAGTAAGTGATATACACACATTTTAATAATTTTAAATTAACCTATTAATTAGGTTCATCTTTACCAGAAATAAGATCATTGATGACCAAAAAATTCAAACATAAATATACGTTACTAATTAAAACATTAATTAGATATTAAATTACTCTGTATAATATCGCTTATTATATTTTTTCTGCAAATATGAAAACTATGCACTGTTCCATCAATTTACTGCTTAAAGACTAAGAGTCTAGAAGTTCATTGTTTTCAAAGGAAGAGTCTAGAAGGAAGCAATATGGAATGTGAAAGAGCCCCCCAAATACTTTATCGGAAAAATTCAGAATAGTGGATTGGTTGACATTTTAATTAACTTGGTTTGAAGTTTTTCTAAGAGCATTTCTAATCGTGGGCAAAAAAAAGTTCATGAGTGAATTTTCGAGTAAATATCTCCTCTCCAAATCCCATTCACGAGCAAATGCGGACCAAAGATTTTTTATATGGTGAGTCACAATCGATAATTTTCTTAAGCATTTCTATATTATTGTACAGCTCATATTTTCAGGTAATTGCTCATAATTTCTTCATGAAATTATCCAATTATATTCTGATAATTTTCAGGTAATAGCTCATAATTTTATTTTATTTTTTTTAAAATTTTAAATTTTTTTTGGACCCTGGTGACTCACCAAGCTAAGGCTAGGTCCGCCGAAAAGACAATGTGAGTTAAAAATATATTTCTCCACCATCCAACCAGTATATGTGTTATAAGACTGATAGAATAACACTACATGGCTTGAAAAAGATACGTATAATTCACTGTAATTAGAACTTTCTAAATTTATAAAAAAAATGTTCTTAGAATTAATGTGAGACCTACCGCATATGTCACAACAAAATGGATCTTTGAGACATGAGAATATGTCTCATAAAATGTTGGGCCTAGGCCTAAACCGCCTGACTATGTCAAGAGAAAAGGTAAGCAGTTTAAGTTTAATTAAGAGAGTAAGACTATTCTAAACAAACTCTATTATTAAGCTATTGGTTGAGTAGAGTGACATAGTAATTATTACTCTCTTCGTCCCTAATTGTTGGTTACACTTTCATTTTTGAAGTCAAAGTATAAAAATTTTGACCATAAATTCTAATTATATTATAACAAATAATATATCCAATTAAGTGGGATTTTGTTGATTCATCTCAATGTAAATTTTTATAATACCAAATTTTCATAAATTTTTGTCTAATGGATTTGAAAATAAAAGCGTTTTAAATTGTATCTTAAAACCCGTAAAAAGTTAAATGGGGCAAAAAATAGAAAAAAAAAAGAGTATATATTAATGCAAGAAGACATATCCTCGAGCTCATCTCCTCATCTACCACCAATCAACCCCTGATTATTTGTAATCCCTATTAAACTTTTTCTAGGGTTATTTGTAATCCCATCCTAGCCGAAGGCTTCCAAAGAAAAATGGCGAATTATATGTGCAATAATGCACATATATTGGAGAACAGTGTGCATCAAACAAAATTTGGTGATCCTTAACAATACACATTAAACAAACGACAAAGATTGCTGATATGTTGAACACCCACCAAGAATGTATAATGGAGTGCAGCTAACATGTATACACTAAACAGTAGCATTGTTCATTGGATAGGTAAGCAACAAAGATACTAGCTCCTTGGGGACCCATCCAATGGCCTTATGCCACATCTTTCGCAATATATATATCTGATGGACTTTTTATTTTATCATAAGCTTTTCATGAATTGACAACAACTGTCCCACTCATTAATCATTTGATCTCATGAAAATTTGTACTTATTATTGTGTTTTTGGCGGAGCTTGTGAGTGGAAATGATCGGTTCTTCATGGAATTTTGGAGTTTGATACTCCATTAAGTTGTAGAAAAAGAAGACATGGAGATAAATTAGTCAAAATTGGTAACACATAGTTTGAAAATCTAAATATAATTAATTATTTATGTATTGCTCATATAGTGTTAAAATAGTATTATGTAGTCTCTCAAGACTCGACTCCTAATAAACCAATTTAACTTTTTAACAAATTTTACACAAATAGTCAAATGTTCTCGATATATGTTGAATGATTCTCATACTATCTCTTTAATTCAATCGAAGTAGATATTCCATGCATCTCTCAAAGATTACTCCAAGAACGAAAAGTAATTTTTTAAGATATAATGGGAAATCTTTAGGGACAACTCAAAATGAAAAATCTTTAAAGAAATGAGACAATTTTTAGAGGACGGATCAAAATGGAAAATGAAACGATTTTGGAGGGCGGAAAGAGATAATACTCCGTAGTAAAGCAAATCAACCATAAACTATCACTTCATACTATTTTACAAAATATGACGACATATTCTTTCCATCCTAGTATTATATGTGGTTATTAACATAAGATGCAAATATATTTATATCAAACGTAAATCCATTAAACGATTACAGAATGCGAATGTTCAGTCATTTACCATACTTAAAACTAGTTTAGAAGGATCCTTGATCTTACCAATAAGTTTATATGAAGTATATAATTTCTTCAAGCAGACTACAACCATGACCGAAACAAAGGGTCCATAAAATCTCCTAGTCATTACGATTTTACGACCATTACGAGGTCAAGTATCGTTCGGTCATTCCCACAAATCCAGAAGAGGCAGCAGTCAACGAAGCCCATCAAAATAAAAAGCTAGATGTGGCCCATTAAAAAACCAGCCACATGCTGATATGCGTAGAAGGCCCAATAAACAACGAGCAGCCCAATCCCGCGACACATCTCTGCCTATTGACTAGTGACTACAGGTATTTACGGAAATCCACACCGGAAAATCTACAGGTATTTGACTTTGGCTCTAAACTATTCGATTTAATTTGTCTAAAGTAGTTTAAAATAAGTCAAATAAAATGCATACTTTTTTTGTCTAACAAGACAAACAATAAGGAGATACTTAGCTCATGAGTTAAAACAAGTTTTCCAACTTTAAGCTAGAAATTAGATATCTCAATTGAAAAATATCAGGACAGATGGAGTAATATCATTTCAAACTTATGGATCCAATATAAATGTCAACTAATTTAATTGGTTATAAAGTCTTGGAGAGTAATATTCAAAATCTGGGATCAAATCCCATCTACATCAACTGTTATTTTGACGTTTGCGGCTCTGTTTACATAAATAAATAAATAAATAAAACTTATGGATTCCTTATCATCATTTCATATCAAGTGGATGCTACAGCTAAAGATAAAAAAAATGATCTTTACTATTAAATGTAAATACGCAACATTTGAGCTGCCGTTTGGAACGTGACTAGTTTGGCTTTGAAAATACATGTAGCTTGCTACACTTGCAGATCTTTGTCCCAGCTTTTGGTTTATTATTAAAACTTAGGGTTTGAGTTGGTCATATGGGACAAAGGTAGGGGTAAATTTTAGGCTTAATATTACCGATTAAACAATCAACCTATGCCCCAAAAATTGATAACAATAATGCGTCCGATATTTGTTTTCTAACTACTAGTCTGTATTTACTTCCCCAACAATTGATAGATGACATTCTACTCCCCATTTTCTTATGTTTAACACAAGAAGGGTTATAAGGTTATTTGTCATTTTACAACAACGATATCTCAATAAGCTAAAAAGCATGTATCATGGATATTAAGTTCAAATTAGTTGAAAATAACGATATTCAGGTGAGAAAGAACACACCTAGTATTTTGAAAATTTTTGTTTTTACCTCTTTGTAAGAAGAAGATTGTTGGTTCGTTAATAAGATAATGAACCAATGATATTTAGGGATGACAATTCAATTCGAGTCCGATCCGATCATCCGAATAGGAGATGGGTCGGATCCGGATATTAACTTAGAAGGAAACCTGTGAAATGTATTTTTGGTTATACATGAAAGGTAAGGCGAATCTGAAGGAAAGTCTAAACTAATATTAGAGAAGCTATTCCAATCTAATTCTCACCCAAATTAAGGACAAGAAAAAGTGTCTCCAAAGTGGGATTACAAATTCACAAAGGGTGTTTGACTAATGCAAATCTGATATTCTAATGAAAGTATTCCACAGGGATGCATGAATAATTGAATATGGGTCAATGTGCAAAAGTTAACCAAATTCGTTCCAAGCATATGTGGACAGTTAATGCTACAAAAATAAAACCTAAAATGTTTATGTATGAGTATGAGAGGGATGTCTAAACCAATTATTTATTGCACAACAGAATCTCTCCAGCCTTGCAGATTTCACGGTTTCGGAGGCCCATAGAAGCTGAACAAAGATCTGAACCGCTACGTCCAAAATTTCTCTCTTGCAGGCTTCAGCTTTACGCATTATTTAATGGGATTAGTAATGTGTTGAAATTACCAGCATATTTTGATCTTATAATTTAATAGCATGTCTTTTTTAGGTAATGCCATTTGCTGTCCCTTCCCAAATCACAAGCTTATTCTCCATCACTTTCCTCTAGGCTGTTGGCTCTTTTGGGGGGAATATACAGCTCTGCCCTGTCAATATTTAATATTGTATTCTTCTATAAATGTCACCTTTTTTTTTTTAGTAAATATATAATGATTTCTATCTTTGAGTTTGAGATCGTATTTATATGAACTATGAAGTATGAAGTATGTTTTGTACATATGGAGTTGTATTTTTTTTTTTTTTGTACAAAAGAGAGGCCAAAGCCAACAGATAAAACTAACCAACAAATAATTAAATGCGGTTTGGCTACACCAACAACGACTTTTACTGGGACGATTAGACAAGATTTTGTACAACCCTGAAATTGTACTTTGTGATTACGGCTTTGCTTCACTAGGAGAGTTTTTAGGCTTTGTTCTATTAGATTTATATTTTTTTAAAACTTTATATTTCTGAACTTATTTTGTCTAAATTCATTTAAACCTTTTTTAAAATGTTTGAAATTCACTATAATTGTACTTATATTAAGTGTAGGTAAGCTAGCTGGTAAGCAAATTTGTATAGTTTGTGTGAACTTTTCTAAATTTAATTTATCCAAACTTATTTTGGTCAAATGGTTGGGATTGCCTATCAAACGTATAAAAATATATATGTATCTAATATGTCAAATTATTTTCAAAAAAGATAATTAATTAACTAAGCTTATTTTAACAATTTTTTTTTTTGAAAATTGTTTCTTGCGAATCGATTTATTATACCACTTCTTTAAACTCCAACCTCCAAATGAGTAAGGAGTTGCTATCGATTTTTATATACTTGATAAAGACCTAAACACCAAAACATAGTTTAGGCCAAGCCTTGTTCGGTGAAGATAGGTTTGATGATAGTTTGGCTTATTGGAGTATGTTAGTGGAGTTAACCAATATAAGCTATATAATGTTATTTTTAAAATAATTACTTGAAGAACTTATAGGGTTCAAATCTCTATTTGAAAGTTTTTGACAGCCAACTTTTTTTTTTTAAAGAGGTGATTGAAAACTATTACTAAATGACTTATTTATCCTTATATTAATTAAAAATTGTTTGAATAAATTTACACAATCAAATATCTATTAGATATCAGCTATCTATGACACTTTTTATATAGACCGTAAATAAAAATAACTAGTTCTTTTAGCCAGTTAATTATAGTTTTTTTGCCAATCACACCAACTTATACAACTAGGGAATGCAAAACTATTCCCTATGTTCCTTTTTGTTCTTCCTATATATTTTTTGCACAAATCTCAAAGTAAACTTAAATTTTAAATATTTTCAATTGTGTATTTGTAAAAATTATAAAAAGTTGATATTTGAAAAATATACATTGAGACGAATATTTTAAAACCGCATATAATTATGTGTTTTCTTATAGATTGGGAATAACCATGGTCTAAGTTTGGCTCTAAAATCTATAAATTCCAAAAAGAAACGGATGAAGTATTTGCTAATCATTAAAAGTGCTAAGCTCATACAACATGCTTTGACATGGCTACGTAACACACAACTTTTTGTAAATCCGATTCAAATTCAATTTATTTTTTCATTAATTAATACGTTAGTTTTGTGTATTTTAATTTTTTTTATTATCGTTTTAAAAAGTCAAATATGTATTTTAATCTTCTAGGCGACTAATCCAATTCAAATGTAAACTTAAGAATGACTTAATTTGAATTAGACTCAAACATGATATGGAAGTGTATCTCACAACATACCAAATGGATTCAACCTTAACTTGATTAATGGGCATGTTCAAACTCAAACTCATAACTCATACCGAACTTGACTCATCAAAACCTACACATATAAATTCGAAATGACCCAATCCGAAACTAATCCATACATCCGATAAAAACTCCACTTGAAAACAACAGGGAAGGTGTGTACTAGTACTTGTACTTCTACTCAATCTAAAACCTACCCACAATATTCAAATCTTTGAATATTGGTAGAAAGAAAGATATTAGATTACTAGATGGGATTTAAACTTTTTTTAAGCTTTTTTAAAAAATTATTTTTATAAAAAGGTTTCAGACCAAACTATTTAAAAAAAATATAAGTTTCTCCATATTTGGATCAAAATCGCTGTCTTGGATTAGCTTAAATTGGACTAGCTCATATATAATTTGTATTTTTTTAAAAAAAATTTAAACCAAAATCGCTACAATAGGTAGAGATTTTTATTATTTTTACTAAAAGAAAATCATTGTCATGAACAACGATTTTGTTTTTCGTGAAATCCCACAAATTTGGTTTTCAAACCAGTGTTAGCCCTAGCCTAAATCCTCAATCCAACTAAAACTAAAATTGCTATATGATTTTGGTTTATTTTAAAAAAATTTCCAAAGACATAGATTTTCTCCCAAACGGTGGAGAAGTTTATTTTTAAAAATATTTTAATTCATAGTCTATTTTTGAATTATTTTAAAAAAAAAAGCCATATTGAATTGGCAAAGTCATCCAACGAGGACAAGGAGAAGGAACTTTACTTAGGGGGCATTTGAGTGAATATAATTGGTGTCCTAAAAAGAAAGAACTACAACCACCACTCCAACTCCTCTTCACTCTACAAATCCACACACCCACACCCACACCCACACCCACCTCCTCCCCTTACCAGTCTCTCTCCTCCAAGGATACTCTCAGATCTCCAATACCCCCATTCCCAAAAAGTTCACAAGACACAAGAAATAAACAACCCCCACAAGACAAGAAATAAACAACCCCAGTTTTTACTCCTCCCATTTATGATTTTAGGTGACCCATAATTCAGACCTCCTCCAACCATTTATTTCTCTTTTTTCATTTAATTTCTCCTTTTTTCTCAACTTTTTTCCACCTTATTTCAACCAAAATGTGTGTCTTCTCCTTTACGGATCCAAACCCATCTTTTTCTAGGAAGTTAGGAATAGTTTGACCCCTTAATTCACAATAAAAATCCAAGCTTTGAGCATTTTTTTTACCATTTCTTGTAAAATTTGGAGTAAAAAGTTCAGCATTTTACTACATTTGAAAAAATGAGGAAGCATGGATGGCAACTCCCTTATCACCCACTTCAGGTGCAATTATTTTGACAATTTTGCACTTATGTTTGTTGAATTTTGTTAATTTTTGCAAATAAGTTTGCTGTATTTTGAATAATGTTGCAGGTGGTAGCAGTAGCTGTGTTTCTAGCGTTGGGTTTTGCATTCTATGTTTTCTTTGCTCCTTTTGTTGGGAAGAAGCTTTACCAGTACATCATAATGGGCCTCTACACTCCTCTTGTAAGTTTTTGAGATCTGGATTTTCTCTTGTTAAGGGAGTGAGTAGTGACAAAGGTATTAATAGTGTAGAAGGGATTCGATCTCGGTTTTAGAATATCATCCTTTGGGACTTTCGAATTTATTGTGGGTTTGAATTCCATTTTATATTTTTATAAATGGGGTTATTTTTCTTTTTATGGGTTCAATTTTGAAAAAATTGAGCTTCCTTTTTGTTACCACAAAATCTAAGAGCAACAATGCTATCCCTTTTTTCTTGATAAGGGAAGACAGGATATTTGTCTTTTAGCAATATGTTTTTTTTCTTTTCAGAATATTACTTATGATTTTACTTGAATTATGCTGTTTTTTCTCACTTGTTTGATAACTTATCAGATGTAATTTATTACAACTGAAATTCCAGATAATTGTTGTTTAGCATTACTAAATGTATCATATAATTCAATGTGTTCGGTTATTTTAGTGTCTAAAAATAATGTTAGGATAATGTATGATGAGATATAATTCAATCAGGGAATTATAATGTCTTTTGGCGTTTTTGTACTAGCAATAATTTGACAAGATATAGTTTATTAAGGCCCTGTTTAGTTTACTGATTAAAATTGATTTTTAATGATTAAAACTTATTTTGACTAATTAAACTTTTTTTTACTAATTCATTATTTTTTTTATGCGTGACATTGATGATTTTTACCTATTGAAACTTATTTTACTGATTAGAAATTTTTGTAATGTGAACTGAACAAAGTCTAATTTATTTATTTGTTTGTGCTTTTTTTTTTTAAATAATTATCTTATCTCATCTTCCAGGGTAAATTGCTATTTAATAATAATGAGAGTCAAATTATCTTAATCCCTTGCTTAATTTGTATGAAATTTAGCTGACCTATAGTTTAGCTTTATTTGTTTGTATGAAATTATCTAAATCCTTTTATACTCATTAATGAGGTTGTGGTTAAGAACCTTACAAGGCTGCCACTATGAGTGTTTATTGATCTAGCTGGTTACCCAGATGTAGATTGCTTGCATTTATGCGTTATTTTGGCAGTTGACGTAACAACGCCCCAAGGGAATGTTGGCATTGTTATCTTGTGTTTTCCATTAGTGTGTTTTTGGTTTCTCTGAAAATTTGTAATTGAAGTGTAAAGTGCGACATTGATGATTTGAAATTCCAAATTTCATGGCCTTTGTTGTGTGGTCTTCAAAATTTGTACTTTGATTACTTTGTTACAATGACAACAACCCAACACGAGTCATAGTAAATTTATATTCTAATAGGTTTAGATGTACTCCCTCGGTCCCTCATAGTAAAGAACATTACAGGTTCCTGGATTGCTTCAGTTTGGGTCAACAAAGTTCTCATTCCTCTTGGCCTATTTTACCCTTTTTTTGGACAATTTGGATATACTATTTGTTTCCTTCTAGAATTTTGGAAGTCCAGTTTCTTTCTTCGTTCTCTTTATTTTCTAAAGATTAGCTGTTTTTTAGTGTCTTCAGACAATCATGATGATGCATGCAAATGTATAACAATTATGTATAATTTTGGCAACTGTATTAGTTTTTCTTAATATAATGCAAGTTTAGAGAACAGGCAGCAGCCTTATGTTGTTCATGACATGCCATATATTATCTAACTATCTTTGTGTAGGATACTTATTATGCTACTATGTCTTTTTTCAGATAGCAAGTGCCTTTGGACTATATATCTGGTGCGCAGCGTCTGATCCAGCGGATCCTGGAGTTTTCAAGTCTAAGAAGTACCTTAAAACATCATGTAAAGGTGAACATGCTAAAGCAAAGGACTTAAAGCTAGGAGGGGAATCTACTTCATCTAAGCAATTTGTGATTGCTGGAGAGAATGAAGGCAAACCTCATGATGGAAATGTCAAGAGCACTGATGCTAACATGGATGATTTTGGTGCTGAACAAGAACAAGATGTTAGATCGACTAATTGGTTATGTTGTATGTTGGGAGTATTGTTCTTTCCTTGTACATTTCTGTGCAACTGCATGCGCTCATCAGAAGAATCTTCTGAGAGGCAAACAACTGAAGATGGAATGTTCTATTGCAGTTTATGTGAAGTTGAGGTATCTTTAACTACTTGAATTCAATTATTTTTTTCTCCTTCCCTTTTCCCTTTAATTCAAACTAAAAAATGCCATTGAAAATTGTCTTATTGATCTAGCTTCCATGATTTTGCCTTAATGGTGTTTATTCTCACTAAATCTTGTTCGATCAAATGGTTTCTATGATGTAGGTTTTCAGGTACAGCAAGCATTGTAGAGTTTGTGATAAATGTGTTGATCACTTTGATCACCATTGCAGGGTATGTGATTAGCTGAGTGCACTTATGCCTTCTATTATTTGTGTCTTTACTTTTCTTGACGCTTTTGCTTCCTATATGTAATCTTGATTTGCAGTGGCTCAATAACTGTATAGGCAAAAGGAACTACCGAAAGTTTTTCACCCTCATGGTTGTGTCACTTCTTTTGGTAAGTAAAAGCATCCATCCCTTGGCATATAGAAAATTGACAATGAATTCACAGCTTTTCTTGCATCATTTTGTTTTCAGTTTATCTTTTGATGATTGAAATGGTTTCAAGGTTTAGATTACCTGTGTACATTTATAGGGAGATCTAAGTCAAGTGGCTCTCTAATATGAAACAAACTATCCGAATATTCATAATATTGAAATTAAAAACTTGAAAAATGAAACTATTTAAGATTAGCCCCTAACCATCTAAGGTTAAGTTAATTCTAAAGTTGCCAGCATTGCTGAGGCTATGGATCATAACTGTTTGATTCTTGTTTTTAATGGTTGGTCCAAAACTATTGTGATTAGGGATGAGGGGTGAAGCTTTTCATTGACTTTCCATACACATAGCAGCAACTTTTTCTTTCAAGTTTTGATAATCAAAGACTGTTGGCCATCTGTATTATTCAAACCAGAACCTTGTCAAAAAACGAGCATTTATTTTCATGTCATTTTTATTTTAGATAATTATTGACAGGTGTATGCATGGCTTGTTGGGCTTTGAGATTGCAGCTAATACTTCAATGGTCAACTGGGATCCTTGTCTTGATTTGCTGTTTTCTCGAGAGGAAGAGATTCAGTGCAGAGATTGTTGCAAAGCTGGGAAGCAGTTTCTCTATGGTGCCATATATTATTGTAGTGGTTAGTGCCTGATTGTATCCATACAATTTCTTCTTATGCTCTTATGTCAGGTTACACTAGTATACTTGCAATTATTACATTGCTGATGTAATAGTTATGGAAAGTATATTTGGAGTTGTAGTGTGGTAGGGCTGGGCTTCTTTCTTTGATTATGCTTCAAATTTGTAGGCCATGTGCACCATTTTGGCGATGATAGCTACTCTACCACTGGCTCAGCTTTTCTTCTTCCACATTCTCCTCATAAAGAAGGTAAATCTGACAGCCTCTTGCAAATTAGCTAAACTTTTCCCCTTTACACTTTATTCATCACCCCATTATTCATGATGATGAAGGAAAAAATAATTTGATCTGAACTAATATTTATAAAATACGATTTTTCCAGGGCATTAGCACATATGACTACATTGTAGCTCTGAGAGATCAGGAGCAACAAGAAGTTGGAGGTGGACAGAGTCCTCAGATGTCTCAAGTTAGCTCTCTTACTGGATTAAGCAGTGCTAGTTCGTTCAACACCTTCCGACGGGGTGCATGGTGTACACCTCCACGGTTGTTTCTTGAGGATCAGGTAGTTTTTATAAGCTGTTTCCCTGTTTATCAGCATTTTGTGACCATTTACCTCACAAGTAGCACTACCAGGTCGTCATAAATTTTAACATGTTATTTCCTTCGAATCAGCCTCCACAAAATATATGTATTCATCTAATCGTCATAGTGCTACCATGTGAGGCTATATGCTTATTGTTGACATTTACGTTTTTTAATTTAAACACACTCAAACAATTTCAAGCTATAACTCATGCTAATGGCTGCATTACATGCATTGCTTTCAGTTTGATGTCGTTCCTCCAGACACTGGATCGGTAAGTTCCTATGGTAAAAAGGCTGCTGTTGAGGAACCAATAAAGAAAAAGAATCCTGCTGTAAAGATCAGCCCTTGGACATTGGCACGTTTAAATGCCGAGGAGGTTTCAAAAGCTGCCGCAGAGGCGAGGAAGAAGTCCAAGATTCTACAGCCTGTGATTAGACGTGAGGGCCCAGGTAACCTTGAAAGGGACAACAGCTTTGGTAGTGGACACAGGATGGTCTCCAGGCTTGATCACAGTAGAAGGCGAAATAGTAAACGGGTCCGACTCCCCTCTGATTTACCCCTTGAGCAGCTGGTGAATGTATCTGGTAAAACAGCAAAAGCATCCACTAGCTTGGCTCCTCTCCAGCTGGAAGCAAGGAGTGCCTTCCGCACTAGCCTGGCCATGTCAAGTGGAGCTAACATGGCTGGCTCCTCTCCTGAGAGTAGCTTAGACTCACCTGATGTACATCCATTCCGTCTTTCCTCTTCTGGAGCGGAAGAATCTAGAAGGCTTACTGGTTTGTCTGTGGCTGTTGGAGCTGCCCTGCCTGGGATCCCTCTGTCTAGGTCAACCAGTGATGGTTATGAACCTTCAGGCGGAGAAGACAGTGACCAGGTTCCTTCAAGGCCTGAAGAAAGGACAGTGAACTGGAGTAGTCTACTCTTCAGATCAAACCAAGATGGAGGAATGCTTAATCTGAAGGGTTCATCAGCATTTAGCCAGGGCAACGTTAGAAAGTTCTGAAGGGATTGTATCTAGTGAATATGATGATTTATTTTGTGGGGTTTTGGAGGGTGTGCATCTTTCATTTGCCAGTTTGAAAGCTCGCAAACGTCATGGAATTGGTTGGTCAATGGATGTAAGTCGACATGAAGATGCATGATGGCATGCAAGATAGATGGTTCACGAGTTCTACGAAAGCATTGAGCAGGGTCTAACAAGGATTGATCATGCTGTGGTAGCGATTTTGAAAAAGATGTCAGGTTGATGTAGTTGAGCATATTATTGATTACCAATGACCTGTTTAGATTTTTGCAAGGAATGTCAAGGCAATTCTTTTCTGGCTGTCTTTGTTTGCTTGTGAAACTTTTCAGGTCTGTGTAGCACCCTTAAAAATGTCAAGATTACTAGAAATCTTTCGTGAAAAAATTCTTCAAAGACTCGCTGTTTCTATATTCACTGGGGTAAATTCTTTTCCCTTCTAGTACGGTTCAGTCAATTTAAGCACCCACACAGATACACAGGGAAGCCCTTCAGGGACATTTCTACAAGACCATTTTATTTAATGTAAGTTACAGACATTTATTGACTAATCAAAATTGAGTTATTTACATAACTACATAGGTGTAGCCATAATGTATTATTTCGCTGTATATTTTCACAAGTGCTACTATAAAGTATAAATCACTACCTAAACAAAGAGTATCTAAAATGTATAAACCACTTTATTAAATCAAACTCAGTTCTTTTTAAAGCCTGCCAAAAAATTATTTGTATTTTGGATACAAGGCTAATTAGGCTACCAGCTCAAATCCGAGTCGAAATTGCTCATGTAATTCGTCAAAGAGATTTCAGATTAAATAATTTTAAATTTTGAATCAACTTGTTCATCCATATTATTAAAGCGGTGAAAATAAATTTATTCAGAACAAGTCTTGCTCATGTAGTCCATCAGACAAGCGCACAAGCCTTAAAAGAAGTTGACTTTTTCAGACCCATTTCATTAACGAGTTGGGTTCGGTTCACCTCATTTACTCAGGACACAAGCTCGAGACAGAATTGACCTAAACATACCAAATTTTCAACTTTAGCTACAGACGCTCATTTTAGCATTGGCTATATATGCCCAATAGAAGTGACAAAAGGCCTATCCATGTATGAAACTACAGGGCACACAAGTTTTATGTGCAGCCATTGATCTTAACATATACTTCTTACATAGTCAATTTTTTTACATAAACAAAATGAAAACCAAGTCTTATACTTCATGCCTGATTTTGGATATGACATCATCGTTACAATGAGGTAATGTAGGAGAACTGCTATCAAAAAGCTAAAACTATCAGTAAATAGATACCATATGAACAGTGGAAGCCCCTGCAGACGTACAGTCATCCTGGCAGTGCAATGCTTCAAAGAGGACTTGACTTTTGTCACACCAAACTATCATCATCAATTAGAAACATGCCACCCCCTCACCAGTCATATTTGAGGCCTGGAAAAGAGCCAATTTTATTAGATATAAAAGCTAAAATAATATGGAAAAATGTTCTGAGCAATTTCAGTCAAATTATAAAGTTTGGTATTTCCTAGAGTACATCTCAAGTTCTCAACCGGTATTCTAGTACTCCATCAGTCCCTATAAAATAAACCACATTTGATTTGGGATCAATTGAAGGAGTTCAACTAAAATATCATAACATTCATAAATATCCTTAATGATTCAAATTTCCACATTTCACCTCACCATTGTAGTCAGTCTTTAAAATTCCTAAGGATCATAAAGGGCAATATTAGGAAAGGTCAAATATCAAAATCACAACAATAAGACAATGACCTAATTTTTAGGGCTAAGCTGAAAAAAGAAAAGTGATTATTTTGGGCAGAGGGAGTAACAGAAATCTACACCCAACCCCACAACTATAACAATTGAACCACCCAGTATTGGTCCAGCCATAGAGAAGGCCAACTAGATACAAGCAATACGGAAGCTGCTCTCTCGCAATAATTACAACCAGTGTCCAGCAAACATCATGAATAAGCTCGTAGTACAAACATATTTATCAAAAAGTCAACACACACAGGTTTCAGGGCACAAAAATTACATGGATCTCTAGACTCTCTACTCCTGTTAGTTTCAGAAATATTAGCTTGAATGAGCATGGAAGTTTAAAGAGCTAACCCCACCATAAGAGTTAAGGTTATCATGATGCAATCATGCAATACTATGTCCTAAGCCCATAAAATTGGAGTTATTCCAGCATGTCTAGTTCAAGACAATTTCCAACAAGAAGAAATATGTCAAAAAGATAACAAGTAGTCCAAATAGTGATATATGAACAGCATAGGCGGGGAAATCAGCTTAACCACCAATCACCTTGCTAACTTGTCAGCCTTCTGAAATTAGTAGCTGAGCAACACACCCAGAATGCACCAAGATAGTAGCAGGCTAGTTCCTGCGAAGCTTTAGTTATTGTCCTACAATTAAGTTGAGAAACTATCTAAGAAACATGTTTTCACACCAATGATGAACATGCCTCATGTTTCTGCTGTCATAAGGTCAGCAGATTATACCAGTCTGAAAGAAAGTACAGGCTAGGCAATTAGTTCACCAAATCAACGAAACTTATGTCACCAAGAAACAAAAGAACTGCATCGTTAATATGACATCGCAATCATAGAACCATGGAGGCAGTGACGCTGGCTCTTAAGTCCTAACGTAAAAAAAAAATTCCAATGCAAAGCTAAGTCTAAGTACCATTTCAGTGCAAAAATATCACCCTCAGTTCAACTTTTTTGTTTATCATCCATTCCTTGAATCAAAATCTGAAACCTTCAAACAAACATTAACAGCTTGTCATAAATTCCAAAAGACAGCAGAGGACCAGTAAAACAAGATGGATGATCAGGAACTGCAGAATTAAGTTTTTGGCCCTTATTAGCAAAACCTAATCATTCTTAATTCATGAAACGTACTATCTTTTAGAAACTACAGCCTCCTCCAAACAGGATAAATTAAAGCTTCAACAAGACTTTTTCCACCAAATGCCCCTCACCATAGTAATATGGTCAAACAATTCAATGATTGACTAGGCAACAATGATGGACTATGAATAAGATATATGTCAATAAAACCACAATGCACTTGATTCAGGACATCAATTCTCTTATAATATTACTCAATCTGAAATTAATAATCAAGCTTACTACATTATTTCAGAATGTTCAAAAAAGTTTCATAGTTCCTTCAGCGCTTCTTATTAAAAAAGCTTGAGAAACGCCCAAAGGTCTTATGGTAAACTAATATCATATCCTAGGAGATAAGGAGTGGGCTTCTATGAGATCTATATTCAAATGGAGTAGTTGAAATGAGTAGATCATTCACTAACATTTTTCAGGGTATGAAGGAACAAAACACTATTTAAGAAGAAAAGATTTGACAAATACGATCTCTGTCCAAATAAATAGTTATACATAATACTTCAGGATGTCACACGAAAGCTGTCACCTTTCCTGATATAGTCAAGGCTCTATTTACACTTCTCAATATGCCACAACTAAAATTCACGGATAGGGAGATGGAAGAAATGGTACAGCTACTACAAAGGGTTTACTTCTTATTATAATCATGTCATATCCTTGAGCTGAGAGTTCAGATTACTGCTTCCAGGCAGATAGAGTATAAGAGTAGTCTTATACAAGAGAAAGCTCTTCTGTAAAGAAAGTAAATGTGCCCTTCACAATAGATAACAGATTATGAAGCCGGCAATCTACCCCAGATGGGAGGACTCAGGGTAGGGACTATGGTAAGAGATCAAGAATTTTGTAAGAATGCCTCAAATGTTTTAGAAGCACAATAAAGTATCCATTGAGTCATAATAGGACAGTGAGGCCTTGAGTACCCATGATAAGGGTAGCATATAATGCCTGATTATACCGAAACAGAAGCCAGAACCTTCTAATTATTGCTCTCTTTCGCTGACCAAGAAACCTAGCATGCCAAGTGATAAATGATTGCATCAAGTCAAACTTAGAACCATTGAGCAATGCTGGAGAACACCAATTTTCTTAATTAAAGGTAAATTATTCTAGTAACACTTAATTAGATGATCTTAGCTAAAGCTACAACACAATAGTAATTCTTGGTAAATTTTTTCTTGAACATATTAGAGGTGAATCTTGTTTTAAAGCACATTTTAAGAAGAATTTAACGACTTAACAATTAAATTATCGTTTCATTAGTCGCAAAAGTTAAGAGTTTTAATATTTTCTAAACGTTTAATTGAGTTTAATTTTACTTGTTTCCCAACCTAATTTGAATCATATGTTTGCTTGTAAAAAGAATTGTTTCCTGATCCAAGCCGAGTTGTTGTAATTTTCCTTATATGTAACCTAATTGTCATCCTAGGTAGCATGACACGTGTCAGTGATTCCAAGTGGCGCACTCTCGGATTGGGAAGTTATACAAGATGGCTCTTTACTATTTACAATATAAAAATTGTGGTGAACTACTACAATAAGGAGTCTCATAAATTGAGATTTTTTTCTTCCAACAATGATCAATAGTCTCAATAATCAATATCTTCTAGCATCAATATCACTATGGCATCCCCTCAATATCTAAATTTCACTTCATTTCCAATTATTACTATACTAAGCATTGCAACAATAATTAAAGATCCTATCACAAAAAGTACAGGTAAACAGGATGACATAAGATAGAATCAAAACAAACCTGAAACTTGCTCATTATACATAACAAACAATACGAGGGATCTTCTTATCATCAAAGGGCAGGCTCACATAATCAGAAGCGAACTCATGAGCAATCTCCCCAGCCAACTCCCCGTGCAAAGCCTTACAATACATATACAAAACCGTGGAGGCGGCTATTCCATGGAGCAAAACCAATGTCAAAACAGCACTAGTTGCCACGATTCGAACGGCAATCGCCCAATTGTTCCACCAATCCTCCACTACAGCAACCGATTCGGTCCCGGAAGCCAAACTAATCCACAACATTACGAGCACGAAAAACCCGAAAAACATGATCAAAGACAGTGCCACCCATCTCATTCCCCTCACCAAATCCCTGCTCCTAGACATGGGTTCAAACCCCCATTTCGACTCAACCACAACAATCACATTCACCAGAATCCAATTCACACCAATGTAAACCAACACAAACCCTAATAAAAGCGACCCAATTAGGGTTAACCCGTAAAAGTAAGGCGAATTGTAGGGGGATTGACCTTCAATCAGCTCAATTCCCTTGAAACCCAGAAACCAGGAAGCCCCGAAAAGCGCGAAGATAAGAGAAATGACAATCTGGGCGGCGATGAAAGTGGCGAAAAGAGGGAAAAACGAGCGGAGAAGGGAGGAGATAGCGGAGATGAGGTTGACGGGTCGGCCGTAGAATCCATGGAAGACGGAGAAGGTGATGGAGGCGAAGGCGAGGAGGAAGAAGAGGAGGATGAAGGAAGAGAAGAGGAGGGAGAAAAGGAGGGTATTGAGGTGGGGTAGGTGGAGGGTGGGGAGGTGGTGGGTGAGGCGGAGGAGGGAGATGATGCGGTTGCGAGGAGGGGAAGTGAAGGAGTGGAGGAGAGAGGGGAAGACGGAGAGGGAGAAAGAGAGGGGGAGGAGGAAGAGTACTGACAGGGCTAAGAAATGGCGGGAGTGAGCGTTGATGATACGCTTTGATTCAGTGATTACGCCCCAGAAATCTACCACTGATTGTTGGGATGACTTTGAGTTTGGATTCTCCATTGATGAGTGTAATCAGATTGGAATGAGGGAAGGAAGACAACTACTCATCAACGACAAAGTCAAGGGAAGATCGTATTGCTTTGGGTATGGCGGGTCTGCTTAGTGCTCTACGTCGGCTTCATTATCTTAATTGATATCATCCAACGGTTTAGATATGTATTCAAATTGATTCCCCTCTCTCCTCTCTCCTCTCTCCTCTCTCCCATTCATTTTAATTGTTATATTTTTATTTTTAAATTTTTAATGTTAAGGTTTAAAAATTATTCATATAGATTTTTTAAATATTAAATTTTTATAATTTTTTGTCTAACAAATTTATAATAAAACGTTATAAGTCGTGTCTTAAACAATGAAATCTGTGAAAATTCAAATATAGCAAATAAAATGAAAATGATGTAGTAATGTATGATATTTACTCTTTTTTTTTTGTTAAGAAGGTGATTCCTCTAAAAATGAGTTGATAGATGATAGATTCATTGCTCCTAAATGAATCTATTAAAACCTCATTTTTTTCCCTAAAAGAATTAAAATCTCATTTGTGTTCAACTAATCCAATCAAAATCTGAATTGTAAGTATATTTTTTAGATAAATAACTAATACTTTTAAGGAGTAAGGTTTTATTCTCATCAACTTATTTTTTTCTGAATTTATTTATATTGTTGCTTAACCTAACTGTTTTAGACTTATATTTTAGTAAACTTAACTTATTTTTATTAAACTTGTTTTATTTTTACCTTTATTTTATTTTGTTAAACTTAATTTATTTTTTGTTAATTTGAATAAGCTGAAAGAACATAGCCTAAGATTTTGACTCACATTATCTTCATATTTTCAAAATTAGAGTGACATTATATGTATGTTCACTGGTGGAGTGACATTTGAAATTTGAATAATTGTCATTTCTTTCGTTTTTCTCCTGGATATGGACTTCCATACACATTCCATGAGATCAATAATAGGAAGATACTAGCATACTGCTCCTATTCAATCAGTAAAGTTCAAAATTAACTATTGCTTTTCGATTAAAATACTGACATACTCCGTATTTGATGATAGATTTAGTGTAATAGCTACAATAATGTTGTTGGCCTAGCTTCGGCAAGATCAATGAATGATGGGAAAACTAGCTAGGAGTTAGTTCTCACGAAATTAACAATCGCCAATTTGAAGAGATGAACTAATAAGAGTGTAATCCCAAAGTTTCAGCTCACCACTAAAAGAGGTTTTGAAAAACAAATACAATAATTATCAGGTTTTTTATAAGTAATTATCACTTATTATATATAATTAAGCCAAAAGAACCTCAACAACAACATAATTCCTAAAGCCCTAATCTTTCACTAAAATGCAACATAAATTTATTATAGTCCTAGTCCTAAACCAAAACTGTCCATGAATGAACAAATGCACAACAAACATGAGCAACGAAGGAGAAAAATAACAACACTATTGATTTGTGAAGAGGTTTATCCTTCCTTTCCCTAAAAATCGCCCCATTTTCCAATCTGAATTATCTTCTAAAAATTGCCCCATTTTCTACAAGATTTTCCATTTTGGATTGTCCCCAAAATATTTTCCATTGTATTATTAAAAAGTTACTTTCTATACTTATGGCAATTTTTGGGACCAAAGAAGCAATAGATTATCACAACTCTGTCTTACCTTTGTTTGATAGACAAGTCTATCTAACCTAAAACTTGCTTATCAATATAAAAGATATGGTTACAGCTTAAGTTACAACAAATATTGACATGCCATCTTTTAAGGAATTAACTTCATGATGAATAGCCAAAATATTTTGTTGTCTTGTTGTAAAACCATTCGTGTTAATATGAGCATGACAATCTAGAACTTAAAAAAAAAAAAAAAACAGAACTGAGATCAATAGGGGGAGGGGGAAGAAGGGTTAGGACTAATCACTTTTGAAAAAGATTCATAATTGAGTGATTAAACTTACCTTTGTGTGGTTCGTTTCGTGAAATCAAAGCTTCCTTTGTGGCAACTGTTGGACAACTATTGGTCGCACCATATCAAGCTCAAACATGGCTCACAGAGCATCATATATCCTTCCAACAACTTCCACATCAGCTCGTACACAACCTCAGTGCTAAGAATATTAGTGTAGACCTCAATGAACCACCAAAAGCAGATGACACTCACTTAGAAGATTAAGCAACCAACAATCTAGTAGCACACATGAACAAGAAACATTTTGTGCTTAGCAACATGGAGAGGGTTACAGATGTTGACAAGTTGCATAAGTTAAGTGCATATGATCATAGCTTACTACCACAACTTTAGAAGTAACTACCAACAGGTTATATCAACAACCTTGCTTAGTAATACAAATTGTCCATATGGACAATATGTCAAATTTGGCAAACTGTAAGAGCACAAATGACCAGAAATGAACCTATCATTGTTCATAACCTCAAAATTGGGAGAGTGGAAAAAAAATGTCCTTCAACCCAGAGGACATAAATCTCATCCCGTTGAGGAAAGGAACAACCATTACATCCTCAGTTGCAAACCTAGGGATCCACAGATCAACAATTGATAAGCTGATCAAAAGAGGTGCAATCTAGAAGCATACAAATACCATAAAACTAGAGGTATCAGTAGTGCACAAAGTAGCAAGAGTACAATGGTGCATTAGTGCAATTGTACCAGAAAGCATCACAACAAGTCCAAGGTTTCAAACATGTATAATGTGTTATCCATGTGGACGAGAAATGATTTTATATGTCCAAGATCACAAGCAGATACTACTTGGCCCCTGATGAGTAAGAGCCACATGACAATGCAAGATCTAGAGGTTCATAATCAAGATAATATGTATTACACAATTAGCAAGGTCACATATCACCCCAAAGGGTGATGTGGTTCTTGATGGCAAAATAGGGATATTTGCCTTCATATAGTTAGTCCCAGCAAAGAGGTCAAGTAAAAGCAAACCAACAGGCATAGTGGAAGTGAAATCAATAACAAGTGTCACCAAAGAAGTGATCAAAGAAAAGTTCATTACAAACATACTAACTACAATCCGGGCTAAGTGGCTAAAATGGGGATGCAAGCAGGTATGGATTGTGCAAGATAATGCAAAGCCACATATACACAAAAATGACCAGATTTCATAAAAGAAGCTACAAAAGATGGATTCAACATCATGCTAGTTAACCAACAAACACAAAGCCCTAACCTCATTGCACTTGATCTAGGGTTTTTTAGGACAATGCAATTACTGAAGGATCAGACAACACTAAAGATAGTAGAGAAACTGGTGAAAGTAGTGGAAAAGGCATACAATGACAAATCTTAAGCTAATCAACCATATATTTTTGACAATACAATAATACATGGTAGAAATCTTGAAGACAAAAGGCAACAACAACTACTACATACCACACATGAACAAGAAACAATTTGAAAGAAAAGGTCAACTGCCTACATCAATCTATGTCACAAA
Source organism: Dysphania ambrosioides (assembly GCA_026401315.1). NCBI lineage: Eukaryota > Viridiplantae > Streptophyta > Magnoliopsida > Caryophyllales > Amaranthaceae > Dysphania > Dysphania ambrosioides. The sequence continues at coordinate 5,577,849 of CM048660.1, read as the reverse complement.
GGAAGTGGTAGAAAAATGAAAGTTATGGCTATAAGTAAGGCAATACAGTGTACTAGAAGAACAAGAACCAGATGGCAATAGTAAAGATTTAGAAGCAAGCTCACAATGAAGAATGGAAACACTTAGACATTGGATATGCTACATTTTTGTTTATTACACAAGTTAACCGTTATACTGGTCTTAATGATGTAAAAACCTTACATAATGGTTTGGAAATGTGCAAATTATGCATGCATACAACATCATTTAAGCACAATCATATGAAATCAGTCACAAAGGGAGCAAATATTGTGTAAGATCTAGCTTCAACATTAGTAACTCATGTTATTGATTAGTTTAGATCCTTTACGAATGATTGAGAGTTTATCAAGCATCAAAATCGATTTGGAATTGATTTAGTACGACCTTGCGTACTCACAAGTCCTAAGTTCCTAACAACACAACAACACAGAATACAAGAATATCAGAGCAAAACAACACTTGAAGACCAAAACAAAACGCACACCAGAATAGGCCTTGGTGCAATTCGAGAACACCACAACAAAACAACATCTGAAAACTAGAACAACAACACAACAAAGGGCCATCAGTGAAGTATCGTGATGGGAATAACCCAAATCTTTCGTCAGCCATACACAGCAAAATGGGTACCAAATTGAGCAGCGTGATATGAAGATTATAAATCCGGTGGAAATTATGAGAAACACTCAAGAAACGAAGAGAGATCTTGAATTTTCAAGATAGAACGCGAGGGACCAAGAGAGCAAACCAAAAGATTCGAGTGAAAGAATGTGTAGGTTATGATTAGGGTGAAAGGATGGGTGGATGGATTATAGTGAAATAATAATGATAATGGAGTGAATTTGTGTATGTATAAAGGCATAATTGTCACTTTTACATACTTAAATTAGAAATGTAGCAAATAAATGAAACGTCCGTATAAGAAAAATATAGCAAGTAAAAAAAAAAATTGGGGGAGTAACTTTCTCTTGAAAAAAAAAAATGACTCTTTTACTACAGGGTGCTAAGAACAAAGCAATATTGTACCTTGTCAGTTGTCACTGTAATTTTAGTACTATGCTCCTACTAACCGGATAACATCGTGAATACTCCCGTTTTCCCTAATTTTTTGCCCCATTTGGCTTTTTACCGTCTCTAAAACACAATTTAAAACGTTTTTATCTCCAAATCCATAAGACAAAAATTTGACATTGAGATACATCCAAGAAGATTCTGCTTAAAAAATTATTTCTTAAAATATGATGAGAATTTATAGTCAAACTTTTTAATTTTTAACTCCATAAATGAGAATAGGGCAAAAATAAAAGGGCTAAAGGAGTAACTTGTAAGCATCACCCCACAAATAATTGAGACTACCATCAACATTATCAACACGATCAACACGAGTCTTAGGAAACTAATTACTTCAGCCATAATGATAATTCATATTACTTGGAGCATAAGATTATTTATGAAGTTTGTAGTTAATAATTATCCTATGATAAGGTAACAAGTAGAACCAGATAACCACCATGACTCTAGGATTATAAAGGAGGTACGAAATACATACATGATTCGATTTCCGAGATCAATTATAGATTTAGCTATCTGCTACTGATAATGAGATTACTGAGGTACAGACTGGCCTTTTTCCCTTTGTGCAGATTTGAGACACAATAATACACAAGTACAATACTGGTACAAAGAAGCATCCAACCAGAAAGTCGAGAACAGATAAAAAAACATCAGGTAAATTTGGGGATAAATATAGGATTTTATTGCATAATCTATAAATGTAAACCAACATACATGTATACCATACCGATCAAGGGGGAAAACCCTACATTCAAGTTACCAATGCCCAAAAATTGTAATAATAAGCTGCATAGCTTATACTAAGAAAAATTTTATGTTACTGAATGCAGCAGAAATCTTTTCCAGATGCACATCGTCTTCTATGTCCATAGGTCACCTAGCACTGAGCCAGAAAGCTCAAGCTCACAAATTATGTATATTCATCAATCAAGACGATCTCTGGCATTTTACTAAACATGACAGAGTCATCAGCATGTTCTTCCTATAATATCTATCAGAAGTTCATCCCCCCTCACCTTCTTTATGGTTAGGCTGTAAAAAAGGTAACTTCAAGACGTCCTGACGGAAGCATCCTCATGGGCAGAAGACAGATTTATCTCAAAAAATAACCATTTAACAAGCTGAATTCTCAATATGAACAGCATTTGCCTTGGGGGTTGCAGTAGCCATTTCCAAAATTGGTTGAGCTTCCTTGTTTGCTGCTTCCATACTATAAGACCGACAGCTAAAATAGAACACTGCAGTCATCATATAGTCAATAAGCACTACAAAGGAGTACATGACCACCAAAAGTGGCCCTTCCCATATTCTAGACGACCCATCTCCATAGCTTAAAGTCTTCACTCTATGCTCAAACAATCCTTGCACAAATGCCAACCCTATTGTTGACCCCAAATACATTAGAAGACCCACCTGAGTCTGACCTCTAATCAAAACAAAAGACCTCAACAACGCCTGAGGGCCAGAACCATCCTCCAAAACTGAGATCACAACCGCGACATTGCAAAGAATAATCATATTCGCAAACACAACCGAGAAAACAAGCCCTATAGCCACGCCAGGATACACAACCAAATCCGGCACTAACCCAAATATCAAGAACACGTAACAAACAGCAACAAGAATAACAAGGAACAAAGTAACAGCTCCAACAATCATCATACAAGCCCAAACATATGTCACAACAACCCGCCTCCACAACTTGCTAACTATCACGCAGAACTTGGAGTAATCAAACTGTTTCTTCGAGTAAGTACAATCAACAGAATACACAACAGCGGCCTTCGACAAAAGCGACAATGTAACATACATAAAGAAACACACAGTAGACGAAACCGCTATATCCGAAAACTTAAGACAGGACTGCTTAACAACAGGACTCAGAGGTAACCCACTAGCTCTAGCAATCAATAACAATCTTATACTCAATCTCCTCACAATAGTATGATCAACTAACAAATTTGATAACTGAACTGCAGAAACAGGACAAATTAACAACGCGCCAATAGCCATAAATCCACCACAATTGTACCTCAAAATTCTCACCGTTTCTCTCAAAATCTGCAATACACTCATTGAACGGAACCGATAATTCAATTGGGTACCCGTATCAATCGGATTATCCATCTGGGTATGTCTGGAGCCTCCAATTCACAGTCTCTGTAACCTAACACAATTCTTTATTTCTTGATCAAAGCAATAAACTTTAAGCAAAATTGGATTGAACCCAGTTGCAGAAATGGGTCGAACTGGTCGGATCTTGAATTAGAGAGGGAATAGTCGAGAAATTAAGGGGATCAAAGATCTGGGAAATGAGGGGAAACACTAGAATTTAAGGGAAAATGAGAGTACCTTGATGAGTGGGGATGATTGGCATGAAGTAAAGGAGGAATCATGTGAAGAAGGGGTGTGGTTGTTGAGGAGGGAAGCAGAGGTGTGAATCAGGTGAACGTGGAGCTTCTTCAATGGTGGAAGTATGAGAAGAATCAGGTGATGTGGGAGGAAGGAGGAAAGAACAGAGCACGTGTTTTTTGTGTGAATTTGCAGGTTTCAGTGAAGGGATGGAGCTGTTCGAGTTGAGTGTCGGGAGGGGTTGGTTTAAGGAATCTGGTTAGTAATTGGAAACTTCTTAGCCAAATGAAAAAAAAATTTGGAAATTTTTTGTAAGCTTTAGACTAATGAATTTAGGGGAAAACAAACAAAATTAGGTGACGTTACGTTACTAACTAATTTATTAGTTTAACAATTATTTTACGAAAAAAATCCAATGGAATATAATTAACTAACTTCCATATACACCCGCTCTAAAAAAATATACATTAGATATATGAAAAATATACATAATATATATGTCATTTATATAAAATGTAAAATGTACATTTCACATGACTGACATGTGTAGCATGTATATTTTCCATGTACATATTGTACATTTTTAATATACGTAATATACATTTTTTAGAATGGGTGTATCATGCTCATGGTACACCCGACCACCCGGCCACCTGGGTACATTGTCTACCCGTTGTTTAGGTTTGTTGAGTATGAATTTGAATTATTTGCGATGAGGTTCAAGATTCTATACTATGACTCAATTAATCACCGAACTGATTAGGTTATTTGATTGTAAACCTTTTTACTTTTGTGTCCGTAAAACTGATTTTAGCTTAGAGAAGGCCACAGTAACGTTACGATTCCTTCATTTTTCGGTCACTGCATTAGAAAGTTGTGAATCCATGATCTTCATGTATAAGCAAAATATGGAATAAATTAGAGCTTGTATCTGTTTGCTACAATATACAAGCATGAATATATAGCTATTAGCTACTTGGGATTGTGTAAGGGAAAACATTAGTCCTTTGTAAGTTGTGGAAGGAGGGTAAATACTTGGTTATTACTTATTAGCTATATGATAGCTAATACCTACCTATATGAGTCTTACTTGTCAGAGTCGTCTGAAAATTGCAGAATTTGGGTGGTCTATACTGTCAAAAAATAAGAGGCACACCGTGTGAGGAAAAGTTGTTGCATACGAATCTAAATACGATATAAGTATGAAAAAAGATAAAATTAAAATTTCTAAACATAAATTATACATATTCCATTGGTCCATGCTCTTCGAGTCTTTGATGAAAATTTTTGTCATTAGGGACGTATTTAATATATTTTGAAACCTCCTCACAAGTTCACAGTTGCACTAGTTGTATATATACCCGAAATACATTATGTAGTGAAGCTGTTTTCATGTACATGAGCTTTGTTTATGGGGTTTGGTACACTAGTTAACAAACTTACCTTATTTCAAGCCACACAGGTCCAACTATCCAAACCACCTGCCACCACCGCAGGCCCAAGCCACTGGCCACCGCAACTCTAAGCCGTACCCGTGCCGTATCGGGTATGTTTGTCGTATCCGTGCATCATTGACTATTTGGCACCAGAAATGGTGGAAAACAAAGCCCATGAGTATGCGGTTCACAACTGAACTTCGAGTGTACTTTGTTATGAGTTCTTGTATGGAGTGACAACAAAATAAACAAAGAAGTTTATAGGTTAAGAACCTGGTATTAAGCTTAGTGGTTCTCTTATGCATTTCCAGATTCCCCCCAAGTGGTCTCAGAGGCCAAGGATTTAATCACCCGAGTACGTTCATTCTTCATAGTATGAGTAGAATCTTTGCATTAAAACCAGTGCATGTTTGCAGGATATTTGGCAGTTCAGAGCATGAAACTTGGATGTGGCAGCTACTGGTGAAAGATTCTGCAAAGAGACTCTCTTCAGTAGATACGTACTGGAGCATTCCTGGTTTCTAGAGAATGCAGAACCTACTGTAATTTGTCCTAACTAGATAGAAAATTTCTCCAAGCAACTGAAGCATGCCAATGATGATCTATTGATCTACAAAGTGCTCTATCTATAATATAATGTATTAGTGACTTCCCCAAGTCTTTGTTTTGGTAGTCATCATTGTGTAGTGTCTCCTGTAAAAGGTAAGAATTGACATTTCTATTTTTATCATATAAAATTATCAACGGGGCAATATTTGTTTTGCCATGTTCGGTCTGTGCTATAATTTTTGTTGACAAAACATGTAAAATTTTCACTATAATTACGTGAAAAGTTTGTACTTGAAGAAATGCAACTATTATGAAATCTTTGCATGGATTGCATGATGTGCTGAACACAAGTTTCTCCATTATGCTCCTTTATATGTCTGTTCATTTGCTATTATTTTTCAACGGAGTTTTATCCGAGAAATCGACTATACCAAGAGGTTACTCAGGTAATTCATAGATTCTACCTACCTTAGGAAATACTACCTACCTTAGGAAATAAAGGCTCATCAGTACAATTTGACTATGGCGTTTTTATTTTAAGGTCAAAATTTACATACCCAAATTCAATTATCAAATCAATAATTTAGGCTTTTTACAGTTTTCTAAGCTTAGAGCACTCTCACCAGGGAAAATTATCTGAGAGAAGTTTAATTCACCTTCCCAACAAAGAAAGAAAAAAAAATCTGTCGCTATACGTAGAGAAAAATTCTTCGGCACAAGCAATTTTCCTCAACCTCACGTGGGTTTCACAACTTCTTTTTCAACTTTTTTTTTTATCTTTTTGTGTAAGTGATAAGGCCTACTTTTGCTGACTGTGCAACTTTTAACCAATCAGTTAGGAGTTGTTGGAGTCATTTTAATTATTTACTGAATTTGTATTTGACGTTTGTTTTTAGTATTTGTCTTTGTTTTAGTTTAATGTATTTTAAAGTGTTATTTTATGTTTCACTGTAATGTCATCTATTTTAATTGGTAATTATTTAAGTGATTTATGTTACTTTCATATTATAATTAGCAATGGATTGTTTTCACCAGTGACAGATCATTGTCACCTTATGACTTTACTACTGTGAAATATGTGCCACTGAATAGTCACATCTATATTATGTCATTATCATTCTTAAATGTGCGTTACTGAATGATCACATCTATATTATGCACTTATCATTATGAAATGTGTGCCACTAAATGGTCACATCTATATTATGGCCTTATCATTCTGAAATATGTGTCACTGAATTGTCACATCTATATTATGACATAATCACTGTGAAATGTGTGCCCCTAAAAAACCTTATTCAATGTATATGATGGCCTTCTCATTGTATATAAAGACTATATAAATGGTATTCAATATAAACACAAAAACATCCATTGAAAATAACCAAATAAAAAACAATATTGTTCCAAAGAAGCTCCTCGATCTCAAGTTCTTCATTAGATGATATTGAAGAAATTCCAAAAAATATTGACAATCTTGTCAATAATTACTTAACATCTATGTTGTTTACACCACCACCACCACCTCCACCTCAAACACAACTTTATAATCAAAATGCTAATGGTATGATTCAAATGGATAAAAAACGTGAAGAAGGGCATAACCAATTGTTCAAAGACTATTTTGCGTATCCTCTAGTTTACAATGAGAGTCAGTTTTGGAGGAGGTTTCAAATGAAGAGACCTTTATTTTATAAGATTGTGAATGAAGTGATGGAAAATGAGATTTTTCCAACAAAGACGTAATGCAGCTGGAAAGTTGGGGTTAAGTGGACTCCATAAATGCACTACAACAATCAGAATGTTAGCTTATGGGGTAGCTCCTGACGCAGTTGATGAGTATCTGCGGATGGGAAAATGTCTAAAAATTTATGTGAAGGGCTTATCAAGGAATATGAAGTGGACTTTTCACGCATCCCTATAGACAAAGATTTATGAAAGATCCTTTATAGAAATGAGCAACGAGGATTTCCAAACATGATCGGCAATATTTGATTGCATGCATTGGGAGTGGAAGAACTGCTCCAATGCAGGGAAAGGTCTATATTGCAGAAAAAACAAGAACACCACCCTGGTTTTGGAAGCTATTGCGGATGAAGATCTATGAATTTGGCTTTCTTTTTTCGGTATTCTAGGTTCGTGTAATGAACTTAATATACTTTATCGTTCACTAGTTTTTCGTGACGTTTTGTAAGGTCGAGCGCCTTCTATGAAATTTACTATCAATGTCCACAAATACAACATGGCGTACTACCTAGCTAATGGTATTTATCCTAGTTGGGCTACTTTCGTACAAGGATTTACCCATCCTTAAACTCATAAGCAAAGACTTTGCTAATTGACAAGCATGTGTACGTAAGGATCTTGAACGTGCATTTGATGTTCCGCAGGCAAGTTCACAATTATACGACAACCAACTCTTACTTATGATGAAGATATATTAGTTGACATTATAAAAGCTATAATATGATAGTGAAAGATGAACGAGACACTTATAAGAATGTTGAAGTAATAAGAAGATATTGTGAAACAAATCACCCAAGTCAGTGTTTGCGTCGTAGAGGTGAAGCTAGTACAAGTGCTACCGTAAATAATGACGAGGCTTTCTAGTTTCAAACCGGATGTCCAATCAACATTAACAAGTACTTCGAGAGAAGGGAGGCTATGCGTAATAGAAAAACTCACAAGTCTCTTAAAGATGACTTGATAGAGCACATTTGGCAAAAGTTTGGTGATGATAATGCTTAAAATCTATCGACATCCTTTTGACTACGTGATTAGAAATAAAATTTACTTTTTTTGGTTGCAATTAAGTCTTATTTCTTTGACGCTTTAAGTTTCATGCACCATTTTCTTACATCATGTACCTTTGTTATATTTCTCTAATGTCATTTAAGTGGATTTATTTCACTAGTTTCTATCCGTAATTAAATTACTAAATTTCTTATGTAATTAGTCCATAATTAAGTAATTAACAACTTAATAATAATTATGAATAATTATTGTGAAGTATATGAGTAATGATTAAAACTTGGTTCTGAAATTCATTCGGATTTGGACCCTATGTGTCTTCTAGCTTATTCTTTTATCATGGTCCAAAATCTTTTTTACATCATCTAAAACTAAATTATGGAAGCGTATGGAACAATTCTATTTTGATTTGCTATCTTATGGTCCAAATTTAGAGTGGTATAAGGGCCAAATGATTAGATTATTATTCCAGCTTGTTGGTATTGTGATTGAATAGAGAAGAATAAAGGAAATCATGGATTAAGATGTTGTAGCTTTAAGCCTTTAACAATGCACCTCGTCTTCAGGTCGTTAGGCATATTCTTGGATGATTGTTGCTTGTCCTCTCCACTATCACGGAGTATGTCCCATGGGTTCAAATATCTTTGCAAGTATGCCCATGTAACCTATTTTGAGAGTGATACGGAAGATTCCTTTCAAAATATGGAAGATTTCTGTCTTTTATTAGTATTGTGGTTTGTTGTGAGCTCATTTCTTGTTACACGAGTATTAACATGAAGGTTTAGATCAGTTGCGTTGAGGATCGGATGTTAGTTAACGTTGGTCGTTAGTCCTACCTCTAACTAGAGCTGTTAAAATCTGATCAGACTCGATAAACTACCTTGAACTAACTTGAACTCGACCTGATTATGGCCCCAATAGTGAGACCCGTAAACTAACCCACCACAACCTGAAATCAATAAGTAACCAATTCGACCCGATATTCAAAGACCCGAAACCAACCTATGTCCAACCTGTTATAGACCTGATTCGAAGACAATCCGAAAACTAATTAAATCCGACAAATAGTCTATATGACCTGACTTATAACAACTCGTGGCCCGATTTTCAATCGACATGTTAACAAAATGAATATATGCAGTAATGTAGATAATTGATATAGGTAATACAATGATACATTGATATACTACAGATACACATCGTATACTCGTTTGCTACAACAATGCACATTTAGTAATCATTACCTCATAAATTGTAATGACTTATGGTTTAACCATCATATAAAAACAAGTTATCCGAAATTTTACCTGAGATGAATACAACAAAATAGCAAATACCTGAGTCATAAATTGATAATAACATGTCATTAATGACCCAATGTGGACTCAATAAAGCCTAACCTATATTTCAACCAAAATCGAGGTGATTCATTATCATAATTGACTTGATTCGAAATCTAATTGAATTTGAAATAACCCGTTTAGGAACAAACTCGAATTGACCTAAGCCGAATACAACTTGACCCGACAAATCAAACCCGAGCAAGTAAATAATCGATTTGACCCGAACCGACCCGACCCGATAATAATCCGACTCGTCCTGACCCGATAGGCCAAATTGACCCAATTTAAACTGAATCGATAAGTACCGACTCGCAATAAATCAACCCAAAACTGATTAGTGGACCCGAATCAACAGCCATGCCTCTATCTAGGAGGAGTAAGGTGAATTGATGTGGCTCCGTTTTTACAAGTAGCACATTATCTTCGTGGCTTAGGTGCCCTCTTTGGTGCAATGGTGCCGCTTACGATGAGCCCATTAACAACTAGTGTTCCAGGCTTAGGCTGTCATCGTCGATGTCCCTTTGTGTAACCCATTGCAATGGCCCATATCTTTATTTTAGAACATCTAATATACACCAGATGACCAGAGTACATATGGAATTACGTGTACCTAAATATTTTTTTTTTACTCATTTACTAAATTTTTGCTCACTGGAATTTAAATATGCAAAAAATATAGTCTTTTTTCCTTATTTTTTTCTTACCTCCCATCATCCTCCCCCTTTCATTTTTCCTCTGTAAATTTTCTTGAATGCTCCTATTTTATTACTATTCCATACTAAATAATGTGTTTTCCATTATAAACTTTTTAATTGAAAAATATATCTCACAAACCAAATGCCACGATAATATAATTACCTGAAAATAGATAAAATCTTGCTGAAGTAGCTGGGCACTAGAGTTGAGATATCACCCTGCAAAAGGAAATGCAAAATATGGGCAAACTTAACCTAAAGTCCTAGAGAAGTAGGCAGTGTCATTTCTATATCACCCTGCAAAAAGTTATTTGATCTTGTTTGTTAGCTACGAAAACACAACTAAGGATATGCAAAATGTGGGCATACTTAACCTAAAGTCCTAAAGAAGTAGGCAGTGTCATTTCGTTATCACCCTGCACATAGCTAATTCATCTTATTTGCAGATGCAGAATTATATTTGTAGGGAAGCCAAAGCCCAAAGGTATTAATACAGATTGTACGCAAGTTGACAACTCAATACAATTGGAGACTCTTCTCAATGGGTCAAATGATGTTTAGCTTTCCACTGCCTTGCTACTTCTCGTTCCCCAATTTACTTTCTGCCTTGTGCAGTTGTGCATGCACAACGCAGTTACACAGTAGCACAGTACACTACCGTGTTGAACGAGGGATTTATTGACCAGCATATATGATTACCCTATCTGTTCTTTTACTTTTTTTCTCTGTTTCTATTTAAATCTTAAACTAAGTTACTTCTATTTTCCTACTTTTATACGTATTCTGTTTAAAGTAAATAAAAAATACTAAAAAAAAATACTTTCGATCCAAAAAAAAAAAAAAAAAGTGTCTTGAGTAATCAGTACAGGTGCTCTCAGAATTTTCTAGGTTAAACTTTATACTACCTCAAGCTATTAAAAGTTACAATATTTACCATTTTTTGGATATACAATATAAGATGTAATATTTTTACTTTTTTATTTTACCCCTTTTAGTAACTTTTTGGGAAAAGACTTACTACAACTTTTAATTGTTTCTATTCTCTCTATTTTATCATATGCATATCTCCTAAACACCATTACCAAATTTCGCCTAAGAGACCGTATTTTATGTGTTTGTTGCAACTTATACTAACATGAGGTAGTAATATTATTCCCTCCGTTCTTTTTTCCCCTTCACATTTTCCTTATTTGAAAATTTCAAAATGTTGTTCTCAATCATTTGAAATCCTTCTATTTTGGTCTAATATTGTGATCATAAAGTAATGTATACACAAGTCCCTACTCCCTACTTAAAGTGACCCTTCAATATAACAAAAGTTAACCCTCAATACAACATATGCCAATCTTTATCAACTTTGAAGAGATAGCATGTGTTATATTAAAGAGTCACTTTTACTAGAGATAAAATAACTCTATTGTATCCCATATATATATATATATATATATATATATATATATATATATATATATATATATAATACTTTGTGATTGTGATTGAGTAAATTTTTTTTAATTGTTTAATGCCATAAATTTTAGAAATTCCACTATTTATTTAATTATCAATCAACTTGTATAATTTTTTTTATAATAAAATCTAATCTTATTTTTTTAATTAATTTAAATTATTTTTATAGAATCTTAATAATATTAATATTCTCTTAGTTTCTTTCTAAATTTCAAATAGAAACAAAAAAAAAAAAATTATCCGTAGAAAGTAACACAATATTTGGGACAAGTTCTTATATAATTGTAAAATATCTAGTATTATACACATTGGGTGTGATGTTAGTAATAATGTTCAATAAATGAAGAGTGTAAAGATGAGCATAGACATGTCGATGGTGGGAGTCGATCACTAAGAGTGCAATAGTAACAAACATCAGTAGGGTACAACAAAATAGGATTGAGACAGTGGGCACACCAATTACAGAATAAAGCTGGCAGTGTAATATTTTTCACCCTGCAAAATTATTTTTTTTCAAGTTATTTGCAAATTTTAGTACGTGCAAAGATGCAATACAACTACACTATTAATGTTGGGAATCCAAAAGGGTTTATTACTAGACTTTCTACGCAAGTTGACAACTCAATAGATTCATTGCTACATACTCTCATCTCTTTCGATATAATCCTTACACGTACCTTTCTTCGATTTAAACCCTTCCATAGGCTCATATGCCCTACTCTATCCCTCTGCTCCCTATTGTGTAAGTCCAAATTACTCAATAATATACCATGTAACTGTCTATTCCTTTATTTTTGTTTTATTTTTATTTTATTAAAGTCTAAAAGATTTTACTATAAATTATATTATAAGAAATAACAAATAATATATTTAAATGGAATTTTGTTGGATATACTTTCATGAAATTTTTTTAATATCAAGCTTGCATAAAATTTTTGTCATATGAATTTGGACATAAAAGTGATTTAAGTTATATTTTAGAGATCGTAAAAATTAAATAGGGTAGAAAAATTTGGGATAGAGAAAACACAATCCATAGGTATGAACATACCAATCTACCATCTTGATTCCATTTCACCTTTGGCATTAGAGATGGCCACGGGGTCGGTCAGGCGCGCTGGGCCGGGCTAGGGAAATGGATAATCGGGGTCGGACCGGTCCTTGGGGCGGCCCGATTCGGTTTCGGACTGGGCTTTGGGGGTGATTCGTACTGAATCGAACCGATTCACGAACCGAATCGAACCGAATTAGCGAATCAAATCGAATTGACGAATCAAATCAGAATAAATTTGGTATCGAATCAGAATGAATTCACGAATCGAATGAAACGAATTGAATCAAATCGAATTGAAACAAATCAAAACGAATTACATATAAACACATTTGCAAATTAGAATAAAGAAACTATTTCGAATGTAAATAAACATTTATAATGCACTCGTAATGACATTTTTGTAAAATTTTAAATACGGTCGTATTTTTATTTTTTTCCTTGATAATTATGTATTATTAAATTAATTACGCATATTCACCTAATTTCATATTTACGTATTATTAAACCAAATAAACTAAATAAACTAATTAACCTATTATTAAAGAAATTAGGTATTATTAAACTAATTAACGTAATTAGCTAATTACATATTTACTTATAATCCATTATCATATTAATTTATTTTAATTAAACATGTTTTGGGGGTGGGGGAAAAAAGAAAGGACTTGTACTTAATTTAGAAAATCAAAATTTAATTAAATAATTAAATAATAATTAAATATTGATTTTCAAAATTAAGTTACCTACATATCATGAAGGAATCAAAGCCTACGTAGTTCTATTACGTACCTCGAGGAGTGCATAGCCTAACTAGGGACAATCTCCGAACCTCCTTCACCTGTTGGTTTGTCGCTTGATTTGCTCGTGTCCATCATCATCCAAGGATCGACTTCGTCGTTGTCGTCCTCCCTCAATCCTTGGGTCATACAGTCCGCAAGATCCCAATCTTTCTTACTTATGCATATTTCTATGCTCTCCGGAGATAAGCGGAATCTCTTCTCATCCAGTACTCTTCTACCTGCACTAAAAGCAGACTCGGAAGCAATAGATGAGGCAGGAATTGCAAGGATATCCTTTGCAATTCTCGTCAGAACGGGAAATTGCCGTTCGTGATCGCGCCACCACTTATTAATTGAAAACTTTTTATCGTTTTCATGTTGGTAAGAAAGATATTCGTTAATATTATAAAGTGAAGAAGATGAAGAATAAGCTGATGTTTTTAGGTTTTTTAAAAATTCTACTAAGTGTTGGCACAAATCATGTACCGGAACTTACACTAGACAGCGATAAATGCTGGGAAAGTGCATAAATAGAAGCATAATAATCATATAAATTAAACTAGATAAAATATTTTTACATTTTTTATATAGGCATTGACGTCGTATTGTAAACCTAGAGTGTTATAGTAAAATTCTAACACGTTTCTAAACCCAAAGCCTTAACCCTGAGATCAAGAATAGCAGCTATACCATATATGACGGGGATCACTAAAGTAAGAGTACCATTTACTTAGCATAATAGTAAGTACATCACTAATTTGGATGATGTTGAAATGCTCGCTAAGAGTGTTAACTACGCTAACACACTCTAATATAACTAAATGAATTTTAGGGTCGTAAACATATAAGAAAAATTTTGTTGCATGATCAAAGACTGCTAAAATATTACGAATGAAAATAGCGGTAGCCCAATGGAAATCACTAATAAGTTCATAAGGAGTCTCTTGGGTTTTGTTATAAAGAATGGTCAAAACCTCACGGTATTTAATGACATCATTTGACAATGTATATGTTGAGTTCCAACGGGTCGGTGTATCGAGACTCCATTGTCTCTTCTTAAGGCCTCTTTCCTTACATAAGGCCATATACTTTTTTCTAACTGATGCGGTAATTCTAATTCATTTGATTACACTCCTAATGGGGTTAAGCAAGTCGCTTAACTCAGCTAAACCTTCTTGAACCGAGAGGTTCATAATATGAGCACAACAACGAACATGTAAAAGCTCTCCACTGTTCAACAATTTTAAGCTAGGTTAAGATATTAAATATTCTATACATTTTGTATTTGCTGAAGCATTATCTAAGGAAAAGGAAAAAACTTTATCAAGCAAGTGAAAGGTCTTAAGGCATTCTATTATTCTTACATTAAGGTTGTAACCAGTATGTCTCTCCTACATAGCAGCAAAACAAATTATACGTTTTTAAATATACCACTCATCATCTTTCCAATGGGCGGTTACACAAAGAAAATGTTCACTAAAACAAAAGGTCTATGTATCACTAGTAAGACTAATACGACTGTTAAAAGTGCGAAACATTTCTATTAAACTACTTCTATATTTGTAACAAGCAGTTTGAGTATGGCGTTTAAGTGTGTCTGGACACGTCTATAAGCGGGTTGTAAAGAGAATGTTCGAAGTTCGAACTCTCATCATGGTTAAACGGTAATTCGTCCGCAATTATAAAGTTGGCTAATTCATCAATCATCCTATCCCTGTTATACATAAAAGGCATACCTCGTCCGGGTATGGAACCCATATACCCGTGTAGTTGTGTCTGACTTGACGATTCATTCTGCTGCGCCTACGGATTCAGGTGCTTCTAGGTTGATTCCGTATACTCTGGTCAAGTGACGGAATAATGTCCCCATCCCATAACCGGCTTTCCATGAATACGAAGATATTGACTTCTTCCCTTGTTGCTTGCATATCAAGCAATAACACATGAATTTCTTCCCTTTGAAAGTAGCATCGGTCATTGGAACCTTCTCGAAATATAGCCATACAAATGAAGATTTCTTTCTACAGTGAGTGGACTCGGGTACTCCACCTTCACCATCGTCTTCACCTTCATTTCATATCAAGTTAAGTAAAAAACTAACGTTATTAGTTCATTAACTAACTAATTAATATAATTAACCTAATATAACATAATCAAATAATGTAACTAATCTAACACAACTAATTAATTTAACTTAAACATTATCAACAAATCTAACATAACTAATCTTAACATAACATAATCAACTAATCTAACTAACTTAATCAATTTAACTTCAACATTATCAACTAATTAAACATCAACAACTTAATATAACATAATCAAGTAATCTAACATAACTAATCAATTTAACTAATCTTAACATAACATAATCAAGTAATCTAATATAACTTATTAATTTAACTAAACTTAACATAACATAATAAAGTAATCTAACATAACTAATCAATTTAACTTAAATCAATTTACTTAAACTAATCGAACAAAATTAATCAGTTTACTTAAATCAATTTATTATCATCTAATTAAACTAATCTAATTAAGTAAACTAATTAAACTAATCTAACTAAACTAATCAACTTAACTTAAATCAATTTACTTAAACTACTATAACTAAATTAATCAATTTACTTAAATCAATTTACTTAAATTCAATTAATTAAACTAAATAAACTAATCAATTTACTTAAACTAACATCATCAACTTAATATAACATAATCAATTTAAATTAATTTACTTAAATTAATTAAACTAATCAAACTAAATTAATCAATTTAACTAAATTAATCAATTTACTTAAACTAATTAAACTAATATAAATTAATCAACTTATTTATCATTATCAACCTAATGTGCTTAATCTAACATCATCAACTATTCAACTAATTCAACAATATCAACATAATTCACCTAATTACCATAATCAACTAATTAAACTATTTAAGATAATGAATTTTATTAAACAAATTGAACTAATTTAACTAAATATACTTAATTATCATCACTAACATAATATACATAATTAAACATAATTACATAATCAACATATTATCATCGACTAATCTAACATTATCATGTAATTAAATATTATAAACTTAATAATCTATCTAATTAAGCTAACTAGTTTTCATATTAACATTATTTAATTAGAAGTTTAAGAGTTACCTTGACCAGTAAAAGAAGGTGGGCGCATCTCCGAATTTGGAGTTTGAGGAACTTGAACAGTAGGAGTATCGAAAAGTTGTTGCTCCAGGTTTTGAGCAAAATCCACGGTATCATCGGACGAGCTGCTAATGCTGAGTCTACCTCTTGAAGCCATTTCTTTTATGAAATGTAGTAGTAAACAATTAATTTAAGAATAATAAACCAACTAATTAAGATAACTAATGAAGATTAAGAGAGTAATTAAGAAGAAGATTAGTACTAATAAGTAAACTAATTGTATTTAGTTGTAATTGATAGATTGAGAGTATGAGATTTTGAGAGAGTTTGTGTGGATTGAAGAAATCGAATTTCTCGGTTTATATAGGTACATCATCAATGGCTAGTTGCAACAGTTAAAAACGACTATTTTTAACCGAATCATCAGGTCCAGGCTGATGGGCTGGACGGGTCCGAATGAGTGGGCCGGTCAGGTTCGAATTGTGGGCCGAATCGTATTTTTTCATGAACCGAATTGAATAGGATTAGAGTTAGAAATTCGAGATTCGTATTCAACCCACTAAGGAACCGGGCCGAGTTGGGGCTAGGCCGGACTGAACCGGCCTAGTGGCCATCTCTACTTGGCATCCTGTAAATAATGTCAATTCAATACAATTATACAGTTGTATGGGGATTTTTTTTGTACTCACGCTTCCGACATTTTGGATGGGGATGTTTTTTTCTAAAAGAAGAACAACTTTGTATGGTTTTATTGCCGAGTAAGTACCAAATCAAAACTGATACTTTCCAAATTTCTTTATTACTATTTTTATATTCGTATCATTAATTTTTTTTTCTTTAAAGAATGGCTCCATTTGGAACAAGCACTAATTGTTATATGACTTGGAAGGAATTCGAAAACATATTTGCTTTATACTTAATACATGATACATCCTCTTTTAAGTTGTACAAAGATATGCTAGCTCCGTTTCCAAAAAATTGCTAATATTCTATTATAAATTGTCTAAAAAATTGTCTATTTTTCTTTTTGAGTAAGGTAAACCAATAACTAATCACTTTACTCTCATAGCAAAAATATATAATCTCGCCAAATTTCTCTCATTATTATCCCAGCTAAAAATAATAAATTAGATTAATGTAAATAGAACAAATAAATAGGAATTGAAGGAGTAATATAAGATAGATATTTAACTTGCTCCCAGTTAAAAAACACAACCAAATATTTCTTTGCTAAATAATACTTAGATTTATCATCGAGTAAGGGCAAAGAGAACCGATAAACTTGGAAATTGGTATGTAAAAGATATAAGACTGAACTTACAATATCAATAAGAAATAGCGAGTGTCCAATTTTATGTGAATTTCAGGTAATTTCACGTGACATAATAAGTATTACCTTATTTTAGGCAATGAAGTATTACATATTAAAGCATGCAAAATTCCATAAACATTTTTGCCTACAGTCACAACTTACCAAAAAAAAAAAAACCTTACAGGCATACCCATGAGCAAGTAATGATATCATGTTTTGGCAGATCAATCAAGATAATGAGCTAAAGCAACAGAGCACAGATCTACTTGCCTGTTTTCCATTAATCTACAGGCTAAACTAGCTAATCTTGCTTCCACTAGATAAAAGAACAAGCATAGTCAGTCAGCAATAGAACATAGACTTCCTTACATTTTCCGTAATCTTGGGCAGTGGAGTTGCCTTTGGAGGACCAACCCGAGTAGTAGAAGCTCCGCCCTTGGTAAAACTCACAGACTCCAACCTTTCAAGGTACAGTCTGCCCCTATATGCAGCAAGATGGGCATAATAAGCTGGGGGTACGATAGATATTGGTTTAGTACACCTTACGAACGTGAAGCATAAGCTGTACACTAACTTCTGAAACTCATCGGAAGTGAATTTGGTTTCATCCCACAGTACATGATAGTGTGCTGGCCGACTTGTTCCCTTGACTCCCCAGTGACTGCACAGATAGAAATCGAATTCTCTTGGATGAGTTATCACTGTGTCTACAACCGTCCCAGGAGGGATGTTTTCATCATAGAATTGTGAGCAATTCGGATCACTTTCATCAGGGAACAACCTTGTATGGTGCCGCTTCTGCACCACTGCAAACGTGATTAGCGGTTTATAATCTGGAAATCTGTCACATCCCGCTCTTATTGATTGCAGTTCTTCTTTTAGGACTTTATAGAACTGTGTCTCGCTAACTCCATCTCGGAAGAATATTATTCTTTTAGGGAGACTCTTCACCTCTTGGCGAAAATCACCTAGAATCTCACTTACCATTACTCCAAGATCTTCGATGATCTCCTGGCGGTGTGTTTGGGATCCGATTCTTGATACGTACCTGTTTGCCGAAGGCCAGTTTGTGCTGCCAACAACAGCCACAACACTAGGACTACTGTCGTCGAGAGGGTGTGGGTGAGTGACATCAGCTCCCATAAAGATTATTGGCTCGTCATGTGTGAGAAGTCGGGGGATTTGAGAGGGCAGCGAGTTGAACAGTGCAACTGTGGATCCACCAACTTTGGCATTGATCTTGAGAGCCATATTTGTCAAGAATTGGGAATTCAATTTACCAAGGTTCGAGTACAGGCAGCATTGGCTTACTAGCCCAACTCGGGTTTCAGCAATTCTTTTCAAATCTGCATATCCTTTATGTTTCTTCTCCATTAAGCACAGAAGGAGCTGTAGATTATTTGATGCTGCACTTTTAATTTTCTTTAGTTTACTTTCCAAGAGGGTGACATTGTTCAAGACATGGATGGGCTCAAACTGTGGGGTGATTATGGTGGATCTGTTGAGAAGGACGCCCATCTGCTCACACTTCAAACACAACTGGCTTATGAATTTTGGGATAATAGACTTTTGATCAGGATTTCCACTGAAACTAATCAATGCCCAACTATCAATTCTCGTCCCTTCAACTACATGCCCACCCAAAAGGCTCCATTGACGATCAATGCCAGAAGGAAGTACATCATTTACAAGTCCTTTATCTCCGAGTTTCAACTTAGGAGGTCTAAGAACTCTTCCATTCAACCGTGTCATTTCATTTGAAACCTGTAGTTTGAACTCTTCTCCTTGGTTGCCACTACAAGGAATAACCAAAAAAAAAAAAAAACAATGTAACAACTGTATGATATGCTTGTTAAAGAAAATTGGTGGTTTGTTATGATAACTTCAACTGATAATGCCTTAATTAATTACCTTGTTGGTCCAACCGGTCCATTAATGACTCCATTGATAATTGCTCTTCGTTCTCTTGGTTTCTGACATCCCATCTTCATTATTCTTGCAGTTTGATCATCTGAGAGTTTTCCGAGAAATTTCTGTCCTTCACAAATCATGCAAAGCTCCATTGGAAGGTAACATGGCTTTCTCCTACTGATCTGTAAACAAGGAAGATTCCTGTATTGAATATCATAATCATAATGATCCTTAAAGTAATCTACAAGCTTCAATCTACTTCCATCCCTGTCTTCAAACCAGAGCTTTTCAGTAACTTCCTCAGTCAAGCTATGAAACCGATATTTCTGAACAGAATTTCTATGAGAAACGAAGACATTCAAGTTCTTCAATTCCTTCTCGATTTCCTTCCTCTCCTTCATTGTCAAACTCCTATCCTTCCTCTCAGGTAAATCGTTCAAAAACTTAAGCCGCTTTTGCAAAAACTGGACGACTCCAATACTCTCATGAAACGCTGTCACTGAAAAATCCACATTCAATGCAAGGCCTTGTTGTGTTGGCCTAAGACTTTGGAAAAAACCTCTTAGTCCAACAGCTCCTCCTCCAATTTCCCTACTCCCTCCCATCGAATTCGAATACATGGACCTTCCTAAAGCAATACATTTCTCATTAGGAGATTCCCTCAGAACAACATCCAAAGCATGGAGATACTCCTGAGGAAGCGGTACACAATCTTCTCCCTCTTTGCTTAAGAATCTCTTCAAGTCCTTACCATCTAATTTCGATACAAGATTAACGTTGATCCTAAACACCTTAACCTTCTGCTCAACTTCTTCCTTAGCATCGCCTTCTAAACATGGCTTGCCATTGACACCAACCGGGAGATCAACAAAAAACTCGAGCCTATTGCTTCGAAACTCAACAGGACTATACAAATTCTTTCTACCATCAAAAGCAGGAGAAGCATCACAAAGCATAGATGAATTTTCCTCAACAAATTTCTTCTTAATCACTCTTGCTACTTCCTTGGGAGGATTAGGAGAAATATCGACATTGTAGTGGTAAATCAGATGACATGGGTCGAATTTTACTCGAAAATGGTTAGCAAGAAGAGAAATAACTTGGCCTTCCACTCCACCATTATCCGGCCTATTACACTTCTTCTTAATGTTAAGTACACTAAGTTGTTGTCCAAGCTGCTCATCAACTGTTTAATTAATTCAATTTGCATGATTAGTTATTGCTAATGCTAAACAGACAATTCTTTGTAAAAAAAAAAGAAGCAATCAAATGTGCATCAAACTCAACTTCAAGCATGCTCATTAAAAATGCTGTCCTGTATTCAACAGTATTCCCTCCCTTCAGAAGTAGTTGTCACATTATTGGTTTAAGCTGCACTATCAACATAACAAACCAAACAATATACTCCATACTAAAGCATTCCCTCCCTTCCTTTAAATTTAGTTGTCACGTTATTCTTCGAAATTAGTTGTCACATTATCCGTTTAAGTTACACTATCAACGTGAGAAAGTAACACTCTTTTTCAAATAAACAGTAACACACAAAAGAAAGAGTGCTGTTTCCGCACATCTATATTCAACCATTTGAATATCTTCAAAAAAGGCTGTTCTTTTTTGTTCCCATTCCATAGAAAAGTTATAGCCCAAAAAACACAAATGGAAAAATAATAAAAACCAACAAATAGAGTGATTGATTACCTTTTGAATTAACGGGTGAAAGTGGGATTAATCTGTCATTATGAGAGGAGGTGGCAGATTTATGGGGTTCAAAAGAAGGTTTAGGAAGATGGGTTTTAGGCCTGAACTTCTGGTTTTGTTGCAATGGTAATATAGGTAATGGAAGGATTCCTTGGTAGTTCTGCTGCTGCTGCTGCTGAAGGTTTTGATAAAAAAATCCAATAAACCTATTAAAATTATTACTATGGTGCAAATGGAACAGGTTGTTGTTATTATAATAATGATAATTACGAAGATAATTATTATTATAATAAGGAAGAATGGCATGTTGATTATGGAACTGATAATGATGGCTATGATGATGATGATGATGATGATGGTTGTTTCTCCTGTTTTGAGGAGTATGACTTCTATTTGGGCTGGAATCTTCAGTTTCTTCCATAACTAAGTTGAGTGAAAGAAAAGTTCGTATGAGAAATAAAAAAGATGGGGTTTTAATGGGAAGTTGAGAAATAAAAATGGGTCTGAATTATTTCCAAGTGAACATAGAAAAAGGAGAAACTGTTGTGTTATTGAAGAGGGACAGTGACTGGTCTTGGGAGTTTAAGGAGTTGTAGTTCTTTATGTCTTGGTTTGGAATGACAGTAAAAGTTAAGGAGAGTGAATCTAAAGAGGGTAAAAAAAAAAAGAGGTAAGTTTATGAGGTTCACCTTGAAATGGGGGGAAAGGGAAATAGGTCAATGTGCCCTTTATTTGTGGAGGTATGCAATTTGTTGTGTATGAGAACAACTCTGTGGCACTGTTCCCTTTGCCATTTACTCATGGGATTTGTATTCACTTATCTAGGAGTTGCTATCTTTTAACTTCTTTTTTGTCCTTTGATTATTTATTTATTTATTTGTTTGAGGGATACTTGTATTGAGCACATTTAAACTCCAAATAAATTTTCTTTATTACTTCTTTCGTTTCTTTTTATTTGTCACATTTAATTTGCATTTTGCATATTTTTTGAAGTACGTGTTATAGTCATAATATTTATATATAAGTATTATTGAAAAATATAAAATTTTTGTAATAAAAAATTATAATTTAAAATAAATCTAACAAGATCTCACGTGGATATATTTTAACTTATATTTATTAACGAAAAATCATATTTAAGTTTCACATTTCTCAAATGAAATATTCCAAAGAATTATATTAAAGTTCATCGGTGGATTCAAACTAAAAAAAATCCCATATAAAAACAAAAGTTGTAGTTTTTTAATAAATTAAAAATACGCATTTTAAGATATGTTATTATATATAAAAATAAGGTGTTGTGGTCTCTCAATTATATTTTAATATCGGGTACAACAAATCAATAATGTATATTGTCAACCAAACTATGATATTCATGAAAAAAATCTCACTCGAATATATTATTTGTTATAATATAATTAGAACTTTCGGCATAGACCGACTTCTACAATTAGGCAAAGGTAGTTAAATTTTTCAAAGAACAAAACAAAATAAAATCAGCAACCTTGGTGAATAGTTGAAGAGACTTTGTTTACTACGGGGTGTTTCTGTTCTTTTAACAATCTTTCACTCAGTACTTTGAGCATCATTGTTTTGCTGCTACTACACACCCAATTATTGATAAATTTCATGAATGTTCACACCCCCTTGAAAATATCTAGAATACCATGATTAGTATAGACACATAGTTATCCATCCATCCATCCATCATTAAGGGGCTTTGAAACATCCTTATGTTAATTATTTTCTTTTGTGGTATGCCTGCTATTCCAAACACTTTTGATTTTGAAATCGCATCAATTACATAACTTTAGTTAGGTTGATAATATTTAATTTGATTTATGTGAATTAAATCATGCAAATTCAACCTAGTTCAAACTTAGAGCCCAATGTAAGTAAATCAAACCTTTAATTCTTTTTTTCTTTCTAGTTTTCCCGTTTTTTGAAGATAGAAATAAAAAATGAAAAATTGTGAGCTACTCCCTCTATTTCATTTGTCGTACCTTGTTAGTCCCATAAAAAATTTCTCGCTTACACTTTACGTGGCGATCCTCACTATTCATTTGTTTAATTATTCGAGTCTTTCGCTTTGATTAAAAAAAATAAGATAAAATACACTATCTTACTTTTCTATTCACCTATATTCAATATAACATCACTAAATCTTTTAAAATTATGTGCCTAGAACAATGGGAAGTTTTTGTGAGGAAAGAGGGAGCAGCTTGAATTTTGTCTTCTTATTTTTGAATCTCAATTCATTTATTTAGCAAAGCAAAGCTAGACATAAAGGGAAAACTAGGAAGATTATTATTTTATTTTATTTTTTGAAAAAAAATCAGAATTTCATTACAAATACAAGTCTAATCAAGAATGAGAACATTCTATTCTACATAAATGAGGGCATAGTTTGAATAACATGACATAATATAGATATACCATTTATATGTAGCTACCTTTAGTGACACAAGCATATGGTTGTAATAATTATCATATGGACTCTTCGCTTTATAGATAGCTTTCATAAAATCAATAAAACATACTAATGATCCTATAAAGTGCTAATTATGTAAATTAATATGATAATTAGGTAGCAGATATTTTCCAAAGATGACCATATTATATATATGTATTTAGTCTTGGAATAAGAAAAAAACAAAAATCCTGGTCACAAGATGACCTTTTTTCAGCCCCACATAGGCACCACTTTTTTTTTATTTTTTTATTTTTTTATTATCAACATCCATGTTTAAGGGGGCCATTTATCCACTTCAAAAAGGTTGGTAGGTCAAAAGAGTTTTTGTTTTTTCTTTTTTTCCAACAAATTTAAATAATGATTATACATGTAGTGTTACAAATGTGGTCAAGAGACAATATGCTTTTATATATTCATTTGACTAATAATTTGTGTTGCACCATATAATCTGATTATCCTATTGTCTTTAGTTTAAGAAATCATTTGTATAGACGAGTATATGCTTTCTTTTGAATTTTTATTGGGGAGGGGGTGTTGGGTTTGG
Organism: Dysphania ambrosioides; assembly: GCA_026401315.1. Lineage (NCBI taxonomy): Eukaryota > Viridiplantae > Streptophyta > Magnoliopsida > Caryophyllales > Amaranthaceae > Dysphania > Dysphania ambrosioides. The sequence continues at coordinate 5,553,227 of CM048660.1, read as the reverse complement.
TGTATAAGATTTTTGCAAAATGAAAATGGACAAGTTCTTCAGCTAATATTGGATGGGTCATAATATATGTGTCCAATGAGCCCAACTTCCAAGCTAATGGATTTTTAAGAAGTTGTTTTTTCGTAAAGACCTATTTCGTAGATGATAATAAGTGATGGTAATGGTAATATTGTACGGAAAATCTTATGTTAATGTCTATGATAATGAGATTTCAGATATATCTTATTCTTCGTAAATGTTCATCACCATTCATTATATATTTTAGAGGTGTTACAAAAATAATTTAAGGAAATCATTAAGTTGGAAATAGAGTCCTATTACATTGGTAATCAATACGAAGTATAAGGTTTCTCTATAAATCATTTCCTACATTTGTAATCACTTACCTAAAAATCATAATGGTAGAAGTCAACCCGTTCAAATCATATTTACTTGTTCTCTACTTCGAGCAACTGTTGGATGAGACTTCTTCGCACAAATTTATCATAAAACTTCAACATGCACTCATAAATTAAAGAAGGGCTACTTGATTTCACAACGAGTTATTAGCAATTTGCGTCATACAAGATTTGTATTTTATAGCATTGTCAACCAAACTCTTGTGCAGTACTACATTCGTCTTTTTTTTTTTTGCCCTATTTTCATTTAAGGAATCAAAAAAGTCATGTTATAAGTAATAATATATTTAAGTGAAAACTTATTAGATGAATTTCAAATGTAAATTATTTAATATCAAATTTTCATAATTTTTTGTATTACTATTTTAAAGATAAAAATGTTTTAAATTATGCCTTAAAAACCGTAAAAAATTAAATGAGACGTAAAATCAAAGTAGGAATTAACATCCTTTGACATCAAATTTCCTACGACTTTGGATAGCAATAAAAGTGCTCATAAATTCAGGTAAAGGCCTCTTTATTGGAGATATGAAGTTCTTTTCAGAGCTCAAACTTTACTAGCCATAATGCAAGTGCATCTCTTTTTCCTGTAAAAAAGAGAATATAAAGAAAGCATAAAGCAGCCAAAAGTTATGAAACCTGACTTACTTTCACCTGGCAGTAGAAGGTTACAGAATCTGACATAAAATCTCTTCAATGATTCTCAGTTAAAGTGGAATCTGGTGTTTGATCCGTCCCTGATCTGTTTCAACTTCTGATGTGCCAAGGCAGCAATATAAAGCCTTATTTATGCAATATAAGGATCATATTTCACTATTATTCACAAAAGGTATAACATAAAGATACCCAAATGTTTCAGTGTTTCTGTACAATTGTCCAATTACACATGAATCTTTTAATTTACAGCAAACTAAATAATATATTGACCTTTTTCTTGGTAATGTAATGTATACAACCTACCACAGTACCACATCTTCCTGTGTGAGTGTGGAACTCATGAGCTCCGCTCACATGCTCTTGACATTTTTTTCCCCCTATATGATCAGCATAAATACCCAAAAAATCGCTACATACAAATACAAAGCCATAGTTTTGATGGTTCACACAGCACCGCTGCTTGCCGATATCTACAAAAACATAAACGAGCAGATATGCAATGATATTTATGATGGATCTCCTTTTTAACGGTAGAAATCCCCACTCATTGCCAGGAGATCGCTGAAAAGAGTACACAATTCCTGGTCGATTACAAGATCACACTTTGTATTCAAGCATGTGACAGAAGCGGAGTTATCTGATCATCAGAGATATCGGAGAAACTAGGAACTTCATGACCATCAGAGTTGAATACATGGAAAGGAGATGGCGCAGGGTCCATATAGGCTGTAATCAGCTCAGTAAAGAACTGGGGCATCTGAGGATTATTTGAATCCGCTCTGTCTTTCTTTATCAAACTCTGAATATATAAAACATAGAATGAACAAAAGCATGTCATCAAAAAGATGATAGAACAGAAAAATTATACAAAATTTTAAAGAACAAAAAAAAAAAAAAAAAAAAAAAAATAGAAAAGTAATTAAAGTAGCAGAAATCTCATAAAGTGAAAAGGTTTTTTTCGGTTGGATCAACAAATACTGCCATCCACAATGTTTGCTAGATATTATAAGGTTGCCCACCAAGAGTCCCAGATCGGGAGGAACATTCATGGCATAAGTTATAATGAAAATAAGGCTGAGAAATAGGTCACCAAACTTCTGATTCTATAATAAGAATAAGGTCGACATGGATTTATACAAAAAGACCATCAATCACAACAGTATGACAGGTAAATAAGTAAGGTCTCTGCATCCATTTGGGACTCTTGTCAATATGAATAACATCTTCCTTAATTTTAGAAAATAGGTTGGTTTGAGCCTGCCCTACAGGTGGATCCTCTTTCACTAGGGTGAGGCTTGATCTATTGTCCCAGGGAGAGCATGAAACCCTCTATGAATCTTGGCAACTGTTTAAGAGTGTCACGCCAATATTTCAAAACAATGTAAATGTGACACACTATACTGATGCATGTTCAAAGGCATGTTTATTAATTTAGCTAAGTGTATGAAATATGTAGCTTCATATATTAACCTGGCCTCCTTCTAACCTCTACCTAAAGAGTAAAGTCTTCCATGTAGCAGTAAATAACTAGTTTTGACAAAAAAGTTATTTCCTAAAAACTTTGCGAGACCCATAGGATCTTCACATCATCACCATATTTCCCACAAATAATCCTCTATACACAACATAGTTCACATATCACAAACCAAAACTACGATCTGTCATGCATCTTTACTTTTTCCATCATTAAAGTTTCTAACACAAGTGTTCCAAAGGAAAAAAAAAGGTATCAGAGCAAGGTCAAAGAGAGGGAAATATCTTCCAACAGCCAGCATGGATCAATGTTAAATGGGTATTGTGTATATTTTAGAACCTTAGTTAAACTTTCTTCACTACTAACATTCCATGATTTCCACCTATTCAAAGAAATATTTACCATCATGTGTTCTTTCTAACAAACACCATGGAACTAACATATGGCAAAAAGAACAGACAGAGTGATTTGTGGGAGTGCAGCCACTATTACCAACTGTTGTGTGAGGATGACCTAGTCCCTAATATTCAAAACCAAAGGAATATAGTAGTTCTATCAATGGGAGCAATACTTTTAGTCACTAGCTGGTGCATTAAAAGCACAAAAAAGGGATGCTGTTTTCCAACCTATGCTTCAAAGAAAGGAGCCAATACCAGAAAACTATTTCGACCAGCAAATTCGAATTTTGGTGAAAAGAATCTCTCATTTCTTATTGATAAAATCTCTGTTTATGGCCAACTTATAACTTCGACTAAGCACTCAGGAGACCAGGAGAGATTGGCACCATTGAGTGGTGAGGGCCAGACGGCATACTGAAAAGCTTATTTTTTGTGGAAAAGACTTAAGTGATAGAAAATCATAACCACTAGTTTTGGAATGTGTGAATACAAGTCTGATCCCTGATGCACAGATGAAAAATATTTCCAGACTATGGGACCAAATTGTGAACAAAAGTGAAGCAACCACACACAAGAGGATGCTAGAGACAAGTACAACAGGTGTTGTCCAAACCACAAGGTATGCAAGAAAGTATAAAATATTCAGGGGAAAAAGTAGCTAGAATCCAAAAGGTACAGTAAGGGGCAGTATATTGAGCATGCACACTAAGGCTACAGGGGTGGAAAATGGAAGGTTCGGCAGTAAACTCTCTACAAATACAAGTAGGACCGGTACCCCTGTAGCAGAATGCTGAACTTAGTTGGAGAAATGTGAAGCTTCACTTGTTTCTCTGATTTATTTATCAGCCTTATCTAATCTGATGGCACTAGAAGTTTGACAGATTTGTCTAAGTCGAATTTTTCTTGGGTGCTTCTTATGGCCAGGTATGCAGGGATCTATAATTTAATACTCTGTATTGAATAATATTTTTGGGAGAAACACTAGTTTTTTGGCCCAAGTTCAGGAAATTACATGTAGTATATATGCACAAATTTGAAATAAAAAAGTTGTCATCATATATGTACAATTAATATCAAAGAAGTCAATGTCAGTCCAACGGGTGATAAAGTTAAAGTTAGTGATAAGTTTTATATGTAACGAAAAATTATAATTAATTTAAGCTAATTACTCTGCACTTTTTAGAGTCCATACCTATTATATAAGATTTAATGGCTATGTATGATTAAATAAAGTAATGATGTGACATAGATAAAATGATAAATCATTTATATTACAAAGGTTATGAGTTCAAATCTTATGAAGACATTTTTTGGATGTGAGAGGATCATTTAAACGTATTCATGTAATGTCCCCATACAAAATTCTACTTGTCATCTTTTAAGGGACATGCCACTCACATGTAGTAGGATAGCATGTAGTTGACTTGGACTTTTAAAGTAGTATAGATATAGATTTTAAGAAAAATAAACAAAACCAAGTACTTTTCTAACAACTCCCTTCTTTTCATAGAGATCTTCCCAATGCTATAGCTATATAGACCAAGGAATAATATTAAGTCAATACAATAATGTCTTTTAAAATAGTTAAACTGAACCTATAAGATAGAGTAAGTAATAATAAAATAGTTATATTTAGTTGCCCAAAAAAGAATAAAGTAGAGACGAGAAAAACTTAATGAAACACCCTTCAACAAAAAGAATAAAGAACTTTGTGAAACATAAGTACATAAATTACTTTTTGGGAATTTCTTACTAATTCATTTAACATTATACACCTGAATACTATAATGTTTATGATTATATTACTTTTGACTCTAAACATTTATTTCAATCAATATCCAAAAACCCTATATCTAGTTGTTTTTTATATTCATTTTCAAAACCTTTTAAGAACGAAAATAAGGCAATAGTTGGTTCAAAAAATTCTTAAATTACCCCATGAGGCACCTAGTAGGCTAGTACCTTAATTTCAATTTTCTAATTTTTTCAAAAATATCTAAGAAATGGTGTATATTAATCTCTAAAATTCAGTAATTTCGAACAATTTTTGACCTAGTAAGGGAACATCTTGAGAAATGTTGACCATGGATTTCATATTAGGACCTAGGAGTAATTGGAATCTACATTTACTTTAAACACCTATTTCAATCAATTTTCTAAACTTTATAATTAGGTTCTAAACTCGTTTTTAGAGCCATTTGAAACCGAATATAAGGAAAATTTCATATATGACCATAGGGGAACCCAATACTTTTTAAAATTTTCAGAATTAATTTTTTTTTTAAAACCAACGTATAGTATAACTTTAACTTTGAACAATTCTGAACAGTGAAGGAACACCTTGTTATTCTTAACATGACCCTTATGCGGTCATATAAGAGCTTAAAAATGATTGGAAACTTTGACACTAAATGCCTAAACATCCATTTCAATCGACTTCTAAAACTTCTATAATTGTTCTAAGAATTTAAGATCGAATAAAGGCAATGATTGGTTCCAAACCATCTTATAAGACCCTAGAAGACACCTATTATCTTCATTTTAAATTTCTAAACTTTTTTTAAAATATTTAAAAAACAATGTATATAACCTTTAAAGTTTAGTAATTATTGTCAACATTGTGAAGAAGCACCTTGAAATGGTTTATTAAGAGTCTTTTTAGGTCAAATTAGGCCCTTTGAGTGATTTGAAATATCTACTTGGATTCTAAACATCCAATTCAACCAATTTTCAAAACTCTCATAGTTGGATCCTAAACTTATTTTTGAGACCGTTCGAAACCAAATATTAGATAATAATTGCTTCAAAACCTCCTTAAAGAAGACACCTTATACCTTTATTTTAATTTCAGACTTTTTTTGAAAATAGCTCAAATTCAATGGATAAAACCTTTAAAATTCGATCATTTTGAATCAGACTTGGTTAGAGAACACAATGATGTGTTTCCCATGGGTCTAATAGGGTCATAAAATGTTTTAAAGGTGCACCTATGTGATGAGTTGACGGACACAAAGTCAAGGTGAGACGACTTCAATGGTGTACTTAAGGCACACTAAGGCATGCCTAGGTGCATTTTAGGTACATCAGTATATATATATATATATATATATTTATATATATATATATATATATATATATATATATATATATATATAAAGTTAAAATAAGAAGGGTACTTAAAATGAGAAGGATAAGAAGACATCTTGGCTCTTTATCTCCTAAATCCAACGAATGATATTTTACGTATACATAGTGATCCTTTTTTAATTCATAGTGACCAAATAATTTTTTTCACTTATAATGACTCTTTTATTGTCAAAGTGACTCTTTCTATTGTTATAGTGATCTTTTTTTTTTTTATTATTATAGTAACTATTTTTTACTTGAAATTTCTAGTGTTATATCTTAACATTTGAAGAGCCAAGATCTCTTCTTATTCTTCTTATTCTTCTTATAGGCACAATAAGGACCCTACCAACTAGTAATGCCTAGAGCTTTTTTAAACTTTGGGTCATATAAGGCCCTATGACTGATTTAAAACATACAATTAGGCTCTAAACGCTCATTTCAATGATTTTCAAAACTCTTATAATTGGATCCTTAACTATTTTTATGGCCTTTTAAACCGAATATATGGAAATGATTCTTTTAAAATCATCTAATATAACTAAAAGAGGCGCCTAATACTTTTATTTCAATTTTGAGGTGTACAATAACCTATGTAGTACCGAGGTTTACACGATAAAATCCAAATTTCTAAAAATAGGTAGGAAAATAAAACAAAATTATAGAAAATTTAAAATCATTCATCCGTAACTACTACAAATTAAAATAAAACAAAATTTCATGTGATAAACTACAAAAAAAAACCAACAAATTTATGAAAATAAAGCACATTATTCTAAGAAATGCAACTTGCTCTCCAATTTTGGCTCATCAAATAAGAGTTCTACCATCTCTAAAAACCCTACATCCTTCATGGAATTAAATGCATCTCCACCAACATCCCACATTTATTCTTCTCATCCTCATATTGTTTGGTGATTCTTGATAACCGACAGAGATTTATATACTTGTAAACCAAATCTTGACCACTGACTAGGATTTAATGAGTTCCTCCTAAGTGAATGAATGAAGGAATATGTACTCCAATTTTGCTCTGCACAAGAGGAAGGGGAGGAAGTGGGTTCCCCTGAAATTGTCGAGGAGCACTAGAGTATGTCGAGGTAGCCAACTCCACCACGATGTGGTGGCAAGTCTGGCAAATACTAGTCAGGTTGAAGGATGTCGTGACCTTGTGGGTCAGGAGTTCAAAAGCAAGAGAATACGAGGTATTGTTATCAACAGAGTGTCAAAGAGAGTCTGAGAATGGGAGGAGTGAGAATTTCGAGGTTGTACCTCCAAGAGAATGGGAGATTAGAAGGAGAGAGGTGTTTGCAATGGCTTTACCTTTAGTTTATTTTATTTTAAATTTGTTCGGTTGTGAACATTTACCTTAAATTTTTGGGTTGTGAACATATTCTTGGAATATGCTTATAAAAAACTATTGGTCTATGAAGGTTTATTTTTAATTTGTTGGGCTTTAATAAAGGGGTAGGTCACATTTAGGCCCAGTTGTAACCAAGACGTACCAAATGACGAACCGGTACCCATTTTTCTTGCCATACCCACTTTTTGAAGACGTTTTGGAGACGTACCCAACCCGTACCAGTACGGAAAAGGGTGGGTTACAGATAAACTCAAGCTTCATAGATGATAATTTTCAAAATTCAATAATTTCGAACCATTTCAGACTTGGTGAAGGAACACCTTGATATGCTTACAATGAGTCTTATATGGTCATATTAGGTCCTATGAGTAAGCGAAAACATATTCTTTAAGGATCGAATATAAGACATTAATTAGTTCTAAACCTTCTTAAATGACCCTAGGAGTTAGCTAATACCTATATTTCCATTGTATAAATTTTTCGAAAATATCTCTAAAACAATGTATGTACCCTTCAAAATTTGTTAATTTCTAAAAATTCAAACCCAACAAGGGACCCTCTTTATATGATTATCATGGGTCTTATAGGGTCATAGGCCCTATGAGTATATTACATACATTGACTCTAAACATCCTTTTCAATCTACATTCTAAACTCATATAATTAAGTCCAAAACTCGTTAACATATGGCAGTGATTGGTTTCAAACCTTTTTATATAATCCTAGGAGGAACCCAATCATGTTTTCAATATCAGAAATTTTTCAAAATTATCTCTACTATGGTGTATCTTTAGAGTTTAGATAATTTTAGATAATTTTAACCCCAATTAGAAAACACCTTAATAAACTTATTATAAGTTCAATAGGATAATGTAAGGCTCTAAAAAAATGATTAAAAACACCTATTTTTGACTCTAATCATCTATCTCAATCAATTTTAAAAACTTTTATAATTGAGTCATAAATTTGTTTTTAGGGTCCTATATAACCATAGGAGGCACATTCAATTACTTCAATTTCAGAAATTTTTCGAAAACATATAAACAACCATGTATTTAGTAAGTTGGCCTGTGATTGAGAAATCTTTTACCTAACTAGGAAAAATTGATGATGTGATAAAAAAATTGATGTATGAAATTTTCTTCAAAAATAGAATATTAAAAGTATAAAAATGAAAAAAAACTAAAATTTATAGAATATTAAGAATTGTGCTAAGAGAAGACATTATTACATTTCACAATGAATTATCAATCATTGATGTTGCATTGGCCTTGTCAAGTTCTAACTATTAATTAAGGGGTCCTGTGTTCAAATCTTTATATCAACAATTTAGGCAAGAGTTTTAAACGATAAGTAGTTGAGGTGTTGTTAAATTTTATTTTGAAATGCTGATAGGAGTTAGTGGGGGCATTATTTTAATTGAATGAGAGTGTGGAACCTTAAATATTGATAGTGGGAACAGATGTGATAAAATATTAGTAGACCCTTGCCAAAATATGAAGTGTGCCATTTAATTTAATTTGGGATACACACAAATAATAAGAGTCATTTGATCTGGGACGGGGAGAGAGTATATTTTATTAGAACAATTTTTACATATTAATATAAATACTTCAATTTTCTAGGTGAAAAGTTGCAAGTGATAACTTGTCAAACAATCCCTCCATAGTCCACTATTAAGATAGAATACAATAGAGGGCGCTTTACACAGACAAACGAGGATGCCAATAACTTAATATGACGTGGAAGAAAACAGCAATTAAGGGGATAACTCACTAGTATTTGAAGGCTAAAAAGGTCACTAGGTAAAATTTAGGTGTTGGGAATACTATCAACTTCCACAACTGATATCAGGAAGATAGCAAGCTTTTCTACTAAGTCAAGATCACAACTGGATTAATGTGACGCCTTTTCCATTAATAATGAAATAGTAAACTAATTGACTTAGGGCAAATTTAAAAACAACAAATATTGCATTGAAGGGCATACCTCAAGAGAGTACGCTGCAAAGTTCGGTAGGAATCGTTTCCGGCAATACTCATTAAACAGAAGAGTAAGTAAAGGAAGAGGGAATATTAATGATGATGCAGACGTAAGCTTCTTCATTGAAAAGATGCCCAGAGCAATAGCATGCATTAGCACCAGCGAAAATATCATGCAATTATGTACTGTAGGCCAGAATTTCCCAGCAGTTTCAAACTTTGGGGTATATACATTTATGAACTGCAAGATATAAGCACAGAACATTAGGTAAAGCTTCATTGTAGTAACAAACACCAAAGAATTTGAGCCACAGATTTCTTACGACTTTTCAAAGTGTCTTGATCTCTTGATTGATGTGAAGAATTGATCAATTGAAGATAAATGCAGACATACAACAGAGAAAACAAAATCTTATGTGTTCAACAAAATGTGTGCCAGTTATTTCCATTCGCATGCAACTTATGTGTTCGATAAATGCCGCTGAAAGGTCTGACAGTATTTTCTATATGCAACTTAAAAATGAAACAGAAACATAGACTACTACAGTAGAGCTAAGCTTGAGCGCTAACTATTTGTTTGAGCCATTAGGGGACAGCAAATTGATCAAGAACGCCTGTACCAAATGGGATGTTTTAATCAGTTAAATTATTAACATTTACAGAATAGTGCCCAAGCATCAGACAAGTAATTTGCTAGAAATTAATCGTTATATTTTTCATTTTATAGGGGCATATTAAGCAAGTTATAAGATTACACAAAATTCCTTCAAAACCCACAATCACATATGGTCTTGCCTCTTTCTCCAATATGGGAGGTATACAGGAAACATGTTGTGGCTCTTCAGTTCTTTGTGAGCTAGTTCATTTTTTCCTATCTAAAAACGTGTGGTACTTCAGAATGAAAATGGGTAAATATACAAGTTATGATAATTATCAGACTTCAATAATGTGCAACAGGAAAGCACATTTTCCTATAGCATATGATAAGTAATCAATTTGAAAGAGGATAAAACTTTTACAAATGAGACTGGCTAATATAAATGTCAATTTAATAATGTACTGTGTTCTTTACAAAAAAAAAAAGCATTTGCTACATTTGACAAGGAAAGATGATGAGATTACCTGATTTTTGAAAATTATATATGCAAGGAGGAAGTATACCAACAAGAAAGGCAAGATGAGTGGAGCCAGGAAAAAGTATGTAATACCCAAAAGTCCAAAAAACAGAACCTTGGGAATCTCCCTGTGATAAAGAATATGTGGAAGGTCAAATTCGTCAGGGGTTGTCCTGGTACAGCAGCAGCATTTTTGTAATAAGCTTTGAATGAATTCAATAATGCATAAGAGATCAGATGATATGCTGGTCCATCCCAAAGTGACGACATAAGCAATAAAGAAAGATGCCTGCAGAAAATACCAGAAAAAGTGTTGAGAAGTTGTTACATGAGAGGGAATTTAGTTATTCCAACACTCAATAGCTCATAACAAGACAAGGTGCTTCCAAAGCTCCCTCACTGTAGAAAGTAAAATGCTAGATAGCAAGATTATTATACCATAAGAGACAGCCAGAAACTTGAACTCATAATATAAGTGAGCACTGTATTTATTTATTTATTTATATTTTTAATAGGCATGTGAAAGTGTCATCCTAGGGTTTTCAAGCTGTTCTTTAAGCGCACAAAAGCAGAGGAAGAAAAGACAAGGCTACCTCTTGCAGGAAATACAATATTCCAGAAAAAAGTTCCCCTCAATGATGAAAACAAGTGGACAGAATAATAAACCTAAGAATGATAAGTATTTTTTCCATAAAGTTTATAACTCGACAGATTCAGTGTGCTAAGGTACTATAATATGAAGTTTGCTCATAAATGACTCGCGAACACAGAAAACAAGTGCTCAAACTTATGGAAAGTAATACTCCAATCATTTATAACCCTGCCTCACTTCTAAGTTTTACTTTTGAGGAGAGAACTGAAGAAAGTTAATATAACAAGTACACTAAGTCAACAATGATACCTCAACATGATTTCAAGTGGGCAGTAATACACTTTGGTATAGTCATGCTGACTGTCTAAAAGAAGAATAAGCCAGGCTTGCCAAGATACAAGAGGGATAGGCAAGCAGCTGAGAAGCTAAGCAGAGCTGTGCAGAGCAACAGCATGTGTTCCGTGTAGAGCTATTCGGATCTAGGCCTTGCCACAGTTTTTTTTTCTGGTACTAGATAGTTAGTCGTTCATGTTTGTAAGGGTTCTTTTTTCTTCAATGATTTTATGAAAGGAATCTGAGGATGTATCATACACCAAATTCCATCCAAGAGGAGAAAAAGACTGGATTTCCCTAATTTCTTTGGGGATATACTGTGCACCCTAATTTTTTGGATTTGGTGCTTTATATTATTGTTGTGAGTGCTTTAGCCATTTGTTCGAATTCCATACATATGATTTCTATGACATCCTCATCCTTCCATAACTCACTATAAATAACAGATGAAGAACATGTTTTCTCCATTCATTTTCTAATCATTTCTTGAAAACACAACCCCGAGAGTCATACATTTCCCATTTTACACACGCCCGGATACTGTCTTTGACCTCTATAAGTATAACTTTCAAAGAAGACCCTTTACCAGTTTTCTCACAGTACATCTTACAGAGTTACAGCTACGACTTTAGCAGCAAACACCTTACTCGATGGAACAAAACATCATAGACAATGGAAATAAAAAATTTCTTAATCCTGCAAGGTGGAAAAAGCCATAAACACCATCATCACCCTGATGCCTCTAAACAAAGTAGATAATAAAACTTCCATAGGAACAAACTCAATAAGATCATTATATAGAATGTGATGCCTTCAATTTTCTTATTCATCTCTTTTCAGACATCCTCCACTCACCATGAAGAATCAAAAACTCCTTGAGTACACAAGGAGGCCTTTGCCTTGTGTTGCCCAGGAAATGTTTGTTTCACATTTCTTCCTTCCATGTAAAGATAACTTGAAAAATCTCTCAAATAGTTTTTCCTTTGCTTTCGAAACCACTTCAGAAGTTCATAGGGCATTATACAGTAATAACCCTAGTGTGACTAGAGGTCTTTTCAGCGAGGCAAGACATTTGCGTGTGTGTAGACACAAACACACCCGCACACAAAGGGTCTATGGCTATTAGATTTTAGGGTCATGAATTTCAGTAGTGAGACACATTTTCTCCATAGACATCAAGGGGGTGCTTTAGTAGTTAAGAGTCCCCCTTCCAATCTATGAGGATGGGGATAGCATTTCTATAGATCACAAACATGAAGATCGATATCAATAATCAAGGCATTCATGTTTAACCATTTATAATATTAGATCTTATGGTTTGCCTTGGCAGAATGCAATTCCAAGTGTGTTAAAAAGAACAGACTGAATATTATAGATAGTTGTTGTTGTTGAACTAGTTGTGATTGTTGTTATCATAATACTCTGAAATTAGTCAAGGATAAATCAAAGAACTCTTTAAGGAAACTATAGACATGAAGGATCACAATCAAATAACCAGAAAAAATATATTTTTTTTTTGGCAAAACCCAGAAATAACATTATTGCATCTGGATATTCACAACAAGTGTACAAGCTCCAACATTCTTGATCCAAAAGCTCTTACCTGCGCCGGAACGCCAATGGCTAAATGTGACGGAATGTTTTTGAGATCAAGGAGAAAAGAAAGCTGGTTGAGAAATGACCCAGAAAGCACATTAGCTAAAAAGATGTTCCATATAATAAACCAAAGGAACTTGTTACAAGCACTTCTTTGTATTTCACTGTAAGATACATGCCCTTGTATTGATGAAAGAAATTCCATAACAGGAGGCACCAGCTTCACAAAAAATTGAAGAATAAGGTTTGGAAGATAGCCTGTAACTATTTGACCGATCATTTTTCTGCAAGAGCACATGCAAAACTTGTCAATTGATGTTGCAACAACTAGCAGCTTCAAGTATGGACCACAAAATGCTCCATACCAGACAAGCAATGTCAGAGTTAAGACAGAAACATCAGGAGTTAAGTCTGTAACTATGTTAGACAGTACTCCGACAAGACTAAAAAAAATACAAGATAAATAATACAAAACTTTTTTATAGCCACAACATAGAATGGTTTATAATAAAATGGGGTTTCATGATGCTGCAGTGCTTCTAAAGTATGACCCAAAGTAAATAAGAATAGAGCCAAGTTCATCTTAAGTGAAAAGTTTTGGGATCCTGATCACTGATGCAGTATTCAAAAGCGACAGAAAAGGCAGTCCATGAAGAATTAAGGAATAAGGATGATAAACATCAATAAAATATTAAGAGCTGACGAAGACAGGAGGACTATTTAGGAAAACTAAGAACTACAAAAAGGACAAGGAGAATAATACCAAATATTCAAAAATTGACAAAAGAATATCCCATAAACTAGCTTTTTTTTAACAGGCTAAACTGCAAGCCTGCATAGTATACCTGTGAAGCACAGGGATAAAAAAAAAGTATAGGGAAATTGAGAAAAATAGATAAGAAATAGAGCTAGAAAAGAACTACTAGCGTTCTCATAATGGAGCATCAAAGTAGTTAACTCGCAACAATTACATCTTCCACCCACCAACATCATCCAGTCCACTTTATGTAACCAACATTATATTGTCAGATAAAAAGAAAAAAAATTGTAAGGGATACAGGGTCAAAACAAAAAGGAGTCCATTCAAGAACAAGCACTCAATTATGGAACTTAAAAGTTGGAAGTAATCATGATAAACCTAGCAATAGCCACATAAAATCATGAGATAACTGTAAAGGCACAATCACTTACGCAGTTAAAATGCTTTTCAAGAAGGGGAACCAGACCACCAGTTGAGACAGATTGGCTAAACTTTGCACAATCACAACTGGAATGAGGAATAGAACAGTCAGAAGTATGCTGGTGACTATTATAACCACTCTAGACATCCATCTTTGCAAGAAAGTTGATTGGAAAAATGGCCAGTATACATCATTTGGCTCAGGAGCTTTCTCCGTTATCCATTCTGTGGGTTTCTCAGATTGTTGCAAATGTGAAGCAATAGCAGCACCAAATCGAGTTCTGAAGAATACAAAAGCAGAACGTACTTCCTTCATCATTGTCAAAAGTAGAAAATAAAGATGTCAGCAACCACAACGACCACCACTACAAGAGAAGATTGTTGATCTTAACTTGTGGGAGATGCCAAGTGAACCTAATAAACAACATCCAATGAAGTTTTCTTTTGAGATATTCTTCAAAGTAATAGAACAATATTATATGAATATAACAGAAAAATAAATGAAGAGGGATTATTAGGTGATTCAGTCGTATACTAGTTGTACCTAAGAAATAGACAAAATACTAGAATGGTTAGGCTAACAGGAACAAGAAAACACTTTAAAGTTACCACGTAGTTCAACTGTTCAAGTTGAGAGATACGAAGTATCATATAAAGCATCAGTGGCAACCCAAGATAAAAGTGTGAAAGCAAGGTCAACATGGAACAACTGATGTATTGTTCCTTCATCCCTAACAATAACATCCAAAACTATGGTCATTGATATGTTTGGCACTCTATCCAAAGGAGTGGCAATGTGGCATCATGAACAGAAGTGAGAAAAAAATAAAAAAAATCACATCCCCATTCTAGCTGCAGTGTTCTCAATAAGTTCAAAAAAAAAATTCTTCAAAGACATTCCCTCCTCCCTAAATGTTCTTGTCCATTCTTAACACTAGTAATGACACATAGTTTTAGGAGATAAGTTGTTGTTTGAAAATAAATTATTATTTAATTGAAAGGTGGATGTGACAGAGTCACAGAAGTTAGTGGGATATTTATTAAACATATTGTCAATCTGTGGGATCCTAACTCCATATTAGTGGTAAGAGAGAGAGAGAGAGAGAGATAAAATATTAGTGGGGTTACAAATAAACAAACAAAGCTAAGCCTGAATCCAAAACACATGGCATCTACTATAAGAGCCAAGAAATCCATCTCACATGATCATACATAAAAGTGTTCTCCATTCTCTCCGATTTAGAGAGTGGGGTTATTTCCAAATAAATGAAAAAAAAAAGAATTAAAGCATACTTATAGGGACAAATGAAAAGAAAAGTTTGAAGAGTATTCTGAAAAGGAGGGAGTAACAATCAAGTCATAATTAGAAGGGATGCACAAAGTCATCCGATGCAAGTTCCTCGTTAAAGCGCCAAAATTTTGCTCGTATCACAATTTCAAAAGCAACCATCTAAAGTGTAATGTTGGCTCATGTCTATGGATTGTACTGAGTTCTTAGTTTTCATTGAAGTCTAATAGGAAGAAGTCTCATTAGTGAAGTTTTTATGCTAATCATAATTCAGCAATGGTCCAATTAAATATCCAATTCAATTAAAATGTGCAAGACCTCTCACGCATTCAAAATTCCCACAAAGCCTTAAGATCATCCCCCAAGTTAACATCCATGAGAAATCTAAAAGAATATGACCACCATATTTCATCCATGGTAGACTCCAATGAGATGACCCATTAGGCCACCTATTACCTTAAGTCTAGGACTCTAGGGAGAGAGAAGTCCGGATTATTGGTCTTAAGCAAACCAAGCCTTAACTCTAGGACTCTAAGGAAGAGTTTTGCTGCAAAGAGTAGGCCACATCAAAACTTGGCATGAAATTCTTAAGAGTCACATTCTCCCAACTAATAAAAGTACTTAAGTTCAAAACTCTCCTTTAGCAGCAGCCAAATGTTTTCAGCCTGAGAGGCAAAACCGAACCATGAGTGACTGGGAATTAAATCAAGAAAAAAAACTTCTCTATGCAGCATAATATACATGCACAATCACTTATCCACAAATAAAGAGACAAAAGGTAGCAGATTCTTGCATAAACAATACACAAATAAGCAAAGATGCATAATGAGGGTCTCAATTTAGAAGGGCGCATACCGATATGGTTCAATTCACGACCACAAAAAAAAATCACCTTTCACCGGATTAAATAGTCAATTCCATGTTACATATAAATGGAAGGTATACTACAACGTAGTTGTTGTTTTAACAAATGAACACTTGAGCTAACATGTGCAATATCTTTTATATACATAAATATCTGTTGTAATCTTGAAGCCAGGGCGACATCTTGCAAATCACAAAATTTTAGCATACTCTTATTAAGTGAACTTATGAGCCAATCCACCAGCAATAACAGCCTTGTATCTCATACTTATCTCCCAAAAAACAAAGTTCCAAACAGAAAATTTTGAGTTCAATCTAGATATCAGAAATGAGTTAAAGTTTGCCATAAACGTACTCCCTCGGTCCCTCAAAGATTTCCCCACCCTCAATGCACTTTATAAAGAGTTGTATCGGGAAACTAGGTAGTTTTGTGCTTTGGCATGTGGGACAGGGATAAAGTAGAGAAAGATCGTGGGGACCTTGTCACCATGATAGGAATTGGGACAATCTTTTAGGGACACGCTAAAAATAAAATTGAGGCAATTTTTTAGGGATAGACTAAAAAGAAAATTGGGGCAATCTTCAGTGACAGAGGAAGTAGCTTCTAAGAACCCACAACTATTTAAAGCAGTACAGGGGCACAAGCTAAGAATAAAACTTTTCCTCTTTCCTTGAGTCCTTGAATGTCCAGTGTACAGTTAACATGCCTATTGTACACATCATATCATCACACATTAGGACCTGATAAATTAACCTTAAAGCAAATTCATGCCTCAATCGCAGCGCGGGTCAAATAATTAGACAAAAAAAACGAATCTAGAAGATTTTTGCCAAATAATACTACCAGCAAATATCAAAGCTTATTGGCAGGCACAGGAATAGGATTATAGTTGTACTTAATGACTTAAAGCTTAAAAAATGAGTTAGCTGATTACATTGTAATTTCATTGAAGCAAGAATAAAACATCATTCTAGGCCTTTGTCATGGATGCATCTAAAATCATGAATAATAATAATAATAATAACAATAATAATAATGAACAAATAATTGTAATAATAATAACAATAATAATTATAATGATGATGATGATGATGGCATACAATAAAAATTTAATAAGAACAGAAGGAAACAAGTATGAGCAGAGACCAATGTGGAATCATATTTCCACAGACACTATACTGAATAAACTATTCACGACATACTTGTTCAGACAAAGAAGCATCAGATTCCTCTCCTATTAAGTTCTCTTCTAGATCCCCCAGCTTATTCTCTAGATAAGACTTGTGCACTCCAAATGAATCATCATATCTGGTGGCAGGTTCTGATTTTACTTGGCTCAGTCTTCTATACAATTTCTTCATGAAATTCTAAGAAGAAAGTTAGGCAAAAATCAGAAATGAAATTTCAAAATAGGCTCATTCAATGAAGCATACAAAATCGATTGGCTTAGAAGAAACATACAAGCACAGTTGATTGCAAGAGATTAGTAATATTTAAAGGACATAATTCACTGTCTCACTGTACAAACTAAGAATGATGGAAGAGAAGAACCTATCCAGCAAAGGTTAATCTTCTAAATATTTATTTGATTTGAACATTTAACTTAGTAGGTGAAAACTGCACACACCTTAGAGAATTGAAACAAAGAAGTTAGCCAAGCATAGGTTAGAAATAATCCAAGACTTACAAAACTAAAATACAAATATTTTTTTCAACAATATCGTACAAGCTACAATAATTGATCAAGATGTCACCCATAGAACAAAATCGGGTGGCTCAAATGGAAAGCAACTACCAGAGTTACCCTTAAGGTTGTTAAAAGGGAAATTCTATGGGACGCCAATTAGACCAACATTATTGCATGGGTTGGAGTGGTGGGCTATCAAGAAGGAGGAAGGAGCATGTTAAGATGATAAATATAGTAGAGACGCGTATATTAAGGTGAATGTGTGAGAACACCTGAAGGGATAAAATTAGAAATATAGATATTCGAAAGAAAGTTGGAGTAGTGAATATAGAGGATAAGTTAAGGGAAAAGTGGTTGTGTTGGTTTGGGCAAGTTAGATGCCAAAAATTAGATGCTCCAGTGAGGAAGGTAGAGGGTTGGGATAATAGAGATCTAGTGTGGTTGAGGTACATCAAAGATTATTTAGAAGGAGTTGAAAAAGATGTGGTGAAAATGGGTTTAGAAGAAGAACTGACCCTATATAGGAGAGAATGGAGGAGGAGCATTTTAAAAGATGAATTAAAAGTCCTATTATATGAAGCCTTGATGTTTCCCACGCATAACAAGATCTTCTTCTAAGAGATAATGTAAGTGACTAGCTAAGAGGGAGGGGCACTTTAGGTAATGATAAAATTGTTTGTTATAATTAGCTTGGGAGATAGACAACTAGTTAGTAAGAGTGTCCAGCCACATGAATGCCAGTGATCGTATACCATACTATTACGAGTAAGGGTCAATTTCTCCTAATTTTTCTGTCTTGTCCAACAATATTTTTCTGTCAATTACATCGATTTTCAAAATAGTTACATCTAAACCATCACCTTCTATTCGTACATTTCATCTTCACATATCCAATATATTACAGATGAAAACATGATGTAATGTAGTCCAGATATTACTCAGAGAATCAAAAGAATTTTAAGAGCAAACGAGTATCCAGAAACTACCAAATTCTTGCCTTTATTTCTCGCAATTCTCCAAAAATATTGCAACACCCATGTCTGCCACATGCTTCACACCTCAATAAATATGGATGCGTAGGTGTGGTCCTCAAATGATTACGTGAAATAGAAAAATTTTCAGGGTCCATGTCAGAACCACACTTCCAAAGAGCCAAGCAACATAAAATTGGCTCTAAACCTCAAAAATACACTCATTTTCCTTGCTTATGATCCAAATCTAAGATACGAGAAATATCCATTTACTAGAAAGAATAAGACAAATAGATTGAGCTACATAAAGAACAAACAGCATATTACCCATGTAGTCAAGCTAGCCGATTAAGATAGATAGATATCAAAGATGAACTAAACTATAAGAAATCTATACCTCCTATTTCATTTGACACAAGATGCTCCAGTACCATGATCTATGATGTTAGCATCCTTTGAAGGGATAAGTACTATTCAATACTAGCGTAATACATTACTAGTAAGAGTCTTTCAAACAGAAAAAATGATGGCTCACTACAAATTATCTTGTTCTTTAAAACCTTCACTGCTTGGACGCTCCTTAAATGGGTAAAAAAATCACCTACCTTTATCCTTAAAGCAAATTGAGTCTAGGGAATGAGAAAATTGCAATGTGATCAAGTAGACATCATATTTCTTACCAATGGAGGAGCCATGAATTTCCCATTACAGAAGCTATCAGAATATCATTGTTCAAGTTGAAAAGTTGAAGACTCAAAAAAAATGTTTATGAAGTTTATAAATGTTTCTCCAAGACTATTAAATGGACTCTAAGATGATTTGAGCTATTTTTTTAAGGTAAAATATAAAAACAGATAAAGGCCTTCTATTTTACTGGGTGACCATAACAAATTAATACTTATGTTTATAATTAACCAAGTAAGATACCAAAATCATGAATAAACCTATTTTTATATTTTTGGAGTTATAACCTTATGAGAAAAGAAATAAAAGTCATTTGACAAGTATATCTCTAATGGTATGATTACTAAACAAAATTAATAGAGAACTGAAAAAGGAAGAAGAAAATATTAAATGAACAGGGGATTCCATCAATAATAAAACAAAAAAAACGCCAGCCATTAAAAAAAAAAAAAGGAGTTAAATTTTCTACAGTGATCCTTGAGTTCACTTCCCACACCACCTCATTCATGACCGTAGAAACTCAACTCCAACCAGAAAAAACAGAACATGCAGAATGAAACTAAGCTGTTGAGCTTTAATAGTTGTGGGGGCTCTATCTTCCCCTGTTTCTATGTAAAAGAACTTGGCCACAGACTTAGGCTAAGAATACATACAGAAAGCAATAGTAGAAAAATAAATATTCAAATTAAGCAGATGGACTTACAATGAGACTGAAGAGTCTATTTGATTGATGAGTCACCACATGAGACAAATAGGTAGAGGAATGATACTCCTTAAAGAATTTGTGAACACTCTCACTGACACTGCTCCCAGGAGGTACAGGGATCCCACGAACTAATATTGCAAAATGATGAGGCTGAGGTTTGGATGAATAGAAATATGCATTCCTCATTGAACTTATATAATCATACTCCTGTAGAAAATGAGGTATTTAATGTGTCTAGCAGAGTTTTATAACATTACTACTTCTAAAATCACCAATCAATATCTAGAGGAGAACATGATAAAGCATGATTAACCCTAGAGAAAAGGAACAAAATTGGACAAGTGTTAACCTCTACCATATATTTCCACAGGCAAAGAAGAGTTATGAGCAGAGAAACTGCACAAATGTCGAAGCTATACTGCAAATCCTCATCCTAGATTCAACAATTTATCAAAGGTCGGATGGACTTGTGCATACTATTTTGCAAGCAAGTTTCCTTTTAATAGTAAACCATGAGTGTCAGAGTATGACTGTTCTTTTATATTTAATAAGAGACAAGTTCTAGAAAATCTGCAGATGGCAGGTTGATGATTGATTGATTGATTATTGATGCATATCAGTGGGATAAAGCAAAGAGGAGCCTTTTCTTTGACTTACTTTACAAGCATAATGCTGTAAACCAAGATGTAATAAGAGACTAGAAATTTACAGTCTTTAACTCAGAAGCAGTCGACAACAAGAACCATTTTTCCAATGATTCACTAATATTCACATTTGCAAGAAAAAAAAACTAATATTCACATTCAGTCATGTCCAAGCAGATTAAAAACAGAAGCATTGTAGACACAAACAATACAAACATCCACTGTGAATGTAGCCCTAACTGAGCTTGGAGGTCAAGATGAACCAGCCTTCTTCCATCTCACTTGAATAAGATGGAAAGACATAAACATGGGAGTCTCTGGTACTTGGTCATGGAACAACATATATAATTTCATACAAAATCCCATGAAAAGAAAAGTAACTTACATGATATAGAAGATAACAAACAAATCCAGTAATCAAATATACAGCAGAACAGTGTACCCACAACCTGTCATAAAAACAAAAATTCATAATTAATTTGTTCCGAAATTGAGCCAAATGAGAATAAGAGTGTTATAACAAGTCAGCATAACTCTTTGCAAAAATGAGAGCCATAGAAGTCCTAAATAAAATTACCATTTAGACCCATTGTTCACATTTGAAATGGTAAATAAATCCAGGGTTTCACCGGAGATGACAGTAATATCAAATGCTGTAAGCTGGGTCCCAGCACAATTTATTGGAAGAAGAACAAAGAGCCCTATAATCCCAGCAAAAGAAAATATTTTAAAGCTGCAGAAAAATGAAGAAAGGATAGTTAAAAGCTTTAAGAAGAAAAATGGGATTCTTGAACCAAACAAAACCTTAAGCAGACAATTTCAGCATTATGATAACAATAAACACAGTAAAAATAACAATTAAAGAAAAAAATGTTTCACAGCACCTCATTCAGAAAAATGCATCAGTCGCAAGGTAAATCAGTTACGAGTTACGAAGTTTCGATTTTACATATATTAGGCATTCTACAAGCAAATTGTTACCATAACAAGATTTCCAATGACCTACAACACAATTTCCAAAACATTTACTTGGTCAGCTAAAAATCCTTGATCTTGTAAAACTATTCACAGTTATAGCATTGAGTCTTTGTATCTTTGTCACAGTAATAGAATTGAAGAGACACATATTTTGGTTAACTCAATAAGATTAAGATTAATTAAAATAATAAAAAATGTAAATTTTATAATGAAGTGCAGCCTAAAAAAGATGGCTTGAACTTGAATCTCAACTTTGAAGGCCATTTGGAGATGCAATGCTGATTGATTAACTGCTACATAATCACCGCCCTTTTCATAAAACTTAAGTCCTGATTCTCATAATGGAGGACATTTTAGTGAAACATAAAAAAAAGAGTATGGTTCAGAAGGGAAACACAGATGCCAGATGATTAACTTTTTTGTTCTACCTTAGAACTAGTTTGCCGGAAATTCATAACAATACCACACCTTATTTATAAAAGAATAAGAATAAATAGGTGGCAAATTATTTCATTTTGCACCCCTATTGTCTCAGATTATTTTCGGTGCCTATTCCATCATTTAAGGCAATAATGCAGAAATTTTTACCATAGGACCAAACAAATGTCTTCAATAATTAAAGTTCCAAAATATGATGAGCTATATTTACCATAGGACAATAATCCTTATAAAAACTACAGCATCCAAGCCTGAAGTTGACAATAACTCTTCCTCACTGAGTTTCCAAGCTATTTTTACCCAACCAGGGGAAGGTAATAGCCTACGCAGGCGAGTACGATGATTCCTATTAATTCCTTTTGCAACCAACAAGCGAGGTACAAAAATATACAGATATCCTGGTTGTTTCCTTAATATAGAGTACAGTGCGAAGAACACTATACAGAGGCTGGAGTTTATTCCAACAGACGTCAGAAGTGCAGAAACAATCATTTCTGGAGGGTACCACTAACTATCTGTAAAGCACCTGCAAACCTAACACGAGAAACAATTTTGTCAATGAACGATTTCAGGAGAAATATTTTAAAGCAAACTGTAAACTGTGTGTTTATCCTAGAGCACACATCGTAAACTAAAACGGCAACAGGAAAGAGAATAGCCCTTTGCTTTCCCTAATATATTAGAAAGAGAGGTGGCAATTACAAAACGTCAAACTGCTTTTCAGTATTAGAAAATTGCACAGATAACACTCAAACAACATTATTATGAAAATGCTGCACTCAGCTAAGTGTAGGGAGTCCTAGTGACTAAGCAGCCATAAGTTCTTCCACCTTTGTTTTGGTCTTCTCCGGTACAAGAACATGACTAGAGATATTGAAAAAGAAGACGGTAACACAATAAAAACAACTCATCAAGGATGTGGAGTACTGGCTACCAAATTGCATAAGAATGAGATGAAGAGATCGTGCAGCATGCATGTATATGATGACCATACCATACTACATTATGTAATGCCTCTTAAGGGACTCCTACAGGGATATAAAAAAATACCATGGCTTTCAATAAAGTTGCCAAAGAGCTCTCTAGCCTTACCCTAGGACAAACAGAGCTTAGTTGCATCAAACTCTTGACACAAAAATCATTTGGCCTACAACTATGCAAGTATATTGGACATAACTGACAGTGTAGGGAGATAAAATGCCTTATTACCCAAACACACCTCAAACTTCTGGAGATATTACCCTTGTGTATATGTGAAAATTCACTAATAAATTTAGAAAAAAAATGCTTGACCATTGGATACTGACAACAAAATTCATAGTCAAAAGAACAAAATTGTTAAGTCCTCCAATCTCATCACATTGAAGACTCGCATTCATCTCATTTTATCTCGTTCATGTTTAAAATTAAAAACAACTGATTTACATAGTTTACATGAATTTCAATAGGCAGATAATTCAAAGAATATTCTGACAACTAGTTTAGTTCTTCCATCAAATGCAAGCCACAAGTTGTTTATGGTTACTTCCATACAACGTAAACAAAATTATATAATCCAAGAATTATGATGCAAGACTCTCAAACTGAGCTCCAAATAAAAAAAATAAAAATAAAAAAAGCATTCCTGGAAAATTTTAAACAACTGCATCCATTTCCTTTGTTTTTTATTTTATTTTGTTTTAAAAAGTTTTGGGCTTTGTTTACTCCAAAAAAACTGGAGTCATTAGGTTATGTAAATGCTTTTCTAGCATTTAGTGGTACCCTTTACTCTCCTAGAGTTTAGGGTGCTTAGAGGATCGCCTATCATAATATCAAAGAAATTCTACTTCCACCTTCTTCACAGCACCAACATCAGCACTCAAATAGATGATTTATCGTTTACTTATTCTTGGTCCCAGATCAGTATATGTGTTCCCCTAAGTTTAATTAAAGAAAAAGTTGTTCACACTAAGGGGAAAATGCTTCACTTATCAATAAATTTTCGCTCATTCACCAACATTACTAAGAAAAATTTGACGAAACCTTTTCCTTCAAAATATATTCCACCTAACAATGAGAACATACAATTCCATGTGATAAGTAAACTTAAAAAGCATAACTACAAATGGGAAAAAAGATCTTCCAATGGCTTGCATAGGCTTGAACCGAACCATCCCTCCCTAAACCTATAGCTTCCATAAGCTGCCTTTTTACATCCTTTCCTTCTCATGACCCATCTCACCCGCAAAACTATCTAATCGACCATGTCAATAAACCATAAGCTAACTTGAATTCCGCAAAACCGAACTGAAAATTGGAGCAAGTCAAAAATATACGAAACTACATCATCTCCTTCGATTTACAAACATCCATATCGAACCAAGTCAACCCCCGAATAATGGAAAATTCAATGATTCACTAAACCTTAATCAATGATGGACCTAAAGTAGCCCACTCCAGCTCAAGTACTCCAACTCCAAGCACTACAACTCATTGACCAATCATAAATATTTATAGCAAAACATCAAACAAAAGAAAATCTTACAGAAATAAACACCATTTGATAAGCTAATACATCATTATACACGCAATCAAATCAAAAGGATCAAGTATTACTTTAAAAAAGAAAAAAAAAATACTAAAGCATACCCAATAGAGAAATTCACATAATTAGAAAGGAACCGACTTTAGATTAATTTGCAAAAAAGGGGGGGAATTTTGACCTTTTCTGGGATTTGAGGGAAAACCCTGCAATGATTGGCGCTTTTTCGAAGAAACATGGGCACCACTGATAAGGGATTGTGTTGCCTTCTTGATTGTAGATGGAATTTACACTCGGTAATTCAGACCATTTTGGAAATATTCAAGTCAGTATATAAGGACACAAGGTGTTGATTTTCTTTTTGACAAATTAATGATAATAAATCAATTTCATATTTGATAATATATATTTTCAATTATTTTTTAATAACCTATTTTTGACACCCAATTTCTTTTTTATAGGTAACGATTACAAGTAATTTATTAAATAAGTGTTTATATGTTGTATTTATTGAAGAGTTGTTTATATGTTAGTATGACAACTCGTATTATCATTAACCCCTTTGATTATTATTCTCCTTCATCAATCTTAACTTTTTCTAAAATGAGGAGAAAAAAATAACTATTGAATGTGTTTAATGATATGTGGAACATTTTAGTAATAATCAATGAAAGCGGATAAAGTTCAAAGTTGGATTATTCAACAAAAAAATTTAAAAGTTTGCATTATTCTATTTTTTTCTTTGTAAATTTTTATTTATTGGATATATAAAGAGACAGTGATTAATTATATGAGTTGGCGTAAAGCCGTAAAAGTATAAATGTATAAGTGATAATTAATCGAATATTTGAATGTGACTTGAAATAACGTATATCATCTATATGTTAATCATTGTATAGTTTACAAAATCTTTCAGTCACTTATTTTTACCAATAAAAATCTTACATTCTAGTTAGGGTAGTCCATCGATCTACATCTAGACAATTTTGAAAATAAAAAAAAACTTTAAGAATTACAATCATATTGGTTACGTCAAGACTTGGATCAACTAAATCATTAGATTCATATCGAAAAGCACTTTACAACAAGATCCATTTATCTTTTGCAAACATATAACTAATTTATTAATTTTGGCCATATCTTTTTCTCAATTTCAAAGATATCACAATGTATTTCTGAATTTTCTATTAGAAATTAAATTTACCTATAATAATTTATTAAATGTAATTTGAGATAATTAGTAAATTCAGGGACATGTACGAATTATTATAAAGCATATAATTAGTATTCCATGGTTGAAAATATTGAAATAGTTACCTCTCAAAGCTATAGATGACAAAAAAAAAAAAAACCTTCAAGGTAAGAGAAAATTAGAAAGTAAAGAAGCATAGGTCTGTCCTATAGTGAATGAGAAGGCTTGGTTACATATGGGGCACTCTAATCAAGAACAAAGCCCTTTTCACTAATGTGATTAGTCAACAATGCAAAAAATTTGGAATGTTAGTATCTACTGAACATAACACATCTGTAAAGGATGTAAGTACTCTTACTTATATCATCGTATTGATGATAAATATTGTGACTTTGTGAGTGGTATTGGCACATGACACAATTTGGTTATATTTAGAAAGAAGTACATATGATTACTTGATTGGCAGATAGCAAAGTTATGTTAATTTCAAACAACACAGGTACATGATTTCATGTTTGAAGTGGCGGTTTTAGTATGAAAAATCTGAAAAGTTATTTCTTATACAATTTGCAATATTTTCATACATATATGCACTTCCTAACCAAGTGGTAGAGCCTATTAAACAACATAATCATGTGTTCTAGTCTTATTGGCCTCAAATACTCCATCCCTTTTTCCCCTCATACACCCTCTTGCCTCCACTCTCCGATGCAGGCAAGCCGCCTCACTATGCACAGCTAGCTAGTAGCCACGCACAGCCACCGCCATGCTTCATTTGGTAGATTTCGAACTCGTAAAGCAAAATTTCTAGCACCGTCCGATGTTTGATTATAGTTCCACCTACATTTATCCAACTACACCATTCATCTCATCTATGAATATTTGCAAGAAACAAAGGTCGGACATCATAGCCTAGGTTGCTAACACCAAAATATTTCTTGAACAGTATGTTTCATTCATTCATCCATACTAGCTCTCCTATTACTCAACTATAGCTTCTTGCTTGTTTCTTGTCGGTATGATGCTCATTGCTTGTATGCTGAGTGTCAATATCAGCTCGCCGAATTCTAAAGACATCTTTGCCAAAGCTTCCTATGTTCAGGCTACCAAAGTTAGAGGCTCTTGGCCTATCTAAAGTAACCTTGCTTGTGTCCAAGCTACATAAGTTAGAGGTTCCTGACCTATCTAATGTAACATCTCCTGAACTTCTTAAGCCCAAAGAGCCTTAAGTGCCCAACACTTCATTGCCAAATACGAATACCAAATTGCATGAAATACCTAGGCTTACATTACCTGAGATGCCAAAAATCGATGTCTCTAGAATACTCGGTGTTGTTGGGATGTACCCGGTGGATATCCCGATAATTGGATTGATTTCGGATCCAAGGATGAAGCCCTAAATCTAATCAATACTCAAGCCAAGCCACACCAAATCCAGAACAAGGATCATTCAATTCCAACTAGCCACACACCCCTTCCTTGCTTCGCTCGCCTCTTTTTAGTTCACCCACGAACTTAATAAGGCATAATATAGTGAGGTGTCGTTCAACTCTCTCAAAGGATGTCTCAAACCAAGTCAAACACGATGCACACACAAACTAAACAACTAGACTAAGCCCAACACTTGAACCAATTCTAGCCTTTGTTATCTTTATCTTGATTCTTTCTTCTAATTTGAACGAATATTATTATTAATGTTTATAACCACACTTTATGGCTTTCTAATTCACCAAGTTAATAGATTTATAATCAGGTTCTCATGCAAACAAAGAACAATCTTTCTAGCAAAGTCTAACACTTCCTTCCACGCAATTCATTCCAGAACATATTCGTGTTATATGCTAGATTTTAAGCCACAAATTAATCACCAATTATTCCATATTTTGAGCACCAAATTTTGCAGAATCAAATGCTCAAACTTTTCCAGCAATTCAACACAAATCTCTAGCCCAAAACTTACGCATCAATATATGAAAATATTTTATTAGTTTTTGAATTGAATTACTATGCTCCCACTTTGAGTCTCACGAATTATCTTTCACTTTTAATCCAAGTTCACGAAAATTTAAGTTATAAATAAAGGGTAAATCCACGTGGCTTTGAAGATCAGTCCGCATAAAATTAATTTGCAAATTCACACACATTACACAAACATCACAACTAACCAAAGATAGATTAAAGGAACCCTCTACTCTACAGAAATCACTAAGTAAAAGGAATTACCTTTAGGGATAGATCCAAGGGATCTTATATTCTACATAATTCACCAAATAGAAGATTTACCTTTGGACCTCCTTGATTATTCTAAGATGAAGATTCACCACTTAGAATTCTCAAGGCTCCAAGAACACCATTCACTTGCCAAAGTGAACTAGCATGGACACTCTAAAGCTCACACATACTAGTGTAGAAACTCTAAAGCAAAAACAAACTTTTTTCTTAAATTTTCATCAACTGAATAATACCTTAGGCTGCTGCCTAATATAAATACAAAGCAAAATCCTAGTGAAAACCCTAATTAACTAACCCTAACTCACGTGAAAACTAAGATAACAAACCCTAAGGATAAAAGCACGTGAATACTAGCTATTCTCCCCTTAATCCACGCCTAAAACACAAGTTCATTTAAGGTAAAATTCTAGCTAATCTGATCATCAACTTACTCCCTTAAAAATAGGATTTTAAACCTAATTAAAACTCTTATAAAAGATAAATACAATAAGATATTTGAGATAATCTTGGACTCCATGAGTTTTATCATATTTGGACTCCTTTTGAAGCCTTAAAACCCACGCCAATCAATAGCTCTTTGCAGCCAAAAGTCACACCAATTTCAAGCCTTAATCCACGCCATTGCTAGCCCAAGTCCAAGCCCTTTTCACGCCATCTTGATTGGCCCAAATCCATGCATCTTTATCACATCATTTATGCTTCAACTTGGCCCAATTCTCTAGCCTTGGTCTCCACGTTAGCCCATGCTTCATTAGCCCATGTACATGTTTAGCCCATGTACATGTTTAGCCCATTTGTAACCAAGGCCCAACCTCATGAAAGTCAAACCCAAAGTCAAGATCCAACCCATGATGGTCAAAGTCAAGGTTCAACCCATGAAAGTCAAACCCCATAGTTAAGCCCAACTATGACCAAGTCCAAGTCAAGGCCCACGCATAAGCCTAAGTCCAATTTTAAACCCAAACCCATTTAAAGGCCTACTTTTCATTTTGGGTCTATTTTCATTTATAGCACTTTTCATTTCTGGACCATTTCTATTCTTGGCACTTTCCATTTCTAGGCTATTTCCATTTTTGGCACTTTCCATTTCTAGACCATTTTCAGTCCTCCCACTTTCCATTTCGGGTACCTTTCCATTTTTGGGCCCATTTTCCATTCCAGGCTTATTTTCTCGAAATTTTAGGCCCATGATTTCCACATCCATTTCTCGAGCACCGGGTCCAGGGATCCACTTATAACACCTTGTTCTACACATTTATCCAACATAGCTTAGGAAAACTCAAAGCGCTCATAATGATTTCCTCTATATATATTAGGATTTTTTTGACATCGAAGGAAGAATATATTCGGATCTTAATTCGAAGTATATGTAAAGAGTGAGACAATTGTTTTCCATTATAAATAAAGAACAATGATAAGTTTGTTTCCGAATATACTTTCTCTAAATGTTAGATATTGGTATGAAATTTTACATATGATTCTTGTATGGAGTACTATTATATAAATTTTTTGATTTGGAGCATATCTAGTATATAATTTCTAACCAAACAACTGTGTATTTTTAATCAGTTTGGTTGAATACTCCTAGTTTCTTCTCTTAGTTTTAATCAGTTTTATGTATTTTTATCCCGATCCTACACCCTTTGTTTTGAATTTCTTTAAGTTCTTTTATGTATTTCGTTTAAGTATTTATTAATTAGCTCTTATATTTATTAATTTTTTAATATATAAACTTTTTGTTTTTCATTACTTTATCTGAAACTTTCAATTAAAATTGATTTTACAAATCAATCCAGAAGAAAAAGGTAAACTAAATAAGGCCTTCATTGGACTTGGTTGATGCAAAAGTGAGAATGTGGGATCCTATAGTTTAGTTAGTTATTTCAAGTTGGATCATTTTAAATGTCTTAGTTATGCTTAGGGTTGCTTTGAACTTATTCCAATTTTAGGATAAGAACTTGGCAATACCAACATATTGAATACCAAGTGATCGAAATGCTACCTAAAATACCTCTATGTGAATATTTTTACTTGAGATACCATCTTATGTCTTGTGGAAATATGGTTGTCAAAAATTTACAATTATCATTGAAGATTGAAATACCAAGAGTAACCAAGCAAGAGAAGCAAAGTAATGAAATATATTTTACACAGAAAGAGAGGAGATAATTATTTGGCAAAGAAACTTTTCAATATTGGACATAACTAATTCATCATGCCTAAGAGCACTCCCAATCCTGGGCAAAAAATTTCCTCAAGAGTCTCTCTTTATCTACTTTCTTACTCCTTTACTACACTTTCCTCATGAGTTTTTTTTTGGTGAGGAAATTTCCACCCCATTCACAAGGGAAAAAAAACTTCTCATCACTCTCTCTCTCTCTCTCCTACTTTTCCTTATACCTTACTATATTTTTTCTCTCATATTTATTTATCATACATATCTAATTTATATTTTTTATTTATTTATCCTATATTACTATATAAATTAATGAATTTTAACACTTAATTCATACTAATATTATTAATTAACTAAGAATTATTTAATTAATATAAATAATATTTACTTAATTTATAATTACTTGACATCATCTAATTTTTATAAATTACGGTTTATTCAATAAGTAATAAGTGGCCATTATCTAATAATTTAACTTATAATTTACTTGTTATGTAATTATGACGAACTTATTATGTAATTAGTGAATTTTTTAAACATAATCAAAACTATTATCCATAAACTAAAAATAGTTCAAGAAATAAACACATTATGTTTTCCTCTAAAACATCATAAAAATAAATTATTAGAACAATAACAAGAAACACAACATTTTCATAATTAAATCAACCTAATCGCACATTTCACTAATTATTGGGACCATTTCTGCCAAATGTGCTCCATTAAGTCATGTTTCAAGGGTTCGTGAGTTCGTCTGTTGTGCATAATTGTTCTCCTCTCCAAGTATTTGTTAATATAAATGTCATGCAGTCGTCCAGTGTAGAAATCGAAAGTTTCATCGTTATTGACCATTGTGCTTGTACTTGATCCTGCTCTTACTCCTCTATGTTGAGGGTGATCTTCTTCGTAATACTTTCTTAATACTTTAGCTTTAATATAGGTGTCTTGTTCATCCTCAACTATCATGTTGTGCATGATGATACAAGCCTTCATAGTGTCAAACAATATATCTTCATAGTAAGCAAGATAAGGGTGTCGTATAGTTGCGAATCTCGCTTGCAACATTCTGAATGCACGTCAATATCCTTTGGGAGCATGTGCTTGCCTATCAGCAAATAACCTTTGCTTATTAGTTTAGGGATGAGTAATTCCTTGAATAAAAATAGCCTAATTTGGATAATTATATACCATCTGTTGGATAGTATCCCAAGTCGTAATCATGCCCATTCACCATAAAATTTATCTGAGGTGTCCTACCTTAGAAAACATCATCAAAGATAAGAGAATAGTAAAGAACATTAAGGTCATTACACGAACTTGGAAAGACAAAAAATGCATGCCAAATCCATATAGATCTTGATATGCAATAACTTTTAGAATAAGATTTACGTTCTTACTATGCCCAGAGTATTGAGCTTTCCGTGCAATCAATACGTCCAGTCATACCTAGAAAAACCACGCATTTCATTTTGGTAAAGGATCCTTTGTAAGTCTTTAATCGTAAGACATTTTAGATACTCAACTTCAAAATGCTTGATCACACCATGTGTGAAATGTTTTAGTGATTGTCGTGTTGTTGTTTCACCCATTCCTAAGTATTCATCGACCACATCTGGAGCCATACCATGTGCTAACATTCTCATAGCAGTTGTGCATTTCTGCAATGGTGTTAACCCAAGACTTCCAATAGCATCCCGTCTTTGTTGAAAGAAAACATCGTTTTCGACCATTGTGTTCATTATACAGCAGAAAGAGGCCTTTTCATTCAAAACCTCCTACGGAACTTTTTTTCATTATATATTGGATTAACTGCAAAGTAGTCACTGAATAATTAAACATGCCCCTCTTCACGTTTTCTATCCATTCGAACCTTATTATCAACATCAACATTTTGACAGGTATTTTGAGTAGTAGGTTGTGAAAAAAAATATGTTGGGCAAGTGATTAGTGACAAATGTGTCAACCAATTCATCAAATTCATCGCATTTGTCTTCATCATAAGAATTGGAGGTAGAGCTTAATTGGAAGTACATTTTTTTAAATGGATATTAGAAGGAAGTTTGATGATGGAAATGAAAATTTGAAAGCAGATGTTTATATAATAAATAATCCAAACTGAAAGACAGTGAATACTCGATTATTTACAACTACAAACAAAATGGGGAATAGTTATTTGATGTAAGCAACTCATTGAAAGAGAATAGTTCATTGAATGACAAGGAAAGAAAAAGAGTAAATAAAACACCTAGATGATAGAAAAGCAGACTATGACCACTCAATTATAGTGTGAAATAAAGTATGGTGAAAGTTCATTGATGTAAGCAACTCATTGAAGGAGAAAATGATTGATTGGCAAAGAAAAAAGAGAAAATAAGACCGGATGCCCAGGTGATAGAAAAGCATACTTTGACCACTCAATTATTATGTAAAACAAAATGTCATTAATATAAGCAACTCATTGAAAAGCATATACGCCACTGACAAAGAAAGAAAAAGAGTAAATGAACTGCAATTCATTGAAAATCAATAATACACTATATTATACTTTGATACATACATAACACGAACTACTACAAATTTATTATACTCCGATATGTACTTAACATGAACTAATACAAGTATGACGCTTAAATACACCAATAAGACACTTAAAGACATAAATTACTTATAATGGAGTACACTTAATATCTTAATAACTAAATATTATCATAAATTTTCTTTAGCAATTTCTCCTTGAATGCATGTTCACCTGGAATTAACAATTCCTTTGACATCAATGTATGAAGCATATCAAACTTGATCTTCATCTCTTCTATTTGTAGTTGGTTTTGCTTCTTTCTTTCCCTTTCCCTATCAAGCTCCAACTTTTGTTGTCGTAACTTAGTGTTAGCATTTATTTGTTCACCAATACTCAAAATCTCCTCTTCATATGCCACTCCTTTGGCTCTTCACTTGGCCTTTGCTTTTTTCACACCATATGGTCGAGAGATACTCCCGAACACGGGGAAGGACAGTGTCACCATCTGCATCAATTCTAGGTCTAGCTTTTGCCACTACCACTATGATAGGCGTGTCGCACACCTAATAAAAATAAAAACCTAACTAATCCTCCTAAATATATAGTAGGGTAAGTCAGGGTCGATCCCACAGAGAAACGAAAGTCCAATTTAATCAACTTCAATACTGGTAAAACTAGATGAGTAAGAGAAAAGAGTGATTATATTATTACTAACTAATAAAAATACAAAATAAAGACATCTAGGACTAGGTATTTCCGCTAATATGAATTAATATAATATAAATCTTTACCCCCAAATAATCATACTATAATGGTCAAAAGGAAATATGCGCCATTTACAATACCAAAAATTTCTTTCGATCAACTTATCGGCTTCCCTAAAATACAATCATGCCTATTATCATGGAATCATGCATATTAAAGACATTAAATACGACACCCTAACTTCCTAACAAATAGAATTTCATGTCCTTAATGAATTAATCACAACCATCTAAATCCAACTGTCATTGACAAATAGATATTAGGTTCAACTCAATACCAAATTATGTCTAACCTAGTATTGATAAAATAACACAATTCAATAAGCAAGAATATATAATATAATCAAATTAGGAATTGGGAGAAATTCATATATCAAATCATATTAGGGTTCAACCTAGCCCTAGATTATGAAACTACATAAACATGATAATTAAACAAACAAAACAATGACTAAGAGAAGACATAATAACAATAATAATAAGATATTAGAGAAGAGAAAAAAAATACTTGAATTAGATTGATAGAAAATATCAATTTAATGATAAACATCAAGGCTTTACTTTCATAGTTGCAAAAGAGAAAAACTAGGAACAAAAGTAAAACTCTCAAAAACCTAAACTAATAAAAATCAATGAAAACTAAAACTAAAACTATAAATAATAAAAACTAAAAATAATGAAACTAAAAACTTTCCAAAAAAATCAGAAAATTCCCCCACCAAGCCCAAAAGTGGCGTGGGACTTTATGTCAAAAAGGAGTCCTAGACTCTTCAAACACTAAACCTAAGTAAATGCTTTGATGACTAGGATTTTGGGGCTTCCAAAGTAGTCGCCAAGAGGTTGCGGGTGCGAAATGAAGGACCGCAAAGGTGTTGCGGTGTGTACTGTAAAAATCATTTGCATGCTAAACTTCATTAGCCGCACCTAGCTTGGAATAATCAATGACTTCCCACTAGCCACGTTGCAATAGGTTTCAAAAGTCCAAAGGCAAGGCTACTAAACGATGCCTAAACTTCGAACATGAGTCGAACGACAAGCTTACGATATAATGGGGCTCTTATTACGTCAAAATCCTACAAAACAAAATAAAGCATACCCGAAAAGAGCAATGTTAAAATATACGAAATAAAAGCCCATAAAGGAGGTAAATGTGGAAAAGAATTGATAAAATG
Organism: Dysphania ambrosioides; assembly: GCA_026401315.1. NCBI lineage: Eukaryota > Viridiplantae > Streptophyta > Magnoliopsida > Caryophyllales > Amaranthaceae > Dysphania > Dysphania ambrosioides. The sequence continues at coordinate 5,518,177 of CM048660.1, read as the reverse complement.
AGATCGATTAAGGCATTAAAACCATGAATAATATCGTGTTATCACACTACTATCTTCAGGATCACTTTTGGCATCTACAACATGTCTATCTTTTTTGGACATGCACCACCTGATTTTCTTCCTCTACTTTAGGTAACGAGTAATCATCCTCCAAGCATGCTCCCATAATAAATTCCTGGGAAGCTTTGTGAAGTTGTGGAATAACTTGTGGGCATTGTCAACCACATATGTATTATTATACTCACTCCCTGTTATTTTTAGTGCTTCTTCATTGCAACCAACAAACAATAATACGTCTACAACCATCCTCCTCCAACGGTTCTCCAACATCTTAATGGTTTTGGGTGGCAGTTCTTGTGGTCTACATACTTGAGATGCATTGTAAGATGCATAAACTTTTCTCCAAAGATCTCCCATAAGTGCATCTGTTTAATGCTCTATGTAGCTTGCAATTAGAGATTCATCCTCTCTAATGGTCTAATTGCGAGCCGATGATGCAACTCGAACTTGTTGAACTGATTTGGGTTGACCGATAGCAAATGTGACATGATCAGTTCCGGAGAGTATTGCGGTATTTCCGGAATATTTTCTACTTCATCTTCAACATATATCATTGAACTGACTATTGCTTGCTTGATAAACATGAGGAGAGTGTTCATAATTTAAGACGATGGAACAAAACTTTGGTTATTTGGTGAAGTAGTGTGTTGTAGAGGTATTTCTTTTTATGGATTTTGAAAAGAACTGGTAGGATTTCTGCCTATCCTTTGCAAAAATAATTGAAATTATTGGGGATGGATGGTAAAAGATCAAAATCATCAAAGTTTTGAGAATAATTGGGATTATTATGATCTATTTTTTTTAAAGTAATGTAAATGTGTAAATATTTTTTTCCAAATACTAATAGAAGTGAAAGTTTAGTTAATAAACAATCACAAATAATAAAACACTAATAAATTAAAACAACAACAACAAATGATAATAATGATAATGATAATAATAATAATTATTATAACTAACTAACAACAACAACAATTATAATTTAAGAAGTGAAAATTATAAACTAATATAATAATAGTAGCTAAATAAATTGGAAAAAAACTAATACTAGTAGCTGCAAATATTTAAATACTAACCTGTCACAAATAATGACAATAATAAAAATAATTAGAAAGGGAAAAATAGTTTAACACAATTCAGAGAGAGAAAATGCATTTTTATAAGTTTGTCAAAAGTATAGCAAAATGAGTCTCCATTTATAGAGCTTAAAAAATTATGAACGTTGTGTGTGTGTGAGTGTGTATATAATTTTTTTTTTTTTTTGAGAAAATAGCTTAAAATACATTGTAAAGTACAAACTTTTTTCTGATTGGTTGATTGCCTAATTCAAGATACGTGGTGCGCGTTGATTGGTTGGTCATTACACTCATTAGTGCCCAGTTACCTCATGCACTTAGCATTTTTTTTATACTAACCTACTTACAACATATTTTGGTTGAAGGTCCTTCAGCACGATGACCAAAACACGTCGTTTTGATCTATTAGCAAAAAAAAAATCTATTTACCGGCCCTTTGCAAGGCCCACTTTCAAACGGTTTGGAGGCAATTTCATCCGATTTTTCTCGTGAGAATTCTCACAGGGTGAGTGTTTTACTGTTTGTCCGTAAGATTTTTCCCATTTTTACTCATGAAATTCACTTGTGAACTTTTTTTCCCCACAGTTGTAAATGCTCTAATACTCGTAGAACATATTTAGGAATAAAAAGATATAAATACTATATATAATATGAATAGAAAATACCATCAAATAAATGTAAAAGATACCATCATATGTGCATTATTGCATCATCATCAAATACATGTGTAACTTTTAAATTAGCACCACACAACACAAAACAACAATTCTACATTTCTACCCCTTCCACAACCGAGTTATTTACTCGTATAGTCGTATAATCGTATGTCATATTCTCATCTATATCACATTATCAGTTTTATCACCTATACTTGTCATCGCCAATTGCCATACATTGGAGTAAAAGTTTTAGAGGAGTGAAAAATGTCATCACTTGGCGCAGGAAAAGGGCTGTTAGAGGTGGGGAAGTTCGCAGTGTACGTGGCGGTACCCATTGTTCTCATGTACGCCTTCGCCAACAACACCAAGAATCTCCATAAATTCATGGGCGGAGTATGTCTCCCTATCGTCTTTCTGTTATTCATTAAATTAGGGTTTTCACTTTCAATTCAATCTTGTTATTTTTTCTTTTTTGTTTTAAATTTTTTTTTTATCTGATGCACTTCGATATATGAAGTGATTGATGGATAGAGCAGCTTGAGAATTAATTGTCGTGAAATAAACTCATAAATTGGTTCTGTGTTTGTTTAGATTTTAGGGCTTTGGTTTTGATTATTAGTATGCTTAGTGAGGCTCACTGGTCTTTGAAGAGGTGATTTTGAGGACTTTTCTAATGATCTTTGCTGTGGGTTTATTGGTTTTGATTCATGAGATTCTATTTGTACATGATCATGATTGTTTGTGATGGACTGTTGTAGTAAGGATTCTGATTGTTTACTAGCTGCTTCCGAGTCGATACTATCGACATTGAAGTTCTCTATCTGGCTGCTGAATCATTGAGTTCAAAATTGAGCAGGAACCCAAGTTTTGCAGTTATGGTGCATAGTTCGTTTTCATTTGCTAGGCTCTTAAAATTCCTTTTGTGTTTTTGACAATATGATGCTTTATTGTTAGAATATTAGGAACCCAAACTTATAGTTGCATAACGAGTATTTTTTTTTCCCACTATTTCCTGGGTTCTGACTGGAAATGCTTATATGTAGGAACCTTGTACATGTCCTTACCCACCAAATTCTAATTGCCATGTTTGTCTTACATGTCTGGCAGTATTTCATGCAGCATTACATTTGACAAAAAAACAATTCTTTAATTAACTAGTTAGAGATAAGAGTGCATACATCTGGACATCCATAGATCCCATCAATTATATGATCCCCACTGTGTTGTTGAAAGTCAAACTACATGATTGATGTAATGTGCCAGGCTAATCCTTTTATCATAATTTGAAAATCCATTAGAGATTGAAAATCCATGTCTTAATTTGATATAGCTAGAAGGCAAGAAACAGGGGATAGAGCTTCCTGTACTGTCTATATTTTTCTTCATCACTCTACTACATCTTCCCCTTCATTTAATCCTTTTATCACCGTCTACCTTAACCATTTGTTTACTTTTCTCTCTAAGGTCTTCTTTCAATCCACTAAATCTGTTTTGGGTGCTTCATCTATTTTTGTGGGCTCATAAGATTCTTTAGTAGGAACTTCATGGTTAGGGGCACTATTGTTCCCACTATCTTAGAGTGTGAGTATTGATTAAAAGTTTTTATCTTTAAAGGAATAATTAGTAGTAAATTGTAGCATACTGGAAAACAGAATGACTGATGTGGTCTTTTCCTCATGCAGATATTAGTATTAGAAAATAGGCATGTACTGTAGAAGCCAATCTCTCTCTCTCTTTTTGATGTGATACATAAATCATTTATACTCCTTGAAAATAATTTTCCATGCTCCAAGCATGTAGAGTTAGCAAACCTTAGGTAGCAATTGAGGGAATACCTTAGGACTAACATTCTTCATAAAAGATTTTTCAACCATAGACCTTGAACTTACTTTTGAAAAAAAATAATGGAGGATTTTGAGGGTGCTTATTTTACTGTTCAAATAATCTCCATGATTTAAACAAAAATTAGTTCATACAGAGTAGTAACTGAATCGCTTACTCTGTATATACTAACTACTAAGTAGTTGGCTTTGTGATATTTGAAGTAGTAAGCTTGTTGTGCATATAGATTTTTAATATCAACGGTTTTAGATGCTGACGGTCTATCACATATTCTTATCTATCAATCTTTGCAATTGATGCAATGTTAATGGCCTGTATGACCTAATTGATCTGTCCATAGGTTCCAAGTTCTGCCAAAAGTAGGGACTAATGTGTGAATTTTCAGGTAAACTTTTCTTTCCTAGACAAACCCTAAGTGAATTATGGTGAGATTTCCCTTACAAACCTTGTAATAGCACCAGCTTTCGAATTGGAAGTTCTGATTTCCTGAACTGTCCTTTGTTCCAAGCTTCAACCAGTGGAATAGTATATGAAGTTATTCATCATCTTAAGAGTGAGAGTAAGACTACGTTTAGTTCACCTGAATTTTTCTGATTTGATTTCATTTTCATACTAATTTATAAGAGATTTCATGATCTAATGAGATGTTATTTGATTCGTATTAATGTCTACTTTCCAAATATGTAATTTTCATAAAAAAAATTATTACAAAATTAAAATAAAAAGACTTGGTTTGATTTAATCTGGTTTAATCCATTATTATCGTTTTTGTAATAAGCAAATATGTACTTGATTAAGTTGAACTGAACATAATCTAACCGAAGAAGCTAGTTGCTGCTTTTACTGGGGCTTCAGTCATTTTTGAACAGTTTTGTCTGACTTTAAGGAGGATATAGCCTCTTATATCATACTTTCATAATAAAAGGACCGTACACATGCTACGAATTTTATCATCATTTATAATCTGATGCTTGATAATTCCATATTTCCATCCCTTTACGCTCATGAATACAATACTAGTTGCAGAGAAAAAAGCATAATGCCATAATAGTGGTATAATTGTTATATCTACTCTTAGGTAAACATTATGTTAAAAGGGAGAAGATGACATAGATGGGTGAATTTCATGTTGTGGATTAGTGATTTTTTTATTTACTTACATACCTAATTACCTTTCTTGAGAAACTTGGTGAAATAAAAAAAAAAGGGTGTTCGTAGAATCTTGGTTATACAACAACAAAGTTAAGTCTTAATCCCAAAAGATTAAATTGGTTCATAAACTAAGAGTTTATTTCACATAATTATCCACAAAAATCCTCTTCTTCCATTCTCGTTGATTAAAAGCCACATCTTCTTACAAACTCATTTTCTCTATATATTTGTTAATCCCTCCATTCAAGTTAACCGTTTTTAAGTCTCTATCCCAAACCTCTACCTTCTTCACCAATACATTGTCCGACATCTCACATGCCTAAATCATCACAAATTATTTTTCCTTAACTTATTCTCAATACTACTTGCATTTATGGTTGAAATATAGAGGCTTTAGAGTTAATAAGAGTATATACAGTGTCGTTTTAACATTAAGAAGAGGCTAAGTGAAGATAGTGTGATTTTGGATGGCAATAAGTGGAGAGGAATTACATGATTATTTTATTATCGCAGTGTATCCTTAAGATTAAAAGGGAAATTCTATAAGATGATAATTAGACCTTATGGAATGGTCGGAATATTGAAATTCTAAAAGGCAAACATTTTAAGAAGATAAGTGTTGTAAATATGCATATGTTAAGGGGATATTGATATCCGAAATAAAGTTGGAGTGGCGGCTATTAAGGATAAGTTAAGAGAGAATTGGTTGTGTTGGTTTGGGCATGTTAGTACATCTAATACCAGTGAGGAAGGTGGAAATTTGGAGTAATGGAAAACTTAAACGCAATCGAAGTAGACTAAAAATGACTTTTTAATGGAGGGAGTTAGGTAAAAATAGGTTTAGAAGAAGATGTGATTTTAAATAAGGAAGAATAGAGGAAAAATATTTTTATGGATGATCATGAGGGATAGGTTCTTGGTTCATGGAGCCAACTCCATCTTTTTGGGATTAAAGTTTGGCTTTGTTGTTGTTGTTGTTGTTGTTATCCTCGATATTTGCTACTTTAGCTTTCTTCTGGATGCCTTCATTTTTAATTTTTAACTCTTAAGGTGTTTTTTCACATTCATCTTAACATATGCGTTTCCGCTACATTCATATTCTTGACATGCTCCTTCTCGAAAGCCCAAAACTCTAAACCACACAATAATGCTGCTTTAATTGTCGTCCTATAGAACTTTCCTTTTAACCTTAAGGGTATATTTCTATCACACAATATTTTAGTTGTGGCTCTCCGTTTTAGCTACCCTTTTATAGGTGACATCTTGATCAATGTCTCCATCCCTTTGAAAAATCGATCCTAGGTATTTATTGGTAACTTCTTGCTATTCAAAGTCACATTATTTTCACTTGGTTTCCTCCAATGTTAGAATTTTGGGTGTCTTGTGCCTGAAAAGGTATGCTTGGAATATCAAGTTGGGCTAAGTAGTGCACTGGCATTTTTTGTAGACAATGGAAATTATGGGTTTTGAGATATGTATTTTTCACAATCGTCAAGTTCTAGCTGGAAGGCTGGAACTGGATTAAGTTGTTGTTCAAGACTTGGAGTTACTATGAAGTACCAAATAGATGGCATATAATGGCTGTTAGGGAGGGCACGAAACAATTTCATACACTTACACATTGAATCAAACTTGATTTGAGAAAGGGTAGATTATGGTGTTTTCATTCTCCTAGCTGTTGTCTGGGCTTATTGTTTCTGATTTTTGGAGATTTTGAATTTAAGATTTTATCATTTTACTTATATTGATGGGTGCTTCTGTTTTGACACTTCCGCTACCCTATGATTTAAAAGAACATTTTAAATTTTATAATTTATAGATTTCTGTTATTGGTTGGTCTGTGTTGACTGTTGGGTTGCATCATGTGTGAAATGCAGTGTAAAATGTAAATGTCAAAGTTCCCTTCTCTCTTACCTGATGCTTCTGTGTTCTATGACTGTGTATCAACTTTTTGGGGACCAGAAGGAGAACGCATTACTTTGGGCTATATGATGGAGTGTCGTGTTTTCATGTAGGGGGTTATGATGCTTGTGATTTCGTGTGTTTTTTTTTCATTGGGGAAATTAAAAGTATTCTTGTTGTTTTCTAAAGCTTCAACTGAGACATTTGTATGTTGATTACTCTCATCACTTTTGTTGGCTGTGTATGGGATGCATCTTATCATACCTACCTCCCATCAAAATAAATAGAAGTATTTCACAGATATATAGAAGATGTGTTATTCTCTTAATTAAATCCTTTAAGACTAGGTTGGTCTGTAGTTCTTTTCAAGGGGTAGCTTTTTGACAAAGTATGCCTCTTCACTGAAAGGCTATGCATTGCTAGTATTTAGTATAGACCACCGGGTTGTGAAGCTAGAGTTTCATGGTGAACCATCTGGCTTTTTTGTGGGGGGGGGGGGGGGGGGGGGGTACTAAAGGTAGTAGTGATTGCCTACCATTGAAGGGCAAAAACTTCAGTATATTGCTTTGGAAATGGAAAAGAGAAAAAAGGCTGCGTATTGCTACATTCCAGCCTCTAGAACAGATATCAGACTATAATGCTTATGAACTACAATGTATTCTTAACCAATAAAAATTTTGGATATTATTTTGTTAAGAGTAAATTAAAAGATTTACTCAAAGAAGTTGATTTTTGAATTATATTAAATAGCTAAAAAATTCTTATGAAATGCACCATTTGTTATGTGCGTATAGTTTTATTGTTCTGTTTGTGATCTCTATTCAGAGAAGTTTAGATTTGGGTGCGCAGTGATTGAGCAAATAATTGAATAGCATGAAAATGAAAATGGAAAGTCAACTAAAGTGTGGTTTTTTTTTTTTTTTTTTTGGCATGGAATACTGATTATGGCATTCTGGCACTTAATTCAGTTTACATTTTTCGCCTAATAAACTCTTGTCAAAGATTTGAGCGAGTAGAAACTGGACTAGGGAAGTTCGCTCATAAGATCTTGTTAACTGCATTTATTGTATGTTTAACAGTGACATATTACTGCGTCTTTACTTCTATTTGAGTCTAACGTCTCTTCTTTATTCTATATGAAGCGTTCTTATGTGGTCTATCCACCTGAGGGTCCAAGGCCTCCATCACCAGAGGAAATGCGGGAGATGGCTCGTGATCTAGCTCGTAAGAGGGACAGCCAATCATCTTCTGATGCAGGACTGTGAATGGGCTTACAGTGTATAGGCAAGTACCACTGTAATGACGTGGTACAGGAGCTTCAACAGTTACCCTCAGTCACATGCGATGTCAATTTGACAGTTATTCTGTATACTGTTTAACATTCTTCCTAGTATAATAAATCAAATCAATAAATACATCGTATCTATTACTTCGTTTTGAGTGTGCTTGTGCATGTTGTAAATGCTCCTTTTTGTTCGTCTTCCTCTAATTTTTGAGGTTGAGGATTTGATATCTGTTTTGTGTTTAAATATTTCGGGTCTAATTTTTGCAAAAATATGATGAAATTGTCATTTGAAATTTACCCTTCATATTTTTGATTGTCACTAGAAGTGCCACTTGTGCCGTGTCATGCCTTAGTTGTGGTTGTGTCTTATCGCGCCAGCTTTCCCTAAATTTCGGCATATGGCACTGTCCACATGTTTGGGTGCCTTGTGTCGTGCCTTGTTTTGAGTTGTCCATATTTTTTTAACAAAAAAATAAATATAAAGTATGTTATAAAATTGAAAGAAATAATTTAAGATAATTAAAATTATACTATAAAAATAATAATAGTGGTAATAATACTATTGCTAATAATAATAATATTGAATAATAGTGTTTTAAATCATGTATGTGGATGAACTTTGTGCCAAATTAGCGAGATGTTCATTCCCTTGTACTTAAAATATATTTGCTGTTAGTGGCTTAGCTTGCGGCCTGAATAGTGTGCCGACCACACTTGTGCTCATGTCGTACCGTTCTTACATGGCACGGCCCATTCCCACGCAATGTTTGGTATGTAATTTGAGCACGAGGACTTTCCCCTTCTAGAACATTGTAACTTGTCGAAAAGTACATCCCCAGTGTAATCTTTTTCCATAATATGTTGGATTTTCTAACTTGGTATCATTTTATGAAAAAAAAATACTACACTGAATAACATTCACCGTTATTCATCGCTATTAAGAAAAATGATGTGCATACACAGCTAATAACACTATTAAATTTTAATTGATAAATGCTACTTTTAATTACTATTGTAGGTTAGCTAAGTGCCTAAGCTAATGGAGTATTTCAATAAATATATTGAAAGTTTGTGGATCAAATCTTTTCCTTATCACTCAATTTTTTCATTCAATTATATCCTAGTTTTTCATTACAATTAAACTTTTTTTTTTATTTTCCAATTATTTACTTCGTACTCATGATATGAAGGACATAATATGCCAATTTACATTTTTTGTTAAATATTTGCTTGATATTTATGATATGAAGAATATAATATATCAGTTTTTTGAATTTCGTTTCCAAACTTTTATTTGGTGATATTGCTTTGGAATGCATTCCTTATTAAATTTGAAAAGTGACATATTTACCATCATTTTCTATCAATTTATTAGTCATTTTACTCTCTTTTCATAAATTTTTCCCCCTTTCACCCGTATCTCTTAATCATATTACCAATGCCTATACATTTTATAAAACTAATGATTAAGAGATATGGGTGGAGTCGAAGAAAAAAAATGGTGTAGTCAATCAATTTAAGCCAAGAATCTGATGATCACTTTCCAGCGTATTTTCAGCAAATTAAGTCAAGAAATCAATCAATACATCACCAAAATTGTTTCTTGTCTCAACTAGAGATGGGCACGGGCCCTGTCACCTCGTGTTTTGTATCCTATCGTGTCATGTCGTGTCGTGTCGTACCTAATTATAGTCGTATCGTGCCGTGTCGTGCTACCTTTCCCTAAAATTCATCACATGGCTTACCACGGTCCACAAGTCTGGCATGACGTGCCGTGTTTTACCTAGTGTTGGCCTATTTTTTTAATAAAAAATAAAAATAAAGTACATAATAGAATTGAAAATAATAATTTTAGATAATTTAATTTATATTAGAAAATATAATAATAATAATAAAAATAATAGTAATAGTAGTAATAATATTATTACTAATAATAATAGTATTAAATAATACTAAATAATAGCGTGTTTTGGGTCGTGCCTCGTGTCAAATTGGCGTACCACTCGCCTGTTCATGCCTAACTTTTTTGTTCTCTGCTTGGCTTATGGCCCATTCCACAGACAACATGACGTGCCGTGTCATGCCATGATCGTACTTGTGTTGTACCGTGCCAAAAGCGTGTCTTGCCTGCTCTACCCGCGTGCCGGCCCGACCCGTACCTAGCTCTTGCCTCATCCATCTCGCCTTGCCTAACACCCCCTTAATGTCACTTGTTGCAGCTGCGTAACAATTACCCCCACACCGTCTATTATCGACCACTTACCTCTTAATAATAAAGATGTAAAAATATAATTTTTATTAAAATAGAGTCCTAGATATATTAATTTAAAATCGTCAAAAAATTTAGCTCTATAAAACCTCTTCACCACTGAACTGACCCTTATTCAAAATAAATGGATTAAGAATAAGCAATTTAATCCTAACCCGAAAAAATTAGATTAATCAAACCCGACATGCTATAATATATACCCTACTCGTAGTATTTTGTGAAATTAAAAGTGTCCCAAAATTCCTCTTATGTGTAGGGGTGTCAATCGGTTATACATTTCAGTTTATCGGTTTTCGGTTATTAACAGGTCGGTTTTTAACGGTTTACCTTCTTTAGCGGTTCAGTTCGGGTCGGTTTTAAAATTTATCTGTAGGTTCGGTTTGTTTTTATTGCGGTTTCTATTTGGTTTAGGTCTTGACTGGGTCGAGTTGTAATCGGTTCGGGTCATTATCGGTTTGGATTGTAATCAGTCGGTTTAAAAACGGGTTGTGGAGGTTTAGTGCGGTTTTCAGGTCAAAATGGTTCGGGTACTAGACGGTTCGGGATGTAATTAGTTCGGGTCATAATCGATTCGAGTTGTAATCGGTTTAGGTTGATATCGCTCGGTTTGGAAACGAGTTTTGGTTAAAAAAATTGGTAAAATAAGTTCAAGTCATAATCGATTTAGGTTGAATTAGGCCAGTTTGAAAATAGACCTGATATAAATATGTTTCCAAAGTATATCGGAGTAGCGAGTAAGCCTTATGCGCCAAGATACACCCCAAGTGAAACTCTTTGTAAATTACAAAATTAGTAAATTATACATTACTCATGTAGACATATGAGTTGTACCATATAAGAGTTAAGATTAATTAATAAAAGTGTAAGATTATGCTACAATGTTATAGTATAAACGCTTTTTGAATGATTTGAACCATTGAACTTTATATTTGAGAGCTTGAGAAAATAATATATATATATATATATAATTTAAAATAAGAAGAATATTTAAAATGAGAAGGATGAGAAGACATCTTAGCTCTTCATCTCTTAAATCTAACAGATGATATTTTACGTACTCATAGTGACCCTTTTTTAATTTATAGTGACCAAATAATTTTTTTCACTTATAATGACTCTTTTTATGATTATAGTGACAAAATAATTTTTTTCACTTATATATATATATATATATATATATATATATATATATATATATGAAGGATCCAATGAGAAGGGTGCTTAAAATAAGAAGAATAAGAAGAGATCTTAGCCATTTAAATGGTAAGATCTAACGCTGGAGATTTTATGTTAAAAAAATGGTTACTATAACAATAAAAAATGGTCACTATAATAATAAAAAAAGTAACTATAATAATAAAAAGAGTCATTATAAGTGAAAAAAATTATTTGGTCACCATGAGTTAAAAAATGCTCACTATGAGTACATAAAATATCATTCGTTAGATTTAGGAGAAAAAGAGACAAGATGTCTTCTCATCTTTCTCATTTTAAGTACCCAAAAGATGAGAAAACGGTTCGGACGGTTTACAAGTTATAAACGGTTTGGTAATAAAGGTTTACAAGTTTTAAATGGTTTGATCATAATGATTTATGGGTAGTAAACGGTTCGGGTTTATCGGGTTTTGGTCGGGTTTTAACGGTTTCGGTTTACATTGGTTCGAGTTACTATCGGGTTCGGACGTAATTGGTTCGGGTTGTAACTGTTCGGTCTGATAATAGTTACGGGTCCTTAACGGTTTTCCAAAATGCGGTTCAATTCAGTTTCGAATTTCATCTTATTGGGTGGTTCGGTATTTGGTTTTTAAGAAAAGGGTTTTTGCCGAAAGTACATATCTCAAAATCTAGGACACAAGTTCCATGCCCTTAAATAATCCACGTGTAACACAACCAGTGGCCCATCAAATTCACTTCATCCACTCCATTAATCGAGGGAAAAACATAACAAAACTAAATGAACTCAAAAACTCAAAACTTTTTCGACTAATCTTAGCCATGGCAATATGGTACTCAAATTTCTTCTACCCACTTCAGAATCCCATCAAAGTCTCAACTTTCCACTTCCAAATTGACAGTTTTCAAAGCATTAAACTTCTTGTTCACTCCTCTGCTTTCCCTTTCCCTGTTCTTGAAGAAGACCTCTCCCCTGTTCTACCCCTTGTTGATTTCACCTATGCAATCCCAAATTCCGAATTGCATTCTCCTAAACCTGATGAAGAGGAAAGAATTCAACTAATGAGAGAGCTGCTTAAGGACCCCAGGACTCATCATCTTGGGTTGGAATACTTTGAGAAAGCCAAAGTGGGTTTGGGTTTTCAGCCATCGAGAGCAACCCTCAAGGCTTTGATGAGGCATTTGGTGAGTTTAAATAAATGGGATTTTGTTTTGATGTTGGGTAGTGATATGAAAATGTTTAGAGTTTTGCCTGATAAGTTTTTTTGTGCTAGAGTGGTTAGTTCTTGCATTAAAGCTAGGAGGTTTAAGGTTGCTGAAATGCTGTTAGAATGCTTTGAGTTTGATCATAATGTTGCTGGTTTTGCGTATGAATCTTGTTTGAGAAGCTACAATAAGCTTCACTTGTATAGCATTGCAATTGAGTTGTTTGAAAGGGTCAGGTCAAGGGAGGTTGTATTGGATCCTGGAGGGTATGTTGTGATCATGGAAGCATACATGAAAGTCGGGAGTTTCAAGAGAGTTATTGAGATTTTTGGTGACTTGGAAGATAGTAAGAAGCTTGAAAAGGTTGCAAATTTGTCTCAGATTTATGGAGTTTTGATTGAGGCATTGGGCAAGTCAGGGCAATCTTTGAGAGCTCTTGAGCAATATGAGCAAATGAATGTTAAAGGTATCCCTCTAAGTGCATTGATTTACACGTCGTTGATCAGCTTTTTTGCTGAGAAGAAAGAGATTAACATAGTAGAGAGGCTTGTGGAAGAAGCAGAATCCAAACATATGTTGAAAGATCCTGCATTGTTCCTAAAGTTAGTGATCATGTACGTTGAAAAGGGGTTGATGGAGAAGACACTAGATGTTGTCAGGAAAATGAAGGGTGCTAGTTTGAAAATTTCGGATTGCATATTTTGTGCTATCGTGAATGGTTATGCCAAGAAAAGAGGCCTGAAAGAGGCAGCAAGAGTGTACCAAGACCTTACTTTGGAAGGGTGTGAGCCAGGACAAGTGACATACGCATCTATTATTAATGTTTACTGTCGTCTTGCATTTTTCTCCAAGGCTAAAAAGGTGTTTGATGAGATGCAACAAAAGGGCTTTGACAAATGTGTGGTGGCTTACTCGACGATGATTGTAATGTATGGTAAGACCGGGCAGTTGAGGGAGGCTATGACACTTCTAGCCAAGATGAAGGAGAGGGGGTGCGAGCCTAATGTGTGGGTGTACAACACGCTTATTGACTTACATGGGAGGGCAAAGAATATCAGGCAAGTGGAGAAGTTATGGAAGGAGATGAAGAGGAGAAAGGTGAAACCTGATCGAGTGAGCTATACTAGCATTATAGGAGCTTACTCTAGAGCGCGAGAATATGAGGTTTGCACCGAGTTCTATGAAGAATATCGGAGGAATGGAGGAGCAATCGATCTAGCTTTGGCCGGGATCATGGTGGGTATCTTCTCAAAGATAAACAGGATAGACGAATTGATGAAGATATTGCAAGATTTGAAGGCAGAGGGAATTCAGTTGGATATAAGACTCTACAAATCAGCTTTGAATGCTTTGAGAGATGCTGGCTTACAAATCCAAGCTAGGTGGTTGGAAGAGAGTTATGGGGGGACTTCAGTGGAGCATCTGATTTCAAATAGTGGGAAAATCAGAAAGAGACCAGTCCCTTCCTAAGCCTAAAGCATTCAAGAGCAAGAAATGTAAGTAAGCTAAGCTGAAAAAGTGCACAAAGTTTATTGGTGTTGTGCAGAATGATCAGATGTAATTGCATAGTGCTAATGATCAGTGCATATTACACGGATTTCTCATTTAAGTAAGCTAGGCTGGACTTTAGTACTGCCTATAACTTTGTCGTAGACGTTGCAGATAATAGAATAGTTGTAAATCTTGTGTCTACTGAACTATCTCCAGGAAATGATAAATGTCATGGTATATGCATACCAGCACTACCAAGCTAAGGTCCGCTAATTCTCTGTTAAGAGGTTACTAATTCCCTGGTTGAGCTTAAAAATTCTTATGAAATGCTACTATAATGAAACTCCAAAATGAACAAGAACAATGTTACCATGATGGCTGAGTTGCGTAGTATGCTACTCTCTTTAGAACATTCATGGTACTATCTTAGAGTGTGCTACTGCTAGTAGCTCAAAGAATCTCCGGATGTTCCCCCAGGATAAACGAGTCTTCAAATGATGTACTGATGAGTTGCACTAATCCAACAGCTCTGAACAAAGCACCCAAAACACCAAGGAAACTGCTTGAAATTTTTAGAGGAAAAGTGAGGAGAGAACTCATTTTTGTTGAAGTTATTGAAGTGTATTTAAAATGTTGTACATCCACGGTTTATACAGTAGTTGAAGAGAAGAAAATCAGCAATGAAACGGCCAGTATTAAAGACGTTTAATTGCAAAACATTCAGCATAAAAGCAGGTTAATGAAAACTTTAGGCATAAATCAGGGCACTTAAAGCTCAAAACCGTGATAAAAACAATCCAAAATATATATTATTACTCAATGAAAACCCAAACCTAGCTCTTCCTCTTTCACAAAAATAAGCAACCCTTGAATCACAACTATGTACTTGGATATAGAGCTGTCAGAATCAGACCCGACCCGATAAGTTACCCAAAACCGACCCGGACCCGACCTGATTATGACCCGAAAAGTGAGACCCGAAAACCGACCCAACCCGACCTGAAGTTAACCCGAAACCGATTTGACCCGATATTCAAAGACCCGAACCCGATCCGTGTCCGACCCGTAAGGGACCCGACCCGTTACAGACCCGACCCGTTACGGACCCGACTCGAAAAGAACCCGAAACCGATTGAAACCGACACATAACCGATATAACCCGATTTATAACAATTCATTACCCGAATTCACTAGATGTATTAATAATCTAAATATAAATGAATATGACCTAATCTTGACAGACCTATTTTTTACCTAATATCTAATAACTTTGAACCCAAACTTGTCATTGTCGATATCAAACTAAACATATTATAAGTTCTTATGTATATATAAACTTAACATCGTATGTTATAAACTAGTTTGATAGGATAATACACATTTAATAATCATTACCTCATAAATATTTTGTTTTTAAATGACTTATTGACATCATCATTGTCCAATTTATGAATTAACCATCATCATTGGCCGATTTTATCAAAACCGACCTTGACCCGAAATAACCCGTTCAAGAATGGATCTGATTTTACTAGAACCGACCTTGACTCGAACCCAAAATAACCTCGCTATAACCCGTTCAGGAACCGACCCAATTTTACCAGAACCGATCTTGACCCAAATCCGAAATAACCCGATATAACCCGTTTAGGAACCTACTCGATTGTACTAGAACCGACCTTGACCCGAACCGAATACAACCCGAACCGACCTTGACCCGAACCGAATACAACCCGAACCGACATTGACCCGAACCGAATACAACCCGACCCGAACTCGAACCGAACCCGACCAAGAAAATAACCGATTTAACCCGACCCGATAATGACCCGACCCGAACCGAAACCGACCCGATAGGCAAAGTTGACCCGATAAGAACCGACCCGATAAGAACCGACCCGCGATGGGTCAACCCAGAACCGACCCGCTAACCCGATTTGACACCCCTACTTGGACATAACTCGTTATAACTCTCTTCACCGATCAATGCAGGACTTGTATTTTGAAAAATCAACACATTAAAATTGATATATGTTCCAACAAAATCCACTATATGCTCGAATAGAATAGACAAATATTTGTTATATAAGCATAAAGTTTAATGTACTGTTTGTGATCTCAATTCAAAGAAGTTTGAAGTTGGACAAGCTAATTGAAAAAAAAATTATTGAATAGCATATGAGTGACAAGGCAACCTTTAACTAGATTTTATTAGCTCTCTTTTCATTGATAAAACCTCTCTATGGTTAAGAAATGGGAAATCCTCAGATAAAGTGTGCTTTTTTTTTTTTTTTTTTATGATGTATTGAGTCTGGCCTTCTTAGACCTATAGGGTTCGAGACCAAGGCCTCCATAACCACAGGAAATGCGAGAGATGGCTCGTGATCTTGCTCATAAGAGGAAGAGCCAGTCATCTTCTAATGCAGCAGGACTGGGCTTTTTTAGTGACACAGTAACAGGAAGCGGTAGAGGAGCTTCAACAATCCTAACAAGTCACTTGAAGTTCCTCCCTGTCAGTTCTCTCGAAACTTTTGGATATTTACCCGCACAGTCTCCTGTGATGTCAGTTTGACAGCTATTACCTATTATTCAGTAGTTGTATAAACAAATCATATCAACTACTGCATCACATTTGTTCCTATTCTGTGCATGTTGTAAACACTCCTTTTCCTTCTTCCTCACATTTTTTTTTTTGAGGTGAAAGACATCTATGAAGCTGATTACTCTCTCCCTCACTCCGTCTATATATTTTTGTTTCATTTTTATATGTATAATCAAAGTTTAAAAAGTTTGATTATAAGTTTTCATTATATTTTAAGAAATAATATATTAAAATGAAATCTTATTAGAAACATTTCAATGTAAATTTTCATAATATCGAATTTTCATACTTTTTTGTCTTACGAATTTAAAGATAACAACGTTTTAAATCGTATCTCTCTTTTGTGTTTTACTTATTTCATGTCAATTTTTTGCAAAAATTTGATTGGTTGTAATTTGAAAAAAGAAAATTGCCCTTCATACTTGTGATTGTGGCTGTGTAATGTTGTAGATACCTGATCAAATTTCAGAAAATGTCACTTTCAGGCTCACTATTCCTTTGGTTTGGCCTAGTTTTTACGATGACAATGAGGCAAACAAACATTGCTGCAACAGAAATGAAACAAGACGTTGAAGCCGATACTATCAGGGCACTAGAACTAGATAAGTCGAAACATTCCCATTTTTCTTATGTAACATAATCGAATCATACGTTGCAAGGCAGATTTTTATGTAGGGGGTCCCTTGGCGATGACTCTTAGAAAGTGACAATATTAGAGTGACCGACGATATTTTTTGGTTAAGATGATAGTACAAGATCTTTACAGAAGAAGACACTCAAAACAAATTGGCACCATGCTCCTCCTCTCAGCTGTCTTGAACCTTCCCTTACTGTATAGTCAAACTTTTTTAATAGCAGAAAAGGCTATCTGTAACCTGTAACTCACCAGTCATCAGTTGCAAAAAAACACATCTATTCTATCCATCAGAGAAAAAAATCCAAGTACAAAGCACTTAGGTTCACTAATGGGGGGGTGCTCAGTGGTTTCAGGAGATTCTAGTGACTGGGAAGTAATCCAAAATCCATTTAGTCACCAACCCTCTTTGCCTCCATCTCACGGTGAGCTACAATTGGTGATAAGAGAGGATTACTACGACGATAATCCTTCCATCTTCCCACCAAGCGAGCATGAGGACTTGCCCCTTTTAGAAGAATGTAACTCAGCGAGAAGCACATCACCACCGCAATCGCCATTGTCATCTGCATGCTCACACTCGAGTACACCGAGGGAGCAGAATATAGAGCCATATTTGAAACCGTCTATCATCATGAATGAGATTGGGACCAGAATGTACTCATTTGGAAGAAGTGTATTTCAGTTTTTTCATTGTAGCAGTAGCAGGTCTTCCTCCATTTTTCCTGCTGCAATGGTAATGTTAACATTATTTGCTTGTGCGAAGACTCTGCAGTGGCGGAGCCGCCTTTTGCTCCTCGTTAGAGAGAAAGACCAGGTAATTACAGAAAACCTCCTCCATGTCCAAAATATACTTCGTTTGTCCCATATTAAGGTTCCCATTTGCTTTTAAATAGTCTCCTACAATAAACTTGAACCATTATTATCTTAAAAAACGCATCACTTAACAAACTAGTTCAGTACAATCTGAACCTGAAACAGCGAGTGGGAAGTAAAATACAGAATAGAGGGATTAGTAATCTGTTGCTCATTTCTTTTGTACTTTCTCTTATGGAGAGAGGAGTTGTGATGTTCCATTTCCACTGAGACATGCTAACTCATACTGAATCTGCTGCTGCTGTAGAGAATCAGCCAGCTGTTGCATCGAATATCGCACATGAACGAGATCCTGTCAGCACGACGGAAGGTTCCAGTCTTGCGAATAAGTTAGTACAATGTGAGCATACAAACAATATGCGCAGCTGCTATTTATTTAAGGCGCTGTTTGTTTATCTAGCTAAATTCAAAACCAAACCTTTATTTAAGCTGCATAATTCAAAACCAAACCTTTATGGATTTGAGGATTTTACGGTCCAGAATTTGGTAATACACAGAATATTGTAGAATAGATCTCCATGCCGACCTACATTCATCATTGCATAGTAGTTACATTTATCACTGCATAATTTGATGGAAAAAGAAAAAACAAACAAAGCATATTTTTTGCAGAAATTTTCCGCAAACACTCCCAATATGAAATCTGAACATGAGAGAAATCTGAATCATGAATGCAACTGTATAATGCGTTTCAGAAAAATAGAAGAGCAATTTGTGTTCAAACTATGAAGTTTGAGCACATAACGCGCCATCAGAAAAACAATAGAAGCAATTCAGGTGCATATGAGCACAACGATACTGTGGAAACATGAAATCATGGTCAGCACAACAGCAAAGGATCACACAAGGTCGCTTCTTTATTACGTTATTATTCCATAATATTCAAGCAATTGAAGTCAAAATTGACAGACAATAGATACTAACAGCATTCAGCAACAATTACAACTTAAACGAATCCGCATGCAATGATGATCACCAATTTGAATCAGTCTATCCTCCTAACTGAAGAAGAAGAGTGCATACTGTTTGTTACAAGATTATCAACATTCCACACTGTGTAGAGGTAAACAAACCAGACGGGGTTAACCAAAGAATACCATATGCATAGACATGAGGCTAA
This sequence comes from Dysphania ambrosioides, assembly GCA_026401315.1. Classification (NCBI taxonomy): domain Eukaryota; kingdom Viridiplantae; phylum Streptophyta; class Magnoliopsida; order Caryophyllales; family Amaranthaceae; genus Dysphania; species Dysphania ambrosioides. The sequence continues at coordinate 5,498,830 of CM048660.1, read as the reverse complement.
AGAGTCAAAAACAGTAAGAACTAACCTACAAAGTGTGATCACAAAACAGAAGATCCAAACACACTAGCTCTCGAGACAAGTCAGCTAACTATTTGTCATCAACATTAGCAGTGATCACTAATCAACAGTGAACCAAGCATCCAAATCAAAGCTTACAATGACATAAAGAGCACCATTGCCGTTTCAGCAGAGAACAATCTGAAATTCAGCTCACTGCAACAAGTCATGGTAGGAGCAATATGAGTAACTCCCACCTGCTTTCAAATCATGGTTTAGAACGGGAACCTTCGTCTATGTGAATGCATTGCAAATACACCAGGTTATGGGATATGATAATGTCAAGGTGATTGGCACGATTAACAGCAGTCATCACGAATCAATATTATTATATGAAATTCCGGTAAAGCATACTCCCACCAACAAACGACTTAAAACGAAAAAAAATCATTCCTTTACCAAGATCAAGTGAGCAATCTCAAATTTAGACAGATGCAACAGGTCAGGACAGGAGCAATAGACGCAACACCCAACAACAAATGATTTATGGCAGTCATAGTTTCAAGTGGGAGCATTTGTTCATATGAATGCATTGAAAACACAATGAAGTAACAAATAAGTCAAGATTTTGTTTCTGAATACAAGAATGTGTGACAAACTGTTTCGTTTTTATGAAATATGAGTACAATTTGAGTAAAGAATAATAAGAAACTGAGAATAAATACCGGTTCCTAGTCAAAACTAAGGATTTCCCCTTCCACAAACAATATATGGAGAACTATAAGTGTGTAGTTTTTGGCATCAAGGGCTTTTGGTGGCTTGGACAATCGTGTGAGCTTAAAACGTGAAACATAAGCGAAAAGCCTCACACATGACCACTTTGATCAGGTCATAAATCAGCATAGCCCAACAATTTTAGCTTAGCCGAGCTTGCAGCACTCTCATGGAAGAAAGCTAGTTGAAAATCACGACTTGGACCCACCGTGTCGAATGTCAAACTGATCAACATACATCAAAGGAGTGGTGGTCTCGTTCCTCGTCCTCTTAATATTAGGACTCAACAGACCCCTATGCCTGAAACCATACAACTTCAACACCTGATTATCCGCGAAATTAAAGGCTCTCTCCATACTCTTCAAACACTTCTCCACAGGATAATCCGCGTAACTCCCACACGGCTTACACCCGACAAAATGAGTAGTGAAAGGCCACCTCTCATCCCCCAACCCAGGATGATACTTCTCCACCATTTCCTCATACCTATCCACCAGCCCCGTCCAAAACCCGTGCAAGTAGTACGAATTCTCAACAAATACCTTACTCATCCACTCATCCTTCTGCGAAATCAACAAATAAATTAACGCCGACTGATCGTCCGCCTCGAAGGCTGGCCTCCCGCTTAAGAACTCTGTGACTACCTTACCGGCTTCGTCCCTAGTGGGACCTTTGGGCCCCATGGGAGCCCAAACGTCAAGCAAATCCAAAGTCCACTGACAATTTCGAAACAGAACACTCCCAGTATTCAAAGCTATCCAGGATTTCTTCTCTAACAAGTCTGGATAGCCATGAATCACCAGATTAAACCCTTCGTACTTGTTAACAGGGATTTCAAAGACCATATCGGTGAACAATGCATCGCTATCCATCCACCAAATCCACTCGATTTCCGGGTGCGAAAGCATTAACCTTCTGATCAACGGCAGCTTCGACCAGTACCCCGAAAGATCCTTATCCAAATGCGCCATATTGTATACTATCTCCATCCCATGGATGCGGCTATAGTCTATCTTGTTCTTCATACCCTTCAGCAAGTAGTGATCGCCTATCGGGTTGTCGCACGGGCTTGGCGGGGACCCACTTACCAGCAGAATACGAGGCTTCCCCTTTACGTAACTCGGGAATTCTTTGTTCAGATTCAGCCATTCTTTTCTGCGCCTATCCCAGTTGGATATTTTCGGGCCGAACGAGTATGTTGTGTTTGGGTTGAAAACGGGTTCGTCGTCATCGGGTTCGGCACCGTCGGATCGGATCTCTTCGATGACCCGTCTGGCTTCTTCTTCTAGGTGTTGACGCTCCGCGTCGACTTTCGAAGACCCGAGATTCAGCCCTATGGTGCCCCGGAGGACGAGGATGGTGACGAAGCCGCAGAGGATAGTGATCTTAATGTTGTTCATCGTCTTGGCGATCTGCCGGCCGCGGGGTAGGACGCGTGAGGAGCGGTGTCCACCGCCGGACGAGAGAGTAGTGGTGGGGAGGGTGGTGGGACCCGCAGTGGGCCGTTTTTGGGCCGTAAACCCATCTTGACCCATGATTTGGGAGAGGAGAGGGGATTTGTTGTAGCTTGAAGGAGAAGATCGGAGATTTGGGGAAATGAAAAGGGGGTTGAAATGAAAGTGAATAGGAACGTGGTGGGGTGTTACGGTGGTGGAGAGAGAAACAGGAAGGCACTGAGGAAGGAGGCAAGAGTCAGCACCGACGATTAGATTGTCCACTCTCTGTCTTTTTACATTTTTAGTTTATGAAATAGATATGTTTTTAGTGGGAAAATATGAATAAAATAAAGTATGGCGTGATTGGCGAGCAATTATTTTGAAAATTGGATTTAAGTAATATTGTACTGTAATTTTTCCAATAAAAATGGTGATTAATATCTGTGGGGCAAATTTTGGTATGGGATGGATCCGTTGAAACTAAATAATAATTATATATATATATATATATATATATATATATATATATATATATATATATATATATATATATAATATATGGAATGGATCACGTGAGAACTCTCCCCTTATATGAAAACTCTTGTATATATAAAAATTCATATTTGATTACCGTTGATTAAAAGATTTAATGGCTCAAGATTTATTAAAACTTTTTTGTATTCTAACTGCCAATGTACAACAATTTTCTCTATATTTTCAAAAGTCACATTGTATGTACAATACCTCGTTTTTTGTAATATTGGAAACTTTTCATCTTTTGTATATTTAATCTATTGATCTAAAAATTAGTACAAAATGTTTCAAATATATATTTTGTTCTAAAAATTTAGTATTGATGTTCTAAAACTTCTATTATATTATTTTAATGTTCTAAACTTTTGTCTATTGTTCTAAACTTCTATTCTAATGTTCTAAAATTTTGTTCTAATGTTCTAAACTTTTGTTTTATTGTTATAAAGATTTGTTCTATCGTTCCAAACTTTTTGTTTTATTATTCTAAACTAATGCTCTAATGTTCTAAACTTCTGTTCTATATTTCTAAACTATTATTCTATTGTTTTAAACTATTGTTCTAATGTTCTAAACTTTCATCCTATTGTTCTAAACTTCTGCTCTAAATTTCTATTCTACTATTCTAAACTATTGTTCTAATGCTCTAAACTTCTATTATATTATTCTAAACTTCTATTCTAATATTCAAAACATTAATATTTATCCTTAGAACACTAGTATTAAACTTTAGAACATTAGTATTAGACCTTATATCAATAGAATAAATATTTAGAACGTACGTGTCAATATTTAGAACAATATAATAGAAGTTTAGAACAATAGAACAAAAGTCTAAAACAATAGAAAAGACGTCTAGAACAATAGAAAAGACGTCTAGAACAATATAACGGAAATTTAGAACATTAGAACAAAAGTTTAGAACAATATAACATAAATTTAGAACAATATAACAAAAGTTTAGAAAATTAAAACAATAGAACATAATTTTAGTACATTAGAACAATACAATAGAAATTTAGAACAATATAACAAAAGTTTAGAAAATTAAAACAATAGAACATAATTTTAGTACATTAGAACAATACAATAGAAATTTAGAACAATATAACAAAAGTTTAGAAAATTAAAACAATAGAACATAATTTTAGTACATTAGAACAATATAATAGAAATTTAGAACAATATAACAAAAGTTTAGAAAATTAAAGAAATAGAACATAATTTTAGTACATTAGAACAATACAATAGAAATTTAGAACAATGGAACATATCTTTTGAACAATAAAATAGAAGTTTAAAACATTACAACAAAAGTGTAGAATATTAGAACAGAAGTTTAAAACAATTGAACAAACATTTAGAGCAATAAAACAGAAGTTTAAAGCAAATGTTTTGAAAAAAGTACAGCTGAAATGATGTCAAAAGATGTGAAGTGTACGAAAAACTAGGTAGCAATTATTTTGAAAATTGGATTTAAGTATTATTGTCCTGTAAATTTTTTAAAAAAATGGGTGAATAATATATGTGTGGCAAATTTTTGGGATAGGATGAAAGCGTTTATATAAGAAGAATAAAATTCAATTAGAAGAGTGCTTAAAATAAGAAGAATAAAATGAGATCTTAACCATTTAAATGATAAAATCCAATATTTTACGTAAAAAATGTTACTATAATAATAAAAATGGTCACTATAATAATAAAAAGAGTCATTATAAGTGAAAAATAAAATTATTTGATCAGTATAAGTTAAAAAAACGGTCGCTATGTATACGTAAAATATCATCAGTTGGATTTAAGAGATGAAGAGTCAAGCTGTCTTCTCATTTTAAGTAACCTTCTTATTTTTACTTTTACCTATATTATTATAGTAACCAAATAATTTTTTTCACTTATGATGACTCTTTTTATTATAATAGTGACTATTTTATTATTATAATGACCATTTTTTATTATTTAGTTACATATATATAGATCTAATGAGAAGAGTGCTTAAAATAAAAAGATATCTTGGCCATTCAAATGTTAAGATCCAACGCTAGAGATTTCACGTAAAAAAATAATTACTATAATAATAAAAAAATGGTTACTATAATAATAAAAAGAGTTATTATAAGTGAAAAGAAATTATTTGGTCACTATGAGTTAAAACAGGGTTACTATGTGTACATAAAATATCTTCCATTAGATTTTGGAGATGAAAAGTCAAGATGTTTTATCATCCTTCTCATTTTAAGTACCCTGCTTAAAATAAGTAGAATAAGAAAAAAATTTGGCCCTTTAAATGGTAAGATTCAACGCTAGAGATTTTACGTAAAAAAAATTGGTTGCTATAACAATAAAAAGGGTCACTATTAGGGGTGTACATAACCGAGTACCCGAGGTTTTCGAGTACCCGATAGATTGGGTACCTTCTTTTTCAGTTAGTTTGAAATCGGCCTATGACCCAACCTGATTGAGATGGATACCCGCTTAAATCGGGTCGAATCACATGGTTACCAGCTTATTTTTTTAGGGATAATTTCCTACTGATACCCTATCATAGTCAAACATATCAGCATGGTAGTAATAATATGGAAACTTTAACCATTCACTTGCATAGTCGCACACTATTTTGTCATTGAAATTTACCACTGACTAGTGCAACAATGAGCCTGCCAACCCAAATTATTTTGAAGAAACTCACCAACTGTACTATCAGTAGTAAAAGATTGAATGAAGTTGCCAAAATATTAAAGGTGGATTTAATCTTCCCATGTTGTTTGCAAATAAGTGATTATGGATGCCTTGATCATCTCATAGGTGGTTTGATCAGACAGCAAATCAGAAAACCAGATTTTAAAAATAAAAATATTTATTTCGGGTATCCGAGTACCCGATTACATTTTTTATCCGGCCCTTAACCTGACTCGAGCACTCGATTTTCTACCAAGTAAGGTACCCGACCCGAAAATCATTTTTTTTTTTAAAAATCAGACTATTTTTTTGGGGTTGGGTAATTTTGAACACCCCTAGTAACTATAATAATAAAAAGAGTCATTATAACAATAAAATTAGTCATTATAAGTGAAAAAGAAAAAATTTATTTGATTACTATGAGTAAAAAAATGATTACTATGTATTTGTAAAATATCATCCATTTGATTTAGGAGATGAGGAGTCAAGATTTCTTTTCATCTTTATCATTTTAAGTACCCTTCTTATTTTAACTTTTACACATACACACACATAAGTTAAAATGAGAAGGATGAGAAGATATATTGACCCTTTATCTCTTAGATCTAACGCATGACATTTTATGTACATATAATAACCTTTTTTTTAACTCATAGTGACAAAGTTTTTTTTTTCACTTATAGTGACCCTTTTCATAATTGTAGTAACCCTTTTTCATCGTTATAATAGCTTTTTTACGTGAAATCTTATGTGTTAGATCTTATCCCTTTAAGGGTCAAAATTCTTCTTATCCTTCTCATTGGATCCCCCCCCCCCCCAACCACACATAGATAAAATGATGAGTTTTGGCCTCTTTTTTAGTTGTTATATTTGACTTTTTACGGTATTTAAGATAAATTTTATATTGTTTTATCTTTAAATCTATAATACCCAAAAAATTATAAAAATTTGATAGTTTAAATTTTTTAATAGAGATGAGATACATTCAATAAAATATCACTTAAATATATTATTTATAATAATATACTTACTATCAAAATTTAAAAAATTTGACTCCATAAATAGAAATATAACAAGTAAAAAAAAAGATAGATAGAGTAATAACCTACTCTCTGAAATCCAAACTTTTTATGACCTTTTATTAGACTGACTATTTTTAGTAAATTGTATATTCTAATAAGTTAAAAAAATATATTTTAAGTGGTCCACAAATTCAAATAGCTTAAATATTGCATGTAAATAAAATATTTTAATATAATATTCTTAAAGATGAAAATACAAATTATTCAATTATACTAGGCCTAGTATAAATTATTTTCAATTATATTAGGCCTAGTATATTTTATTTTGATTCGATCCGAATCGAATCGTAAAAAAAATCCAATATGAATCGTTTGTTTTATTCGATTTGGATTGGATTTCTCACACCTATATTTGGTAACAAAGGTTTTTTCTTAAAAAAAAATAGAATTTCACTAATTATTAGTCACTAATTATTAGTTGGAAGTACTCAAGTACCCTGGGTTCTAAAAAAAAAAGAAGCACTCAAGTGCCCTAGAAAAAAACATTTAGTTTTAAAAGGTAGATCACCTACATAAGCTGCATTCCTATACAAAACAATCAACCAACAAATACATTTAACACGAAAATAAAACTTTCAGCATGCTCAACCGAAAAAAAAGCTCTTGAAATGAAACAAACCAATTTTAACATTCTAGCTATTGGATTTATTAATATTCGAGTGAGAAATCAGTTTTAAGACTAAAGAGGAAATATCTGCACTAAAATTTGAGATCAATTTTATCTACATTGTCGTCCTTTATAAACTTCCTTGCATATTGAAAATACTAGTAAAATTGGCTGTTATCTTTTGAAAAAATTAAATTAAATATATTTTTTTTATGCTAAAGAGGAGCCACGCTAAGGGAGATTCACTTCCCTACTATCCTCTTCTTAAATGGCAAAGAGCTGGGATGGAGCATAATTGATAAAGGAAATACTCTTTTGTTGAAGAATACTGCACCCTTATTAACTAGACAATCCGCCGCGCAATACCCCTCTCGAAAGATATGCAGGACTTTAGTATTCCAATCTGGTGTATGTATCATATCTCTGCAAACTTGCAACAGGAATACATAGTCCCCACTGACTTGCTCATTATTTGACAACAAACGAGCACAACCTTGGCTGTCTGTTTGTACTATCAGATTCACAATGCAAAGATCTTTCGCCAAAGCTTTATGATGTATCTTTATGTTATATCTTGTATGGTGTTTATCTTTTGTGAGTTATGTCCTATCTTTGATATAACTCTTGAAGTTATTTGTATATATATTGAGAGTTTTCCCTTAATGAAGTTATATACAAATATTTTTTCCTAATTCTTCTTTCTAGTTTATCACCCTTTACTCAAGGCCAATAACTCAGCCTTAAAGGCATTTGTTATATAGAAGTTTGCTGTAAGAGCTGCCATTAACTTCCCCTCATGATCTCAACTGATGGCTCCTCCACCAACTTCCCCTGGGCAACCCTTTGCTGCCCCATCCGTATTTAAAGCGTACCACCCCATAGGAGGCGGCTGCCACTGGACAATGAGATTAACCACTCTTTTCTTAGTTCCCTTAGACAACTGATCAGGATTACCTCTTTCGATGGCTTTTGAAGTCTCGTTAGCTTTCATTCGTAGGAATCCTATCTTATTGATAGGAATTTCACACTCCTTGTTGAACACTGCATAGTTTCTCCAACGTCACAACCAATAAATTGTGATACAAAATATAGTAGGTTAATTAGAAGTCCTAGTATGGGTGTGCTCACTTAAGTTTTTATTAATCTAGCAGCATATGGATCGTGCACCCGGGTGCACGATGCGCATCGTGCACCCTGTGTAAAACGCAGCCCAATATAACACAAAATGCAAGTGTCCAGATCACTTTTTACACTTCAGATAATGCACTGACCATTTACCCCAACCCAGTGACCATTTGCAGTAATACAAAAATAATAATGCCAAAAGTAACATTGCAAAATCTCACATATTGAAGTAAATCTTGAAAAGATCTCTGTACTGCTGTCGGTCATAATCATTTCGATATTAAATAAACAAAAAGAAACCCACACATCATCATTACAAAAAATACTCCTTTCCAATGCAATCTCTTAGATTTGTGTACTGATATATAATGTTCATTCAAGCAATACCTAATGTTCATTCGTTTACACTAGTATGTTTATTAGCGTAGCGTGTACAATATTAAAGTATATTACAATAATTAAATACTTTTACAATCATTAAATATATTACAATAGGTACTGATACGTAACAATCATTTAAATATTAAATTAAAGGAATCCCAATACATAATCATTACAAATTAATGCTCCATCCCAATGCATTCTTTTTGAACTCTCTCTCAAGTAAAATAAATGTTCATTGGATAATACTAAATGTTCATTTTTGTTAAACTAAATGTTCAGTGTCTCATTATAAAATGTTCATTGTAAAAACTTTCAATAGAATTACTCAAGTAATGCTACTAAATGTTCATTGTAATGCAAGTAAATGTTCATTGTCTTCATTCTAAATGTTCATTCATTTTAGTAGAATGTTTATTCATTACAATATTAATTACTTTTACAATATTAAATATTACAATTACATAACAATCATTGAATAATAAATAAAAGTAATCCCAATACATCATAATTACAAAATAAAGTTTCATCCCAATAAATTCTTTTTGAACTAATTCACCCAAGTATATAAATGTTCATTGGATAATACTGACATGCTCATTTATGTACTACTAAATGTTCATTGGATGACTTTATAATGTTCATTGTAAAATTCTGTCTGAATGAATGTCTTGACTTCATTTCAATAATACAAAATGTTCATCCTTCTAATGTTTAATGTTCAGTTGTTATCTATAGGATGTTCATTCGTGTATTGTGTGATTTTCCCATGCATTATTTCTGGTCTCTTTTGTCACGATTTCCGATGCAAAAAAATCAGACTATCCCATTGAACATCATGAGCTACAACAGTGACTTTTGCAAAAAACTTTTGTTTTTCCCAATTACCAAGTACAACTTTTGCATTTCCCATTACCAGATAATATTTTCACTCAATACTCAATTCCCATGCTGACGTGTCTCCCACTGCACGCTACACTTTGCGTTTTGTTTATATTGTCCCTGCGTTTTACACCGGGTGCACCCGGATGCAGGATCTTATTTGCGAGTTCCTACAATCCCCTTGGAAGAAATGTGAGCTGTCCGAGGCTTCGTTTAAAGAATTTCATACACTTCTTGCTTCCTCACAGTCCCGAAGAACATGTAGAGTGGTCTCATCTACTGTGTTACAACGTGGACAGAGTAAATCTCCTAACGAATTGTCTTCTTTAGTTCATGAGATTGGATCTCTTTCAAAATGTGAACTAGAAGGAGATGAGCAAACAGAGGCCATTTACATCCTTCACCGTTCACCCACATCTCCTGAACTAAATATTGATTGAGTAGAAAGGTAAATATTGATAGAAAGATAAAAATCAGACATCATAGATTGAGTAGATCATCTAGTGAGGTTTTTGATGAAGCAGTATGATTTGTTAGTACCAACTGTCCAACTACCAACCTAGCGAACATAGCCCTATAATATAATGCACGATACAAAATTTAAATATATGTTGACTATTCTATTAGTAGTTGTAATGCATGTCACTATGTGTACACCATGTTACTGCATGTGTATTCGAATATATATATATATATATATATATATATATATATATATATATATATATATATATATATATATTTTATGGGCTATGGTTGTTGTATTAGCGTTAATGATGTAGCTCTAGCTTTGGAGTTGGTCTTGTTTTGAATATACGGATGTATACATTTTTTTATAAATATTTATGGGCTATGGTTGTTGTATTAGCGTTAATGACGTAGCTCTAGCTTTGGGGTTGGCCTTGTTTTTTGTGAAGGATATGTCTCAATCGTTACACAATCACTAAATATATATAAGGATTGTTATGGAAATAATTAATTTAGTTATTTTTGTATAGTAACGTTTTGCTAGAAATCAATTACGATACTATACGTGAGTTTAATGCGATTAAGACAATGGCTAATCTAACTGGGTCTTATGAGGTCACACAATAAACGTAGATGAATTGGATTTCTTCGGGCCCATTTATCTAATGAGTAGGACGACCTAATTTGAGTAGGATTATGACTCTTGTTTGATTGATATGTATATATATATATATATATATATATATATATATATATATATATATATATATATATATATATATATATATATATATATATGTTATAATAAGAAGCCCTCTTAAAATAAGAAGGATGAGAAGCAATCTCATCCTTCTATTTTTTTGATCAATGGCCACAAATGAATTGCCGGTTTTCATTAATTCCTCCCCTTTTTTCAGTGCCCCGGTTCTATTTTTTCCTTCTTGCCCCGGTTCAGTCGAAGTTCTTTGCTCTCCCATCGCTCCATTCTCTCTTCATCCTTGCTCTTTATCCTTGCTTTTCTCTCTTCATCCTTGCTATTCTCTCCATTTGGTTTACAATTTTTTCAGTGCTTTCCTCTCTTCATCCTTCCTCTTCTCTCCATTCACGATGTTTTTCACAAATTTTTTGCGGTGTTTTCGCTTCAATTTTCGATGTTGTTTTGGTTAGTTACTTACAATGTCGTAATTAATTTGTGTTAATTATTTATAATTTTGTGTTTTTGATTTTAATTATTAGGTTTGTTTGTATTTTCAGAAGTTTTGAAATGGTGAGAACGCGTGGTGGTCTAGTTTCGAGAGGCAGCGGTGGCAGAGGCGATGGAAGAGGAGGTCGTGCTACTAGAGACATCAAACGTGGTGTTGTTGTCGTCGAAGCTTCCAGTACAAATTTTATTTTACATTATTATATTTCTGAAGCAAAATTATTGTATAATATTATAAGAATTCTAACTAGATATTGAAGTATAAGCATAAATTGTGTTATTTTGTGGTTATTGTTGAACAATTTGTAAAAATCAATCATATAACTAGTAGAAAAAAGTCTATTTGCTGCGGTTATTTAACCTTATTTGCTGCGGTTATTATACCGAAGCACATATGACCGAAGCACATATAAAACCAACAAATGCTGCGGTTTTTTTGACGCAGCACTTATAATATTATTTGCTGCGGCTATTTAAAAAAACCGCAGCATTAATTACCCTTATTTGCTGCGGTTATTTATAAAAAACCGCAGCATTAAATAGATGAATCTTAGAAAACTGACCCATAAGTGCTGCGGTTATTATAAAAACCGCAGCAAATAATACTTATTTGCTGCGGTTTTTAGTAATAACCGCAACATTAAATAGAGGACTGACCAATAAGTGCTGCAGTTATTACTAAAAACTGCAGCATTAAATAGATGAATCTTAGAGTACTGACCATTTAGTGCTGCGATTTTTAGTAATAACCGCAGCAAATAATACATTTTTTTTCCCTTCTTTACCACCATTACTATCAAGTATATATGGAGATGATGATTGACAATATATTAATTGCTGCAATGTGTGTCTTAAGGCCAATGGTACGGTTTTTATTTATTTTGTGTTTATGCCAATATGCCAATGAGTCAATTAACCCAATGTGTTTTAATATATAGTACATACAGAAAGAATTATATATATACAAAAGAATGTTTAATCTAATGAATACAAGGAATTCCTACTACCTCCTACCTTAAGCTAGCTCTACCTACACATATTGTCCGGCCCCAATGAAGTATTCCGCCCATAATTCCTTAATCTCCATCAGCTCTTGAGGTGAGTATGGCGTTGTTCTTTGAATCGCCTGAAAGGGTAAGAAATGATAGGTTTAGTTATCTACAAAACAGGAGACATAATTTCAAGCGTAAATTTCGGCAGAGTTTCCTCTGTAATTCGACCTTTTCCCATTTTTTAATAGTACCTGTTTTCACAATATTACAATCCAACAATATCCATCCAAAATTCACAACACAATTGTGTATTCTAACCACAATTTACAATACAATTCACAAACATATTGTCTGTTCACAACAAAATTGTGTATTCTAATTCACAACACAATTGTGTATTCTAAATGCAATTCACAAATCCATTGTGTTCACAACACATACAATTCCCATACATGAGTAGAACTCAAAACAATTCCCATATATCTAGATACTATATCTCAAAAATAAATTACGGAGCTCATGATTACGTACCGTTGAAAGATCCTCACAATGAGCATGGTTGTGGAGGATTTCAAACAGGAAACACATAAGAAAGTAGCCACACTCGGTGCTTCCAATCTGCTGAGGACACTGCATTACGAAACAAAGTACAATGTAAACCGAACAGATCAAATACAATTCTAAGGCAACGGAATAAATTGAAAACAGGGTTACCTGAGCCGGAATCCAGTTCAACTTCAATCCGTTACGGAGGCCGGACTGAACTTTAAAGCTCTTAAAGGCACTAGATTAGGAAAAACAATCTACGTGAATAACTAAACCTTAGTCTGTTACTCTTGTCAGTGACGAAAAAACTGTAGTTACCAAAAACTTACGTATTCAGCACTTCCTTAATCGCTAAGTTACATTTTCGTTGAAGAGGATCGAAAACGTATATTGTCCTCTTCTCTAAGGACAGAACAAGAAGTATCCAATGACGCCTACAATATGATTGGTAAATGGTTAAAAAACGAACATACAAGCAAGAGGATACTACGTACGTAAGAAGATCATACCTTTCATGGTACGGGGAAAAGATGAAACGTTTCCTATGATGATTGGCCATAAAAGATACCATGTAAGAAGTGACGAAGCCCTGGTCAATACCGATCATGGTAGCCGAGACCCTAGATGGGCACATGAAACCAAAGGATCCTAGTCCTTCTTCTTGGACCAACTCATAACAGGCCCTGTAATTAATTGAAACAACACCTATTTAGCAACATCAACAAATTGATGGTCACATATTAGATTATGAATTACATTAAATAGTCGGGTAACTTACATCATGAAGACTTGAAGCACAGATACATTCAGCTCGTCCCCTGTGAGAAGTTGAGTAACGTCCTCTGCCACGATCACGATATCCTGGTCCTCGGGGTACCCGAATATCGTCTTCCCACAACGAAAGGAGACGATGCTATCTGGCGGAAGCCTCGACACCTGCGCCCTCATTTGACGACAATTCTCACCAAGATGACTCAAGGCCAGCTCAGTGAGATCGGTATGGGCAACATCCTTCCGCACGGACTCGGTCGTCTCTAGACCGCTAGGACCGCTGGCAACACCTTCAGCTGCGTCCTTCCGTCCTGTACCTCTTTGCTGATTCAAACAAATTCAAAACTTAATACCAACATTAATAGAATAAGGATTCATAAAGTTAGGCGGAATGCATTTACCTCAGAGGTCAGGAGCCGAACTAGATGCTTTGGCCACTGTGTGAAGGTCCCGTGGGCTTGCTCGAGCCTTTTGATGAACGCAGAAGGGGCAGGCACTAGTGGAAAAAACCGGATATACTACAAGCTATATGCTCCGGTTATTAATAAAACCGGAGTATAAGGATGATTCGGATTTTTGGTAGTAATATCTACTCCGGTTCCCTTGAACCGGAGCATATAATGTATTAAAGGCTGCGGTTCTTGGACCGGAGCATATAATGTATTAAAGGCTGCGGTTCTTGGACCGGAGCATATACCCATCAATTTAAAAACCTAGCATGCATATACCACTGCACAGTCGCGCGCTGCTTTAATTTGCTTGTCTTCAAAAACCTCTAATTTCCCCATTCCAACCCGTAACCGCCCTTCTTCGACACAACGTGCCATTCCATGCCCTTCTTCAGCAATTCTATTCCTCAATCGTGTTCGACGACAGTGAATTCGAACAACATTACACCGGCCATAACTAGCCTCGTTCTCTTGACGTTAAAGGTATGTTCTTTGAATTTTTGTTTAAGTTTATGCCTCTTTCTCTCTTTCAGTGCTTGTACCAAGTAAATATTTCTAATTTATATACAGTTTATGCTCCCCATATATTCTGCGAAGTACCAAGTAAATATTTAGGGCCAAACGTAGAAATTTTTATGTGGAGTCATAGGCCCACGGCAATATGCTAAAGTAAAACCCATATACACCATATACGACGTTTGGAATTTTTAGTAAATGTAAGGATTTTCGTCAAACAAACGGTGGTGTGTAGTTTAGGGAAAATTGAGAAGGAATACTCTACAATAACTGAACGGTGAGCCTTGTGTGATAAGTTCGTCCCAATTTGTTTGGTCCTAGGTTGCACAAATCTACTATGACTAATACCTAGAAAGATTAAACTTTCTTTTCATAGGTTTTTTTTTTTTTTTAATCTACCCTTTGATTTCATTGGTATAAACTTAGTTAATTGCATGAATAAGATGATGAAAGTTGTTAAGAACTAATTCTAACGACTTCTGGTTTTCTAAATTACAAATGCAAATGGATTGTTGAAAGTGATAAAGATAACCAAGCAATTTTCACTTCCAAGCATTTTATTTACTTGAGAGGAGACATCTACACGTCAAACATATTTTACATAAAAAAAGTATGTCTTATTTGTGTGATAAAGACAAGAACGTGGAAATTGCTTGGGGATGCTATTGATGAACATAATCAGTTGACTTTTGTCATATCCCTTAGCTATGATCAACTTTTTCAGTTTGCGTCAATTGGAAGTAGGAGTTGACAAAAATTTGTGACCCTATCACAATTGATAAATGGATATCATGAGTCATGAAGTGCATGTACTCATCATGATTCATGACTAGCTAGTGGGTGTTTGTTCCCATTTACAGAATATGAGCTAAATCAAATTGGAGTGGTTGCTAACTTCTCTTGCTTGTATCCCACTTAACATGGGGCTACAGATTGAGCCACATTATTTATTATAATTGTGCTCCTCAATTTCCTGCATTAAACATACTGTATTCCTATTACCAAATGACTTGATTTCAATGATTTCCTTACCAACATGCGACGTTCTTCTCATTACAGAATATTTAGAGTCTCTCGCAGCTCTTTTAGCATTCGTGGTAGTGGCCAATCAACCATAGTTTGGACATAGGATGGATCAACTTCTACCCCATTTTGTGAAATAACGTGGCCTAAGTATGCCACTAATAATAAAAATGTTCCTAGTAGTAAATTGCAATATTAATTTCAATACTCATTTCTAAATGCTCTTTATTTTCAAAGAACTCATTCAAGACTTACACATTACTTGTACTGTCTAGATTAATCAGAGGATGGAAAAAGATCGTTCATGGATGTATGGTAGCATTGAATCATCAGAATTTGTGGATGGGGTCTTGGAATTTTGTAGTAGTGCTATCGAGCATCAAACTAGGACAGGGGAAATTGGATTCTATTGCCCATGTGTCAAGTGTGGAAATGTATCAAAGGTCGATGGCATTGACATCCTTAGGGAGCATATACTTCGGCGTGGATTTAGGCCTCAATATCATGTTTGGGTTTAGCATGGTGAGGAGGGAGTTTACAAAGGAAACATTGTTCCTCATAATGTCTATGAAGAAGACGATGTTGCTCATGTGGTGGAGAATAATGAGTATGAGAATGAAGAGGAGGATATGAATGGGGACATAAATCGTGTTGATGAGATAATGGAAGGGGTTGAGGATGAGATAGGAAAACGTCCTCGTGTTTTTGATTTGTTGAAAGAAGCTTCTGAGAAGCCTCTCTACCCTGGATGTACAAAATTCACCAAACTGACAGCCGTGTTGACACTTTTCAATGTTAAGTCAAAGTTCAACTGGAGTGATACTAGTTTCACAAGTTTATTGGAAGTGTTAGGTGAGATGTTTCCTGATGGAAATGAACTTCCAAAATCGACATATTATGCCAAAAAACTCATGTGCCCTTTCGGCTTAGAGTATCAGAAGATAAATGCTTGTCCGAATGATTGTGTATTGTATCGAAAGGAACATGAGAGCTTAGAAGAGTGTCCGCGTTGTGGGTTATCGCGTTATAAGCGTAAAGGGGCTCGAGGTGCTAAAGGTCCTCCAGCTAAGGTGTTATGGTATCTTCCAATAATTCCAAGATTCAAGCGCCTGTTTTCTCTAAAGAAAGATGCTATGAATTTGAGGTGGCATGCAGATAGGGTGAAGAAAGGTCGTCTCCTCACACATCCAGCTGATTCTCCCGATTGGAAGACTATTAATAGGTTGCATAAGACATTTGGGGATGAGATCGTAATTTGAGGCTCGGACTGTGTACTGATGGAATGAACCCATTCGGGACTCTTAGTTCTCAACATAGTACATGGCCGGTACTCTTAGTTATCTATAATTTGCCTCCTTGGTTGTGTATGAAACGTAAGTACATTATGCTTTCTCTTCTAATCTCTGGTCCTAAACAACCGGGAAATGATATTGATGTATATCTTGCACCCCTCGTTGAGGATTTGAGAAAGATGTGGGATGAAGGGGTTTCACATGCTAATGATGTGTTCACATTGCGTGCAATGCTTTTATGCACTGTCAATGACTTCCCTGCATATGGTAACTTATCCGGGTATAAGAATAAAGGGAAGAAAGCATGCCCAATTTGTATCAATGACATGGAAGCTACGTGGATTCCTAAGTGCAAACATGTCTTCATGCCACATTGGAAGTTTCTGCCACGTGATCACCCCTATCGTAAGAAAAAGAAGGCATTCGATGGAGAGGTTGAAGAGCGTGTAGCTTGTCGACCGTTAACCGGGTATGAGGTTTACGAACAGGTTAAGGGGGTTGAAACAGTTTTTGGTAAACCTGGACAAGGGGGTGAAGGGTTATGGAAGAAAAACTCAATATTTTGGAAGCTTCCATATTGGAGAGATCTACAGGTTAGACATTGCCTCGACGTTATGCACATAGAGAAAAATGTATGCGATGCAATACTCGGGACGCTAATGAACATTCCAGGTAAGACAAAGGATGTGAAGGCCGTGCGAGATTATTTAGAATGCAAGGGGCTTCGCCCAGAGTTATGGCCACAGGTTAAGGAGGTAAAGAAAAGAAATAGAGCAAAAGAAGGGGGTATTGTGAACAAGGGAAAGGGTAAGGAAAAGGTGGCAAGTGACAAGAAACATAACGTAGAAAAGATTTATTTACCACCGGCTTGTTACACATTGTCCAAAGAAGAGAAACGATTTTTTTGTGAGACTTTATATGGTATTAAGGTTCCATCAGGGTACTCATCTAACATAAAAAGATTTGTGTCCCTGAATGGTGAGTTGAAGTTGGGAAGCATGAAATCCCACGATTGCCATATCATGATGCAAGTGTTCCTACCAATTGCAATTCGGGGGATACTTCCAAAACATGTGAGATATACTATTACCGAACTGTGTTCGTTCTTCAACACAATATGTTGTAAAGTGCTTGATCCCTTTAAACTTGATGCCCTCCAAGCGGATGTGATTGAAACTTTATGCAAGTTTGAGATGTATTTCCTACCTTCATTTTTTGACATTATGGTTCACCTAATTGTCCATCTTGTTCGTGAAATCAAGCTTTTAGGTCCCGTTTATTTGAGGTGGTGTTATCCTTTTGAAAGACATATGGGGGTTTTGCAAAACAAAGTGAGGAACCCGGCACAACCCGAGGGTAGTATGATTCAAGGCACTGTGAGCGATGAGATCGGTAATTTTATAGCTGAGTATATGGCCAGTGCAGAGCCTATTGGACTTCCTTCCTCTCGACATGAAGGGAGACTTCAAGGAAAGGGAACAATTGGTTCAAAATTAATCACACCTCCTAGAGAACAGCGCCTACAAGCACACTTGTATGTCTTACATCATGTTCCAGATGTCCATCCCTTTTTGAATGAGCATTACGAGGAATTGCGTGTTAGAAATCCTTCTAAAGGGGATAGATCTTTGATGCAGTTGCATAATAAGACATTTATTGATTGGTTTCACAATCGAGTTGTATGTGAACAACTCGAGGATGTGTCTGAAACTGTGAAGTGGTTAGCTTTTGGTCCTCGTGAAAATGTAAACAAATATGAGGGTTATGATGTCAATGGGTACACCTTCTGGACTGAGGGTCAAGATCAGAAGTCCTCTTTTTTGCAGAATAGTGGTGTTTCCGTTTTGGCGTCATCTACATTTTACGCGAGTGCCAAGGATCAATCACCGGTAGATGCCAAGTTGTTATACTATGGGAGAGTACAGGAAATATGGGAGCTTGACTACTCTAGTTTCACTGTTGGTCTTTTTAAATGCAAGTGGGTAGATAACAATCGATGATGTATTAAAAATGATGACCCTTGTGGATTTACTGTTGTTGACTTGAGTCGGTTGCATGATAGTGAAGAACCATTTATACTTGCCACACATGCTAAGCAAGTATTCTACATTGTAGACCCTAATGATAAAAATTGGTCTATTGTTATAGCGGGGAAAAGGAGTATCCTCGGTATAGGTGATGTTGATGATGAGGAAGAGTATGATGCTTTTGAAGACTCCCCACCATTTACTAATCCAAAATCCGGTGACGATGGAGATGGTGACATAGGTTACATGCGTGTAGATCACACAGAAGGAATACATTTGAATTTTGATAAGTAATGTACTAGGTATGATAAACTTAAGTAGTTATTGTCAAAATTGACTTGATTTTAGACTTGTTGTGCCCACCTGTTTTAGACTTGTTTTTTTGTTGCGTTATTTATTTGGATATACAACTTATGATGTTGCGTTTCTTTCAGGTTTTTAGCAGTCATTAATTATTGAAGTTGACGAACACCAAACTTGAGAACGGAGTTGAGTTCGGTGTCGAAGGTCTCAGTCTTGTTGAAAAAGGTCAAGTGTAAATATAAATTATAATCCTTTCATATTAATTGATGCATTCACATGAATTTTTGTTGTTACTCACACTGGGATTTTGTTTTGAATTTATGCTACAGTTTCTATATTGTCACTTGCCCTGAGATCTACAGTACGATGAATCTGTTTAGGGATGGCATACTTCCTGAGGAAGATGATGTTCAGGATGGGCATAGCAATGATGATAAAGAGTATGATGTAGAGATGGAGGAGGATAAAGGAGACTCCGAAGATAGGGCTTACGATGAGGTTTCATCTAGGTGGGAACAACATGAATTGATGGCAGACCAAGCCCCACCAATTGACTTAACCACAGAAGAACGTGGTATTATGGTGACACCTCAACAACCACAAGTTTCCCATCAAGTTTCCTCTACTAGTAAAGAGAGTTCTAAGAAGAGGAAAGGGAGAGGTCCTACGAAGAATCTTAAAGTGACAGAATCAATGCACCTTGAGTACAATAGGTTGGGTCAACCATGTGGAAAGTGGCGTAGACAGTATGGAACACAACTTGGCATTTGTATGCGCAAAATTTCCATCTTGTACGCATGGAGTGAGGTGCCAGAGGGTCTAAAGAAATCAATATGGGAAGATACAGTGGTAAGCGAGTACTTAATGTTAACCTACGCATTGTTGCTAGATTTGTTGAATTCAATTTTTTTGATAGCATAGTTAAATGCTAACTATCCAAATTTTCCTTTTTTGTAGAATTTATTCCATATTCAACCCGATCAAAGCAAGAAGGATATTTTCCTTTCAGCTGTTGCAGAGAGATTTAGAGATTTCAAGTCAAAGTTAGTGAGTGGATGGATTTCTAAGAAGAGAGATAGATCTCAGTCTTATAAGAAGATGAAGACAGGAATGGAAAATGAAGAAAGAGATCCGAGTAGTAAGGAAGCACCACAAGAAATGCCTTATGAAATATGGGGTCACATCACTAAGGATGAATGGGAAGCATTTGTTGCAAAAAAAACAACTCCGAAAGAAGTCGTAAGTCTAAGAAATAGCGTTTAAAATGGTATTTACTCACTTAAAAATTCATTAAATAAGCATTCAACTTTAATTGCTTTGATTTCTATTGATTTATCAGGAAAAGCGTAGTAAAGCTTCACAATGTTCGAGCCAAAAGAAGTTTTACCATCACATGGGTTGTAGAACATATGATGAGTCCCGAAAGGAGTGGTTAGATACTGGGTTTTACCCTATTTCAAGCTCATCCTCATCGGCAACAACTAGTTCTATAGTTACGAATAAGGGAGATCGGGTTCTTGATTGGTATTGTTCGCTTCATGTTCGAGATTCAAGCGGTAGAAGAACCATTTCCGAGCCGGGAATAAAGAAGATAGCTGATGCAGTGGTGAGTTCACTGAAATTATGAAATATATTAAAGACAATTTATTAGAATGTCAACTAAGCAATACCATATTTTATTTGAGCAGATGGGATGGAAGGCCAAAGAGGCTACAGGCGAGTTCACTCCTAAAGGCAATGTTGATGCCTTACATATGGTGCTAGGTAAAGACCATAACGGACGCGTGAAAGGCAAAGGAGGCTTGCGTTTAGGGGTGAGAAAGGCCTTTGGAACAGAGTGTGTTGCATCACAATCACGAACAAGCGTAATGACACCACAAGATTTGGAGGCCATTACATCTAAGATAGAAGAGCAAGTTATGGAGAAGATGAACAAGAAATTTGCAACCATCCTGGAGCGAATGGGATTACCCGTTGTTGACTTCTTGGATATAGATCATGGGGACAAATTAAGCCAACAAGACCCAGAAACTCTAGTCGAGAGAGTTGAAGACCAGCCGAGACCCCCTACAGATCCACCAATGCCTATTATAGAGGTAATAATTTGAATATATTTAATAAGTAACCTTTTGGACTGATGTCTCCTTACGATGTTAATTATGTTTAACATTGTCTTTAGGAAGAGACCCCTTGTTGTCTTTTACTACCCCAATTAGGTGTGGCCAATGGCGAGGAGTTAGTTGAGGTTGCATATGGACGGGCGCAACCACCAGTAATTGGCCAAAAGGTGCATTTGTTGCCTGTTTCTGGTGGTCAATTAAGTGTGTCCATAGAGACTATTATTAATGGTTATGAAGATTTCTCACTCCCGATTCCAAGGCCAGAATGGAACCTCAACAAAATCTCGGATGCGCAAGGTAGTTTTGTGACATGGCCAAGTGCTTGGGTTCGATTTTCAGAGGAGGTAACAATTATATTATTTCCTTTTCATCTTATTATTCTATAGGTGCATTTTTTGAATTGATAAAAGAGTGTAAATTTCTACTAAGGTTTTGCTGAAAATAAAGAACAAAGATGAGGCAAATAAGGAGGGGTTAAAAGTAAAAGAGAAGGAAGTGAAGGAAAGAAGTAAGAACAAGAGAGTGGTATCATCAAAAGGGTCAACTCCGCTTCTAAAAACAAAGGGAGATCCACTTGTGAGTATTCAAGTGCTTGAAACTTTAAGCAAGGATTGTTTATGGTTGCATACATGTGTTAGCAATGTGCCTGATGACAAGCCAATTCAAGTTGATTTGGCAAAAGAACAGTTCCACTACATGGAGGACACACTAACATGGGTATATAAAGTGGATGTTCGTGAATTTCTATCAGGAGAAATGTTGAATGTATCCATAATACAAGTTTTCATGAGGTGAAATATACATACACGTACTACTATATTTCCTCATTTTGTGCACTTCATAATTAGGTGGTTGTGAACAAGTCTAACATATCTTATTTGTTATGAGTTTAGTGCACTTCACGAGGATTTGAGTGATTGTGAGTCTGGATTCAAAGTTGGGTGGTTATGTCCACAACAGATCTGTGACACACAGTGCATGACAAGCCAACCCGAGGTGAAGGAATACATAGAACAAAGTTTGATAAAATCAATCAAAGATGGGGATAAATTTATTTTGGCTCCGTATATTGAAGAGTATGTTTTAGTCCCAACTATGAGATATGTCTTTTGATATCATTATCTAAGTTATCATGTTTCTCTTTATTGACTTCAAATTCGTGTTTGTAGTAAACATTGGTTGCTCCTAGTCATATGTCCGTTGACTCACACAGTATATCAATTCGATTCTGTTTGTCTACAACCACCTCGACATTTACTTATCAAATCTTTGTTAACTAGGTATCTTCAAGTTGACATAATGCGTTTTAGTTTGATTATTAACTTTAATATATATAACATTGATATGACCTATATTTTTCTTGTCGAGTGTAGTGCAATGAAGAAATTACGCGGAAGTTTAGGATTACATTCAAGAGCTACATTTCCTAAATGGAAATCAGTGAAGGTACATGTTTTTAAAATTTAAATGTTTTGTAGTAGACTAACCTTTGAATTACCCTGATTTTGACATGAATATTCATTTCATCTCCACTTAGTGCGCACAACAACAAAACGGGGTAGATTGTGGCTATTATGTGATGAGATTTATGTATGATTTAGTCACCTCTGCCACAACAGTCGATGATGTAGAAAAGGTATATCTAACTCCTTTAGTAAAATTTATATAGTAAGCAATGTCGTCATATGAAGTAAAGTCGATGTTTATGAACATGGAGGATGGGATTGTATGGCCGGCATCAATCGAACGATTGATGTGGTATGGCATTGTATTGTTGTTGTGTGTTGGTTTGTTGAATTGTTGAATTGTATTTCACAGGTTTTTTGGATTAAAAATTGGGAAAATGTTCATTTTACAGGGGAAACTCTGCCGAAATTTTTTGAAAACTTTTATACTTTATGCCTCCATATGCTTGTATAAATCATGCTAAGAATTATATTGAACAAGAACTAATAGAGGTTGGTAATCTAATTGCGTTATTATATGGTGGCTACATTTAGGTTTTCGTCGGATCAAGAGATGAGCCTTTCACCATTGACGAAATCAAAGAAATAAGAGACAAGTTTGCACGATTCCTTGCCCCTAACTGTATTTAGTATCAATTTTGCAGACACAAACTTTATAGTCTTGAGCATATGAAATTGGTAAGCATATGTCATTCTTCTATAGACATTACATGTTGTAGACACAAACTCTTGATGTATTCCTTGATGGTGCTGAGCATTTGACAGAGGATGTAAATAATATCTGTATTTCCAGCTGCTCATAGTCTTGAGCAGTATATTTTTGGGCTTTTAACTTCTTCATTCTTTTGGTGAGGTTTCTGAGACCTACTGCAAAAAACTTGGCAAATGCACGTACACATCATCATAAGATTGATTTACTACGAGCTGCTCATTGTATTGTATTGCTCAAATAATAATATTAGCATTTTTCAAAAAAAAAATATAAACTTTATGCTCCGGTTTTCAGTGGACCGGAGCATAAAGTGTATTTTTTTTAAAAAAAAAATACACTTTCTGCTCCGGTCCACTGAAAACCGGAGCATATAATGGGGTTTTATGCTCCGGTTTTCAGTGGACCGGAGCAGAAAGTGTATTTTTTGCTCCGGTTTAAACCGGAGCGTAAAGTCTTTTAAATATGCTCCTGTTATATCTACTTCGGGTCAAAACCGGAGCATAAAGCCTCAAAAAGACCGGAGCATATGAGGGTTTTTCCACTAGTGAGGGACAGGGACATCCTTGTAGACCTGGTCATAGTCGTCGACGCTGACCTTCACATGACCAGGCATGATGTCAGCATGGTGGTCTCGTGTCAGAGCCGGATGAACGGTTCCTAAAGCAACAATGATTGCTTCATTGCCGTTCACCATGTGCATCAACTGACACGATCGTTGCTCCTGCAACAAAAGAGACAAAGATGTCAGTTTTTCTCATTCAAGTAAAGTAGAGGAATTTGAAATGCGTTTAGTAGTTTATAAAACCTAAGGAAACAAACATGTAGATCCTGAAAAGGATCTCTAACCCCAGAGCCGCTTGAGGATGGTAAGACTGGAGGGTCAGGCATGTTACGCTCCGGTAGCTGCGGTGGTGGATGCGGCATACCGAATTGCGCAGCGAACATCCTGAACTTCTCTTGGAGCATGGAATCCATCTTTTCCTCCATCTCCTTGATTGTCTGAGCTCGAACCCGGATCTCAGCCTCCTTCACAGCCTGTGTCACGGCATTATCGATTCGAGCTTCGACGTCCTCCACCCTCTTCATCAGTATCGAGCTCCTCTTGTCAGCCCCGTACACAGTCTTTCGGCCAACGCCGATTCCGTAACCGACCACCCGACCTGGGTGGTCTTTTTTGCCGAGGGCACGGGACAGAATGTCGTCCCGTGGCTGGGAGACAAACTCTCTCGATTCCTCTCTCCGTCTCCAATCATCCTGTGTATATTTCAAAATAAAAGTTAAGACAATTCACAAAATGTAAAAAGACAAATAGAATAATGACGAATAGCAAACATTACTCACAATGGAGTCCCGGACACTAGCCGTCTGCTTGTCCGGCACCACGAGACGTCCTTGTTTGTCGGGGACGGATCTCGCTAGAAGCCACGTCGTCGTCCTATCTGGCAGACTCGAAACAACGGACGAACAACTGGATGACAACGACGACATCGAAGGAATAAAGTCTTTTCGCCTCCATATTTCACTCATCTCAGCATATGAGTGTTGACCCATATGATGAGGATACAAGTTCTGGGCCGCACTCCTCTTCGCCTTCTCGCTTCTTTGCTGATTATAATATACAAGTTATTGCATATAAGAAACTAACCAAGAAATTAAAGTAATATATATAATTAATATCAAACGATATTCAAAGAAATTCTTACCCTAAACTCTTCTGTAGAATGCATCTTCACAAAAGAGTTCCAATCTTCCTCCGAAATGAAGTTGTAGAGCTCCCAAGGTCGCTTCCTGGTCTGGCCCTCCTTATTCCTTGTACAAGAGATCCAGCCACTAACGAGCTTGGCCTTGAAGTCTCTCCACTTCAAATCGCAAGAGGTAAGAACCGCCTGCTTCTTTCGAGGGTCATCCTCGATCTGGAACTCTTTCTGTATTATGTAGAAACACAAAAGAACACAACAATGAGCCTAACAATTTCTATAACACAATTATTTTTGAGTTTAAGTAATGTAATTAAGTACATTAAATACCTTTGCATCCTCCCACAACATATCCTTCACGCCCTTCGGTACAGAGTTCCAGTCCGGTATCAAGATCGATACTTTCGACCGACTGATCTCCCCTAAATGGCATTTATATGCCTTGTAGTGTGTCCCGCATGGGCGACCGAGTGCGTCCCACTCAAGAATTCTCTGGACACCAGGTATGGATTTGATCCCTTTTGAGGGACCTCTCCCCACTCTCTTCTTCTTCATCTGCTGGGTGTCCGCAGCAGAAGATGGATGGGGTCCTCTGTCCTCTTCCATGTATGTGAATCTGCAAATATAAAATAAATAGGTCTGTCAATTTAATTGAGTTAAGTAGTACACATCTATATGAAAAATATACTATTTAAAAAATAACATTAAAGAATCATATAACTACATTGGATAATTTTCTTTGTAATACCTTATTATTGGATAATTTTGTGTTCATTACTATTCAGACTCCCTAGCTACGTAGAATCCTTCATCATGGTCATTACGTCTTAGAATATCGTCTACATCATCAACAACTAATTTCGGGATATTCCATGTGGATGGCGGACTCTCATCAAACTGTTCATCGTATTCGTCTTCATCAACAACATCCCCAATGCCAAGAATTCGTCTCTTCCCTTCAATAACAACCGACCAGTTGCGATCGGCAGGATCAACCATGTAAAAAACTTGCTTCGCCTGTGACGCTAATATGAATGGATCGGCATGATGTCCCAGACGATTGGGATTCACTAGGGTTAAGTACCCGTGTTCGTCCTTCTTTACTCCGCGGTTATTATCAAACCAATTACAGTAAAAAAGAGGAATACTGAAATTGACGTAGTCAAGTTCGAAAATATCAACAATAACCCCATAGTATGAACCCCGTTTGTCTATTAATGTTCGATCCTTTGAACTAGAAAATTCAGGAGACATGCCGAAGACCATTACACCACTATTCTGCGTAGTTGACTTCTCATCCTGGCGCTTAGAGTAAAATGAATAACCGTTTATATCGTATCCCTCATATGACATAACTTGAACTTTAGCACCATATGCCAACCACTTTAATGTATCACCGACATCGTCAGGTGCTTCAGATAATTGATCCATGATCCGTCCTCTGAACCATTCAACAAATGTAGCATTATGGACCTGTACCAGCTGCAAATCCCTTTTAGAGGGATATTGACTCCTCAGAGTATTCATGTGCTCGTCTACATATAGATGGACTTCACTCAGGTTTTGCAAAATAAACAGTTCGGCCTTATATTTCAAATCATAACTGAGAGTAATTCGTTTCCGACCAATAGTGCCATGACCCTTGAGCCTCCCTGCATGTCTTGATACTGGTACCCCAATATCATGCGACCGGGCAAGATAATGTGCAATCCATGATGCAACTTCTTCAGCAACTGTTCTCTGTACTATACTTGCCTCTGGTTTGGCTGGATTCATGACTCTACTCTTCAAGACACCCATCTCTCTCTCAAATGGATACATATACCTCCCCTAAATTGGACCACATAACTTAATCTCACGAACCAAATGGATGACCAAGTGAGGCATGATATCGAAGAAAGAAGGTGGAAAATACATTTCAAAACGACACATGGTCTCAACCACATCAGCTTGCAAGTCATCTAATATCGCTGGATTGATTACCTTACTTGAAATAGCGTTGAAGAAGATGCACAACCTTGTAATTGTGTACCTCACTTGGGGAGGCAGAATCCCTCGAATAGCAACGGGAAGAAAATGTTGCATTAAAACATGACAATCATGGGATTTCATACCTACTAACTTCAAATCAGTCATTGAAACAAGTTTTGCAAAATTCGAAGAAAACCCAGATGGAACTTTAAGTCCATGCAAAGACTCGCAGAAGCTGGTCTTCTCCTTCTTTGAAAGAGTGAACCAAGCAGGAGGAAGATACCATCGTTTACCATGTTCTTGAGGAGCCAATTCAGTTCGCCCCATAGCAGCCATATCTCTCCTAACTTTAACCCCATCCTTGGTTTTACCAGGCATATTCAAGAGAGTACCAACAATCGCATCACAAATATTCTTCTCAATGTGCATGACATCAAGGCAATGGTGTATCTCCAAATGACGCCAATAAGGAAGACTCCA
This sequence comes from Dysphania ambrosioides, assembly GCA_026401315.1. Classification (NCBI taxonomy): domain Eukaryota; kingdom Viridiplantae; phylum Streptophyta; class Magnoliopsida; order Caryophyllales; family Amaranthaceae; genus Dysphania; species Dysphania ambrosioides. The sequence goes on along the minus strand of CM048660.1, from coordinate 5,471,305 downwards.
GAACACAGACCTCTTCTTATAGCCACCGGCTGATCTATTTTTAGAGCTCTTTTCGAACACAGTTTCAATGCCTTTAACGCGATCATATACCTCACTCACACGTAAAGGGAGACGAGCTTCGCGAAACTCTATGGAACCATTAAAAGCTTTTCTTTTTCTTCTGAAAGGATGATCTTCTAGAAGATACTTACGGAAACCCATGTAAACATGCTTCCCACAATTCTGTAGACGAATAGCTTCTATATCTTCTTCACATATCGGGCATGCGGTCTTCCCTTTCACAGCATAACCAGAAAAATTTCCATAAGCCGGGAAATCATTGATTGTGCAGAATATCAAGGCACACATAGTGAAATTCAATTTTGAGTAAGCATCGAAAACCTGGACACCTTCCTCCCACAACAATCTCAAGTCATCAATAAGAGGAGCGAGATAGACATCTATGTCATTACCAGGTTGTTTAGGTCCAGATATAAGAAGCGATAACATGATGTACTTGCGCTTCATGCATAACCAAGGTGGCAAATTGTAAATAGTAAGAAGAACGGGCCAAGTGCTGTACTGAGTGCTAAAGGTCCTGAACGGATTCATTCCATCAGTGCAGAGACCTAGCCTATGATTCCGACTGTCCCCCCCTGAAACTCGTGTACATCCTATCAATGTTTCTCCATTGAGGAGAATCAGCAGGATGCCGTAATAAACCATCTTTCTTCCTCCCTTCAGCATGCCACCGCAACAATTTCGCATTACTCTCATCTGAGTACAGTCTCTTAAACCTCGGTATAATGGGAAGATACCATAGAACTTTGGCCGGTATCCTCTTCTTTCTCAAATCGAGCTCATTGACCTTCTTTTTGTAACGGGAAACTCCACATAATGGGCATTCATCTAGATCCTCATACTCATTTCGATATAGAACACAATCATTTCGACTTGCATGGATCTTCACATAATCCATTCCCATAGGACACATGAGTTTCTTGGCCTCGTAGGTAGAAAGTGACAATTCATTTCCCTTAGGGAGCATACCCGATATAACTTCTAACAAGTGTGTGAAACTCTTGTCACTCCAATTGTGGCGTGCCTTTAAGTTGAAGAGCTTCATGACAGCGCACAATTTAGTGTGTAAAGTACAAGTAGGATACAAAGGCTTCTCTGCAGCTCTAAGGATTTCATCGAAAATATGGGGACGATAGGTGAAATCATCCTCAACATCATGCATCATCTCGTCTATTCTATCCTCTTCCATTCTATCCCGATCTCTAACATCATCATATACCTCATTAAAATTCAATCCATCTTCATTGCAAGGTGGCTTCTCACAACTAGGAAACTTACTAGCGCTTGACCCGAACTCTAATATTTCACCATGCCAATTCCAAGTCCTATAATCCGCTTTGAAACCTCGACGAATTAGATGATCTTTGACTTCATTAATGTCACGATAACCCCTGGAGTTGTTACAGTCACAACACAGACACAATAATATCTTCGAATTATTGTGTAATTGATGTCTAAGTGCAACCCTAGCAAACTCCTCAACCTCTTGTACGTATTCCATTGAGGTTCGGTTACCGTACATCCAATCTCGATCCATTTCGAACTTCAAAGATATAAACCAAAACACTTGAGTGCAATGTATATGTATATATTGCTGAAGGAACTGATTTTTTTTATTTTTTATTTTATGAACCATCATTTTGTGCATACTAGTTGATATTTGGCTTGAGAAGATCTCATCCATTATTTAAATGTGGAACAAAAGAGGCACTGACATTTAAACCCTTATTATTTCTTATGTGTAAAACAAGGGGTGAAAATATAATTCTTCAGACTAGAGACAAAATCTAGATTGCCCATAATATTTGTAAATAATGGGTGTTCTTATGCCTATAATCTTCTTACAGGCTCAAAGTACGTAGCTGAGTTACTATCTAAAGGTAATCAATCATCCTTCCTTCAATCAAAGGCTTTTAGTAAATCATTCATTACCAATTAAACACAACTCAACTGGTGCAACTCAGCTCCTCCATTATGGGAGCCCTCTTCAATATTAAAACGTCATCTCTTTCTTTCTACCAAGTACAAAGAATAAATCGTGTTCTTTGATTTTATTGCGGAGCATATACTCCATAATTTCTTCATCCCACTAATTTCTTATCATTAACCTTATAAAACCCCATGTTTGAAATATTTTCTCTTAATTATATCTATGAATATCTATGAATAGCAATAAGTCATATAATTGATACAACTAATGCTGAACATTATTATTGGAACTACTCTGTTAATCAACTTCAATAATTTTTTAAAAAAAACTATATAAATCTAGCAAATGGGCTGATTTAATACATGAATGCATCTCCATCACTGAATTATGTACGTCTCTTAACCTACCCGGATTATGTACGTCTCAAAACACCTTCAAATTCGTAGTATTATACATACAGTTGTGTGCGACAGTCTAGAATTAATATAAAAACACTTAACTGTTACTAGAATTAATATAACATTATACATATAGTTGTCTCTTAACCTACCCGGATTGTGTGTGACAGTCTCATAGTCATATTCATGAATCTGGGGTTCAAGTTCGTAGTATTATACATACAGTTGTCGGTAGAGTTACGTCCAGATACTTAAGCAATTTATGTACCGAAATGAGAAAACACGAAATGAAGACGCTTCGAAGACGAAATGAGAAAACGTACCTTAAATCACTCGAAGAAGAAGACGCTTCGAAGAAACCCAAATGCGAACCCTTTTTTGAGGGAGAGAGAGAAAGGTATAGTAGGGTTAGGAATAGAGAAGGAATGGGGGGCTGGAGAAGACGAAGTTTGGATGGTAGGGTTTTTTTTCGTATGTTTCATTCTGGGGAAAGTTCTGGTCTTCTGAAAAAATGGCCTGGAAAAAGTGAAGTCAGGATATAAAGTACTGATTTATTGCTGCGGTTGTTTAAAATAACTGTAGCACTTATAGTATAAGTGCTGCGGTTATTTAAAATAACCGCAGCAATAAATCAGTACTACAAAAAAATTCTCCTGGGAAGATTTATTGCTGCGGTTATTTGAAATAACCGCAGCACTTATACTATAAGTGCTGCGGTTATTTTAAATAACCGCAGCAATAAATCAGTACTATAAAAAATTCTCATGGGGAAGATTTATTGCTGCGGTTATTTTAAATAACCGCAGCACTTATAGTATAAATGCTGCGGTTATTTCAAATAACCGCAACAATAAATCAGTACTTTAAAAAAATCTCCTGGGGAAGATTTATTGCTGCGGTTATTTGAAATAACCGCAGCACTTATGAATAATTGCTTCGAAATATATTTAACCGCAGCAATTGAGGCGAAGCAATTGAATAGTTTTCTACTAGTATAGGTTGTTGAAATATATTTAAGCACAATATGTATAGGTTGTTGTTTGTGTTTTTGCATTAATTGTGTTTGATGGTAGGAGAATATATGTTTGAGCCACATTATTGTTGCTCTAGGTAGTTAGGTGACTTGTTTACAGTAGACCTCTGGTGTAATATGAATTAATGTGTTTCCTATAGTGACCCTTTTTTAGTTTATAGAGACCTTTTTTTACATATAGTGACCTTTTCAATTCATATTTGATGTAATAATTTTTTTTTACATTATGAACTTAGAAAAAAAATCATCGGATTAGAGTTACTAATAATTTTATAATAGTGACCTTTTTTTATATTATAGTAACCTTTTTTTTATTTCTATGGTGACCTTTTTAGTTTCTACGGTGACCTTTTTTTATTTCATTGATAGCAAGGTGACTTGTTTACAATAGACCTGAAGTTCTTTGTCTAGTTTTTCACTGCCTTCCCTGCCCACTTCAAGTATGTAAAATTTTTACCTATGAGAATGGAGCTAAATAACTTAGTGATTTGAGATTTTTCTAAGCTTGATGTCAGACTTATTGGTGAAGGATGAATTTGGGTTTAAATTAAACTCCACCACAATGCATCCACATATGGTTAATCACATCACAGTTCCTAGTACTATGTTATTAATGAGGTATGACTAGCAATTATCAATGTGTTATTAAGGACTCAAGTATTGAGAATTTTATGCAGTTATGCCTACACGTTTCTATTTTGACAGCTGCATTACATTTTCATGTGCTGCTACTGCTAGTTTACAAATCTAAAATACAACCACACCCATATACCATACCACCAAAAAATGTAGGATTTGATTGTTTTGTTTGCGATTGATATCATCAAGAAGTTCCTCTACGCTAGACAACTTCAAAGAACATAGAGCTACTGAAATATTATCATGCTGAACCAAGGCCTTAAATGAATAAATCTTCCACTTCTAGTGATGATACTACTTAATGAGAAGATATGAGTAAGCAACAACAACTTTAGACTTTTTATTCCAAAAATATGGGGGTTCCATCACTATTTCTTTGCTTTTTGGTCCCAAAAAACTTTGCAGAGAAGGAAATCAAAGGGACCAAAACTTTAAATGCCCTAATGTCCTACTGATCTAGTAATACATGTTTTCATTATCTGAAGTAAAAGACTTAAAAAAGACATAAATTAGCTTATCTTCTATAGTGGCAGTGGTCCTATCCTTGAAAAATGGTCTGAAGATCTCTCGCAGCCCTACTCAAAAATGCCCCTTATGTCGAGGTAGCAAGTTGAGTTCATGATAGGTTTTTGATTAGATGTATGTATTATAGCCTATGGTCTCCTACACGGTACATGACTATATCGAGAGTTAAATTGTCTTTCATTTGCATATCACTGACAAGACACAGAGGCCAACTGTGTGGAGTCTAGGCATTCAGTTCCATTTGACTTTTCATATTGAAGAACTTCTTCAAGAAGTCTGTTGATTCTACTTCCTTTTACCTATCACAAACCATTAATTAGTTTGCAACCCATAAATGAAAGCAAGCTAGGTTTTTTTATCATTTCTAATTAAATCTAGTGTTTATTCTTCTAGTGTTTATTTTTTGTTTGATCCATGCAGAAAAGAAGAATGCTGGTGAAACAAAGAAAAGAAAGAACAATGATGATGCTGTATTAATTACAAAAGTTCAAAAGGCTATTCCCTCTTCTTCCTCAGCTTTAGCTAAGGTTATACATACATCTTATGAAAATGAATCAAAGGGGAATAAACTTGAAAAAGGTATAGTAACCATTTTATTTATAACTCTAAATATAATCACCTTTTTATATTTATAGTAACCTTTTTATAAGACATAGCCACCTTTTATTTTTTGTAGTGTCCTTTTTTATTTCTATAGTAACTTCTTTAATATTCTACTAACTGACGTGATTTTAAGATTTTGAGCATACCTAAAGTGTATTATAGTTACCTTTTTAAACAACATAGTCACCTTTTAAAAATAAATAGTGACATCTTTTTTATTGACCTTTTTTAACTGTTTACTTTGACTTTTATTTGTATAGTTACCTTTTTAGAATATATAACCACCTTTTATTTTCGATAGTGACCTTTTTATTTCTATAGTAACTTCTTTTATTTTCTAGAATTATAGTTACCTTTTTAGACGACATTGTCACCTCTTTTATATATATAGTGACTCATATATTTAGAAGTCTTGCTAGCCTTCTATCAGCTCACTGATGTGATAATAAGTTATTGAGTACTATAATGTGTATTATAGTTACCTTTTTATAGGACATAGTCACCTTTTTAAAATAAATAGTGACCTTTTTTATTGAACTTTTTTAACTATTTACTTCAAATTTTCTTGTAGTTACAAATACATAGTTACCATTTACATTTATTTTATATGTATAGTGATCTTTCTTAAAGATATAACCACCTTTTATTTTCTATAGTGACCTTTTTTATTTCTATAGTCATCATTTTTAATTGCAGACTGACTTCATAGTGGCCTTTTCCATATCTATAGTAACGTTTTTATATTTATAGTGACCTTTTTTATTTTGTATATTTATATAGTAATCTTGCTTGCCTTCTGTCTGCTACTGTGAACCTTTAAATGCTTAATAACTTATTACATGCTATACAGGAAATACATGAGCATCTTCTTCTGTTGAAGCGAGACACTAAAGTGGTTTCAGATTTTTATATGGAAAAGATTATTGATTTGTTAGTAAAGAGGAAAAAGTCTCAAAATGCTAAGAATGAAAATGTTGGATCTTCTTCTTCTTCTCCTGCTCTTTCTCAAACTCGACAATTTTTTATGAAACCTAGTGTTTTAAGCACTATTGATGAAATTGTTGAGTTGGTTAAGTGGGTGACTAAAATCCCAGAATCGTTGAATTAATTTGCAACATTTCCTGTGAGGAATAGTGATGTAAATAATGAAATAGTGGAGGAGGTAGCAGCAGCAATTTCTGTGGAAGACATGAATTTTGATGAAGTAATTGACAAGGGAGTAGAGGCATTGCCCGTTGAAGATAGATATGTCAATGAGTTAATTGGAGAAGTATTAACTGATCTAAACATTAATGAGGTTACCCAAGAAACAAGCAGTATTTGTAGTAGTGGATTCGATAGTATTTTGAAGTTTGGAAAAGCAAAGTGTTCACTTGAGCTACATGATAATAATTTGGAGAAGGTTCTTTTTGCTTCCCACTTGATGAAGATGAGCATGAAATATATGCGAACTCTGCCTATTATGCAATAAGAAATTGTTGATTATGGTTTCATCAATGACTTATGTGTTAAGTCAAAGTAAGTAATTTACAATATTTTCACTTTTATTTTGTTCTTCCTTTTGTTTTTTTATTTATATAATTTATTAATCTTTTTTTCTTAACAGTGAGTTGCTGGTAGATTTTGAGGATGTTTATAACATTCCTAGGCATGAGTTTTATTCTTTAGGGGAGCCTTCAGAATATACGTTTATGAGTGTTGTGGATTGTTGGACCTTATTACTAAATGAGAATTAGAGAAACAATAAAGAAGGACCCAAAAAGTTTTACTTTGGTGCTACCCAAAGTGTGAGTGGTTTTTTAATTGTTCTTAAATTTTCTTTTAAGAGCATTGTTTAGAAGTATTTTAACTGATTTTTAATTTATTTCAGTGTGCTTTACTACAAGCACATGAGACCAACAAAAGAACACAAGATGTGGACCATTTAAATGAAAGTTGGGAAAGTTGGATGAATGTGATTTACAACAATGTTTAAATTATTTAAATTACCCCAAGAACATGAAAGGGTGAATCATTTCGATATCAATGCATGATAAAATAATATGATTCAGATTTGACATAAAGTAGACCTTTAGACATTGTGATATATTGGATGATAAAATTTAGGAATTTAAAGAGAAAGAACTAGGGAAGGAGATGACAATTTGTATCCTTTCCTATTTCATAGCTATCCTAAGTTCTTAGAAATTAAAATTTTATCCTTTTCATAGTTAATAAAACAGTTATTATAGTAAGTTATTTTTTATTAATATAGTTTATGTTTGTACAAATTTTTGGATGCTCTCATCAGATTTTTTTGATTTTCTCTTTAATGTACAGATTTTTGTCCCAATACTCAAGCATAGCCATTACTTCTTACTAGTTGTTAATTTGAAGATTGGTATAATACAATGGGTTGACAATTTGAAATATACTGACGAGTCTCAAACTGAAATTGAAGAATTGTCTAACGTTATGGTAATTTTTTTATCCTTGCATCGTTTTTGTTTTTTTCTTTGTATTCCTCAATATATATTGTCCAAGAATTTTTGTTTGTTTTAAACTTGTTTGTAGGCCAATTTGTTGGCAACATTTCTTGATGATAAGATTCCCAATGCGGATAATATGTAAATATATAAAATGGAACAAGTTGATACTCCTTGGAAGTCAAACAGAGTAATTTTGATTGTGCTGTGTATACTATGGTTAGCATGCTCTACTTTGAAGGAACAAATGTTTTTGACAATCCAATCCTGAAAGCAGTTACAATTTTTTCTAATATGTTTTTATTAGGTGTTTAATAATATGATATCATTTTATAATTATAATGTGTTTATATAATTCAATGTTAGGCTCCATTGAAGCATGTAGCACGAGCAAGAATAGGAGCAACACTTTTGCTTTGTGACTTGAACCATCAATGATCAAATGTATTAAAGGAGTTACAAACATTTAGGATGAAACGTGGAATACTTTCAAAGGAGGTCGCAGAAAGAAGGAAAAAAAATAAGAAAGTAACGAAGAAAGCATAGAATTGAACAAGTGTTTTTAAAGCTTTTTCAGATGTAGTAGTTATAGTTACTTTAAATTATCTTAGAGTTACCCCAACTTTTATCATAGTGACCTTTATATTTTTATTATAATGGTCCTTGATTTTGAGAAACACAAGGTTATTATAGTGACAATTTCTTTTATTATAGCAACCTTTTCTTTTATTATAGTGACCTTTAACTGAATGCTTTTGAATGATATAGTGAAAGGTTTTAATAATAAGTATATCAATTATAATTGTGGTAGTGAATTTATAATTTTAATAGTGACACTTTTTTAGTTATAAAAACCTCTTATAACCTTTTTAATGTGTATTGTATCATATTTTGGAATTGCACATTAGAGTGACTAATATTTTTATTATAGTGACCTTTTATTATATTATAATGACCTTTTTTCTGAATACTATTGAATGTAATAGAGGTCTCCATAATATTATAGTGACCTTTATAATGTTATATTGACCTTTCGTATTAGTATAGTAACCTTTTCTTTTATTATAGTGACGTTTAACTAAAATGCTTTGGAATGATATAGTGACATTTTTTTACTAATTAGAAGTATAACAATTATCATTGTGGACTAATATTTTAATAATAACATTGTTTTAGTTATAAAAACCTCTGGTGTAGTATGAATCATCTTCGTAATGTGTATAGTGACTTTTTTTAGTTTATAGAGACCTTTTTTTCATTATAGTTATCTTTTCTTTTCAAATTTGATGTAATAAATTTTTTTTACAAATTATCTTATATTTCTATTTTTAGATTGCATAGTAACCTTTTTAATGTGTATTGTATCATATTTTGGAATGCAATATTAGAGTGACTAATATTTTTATTATAGTCACCTTTTATTATATTATAGTGACCTTTTTTCTGAATACTATTGAATGTAATAGAGGTCACTATAATATTATAGTGACCTTTTGTAATGTTATAGTGACCTTTTCTATTAGTATTTTATAATGTTATAGTGACCTTTCATATTAGTATAGTGACCTTTTCTATTACTATAGTGACCTTTCCTATCTGGTGTAATATGAATCAATCTCTTTCCTATAATGACCCTTTTTTTAGTTTATAGAGACCTTTTTTTTTCATTATATTGACCTTTTCTTTTCATATTCGATGTTTTAATTTTTTAGTCTGCTTTTTTTGTAATAAAATTAAAAATTATCTTATATTTCTATTTTTAGATTGCATAGTAACCTTTTTAATGTGTATTGTATCATATTTTGGAATGCCACATTAGAGTGACTAATATTTTTATTATAGTGACCTTTTATTATATTATAGTGACCTTTTATTATATTATAGTGACCTTTTTCTGAATATTATTGAATGTAATAGAGGTCACTATAATATTATAGTGACCTTTTCTATTAGTATAGTGACATTTTATAATGTTATAGTGACCTTTCCTATTTGGTGTAATATGAATCAAACTCTTTCCTATAGTGGCCCTTTTTTAGTTTATAGAGACTTTTTTTTCAATTATAGTGACCTTTTCTTTTCATATTTGATGCAATAAATTTTTTTACATTATGAACTTAGAAATAATTTCACCGGATTATAGTTACTAATAATTTTATAATAGTGACCTTTTTTTATATTATAGTGACCTTTTTTTCTGAACGCATTTGAATGTTATAGAGAAAATCATGTTATTATAATGACCTTTTATACAAACAAGAAACAACGCCATCATATTTCATAGAGAACAAGACACAGTAATATTATCTAAAATAATAAAAAGTACTTCATATATAATACTATATATATTTATTTATGTATAAACAAATCCACTAAAATAATCAAATAAATATCATAGTAATCAAACAAATTAGTATGCTAAGAATAATTTTTTGTAGGGCAGGTACGATTGTCATGGTAATCGTATGCCCCACAAGCTTTACATTTCCTCTTGTTCTTCTGACTTTGCAAAATGCTTTGCTCTTTTTCACCAACTATTCTATGTCTCTTTCCTTTGTTTTTTGACTGAACTGGATTTTGGATATCTAGTGTTGAAGATGCACTAGGACCAATAAAGATCTCCATCTCTTGTTCTTTGGTCATTACCATTCTGACATCATTTTCTTGTAGATTAAGACTGAATTCCTTCAAATTATTGTATAGTTGCTGTAAGTCATCTTCGCTTCTCTCAGCAAGTGCTACACAATTAAATATTTCAGACCAAATATCACCTAGCAGCTTACCCATAGTGCTCATTTTTTTGCACTCTTCAATTATATTACCATGCAAATCAAAAACAGGTTTCTTTGTAGCTTGTTTTGTCCAACGATCAAGTATATAATGGTTTGGAATTTCTGTTACTTGCCTAGCACTCAAAACACAAATAGAATGAGAACATAATATTCCAAGTATGTTGAAAAGTTTATAAGAACATGATGTTTTCAAGCCCCTAGCTGAGAATGTAATGTGGAAAGTTTTTTCTAGAACTGAATCTAGAACACTAAATGTTTCCATTTCATCATTCTTATCAATATTGAGAATATGACATTTAAAGCAAGATTTATATATATCATATTGAAAAAGGTAAAATATGGTACGAGTATAAACATCACCTGCATGTCTTTCCAACCGCAATAGAGTGTTGTATTGAGGAATTATGTGTGCAGAATCTGCATTTAGCTTCTCTTGCTTGTATCTCTGTGCATCCATGGCACTATCAAAACGCGTATAAAACTCCACAAGTGTCAAGTGAGGGTTTGTGAAGTTATTGAAGAAGCTACTCACACTTTCAGATCTTGAGGTTGTTCTTAATATTCCTCCCAACATCATGTCTTTGAAATAAGCAGGAATCCATTGTTCTCTTATACTATACATATATATGAACCAATTATGGTTTTCAAGGTCATACTTAGCCATAATTTCTTCCCAAGTCTTCTCAAAATCTATTTATCTTGATCCATGTTCCAAACACAATTATTCAAAGCTTTCAAGAACTCTTCATCACTGTTCAACGGCCATCCAATTTTGTCAGTGACCTTGCTCATTATATACCACATACAGAGCTTGTGTCTTGCATTTGGAAACTCCTCCTTAATAGCAATTTTCATTACAGGATCTTGATCAGTTATCAAATATGTAGGTGAACAATTACCCATACAATTTAGGAATGTCCTAAATTACTAATCAAAAGATTCTGCATTTTCTTTTGCAATCAAACCAACACCAAATGTAATGCAAGATCTATGATGATCAACACCAGTAAAAGGGGCTACAACCATACAATATTTGTTTGTGTCATATGTACAATCAAAGCTAACCATTTCCCCAAATATTGCATAAATTTTTGCGACTTACTGCATCTGCCCAAAATAGCATAGAAATATGGTTTTCCTCATCTAATGCATAATCAAAATAAAACCCATTATAAATGTCTCGTTTCCTGAGGAAATTTTCAATCAACATCTTCCCATCATCTCCTTTGATGTATTCTTTCATATCTCTATGAAATTTTTTTAAATCTTGCATAGTTGCTCCCACATTTTGATAACTCCCTATGTTTTCCTTGAATAAGGGAAAGATTTTACAGGACCTATGTTCACCCTTGCATTTCTTGAAATGAAGCTTTTGTGAACAATGGTCATTTTTCTATTACTTCTTAAATATTGTCTAGAGGTAGGAGTAGCAAGACAATGATTATGACCCTCAACAAATCTGAAAATGCAGTATGTCCTATTGAATTTGTTAAGTTTTAAGATCAACTTTGCTTTGGAACCAACTCGTTTTGTGCCTCTCTTATATTGTTTTATACCACTTTCATTCTTCTTAATACTGGGTACCATAAAACCCTCTCTGCTGTAAACCAAATACTTCAAACCAATAATACCTCTGCTTTTGTAAGTAGAAGATGACCTTGACTCAAAACCACATATTTCAACATAACAATGGTAAAACTCTACTGCCATTTCTAAATTATCAAACACCATACCAATACAAGACTTTTTATCTTTAACACAATAAGGAAACCACTCTCTAGTACCATTTGGAGTAACACATGTTTCAGTTCTAGGAGTTTTGATAGAAGCTGGAGATGTAATTTTTATTGTCACTGCAATATTTAAAAAGGTTACTACATAGAAAAAAAGGGTAACTATGCTGGAAAAAAGAGTAACTATGATTGTAAAAAAAGGGTAACTATGCTGGAAAAAAGAGTAACTATGCTGGAAAAAAGAGTAACTATGATTGTAAAAATTACATTACCAAATATTCACAATTAAACTATTCACTATGAACTATATATAAACAAAGAGTAACTATATATCAAATTTTTTTTTTTACAAAAGAGTAACTATATATAAACAAAGAGTAACTATATATAAACAAAGAGTAACTATATAAACAGTAAGTGAATCCAGGAATTCACTCTTTGCCGATTTTAATAGTATGACTATAGCAATCGATGCGAAGAATATGAATATCAAGATGCGAAGAACATGAATATCTAGATGTGAAGAACTAGATTACATCGAAGAACATGCAATGAGATAACTCAAATCAATTAAGATATCTCAAAAAATTATTCCTATAATTAATCAAAAAATTATCAGTATTTGACCTAGTTTAATCTTGAAGGACCTTTAACCAATTGATGCGAAGAACATGAATATCTATATGCAAAGAACATGAATATCTAGATGTGAGAACATGAATATCTAGATGTGAAGAACTAGATCATCAGCAAGATAACTCAAATCAATTAAGATATCTCAAATTAATTGAAACAGAATGATTACCTTCAAGATTTGTTGTTGAAGAATTTGCATTGATTTCGTGGTTTAATTCTGATATAATAATAGAATTCATAATGAACGAAGAATCGAGTGAGAGATATTGAGAAGTTCTGAAAATTGTAACTTTCTGGGCAAGAGAGAGCGAGACAGAGCTTGGCGAGAGAGAGCGATGGGAGAGAGAGCAATACGAGGTTTGGAATTTTACAAGAGGTAAATTGCTGACTGTCATGGGCGAGGTCGGGGCATGCATTGAGAGCCGGTTCAATTTGGTTTTTTGCTGACCATTGGATCTCAAATAAATCAAGGTGTAGAAATGCTTCTTACTTTTCCTATTTTAGCTAGCCTTCTTAGTTGATCTCAACCCTATATATATATCTATATATATATATATATATATATATATATATATATATATATATACATATATATATATATATATATACATATATATATATATACATATATATATATATATACATATATATATATATACATATATATATATATACATATATATATATATACATATATATATATATATAAGGTCAAGTGCAGATATACAAAAACCCAAAAAAGAGCACATAACCTTAAACCTACTCAAACCTTAGTTGTGCATCAAAGGAGAAACTGCATTTGTTGTGATTCTAATGTGTTTGTGGACTAAGTAGAAGAACTACATTTGTGCTTCTTTATTTTCGTTCTTTTTGATAGTTGAAGCACACATCAAAGGTGTTTCTAATTTAACTCTTTAATATATGATTTGTATTATATGTATGCATGAGATCCTGTGATTAGGTGTTAGGAAATATTTCTGAAATTCCGTTAATCACACCGATACGGTTAAAAAAATCTAATGGTACGATACGGTTTTGTGTCATTGACTAGCACATGGGAGGAGCGTGTGGCCGTCTTAATTTTTTTCTCTTTTTTCTTTTAATTATTTTTCTCTTTTAATTTATTAGGTGTAATTATGTTCAATGGCACACCTAAATACTTGATACCGCTCAAAATGTGTATCTTAATGTGATGCTTCATATCTCGCGTTATGATGTCTAGATGTCGAGGAGATTGATAAAGTTCTTTGAAGATGTTGATAGCAATAAGATTAGTGCATCCTATCTGAAAATGTTGTATACTAGTTGAAGTTCCATTGAGAAAATTGTGTGAGCCCCCTCTTTTGCCAAAATATAGGATTTTTTTTCCAAGTTGTTGAAAACTTCTTCACCTAAATAGTGTTATGTATATGGGATGACAACAAAGTCGTCATATAAGTGGAACTGGAAGACACGTTGTACTGAAGATAGGATGAGAAATTGGAGATTTGTTTGGGGTACAGGAGAAGATAGCGTCTTCTTAGCGATGGGTGGAAAAATAAGTGGCAAAATTATCTAGAATCCTCTCAAAGGTTCAATTATTAAAGTAAAATATTAAAAAATTAAGCCAGCCACACATGCTTCACACGTGACAATCAACGACGCAAAATCGGATAAACGCCCGAAAAACCACCATGTGGTGGCCTGGTATCATGCAATTGGATTTTCTCATATGATTGTTTTTCACAATATTGTTTTTATGTGGTAGTTTTTCAGAAGATGGTATTTTTATGTGGTAGTTTCTTGCAAATTACCCTAAAACTAAATAATAAATGCTTATTTTTAATAGCATATTTTATGATTTTACTTATTATTTAATTTATTAATGTAATTAATAAAATTAAATAATGAATGCTTTTAAGTGTTAAAATCAAGATATTTTTAATTTTAATATGTTGATATATTATTATTATTTTATGGCATACTTCATTATTTTGAATATTATTTAATTTTATTAACGTGATTGATAAATTGAATATATATAATGAATGTTTTAAGTATTAAATATTTTATTACGTTAATTTTATTATCCTTTTATAATATGTGATATTATAATTGTATGTGGTGACTAGTATGGCCCAATTAGTATGATTTGCGTAACGTTACCAAGTTTATAAATATGATCCGCGTATCGTTAATGCGTTATGTAAATCAAACACAATCTGCGTATCGTTGCATATTTTCATAATTTAATTATTTTAGTATTAAAATTGAAAATGTATATATATGTAATACGAAGATCCAAAATCCAAGATGAATCAAGGATGGAGATCCATGAAGAATCAAAGATCAAAGCTATGGAGATTTAATTTTCATAGGATTAGAGGTCATACTAGGATCACATTTATTGCGTTTATTATTTTGAGTTTACTTGTGTTATTTTATTTATATTATAGGTGCACTAATAAATAAACCAACATAATAGATATGGGTTCCAAAATGAATATTGAGCATTATGTTTTTCCAAGCTACACATAAAATCTGTACTGCAACTTAATATGTTCTGCCAAAGCGGGGTGTTAATTGAAATATGGAGAATTAGGGTAAATTAAGTGAATTTATATGTTAAAGCTTGGTTTTGCTCAACAAAACAATCAAAAGTAAAGTTTTGAGTTTTGAAACATAGAGATATAAACAAAAGTTATTTGCTATTGACCAAGGATTATATGTGATATAATCAAGTAAAAGAGTTTTACTTACCTTTAATCAAAGATTTTAATGAAAGGGCCAAAGTCCACTTAAAGTCTAACATATAAAGGTCTTGGAATGCTTTTATTAATACGAGACAAATTAAATTGATTAATTTAAGCACATTAGTAGTTTATTTGTTTTTCATTTTTTATTGCATGCTTACTACTAAAACATAAACAAAAAATTTAAGCTTTACATTTATGTACCCTGCCAAACCCAAGAAACTCCTAATGTCAGTCACATTCTTCAGAATGGGTCATTCGCTAATAGCTTTAATCTTCGCATGATCTACCGAAACACCTTCCTTTGAAATATAATGCCCCAAGAATGCTACTTGCTCCAACCAAAACTCACATTTGGAAAAATTTGCTTACAATTCATTACTTATAAGGGTCTCCAAAATGGTTCTTAAGTCTTTGGCATAATCCTCCTTATTCCTCGACTACACTAGAATATCATCAATAAATACTACTATGAATTTGTCGAAATACTCAATTCATCAGATCCATAAAGACAGCGGGTGCATTGGTCAACCCAAAAGGCATAAATGTAACTCATAGTGCCCATAAAAAGTTCTAAAGGCGGACTTTGAGATGTCCTTATCAGAGATTCTCAATTGGTGGTACCACGATCTTAAGTCAATTTTCGAGAATATACTAGCTCCCTTCAACTAGTCAAATAAGTCATATATTTTGGGTAATGGGTACTTATTCTTCACAGTCACATTATTCAACTCCATATATTCTATACATAACCTCATGCTTCCATCTTTCTTCTTCACGAACAGCACAGGAGCTCCCTAGTATGATACACTAGGTTTGATAAACCCTTTATCTAGCAGCTCTTGCAACTGGGTCTTCAACTCTGCTAAATAGGTGCATCTCCCGGGATTAGGTCTATGGTGAACTCGACCTCTCTATTAGACAGCATTCTCGAAACTTGGTTTCGGAAAACAGATTTTTTGGTGGTGGCTCACCAACGACGGCGGCAAGGAGGTGGACGACGACAAGGTGGGGTGTTTGGGGTGGCTCCTCTTTCACGTGCAAGGGTTGGGGTTTTTTTTGTTTCTTTTTCTTTTGTTTTTCTATGTAGTATTTAGTATTAAGTAAATTGCTTAGGTTTAGGAAGTGTAGGTTTAGTAGACATGGAGTACTAGGTTTTAGGGTGTTTTGGGCTTGATGGGTTTCTTAAATAAAAAAATATATTTGTTAGAAATAGAATTTTAGTTTTAGGATTTAAATAAATACTTACATACATATGTATATATGTAAAGTATATGTATTGCCAATTTTTATATTAATACATAGAAAATATTTTCAATAAAATGTAATCAAAATCTCATAATTTTTGGGGGATTACAAAAACCCTATTGGTGAACGATTTTATAGAATACTAAATGTTCTTAGACTAAAATTATTAATGGATAGAAATAATTTTGGAAGGCTAACATGTTGATTGATCGATAGCGCTGTATCATGGGCTATAGGGATATATATATGTCAGGTCAATTGCATGGATAAGTATAGAGTATAATTATTGAACTGACCTAATTGAAATATGATTTCAATATATTTAGTGGGTTCCTTTGACATGAGTACTTCTTGTATCTTGTTGAATGACCTGTATAACTTTGATATTGTCAAACGTCACACTGTAAAGTTATAAAGGCAATATTCAGGTTTGCTAAAAGTTTAGTGGAAGTCATGGTTGTGCAAGATTAGATAATTCTTTCTATATGATAGGATTGGTGTATTGGCCAGTTGAAGTTCAAGAACTAGAAATGCATGGCCGTGCTTGAGTTGATTAAAGGTTTATTCACTTGTTTTGCAGTTTAATCTTGGATTTCAAGAAAATGATTTGTATATCGATATGATTAACATGAGATGTTAATATATTGTCAAAACAAATACTAAGAGATTTAATAAATTTTAGATTGCTCTACTTGGTCACAGATAAGTGGGGGGTTAAAGGAAGTGTCCTCGATTATTACGCAATGACTAATATATATAAGGGTTGTTATGAAGATAATTAATTAGGTTATTTTAGTATTGTAACGTTTTGCTAGAAATCATTTGCGATACGTGGGTTTAATGTGATTAGGCCCATAACTAATCTAATCGGGTCTTAGGACGTCACACAATAAATGCAGATGGAATGGGTTTCTCCAAGCCCATTTATCTAATGGGTAGGATGGCCTAATTTGATTAGGATTAGGACTCTTGGTTGATTGATATATATGAGATCAATTAGGCCAAGTTATAGATATACACAAACCCTAAAAATAGCACATAATCCTAAACCTACTCAAACCCTAGTCGTGCATCAAAGGAGAAGCTAATCAGTACTAGCATACGTTGTGATTCTAGTGCGTATGTAGACTAAGTAGAGGAACTACATTTGTGGTTCTTTACCTCTATTATGTTTGATAGTTAAAGCACGCATCAAAGGTATATCTAACTCCTTAATATATGATTCATATTATATGCATGTATGAGATCATGTGATTAGGTGTTAGGAAATGTTCATGAAATTCCGCTAATTGCACCTAATAGTCCTACATTTTGTTTATACACGGTTTTAGGATATGGGCGCATGCCAATCCGTAGAAGTGTGTTCACTATCATGAATTGAAGACAGCCTAGTAAGCTAAAATTACACCGAGAGTCTGGGATATAGAAGATAAAAGCTTAACTCTATTAATTGCAGAAATTTATTCTAGTGAGCATGTAAAGATTATAGTTTGCTTGTGTGATTGAAAATCAAGCAACTAATTTGATTTTTGAGGACTCAAATATATTTGGACAACTTCATGGCCGGGAGCTCACTAGTTTCAAGTTCAAGTTATGCAGGGAAGGATATGTAGCAAGAAGTTTTGAATTATTGCTACTTTGCTTACTTTTTGTTCAACAAGTGATAAACATATGGAAATTCATAGAGTGATTGTGTGCCTTCTCTATTGCTAAGCATTTATTCTTGGTGCCGCCGGATTTGCTGATTAGATTTCTAAGCTACCAAGTTGGTGACGAACATGATATGTTGTGTGATTTCTTTTTTACCTGACAATCATAATGTTGCTCCTTTTCTTTTGAGCGAGGTCTATAATCTGCAACTAAGTATTAATGACAATATTGGCCTTTTAGGTGTTGCACAGGTTTCTGGTATCTTATGAATGTGTCTAAATTAAATTTCTTAGCAATTTGTTTGTATAAGGATTGAGTTAACGCTTATTAATGGTCGACTTATTGCTTAGTCGTTCAGTTGAAGCAGCACTATTCTCTTTGAAAACTACCTGGATTATAATATCTGATCTCATTTGCTCAGACTTCTGTTCAGCAAACTAAAAAAGAGGTCCTGCATAACTAAGATGTATGATCTCAGTTGAATTATTAAACATTCAGATATTGGAGTAAGGTTAATTTTAGTTGCAGATGCATATAGGGATAGTGTTCAAGCCATGTAACTGAAGAATGTATTTCATTTTACAATTTCAGTTGCTACTGTCATAAAATTAACATACTTGTAAGTTTCAAGAGGATCTGAACTCTTCACTAAATGTTGTTGTTAGTCGTCAACTAGGGTACTTATAGTTGATAGATGCAAAATCATTACTAATCCCTGGAAAAATAAGTGAGGAATATAAAGTAATATAGAAAGTTCAGGAGAACAAGTATTACTTGGTTAAGCTTAGAATAGCAACAAGCAACATTGTAACTAGCCACTGAAGCTTCGGCTGAAGTAGGCCTAGATCCTAGAACAGATTCAAACTTCTCACGAGCTTCCTCATATTTGCCACTGCTTTTCTGAATGAACAAGTAAGTTAAAGGCATATTAAAGGGAATGAAAAACTCTGAAATATACAAGATAAAACAGTGTAGAAATAGGCAACAAAATTATGAGTTGATAAAATACTTGTAGAGTTGCATACTTGCATGCCTTCTCTGAGTTCCTATTCCCTGCGTTGTTTTTGTTCTATCTTCCTTTGGTAGTATTGGGCTGTCAAGAAATACTAGTAAGGACTCCCGAAATGACAATCTAAGAGTGAATATGGCCTAGTTAGTTTGGTGAGGGTTGAATTTGCTTACTTGAATCTCCTTGACACGGTCACTGATAACACCAGAATTCATCTCAGCGCGAATAATCTCCTTCTCAGACATCTCACCAGCATAATCAAGGTTTCCAGTGCGATTCTGCATGATCATGTAGAAAGGTCCTATCCTCTGACAGATGGTTTACATAGTTCTACCATACTCAGCAGCTGGCCACATTTCGGTCCAAACCCCGCACTAGTGGCAATGACTTTGTCCCCTACGCTGAACTTTCCTCTCATATCGCAAACTAACCTGGGGATATGGCATCTATATAGGTAACCCTGTCTCTTCCTCTGGCGAATTTCAATCCAAAAGGCTGCTATATTTCCACCTCATACTATTCATACTCTTCTTCTTCATCATCATATCCTACTTTTTGTTCTTGACCTAAAGAAGACGAAGAATCAGCTCCTGTCGCTCTGACTACAAACTTGTAGTGTCCGTTACTGCTAGTATTGCTACTGCTACTGCATCTGCAGCAGCAGTAGCTGACCATTGCACGAGATACAGAGGTACAGGACACTGACAATGATGCTGCATTATTTGCAACTTGTTGTGTTTTCAAAAATTGATAAGGAGACCGGACCACATTTTGGCTGGTATGAGTCTTAAGAGTACTGTAACGGCAATTGTAGTGGTCCAGCTTAGAATATGCGCAACTATTGCTAGTGGCCTTCATTATTTATCCTAGTAGCTACTGTCGCAACCCTCTGTGGCAGCCTTTGCAATTGGTCACACACTTCGCCCGCCCCAATTATAAGGCGCCAAGCTTAATGATATAGTATATAGCAAGTGCACGGTGGATTGGACCTACAAGATCGAAAACTGTAGGAGCTTTAAGTTCAATTGGTTGAATGGTAAGGCAATCGATCTAAACTAAAAAAAAAAAAGTTTAGAAGGGGATTTGTTGTTGTAATCTACCAAATATTTGAGAATTACAAACCAAATGCTATATAAGTGGATTTGTGGACTAAAAAGGATGATAGCAGGAAAGAACTGGCTGTTAACGCTTCGCAAAGAATGGCTCCTATATCTCCTCTCAGAATTTATTTCAACCTTGTGCTTCCATGTGTCCAATATATACTTCAATCACTCAAATTATGTAAATATCCTTTTATCCTTAAAAGTCAATCAAACTCATTGCTTTACCTCATTAACTCACACCAAACAACCCCTAAATATAAAATTTTTAAAAAGTAAAGTAGATAATCCAAAACAACCTCATAATTTAAGCCCGCAAAAACTGATCCAATCTGTCAATCCAATTCGTATCCAACCTATTTATTGGTTTGAGTTAGAATTTTCAACCCAACTATATAAATGGGTTAGCCCAACCTAACCTGATAAAAAACAGGTTGGGTGGGATTAAAGATTTCAACCTGCCTAACATGAATACTTTTTTGTAAGATTTTGTTTGATTTTGCTTTATGGGTTGGGTTAAATTCAAAAGATAAGTATAAAAGTAAAACTGTATACCATTGCCTTAACCCTAGCTGTTGATTTTTCCTACATAATCCATGAATCCAATAAGCATTAAGTGTATGTCACTTGAAATGTTAATGTCTAAAGCAAGTTCATCTCTAATACTCAAGCAAGTTTTGTGCCTGATAGAAAAATCACGGATAATATTGTGATTATGCAAGAAGTGATTCATACGATGAGAAGAAAGCAAGGCAATAAAGGGATGATGTCAATCAAAATTGATTTTGAGAAAGCTTATGATAGATTGCGCTGGAACTTCATTGAAGATACACTTCATCAAATGAATCTTCTAATTTTGATTATCAATGTGATCATGAATTGTATTAAAATAGCCAGTCTGAGAGTCCTTTGGAATGGTGAGTCTTCAATTCTTTCAAGCCTACTAGAGGTATAAGGTAAGGTGATACCTTATCTCCCTATATCTTTATCATGTGTATGGAGAGATTTTACCAAACTATACAAGAGGCGATTGTTGATGGTAGATAGGAACTAATTCAAATCAACAGAGGTGGTACTTTGTTATCTAATTTATTTTTGTTGATGACATATTCCTCTTTGTAGAGGCAAGCTTAGAATAAGCGGTTGTGATTCAAGATTGTTTTTCAAGATTTTGTGCAGCCTTCGGTAAAAAAGGTAAGCCTTGCTAAATCAAGAATCTATTTCTCTAAGAATGACTTAGAAGAGACTAGCTCTTTCATTAGTAAAGCATTTGGAATCGAGGCTACTCAAGACTTTGGCTCCTATCTTGGTATGCCCACCTTAACTAGTAGTCACTAAGACCACTTTTTACTATCTTTGCGAGAAGTTGGATAGGAAAATAGCTGGATGGAAGACAAAGTATCTTTCCATGGCTGGGAGAATCACACTTGCTCGGTCTACAACTTTTACTATGGCTAATTATGCAAACAACTAAGCTTCCCAAGAGTATTTGTGATGAAATAGATAAAAAGAACAGAAGAATCATCTGGGGAAGAGATGCTAAGAAGACTAAAATCCATCTTTGTGTATGGGAGACTATCTAAAAGCTAGTAGACAATGGAGGAATAGGCATTTACTCAGCTAGACAAGCCAATGTTGCATTCCTTATTAAACTTGATTGACGCCCACTTATAGAACCAATTCACTATGGGCTAGGGTACTAAGGTCTAAATATTACAAAGGTAGATGTGAGATAAGCATGATAGTGCCTAATAGTGGTGCTTTGAATGTTTATCAAGGCACTAGTGAGCATGCAAGTCTTCTTAGCAAGGGCCTACGAGTAACTGTTAAAGATGGCAGCTCCACATCTTTTGGGACAGTAAATGGGCTATGAATTCAACTCTTAGGGAAGGTTGCATAGCTCAAATTCCTTCAAAGATAGAAGAGGCTAAGGTTCGAGACATGTGGATCCCTAATGAAGGATAGAATTGTGCGATATTTGCACATTATCCCCCCTTTAAAACCCTCAAAATAATCTAATCCCATGAGCTCAAAAATGATGGACCTAAAGGCAAGTTTACTATTTGATTAATTATGAAAATTATGCAGCCAAAGAATGATGAACTTGCATTAGAGGCTAATTTAGAGAACTTGAGTACAAGCTAGAATAATAGGTTTTCGATGGCTTATTGCACATGATAAAATTCTCAACAACCATAACCTCTTCAAGAGGAATTTAGCTCTTAATCCAAGTTGTCCCTTGTGTGGAACACCATTTAAGTGCTAAGAGATTGTGTAGCAGCCAAGCAAGTCTGGAGTAAACTAGGAGGGAAATCTAAGGTTAATAACTTCTATTAGGGGGACCTTCGAACATGGCTTGAGAATAATCTTGAGATACATAATTCCAGCAATGATGACACTTGGGCTTCTTACTTCGACATCACTCTTTTTTGGCTTTGGAGGTGGAGAAACTAAGTTTTTTTTACATAAGGTTTGAGATATCTGTGGACTTCATAGCTTTCCTTAGTATATGTTTTGATGAAACTCAAAGAGCAATAACTAACAGTCATGATCAGCCCAACTTAAGCTTACTAAGAAAGCATGAAGTTCTTATTGGATGGGAGGCTCCTCTTATAGGTTGGTACTCACTCAATAGTGATGGAGCTGCAAAAGGGACCCCCTAGACCAAGTGGTTGAGGGACTATCATCAGAGATAACTTAGGTCAAATGATCTCAGCCTTCACAGTAAATTTTGGGTATTGCTCTGCTTTCAAAGTTGAACTTATGGCTCTTGTTCAAGGTCTAGTGCTTGCTAAAGAACTTCAAATCAACAACTTGATTGTTTAGTTAGAAAACAAAGCATGTGTTCAAGCAATCACTGAAGCCATTGAGAGAGAATATGAAAACTCACACTTGGTGAATGACTATCGAGATATTATAGGCTCTATGGATGGAGAAGTCAAACTAGTACATATCTACCATAAAGGAAACAGCTGGCTTGCCAATAAGGGAGTTCTTTAAAACTCCAGAATCAGCTTCCTTGAGGAAGCCCCATTAGATCTCATTATGATTTTAGAAGAGGATGTTAAAGGCATTGCCTTCCCTCGTCTTATATCTTCCTAGTTTTACTTAGCTTGTGTTTTGTTTTGTGTTTTTGTTTGTTTTCTTTTTTTGTTGTTTTACTTTTCTTCTAGGTTCTTGTACCTCCTTTGCATAAGAAAAACTATTGTAGTAAATAAAGTTTTGGAGATTTAACTCAACTTTATTAATTCTAATAGGAAGAATTTACTCAACTTGCTAACTCATAGAATCATAGTGCAATAAGTATAAAATATTTAAATATGTATGAAATTTGTTAAAAATCTTGATATTTTTCCTGCTCATTTGTCAAACGTTGAACTCGTGTTTTCTCGATAAAAAAATATTTCACACTTATCCAACCCAATTAAGTCAATGTATTCATGTTGCGATGGTGTGTGCATTTAGCTTTTGACAACTACGACACTCATTTTGGTTGTACAAGATTCAAAACATGAAACTACACACAATATGTGCACAATCTCCAACCAACTATTTGAGATGTGTATCTAAATTTATATCAAAAATATGATTTTATATAGCCCTAAAAACCTTGAGTATAATAGAATATTAATCATATCAAATGCATGATTTTGTCATGTGGTTCTAAATGAACATCATGATTTTCTTATGTAAAGCAATACTCTCATGCACAAAAAGTCTTCTTGACCCCTTCCCTAACCCCCTTCCCCCCAAATTATTTTCTCTCCATGATTCTCAAATTTAGTAAATTATTAGCCAAAATAAAGCCAAATTTCAATAAATCTACGGTTAATGATTGATTGATACTATTTTGTCTCTTTTTTGGTAGAGTTTTTGTTTTATGTTTACTAAGAAGCATCATTCAAGAACAATTTTAAATATAAAATAACTTTTAGTGTCAAATAACTATAACATCAACTATATTCCCTTTATTCATCTAAAAAGAACTTTTGACATTAAAAGTAATTTTACATGGTACTTATTTCACATGTTTCTTGGCTAGATATATCTCATGATTTCAAAATCGTTCTTAAGTTATCTAGAATTAGATATTACAATGCATGTGACTGTATTACATAGAAACCCTCTCTTTCCTATGCACATTTGTTATAAATTGCACTCAAGCCTATAAAGGCTACCAAGCATTTTTTATTTTGAGGTATCAAATTAGATGTGCAAATTGTATCTTAGTTAGGTCAAAATTGAGGTAGGTTACATTGGTATTGGCCAAATCAACATGCAAAGGTTTGCAAATGTGCATTTTGGATATCGTTACTACATAACTTTATGGTCACTTGCCACAAACATCTACATGAAATTCCTTAGGAAATTAAACTATCTAAAGCAATAAGCTCAAAACCTTGTAATCTTCATTCCATAAAATTGAGAGAATCACTTTATGGATTAAAATAGTATGGAATATATGGTATAATCGTTTAAATGAATATCTTTCAAACAAAGGCTATAAGAACAACCAAATTTGAACATGAGCCTTTATGAAAGAAACAAAAAATAGGTTTATCATAATAGTGGTCTATGTTGATGACTTAAACATCATCAGAACACTTGATGAAATAAAAGAAATTAAAAATTATATATAAAGGAATTTGAAATATAAGAACAATATTGAAAGGACAAAATTTCGTCTTGGTTTACAAATTGAAATGTGAAGGATGGAATACTTGTTCACCTATCAAGTTAAGCAGAGAAAGTATTAAAGAGGTTCGGCATGCATGGACAAAGCACAACAATTGGATTCCCTTATGGTTGTTTGTTTCTTAAAGTTTAACGAAGAACCTTTTAACACTCAAGAATAACATGAAAATGTGCTTGGTCTCAAGGTGCCATATCTAAGTGTTATAAGAGCTGTAATATATCTAGCTAGTCACTAAATAAACTAAACAAGGCATTGCATTCTCGGTAATTTTCTAGCAAGGTACAACACCGAACCTACAAATAGACATTGGAATGGAGTAAAACACTCTGTTATATATGTGGAACAACTGTTTAGGGTTGTTATACCCGAGAGATGGAAATCCTAGTCTTGTTGGATATTCTAATGAAGGTTATTTATATGATCCAGTCAAAGTAAAATCCCAAATAGGCTACCTAAGTTTGTAGAATACAGTAATATCTTGGAATCAATTAAGCAAACAATGACTGCCACTTCACCAAATCAAGTTGAACCGATTGCACTTTATGAAGCTAGCGGGGAACGTGTTTGGTTGGGATCTTTAATTCCGCACATACAGTAGAAAATTGGTATCTATACAATTGAGGGAGGTCCAATTACCATTCATAAAAATAATATTGCTTGTACATCACAAATCAAGGATGACTACGTCAAAGGAGATACAAAGGACATTAATATTATGTTCTTTTTTCACACACTACTTGGAGAAAGAAGGACATATCAATGTTACACAAATCAAGCCGTGTGATAATCCAGCTAATCTATTCACGAAGGTAGTACCACCCGGAAGATTTCTAGAGCTTGTACAATTGATTGGCATGCATCACCATCGGGGCCTACGCTAAATTAAGGGGAGATAGAAAGACCTGCATGATCTATACTATTTTTCCTACGTCTAATTTTTTGTCCCATTGGGTATTTTCTTGGCTAGGTATTAATGTACATAATAGTAGGTTATTAAAATCCATTCAAGGGAGATGTTATAATAATAATAATGTGTTATGGCTTGAGTGAAAGGATTAAAATGAAATGGTTATCGATTAACAAAACTAAACATTGTATGTACATATAGTAAAGTTACAAGTTTTTATCCACGTACCATTATATTCTATTGATACATGCTTATAGATAAATGAAGGAATAAATAGAAAACTTCTAAACTTCTAAACTTCTAAACTTCTAAACTTCTCTACTCAATATTACAACACTCCATAGAAGTTCATATTTTTGTTAAAAACCCCGTACACGTTACGAGTTGCAATAACCAGGGTCCAGGAGCAACAACCGGTCCAGGTTTAGAAACAAGTTTGGCACTCTTTGGATCGGAAGTTGAGGACTCCGCTCCACCACCTCCACCCCCGCGCTCCTCTTCCTCTTCCTCACCGGCACATTCTGCGTTGACTACTCCAACTCATCCTCTGGCTCCGTAAACCCTGCTCATTCTTCGATCTGATCAACCCATACCCAGGTACGGATCAACCCCACTCTTTCCTCTTCCCTTCAACACTCAAAATCTCGTGATTTCTTTAATTATTCTTGATTATGCATTCAATTTCTTCGATCTTTGTTGTTGTGTGCTTTTGTTTGGAATCTAGTAAAGTTACTATTCAATTGTTAGGTTTTAGATAAATTTTAGGAAATGCGAAAGGTTTTTTTTGTTGTAAAGAGAGACACCAGTGAACATGGCGATAAATGATATAGACGGGATGCGATCCCAAATCTTGGGAACAATCCCAAAACTTTAACCTGCAAATCTAGTGGGCATCCACGGCGTTTCTTGAAATCTCAGCTTCTGGCTCGGTATCTAGTTGTTAAGGTTAGAATCAGAAGTCAGTGCGACATCAAATATCAGTTTACTGTAGTATATTAGGATTACCGGTCATCTTATATTTAGCAATGCAACATTACATACCATTTTATTACAGCACCAATGCAAAATTCATTAGATCGAATCCTCAATGCGTGTAAATGTAGCTTAATTGACTATAGTTTTGGACTAGTGGTAGTTTTTTCATTGGTGTAAGTAGGTCTCAAACTCTTGACATTCGTAGATTAAAAGCTTTGCTGTAAGCTACCAGTGATATGACTAGGCTTCTTTCTAGTGCTTATTTCAGCTACTAGCTGTGGATTGCTGAAAGATTCTTGGTTTGCAAATAAAGTTGAAGTGTGAGCATGGGTCGTTTTAAGATGCAATCAGGTATAAAGGCAATTGAAGAAGAACCTGAAGAATCCGAAGTTACTTCATCTAACAAAGTGGCTTTATCATGTATGATTAACTCAGAAATTGGTGCGGTTTTGGCAATTATGAGAAGGAATGTGAGATGGGGTGGTCGGTACATGTCGGGGGATGACCAGCTAGAGCACTCTCTTATCCAGTCTTTGAAAGCATTGCGTAAGCAAGTCTTTATGTGGCAGCAGCAGTGGCATAATATTAATCCTGTTTTGTACCTCCAGCCATTTTTAGATGTTATTCGGTCTGATGAAACTGGTGCTCCCATTACTAGTGTTGCTTTGTCATCTGTTTATAAGATCTTGACACTTGATGTGTTTGATCTTAACACCGTGAATGTTGAAGATGCCATGCATTTGGTTGTTGATGCTGTCACCAGTTGTAGGTTTGAGGTGACTGATCCTGCATCAGAAGAGGTAGTCCTGACAAAGATTCTTCAGGTTCTGCTGGCTTGTATGAGTAGTAAAGCTTCTGTTGTATTGAGTAATCAACATGTTTGCACTATGGTTAATACATGTTTCCGGATTGTTCATCAAGCCTCAACAAAAGGTGAATTGTTGCAACGAATGGCTGCACACACAATGCGTGAACTTGTCAGGTGTATCTTCTCACATCTTCCTGAAGTTGACGGTATGGATTCTGTGGTTAACAGTGGCTTAATGAACCCAGAGGTATAGCCCATCTTTATCCCGTGCCTTCTAGTTTATTTGTATCTTATAGAGCAATGTCTTTTTATTTCAAATTCTTTTTCAGTTTTTTCCTAACATACTTTCTGCTTTTCTTTGTCGCTCTCTCTTAAAACTTGTTTTGATTGTACAACAATGCTTTAGGAATGTTGCTCAAAAGGTCTATTTTAAATTTAGCCTGATTAGTGATTTTTTTGTTTTGTTTTAAAATTCTGTAGGGCAAAGCGGAAGCTTACTGATCTTTTTGTTTGGGTTAATTTGAGTTTCATGTACCAGTTTGTATCTTCTTTTATAAGAATGCCTACAATGTTTTCCTCTTAAGCTAGTGACATCCTTTCTTTACAAATGGTAACCATGGATTTGATCTCTTATTTAGTGTTTCCTTTCATTATGGTTGTGGGTAATGTGCTTATCTTGTAGCCTTCTTTTCATCGGCTCCTTGTTCTTTCCCTCCACCATTTCCTCCTTAGTGAACAAATTTTGAGTAAGGCACTTTCCCTATAGTTCCCTATCTGAGAACTTTGGTAATGCTAAAATGGTGTTTTCTTTCTTGGTTTGTCTCCTTTCTTGATGCTATGACAAAACTTTCCTATCTTAGAGGCGGGAAGGTTCAATCAACCTTAAGTTTCTTTGGTTTTGTTAGAAATGCAAAAATGTTATGCAATCTCTTTAACACCTATACCTGTCCAGCTAGGATAGAAGCAACATATTTTGGCAGAAAGTATCTTCTTTATCTATATTGTTCCTGGATGAAGCTTTTTTCTAGCTGAAACTTCATCATGTCAGATAATCAATTGTCAGGTGATCAATTATATGACTAATTGCTTTTAGTACAAAATCGTGTTTTTAATGATTTTTTCCAATTACTGTTAAGGTGGGTAGCAAATGATGACACATCTACATATTGAATCTACCTGTTTTGCTAACTTTACTAGAAAGTCTTGTAAATGAACACTTCTTTCCTGATGCAGATTGGGGGCCTTGATAATGAATTTAATTTCTCTGCTAAGCAATTTAATAACGGGAATAGTAATTCTGAATATGATGGTCAGTTGCCTTGTGCTGATTTGGGCTCAAATGCTCCTGTGGGTATGGTTGGTGGTGTGGTGGATGAAAATGGTGCTGGAAATGGGAAGGAGTCAAGGGCATATGATTTGCATGTGATGACTGAGCAATATGGGGTACCCTCCATGTTTGAGATCTTTAATTTTCTATGTTCATTGTTGAATGTTGTTGACCACATTGGAATCAGTCCTAGATCTAATGGCTTGGCAATTGATGAGGATGCTCCTCTTTTTGCCTTGGGTCTCATAAACTCAGCTATTGAGTTAGGAGGGGCTTCTTTTCTCAAGCATCCCAGCTTACTAAACTTGATACAGGATGAGCTATTCCGCAATTTGATGATTTTTGGTCTTTCACCAAGTCCACTCATTCTTTCATTGGTGTGTAGTATAGCTCTGAATCTGTATCATCATTTGCGAGTGGAACTTAAACTACAACTAGAGGCATTTTTTGCTTGTGTGATCTTAAGACTCGCACAAAGCAGATATGGTGCTTCATACCAGCAGCAGGAGGCTGCAATGGAGGCGCTTGTTGACTTTTGCCGGCAAAAAACGTTTATGGTAGAAATGTATGCCAACTTAGATTGTGACATTACATGTAGTAATGTGTTCGAAGATCTTGCCAACTTGTTGTCAAAGAGTGCTTTTCCTGTAAACTCTCCACTGTCTTCTATGCACATTCTTGCTCTTGATGGGTTAATAGCTGTTATTCAGGGGATGGCTGAAAGGATTGGCAATGGATCTCTGGGCTTAGAGCAGGCACCTGTTAGTCTTGAGGAGTATGCGCCATTTTGGATGGTCAAATGTGACAATTATAGCGATCCTAATCATTGGGTTCCATTCGTTCGTCGTAGGAAATACATCAAGAGAAGATTGATGATTGGTGCCGATCACTTTAATCGTGATCCGAAAAAGGGGTTGGAGTTTCTTCAAGGGACACACTTGTTGCCTGATAAACTCGATCCACAGAGTGTGGCTTGCTTCTTTAGATATACTGCTGGGTTAGATAAGAATCTTGTGGGGGATTTTCTAGGGAATCACGATGAATTCTGTGTACAAGTGCTTCATGAGTTTGCTCAGACTTTTGATTTCCAAGATATGAATCTGGACATAGCTTTGAGACTTTTTTTGGAGACTTTCAGACTTCCTGGAGAATCGCAAAAGATACAGAGAGTGCTCGAGGCATTTTCAGAGAGATACTATGAGCAATCTTCACATATTTTGGCCAACAAGGATGCTGCCTTTCTATTATCATATTCCCTTATAATGCTGAACACGGATCTTCACAACATACAAGTTAAGAAAAAGATGACTGAAGAGGACTTCATTCGCAATAATCGACGGATAAATGGTGGTGAGGATCTCCCGCGTGAATATCTGTCAGAATTATACCATTCTATCTGCAAAAATGAGATTCGCACAACACCTGAACAGGGCGCTGGTTTTGCTGAGATGAATCCAAGCCGGTGGATTGATCTTATGCACAAATGCAAGAAGACTGCTCCATATATTGTGGCCGATTCCAGGGCCTATCTTGATCATGACATGTTTGCAATAATGTCTGGTCCAACAATTGCTGCCATTTCTGTGGTATTTGATCATGCAGAGCATGAAGAAGTCTACCGAACTTGCATTGATGGCTTCTTAGCTGTCGCAAAGATATCAGCTTGCCACCATCTTGAAGATGTTCTTGATGATTTGGTTGTTTCACTTTGCAAGTTCACTACCCTTCTGAATCCATCTTCTGTGGAAGAACCTGTTTTGGCGTTTGGTGATGACATGAAAGCGAGGATGGCTACTGTTACTGTCTTCACTATTGCAAATCGCTATGGTGATTTTATTCGTACAGGTTGGAGAAACATCCTAGACTGTATCTTAAGGTTGCACAAGCTTGGTCTTCTTCCTGCTCGAGTGGCCAGTGATGCTGCGGATGATTCAGAGCTATCTTCTGAGCCAGGGCAAGGGAAGCCCCTCACAAACTCATTATCTGCATCTCACTTGCCGTCCATGGGTACTCCTAGAAGGTCTTCTGGGCTAATGGGCCGATTCAGCCAATTGCTATCTCTAGACACAGAGGAGCCAAGGTCACAGCCTACTGAGCAACAACTTGCTGCTCATCAGCGTACACTTCAGACAATTCAGAAGTGTCACATTGACAGTATCTTTACAGAGAGCAAGTTTCTTCAAGCTGAATCTTTATTGCAGCTTGCACGTGCACTCATATGGGCTGCTGGTAGGCCTCAAAAAGGGGCCGGTTCACCAGAGGATGAAGACACTGCAGTTTTCTGCCTTGAATTATTGATTGCAATTACATTGAACAACCGAGATAGGATTGTTCTTCTTTGGCAGGGTGTCTATGAGCATATTGCAAATATTGTACAGTCCACAGTCATGCCCTGTGCCTTGGTTGAGAAGGCTGTGTTTGGGCTTCTTCGAATTTGCCAGCGGCTGCTTCCTTATAAAGAGAACCTGGCTGATGAGCTTCTTAGATCCCTGCAGTTGGTACTCAAGCTTGATGCTCGAGTTGCTGATGCATATTGTGAGCAGATCACCCAAGAGGTGACTCGCTTGGTCAAAGCAAATGCCACTCACATCCGATCACAAATGGGTTGGCGCACCATTACTTCTCTTCTATCTGTCACTGCCCGACACCCAGAAGCTTCTGAATCAGGATTTGATGCTTTGGTGTTTATGATGTCTGAGGGGGCTCATATGTTGCCTTCTAATTTCATTCTTTGTGTAGACGCTGCTAGACAATTTGCTGAGTCTCGCGTTGGACAATCTGACCGATCCATACGTGCTTTGGACCTTATGGCTGGTTCTGTGGGTTGTCTGGTGAAGTGGGTTAGTGAAACAAAAGAAGCTGTGGAAGAGGATGCTGTAAAAATGTCTCAGGATATTGGGGAGATGTGGCTGAGACTTGTGCAGGCCCTTCGAAAAGTTTGTTTGGATCAGAGAGAAGAAGTCAGAAATCATGCCGTTATGTCTTTGCAGAAGTGTCTGACTGAAATGGATGAAGTCCACCTTGCGCACAGTCTCTGGTTGCAGTGTTTTGATATGGTTATATTCACAATGCTTGATGATTTGATTGAAATCGCCCAGGGGCACTCTCAAAAGGACTACCGTAACATGGAAGGGACACTTAACATTGTCATGAAGCTCCTCTCTGAGGTATTTTTGCAATTACTGCCTGAGCTCTCTCAATTGACAACATTCTGCAAATTATGGCTGGGTGTTCTTAGTCGGATGGAAAAGTACATGAAGGTCAAAATTAGAGGGAAGAGAAGTGAGAAGCTCCAGGATATAGTGTTAGACCTCTTGAAGAACACACTAAAAGAGATGAAGAATAGGGGAGTCCTTGCTCAGAGGAGTGCATTAGGTGGAGACAGCTTGTGGGAATTAACATGGTTACATGTCAACAATATCTCTCCGTCTATGCAATCTGAAGTATTCCCAAGTGGAGGAGTTGATGAGAGCAGTGATGTAACCCCAGCTGAACCTGTGGCCTCAGAAAGTTGATAACATAAGATTATTTCTGAATCTTGATCTCTTTTTGAGATAATATTCTCTTTCATGTCTGCATGCAACCAGTAAGTGAGGTGAAGTTTTGTTTGACGGCTTAAGTGTGTATTTGACTGATAACCACATCATGCAAGATTGCAAAGGGTGGTTGATATATGTGTAGGAAAATGGTACGCATTTCTGTAACGTGTATTTAGTTAGCCAGATGGAATATTCTGACTAGGGTTCTTGAAGTATTGCAGTAGGACAACATTAAACGTATCTTTTAAGATTT
Source organism: Dysphania ambrosioides (assembly GCA_026401315.1). Lineage (NCBI taxonomy): Eukaryota > Viridiplantae > Streptophyta > Magnoliopsida > Caryophyllales > Amaranthaceae > Dysphania > Dysphania ambrosioides. The sequence goes on along the minus strand of CM048660.1, from coordinate 5,438,247 downwards.
GGTTTAGCCAGTGGAGGAAATCTGCTCAGTCGATCTAGATAGTTACAAGTCAGACTTAGAGCATTATATTGCCGTGTAATTGATGTACATATATTCATCCCAAAAGTTTTAATGCTTGTATAATTGACAACATGAACTGTGGGGGGGGGGGGGGGGGGGGGGGAATCAATGAGAGTTGAGAGATAGGGTAGATTCGTTGACATAAAAAAAAAAAATGTAAGAAGCCGAAATTCCATGACTCAATTAGGGGCATGCACATCCTCACCTCTTCACAAAGACACCATGATGTCTTCATTGTTTTGGACTAGATATTTTGTAGGGAATATGGCGTTGATAAAAATTGGTGGAACGAAAAATTAGGTTTTTTTTATAATGTATTTCTGCTTGTTACTTTTCGTAATGGTGGAGTAGGAGGTGGTAGGTATGGGTCTGGTGGAGTGGTGGATGAGAAGAGGTGGGCAACAGGGCAAGTATGAAAGAGAGAATGTGGTGGCTACTTTTTTGCAACTTAGGCAAGGGAGGGAGAATGGTGATTATTTTGGGTTTTTCTTTTTTACCTTTTTAATACTTTTTTTTTTTGTGAAGGAAAATATTATAACATAAAACCAAATCAACCTCCGCTAGGGTGACCAGGGGCGGACTGGGCTTTATGCCTGGTGAGTCACCTGACTCACTAGGGCCCAAAAAAAGTTTAAAGTATTTTTTTAAAAAAAAAATTCAGAAATTCCTCCCCATTCCCAACCTGACTTCCAGCCTCCCTCGGACTCTTCAGTCTTCACTCGAATCCCGCCGGCAAGCCACACGGCTCCAGAACTTGGCTCCTGCACATCGCACACGGCTAGTCGGAAGCACGCCCACACCGGCCCCAGTCCAGCAGACCAGCAGTCCTCCACTGCTCCACATCGTCACACCGAACAGCCGAACACCCTCCTCAAACCATGCACCGACCGGCCGACCTCCGTGGCTCAGTCACCCACCCAAATACCCAATCATAGTCTCACAAAGTCACAAGGACACAAGGTTATTTCTTATTTGAGTAATTGATTATTGAGTTATTTCTAGGTTTTATTTAATTATTTCAATTATTTGTATAATAATTATTTTCTAATTATTTCATTGAAGTTGAGTACTTGAGTTGGGATTGGAATTTGGAGTTCATTAAAGATTTGGAGTTGAGTACTTGAATTGGGATTTTCTAATTATTCAACTCATTAACCTATAGTTTTTTTTAAATATCACTAATAAACTTACCAATCTTTTTATTCCACCAAATTAATCGTATGAATAAGCTTAATTTTGTTTGAAAATAAAGAAACTTGTGCGCAATGGTGAGTTTGATCTCGTTTGTTTGTGGTAAGATTGATAGCTATATGTATTTAAGAAGTTGTATTAGCTTTCTAATTGTGTTATGTTTAGGTGTCTTCCTAGTCAAATTAGGCTTGTATTGGTGATGATATATACACATTGTGGATTTCATCACACAGACAAATTTAATTATATTATATACATTGTGAATATATAGTAATTGACGGGGATAATTATGACAAAAACACATAATTACATTACAAAGGTTATTAAGATTGCTATATATTTTTTTTAGTGGGACTACTGATAATGATTTGGTAGTTAGTGTCTGTGTTCAACAGTTGGTAATTGTGTGATCAATTGTATGTATAGTACCTTAAATAAAAAATTTTGGTAGAGAGCTAAGCTTGTTAATTATTAGTCAGTATTCTGATCTTGTCAATTTTCTATTTGGATGATCTTTGTAAATACTTTTTCTTTGGGTAATTGAAAAAAGAATCTCCTCAAATTAAGTCAATCCTCAAATTATCCTAAGTCTTCGTAATACTTATTGTTGAATATTGCTTGATTTAGTTGTTATTAACATTTATTTGTTGAATATTGCTTGATTTAATTGCTATAAATATTTATTTGTTGAATATTGCTTGATTTAGTTGAATATTTACTTAATTTTTAGAATGAAGAGAACACTGTTTAAATATTTGGATGTTTTTTAATATTATTATTTGGTTGTTTGGTAAAAAAAAATTATTACAAATTTGATTATTGATTGTGACTCACCGGGCGGAAAATCCTGGGTCCTCCTCTGAGGGTGACCATCCCATTGGAGAAAGTCCATTACAGATAAGTTGCGAATCACCTCTAGTGTCGAGTCTAGCAGCTAAGTGTGCTGTAATATTTCCTTTTTAATACTTTGATGAGGTGGACTCGTGGTGTAAGATAGGTCATTGATTTAATATACTTATTTTATTCCAAATTAATTTTTAGGTGATTAAATGTTATTTGTTATTAAATGTTATTTTATTGAAAGTTTTAATGGGAAGAGTTAGTGGATAATTTTTTTATTAAAAAAGTAGATGAGATGAGAAATAGTGGAGGATTTATTATTTGGAAAATATTTTATTAAGAAAATATTGATTGAGAAAATCATACTAATTAAATGGTGTGACTACTCAGCCTGTGCATTTTTTAAAATAAAAGTTATGGAGAGATTTTGATTTTAGGTTATAAATTATAATTTCAGAAATAGAAAATTTGATCTCAAGTGTAACAAACATGATATTTAGGTATAATGATTATGATCTCAAGTATAATGATTGTGATTTCAGCTATATAATTTAGATCTCAGGTATACATAATATAATTTAGGCATATAAAATATGGTTTTGGGTATAAAAAAATTATGATCTCAAATCACTAGTAGAAATATCTTAATTTTTGGCTATGTATTCGCGGCGTATAAGCAAACTAGCCGCAAAATACTAATAATATGCGGCGTATTTCAAAGGAACCACCACTAATTAATGAATTGCAATTAAAATGCGGCTGGTCTTACCTATACCCGCCGCATTTTAACTGTGTTTCATTAAAAAAAAATACGAGCCTAGGTCAGTTATATTTCAGATCCATTTCGCATCATTACCGCCTCTCGCATAAATGTACTTCTCACAGGGCGCCATTAAGGAGCCTTGCCACCACCAACAACACCAAACCACGCCACCACCACCAACAACACCGAACCACGCCAGGCCACCACCAAGCCACGTACGTCGCCACCGCACTTCGGGATTCCTCTTATTCGTCGTGTTCTCCACTGCATTTTAAGTACAATTTTCTTTTTTTGTTGTTGTTTATTCCATTTCATACATGGGTATTTGATTGTTGTTGTTAAATGTGAATGTAAATATGTTAAGTAGCTCGAATTAGGGTTCATGATAGTTCGAATTATGGGTATTTTAATTATAAGTATTGTATTAGGTAATATATTTCAATTAGTATTTGTATTAATAGGAATTGAACTATGTTAGTATTCATATTATTAGGAATTGAGTTAGTATATTAATAGGAATTAGATTATATTAGAATATGGATTAGTATGTATACGAATTAGTAGAAATTGATTTGGCAATGTATATGAATTAGTAAATGACATTGTGTGTTGGTTGTGCTATAAATTCATATAAACAGGTTTAAAAATCTATTTTCAAAATTGAGAAATGTTGGATTTACAAAGGAAACTCTACCAAATTTTTTGTAGTAATTTACAAAGCATAGAAAAGAAATAATATCGCTAGAAGAATTTAGTAACTTAAACTATAGAGCAAGTGTTTGTGGGTCATTGTAGAGTTTGCTTAACCTTATTTTCGGTAAGCTACTTGAGGACCCTTTAGGTGCAATTATATATAGGGCATAACACAAGTGTTGTTGTTAAATGCATAAAATGAGTGTTGATTAGATTTTTATTTAATCTCTTACATGTTAAATAGGGCATAACACAAATTATGTATCGAAATTGGATGTATGGTAATCATGCTTCATTGGAGTTCATGAATGGAGTTGAGGAGTTTTGTAGACAAGTGTTGAAACGCCTAAATAACATTGGAGATGATGAGGTGGGTTGCCCTTGTGTTGATTGCGATAATGTGAATACAGTTAGTAGTATAAGAGAGTTGAGGGACCATGTGATTCGGTGTGGGTTTAGGCAACAATACCACGTATGGTTATGGCATGGTGAGGTTCCTACTTCTAATGACATGGGGTCGTGTTCTAATGAAATTTCCATTCATCAAGTTGAGCTAGACCATCATGGCCAATTAGAATCCGATGACGGTGAAGATGTTGATACCGAGAAGGAAGATGAAGGGGAGGATGAATTGGAGGATAATGACCCCAGTGATGAAGATCGAATAAATGAATACTTGAAGGGGTTGGGGATCAATTTGGTAGTCAATCTTGTATTTTTGAGCGTTTGTGGGAGGCTGCTGAGAAACCATTGTATCCTGGATGTACTAAATACACTAAGTTATTTTCCACATCAACGTTGTTTAACTTGAAAGCGAAATATGGTTGGACTGATACTAGTTTCACAGCCGTATTGAAAATATTAGGGGACTATTTCCAAAGGGTAATGATTTGCCTATATCCACATACTATGCAAAGAAGTTAATGTGTCCCCATGGGTTAGAGTATAATAAGATTGATGCATGTCCGAATGATTGCATATTGTATCGAAATGAGTATACAAAGTTCATTCAATGTTCTAAATGTGGGCAGTCACATTACAAACTCCCACATGGGATAGAGCCTGTAGTGGGGATTAAAGGTCCTAGTGTAAAGGTGTTGTGGTACCTTTCCATAATACCAAAATTCAAGCATTTGTTTTCGATTAAGAGCATTGCAAAGAATTTGAGATGGCATGCGGAGAAGAGGAAGAAAGATGGGATGATTCGATATCCTGCTGATTCGACATCCTGCTGATTCTCCCTAATGGAAAACAATTGATTAATCTTTCAAGGCTTTTGGAAAGGGAGATAGGAACCTAAGACTTGGTCTCTGCACGGATGGAATGAATCCTTCTGGTACCTTAAGCAATCAACATAGTACATGGCCAATTTTGTTAGTGATATATAATTTGCCCCCTTGGTTATGCATGAAGCGTAAGTATGTTATGTTATCGCTTCTAATATCAAGGCCCAAGCAACATGGGAAAGACATTGACGTTTATCTTGCTTCCCTTATTGAAGATTTGCATTTGTTGTGGGATGAAAGTATATCAATGTATGAGGCATATGCTGAAAAGACTTTTACACCCCGTGCCATGCTATTCTGTACCATTAATATGATGCAACGCATATATTATGTAAATATAATGCTAATTACATATTTCTTATAATGTTGTGCACACTGAATGTTTTTAGTCATTTTTGTGGGTAGTGGAAAAATATACTTCTTCAACTCGGCTCGGTCAATGCGTAGTACTAAGTTGAGAGCGATTATTAATTAGTAAGTATTATTACATTGCAAGCTGAGGTTGATTGAAATTGAACTTTTAAACTAATCAATGTCATTTTCTAGTGTGTTAAAAAGACTTACATTGCAAGGAGAATGAGCCGGAAAGCAGACATCAATATGGATAGAAGTGATGGTAAGTTCATTAACTAATTAAAACATTGTAAAATAATATTATAATACGTATGGCTAACATTTTTATTTTGTAATTCATAGTGCGCTCAACAACGTGACAAAACTGAGTGTGGCTACATCATGATGTGTTTCATGCTTGATGTCCCCAACGGGTGCAGTAGTGGGATGCCCATGGAGGAGGTAAGAGCTTTTGCCCATAATTTCATCATTTTGAGTATCTTTAATATTGTATTCCCTCTTAATTATGCCTCAAACACTTTACGTAGGATTGGTTGAGTTAATATAACTCGATTAGGAACGGTTTTGGGTAGATTATTGGCCTTCATACTTGAAATATAGGCCAAATAAGATCGGTTTTGAGTTGATATTAGCGTATTTCCCTTTAACATGCCCCAAAAACTTCGAATATAACGGTTTCCTTTATTACTTCTACCTATCCTTTTGCCTTCATCGTAGTCCTCTACTTTCCTATAAAATGATTTGTTTCCTCTGTTCTTTTTGGAACTCTTATGAGAAAAAGATGGAGAATTTTTCTGTGGGAAAGAGAACAAGGAGTCAAAGAGCTAAAATGGTGGTGGAACGAAACAAAAGGGCGCATATTGTTGCAGTTAGGAAGTAGCAGTCAATGAAAGAGACTGATGAGGGTGGTAGTAGGCGAATAAAAGATAAAAATATGAGGGTTTTAATGGGTGACAATGAGGCTGTAGTGATTGATAAAGAAGAGTTTTTAAGAAGGGTTATTTGATTCATGAGATTTAACCCCTCTTGGAAACTCTTCTTTATCAATCACAACAGCTTCATTGTCATCCATCAAAACCCTCAAATTTTGATCTTCCATTCGGATAGTACCACTCGCATCAGTCTCATTTATCGATTGCCACTTCTTAACTGCAGCAAGACGCACCCTTCTGTTTTGTTCCATCACCATTTTAGCTCTTTGACTCCTTGTTCTCTTTTTAGCAGATAAATTCTCTATCTTTTCTTCATAATAGTCGAAAAAGAACAGACCCTAACAGAGCATTTTATAGGAAAGATGAGAAATGTGATGAAGGCGGAAGAGCAGGAGAACGGAACATAGGAAACGTTATGAATTACACCATTAATTGGTCAAAAGGAGGTGGATTTGGGTATAAAATGACCTAAACATTTCAAATACATCGATATGAATCAATATATCTCAAATAGGGCGGTTTTGGGTCGATATTGGCGTTTTTTCGCTAGAAATTGGCTCAAACACATCGAATAAGATAATATGAGTCAATATAGGTCAAATGGGATCGGTTTTGGGTAGAAAATGATGTATTTACTGTAGAATTTGTCATAAATACTTGAAATACATCGATTTGAGTCAAACTCGGTAAAACGAGAGAGGTTTTGGGTATAAAATGACCTAAACACTTGAAATACATCGATACAAGTCAATATATCTCCAATAGGGTGGTTTTGGGTCTATATTGGCGTATTTCCGCTAGAAATTGGCCCAAACACATCGAATAGGACGATATGAGTCAATATAGATCACATGGGATTGGTTTTGGGTAGAAAATGACGTATTTACCGTAGAACTTGTCATAAGCACTTGAAATACATCGATTTGAGTCAAACTTAGTAAAATAGGAGAGGTTTTGGGTATAAAATGACCTAAACACTTCGAATAGGACAATATGAATCAATATAGGTCAAATGGGATCGGTTTAGGGTAGAAATGACGTATTTAACCTAGAATATGTCATAACACTTGAAATACATCGATTTGAGTCAAACTCGGTAAAATGGGAGAAGTTTTGGGTATAAAATGACCTAAACACTTGAAATGTATCGATATGAGTCAATATATCTCAAATAGGGCGGTTTCGGGTTGATATTGGCGTATTTCCACTATAAATTGGCCCAAACACATCGAATGGGATGATATGAGTCAATATAGGTCAACTGGGATCGGTTTTGAGTAGAAAATGACGTATATACCATAGAACTTGTCATAAACACTTGAAATACATCGATTTGAGTCAAACTCGGTCAAACGGGAAAGGTTTTAGGTATAAAATGACCTAAACAATTCGAATAGAATGATATCAGTCAATCTAGGTCAAATGAGATCGGCTTTGGGTAGAAAATGATGTATTTACCCTAGAATATGTCATAAACACTTGAAATACATCGATTTGAGTCAAACTCGGTCAAACGGGAGAGGTTTTGGGTATAAAATGACCTAAACACGTGAAATACATTGATATGAGTCAATATATCTCAAATAGGGCGGTTTTGGGTTGATATTGGCGTATTTCCACTAGAAATTAGTCCAAACACTTTGAATAGGACGATATGAATCAATACAGGTCAAATGGGATCGGTTTTGGGTAGAAAATGATGTATTTACCCTCGAACATGTCATAAACACTTGAAATACATCGATTTGTGTCAAAATCAGTCAAATAGGAGAGGTTTTGAGTATAAAATGACTTAAATACTTCAAATACATCGATATGAGTCAATATAAGTCAAATGGGATCGGTTTTGGGTAGAAAGTGACGTATTTAACGTGATTACATCAATGAGTCAATATATGTAGGTCAGATTTATAATTGGGACCATATATGTTTGAACTATATTTTTCAAATACATTGTATTTTATATACACTTTAATGATATGGTAATTAATATTAGGTATGCAAGGATTCAACGAGGAGCCCTTCTTCACTGAAGAAATCGATGTCGTCCGCAACAAACTGGCCAAGTATTAGACATATAACTTTTTTTAGATTATGTACATTATCTTTTTGTGTATTTTGTAGTTTTTATACATCAAGTTCATTAATTGTTTCGTAGTTTTGATGTCACTCAATGGTTGATTGTACGACCCTATTAGTATATATAAATGAGAGATGGATCATCATGTGTATTTATGTATCTTGGTTGGCAGAAATTGCAAATGTAATATAGCAGGTTTGAAACTTGAAATTTAGGCGTAGTAGGGATCAAATTAAAGCGTACCCTAAAAAAAATTTATATGCGGCGGGTGTCCCCAAGACCCGTCGCATATTCCTCTATTATAGGACCTTTTTTCAATCTGGCAAGATAAATATGCGGCGATTCTATGCTAAGTGACGGCGCATATTAATCATTAATATGCGGCGTCACTTAGCCTAGAATCGCCGCATATTAATGATTAATATGCGCCGTCACTTAGCCTTGAACCGCCGCATATTAATCATTAAAATGCGGCGTATTTTTTACGCTGCAAATTAAATAGATTAATTTGCTGCTATTCCAATTGCTACTAGCCTTTTGACGCCGTATATGGTACTAAAAATCTCGCCGCATATTAATCATTTTCTACTAGTGAATATAGAGATTATTATTTTGATATGAGAATTATAACCTCAGGTGTAAAGATTATGATCATAATCTAACATTATATGTAGTAATTAAATAGAGTTGTATAACATAATTAAAAAATCCCAAAGATGGCATCGAGTATAGAGATTTTGATATCAGGTATAGATATTATGATCTCATATATAGATAATATAATTAATTTTAAATATAGAGTGTATAACTTCAGGTATATAGCTTAAGATTTCATGTATAAAAAAATATACTTTCAGGTATATATAATATGATCACATGTATAAAGATTATGACCTCCAATATAGAGATTATGATATTAAGTGTAGAGATTATGACCCCAAGTATATAGATTACGATTTTAATTAGGTGTAAACATTATTAGGTATAGAGTTTACGATTTTAAATGAATGTTTCAATGAAACTATTCTATGAAGTTTTTCGAATTATTATCATCACTCACATCTTACATGTGCCCTCTAAATGCTAACAATACTACATAAGCCAATAACTATAAAATTTTAAAACACTTGCCTCCTTTTTAGTCTAGAGCTCCAAACCACTAAACTTGGCTTTAACGCCTTCTTTGCTGCGACATTTACCATCAACTTCATCAAACGACAATCAAACCAATTATCTTCATTGGGGCTTCATGCGTATCTCTATTCTGGCTTCGTTGCTCGATATTGGATTTTATTGGTTGAGATTGGGGCAGAGTAAAGGGTTTTTGATGAGATGGGTGTTGGGATGTCATTATTGGCATGATGAAAAATTGAGAAGGTCGAGAAATATTTGTATAATCGAGGGAGTTCAATGGAGAAGTTGCAGAGGAGGAAGAGTTGACGTAGGAACTTCACATTTTTTATTTGTATATATTTTGTCTCACTAGGGAGATAATGAGATAAGTCACACCTAATAGCAACTATATTATGAAACTTGGCCAAAATAAAAGTGTAAAAACTAATTTTGAGGATAAAAAGAAAAGTATTAAACTAATTGTGAAGGAGTGAGTATAAAATTAAGATTCTTTGAACTTCCCATGGTGGAGTTATTTAACTTCATTGGATCCAAACATCATGCAATATTTAAATTCAGTAAATATACTAAAAAATGATACTTTGTTCTAAACCGAGCAAAGAAGTATTTTAATTCTTATTGATTAAATATGTTTCATCACTCAACAATTATTTTTAACCATTCCCCTTTCATTTAATAAAAAAATAAAAGTAAAAAGAACAAAAAAATAAAAGGCAACAATTCCCACCAAATTTAATCATATTTGTTAGCATTTTCTTAGTAACACCAACTACTTAAGGTAAACTACCTCCACCCAAGTTAATAACACGTCATGTTAAGTTTTAATCTCGTAGAAAGATAAAGCATATCAGTAGTAGAAAATAAGTAAGCATATCAGTAGTAGAAAATAAGTAAAATATTATTGATAAGTATTATATACAAGCTAGGAGACCTCCCTGAATTCAAGGAAAGTTAGTTACATAGAGTAGTATAAATGTAAGTTATTTGCTACAATTTTTCACATTGAATACAAGATTTACATATTAAACTTTGTATTCTCTAATCAATATGGTATCAAAGTCGTAAGATTTTTGATAAAAAAACCTCAAGAAACAGCCACCATCATCCACCATCATACACCACTTAGTCGCCTAAAAATGTCGAAAGACAATGACTCAAAAGTTCATGAAGATCTGACTACCCAACCAGTTACCATGTACCAACTGGTGCAACTTTTGCGTTAATTAAACACCACCAGACTCGACCTCGAAACCAATGTCCATCAAACCTCTATGAATCTAAGCGAGAAGTTATACCATCAAAATTTTACATAAAGGTCAAAACTCATATTTTTTGCCCATAAACGGATGTGGCAGGCTCAAATCATCGTTGAGCCACCGTCCATAGCTGAACAAGAATACACAATGTGGGCACAATAATAATCAAGCGTAATCTCATGGATTATAGAAAAAATTGAGTTAGATCTCATCAATTAATTCCTTAATTACCCCACCGCAAAGGAATTGTGGAAAGCCATCAAAACTCTCTTTAGCAGCGGATAGGGGAGCCTTCAAATTTATGATCTCATTGTAAGGGCCAATGCATTAAAATAAGGAAATAAGTCAGTTGAAGTGTATGATGGAAAGCTCATTTCAAAGAAATTGATAGGAGAGAAGCAAATCCAATGAAACACATGGAAGACATAACCATACATAACGAAATAATGCAAAGAAATCACCTTTACCAGTTCTTACCATGATTAAACAATATCTTTGATATAGATTGGAGATATTTGTTCAACAAAATGCCCTTACCTTTAGTCAAAGAAGCTTATGCTAAAAAGACGCGAAGTGGCAAGGAGAAGCATACTCACTGAAAGACCATCACCAAAGGACAACTTTTTAGGGATTGGGAGTAGCCTAGCTATGAAATTTAGGGTTTAAAAACCCCAAATTTTGAAGAAACAAGGAAAAAAGATCTCTTCATTGCTCTCACTGTGGAGGCTCAAAACACACAAGAGAAGGTTGTTTTAAACTAATACGGTACCCAGAGTTGTGGGATGAACTACAACAAGGAAAAAGGGAACCAAAAAAACTTTGATGGTTGACTAAAAGGGACAAGAAGACAAGAGAAAAGGAGGTACCACACAGTAGCATAAGGTAAGTGGTCATGGCTTCAGGAGGACAGAGAAGGAGGTGAGAAGGAGCAGCATAATTTAGGGTTTAAAGTGGAGGCTATGAAGTTAGGGTTAGGTTTGAGTAGTGATTTAGGGAAGATAAAGGCTACGGGTAGTGGGAAAATAGAGCAAAAACCTAAACCACCCTTTTAACTTCCCAAAACCTAGCAGCATCTTTAAATCTTAACCCTTCCTTTAGCCCTTCAAATCACAACCAACCATTTTATTCATAAATCCTAATCCTCCATTCAGACCGGACTTCACACACAAATTGGCCAAGTTTGGGAGAAGGCCCAACACTTCCTAGGGGCCTATCAGGCTAAGCAGCAAATTTGATTTTTTAGTTCAAAGTGGATTTTCGATTGCAGGGCAACCGATACAATGACCAACGACTCAAGTGATCTTGCTTCATTAAGAAAACCATCTAAAGTCCTTATACAAACTGGTAATGGGGAATTTATAGGTGTTGAGGGTGTAGGAACCATTAATATACTTTCCAATTTCACTTTAAATAAATGTGTACTAGTTCCTAAATTTTCTTATATGTTACTATCAATTAGTAAACTACCTAAGGAGCTTCGGTGTACAATATTAATGAGATCAAATTTTTGTATTATATAGGACATTTAGACAGGGAAGATCATTGGGCGTGGTACTGAGAGGGATGGCTTGTACTATTTAGATGAGATGTCTTAATCGGGTATTGCAATGCTTACTCGCGGGACCGTAGAAGAACAACTTTGGATATGGCATAGTCGGCTCGATCACCCTTCGTTAGGGTATTTAAAACATCTTTTTCCTTCTCTTAGGGGTTCTAAAATTACTTTAAACTATGAATCTTGTATTTTAGCAAAAAGTCATAATCACCATTACCCTTCTAGTTTAAGTCATGTTGTGAAACCTTTTATGCTTATCCCTTCTGATTTATGGGGCCCAACACCTAGCACTATAAACATGGTTTTTCATATAATGTGCTTTTTATTGATGACTGTACTAGAATGAGTTGGATTTACTTCCCAAAACATAAGTTTGAAGTTTATGATACTTTTGTTAGATTTTATAATACGATACTCACTCAATTCCAAACTAAAATCCAAACCCTAAGAATTGATAATGGAAGGGAATATGTTAATTTTGACATGAAATATTTCTTTTCTACCCATGGCCTTATCCATCAAACCACAAGTTATCTATTTTCCATATATCCATTTTCTTCCTCCACGAATCTTTGGGTGCGTTGTGTATGTTCATCTCCCACAATGTTATCAAGACAAGTTGCAATCCTGAGCTGTTAAGTGTGTCTTTATCGGGTATGGGGTGAATCAAAAGGGTTATAGATGTCCTGATCCTATCACAAACCATATGTACACCACTATGGATTGTGATTTCTTTGAAAATACCTATTATTATCACCACCTTAGATATTAGGGAGAGACATATACTGAGTCTATGCTGGCTCACCTATTCGAGGTTGGTGAATATGGGCCCATAAGAGTAAGTAGGCATACCACTGAGATTGCTTCCAAAATAGTACACCCTTATTTGCAACACCGATATTCTTGTATGAAAATCTTGAAGAGGAAGTATGTATAGAAAAAAAATTTGACTTAAAGAACAGTTTTGTACCTTTTTAATCTTGAGTCCCAAGAAGGTGAGACAGATGAACCAGTTGATACCCAAAGTATGGAAAAAGAAAAACTACCAAGTATCTTTTTCCACCTCAAAGTACGAGAGGAGTACCCCCCTAGAAGGTTCGATCCAGAATTTGAATCTCAAAGATCGAGATACCATGTACTTGATGACAATTCTAGGGGTTTATCTGAGACTGCCCGAGCCTTCAAGACTAGCCTATACTCTGCAGTAACTTCGAATATAGTTGCTAAAGCACTTAAAAATAATTGGTGGAAGATATCCATGGAAGAGGAAATTAGTGCCCTCGAAAAGAATTAGACTTGGGATAAATGCAGTATTTCGTAAGGGAAAAGACCAGTGGGATGCAAGTGGGTGTTTACCATAAAATATCGAGCTTATGGAAGTATTGAGAGGTATAAGGTTTGACTAGTGGCTAAAGGGTACATATAGAATTATGGAATTGACTACTTTGATACCTTCTCACTAGTGCGAAAATTGATACAATTAGGGTGCTATTCTCAATAGCAGTAAACATGGAATAGCCATTATACTAGTTTAATGTAAAAAATGCTTTTCTTCATGGTGAGATAACTAAAGAAGTGTACATGGAACTACCACCAGGGTTTTCTCAAGATTTTCTAGCTGGAGAAGGATGCAGACTGAAGAAAGCCCTGTATGGTTTGAAGCAGCCACCTAGGGCATGGTTTGGGAGGTTTACTTTGGCAATAAATAGTATAAATGTAAGCTATTCGCTATAGTTTTTCACAATAACTACAGGCTTTACTGATTAAACCTTGTGTTCTATAATCTATAAATATAATATCATTAAGATAATTGATTTAGTTGTAAGGGGTAGTATAAAAGATCACTTATTTAAAAAACTCAAACAAAGTCGTTCAAGCAACGACATGAGGGTTTGGATTGAGATAGTCTTCCACAACTTTGAAGCGCATGTTCATTTTTTGTCTCACCTTTGCAACTTCCTCTTCCTTCATTAGATTATCACCCTTAGTGTAAAAGCTTTTTGACCACCTTAACATGAGTTATAGTGCCAGATGGCTCATACTTTTGCTCATAAATTGCATATTTCAAAGTATATTATCTCAAAGCACATATCCTTCAATATATGACAATACATTTTATGAAGAAGTTGGTAGTATCAATCTCATCAAGTTTATGTTTTACATACTTAGATGGTGTCCCTAATAATCATAATTATTATATTAAGTAAAGTCGACAAATTTAGGGTACGCATAAAATAATAGGCTACATGTAATCATTTTTTTATGCATATTCTCCGTAGTTAATAACTAGTCTTTTGGCATGTGGTAGCGCACAATACTGTTATTTAGATGGATACTTATAATAGGGGGGGTGTGAATTGTTAGTTTGGGAAATATTTCAATTTTGTGAAATTTAAAAACTGGAACAGAGAAATAGAAAGGAACAAACTGAAAGGAACTCTAGGGATTTTCACGTGCAAACTCTTGCGCCCATATCAAGAGAAAAACCACAACTACTCTGGGATTTTCAACTCTTCACTATATGGGTAACACCTAATACACTCTATTAGAATTTTCTCCCTTTTGTATTCCTAACCAAACACTGATTTTCCTTCTCTCTTTTCTCTCTTCTCTTTCTCCCCTTGATTTAACTTTAAATCACTCTCTACTCTTTCTTGAACTTCACTCAAAGTTCAACAACTCACTCATTCTACCTATTGCATAACTCTTTATAATAAGCACTCAAAGGTTACAAATTATCTCTAGTGCATGTAGGAAAGGATGATAGGAACAAACTCAACTCAAGGACTGTAGCAATTGTCATAAGATATTTTCTTTCAAATCTCAAAACTCGATAATTTAAAATGCATTTATGAAATGTAAGGATGAGTGCTTTATATCAAAAAGCCTAAAGAGAATTCACCCATATCATTGTACAAAATAATAAAACAAGTAGTTGTTTATCAATTGTACACATAAGTATGGTTGACTACCTATAGTTATACGTTGCCAACTTTATCAAGCTTTGAAAATCATAACCACACCATGCTTGCATGGAAGAAAAACAAGGAGTAAAGGGTGGAAAACTTTTTTACTGAAAATCTTCTTATTGTGTTAAGAAAAAATCACATAGATTTTAGTTTGGAGATTTTCAAGGCAAAAACTCCTAAAAGGAAGATGTTGATGCAAGGCATGTTTAGAGCTTAATTGAACCAATCTTGTCCTCTCTCATGTGCTTACAAATACAATTAAGCATACTCATGCGATTAGGATTCTCTTGCTCCACGAAACTTGGGCTTTACTCGAAATCTAGTGTCAATCTCCTCATTGGAATAGGTCATCGAGGCAGAATGGAACTTTCCTCCAAGCTCCTTTAAAAAGATTTCTTTTCTTCTACTCTTCCTTGGGTGCTTCAAATATCTTATGGGTAAACTTATTTTGATGATGCAGCATAATTTTAATAGCTCCTACTCTGGAATTTCAAATATTGATCTACACACATCTAAGCATCAAACCCATTAGGAAGAACAAAGTTTGTCATTATCAAAATAATTAGAGGAGTCAATAAACACATTAAATTAATAGTAGGAAGGGAAAATTGCCTCAAAATAAGAGGAAAGGGGAAGACAAAGTAAAATGTGAATTGTTATGAAGAATTGAGTAAATAACAAATTGATCATTTGTTAATTGTATGATTTTTCTTTTTCTTAAATTCTTCCAAACAATGAAAAAATAGTGCATGTGTGTAGCACATGTCATGATATGTGTTTTATTATTATACTACGAATACATTGATTATCTTCCAATACATATGTATAGTGAACAACTACGACTATGATATTATCATTGTTGGATATATCAATTGTGAATCAGAAAATCGTATAAACATGTCCTATATACCGTATGAATAGATTAGAAAAATGAAAAAATCAACGATTTTCTAGTGTGATAGTTTTTATTTTAATTATTCCATGATAATTTTACAAAATTGGGTTAGTTTATGTATGGATACTATATTTAAATTTTTTTGATATATAGTCCTATATAAATAATAATCATATTTGATATTTGATGGGGAAAATATGAAATTATATCATAATACTACAAATATACATATATATTCTACACTTAAATTTCATCATTTTTCCCAAACATTTTATTTCAATGTCAACGTAAACATTACTTAAAATTCAAAAAAAAATTATTACCCATTCAATTTTCTCAATTTTTTCTTCAAAGATGCCCAATTTGTGAAAATAAACATTTAGTAGCTTAGCATGATGAATCAAATGTAACCAAAATCCATAAATTCATCAACCTTGTCTTAATATCCTTTAAGTTTTATCATCTTCTCCTCAAATTTCAAATATCGGCTCCTCTTTATTATAATTACCTCTATATGAACTTAGAGAACGACACTCTTGTTAGACAAAAAATAAAAGAAACTATTAGTTGGATTGCTACTATCGACATGAAGGTCATCTGTAATATATGCAAAGTTGTAAATATGTGTTTACCTTGAACTATCATTTAGATCAGATGTGCTTGTTTTTCCAAGAGTATTATGTAGGATTCATATAGCTATATGATGGTGTGTAGGTTAGCCCGAATAGGATAGACCACAAGCTATTTCACGCATATGAATAGCCTAGGAATGATAGGCCCAATGGTTTAATCCAATTATGTAAACCTGAACAACCAACTAGATGGGAGTCACTGGACCATGCTCAGTAATACACAACTAAAGGCAATACATGAAAGACATTTAAGTCACAGCAAACCTTCAAGGTCTTTTGGCACCTATAAATATGTATTTATGAACCAAAAGTCTAGGTATTTAATTACCTACACAAAAACACACAACATTCTCTCAAGCATTACTTGAGATCCATATAAAACAAACAAAAACTTTGAGCCATGCTCGTGATTCTAAGATTATCTTCTAACTTAGGCAACGCAATTAGTTTTGTCATAACACCACCACGAGGCTATTTTACTTGTCTTTTTTGCTGATTATCAACTGTAGCAACTTAAGTATTAACTCTACTATTTGGTTTGCTAGAAATCATAACTTAACTACTTCCTTAATTATTACGTCAGCGCTAAGTAACCTATTGCACTCTTTGGATAGAAAGAATTTGGGACTAGAAGGAGGGACTCTTGTAAACAAATCCACTAATATTTAGAGCTTACAACATTATGGAGAATAATGTACACTTTGAAAACTCTTAATCCTCTCAAAGATCACCAAAGCATGCTTTTGGCAGCCTAATGCATGTTGGCATAGCCAAGATCAAGCACCCTCTTGTCATTCCTACTCCTTATCAAGTAGGGAAGTCATCTAATAGGAGTGGGCATGTTAGAATATTAGAAGAGGCATAAGGTTACTCTACTCAACATGGAAGAAGAGACATGTCTAGTCCTAGCCAAACCTATTAGGCCAGGGTAGTTGAGCTGACCCGTGAAGGAATTAAAGAAACAATCTTAGCCTTGTCAAGGGTAAAAGAACTCTTGGAAGCAGCTAAGTGTATAGAAGAATTAGAGTAGACCACTTTTTCTAGGTCACATTGATGAGCCAGGCATAGCTAGGCCTGTGAAATAATTACTACGAAGACTCATATATGGCATAACCTTTACTCATAGAACTTTAAGAGAGGTGTAGACCATCAAGGTAGATAGTTGGGCGATAAATATAAATCTCAAATACCTGCCTAAATTCAGACTGGGAAGAGTCAATGTGCAGTGGGACACTAGCGTGCAAAAGAGGAAACATTCCAAGCATTTTTACAAGTCTTAATGAGGCTTATTATCATAGTAGAGAGCCAAGTAGACCAAGAACTACCTATAGAATATTTGAATATGAGGAGCAAATCCATATTCAAAGTAAAGAGATTTGTTGTTGAGCATCTAAGAAGTCGTGTAGGGCCATTATCTGACCAAAAACTTAAAAGAGAACAATTTGTGGAGAGTATACCCTGTAAGGGGGTTCTTAGTAGATTGAGCTCCAATATTGGTGATTAACATACTTATCAAAGGTTATTAAACTCCTAATAAAATCTACTTTTGAGAGATCTCGCAGCTGAAGTAAAGCTGCCTAACAATTCCAAGTATATAATGGAAAAGATGATCCCAAAGACCATGTTATAGCCTTTGAAGACTAACTCTTTTTGGGCCAATTATATGCCACTTGGTGTATGTATTTTGAAATAACTCTAATTGGGGAAGCCCATGATTAATTCCAATGCCTGCTGCAAGGGTCCGTCTTCAATTTTTCACAGTTGGCTAATCAGTTCAAGAGTCACTTTATCAGATGAAAATATAGGACAAAGTCGATTGTTGAAGTGATGAGTATCAAACAAGAACCTAAAGAGAGCCTATGAGACTACACTAGGAGGTTTAATCAAAAGGTCGTCTTAGTTCCCACCTTAGAGCTAGCAAGGTATAGCTCACTATGCTTTTGGAAGAGGTATAAAGCCCAGTGTCTTTTATAAATGACTTATCATGTAATATCATGTTTCATTTGGGAGAAGCCTTGGGACTGACTGAGAAGTACATTGCCAAAAAAGATTTTAACATAGTTGTCAACCCAAACTCCCAGAAGAACGAAAAAAGCTAAATTAGACTCAAATAAAGGAAATGCTAACAAAGGCAAAGATGGTAAGGAAGGTGGAAATCCTTATAATGCAAAGTACGAGAAGTATACACCCCTCACCATAACAACTTTAGAGATTTATGCCTATAACAAAGATCAGATGATGAAAAGTGGCATAACCCACCGCCTACCAAGATACTAGGTAGGAATAGGAAAAAGTTTTGTGACTTGCCATTGAACTGAAAAATGTATTAGCCTAAAAATTAATCTAGAAGACTTGATCAGGCAAGGATATTTTATGCAATATAAGGCATGAGAGAAGGAGAAGAGGGGTCTAAAAAAACATAAAGAAGAATCGTCTCAACTCTCTGTCAAGGGCAAAGACAAAAAGGTGATCTACATTGATTTCAGGTGGGGAAGATGATTCAAGTGAGTAGAAGTTCTACTTGCACTAGTTGAATCTTCCCTATAACAGACCAAAATACAGGCCAGTTAATTTTAATTATAATACTATTTAGCCAACTTGTCTTTTTTCTCAAGTAATATTTATTAGTAGGAAATTCTAATTTTTGTTTCATTGTAATTCAAGTAAATACTTTAAATGAAAAGGAAATTCAGGATTTCAAAACTAAACAATTTGAATAAATTAAAACTTCTAGCGATTTCAACTTATTTATAACATATAACTGGTTTAAAGTCTTTAATACTTATGCTTATTATTTATCTACTTATATATTTTAACTAGTTGTTAAAATTGTTATCTATTCAGTTGATTTTAATAGAATACTGGTTGATTATTGATATTGTGAAATTTATTACCCTTCCTTACTTAAATATTTTTTAATTGGGTTAAAAACCCAAAAGTCGTGAAGCCAAGCCCATACATCCTTCCTTTTCTTTACCTTTCTCCTTCCCTTATTCTTTCTTCTTTCCTTCCTTTCTTCTGTCTTCCTTATGCCTTTCCTTTTCCTTTTTTCCTCTCTTTCTCTCTTTTTCATTTCTTCCTTCGTCCTAGATATTAAAATAATAGTATTAATAATACTCCATTTGTTATTTTTTCTTCCTAATTGATTTTTGTGCAAATCTCAATTCAAATAAAAAATTCAAATATTTTTAGTTGTGCATTTGTAAAAATTATAAGAAATTTAAAATATATACATAGAGACAGATCTATCAAGATCTCAAATGAATATTTTATCATCTAAATTGGGGATAATTCATAGTCAAAGTTTTGGCTCTAAAATATATAATATTCCAAATGGAAAGAAAAAAAAGAATGGGGGGAGTAATAACACTAGTCATAAGTGAAACAAATGGGAGCTTAGATGAGTCATGTGGTCCAAAATATTAGGGATGTCAAAATCTAACTCGACTTGGAGTCAACCCGAAATGGATTATACCTGATATTCCAAGACTCATACCCAATCTGCATCCCACTCAAATGTGGCCTCACCCGTTAATGACTTGACCCAAAAACAATCTAACTTGTTAATGACCCGACTGGAAGACCACCAAACTTGTTAGTAACCCGACCAGAACCCAAATGGAACTTGACCCGTTAATGACCTGACAAGAAGGCAACATGAACCGTTAATGACTCGACCCATCAATATACCATGAAACTAACTTTCCTTAAACTATATGTCTATATATGATATTTGATACTTGATAAAATGTCAAGCTCAGCTAATCATCCAAATTTGAGCTTATTTGAACTCTATATGATATTTGATATAATGATTTAATCATCAATTGGTTTTATGATATATAGATGATATACATAGATAATACAATAATGATACATTAATACACTAATATACACATCTCATACTCATTTGTCACAATAATACACATTTAACAATTAGTACCTTGTAAATATTTTGTTCTGTAATGACTTATTTTCATCATTATTATCTAATTAATGAATTGACCATCATATAAAAACAAGTTATAGAGTGAATTGGCCCGAAATTACTTGATATGACTCGAGATGGATACAATAAAGAGTAAAAAAACGAAATCATAAATATCATCAATGACTGATTCAAACCCGATAAGGCTTGACCTGGATTTCAACTGAAATGGAGATGACCCATGTCAATAAGCAACTTGAGCCGAAATGCACACGAAACTAAATTATCCATTTACGAACTGATCCGAATTGACCCAAACCAACTATGACTCAAACCTGAAATTCACTTGAACCAAAAACAACCTACTATAACCTATCCATAAACCTATACGTACGAACATGATCCAAACCCTAAATCTGTTTGGGCCCAAAACAACCCACTGTAACCCGTCATGGAACCAATCCGAATTGACTCGAACCAAACATGATCTGAACTGAATACACCCGACTTGAACTCGGACCAAACCTGGCAAAGCAAATAACCGATTTGACGCGACGCTACCCATCCCGACCCATAAGAACAAATTTATCCGTTTCAACACGACCTGATAAGAAACGACCCACGATGGGTCAACCCAGAATCAATTTGTCGACCCAAATTTACATCCCTACGAAATATAACTTCGACGACCTAACTGCTCGTCCACTTTTTATCTCGTTTTATTCTTAGATCAGTGTACTTTTCTGAAGAAAATAATTATGCAATGAGTTTTGGGGATGTAAAAGGTCATTCCCTTAACAACTTAATTCGTTGTCTCATACAAGAGTTTTTGTAAAGCAATTAAACAAACATAACTTATCAGGAAACTAGTTTATTTCGTATACAATATGGAAAATAAAGAGACTTTATTTAATTATGAGAGAAAATATATATTTGTGAACTTAAATTATGTTATGCTAAAAATTATTTATAAAATTCCATAACCCGGAAAATGGCCACATAACAAATGTTCTTGATGCCTGCAAATCCTGCTGCCTTGGCTAACGCCTCGAATTCCCTTCCAGTCCTCTCCTTGGAAGAGTGTTGTGCCATCATAAATATATCAAACTGACTGATGGCCCTAGCCATGGAGGTTGTATCTGGCTCGTCCATGATATTGATCTCTACTGCAATGATCTTCCCGTTGGATGGCAAGGCCTCGTAGCATCTCTTCAACAATGTCAAACATTGCTCATCACGCCAACTATGAAGTATAGACTGCAAACTTAATCAATGTTTGATGATTAATATCATAAATCATAACAGCTACATATATACATAATCTGTCGTGAGTAATATGATTGTAATTTGTAGGACTTATTAACCTTAATAAAGATGGCATCTCCCATTGGAACGCCTTCAAACATATCGCCACTGACATGCTCTACACCTGCGTTTTCGAAAGAAGAGAAAATTTAGTCCTATCTCTTTGAGTGAGGAAAGAGCCCCTTTGAATTGCCAGAGCGGATAGCAATGGTAGAACTCTTGCCCTTACTTCATACTTTAAACCTAACTAGATTGAAATGTTTGATGCCAGGGAGCAGTGTCTTCGTCAAAATAATTCATTATATTCTACGCCAATAACTCGTTTGTATCGTAATTGTGTGTTCCGTATGTATTATATCTTACTAACTACACCCTCCTTCCTCTAAAAAAACTTTCAGGTTTTATTGATGATAAAAGTTTTAGTATATGGTACCATTGAAAAACACAAAGTATTATATACACACGAAATACATTAAAATAGTAAAAGTGAATCATCAATATAACAAAAGTTACTCCTCTAACTAAGTAAGGTTGACATTAATATGTCTCATGTGTATACAATATTTTTTATTGGAGAGACATTGATTCCATATATAGAACAAAAATATAGGTAAAATCATTAATTAAAAAATTAATGAAAAAGAAGACCCACGTCACATCAGTTTAAGAGAAAGGATGAGAAAAAGAGAGAGTTAGTGGCGAGATTATATTACCCTTAAATGAGTTGGTTGGTTAGAGTTTTCATTTTTATGTTTAGGAAAATATTTATAAATGTCAAAGAAAAATATAGGAAAGTTAATTATTTAAGACGAAGAGTAATTATTTTTATTTGTTTCATTTCTCATATAATTTTTACTTGGTGTAGGAGACCATTGCCATACACGTACCAGGAAATGTAGGGGCATGTTTTATTACATGGGGCAAATCGAAGTTGACTCCCCTTATGGATGGATATTGAGAGGTAATGGCCTGAAGGGTGTGTCCGAGGTTTCCACCTACATCCACGAGTTGATGAATGTTCTTGAATCCATCGTACCTCTCTAGGATCTTCTTGATAATATAAGTTGAATGATCATGCATTGCCTCGTTAAAGATCTTATTGAACCTTGGATCATCACCGATATACTCATATGTGGGCATGCCATGTACCTTGTCAAATGGGGTGCCACCTTCTAACACTGCCTCTTTTAATTTACTCCTATAAAAACATTAGTTAGTAGCACAGAACAATTAGGCAGAATTGTGAGAAAATATCTCAATTACATGTAATCTTGTGCCTTACTTTTTCATTTTGTGAAAAAATACCTTATTATTACACACAGTATTTTTTTAGTGTACAGTTAAATTTTAGATAATCGTTACTCTTATTATTTTTTAGTAAAAATGCGAAAACTTTATTATTCAATCATTCCACTTACAAACTTAAAATAGTAACTCGGGAAGGCTTACAATCAATCAATCAATCAATCATAGAATACAACACAACAGAGACATAAAAAATACTACTCAAAACCACAAACAGAGATACACTAACCTAAGCTGTACACCTTATATTTAACAAACATTAACATTCACCAGGCATAGTCCCTGGCAGAGGTCATCTTAGGCGTTGTATTTTTTATATCAGACTGTTTCTGCCAAAAATCGTTAACTATGGATGACTTACGGTTATGATCTAAAACAAATAGTTGAACGGCACTGTAAGTTAAGTAATGACCTGTAAAACAAAGTAAAAAGTTGTAATTTTGTAAGTTACGTATAAAGATAAAGGAATAAACAGGGATTACTAACATGCTTTGAAGGAAGACATTTTCAGTGAGCAAGTTCAACAAAGAAGCCAGCGGCACACTATCTAGATCCGGCGTAAAACACTTGGTTATAGGACTTGGCCCATACCGCCTTTCGACTCCCCCATCCGCAGTAGGAACCGTATTACAGCTAACTACAGAGTAGCTAGCAAGGAGCCTAAGCATTCGGTCCACCATGAGCGCTGCATCGGGGTTTTGAGCTGCTATCCGGGCAGTTATCTCGGCCGGCAAGAGCCCTGTGCTTCCGGCCTCGTCGTGGATTAACCGTAGCACCCCCATCTCGATGGTGGCTTTCAAGACCATGGGAACAGTACAAGTGTTGAGTAGCTCGTGTGCGTAAGCGTAGCAGTTATCGTCTTCTTCATACTTCGATGAATTACTAAAATTATTGGTGTTGCTTTCATCGAGTTTGATCTCAGAAGAAGCAGAATGCATTTTCTCTGGCTTGATTTGTTCTACTTAGTATTTATTTGAAGATGAAGTGCAGGACTTGGAGCCAGGACTGGTAAAGTGGTAGGAACCGAAAGAAACTTTATTCTACGTAATTTGTATACTCAGAGTAATAAGAAAAAGTAACAAAGAAAATTGTCAAAGCATTCAATATAGAGGTGATGTGTAAAGAAAGTAACATAGCAATGATGTACACAAGATTTGAAAAATAGGGTTTGATATTAAGAACATGGTAAATAGCCAGGCTATTACAGAAATCTGTAGTGTGTGCCCTGAAATAAACACCAAATTAAAGTAGGGGTTTTGAAAAATATCAGATATATATCAGATATAGACATTATAATATCAGATATATAGATAAAATTACAAAAATACCTCATAATATATTTATATCATGTATAAATTAGAAATTTATCTTTACGTTAAGGGGATATTGTTTAGTAGTATACATCTTGGTATCGTAAGTGAAGAATCGGAACTTTTGATTTCCATGTCTTCCCGATTCAAGATGGAACATTTAGGTCTTAGTTTGGTACTTTGGTTGCTTTGGTGAGTGACAGGTAACGAATGTGTACTTCGTATGACTCTAGCAAACCATAATTGAAGAACAATGGAAGAAGTGTCTTTGAAACTATGCTTCCTGTAATTTATTATGCTTTTGGAGTTGATAGATTCAGCTGAGGCACCCATAATGCAAGCAATAGCGGGCTATGAAACATCTTGTGAAGTACCTTAAAGGTATGGTTCACTAGGCCGGGATTAAACTTTGTATGGTCCGGGTAGTATAGAATAGTGACAGTTTTTTTTGTGCATAATGAGAGTAAAAAATGGCAGTTATGCCCACCGATTTGTCGAGCTTTTGTGTGTGTGAAAGACGAACTTGCCAATTTGCGTAGAATATAAATAGATCTCACGTGAATACGGAGTGCTTATTAGTGCATATATAAGATTGTTTGACGTATAAGATATTCAAAGACATATCAAGGGTATGTTATTTTATAATGATAATTCGTGTTATTTTATATCGATAATTCGTATTATTAGATGCATGAGATCCGAATTAAATGCTAATAAAACGTTTCTTATAATTCCGCTAATCGCATCTAATTTTCTACCAAAAGACCTTACATTGAATGGAATATTCTAATTAGGAAGATTAAATAGGAACATCAAAGTATATCAATATAATTAATGGAATTGAGTGCTCATGATAACTTAAAGATCAAAGTTTGATTTTTTACATGCTCCCATTATTAAAAATTGACTATATCAGAGGAATGACAATATCAAATTAACAAGTTCTATAAGAATGTACGTTTGTTATTATGTTGAGGACAACTTTTCTAAGCAAATAAAGACGCATGGTAAGGAGGAGTTTCAAGACACCACAAGCAACAACCACAAAATAATGAGCACAGGACATAATTAATGCCATTACTCATTGAATAATTTGCCATACGCGATTGAGACTAACAGTCATAGTGAAGTTACAAATTAAGAAAAACAGACACTAACATTAAAAGGTCCTTTTCTAATTCATTTATGTTTGGTACAAATCATTGTACATATATGTCATTTTTGTAATTTCATTTCTATATTTAAGATTATAATTTCTATAATTGACATCATTATTTTTGTAACCGATATGATCGCTTTCGTAAGTTCATTTCTGCATCTAAGATAATATCATTTATATCTGAGATAATGTTACCTATATTTGATATCTCAGTAAAGAGTAATTTTTTTTCTTTTTCTTTGTTTTACCTATGATAATATCACTTATATTTAAAATAATATCAATTATATCTGACATTCATAATAACACTTATATATAAGATAAGTTGTCAGATTTATACTCGTTATAAATTAGGAATTTCTCCTAACACTGATACAATTGTGAAGCTAAGGAAAAATAAATGGATATCATCTACTAAAATCCCACAATTTCTTCCTTAGTTTTTCTTTTAAATTTTTGACAAGATCTTCCTAGTTGGATCTTGCTCAACAATATATTAGCTGATAATCCCACCTCTTCTAATCTCACATGTGCTCTTGAATTGGCTGCTGTGTATACGAAACTTACGACGCCATAACTAAATTGTGTCACTGTGTGTACTGCATAAATGTCAGATGCGCCATTATCAAGGTGAATAGATTATACATATTGTTTTGCCAAAAATCATTACATAGTGATAATTTAAGGTTGTGATATTTTACGGCTAGTTAAGATATGCGTGGGCAATGAAATGAAGAATAAAGTAAGAAAAATAATGCAAAAGAAACATCAAATTGATGATGCGAAAAACCCAAATTTGGTAAAAATGTGGGGGCTTGTATGGCCACCATTTTACTATGAATATGTTCAGTACATGAATGTAAAGACAAAATTAATTTTTAGAGAGAAATGTGTGTGTCATCATCTTGATCATCGTGATCCTCCTCTTTTTGTTGGTAATCCATATCTTCTTCTTCCTGATCCTGTTCATCATATGCGCTGGAATTGAAAGGGAAGAAGTGAATGGGTTGCATTATTCTTCCGCCAGCTCTAGTTTTCAGGTTACTTTTGACGGTCTCCAATTTCTGACACAACGTCGTAAGGAGCTCTTCGTCTATGGTCCTGTTCCTGGGCCATCTCTTCTATGCGCTTCTATGAAGCCTCCAAATCTTCCTTCTGTCTTCATGAAGGCATTTAACAGCTCATTTGGTTCATTTCCTCTATGTGTTGGGACATGATGAGAATATTAAGGTGATTAAAATTGGGCATATTAAACTAGCTTATGCCCCTTGGTGGGCGCCAATTGTTACTGCCAAAAAACGTCACAAAGTGATAACTAAAGGTTGGGATGTTTTATAACTAGTTAAGCTACGTATAGGCAATGACATGAAGAATAAAACAAGAAAAATGATGCAAAAGACATAGCAAATTGGTAACGTGGAAAACCCAAACTCAGGATAAACCGCAGGGGTTTATTAGACCGTCGTTTTACTATGAATATCTTAAATAAGCGAATGTAAAGACAAACATAATTTTTAGAGAGTGATATGCGTGAGTGTTTTTCTTGTTGTGTGTCCCTTTTTCCCCTTCCATCAATCCATTTTATAAGACATGCTTTCCTTGATTTTGAGAAATATTCCCGTCATCTTCAGTTACATATCCTTTGGGAGTGATTTATGCCCTTATATCTAGTTGTTTTTATTTTAGCCGTTTAGCCAATATCTTCCTTGATCGTTGCCTGGAATTTCACTATCGGTTACAAACTCTTCATATTTGTAATTACTCATTATTACTTAATAAATGCCCTGATTTGATTGCTAAGTTCCTTACACCTAGTTGTCTTATGCGTCGGTCCTTCTGGTTTCTCATTTTCAATTCGATGGGCTAGCCTCTTGGTGTCGAGTAACTCATGCGTTGTGTCATAGGCAGTTTTTCCCCACCATAACACATACGTCCTTGGAGTGAATACTTTTCCCAATCCTTGTAGACTTGTACTGAAGCTTCTCGCTAGTGTCTTTGTCCCCCTTTTCTCAAAAAGCTATTAGATTAACTCGAACACAATACACAGACCAACTCTTTGAATCTTTATAGGTTAAATTTGGCGCGCGCACACACACACACACTTAGAATTAATGCCACAAGAGAGTTACGTGAATCTGTAAAGGATTCGGATAATAGTAATCAATAATCTAAATCCCTAATTAATGTTGAATTCACTTCTAAATCTGAAACTCAACTAAAGTTGACGTTTAACCAACAATTTTATTAACCATTCAATACCATATTAATATTACAAGAGTCCTTTTATCTAGGGTTATTGAACGACATAAAATCGAACAAAATAGAAAACCTAAATGACCCACTACAATCTTAGACCTAAATAACTACATTAATGAAACCATAAAATAAGTTACTTAACCTAGAATATATGCCTAAATAGACCATAAAATAGACTAAATTCAATAATTCAATAATTCAAAAGGCTAATCAAATCATTACTCCTGGGTCTAACTTTAGGGAGGTGGAGGGGTTGGTGTTTACCCGACTCATACGAACCCACTCATGGGTCTTATCGCTTTCGCAGCATAGAGCAAGCCTTGGACAAGACATTCGTGCTTGCTTAGTTGCTTAGCTGAAACAAGCAAGACTAGTGCAAGAGAAATTGTGTAACCGAATTCTTATATAAAGTGAAGGTGAAAAAAATATATATAAAAGGATCTAGTCCTCCACTAAGTTTCAAGTTGGACATGAAAGTGAAAAAAAATATATATATATAAATGGAAAATTTTACATATATATTCACTATATATTGAAAAATTTTACGTAGTCACTATGTATTGAAAATTTTTACATGGTTGGAAACAATAACTTTGGTTCTCATAAGTGGGTTTGGAGTATTGTAAACATATTCAATGTACGAACACTTATTGCTAAGATGGCTAACTCGATCTTCGTTAATGGCTTATTTTTCTAACATTAGGTAAGAAATTACTAACCTACCCATAAACGTTACACATTTTTCAAAATAGTAAAACATCATTGAGAATTCAATACGGAGTAGCCAGTTTACAAAAAAAATGTAAGGGATAAAATATTAGCTATTATTCAAATACAACATAAAAATAAAACATGGACTACCAAAGAAACTGTAACTACTATTAGGAACCTTAAAGATACTTGTCCAAGCTCGTCGATTGGTGGAAAACTGCACTGCTTAAGGCCAATAGGTGTTGGATAAGCTCTTCGTCAACCTGCAAAATAGAACAATTGTACCTATGTTCTTCATACAAGGTATGGATTTAGGAAGCTATTCCATGTCTTTTCATACTGGGACTGGGAGAGACATAATTTTGTAAGATTGCTATGAACCCCCAATTTTCAACTGGATCTTTCATATAAATATTTTTCAAGTTAAGGGGAATTTTGTTTGTATCTCCACCTTCATTATTCATCATCATGCAAGAAACATTTTCTTGCTTCACGCAATTCATACACACTTGCACACACTTAGGCCCAATAACTATATTTTCTTCTCCAATAACTTTATCAATTAGCCCAAACCACATGGGCCTAAAAATACACAATAAACCACAACTAACAACCTGAAGCAAAAATGGACCCTGTAACTAGTGACAACATTACTTGGAAAAGTGACTGACTCAACAAACAAACTACACACCATAACTGCTAATACATAATAGAGATGTACTAAAAAGAGGAAAAAATATCACTCGACTACTTGATTCATTACCAAGGTATAGACTGAAATCTAAGGCTCAAATGCTAAGATGGTCGAGTTGGGTATGGATGTTGTTCCGTCTAAAATTGTTGCAATTGAAGCCTAAAAGCAATTTGTGAACTTTGTTGGTAGCAACTAGCTAGCCTAAAAACAAACAAACTCATTTATTTGTCACACATAAACCCTAATATTGCATATGTTGTAGGAGTTATTAGCCAATTCATGCATAAACCACGGGTTGAACATATGGACTCTGTTCATAGAATTGTGAGATACCTAGGGGGTGTTGTTTTGAAAGAATGATTGTTTGGGAAATTAGGCCTATACTAATGCAGAATGGTAGAAAACGCTAATGATAATATCTATATCATTATATTTTACTCTAGTTGGAGGGATATCTAGTCACATGGAGAAGCAAGAAATAAAAGGTCATAGCCTTATCAAGCGCGGAAGCAGAATTTAGGGGAATAGCAAGAGGAGTAGTAGAGATACTATGGATTAGGAAATTGTTTATAGAGATTGGTTTCTCTCTTAGGGAAGAAGTGTAAGGTGTTATGTGATAACATGACTACAATTAGTATCTCCTAATAATCCAGTTTAACATGATAGAACCAAACATGTGAAAATTGACCAAAACTTCATCAAAGATATATTGGAAGACCAAATCATTTGTCTTCTAATTTGTGCATAGACAACTTGCAAATATTCTTACCAAAGTTGTTCCAACTAACCACTTTATGACGTGTTGTGTAAGTAACCAACTTGAAGGAAAGTGATAGAAAGAATCAAAGAATGTTAGAAAGAAGAAAAGGGAATCATGGAAATTAGGGAAGGAAATCACTTAGAGTCAACTAGCACCACTGTATTAAAAGCAAAATAGGCAAATATGTAACTATAGTAACGTGTATCAATTCTCTCAATACAAATATGAAAAACCACATATTCTAAACCATCTAAAAAAAAACAATTTTTGATAGAAACGTCGATGAATCATAAGGACATTACAGCTCCATCGACTAAGTAGATTGGGAACTTGACTCACCTACAAGTGCTGGAAATGGTACGTGATAGACTTCGGGAGAATCCCGGAAGATATTATAAATGTCGAGGAGCTGAAGACAATCAAATAGCCAAGGAATTACTGGAGTGGGAATATTCTAAGGAAGGAGATAAATTTCGATAAGTTGGAAGTGTTTGAGGTCGGTACAAATAAGTTGAGTGGAGAAATGGTACCTGGTCTTTGGGGTTCTCACTCCCACTCTATAAGTGTTCATTGGTAGCTCAAAAATATGATGAACTAGATTTTTTTTTGTTTTAAGGGCATGCTTGGATTGGAGGTAATACACTAGGGGAGTAATAAAAGTCAAAGTAATGGAAAATTAGGTTAGTGAAAGTGATTTTTAAGATAAATGTAGTGTTAATATTAGGATGAAAGTTGAGCTAATACCCTCATTTGAGGGGTAATAGATACATACCACACCCCTAGGGTAGTTATTACCATCGTAATGAGGGTAATAATCAATCTCCTAATTTCTTCTTCTTCCTCATACAACCACTATAATATTTTCTTTTTCACCTCATCCCCTTATCATCACCTCTATTTACCTTTATTTTTTATTAGTTTGACTTTTACCACCTCCTTAATCTATCTCCCTCAATCCAAATATGGCATAAATTTCGATCCTTGTTAAAATTTATATATGTAATTGTACTCTGGGTAACGTAGTGGGTAAAAATAATGTGCAATCACAATGATCAATGAAGGTAAAGGATTTGGTGAACCTTTTGAAAGAGTGGTGAAACTCAAGTGAGAAAAACAATGGTAAAACCATGGTTCTTATAATAGGGATCCGAATCTTACAAATTTACAATTCTAGAACATGCAACCACTCTAAATCTTAAGTAGGATATAAATGTTCGTAGAATCTTACAATCCTATCAAGGCAAACTTTTTTTTAAGGTAAGATCTTACATGAATGACAATTTTTGGCTATAAACAATTTTATTTTTATTTTACTAATCAATATAACAAATTGTAAACATATAAAGTATCAATCATTGACGTTAACATTAGTTTATAATACAAAATATGATGTAGATGAATGCATGAAATTCTCTCTACTTGAAAATCAAGCAACAAACAATGGTAGATTTAGCTTACTAGGCAAAGTTGACAACTATTTTAATTTTATTCTGACTGAGATTCTTCATATCTTTACTAATCCTACAACTAGTTAAATTTTACTA
This sequence comes from Dysphania ambrosioides, assembly GCA_026401315.1. NCBI lineage: Eukaryota > Viridiplantae > Streptophyta > Magnoliopsida > Caryophyllales > Amaranthaceae > Dysphania > Dysphania ambrosioides. The sequence goes on along the minus strand of CM048660.1, from coordinate 5,406,635 downwards.
CAGTTTGTAGTCAAATGGTAGCATATTTATCTATTTAGCTATATAGTACGATCTTACTATGATCCAATCCTTCTTCCCTTATCAATCCAAGGTAGGATCTCGATCTTGACAACCTTGGTTAAGACAAAGTGAGGAGTTGTAAAAGAAATAACTCTTTAATACTAAAAAAAAAAACAGATCAAATCAAAAATCAAGGTCTCGCTAAACTTATCTTTTCCCTAGAATTTGCCGGCGACTGCAACGACAAAGATACCCCCAGGTATTTGAATCCAGTAAATCATGGTTTGAATAAGCTGGATAGCCAATACTCTTCAGGTACATGATATTTGAGTTCATGCATTCTGAACCAGTGAATCAAAGTGGGTTCTCTATTACTGGAGGTCACATTTGATTCCCAATACTAGCTTATAAAAGCAGCAAGGCATTAATTATTCTATACGAAATGAAAGATACATAAACTGTGCTTGATATACAGAGCAATGGCATTCCAATTGGGTGTCGATCATTTCTGGTTGTTGATTAGCACAATCAAAAGCAAGCAGAGATCAGAGTCATCAACTACAGTGCCAAAGGAAGATCAGTGGCGGGCAAACTTAAAATATAAAATAAAAATGATTGCAAGGAGAAGAACACCAATGACTCCACCCAAAATCCATTTGTTTTTGCTTATTCTTCGCGACATAGCAGTCAGGATCTTCTTACTTTTGTCAATGCCATTGTCTACTTCATGAAGCTGCAAAACAAGGTGGTAGTTTTTAAGACTGCGATTAATTAAACAGCTCTGCATTAATTATATCAACCTCTGTGGAACCACTGGTCAAGAGTTTAAAATAAGAGGGACCATGAAATTTCACAAAAATGGCCTAAAATAACCTAACTTCCCAAATTAACTCTTAATAAAAATTTGGTTCACTTTTTCCCTTTTCCCCACTTTCTCTCTCATCAATTCCCTTCCCGTCATTATCAAGTGACAAAACGACATTTAACTGAGGTCGTACCATCTAACTGATAATCTAGGTTGAAATATGTTTGCACTAAGGGACAGTCTAGGGCCTCTAGGCCAGAATGTGTGCTCATAGGGAAAGACTATCTCTAGATAAGTTCAACCAAGGGTCAGACAAGACTAAATTTGGCATTATCAAGGTTTGAACACAACAACATACAGTCTCACCGTTGAACCACACTCAATTCAGGCTAGTACCAATCAAGGATGAGACGGTATTAGAGCTAGTCCCAAAAGAAGGATGAGTCTACGTTAAGACCAGTCCCAGAAGAAGGATGGGACTGAATTTGAGCTAGTCCCTCTCCAGATTTGATTTGATGTGAGAATGCCGATTTGTTGTGAAGATGTAGGCAGAGTTAGTGGACAAGAGGCTGTGAAGAAGTGGCCTCTGCAAAGGCACTGCAACAGATGTCGTTGGCGAGAAGAGAAAGTGAGGAGACTGTGTTGTGCGTGCGGTGGCAGGTAGGTGGTGCTATGCATACGGTGGAAGGTGGACGGATGTTGGTTGTCAGTGTGGGCTTTTGAGGTGAGCGTAAAACCAAAAGGGGACAGGAGAGAGAAGAGGGAAGAGGAGAGAAAGAAAGGGAAATAAAATGGGGCAAACTGGGAGTTAATTCTAGGAAAGGGCATGTCAATTTAGGGTGTTTTTATACTCCCTCATCCCCTTTTTGTTTACCCCATGGACGCAAAGTTACTTTTTTAATTTTGGTTGAATAGAGTTGATGAAAGAGAAACTAGTGGAACCAAATATAAAAAAAACGTGAGAGTGAAGTTGTAGTCCATGTAGTATGGAGCAACTTCAAAAGGACAAAAGAAAAAGGAAGTAGAGCAAACATCAAGAGATGGAAAAAGAATGTTCCAGTTTTTTCAATGTGAAAAGCTGATACAAATACTACTCCCTCTGTTCTATAATAGCCGTCCTGCTGACCTCTAGCTTTTTTCATGCCCGTGTTATCCAGGAACAATTGTTTGAAACAATAATGAAATTGCACTATACTAGTAATTCTCAAATACCAATGGAGTTTCTAACATTTGGAAAGAAAATAGAACTCATTAATGCTGCACTATTACTAGTAATTATCAAAATACCAATGAGTTTTTAACATTTGGAAAGCAAATAGAATTCATTAATGCTGCTCAAAATCATTTCAGTTTACATAGCTCAGGTTTTTCTTGTAGTCTGTTTCCCAAGCCCCCTTCGTCCATCATGATTTCCATGTAAAGAAAAGAATAATGAATGCAAGGGTATTAAATTTAAGCAAGCATAGATAGGATACCTTCATGTGTGAATGTAGAAGGGTTTGACGCTGCTGATTCAAATCTTGAAGAATTGAAACACCCAATTCTTCGGTCTCCAATATAGTTCTCCTACTCTCCCTTATTCTCTCACTTGATTGATTTAATCTTTCGGTTGAAAATGCCAATCTTTCTCTCTGGTCTGCAGAAGTCTGCACAACAGATGATCAATGTAGACATTGCATGTCCCATAGTAGATATGAGTGGTTAAGAGTAGACTGACTGTGCAGAAAAAGAAGACAGTAAATTAACGCAGCAAAATGACTGACTATGCAGAAAAAGGAGACAGTAAATTAACTCAGCAAGTCAAAGAACATAAATAATCCTGCACAGCTCAACACTATCAGGGGATGTAAGAATAAATTGGTTAATAAATACATCAAACTGGCAATATCAAAATAGTTACAGATTGAGCTTCCATAGCCAGAAGACATAGAAGTTGGCAGCTTCTCACATCAGATGGAAGTAAAATTATATAAGCCAATAAACACCATATAATTTTTGAAGCTGTAAGACAAATGACTAAGACCTTCAAATCAACTGTAAGTAAAGAAATATCTCAAATTCATTCTGTTCTTTTCATCAAACACATTTTTCCAGTCAAAATAATATCATTAGAAGTGAAGTGAATCAAGTGATTGAGATCCAGATCTCAAAAATTTATGCACACAGAAGCATATAGAAATCATTAATCCCAAAAAAGATATATAAATGAAATAAATACAGTTTCAGCATTACTCATTTACTTTTAGAACTTGTATGTGGGAGAATTTGGGGAGGAATCGAAGGAAATAAGAAGTTAAAAACAATTCTTTTGATATATACAAAGTGTTGGAAATAATAATAATGCTAAGGAAATAATGCTAAGGAAGATTTTGAGGAAAACTCTTTGTCCCACATTGGTGGGAGAAGGAAATTTTGCTTTGTTTAAATATAAGTGTTTTCACTTGATTGTTTGAAGTATATACCCTATTGTTGTGGGCTAGAAGGGGACATCTCCACGCGCACCGCTGTTGTCCGGCCGGTTTGGTTTGGTTCGGTTCGCGGTGGGGTGTATAAACCTTTTTGGGAAAAGTCGTAAATGACGTTCCATTTTTATGAGATTGTTCGGTTACGAAGTCTGCAATGTCCTTTGACTCGGTTTTAAACGCTTGTAATTGCTGCTGATTTTACTCAACATTTACTTTTCGTGACTTAATTCTCTCCAACAGTTACAGTATCTTCCTATTTAAAAAACTGTTATTTGTGGCTTCAAAAACACAGAAAAAAAAAACCTTTGTTCTTCTTCTTCCTCTCTCGGTTTTTCCTCTACTATTGTTCTGAGCATATTGTGAGTTCCTACCTCTCTTCCTGAGTGCACATTAAGGGAGTTTGATGTGTTAAATCTTAGGGGCAACGCCATCTCCGATTGCACCATAGTCGGGGCGAATTTGCTTCTAAGACTGCGTTACCAACACGTCACAGCTTTTCATACATTAAAAAAAAATTCAGCCCACATTTCAAGTTTTGTTGTTTCTCTGATTTTACAGTGTTCGTACCTACACAAAGAACCTTAAAAAACCTTAAAAAAAAGAAAAAGACAGATCATACAGGAACAATAACAAAAAAACCAGCCACTACTGGCTATGTCATAAAGTGAGTATTTTCATAAGAAAATATATGATGTAAAGAATTAAGAAAAAGTACCTTGTACGGATCTGCCATTCCAGATTCTAGCAATTCTTCACGGGCAGACTGATCATGATTGGGTGAACTGATTCTCTTCACCTCTCTTTTCAAATTATTCAAGTCAGATTTATACTCCCTCAGCTTAGCAAGAAGCATCGCCTTCATGTTAGGTTGCAAGCTTCTCGCTTCAAGATCCATTTTCCGAATCTGAATAGAGGCAGAGAAAGATTACAGGCTTACAGTACAAGATCATACAAGTGAAGACCCAAATCAACCAAACTGAAACTAATAATACCAATATATCAGCCTCATCCAGGCCTGCCTTAATTTCAGTCAGCTTCTCCTGTTTCTGCTCTGCAAACCAAGCAATCAAAACATGATAAATCAGAAATCGACACACAACAGATCATAGAAGTTTCATATCACTATGAATGGCAGTATGAAGCAGAGCCTTGAATAACTTAAAAAGGATATTCACCAGTTAAACACGGCAATGGAGGAGAAAGCAAGGCCACAAGAAAATTATAAGACTTGAGAATGGTATATTTGCAAAAGTAAGTTTTTAAAGTTCTAAAAACAAATATTGAATGCTTTGCTTCCAAAGATAAAAGGATACGACCTTTTCACATTCTAAGAATGTTTAATACGATGTAAAACATTTTCAAAGGAAAATAGCTTTATTTGGTTAGTAAAAGAATGTAAAACTGTTTTCCTAAGGGTGGCAGACATTTTCCTTTGGAAAAAAACGATAAGCCATGTTTACCTCCCTTTAACTCTCCTCCCATCCATCGTATCTTTTCACTTTCCATTCCCCTTTTCTCTATAACTCTTCGTGTATTGAACTAAATAAAGGAAACTAGCAATGTTTTTCAGAGAAAATATTTTTACATAAAAAATGTTTTCAGTCAACCAAATAAAGGCTAAAATTGTAATCGGTTTTTAAAGCTAGCAGGTGCATTTCTTGACTTTCTTCCAAATGAAGTAAATAAGAAATGCAAAATGACAGACAACATCCCTTTCTAACTTTGAAGAGTGACTAGCACCATGGATAGCATTTCGATATCCTTTGACTGAAATCATTACAAGGAACAAATGGCAATCTCCAGGCAAAGCGGCAACCATTTGGAAGCATTCACAGTATAGGAGGACAAGAATACACACAAAATCTAGGGACGTACCCCCTACATACATTTTGGGCCTACCCCTTATGTTCAATTCTATAGTAGAGATACACAACAACAAGAACAAAGGCAAGCCTTAATCGCAAAAATATAGAATCGGCTACATAAATTAAGAGTATATCTAGAGGGATCATCCACAAAAGTCCTCCTCCTCCCTCTCCTTCTATTTAAAGTCACATCTTTTTCTAAACCCATTTTCTTTATATCTTACTATAGTAGAGATATAATTACAAAAATGGTATGAATTATAGTCATTACCAATGCTACCTAATCAGCCTCTGACTCCCACAAACTGGCTTTTAATTCATCTGTCATTACACCAAAAATTGTAAGGACTACAGTAATTATGCTAATGAGGGAACCTGCTTTATCACATTATTAGTTAAACCTCATCAATAGCAATTGGGTGCTTTTGCAACACTTGTAAAAGTTGGGCTTCAAAACAAAGCCTTATAATCCTAATTTGTCCAAGAGCACAAGGATCCCTCCTCTTCCATTCCACACACACACACAAACACACTCAACCACTATCAACCACCATCTTCACCTCATAGAACATTCTTGAAGCAATAGGCATTTATCCCACCTCTGGACAACTCTTGCATCTTACTGAAACAGAAACCAAGTAACCCAACACAATACTCCCTAGGTTTATCTTACAAAGAATACTACTCCAATGTAGCGCATTCATACACAATCCTAAGTGAGCCAGCCCATCAGGGCATAAATATGATTGAATTTCTTCATTAGGTAACGAAACTAGCAAGATGACATAAATAGTAACCAAAGATAAACTGACAAATCTTTTTCTATTTGTGCAAATGAAACCCAACAATTACTTAATGCAGTATTGGCCAAGATTATGTTTTACCCCATATAGAAATAAACAAGAAAAACAAAAACGTATCATATAGAACTTAACCACAAAACTAGAGAGATCACAAGTCTCAAACAAAACCAACTCCTCTCTAGCCACTAGTACATCAAATATACCCGCAAATGAGTTCCCAAAACCATCCATCCACAATAAAGAGTATCATCTAAACCCCTTTCAAACGCTTAATCAATTAAGACACTTATAGCATCTAGAGCTGTCAAAATCAGCCCGTTCACCCCTTCACTCCCCACCCCCTTCTTTTAGCTACATTATCAACTCCAGAGCTGATCTCGCCGAAGAAAGGTGATTACGGGTTTTCGATCAACCCGAAAATTTACTCATAACTAGCTGAAGGCCTGAAGCCCACAAAATCTACAACGAAGTATAAGAATAACTTAACCCCTCCATCAAGAACTCAAGATCTAGTAAATCTCCGAACCAACCCCATAATTACAGGAAATCATAACACTAGCTAACAATTCCCGTCTTCAATTTCCAAAACCGTGATCATAAAAAGTTCCCACAAATTAAATCAACACAACATCAAATTCAGGACCAACTGCACGCAATTCGATCAAATTTGAAATCAACTGCATAAAAAATGGGGGAAAATAGGATAGATTATAAAAATAAAATAAAAAGAGGGTACCTTGATCTGAGAGAAGAGAAGTGGAAGAACATTTGTTAGAGATATTGGCAGAGAGTTCACAGTACTGACGCTCGTACCCATCAAATACTTCACTCATTGTGAAGCAGAAGATCCGCCCTTTAAACTTCGTTAGGCGATGAAGAGACAACGAAAATGCAGACTACTTTTTTCTGCTTATTGCTTTGTTGACGACCAACTCACAGTTTAACTTCTGTAGCTACGTTGAATTTGCAAATTGCTTCTTTTGAGTTTTTAAAAAAATTTATAATCGAAATTAGGGGTGGCAAGTCGAATCGGGTTTATGTTCGGGTCTGGTTCTTTCCGATCAATAATCCCTTAATTCGAACATGATCCATTTAAGTTTTTGGATTGAAAATCCCAACTCGAACCTATTTCATTTTATTTCTGGTCGGGTTCATATCAACCAATTTAAGTTTTGTGTCAAAAATCTCAACTCTAACTCGTTATTTTCAGGTTGGGTCGGGTCAGTTCTTGTCATCCCTGAGATGTGGTTATTCAATAGAATGACTGAAGAAAAATAAGACTTTTAGGGTTGAGATGAAACTGCTGACAACAGTAGTAATTTAATTGTCTTTTTGGGTTTTAATTTGGCCTTGGGGCTTGAGCTGAGTGGGTGACTAGCCAAGTAATTTTTTTTAATCTACTTAATATAGTATGGCTATAAGGTCGGGTTTGGGTTGACCTAACGTGATTTGACCCAAAAATAATTTCGGGTTATGTGGGTCATTTTCGAGTTGGAATTTTCAACCTTAACCTAATTCATTTAATTTCGGGTCGAGTTCATGTCAACCCTTTTAAGTTTTGTGTCGAAAATCTCAACCCTAACATGCTATATTCGGGTCAAGTTCACATCGGATTTTTGGGTCGGGTCATTTTTTACCACCCCTAATCATAACTTAATAAAAGTGAACTATTTTAAAAGTTAGCACTTTTATTATAATGAGATCGGCATATCATTAATAACATTAATAATAAGAAAAATTATTTAGTCTAGCTAATTAATTATTTCAGTGTAAAAGTTAGTGTGAACTATGGACTTATGGAGCAAGTACAAACCTCAATACTCAATTCTCATATCATGGCAATTTAGACAACGAAGGCATTTAAAAAAAAATAAAAAAAGCAACTAAATAGATGGATATATCATGCAAAAAGGAAACTTGATCATAATAAGATACTGGTTGTCAAAATTGCCAAAATATTTTCCAATCAATTTAACAATTTTGGGGACATCAATCAAATGATTTTATTTTATAGATAATGTATAATCCCTCGGCTCCTCTATGATAACATTATTATGAATATGAGCTAAAAATAAATCAAAAGTAAAATATTAGAGATAGCTGACCCGAAAGTAGGTTACTCGACACGAACCTAACCCGATCGATACGTTTGCCACCCCTACCGCCACACACCACTCTGCCCCATACCCATCAACCCCCCTGATTTTCACTATATGTATTCTAATTTCATGAACTCTTTTGCCAATATTAAAAAAATTTGCGATTTCAAAATTTTAGTAAATAATATTTTCGTTGTTCTTTTTAGTTGACACACTTTATTAGGAACACATTTTTTTTTATTTCTGAAATAGGCAAGGCCAATAAGAAATGAAGAACAAAAACTAGTCTAGAAACCAAAACAGAATTAGGCACGCATATTAAGGAGAGGAAAAAGAGTGCAAAAAGTGAGGGATAAGAAGAAATAGTAGATGTGTTAGAAGAAGAAAAAAACATTAAGAGGGGACAACTAAAAATAAGGGTAAAAGAGGAAATATAAATTATTAAATTTGCCAAAAAGAGAAACATGTAAACTAAATATAATTTTCTCTAAAAGAAATAAGTGTCAACTAAGAAAAGGGGAGGAAATAGTGAGAAATAGTGGCGGGTTATAGCCTATAGGAAGTCAATAATAAATATCCATTTGGATTTCGTTCCTTAAGAAAACATAAAGTTAACAATAATACACATTACGTTTACATCCAATATGGGTCAATGGTGGACAGTGCACCTGGATTCACCATGAACATGATACACTAGTTTCAAAACGCAGTTTGTAAACAATAAAACGCAGCAACAAATGTACATTATATGCATGCGTAATGTATAGAACAAATTGGCAGTTACAACACACAATCAAATGCACTGTCCCCACCAAAAACAACTGTTCGGCCTATTATTAGGGGAAAAAGAGCAGTTTATTATGGCCCTAACATTAAACTTATGCATACATTTATTTTCCAAAGATTTTGTTTTTCAAAAATAAATTCTCTTCTCCTTCCCTCAAATCTGAATTACATTCCATGTATACTCAAATTTGAATTATATTCCAATGTACATCTTATACACATTCGATGTACATTAAATATAACCTCAATGAACATAAGTATATTTGACATTACATAAATGAAAAACAAGTAGAAGCATATAAGTCGACGTACAATTATAGATAACTTCAAAAAACATAAGTTTATTGATCCAGAAATTGCATGTGTACATTTTTTTTATTTATATATGTACATTTCATATCAAGAATATGTGCATTTCACGTTAAAAATATGTACATTGCATATATAAGCTTTCTAACATAAATTTTAAGATAAATATATGTACATTGCATATTAGAAGTATGTACATTGCATACATAAGCATTAAAACGTACAGTTTAAGATAAATATATGTACATTCCATATTTGTAGTATGTACATTTCACGTCAAAAATACATACACTACATATAAAAGCATTCCAACGTACATTTTAAGATAAATATATGTACATTACATATTAGTTAAATGTACATTACACGTCAGAAGTATGTACATTGCATACATAAGCAATTCAACGTACATTTTGTTTCAAATTTTGAAAAAAATTTGAAAATGATTGTAATCATTACCCCTAGGTCTGTTTTCCTTGTTTCCTGAGCCCTGCTGCAATTTCCTCTCGATCAGTTCACCCTTTCCATTTCCCCTAGGTTATTTCCTTCGATTTGCACGTGACTCCATTGCCACATAGCACAAGTGCACTATCCATCCAATACACCCAGATATACTGTCTAATTTACGATGGTGGGTAGTAAGCGGGTGTAAGTTTAGGTTCATAGCCGTTCTGGTGGGTAAGGATATTAAATTTGGCGGGTGTGAATACTGGGAAAAGAAACTAGCACATGCCCCAACCTTTGCCATCCTTACAACACACTTGATTTCATAAGTGGTTTATTAGGTATGTTTAGATTTATATTTCTAAAAATAGGTATGGAGTATGTTTCAATAAGAAGCTCTATCCCCAAATTATACGTCTAGTCAACTTCTTTGTAAATTTCACATCTTCTCCATCATATCTTTCAACATATTGGATTTAGAATATTTTTTGTATTAAAGAAATAACATGCACTTTTACTTTTTTTTTTAAAACTAAATAGATATTTCGTAATTTAAATTTCTAAAAGTATTTAAAATCAATACAAAAAGTAAATAACTTCTCCATCTTTTCTTAAAGGACTTGTTCGCACAATGACATGCATAATCGCTCGCACAATTTCTTAAAGGACTGGTTGGATTCTTCCACAAGTTCTCTTGACTCGATTTTTCAGCCTTTCAACAAATATCTTCAGATTAAGCGGCAAAACATAGAGAACAACCTCGAGCATCCAAGAGGTCGTCATGGCACTATGTATCAGGAGTTTATACTTCATCAGCTTCATGGTCACATTTCACATTATTGCTTGTACTTAATTTTGAATGAGATATTGTAGATGAGGGATTTAGGCGATGAAGTTGAGGATAAATGCGATTGTGCTTTAATTTGTTGGCTACACATGACAAACAAAAATATGCCAAAAGGAAATTAAAGTTCAAGTCAAGTAAAAAAAAAATGTGAATATTATTGTATAAAAGGTTGCCCGATAACATTGGACCAATTTTCCCAATAAATAAGCTTCATTTCTTTCTAATTTTCCCAATTTTCCAAACCTACTCTCAACACTCCCTTTACAATAACTTCAACCATTTTTACCCCTACATTGTTACATTTAATTGTCCAATTTCCCTCGTCATTTCTTTCTAATCTCCCAGTAATAAGTGAAAAATATGATGTAACTTTTGCAACAAAAGCCCTAAATTTCGAGGATAATACTCTAAGTGGTACCCTAGTTGGAGTTTTATAATAATGGATCATTCTGAAGTGGTGAATTTCCATAAGAAGATCAAAGACTAGATAATTGAATTTTCTTTTCAGGATTTATAGGGGATACCATTTTTATGTGATATAATGTGAACTCTTCTTCCATGATCTTTGGTTGTTTTTAGTATGATTCCAAGTGTATTGAAATATAAATTGCTTGGACTATTTATTAAGGAATTTGTAGAAACAAACTACATTTTTGTAGAAAAAAAAACATAATTTATTTGATTAAATAAACAACTTTAGTTCACATTAAGGAAAATTTAGGTTGCTGATTTCTTTAAACACTTGTATCATGATGGCCTGGTCTGAGTATTGAGTACTAGTAAGAACTAATGCTCCGCACTCCGTACAAGTAAATTATAGATGGAGTTAAAAACCTAGAAGTACCATTTTTCTTGTTAATAATTCACAAACAACCTTGATCAAAGCTCAACCATTACTCATTGAGTCCAAACAAATTTTTGAATTCGTTTGATAAACAAGCCTAAACAATTATTTACAAATTCATTTAATATTGTTTTAATGACTAATCAAATTTAACAAAAAATAAATGGAAAGAAATATATATGATAGAACTTCACTTGGTTACCATGCTTGAATTTTAGTGAGCTACTCATGAACTAAGCTTGGAAATAAAAAACAAGGCAGATTCTAATTAACATTAGATGGTCTACCCCTAGCTTGAGTACTTCTCATCAAACTTAACTTGAACAAGCTTATACTCATATAAATTGTATTAGCTTAGCTTGACTCGTTGAACTAATCAATGGATAGGTTACCTGTCCTAAAACATCGGATTTAAAGACTGGATCAAATTTATAATCAAATTTTTGGGCAGAGGCCTTGGGTCAAGTGAGGAAATACGTATAAAAGGTCGGATCCCTAGAATAGATCGGGCCATATTAGGTCGGGTTTCTTTATAGGATCGAACTGGTTTTAATTTATCAACTCTACATCCTTGTATGATACGCATCTGTAGGAATACCTTTACACAAAACAACTACTAAGCCCATCATACCATAACACTTATGATCAATCATATTAAATAGAATACTTTACAATCTTCATGAATTATAATCAATTATATTTATTAATCAATTAACACCCATAATCAATCATACTAAATAGAATATTTTACGATGTCCATAAATTATTATCAATTATAGTTATTAATTACTATATATATGGATTATAACTAATAACTACAAAATATACATGTCGAATTATAATTATTTATCAATATAAATATATGTATAATTATAATTATTAAAATAAATTATTACTTGGTTATAATTACTACTTATGTATCCTGGATGCAAATTTCTAGAAACAAATACATACAATATTTATAACTAGACATGTTACATGTATTGATAATAATTATTAATTATAAAATATTAAGATTTTAATTACTAAACTCGAATCATATACTAATTATTAATCACATTATTATTATTGATGAATATAAAAAAAGTGTGACAGCGTCTGAAACAAACAATTCCTCCATGGAGGAACCGTGTATTTCAAAAGGTCTCTTGCCCATAAAGACCATGTGAAATATACAGTACCTTCATGGATGAACCGTATATTTCATATGATTTCTCCATGGAGAAACCGTGTATTTCACACTATGACCATAAATTTTTATTTTTCTCATTCCCTTCCCCTTCCCTTTCCTTGCCTTTGCAACTACCTCAACTTAAATCAATTAATGGAATCTTGAAACTTAAATCAATGGAAAACCAATCTAAATTTTCAATGGACTATCACAGAATATGAAATCTAAACATGGTAAAGTCGTTTGACTCCGCTGAAGAACCCGTGATGGCCTTATTACTTTCCTGTAGCCTCAGCTAATCGTTCGATCAAACTCCAAGATGGTTCTTTGCATGTTCTTCTTTTGGTCATGGGTATTATAGGGGTGGATTTGAGGACTTGGTGTTACGATGGTGGTGGGATGGGTTAAGGAGTTCAGGTGAGTGATTAAGTGAATAGGGGTAGGATAGAAGTGAAAATGGGTGTAGAATAAAAGTAATTTAAGAATTAAAGAGGGTATGGGTAATTTAATCAGATAATGTGTATAATACATATGTTATACGGGCGTTATATAAAGACTAACAAGTGATGTTTAGAGAGTTACTAAGAATTTGAACTAATATGGGCAAAAATATTTTCAGAATTGTAAAATTTTAGAGATCGTAAAAATTTGAACCTAAGCCCACGAACTTGTAAAATATAGAATCAAAATTAGAATTGGTATCTCAAAAGTGAAACCATTTTTTAAAAGTGAAATCAATTTGAGTAGTGTAAGTAAGAGTAATTAGATTTAAGTTTACTCATCTAAAAGAATCGGGTTTTATTTTTACTTTTTTAGAAGTATTGAGGCTATTTTAACCTGAATAAGTTGCGACGATGTCCAAGTCATTCAATATTATAGATTATAAAACCACAAATCAAATATTTGAAAGAAATGAAAAATTATAAACAAAAACATATAGTTGCTAGATAATGAAAGAACTTTTTTTTTCTCCTTAAATTTTTTTTTCAACATATGTCATTGAAAATCCATAATCAACCTAACTTTCTGCTCTAAGAGAATAAATAGAATCTAATATTTATTATATTAATTTAAGTAAGAGTTAATTCTCAACCTAAGAGTGTCTACATTACTATTATTTGAAGTATGTTGTGCCACTTAGAATCACAACTAGTAAAAGTTTATATATAATGAAAAAGGCAAAACATTATTCAACATAAATTAGGAAATAACTTCTCTAAAAACACACTATTAAACTTATAGTAGTATACAAATAAATTAATTTAAATTAGAAAATAAATTTTTTTAGGCTTTATTCTCCTCAATTTATTTTTGCTGAACTTAACTTATTTTTGTTAAACTTATTAATTTACTAGACTCTTATTTTGATGAACATGACTTATTTTGCTAACATTAACTCAATACTATTAAACTTATTTTATTTTTGCTAAATTTATCTTATATTTATTAAACTTCATATATCTTTGCTGAAACTTATTAAAAAAAAAATTTGAGGAGAATATATGGTGTTTTTGAGTGGATGTCGACAGTTGAAGGGGGGTCACCGGCTTATAATAGATAGTGAAGTTGTGGCGGTTTGCTAGTGGAAGGTGATGCTACGGTGGTTTGGGTGGAAAAGTGAGAGAAATATGAGAAAAGAGGAGAGAGACAGTTAGGCAAAGCGTAAAAGAAAATGTAATTTTCAGCAAGGGTAAATGTGGAAGAGTTGGGTTATTCTAGGGTGGTTTTATTAGATTTTAGGTGTTTTTTAACAATCCTTTTAAAAAAATTCTACTTGTAAAAGTAAAATTTCTGCAGTTTTAGTTAGTTATAACCTTTTAAATTTCTTAATTTATGAAAATTAAAGCATATTTAAATAATTACTTGCTTTGATAAACTTTCAATAAATACAAAGACCATGTAGAATTTCATTAATGTCTTCTTATTCAACATTGGCATGCTGCCTTAGAAGTCTTACAGCAATGTCATATAGATGTACATGTACTCACATTCCTAGTACCTAACTATGCCTTAACTTTCTAATAATAAATACCAAACCCAATTCTTTTTCCTTTTCATCTTTACTAGCTAATCTTCCAATGTTAATTTGATAATGTAAGCTGTTTGATTAATCCTTTCTACTTTTAATAAATTTAGGGTTTTTTCACATTAATTTGGCGGAGGTCATGAGCCTGGTTATTCCATGCTTTTGCGTCTACCACAAGCCCGAGTTTGTAGAAGTAAGCTGGAATCAAATAAAGTAGAAAGAACATTTATTAATGAACATTCCAAATTGAAAATAGGAAGAATATAAACAAACAAAGGAAGTAATTAGTTTTAGAATTTTCTTTCAAATTAGACACAAATTCGAAGACGAATTCTTTTTTAAAAAGGGGAAAATTATATGCCTAAGAGAAGGAACATCAAAATGATTAATTTAGCTAATCTATTCAGCTTATGATGGGCATATTAGGATGATTTGATATACCAGTTCTACCCGGTTTAGAATTTTCTTTATTTTACTAATCCTAATCATGTTAGGACTTGCTTAATATTTTACTTACATATTTTTACCTTTCACATGAGAGGATTTTTCATGTCTTAAGTCTTAGTTAGTTAAATTAGTCATTAGGGAAAAAATTAAATTCTTTTTAATTGGTTCTAAGTTATTTTAGCTTATTAATTTATTTATTTTAGTGTGTTTAGAATCTATTTTAGGAAGTTTGAGTTGTTAAGGATCTAAATAGCGTCTTAAACATGTTATAACTGTCTAAATCTATTGTATGTTAATTTAGGGGTTATACTTCATGTATAAATAAATAGAGATCACGACCCCTTCAAGGGTGGATATTTATGAATACACTTAACTTATGATTTACGTTGATTGAGTAGTTCGCTCAATTTTAGGTTCATGTAATAGTTTTTGAGCACATATTCAAAGTTCCTTACTTTCATCCACCTTAAGAAATGTGTATTCCTTAATATTTCTATCTAGTTACTGTTTGTTATCAAGAAAGTCATTGAACACCCACTTCGGTTCAAGGTTTGTTTTCTTCAAACTAGGTTTTTTAAGTGATTGGTTTTGTCACTTTAGTCCTTTAGAAGCTAGGTTTACATTCATTAATATTACATGTATAGATTTGTGTGCAAGTGGTTATTCCTTATTCCTTGTTTGTCACTTTTAAAGTGTATTCTTGCACTGGTATTAGAAATACTCCAATCTAGAGATATAGTACAAATTAAGATGATGTAGTTAGTAAAAGTTAATGTTTATATATGAATTTAAGTATTTTTCTCCCTATATAATCCTTCTTAATCCCAAAATACCTAGTACATCACTTGGTATGTCATATTTCTTGCATGGATATTGGTTATGGACTCAAATGACTTGCATGAATCGTCGTTGTGTACGTAACTAGGCTTAGCCCAATTACTCCTATCATGATTCGATTAAACTATAGGGATTGTCAATCATATACCATTCATAGGTTCAAAATAGCTTATGGTCAATCCTATTTGAGCTAACCCATATAATTTACCCCCAGACCTATTAATCTAGTAATGAATTGGCATGCAAGTGAGGAGGTCCATGACTAAGGTTTAGGGTTGCAGGCCTGTTGAGCAGGTTAGACCCTACTCTACTGCTTGTTCTTGCTTTGAAGCCTGAATTCCCAAACTTAAAACTTAAAACTTTGAATTTTTTAATAATCTTTAATAAATCTCCCAAAGTAGTTAAATTAACTTCAAGATCTTTAATTTCAGTTTTATGAAACTGTTGTAGTAACTCCCCATTTGAATGATGCAATCTATTTTATGTAAATGCCTTATCTACATGCACAAGAATCATGATACCATTACAGCTTGAATTTGTACCGTTATTGATAACCTTTATAATTTAGGATCTTTGGTTCCTTTTAAAGCTTTACTCACTTCAAGCTTCAATTATATTGTACCTTATTTCTTTTGAACTTTATTTGGATTTTCTAACAACTCATCAGTAGCTCAAAATTGATCAGAAAACTTGTGTCTTGTTGTATTTCATATATTCAATCAATGTACAAGATTACGGTATTTATACATATGCATCTATGGTATACTTCTCCTCAAACTCTATCTTTGTACAATATTATCAAATAACATTGTTATCTCCTGATGATCTTATTCTAATCAAATCTTTACTTATCTTTATTTAATTTTACTTATCTTAGAACTCTATCTTTTGTTTATTTGTTATTTCCTACACTTCCCCTCAAATTGGGCACTCAAGACCCAACTTGCATAATATATTTTAATATCCTAGTACTCACTCCTTTTGTCAGAATGTCTGCCAACTGATCTTCTAAATGAACAAATGTAAGACTAATAGTTTTAGTATCTAGATTATTTTTTATGAAGTGTCTATCAACTTCAATATACTTCATTCGACCATGATGCACTAGGTTCTCTGAAATGCAAATTGCTGCCCTATTATCACAAAATAGTTCACAACCCTTTTTTAGAGCTTCGCCTAATTCTATAAGGAGCTTCTTCAACCAGCTGCAATTCCTTAAAATTCTTCCTCTGTATTGGATATTGCAACAACCTTCTATTTCTTGCTCCTCCATGTCACCACATTTCCTCCTATAAGACTAAAGTAGCCCGCAGTTGACATTTTGTTATCGTTATCTCCTGCTCAATTAGCATCTGTATAAACTTGAAGATCCAAATGACCATTTTTTCGGAACATAACTCCTCTTCCTAAGGCTCCCTTAAGATACCTTAGAATTCTGAACACATCTTCTATATGTTGAACCTGCAGTCTATGCATGAATCTACTTACAACTCCAACTGCATAAGAAGTATCAGGACGAGTATGGGACAAGTAAATTAATTTCCCTACAAGCCTTTGATATTGTGTCTGATCTGCTAACTCAGCAACTCCATCTAGGCAAAGACAGTGGTTTACCACTATCGGAGTTTCAGCAAGTCTACACTCAAGTATTCCTAATTCAACTAAAAGATCTAGAATGTATTTTTGTTGAGAAATAAAGATCTTAGGGTTACTCCTCGAAACCTCAATTCCCAAAAAAAATACTTGAGTTACCCTAGATCTTTCATCTCAAATTCTTAGAACAATTTTGTTCTCAGTAGAGTTAGCTCTTCCTCATCATTCCCAATAATAATCATATCATCAACATAAATGATTTAACAGGTTATCAAATCACCCTTTCATTTTAGGAACAATGTTATATCCAAACTGCTTCATTGCTAGGGTAAACCTTACAAACCATGCTCTCGGGTCCGTATAACTCTTTCTTCAGCCTACATCCTTCTCCTGCTAAGAATTCCTGTGAAAAACGTAGCAGAGCTTTCATGTATACTTCTTCGATTATCTCACCATGCAATAAATTAGTCAAGTTAGTCACATGACGTGACTAGTCAACGCCGTGAAACCGGATTAACAGTCAAAAAACCACTAGGTAATAAAATTTCTCGTATAAGTGGAATTTTTTAAATGATAGTTTCTCACAAGATTTTTGTAACATGGTAGTTTCTCACAAGTTGGATTTTGCATGGTAGTTTTTGACAAAATTACCCATAAAAAGTATGTATTATTTCCTCTGTTTTATTAAAATTACAAATCCTTCAAATGATACCAATGCGTATGTAAAACATTTTTGAAAGAATTTTGAAAGCTAGGAGTTTTATTTTGGGAAAAGGACCTTGATTATCATATTTCGTTCTGTTACCAATATTAAACAAGCTTTCAGCATAGAATGTTTCTTATTGTTAAGTTAACTATGCTACCACAATATCAAGTTACGTCCAAAATAAACAGCTACGGTGCAGCTACTAATTAATTAGACATAGTACAATCGATGAAATGTTGGCAGGCAACAAATGCATGGCCCAATTTCCACCAACTGCATGTAGAGAATATATAACAGTACAGACATCTACCTAGCTAGTTCTCACGGTTATATAGAGGCCGCAGAATAAGGTATTTGTAGACACATCTTGCTTAGCTTTCTTTACACTAAACAAGTCCTTCAATTTTACACCCAATTCTTCCGAAAGATGGCATCAATTATTAACCAGGAAATTCGAGATGCTCGTAGGGCAAATGGTCTGGCCACAATCCTAGCAATCGGCACAGCCAACCCTCCTAACGAAACGAGCCAATCACACTATCCTGATTATTACTTTCGTATAACAAATTGCGAGCAACTGACAGATCTTAAAGCCAAGTTCAAGCGCATATGTACGTATATATGCAATTCCTTCTTTTTTTTAATTAGCACTTAGGACTATTGCAATTTACAAGAAAACGTCTTTGTTGTTTTTTTGATGCTAAGGTCGATTCCAAGTTCATAATCATGATGCTTATAAAATGTCCATCAAACAGATTCCAAAGATTATATCCAAATGCTTATAAAATGTCCAATTTTTTTACTTACAAAGTTACTAGTTACTATTAAGATCAATGGAAATTTTGTTGACACGTGTATTGATCCGATCTTCACATTAAGGTTACCTTATCTAGTTTTGTTTTTTGTTTGTATAAAGAAAGCCGCAAGTGACAAGGTGACAAATGAATTAGATGAAATATCACAAGACTTAAATAACGTCTTTCATTACTTTAATCAACTAAGATAGTTGATATACATTTTTAACAATCTAGTATAAATAATTTATTACACTATAAGATTCAAAACATTTGAATATATATGTTAAAACAAAAATAAGTCGGACACCTAATATATGAACTGTACTAAATATCAGATTTATAATCGGACACCAAGTATAATTAATATCGATAATCAGCTGCAATATACGAATTGATCACGACGCAATTACGTACACCAACTCATTTTTTTCCTTTGTTTTTAAGTGTTTGAGTTACAAATTCAATCGCATATATGTTGGTCGTCATTAATTGTAGAGTATATGCTACGCGGGAGAGTAGTGTACACAATTATAAGTTAAATGATGAACATATTGTTAATCAGTTGGGTTTTATACGCAGGCGAGAAATCAATGATAAAAAAACGCCACTTGCACGTAAATGAAGCTATGTTGAAAGAAAACCCAAATTTGAGTGAATATGGTGCATCTTCAATAAAAAGCCGTCAAGTTATAGTAGCTAATGAGGTTCCCAAACTTGGTAAAGAGGCGGCTGAGAAGGCCATAGAAGAATGGGGGCAACCCAAGTCCACCATAACACACCTTATCTTTGGCACTAACTCTGACTTTGATCTACCCGGGGCCGATCTCCTGCTGGCCAAGCTTCTCGGCCTTCAGCCTTCCGTGAAGAGATTCAGCCTGCGCCAGGGTGGCTGCCATGCAGGCGGTACAGTCCTCCGTATAGCCAAGGACATGGCCGAGAACAATCGTGGAGCGCGTGTGTTGGCTGTTTGCTCGGAGAGTTCTGCCATTTCTTTCCATTCACCAAGCGAGGTGGACCTTGTGCCACACGCCATATTTGGAGACGGGGCTGGCGCAATGATCATTGGTGCTGACCCGGATGCGATTACTGAGCGACCAATCTTTCAGCTAGTTTCAACTAGACAAACTACATTGCCTGATTCAGAAGAGGCTATTCAAGCCAGATTAAGTGAAGTGGGCATGACAGTTCAGTTAAGTCCTGACGTCCCCAAAATCATAGCTAAAAACATCGAAGCTAACTTATTTGATTCCTTTAGCCATGTTGGAAGTCTAGTAACCATTAATGATTGGAACTCCATATTTTGGGTTGCTCACCCTGGAGGACCAGCGATATTGGACCAGGTAGAAGCCAAGCTCGGGCTCGAGAAGAGCAAACTTAGTATTAGTAGGCATGTCCTAAGTGAGTTCGGAAACATGTGGGGTGCAACTGTGATATTCGTGTTGGATGAGATGAGGAAGAGTTCGTTGAAGAAGGGCAAAGCAACTACTGGTGAAGGATTGGATTGGGGTGTGCTATTTGCCTTTGGTCCTGGCCTTACTGTTGAAACCATTGTTCTTCATAGTGTTCCAATAGCTAAATAATTAATTGTGGCATGCTCAATGTCATCTGTAGAAGAAACTAAAATTTGCTTAGACCAATAATTTCAAAATACATGGAGTGTGCATCAATGATCGATTGCACTAGGTTCGTTTATGATTTTTATGTGTATGCAGTGTGATTGGTTTATAGAGTCAATTTTATATGTAAAGGATGGGACAAGTGCAGTGTCTTACTGATGGGATAAGTTGAATGATATATTATGATCGATAATGGGATTCGTTTAGTGACTTAGAATAAGATTATGGTGTTATTGGCTCATCTATTGAGTAAGATATGGTTAGGTAATATCAGATTTTCCCTTCCACCCTCATGGTGTCAACTCGCATCAATGGGTCGATTTTGGGGTGATTTATTGCGGGTTGTTTTTATCTATTCGGGTTTAAGTGGGTTATTTTGGTCTTTCGGCTAAGGTCGGATTAGGTTGGGACATTATCGAGTCGAGTTAAACCGGTTATATTGGTTGCTCAAGTTTGGTTTGAGTTTAGATCAAGTTGTATTCAATTCTGGTCATGGTCGGTTCGAGTCAATCTGTATCGGGTTCCTGAACGGGTTATATCGAGTTGTTTCGGGTTTGGGCATATTTCGGGTTAGGTCATTTAGATATGGTAATGGGTCATCTTAATTTCAGTTGAAATTTGGGTCGTGCCTTATTAGGTTCGAATTGAGTCATTAATGACATGTTATTACCGATTATGAAATCTTATTTTACAAGTTAGCTTAAGTTCATGATTATTTAGTTTCTATAATATGCTTGTCAATTCTTTGACAATTGTCAGTATTGTTAGGATCGTGATTTTACTTTGTAGGAAGGGCTGGGTAGAATCTGATTGTTGGATCGGATCAAATCGTAAAATCGTGTGATCCTACATAATAGTAATTTAGGACTTATAACTCCCAACCTTTCAATAATAGTTTGGATTTGAACATGTCGTATTAAATTGAACTTAGGGTCACTATCAATTAGGTCTTATCAGTTTGTTATCGGGTTCAGGTTGTAACTAAGCAATTTACTATCGGGTTGAATTGTTAACGGATCGAACCATTTCGGATAGGGTTATATTTGGGTTAGAGTGGGTCGGGTTGTGGTCGATCGGGTTCATTTCGAATTAAATCCGTTTTTGAGTTGAATTCGAATCGGGTCGGTTTAGGTTACAAGTTTCTCTTTTCGAGTTGTAAAACAATTCAAATTAAATCGAATAGGGTCGTTACATTCAAGTTCATGGTTTGAGTTGAAAACTGACGGCTCAATCTACTTCCGCTTACTTCTTTTATTCTATATTTTTAGATGATGGAGACTAATATATTTTCATCCTATTATAATATACTCATACTAAGTGGGATATCTCTAGTTTTGTAAAGTTAAAAATTGGAATTTATGCTAAGTTAAGGATTACTTTGTAATCGGCGTCAAGATTTTGAGGATTAACGTTCTGAAGAGTTGATAGCGCTTAATTCAGTAGAAGGAATAATCAGTGACGTACGACTATGAAAGATACAAAAATTAACTTCAAAAAAAAGACAGTAGAAATTTGAGAGCAACATTAAAGAGAAGCAAAATTAACAGTGTCAGAATTGAAAACCATAAATTTTTATATTATTTAAACATTACTCCCTCTATACCTGTTTTTTTGCTTCATATGGGTTGTCCCTTTAAATTTACTACATTTCCATATATGACCTATTTTGGATTAAATTAGGCCCATTTAATTATGCAAACTCAGCAAATTACTTATGTTTATAGCCCGGCCCGGCCCGGCCCATTGGCTAACCTTTTCCTCCCTACTTAACGTAGCCATCCCTTTACTCTCATAGACCAAGACGTGGTTGAAGATAGATTGGAACTTCTTAGTGGAGTTTTAGGCCTAGTGTTCTCACTGCTCTCATGGGAGTCAGTAGTGCTGGAAAAACTACCGTTGCTGGTAGGAAAATTGACGGATTCATTGATACTAATATTAAGATTTCAGGTTACCTAAAGAAGCAAGAAACTTTAGCTCGAATTTCAGGATACTGTGAGCAAAATTATATCTAATTTATGTACCTAAACACCCCACCCATAATCACAAGCTGCTCATGCTCATACACAAGCTAGAACTTAAACACACAAAAGTATTTACTTCTTATTTCAGGGAGAAATAAATGAGCCACCTAATGTTTTAGGTGGTCTCACAATAATCCGAAGATGTATTAAGATAAGATGAAGATCCATTTCTAACATATTAGAGGCTTATGGCGAAAAAGGAATTTAGTAGTATACTTCGGTCTAATTTTATTTGCTTTTTTTATAAAATAAATAAATTATTAAAATATTAAAATATTTGATTAAAAATTATATTAAGCATTGTAATCACATAAATCATTAATAGTGTCTAAAAAAATATAAATCATTAATAAAAAGTTCAATGTAAACAATATCATAAGCAATGCACTTCATAGAAGTTTTCATTTACTAAGTTATTGTATTATCATAATTGTTTCTATTTACAATATTATGAGTAGTTCTGATCTTCACAAATTAATAAATATAGTCAAAATCCAAAATATTAGTCCATATTCTAAATATAACAAATTAATAAGATGTCATTGTATTAACGAAATAAAGAACAATGATATTGTGAACAAATTATATACAAAATAATTGGTTAAATAGTTTCTTACATATATTTCTTATTAGTGGAATATTTAGTGAAGTAGTTAATTTAGTAAAGGGTTAATAATTGGATAAGTATAATGAATCGAACTCATGTCAAATTGCATTTAAATAATCATTCATACAAGGCTTTTTACTATTGATCTACTTCACTTAATATGATAAAAATTACACACATTACACTTAAATCCCTTTTATTTTTATGTTAGCATTTTAAAATTGGGCATTTTTTAATTTTTTAATGGACCCTAGGCGACTACCTCGTTTTCCCCTCCCTAGGGATAGCCTTGATAAGATGATTCACATATCCCATACACATTCTAATTCAATTTTATTGTATGATTTCTAGCTACAGTTTTATTAATCAATTCTAAAAACAACGTAACAATAAAATCAGCGACAAACAAACAATCTACTCGAACAAGACTAAGTGCATAGATTGAATAATTTTAACAAATCAAAAACCTAAATTAGATTCATATACAACATAAAAGAGGTTCAAATTTATCAAAAATCCTTCTGCTTTCGATTTGGAGGAATAGCTCTTCGCCCACAATCTAATTGAAATTCTTCGCTGTAGCTTTCAATATAGAATATCCATTACTCAGAAACACTAATCATGTGCAAACCTTGAAAACTAAAGCAAAAAAGAATCGAAATTGAGTGGAATAAAACTAAAATTAATTAGACTTCAAATTAAATTGAGAAGAAAGATACAAACCTTGAGAACTATAGTAAAAAAACCCGAATAAGACATAAATTAAGGAGAATTGAAATGAAATTGAGAAGATTTAGAACGAAAGGGAGAAAATTCGAAGGAAGATCAGATGAGGAGCAATTATGTTTGTTTACGCATGGGGGCTGAACTGTGTGCTAGAAGGAGAACGATTAATTAGAATTCTAGTTTCGCTGAAATGTTGTACATATGCGAGCGGAGTTTTTTGGGGGGTTTGAAAAGTACATGCCTTGCATATGGTAAAATACTACAAATCTTGACGGTTATATTTTTCGAGATATTTCTCTACATGAAAAAGCGTTGAAAAAACACGAGGCAAAATTTACCCCCATTTCACAAAAGCGTCGAGGACGAAGCGTCAAGAGAAAAAGGGATTTGTTGCAGTGATTGAGCAAACTGCGATTACAAAGTCATTTACAAATGATTACCATTGGAGAAGTGGGACATTAATACTTTATACATTTATAAATTTTAGTAATGAGTTAAACTTATCTTATTAATTTATTAGTTTTATAAACACATATTATATTATTACAAAATATTGTATACACACGGGACACAATATAAGTTTAGGTTTTGTTGATAACATTATTTAAGTATGTTATTATCTTGTTTATAAATTGTATACTTCCATTCACACATCATCCCATCACAATCATGCATTTTATATCACAAACTTGTATTTATTAACGGTTCATAAAATGAAATTTGAGATGAACTTTGATTCTAGTTCTTCGAGTTCAAGTGAGTATGAACGCTATGACTATATGTTGATGGATTTTGTCAAAGAGAGTCATGAAATACAAGTGGTAGAGGATGCAATAAGATACATTATTAAATCCACCGTCGAAAGATCTGGAAATGAGAGTTCATGTCCAAAAAAGAAAAGAACTTATGTTCCTAGAGATCGGTAATCACCAAATAATCGTTTGATTGCTGACTACTTCAATAACCAACCACTCTATGATGACCGTCGATTTCGTCATAGGTTTCAGATGCGAAAACATGTATTCATTCGCATTGTTGATACCTTGAGTTTACATTATCATTTTTTCCATCAAAATCCAGATGCATGTATGTGCCAAGGTGCTACAGCTCTTCAAAAATGCTCGGCGGCTATAAGGATGTTAGCATATGGATATTCAGATGATCAAATCGACTAGTATCTAAAACTTGGTGCTACAACATCGAAGGAGTGTCTTTTGCACTTTGTTGATGGTATAATTACGCAATTTTTGGCAAAATACCTTCGGAAGCCAAGTACTGAAGATCTCCAACGTCTCCTTAGAGAAGGGGAAGATAGAGGGTTTCCACGTATGTAGGGAGCACTGATTGCATGCATTGGGAATGGAGAAATTGTCCCGCTGGTTGGAAAAGGGATATGTCAAGGAAGATCTAGAACAGTGACTGTAATCTTAGAAGTCATTGCTTCTAGGGATTTATGGATTTGGCATGCTATTTTTTAGACACCAGGGTCTTGCAACGACATAAATATACTCCAGTGTTCTCCGATTTTTAATGATATTCTCAACGATCGAGCTTCACAAGTTCAGTTCGACGTGAATGGAAATACCTACAACAAAGGGTATTATCTCACATATGGGATTTATCTAAAATGGGCAACCTTTATCGATGTCATCTCCACAAATCCATAAACAAAGGATGTTCACTCAACGCCAGGAGAGTGCACGAAAGGATGTTGAACGTGCCTTTAGTGTATTACAAGCTCGATTTGCAATTATTTGAAAACCAAATTTGGCATGGAGTGTGCCAATGATGTGAACGATCATGATGACATGCATGTATCATTTTCCACAATATGATTGTGGAAGATGAGCGCGATACTTATGCAAATTATAAAGATCCATAAGAGTTCGCCCAAGAACAGCCTGAAAATGTAGCAGGATCATCAAGTGAAAATGGTACAACATTTTCCATCACACCCGACCGATATGATGATCGTAATTTTACGACACTTTTAGCTACGAGAGAAGAGATTCGTGACACACACATACATGTCTTTGAGAATGATTTGGTAAAGCATATGTGGGAAAAGGTAGGAAGCTTTTATGTAGTCTAATCTTTGAATGGAATAATGTGATGTACGTAGTAGTAGTACGTTGTAGTTTTTTTTAATTTGTTTTTCGTATTTTGATTATTTATGTACTTTGCTTTTTTAAGTTTCTTGTACCGTGCGTTACGTTATTTATTAAATCTTAAATTATGAATTTTTTTATATATGGATAGAATTTTTTATGACTAATAATTCGCTAATTAATTAATTATACAAATTAATTCGGTAAACAATATTCATCTTTCAATAATTAAATAAATAAAAATTATTAAATTTATTAATTGGGAAAAAAATATATGTGATGGGGTATGTGTGAGTAGGAGAGAGAAATAAAAAGAAGTTGAATAGGATCCCGAGAATTGTAAAAAGGATCAGGATTTCCATAAATGTTTATGGTCTAAGTGAAGTTGGAAAAAATCGACGACTTGAATTGAATGGTAAGTCAGAGAAATGGGAAGATATTGATTTCTGCCACCGATGACAAACGGTGCATGCTCTTGCGGTTTTGCTCGACTCTAGACAAGACTTGTTAATGGCATCTCATTGTTAAATTTCTTTATTTTCTTATTGCTTTGCTTTTTGTGATGAATTTCTTTGAATATTGGTGGCAATTTGCCTGTGTTACTGCAATATATTTAAATTTTATAATTATATATATGCGTTGAAGTCCAAATGAGAACGATGTCTAAAATAAAGAGATTTCCATAAAAGGATTAATTGACCGCATTAATCTAACTTTTGCCCGATTTGCGGCTATTAATCCAACCTTTTGTTTATTTCTGATTGAACCTACCTTTAACTGATTTTGGCTTCCACTAAACCTTGTCCAATTGTTACCTGTTGTAGCCGGTCACGAACAGGTTACGCGATTTCCCCGATTTCCCACCTCTGCAGCCCCGACTCCACCAGCTTCGCCCGGTTCTCTCTTTGAAACTTCCACACCCTCATGTACGCCTTGAACACCGTGTTCAGGTACCGGGGCAAGATTGGGCTGGGCCCGAACGCGGGTAGGTCCCGCACTAGGGAGAATTTCCTGCCGGCCTTCTCAGCCAAGGCCCAAAATTCCCAGCTCGAGTCTTGAGGGGTAGAGGTTTCCGCTCCGCCGTTTGTTAGCGTCATTTACTAGGTGGTGCGCAGGTGGGGCCCATGAAGTACCGTCATTTTGAGGAAATCTCAAGGGTTGGAGTTTCGTAAGGTTGAACAAGTAGTATCTTGCCTGGTTGGAAATTTGAGCTGAGGAGTTGAAGGGAGCGTTGGGTAGTGGTGTTGGCGTGGAAATTAAACTGCTGCTGCCTGCCACGTGAGATAATTCTCATTTGTTATTCCGGTCACCCGTAACAAGGTTTAGTGGAAGCAAAAATCAGTTAAAGGTAGGTTCAATCAGAAATAAACAAAAGGTTGGATTAATATCCGCAAATCGGGCAAAGGTTAAATTAATGCGGTCAATTAATCCTAAAATTTATATATATTTTTATATATGTTTTAAATTGTATGATATTTTCTTTTGAAATGTGGGTTTCCTTTAATTTGTAGCATTATACACATACGCATATCATGAATCATCAATTCATCATGCCCACAGATGTGAAAAATAAATAATTATTTTTCTGTAAAATGCATATCCTATGAAATTTATTTATCTTCATGCAAATTGCGAAGGCTAATAGCGAGAGGAGATTGTGTTTGATAAAGGTGAAAGTAGCAGTTGAAGTAGCAGTGTTAGCTTCTACTCTACGAGAAAATCCAACTCCTAATGACTTCAGACAGTTTTAGCTGTATGCGTTCATCTCGATTTGAGAATTGATATGATTCAGATTGAGCGACGTGTCCTCTTAAACGTCGTTAGCTGACTGTACGCTCAGTCAAAAAGTGATTCAATTACGGATTAAGACAATTAGTAGTTGGATCGTTCTGTCCCACTGGAAATAATTGGATCATTTTGGTCAAAGAAAACTACTCCATTTACTTATAAAAAATCAAAACTACATCTCTGCTACTAATAATGGGCAATAATGTCTAGTTTTAATATGAAAAGCTTACCACGTGGTATCTTGTTAATTTCGTTACAATGTAAACTATCATTATATTAAATTTTATAATCTTAATCAATATAGATTAGAGATATTAAGGGTCAAAAATGTATATTACGTGTAAAATATAAATAGGAAGAATTCTATAAAATAAAGGAATACGTGTTTTGTGGCTCTACCATTGGAAGTGCATTTCTTTTATATATATAGATATCTTATGGAGTAGGATGGATAGAGTGAGGAAGATGGAGCTAAACACTATTACCAATGAACAAGCAAAAGAGCTGTTAGATGCAGCAACTCATATATCCAACCACAATATAGCTTACTTAAAATCCATGGCCCTAAAGTGTGCAGTTCAACTCGGCATCTCGGATGCCATACATAAAAATGGGAAGCCTATGACTATTGAAGAGCTAACTAATTCTCTTTCTATTCTTCCAAGCAAAGCTCCATCCCTACATCAAGTGATGAGCCTTCTTGTTCACTCCAAATTCTTCACCAAAAGTTCAGTCAATAATGGAGAAGAATTGTTTGATCTGACCCCTAACTCTCAACTTCTACTGAAAGATCATCCACTCACCCAAACACCCTTAACTCTAATGGGGACGGATCCGCTTATAGTTGAGGCATCACATCATTTTGCCCGCTGGTTTCGAAGTCATAACGAGTCTTGTGAATCTCCTTTCCATATTGCTCACGGCAGGCCTATATATGAAAGTGCGCCTACTGATCCCACATTCAATGAGCTATTTTACCAAGCCATGACAAGCGATTCTCGGTTGACCTCCACAGTGCTACTCATTCATGATGAGTTCAGAGGCTTAATCCAAGGCATCGAATCGCTAGTCGATGTTGGTGGCGGCGATGGCTTTATGACTAAGGCCATTGCTGAGGCCTATCCCGAGGTGAAATGTACTGTATTTGATCTACCACATGTAGTCGATGGGTTACAGGGAAATGGAAGAGGGAACTTGACATATGTCGCAGGTGACATGTTTGAAGCTATTCCCTGTGCTCATGTCCTCTTACTCAAGGTGACATCTACTCTCTAAACTAATTAGTAAATTAGAGAATTTTCTAATTTATATTTGATATAATATTTTTATTTTAACATTTTAATATAATTTATGTCATGTAGGAAGTAGAATAGACTTATTCAACTATATTTAGTTGGAGAGCCTACAATTATAATAATTTTTCATGTTTTGTTTGTCCATGGAAAACTTTCGTTTACATTTTACGAATTCATATAAATATATTAAGGACATTTTCATAATTTTATTTTTATATGCGAAATCATAATATGTACACCTATATGAGTTTTTTTATATAATTTTATGTATTTTATACATTTTATATTTCTATATATAATATAATATAATATAATATAATAATATCTATATTTGATATAATAATATCTATATATAAGATAACAATATCTGTATTTAAAATCTCTAAACCTAATATAATTTATATCGGATATAAAATTAGAAAAGCCCGGTATTATTCCACAATTCTTCAATTTATCTTTTACATTGTTTTTCTCTCCAACAACAACAATAATAATAATATTATGTTATTATCTCACTTTTTTGTTTATCAATATTTAACAAACCCCACCATTGTCCTTAAACTTTATGTACAGAGCTAATAAAAAGTTTTTTTTTTTTTTTTTTGAGAGAGAGTGCAGAAAAGTAAAGTTTTATTATAATATTCCACTCATGCTCTCATTGATCTTCTGATGCGATGTGTTGGGAAAACTTAATTCAAGATTACTCCACTGGAGATATGGTTGAGAGTTTTCACGTTTTAAAGTTTGATATAATTTCATTTAGATGTCATGTGATTTATCTTATTCCGTTTTCATGATTCAGATTTAAAATACTTGTACTGCTTGATTGATAAGGGGTATGTACTTACACGTTTATTTGGTGAGATTCATATTAGTGTTCACTAACATATATACCCTACGTTTAAAGTCGATTACTTTTATCTTTTGTCTCTATTTAGTGGTCCTTTTTTCATGAGTACAAATGAAAATGATGGATGCCAACTTAATTCGGTGACTATAACAAATCACTAATTTGTGTTTTTACTTTTGTTATCCTTGCACCATTCTGATTACTTAAAGGTAAGGAGGAAGGATTCTTTCAAGTGGCAAGTAATATATCCATAAGTTCATCCCACTCAGAGTACTAATGTCTTCAAACTAGTACCTTTAAAGACAAAATAAAGATAGTATAAAGTATTATCTCCATCGTTGTATTTTTGCTCTAATTTTATTTATAGAGTCAAATTTTGAAAAGTTTGACTATAAATTCTTATCATATTAAAAAAATAATATATTCAACTATTCAAGTGGTATCTTATTAAATGCATTTTAATGTACATTTTTATAAAAAATAAAATTTTTATAATTTTTTGTCTTATAAATTTGAAAATACAAATGTTTTAAGTAATGTCATGAATATTGTAAAAAATTAAATAAGGCAAAAAATTAAGGACAAATGAGTATATGTTATTTACTAGTGGCGTAGTCCATGCAACTTTTTCTTCCCTTTACAAGCGATTATTTTTCTTTGCAGTGGATATTTCATAACTGGAGTGATGATAACTGCATAAAGATACTTAAGAGATGTAAAGAAGCAATTCCAGGAAAAGACAAAGGAGGCAAGTTGTTGATCATAGATACGGTAGCCGGGATCTCAAGTGACAATATCAATAAATTTCATAAGAATCAACTTCTCGCTGATGTGCATATGCTAAACCTCTTGGGAGGAAGAGAAAGAACTGAAGAACAATGGAAACATTTATTCATAAATGCTGGCTTTAGTGATGACTTTAAGGTTTTTTCAATATTAGGGTCGAGGTCTGTTATTGAGGTCTATCCTATATAAGGACATAGGGTTAATAGCCTTTGCTTAATTATTGGTATCTTATCTCTACTTTGTTGAGCCTACATCTTACTTACGCTTTCAATGTGAGAGTGTGAAATTGTGAATCCTATACCTAATAATACTTTCTTGCTCTATTTATTCTCATTAATCAATTAGCTAGACGTAACTTGTTTGATAAATGTGATGAGGTTTGCAATTACTATTGGTTCATAATTAAGTATTGAAGCCTAGTTTAAGGAGTTGAACATCATCATGAAAGTAGGTGATGATATTATTATGATGTTTGAATGTCATATTTAATGTCTCGATTTTGTACGACTCCATGATAGTGGGTATAATTTGCATTAGTGGAAATCTTTGATACTCGAAAGAGATCCTCGATATTATCTAGAGATCATTTGTCCTATGAATTGATTACTTGTCCATATTCTTAGAGATAGGGGATGTTTATTTGCATTAGTTCATGTTAGTAGGGATTCCTAAATCTAGATTTTTTTATTGAGTAAAACCTTATTTCCATCACATTAGCTAGCGCCAGCATTAAAATTATCTTTTTCCGATATTGTTACTTGTTTAGTAGGTAGTCAATCTAATTGTTTAATCCTTAGTCTCTTAGATTTTGTTCCTTACTGACCATTGTACATAAGTAATAGGCAAATTTAGGTTATTTTTGATAGGTGACATTATGACAGCCTCATCAAATTTTAGAGCTATTATCGAGGACCAATGAATTTAAATAGTTATTTTAGATTTATTTCTACTAACCTTGATTTTGAATTGGTGCTTTGGCTAACCTTCTTATTTATTTTATCTTTTGTTTCTAGTTTTACTTGAGCATGCATACTCAATGGATAGGTCAAGAAGATTTTATTCCTTCTGACCCTAAAATTGAAGCTACTGCACGACAACAAGGAACTAGAAGGAGAAAAAACAATAAAAAAAGAAAGAAACAAAGGAGGAAGATCAACCAGCGAAGAGTCTGTTTGAATATGGTATTCTTGATCTATAGATGATGTCAAGCATTTCTCGACCCCAAGTCACAACTGTAACTTTCAAATCGAAGCCTCCATTTAATGAGTTCATTGCTAATAATTCATTTGCGAGACTTCCTACTGAGTGTCCTATTTCTCATATTGAAAACTTTCTAGACAAGTGTGATATAATGAAAATGAAGGATTGTTGAGAGATAAGGGTTTGGGTACACTTAATACAATGTAAAAATTAGCTAAAGCTTTTCTCATGAATTTCCTAGATAAAGAAAATGAACAAAGTTAAGGACATATATCAACAACTTTTATTAGTTCTATGATGAATTTTGCATGATGTTGAAGTGTTGTCTTCTTCATGGTTTACCCATTTGGTTATTTTTTTTAGAATTTCTACAATAATCTCAACCGTAACACTAAGTTGTATGTCAATGTTGCTTTTAGGGGAAATATTTAAATGAATAATTTAGTTTTAAGGATGATAGTTGGGAGGTGCAAAGTTGCACCTGTTGTAGCATCCCTAGAAGATAGAAAGATTAAAAAGGGCTCATGGGCATACAAGAGCATGGTGTATATGACCATGTTGATGAAGAGGGTTTGGGTAAACTCATTGGAAATGGCAAGGAAACAATGATTGAGGAGGATTTATGGATTCCAAAGGAATGGGTAAGAATAAAACAATCTCGCTTGAATCCACATGAGATGAATCCATCATAGGTATATGATCTTCTAAGTAATGTGAATACTTGGGATTTAAGCAAGGTATGAAGGTTATTTAATTAGGAAATAGCTAGAGAAATATTATGCTGTTAAAATGAATTAGTTTGGTGGTACTATCCATTAGACAACTACTCAATTAAAGATGGGTGCAAGTTCTTAAGGGATCAAGATGTGATGGTAGGGATTTCCTCTCAAGATCATAAGACGGATCAAGGGTGCTTCTTGAAAAGAGTTTGGAAGATGAAAGTTATGCAAAATGTCTTATATTTTGATAGAAACGCCTCAACAGAGCACTTCCTACAAGAGAGGAACTAATGAAAAGGGGTATAGCTCAAGATAGTGGTTGCCAGATTGGTTAAAAGCACTATGAGTCCCTAAATCATCTTTTTTAGGATTGCGATGTAGCAAAACATGTATAGGAAGATTCTTACTTAGGATTAAAGATCTCTACTATGGAACCAAGGATAGATGTTTGGGCAAAAACTAGTTGCTATACTTGATGAAGGAAGAAAAGCATTGTTAAGGAAGAGTTGAAGACTTTCTCTTACTGTTTTGGAGCATCTGGCTTCATATAAAATGATGTGAGTTATAAAGAATCCTACCCGAATCCAAAAGCAATATTCTCATATTTTGATGAATGGAAAATGAGAGAGCTTGTAGACATGGGATTCTCAAAAACAGGATAAGTAGGAACTACAACCTAAACCCCTAGTGATCCTAAATCGGACAGTAGGAAGGCTCCTAGGCAGGAAGCTGATTATAGTGGAGGCAAATGGAACATGGAAAAGGATAAAAAGGAAAAACCATGAATTGTCCGTTGAAGCAGGAATTGGGTGGTTCATTTATTATGAAGATAAATGAATGAGGATTGCAGAAATGAAGGGGGTATAGTCGATGATCCATTCAAAGTTGTTATCTATTAGAAGGGGTATGAAGGAAACACAAAAAAGAGATTTATGTTTGATACGTATAATTAGTGCTCTAACAGGTGAAGCTTTGTTGGATCATACAAAACCCTAAGGGACTTGAAGAAGCTTGTCGAAGATATTTAAAAAGGAGCCCACCTTTTTCATTTTGTCTCTTGCTTCAAAGTTTCTAGAATGCTTATTTGTAACTTTGCAAGGCATATAATCTAGCACTTGGGAGTTAGAGTGGGTGCCTAATGTGTTTGTTGTTTTGTTTAATCACCACGCAAATAAGATCCTTTACCCTGGTGCACGATGCGCATCGTGCACCCGGGACAATCTCACTGATCATTTAGACAATTTCACTGACCATTTAGATAATTTCAATGCATATTTTCTTTATTTCACTGACCATTTACTAAACATCACTGACCATTTGCCCATTTTACTGATCAGTTAGTTAATTCCACTAAACATGTCTTTCATTTCACTGAATATTTGTTCAATTTCACTGAACATCTAATTAAATCCACTGAACATGTCCTTCATTTCAATGACTATTTACTAAATCTCAGTGAACATTTGCTCACTGAACATTTGATAAATTTCACTGAACATCTAATTAAATCCACTGAACATCTAATTAAATCTATTGAATTGTGTTGCATTTTACACTGGGGGCACGATACGCATCATGGTCCATATTCTACAATACCGACCCTAGTCTACTAGCCCATATGTCGGTCCACACTTCTCCGGTTCACCGTGATCATTTCAAACCCAAGGAAAGAAAGGTAAAAAGGTTTACTCAACTATTTCATCAATATTCCAAACAAGTGAGAAATCTCTTGAAGCAATGGATTCCCTGTCCTCTGTATCACCCTCAATCATGCTTCCTCCCCAACGCCACCACCTCACCCTTCTTCTCCCCAATCGCCTCTTTCTCTCTTCTTCTTTGTCTTCAAACTCCTCACTTTCACATGCGCAGCGGCAGAAGCAGGCGGCTTGGGTGTTACGCGCCAAACCGATCGACAACTCTGACGGAAGTGATGACGTGGAGGTTGAGAAGGCGTTGCAATTGGACGGGACCATACCAGGAAGTTCCGATGAGTTCGTGAAGCAGGTTTCGTCTCGTGCTTATGATATCCGACGTCATCTCCACCAGTCCTTCGATTCCAGCAGCTATGATGGTATATATTTACCTTTCTCTCCTTTTGTTTGGCTGGATTTAAGATTTAGTAGGATTTAATTAGGGTTGTGATTATGATTTATGAAATTTTTTAATCAAAATAATACATTTGTTGATAAAACTGTTGATCTTATTTCTGTGATTCGGATTAGTATATAAGTCAGAAAGGTAGTCACTTTTGAAATTTGAGTGTGTGATTTTTCATCTGGTTTACTTGCCAAAAGTTGCAATTGATCAGAGAATTGTGAGTAAGTTATACCTTTGGCTGAATTTGTTAGTTTTGGGAATTAGAATGCAAATATGGCGATTGATGGA
Organism: Dysphania ambrosioides; assembly: GCA_026401315.1. NCBI lineage: Eukaryota > Viridiplantae > Streptophyta > Magnoliopsida > Caryophyllales > Amaranthaceae > Dysphania > Dysphania ambrosioides. Next base: position 5,371,690 of record CM048660.1, on the reverse strand, counting down.
AGGGCGAATTTGGCTCAAAGTTGGATGATATTGTTGGTTAGATTCAATGGAATGTCAAATTGGGATCATGATTTTGAGGTGCAATGGATGTAAGATTGTTTATGAATAGTTTCACCGCATATTTTCTTAAAAGAAAGGCGTGAATGTGTGATTGTTATCAAAGCAAAAAATTATGGTTTAATCAAAGGAAGGGATGTATATTGATTAACGGTTACTTGATGTAGGAATTTAAGGATACTTTTCATGTGAGTCACTTGCAAATTATCAGAAAACTGTGAGTGACATGCTGTATATTTGGTGGAATTTGTTAGTTTACAGGATTGAAATGAGGAAATGGTGGTGAATGGAAGGGTGAATTTCTACTTGTTTATTATGTAGGTCTTTTGACTTTTGGATTGATGGAGTGGTTTCGGGTCTTTGGATAAGTTATGGTACTTAGCTTTTTTTCCAAGCTGTTGGAGTTGGATGAAATTTCAGATACTTTCATGTCGGAGTTTCTTGAAATTTAGGATATTATAACTCTGATGTTGAAGTGGGGTTTTTTATTTGAACATGAAGTTTCATGAATTTTGGATGATGTTGCAATGGCACATGCACTTGCTAGAAAATCTCTCCTTTTATAAATGAACATTAGGTAATAAGTGTATGCCTCATGAACATGATGTGCAGTGGTTTGTAAGAATGTTTATGATTTATTACACAACATATTTTTTTTGTGTGAAAGGCATGATTGGTAATTTGCTGTCAATTGACAAACTGGTTTTTTTGTTACTTCCGCTAAGGAGTTATTCTTTCTTGAATCAAATAACTAGAAGAATCGAAGGGATTTATATTGATCAGCAGTCACTTGAGGTTCATTGTAATGCAGAAGTAGTTTCTCTAAGGGTTGCATGAGGAGTGTTTTAAAATATTACTAAGTATTACTAAGACTCCTAGTTCTTGGATTACCTGAACTCGTGGCAATCGGTAACAGTCTTTCAAACATTCAGTTTGAGCTGAAATATTGGATGCATACCTATGTCAGGGAGCTGAGTGCACGCTGTGAAAGGGTATGTATGATTCACTTAACACTTTGATTTGTCAAACCATTTGTTTCAAAAGGATTTCTAGTTCAAAAAAAAGTAATGGAGAGGAGGAGCTTTGTATTACCTTAATGTCCTCATTTATTATCTAAAAAACCAGACATGGATTGAATTAACTTCTCTTCTTTACATACATGATCCATCTATCAAGATTCTTCGACTCAGATGATTGCATAATAATCTTCTACATAGAACCTTGTTTGGCATATAAGTGGGTCTCTGGTCCCATGCTGAGTATTTGTCCGAGTCATTAAATGTTTACCATGCATCGCCATTATTTGCTTGTAAGGTGGGGGAATATCGGAATACATTTGCATGTCCTAGTCATAATGTGCCAAACCTGATACACTATACTGTATGCTATGTGACTATGTCAATGGAAGCATATTTGATTAGAAACCTCAAAGCTATATATGTTGCTAATTATATTTGTAAATTCTTTAATTAGCTTTGTCATCTTAAATTGGAGTATTTGTGTTTCTATTACTAATATTTCTAAAAAATTGTGTTTATCTTGACTTCTTTAGTGCTGGATGACAATCCATGGAGGGAAACTTCAAAACCTGTATATGTCCTAACCCAGAAGGAAAACCAACTATGCACAATGAAAACTCGAAGGAATCGCAGGTTTGCTTATATCTTCTTTACTTAAAAAAAATTTCCTGCCTTATCAACCTCCAAAATTGGTTATTTGTCTCCTTGTTAACGTTTAGATTTATTGCTATAGTGAAGTTGAAAGGGAGCTTGGGATGCTGTTTTCAAAGGGTCGCAAATTGGGCTCTGAATTCGGCAATCAGACCAAGCAATCAAAACATGGCAAGAAGTTTCAAATGGTTGTGGAGGATGTGAGCGAAGGAATACTTGTAAGCCTTTTTTCCGATTTTGTTTTGTCAAGTGTGCTACTCCATACTTATTTGGGGTTAGGATGGGTGGATCACTGCTTCTGATTTCGTTATATACTAAAATTTGGTTAGTTTCTGGTGTGTTTTGCAAGAAATAGACCTCCCTATGCACATTAATATTAGTACACTGTCCAGTATGTAGGATTATGCTATTTTCTTTTTCTCAATTTATTATGTTTTTATTCAACTGTCTAAAACTTCTCTCCCAAACCCTGGACGGCTGGACTATGCAAAACTAGAAATATTGTGGATATGACCCTCCGTGTTAAGGAGGTGAAAGATTGAAATGATGCCTCATGAGCTCTGGCATGGATTAACCGTGAGTGTGGAGCTTACCACTAGCCTCTGATTTCCCACCTTGTTTTCTGTGTTGTCTATTTGTTCATACAGAGTACTTTCAATCATCAGAATGTTTTGTGTCAATATAGATATTTGAAGACCAAAATGAAGCAGTAAGATACTGTGACCTAATGCAAGGTGGGGGTCAAGGTTGTGAAGGTGTTGCTGAGATAGAAGCATCTTCTGTAAGAAAATTAACCTAGTCCAATGTAAATATCAGTCCATTTCTAAGTCCTGAGTAAATATCTATTGTACAGGTCTTTGATCTTTGCCGAAAGGCAAGAGCTTTGGCTGTTCTATTCCGCAGAGGCAGGACACCACCTCAACCTGAAAGCCTCCAACTTAACTTGAGAGCTCGTAAGCGGTCCCTTGAAGACTAACATGGCTCACCTCTGCCACATTGTATAGAAAAGTGAAACTTGAAAGTGGAATACATGAACATAGTGTAGTAATACATTGATTTTAATGTATATAGTATACACATCAACCAAAAAGTCATACATCTCAATGTAATTGCAGTTGTCATTGATTCTCTTCCCATATGTCTTCTTTAAGTTAATTCCGCTTTAAAGAGTGGTTGCACCACCGAAATTGACTTTTCCACTGTCTCTGCTTAGTCATGCAAATGTGATAAGAGTCAATTTATTCCAATTCTTTGAAGACAAGGCAATGGCTTGTATCTTCTTTATTGAAGTTAATTTTAGTTTACTCTTTTTCTGTTCTTTGATTCCGTGATGAACATTATCAAATTCCAGCAAGAAATACAAAATTCCGGTCACAGGTATTGACTTGCGTAACGCCTGGAAACAGAGGGAGTTGCCGATTTAACCAACTCTCCTCATGGAATATGTGTTACTCTCTAACTCACAATTTGTTTAACATCAACTTCTTCTCACATACCCTTCTCTCCACAACAATCTACCAACACCGTCACTCTGAACTGATGCTGTTAGCTTACATACAAATACACGTACATATTCATTATGATCATCATTGACTCAAGGGGGTGATGATCCAAATCGAAATATTAACCCGGACTTGAATTATACATGAAATTAGATAATACGATTCGACTTGAAAACCGAATTGGCCTGAGAATTAATATAACTAACACTGATTGATTTTTCATTGAATAATTTACTCAACAATAGTCCTGCATATGAACCAAATCAAATAGGATTTGACCTTGATAGAATCTAATCCGAACACAATTAGGGTACCTAACCCTTCAGTTGCAATCCTCCTTGTCTTCTTATCAATGCCCAACTCTAGCCTAATTTAGTACCATTCTACACAGTACTCCGTACAATACATCAAAATATCTGTGGTGAAGGCAACAAAGCATGTTGATTGCATCATTGAAAGTGGTGTTTGGACGGAGCATACTAAAATGTCAGTCGTTAATTTGCATGCAAAAATCCATGGATTGGTCTGATTCATTCCACTAAGAGTAAGAATGTACTACAAACTTTTTTTTTTTTTTTTGATAACGATGATTCCATTGTCCTTTTTCAATCATGCTGAAAGTGTCAAGAACTTACTATGGTGCGGATTTGTTTACATGAATGAATCATCATGTCTCTATGTCGCAATGACAAATGGTCACGATACTTCCCTTAGATATGTTATCAACATAGCTTCCCATTGCTGTCAAGTTCAAGATATATGGGGGCATTACTTTGGATGGGCGATGCTGTAATCAGCTTGGGTTGTATAAAGTGATAATAAATTAACATACAATTCGATATTGCACATCAATCTTATTGAACTATTTTTGTTGTAGTGGATAATTTAATAATGAATGAAAGTGATTGTTGAAATTCATTACTTGAGAAAAGAAATCTCTACAATATTTTAGCAGTGATATAGAGGTCCAAGCAAGCATTATTTCTTATCTCTATTCATAAAGAGAAAAGATAATCCTAAAAAACCAAAGCAGTTTCTTTCATACTTTTTATGTTTTCATTTCTTATACTTTTTATGTGGAGAGAACATTTTCGAAAAAATATGGGTTTGTATAGTACTCACCATATATATATATATATATATATATATATGGGAGGGATCCAATGAGAAGGGTGCTTAAAATAAGAAGAATAAGAAGAGATCTTAGCGATTCAAATAATAAGATCCAACGCTAGATATTTCATATAAAAAATGATTACTATAACAATTAAAAATGATCATTATAATAATAAAAAAGTAACTAATAATAAAAAGAGTCATTATAAGTGAAAAAATTATTTGGTTACTATGAGTTAAAAAAGGGTCACTATGAGTACATAAAATATCACCGTTGGATTTAGGAGATGAAGAGTCAATATGCCTTCTCATCCTTCTCATTTTATGTATCCTTCTTATTTTAACTTTTATATATATATATATATATATATATATATATATATATATATATATATATATATATATATATATATATATATATATATATATATATATATATAGTCTATTCTTTCTTTCTCTCGGATTTTCAATTCTTAAAGTGTCGTAAGCCAGAAATAGTCTAATTTCATCGAAATGTTGACGTTTTCATCCCTTTATCTCCAATTCGTTAACGTGTTTTGTTGTTGAGTTCAGTAAAACTACATCATTTAATTGTAGAGAATGTCATTATGGTAAGTTTAGTTGTAGAGAATGTCATTATGGTAAGTTTAGTTGTGTATGAGTTGTTTGATTACGATAATGATTGTATCGATGTATTTCACAGTGGAAATTGTCAAATATCTACATGGACAATATTGAAAATGAAGCAATTTCTAATATCAAAAGAGTTATAGCGTTAACTACGGAGGCATTCGTCCAACTAAAAGAAAATTGCTATTATACCCTAGTCAATTCTTTGACAATGACCAATAAGCTAGAATCATGATTTTACTTTGATTAAAAGGGATTGATAGAATATGATCGTTGGATTGAATCAAATCGTGTGACTTTGCGATCCAACATATTATCGTATTTAGGACTTAGAAGTATCAACCTTACCAACAATAGTAAACTAGTTAGTAACCATATGAACCTGATTGAAACAGGTCGGGTTTTGTTCATATTTATTTAACGTTAAATCGGTTTTCGGTTTAAGATCGGGTTGGGTGGATTAGGGTTAAGGTTTTACCTTTCGTGTTATAAAGAAATTCGGATTAGACTGAATCGGGTCAGTATAATCAGATTCACAATTTGGGTTGAAAACTCACTGCTAGGGGTGCTTAATCAATGAGCCGAACCTGAATAGTAGTAGGCTTGGCTCGGGCTCATTAAGAATGTGCTCGGCTCGAGCTCGAAGCTCGACAAGTTTTTGATTTTGGGCTCAAGCTCGATCTCGATAGATAAATAGGTGCTTGGCTCGACTTGAAACTAGGCTTGAAACTCAGCTCGAAACTAAGCTCGAAGCTTGGGTTGATATTTTGGAAATGAAAAATATACAAAAAAAAAAGAAAAAAAATCCAACAAAAAAAATGAAAAACACACCAATAATCTTCATAAATGACAACAACAACAATTAGACTGACAAATCAGACAAACACACTAAAAAATAAGGCAATAATCAGACAAATTCACCAACTAAAATATTAAATAAATCGATTTAGGATTTGAATGGTGAGTGGTGGCTCGGCGACGACGACGGCGGGGAGGCAGTGATGGTTTGTGAAGGATGGAAGACAACAAGGGGCGATTTGAGACTTTGAGTATTTGTGTTTGTGATGCTTAGGTTTTGTGAGTGAGGAGACTGGTGTTGTGCGTGTGTGATGTCATGGTGTATTTACCTTTTGTTTTTTATATTTTGTGATTTTTCTTTTTCTTTTGTGAGTTGCTTTTCTTTTTTCTTTTTTTTTTCATTTTGTGAGTCTCATAGGTAAGAGTCATAGTGATTATATATTATATATAAATTTAAAAAGATTTATATATTATCTTTTAAAAAATATTTATATATTCAATTTTATCGAGGTTATTAATAAGCTTTCGAATCGAGTCGGACTTTGCTCAGCTTGGTATACTTGAGACACGCCCGAATAAGTTATTTCGCTAAGCAAACCTTACTCACCTCTATAACTCTAAGTGAATCCCAATGTGCAAGTCAAGTCAACTATAAAAAGTTGGACATTATATGAAAGGAAAACAAACAGAACGAATCAAATCTAATCCAGTAAATAATTCCGTTTCACAAATTAAAAAAGGAAAAAAAGAAAAGAAAAACAGAATAACTGATACAACATATTGATATATTTCCACTTCCACTTCCGCGTCCCCCCCTCCTTCTCCCTCTCCCTCTCCCTCTCTTCCCTCAAATCTCCAGATTCTCTGTTCAATCCTCAACCGTCCGATCAAATCACTAACAACCGTTAGATTGTCCGGATAATGAGCGACGGCGGAGGTAGCTCGTCGGGGACACCGACAATGGACCGAGACTCCTCATCGACGGCAGCGCCAACAACACAGCCGAGTAAGGTAGTTGAGAAGCAGAAGGAGAAGGATAAGGCGAGGGTGAGTAAAACGTCGGCAATTCTATGGCACGCGCATCAAAACGACGCCGCGGCGGTGCGGAAGCTTTTAGAAGAAGATCCTTCTCTTGTGAATGCTAGGGATTATGATAATCGAACGCCACTTCATGTTGCGTCGCTTCATGGTTGGATCGATGTTGCTAAGTGTTTAATTGATTTTGGCGCTGATGTCAACGCGCAAGACCGCTGGAGGAATACTGTATTGTTTTCTCTCTCTTCAATTCAATTTTTCATACTTTAATTCTGAAATTCAGTTTTGATTGATAATACGAATTATGTGCTGATTTAGGCTTTTTGATTTCTTATTTATTGAAGTTGACTTTATTGCGGAAGTATTGGTTGTTGTATGATTTTCGGAATTTTGAGTTGTGATTTTTGGAATTCAGCTGAATTTTGCGGTCGTTTTCGTATAGTATGACATCGGAATTTAGTTGTATTATTTTCGGAATTTTAGTTGCGATGAGCGGGATTTGGCGGAGCTTTTCGGTCGTTTTTGTGTATTATGATTTTCGGAAGTTTAGTTGTGATTATTGGGATTCAGTGGAGCTTTTTTTTTGGTAGTCTAGTATGATTTTCGGAATATAATCAGCAAATTCTAAATATTGTACTGTATGGTGGCATATCTAAGTCGTATAGTATGATTTTCGGAATTTCATTTGTGAGTTTTGAGGTGGAATTTCGGAAAAATAAAAAAGTTATTGGTTTATTGGAGGATTATAGTTGCTAGTTTGATTATGAAATTTTGAAAGTTTTTTCTTTAACTTTTGTTGTACGATTAAATTCTGAGATTGTATTTGCTGAAAGAAGATGGCTTTAGAGAGTGTTTTTTTTTCTCCTGTTGTTTTATCCAATTTTAACACAATTGATTGTCTAGGAATTATCGAATTAATTTTTCCTTGTGAGGCTTAGAAAGGGCTATTTATGTTAATGAGGGATTGTATGGGTCTGACATTGGAGAAAGGACCTTGAGGTGATGAGGTTTGAGATGTGTATGTTGTGTCTGCGAGCAACAATGACAGTGCCCCCACAGATAAGGTTCGGAATATTGTGGGTTGACACTTTGAACTAACATTGACATGCTAAGTACGGGACATGGTAAATGTTGCATGCTTGCATGATTGATGAATTTGAAATCAGGAGAGGATCATTGGTTAATTTTTGAGAGAAGATATGACTAATCTTTTGTATAATTGCTCTAGTTTTGATTCCTTTGTATGGGTTGGAAATTACTACTTGCTCAAGAAGCACATAATTGGAAGAGCCTGAGTGTCTTTTTATTTTATTTTTTTAATTGTGTTTCGGTATGGGTTAATCTAGAGTGCAGTGGCAATTCTATGTTTTGCACTGCCAATGCACTTGCATACCTCTGGTAAAATTTGCATACGTTTTAATATGTTGATTACTGAAAGTTTGAGTTGCATACCCAACTCAATTTGCATTAGTTTTAATATGTTGATTACTGAAAGTTTGAGTTGCATACCCAACTCACAAGCCAGATCATGCATGTGTCCTGTCCTATCACTTCCTCTCTTATTATGGTTCAGTAATCTAGTGGCCTGTTCTCCACTTTCTACAATTCTCCCACACTTGAATTCGCTGCCAAAAATAATCTAAAAGGCGAACATTATGAGAAATGAAAAGTACTTTCCTGTTCTATCACAAGAGTCTAGCCTCGCTTTTTATGATGTGGCCATGGGTAGGACATAGATATATACTTTTGCTAGAACCCCGATGGAGCTTGCCCGAAGTTATGAGACAGAAGCAATCGCTCAGACATAAATGCGCAGATGTGGATGATCAAATGTAAATTAACAGAGTAGAGATTGGATAGCAAGAGTAAATATAGTATGGAATATTTGTATTGTATTGTATTACGATGGATATCTGTTGTTATGCACCTTTTGTTCGAGAGAAAAGGCACTCTCCTATGCAAGCAAATTGCTTAACAGAATATTGTCTTTCCTTAAATACATAAAGTTCCCATAATCTAACAGAATAAGGTTCCCTCTTATTCACATAATTCATGCTAATATAATGGCCTATTTTCCACTGCCATAAGTCTTCTAGGATCTTCCTTTTCCACGCATTCTTTTGGAGTATGTTAATGTCACCAGTTGCTTCACATACAATACCTCCCACCACAAGATTCACCTTGTCCTCAAGGTGGAAATCAGGAAAACGGGCACAAATTTCAGAATATGTTTCCCATGTTGCCTCAGGCTGGTAGGTTTTTCCACTTAATGAGGACTTCCTCCTACAGATGATCACCATTTGTCTGCTTCGAACTTCCAGTAGCTCCAATACTAAATCAGCTGACAAGACTCAGGCAAGGAGGTTGGGGTGAAATTCTCCCCCACAGCCTTGTTGAGTTGGGAAATGTGAAAAATTGAGTGAATCTTGGCACCGTGTAGCTTGTAGGCTACCTCCCTAATGCAGTGAATCACCAAATAAGGCCCATAGTACCTTGGAAATAGCTTCCTGGACTCCCGTTGGACAAGTGAGCTATGTTTGTAAGGCTGGAGCTTCGGCAGGACCCAATCACCCACCTCAAACTGCCCCTCTCTTCGTTTTTTATTCTCATAAGTTCTCATATACTCCTGATCTCCGAGCAAGTTAAACTTCAAGTCATCGAGCATTGCATCCCTTTCCATGAGCTTCTCCTCCATTGAGGACGAGGTGGAACCCCGAACAAATAGAGGAGGATCATGTCCATACAGAACCTTGAAGAGAGTGTAATGAGTGGAAGAGTGACAAGCTGTGTTGTACCAATACTCAGCCAATACTCAGCCTGGATAACCACTTGAACCAAGTCTTCGGCTTCCAATTTACAAAGCATCAAAGATATGACTCCTTAGTTTAAAAAGGTGCAAGGCGCCCTAAGGCGCTAGGGGTCTCCGGAGCCTAGGCGCTAGGCGCCAAGAAAAGGTGCTAGTCTTTGGGTATGAGGCGCTCCCATTATGCCAAAAATCAAATTTAACGCTTGCAAATTGTATTTTGTACTCAAAACAACATAATACTCATATAATAAGTGCAAAAATTAATAAGGGGAAGCATAATTTGTCACTAGATATCACTAAAAAGAAAATTTACTTATAAAGTAATAAAAGCAAGTTAAGCAACACATAAATAACAGTTATAATACTCAAAAGTCAATACATGATTCCAAGAATGGATCGTGATATTTGTATAAACAAAGGGCAAATTCTCTATCTAGAGAACTACTCACAAATCAAATAAATTGGGGATTGAATTAAAGTTCACAACCTCTTCAATTTACACAAACACATTTTATGTACAAAAAAATAAAATTATGTTATGTATAGAAAATATAATGCTATATACAAAAAATATATAATGTTATGTACACTCGAAAATATAATGTTATGTATAGAAAAATAAAATTATTAAAAAAAGATCTAACAAAAATACAATTTAACAAATTATGTACAGAACTACAGAAAAATAAAATTAAAAAAAAGCTCGACTCTCGAGCCCCAAACTGAAAACCAGGAAGAATAGAGAAGAAAAGAAAGAAGAAGACTAGAAGGAGGAAGAAGAAGACTAGAAGGAGGAAGAAAAGAAATCTAGTGAAGGAGGAAGAAGAAAAAAAACTTAAAATAAAAAAAATTAAAACATATCTGGATCTGGTGGCTGGCTGGTGGCTCTTGGCGGAGATGGTGGCTGGCCGGTGGCTATCGGGATGGCTGGTGGCGGCTGGTGAGTTGGCTCGGGTAGTTGGTGGCTTGCTCTTGCTTAGGTTTAGGAAATTTTCATTTCCCCCGTGCTTAGGCTTAGGAAATAATTGAGAATTTGAGGGAAAAAGCCAGCTGTCCCCACTCCCCAAATAAATAAACCAGTTTCTAGCTTTCCCCAAAGTAAAAACCATGAAGCGCACGCCTCACGCCTTGCCTCATGCGCTTCAAGGCGCTCGCCTCCTGGAATCGCGACGCCTGACCTCATCAAAACGCTCCACCCCTCGCTTGCCTCGCCTCCTGGAATCGCCTCGACTGAGTGCCTCAGGCGCTCCTAATCGCGCTTTTTAAAACTAAGTATGACTCCAGGCCTTTGTTTAACACCTCAGTCTATCGAGCTTATCGGTTTGAGGGTGATAGGCAGTGCTCCTAGCCGGCTGCGTTCCTTGGAGTCTAAACAATTCCTTCCAAAAGTTACTTAAGAACACCCTATTTCTATCTGAAATTATGGTGGAAGGAAACCCATGCAAGCGGATTATCTGTTTGGTGAAAGCCCGAGCTACTATAATCGCATTAAATGGATGCTTTAATGGAATGAAATGTGCAAATTTGGAGAGCCTATCCACCACTAGAAGTACACAGTCCCACCCTTCAGATTTAGGGAGCCCCTCCACAAAATCCATGGAGATCTCCTCCCAAACTCTATCAAGGAGGATAAGTCCCTTAGGGCTCACCGTGGCAACCTTGTTTTGTTGACAAACTATGCAACTTTGTACATACCTCGCAATGTCTCTTCGCAACCCTAACATGAAGATATTCTCTGATAAGTCTTGAAATCTCCCGCATGACCCCTATAGAAGAATCATGGTACTCTTTTCTTGGGAATGACAACCCTTCCCTTATACTTCAGTATATAGTTCTCAAGAGAAAACCATTTAGGAACCTTCACCCCTTGTTTTATATTATCAATCAACTTCAATATGAACTCATCTTTCTGAATCATCTCATGTATTTGCAGCCAAGACACTCCATAAGCCGAAATCATCATGGAAGAGTATACCACCTCGTGGGAAAATTCCATCATCTGCCACATTGCTAGCTCTTGTCTTGTATTGTATTTCAAACACATATCCCAACAGCTTCCCCGCCCATTTCTTATAAGCTTGACCCACTTACCTTTGTTCTAGCAGGAACTTAAGGCTTTTCTGGTCTGTTCGAACGATAGAACTCCGGCCAAGCAAGTAATGGCGCCATTTTTCAACTGCTAACACTATGGCCATAAGTTCCTTTTCATAAATGGGTTTGCTCTTGTTTCTGTTGCCCAAGATCTAGTTGATATACGCTATAGGATGTCTTAGTTGGTGGAGCATCGCACATACTCCATATCCACAAGCTTCCGTGTCTAATACAAAAGGCTCCCCAAAGTAAGGCATTGCTAATATAGGTCTAGGTCATGGCTATCTTTAGTTGTTGGAATGCCTTCGAAGCCAACTCATTCCACCCAAAATTGTCCTTGCGCAATCTGGGCATAATTCCGAATAAACTTCCTGTAGTATCCCGTCAGTCCCAAAAAACAACGTAACTCCCTCAAATTCTTAGGTTAAGACCATGCACACATTGCTTGAATTTTTTCTTGATTCACCTCAACTCCATTGCCCGATATGATGTGGCCTAAATAAGCTATCCTGGCTAGCCCAAACTCACATTTTTTTCTTATTTGCCTATAGACTATGCCTCTTCAATACACCTAACACTACAGACAAATGCTCTTGATGTTCGTTGCAAGTTCGGCTATACACTAACACATCATAAAAAAGCACTATGACAAATTTCCTCAAGTATGGCCTAAACACCGAGTTCATGAGAGATTGAAAAGTAGCAGGTGTGTTAGTCAAGCCGAATGGCAAGACTAGGAACTCATAGTGGCCATTGTGAGTACGAAAAGTGATCTTTGTAATGTCACCCTCTTTCACCCTTATTTGGTGATATCTCAATTTAAGATCTAGCCTGGAGAAAATGTGAGCACCATGCAATTCATCTAATAATTCGTCTCTAATGGGGATTGGGTATTTGTCAGGTATGGTACCTTTGTTCAGTGCCTTGTAGTCTACACAGAAACGCCAAGAATCGTCTTTCTTTTTTACCAACAGTACAGGACTAGAATACGTGCTTGTTGAGGGTTGGATTATACCGACTTGCAGCATGTCTTTGACTAGCTTCTCTATCTCATTCGTCTTGCTTCGAGGATATCTATATGGCTGGACACTTACTGGGTATATCCCTTCCTTGAGCTGAATGGCGTGCTCGAATTCTCTTGCAATATCCTCCGCAAGCCTTGAGAAATAACATGAGCTTTTCCCCCTTCAACAGATTCAGCTCCACCAAGTAGCTCTGTCCCTCGCATTAGGTGTGAATCATTGCCTTTAAGGATATGCTGCTTCACCCAAGAGATGGGTCTCCCTTGAGGGTAACCTTATCATCACCAACCTGAAATCGCATTACTTGGGTCTTCCAATTTGTGGAAATTGTGCCCAGCTTTTCTAACCATTGTTTCCCTAGGATTATGTCAGAGTTCCCTAAAGGCAACACAAGAAAATCCTCTACTAAAGAGATATCAGCTAGTAGAAGGACTACTCTCACACACTCCCCATTCCCCTGAACAGCCTCCCCATTACCCAATGTTACTCCAAATCCAGAAGTACCAACCACTGGAAGACCAAGATACTCTGCACTGGAGAGGAATTTATGGGTTGCTCCAGGGTCAATCATCACTACCACCTCCTTCCCCTTGACTGCGCCCATAAGTTTCATTGTTTTAGGGCTTGTGAAGCCCATAACCGAGTTAAGGGATTTGGTTGGGTTCGATGAGGGAGATTCTGGAGGTGTATCCCTCTAGATATCCTCATTTAGTTCCTCTCCTTCCTCCTTATACTCATCTTCACCCTCAAAAGATATGAGTACACTTAATTTCCGCCTTTTACACCTATGATTGCTACTCCATTTCTCATCACATCTAAAGCATAAGCCTCGTTCCCTCTTGTACTGAAGCTCCTTCTCACTAAGTCTCCTTATACCTCCTACTTGTTAGTGAGTGGATGCCTTTGGGTTATGGTTTATGGGCAAGGTTGGGTGCTAGTGTGATTGATTTCGTTGATTAGAAAAAGTATGGGTCAAATGTTGCTTATAGTTTGGGCCTGCATTACGCCTCCACCCCTCTTGGGCTCTTGTATCCTCCCGTGTTTTGGATCCAAGCCTTAACTTGTCTTCCTCCCTCAACAAAAGATCCATTGCATCATCTAGCGTTCGAGGCCTCAGTAATCTCACCTATGCCTTAACCTCCTCCCCTAACCCATTCATAAACTGTCCCATAGCAATCTCCTCTTAAATCCCTGACGATGGAGCCATCAATTCCACAAACCTCCTTCGATATTCAGTCACCGAACTTCCCCCTTGCTTGTGTGCTAACCACTACTCGTATAAATTCCCCAACGTGTCCGAGCAGAATTTTCGCAGAATGAACCCTGTTAATTCCTCCCATCTCGTGATTTTCCTTTGTTGATTTTCCCATTGAAACCATAGCAGTGCATCACCATCGAGAGCCACGATCGCCGCTTCCAAACAGTCCTCTTCTCCCAAGCGATAAAAGGGGAAGTAATGTTCGGCTCGCGGAATCCATCCATCTAGGTTGATCCCTTCAAACGATGGTAGATCCAATCTCTTCAACCTCCAATTTCCCCCTTCCCCGGACGCGTACTCGTATACCAATTTGCTAGAACCCCCATGGAGCTTACCCGAAGTTATGAGACAGAATCAATTGCTCAAACGTAAATGCGCAGATGTGGATGATCAAATGTAAATGGACAGAGTAGAGATTGGACGGCAAGAGTAAATATACTATGGAATATTTGTATTGTATTGTATTATGATGTATATCTGTTGTTATGCACCTTTTGTTCGAGAGAAAAGGCACTCTCCTATGCAAGCAAATTGCTTAACAGAATATTGTCTGCCTCTCCTATATATATATATATATATATATATATATATATATATATATATATATATATATATATATATATATATATATATATATATATATATATGTATGTATTTATATGTAATGACCTATTCTCCACTGCCATAAGTCTTCTAGGATCTTCCTTGTCCACGCATTTATCAGTAATTCAAGTTACTTTAATTTGATCATGTTGAACCTTTTAGATGCAGAACTACTTGAATTTTTATTTCAGACTTATTCTTAGATCTTAATTTAAGGTTTAGATTTTTTCATGATGTTGTGTATCCAATTCAAAAGCTCTGGGTTCGCCACATGCTTGCATTTTAATACTTTATAAAGACAAACTCTAAGCCGACGTCAAAGATTTATATTACTTAAAGTCATTCTTATTCTATCTATGATTGTTTCTGTAAGGTGAAATTAGCTTCTTTGCTATTTCATGGCTAAACAACATTTCATCTGCACCTTACCCCCTAAATTACTCTAGACAGGAGCCTAGTTTGGTTTGAATCCATAATAATATGATATAGTATGGTATAGGGAATGATGAAATTTGGGCCATTGAATTGTACTCTAGAGGGTAAAATTCTTGACGCCTAGACTAAAGTGTCTTTTCTTTATATGTCATTATGCTCTTAATGCTGTATTTCCTTTGTTACTTAGCAACTACTTGCTGGATCACATTATAAATAGTTTTTGCTTCCATGCAGCCTCTAGCTGACGCAGAAGGTGCAAAAAAGCTCGGAATGCTTGAACTTTTGAAAACATATGGTGGTTTATCCTATGTAAGTTTTTTCCTGGCATGTTTGTAAGTTCTCTTTCTGAGTTTGATTCTCTTTAGAAGCTACATCTTGGGCTCTTGGTGCATGGTGTCATTTGGTTGGAAGTATTTATCATCTTTTGTCCTGAACTCCTAATTGTTGAGCTGCCATTATGACATTATGTCTCGTGATAGTCATTTATCTTATACACCTTATCTACTGAATTTTGCCATGCTTCTTCCTTTTTACTTGCTTAAAGCATTTCTGTGTGTTCGCTTATTTTCTCTGATAGGTCACTAGCTCACAGCTGAAATCCTCTTATATTAAGAGAGATGAAAAAAAGAAAGGGAAAAACAAGATGTTTTAAAGATAACTTCTTTGTTAAAGACTGCCACAAACTCAAATATCTGCATTCACTTAGTGTCATTGACTTTATTGCTTCTTTGCAACCAATTATTTAGAGATTAGTATTAGATTTTGTGATACAAACTTGTTATCCGTGCTTTGTTTTCACGGATGCATTCATTGGCCGGTAGCATGTATGGTCAATGTTTTAGCATATCAGTCCTTTTTGTCTGGATTCATTTTATACCAGTTAATTAGTTTCCTACTTATTGTGCAACTTCAACTTTCAGGGTCAAAACGGGAGCCATTTTGAACCAAAAGCAGTGCCCCCGCCCTTGCCAAACAAGTGTGACTGGGAGATTGACCCTACAGAGCTGGACTTTTCAAACTCGTCAATGATTGGAAAGGTGTGAGTGTGACTATCTGACTTGGCGTTACTGATATGTAGCTTCTGATTACTTATAATCGTATCTAGTGTATATTGAAAAAGAACATGATCATAAACAGTTTAATTTTTGTTCTAGCTTTGATTTTCCTCTTTTTGTCTTCTTTTTATTTCTGAAAGATCCTCAGGCTCTTCTTGGTCATAGTATTGACTTGCCTGTTCATATTCCTCTAAAGATGGGGATTCATGAAATACTTTCTAGTATGGATTACTTAATTTGCCTTTAATATGTCACTCCTTCAGGGATCATTTGGTGAGATTTTGAAGGCGTACTGGCGAGGAACGCCAGTTGCAGTCAAGCGCATACTTCCATCGCTCTCAGATGATAGACTAGTCATGTAAGATCAAATTTCAAAGATAATCTTTCTAGATGATCATTTGATGTAAAAAACTTTAATCTCTTTTTAATGTGATGTAAAGCTGTAAACTGCATACTGAGTTTACATTTCATGGTTGCTTGTTCAGTCAGGATTTTAGGCATGAGGTCATTTTACTGGTAAAACTTCGTCATCCCAACATCGTTCAATTCCTTGGAGCTGTTACCGAGAAAAAGCCCTTGATGCTGATTACCGAGTATTTGCGAGGGGTATATAGATACTTTTATATTTCTATATCTGCTTCAACCTTTATGTACCTGTGAGTAGATTGTAGATCATATTTATACATGTTTATGTCTTCTAGGGAGATCTACATCAGTATCTTAAAGAAAAGGGAGCTCTTAGTCCATCAACAGCTATAAATTTTGCATTGGACATTGCAAGGTATCCTGAAGTTTTGTTAAGTACTAAGTATCATTTGTCAATCCTTTTTTGTTCTATTCATATAATATCTGAGACTGCTACACAATAGTGAGTCTTAACTGAATAAGCATTATACTGGTTTGGTTGAAGTTACTATTTATTGCTTTTTGGATACTGTGACTAATTATTTCAAGCATCTGTTGGAAGACAACAGATGTTAAGATATAGGTTTTGGAGGGAAAAAAATCTTTATGAATATTTTTTCGTCAAAAAATAATAAATAAACAATTATGGGACTGATTTTGAAAATTATTGTTACACTTGTACTTACCTGATATTTACTAATATGGCCTCTATAAAGCTGCTATTTATGCAATTACAGACAATTGCAAGTCCTCATTTTTAGTAGTCTCAATAAGATACTCTTGGAGCTGCCTTTTATATATATTTTTTATAGTCGTTGCTACTATAGTTTGATCAAAATCATAAAAGTTGTCTTGTCAGAACTATAAAGCTAGTCTAACTTATATCAGCAGTCAAGAGGACAAGAAAGATATTCACACATTTGTCGGGTGTTACATGATTCCTATTCCCTTAAGGAAGCCTCAAATGGTCTTGCTATAAATGTGTTTGCCTCTTCCAATTAAGCTCTCATCTCCCAGAGATATCACACAGTTCTTGATGACTTGTATTCCATGTTTTTTGCTAATATGTGGTTCCATTTGGGAGTGAGGGGACTGATGAGTGACTCACTTAGAAGAGCTGATTTGCCAACTAAATAACATTTGTGAGTATCTCCAACCAAGTTTTATGGTTTTGAACAACTTTGGTCAAACCTGGATTGGTCCTTCCTATATGCGAGGAAAATGGGTATGCTGGAGAGGGTTGCATAGACAGCAAAAAAGTGAAAGGGAAGGAGAGAAGGAGCACACAGGCCACCAATAGACTGGAAAAGGATGCGTGTGTGTGCTATACTTAACTACAGATGTCAGAAACAATTATACGGCTCAGTGTTTTATATTCCTTGTGCACTTTTCCTACTGACCTGACCTTGTGCCTAATTCTACTATTTGCATCCCAATTTGGGATGTATCTTACATTATGATATTGCCATGCACTGGTGAAGATGGCCTCTTCAAATATTGCCTTTAATCTGGATAGCTTCACATCCTGATCAATCTACCCATTCCTTGGTCTAAGAAACCAACTTTCTCTGTCCTGAGTAGACATTCTTAATCAAATATTATAATATTATAGTTTATATTACTTTACTGATTAAATTCTGTAAATTATGCTGATTCAAATTTAAATATTCCTGGAATTATCTTTGTTAGTATTTGGGCATATGTTAATACTTGTAAAACAATTCAGCTGTTTTACAAGTTATACATGGTCAAGGATAAACCTTGAAGACTAGAAATGGTTTGAGTGTGAACCTTTATTGTGTATTGCCAGTATTCAAGTTTTAAGGCTTACTTGCCTCAGAACAAGCCTTTTTCTTTCCATATTGTATGGTCCATGAGGCCCTGGCCTAGGGCAGTAAGGAGTCTAACACCTGCTGAAAATGGCAAAGTTTTCTATATCTCGAGGACCAAGAATCTAAAACAGAATATGAGCATGTGTAGAACCTATGATTGTTGCCGTGAACTAGAACTTTAAGAATTTGTGTTATGTCATAATATGGTTAGAGTAAACATTCCGTGGAAGACTCTCTTGTTATAATGGTAAGTAAACGTGCCATGAAATGCTAATGCTATGAAAGACTCTTAAATGCTAGGATAAGCTTTCTGTTGATGGTGCTCTTAGAGGGAAGCCTGGCCTGCTATGTACTGAATGGATCTTTCTTATAAGTGTAGCATTCTGCCTATTCCTTTCTGTTGAACATATGTGGGTTCAAGACTCAAATAGCAACCTTGTCAATGAGAGCAACTTTTGTAATGCGACGTCCATTCTCTGTATTCTGATACAATGGTTAAGAACAAGAATGATATATTTGAGATCTTTAACCTTTCCTCCTTTGAAGCCCTGCATGCTATGCTGTGGTTTAAAGTTGAAACTGGTTGCAGATAATGATTTATACTTCTATTTCTCCTGGAAACAACCTTGTTTGATTTTATAAACATATTAATATGACTTTTCCAATTGTTGTTTTTGTAGAGGAATGGCTTATCTTCATAATGAACCTAATGTCATCATCCACAGAGATTTAAAGCCAAGGTTAGTAAGGGTGAGGGCTTGGATTGGTCATACTTGTTGAATGCTTTACATTGTGCATATGGCATATTTTTTCTGTGCACTGCCTTTAAGTTCATCAAGACGTGAATGTGATGCCTGATTATCTAAATCACTTTGTCAATGATTACAGGAATGTTCTACTGGTCAATTCTAATGCAGATCATTTAAAAGTTGGAGATTTTGGACTCAGCAAGCTCATCAGGGTTCAACATGCCCATGATGTGTACAAATTGACTGGAGAGACAGGAAGCTGTGAGTGGTTTCTTTTTCTGTATTTGATGGGATATTATTTATGCATATACTTATTGTTCTCAATCCTTTGATTGAATAAAATTCCAGACAGGTATATGGCTCCAGAAGTCTTTAAGCATCGGAAATACGACAAAAAGGTTGATGTTTTCTCCTTCGGCATGATATTGTACGAGGTGAGTTCAATAACATGATGGTTGAATGGGACTTACAATTCAATATTGTTCCTCAGAATCTTTTAATTTCTGTAGATGATTGAGGGAGAGGCTCCCTTGGCAAATTATGAACCCTATGAAGCAGCTAGATATGTGGCTGAAGGACACAGACCTACAATTAAGTCCAAAGGGTTCGTCCCAGAGTTGAGAGAGTAAGTTAAAACTTATAATGCAATATTCTTTGGACATAAAAATTTCTCTCTTTTTACTGCTTGAGTATTTCATCTTTTTCTGGCTATATTAGTGCGTAAAGTTGGGCAACTAAATCTTTTGGTATAAAGTCTCTGGTTGGATCATATTGCTAGAATTATTTTTTATGTAAAATTGCTGAGGCCTCTGCGAAGTTAACATGCATCTGGGGCGAGGATGAAATGAGTGCAGTTTTCATTTTACTTATTTTTGGTTTCTTTTACCCTTTTTTTTTTTCTTCTGCTGTTTCCACTATAGGGGCCCGTTATCCTTCATGCTAATCTCTAGTAAACCAAATGTTGGCACCAGTTATGTTCTTTATACTTTTGGCCTTTTGGAGTTTTAGGTACTAATCATGAAAATGCTACCACATCTCATGTGTTTTCCTTTTGTCTTACCTTTCTTTTTACTAATCATTTTCCTTTTGGTAGTTTGGGGGTTGAACATGGAAATTGTTAGATTATGTGGATGTCCTTAATTCTTATATAGTTTTAGTCTTTTATATAGTGAACACTAGATGCCTTCCTCCTTCCCCTTCGTCAAGGGACGACGAGTCGATGGTATTATTGCCGTATATTACTTAGTAATTCTACCTTGAAGCTAGTTGTGAGGTTTTCACTTGTGATGAAGTTTATAAATCTTTTGGATGGTGTGGAATTATAACAGGTTAACTGAACAGTGTTGGGCTGCCGATATGAACCAAAGGCCTTCCTTTCTTGAGATTCTCAAGAAACTTGAGAAAATAAAGGACAATCTTCCCGCAGAGCATCATTGGCACTTCTTTTCTGGATGATAAACTTTGAATTATGAGCTTATAATGTGACGACTAGCTAGTTTTCTTGCCAAACTGGTACTGTTGGTTAATCTGGTCAAGTTATCGTGATGAGTCCCTTGTTTGAAGGGTGTTATATCCGTTTATTAGCTTCCATTATTTTTGAACTGATTCATTCGATAGCATGTTAGATAATAGCCAACTCAATGTATTTCAAACTTTATAGGCTTCCAATTTCAAATCTTCATTTTGATTTTTATATGCCCTTGATGGGCTGGGCTTACTTCACTTCTGGTTGTGTATTTGTATTTAATCCAATTTTTAGTTTTCTTCTCTTTATATTGTATCACTTATGTTCTACGCTTTATAGTTGTGCCTACACATGTTCAAATGGGAGAGGCATCATTAAGGGCTCTTAATCGGTCTATTTGTAAAAGGTTTTAATCAATTATGGAATTAATGGGTTAATCTTTCGAATGTTCATGTTTTATTGGGTCTTTAATGAGTTAAATTTGGTCAATATTGAGTCAATTAGTTTTAAAGGTTTTTAAACACTATCAAGTAATTATTGATTTTCACTTATTTGTCAATGGTCTACTGCCAAAGATTGGAAGCGATATATTAAACTATCACTCTATAGATAAAACTATAGTTTTTTTGAACGGCTTGACTCGACTCGACTTGTTTTGTATCTTTTTTGGCCCAATCCGACTTGGCTCATTTTGCATCTTCTTTGGCTCGGCCCGTTTTGTGTATGATTCATCTCGGTCTTGACCTAATCCAATGTATAGATTTGGTTATGCCTGTTGACCTTTTCTTTTATTTTTCTCGTCCACTTTGTGAAT
Source organism: Dysphania ambrosioides (assembly GCA_026401315.1). Classification (NCBI taxonomy): domain Eukaryota; kingdom Viridiplantae; phylum Streptophyta; class Magnoliopsida; order Caryophyllales; family Amaranthaceae; genus Dysphania; species Dysphania ambrosioides. The sequence goes on along the minus strand of CM048660.1, from coordinate 5,350,347 downwards.
GGCTTGTGCCATTTAGGTAGATTTTTTGAGAAAAAAAATAGTTACTAGCTTTAGTTGTTGTGTTCGAAAGTGTTGTTTTTCTGGTTTTACTCTACGGATCTAGGAGTTAATTTTTAAAAAAAAATTTGAAAATAAGATATCACACATTCCTATCTTTGCCATTCAATTTATTGTTACTCGTAGTTTAATTCTTTAGCAATACCCGAATAGAGATAGAAAGAGTGACATGAGTAAAAGGATATCTTTAGAATTCTTGAGAAAATTACAATTGGCATCTTGGATCCTTTATATGAAATGTGATTGTTTAAAGTAAAGTAGTGAAATACTCAACTCAATTGTACAAAACCAAAAACCAAAAATCAATGTAAGGATCATTTATATACTACATTAAGCATCGGAAGGTTGATTAGTCTGATTTCAAATATTATTTATGACATATGACGTTTTAAAATAAAGTTGTTTTTGGGATTTGTTATTCACCGACTCGTTTTTATTGTCCCTATAAAATAACAAACTTACCCTTCCCTTATTACTTCCAGTTTTCCTCTCCCTTCCTGACCCTCCTCTTCCTCTCTTCTCACTCTCCTCCCTCTTTGCCGCCGACCACACCGTTATCCACCACCACATTGTACTCCACCATTGGCGGCTATAAATACTGCTGTGAATTGGAGCTCATCGAAATACACCCCTTGAGTCGTTGTGCCATAGTAAAGAACCATTGAACGAGGTAGGGACAACGTCGGCTAATCGTTGATTAAGTTTTTTTTTTAATTTTCAGGCAAGTAGTGGTGACTGTCTAAAAAGACCGACAAGCCCAAGAGGGCCATTTATATTTTTCGGCCAGACCAAGGGTTGGCCATTAAGTTAAACTGTTCCCTTAGGCTAGCTGGTTTTGTTAGACGACTTGTATTTTTTTTGAAAAAATTGTGTAACTATAATTGCCCTTAATTAGCGTTAATTCAAATAAATTGTTCTCATTTTTTTGTTTTTTATAATTTTCTTAATAGCGTTAATTATTGTCATTTAGGTCTAATTGATAGGAGTTAGTGTCAATTTTTGTAATTTATTGCTAATTGATAAGTGTTAGTTATTTTCATCATTCATGATAGTTAAGACGAATTAGATATAAAATAATAAGTAATAAATAACCTAATAGTAATAAAATTAAGAATAATAAGGAAATAGTAATTAGATATTATTAATAATTTATGATAAAATATCTTAATCTTATTGATAATAGTAGATGTAATATTAGTAATTTTTTATAAAATAATAGTAATAATAATTAATAAATAATTAAGAATAACAATAATTGTAGTTGTAATAGTAGTATTAGATAATTAAGAATTACAATAATTGTAATTATAATATTAGTAATTATATGATAATAATAATAATGATAATAAATAAATTTAAGATTAATCATTTTAGTTATAATAGTCAACATTATAAAATTACTAATTTTAATATTAGTAATTTGAGTATTATTATGGTAATTACAATAAATAATAAGTAATAGATAATCAAAAATAATAATAATAATTGTTTTATTTATAGTATAAGTAGTTAGCTAATATTAATAAATAATTTTAAGATTAATAGTTTTAGTTATAGTGGTCAACATTATAATATTCCTAATTATAATATTGATAATTTGAGTATTAAATATTAAGTTAATAGTATTTACAATAAATAATAAGTAACATATAATTAAGAGTAATAATAATTGTAGTTATAATATTAGTAATTAGATATAATAATTTTAATTATAATAGTCAACATTATAACATTACTAATTTTAATATTGTAATTTGTACATTAGTAATTTGAATATTGGTTATTATAATAAATAAATAAATAAATAACGATGACAGTAAAAATTATAATAAAAATGCGGCATTCAAACTTATGAAGACCATAATGATAATAGTGTTGTATGGATAATTCATTAAAAATATTCTTCATAAGATTTAGAATTATTTTTATGCTATAATTGGATTATTGATATTCTATTAAAAAAAATAATAAAAAAAATGTCAACTATAAATCCAACTTGAGTAATAGAAAAAAATGAAACATATTGATTTATTATTAATAATAATAGGTGTTATTTAAAAGAATAAAGGGTTGCTAGACTGTCCATTCCCAAATTTTTTACCACCAGCGAGTGTTCAGGCAAGAGACACACTCAAGTTAGAGAGACACACTTAGGTCAGAGGGACTAACGTTTTGGTCATAAGGGTAAGGGCGGCACAAGCACAAGCACGAGTTCATTGGTCGTCTAGTGCTACTCAAACGATCGTTTGAGCGTCTACTACAACAGTTAGGGTTTCTCATCCTTTCGACGACGATGTCAAGATGACTCAGACGAGTTCACTTCTGAAGTTGACCACTTCCTAGATGAGGATATGTCTCCTCGTCGTCTATAGGGATGTACTATCATGCCACCTAGATTGAGGGGATAGTTTGCGAGATTAGAGATAAGTGCCAGCATGAGTTCACGTAGTCATAAATGTCGAACTCTTAGACGAGGACTAAAGTATCATCCCACATAGATCATGCCGGGTTGGCCGTTCGATGGTAGCGTTATTCCTAACTATGGGGGTTACATTGCCCGTAGGATTGTGGTTAGAGATGAGAATTGGGTAGTTAAGGGCTATAACATGATAAGGGATTGCGCGATTTTGCGTGGTAGGCGGCATGATCATCTTTATGAGGAGTCAAAGACTGTTGTTGATAATACCGGGCTAGCACCCTTTCCTTGTTGCATGTTCGAGCATATGACATGCCCTTGCTTACAACGTTTGTGGAGCGTTGGTAGCCCAACACAAGCACCTTTCACCTCGAGCATATGACATGCCCTTGCTTACAACGTTTGTGGAGCGTTGGTAGCCCAACACAAGCACCTTTCACCTCCTGTTTGGAGAGATGGTTGTCACACTATGAGTGGCATATTCTACACATACAAAATGACAACCAAATGATTTGTGATACCATGGCCCTGAAGACCCCGAAGACCTGATAGATGTGATGAGAGAGTTTATTGGATTTACTTTGCTAGATTTCTTGACCTACAATTGGTCAAAGGGAGTTGTGCTGATGTCTTATATTACTGACACTTGTCGGGATCAAGATCGAGGGGGTCAAGTATTTTGCTGAGGTCGTTGGTTTTTGTACAAGTTTGAGTCCACATTGTTCATGGACATGAGTGGTCATAGGATGATGCCTTATTATTTGCATAAGCTGAGAGATGGATCTTTGTGTCATCTAGGGAGTTATACTTGAGGTTTTGCGGCACTAGCGGCATAATATTGTCATCTTGTGGAGGCAAGGAGAGCTTATTTGGGTGGCATCTGTAGTTGCTTGATTATGTGCAGGCGTGGGTTTACAAGTACTTCCTCACTTATCGGCCTCACCCACTATACACTAGTCTAGGGTCCACTAGACCTCGTTCTTAGTTGTGGACTCCCTGGAAGGTGCGTTACGTGCGAGCAGGTTGGTACCTATTCGGAGGCTGTTGGATTACATGTAGGTTTCGGAGGTATAATTTTTAAACCTTTGTAATTATTTCATTGGACTATTTACTTGATCTAATTAGTTTATTATCAATTTAGGTGTGTTGGTTGCTTTATTGTCACGATGTTGCACCGGCTGTTCCTAGGACCACATTCACTGGCTAGATTTGATACACCGACATCATCGAGCCGTATATGCCTGATTGGGTCCTATGCTAGTTGGGTTATGTGCAGAATTCCTAGGGACATTAAAGGGAGCAATACATGGGAGTACTGTCATACAAGGATGCAAGGACCCATCTACACCAACACTTATAAATATGATTGTATAGTTCTAAAATTGAACGTTTGAGATTTGGGAACAAGTCTTGCATTACCGGCCTCCATCCAAGGCTTCTATGTACAACAACCTGTGTATCGTTGGGTATGATGCACATCATTGTCGACGCCTTTGTTTAATATATTTGAGTACCCAAAAACTCATTCCCAATGATTTTCCTTACTTTTACCTAGTTGTCTTGCCCTTTAAGGAATATCCGCGTGAATAACTAATGTATAATAAAATCAGTAATTACTAACAATTAATATCAATTAAACAAATAATGCGACATAAGAAAGATCATATCAAACATGTTCACTAACAACATGGAACGCCCACCCCTGGCTGAAACTCGTACTCTGACCCCGCCCAGGTCCACCAAAGTGCTCCCATGAATGCCTTTCACGACCCGTGTTGGGACATCCTCAGTTTAACAACCTTGGCTTGGGTAGAATGTAATCCAAAAATGATTTAGATAGAGTTGATCATGTTTGAAATAAGACACAAGACCAACAACAACATGATTACTAACACTAATCTTGTTCACAAGAGATTGGAAGAACAGCACATCTTGGGCTGAGGAATCTGGATCATCCAAATGACGTGCATAATCTCCTTCATCGATTTCAAGTATTCTAAAAAAAGGATAGACATGCTCCAACTTGAAGAACTGGTAGTTCATTAGCCCATCATGAATCTAACATGCAAATAGTATCCCATAGTAGCATGGCATAAATAACCATATAGCTCATACACTAATAGGGGGCATGACCTCTCAAATGTTGGAAAGGAATATGTTGATATTGCTGGTCATGAGTGTATTTCGATGCCTCGAGTGTTTGATTAATCTCTGTGAGTTGCGCATCTATAGTTATGTTTATTTTGTGCCAAACCATGTCAAATGATCCATTATAATAGGATAACCAACTTTACAATGTGACATGTGTACTCTCTACACCACAGTTCATCGTGTTGCCAAAATGAAGTTTTATGATTGTCCATCGCTTAACAAACTTATGACAGTGAATGAGCCAAGTACCCTCTATGTACTTCATCACATCAGGGTACGAGCACCCCCAAAGTACCCCTCTTGATTGGCAATGCATGATCATACTCAGCTTATTGAATCCTTGCTTCAACGATATCCCTCCACCTACCCTATTTGAACCTCTCATCTATCTTCTTATCTTTGCAAATTTTTCCAACCTTGTGCTCAATATCCATGTTGATTTGCCAAGTATAAAGTAAGTGCATAGAGTAAAAAAAAAACACATCCCAAATAGTATCCATGAGGTCTAACTCCCAATCAATGACAATCGATGTTGGAGATAGATCATTTCCATAAAAGAACTTCATCTTATCAAACACCCACAAATAGCTACCTGCCTTTTCATCATCCAAATATGTGTATGGGATCAAAAAATTCTTGTTGTATAGAGTCACTCTACAGATCTCAAACAAATGCATCTTGTACATGTTTTCCTTGTGAGTACAATCTATGCCTTTGACTCATGGATACATATGCAACAAGTTCACCGAAGTTGGGTGCGCCATAAATGCAAGCGTCACTACATTGGTATTCAAATCAAACTGAATTCTATGAATGAAGTTATTCTCCATGGCGAGATAAGGAAACTGACTCATAAAATCCCTCTACTTGACGTCTCTCATCTCATCTTATCTTTAAAGTTGTTGATATGTTGTCCATTCATATTATCGTCTGAAAATTGGGAGCTCACAACATCCAAAACAAACTTTGGCTTCATTTGAGCAGCAGATAATGTACGTATCAATTTTTTGGCATTGGGACTGAAATCACTCATATGTTAATTACCCTTTGAATACTTAATCATTTCGTGGTTGTGCATGTCGTTCTCATCAAAACTCAAAACTATTAACCACCCTTCTTCAATAAATCCCACCTTGATAAAAAAATTTACATCCGCAAGCCTGATTTTTGTATATCTAGTCATTTAGCTTTCTCTAAATTTCTATTTTCACCCCTATTTCTTTCTCCCTTATTGCATCTTATACATAGTGTTTCTCTTTTATATGATGATTTAACAACTGAAATTTATGTTGAAGGGAGATTTTCTTAGCCCACTTAGTAGCTAATTCCTTTGTTGAAATTATCCCCGAAGTAATAAAATGAGGGGTAATACTTAATACGCTCACCACCAAAATCATCTAAAGGAACATATCAATCAAACGTATTATTGTTAATGATTATAATATAATTAAAAAAATAGAGAGAGTCGTCTAAGAAAAAGGCTAGTGCTAGGAAGAGCCATCTAAAAAACATGATTAGCCCTAGGGCTAACCATTTTTTGAAGACAACTTCGCTAAAAGAAAAACCAAATATTTTTTGACCTAATGTAGGACAATGGTGACTAACGGAGGTTGGTGGTGACGGTGTGTGGTGGTTGTCGGATATTGTGGCAGTGGTGGTGGATTGAGATGAGGAGGAAGGGCGGAGAGAGAAATGATTGAAAATATAAATTAAAGAAGAGGGGATATTTTGATCATTTTATAGAGCAGTTCAAGAAAAAAACAAGGCGGTAGATAACCGCAAATTAGATAATGCACACGGGTGCATGGGAGGTAATGTGCACTTGTCCTACGTGGAAAAGAAATTACATGCAAACCGGAAGAAGTGACATTGGGGAAATGGAAAGGGTGAGCTGTCTAAGGAAGAAAATGGAAGCACGCTCAGAAAAGAAATCAAGGCTCAGTAAACAAGAAATCTGACATAGGGTAATGATTACATAAATTTTCGAATTTGAAACAAAATTTCACTTATTTGAACAAAATTCCACTTATGTATGCAATGTACATACTTTTGGCATGAAATGCACATACTACTAATATACAATGTACATATATTTATCTTAAAATGTATGTTTTAATGCTTATGTGTGCAATGTATATACTACTAATATGCAATGTACATATATTTATCTTAAAATATATGTTGGAAAGCTTATATATGCAATATATATACTTCTGTTGTGAAATGTACGTACTTTTGATATGAAATGTACATATAAAAATAAAAAAATTATACACATGCAATTTTTGGACCAATATGTTCTTTGAAGTTATCTATAATGTACATACCTATGACATGCAATGTACATAATCCTGATATGAAATGTTCATATATAGATAAAAAAAAATGTACACATATACATAGAAATAAAAAATGTACATATGTAATTTTTGGACTAATAAACTTATATTCTATGAAGTTATCTATAATTACATACTTATAATATGCAATGTACATACTCTTAATATAAAATGTACATATATAGATTAAAAAATATGCACATGTACGTTGGAATATAATTCAAATTTAAGAGAAGGAGAAGATAATTTGTTTTCAAAAAAGTTCTGATATGACGAATGATTGTCTGTGGAAGGCTAGTACTAGGGTCTTAATAACTTCTCTTCCTCATAATAATAGGCTGGTGATTACAGTGTGAGAGGACAATTCAGTTCCCAACTGACAGTAAAGTGGGGACCTAGCATTTGGTTTCGTGTTGTAATCGATATTTATTCTCTATATTTTCCATGCAAGTAATATACATTTCCAATTGCGTTTCATTCTTTGAATCTTCCGTTTTGAAACGAGTATACCATACTCATGGTACACCCGGACACACTATCCACTCATTGATAGATAAGACTCAAATTGTTTTTCCTAAACAAAATTGGTTTGTAATTTTAGCAATACAATAGTGGTCTCGTTCTTTGGAACACAAAGTATAGATGCTTAAAGAAAGTCAAATCATCTGAATCTATTAACCAACTAATGGCTCAAAAATTGGATGTCCCCACTCCCCAACTTTCTTTAATACTTGAGTCAATTGAATTAAAGACATTCAAAAATACTCCAATAGGCTTTTTGACACAGTTTCTAAGAATACTTGAACAAAAGCAATAAAGTCATCCAAGTTTTGATAACTTCACGTGTTTCTAAATCCGTATTATAACTGTCATTTTCACAAAATTGTTCAAGGGACATAATTAAAAGTAGATGACTATTTGAAAGAAAACTAGTTAAAAAATATTGTAGTATCACCTGGAAAAACTGGAAATAACTAATCTAAAGTAGCTTTTTCCTCTCAAAAAAGGTCTTCAAATGCCACACTTGCATGCCGGCCACAGATAGGCAAACAAGGACCGAGAGGAAACTCAACCAATACATTCTGGAGTTAGTTGATCGGTTCAACGCTTGCATCTCTTCCTCCCTGTGGACAAAAGCATTACCTTGTTAACAAAATAATACATCATTGAATGCTAAAGAAGATTTAGCCACCTTTAATTACCATCATTTTAACTAAAATTAATGTCTCAGAAGAAATCTCACCTATCACGAAGGTAAAACATTTCCTCATGAATGGAAGTAACGGTATCCATAAGCTTCTTTAATTCTAATTCCATGACCTGGTAAGACATATTTAGGCACAATCACTTACACCATATAAGATAAATATGATAAAAGTGTACAAGATAACTACATTATCGTTAAAAAAACACCCATTCCATGTCCACTAGATTTGGGCCAAGGGACAATGAGAATCAATCAATTATACAACCATTTCTATTCACTTTGTTCCCTTCATGACATCATTCTTTTCTTTTTTACATCATTTAGTACCCCCACCATATGAAACCTAATTATACTCAGCTTTTAATTAATCTCACCCTTTATCTCTCCTCCAAAAACTAAAGGTAATGCACGACTAAGTTCTCTATAATACACAAAATGAAAGTAATACAACAACTTATTCCCAAAATCATGGTTGGATTCAAAAACCAAGAGTCAATCCCATGTGGTTTTCCAAAAACTAAAGGTGTTACACGAACGAAAGTAATACAACAATAGCTTATTCCCAAAATCATGGTTGATTCCATGAATCAAGATTATATCTCAAGTGATCATCCACAAACTAAAGGCATTAAACAAAATGAAGGTAATACAGCTCAAAAATAGAAAACATCAACACTATTTCAACAATATAGCACAATGCGGGTAATTTAATTCTAAGACATGCAACCCCTAAATACAAATACAGAAACTCTCAACACATAAATAGTTCAGTAGTTGACGTGATTCTGTTTAAAAAGAAACACATAGCATTTTCTATCTACTTCCATGGAACAATATCTCAAGCTCCTAAAGCAACTTATAAGGTGTAATGAACTGAAAATAGGGGGAAGGATACTTTAGGTAAAGTAAATAAGTTAGTTAGGATTAGCTTAGGGAGGTAGCTAAGGCATTTAGGCATCTAGGAGAGGTTAAATAAAGGAAATCAGAGGAATGAAGTGTATGCTGAATGATGATAATGTTAAGTGAATTAATTTAGACTTTGGGAGAGCACTTGGCCTCTCAAAGGCTCAGCCTATATTTTCAGTTTATCAATCAATTAGTTCATCTTCTTCTTTGCATCTCTTCCACTAAATTTCTACACTCAATTATTAATTTACTACACAAGGTTACCTTTCCCTAAATTTCATTCTTACATGAATCAATTTCTCTTCCTCAATTCTTTAAGGAACCACTTTCATAATTTCCTCCACTTCACTAAGATAACTTCCCAAATAAACTATTTGATGTCATATCATTTTCTTACAAATCAAGAAATACAATCGTTAAAATATCTCTTCAAAATAAAGTAATAATCATCAAACACGGTCATATTGAAAAAGCCCTCTCTTAAAACCAGTGTGTTTTACATTTTTTATGTCAAAGATACTCTTGTTGCTACTTCATTTAAAATGCAAAGATTTGTCAGTTATAATGTATTTGTCACCCTGAATTCATTATGTCCAAATCAATCTGATTCATCTCCATTATTTCGTTGTCGAGTATATGAGAATACTAACCACATCATATGTGATTTATTTCATTTCAATTGGTCTAATCTTGCAACTGCTGCTCTTAGTGTTCAGCAATTACTACTTACAACATATGTTCTACTAATTTTAAGATGTGTACTAGTCTAACATGCATCAAGTCACAATCCAAATTAGTTCAATTCTATCCATCTTGTTTTAAGGAGTCAAAAAACACATAAACTGTATTGCAATATATGATGGGTTTGAGGTAAGTGTAATGTACTCAAATCACAAACTATATTGAAACTAGTTTTTACTAAATCACATAACAAACCAGTCAACCACAAGTTACCTATGAAAGTCTATGTTTTAATAAGCAATCGAACTAGTTGGTAATTTTATTTTCTTACAAACAATAAAAATTAAGGTGAAAAGGCATCCGATAAATTATGTAAAGAAGCACACTACTAATATATAGGAAAAATTGAAAAGAAAAATACAACAAAGGACAACCTTAACTTTATTTCTTAAAAATACAACCTTTATGGATCATTGTATTTTTAAAGAGCTAAATGACCCGTTGAAGTGGTTGGTTAACATGAAATCCTTGTAAAAAGGAGACATGGGGGAGTACAAAAGCACTTAGGTTGGGTTCTCAAGCTTAAATTTTGTTGCCAAGTCCCTCCTCACTTTCTCAATTCTCTCTCCAATTCCCTTCAATTTCCCTGGTTTCTACACTTCAACGCACCTCCTTCTCGTACACTCCTTTCTCGTAGCGTGGCTACCCTTGATTTCATTCTCCTCAATTGGTGTCACTCATCGATTCTTTCTTTCTCCTTCATTTCTCCTTGATTTCAGGTATGATTTCCCTAATTCACTCAATTTCTACTGATTTTATGCATATTGGGATGAGGGTTTTTGTTATTTGGGCCAAATTTCGATAATTAATAGACATTTGTGCAAAAAAATAGCTACTTAATGAGTTTCAGGTAGTTTTGAATTAGGTAAAATGGTGGTGCTTTCTTTGAGAGTTTTTTTTCTGATTTGTGTTACTTAACTTGGATTTCATGCTGTTTTACAAGCTCATATTGCAGACTTGCATAGTTTGTTTAATTTGAGCAGCTTGTATGCTTGACCTTCGCACACTTATCGGCAATAAGGACAACCATGGTACGGTATTGCATCCCATGCTAGTGTGAACCAAATATTCAAAGCCACGCTCAAACAATAATTTCCGATGAGAATAGTTACAAGTACAAGAGGAAGAATAAGAGGACTTTCAATTTGCAGGCAGCCATATCCAGCAAGAATTATTGCGGGAAAACGATGGTTTTGGCTTTGAACAGAAGTTAAAATACTGGGATTCTTATTTTAACCGGCCGTCAAAGGTTGTATTTTTCGTTTGAATTTTTCCTAAATCAAGCACTACATCATATAAATTAGAGTCCCTAGCCCCATGCCAATTACTCAGTGCTAAAACTAGAGCGCAAATTAAGCCTCTTAAATCGTCAATTCATCATCCTTTCATAGTCAAATCATCACCATTCCGCTGTACATAATAATAACTCACTAACCACAAACAAAACTGCAACACGAATGGGTAAGAAATCCTCAAAACGTAAATTAAGCATCAAACACAGGACTTTTTTCATAAAATTTCGAAACGCAACGATAATTACCTCAACGGACCCCTTTTTGGCAACGCTACCCCAATCCTTAGCAGCAACACCAGTCTTCCAATCAAAATCAACAGTGACCGTAACAGGCGGATTATGCTCCGGCGTCCAGAAACACGCCATGTAATCCCCAGTCTCCGCAGCCGTAAACGCAAACTGCCCCGTCTCCACAACATCTGCAGTGTGATAATTATTCCCGTACGCCGACGTCACCTACACACCCAATCCAAATCCAAAAAATCAGAAGAAAAAAATAAAAATTAAAAAACAGAAACAGATTATCCGAATTACCGTACCCGAGCGGTGACTTTGTGAGTATCGGGAAGTGGGTAGCCTTCGTTAGGGTTAACGATGTGGTACTTTCCAACGGTCATGGAATTGCTCTTGATATCTTCAGATATACACTTGGTGTGGCCGGATTGTAGATCGAATCTCAACGATTGGGAAACATTGAGTAAAAACCCTAGAACCACGAATATTTGGAGTGATTTCCGATCAAATACTCGGATCATCTTCGCTTTTCAGGTTCCTCTCTCTAGATTGCAGGAGATCGTGACTCGTGAAGACTGCGTTTATGTCGCAGACGATTTAGAGAGAAGCAATGTATTGGAATTAAAATTTGTGCTGTAAACGAGGAGATGTGATTGGAGATGTGTGGAGTGCTTCATTACGTGGCGGTTTTTCATTGGAAGGAGCACGTTTCTTTTTTGGTGGAGGACTGGAGGTGGTTGTATTTGGAGTTGATTTTAGAGTCCTAGAAATTGGAAATGGATGAATGATATACGAGAAGAATATAATTAATTTTAGAAAGTTGTTTAATTAAGTATAGGAAGGAATTTTAACTGTTTGGTTTAATACGAGAATAAGATTTAGTTTCTTATATATTGTTTGGTTCATATATGAATAATTGTGTAATCTTGATATTAACAATAAAAATATTTTTATTTTTATATATTGACAACATTAAATTAGGAGTGTCATTCCGAGTCCGTGGGTCGGTTCTAGGTTGACCCATCGCGGGTCGCTTCTTATAGATTCAAGTTAAATCGATTCAATTTGGCCTTTAGGGTTGGATCAGGTCAAATAAGTTATTTTCTTACTTGGGTTCTAGTCAAGTCGTATTCGTTTGGGTCAATGTGAGTTCAGTTCAATCTGGGTCGGTTCCTAAACTAGTTATAGCGGGTTTTGAATTAAGTTAATTATGGTAGTGGCCCACCTTGAGTTTGGCTAAAATCTAAGTTATGCTATATCTTGACTACATTGCGTCATTAATAACATGTTATTATCGATTTATAACTCAGTCTAAGGGTTGATATAAGTTAGGTCATATCAGTTGTCGAGTTCGATCAATTCTGGGTTGTCTTCGGGTTAGGTCTGTAATGGGTCGGGTCTGTAATGGGTCAGACATATATCAGGTTCAGGGCTTAAAATATCGAGTCAAATCGGTTTCAGAATGATTTCGGGTCGAGTTGGGTCGGTTTACAAGTCTCGCTTTTCGGGTTATAATCAAGTGGTATCGAAGTCGGTTTTGGATATTTGATTGGGTCGGGTCAGATTTTGACGGCTCTAATTAAAATAACTATAATAATAAATATTATAAAAAATAATAACATTAATAATAATAATTTATAAGTATAATATTAATAATAATAGTAATCAATTTAATAAATAGAATTAAAATGATAATACATTATTAATAATTATTATTCTTATTGTTATTCTAAGTATTATAATAAAAAGGCATCCAAAAGTTGGAGCAAGGTGGCGGGATTTGATTGAACGGGGTGAATACTAACTAAAACCTAAGAAATCAAAAAGTGAATTTTAGAAGTGTTTGAAACCCCAAAGGTTTTGAACCCATTCCTTTTTTCCAAACCAAACAACTTTTAGTCGGGAGTGGGTTTTAATCTTCATTCCATTTCAGTTTTTGTATAACAAATTGTTCCTTAGTGTGTTCGAATTTTTGAGTTGTGTGTTAGCCCTATTAGGTATTTAGTTTCTATTCATTTTTTTGGTACCGTACTGTGTATTCACGATTGCTAAACTCAGCTTTAGTTTGTTTACTTAATTGAACCTCCTTATATGATTATATCTAATTTATCTAATACTTTCTCCGTTCTTTTTTCTTCTTATTTGAAATTTAGGAAGAAATCAATATAATATTAAATATCATTAAGATTCCATACAAATAATTTAAATTAATATGAAAATAAGATCAACTTCTATTTAAAAATGAAGCAAGTGAGTTAAGTATTAAATAAGTAGTGAAATTTCTAAAGTTTATGACATTAAAGAATAAAAAAAGCAATCATTGGACTACATATCACATGAATAGTAATCTATGCCAAACTTTTCCACTCAATTACAATATTAGACCAAAATAAAATGATTTCGAATGAGAATAACATTTTTTGAAATTTAATACCTTTACTAATATTTTTGAGCGATTGTTAATTGCAAATTCTCATCCCTATAAAGCATTCTAATTTTGGACCATAAATAGTGAACATCAAAGTCATGGACTTTTCAGGGTTACAGATTCATGCATACGAGTGAAATTAAAGAAATGAAGTACAAAAGTAAAGTAGGATTATTAAAATTGGAGAAGGAAATTGAGTTAAATTTATAGTTAGCACCAAAAGAAAGGGGAATATAATAGGACGAGGAATATTTCTTTGTTTCATTATTGTTCTACACTGCTTATATTGTTACATAATTTGAGTTAAAAGATAAAGGACCCTTTATTAAAGAGGATCTGCTAAAGATGAGGAAGTTAGATGAAGCAAAGATGTAGACAAAGAAATAAAGAGAGAGAGAGGGAGAGAGTGGATATGAAAATAACATGTAGAGAATATAGAACGATAGAGGGCTACCAAACTTTGTTTGAAGGTATATGTAGTGTCTCCTCAGTTAATTTAAGTTTTTTTTTTCCTTTATCAAGATGGTCACTAGTGACTAAAGTAGTCAATGTGTATATAGCAAATAGCCATCCTATTAATATGGAGTAGTTTCATTCATGTTCTTAATGTAGATTATTTTAATAATTTTTCCATTTATATTTCAACTAATGAGTTATGATGTGTAATTGATAATTTGATATAGTCATCGGTCATAAAATTCGATTTTGCAACATATTTTATAAAGTTCAATATAGAATTATGATGTAATTTTAACCTTTAAATATTCATCTTTTAAGTGATTGATTTAAGAGTTTGGAAATGGGTTTTGGTTCAAGGCAGTACCATTTACTTCACAAAACACATGACCTGGCATAGACGCTAGCATTGTGATGTGGAAAGCTGGTGAAACTTAAAGGATACACATCCTTTAAGTTGAAAATAGGCAAACAACCTGATTTCCTAACTCTAAGGCTATCACTTAACATAAAAAGCAACCACAAGGAAAGATCAACTTAGAAAAAACTTTCGTTTTATTTCAACACAACACACCTGGAATTCACAGCCTAAAGGGCCTATTTATACAAGTGTTTATACCTAATACTCCTACTTATACTCTACTTAGAACTCTTAGAAGACTAAAACGACTTTGGATAGGATTAGAATAGCTTTTGATCTAATCTATCCTAACCTTATCCTAACTCTAACTAACTTCATATTATTGTTCCTAAAAATCGGAAACTCTATCTTTTGTTCTAATGATTTTCGGATCTAACTAAAAAGTTCCTAAAAATCCAAAAATCCTAAGAAACCTAATCTAACTAATTTCAGACTTATTTAACCATCCTAAGAACCAATTTTAATCCATAATTTTGGTCCTTTATATTTTATTTAACCTACCTAAAACAACTTAAAACCAATTTTGGCCCAATACAAATTGGAACCCATAAAATTAGGCCCAAAACCCTAATGCTTAAAACATGAAAAACCCTTTCAAGTGAAAGGTAAAAACATATAAGCAAAATCTAGACTCAAAATAATAAAAATCTCTAATTTGTGTCTTCGAATATTCAAATCATGCAACACACCAAACATGAGTTTCCAAGCTCAAATCCTTGTATTTCCAAGCAAATTGGATCCTTTCAGCTTAGATAAGTTCGTCCACTCCTAGTTACCTTCTTGAGTCCCTTTGTATGCTTCAATCCTTGATCCTCGTCATCCCCTCCCTCTTGAAAAGAATTTTTCCTCAAATTCTCGTCATCCAGGTACGGTGCAAATATCGCCCACATTGAAGGTAACACTAACACCTCCAAATGAGCTTGGTAACTCAAGGACATAAGCATTATCATTAAGACGTCGAAAGACTTTAAATGGATCTTCTTCCCTTAGCCTGAGCTTCTTATTTCTCTAATTAGGAAACCGTTCTTTTTGTAAATACAACCAAACAAAATCCCCTTCATGGAAAAGAGTTGGTTTCCTACCCTTGATCGAATTCGCCTTGTACCTTGCATTCATCTTCTCAATCAAAGGTTTCACTTTTTCACAATTAGTCCTGAATGCCATTTGTCTTTCCTTAACATCGAAACAAACTAAGTCTTCTTTAGGAAGATCTACCAATTCCACAGGAACATAAGGGTTAACCCTATAAACGACCTCAAAAGGTGAGTACTTCATTGTGGTCGAGGGGGTTCTATTGTAAGCGAACTCAGCATGAGCCAGCTTTATATCCATGTCTTTGGTAATTTTATTTACGATGCTATGCAATAAACTACCCAAAGTTCTATTAGTCACCTCCATTTTCCAATTAGTTTGAGGGTGGTATTAGGTACTAAATAGAAGCTTAGTTCCCACATACTTCCACAATGTCTTCCAAAAGTGACTTAAAAATCTCGTATATTGATTAGAAACTATGCTTTTAGGAATGCCATAAAGCCTAACAATCTCCCTGAAGTATCACTAGTAGAAAATCATTTAATTGCTTCGATACAAATGTTATGGTTATATACAATTTGAAGCACTTAATACCAAGTGCTACAGTTTTTAAATAACTGCAACACTTGAAACCACAAATGTTGCGTGTATTTGAAAAATCGTAGCAGTTGGTACTAATACTGGTAACAAAAAAGATGGATATAATAATCATGCTAAAAATAAAATCTAATTTATCAAACCAAACAACCACACAAATACATAAAATATTAAAAATAACAAAAAGAAAATTATACTTCTTAGATGAAGTACTGGAGATTAGAATTCTTAGAAGAAAACCGGATACTTGACGATGATATCAAAATAGATTAGACAACTTAGCAAAATGAATGGATGATTGACTAACTGACTACTTTCTAAAATTAATTACAAACCGAGATCAAAAATATGCATCCATGATGATATCAATTCAATATATCATAGTTTCATAAATTACACCAGAATTCCAAAATCATTCTTCACCGACCACACATATATACATGAAAATTCACTAATTCAATTCTACAAAATAGATTATAGAATACAGAGAAAGAGATAGAACCGTGAAACACTCCTGTTTAAAGCAGTCACTTCAATTCACCAAAATAAATTTAATCAAAAGCCTTGATCTTTAGCAAAACCCTTGATAATTTGATTTAACAAACACCAAAAATTATCCCAAAAAAATCATAAAAAACTGGAAGAATGCCACAAAATTTCTGTGGAGTAAATATACAAAGATCGAAAATGGCCAAAAAACTGAAGAAATGTGAAGAAAATATCCTAAGGAGATGAGACGAAGACAGTTGGAAATGTAGGAGAAAGATAGGAGTACACGTAGAAATGTAAGTTTGTAAAGTTAAGTTTGGGAAATAAAAATATAGGGAAGAAAAAGCTTGCTATGTGGCTGACATCTTATATTATAATTATAAAAGATGCATGTACTGGGAAGTTCTGTTGCACGATACGCAACACATTACCAAGGCTATTGCTCTCACTGAGAAAAAGATGGATATGACTTTAGGCAAATTTGACCGTTCTTTTGTAAATGTTGTATCTTGGAGAAAATTTCTCGAGGTATATTTATAAATATGGTGTACTTCTTGAGCAGATGATATCATCAAAATGTCAAAAACTAATGTTGGCAAGAACCAGAGTACTTTGGTATGAAGTCTTTGCAAATCTTTACAAGAATCGTAAACCACTGAAAGAAAGCTTTTATGTGGGTGTAAATTGATAGCTACATATATTCTAAATTAAAAATTAAAAAAAATATTCATTGAATCCTCTCATTTATCACTTTTAAGTACAACTTAATAGATTTCAGTTTCACATTAGTACGACCCTAACATCAAGGTCGGAATACAATTACTTTTAAGTAATGAATTTTTTTTGTCGGCCATTAATTTCTAAACTATGTGAAAGTTCTTAATGTTATTTTATGATTTTTGTTCTCATGACTCATTGTTATAATTATCCCTGTTTTCCTAGAAAATGATTTTATCTTTTTTAAAAAAATAAAATGGTCTTATTATTTTTTTATTTATGTAAACAGTTTTAAATTTTCTTTAAAAGTTCTTATTTTGTATTATTGTTCTCATGAAAAATGAAATACCTTTTTGGTTCATTTTTCATCAATGATTTTCACATCAAAAGTACTCAGTTAATATAAATCATAAACACCTAAAAAAATAAACAAGACTGCAAAACTACATACATTCGAAAAAGGCAAAAAAATAACATTAATAGATCATTTATATTAGTCCAAAACACAATCAGAGGCAAACCATGTGAAGTGAACAATTATTTACTCCAAAATATTAACTGAAAAACACAAGAATCAAACTTTAAGAGAATGTGGATAAACCAATCGCACATCATATTCAAAGTAGAAATTTGTTAAGCATATCACTTTCCTGCTTTCCTCGAAAGTTTGTTTCATTAGAGTGCAATAAATTAAGAACGAATCTCATGTTAGGCTTGAGCGAAGGGCTAGAGCAAAAAGGGCTAAAAATATAAAATAAAAGAATTAAATTTTTTATTTCACTCTAATTATAAGACTGAGCGATTAGGAGGAGTTATATTTGCTGTAAATAATATAGTTGGGTGTGAAATACTTGGGATTTTTCCTTCAAATTTTGAGAAGATAGAGAGGGAGTGGTTGCTTTCTAAAGGAGTATGATAACAGACATAAGGAGTAGATGTATACTTAGAGTGAATAGAGTGAATAGTGGGTGTGTGTATGATATAGAAGATAGGAAAATGTGATGGGTTTGAGTAATAATGAGCATGCTTGGGATGTCAGTCTCTTTGTGGCTTTAGTATTCATAATTAAAATAGGAGAGTAGTAGTGTATTAGGAGCCTTGCAAATATTGTTGACGGTGTTGTAGGGTGTACCAAGTAATTGAAGGGGCGATTTGATGAAAATAGTAGCTTAAAAGCAAACTGCTATGGTTTTAACACATTATCATGGAGCATTGAGGAATATTGACAATATTTCTTTCTTTAACAAAATTGAGTGGTACTTAAGGTCCTCAGTATGGGAAGTAGAATGATAACACGATATTGTTCATCGTTTTAATGCCTTAATTGATCCTATTTTATCAATTCTCTTCCATATTTTCCTCCTTTATGGGTTTTTACTTCATATATTTCGATATTGTCTCCTCGTGTATACTTTGCTTTGTTTTGTAGGTTTTTCACATAATAAGAGCTCTCATAATTTTGTAAAGTCAATCACTCGACTCATGTTTGGAGCTTACGTGTCGTTTAGTAGCCTTGCTTTGGGATTTTTGAAGATCTATTGCAACGTGGTTTTGGCTAGTCATTGATCCACCCATGTAAGGTGCGACAAGTGAAGTTTAGCAAGCAAAGAGTGATTTTCTACAGCTCACACTGTAGCATGATTGCGACCTACTTGAGAGGATTATGTTTAAAGCCCGAAACATAGTCATTAGGTACTAGCTAGGTTTTTAGTAGTTGGTTGGCTTTACACTTCTTTTGGCCAGTAGAAATTCCCATGCCACTTTCCTATACTTGGGGGAGTTTTTAGTTTTCATATTTTGAGCTTTTGGTTTTTAGGTTTTGTTCTTAGTTTTCTCTTTGGGAACTATTGAAGAAAAGATTTGGTGTTCACAATTCCATTGATATTTTCAACCGATCTAATTCAAGAGTTGTTTTCTCTTCTCTAATCTCTTATTATTATTGTTATTATGTCTTCTCTTATTCATTGTTTTGTTAATTTAATTATCATGTTTAAGTAGTTTCATAATCTAGGGTTAGGTTGAACCCTAATATGATTTGATATATGAATTTATCCCAAATCCTAATTTATTTATATTATATGTTCTTGCTTGTTGAATTGTGCTATTTTATCAATATTAGGTTAGACGTAATTTGGTATTGATTTGAACCTAATATCTATTTGTCAACAACAATTGAATTTAGATGGTTATGATTAATTCGATATGGACATGAAATTCTCCATTAAAATAGGTAGAACCGATTGTTAGGAAGTTAGGGTAATGTCTCTAATATGCATGATTCCATGAAGTTAGGAAAGCCAATAACTTGATCGAAAGAAGCTATTGATATTGTAAAGGGCACATCTTTCTTTTTGACCATTATATTATGATTATTTGGGGGTAGGGATTTATTTTATGTTAATTCATATTAGCTGAAATATCTAGTCCTAGATGTCTCTAGTTCGTATTTTTATTAGTTAGTAATAGTATAATCACTCTTTCCTCTTACTCATGTCGTTTTATCAGTGTTAAAGTTGATTAGTTTGACCGTTGTTTTTCTGTGGGATCGACACTGACTTACCCTGGCCTACTATATAGTTATGAGGATTAATTAGGTTTTTAATTTTGTTAGGTGCGTGATACGCCTATCATTGAGCAGCGTGCCAACTCACCCAAGTAACAAAGCTAGGGAGGGATTTTAAATTAAAGTATATTATTCTAATTTTATAAAATTGTGGGTTCATTCTAATTATTTTTGTCACTTATTTGAGCATAAATTATAGAGTAATATTAAAAGAGAGTATAGGATTTAAGATGAGTTTTAATGGGTGTTTGATGAGGTATCGATTCGATAATTGAGGATTTTAAGGGTGCATTTTAATCGAATGAACGAGGGAAAAGTGTATGCAACCTTAATTTAAATTAGTAGTTACTGAATAATTACCGCAATTTTCAGCGTATAACTAAAATCATTAATGGTAAATTGCTAACCCTATACGATTACATGACCTAAAAATGAATATATATTCACACAGTATTTCATTTTAAAATAAGATATAGGCGGTTTTATGCAAATGTGTATCATATATATTCATTTACTGTTGGTGTATAAATTAAAGTCAATAATTAAAAAATAAATATGTATTGTGTTACACTAAACACACCCTAATACTAAACAGTAACTCTTCACAATCTACCAGTCTAGCATTACAGGTCTCAAGCGTAGGGGCATAACTTCTAGGAAGGCATTCCCAAAGTCAGACCTAGAGGTTAAAGCCAACACAAGTAAATGAGAAAACAAACCAAACTACATGTCTACATAACCCTACACAAAGAACCCATAACAAGGACTTAAACTAAGACATCATGTGCAGATATTTTCAATATTAGTGTACATAAATTACTTGCGTTTATGTGGCTTTCTCTACATTAAAACAAAATGTTGTATACGTTTATAGAATTGACCAAGTATGCAGAGATATTTTTTTTGGGTAAATAATTAATTATCCAGAGATGTTATTGAGCACCTGAGTAGTAACAAAAATGGAATATTATTTGAGGTTTGTACTAAATTTAACAAATTGAATCTGAGTTACTATATTATATAAATGTTTTTATTACTAACATAAATAGACTTTTCTAATTTATACCCAACATAAATTATATCAGGATATTAAAATATCAGATATAGATATTGATATATCAGATATAGGTATTGTCATATCAAATATAGATATTATTATATCAGATATAAAATTACAAAATTTATAAAAAAAACTTATATCAGATATAGACGTTATGATATCAAATATAGAAATAAAATTATAAAATTACTCCTTGATATATTTATATCAAATATAAATTAGGAATTTTTGCTAACATAAATAAGGTACAGATTTTCAACAACTTTGTCGGGTCTTGATCAACCTGAAGTTATGAGGCGTGACAAATAGAACATGAAAATATTATTAGGTACATGATTGAGATGTAGGCTCAACAAAGTAGAGATAAGATACCAATAATTAAGCAAAGGCTATTAACCCTATGTCCTTATATAGGATAGACCTCAATAACAGACCTCGACCCTAATATTGAAAAAACCTTAAAGTCATCACTAAAGCCAGCATTTATGAATAAATGTTTCCATTGTTCTTCAGTTCTTTCTCTTCCTCCCAAGAGGTTTAGCATATGCACATCAGCGAGAAGTTGATTCTTATGAAATTTATTGATATTGTCACTTGAGATCCCGGCTACCGTATCTATGATCAACAACTTGCCTCCTTTGTCTTTTCCTGGAATTGCTTCTTTACATCTCTTAAGTATCTTTATGCAGTTATCATCACTCCAGTTATGAAATATCCACTGCAAAGAAAAATAATCGCTTGTAAAGGGAAGAAAAAGTTGCATGGACTACGCTACTAGTAAATAACATATACTCATTTGTCCTTAATTTTTTGCCTTATTTAATTTTTTACAATATTCATGACATTACTTAAAACATTTGTATTTTCAAATTTATAAGACAAAAAATTATAAAAATTTTATTTTTTATAAAAATGTACATTAAAATGCATTTAATAAGATACCACTTGAATAGTTGAATATATTATTTTTTTAATATGATAAGAATTTATAGTCAAACTTTTCAAAATTTGACTCTATAAATAAAATTAGAGCAAAAATACAACGATGGAGATAATACTTTATACTATCTTTATTTTGTCTTTAAAGGTACTAGTTTGAAGACATTAGTACTCTGAGTGGGATGAACTTATGGATATATTACTTGCCACTTGAAAGAATCCTTCCTCCTTACCTTTAAGTAATCAGAATGGTGCAAGGATAACAAAAGTAAAAACACAAATTAGTGATTTGTTATAGTCACCGAATTAAGTTGGCATCCATCATTTTCATTTGTACTCATGAAAAAAGGACCACTAAATAGAGACAAAAGATAAAAGTAATCGACTTTAAACGTAGGGTATATATGTTAGTGAACACTAATATGAATCTCACCAAATAAACGTGTAAGTACATACCCCTTATCAATCAAGCAGTACAAGTATTTTAAATCTGAATCATGAAAACGGAATAAGATAAATCACATGACATCTAAATGAAATTATATCAAACTTTAAAACGTGAAAACTCTCAACCATATCTCCAGTGGAGTAATCTTGAATTAAGTTTTCCCAACACATCGCATCAGAAGATCAATGAGAGCATGAGTGGAATATTATAATAAAACTTTACTTTTCTGCACTCTCTCTCAAAAAAAAAAAAAAAAAACTTTTTATTAGCTCTGTACATAAAGTTTAAGGACAATGGTGGGGTTTGTTAAATATTGATAAACAAAAAAGTGAGATAATAACATAATATTATTATTATTGTTGTTGTTGGAGAGAAAAACAATGTAAAAGATAAATTGAAGAATTGTGGAATAATACCGGGCTTTTCTAATTTTATATCCGATATAAATTATATTAGGTTTAGAGATTTTAAATACAGATATTGTTATCTTATATATAGATATTATTATATCAAATATAGATATTATTATATTATATTATATTATATTATATATAGAAATATAAAATGTATAAAATACATAAAATTATATAAAAAAACTCATATAGGTGTACATATTATGATTTCGCATATAAAAATAAAATTATGAAAATGTCCTTAATATATTTATATGAATTCGTAAAATGTAAACGAAAGTTTTCCATGGACAAACAAAACATGAAAAATTATTATAATTGTAGGCTCTCCAACTAAATATAGTTGAATAAGTCTATTCTACTTCCTACATGACATAAATTATATTAAAATGTTAAAATAAAAATATTATATCAAATATAAATTAGAAAATTCTCTAATTTACTAATTAGTTTAGAGAGTAGATGTCACCTTGAGTAAGAGGACATGAGCACAGGGAATAGCTTCAAACATGTCACCTGCGACATATGTCAAGTTCCCTCTTCCATTTCCCTGTAACCCATCGACTACATGTGGTAGATCAAATACAGTACATTTCACCTCAGGATAGGCCTCGGCAATGGCCTTAGTCATAAAACCCTCACCTCCACCAACATCGACTAGAGATTCGACGCCTTGGATTAAGCCTCTGAACTCATCATGAATGAGTAGCACTGAGGAGGTCAGCCGAGAATCGCTTGTCATGGCTTGGTAAAATAGCTCATTGAATGTGGGATCAGTAGGCGCACTTTCATATATAGGCCTGCCGTGAGCAATATGGAAAGGAGACTCACAAGACTCGTTATGACTTCGAAACCAGCGGGCAAAATGATGTGATGCCTCAACCATAAGCGGATCCGTCCCCGTTAGAATTAAGGGTGTTTGGGTGAATGGATGATCTTTCAGTAGAAGTTGAGAGTTTAGGGTCAGATCAAACAGTTCTTCTCCATTGACTGAACTTTTGGTGAAGAATTTGGAGTGAACAAGAAGGCGCATCACTTGATGTAGGGATGGAGCTTTGCTTGGAAGAATAGAAAGAGAATTAGTTAGCTCTTCAATAGTCATAGGCTTCCCATTGTTATGTATGGCATCCGAGATGCCGAGTTGAACTGCACACTTTAGGGCCATGGATTTTAAGTAAGCTATAATGTGGTTGTATATATGAGTTACTGCATCTAACAACTCTTTTGCTTGTTCATTTGTAATAGTGTTTAGCTCCATCTTCCTCACTCTATCCATCCTACTCCATAAGATATCTATATATATAAAAGAAATGAACTTCCAATGGGAGCCACAACCACATAATCCCTTTATTTTATAGAATTCTTCCTATTTATATTTTACACTATTTGTGATGTATATTTTTTAACCCTTAATGTCTCTAATCTGTATTAAAAAAGATTATAAAAATTAGGAACTCACAATGCTGAAAGTTTCAAACATCGTGGAATTGCATTGAAAGCTAATGAAGAATCAGATTTGGGTTCTGATGATGATGAGGAAGCCTTGCTTGTATGGAGATTCAGGAGAATGTACAAGAATATCAAACCTAGTGACCGAAAGAATCAAAACTTTGGAAAAAGGAACCAGATTTCCAAACATGAATTGGTTTATCACAACTGTAACAATCTGAATCACTTCATCAAGGAGTGTCCTAAGTAGAAAAAAGAAAAAAAAGGAAGAGTTAAAGGAAAGGAAAAAGTCTAAGAAAAGCTTAACAAGAACTCAAACTCAAAATCGAATGCTAGAAAAGCCATGATTGCAGCTTGGAGAGATTTAGACACAAAGGAAGAAGATGAACAACTAGAAGAAGAGCATGCTAACTTATGTTTGATGGTAACTCATGATGAGGTAAGTTCCAATTCTCTTATGCCTAAGTCAAATAAATGAGCTTGTTTTTTTGTTTAAGGAAATAATGGATGATTACAAGGACTTAACCATCAAAAAGGCCTAAAGTGTCAAAGCAGTAAACATTTGTAAAGATCACGTATCTTAAATATTTAACACTAGAGAAAATGTACAAGAATGCTTTTTTGAACTTTAAGATAGGAACGTGTTTTTAAAAGAAGATTGTGAAAAACTTAGGAATGAAAACATAATGCTAAATGTTGAGTTAGCATTGTACAAACTTGTTCACTTTAATATCCCTATTAAAACGACTGAAGTTCTAATGGATAGCTTTAACAAAGAATTTAAAAAACTGAAAATTGATTTAGAGGCTGCCTGGAGATCAAATGAGATCTTAGAAAAGGAACTTGAAATGTTTAGAAGAGGTAAAAATGTTACTCCATGTTTAAATAACTTTTGTACTGAGGGTTCAGTCAGCTAAAGGCATTTAATAGGACATGTCGCTCAATCTGAATCACATCATCTCAATTTTCTAAACGAGTTGAACGCATAAAGCTAATAGCTAACACTTCCCTTAACAACTGCTACTTTCATAGTTTCATCACCTTTATCAAACACAATCCTTTCTCCCTATTAGCCTTTGCAATTTTCATGAATATAAATAAATTTCTTAGGATATGTACTTTACTGAAGAAAAAAAATTATTTTTCTCAATGGGCATATGAATTGATGATTGATGATATGTGTATAATGCTACCAAAGGAACCCACATATATTTCAAAAGAAAATATAAAATAATGTAAAACATATATAAACATGTCTATGAACATCAAAGCTAAAAATTATCAAGTGTAGCGCGTGATCGAAGTTGGTGACTATGAGACAACCACAACAAATGCCGAAAATGAGGTAGTTTCTAAATCCTTTTATAAATATAACAAAGAAGACTTTGAAAAAATGGAAATAAAAAGAAGTGCTGTAAAATTACTTCACTATAGCTTGTCCCCATGAAGATAATAGAATTATGGGTTGTGAACTGCTAAACAAATATGGGATCTCATGCAAATTACTCACGAAGATCACATGAAGATAAGCGTTCCGAAATTGACTTGTTAACATCCAAATATGAAAGATTTGAAATGATTCCCAAAGAAACTATTCAAGATATGTTTACCCATTTTACTAACATAACAAATGAATTAGTTTCTCTTGGTAGAAATATTCCTACTGATGAACAAGTATGAACAACCCTAGGAGCCCTCCTCAAGATGAACATTGGCGTGCTAAAGTCACTGCCTTGCAAGAAACTAAGGACTTCACCAAATTCAACATGGAACAACTTGCTGAGTCACTCATGACTCATGAGCTCCACTAAGGAACTCACAATGCTAAAAGTTTCAAACATTGTTGACTTGCATTGAAAGCTTATAAAGAATCAAATTCGGGTTCTGATGATGATGAGGAAGCCTTGCTTGTATGAAGATTCAGGAGACTGTACAAGAACAGTTATTATAAACCTCATTACATTCACCAAACAAATTACATCTAGTTGATTAATGAGAATAAAACCAACCCATTCTAGAATAAATGAATTGTATACAATCCAAAGAAATCAGAAATCAAGATTAAAACTTACAATCCATATTAGGCTTCAACTGAACCCTAGAATAGAGAACTACTCACTCATAATTAAATCAACAAAATATTAATAATATTTATGAAAGACATAATTAATATTACAAAACCATGGTATAAGAGAAGGAGAATATTTGATTAATACTTGAAGATGAATTCTTGAATGAATATAGTGTAAAGAACATTGTGTTGAATAATTTTCTCCCCATAATAATGTCCAAAACCAAAGGTAAAATAGAAGTCTTTCCAAGTCTTCTCAAAGACCTATTTATACCTTAATACATTAGAAGAATATCCCTCACTTCTTTAATGATCCAACAGACATCAGCCACAACCTGCTCAAGGCTAAGGGTTCTAGGCCATGACCTACCCCTCGTGTTTATAGTTTTTTCGAGTGAGAAGCTTGAGAAAGGGTTGTGGTGATAACCTCAAGTTAGTCTGATGCTTCAAGCCATAGGCAAACCAATGTTATTAGGTCAAAGGGTCATAATTCAATGTGAAAGCTTCACTCGCTCTATGCTGGCACCATCATCTTAGAAATCATTTCTTATATGTTAGGAATTCGTGCAATTACCTATAAAAAATGGAAAAACCTATGAGAAGAGAAAAATATATATGGAGTACATTTGCCATAGATTTGTTAAGATTACGAAGAAATAAAACAAATAGCTTTCATATATAGCGTAAAAAGTCAATCAAATAGCACTTATAAATTATTTTTTTTAAAGCAAGATTTAACGTGGGGTGAAAAAAATTTAAAATAAGCATTCTTGAAGCCCTATATTTTATTAGACCTTGATTCCCAATAAAAAGGTCAGTTACTCGTACTCCCAAAAGTCTCATAACTTACTCCCTCGCATTCATATTAATTAGTTATATTTATAAATAAGCCCTTTTCTTTGATTTTTTTCATGCACTTTACTAATCTTCTCTAGTGGTTGAAATTTTCATGTAATAGCAGCATCATACTATTACACTCCCTATTTTTTTACCTTGGTGTATGTGAAATATAAGAATAGTATTTTAGTCGTATTCACATTCTTTTTTAGTGGTATTTATAGTAAAATTATTATTTTAATGTTTGGTCTTTTTTTATTTTGGTTTCTACAAACAAACAATTCACCTAATATTGGTACAAGTGTAGGAATTTGATAAGTCTCATATACTTATAATTGTATGGTATTTTAGGTCTTTTTGCATGTATTTATTCTCATTTTAGTTTAGTTTTAAGTGAATTTTGTTCACTTGGTATCATATGATGCATTCACGGGTTTTTGTAGGATTTGTGTTGTATTTCAGGATTCCAAAGGACTCTGTGTCATGGGACGAGTTCAATATCCAAGGAAGGATCCTACGAGGCTCAAACCAAATGAAGAACACAAAAATACGGTAACTGAACATAAGATGAAGCAAAGGGAATAGAATAGGAGTCAAAATCAAGAGGACTCGGTCGAGTGTGTATAGGACTCGACACTCGATCAAGTGGAAATGTCAAAACATGCAGAAGGTAGCTTCCAGATGAAAAAGTGAAGAAAACGAGGACACTCAATTGATTGTGCAAAGCACTCGATCGATTCCCTTCTCTAATAGCCAATTTTGGCCTGATTCAAAATCTAAAGAAAGAGCATAGACTCGATCAAGTGCCCCTTGTACTCGATCAGTGCTTAAGTCCTGGACTGATTTTTTGCTCGTGTTTTGTTTAAGCCTAAACTCTTTATAAATATATCTTAGGCTTTTCTAGGTTATTAAGGACGGTTAGCATAGGCTAGATAACAGTATTGCTTTAGGTTTTCATTATTTCTCTCAAATTCTATCTAGATTTGGTGTTGTTCTCTAGTTTTCCATTGAAGCTTGGATTTGAAACATTTGGCCTTATGATAGAAAATTGGTTTATTTTATATTCAGTAATCTTAGTATTATATTCTCTAATTACTTTAGTATTGTTTTTGGTATTGATCATGTTTATTATTATTGTTTTTGTTGATTTTGCATTCAATATGTCTGAGTCATTTTCTAATCTAGGATCCCGATGAACCCTAGTATGGATTAGGTATAGATGAATCTCTAGACCTGAATATAAATGCATTAAAATAGTTCCCTTAATCTTTGATTGGTTTTAATTCCATTAAAAGGCTAGACGTAGTTGATTAATGGCATGAATTAAGTTCACGGCGAGAGTCAGTTCATCATTTACATTAGAACCATTAGTTAAGGCGCGATTGATGATCACAAAAGTAAACATCATGACCATTATGACCTTTAGGATGTTGTGATTAATGACTTTCTGTTGCATGAATCCATGAGAGTAGGTATGATTGCTTTAAGGGGAACCTATTGATACTCGAGAGAGATCTTAGTATTGTTTAGGGTGCATTCGTCCTAGAAATAGTTTTATATGTTGAATTCACGGGATTGAGAAAGAAATATATAGCTAAGTCATATTAGTGGGGATTCATAGTTTATAGATATTTGTCTCATATTGATATCAATCTATTATAATTCGTGTCCTACTTCAGTTTAGTTTAGTTCTTAGTTAGCATATAAACCCCTTTAGTTCGTGACATCCCTAGTAGCTAGAAATTTACTCCATATGATCTTCAATGTATCACTGAAGTATTTGGTTTAGTAATATTCTTCACATTCTTTACGGCATTATACAATTGCAATTTACTGCGTATGATCTTCAATGTTATTGTAATCCCCATTGCATTCATTTGATAATATATTGTTTTAAGATTCAAGTTTTTTGTTGGATTATCTGGGGAATGTGTTTATGTAAAGTTGATTATATGTATATAAGATTTTAGGTGCTATAATGTGGGTTTATTGCAACAATATTAAATGTGAGGATTGATTATTGAACTTTGTTGTATCTTCATTATGCCATTTTATTAGCATATAGTTTGTGAAAATATGTGGATAGATTGATGTACAATGGGGCTTAGATGCTACATCAGGAGAATGAGAAAGTTCAGCAATTTTAAAATATGTACGTAGTAATTGGTACACATTTCAAACTTGTGAAATAAATTGATATGTAATTATTAATAATTGAGATATTGTATTTTATTTCAAATTTGAATAATTTATTTACAATCATCAAAAAAAATTTATACGTAAAATGTCAAATATAATTAAAACTTACTTAATATACTTAAATTTTAAACCTTTTACTTTTCAGAAATTACCTACTTAATCTTAACTTCAAATGAACAATGTCCATTATGATTAACAAGGATGTCTTTTCTTTTAAAAAAAATGTACAATAAAGCAACGGAGCTTAGGTGACCTTCACAAAAAGGTTTAATCTAAAACATCAACATTATCATACATTAATACACTATATATGATTAGATATATACAAACTTCAAAAGTTGTCAAATAAAGTAACAAAATGAATGTAATATAAATTTTCAAATTTCTAAATGTTGCCCGCACGCATTTTGTGTACCATAATGTTTTGATTAAACAACATGTTTTTTTCAACTTTATTTATTAGTGCTACAAATTTGTCTAGAAAATGATAGAGTTTTGATTAATCGTTATATTTTCTCTAACTTTATTTATTAGTATTATAAGTTTGTCTAGAATATGGTATAGGACAAAGCAATATCTTAATGTCAATTATCAAACTTATATTTTAAAAAAATTAATAGAAGTTTATTGATTACATACATTTACAGATTTACCAAGTATTAGCACGGACACATCTTAGTCTGGCCTAATTGACTAGGAGCTTGTCTATTGTAACAAATTTTGTATACACCCAACTTAAGCAGATTAAATATTTTGAATGATAAATGATAACATACTACAAATCATAAAAAGTCTTAAGGAATATATTTGATAAAAGTCAAAATGTTGCGAGACACTATTTTTCGCCAAAATTTGAGTTGACCATTAAATTCCGAAATTGAAAAGTATGGGTTATGCATGTGATTTTAATGAGGAACTTTTTTTCAAGTTTTCCACCAAATTTCCCTCTTTTCTCTCCATTCTCTCTCTAATTTAACCAAATATGAAAAAATAAGTGAAAAAAGCAAGAACTTTAGTAGAAAACCTACAAAACAATACACTAATTAAAATGTATAGCATATGCTAGTATGGCTTCAAGATTAATTATTTAAAGAGCAAATTTGTTAATTATTGTGCAAGAGATAGCTATGAAACAGTTGGTATAGTTATTATGTATTAATATTAAATTAGCTTAAATTAGTATTATTAAACAATGTGAATTGCGTGTAAGTACGAGGATGAACAGTAATAAATAAAACACACACACAAATCATAATTAAGGAGTTAAGTAATAAAAAGACTTCAATTTTAAATATAATAAGCTATTTTAATTATTAACTCTAATTGATCTTTTTCATATTTAAACATAATCTGTCCATGGCACTTTTAAGTTGTTCTAGAATTGTTGAATAATTTCATGTCTAATAATCAAGGAGTACAACTCTAAGTAGTCCATGTTATATGGGTTAATTGAAGTCACCTAATTTGAATCTCTAAACATCGTCTTACATTACTACCTATTGCCCATATATATACGTATTTTGTACATTATTTGACCATATTAGCCTTATGAGTTAAAAAAATTATACGCTCCATAAAAGAACCGTTCAAATTGGAGCGTATAAATTATCCACTTTGGTTATTTACATGGATATGTATATGGATACATATTGGATAGACCTTCTTGATATTCTTTAAATTGTTTACAAGAATTTCAATAATATATTTAGTGGATTTATGTGACATAAGTGCGGCACTATTCTCATTTGGGATTAGTATGTCTTTGACATTTTCAAACGTCGTGCCGTAAAATGGGGTTATTAAAAGAATTCTCGGGGCTGCTAAAAGTTAAGTGGGGGTTTTGGTTCCACAAGATTGAATAAGTCCTCCTAATTATTATGATTGGTATCTTGAGCCTCTTGAAGAGTAAGAACTGAAAAATGCATGGCTGTGTTCAAATTGATTAAGAGATAATCATTTTTTCAACTTTTTAAGCTTGAATTTCAAGAAATGACTTGAACATTAGTATCGATGACATGAGATGTCATTATACTATCAAATTCGACATTAAGAGACATAAAGAGTTTATGGTTACACACTTGTTTTTAGACAAGTGGGAGATTGATGAAAATGTCCTCAACAAGTGTAGCAACTAAATAAAATTAGGATTAATTATGGAGATAATACATTTGGTTATTTTAGGTGATTTGCTAGAAACCAACTATAATTTGTATGTTAATTAGATTAACGGATTATTAACTTCAACCGAGTCCTATGAGGTCACACATATAAGAAATTGATTGGACAAATCCGATATAATTATGTGGGAGTTGGAACAGAATTAATTAGGCTAATTAGGTCACTTTTAGCTACTTAGTTAACACAAAGTTATATATGTAAAGAGTTATATATGTAAATAATCATATTTGTAAATAGTTATATATGTAAATGTTACATATATAAATATATACATAACTAAACCCTAATTCCATGCTCACTTTTGCCTCCACTCACATGACTAAAACCCTAAAAAGCAATCAGGAAAAGTCATTGATTCCATACTAGCATACAGGGGAGAACCGATCATTTCTTGTGGACCAATACTAGAGGAACGACAATTTACATTCTAAGATCTCCAAAAGACATGCCCTTTTGCTTTGAGGAATTCATGCATCAAAGGTATGTTATTCTATATTGATAATTCATATTATTATATACATGAAATCCTGTTTAGATGCTAAGAAATTGATTCTTGCAATTCCGCTAATTGCATCTAATTTTCTACACTATGTATTAAAAACCTATCATATCTAGAGAAAGTCAAAGTCTCGATCCAAAAAAGGGTAAACATTTAAAAGCTTCGGAGAACTCCATAAGCATCTAGTGTGTCAACTAGGGGTGTCAAATCGGATCCACGGGGTCGGTTTTGGGTTGACCCATCGCGGGTTGATTCTTATCGGTTCGGGTTAAATTGGGTCAATTTGGTCTGTTAGGTCGGGTCGGGTTAAGTCGGCTATTTACTTGCTAGGATTCGTTTCAAGTTTGGATCAGGTTATATTTACTTTAGGTCAAAGTCGATTTAGGTAAAATCGAGTCGGTTACTGAAAGGGTTGTAGCGGGTTATTTAATTTCGGGTCAAGTCAAATATGGTAATGGGTTTCCTTGATTTTGGTTGAAATCCGATCTGGGCATAATCGGTTTCGCATTGGGTCATTAATGACATGTTATCGATTTATGACTTGTTATTTGACTATTTTGCTGTATTCATCCCGGGTTGTATCGGGTCATTTGATTCATTTTGAGTCTTCTCATGAGATAACTTATTTTTATAAGAAGGTTATTCATAAATTGGACAATGACGATGATGTTGATAAGTCATTGTATGATAAAATATTTATGAGGTAATGATTATTAAATGTGTAGTATCATATCAAACTAGTATAGGATATGTATCTTTAGTGTATCAATGTATGATAGGTATCATTTTATTATACCATTATCTATATCAATTATCTACATTAATGCATATATATCATATTAATATATAATCAATTTGATAATTGAATTATTCTATCAAATACGAACAAGTATCAAATATTAGATATAGACATATCTATCAAACAAATTCAAATTCGGATAATCAATTGAGTATGATAGATTTAATTGAATCAAATTAATAGTGAACACTAAGTAATTTGATATATTTATAAATGCATAATTTTAATATATACTTAAAAGTTATAACATACGATGTTGAGTTTATATATAAATAAGTAAAGAACTTGTAATATGTTTAGTTTGAATGGGCAAGGATAAGTTCGTATAAGTGAAGTTAAAACATATTAATATAAAATCCTACATCCGTTCTTTTTTATTTTTCCCATTTTCCCCATTCGAAAATTTTAAAATGTTGTTTTCATTTGAAATCCTTCTATTTTAGTTTAATATTGTGATTGGGTATTTTGGTTGGGATCACTATCCATGTGATATGTAGTCCATTGGTTGATTTTTTAATTGTTTAATGCCATGGACTTTAGAAATTTCACTACATGTTTAATGTTTAATCCACGTGCTTAATTTTTTAATAGAATCTATTCTTTTTTTAGATTAATTTAAGTTATTTTATAGAATTTTAATGATATTTAATATTGTCTTGGTTTCCTCCTTGATTCCAAGTGGGAAGGAAAAAAATATTGGAGGGAGTAGATAAAATAAATTGCATGGGTTCGAATCAAATATGATCGATATTGATCACTAGACCTTGAATGATATAAAATATGGTTACAATTACTTATGGAAAGCTTGAAATTATTAGTAGAGTTATAAATGCGTAATCATTTGTTAATATATACTTATTATAACATAATAATTAAATTAATAAAAATGTTTGGTCTTAAGGTTATTAGAAATTGGATAAAAAAAAGGTCGAGTAAGATTAGGTCACATTCACATATATTAAGATTGTTAACATATCAAGTGAATTCGTGTCGCTAGTTGTTATAAATTGGATCATATTGGTTATGTGTCGGGATTAATTGGTTTCAGGTTCTCTTTGGGTCGGGTCCCTAACAGGTCGGACATGGTTTGGGTTCGGATTTTTGAATATCGGGTCAAATCGATTTCGGGTTGACGTGAGGTTGGTTTTTAGGTATCACTTTTTGGGTCATAATTAGGTCGAATTCAGATCGATTTCGAGTAACTTATCGGGTTGGGTCTGATTTTGACAACTCTAGTGTCAATAACGTTTCCAAAACTTCACTTATGGAAAATTGGTAGCTACAATGACACAAGCGTCTTCTCGTTGTTAGAAAGAAGAGTGACCAAAGTCTGAAACTATCCATGAGAGCACTTTTTAGTAGGGATGTCAAATCGTGTCCACGGGTCACTTCTGGGTTGATCCATCGCGGGTTGGTTCTTATCCGTTCGGGTTAAATCGGATCAATTTGGTATGTTATATCGGGTCGGGTTGGGTCTGGTCATTATCGTGTCTGGTTAAATCAGTCATTTGCGTTCTCAGGTTTGATTCGGGTTCAGTCAGGTTGTATTCGGTTCGGGTCAAGGTCGGTTCAAGTAAAATCGGGTCGGTTCTTGAATGGGTTATAGCGGGTTATTTCGGATTCGGGTAGATTTTAGGTCAAGTCAATTATGGTAATGGGTTGCCTCGATTTCAGTTAAATCCAATTTAACCTTTATCAGGTTTGCATTGGGTCATTAATGGAAAAATGTTTGGTTTCAAGATTATTAGAAATTGGGTAAAAATAGGTTATACAAGATTAGGTCACATTCACATATATTCAAATTGTTAATATATGGAGTTAATTCGGGTCACGGATTGTTATAAATCGGGTCATATCGGTTATGTATTGGGTTTAATCGGTTCTAGGTTCTCTTCGGGTCGGGTCCCTAATGAGTCGGACACGGATCAGGCTCGGATCTTCGAATATCGGGTCAAATCAATTTCGGGTAAACTTCAGGTCGGGTTGGATCGGTTTCGGGGTCTCACTTTTCGGGTCATAATCAGGTCGAATCCGGGTTGGTTTTTGGTAACTTATCGGGTTGGGTCTGATTTTGACAATTCTACTTTTTAGTACAACTACCACTGGTCTAAAAAAAAGCTTCTCAACTTTGTACTAAACAAATTCAGGAATTAACAATATGGCCTAGAGTTTTCTTGTCAACGACACATAAGGAACTCGAAAACAACAAAAATAGCTTGCCTAAGATATTATCAAAGCTAACAAGTGGTAATATGAAGAAAAAAATCTACCTTAAAACAGTGATAGTCTTCTTTGACAAGCATTGAATTCATATAACTAATGAAAACAAGCTCCAAGTACAAAAGGAAACCATTGCAAAGAAATGAACAAAATGCAGTCCACATTTGGCTATGCAGTCAAGGAGATATGAAAAGGTATGTATCACAGATTCACAACTAAGGTTTGGGCAACATAACGATAAGAAGCTCAAGTCAATAATGGTCATCAGATCACTTACAGGATCTCTTTGATTGCGAGATATCTTGCCATTACGATTAATCCCCATCAATTTTAACAAAATT
The DNA here is from genome assembly GCA_026401315.1 of Dysphania ambrosioides. Classification (NCBI taxonomy): domain Eukaryota; kingdom Viridiplantae; phylum Streptophyta; class Magnoliopsida; order Caryophyllales; family Amaranthaceae; genus Dysphania; species Dysphania ambrosioides. The sequence goes on along the minus strand of CM048660.1, from coordinate 5,314,846 downwards.
TTCCCTTGTGACTCATAACCTCAGCCATACGGATACGGCCCATATCATCTTTCCAACATGACTCCAAGATAACACTCCTGCAATAGAAAGATCACATGCTGTTTTGTGAGGAGCAATTCTTATTACACTCAAGCCCCGTCCTCGAGTTTTACACATTAGAAAAACGATATGAACTGCAATTTGGTTTGGGCACCTGCTTCACTGCACAAATCTGCATCCGCAGAATCTTGTGAAGAGAACTCAGAATCACTCAACTCTTCTAAAGAGTTTGACCACTCCTCTGCCTAAAGTTTACAATCCATTGACCTGTTTGTCGCTGATGTTGCAAAGAACGCGGTCCTCCTCCTTTGGATCAGACCCTAGAATTGCTTTAAACTCCTGCAAAATTAGCACAAAGAGATAGATGAACACTTTAATATGCTGGAAAAACTCATGTTTGGATCACTAATGAACACAAATTTGATTCCCAAAATCACAAGACAGCACAAACAATTTACGAATTTATGAACTCCAACCACTACTTAAAGGCGAGAGACGTTTACATTAAAATCATGGACGTCTCATATTTGGAATTGGTTAAAAATTTCTCAAACAAACATTTCCCAAATATAGAATATAACTCCAAATGGACTTCCCAAGAAAGAAAGATTCATATAAGGTTACTACTACTGCATCCACGGAGTTGCTAATGAGGTTACGGATTCGCACAAGTAGCTTGTGAGGTTACTAGTCCATGGAATTGATGGTCACACAATTTTATTGTATTTTGTGGAAGCTATTACTTGGGAAAATTTTTACATGATAATATTCACTTGGAGTTAGACTATGAACAACAAAAACAAAAAAGATGTTCTATCAAACATTGCAGCATTTCATGACCAGTAAATTAATGCGTAAATAACCTTATGCAGTTTAACTAACTTTTATGTCTGTTTAATATTTTCAATGTCCAATGCTCACAATAGTCAATCATCGCACTGCCTCCTTTGTTTTTATCATATAACATCGCCATTTTTTACTTATTTTACTTTTACTATTAATATTTCTATAAATATATCCTGTTAAACAATTCTGAAATTTACGCTGCTGCTAAAGACATCCAAGCAGATTGTTCTGGATTATATTGTTGAAAGCTGTGGATGAGATGGCGACGATGAAGGTGGTAATGGTGGCTGCAGTGGCTTTGATGGTTCATTTAGGTGATGAAATTCAAATTGGGTAATTCATCCCTAAAATAAGGGTGGGAAATGCTAAGCATTCGGAGCACCAGATAAAAATGGAAAGGAACATTCGAGGGTGAACCAAACATCAGGACTGTTACAACCAAATGGTCCAAACTGTTGCAAAAAGAATCAATGAACATCATTTGGTGCCGTAGGAAGCACAACTTAGTGGTTTTATAACGTCAAAATGTAAAATATAATCCATATGATTGATCCAAAGTTGAGTCCTACTCTACAGGGGTTTAAAAACTACAAACTCAACAGATAACTTACGATCAAGGAATGTATTATACAGTTGGTTCTTTATGGGATTCCGCTGGAGTAGCATGATCTTGCTCACTTGCATCACACAAAGGCACCTCAAGGTCTGGTCTGGTGTCAACCACTTCCAAGGATTCGTTTGGAAATGCATCAGGATAAGTAGCGAAAATCTTGGACTTCAAGCTCCTCAACTTCAGAAAGATATAATCAAGATCGGTCTTCATTGATTTCAAGAGATGAGTGTTCTTTGAAAAGTCGGCCATGACATCGGCATAGCAGTTCTCTGAGTATTCATTAAAATGTGAAAGCACTGCATTGCTATCTTGCAATCTTCCTAGAATGAGGTGTTGCATTTGCTTGAGTGAATCAATATGCTCTGCATTTACCAGAGTTTTGACTTCATGAGAAACCTCGTAAGATGCAGCCTTTATTGCTGCCCTTTCTGACTCTTCCATCTCTAAATAGACACAAAAGAAACAGCATGTCATTTCTGCCGGAAACAAGCTACAAAAACTTTCCTACTGCATAATAACATTATATCAGTGTACATTCATGGGCAAAGCTATTCCAAAGCCAAGTATCATTGTCTCTGCCCTAGTAGCAGTAATGCGCTACATCTGTCAAAAGTCTAGTGCTTCCAGGTTAAATTATTATATACCAAAATGGGGTGCCAGGAAAATAAAGCAAAGAATGGCAATCTCAAAGTAAGAAATCAAGGTCTATTTAAAAAATTAAGAGAGTAAGACGGTGGCTAGCCCAATTCCTGGTTGGATGCTTCGAAATTTCACCTCAAACATGTAAACATTGAATGCATATTAAAATCCCTTGGAGATCTTTGAATGATGAAATATTAATCAACTGACAGAACAGTAGATTACGTCCAGTCATTTGAAACTTTTGTATCGTCAGCATGCCCAACTAATGTGCTTAACTCAATTTTAAATCAACCCTAAGCATCAAACCAGAATATTGTGTACCATGATCAAAAGACACAAAACAAACTTTTTCCCAGTGAAAGATATTATTCACCATCTTCTCATATGAAGGCTAAACGCTGAAGTCTGAAGTCTGAGCTACTTGCTCTAGACCTCTAGTAGCTTAGAGTACACCAGTGTCAACATCCCCTATAGCATCTAAAAACTCTGTTGGTGCACACAATCTTACCTCTAGCATTCTAGCAATTACAGAAATACTGTGAAAAGATCGGGCTTAACCCAAAAACCAAAGATAAGCAGCTAATTTGTATCAAGAGGAAAACACAAAAGACTTAAGCTGGAGGAGTCATTTTAATACAATCCGTTATACCCAAAAACAAAGAATAGTAAATGTTTCAGCCTTATTCAATATCCAAATCCTGAATCTTTCGATGCTGCGCATTGAAACAAACAATTATAGCAAGTCGATGATAATCATTCCGATAGTCATTCCTAAAACACTCTTAGCATATTTGTTACACCTGGTGCAGAAGAATCCTATCCACCCAAACTACAACAGAACAGGCTACTTCGGTAGTTATATAGAACACCTATAGCATCACAAGACAGTTTTTTAATTTGGTTCATTCCTCCTTGGGTCATTGGACTTCCACATTCACTCAAATTCTTTTCAACTTTCACACAAAGCAGGTGTGAGGATTGCAGAGGTTGTGAAAGAAGGGGAGAGATGTCAAAGAAGCTAAACCGCTTTCTCAAGCATAGACATCAAGAACATAACAAAATTGAGTAGACTGAGTTCTATAATTAAGGACTACAAGTGCCTTGCCCAAAACTATACTCCGTAAGCTTGGAAAAGCAAACCCCATCATCTCATTGAGTCATTCCACATCAAATTGTAAAGAGATCGTCTTTCGAATAAACTATATATTGAATACAACGAATAGAGATGCAGCTTATTAATTCATACACTTCGCATTTAATCAGGGTTGAACGCTAAAACGTTGAAAATAACACATTGGTTCACTTAATGGTGTAAATTGGAACTTGATTTTCATCATTTCCAACGTTCTTCCATGCTCAGAGGCATTGGTTCATATATATGTATGTGCCTTTGGAGGTTTTGGTACTGAACAACTTCTTGGTTTCGGGTAGTGATGATAATCACTTACGCTGATGAAGAGTTAGTATGATAATCTATTTATACGCAAGCAATCAAACAACCATCACTCAATTCATCATCAAACCTCGAAATACAATATTCAACCAAATTCCTCAAATTACCAAAACCCAGATCAAGACAAGCAATCAATTATTCACAAAACCTAGATCGGATAATATACAAGTCAAAAGTCAAAACCCAGAAAACTTACGAAGCAAGTATCATCAATGGTGTAGATATACTTCTTATAAGACACTATAATCGTTAAACAGCAATCAATTTAAACAACAATCAATTTAAACAACAATCAATTTAAAGGACTTACTTGACGGATATGATCTTTCAAGATGCGGAGAACAGGGGCAGCGACCGACGAGCAAGGATGAGTGATATGGTGGCGTGAGGATGAAAGAAGAAGTGTGGAGGCTGGGGGTCGGAAGATGTGCAGGAGGCAGAAAGGAAAAGGGAGAAGACTAGAAGGCAAAGGATTGCAGGATTGGTCGACTACTCGACTGGAGGAACCGAGGAGGCTGTTGTTTAGATGGAACCACTATCAGTATTGTGGATAAAATTATTATTTCTCTAGTCACTTTATCACTCATCCCACTCAATTATTTTTATGAGTTTTTTTTTGTGATTAAAATGTCATTTTAACAGTGAGTACAAAAAACTTCTCACCAATCTCTCTTTTAATTTTTCAATACACCACCACACTTTCTCTCTCTTTCATATTCACCAATTTTACTTAATTTTCTAATTAATGTATGATTATGATTAATAATTTTGTATCATTATTAATTAATTTATGTTATTATTACATAGTTAGCATTTCAATCAATTTGTAATGTAATTAATATTTTTAATTAGCGGTTATAGTTATCATTCATAACTACAATAATTAATTATCGTTTTTAATTATCGTATTTTTATATCATTTTTCATAATCTTTTTTTAATTGCCTTTTTAAACTATCGTTTACTTTATCATCACATTTAATTAGCATTTTTTTAATAATTATATAACTAGCAGTTAACAATAGCTTTTTTTGATAATTATCACTTTTGATAATCGTTTTCAATTAACGTCTTAAATAACGTCTTTATTATCGTTTTTATGAAAATAATAGCAGAATAATTTACCTTAACGAAGATTTGCAAAAATAAATGCGTATGATAACAGTTAGGAAGTAGATAATGGTGAAAAACGAATTTAACTAGAAAAATGTATTTTTTTTAAGTTGTGGAAAAATATAGCAAATGGATGTCATTTTATAGAGAAAATTTTTTTATGACCGTAGGTAATTTTTATTTTCTAAAAAAATTGTTTAAATGCCGAAAATAGCCGTTGAAGTGTAAAACGGTTTAAAAAATTGTGGGGCCCACCTGAATATTTTTCCTCATGAGTTTTCTCATGGGATGAGGAAACTCGTGAGTTTTCTCACGGGTGACCACTGTCAGGATGCATTTTTCAATCTTTTTACTCGTGGGAAAAATTTTACTCACTGTCGGTAGTGCTTTTAGGTCCTGTTTCAGTGGTTGGATTGCAAAAATGAAATGAAATGAAATGTAAGAAATGATATTTGGAATGAATTGAATCAATTTTAAAGAGTTATTTGGTTAAGTATAGAAAGGAGTTTTAAATTCTTTTGGGTTATTTGATTTAATAGAGAAATGAGATTTAGTTTTTTACTTGTTTGTTTCAAACATGAATAAATTTAATTTTGATATTAACAATAAAAATATTTTTATTTTTATATATTTATGATCTTAAAACTAGGGTATTAATTCGAGTCCATATAACAGTTTTGGGTTGACCCATCACGGCTCGATACTTATCGATTCGGTTTAAATCGGGTTGGGTTAAGTTGGGTTAGGTCAAATAAGTTATTTGCATGATTGGGTTCGGGTCAGCTCGTATTCAATTCGGGTCAATCTTAGTTTAGGTCAATCCAGGTTTGTTCCTAGACATATTATAACAGGTTTTGGGTTAAGTCAACTACGGGCTATATGTCGGGTCTGTAACATTTCGAACACATATCAGGTTTTAATCCTCGAATATTGGGACAAATCGGTTTCGGGTTGATTTTAGGTCGGGTTGGGTCAGTTTATTGGTCTCACTTTTGAAGTCATAATTAGATCGGGTCCAAGTCGGTTTCAGGTAGTTTATTGGGCCGGGTCAAATATTAGTAGTTCTAATTAAAATAACTACAAAAACAAATATTATAGAAAAAAGTACAGACGATAATAATAATAATAATAATAATAATAATAATAATTTATAAATAGATTAATAATAATGATAATAGTAATCAATTTAATAAATAGAATAGAAATGATAATACCATTAATAATAATAATAACTATAATAATAATAAAAACAACAACAACAACAACAACAACAACAACAACAATAATAATAATAATAATAATAATAATAATAATAAGAAGAAGAAGAAGAAGAAGAAGAAGAAGAAGAAGAATTATAATAACACGACATTTAAAAGTTGGAGCATGGTGGCGGGGTTTGAATGAACATTGTGTAAACACTGACTAAAACAAAAGGAATTAAAAGGGGGATTTTGGGAGTGTTTGAAACCCATTTTTTTTTTTTTTGTCAAATCAAATAGCTTTTAGTCGGAAATGAGTTTTAACCCTGTTTCATTCCATTTTATTTTCTCATACCAAACGGGCCCTAAATATCTTTCGTAAATTCATATATATTGTTTGTATAAAATATATATTTTGAACATAATTTGACTAATTGCTCTTAAATGGTACGAAATTTAAAAAATTATACAAAATCGTTTACAGTGGACGGTTTCTCGAATAAATATAATTGATAATAATTTATTTCGAAATTCAGATTTTATTTTAATAAAATTCAAATTTTATTTTACAAAATTCATAAATAAAATAACTAGTATAAATAAATAAAAATGATTAATATTTGTTTAAAAAAATGAAAATAATTGATTTATATTGATATATTTAGTATTAATTAGTATGTATGAATAAATTCACTTAATTAATATGAGTTAGCTATTTAAAAAAATTAGTAGTAGGTAAATTTGGAAAAATTTTAAAATTTCCTTTTTAGAGGCCTTTTTGGTAAAATTAGTAGGCTAAATCCTCTACAAGAATTTGGGGCATCATAAATCTTGAAAAATATAAAAAAATCACGTTGTTCGGAGCCACGTAGCTAAAGTTACATCCCTTCAAAATTTGTTCAGTAAATCTCCTAATTTGCAAATCGAATGACTTATCGGCTTTACAGGTGCGTACATGATCGAGCCTAAAATAAGGGGTTTAAAATAAAAAGCGTCACTCTAACGCCTGGGCTAGGAGTTACGCCAATCCGTGAGTGTAAAAGAGTGAAAATGAGAGTGAAAATGAGTGCAAATGTAGTAAAGTAAGATAAATAAATGTTATATAGAATAAGGGCAAATTTGGTAAAAGACGAGGGCGATGTTAAGCAATGCCCGCTTTTTAGTCCTTAGGGTTTCTGTTTATTTTTTCTTTTCTTATTTTTTTTAAATTTAAACACCCTTAATAATTATAAACGTATATTATACATATGTATCTCAACAATCCTACTGTATTATTTAAGAGCCAAAATTATCTTAAAATCACCAAAACTAAAACGAGCATTATTTTTGTGAATCCTAATAATATTGAATTAAAATATTTTTAAAATCCGAAGAAAGAGAAGATTTTGTATGCACATGAGATACAATAATATTATTGTGTGGCCAACATAAGTTACTCCTCCATATAACAAAAGTTATCACTTGATAGAAAAAAAAGTCATCTCAATAATAAAATATATTACGATTTTAATTGATAAAGATTGAAACATGTTCAATAAAGAAATATTGGGTACAAAATTGCCTCTTAATACAACAAAAATCGCTCATTTATATAGTAAAAGTCACCCATCAACTTAAAAAATTCGATTATTTAATATGATTTTGTGCCCTTACTTTACTCATATTTTTGTATAAAAGGAATCAGAATTCAAAGGCCTAAATTGTTAGCGTGAAACCACCAAAGGAAACAATGTTAATGTTAAACCACCAAAAGAAAATAATATTGAATTAAAAGTTTTGTTAGTTTGTACTTTTAAATATTAAAGTAAATTGATGTAAGTTTGTTACATTAGTTATTATAATTGTAATTTCAAAACATCCACATTTTAATTTCATAGTTTTTATTCATTTAGGATATAAATATGACTATATACAATTATGTTAGCTTTAAATGATTGATCATATCATTATGTTTTCTTTAACTTTATTTAGTACTGCTTTAGATTTGTCATAAACACTGTATACGTCAACAAAAATTAAATTAAGGTAAATAAGCTGCGAAGTAGTTTATACAAGTTTATTGAATTAGTACTTTTAATAAATTCCAATGCACAAGAACATAATAGTTAACATTTTATGTAGTAAAGTAGTACATTTAAAGTTACTGATGTGTGGTGGTTTATTGAATTTGTGTTGTATTAGGCTAAGTTTTATGACTTTTTTTTTGGAGATATGACATATGAGTATGAGGTTTAGGAGTTCAATTAATTGTATTAGGCAAGAACTTTACATGCAATAGTTTTCCATTATATGTAGGAATTTCTATATATCATAGTCATATTGCCGATGAAAATTTATAAAATTTCCACATTGTAACACTTAAAATATACTTCTTGGTTTACTAATTTCAAAGTAACATCTTTGATGGATGAATTCTTTTATTCATTTAAATATAAAAGAAGTGTTTGATTAAAATTGAAACATGTATCAAAGAGTTAGCGATTAACATTTTTTATGGTATCATATATACATTGTAACACTTCCATAGATATTTAATCCGATTATAACTCGGATTTGCTGTTCTCTTACAATTAGGTTTCCAGGGTCAACTTTACAAGGTTGTAACTTTTTTTCTAGAAACGTCCACATGACGTGTAACCTACCGTTACAAAGCTCTTTAAGTCTACTTTTTACCCAATTAGAACCGCATCAATTCAATCTGTAGAACTTGAGTTATAATCAAAAGAGTGAACATGTGTTAGATTTGTTCTTTTTCAACTTCTATATCTCCTTGTTTTCAACTCAAATTGACATTGTTAGCTATTTTTTGACCCTTATGGAAACTAAAATAACTTCATATGGATATGATCATCAATAAAATCATCAATGAGCATGAATCCATCAATCAAAATCCTTAATTCGTTGATTACATTTGCAACAATTATCCAACTCATCCAAAATCGCTGTGAAAGCATTCAAATAGCTATAAAACTACCTGACATATTAGAAAAACCATAAACAAAGCGTAATAGAGCAAAAAATTGATACCTAAAATTCAACTAAATGAATTAATATGCTCTAATAATGCTACCTAAAAATGACTAAAAACTCTATAGAATTGTGTCTCATCAACCGGATCGACACGCGAGTCGAGCAGTCACACTTTTCACATAGTACGACATGAGTACAATCATGTCATGACACGACTGCTGTCCATGAAGTGGGCCGCAGGCTAGGCCGTGGACAACAAACAAATTTAGGCACTAGCACACGAGCGGGACGCTTATTTGGCACAAAGCATGGCTCGAAGCACACTATTATTTAGTATTATTTAATACAATTAATAATAATATTATTTTAATATTATTACACTCTTATAATAAAATTTATATTATCTAAATTTTTTTGCAATTCTATTATATATTCTTATTTTATATTAAAAAAATTAGGCCAACATGAGGCACGATACGACACGCTAAATTACGTGGGCCGTGCTAGGCATTGACCGAGTGTTAGGGAAAGGTAACACGGTACAACACGAGACGACCATAATTAGGCACGACACAACACACCAAGAAGCTAGGCATGAGCTGGCACGATCCATGACGGGCACGACATGACCTGTGCCCACCTCTATGCATGATTTGGTAATGCGTGAGTTGTTTGTTAGTTGATATTTTTTTTAGGGAATGGATGTAAAATTGATTTACGCTCAGTTTAAAAGGAAAATATTTTTAATAGGGTGTAAAATGAATTTACATTTCAAGTTTTACATCCTATATTTTACTCCAAACCAAATAATATAAAATGAGAAAATAATTTTTAGGGAAAACGTTTTACTCCTTATTAAACGAAGCCTAAGTCTGCCTCCTAGGGCACCAAATGATGTTTATTGCTTCTTTTGCAACAGTTTGAACCATTTGGTTGTAACAGTTTGAACCAAATAATGTGTCACCGAGTGATGTAATTGTTACCCCAGCCAGTGTCTGATCCACCCTAATATGTTCCTTTTAATTTTTTATCTGGTGAATTTAACAGTTTTACACAAAATGCTTAACAATTCCCACCTCTATCCAGGGATGAATTGCCCACTTTGAATTTCATCTTCTAAATGAACCACCAAAGCCACTGCAGCCACCAATCACTAACGATCACCTTCGTCGTCGCCATTTCATCCACAGCTTTCACCAATATAATCCAGAACAACTTGCTTAGATGTCTTTAGCAGCAGCATAAATTTGGATATAATTTATAGAGATATAAATAGTCGAAGTACAATAAATAAAGATGGTAAAACAGAAAAATCTAGTATGAATACGGAATATAATAACGTTATTGAATCCTAATAAAAATTACCCCTTAATATAACAAAAATTACGCTTTAAAGTTAAATAGAAATTTTTATTGGGATACACTAACATTTTTTTTATCATATTTGCATATAAGATCTTTTAATGGTAAAAACAAAGGAGGCAGTGCGATGATTAATAATTGTGAGCATTGGACATTGAAAATCTTAAACAAAGACATAAAAGTTAGTGAAACTGCAGAAGGTTAATTACGCATTAATTTACTGATCATGTAATGCTGCGATGTTTGTGGCGACCCTCCGACTTGATAGAACCATCTTTTTTGTTTTGTTGTTCATAGTCCAACTCATACAGTTATTTTAATCCGTATGATACATATAGTATCAAAGATTTTTTTTTTTTTTCAAATTTTATTATATGTTTGAACACAAAGTGATTTTTTTGGAGGTCTATTACAAAGGAGGCACACATTATACTTGTGTAGGTAGCCTCATATATATATCTCTTATTATTGCTTATACATTTCCTTGTTACAAATAAACATTACTCTGTAAATTATAACTTAGGAATTATTATTGAATCATGTCATTTAATGTTATAATACTCCGTCCATACATTTATTTTTAATTCGCTCCTTTAGGGCTAAGTCTAAACCTTTTTTTTATATTCAAAGGAGGTAAACAACTGAAAAAACAAACAAATTAGCCTCAAAATAACAAGCCAAACCCCTAATCAGGGAGGTGTCAGGCGAGGCCATAGACGTCCTCATCAAGTATTCGTTGGAGATCAGGGGGAGCACCTTCTAAGACGCACACTCTTGAACTTTGAGACACTCCCTTCTTAGCAAGCCAATTCAAAGCTTGGTTACCATTGCGATAAACATGCACAACCTGAACCTCCCGATCTAACAACCTTTATCAAATCATGAATCAAATTAGCACACTCCCCTATGTCATCTTCCTCCTTTAAGATAGTACTAACACAAGCCTAAACCTTTTGTAGAGTAGAGGAAGCACAAAAGTTTGATGTTATTTTTGTGTTAAAATTAGCCTCAAAATATAAATCATTTTTAGCTAATAAGATTTGGGTACTTTTCCAATCTATTAAAAATAGGTAATTCTAGCAATTGGATTAACAAACAAAATTTTTCAAGTACTCTCTCTGTCGTTAAAAGAAAACGCATTTAACTTTTACGATCTCAAAGACAAGATGACTTTAGACGTTTTTATCTACAAATCCGTAAGGTAATAAATTATGACAATTTGATAGTCAAAAAATTTACATCAAGATGCATCCAACAATATCGCACTTGAATATATTATTTCTTAGAACATAATGAGAATTTTTGGCCAAACTTTTTGAATTTTGATTCTAAATAATGAACCGAGGCTTTCTTTTAGGGATCGAGGGAGTAATTACCATCCACGTAATACAATCAAATTGTGTGCCCATCAATTCCATGGCTTAGGGTAGATTGGAAGGTGGTCCATACGGCAAAGTTACCTGCACTGATCCCGTCATTAAATTAAGTTTAGCATGCAATGATAGTTATAACTTTGAAAATCCAATAATTATCACAGTACATTGGGGACAACCCCACTCAATTACTCCTCACTTTATAGTTACGTTTTCATGAATCATGATTTCATAAATTACTGCCTTTTTCTTTTATTCTTTTTTACTTGGTTTTTTTTCTTTTCTTTTCTTTTTTTTTTTTTTTTTATGAAATTGCCGTTTCTCTTGAGAAGATCTGGTCATTTACTCCACTTAGCTTCTAGTAGTGCTCTCTCATTAGTCTATACAATATAGGAAGTAGCTTATACAAGAAGACTTTTTGTCCAAACGCCAAGTGAAATATTTCACTACTTTTGTTTCAAATTAATCGTCCTTGTCAGAGATATTCATAAAATTGCTAAATCTTTTCAATTTATCTTCTATATTAAGGTAGAGAGATCGGTTATTTCAAAAATCAATAATCTAGCTAACGAGTTAAAATAGGGCTTTCAGTTTAATTACTATGTTTTCCACTGTAAAAAAAATCTACACAAACTATGGTATACAATTTATGGTAAAATGATATTGGTAGGCCACCTGTTTCGTCAATAATCTCAATATAATAAAAGGACAAAATGAAAATAAAAAATTGATCAAAATAATTTTGATCTATAATGGGAGGCAGTTTTTGGCTTGTTAGCTATTGGACAACCTTACGTGTTTGAACAAAATCTGTTATAACGACTTCCGTCAAAATCTCATGAAAATGAGTCAAGAGACTTCTTGGTAAATTTCGAGGCTTGGATCAACTCTTGCATAGGGTTAGATTTGCAAATAGCCAACAATACATAAGAAATTACATTTTGACCAATACTATGTACAATATTTGTATTGAATTTCATTTCAGACTTATTAAAACAATCTAATTCATATTTATGTCAAATCTATTTAGAAAGATTGCAGAAAATGACATCGTTTCAGTGTTGAGGACCTATTTAACGTTTCCATGTCACTGCAGGTCTGCAAATTATAATTAGCACACATAATAAAGAAACTAATTACTTATGATTCCAAGTTTCTTATATGATATATAGACATTTATTATAATGTAATATGATACTATGTATGCCGTATAAATTACTTGGTTATTCATACAACTTTGTAAATTTTTGACCAAATTAAATAAGGATTACCATTGCTTATTCTTTAAATTCCTTCACTTTCTAGTTGCTTTGAAATTCTTTTATACATTAGCTATAGATTATCATGTTTGACTCTTCCTTCAAGACCATGAAATTTCAAACTTTTTTTTCATTTTCATAGCAAATATCAACGACTTTTCAAATTAATCCATGCAATTGGCTTTAAACTATGATATATTCACTTAAGGTACGAAATTTCATCATTTTGACTACATTTGTTTGACTTTTGACCAAAAAATTGTATAAATAATTATTACAAATTTTATATACATATAGAATATAATAAGATTATTCTATCTCAACAAAAGTTATCTTTTGATACAATAAAATTTATATTTTAAAATTGATAAATATCGATATAAATTGTCTTAACAGGTAACTTTTGTTATATTAAATAGTAATTTGATTGGTCTTGTACAAATCTTTTATTTCTTTTTACACGTACTTAAAAAAAAAAAATTTCCTCAACGTTTAAATGTTTGCTTCAGGTTTTGCTGGTTGGTGACGGAAAGAAATACTACCTTCATTAATTCCTTTTACCTATCTCCATCTCTCTCTTTCCTCTCTCACGGTTCCTGCGTTTATCATCCCATTCCGTGATCCACATTCCCTTCACCTTCATACTCATCCCAAATTTCTAGGGTTTCATCTCCATCCCCAATCTACGTCGCCATTGTTGAGTCACAAATCCTACTAATTTTACGCCTCAAATTCGCCGACATTGTGCTTGTTTTTCGTTGATTGTTCGAGCAATTTGCGGTGATTGTTTAGCGATGAATCGGCTGCGGCGATGAGGTGGGGGAGGAGGCAGAGATGGAGGTAAGATCGGACGGATTGCAGCCGCAGCAGGTGGTGAGGTATGACAAGGTACCAGTTGCGCCGGTGTTTGAGCGGACTAGGTTGAAAGTTTGGTTTATAAGGGTTTGCTCGAGTATATTGTTATGGACTTGCTTGGTTCAGCTTGTTGCTTTCGGAGAGTTGTGGAATCCGCATTTCTTCGCTAGTTTCTCTCATAGATTGTCGCATATTACGCCCATTACAGCCAATTTTGTCACTTCTTCGCCACCGCCTCCGCCGCAGCTTCTTCCCGCACGTGAGTTGATTTGTTTACTTATTTGAAAACTTTGCACTTTTTTTTTTTTTGCTGAGAAAAGCACATATTGTTGAAGTTGATTAGTTGCCTTATTATGCTTGCTTGCTTGTTAAGTGAATTATTTTTCATAAAGTGCTGCTGTTGAATGATATATTATTGTCAATTCCGGAAGTAGATTGTGGAGGGATTCTGTTTGTCGAATAGGGGCTACGCAATCCAATGTTAATGGATTGCTGCAGAATCTAAGCCTTGTATATATTGGGAGTTTGGGGATGCTGTATAGAGGGTGTGGAATTGTCAAAATGATGGCTTTGTGTTTGCTGAAAAGATTCCTTAGGTGTGTACCATACATGTTGTAGAAAACATCTAATAACATCATGCTGTGAGGTGGATCTAGAAGTATGCATTGGCTGTTATTGATGTGAATACGGAGTAGAATACTATGCTGCTGATATTGGGGGTGAGTTATCATTTCCTTTTTTTGTAAGTTGTAACAAAGAAACCATTTGTTGGATAAACATTATGAGTGGGTTTATTAGAGTTGCAATGAGTTTCAGAAGTTAGGGAGGGTGTTTGGATTCGAGTTCTGATCACTAGTTTACAGTTTATTATTGCTTCAGTACACTAGTGTTTAGTTATTTCACCACTAGCTTGAACAGAAGAACAGTAGTAGGAGGTAAGATAGATTGTCTATTTTTCTGTGTAAGATTCTTGTATGAAGATTTTGACAATTTATTTTTTATCATGTTGGGTTCTATGGAATAGTTATAGAAATTGCAGCCAAAGATTATATGCTATAATTTTATGGATGGTTATGAAGATCTCATGCTTTGACTAGATAAAATTATCTTTTAAACCTTTTGTAGCTCTAGAGAAAGAATAGAAAAGATGTTCTTTTTAATATACTATTTTAAGTTACTATGACTCTTCATTTTACGTCAAAGTACCCGTATTTAATCATCGACATTTTGACATGGGTATGGAGGTATGGATACTCAGACACTTTGTTTTGGGCTTAGATTATGGAATATTTTCCCAAAATATCTAAGTTGGACACTTAGACACGTACCCATGGCTGACATGAGTACCCTAGTTTGGGTTTACATAGCTAAATTGATTGTTTAGCAAAGATCAAATTTTGCAAAAGATGGTTGTATGGTAAGTCTGAGGGACATTTTACTGGATTCTGTGGGACTTGTATGTATAAATTTAGCTATTATCTTACACCCGGTTTATGCAATAGCTTGCATTTAAATTCAAGAAATAAGTTATGGAGAATTTTTAATTCAAATGTTTTCCTTTTAATCAATTGATTTGTCTCAAAAGCATAGTGGTGTTGAGTGTCTTATATGCCTGCACTGGAATGTTTATGATTTGCATTTTGTTGTTTAAGCTGGTGTCCACCTTGTGATTGGTTTAAGGGGTAACTTTGATGTTAATGAAGCATAACAGGAGAACTGATTTGTCTTGCTTTTGGGTTTAGGTTCCCTCTTCAGTTTGTTGTTTACTAACTTGTAATAAGTTTTACCTTAGTGTGTGACCTCTGCATTTGTTTACCTTGTGATTTTCTTTCTCATGAAGAAAGAGTGATGTTAAGATGCTAAAAGGGTACATTACATGATGACTTTTTTATTTACTGGTTGCAGGAAACTACACAAGTAATGGTTTTCTAAGAGTAACTTGTAATGGAGGTTTGAACCAAATGCGTGCTGCGGTTTGTGTTCTTATTTTCAGTGAGTTTGTTTACTCATCTTTGCATCAAAAGTTGACATCTTAGGTTTTCATGCATTTCAGATATGTGACATGGTGACAGTTGCTCGGTTCTTAAATCTGACTTTGGTTGTCCCAGAGCTTGATAAGACATCCTTCTGGGCAGATACAAGGTACATGTGCTTTTGTGGGGTGAACGGATTCTTTTTTTGATGCGGATTCTGCATAATTCTTACCCCTTTAAGTTCTTGTTGCAGTGATTTTGAGGATATCTTTGATGTCAAACATTTCATTGATTCCCTAAGGGATGAGGTTCGTATAATTAGGAGGTTACCAAAGAGATTTAATAGGAAATATGGTTTTCAGCCGCTAGTTATGCAACCTATTAGCTGGTCCAGTGAAAAGTACTATTTTCAACAGGTTTGTTCTTCTCATTGGTTTCACTCTTTAAAAACTATACATGGAAGAAACTTGGTTTCCGTATGATTTTATAAGGATTTTTTTTGTTGATATGGAACTCATATGAAAGTAATTGATGTAGCATGGTAGTCTGATATGGTTTCCCTATAATAGAGTGTTCAGTTGCCTATAGACTTTAAGTGCAGCATTATGCAAATTTTTAATCATAGAGGGATTAGGAAATAATATGTTGGTTATATCACTTACATGTGGAAGAATACTTAGTTTTGTAGCTGCTTAAGCTTTTAACTTTATTCTTTGGGTATTACTGGTGACATAAAATCACTCTAGTTTTCCAGTTTTGTTGATTCCTTGAACAAAGTCATTTTTTTGTGAAGTTTATGATGAGGAGTGATTGGTCTTTTGATACTATAATGGTTTCAAAGACGCAAAAATACTTTTATAGTTTTGAATCCAGTTCTATTAATAAAATTAAAGTAATCTGTAGTTTTAATGGTTTCATATTGAGGAGAGAATATGTAAGAACATGTGTTTTTGAAGAGAATGTAAGAACATTTATTTTTGAACGATGGGTAAGGAAAAAATACTGTAATTGGAGGATCCAATATAAATGAAGAGATGGGAAATGTAACTATGGAAAAGACTTTGTTAGAGAGAGTGTGTAGCAAAATTTATACTTAATCTACCTTTTACGGTTATCTTTAGGTTTTGTGAAAGTCAATCTCGATTTTTTCTCAAACTAAAATCTTTAAATGAGTTTTCATCAGCAACTACATAAAGATTATGCTAGCCACTTTTGTCCATTAGAATTTCATAAGTTACCAACGCAGAATTTTTGTTTTTTTGGTGCCTATGCTAGTAAATAGAGTGTGAATTTTAGGTTCTTATAACCGAATGGACACAATTTGGACAGGATAGTTCTTCTGAAATGCATAAGGACACAAACTGCTGATCCTTTTGCTGATAGGTCTTTTGTGACAGCTGTTTTGGTTGTAGATGACTTATTCAGCTACTTAATGGTGGATTGTAACCTTCCATGTATCTTTCTTATATACCTTTTTGTTCATATCATGATATGCTACACCCGTGAAAGGTTTTAGCTAGAGTAGATAGCACCAACTTCTAAATGACATTTCGTGTTTGCCTTTTCAATTGTTAGAAGGATATCTTGTTGTTACTCACTAATGATTTTATTAGAATTGAAAATCCTGAGTTAGATCTTTCGTGGTAGTCCCTTTTCACAGGCCTATAGGTGAATCTAGTCAATGTGTCACTCTGTTGTCTTAGGTTTAGTAACAGACACTTGCATCAAGAAACATTGGATGGGACAACTGCATTAAAAATTATACTGTTCTTACCTCAGATGGGGTCTAGGGAGGTTTTATCTGGCATATGAGCAGAATATTGTCTAAGCTAGTAGCCTATTCTGAAAGTTTGAAGGAGAAATAGTCACCGTGAAACAGAAGTGGAATATATTCATTACATTCCAAAATCAAAAGCGAGTTGACTTTGGGACATGGATATAGCAAATCGCAGTTGGATTTGTCTGAAAAAGGAATTTGAAGAATGTTCTAACTTTGCTCAATTGCTCACTTTGAATCTAGTACCTAACTGACATTTCACTATGCTGGTTGAAGCTTGTTTATTTGCAAGTTTGACAATGGCATTCGTCTAGTGGCTGTTTTAATGACCACTTTTGAGCTGCCCAAGTTAGTGGCCTATGACATGGTTATATACTTATATGTAATAGGTGAAGGGAAACAAACTTATTATTGTTTTTGTTTTGGTTGAAAATTTCTCTTTTTTGAAATACATTTCATTCTCTTCTTGTCTGATGGACGTTATGCAGGTCCTGCCTCTTTTTGAGAAACATAAAGTCTTACATTTCAACAAAACAGATGCGCGCTTAGCAAACAATGGGCTTCCTCTGGAGTTTCAGAGACTCAGGTGCCGTGTTAATTTTCAGGCCCTGAAATTTACTTCTAAGATTGAGGCTCTGGGACTTAAATTGATCCGTCTACTTCAAGCAAAGGGGCCTTTTGTTGCTTTGCATCTGAGATATGAGATGGACATGCTGGCTTTCTCTGGTTGTAATCATGGCTGCACTGATGAGGAAGCGGAGGAGCTTAAACAGATGAGGTTAGCTTGCTTATGTTCAATTTACTTTAAACAGATAAGGTTAGCTTGCTGACAATCAGTTAACTTTTTCTCCTAAGCATGTTTTTCTTTCTATTATAAGCTATTATGTGATTGAAGGTCATATTTATTGATTATGGTTAAGTCATCTGATATTCAAGATTTTAGTGTCTTGTTGGCTGCCAATCACAGTTGCTACTGAAGATCTTCGTGGAAGATTGTAAACCATTGGGCTTGGTCTTATATGGAGCCTTTTGGTGGAGCACTGTCTATGGCATTATGGATGGGTTTCAATAGAAAATAATGGTGTGTGATCATGCAGGTTTTCTTAGCAGAACCCATATTCTAAAATGGTGTGACTGCAAGATTGATACCCCTTGGGGTTGTGGAGGGAGGTCATGGTTGTGGTAGTGTTTTGGGGAATGGTGGAGTGGAAGAGGGAGGGAGCAGGAGGGGAGGAAATGGGAATAAATAGGGAGTAAATAGAGAGGGAGTAGTGCATTGTAGGAACTTTTTTACCTATACAAAAGATCACTAGTCAAAGACGTTGAAAAGATGAATTAAATTAAGATTGGCAAATCTTTCAAACTTGGGATTAATGCTATTACATTTTCCTGTTCTTTCCTCCTATTTTGATTTTTTGTATTGTATGACAGTTCAATGAATACATAGAGTTCTTACTTTGTCTTGAAGCTTGATATATGGCATTTAAATACCTTACCAGAGTACCCGTTGCCAAACCATTGCATTCTTTATCTGTTTTGTTTACTTTTGGCCTTATGTTATTATATCATTTCCATACTGTCCCTGCCTTGAAAAGTTATGTAGTCATTCAGCTGCACCAGTTATATTTTTGGAATTCCTTGAGGTGATCTGGTACGTCTGAAGTTCTGATTGAAGAAACTTATTTTTCATTTGTTGCATATGCATTTTGTTTAGGTACGCATTCCCATGGTGGAGAGATAAGGAGATCAATTCTGAGGAAAAGAGGTCTCAAGGGTCATGTCCTCTTACACCAGAGGAGACAGCTCTAATTCTACAGACGTTGGGCTTTGATAAGAACACTCAGATCTATATTGCATCTGGAGAAATTTATGGCAGTGAAAGAAGACTTGCTGCTTTACGGGCTGCTTTTCCTAATACGGTTAGTGCCTAAAAGTTGTTTTCTGCAATGCCTTACCTTTGCAACTATCTGCTGCCTTGTCTGATTAAGCTAATTGCTACTTTTATGGTGATTTTGTTTTGCTCAATGGTATTTAGCTGATGTGATATGAAATGTACTCATTTATTTCAGAAACATTTTGAGATCCAAATATTGTGATCTATTGTTTCCTTGCTGGGTCATGTGTTTTGGGTGGGTAGAAGTGACTAAGGAGGTGCAATATTTGCAACTTTTTGTGCCCTATTGACAGGGCTTTCGGATGTCCTAAAGTAGAGTACTGCCATTTTGGGACTGATCAACTAATTGTCTATGACTTATTGACTTGAGGGAAGGAGAAGCAATAGGTGTATGTAGGCCTGTAGCTAATCTGAATAAGATTAAGCTATGGAACGCTCTAATCTGCTGTTTATTTTGCAGTCTAAAGTATATCTCTGTTTCTAAGATGCACTTAAGTTCGTCAATAAACAATTTGAAACTTATATTCTGCCCTGTTAGTGCTTATATCTACTCTCTTGCCATTAAGTGTTATGTTAGTTGTAGGTTGCAGCACTAGGAAATGCCAGCTTTGTCCTTGATTTTTGCTTGGGTAAGAATTTTCTGAATGATGGGGTAAGGGTAATATTATTACTCTTAGAGGCAACACAACTTGTTAGCATGACCTGAATCAACTTGTTTTATACCTGATTCATCTATTGAATGTGTGGGCAATATTCATATTCCATGACTATGATTGCAGATCAAGAAGGATGTTCTGCTTGATCCAGATGATTTACGGCAGTTTCGGAATCATTCTTCTCAAATGGCAGCCTTAGATTTTTTGGTTTCAGTTGCCAGTAACACATTTGTTCCTACATATGATGGAAACATGGCAAGGCTAGTTGAAGGTCATCGCAGGTATCCTTTCATGTTTTTGTTTGGGAGTGATTTATTTATGAAACATAAAGAAAACTGAATAAAGGTTTTTGGAATAAAAACAGAAATTCCTCCTATAAATTTCTGATTGAGTAGGTCTCCTATAATCCTATTAGAATTATGGATGGGCTGACCAAATGTTGTTATAAAAACAACTCAAACTTATACCTTCATGCCTTTTAGTTCAGCTTATACTTGGTCTGACAATTTGGAACATGTTAGACTGTCTTTTTCAAGAATTTACCTTTCTCAGATTGATGTCATAAAGGAAGCTTCCACCTTAAATAATGAAATCATGGTATTAATATGAATAATCTATTTATTTCAGGTATCTTGGTTTCAAGAAAACCATTTTATTGCATCGAAAGAGGCTTGTTGAATTGGTTGATTTACATCGGAATGGGACACTTCCATGGGATAATTTTGTTGATGCCGTAAAAGTGGAGCATGTAAACAGATCAGGACAACCCACTTTTAGGAAAGTTATTCCTGATAGACCAAAGGAGGAGGATTATTTTTATGCTAATCCTCAGGAGTGCCTGTGCCAAGATTTCAATTGCAGCGACTTAGTAGCATCCAGTAACACTAGTGTTTTACATTGAGGTTTAAATCATTGAGTTTGATTCTTTGAGCTGATTTGAGTTTGTTGATCTCAAGTGATTATGGGTTAGTTCTTCAAGGTCTATGGTCTGCTTATCTGGAAAAGGTTTGCATGGCTATGAAAGATTTAAAGATGTCTGAATTCTGAAGGAAGTGGGAGAAGAGGAACAGGAATTCCGGTTTGTACAAGTTGGCTAAGATGCTTTGCGCTTACAGTCTGCTCTAAGCTGACTTGGTCTCTTGCCAAACATAGTCATGATGCGTTGTGCTCAATGGTGGTGTTAATCCAAATATTAGGATGGTGCCTCAGTAGGATATATTAGTTTGCTGGCGTGATTGGCTTCTCACATTTCTGTCTAGTGATTAGAGGTTTCATGAAGAGTGATAAGTAGGTATAAAATGAATTCATTCTGCAGTAGATGCAGTCTGAACCTCTTTTCTGCCCCCTTTCCCCTTTTTTGTCCCCCTCCCATAGCTTCGCAGAGCAGTAGAATTTTCTACGTGTTTTTTTTTTTAACCCTCCCTATTTGTAAAGTGTAATTCATTCGTCACCTAAATCAAAATTCATAGAAGTTGATAATAAATTATGAAATGTAAGTTCTACTATAAATAACATCCTTTCTTTGTAAAATGTGCACCGAATTTAATCGTGCTGGTTATGAATGTGAATGACACATCAGTTTTACTTTGAATATGCTAGGTATGAATAAGAAAGTGTGGCAACTAATCTTTGTTAACCTACTGGAAAAAGAGATGGGAGTTAAGCACTTTATTAGCTTAACAAGTAACTCTAACTGTTACTGATTGGTCAAAGCTTGTCTAGTGGAGTTGAGCACTTTATTAGCTTAACAAGATACTCTTTATGGGCCTACGGATGTCACTTGTGGTTATTCAAGTGCTGCAGCCTGCAGGACAACTATCTATATAGGCAGAAAGTGAGAAACACATAGGCTTTTCTTATGGGTCTAGATGCCATTCAATTTGGCCCTATTCATATTCAAATTCTAGGTATGGATCCCTTTCCTTCTCTTCATAAAGCATTCTCAATAGTCTTCCAAGAAGAGCGTCATAAGAGCTGTATTCAACGTCGAAATGACAAAAAAAAGAAGTGCTTAGAGTTGCTACCCAATCCTATATTTTGATGGATGCCCCTCCTTACAACCTCTTGTGACACAACCTTTAACTTGCACTCATAGTGGCGAGCTTAGGCTTAATTATGAACATTGCTACCTACATTTAGGCTACCTATCAGGTGGTAGTGGTCGTAGGAGAGGATGTTCAGGCTGCGACAGAGGGGAAGTTGCACCATATCATCCTCAACCATAAACCACACCAGTAGAGGCAGTAGCTACATAAGTTCAACTAACCCAAACCCTTCTTGAGTTCCTTGTTTCACATTGAACAAGTTCAAAGCCTCTAACTCTTTTAGATGTATCTCCTTCGAGTGAGGAAGTTTATGGTAAGCATGTTTTGTCAAAGGTGTATGGTTACATGATGGTTGTGGACGGGTACTTCTGATATTTGTTTGATTGTATTGAATGACCTCCGCAAAATGTGAGCCTCCCTGGTGGTGTGCAAACATCTACAATCAAACAAGGAACCATTGCTAGGGTTTAGACTTGCTTATTTATAATGTTTTATATTTTCCAAATTCACAATGCAATTTAATTCTAGATCGTAAATCGAGGATCTTGACTGGAATGGGTGAGGGCATCAGAATGGGGTTTAGTACTACTAGCCGATGATGACGCAAGTGTTATCTAATGCTAGTGTTATTCATTATGTTTTATATGTTCTTCTACATAAGCAAGTGAAGTACAAGGTTTTTGTCGAATATTTTTGCCTAACTAAGAAACAACACGATAAAGAAGTCAAGCTTATAAGACCCGACAACGGTATTGGAGTTCACTACTTTGCCTCTACAAAAAAAATTTAGAGAACAAGGAGTTTTGTTTCAACCTTCTTGAATAGGCACTCCACACCAAAATGATTGAGTTGAGAGGAAACACCAGCACATTTTACAAATTGCTCGGGCTCTTAGGTTTCAAGCTGCACATCCATTGCTAGTTTCAGGAATATGTGTGCAAGCTTCAGTCCATCACAAAAATTGTAATCCTACAAAAGATCTTGACGAAAAGACACCATAGGAGGTGCTATTCAGTTCCCAACCTTAGAAGAAGGTTTTTGGGTGCCTATTCTATGTATACAACAAAAAGAGACAAACAAAAACAACAATAAAGCCAAATCTTAATTCCAAAATATGGGTTTAGCTACAAAATAAAGAATCTATCTCGCATGATCATCCACAAAAATGTTCCTCCTCCATTGTCTCCTATTTAGAGCCACATCATCTTCAAAATCCATTTTATTAATATCTTTCCTAACTCCCTCCATTCAAGTCATCTTTAGTCTTCCAAGTTCACATGTGAGGTCTCTATTACCCCAACCTTTCAATTTCCTCACTAGTGCGTCTATCATTCAACATTTAACATGCCTAAACCAATGCAACCCATTCTTCCTTACCTTATCTCCAATATTTGCTATTCCCACTTTCTTTCGACTATCCAAATTTCTAGTTTTATTACTCAAGGTTTTCCACACATCTATCTTAACATACACATCCCTACTACACTCATCTTTTTAACATGCTCCTTATTGAAAGCCCAATATTCCAACCCATACATAATGTTGGTCTAAGTACTTGAAACATTAAGGGTACATGACGATCACACTATAGTAATAGTCTACTAGTTTCTCTCCATTCGGGCTACCCAAATTTTATTTTATGGGTAATATCTTGATCAATGGCTCCATTTCTTTGGAGAACCGATCCTAAGTACTTGAAACATTTGTTTACCAACAACTCGTTGCCATCTAAAGTTACACTATTTTTACTTGGCCTCCTCTCAATGCTTAAATGACACTTCATATACTCTATTTTACTCCTACTAACTTTGAAACCCCTGTATTCCAACATTTCCATTGCTTTAACTTAGTTTTCACCCCCTTGCTAGTCTTATCAACTAGAACAATTAATTTCATCTGTAAAAAGTAAACACTATGGTATTTCATATTATATTAACCTTGTTACTTTGTCCAGGACAATCGCAAAAAGGAAGAGACTTGAGGAAAATCCTTGTTGCAATCCAATT
This sequence comes from Dysphania ambrosioides, assembly GCA_026401315.1. Classification (NCBI taxonomy): domain Eukaryota; kingdom Viridiplantae; phylum Streptophyta; class Magnoliopsida; order Caryophyllales; family Amaranthaceae; genus Dysphania; species Dysphania ambrosioides. The sequence continues at coordinate 5,290,772 of CM048660.1, read as the reverse complement.
GTAATGAGAAAGTCCTCTATTACTCCATCATAACTTCTAACATCTGTTGTAACCTCTTGGTACTTATCCTGAACTAGAACAACATACATATATTTAACATTTGTTGTAACCTCTTTGTACCTCAAATAGGTATTTTGGAAGTTGAAATTTTTGATGTTTGGGGTATTGATTATATGGGACCTTTTCCCTCCTCAAAAGGGAATCAATATATCCTTGTAGCCGTTGATTATGTATCCAAGTGGGTTGAAGCCATTGCCACACCTACAAATGATGCCAAAATGGTCCATAAGCTTTTTAAGAAAACCATTTTTCCTAGATTTGGAGTCCCTAGAGCCGTTATTAGTGATGGAGGATCTCTTTTTCATGAGAGGAAGTTAGATACCCTTCTCAAGAAGTATGGTGTTTACCACAGGACAGGTTTAGCTTACCATCCCTAAACTAGTGGCCAAGTTGAGGTTTCTAACGAGAGATTAAGGCTATTTTAGGGAAGGTGGTAGCAAAGTCTAGGAAGGATTAGAGCAATAAGCTAGATGACACTCTTTGGGCATATAGAACTGCATTTAAGACCCCCATTGGTACTTACACCTATAGACTCGTGTATGGAAAAGCATATCACCTCGCGGTGGAATTAGAATATAAGGCTTATTGGGCAATCAAATAGCTCAATTTGGATGCTAAGTTAGCGGGAGAAAAGAGGCTACTACAGCTTAACCAACTATATGAGTTTAGGTTGATGGCCTATGATAGTGCACGTATTTATATGGAGAAGACCAAGAAATGGCATGACAAGATGATCCTTCTGAGAGAATTCAAAGAGGGTGATAAGGTTTTGTTGTTCAATTCTAGACTTAAACTTTTCCCAAGAAAGTTGAAGTCAAGGTGGTCCGGTCCTTTTATTGTTAAAAAGGCAAACAAATTCGGTTCTGTGGAGTTATATGATGAACATGGTAGTGATTTTAAGGTAAATGGACAAAGACTGAAATAATACCATGAAAGGGCTACAATTGGTGCGATTGAATTACTTAACCTAATCAATTCTATCTCATCTTGAATGACATATGGTAAGAAGGTCGTGCGGGACCTAGATAAACCAGCGCTTTGCGGAAGGCAACCCATATTTTTCTTTTTTTTAGAGTATTTTTTCTTTTATTTTTGTTTTTTCTGAGAGGAAGAGAGGAGTGAATTTAATATGTTTTAGAGTATTTTGTACAGGTTGGAGAAAAAAGAGTTAGCTAAAATTTGAAGAGAAAAAGGAAAAAAACTCGGACTGAAAACACTATGGCGCACCCGACCAGGCGACCCTTCGCCCAACAGGGCGCGAGAAGGAGTTCGTATACGAGCAATTTCGCCCGACCGAGCGAGATGGCGCCCGACCGAGCGCAAGAGAAAGAAGGATTTTGGTCAACAATTCGCCCGATCGCCCGACCGGGCGCGCCTATAACCTTCGGATTCCGCCTTCTTTCTTTCTCCTTCCTTTCTTCTTTCTTTCTCTTTCCATCATTGTTTCTCTCTCTAAAATTCAATTTTCTCTACCTTCTCTCTAAGATCTCTCCTCCATTTCTCACCCAAACTCAATTATTTTTACATATTCCTTCTCCTCTCTTCACCCTCTTTATTCCTACACTAATTTTGTGCATTTTAAAAAAAATAAATTCAATATGTTTGGAAAAAGGGTTAGGACACAAGGAGGGCGTAGTTCGGGCTCCAGTGCACCAGTCGACCCAGAGCTACAACTACCTCAATGGCCGATGATAAGGATTGCTACTTCGCAACAACGTGAACGACTCATCAACCTCTATGAACGTGAGGTAAATCCTTCTCGGTGGTTACACCGAGACACCCTTCAATCTCTAGGGTTATATGAGCATGTTAGACGTTTTATGAATGATATTGGCATGCAAAAATTTGTTGATATGCACTATCCTACTTATAGAGAAATAACATGCGAATTTCTTTCTTCCTTAATCACGAATTTGATGACTCCAACCGGTCTTGGGCTATGAAATACGGTCATAATCCTCCAATGCTCGTAGTGGCCTATTATAAGTCTGGGAAAATGCTCCAAATCTGCAATTTCCTATAAAACTGTACCAAAACTATGAAATCACTAGAAAACACAAATTAGTAATAAAAGTGACTCTGAAGAGCCAATAATACTCCTAAAAATGACCAAGGACAGGGGTAAATCACTATATAAAATGAACATATCAGTACCTTGTCATATGTCCTCTCCAAATGAATGAATACTATTTGTAAATCTTTATTTCTTGTACAATAATGTTCCATTATTTCCTAATAAGGTGGATCGTTTATGATAGACTGACTTGGCATAAACCTAGACTGATTTTTCGAAATACCAATAGACTTCCTCAATCTTTGTTTAATCACACTCTCTCATAAGTTCATAGCGTGACTCATAAGCTTTATTCATCAATAGTTTGGAAATTCTAAACATCTTCTTTGTCTTGTTAATAAGCACCAAGGTGTTTCTTCTCCAATTTTGTCGCATCTTACTTGTTCCTCCAAATCTTGTTGAAGAGGTATGTTAACCACTCAATACCAAATTTTCCTAAGTGTCTCCAAATCTTGATAGGATTATCATTTTGCCCTATAGCCTTCTTTACTTACATACTTTTCAATGCCTCCTCCATTTTCAGTTTTTGCATCCTCCTCATATTTTCCCATTTAACTTTATTAACCTTAATAGTTGTGTATCCTATACACCCATCTTGATGTCTATTGAATAACTCATCAAAATAATCCCTTCATCTGCCTTTGATCTCTTCATTCTAGAGAAGAATCCTTTAGTTAATATCATTCACACATTTAACTATACAAAGGTCCTTTCCAAATATTTGTCTTCTCTTGGCTATCGTATACATCTCAGCTTCCTCTTCCTTAGAGTCTAATCTATTGTAAATATTTTTATACATCTTCATCTATTGATTTTTATATGTCCATTTAGCGTTATCTCTTATTTTTTTATTGCTCCTCATTCCATTATGCTTTGTGTCCTTGTAGTGTACCTCCTTTGCTATTCTATAAATACATATCTTCATCTTTAGCCAAATATAGTCAGAATCTTAAAAGCCCAATCAACTTCAACAATCAATCTTTCTATCATAACCTTTATGTTAGCTCTGTTTGATCTCCACCATCTAATCCTTTGCTTCTTTATTCCTCTTAAAGATTTATTTGTTGAGTGACTACACTCTCTCTTAGAATCACCTTATAATCCTAGCAACTACTCTTATCCATCCTTGACAATATATTATCTATTTGGGTCATTTTTTCCTACTCTGAAAAGTCACCAAATGAGAATCCATAAACAAAGTGTTAGCTACAAATAAGTCATAAGATAACACAAAATTGAGGATAATGTTCCCTACATCATTTCTTACTCCATTGCTGAAACCTACATGAACATTTCATATCCATAATGACTCATACCCAAGGCGTGAAAGCTACATAACTAATATAATTACATAAGTTAGTCTATAATATATGTCTCAAATTCTCAATATGTCAGTCTTAACAAGAAGCTACAAGAAAATGTAATCATACTTGATCATTCATCAGGAAAGTGCATGATACATCACGCCTGAGTCTCCCTCAGGAACACAAGTGATTCGTGATTGCAACTCTTGCCAATACTCTTAAACCTATGCAGTTTTTCTCCAAAAGAAGCAAGTTACATCCTTCTTATTAATAAATCAAATATATTGTAATAGCCCAATGGTCATTATTCACAATTCAAGCCTTCACGTTTGCATCAGCAAAAATGCAGCAAATAGCCACACAAACAAGATAAAGTGCACCACCAAAATTATGGAACCATATAAGAAAGAGGCAGGCAATCCGCATTATGCATCAATCATGGAAATAATTTTAGTAGTAATTTTGTGATTAATCACATCAAAATGTATATTCTTCCAAAAGTCAAAATTATTAATTAACACCAAATTAATCACAACAAAGTAGACTTTCATGTTGTATATTTCTATAGCACTCAAAATTCAACTCAATTTAACTCTAAGAGAGTAATTTCTTCCTCCACACCATCAATTAGAAACAAATTCCCCAACTTTAAACACCACAAAATCAATAACCTTTCTAAACCTATCCCTCCTTCCGACTTCAGTCTACCCTTTCTCCTCAATCGCATTCGAACCCAAATATGAACTCAAGCTCTGCTCGTCGTTATTCGCCCAACCTTAGCCTCGTGCTCTATCGCTTTATTAACCTCCACCTCAACAACCTTCTCCGCACTCAAAGGAGGCTCGTAGTAACTAGAATGAACTTCCATACACGTCTTCAAATTATCAGTTATCTCAGCACATTTCTCAACAATATCCTCATTATTCTTCTCATATTGTTCCTCACATTGTTTCTAAGCTATGAATTCATCATTGCAAGCTCCCCCTTCATGAACACATAGAACCCACACTCCCCATCTTCTTCCTCTTCCTCTTCCTCTTCCCCTTCCCCTTCTTCTCTCTCATTTAGGGTCTCAGTGGCCGGAAGCGTTTCATTAGGGTTACTGGGTTGATCAAAGACTCTTAGGTCTGGGTTTTCAACAACTTTGGGGTCTAGATTTTGATTTTGATATAGGTAAAATAGATTAAAAAAAAGGAAAGTTGTTATAGCCGTAAAATAGTGGAGCAGCAAAAGAAAAAAATAAAACCAGTTACACAATTAGTTATAATGTCAGTAGAGTCTAGGAACATGCATTACTACATATTTACTGTATGTATTCCAAGTTACATAGGAAAAATACACAATTTACTCTCTCTTTCTCCCTTTATCTCTTTCTCTTCCTCCTTATTCTTCTTCTTTTCTTTCTAGTTCCCTTCGATTATACCTTTATTTGGCTAGAACACCAGACATTATACTTACCCCCTTATCAGTGATATCACAGTAAATTATTGTGTGCATTACTCTATAGCAAGGTGGACTAATCTGGCACCAATCACTAGAAGAATGTCACAACTAGGAGGTCAACTTGTTGTGTTAGAAAAGAGAGTACAAGAGCGTAATGCCTCTACCAATTATAATATTGAATAGTTGCTAAGGATGATGCATCTCTTGAGGGATAATACGCATGCTATGGTGGAAAACATGACATTAGAGGTGATGAAAGAAATGGGCAGTAGTGTTGTAATACCCCATATTTTAGAAATTATATTAAAAACTTTATATGTTATGTTTTATTTAAAATTAAATGTACATTATATATTAGCATTTTAAATAAAATTATTTTAAGAATGTTTTAGTATAATTAAATAATTTAAAAAGTATTTTGACCCAATTATAATTATGGACCGCCATTTATATATTATATTTTATAATTAAGAAAATTATTTAATTTCATAAATAATTATTTAATTTCTCAATTATTCCATTAAATTCCCAACAATCCCTCCAAAATATCCCGAAAAATATCCTAAGTATCCACTTTTATTTTAGAATATTCTCAAAGATTTTAAAATATTATTCTTAGAAAAATAAATCAATTAAGATATTTATAAAGACAAATAATGTTAAGAATTGAATATATTTACAAAAAAAAAATAAAAATAAAAAAATTCGACCATATCTAATCATGGAAAGCTGCCATGATTAGAATTTAAAAAAAAATTAATTTAAATATTTATTATATTTATTTTATCCTAATTTAAAGAATAGTTTTAGTTGAAAAGATAGTTTTAATTTAAAAATAATGGATTTTTAAAAAAATAAAAATAAAAATAAATTCTAACCTTGTCATATCCTTTTTTATGATTGATATTTCAAGAAAAAAAATATTATAGAATTTTATCTTTTTTAACTAATTCTAATTGGTTTGTTTTGAATTAAATGATTTTAATTGGTTAAACTATTTAATAATTAAATTAATTTAAAAATAAAATATTTTTATGAAAATTTAGAGGATAATTATCATTTTAAATTTAAACTTATCTTTTAGTGTTTTTAAATCCTAAAATTTATCCTAATTTCTACTATAAATAGACCATTTAAACTCACATAATTCTTCACACAAAAATTATTAAACCCTTTTTACTTCTCTCAAACTTTCACCCTCTCTCTCGTCTCTCTCTTCATCCCTTTGGCCACCTTGCACCACTAACAACCACCAACTACCGTAAGCCTCCTCTTTTTTCTAACTATCTAAATTGTTTTTCAAATTGTTTAGTTCTTAAAACTATTTCTAAATTTAATTAAAAATTTAATATTTTATGCATATTATTGTGTTGCATTATGTTGATTAGTTCATGTTAATTGATAGGAATACCATCTTGAAGTTTAATAGGAAATTTCTAGGAAGTACTAGAATTTAAGGTACGTATATGTGTTAAATTTTTTTATGCGCAATTAAATGTTTTGTTGAATTATATTGTGTTAAGATATTTTTATTATTATGTATTTTTCTAAATAAATTATAATTTAAATTTTAGCCATGCGTCATTTTTTTTATATATGTATATATATGGTTATTTATTTGAAATTCCGATTGTTTTAAAAAAAGTGATGATATTCATTTATCTTATTTTATTTAATATATATCATGTTTTAAAAGGGCCGAATTGCATTTGAGATTTAATAATTTTCAATGAGCTTTAATATTTAAAGTAAGGTGTTTGTATTTAAAGAAGTTATAAAAGGAGTATTATTATTATTATTATTATTATTATTATTATTATTATTATACTTTACCGCTTGATTTCATAATCAAGAAGGGTTCATGCTTATTCTTTTTATACATTACCGCTTGATTTCATAATCAAGAAGGGTTCATGCTTTAAAGTCTACTTGTTGGCAAATAAAAGGAAACTCCAAGGATAGATCCGTGATGGGATAACTAACTTGGGGGGTGTGCACACTTATGATCAAGGAGGGGATATAAGAAGAGGAAATTATTTTTATTAAGTGTTTTAATAATTCCATTTGTATTGGATTATTATAAAGGAAGGTTTGAAGTTTATTAATATATAAGAAGACAAGTTTGAAATAAAGGAATTTAAAAGTCAAAGTATTTCTTTTAGAATGTATACGTATACAATATTTTTACACTGACACGTATTTTCCTATTTGTTTTGGTTCACCATACTTATCATTTATGGTGAGTAGATTTGTATGAATAAATGTGCATGGGAGCATTACTTCAAGGGACACATACTAGTTAGGAGTTTTCATAATTTTTCTTAATCAATTTTTGTACATTTGGATAATCAAAATTATAATTATTTTTTTATAAATAAATCAAGTTTTTCTTCAGCTGCAATATTAGTTAGCACAGCCGAAACGTGGTAACACGTGGCGGTAATACCCCTAAGTTACTAAAATTACTATCATTATTATTATGTTAGTAATTTTGGGGTGTTATAAGCGTCTAGGCTATTCACCTAAGCTAGAGTTTCCAATGGATCAAGAAACATAGTAAGTATTTCTCCCTTTGTAAAATTCCTAATGAGCAGAAAGTTGATTTAGCATCCTTAAACATGTTTGATCGAGCAGAGCAATGGGTAGCCAGTTATTTGACAAATAGCCTAGCGGTTGAATGGCATGACTTTGTGATTGATGTTAGCAATAGGTTTAAGGATGAATCTGGTGACTATGTAGTAGCTGAATTCAATAGGCTACAATAGACTAGAAGCTTAGAGGAGTATGTGGATGAGTTTGAGAACTTAAAGTCTATAATGTTGCAAAATAGCTTTGCTTTGCCTAAAAGATATCTAATGGAAAGTTTTGTAGGAGGGATAAAGCCTGGAATTAGGTCTTTGTGAGAGCTTTTAAACCACAATCCATAGGGGCTGCTATGGAATAAGCTCGGTTGCAAGAGGAATCCCTAAAACATAAAGCTCAACCTAAATCAACTACAATCCCTGCCAAACCCCATTTGAGCCTCTTAAAGCCATTGTCAAAACCACAAAACCTCCCCTCTTACCCACACCTTCTATGAAAACTTCACCAACAGCTACATTAGGATTTAAACCCACTAAACCAACAAGATTTATGCCAGTAGAAGTTAAAGCTGAGAAAATAGTCAAAGGCCTTTGCTATTATTGTGATGACCCCTATGATAGGAATCATATATGTCAGTTCAAGGAGCCTTAGTTGTTTACTATTGAGATCCCTAGAGTAGGTGAATAAGAGGAAGTGGGAGATAATGAAGTGTTTATGGGAAATCTTGATCCGCATATTTCTTTGAGTGCCCTCACTACTAGTAAAAGATTAAACACCATGAGAGTACAAGTAAGGATGTAGGGTGCTGTGGTTCATGCTTTGATTGACTTAGGAAGCACACACAACTTTTTAGACCTTCATTTGGCAAGGAAATTGGGTTGCAAGGTTGAAAACATTTCAAGGCATGCTGTGACAGTAGCTGATGAAAATCAGATAGTTTGACAAGTAGTGGTCAGGGGTCTTACATGGATGTAATGTTGTTACCATTAGGAAGATGTGATATGGTGTTGGGAGTATAATGGTTGAGTGCTTTAGGGCCAATAGCTTGGGATTTCAATCATCTAACTATAAAGTTTTGTATTTAAGGACATACCATGAAATTAAAAGGGATCCCAACTAAGAAGTTTAAGGTTTTGAATAAAGGGTCTTCTTTAAAGTTGATATAGGCATCCTCACACCTATTTTTGTTGCATGCAGTAGACTTGAATAAACATAATGAGCTAGATTAATTGATTAATTTATCAAAGTTCTTACTAAAAGCCACATAATTAACAGAATTGAAATCAAGGTTTGCTACTGTGTTCAAGAAACACTAGAATCTGCCTCCTAGCAGGGGTATTTTTTAATCATAGGATTCCATTGGAGCCTAGAAGCAGAGCATTGAATTTAAGGCCCTACAAATACCCTTTGAAGCAAAAAGATGCTATTGAGCAACATATACAAGAAATGTTGAGTAGAGGAATCATTTGAAACTGATGGTTTTGGTGGGAAAAAGGGATGATACATGGAGATAATGTGTAGACTACAGAGATCTCAATTAGAGGACTATCAAGAATAAGTTTCTCATTTCTATTCTTGAAGACTTAATTGGTGTTTAGCAAACTCAATTTAAGGGCATGCTATCATTAGCTAAGAATCCATCCAAGAGATATTTTTGAAACGCATTAAGGGCACTATAAATTTCTAGTTATGCCTTTTGGCTTAACAAACGCTGCCTCTTCATTTCAGTCTTGGATGAATTCCATAATCCAACCTTTGCTTCGGAAGTGTGTGTTGGTTTTCTTTGATGATATCCTCATATATAGCAGGTCCCTTGATGAACATTGGAAGAACTTAGCTGTTGTGTTTCAGTTAATGCTTCACCACTCCTTAAATGCTAAACTAAGAAAATGCTCATTTGTGACAAAGAGGGTAGAATACCTTAGCCACTTTATTTCTGCAAAGGGTGTAGAGACTTACCTTAATAAGGTCAGTGTAATCAATTCCTGGCCTTGTCCTTCCAGTCCAAAGGAGCTTTGGAGTTTTCTTAGTTTAGTAGGATACTGTAGAAGGTTTTTGAAGGGGTTTGCTTATACTAGTAGAAAATGATCAATATGTGGCGGGGTTTTTAGTACCATATGCGGCGTCAAAAGGCTAGCAGCAAATTAATCTATTTAATTTGCAGCGTAAAAAAATACGCCGTATATTAATCATTAATATGCGGCGGTTCTAGGTTAAGTGACGCCGCATATTAATGATTAATATGCGGCGTCACTTAGCCTAGAACCGCCGCATATGGCACTTTACCAGATTGAAAAAACATCCTATAATACAGGAATATGCAGCGGGTCTTGGGGAAACCCGCCACGTAGAAATTGTTTTTTGTATACGTTTTAATTTGATCCCTACTACGCCCAAATTTCAAATTAAAAATCTGCTATATTACATTTGCAATTTCTTTCAACCAAGATACATATATACACATGATGATCCATCTCTCATTTATATATACTAGTAGGGTCGTAAAAACAACCATTAAGTGACATCAAAAATACGACACAATTAATGAACTTGATGTATAAAAACTAAAAAATACACATAAAGGTAATGTACATAATCTAAAAAAAGTTATTTGTCCAATACTTGGCCAGTTTGTTGCGGACGACATTGATTTCTTCGGTAGAGAAGGGCTCCTCGTTGAATCCTTTGCATACCTAATATTGATTAACATATCATCAAAGTGTATATAAAATCCAATGTATTTAAAAAGTATAGTTCAAACATATATGGTCCTAATTACAAATCCGACCTACATATATTGACTCATTGATGTAATCACGTTAAATACATCACTTTCTACCCAAAACCGATCCCATTTGTCATATATTGACTCATATCAATGTATTTGAAGTGTTTAGGTCATTTTCTACCCAAAACCAATCCCATTTGACCTATATTGACTCAAATCGATGTATTTCAAGTGTTTATGACATGTTCTAGGGTAAATACGTCATTTTCTACCCAAAACCGATCTCATTTGACCTATATTGATTAATATCATCCTATTCGAAGTGTTTGGGCCAATTTCTAGGGGAAATACGCCACTTTCTACCCAAAATCGATCCCATTTGACCTATATTGACTCATATCGATGTATTTGAAATGTTTAGTTCATTTTCTACCCAAAACCGATCCCATTTGACCTTATTGACTCAAATCGATGTATTTCAAGTGTTTATGAAATGTTCTAGGGTAAATACGTCATTTTCTACCCAAAACCGATCCCATTTGACCTATATTGATTCATATCGTCCATTTCGAAGTGGTTGGGCTAATTTCTAGGGGAAATACGTCACTTTCTACCCAAAATCAATCCCAATTGACCTATATTGACTCATATCGATATATTTGAAGTGTTTAGGTCATTTTCTACCCAAAACGATCCCATTTAACATATATTGACTCATATCGATGTATTTGAAATGTTTAGGTCATTTTCTACCCAAAACTGATCCCATTTGACCTTATTGACTCAAATTGATGTATTTCAAGTGTTTATGACATGTTTTAGGGTAAATACGTCATTTTCTACCCCAAATCGATCCCATTTGACCTATATTGATTCATATCGTCCTATTCGAAGTGGTTGGGATAATTTCTAGGGGAAATACGTCACTTTCTACCCAAAACCAATCCCAATTGACCTATATTGACTCATATCAATATATTTGAAGTGTTTAGGTCATTTTCTACCCAAAACTGATCCCATTTAACATATATTGACTCAATTTGATGTATTTCAAGTGTTTATGACATGTTCTAGGGTAAATACGTCATTTTCTACCCAAAACCGATCCCATTTGACCTATATTGACTCATATCGACCTATTCGAAGTGTTTGGGCCAATTTCTAGGGGGAATACGCCACTTTCTACCCAAAACCAATCCCATTTGACCTATATTGACTCATATCGATGTATTTGAAGTGTTTACGTCATTTTCTACCCAAAACCTATCCCATTTGACCTATATTGACTCAAATTGATGTATTTCAAGGTTTATGACATGTTCTAGGATAAATACGTCATTTTCTATCCAAAACCGATCCTATTTGACCTATATTGACTCATATCATCCTATTCAAAGTGTTTGCGCCAATTTCTAGGGGAAATACGCCACTTTCTACCCAAAACTGATCCCATTTGACCTATATTGACTCATATCGATGTATTTAAAATGTTTAGGTCATTTTCAACCCAAAACCGATCCTACTTAACCTATATTGACTCAAATCGATGTATTTTAAGAATTTATGACATGTTCTAGGGTAAATACGTCATTTTCTACCCAAAATCGATCCCATTTGACCTATATTGATTTATATCGTCCTATTCAAAGTGGTTGGGCCAATTTCTAGGGGAAATACGCCACTTTCTACCTTAAACAGATCCTATTTGACCTATATTGACTCATATCGATGTATTTGAAGTGTTTAGCTCATTTTCTACCCAAAATCGATCCCATTTGAGCTATATTGACTCAAATCGATGTATATCAAGTGTTTATGACATGTTCTAGGGTAAATATGTCGTTTTCTACCCAAAACCGATCCCATTTGACCTATATTGACTCATATCTTCCTATTCGAAGTGTTTGCGCCAATAATTTCTAGGGGAAATACGCCACTTTCTACCCAAAACCGATCCCATTTGACCTATATTGACTTATATTGATGTATTTAAAATGTTTAGGTCATTTTTTACCCAAAATCGATCCCATTTGACCTATATTGACTCAAATCGATGTATTTCAAGAATTTATGACATGTTGTAGGGTAAATACGTCATTTTCTACCCAAAACCGATCTCATTTGACCTATATTGACTCATATCATCCTATTCAAAGTGTTTGGACCAATTTCTAGGGGAAATACGCCACTTTCTACCCAAAACCGATCCCATTTGACCTATATTGACTCATATCGATGTATTTGAAGTGTTTAGGTCATTTTCTACCCAAAACCGATCCCATTTGACCTATATTGACTCTAATTGATGGATTTCAAGTGTTTATGATATGTTCTAGGGTAAATACGTCATTTTCTACCCAAAACCGATCCTATTTGACGTATATTGACTCATATCATCCTATTCGAAGTGTTTGGGCTAATTTCTAGGGGAAATATGCCACTTTCTACCCAAAACCGATCCCATTTGACTTATATTGACTCATATTGATGTATTTGATGTGTTTAGGTCATTTTCTACCCAAAAGCGATCCCATTTGACCTATATTGACTCAAATCAATGTATTTCAAGTGTTTATGACATGTTTTAGGGTAAATACGTTATTTTCTATCCAAAACCAATCCCATTTGACCTATATTGACTCATATCATCCTATTCGAAGTGTTTAGGTCATTTTATACCCAAAACCGCCCCCTTTTGACCGATTAATGGTGTAATTCATAAAGTTTCCTATGTTTTGTTCTCCTGCTCTTCTGCCTTCATCACATTCCTCATCTTTCCTTTAAAACGATATGTGCCCTTCTGTTCTTTTCCGACTATTATGAAGAAAAGATAGAGAATTTATCTGCTAGAAAGAGAACAAGTAGTTAAAGAGCCAAAATGGTAATGGAACAAAACAAAAGGGCGCGTCTTGCTGTAGTTAGGAATTGGCAATCGATAAAAGAGACTGATGAGGGTGGTAGTAGCCGAATAAAAGATAAAAATTTGAGGGTTTTGATGGATGAAAATGAAGCTGTTGTGACTGATAAAGAAGAGTCTCCAAGAGGGGTTAAATCTCATGAATCCAATAACCCTTCTTAAAAAATCTTCTTCATCAATCACTACAGTGTCATTGTCACCCATCAAAACCCTCATATTTTTATCTTTTATTTGTCTACTACCACCCTCACCAGTCTCTTTTATCTACTGCTACTTCTTAACCGCAGCAATACGCGCCCTTTTGTTTCGTTCCATCTCCATTTTAGCTCCTTAGCTCCTTGTTCTCTTTCCCACAGATAATTTCTCTTTCTTTTTCTCATAAAAGTTCCAAAAAGAACAGAGGAAACTAAATCATTTTATACAAAAACAGAGGATTATGATAAAGGTGGAAGGACCAGGTAAAAGTAATAATGAAAACTGTTATATTCGAAGTGTTTGGGGCATGTTAAAGGGAAATACGCCAATGTCAACTCAAAATCGGTCCTATATGGCCTATATTTCAAGTGTTAAGGCCAATAATCTTCCCAAAACCGCTCATAATCGAGTTATATTAACTCAACCAATCCTACGTAAAGTGTTTGAGGCATGATTAAGAGGGAATACAATATTGAAGATACTCAAAACAATGAAATTATGGGCAAAAGCTTTTACCTCCTCCATGGGCATCCCACTACTACACCCGTTGGGGACGTCAAGCATGAAATGCATCATGAAGTAGCCGCACTCAGTTTCGCCACATTGTTGAGCACACTACGAATTACAAAATAAAAATGTTAGCCATACGTATGATAGTATTATTTTACAATGTTTTAATTAGTTAATGAACTTACCATCACTTCTATCCATGTTGATGTTTGCTTTTCGACTCGTTCTCCTTGCAATGTTAGTCTTTTTAGCACACTGGAAAATGGCATTGATTAGTTTAAAAGTTCAATTTCAATCAACCTCAGCTTACAATGTAAATCTATTGATAATACTTACTAATTAATAATCGCTCTCAGCTTAGTATTACGCATTGACCGAGCCGAGTTGAAGAAGTATATTTTCCCACTACCCACAAAAATGACTAAAAACATCCAGTGTGCACTACATTATAAGAAATAAGTAATTAGAATTATATTTACATAATATATGCATTACCATACTCTAATTAAATGTATAAGTAATAAGCATTACGTTCACACATCAAATTCAAACGTACCATTCAAAAACAGGGGCAAAAATGAACTTCAACTTAGCTTGTAGGGCTTTCGTGAATGCAAAGTGGACATACATCTTTACCTCCTCGATATTGACATTGATTCTTGCATCCGAAGTGGCCTCAGGACACAACCAACCTACTAATGAAAGTAAATCGCACGATACTCAATCATCTGGAGTGCCCTACGTAATCATAAAATGCATTAGATATACAAATTAAATGGTTTAAAAATTATTACTAGTACCATATAAGTTAACCTATATATTAATTGTGTATACCTCATGAAGCATTGAAAAACAGAAATATTCAATTGAGCTCCCTGTAAGAATTGGGTGATGTCAGCTTTTTCAAGCCATGTTGTTCCGTCTTCAGAGTAGTGGAATAAGGCCCAATCCAATGGCATAACAATGGTATCGTCTTCCTTCATCATGGTAGCACATTGAAGTAGTCATTTGCACTCGGGACTAAGAGAAGCCGCTACATCTTCATAGAGAAGAAGTTGGTTCTCTGCCACTGATTTCTTCGAGGCCGGCTCATGCTCCTAATAACTTCATCAGCTGACATCCCCTTCATCTTCTTAGCTTGTGGAGTCACCTAATTAAAAAAGCACATATCGCACCACTTTAGCCATACATAAATATAGTTATAGAGGAATTTCGATTAAAACTTTGATTTTTACCTCACTTACGATCTTGATCAAATGTAGAGGTCATTGCACAAAGGTACCAATTACGTCGTTCAATGTCTCCAAGTCGTACTGTGGAATCGGGACCGGTAGTGTTGTTCCTTTGAAGAAGTCAGGAACAATTTCAACCTTCACCACTTCATGTCCTTCAAGTCTCGTTCCTTGGTGAGTTTGTGTAAACTGATGGCCTGACTGACCTAGGTACGCGACACCACTGGCCACATCGTATATTGTTCCCGTACTTGGATCTTGAAGGAGTAGACAACAACTGGTAGGACCCTGAAAATTGAATATAATATGTAAATCCTATAGGTCATTATTAATGCAAATAATACTTATTCAACAATACATTTAAAAAGGGAATATAACACACCTCAACATGGGGAGTAGACACCCGTGCAGCCTGGGATGCTAACTAATCGGCGCTGATACCAATGTCTTGGAGTAGGGAGAACAACTTGTCCTTCACAGTGGTATCGAACTCCTATCTAAGTTCCTCTCGGAGTTGAGCCTTTAAAATTTCTCGATCTTCCCTTGAAACTCCGCTTTGACTTTGTTGGCTTGATCTCGGTGGAGGAGGTCCAAATATTTGTCGGTACCCAATATTAGTCCCTCTAAGTCCAACTCAGCGTCCGAGGTGATCTGGCTTCTCAATAGCCATAGCTAATACGTCTTGGGCCCTCGCGGGAACGAATTCCCCTTGAATCTGCTTATCTCAGAACTCCAACTAAAAATGAAAAGGAAAAAATTAGAAATGAATATCAGATCTTTAAGCTTTGGTAACTGTATCCTAATGTAAATAGAATTCTTACGTATTTTTTAGCCACAACCTGCGTCTGTTCGTTTGGAATGACTCTCTTCCCAGTTTTCTTGTCCTTCTTGTACCGTGAACAAAACCAGTCATCCCCACGGCTTATATGCGGCGGTTCTCACCTTATACGCCGCATATTATTATGTCTATAATTAAAATCCCTAACCCGCCGCATATTATTAATATCAGTAGATAATATGTGGCAATAATATGCGGCGTTTAAGCTAATACGCCGCAAATTAGTAGCCGCAAATAAATTAAATTCTACTAGTGTTATGTTACTAAGCCTCTAACAAAACTGCTTAAGAATGGGGCATTCATATGGGATGACTTGGCTCAATCTGCTTCACCAATAAGAAATGTAAGAAATTTAACCAATTATTTTGTACATTAGTTCTGGACAATTATCGTTGTTCCTCATTTTTTTAATGCAATGACACCTGATTAATTCGTTGTATTTAAATTGTGGACTAATGTTTTTGGATTTTTGCTATAGTTACTAACTTGTGAAGAGAACTATTCACAATATTTTGAAGAGAAACAATAATGAAAATACGATAACTTAGTAAATGAAACCTTTTATAAACTTGATTGATCATGATATTGTTTAAATTAAAATTTTAATTAATGATTTTTATTTTTTAAACACTTTTAATGATTTCTGTTATTATTATTCATATTATTATTTTTAATCCAATCTTTCAAAAGTTTATTTATTTTGTAAAATCATCATATAATTTTTTTTATTTGTAAAACAAGGAAATAAAATTATAAGAAGTATATTATTGAATTATAAGATCCAAATTTCTCATTTCACCCAAATCCTCTAAAATTTCAAGAATAGACCCGATGGTTATTGGCTTTTGATGCTTCATAACTATACCCTTTATTTTTTTCATTCTTTACCAAACATAATATATTACTAATATTACAGTGTCTAAAAAAGTCATTTTATATAAAATGTCCAACAGCCAACAATTGATTTTACCAAACATATTTATTAGAAGTCAACATTCACCGTAAATAACCAGTCCAATCAGCTAAGACGCAATGACCAAATTTCAAAAAAAAAACCATAATCTTTGGGATTGACTAGAATGGCTACCATACTCTTGACCATATTCTCATTAAACTTCAAGCATTTGTCATTGCTATCTTTTGTTTTGTAGCAATATTTGTCCCAGAGTTAAAATTATATGTACTCTCACCTGAATTCATAAACAAGCAGAGCCCACAATCCCCCTCTTCTTTCTCTTCGGTCTTGTTTCGATCATCCTGATATTCACGTTTTCGTGTTCGTTTTCCTTTATGACTTCTGGCTGTTGAATTTCATGGATTTCGGGTGGGATGTTGTCATTTCCATCATAGAGTATAATTGCAGAATAATGGGGGTTATAACTTATAAGTTAAGCCTTGCAATACCAACTAGGAAGCTTTTCAGGAAAGATGATTTCTTGGAGAAGTATTAACATATTTCCATATATCCTTTGATCCGTTTATGGTAAGTAATGATAAATTTTTTTTAATGACAAAATCTGTTATGTATAAGAAATGAATTGAGTTTAAGAAATTATTAAAAACTTAAAAACAACAAAATTATTGGTTACATAAGAAATGAATGTACACATTATCTGTTGCTCTGTCTCAAAACGACGTATTCTGGAAGGCCTAAAATCATCATGTGATGTTGCTAAGTTTCATGCTAAAAAATAGGATACCCAACTTTTCTTCGAAAAAAATAATTGTTTATTGAACTAATTCTTTTTTTTTTTTTTTGTCAATTTTGCATTGCTATATCTACAATTGATGAAGAGCCAAAACATGCTCGGAAATCCGCTCTGAACAAGCAGATCACTTCCTGAACAAGAGCTTCTGTCAGCCTTTCACTATCACTACCTGAGTACCTTAGCACCTACAGAACAAAAACATTTGGTTCTAGATATAGGAGCAATGATATTGGAGCTGAAATGTAACGTGTAGCGTTAGATGCTAATAAGGTAAGGCTAGCCTGTATTCAGAATTTTAGCTGAGTAGAGAATTTTCACGTTTAACTTCATTGTTTGATTTTTTTCATAATGTCAATGTTGCTTACCTGGGGCAGCCCCCAGATTGCTCGATTAAGGAAGCCAAATATTTCCAGAATCTCTAATAGCTAACACCTTAATGCAATGGTATCACCTTGTGATATAGGCTGATAGCTTGATGGGGATTATGAGATTGCTAGGTTTGTTAATCATCCTTCTCATTTTCATCTTCATCTTCATTATCGTCCTCAACTTCATCGTGATCATGGTAATTGAATGGCAGTGGAACAGATCTGAAAGCTCTAAATCTACCCACATTGTTCAAGTGTTCATTCTCCAACCTGACAGCAAAAAAGTATTCATAATTCAGAGAGCACATACAGACACTCGTACTCTTGACTGTCTCTAATTATTATAAATTTCTTTCATTCTTCTCAACTCACTCCTTTGAGTTATCTGAATTATCAATATGAAATAAAAATAAGTGCAGTATAGATACCTAAAGAAGTTCCAGATGCCACGACGAATAATTTCGAGGCAGGAGATTGTGGTTGAAATTGTTGTTTTTTGTAAACCACGGACATTAAACTCTAGCACAAGTTGCAGCCAAGCAGCTCTTAAAACAACGTTGATGACCTGCAGAATTAGCCTTGTTAGGGTTTAAAATTATGTGAAAGCAGCATAAAAGCGAAGACAATCAAGCCAAGTTATAGTGGATTACCATTGCAATGTAATACACGCTCTTGTGTGAAACCAAAAGTCTATCCCTCAAATAAAAATTCTTAGATTTGCGTCGCAGGAGCCCCCAGTCAACCACAATGTCCCAATATGTATTATATACCACTGCCATAGCTGAGGTTACTAGGGCCATAACCAACCAAGGTGTTCCGTTTTTTAGTTCATAAACTGTTCTTATAACAACGGCAACTATTGCCATAAGATACTTCAATGCATTGTATCCATGTATATAGTCTCTCTCTTGAACCAGTCTACGAAGACACTACATGTAAGCACAAAAAATGACATTAATTACATAGTCAGAACAATGTGAATACAAGAACTTCGAGCTAAAAGAGTACTAAAACAGAAATTGAAACTAAAAACTACTCCGCAGCTACAGAAACTAATGGTGGATAAAGACACTGTACCTGAAAACAACGAATCCAGTAAGGAATGACAGCTACTATGAAATAGAAAGCATTGTATACTCCATAGTCATGGCACTTGACTTGTTCTTGAGGGAAACCTTTTCTACTGTAGTAGCAAATGTAGAACTCAATGGACCTTATCGCTGAAATCTGATGTCATAAGATTAGAAAAACCTCAGCTATGCATGACCTAGGATAGATATATGTTTAACAAGTTGAACTCTACAGTACTAACCTGGCTAGTCAACTGGTCTGCCAAGAAAAAATCTGGAAGTGTGACCTGAAGAGAAAGAGTTTATGACAATGATAATTAACAGTCCCGACTAAAAGACATTTGGATTTCTTCCTTCATTACCTCATAAAAGGGAGCACATATGCAGCGAATTAGGCATTTAATTAGGAAATATCGACTTGAACGATAGATGATGTTGAAAGGACAAAAGGTGATAACAAGAAACACCTGCACCAAAATTTTAATGTCATTTGGTTGAAAAAATATTAGCTATAAATGTCTCACTTTATGGTTGAAATAGTTCTTTCATTTCTACACCTTTTTTTCCCAATATAAGAAAATGTACCTGAATTCATTACTTACCAGAAGAACTAATAGAGGGATCAACTTGGCATAATTCTTGTTGTCATTTATTGTCAAGCCAATAAGTACGTTCAAGTTTGTTAAGAATCCTGCAAGAGCAAAAAGTGCAAGACCACTACTGAGAAGGAATACTTCACGATAACCCACTTCAGTTCCCTGCTTGAAATTGAATATAAATGGATAATTGACTCGATAGCGCTTCCAGAAGTATATGTCTCCAGCATACATGAGCATATGTAGGACAATATACAAAAAAAAGCTGCAAAGAAGATCATTTTTATAGTAAGGATACAGAAATTGGAAATATGAATAGGCATAAATAAGCTCTAAAAGTTTAAATAAGTCTCATAAATCTAGCTTGCCTGTAAAGGGAAAACATGTTATTTATGTAATTGGAGCCTTGTCCTCTCTCCATAATTCTTCTTGCTCTCACCATGAGAATGATGGCAAGTACCAGTGCAATAGTGCAACCAGAAAAAAAGCCTGAAATGAACGACAGATGCACCTTCAGACATAATGTCATGGTGTACTAAGACATATAATTCTCAAATTGGGGCACTGCACACCTGAAAGGAAGGTCACTCTGTGCATTTCTCTTCTTTTTCTTGGTCTTAGTGGCTTCATGCCTTCTCTTCGATTTTCATTAAAGAAGTGCTTGATAAATAAGTGTTCTACATTCTTCATGAGCTCTGTAATCTGTAGTGGCAACAGATTTCATCAGTGGTTCCTACAGGTAGTATCAACATATATAGTCTCGTTCTCTGAAGGAAACACATACGTACGCTTTGTTCCAAGACTTCCACTTGGCAAACTTTCTTTACAACAACTTCATTTCTCGCATGTTAGAGATACTAGGTTCTAATATAAGCCTTATCTAGGAAAAATACTGTTCACAAGCAACAATTACGAGGTTCCAAGACTTTGTCTATGCATACATAGAGAAGAAACTAGCTAGCAATCTAAGACAAATCAAGGATTAACTAAGAGAGAACAAATATACCTCATCACAATTTCCCAAGTTAGACTTGTCCACGATTTTCATGTATGATCGGGTTGCATATCTTGAGGTCCTCTGAAATCAGGAATTATATAAGTAAACAATAAACTATTCGATCAATTCCTAGTTTCCTAGTAATCAATTAGTGGCACAATATAAGCACGCCATGTTAATTAATATAAAGCTCTGATGCATCCTGCTAATAAGCCGTTTGCCTTACCTTGTCATACTTCTTCATGATCTTGGCAAATGCTGAGAGATTCATAAAGCTGACAATAAACAATGAATACATGATCTATCATGTCTGAACAAATTACTAGCTGATAACTAAGTTTTCAGATACATACTGGTAAACATGAAAGCTCTTACTGTTATCAACCTGAAGTTTTTAAGAAGTCGAAGTTTTTGGTAAAATTCAGTGAAGGCAACTTTCAGTTGCTCTTCAACTTGTTTCAGTTCGTCTTTGCTGAAACTCAATTCTTTATCCTTGAAATCTCTCATAACACCTCGTATCACTGAAATTGGACCTTGTAGTGTGTTATTATTAATCTTAACATGATTAAGGACCTTCAAGAGATCTGCTTCATCTCTAGACAAGCCTTTACTTTCCGTGCTACCACCAGTATCGTTTGAAGAAGATGCTTCTCCTACACACGGTATAAACTTGAAGTTCACTCTTACGAATAAAACTCTCAAAAAAACAATACTATAGTATACCATAACAACATTATTATAACACAAAGCATTATTTTTTTAGTGAAGTATAAAGTTCAAAATACATGGCATAATGTTACCTTGAGCTGTGGCTCTTAAGGGCTCAGCAACTGTTGGCACCTTGATGCGGTTTTGCACCTTAGCTCTTAATGCAATATATGCATCCATTTGCTTCCTTAACTCATTTGCCTCGGTTACAACTTCATCCACCTTATCTTGATAAAATGCGTTGACCTTATTGAGCTCCTCATCGAGTTTTTTGAAGAACTTAATCTCATATTCTCCACCTACTTCTTCAGATGGGAAGAGAAGTTTTGTCCTATACAATGTCCTGTTACGCTCAGTTGCAACTGGACTAACCTTAATCACTTGATCCTCAATGTCCCCTCTACTTTGGTGACGCCTGAGTTGTAATTCTGACCCTCTAAAGGGGCTATACATAGAGAACTTCTGCTGTAGGGATCTTAATGGCGTTTGCGGCACCTTTGGGGCTCGACACAGAAGGACTTCCCGCAATATTCTTTTCAAACCATTGTAATCCATGTATGCCTCTACCCACTCGGGCACCATCTTCTGCTTGTACTCTTTTCCGAACTTCATTTTTGCACTTAATGTATATACTCCGACGCCTCGTCCAAAGCCAAATACAGTTTAACTTGTCACGAGTTTCCTATGAATCAGTTCCTTTTTGAAACACAATAACAAGTGTTGGTCTTGTCACAGAATCAAAATAGAAGCTTGTTCATACATGATACCGCCATTCTCCGAGAAATGAAACAAAATCTAACTAACAAAACGCACGAGATACAATAAGATTTTTGTATAACTACGTGACAAAAAAGCTACAAAAGGAGATAAAAACAAATATTGGAAATTTGAATTATGTATGCTTTTTGCATATCAAACTCTTGAAGCCATAATTTATTACAAATGGAAGTTAGTCTTGGAAAACGATAAGCACTGAATGTCACCAAACTTTATAATATTATCAAATTGAATAAATTTAAGATTTACTTTTTACTTTAAGTTAAAGCATGCGTTTGACGTTCAAAATTGAAACCATGCTGTATTTGGTTTTCGTGAATCCATCCATTACTTGCAAACTCATCAACAATAACAACGAGAATGAAACCTTACTGTTAGTACCTACCACGTACATAGCCTATCAACATCCCACTGCCCGGTCGAAGTACTCCTTAAGATGACCAGGAGTGCGTGACTCTACGTAATTCTAGTCGTTCTCGAAATGACCCGAACTCGACCCTAACTTATAAAACCCTATAGTAAAAAAAATTAGAACAAAAAGGATGACAATTACAATGACAAACGAATGCATTAATTTCAGACCAAAAAAAACTTTACCAATTGGATCACAAGAAACACATGACTTACTATATAACCCTACAAGCTTTCCCAAAATCACCCATTAAGTTTTTTGAAAAACACGAAAAACATACCCCAACTCCAGGAAGTTAAGCAGAGACAAGCCCGAAATTATGGTCAAACGTCTAACCAACTTATGCGAATATAAATACAAAAATGCGAATCTAATTAAAAAAAAAACTACGGAATTATTAGTTTCAAGCTAAATAAATAAAAACTCCAATGATTTATCTATGCGTAACATACAATAACACGCATCGTCATGTTCATATTATCGGATTTTTTTTAAGTAAATCATGTCTACACGCGTAACCCACGATCAAAACCTTAACCAGCTGTATTGCAACTCTCAATTGGTGAGAGAATGAATACGTACCTTAGCTCTTGGTTAGCTTCATAAGTCGACATTGTTGTTGATTTGTTGGGCAGTGAGTTTATATAGAATTATGATGAGTCTGAGGATGTTATTGACTAAACTCGATTACAAATTTAACCAACAAACTCGATAATGGCGATTATAGGTTGCTTGTTACAATATATTGCAGTAGAGCACCGCACTTATTTTGTGGCCTCAAATGCGAATTTCCAATGCAACGCAAAATTGCACACTCCAACTTTAAAAAGTTTCTCTAGTAGGCGAATATATATAATCGAGTGGTGTAGAGTCCCCCGTAAGTGACGTGGACATGACTGGATGACAGCCATCGATTACGCGGATGAACGCTAGAATTTTGCTAGTGTCGTCGTGTGCATTGAGAAGGTTGCGTAACTTGGATTTTATTCTCTCCCCTGCAATTTTGGGTGTGAAACGATGACGGGTGTGACGGGCAAATGTGGAGGTAACGCGTGGACTTTATTATGCACTTTTGAGTGATTGCAATGTCTAACGTGACCGTGATTTTTTTTTTCCCATATTTAGTTGAGCAACCATACAAAATTACAAATAGGGATGTCAAATATATATCATATATATATATATATATAGGAGAGGGATTTAATAAAAATGGTGCTTAAAATAAGACGTTTAGAACAATATTGTTTAGAACAACCAGTAAAGACGCTTAGAATAATAAGAAAAGATGTTTTGAACAATCAGTAAAGACATTTAGAACAATATTTTTGAAGTATAGAACAATCTGTAAAGACGTTTAAAACAATATTTTAGACCTTAATATAAGTTTAGAACAATCAGTTTCGAAGTATAGAACAATTTGTAAAGACGTTTAGAACAATTAGAAAAGATTTTTAGAATAATCAGTACTATTTTATAACAAGAGAAGTATCTACTTAAAACATTAGAGTAACGTTTAGAACAATAACCCAGAACTTTAGAATAATAGAACAGACATTTGGAACAATTAGAACAAAAGTTTAGAACAAATATTTTCGAGAAAAGTACAGCTGTGTCAGAAAGTACAACTTTTTGGCTTTTGGTTTTGCAAAAAGTTGTGTCTATCTCAGTATTTTTCTGAAATATGGAAACGTGTGTCAGTTTTTTTTTTAAAATTAAAAAAGTGTGTTAGTTTTGTCAGCATTTATGCTTTTGTCATTCTTTTTCACTCAATACCATCCGTTAGGTCTTGTAAGTGGATGGTCTTAGATGAGTTTTCACCCACAAAAGGGTTTTCATATTAGGGGGGTTCTCACATGAACCTGCCCTTATATATATATATATATATATATATATATATATATATATATATATATATATATATATAAAATAAGAAGTTATCTTGGCTCTTCATCTCCTAAATCCAACGGATGATATTTTATGTATTCATAGTGACCAAATAATTTTTTTCACTTATAATGACTCTTTTTATTATTATAGTGA
This sequence comes from Dysphania ambrosioides, assembly GCA_026401315.1. NCBI lineage: Eukaryota > Viridiplantae > Streptophyta > Magnoliopsida > Caryophyllales > Amaranthaceae > Dysphania > Dysphania ambrosioides. The sequence goes on along the minus strand of CM048660.1, from coordinate 5,266,211 downwards.
CTCTTTTTATTATTATAGTGGTCATTTTTTATTGTTATAGTAACTATTTTTTTACATGAAATCTCTAGTGTTGGATCTTACCATTTGAATGGCTAAAATCTCCTCTTATTCTTCTTATTTTAAGCACCCTTATATATATATATATATATATATATATATATATATATATATATATATATATATATATATATATATATATATATATATATATAGGTGGGTTCATGTGAGAACCCCCCTAATATGATAACCCATTTAAGGGTGAGAACCCATCTAACACCACACACCTTGGCAGATCTAATGGATGACATTTAACTGAACATAATGGCAAATTCGTAATTAATTTAAAAACTGACAAAAGGCAATTGCTTAAAAAGTGTAACTGACACTTGGGAAAAAGGGAACACGCATCACATTTCATTCACTACTTCAAAACTTCTTCAGAACCCTTCCATTTTCTTCCACCATTTCTTCTCTCTTCAAACTTTCACAATTCCACCATTTCGCACCACTTACTTCGTCATTTCAAAACCCAAAAGTTCGTACATTTCTTTCGCAACAAGTATATAATGTTCTTCATGTTGCAACCATTGTTATGAGTAGATTGGTAGTTTGTTCTGAGTAGATTGTTCGAAACAGGTTTGTGATAGTTTCGGTGTTTTTTCAAAATAATGAGCATCATGTTCTAAACCATTGAACATAATGTTCTAAACCGATGAACATGATGTTCTAAAGTAATGAGCATAATGTTCTAAGCTTAATTTGTCATAATATCAAGCATTGGACCAATTAACATGATGTTCTAAACCATTGAACATAATGTTCTAAACCAATGAACATAATGTTCTAAACCAATGAACATTATGTATCAAAGTAATGAATGTAATGCTCTAAACCTAATTTGACATAATATCAAAGCATTGGACCAATTAACAAGATGTTCTAAACCGAAGAACATAATGTTCTAAACCAAAGAACATTATGTTCTAAACTAAAGAACATCATATTCTAAACCAAAGAACAGCATGTTCTAAACCAAAGAACAACATGTTTTAAACTACTGAACATCATGTTTTAAACTACTGAACATCATGTTCTAAACTAGTGAACTTCATGTTCTAAACTAGTGAACTTGATGTTCTAAACCATTGAACGTAATGTTCTCAACCTAATTTGACATAATGTTCTAGACTATTTAACTGGATTTTGTTTTATTTCATTAGAATTAGTGATTAATGCTCGAAATTCGGTATATACAATGAACATTATGTTAACCAAGTAATGAGCATAATATTCTAAGCCCAATTTGATATAATATCAAAGCATTGGACCAATTAACGTGATGTTCTAAACCGAAGAACATAATGTTCTAAAACGAAGAACATTATGTTCTAAACCAAAGAACATCATGTTCTAAACTAGTGGACATCATGTTCTAAACTAGTGAACATCATATTCTAAATTATTGAACTTGATGTTCTAAACCATTGAACGTAATGGTCTCAACCTAATTTGACATAATGTTCTAAACTATTGAACTGAATTTGTGTTATTTCGTTAGAATTAATGATTAATGCTCGAAATTCGGTATATACAATGAACATTATGTTAACCAAGTAATAAGCATAATGTTCTAAGCCCAATTTGACATAATATCAAAGCACTGGACCAATTAACATAATGTTCTAAACCGAAGAACATAATATTCTAAATCGTAGAACATTATGTTCTAAACCAAATAACATTATGTTCTAAACTAGTGGATATCATCTTCTAAATTAGTTTACATCATGCTCTAAACTAGTTTACATCATGTTCTAAACTATTGAACTTGATGTTCTAAACCATTGAACGTAATGTTCTAAACAATTGAATTGTAATGTTCTAAATCGATGCATAATAATGAAGAAAAGGATGAAACATGCAAGTATAATAATGAAGAAAAGGGAGAAACACGTAAAAATGAATAGCATGACTTGTAAGTCTAATAATGAGGAAAAAGGCAAACACCCAAAAGTCACTGTGCAGCAAAATAAAGTACAAATTTTTTCTGAAACATTCTGCCAGCCAACAATTTTTTACACAATGTCTAGATATTTACAGATTTGTCATCCATTTCTAATGCATTTTCAGCCCTAGATTATCAAGCATCCAAGGGTGTAAGATGGGTTCTCACCAAAAAGTAGTTCTCACATAAGGGGAGGGTTCTCACATGATCCCTCCCCTATATATATATATATATATATATATATATATATATATATATATATATATATATATATATATATATATATATATATACTAAATAGTATTGATATATTTATAAATGCATAATTGCTAATATATACTTTTAAGTTATAGCATAAGGTATTAGGCCGTTAAATACTTAAGTTTACGTAAATATATAAGTTAAGAAATTAAAATGTATATAGTTTGAATGGATAAGGATAAGTTTAACCATATACGTGAAGTCTATTAAAAAATTTCGAGTTTAGTTTCATATAATATACATTTTGAAATTAATAAGAAAGTGCAGTTTTTATCTCGAATCAGGTAAAAAAAACAAGTAAAATTAGGTTATTCATAAACAGGTTGGTAAAATCAGGTCACAAGTCGTTATAACTTATTAATCGGGTCTAATCGGTTTCGATTTGTCATCGGGTTATATCGGGTTGGGTCATTAACTGGTCAGGTTGTCTTCGGGTCGGGTTGTTAAAGGGTCGGGTTACATTCGGGTCAGACTCAGATCGGGTTCAGGTCTTGAAATATTGGATATAATCGGTTATGAATTGAGTTCTGGTCGGATTACGGGTCTCACTTTTTGGGTCATAATCAGGTACCAGGTCAGGTGCATATTGGTTTCAGGAAGTTTCGCAACATCCCTACGCACAAATATATAATAAACTAAGCAATTTGAATTTTCTTTTATATATATATATATATATATATATATATCATATGAGAACCCCTTAGTTATATGAGAACCCTTCTTATATAAGAACTCATCTAATACCGTTGGTTTATTGTGTCTAGATGGTTCTGATTGAATCTACATTAATGGCAAAATATAACTATAATAAATTCACATTTTGGTAGTTGAGAAAGATTCTTTTTTCCATGACTATTGGGTAGTTTCCTAGATGTCCGTTTATATTTTCTAAAAATCAGTAGTTTTCAAATCATTCATGTTAATATATATTCAAATCATATTATTCGAATTCTTCTTTTGCTAGATATCATATTCGAAGGGAACTTTCGTTGTTTTGGGATTAAAAAATAAGGTAGTGATTCAAAAAAAAATTTCACAGTTGATTCAATGTTCGGATACATTATACCATATAGAGTGTTTTGAATATGATGTTAAGTAAATGCATATCGTATTGATTGGTCTAATACATCAAATATACGAGTGATTTTCAAATTTGTTCGTATCATTACCGAAAAATTATATGCATCTATTATATCAAAAAGAATTTATTTCATGCATGTATTATTACCGAAAAAAAGTTAATGGATTATGTTTCAAATAGTAATAGAATATTTAGAATATATATTTAGAACATTAGAATTAGACTACAAGACAATAGGTATTATACGAGCATATGTATAGATTTTTAGAACAATAGTATACATTTTTAGAACACTAAAATTAGAATATAGAATAATGGCAATTTTAGAATTGTAATTATAGAACAATTATATGTATAGAACATTAGTATAGTTTTTTAGAATATTAGAATTAGAATATAGAATAATAGGTATTATACGAGCAAATTATAGAATTTTTAGAACATTAGTATAAATCTTTAGAATAATATTTTCATTTTTAGAATACTAGAATTACAATGTAGAACAATAGTTATTTTAGAAAAGTAGTATATATTTTAAGAACACTAAAATTACAATATAGAAAAATAGTTATACTATAATTATATTTAAAACATTAGTATAGATTGTTTGAACATTAGATTCAGGCTATAAGAAAATAATGTACAATACGAGCAAGGAACATTAGTATAGATTTGTAGAACACTAGTATGTATTTTTTGAACATTAGAATTACAATATAGAACAATGGGTATATTAGAATTGTAAGTATGGAACATTAGTATAGATTTTTAGAACATTAGTTTAGAAAATAGGACAATAGGTGTTATACAAGCAAAATTATATATTGTTAGAACATTAGTATAGATTTTTAGAACATTAAAACAATTTAGAGAATAATTATAGAAGAAGAAGTATATATGACTCCTCCTAATTCAATGTATTTAATGGGTTTATAGAACAATAGGTATATAGAACAATTGTGAATTACGTAGAATAATAGGATGAAGTGTTAGAACATTATAAATGTAATTTAGAACAATAAGTATATACTTTAGTACAATAGAATAAATTTTAAGAACATTAGTTAACGTACATTAGAACAATGGGGTGATTTTTTAGAGCAATAGATATAGTGTTTAGAGCATTAGGACGAATTATTAGAATAATAAAATTTGCATTTAGAATAATAAGTATAACAATAGATGTAGAACAATAGGAATATACTCATTACAATAGAACAATGTTTTTGAATAGTAGTAAAAGTACATAAGAACAATAGAATAAATTTAAAAACAGTAGAAATACACTTTATAACAATAGATATATATTTTAGTATAATAGAATAAATTTTAAGAACATTAGTAAACGTACATTAGAACAATGGGGATATTTTTTTAGAGCAATAGATATAGTGTATAGAATGTTGTTCCTCCAAAACATTAGGACGAATCATTAGAAAAATAGATTTTCATTTTAGAACAGTTAATGTAATATAGAACAATAATACAATAGAATAAATTTTAAGAATAGTAGTAAACGTATATTAGAACAATAAGGAGATTTTTTAGAGCAATAGATATAGATTTTTTTAGAGCAATAGATATATATTTTAGTACAAGAGAATAAACTTAAGAACATTAATAAACGTACGTTAGAAATGGAGAGATTTTTTAGAGCAATAGATATAGTGTTTAGAACATTGTTCCTCCATAATATTAGGACGAATCATTAGAATAATAGAATTTGTATTTTAGAACAGTAAGTGTATATATATATACTTAGAACAATATTTACTTAGAATGATATTTACTTAGAACAATAAGTATAATTACTTAGAACAATAGATATATTTACTTAGAACAACAGATATAACTATTTAGAATAATAAATATATTTACTTAGAATAATAGATATAAATTACAATAATGATAGATTACAAGATTATAGAGATTAGTACAATTGAAAAAAAAGTTCATAACAATGATTATAGAATACAATAGGATTTAACGCAATATTTAACAACTTGATAATAATATGGAAATTTTGCACCAAAAAAAATTATGGAAATTCGATTTGACTAGAATTGATACTGGTGGCGAAAATTAAGGTAAATTTAAAAAATTAGAGGGAAGTTGCATTTAATAGGCTTGTTATATATGATGTAATAAATTTTCCAACTATATTAGATAGTATTGTGCATTTGTGCTTGTGTAATTTAAATTTAATTTATCAAGATCACTTTAAAGTAATTCGTAGTGTGAGTTTGGTATTACTTTTATAGGTGGCTGTCAAAGTTTTATAATTTTGACCACATAAATAGTAAATAGCATTAATGAATGAATGGAGTGTATTGCAAGTATATATATATAGAGAATCAAATGTAACAAAATTAAACAAACTATAGAGTAGACTAATAATCCGAAATTGTGCATTGTGTTTTTCTTTCATGACATTTCAAGACTAAAAATTCTTTTTCAAAACTCGAAAATTATGTAAATCAAAATACACTGTCTAATAACTAAACTTAATACATAATCTAGAGATTTTTCTTCATAACTTTAGTTTAAAGGTTTTAAAGTTGATTAAGGTCCAATGCAATAGTAGAAAAGTATGATATGCTGCGACATTGTCTGAGTCTAAATCAATTTAATAACAAATAAGTAGAACATAGTATAATGAAAAAAAAACAGGTAACCAAATTACTAGTAGTATCTTAATCTCCACAAAAAAAAAAAACTAGCTTCATCGAAAAGTATTTATCTTTATTATACTACCTCTGTTACTTCAATGGTTGGACTATGTACTCAGGTGCATAGTGCTAACTGTGGATCTGGTGCAAAACGCAAGAATTGTACAAAGAAAACACAAGAATGGTACACATGTAGAAATGAACATTACGTTCAAAGGCAACGAACATTAGAAAAAGTTTTATACGTATCTTATTTATCTTATTTCCAATGCAAAAATAATATAATATCAAAAAATTAATGTCGTAAATTACGAAGTATTAATGATGACTTATGCAGGGAATTAATGAATAGAACTGATCACAATGTTCATTAGTTGTACACGTAATATTCATTACGTTACCAGTACATATATTGTTCATTCCATTGATATATAATGTTCATTTTTATAATACATAATTTTCATTTTATGAATACATAATATTCATTGTAAAAATCTTACTGACGAATGTTTATGTTAATTTTAATAATAATAACTAATGTTCATTTTAATAATTCATAATGTTTATTTCAATAATACATAATGTTCATTTTTATAACTAATGTACATTATATGATTTTCCAATAAACATATTCTTCGTAAATAATGTACATTTATGTATTTTCCAATGAATATTTATCTGTGCGTGTATAAAAAATCCTAAAATGAAAAATTATTCAGATTTAAAAATAATACAAAAGTTCTGTACATATCTTATTCCCAATGCAAAAATAATATAATCCCAAAAGTATTAATGATGCAAATTACGAAGCATTAATAATGAATTCTGCTGATAAATAATGAATAGAACTGATCCTAATGTTCATTGCATGTACAAGTAATGTTAATTACGTTACCATTACATCTATTGTTCATTCTAGTGATATATAATGTTCATTTTCATAATACATAATGTTCATTTTATGAATACATAATGTCTATTTTATGGATACATAATATTCATTATAAAAATCTTACTACAAGAATGTTCTATGTTTATTTTAATAATAACTAATGTTTATTTTAATAATATATAATGTTCATTTGTATAATACATAATGTACATTATATGATTTTCCAATGAACATTTTATTTGTAAATAATGTACATATACGTATTTTCCAATGAATATTTATGTGTGCATATATAAAAAAAATCCTAAAATGAAAAATTATTCAGATTTAAAATGAATACAAAAGTTCTGTACATATCTCATTCCCAATGCAAAAATAATACCTAAAAGCATTAATGACGCAAATTACGAAAACATTAATGACGACTTCTGCTGAGAAATATTGAATAACACTAATTGCAATATTCATTGCATGTACACGTAATATTCATTATGTTACCCCAAATGCTTTTAACCAACATTTTATGTGTATAATTCTTGTATTTTGGTGTACAGTACACCCGGGTGGATAATCCTATTTGCGTTGTTACTTGATATGCTTTAACTACCATGGAGTTTCATATTTTGTTAAGAGGTATTTGATAGTGGGTAATTTTCTATAAAGTTTTATAGTTAGCAGGTAATGAGACTTTTTCTTTTTTATATTTCAATTTCAACAATAATCCATTCTAACTTTTTTCTACAATATTAAATAAATTGAATTTTGATGTGTGTAGTTATTGAGAAAATAGGAGAATAACGAAGAATGACATTTTAGATGTTATGCAAACTTTAGGTACAATGTTCATTCATAGTTTCAATTCTTTTCCGTTTAACAAGTATTCATGTGCATGAAAAAAACACATGTACTAGTTGAGACTTGTTTACCAAACATATTATATAAAATTTTTAATACAATATTGTATAACATACAAACGGTACAAACTCCTAATGTTTTGCTGCAATGAGAACAAACTTCAAAACAGTGCATCCTACGTCACTATATTGATGAAGTAATTGATAGAAAGATTTTTGTTTTTTTGTTATTATTATCATCGTTGTTGGTACTATTGTTATAATAACAATAATAACAATATTATTAATAATAGTAATACTTATTATTATTATTATTGTATTTTTTTGTTTTAACTACCAATATAAATTGTTCATGAGATTATTAGTTTTACTACTTAAATTTGGTTGCCCGTTTGAACACCAAAGACGCGACGGAATATATATGTAACGAGCCTTTGTTCACGGGAATTTTCTCCCTTGCAGAGGTTGTTTTATCTTAATTCCATTGATATTTTTCCTTAAAAAAAACAACATATTTGAACTGATAAATTAAATTTTTAAAGTGAACTAAAGACTAAATAATATCTGTGAATGCATAAGAAAAAATGTTTATATCATCTTATAGTTTAAAAGAACAACTTGTGTAACCATTACGCAGTAACCATAACCAAAAAACATCGTTTAAAAATAGGCGTATTGTATTCAGACAATCCTGAAATTTTGCATGAAATTACAATCAGCTTATTTATACCCGTATTTGTACAACCAAGTCCGTAATGTTCACGAGTCATGACAACATTTTTCGCATCGTGGTTTTTGTCGCCACTCGCCTGCTTTCCCACTAACATCAATACTCAATAGTGAGGGAGGAGTGGTTGAGTTCCCAGGAATGGAGAAAGATTCAGAGAACTAAGGAAGGAGATGGTTTTCATGGATCTAAACGAGCTCAGAAAGCGATTCTCACCTACTAAACCCCAAGTCTCAGGCGCCATTGATGAAGCTTCTCGAACTCAAGCAGTTCGTCCAATGCTTTCCTTTAACTTCATTGCTGCTAATGTCACCAAAACTCTTGCTGCTCTTCTCATTGTCCTCCCTGTTTTGATCACTTTCTCCCTCCTCTGTCGCAATCCGGCGCATTCGGATCCTCGCTCCTACCCTTTTGCTGATGCCAGGGTTTTGGATCCCAAATCATCACTCATCAATTCTCAATCATTAGGTAAAAAAGTTCACTTTTTTTAAAAAAATAAAATAAAATATATACGTTTACCATTTTTTATGATTGCATATTTAATTTTTTTGCTGCATTATGGTACGGATTTCATGGGTTTTTGATCTCGTTGTGATTAGATGAGCATGGGTTAATCTCAGCGTTGACTTTTATTTTCTGGGGTTTGTAGATTTTTGGAGTGATTTTATTGATGTGTGTGAATCCAAAATTTGTGTAACCTATGCTTTTAATTAATGATTATTATTCTCATGTTTGATGCCAGATTATATGATGTGGTTGTGATGGTTAAAGTTGAGTTTGTTGTCTTGAATGATTGCATGACTTGGTTTGGTCTTTATTAGGAGTTTCTTTGTTTCAGTGGATCTTCTTTCTGTAGAAGATGATCTGTTTGCGTTGTCGTACTATCGCTATGTAATTGATTGGGTCGAGCGTTGCTTTAACTTGTTTACACTCAGTTGCCTAGAGAATTTTGTTGCTGGAAATGAAGACTTGGCTCACTATTTCTCTTTGAGCAGCTGCTGTCGATCATTGTCCATATTTTGTTTGGAGGGGTTGATAGTTGTTTGGGCACTTGGTTTACTGGTTTAATGTTGTGTCTTAGTTATTCATATTTGCAGTCTAATATCACCTATCCTTCTCAATGTGAAGCGTTTTAACTTAACTAAGACAACTGGGATTGACATGTTTCCTCTTACTAGGAGAAATAGTTTGCTACATGTTATGAGGATATTAATACACTGACCACCATCTTCATGATGCTTTTATCTAAGATGTGTGAGTCTCTCTCTAGAACTATTTTTTAGGAAAGGGCAGTGGAAACTGCAAAACAGTGAAGCATATGCACTACAGGCCTGCCGTCCAAAATGCTAGAATAATTATCCATTATTTTAAGAAGGCAGTGTATCTGAGATTATGGGCTGATTTCCTCACATTCCTTACTGTCTCTAGATTCTTTAGGTATTATAGATGTTCATATTAGATCACATTTTTGACACTTACTTTGAGGGAATTGCCCTGAGCAGCCTTGTTGAACAATTTGAGCTTATTTTCCCCTCCCAATTTCTTCCTGGAAACCCAATCTTGCCCATGTTAGCATTTCAGATTCCATGAAGAGGGGAACATTGGAAGACGCGGTTGCTGATATTTTCTATTGAATGACCACTGAGACTATTATTTGAATGATGGAAACTATTCAAAATTTCGTAGGGGTTAGAATAATGAGGTGGTATATAGCTGGTTGAAGGTGCTTGAAATAAGAGATAGTAGTGTGCAAATTATAAGACTTGAAAATTCTAGTCCAACCAGAGACTTCATCTATATCTACCTGCTGGATCACATTCAATCTAGTTTCCTTTCTCCACCCAAAAACTTCTTTGCTGCCCAGCCATCATTTTAGCTTGTATTTCCTTATGTCATGTCATTAAACAGAAACCATATTCCTTTAGTGAGGGTTGCAGTCCATATAATGTTTCTGCTGAGTGGTATTTTTTCATCAATCAGTTTCAAAAAAAGCTTAAAAACATGATTTTTCCCTAATAAAGACTTTTCATAGCATATAAAAGCATCATTGGATACTCAATTATACAACTTTCAGCAGTGATACAACTAAGTAATTAGATTTTTCCTTTCTAAGCTGTTATCCAAGCAGGGGGAAACCAAAGCTCGGTATTGCCCCTGTGGCATTTTGCAACTGTAAATGTGGACTTCCTCTGATAACTTCAATAGATTTGAAAGGTTCAGAAAATAAGCAGTGCTAAGTTGATATTTTTGTAAATCTCTAATGCCATTACGTGCAATTTGGCCTTTTCTTTTAGTTGCTACTTTGGCACGGCTGCTTTCATTAGAAACAGGAGATCTTCTTTTTGCTAAGAGTGGGTGCTATCAAGTAATAAGCTTCATGCATATTGTCATTAGTATCGGATAACAAGATTATGCATATTGCATTTTAGCAAAAATAATTTTTCGGACTTTCTTTTACGGTTTCAGAGTCACTGAATGCTTCTGTAGAACATTTTGCTGGGCCTAATGACAAACTGCTTGGTGGGCTTCTTCCCTCTGGGTTTGATGATGCATCCTGTTATAGCAGATACCAATCCTTCATGTATCGGAAGGCATCGCCTTTCAAGCCTTCAACTTATCTTCTCTCTAAACTACGGAAATATGAAGAGCTTCACAGACGTTGTGGACCTGGTACACAACCATACAATGAATCTCTGAAACAACTGAAGTCTGCTAACCAAAGTGCTGTGACTACAGAATGTAACTATGTTGTGTGGTTATCATACAGTGGCTTGGGTAACAGAGTGTTGACCGTGAGTGCAGCTTTTCTTTATGCTCTTCTCTCAAACCGGGTGCTTCTCATCGATCCAGGAACTGATATGAATGATCTTTTCTGTGAGCCATTTCCTAGTATCTCTTGGTTTTTACCTCAAGACTTCCCATTGAACAATCGATTCAAGAATTTCAACCAGAAATCTTCCAGGTGTCATGGGTTTATGCTGAAAAAAAACCTTCTAAATGTCTCAGCAGTAGAGGTACCATCATATTTGTATCTTCATCTGGGTCATGACTATAATGATCATGACAAGCTTTTCTTCTGCGATGAAGACCAAACTCTTCTCAACCGAGTTCCATGGCTAATAATGAGAACTGACAACTACTTCGTCCCCTCCCTTTATTTGATCCCGTCGTTTGAGCAAGAGCTGTTAAGATTATTTCCTGAAAAAGTAACCATTTTTCATCACCTAGGCCGCTATCTTCTCCACCCAACAAATGAAGTTTGGGGGTTGATTACGAGGTATTATAACACTTACCTAGCCAGGGCAGATGAGCGGATTGGAATCCAGATCAGGACATTTGAGGAGGGATCTGGTCCATTCCCTCATGTAAATGCCCAAATTCTGTCCTGTATATCTAAGGAAAAATTACTCCCAGAAGTTGACAAGAATTTATCCTTCGGTTTATCAAAGAACCCGAGGTCCATTGCGGTTCTTGTCACTTCCTTAAACGCGGGCTACAGCGAGAATCTCAAAGAATTATATTGGGAATATCCGACTGTTACTGGAGAAGTAGTTGGATTTTACCAGCCAAGTCATGAAGGGTTTCAGCAATCACACGAGAAGATACATAACAGGAAAGCCTGGGCGGAAATGTATCTGCTTAGTTTGAGCGACAAATTGGTGACAAGTGCGTGGTCAACTTTTGGGTATGTTGCTCAAGGTCTTGGAGGGTTAAAACCATGGATTCTGTACAAGCCAGAGGACATGAAGACCCCAGACCCAGCTTGTGGCCAAGCCATGTCTATCGAACCTTGTTTCCACGCCCCTCCCTTCTGGGATTGCAAGGCAAAGACGGGTATTGATACTGGTAAGCTCGTACCTCATGTAAGGCATTGCGAGGATATCAGTTGGGGTCTTAAGGTTGTTGATGGCCGTGATGAGCTCTAGATTGGAACAGATAGATGGAAAACTTGTCAGTGTCAAATTATTTCATTAAAAGCTTGTGATGATGGGGCTCTGCTGATGTAAAAATTTTCCATTTTGGTTGATATTGTGCATGTACTGTCCTGTGAACATGTCCAAACATGGCAGTGGATGATGCATTGATGATTCTGAGGTGAGGGCCTTTAAGCAGAGGTAATAAAGCGCTTTTACGGCAATTTTCCCCGTGTGTCCTGTACTGTCCCCTAAATTGCTTACGCTTCAGTTGACATTTGAAAAGCCTTTTTCTTTTGGCTTTGTGTGGAAAGCTTTTTCTGCAATCATGGGGTTTAACTATCACAGCAACTACTATGATCCTTACTGCATTATAGCGTATGTACTACTACTTTTTTTGGTGACATCGCACGTGTGCTTTTAGTAATTTTATGTTTGAGATTTTATGTAGTTAGATTTGTCTGATTTCAGGGAACTACTGATCTGTATGAATGTATTTGCCTGATTACTTCTGTTCTAAATAAGTAGTGAGAGGGGAAAGTTAATTTTGTATTTGCTTGTGGTTCTTTCGGGGTACTCTTTGTTTATTATCCAAAATTGGTCTTAGATTAAAGTTCATAGTTCAGATTATTATAGAAAAATGTTGCTGTGTATAGTGTTTGGCCTGTGATTGAATTCGAATCAGTGGTCGTTATTTTAAAATGGTACTTCAGTAATCAACTGCGACCACGATTCTATCAAATGCAATTGTTGAATCACCAGTGTTACATCAGAATGCTAATCCTTGCATGAATACCTCTTATTAAACACGCACAGAAGAAATGCATTAAAAAAAGATCATACTCCAATACATGACCGACAATGTGACTGAACGCCGTTGGACATATTCATAACGGAGGATGTCAACTCTGCAAATAGTTTTTCAATGCTTGTATATAACTTTATCCACTCCGCTACAAGCTCTAAGAATAACTGTGGAATCTCCACTGTATCTTTCGATTACAGAATCATAAAGCAAGAGCAACTAGAAATAATTTACTGACAAGGATGTAAGCATGCAACTACGTGCTCATCACTCAGGCTTTTAGAAGCAGAGAAAGAGAATGAGAAAGAAGAAAATGATGTGCATATATGTGAAATGAAAGCGATTTTTCACTCACAAAACTCTGAAATCAAGCTGCCATGATTGACATGTCTGGAGCTCAAACAAGTCGACCTGTGAAGGCTATGATCTAATCCAATAGCATTGCCTCAAATGTCACCTAAATATTTACTGCCCTTTTCTTCATCCTGCCTGTTTTGTGCACTTTATCCTTTGTCTATCGCAACCATCTGTCGCGTCTTTTAATCATCTCCTGACTTCAGGAGGCTGCAGTTTTGGATCCTAGGTCTTTTTTAGTCACTTCTCAAGTACCAGGTAAACAGTCTCTCCCACACACTTTTCATTTCTTCAACTAGCTTTCTGTTTGTGTGCGTGCTTGTCTCTGCTTGATCGTAAAGCCAGTAAATTTTGTTTCCCTGAATTTAATCGCTTAGAATTGTGTCATGGAATTAACTGAGGTTCTTTTTACCTGCTTGACTTCTCTGTTTTGGTTTTTCCTTATGCTCAATAATTACAGTATCATGGTTAGGGGGCTGTGGATAGCAATCAAATTGAGCTTAAGTTGAAGGCACTTTTACTAGGCCTGTTTACTTACGTCTGAGCTATTGAACTCATGATTTCAGGTTCATCTCACCTTAAAATTTAAGTTGAGCTGAAGTAAAGCTAGGCTAATAGTCTAATACATTTCAAGATTATAATGTTCCTACTTCTAACCGTTTGATTATACTCTAAAATTCTCGTGATTCATTTTAAAATTCATGAATTTGTAAACACAATCTATGAAATACTTGAGCCAACTCACTTACCTCCAAAGTTAAAATTACCTTGGTTCAGCTCACTGATAATACCAATTCAAGCTTGAGTACCTAGTGATCCTTTAGGTGTTTAGGGAAGAATGAGCGTTGTACCACGAGTAGCAAAACTCTTCAGTTGTAAATTTTGCGACACATTAAATTCAGAATTTTTTTTAAACCAAAGAAACTCCATCATAAATGATTTCTTCATCTTTTTTACGAGTTACAAACATAAACATAAAGGGTAAGACAGGGGCGGATCTAGCATGGGTTCAGTAGATTTAGCTGAACCCATACTAGAAAAAAATACCATTATATATATTTTATAACTTTTATAATTTTATGCATAACATTGGCTCACTGGTATGCCTCTTAACTTTTTACCCAAACAACCAAGGTTCAATTCGCTTCCCACCCATTTTTTTTCTTCTATTTCCACATTCACTGATTCACTATTATTTGAAGCTCCAAAACAAAACCTACCCACTCCCACGACCCACCTACGGTCTTACCCCAGCCCAGCTCTTCACGGCTTCACCGACGGCTCGTCGCCTCATCTGCTCACGCGCACAGCAGGTCTCCTCGTCAGGCTCGTCTGCTCACGCACAGGCGCACGCTCGGCTCAGTGGCGACCACTCCACGACGACCCAGCAGGTCCTCCAGCCCTCTACGACGACGCACGACCAGCAACCACTCGACCAGCCTGCCTCCTCGTAGTCCACGACGACCGCCGACCCGACCAGCCTCAGTGAGTGTGAGTCAGTGGGCTGCCTCGGTGCCTCCTCGGCTCCTCCAATCTTCTAAGGTAGTAAGGTTCTATCTCCACCCACCATCTAATTGATTAAATTGAATAATTGATTTAATTTTTTACTTTTTCATTTTTTCATTTGTGTCTTTATGAAATGTGAATTGAATAATTGAATGGAATCATGGATGATTTGAGAATTTAGAATTGGTTATTTGTTGATTAAATGAATGATTTTGGAATTGGTTTTTTATTAATTGTCATTTGTGATTTGTGAATTGAATGAATAATTTGAGAATTGGGAATTAGACTAATTGGTCAATTGTGAATTGAATTATTTACTTTGAGTTGGACCAATTTAGTTATTGTGAAATGTTGAATTACTGTTATTTACTTGAATTCTTGAATTCTTGAATTAGAGGAAAAGAGTTAGTATATTGCTTCATTTCGTAGATTCCGAACCCATAGTATAAAGTTGGGGTAAGAACAAAAAATTCATGCACTTAGCTTTCAGTGGGATGTTTGCCTAAACTTCTAAGCTCTTGCGAATATGATTGACGATTATCTTCCAAGCAATGTGATTATGCTTCCCTTGCATGCACCAGTTCAGATGCTGTGGGTATAAGTTTACTATTTTCATGATTTTGCTACATTAAGTACAAAATTTTGTCGACCATCTGAAAAATGTCCACTTCTGTGATGCAGTCAGCTACACAGGAGTCTCCTCTTCTAAGTGACATAAATTTGACAAATTTCTGTTAGTTTGCGGTCATGCTGTTTATTCACTTGCTATCCTTTGTGCCAATGTTATTTGTCGCACACATGCTATGATTTGGGATTTTATCTGTAGCCATGAACATTGCATTTCATCAAGAATATAACCTGGACTTCTGACTTTCCATCAGAACCACTGAATGTCTCTATAAGACCTATTGAAGTAGCTGATGACATTGTTAGGATGGCTTCTTTCCTCTAAGTTTGACAATGAGTCCTGTATAAGAAGAACCCATTCCTTCAGGTACTGGAGGGCTTCTAAACTATGGAAGTATGAAGAGCTTCAAAGGCACTGTAGACCTGGTACAAAACCATACAACAATGTAATTATATTGTTTGGCTATCATCCAGTGACTAAGGAAACAGAATAGGCTACTCCTCTTTGACTAGAGAAATCACATGACTGATCTTTTCAGTGAGCCGTTTCCGAGTATGTCTTGGTTCTTCCTTGAAGGATTGTCATTTGCAGAATTTAGACCAGAAATCACCCCATTGCCATGAACACATGCTGCAAAACAATCTTCTAAATGTTGATTGAACTACCACCAACGTATTTATGTTTTAATCGCGTCATGATTCTAACATATGACAAGCTTTTCTACTGCGATGAAGAATAAACTCTTCTTCAGGAAGTTCCATGGTTGATAATGAGTATGAATCTGTATTTTGTTTCTTCACTTTACTTGATCCCATCTCTTACACTAGAACTTATGAAATTATTTTTAGAACAGGCAACCACTTTTCACCATCTATGCCGCTATCTTTTCCACCCCCACAAATCAAGTTTGGGGATTGATCACAAGGTATTATGATACTTAGCCACCGCAGATGAGAGGATTGGAATCAGATTAGACCATTCGATAGCTCTATCCCCTTTTGGCAAGGAAAGTGAAAATTTTATTTTGTGTAGCTAAGATAAAATTGCTACCAGAATTCAACAAGGACAATTTGTCTTTCAAACAAATGAAGAACCTGAGTTTCATAGTTGTTCTTATCAAATCCATAAAAGCATAATAATACGAAACTCTTAGAGAAATGTATTGGGAAAATCCATCAGTTACTGGAGAAGTGGTTAGATTTTACCTAGTCATGAAGAGTTACAGCAATCGTACACCAAGATGCATGAGAGAACAGCCTGGACTGAAGTATATCTGCTTAGTTTAAGCGATACGTTTGTGACTAGTCCGCGGTCAACTTTTGGATATGTTTCTCAAGCTCTTGGAGCATTGAAACCATGGATTATACCAAAGCCAGAGGATACTGACAAGATGGAACCGCCTTGTGGCGGAGCCATGTCAGTGTTGCTTTCATTACCCTACCTCCTGGGGTTGCAAGGCAAAGACAGGTATTGATACTGCGTACTGGTAAGCTCGTACCTTACGCAAGGGTCTAAGGCATTGTGAAGACGTTTAGGTAGGTCTTAACGTATTTCTGATCGTGAAGAGCTAATCATGTTAGTAAGTATTACAAACTTAATGTCAGGGTTGCACCGTTTTGCTTTGTGAGGAATGACATTTGTAATGCTACAACTCATTGTTGGAAATTAGTATAGTGTTATCAAGAGATTTAATCTCATGTCTTAAATACCATCCTCAATACTTTGATCAATTAAAGTAGTTAACTTCCACATTATTTAATGTACATCTATATATTTACACGGTGTTGAGGAGTTTAAGGCATAAAATGACTAGGCAAGGGTGGTTAATTACATAATTTTGAATGTCATTATTGATAATATGACTTGTGTACTTGTATTAAATACAACCTCCAATGACAAATAACTAAAATAACGAGAAGTTATAATTAGGACAAAATAGTGAGTCTATGTTGCGAGTATTGTAAATTTGTATCTATGGCCTTTAGGGGGTAGGGCATTATGCTCTAACATCAGAGAATGAACAACTCTTTGGGATTAAATTACGACAAGAACTTACTCATGAAAGACTTTATTGATGTATTGTCTATTAACATATGTCGTACAACATATTCTTAAAGAGCTTTTATCCCTTAGCACACACTTTTCACATGATCATCATGCATCCATTAGAACTATCTTAGATGCAAAAGCTGATTTATAAACTTTTACTAAAATATATGGTCTATGGATCCCATAATAAGTATATTCCAAGTGATGCAAAATATACATAATAATTAGCAAGTTGGCATTGTCATTGCTATACATGTAATCTTTGGAAACAATAATGTAATTGGTTTATGTTTCAACATTTATTTTAATACAAAATAAATTTTAAGATGTACTTCATAAATAGTACATGCTATCTCTACCACTTTATTTTAGCCCCATTTTCATTCATAAAGTCAAAATTTAAAAAATTTGATCATAAAATTTTATTATGTTATAAGTAATAATATATTCAAGTAGAATCTTGTTGGATACATTTCAATGTAAATTTTTTTAATATCATTTTTTCATAAGAAAAATTTTGCAGATTTCGAGATAAAAACATTTAAGTCGTATTTAAAAACCATGAAAAGTCAAATAGACAAAAAATAAGGAACTACTTTAAAGAAATTATGATTATCAAGTTTCACAACCCTAAATTCAAAAGAAAACCCAAACCTAAACCTAAGCGACCGCGATCCAATCGGTAACCCAAAAACAAGAAGAACCCATTTGGGCTCATTCCCCTCGAACCCCGAAGTTTACGAATTTCAATTTTTCACTTTAGTGAATCACGCATCACGCATTCAGCCCTACCCTCTGCTCTTCCCTCCCGACTTCCTCAATCCCCTATTCCCCCAAGACCGGCAGTCGGCAGACCTAGTGGCCAGTGGGCTGACGTTAGTCGTCACCCTCGAGTCACCGGACTCACCGGCCTTCCGCTCTCAGTTCTTCAACAAGTCACCGTGATTCGCGACACCACCACACCGGGCACCCACTCACCCAGACCGGCTCTTCCCTCCCTAGGCACCGGTCGGCGACCGGCTGACCTCACTCGGACGAGTCAGTCACTCACCCACTCACAAAGTCACAAGGTAATTTCTTATTTGAGTAATTGAATTATTTCTAGGTTTTATTTCAATTATTTGTATAATAATTATTTCCTAATTATTTCATTGGATTTCATACTTTCATTGAAGTTGAGTTGGGAAAAGAGGTTTTTCATTTGGTTCCTCCTTTCCTTCTCCACGACTGATCTTCTTTTGGGTGTGTTGTTGTTCATAGTTATGATTTATGAATGAGTTAGCAATTAAGCTAGAAATAAATACGAGTAAGAATGATACATACCACTCCACAAAACCCAACTCCGGTGAGAGCTTCGACTCTTACCCTTCAATTTTCCAGGGAACCCGAATTGACGAGGTTGGTGTTGTTTAAATTGATGGGTTTTGCTAAGGAGAAGGTCCCCATTTTTGAGTGGAAAAGATACCAAAGTTCAGGTTATGATTACGGGTGATTTGGTTGGTGGGGTTCAGGAGAGTGAAAGGATTTTGGATGAGTGTCGTTGGATTTTGAGATCATCTGGGTTTTTGTTTAGAAATCATTGGGCTTCTGTTTTGAATGGTATCAATTAATTTCCTCTTCATTTTTATGTTAATTTGTAGGTTAGTTTGATGCAACTATATATTTTATGCTCATTTGATGATCATAAACTATTGTGATTTGTGATCTAATTGATTGAGTATGAATGCATTTCCATAGTTTGATTTTGGTTATGCTCTTGGATTTGTGCTTAATTGGATTGATGATTGTTTATTAGTATGAGATGCAACATTTTTTAATTTTGATCTTAAAGATATGTATCTTAGGTTGCATACAGACTAAGAATGGGTATGTAGCTAGCTAAGCTACTAAGCTAGTCTACTTAATCTCATAGAGTTTGTGTTTTAGGTTTATGTCATTGCACTACTACTAGCTAAGTAATTTGATTTTTTTGTTCTAGAGTTGTGGGATATATATATATATATATATATATATATATATATATATATATATATATATATATGCTTGATTGTAAAATCTGCAGATTTAGATTTTTTTTTTTAAGTTTGACTACGTGATTGAACATTTGGTTGTATTTTATATTGTTTGAACATTTGGATGTATTTTTTAGTATTATTATTTGGTTGTTTGGTAAAAAAAATATTACATATTTGATTATCGATTGTGACTCACGAGACAAAAAATCTCGGGTCCGCCACTGGTGCAGGAGGAGAGAGAATCAAAGATGTCGTATATGAAAGGTGACCTTCTCACCAAAACCAGAAAGCTAGTCAAAGGTCTGGCTAAAACTGAACCCCTTTGGCTCAAACCCATGCAAAAGTTCGTCTCTTCTCCCCCTTTCTTTGTTCTTTCAAAACTAGTACGAATTTTTAACTTTGATGCGTATCTTGTTCAGTATTTTGTTCCAATTTGTGAAGTTCTGAAATGGGCTTATTTGATTAAAACCCTTTTGTGTGCTTAGATATATTATTTGTTTAGGATTTGGATGGTTTTTATGGGTTGTTAATTGTTGTTTGATAAGTTTTCTAAGTGGCAGTTTGTGTATTTTAGGTTTTTTGGATTGATGGGTATTCTTTGTTACTCTTTGTTTTTCGGGTTTGGTATTGGATGGTTAAGTCTTGTTGTTTTAGCTGTGCTTTAGTTTAGGGAACTTTAGAAATTAATTGTCAAGGTCTTGAAATCGAAAGTGTCTGATGAGATAACTTTGTGAGGGTTTTGGACTTGTGAAGTTTTTTTAAGAGTGTTGGTAATGAGTTCTTCCTATCTAGAAGAGTGTATGAATCTTTGGTAGAGTAAACAGTGGTGAACTAGAAATTTGACTCTAATTGGACTAAAGTTCTCATCCTAGACTCTTAAGAGCAGGACTCATTTCATTTTGGGGGCATATTTAGTATAATTTGAAGTGTCTGTAGGTTATTTTGAAAAACAATTGAGGTGCCCGCGCCCAATTAAAGATGCCTTTTTTGGGACTTAAGGGTGCTTCCAGATGATTCGATTATGTCTTATGGGAGTCCTGTCCTCTATTTTAAGAACACCTGAACTAGGTTATATACCTGAGAAATGAGTCCGAAATTGGATTTGATATCTGAAAGGTGACCTCAAAGTTTTATTGAATTGGATATAAGCTTTTCCTCATGGTTCTTTATTAGTGTTCAAATTCAAAATATCATCATTGCCCTGTGGTCTTTGATTGATTAAACAGCAGAATGTAGGGCTTTTTGGGTAAAAAATCAAAAGTAAAAAAATAATCCCGACTTCAAAGTTCTCTGAAGGTATGCAAGGACATAAAGAGAAGCAGGAGTCCTTGGATCACTGAGAAATGAACTTTATCATTGAACCACATAAGAAATATCTTGCCTTGTCTTATTCAAGTACAACATACCAATAAACTTTCTGTAGCTAGAGGGTCCTGCAATCTGTCACCATCTTTTGTGAATCCGAAAGTCTTTGAAACAGAAGGAGCAACAAATTTTCAACCTTTCATGTATGTGCCTTGCAATATATCCTAAATATGATTTATTTGGTCCATAATGATACCAGAACTAAGTCATGTAGAAGAAAATGTTGGTCTATGATCCCAAAATCTGGAGCAATGGTCCAAAATATGTGTTGAGAAAATGTTGTTCTTTTGGTATATTGTCTCAGAATTCCTGGTGGTGTGTATATCAAAGTTCTAGGGAGTTTTCTTTCCTTTATTTTTATGAAGTTTGACGATTCAGTCACTGGTGGATGATGTACTGGTCTCCCAATATGTATAGCACTTGAATTTAATCTCTATGTCATGTTCATTTCAATTGCTGGAATCCCTGTGTTTTGATTGATTATCTTGTACCGTTAGAAATTCAATTACTGCTCAACTATGATGTCTAGGGCCCCTCCGGTTGTGTTCCCTCGATCTGATGGAAAAGTCAAGCCAATCAGCCTCCCTGAGGATGTTTATGTAAATAAATTCTACCAGAAGCATCCAGAATCAAAATATGAAGATCCTATCAAGTATGTCTTTGTTCCTTATTTTGTCATTTTATTTCACTATGTAATGGCTCATGGAATACAATTATTGTATTTCACACCAAATTGTATAGTTGTATGTTCTTATAATGCTCCACACTTGAAGTTCAATTATGAAGAAATGTTTGACAGTAAAAGTTTTCTAGAAGTTGAATTTCTGAATTATGGTGGATAAATCTTGATCGCAAGTACAGACTATGATCTATTGTTACAATAATGTTCACTTTTTAAGCAAAGCTTTCTTTGTTTTGAGCTATTGTGAACTTATTTTTGCACTTTTGGTTTTCTCCAGAAATTATATAGGGTCTGATTTTCCATATTGACTAATAGAACATATTGTAGGATTATAGACATCAATCCTTCCGTGCCAAATAGTTTAATTTTCAAGAGTTTAGATTTGACTGAAATTATTGTTGAAATCGAACTGCATTGAAACCAGTACTTGAATAACGCTTAAGAAGATATATGTGATTGTGAAATGATAATCACTCTTGGCTGGGCTGCAACATTATTTCCTGTTGTTGCATCTAGTTTTAAGTCATTATATAGGTATTGTCCTTGATACGCTAAGATGGAATGTGAGTCGTTGATTTTGCCAGTTTCCTGCCAAGCAGTATTTAAAAGCCTAGAAGCATATTTAATATTTATTGCTTCTTCTATGATGAGACCACATTAGTAGTTTTATCTTGATACTTGAAAACTTTGAGAACTGAAATTTGTTGGGTTGGTTCATGATTTTTTTCCTATTTGAGCAGGCTTACCAGCTTCAGTCCTGTTCCAGCTCGTATTTTTGCTGGACGAGTGTTGGATTTGAAGCAGCAGGGAGTACGAGAGGAGGAAGCTCTAGCCATTGCTGATGTATGAACATCTATACCTAATATTCTTATCTTCTAATTAGTTTGATTTTATCTTTCATGGCGTATACTCCCTCAGTGGCACTGTCCCTTAAAATTGGGCCACATTTGACCTTTGCCGCTTACTATATTAACTTTTGACCACTAAGTTCTGCTTAAATAATCTTAGAATTTGGAACTATTGTCGATGACATATATCTTGAGATAAATGTAAAGCAATTTTCTTATCACATGTCTATACGGACTATAATTTTAACAAATTTGCAGTCAAAGTTAAAATGTTTTGGCTTTAAAGTAAAATGGAGCCAAATATTTAGGGACAAATAGAGTACTTCTTTGCAATTTCTTTCTTTATGTTCGGAAAAAGTTAATGTTTTCATTTGCATCCAGATGGAATATCGAGGAGAGAAAAAAGCCAAAAAGCAGGCATACAAGCGTTTAAGGCAACTAGCACATATTCAAGGGAAGAAACCACCTCCTAACCCATATCCAAGTGCTATTAAGGAGATACAGGCAGAGGAGCGACCTCATGTCCGCGACCGGTTCTTTAATCCTGAGATACTAGAGATAGCTAGGAAGATCAAAGAAGAAAGGGCTATTGATATGCGGGAAAGGTTTGGAGGGCGAGGTGTTTAGTTCTTGGCAAAGTCAGTTAATAAAAAGAAAACTAGAGTGGCCTGCTTCATCTTGCAAGGAGTTTGCATTTGTGCACTGCTTTATCTATATATACCTCTGGTTTGTTGTTGCTTGATTAACTTTCTCACTTTTACTGAATAAGAATCATGAATCAGGTTGAATATTTCTTTCAGATGTAGTTGAAGAGGGGTAGAATTTAAGGTCAGAATTTTTCCATAATACTCCCATTTTTGGATGCCAGTATGTGATTCACTTTGCACAAATTTCTCAGTTGCTTATGCTATTTTAAAGATTTATGTGCCTTACCATCTTCTTACCTCAGCTCTAGTATTTATTTGAACCCATCGGCCTTATTTTTATGTAATTTGGCTTTGAATTGGCTTTAATTCCTCCTTTAGCATGTTTTAGTCTGTATTGCTTCAGTCAAATAGAGTTATCTGTGCATCTTTATCAAAACTGTTTGGATTTAGTTGCACTCTATTATGTTGGGTGAAGCCGAGAGTGCAAAAATCCTTTCATGAATTTGCTACTCATGTAACTATTAGAGTTTGGTCTTTAAATTTGTTTTCTTTCTTTGATGTTTGCTTTGTTATTGGCTACTGATGTTAAAAAAAAAAAAAATCTTTTGTCTTTAACTATCTCGCTATAAGTAGTACAATATATCGTATGTACTAATTATACACACTAAATTCTAAATTAGAGTGGGGTAAGATTATGCAGCATAAACTAGCCAATGTGAGAAGCAAAGGAGATAAAAGGAATTGGTTCTGACTGGAGTAAGATTTTGCAGAGCAATATAAGTAATATCGCAAATTTGTTTTTCATTTTTTATTTTTTATTGGTGAAGTGATAACAGGAAAAGTAGGATTAGGCACCTTTTCTAGTTGAAATAGCTAGGTCAGTCTGAACATTAATGATCTACTTACCTTCATACGACTAATGAAATGAAAATTACATGTAGAATGGATAATATCAAGTGCTAGAGTCCTGCATTCCTTGACTTGTGGTTTTTTAAAATTTGGATTACGTGCTCGCAGGTTGTTCTATTGTCCATGCTTGTCCAACCTCTCAAGCCTGCTTCATTGCATAATAGATAGTTAATAATTCAGTTTGTAGAGCTGAGGATGCTCAAACTTTTCTTCCCCCTTGCATTGAAGATCATCTTGAAGATGTAGGACCCAACCAAATCCTACATTGATCATAAGACCTTCCATGCTCTATCCATTCCTATAATGTTTGCTTGTCCGGCTCCTAAAAAGTATGAGTATTTCATTCGCCTAAGATCATAAGAATTCTTTTATGGTTCGGGTTTTGTTCTCGAAAGACCACCTCATTTCTATGAAGCCATAATACTATTTGATTTGGATTGGAGCAAAATTAAAGGAAATTTTTTGTCTAGGTTTTCACTCAGTTTCAAGCTATTTATTCTAATCCTTAGAGGATAGGAGGCCTATATGCCTTTTGTTATTGGCTTTATAAGAAGATGATCCACACTCTTATCATGACAAACGACACATATGGGATCAAATATGATCCTCTTATTTTCAAATTCAGCTTTGTGGGAGCACAACTTATAAAAATTTCCAATCGAATAAAAGGTATCTTTAATAGCTTCATTTTCCACAGGACCCTATAAAAATTTCTTGTATCACCTGTGATGGGAAGATTGTCCAAGGAAAAGGAGATTTTCTCCACTGTAAAACAAATGATATCCCACTTTTACCGAGTGCTCACTAGATTTGGAAGGAAACCATACTATAGCATCATTTGCCTCCCTTTTACTAACATGCTAGGAGAGAATACATAGTGTTCGCTTTGTCGAATAGTCTCCATAACATTGAGGCATTCCAGGATCTGTCAAGTGATTTGAGATCACTTACCCAAATTGGTTTTTGTTCCCCTTGAAGAAGATTTTGCAGTTGAATGAACGAATCTTTGGCTTATTATCCCAAATTCAAGTGTCGTACCTAGTCCCTTGCTCATATCAGAGACCGTCTTCCCCATGCTTCATACTGGGAATAGCATGATTGAAGAGGTGGGTGATCCTTGAGTTTTTACAACATAAAATTCTTATATTACCTGTGAGTACATTAAAAACTAGAAGAGTAGGGTGCTTATATATTCTCCAAGCTTGTTTGAATAGGAGTGCTTGATTTAGGAGGTATAATTTTCTCATACCCAACCCTCATTCCTATTTTGGTGACTCTAAGATAAGCTTGCTTTTTCCAATATATAGGTCTTTTCACTGATGAACACCCCCACCAAAATTTGAGAGGGGAGAATATGTTATATTCATAACTTTGGGTTACGAAACAATGAGAGGATATGGGAAGCTAATGCTACCAAGATTCCATTAATAAACAATAGTTTCCCCACTTGATTTAGAGAAAGAAATTTCCATATAGATATCTTTTTCACCACCTCTTCATATAAGAAGTCAAGTCCTCTAGTTAATCTCCCATTAAAATCCATGGGGCTTCCCAAGTAGGTGCCCAACTCATAAAGGTTCTTAATCTCTTAGGGCCTTCCTAAGGAGCTTAATATACTTGGAAGGTGTTTTGGGACTAAAGATCACAAAGGACTTTTGGGTGTTAATGAATTCTCCAAATAAGGCACAAAACTCATTTATCATCTACCATACTTCACTGCATGATTGAGGGTTCACCTTGAAGAAGAGCAATGCATCATTTGCAAAGAAAAGATGAGTCCGGCTTGGTGCTTTACTTCCTATTTTTATACCTTGAAGTATTCCTACCTTAGGGAATAAGAAAGAAAAAGGTTCCCCATTAATAAGCACTGAGTATGAGACTCTAATAACACACTCTATAAACCATTACATCCAAATCAATGGAAAGCCCATCTCCTCTAGGTTCTTGTAAATGAAATCCCATCTTATCCTATCATATATTTTATTTGAATCAATATTCATCATAACAACACAATTAGGGTCTTTCTTAATTGATTATTTTATGAGCAATAACACAATTATGTTGTAAAAAAAAACGACCAGGAACAAAGGCATTTTGGGTCTTTCTTCTTGTGCTTGATCCAATTGATTATTTTAAAATGATTTTATAGAAAACATTGTGTTATCCCATTGGTTTATATTGACTTACAGACTCTAATTGGTCCCCTTGGGAATGAGACAAATGAATTTTCTATTCCATTTTCTTAAAAGAAATCATCCATGGAAAAAGCTGTAAGCTACACTAGTGATGTCATTACCCATGATGTGCATTAAATTCTTAATTAAAGAGTGGAGGAACTTCATCCAATCCCTGAGATTTCAATGGGTTGATACTGAAAGTTGCTGCTTTGATTTCATCCACTAAGAAAGGAGCTCACAAATAATTGATATGCTCTTATGCTTACTTCGAATGGTGTAAAAACTATTCATGTGGCATACCTTCACATGATGCTCTCTACTGGTACTGTGATTATCTCCACTGGCTCTACATGACTGTTGTCTAGATCATTTCCTAATTTAGTAAATTCTTGCTCAAATTTAGAGCAATGATATTACTCTTATATAAAAATCTAAAAAATAGTTCAAACTCTAAACGAATCCCTGAGGAGTCAAAGGTCCAAGTCCCATCTTGAATCTTGAGTGCTAACACCTCATTCTTTGCCTTCTTCTATTTCATTTACTAGAAGAAGAAGCTTTTCATTGGATCCCCTAAATAATCATTTCAATTTTTCCCTCTACTTTCAATACCACCACTGGAGAGTAGCCTCTAAAACTACCTCCCTCTTGAGCAGGATAGATTCATTAGCTTCTTCCAAAAAAAAGAATGGCTCCTTGAGCTTGTATTAGATTTTCTTTAAATAGTTTTTGTAGATGCCCTTCTTTTTTTAAATTGGATACACCAAACTTTGAGTCTCTGAGCTATTTTTTGGTGGCGTTTAGAAATGCTATACATTCTCAAACTTCTATGAGAGATGTTCCTTAATGATTTTCTTCACATCTTTTAAGAAAATGGACCAAGCTTCTAGATTGTCTAGTCTTCCTTTCTTCCTGTGGGAGGGTCTGCATCTAGCAGTATTATGAGTCCATGATCCAAAAGAAAAATGTGGAAATTAGTCACCTTTGCATCCAGAAAAGAAGCTTTTAATTCATCATTACAATATGGCCTATCTAGTTGTTCAAAAATGAAATTTCCCTCAGTACTTGTCCAGGTGAATTTTGGACCATGACATAGTGTTTGAGTTCAAATGCATGATTCCCATTCAACCACGGCCATCTTCAACCTCATCAAGGGTTAGTGAGTAAGGCTCATCCTTCTTGGCTTTCTTGATAGGGACTAAACTAAGGTCGTGAAGGGAATCTTCATATTCATGCATACAAATTGATCCTTGAAAAAACAAGACATTTTTGTATTGTTGGTCTCTAACCACATATTTCCTCTTAGATCTTGAAGTGTGGTTGTCTTTCTATCTGACACTGAACTTCTATGGGATGATTGATCTTCTCTTGATTGGACCAATGGACAATTATTCATGACACTAAAACTCATTAATTGCCTTATACATTAGATAGACCAAAATGGACAATTATAACATAAAGAGAAGCAACTGAATTAAATCTCGAAATGTTAGACATTTATTCATATATTCAATAAGACTTCATTAAAAAAAAGGGAAATTTAAATCCAAAAGGAAAGGACTTCCTGTAGGATTTACCATCAATGATCTCAGCAATGAATAGTGTTCTTAATTTGTTAGATATAAGAAAGCAAAAGAACTAAATTTTATAAAGAAAATATTATTGCATTCTTAATCAATGTAAAATAGATAGCCATTACAAATGAAAGTAATAAACTAAAAATAAGCAACAAACAAACTTAGTGGATAAGGATGATTCACATTTTACTCCACTAACACAACTTAGTCAAATATCAAATCCACTAACTTTTTAGGCTTAATTAAAAGAAAGTTTAACAACTAACTTTAAAGCACGCTTCAACACAACCCCTTGCTTCCAAGTTGGTAATTTTTGCGAAGCACTTCTCTTCAATCGCAATGCATATCTCATCGCCTTCAATTTGTCGGTGCTTATTACCACCGATTACCATTAATTAATTTTATAGCACTTCTCTCCATGGTGCACTTCTCACCCATAACTTTAAAATAAATTTTCTTCCACGGCCATTGTGCTATAAAATCTTGCTCATCATTATGAAATCTACATTTTTTTGCTAAATGCCCAAATTTTTGACATTTGAAGCCTTTCGGCTTCCCCTTATACCAACAATTCATCTCCTTATGACCAACCTTGTGACAATTATATTGGTGCATTGGAGAAATACTCCTTTGCCATTAGACTTGGCTAAAAAGGCTTTTTCGCCTTTAATTTCTTCATCTTCATTTCTCATGGTCCTTCTTTGATCCACCGCATAAAGTGAATTGATTAGTTAGAAAAATGTTAATTTAAACAAATATTTAATATCTTCAAGGGAAGAAATTTTTCCTTCATATTTTTCCAGAAAGGTCACTATTAAAATTTATTGACCACTCTTTGACTACTAAATTCTCCACCAAAGAGTTTAATTTGATTGACAATGAACATCAACCTACTCCTGTATTCAACTTTTTCCCTACTTTTCATTTCCATCATCTCAAACTCCCTCTTAAGGTTCAAAATTTGCATCAATTTTTTTGATGATTTCTTTCAAACTCCTCTTTAATTTTCTCTCATGCTTCTTTGGGAGATTCACAACCCATGATTGTTGTGAAAATTTCTTCCGACATGGCTCCATGTAGACACAAAAGTACCTTTGGCTTTCTAACCATTTCTTCATCATATTTTTTTTATTTGGACTAGTATAGGATTTTGTGGAAGAGGGGTAGGATCAATATCACTCTCAATTACCTCCCATAGATTCAAGGCTTTCAAATATGATTTTTTTTAATTTCTCATGATTGATAATTATTACCTTTGAAAATTGAAATTGAAAGAGAAAATTTATTAGAAGAAATTTTAAGAAATTTTGTGGATAAACTCTCTTAAATTTTTTAAGCCTCACAAACCTCAAGGATTAAATGGCTCTAATACCAAATTTGTTAAAGATAAGAAAGAAAAAGAACAAAATTTTATAAAGAAAATATTATTGCATTCTTACTCGATTTATAATAGAAATCAAGACTCATATAAATAGCCATTACAAATGAAACTAATGAACTAAAAATAGGCAACAAACAAACTTAATGTGTAAGCATGGTCCATATTTTACTCCACTATACAATTAATTTAGTCAAATATCAAATCCACTAACTATTTATGTTTGATTAAAAGAAAGCTTAACAACTAATTTTGAAGCTCACTTCCACGGTTCTAACCTTAACTAGTTCATTGAATGGTTCATCACATCAGGTCTAACACAAGACCCACTTCTTAACTTTTGATAAATTTTGTTAATCTTGGTTGTTGAATCTGAATAATGCATGACCTACCTATATGTCCTCACGAGTGCTTATATTCCCCTAGTTCAAATGAGACTTAGAGGCTAATAGAATAGACATGCATATAGTAATATAACAGGAGAGAATAGGATATGTGAATAGGATCTAATTTAACCACTATCTAATTCTTAGGGCTAAAACCTATATGGCATCCTTACATGTGCCTCGAACAAGATTTGAAGACTACCTAAATATTGAATATCAA
Source organism: Dysphania ambrosioides (assembly GCA_026401315.1). Lineage (NCBI taxonomy): Eukaryota > Viridiplantae > Streptophyta > Magnoliopsida > Caryophyllales > Amaranthaceae > Dysphania > Dysphania ambrosioides. The sequence goes on along the minus strand of CM048660.1, from coordinate 5,236,265 downwards.
ATATACTTTGACAAAACTAGTTACTAATCTTCAAAAGTTGGAAGATGCAACTAAGAAAGTTAAAAAGGAGGTTGGTATCAATGCAGGGCATTTCTCGTTGCTAAACTAGTGTAGGGATGTAGGCATAGCCCATAAAATATATTAAGACGTATTACATCCACCTCAGATGATTAGAGTGCCATAAATATTGTCAATTTATCATAGAACTTCTGCATTTATTTCCAATCACAATAATATGGGTAATAATATCATTAAGGAAGTATAGAAAATTACTAAAGCTTTTACCAAGCAAACATTATGTGAAACAAAGATGTACCAATGTCTAGGGTTATGCCTCAAGCCAAACAAAATAGCAAAAAAAATAAAAAATCAAATCGCTTCAAACTTTATTTTTACATGTGGGGAATTTTACAAACCAAAATGCCCTTAATTCCAGGAAAAAGGAAGATAATACTACTAGTATTACTACATTCACAATTACAAACCAAATAAATACATTCACAATTACTAAATAAATTACTACATTATGACATTCACAATTAAGTGAATACTGAAAACCATCATGTCATCCGACGTCCTCTTCTAATTGACATAGCATCACTTAATAGTCTTAGATGATATTCGAAGTACAACGCAATACTATATTTTGTACTATCTAAGTCATAAGATTCTAACAAAGAAGAAAATATATTGTATTCAACTAACATTTAACACTGCTAAGGTATAAAGTAATTGTGTTGAACAGTTGTTGACCTTCCAATCTCCCACGTGACATTACAATATTGCCTATTGAATTAAGAAGTAGGATTCATGTGAAAGAAATGTGAAACAAAGATCATAAGACATGATATTCTACAATGCATTTCCTACATTAAAATTCTCCAACACACATGGATACTTGACATACTCTAAATAACAATTTCTAATTGGAAGATTATTCAAAAGTTGCACAATCACCAAGGTTCCAAGAGAACAAGACCATATGATCCACGTAATAGCAAATAAAAGTAGGCTCGTGGTTTATTCCACTAATGTTCTTGTTTATTGTGATGCATAAAAAGATGATATCTTGTTCTCGTGGAACATAGCCCCATAAGGAGGAGATCACATGTAATTATTTTAGTGTAAAAGAGGTTATCATATTTGTTGTGTACTATGGAGGCCCATATACAAGATCAATATACACCCATTAACAATAACCTACAAAAATATAACTAATGATCAAACACAAATCTACTAGTAGTTTAGTAACTATAATATGTTCAAATAAAACCATATTTAAAATTTATATTCAAAATATGAGTATATTCAATTACTCATAATAATTGATAAAACATTCACAACCCCTTCATATGCAATCATGCAAACCATTTTTACTTACAAAACACATTCAAAATTTGACCATTCAACCAACTTTACATCTAAACCTTTACAAGTTCTTAAATTAGCATTGCTTATAAACAATTATTATAGTGAAAAAACACCGCAATGCTCATAATTTCAACTTAATATATATTGTTATACATTTTAACATATATTCAAAAGCGTTTTTAAAGACATTTATGTGCCATGTGGCCATGCGACACTCTTCCCTTATACAAAGTTATGTGTCAATTCCTTAATAAGTAAAATAATGTCATTACAAGGTATCAAACACGCAACCATTGAAATGGTTTTGACACAACCGCCATCCCATTCATAAATCTATTATTTAATGCCTCAAAATAAAAGATAATAAAGTCTTCATGAAACTAGTGTTTTTTCAAAAAACTTATAAAATAATTGATATCTGCAATACTAAACGATAATAAAAAGAATGTTAGCATATTCACCTAATTGAATCTTTATAGAAGTTTCACGAGGTATTAAGTATTTTATATATCACTTACAATATTATCATATTCGCCTAACTTAATCTTTATAGAAATTTCATGAGATATTAAGTATTTTATATATTACTTAGTCACTTTCAGTGCCGTCCTTGGGGTGGGGCTAGCGGGCACCTCCCAGGGCCCCCATAGAAAAAAAAAGGCCCAATTTTTTTAATGTTAAGATAAAAATAAAAGGGATATAAATATAATGTATGCAAATTTATTATATTAATTGAAGTGGCTCATTGGTAAATGATTTCTCTCGTACAAAGTTTTTAATGTAATTTGGTATGAGTTCGATTCCCTTTACAATAATTTTATCCAAACGCATATTTCATAATCGTTCGTTTAATTATTTTTCCTTAATCCCATGATATATATATATATATATATATATATATATATATATCCACACACACACACTTTACATAAATGAAAAAATAAGTATCAATCTATTAAAATTAAATACGACATATAAAATATTATTGTCATAATACTTATCCAATTATTATCCTTCAACTAAAATAGCTACTTATGTAACCAACAAAACTGTAAGAAATTTAATCAATTATTTTGTATATTAAATTAGTTGTACACATTTATCAATGTTCTTCATTTTGTTATACAATGACATCTTATTAATTTATTGTATTTAGAATGTGGACTAATATTTTGCATTATGAATATATTTATTAATTTATGAAGAGAATTATTCATAATATTATAAAGACAAATTATCATAATAATAAGATAACTTGGTAAATAAAAACTTTTGTGAAGTGAAGTGCTCATAGTAATATTGTTTAAATTGAAATTTTTATTAATAATTTTTGTTTTTTAACACTATTGATGATTTATATGATTATAGCATTATTTTTAATTAAATTTTTCAACATTTATTTATTTTTTAAAATCGTTAATTTTTTATCTGTAAAATAAGAAAATAAAATTATACAATGTATACAATTAAATTTTAGGGCCAAAATTTCTTACTTCGCCATAGACCTCTAAAATGACAAAATTGGATTTGGTCACTTCCTAATTCTTAACTCACCCGTTTTAAAATTCATATATATATCTCTAAATCCACCACGAGACTAGGGGTGCTTAATCTTCGAGCCGAGCCCAAAAGTACTAGGCTCGAGCTCGACTGAAAATTGGCTAGCTTGGCTCGAGCTCGAAGCTCGTTGAGCTTCAAAATGTGAGCTCGTTACCAAAATATTGAGCTCGATTTGTACTCGAGCTCGATTTCTTTTGGTCGAATTTTGGTTATATTCAATCTACTTCAAGGTTAAAGATCGAAAAATTCATAAACTATCCTAGATTCAATAGGCCCAAGATATAAGTTGCTTACCATTTGGGCCATTTCTAAGGCCACACTAGCAACCAATAATTGTAAAAATTTCTGAGAGCCAACTTAACTTTTTTAAGGGCGTGCTTCATAATACTTCATTTTTATTTTGATGTGGGACTCTTAAACACTACTAATTTTTCATGTGGGACTTCAAAGGTACATTATCCTCTGTTTTATTTATCTGCTCATCTAATTTTCTGATTACTTCTTTACCACTTATTTAGATTGTCTTGAGAAAGATTCTACCAATTTTTGTTAAGACTTAAGAGAGGTTGTTTGACAAAGAAAAGAGAGATGACAATAAGGAAGTGATCAAAGGAAAAATTCTAATTATTGGCAAAGTTGAACTGACAACTACTAAATCTAATTCTAATTTTGCAATAATGCTGAATCTAGCCAAAATCTAAGCCTACTATCATATATTAGCAACTAGGTTTGCATCAGAGTTTTTGTTGTCACATCTCGTAATGCCTCATAGAAGTGGTTTTTAAGATGAAGAGAAAGGATGGGTAGAAAATGTAAGACTCCCAATTCAAATATATGCCAATATGATGATATTGTTGTTGAATACATTTTTGTGAGGTGTTTGGATCGAGTTGGACCATATACTGACATATATTCTATCATTGCGGCTATGCCATGTTTTTCAAATAGAATGATGTTTGTCTGAAGCTGTACAGTTCAGGGTGCTCCCCTACATGGACTTCATGTAATCAAATTTGATAACATCACCTTGTCATCCTATGCTAAGGACTAGTAATTGGTCCTCGGGTACACTCATAATTGGTGGCATGTTGCTGTTTCTTACTTGGAAGGTCATTCTCCAATTGTAAAAGTCTTGGATGTATATGATCATTTTATCATGAAGGAACTAGACAGACCTGATGCTATACGCCGAGAGATTTTATTAATTTTGTACCCAACTACCCCTATGTTACATTATATAATTATGGATTTTTATGCTAAATTACATACATTTAAGTGTTTCAGGTTTATCTAAATGCTTTGAGATTGCTATTGAGATTATGTGTACGAGGTGAAATTAGTCTCTTTGAGGATCGTTTGAAGAATCTAGCTGAAATTTTGACTGATAAAGTGAGTAAATTGCTAGGTTTCTTGCATTGTATTTTCAACAAACTAATTTGTAAGGTGTTGGACATTTTTTTTAATATTGCACAACATTTAATGCCTCATGTTGGCAAGTTGTTAACACGAGATATTATAAGCATTATGATGACTTTGTAAACCCGTGAAAGTTAGAGATATACTCTTGGTTGATAATGAGTTTTCTTGTATTTTTGAAAAAATTGACTCAAATTATGACACCATGTTTTTAGTTGATATAACAAAGTTAAATTATGATAACCACTTATGCATAATCAATTTAAATAAAAAATTTAAAAAGTAGTTATATATTAAATTTTATCGAGCTTCTTCCCGAGCTTTGAAATAAGCCGGACCTTGCTCAGCTTGGTTTGTTTAAATCTAGAGTCGAGTTTGAACTCGTGCCAAACTCTATTTGACCGAGCAAAATCCGAATAACTTGATTTATTAAGCACCCCTTACACAAGATCACGAGCCATTTTGAACACTCTATTCCAAGAAGAAGTGGACGAGTCGGCGCCAATTCACAACTATTTATTATAACCATCTTTCAAAAACACACATCTAACAATTGAACACTGAAAAAAAATCCCTCCTCACTCCCAATCTAATTATTTTCCCTATTCTTCTTAAACCCTAAATCCTAATTTCCCTCCTCTTCCTCACTTCAATTTCTCTCTTCCGAACCCCAACTCAACTCAATTTCCTGACCAAAATGGACCAGATTTTACGCTCCGAATGTAATCTAGTAAACCTAGATTCTCTCACCCCCGATTCAATTGAAGAAATTCTAGAAAGCTGGGATTGTTTCTGCTCCACCACCGACGCACTATTGAATGAAAATGCTGAAGTTGCAGTTGGAGATAGGTATGCGTCCTATGTGCATTCTCTGTGTGATTACGGCCTTCGCTCGCTCGTCCAAGATCAATTCTTTCAATCCCTTGAGGTATATATACTTCCATTGTTCTCGCTAATTTTTCTGCTGCTTTGTTAGTTTTAATGATTTGGATTCCCCATTTTTCATTATTTTTGAATCCGTCGAGGAAATATGTGAGCTTCGTAAACTTCGGGTTGAATTAAGTTGTGAAGGAGTCTGGTAAGCGTATTTGTTAGCTAGTACAATATGACATATGCTAGGACGTTACACATGTACAATTGCGGCGCTTTACTATAATGGTTTGTCTTTTGATGAAATTTAGGAAGCAGATATTACTGTAGTGTAATTCATTCATATTCTGTAGTAATACGTGATCTGTTTTCGTCAATTGTGGTCCTGTTTTACTGGGATGAGATAACACGCCGGTATATCATATGAGGTGTTGGTACTTTGGGTTGCTAAGCATTTCTCTATGTGATTCAGAGGTACTTTCAGATTCGAAGTTTAAGTATATTTAAATTTCATGGATAAGGTAGGTGCATTTAAGGCAGTGCATTGGGTGTTTGGGTCTTATCGTGATTACTCATGGCGGTAAATGCAAGTTGTGGTTAGTTATTTTTAAAGAAGTTTGCCATTTCTTGTTATCTATTGCTTGATGTTTGTATGACATTTTAAGGTGATGTGGATAAATATTAGAGCTTGAAATGGTGAAGCTTGAAAGGCATACGCATGCACCTAGGCCAGTGCAAATGGGAGGGGCCTAAGGTATGGATCAGACCCTTATAGGGTTAGTTTTTAATTGATCTTAAAAGGTTCTGAGCAGATACTTATTGGGTTGGCCTTAAAAAGATTAATGAGCTCTCTCTATACCCTACTTCTAACTTCCTTGAAATGATGTGTTCACATTGAATACACAAATCTCACGAACTCTCTCTCCTAGTCCCCTAGTGCATCTTCAAGGTTCCCTATTGTACCTCTACTTTCTCAATCCTACTCCCTTCAACTCACTGAATGCCCTAAATTTTAGGAAACCATATACTCAAGTATTTTGGTAATGTCAAATACTTCTTTACCTTTTGCACAAATTTTGAAACTTTTGAGTCGTGCTTAGTTAATTGCTAATTATACTCATTTTGATATTTGTTGCATAATTTACTTTAAATAGAGTTTTTAGTTCTGTTTTAGTTTGATTCAAAATGGGAGTGGAGGGATGCGCTACTAGAGCAAGAGAGAGAAATGAGTTCAAATATGAGTTAGAGGATGATGATATGGATTAAACCCCTTCTTGAAGGAGAGTGTTACGGAGGACGCAAAGTTTGAGCTCAGAAGTGGAAGGATTAGTTCAATTTTAGGGAGTGGGAAGGGGTTTTCTTTAAAAAACCCAATTAAAGCGTTGGTCTGTCAGATCATTATGACGCGACTTGTCCCGTTTTGCATTTGTTTTAACCCGATCCTGCCATACTCAACCGTGATCCAACCCACATGCACCTAGGAGAAGTGAGACTCTTAGTGAAATTTTTTTTCTTTTGTACTTCGTAGTATTATATTGTACACAGTAAGCTTGCATTATAATATCTCATCACTTGAAAGAAAGAAAAGCACTATTTTAATTAAAACTCTAATGTTGAAGCATATCAGGGCACCCCAACCATCACCATTAATACTTTTGTACTTCCATGACAATGGGTATCTTTTTCAATACATTAGCTCTAGTTTCAGTTTGCAAAGTAAAGCTTAATACAAAGTGGAATTTTTGAACTTTGACATTTTAGTTCTTTCTGTTAGCGGACAGTTTGAGGTCTTTCATGATTTTGGGTGACTCATTTTTTAAAATTCAAATAGAGTTTATATGGATTAATCATTCTATAAAATTAATGTTTTTTATTCAGGTAGCTTTTGAGACAAGAGGTGCTTCAAGATTCTGGCATCATTTTGATGATTACAATGATGGTTCAATGTTGATGGTGCGTATATCATAGATTTTTAATACTTTTGTTGTCAGCCCAAAAAAAAGGAATAGCCCCAAATGAAGAGATTAGAACTTCATTATATTGGGCTTTGTACTAAGCTCTTTCATACAATGAGGAGCTTCTGATCCTGCCTGTATACGTTATTTCTACTAAATATACAGAATCCATTTAATGCCTTTTAAGTATTCGATGTAAATTTATAATTCTTTACTTGCTATCTTGCTTGCATATTTCAGCCATAGAAGAGACCCAAATCTGATTGCATAAGGCCATCAGCAGTACTTTGATTTGGTTTAGTCTAATAAGAATATGATGGATTTTTTGGACAATTTTTAGTGTTTTACAATTTATTTTGCTTCATTGAACAATAATTTCATTTTGTTTTCAATTCATCAGCTCCATTTTTTTGTTATACTGCCCATACCCCAGAGATAAAATTTCTATCTCTGTTGAACATCTGAAGTGATTTTATCATGCTACGTGCTGAAATCAGAAAGGGAAAAGTTATGGATAGCAATTAGGCTGTGGCCTCTCATAGACCTAATCTCAATATACTTCATTTTATGATCTTAGTTCTGTTTGTTACATATCTATGGTCTTAAAGTAAAATTTGTTAACCTTATTTTGTTTGGGGGTGGGGGCAGAATGAAGAGAGTGGATTAGAGGAAGTACTGTATACTGCTTTGGAAGAAATATCATTGGTGAAACAATGCCAGGAGAGAACGCTGTTAATGCTTGTTCATAGTTTGCAATCCCACAAGAATACTAAGTTGGACAAGAAATATAGTTCAGATGCCGAAAGAGTCTATCTTCTTTCTAAATACCAGCTAATGGTGTCTTCAGTACTCATGGCATCACTTCCACGTCAATTTCCTGGTACGTCTTGCTTGTCATTCAACTCACATTGGTATTTGTCTGTTAATTGGGTTGTGACCAACAAAGTCATCGATTGATACCATTATCAGCATATATTAATTCAATATCAGCTAGGATTGGTTATTTAATGGTCCTAGTACAATACCCTTGGCAACCTCAGTGTGGTTTCCATCAAAGTGTGACTATTCATTATGTCACGGTTGATGAGAAATATGAATCTTTATTTTGAGTTAGTTAAATCAGTTGAGTGTTTTCTGCACTCTTACAATTTTATAAGCTCCACTTTATTCTTGGTTTAACTCTTGGGGTTATGATAGATTATGAACAAATTGCTTGAAACAGAAAAAGATTGTGAGACAAGAATCTGCTAGTGCTCTCTTACTTCCCCAGCTTTTATTCATAATACCACAGTAAATATGGTGCATATTGTTCTGCTAATGTTCCAATGTTTACTGAGAATTCACCTTCATAATATATCCTGTGCCAAGTTTCTTGTTGCACTATGTAGGTGATTTCTAACTAGTCTTGCCTATTGCTGGACCTGAGAGCCAACTTTTTTACATTCTTGGAAGGTTTAAATACCTTTTTATGACTTTTTTTTTGGGTAATTTATCATCACTTTTATATTGCTGAGTTTTTGGTAGGTGTCTTAATGTTTGCAACCTTTCAGCAATCTTAAACCAATATTTTAAGAGGAGGCTGGAAGAGCTAAGTACTCTAATGGATGAGAGCTGCCAGGAAGAACTTCACGATAAAGAGAATATGGATTTGGATGAGAAACGCAAATCGTTTTCTGGGGTTGGTGAGATGGATATTGATGAACGCTATGATCGGAAGAAACTTTCAGAGAACAGTTTATTAGTGAAGAACATAGGAAAGGTGGTCCAAGACTTAAGGAGCCTTGGATTCACTTCAATGACTGAGGATGCATATGCTTCTGCTATCTTTTTGTTACTGAAGGTGAGCATTTGTTACTGCAACTGCTAGCAGAAATTCTCCACCATGCTTGTATTCATTCCTTTCTTTTTTTGATTAGTGTAGGATTTTTGTCAAAATAAGATAAGAACAATCGGGTAAAATACTTTTGGTCATTTCCTCTTGGTAGCAGACATATAAGTTATAGTTTAATCAAATTTTGGAATTGATGACAGATGTTAAATGCTATAATTTGAAATGCTATATCTATAAAATTAATCAATTATGTACTGTAATATTTTGAAACTAGTACAGGTTCTGTCCTGTAATATGCAGCCTACATTGATATGTTTATTTCCTTTATGCAATAGACAATATCCAGAATAAATACTGTAAGCTGTAACTAGCTCTTCATCTTTCCTTGCCCTGGTGTGTAATTGTTCTTTTGGTTTGGAAGAATATATAAACTATGAATATAGGCTTTTGTGTTGCAAATATTGCATAGTGTTATCTGTGTGTTTTAGAGGGCCATAGGCTTAAAAAAAAGCGGCATTCAATTTATTAATATTGATTAGCTATAAAAAGGTCTTCCTATTGGATTATGATTTGTTGCACTGAACAAATATAATCAGATTAGCCAATTTAGATGCATAATATTGTTCAAAGTTTACAATTCCTGGTTAAATATAACTAAGACTATTGATGCACATGGTTCAATGACCAGAAAGGTCACTTTTATTTTCCCTACTCACCCTGTGACACGAAGCTGTTTCTGTGACGGCTGATGGCATGAGTAAAAACAGTTGATGCTCAAATTCTTGAATAATGTTGACTTTGATGCCCTTCCTGTCTGACTGTTTCAATATTGGACGGACATTTAGACCTTAGACCTTAGGTGTACCTTTCTCTATAAGTAGCCAACTTCTGTAAATCAGTCTTTTGCATTTCAGCTCTTGCATTCTTGATATCATAATCCTTTTCAGAGGTCTTCCGTAGCCTAAAATCTATGATAAAATTTTGATCCTCTGCAATATATGAAGCCATTTCGCCCCTCTATAACATCGGTTCTTGTTCTTCTCTGCTAATTCTAAGTTTGTGATTCTCTGGAGTCTGAAGTTCCTGAATATTTGTTTTGTGTTTGACTGGCAGGATAAAGTTCAAGATTTGGCTGGTGATGATTATAGGAGTTCAGTCTTGGACTCCATCAAAGTGTGGATTCAGGTAGTTTCTTCGTTATATATTTCTGCTTTGAGTGTTCTAATTTTGAATTTTAAAAATGAGCACTAGACACTGTCAGTGTTCTAATTTTGAATTTTAAAAATGAGCACTAGATACTGTGAGTGTTCTAATATTGAATTTTGAATGTAGTGTTTATATAATGTAGTTTCTAAAAAAGTTTGTAGAATATAGTATTTACTTCGAATCTAGAATATGTAAAAGTTACTTGGTGAATGACCCTCTTTCTTTAATTGTGAACCCTAACACTTCATATACTAGTATAAATCACAAGATTTACATTATTGTCCAATTACTATATATAACTATAATACTCCCCCTTCAATCTGTTCGAAGGAGGGCCGATTGAACATATTGTGTTTAAGATACAAATATTGTTAAGAAAACAACTTTTTGTGAAGAAATTGACGAGCAAATATTTGGGGAATGTAGAGAACAGTAAGGTCACCTGCAAGAATCATCCTAACGCCCCACTATTGTTCACATATGCAATAAGGTGGAAATATGCTGCAGAGTTAGTTATATGTCAGAAGGAGGAGTATAAATGAGGCAAGTGACTGTAAATTAGATATTTAGGGAATGTAGAGAAAAGGAAGGTTACCAGTAAGGAATCTTCCTAAACCCCCATTGTTCAAATATACAAGAACGTCGAAATATGCTGCAGAGTTAGTTATATGTCAGAAGATGGAGGGTAAATGAGGCAAGTGACAGTATAAGATGGAGGGTAAATGAGGCAAGTGACTGTAAGCTAGGGAATTGATCTATGGAGTAAGGAGCAACTCGAGCTAGTCAGGAGAGTGTAAATGAAGCCGATTGAAGAAGACTTTCAACTCCAAATTTTACTCAAATGTCAATTAATTATTTTTCTGGTGTGTAGTAATGTCAAATCTGAGTATCCAACATGCATTGATGCAGGATTTTTGCCTCATTGAAAAAGTAAGTAAGCAGGCTGAGGTTTTTTGCTATATTGCTGTTAATTTTCCTGTGAGAAGCTGAATTTTTTTTTCCGATTGTCCTAGGGAATTAGCGCAGCTAATAAGGATCATATCATTAACCTATAGACGCAAAACTACCATGGCGGTGCAAGAGTTTTAGGCAAACCATTAATTATGAGAGGGTCGTCGAGATGAAATAATGTGTGTAGGGCATTTTAAAGGCCATAACTTGCTTTATTGAGCTTGCTTAGTTCTTCACAAGATTAGGTAACTAATTTGGAAGGCTAAATCCCTTTTAGGTGAAAGCTTCAGGAAGTTGGCTTTGGGAAGAACTAATACTAATGATATTCTTCAAAGGCATAGGCCGGTGAAAATTCTCTCACCTGATATTTGCTTGATGTGCCGAGGATCTAGTGGATGTTGTCCACATCTTTTCCTTCATTGTGAGCTTTGTGACTAGGCAACTTACTTGTGGGGGAGATTGTTTTCCTTCCATCAAGAATCATGGTTCTGCCCTTTGACAATGGTGGACTGGTTACAGATTCTTTTTTGAGGGGTTTATACATACAAGGGAAAGATGATTTTAAGGCACAATGCTATTACGGAAATCTTCTGGTGTACTTGATTGGCGTGCAATTCTCATATATTTTCTAGAGCTTTTTATCCTTTGATTTGGGGTGGGACAAAATGACTTATCTAGCTTATTTATGGCCAACAGCAGTGGGGCATTTTAAGAGCCATTTGATTGGAGGAGGTTCTAAGTAATTTTTTTTGGTAAAATTTGTAATATCATTTTCTAATTAGAGGACAGCTTGTCCCTGTCCTCTTACTCTGTTCTCATTTTATCTGTTAGTAATGTACGAAGAATTATTTTTCTTATAGAAAGAAAGAAAGGTGCAGATGTTAAAATTTTAGGTGTTTTGTTTCATGTAGATTGTTTTAAATGACTAGGGAGGAATGTATCTCACGAGTCACAGTAAACTACATATATAGGTTCTAGTCCGTTTAAACCAATTGGCGGAATATCAAGTTTCACAATGGTAGGTTTTACAACATAACTAAACATATCATGAAGTTCAATACCAGCTTAGCTTTTCCTCATTTTACAAAATCATCAAAATGATATTTTAGTTTATGGATCTGTTTACATCCACCCAGGTTTATATAAGGGAAAAAGGAGCCAAAGGTCTATTTTTATTATCAACGAATGCATATAACTCAACATGGCCTTTCTTTAGAAACATTATTTTGATGGGTGTAATTAGGGAGCTCTATTCGATTAACATTTGTAGAAGACCATAAAACCATCAAAAGAGCCAGAGAACAGATGATGCCTCATTGTAATGTTCAGAATATCGAAAAGAGAAGTCATGAAACCAGGAATAAAATATCTGCTGCATTGAATTTGGAACTGTGGTACTAAATCCTGCTGACTCAGATGCTACTTTCCCCCAAAGAGCTCATCCTTCTGTTTCCAATGCAGCTAGCCTTTGAAAAAGAGTGTTTTGCGCCTTTGCCTTGTATATTAAACGTTTGTGTAATTGAGATGCGTTTCCGACAAGTGGTGTAAATCACCAGTTCATTACAAGCAATCCTTTCATTTTGGGCTGGGATTGCCTGTGCAAGACTAGTGTTTTGTATCTATCTTTGATTATCAATAATCTCAATTTGATTCGACAGAATATCATTTGTACATGTATACCTGGTCCTTGAAGCTTCTATGACCATAGAAATCCAATGGCTATATAATGAGATTATATAACGACTTAAATTTTGTTACTGAAGGTTAATACAGTTTATCGAGTCTTCAATGCATTAATGTCTTATGGCTTATGTGCATTTGTATCATGGAGTATAGCATAACTGATGATGGAAATTTGTGGTTTCAGGCCGTACCATTTCAATTCTTGCATGCACTCCTAACTTACCTTGGTGATTCTTTCTGCCCTGATAGCCCATCTTCTGGTCTCAAGTCACCGTTGGCTTCGAAACCATCTTCATTCTATCCTGGGGTGGACACTCCATCGGAAGGTCTCATCAGATGGAAATTGCGATTAGAGTATTTTGCTTATGAAACATTGCAAGATTTAAGGATAGCCAAACTATTTGATATAATAGTGGATTACCCTGATAGGTACATATTTTCTCTAATTATTTTCCTAACTACACTGGATCCTCTCCCCCCCCCCCCCCCCTCCAATGTCTTTATCTTGTTTTTCTGGATAGAGTGTTTCCCGCCTTTTAGAAATTGGCATATGCTTCCATAGCATGCAATCTCAACATGAAAATTTTTCATAGGCGGGATAAAGAGGCTTAAAATTACGCTAGGAAAGTTACTTGATCCCACCACAAATCTCTATGATAGATAATAGAGAGCAAACTCTTCTCAGGCTCTTGATCCGAAAACTAATACCTTGTACTCCACAACGCATAAGAAGCGCATATAGTGCAATGAGCCATTTTGATTGTCCATCTTAATCCAAAGTTAAAGAATAAGGATTCTTTTTGGTCTATTGGAGTTGACAAATCTCTGAACAGTCTCCATCATATAAATAACTTTTAGCTGCATATAGTATTTGTAACATCTGATTTGATTTTCTATGTATCTGGTGCGCAGAGAACCATCTTTAGTCCCGTCAGTTTTCTTTTCAGTGCAGAAAATCGCACAGCAAGGCCATTGTTTTTTGAAGACAGTCTATTTGTTGTCAAAGTCTTTTTCCATTGTATGATATACAGGAATAAAAAAAGCAAAGAAAATCCGATCTTGAAGCAATTGGTTAACCTGAGAGTCACTCAATTGAATTGTTATGATTTAACAGCACGTCAGCTCACTATATTTGAGATCTCCTCTTCTTTTCCTCTCTTCAAACACTTTCTTGCTCCTGTCATCCAAATATCCCCCTTTTCTTCAATTTTTTGGAATGGGTACAATTGTCTTTCCTAATTGGACTAGGGGCTGATTGAGGGAGTATCACGAGTAACTTGATTATAACTTGGTCAAAACTTAACTTACAACCTTGCCAGGTCAAGAAGTCAAGTAGGGCAATAAGCTAATGTGCCTCAATGCATTTATGGAAACCATGTTGTGTGCATGGTTTGCACTGAACTCACATGTCTTTGTGAGAGCAGTCAGGCTTGTGAGGAGACGAGAAATCATTTATTTTTGTATTATCTGGTAGCATTTAACTTTGGAAGATGTTATTTAGTCTAGTACGAGTCCATTGGGTTGCCCTTATGACTCTTCAGAGTCATTTATAGATAGGTTATCTGATGTTTGAAAGGTTAATTGGGCATATATTTGCCATTTGGAAAACGATATACATAACCAGTAGCCCAAGGGGCTATGTTTGAAAAGCTAAAAGTAGAATCATTACGCGTTGACTAAATATTAGTGGGACTGTTTGTTGGAATTCTTAAGTTAATTCTATTCTAGAAAATGTATATATTTATTTCATACCTTGCCGGCTTTCCCTAAAGGCTATCTCAGCAAAACCACAATTATTTTTATTTTTTTTTGCAGTAGGATGCGATTTTTGTCTTTACATGCATGCATTTGTTGGAGAGATAATTTTTCCATGGTCTGGATTACTCCTTGATTAGTTTATGAGAGTGAGTGGTGTATTTAGCTTATTTGTTGACTCATGCTCATTGGGTATTCCTTAACACATCCCTCCAGAGTTTGGAACCTCCCTAATATATTGTGAGATTGCAGATATCTCTTTTGCTAAGATTTCTGGTGGACTTCGGGTCCATCTACTCATCCTTTTTCCTGTTAAAGGAAATTACTACTTCAGTGCCAACTGCTTCGTCTTAAGGGATTATTTCTTTCTTGAATGATTTACATGGCATCCATGTGAAGTGAGGTCCATATATTGCACACATTGAGTCACGAACATTTGTAATGCATCAACTGAAGTCATGCTCATATCTTTTTGGTATTGTAGCTCACCAGCAATTGAAGACTTGAAACAGTGTCTTGACTACACGGGGCAACATTCAAAGTTAGTTGATTCCTTCATCTCTGCCCTAAAGTACCGCTTACTTACAGCTGGTGCATCAACTAATGATATATTGCACCAATATGTTTCAACTATTAAAGCACTTAGGACAATTGACCCAGCTGGTATATTTCTTGAAGCTGTTGGTGAGCCTATTCGAGAATATTTAAGGGGAAGAAAAGACACCATCAAATGCATTGTAACCATGTTGACTGATGGAAGTGGTGGAAATGCAAATTCGGGCACTGCTGGGGACAGTCTCCTAGAAGAATTAAATAGAGATGAGGAAAATCTTGAGAATGGTGATTTTGATGATGATTTTAGTGTCGATGACAAGCAAGCGTGGCTTAGTGCTCAACGGTACGTGTATCTTAAAGTTTGATTACCTTCCTGCCTAATTTTTCCGAGCATAGTGGGTAATGTGTAACTTCTGCATAATATTCACGCCATTAAGATACTACATATCAGCAGCAATAACTGATTTATTTCCTATTAATTATTGTTTATGATGTAATTGTTGATTCATTTAGCTTTCTTGTATGCTTAATGAGTTTGCTTTGTAAGTTTTTATGTTACATCTTTCTAAAGTAATTTTTTCATGTCAAAAATTAAAAATGATAACTTGAAGGAAAGCATTGAAGCATGCTTTATGGAAGAAGAAAGATATATACTAAGAGGATAGAACCTGCCAAATCTTTGTTAAGAATGTGGTAAGACCAATGGATTTTCTGGTTGAAGCAGTGCCAGGACCATTATGCTTTGAATTCTGCGTAAGTTTTTATGGACCTAAGCTTGTGAAAATAGCAAAACCTTGGATGAGCCTGTCACTTGTTATTGTACCAATCTGGGTTTGTGATATCTCTTGATTCTGAATCCCAATTTGTGGTAGATATGCTGTAGTGTTGTGTTCAAGCTGGAGAAATCAGTTATCTTTCTGAACTGCAAACTGAACTTCAGCAAAATACTCAGGACTCCCATCATCCCCTAATTATCCATGTATATTTGAAAAAAAGGATGGTAGATGCCTGGTAGAAATAGGATTTGAAGGTGGTTTTGAATTTATAAAATAGAGTAGTCGCAAAGTGAGCTTTGTCATTTGCTTGGGAGGTAGATTCAGATTCATATTCACGGTTTCATGTAATATTGCTGTGACCAGTGATTGTATATTTGGGGTTGTTATGCCAATATTGATTTTTGCATCCACTATACGATTGGCCTTACTTTCCTGTTTCCTTTCTGCCCATTTAATACTTGTATAGATGGACAGAATTTCTTTAATAAGCTCTGGACTAAAAAATCCAAAATAATCTGGTAAAGTGGTTTTGATGACGTTATGCGTAAAACCCGAAGTGGATACTTTGGATTAATTCATTACTCGCAGTTACGGAGACTCTTAAGTCTTGGTTCGATTTGCATTCTTCCTTCTCTTCACTTTGTGTGTATTTATTTGTTTGTTTACAGAGGTAATCTTTGTTTTCAGCTGGGAACCAGATCCCGTGAAGGCTGATCCTCTAAAGGGTAGTAGGAACAGAAGGAAGGTTGATGTACTTGGAATGATTGTTGGGATAATTGGTTCAAAGGATCAATTAGTTAACGAATATCGTGTTATGCTGGCTGAAAAGCTTCTGAAGAAATCTGACTATGATATTGACTCTGAGATTCGAACGCTGGAACTCCTGAAGGTTGGTGGTGATGATTCTATGCTACATTTTAAATTGGATTGATGGAAGTAACTGTCTCATAATTTGTTGGCTTCAGTTTCTCACATGACATTGTTGATGCCTTGTTCACTTTGTCCTTCTTGGTCAGATACATTTTGGGGAGAGTAGCATGCAGAAGTGTGAGATTATGCTCAATGATCTAATTGATTCCAAGAGAACTAACACCAATATCAAAAAAACAATACCAAAGGCATCTAAAGCAGGTGCCCTGCAATTTGTTTCTTTTCCAAGAGTGGCTATATTTGGATTAGAATTTTTATATACTGAGATTTGCTTGTGTAAGGTGAAGTGGAGAAATCTGACTTTTCTCTGGATGCTCTTGCTGCTACCATAATATCTTCAAATTTCTGGCCTCCCATCCAGGTATGCCTCTTTGCTTCAATAATTACTTAATGTCAATTAAAACATGGAATCAAGAGAGGGTGAGAGCCTTGATGTCTGATAAGGGGAAGGGTCTGATGAGCATTCTTTTTTAGTTGAAGTATGTTACATGTGGTCCTTGGAAGTTCTAAAAGTTGAGCTGTCTTATTATTTATTGTCTGGTACAAGATACACCATTTGCTGTCTGGTTGTGGCATGATGGGATCAAATATTCTGTTTTGGATAGCCTTTCAATAGGCTTTACCATTAGAAGCATGATTGGAAATAGAATTGACTGACCAACGTCTTTCACGAAAATAAGTGCTGAATGGCACTGCAGACTTAGATTGGAAATAGAATTGACTGACCAATTTAGTGAGACATTAAATCTAGTTCATTTTAATCCGATAGTGGAAATGTGCAAACTTTTTCTGGCCCTCAGGCCCTGCTGACTTATGTATATGGAAACTCGGACTCCCTTGTTTTATTAGATTATACAGATAGGGTTTCTCTGAAGGGGGAACAAATTCTGGTACTTGTAGGCAAGGTTCTGCTTCTGGATCCGGGAAGCTTGGAAAAATGAAAATCTGGTGGATTTGAAAAAAATTAGATTAATCAAGTGTTGTTTCCTACTTTTTTCCATAACATTGCTTGCTTGATCCTTGCTCGTCACTTTTATCACAGCTCGACAAATTTTTGGCAGGATGAGCCAGTTAATCTACCAGCGTCAGTGGACGAGCTTTTATCTGATTATGCAAAAAGGTTTCATGAGATCAAAACACCTCGCAAGCTATTATGGAAGAAGAACCTCGGTGTTGTCAAGGTTTGTCAGTTTGAGTACACCACCTTGCCACCATTTATGTTTATGCTGAGCTCTAGCTCTCCTCTCATAGTGTCTTATGTATTTTCCTTCTTACTCTGTCCTTGGTTCATCTGTTCATTTTTAGCTGGAATTACAATTTGAAGATAAAGCTGTCCAATTTTCAGTCTCTCCACTTCTTGCATCTATTATTATACAATTTCAGGAACAAAGTCGGTAAGTGCCTGAATAGGTTTTATTATATTATTATGCCTGTTTTGTCAGTGCGTTTCACATTCATTATTTGGATTTGGGTTAGTTGGACGTCCAAGGATCTTGCAGCTGCTGTTGGGGTACCTGTTGACATACTTAACCGAAGGATTAATTTTTGGATCAGCAAGGTTAGAATCCCTTAGAAGTTACATCTGTTCCTCTATCAGACAAGAGTTAGATATTTTGTGCTTTACAACTTCCTAAAATAATCAGCTGTACTTGTAGTGGCAGCCTTGTACTCCTGATACAAGTTTTTACATGCAGGTCAACACTCTCCATCCTATACACATATTTTTCATTGACTAAATACTCAGATAGGAAAGACAATGAATGATGTGATCAAATTATGTATTTAACTGAAATAACCTTATGTAGTTGATTATAGTTTAAGAATATCTGATAAGATGCTGGAATTAAGGGCAATACAGGAAGAATGATAAATATATGTAGATTAATCAATGTCTGGGAAAACAAATTTTTATTGTGCTTTTTTTTTTTTTACGGGATGGAGAAGTTGTATTGTATATACATTTCAGTATCTGATTTCGTCTCTCTGCCTAATTGTTTGCCATATCTTATGCATTATTGTGTCTGCTGTTGGTGAAATTTTTTACTATTTCAATAGTTTTTATTCAAACAGGGTGAGGCTTTGGGTGTGATTATGCATTTAGAGTCTATGGCTATGCAGTATATTGTTCTCTGTTCAAATATTTCCAATGGTTCCTCTTCTTGTCATTGTTGAATTACCCATTGTTTCCCACGTGTGAGTTACCTCACATTGGAGAAAAAGGAGGGGGTGTGACATTTTATTGCTATAAGGGGTAACTCCTACTATCACCAATCGGTTTTAATAGTAAACCTCCTTTGGGCTTGTGTAGTGGGTTGACTCTCCTTGGGTTACCCAGGCCAAGTTCTAAACTTCATAATTGCTAATTGTCATTGTTTTGGATTCTTCATATGCAGCGCTTAACCTAACGGAGATTTTTGGTTTAGCGAAATAGGACTGTGATAGAAGGAATGCTGCTGATCTCTCTTTCTTTTGCCTTTTTTTTTGTGTTTTTTCTTTCTAGGGAGTTCTCGCAGAATCTGCAGGGGAAGATTCCAACAATCACATATTTTCATTGATGGAAGGGGATCACTCTAACAGAAGTGGTATACATGGGGGAAGTAATGATGAACATCTCATAGGTGATGAAGATGGGGACAGATCACTGGCCTCTGTTGAGGATCAATTACACAAAGAAATGACTGTTTATGAGGTATGGCATATGAAAGATCCTGTAGTAGATTGGCACATGTAGTGGTAGGCTTTTTTATATGGTAATCTAAAGCATTTTAAAAGCCATGAAATTATGATTCTCTGTTGGCTCTTAATTCTTAGGCATTGTTCGAACTTGAAATTTGAAATATTGGTATGATCTAGTACATATTGTGAATAAACTTGGTATCATCTCCTTATTATCTAAATCTGGCTACTCATGATAATTTCCTTATGCAAAATCCCTGATGGATTTTAAGAAAGGGTGCAATCTGAGGTCTGTTGTTTGAACTTGATGTGTGCTTGCTGTTGAGTGTTGTTAATGCTTGTTTGTTTTCAATCCTTGACGTTTTGTATTATCGGTCATTTTGATGGAAGCTTGATCATGCCTCTTTACCTTTGTATACATCTGTGTTTGTAGTTCATTCTCAGTCCTACATTTTAAGAATTAGATAAATTTTTTATGAACATTATGGTGGGAAGTACTAATGCTTAGGCAATGCATCATCTAGGTCACTTATGATATTACATGTTTTACTTTTGAGTGTCTGTCTTTTTTCAATGCAAATCACTATTTGAAATACTGTACATGACAAGAGCCTGCACTTCCATTGCATTGGTGACGTTGCTTCATAATGTTTTCACCTAGTGTATACAGTACGAACTGTCTTTTATTTTATTTTTTTACCATCTACGTGCATGGTGGTATATACGCTATAGTTGCTTGTGAAAGAGATGCTTAAAGATCTGATTTGTCTGTCCAAATTGTTTCAGAAATTTATCATGGGGATGCTGACAAACTTTGGCACAATGTCCTTGGATCGGATTCACAACACCTTAAAGGTAACTTATGGTTATAGAAGGCTCATTGTTTTGTAAACCATTTTGTGCAAGAAAATCAGAGAGATAAATTTGCCGCAGATGTTTTGTGTTGCCGATCCTCCATACGATAAATCACTCCAACAGCTACAGAGCTTCTTAGCTGGTCTTGTTTCAGAAGAAAAGCTGGAACTTAGAGATGGGATGTATCTCTTGAAGAAATGATCGACTTCATGTGCAACTGAATATTCTTTTTATTTTTTAGTATAATCGAATCATAATGGCAAGTTAATTTTTGAAATTCCTTGTGAGCGGCAAATGTTGCAAATTAGAAAACATGTCATATTCTCGTTAGCTACCATTTATCTCGTCACTTGTATAGCATTTGTAATCAATGTGTCCTGATCGCGTGTAATTATCTGAAGGTGAGACATGAATGTGCAGTGGTGCAAGTTGCAAAGTGGAAATGGATGCCATGTCTCTTTTTTGATGAGCAGTGTCATGGCAGCCCTATTTTTCGAGGAATGGTAAATCATCAATAAGAGGCAAGAAGAGAAGGTCGAACTTGTAGTTGTATTATGTATATCTTCCCTGTGCAATCAGTGGCTAATGTTTGTGATTGCTTAGTTATTTGTACACTAGGTCAATTGTAACTCACATGAAGTTCTAAAGTAGAATGTATATTAAAAATATTATTTTATCTGCTCGCTGAGCACGAAACTTGTAGCTTTTTCCGAAGTTTAAACAATTACTTGTCTGAACTGCTCCGGCGATAAGGCCACCATTGGTCAACATGAATACATGAGGTTATGGCGAGTTGGGGTCTGGGAGTGAATACAGAAGATTCAACTTTATGTCGATGCATGTCTATTGATGTTTTGGATACATATCGTATTAAAATATTTCTCTTACGATTGTCGAACATGTATACAAATCTCTAGGTCATGATGTAAAAAGCTAATACATGAAACGTCCAACTTTATACTTTGTTAAAGGGCATTGTGAATTTGTGATGGTTGGTTTTGAAGGAAACAAAACATTCCTACTTGGTATTTTACTAATAAATTGAATAAGGATTTTTATGGATTTAGACTTTAAGAACTCATGAGATTAACCACATAGGGGTTAAGAGCACTTTCACCAGTGAGGAAAAAATCACTTACGAGTGAAAGTAAGCGTGTAAAATAAATATCTGAGCTTTGATACCAGTAAGAGGAAAAAAAATCATGGTTTAGGGAAAAGGAAATCACGCATGGTTTGAGAGGTTTATTATGGTGAGCAGGGGAATGAAGTGGGCCCATAAATGCATGCGTGGAGTGTTTGTGTTTGGTTAAATTCATTGGGTGGACCCACTGCAACACGCATGGAAGGAACAATTTCTGGTTGATTTCAGCGGTGGGCCCCACCAGTGCAATTCTTTTTTTGTTTGACTGAGCTATGGGTGAGTTGGACCAATCGAGACGTGACACGTGGCTAGCCTTAGCACTTTCCTGTAGCATAAACATTATTAAAAAAAATTAAAGGGAAAATAAATAAGATGATGTGTATTATGGTGGGGTATAGAAAATAGTGGAGGAAAGAGTGATGTAGAGTTTTTTTAAGTATTGGTGTGGTAAAAAAGAAAACTACTCATGAGAGAAATTGGATGGAAAGAGTGAGAGAGGGATTGAGAGATTTTTTTTTTCTCCTCACTACCGGCAATTGTCTAAGCTTTTTATGTCCAGTTAGTCTCCGAACATCTAAAATACATTTCTAACCTTTTTTTCATTTAAAAAAGGTAATCTAAACTACTGCTATGGAACATTTTTATAATTTATATATCTTTACTATGCAATAATGCCTATTTTGTAACGGACCAATGGAACAAAAAAAATTTAACCCAAGAATATAACCAAGACTAATTAACATTTAATTTTCCCTTCATTTTAAAGAAAAAAATATTCTCAATATGACTTTGGGGGGGGGGGGGGGGGTGGGGTGTGGGAGGAAGGATATGACCGTTACATTCACCTAAAATTCAAACCCACCAAAAACCCCTCAAACACCCAGAGTTCATGACAAACTCCACACACACTTCAGAAACCACAGAGATGGAAGAAGAAACAACACTCCAACAACTCCGATCCAAAGCCACTAAACTCCTTCTTCGAGAAGATTGGGATGAATCAATCAAAGCTTACACCCAATTCATTACCCTCTGTCAACAACAAATCTCCAACACCCACCAGCAACCCATCCTCTTAAAGCTCCACAAATCCCTCTGTATATCCCTCTTGAATTGAGCCGAGGCCCAGTTCCGGTTACGTGACTACAAGGAAGCGTTGCAGGATTGTGATGAAGCCCTCCAAATTAACGACACCCACTTCAAAACCCTTGTGTGTAAAGGTAAAATCTTGATGAATCTCAACAATTATTCTTTGAGTTTGGATTGCTTCAAGAAAGCGCTGCTTGTAGAGTCATCATCCCAATATAATGGCAATTTGGAGGTGTTGAATGGGCTGGTTGAGAAGTGTAAAAATCTTGATTATTTGTCAAGAAGTGGGAACTTTGATGTTTCCGATTGGGTTGCAAATGGGTTTGATGGGGTTTGTCCTGAACTTGGTGAAGTTTTTGGTAATATTGAGATTAAAAAGAGTGAAATTAGTGGACGAGGTTTGTTCTCTTGCAAAAGTATTGATATTGGGAATGTGATACTAGTTACCAAAGCTGTTGCTACAGAGAGATGTATATTGCCTAAGTGTAGTAATGGGGTGTTGAGTGAAAGTGCTCAGTTGGTAATGTGGAAGAATTTCGTCGATAAAGTCACGGAATCCACCTTAAAATGCCCAAAAACTAGAAATTTGATTGATAAATTATCA
This sequence comes from Dysphania ambrosioides, assembly GCA_026401315.1. Classification (NCBI taxonomy): domain Eukaryota; kingdom Viridiplantae; phylum Streptophyta; class Magnoliopsida; order Caryophyllales; family Amaranthaceae; genus Dysphania; species Dysphania ambrosioides. Next base: position 5,213,041 of record CM048660.1, on the reverse strand, counting down.
ATTGGAGATGATGAGGGTGAGCTTGAAGTGCCTGACATTAGTCTGTTTAAGGCTGGTTGTGAGGGGGTGAGTTTGTGTGATAAAGACTACCTCAATTTGGACAAGATTTTGAGAGTGCTTGACGTGAATTCGCTTGTCAAAGAGGCCGTTTCGAGTAAGGTTCTAGGGAAGAATAGCGATTGTTATGGTGTCGGATTGTGGCTGCTCCCTAGTGTGATTAACCATTCCTGTACTCCTAATGCAAGACGGTTACATATTGGTGAGTATGTAATTGTTCTTGCTTCTAGGGCAGTTAAGGTAGGGGAGGAGATCACATTCGCTTACTATGACATACTTTCTCCATTTAGCAAGACGAAGGAAATGGCCAAGACATGGGGATTTTAATGTGAGTGTAAGAGGTGTAAGTACGAGGAAGGAATGCAATCCAAGCCCGGGATTGGAGACATCGAAAAAGGGCTAGAGTGCGGGGTAGATGTTGGTTGTGCTATTTTTAGATTGGAGGAGTGTATGAAGAGGTCGATGTTGAGAGGTAGAGAGAAAGGCTACTTTCGAGCCTCGTTTTGGAAGGCATTTTCCGAGGCTTATGAATCGGAGAAGACCGTAAGGCGGTGGGGGAGGAAGATACCGCCATTGGAGCCAGTTGTGGATAGCTTAGTGGAAGCAGTAGGGTGTGATGAAAGGGTTGTTAAGGGGCTTGTCAGGAAATTGAAGAAAAGCGGTTGTGCTTTCGGAGAAATGGAGAGGGCAATCAAGCTAGGAAGAGGAGTGTATGGAAAAGTTGTGAAGAAACAAGCACTCAGAATTCTACTTGAGCTTGGAGCTCGTGAGTGAGTGCTACTAGCTTTGTGCCACGCTTTATTTTGTTGCTCATCTTCTGCTTTAAGTTTTTTTTGAAGTAGAGAAAGAATAGCAAGTTGTTATCCTAGTTTTTCTTTGTTTAACTATATGATTGAGATTAGTTGCTGAGATTCGTTCATTCATAACATGCTATTGGTAGCAAGACATTTATCTTTGTCAAATGCTCTAATAGAATAGGCTTAAAGCAAGAAAGTATTTGACTATAGGCTTGCATTGAATCAAATTCTTGATTTTATATAAATATTACTAGGTTATTATGGGTGTATAGTTCTACTTGGATAAACTTGTGAAACCTTTCCTCTTTTGAAACCAATCCTGTTGATAACAATTCCCAACAACGCAAACCCAAAACAAAAGCCCTCCTTTTGAGATTCCTCTACACTGATCTCCCATCCTTTTACTCTGCTCTAACCATTTAAGAGAGAAAGAAAACCTTCAATGGCGGAGAAACCACAAGCAGTGAAGGTACTATATTGCGTCATATGCGGTTTACCGGCTGAGTATTTTGAATTCAGACCCGAATTCGAAAAATGCGAACCTTGCCTAATCCACCATGCCCCTGATGTTTACCCTGATCTTATCAAAGGTACTAATTTTCCTTTAATTATTTTCAATTTTTATTAATTATGATATTTTGATTAAACCCCAAGAAACCCATTCAGAAATTTGCAATCTTTGATTTTGGGTATGTTTTAAATGTTGATTATGACAATTGCAATAAAACAAAGTTTCTATCTTTATTAAAAAATTTGGGTTTCTCTATGTTTTAATTGTTATTTATGGCAATTGCAACGAAACCCAGAAAACTTGTGGCATAAAGTATGGATTTTACTGAAAATGGTAATGTTGTGGTTGTGGAGAGACCAAGATATACATGTAGTACTATACAACATTGTCATTTCCAAAGAGAAATAGATTAAATCGTTGGCTAGGTGTGTTGATTGTGCGCGAGACAAATTGTTCAAGAAGGTGGAAGGTGTTAGTCAGTGTTGGAGGCAGCTACGACTTTCTAGAGGTGTTGATGACGAATTTGGTTGGGGAAAGGCCGGAGGTATGCAGAGCATTGGGGTATGCATTGAGAGAGAGAGGTGGTTTGGATTGGAGATGAAGAAATGGGGGGGGGGGGGGGGGGGGGGGGGTTCGGTGGTGCTAATCAGTGTATAATAAGTAGTGGCATTCGGTGGTATGTGGCTATTGCTGGTTATTATAGGGTCTGTTGATTTAAGGGAGGGAGGAAAGTATGGTAATGTAGTTCTTTAAGGACACTAGCTTATCACCACTAATATGGCTTTTGGTTGTTAAACTGCAACACTCAATAGTCTCAGTGCCATGAAAGGTTTCGAAACGTAAGGGTATTTAATTTTATTGGCTAAATCATAGGTTTTAATTGCTTTCTAGAAGTTAATTGAGGAGATTTCCAACTTTTCATTAGAAAGCCACAAATTAGAAATCACCGAAAGAAAAAAAAATGCACAAAAGGGGAATTAAATCAATATTTGAATTTGGAAGGACCGGTTAGTAGCAGCTCTAACCTCACTACCTCCCCCGCCGAAGTTTAGAATACAAAATCAGAGTTTCCAAATGGCAAAGTGGATTGCTGGAGGAAAATTCTAGGGTATAGTTTTAACATAATTTTGTATGTTACATGGAATATAAATGTGCTCCAAACGAAAATATATTTGGTTAGTGTATTTATGCAATTGGGAATCTCTTTTATTTCTTAGAAGATTACCCGACGTTTAACTCCACAACTTATTTTCATTAATAAATAATACTGTAATAATACTTCAAATATTCCTTTTCATTTCTTAGAAGATTAACCAACTTTGATACAACAACTAATTTTGATTTATTCATTCTCAAATAAAAAAAGTTGAAAAATAAACTACTCAATCTGATATATTTCCAAGATTTTGAAGACTTTGATATACCAAAAAGAGTAGCATTTAATGAACTCCAATCTGATGATACAATAGTAACAAACTATATTTTTTAATTTATATTTCTGAGGCTTTTCGTTAATTCGAGTGGATAAATATTAAAAAACACAAATTTAACTTCGGGTAACTACTTAATTGTAGGTTTGGATGAAAAAACATTTAAGTCAAGTAGATTCGAATTAAAAAAAGAGAAGATAAACATGCATAAACCCACATTTACCCATCCTAAACAATTTAAAATCTAATAATATCTTCAAAATGGGAGGAAGAATATAATTTTATTATCTTAAGCAATATATGAACAACTTTAAATCATCAAATTATACATTATTATGTTTTTAATCCTGTCTTCATTCTATGTTAATAACCCAACTACTTCATTTTTTTTTACTAAATTTAATATCGTGTTATTACACGGACACATACTAGTTATATATTTATTTACGAGCATCAATTAATGTGGAGCCTTCAAATTAGAAACAGAAGTTTGTTGTTGCTTCGGGTAACTACTTAATCCTTGGTTTGGATGACACGAATTAAAAATCATGTTGCTTCCTTTTAAAAAAAATAAAAAATTAAACTTTAATAACCGAAACACACGATTACTTGTTGAATCAAATAAAAACATAAACTACCAGATTATCAAACGAATAGTCAAGATAATGGCGAAAATAGGGGAGTATATCTGTGCGGTTGAGGGCAATGATTGTGAATATAGGTGAAGCAGAAGCTATCCGCATAATTTCTAAAGCTCTTAAAAGGAAAGAGGGTCAAGTGGTATAGTCGTGTTCTTTTTAATTACTTTATCAACCTTCTGATGGCCACAAGCCTTAAGTTGGCTCGAGACTATGTGCAGGCTTTCAACAACATAGCCAAGGAGGTATATTACTAACTTAAAAGTTCCTCATCAATTAAATATTTGTATGCGAATAATGATTAAATCTTAGAGTAATTATGAAATCTATGCAAATTTTTGGAGAAATTTCAAACTTTGGATTATACCTTATTTATAAATGTGTTAATGGTGGTTAAGGCGGAAGTTGCATTGTAACTTATGGCTTCTTTTGAGGGTGATTAGTGATAATTTATCGGTTGCTTGCTAATTTTAACACATTAATGTCAATGTTAATGTAAAGGGAATTTAGTAACAGCACACTCCTCAAAAACTTCATTTTTATTCATCTCTTTCTCCTCTCTAATCACCCAAGCCACTGATTTATGGTAAATTTTAGTTTTATGATTTGCAAGTTAGCATCTTTTAAGTGATTAATGTAAACTATGAGTAGTTGTAAATTGATTAAATGTTAGACTTTGATAAAGTTATAATCTTTAATTAGTATTCAAATTGTTTTGTTTCATGTTTGATTTTTCGATTGTTTTTTTTTTATTGAAGTTTCTATTACTTTGAAGTGGGAAGTATATATGTTTTGTGGGTTTTTCTCTGCTATTCTTTAATTGTAAATAAATTGTTTAATTTTTTGTTTGTATAATTTGTTTAACAAATTACAGAGTACATAATTAGAATACGTAATAATATAAGATTTAATTTATTGTCATTTCTATCTTATTAATTATTGGTATAAACTTGTTAGAAGTACGTAAAATATGAACCGCCATTGTCATTACCATGATAATGATGATGATCACAATTTGTAATGGTACATTCTATGAAGGGAAACGTGAGGAATCATTAGCAAGCTAGGGTTGAACTTGCGTTAGTGGGTAGTGGATACTATGATATTACCCCCACATTTTCCTACATATATTATGCCTTAAAACTTGAATTCATCAATTTTAAAGGGATAAAGACTGTACTATATTTTTGCCTCAATTTTAAAGGGATAAAGCCATATGCCGTATCACATTATCACCTAAATAAATAAAAAGGAACTTAAAGTATGGGCACTATAAGTAAATCAAATGCCATTTGAATTTGTATCTACATATATCTTTCGATATCATGCATTTTATGTTGTATACTTATATTATACAATTATGAAAGCATTTAATGAAGATTCAAAGGGCAGGTCTATTTCCTCTTAATTTGTCCATCAATTTCTTGTTTATTTGTTGTCCATAACGTTAAAGAAGGTCATTTTTCAATGTATAGTACGTGGAATATATAAGTGTCTTGTTGGTAAAGGACAAAACAGAAGGCGTACGTGAAGTTACTCCATTTATAGACGCCAACTTATAACGTGATTATGATTTATGGGACCTCTTCAAGTTTTAACCTTCAATTCTGACGGTTGTTGGCTTGTAATTATTTGGTTTTTTCTAATGCCACGTCTTTCCCTATTTATCCTAATCCCATGGATCACACATTCACACTTCAACTCGTTTTGTCTAATTACTAAAAACGATTACTTTTTTGTATTTCAAAATAATAAAAAACAACAAGTATAAAAAAAATTCACTGCAATTTTTTAAATTATTTCGTATGTTTTTTTTTTTTTATGTAAAGAGAGCCACATGCGGTATGACAGCAACTGATGTAGACGGGATTTGATCTCGGATCTTGGACTGTATACCACCCTCCAAAACTTTAATCAACTAAGCTAGTTGACATCCATAAATTACTCTATATGTTATGTTTACCACAAAATTCAAGGACAAATAAGTTTGTAACAACTAACAAGTAGGTTCAGGATAGGGAGAAGTACAAGGGCTAAATCGTTTAGATAGTACTCCATAAAATTTAAGTGAATAAAAAGCGTTTTTATAAGTGCTTGCTAATGGAGTACTTGTTTAAGGAAATTTATGGAGTTAACATAAATGTAATTCTATCTATTTGTAATTTGTTGGAAGTGTTTTACATTAATAATGTATTTGTAAATAATATTTAGAATACCTATATGACTATATTAATATATTAGATTTTTATTAATTGCAATGTTTTTAACTTTACTTATTGCAATATAGTTTCAAATATTATTTTAATTTTAATTATTAAATTTTTCCTAAAGTAGTTATTAAAAATATATTAAATTTATACTTTTATAAGTAATGCACAGACATATACTAGTTTTAACTTAATTAATAATTTATTAGTTGTTATATATTGATTAGTTGCTATAATTTATTAGTTTATTATTTTTAATAATTTATTGCCATAATAATATTAATGTCTTAATATTAATAAAATAAAAAGTTATTATTGAAATTAAAATAATTAGGAATTATTAAAGTAAATAATACTCTATTATTAATGATTAATTAGTTATTAATTTTATACTAATATATATTAATAATTAGGGTTTAAAATTGTAATTTACCATTACAAAATTCTAAAGCTAGTGGGAGTGTGAGTTTTCAATTTGGCTTAAAATTCTTCTTATCAACCAACCAAAATTCCAACACCAAATATCTCTTTAGTTTTTTTTTTTACTAAACAAAACAATAAACCATAAAAAAAAACTATTTACCGATAAAGCCCTTAACCGGTAACCTTGAAGTATACATACAAATAGATTACTATAATACAGATTATACCATAGGTCTTAATTTTATTAGGATTTACTAATTGCTACATATCTTTAATACTATTTGTAGTCTTTAAAACACTAGTGGAAAAAAAGTATTTACCAAATAGCCAACAATGGTAAAGGTACTATATAAGTAGATTTTCTCAAATGTTAAGAAAAGTAGGGTTTCATCAATAAAAAGTAGTGTTCCATATATTTACTCTTCTCATTCACTTATTCGATCTCTTCTCCCACATGTTCCATTAGATGAATAAAGTGGCTTAGGGTGTTCTACCTAGAAAAGATGAATGTCCAAATAAAACTACATGATTTGTTGCTCATCATTAAAGTTGCTCTAAGCAATCTAACATGGAGTTATTATTCGTCATTGTTGAATGCTTTGTAAAACATACAACATATAATTACTTTAATTATTGTACCTATGAGATATTTTTTAATTTAATATTATTATTATAATTATGAGGGACGAAGTAATATGTTTCTTCCAAAAAAGGTAGTTTTTCTTTTATGTATTTCAATATTATTTTTCCTGTATATACACCTTTTAAATATATATTCATCTATAATTACAAGAAATACCTCTTCAGTATATATATTTGACTATTAGTATTAGAATCATGAATAAATATGTAACCATGATCTTTAGAAAATTGCAATTTATTTTTAATATAAATTATAATCTCTATTTTTTTTAATTATTTGAACGTTTACTTTCACTAAACTCACATATTATCGATAGCTACATTCACCGCTAACCTTTAACGGCTACAATCCTACGTACTCGAATTTAAATTGCCAGACTAGCCGCTCCTCACAAGGTAATTATAGGTGATAGAAGACAACTGGTATGTTCTCCAACAATTCTTCAATTTCCATTTTATAATATATATAGAGGAACATAAAATAAATTAGCCGAAATTTTTATATGTAATTTTTCAAAATTTCTTTTTCTTGTTATCTTTGATCTTTCCTGTCATGCACATTTGATCCACAATCTAAACAAATCATTTGTGTTTATCTCAAATCTAATATTTCAAATATTTTCTTATGAATGATTAGAGAACAGACTTAGATAAAAAAAATAAAAAAAAAATTGGCCAATTAGAAGGCCTACGAGTGACACGTCTTGATAAGAGCTCCACTAATATTTTTTGGGGAAAAAATTGTACATGTTTATTGGTTGGGAAACGTGTTGCTCTAGCAAGTGGGTGTGAAACTGTAAATATAAATGGGTGACGAACCATATATTTTTAGCATATATTTAAATTTATTGTAGTGTTTTATGGAATAGGTGAGGGGTTCCTCGCTTCCTCATCAACTTGGGTTATAGAAAAGTTTTTATAATACTCTCTTTACGTAATATATTAATGAAGTTGATCTCAGTAAACAAAAGTGGGAGTTGAATTTCCCATTTTCTGGGATGTGGGTCATAATGCATAAGTTTGGCCTACATAAATGCTCAGACAATTCAATTCAGGCCCAAGTTCCAAGAAGAAAGAATATACATTAACCTTCATTTCATATAATTGCAATAATTTTGACTTTTATAATATTTATTTAATATTTTGATAACATAATTATATTAAATAATTATATATGATTGTTATTATGTAAAATATTACTAAATTAATTTCATAGTATATTTTTATAATTTTAACTTTTTATGTTTCAAGATAATCAGTATTTGAAGAATTTAATGGTTAAAGTCGTGTATCGATGAGGATAATGTCAAACTGTTACAATTTTAATATTATTATTCTAAATTATACTCCCTTCATTTCTTTTATTATTACCATTTATTTTTCATATATTTCAAAGTAAATTTAGAGTTTAAATATTTTCAATTGTGTATTTGCAAAAATTATAAAAGTTGATATTTGAAAAATATACATCGAAACGAATCTTTTAACATCCCTCATGATTATATTTTTAGTTCATGGTTAAAGTTTGACTCTAAAATTTATAAATTCCAAATGAGAAAAATAAAAATATACGGAGAGATGATATATACATTATTATATTTTTATCTGAAAGTTGAAACAATATAACATAATGTCATTATTTGAAATTAAACAACTCATGCATTATGTCATATCATTTTATAGAAGTTAAAGGGTACATATGCATAACTGTTCAAATATATGAAATAACATTTCTTGAAAGAGAGTAATATACTTCATATTTAATTATCCAATTTACGTATTTGATATTATTGGATGACTATTACTTAATGATCAGTCATCTTTAAATATGATTAAAACTCATACATGATATAGCCAAGTGGTAGCATCAAACGATATTGTGAGATATTAATTTGCGAAAAAAAAAACTCGTAATTCAATTTTAATACTTACGGAGTATATATAATTATATGTAGTATCAAATAATTGTCATCTTTCAAACAAAAATCAAAATTTTGCAAGCCATACAAATATACAAATAAATATGATGGAATTTTAGGCAGTTTAAATCATCAATTTCAATTCCTTTGATAAGATATCAAAAACCAACCAATACATGAATAACGAAAAACTTTATCTTAAATTTTTATACAACTTTAAATGACAAAATGTTTAAAGATGTTTCATAGTTTCATACTCGTTATGCAGTACCATATAGACTACCATCCATTCGGTAGGGTTATACACTTATACACGACCACACACCATTCATAAGTAGATGTGTGGCATATGTTTAACTTTTTAGTCTATTATGGAGGTGACCTACCCCTCTCCTACTCACTCCCTAAAGGAAGAGCTTAATTAATTAGTTAAAAGCTTAAGCCATCATCCTAAATACTACTCGATCATCCAAGCTAAGCATGAATGAAGCTAATTAAGCGAGGAAAAACTCGTTAACTTTTACGTACTAAAGATGAATCAAATTATAATATAAGTTTATCTTAGTCAGCTCCAACTAAGATAGGCTTCCTTAGCTTCTATACTAACACTATTTCCAACGTGCATATTTAATATTTATGCATACTTGAAGCATATTAATATATCAGCTCTCGTATATGTTAAGTTTTTCTATGTCTAGGTGAATTACTCCTTCCGGTCTCTTTATATTTGCTCATTTTCTATTTATACATTTAAAATTTAAAAAGTTTGATTATAAATTATCATCGTATTATTAGAAATAATATATTTAATTGAATGCATCTTAATATAATTTTTAGAATATCAAGTTTTTTTTATTTATTTATCTTATGGATTTAGAGATAAAAACATTTTAAATTGTATCTTGAATACCGTAAAAAATTAAATTAGACAAAAAAAAAAAAAAGAGATTGGGGCAGTATCGTATTTGGTAGTGATCTCCTACTTGCAATACTTTCACGTTAAAATAAAAGATTATTCACTGCCCAAAAAAGAAAATTATTTCCTTAAGAAAGGTGGTTGGTTTTCCCAAAATAACGAGGGAATTTATGTCTCCAAACATATGGTAGAATTCAATAAAGACTTAAAAAGTGGAAACGTAAGCCAATGGATAGGCAACAATGAGTGTGAATGACTTGTAGCTAAAGCATATAATTGGCTCTTCATTTTATTACTATTTTTTTTTTGGAGCTAAGGCAATTATGTCATCCTGTATGGATCGAACGAACAACTTGGAATCTTATCTACTCATTTCACGTGACTAGTTCAGGGTATTTGTATATTATATTCCAAAAGCTTGATTGCATTTGCATGGACTACTCTAGCAGTAGTAATACGTGCTAAATTATTTGCAAATTCAACTTATGAGTGGTCGTAAGTAAGGAAACTTCAAAAAGTCTGTAAAATTATCAACTATTTATATTTTGAAAAACAATGATCTTAATCAATTTGGTTAAATGCTTTGTTTTTCCTGATTTACTTTCAATTAATAATCTTAATTCATTATAAAACTTAATTAGTGATTACAACTAGCGCGTTCTTCAATTCGTGTGTATGTTAATTACTATATTTTGTATTTTTTATTTTAGTAGGACATAGAGATGAAAATAGATTTTCTTTTTCCATGATTTTATATTTCTACATTATTTATTTGCGACAGTGTAAAAAAATTTACATTATGAAGACTCAAGAACCCTTGAGGTTTGAGTACATCAACCTCAAATCTCCAATTAAGAAAGTGATGCATGATTTTGTCCTATTGTGAGTACTTGAGCATTCATATAATCAATTGATATACAATGCGATGTCATCTTATCAGTTTTATAACCAATATGAATGCCATGACCTTTTTCGAGGGGAAAAACTTCATGACTTTGTAGAAGGTGGTTCCACTTGTATTTATGCGCATAATTTATTGCTTGAGGCTAGCTGATCAAATCATATCACTTTTTTTACTTTAATTTATATATTAGTTGAAAGTTTTTTGGAGATTGAATATTTTCATAGGATGCAGGCTAACCAATCATAAAAACTTAAATGTGATAATATATAAAGCAACTTAGCAATGGGATCAATTGAAGTATAATGGGTACATTATAATGTTCAATTAAGAAGAAAATGTTTATGTAAAAAAAATTTAAATTAGAAACTAATAATTTGAGATCATTATACTCAAAGAAACTATATAAGTTCATGAGGCCAGAGCTATCCAATTCAAATCAAAATAAAGTCTTATTTAGATTACATAAAATTCGGGATTACATAATAATTTGAAATCAATATATATATATATATATATATATATATATATATATATATATATATATATATATATATATATATATATATATATATATATATATATTAGAAACCCTTGTAATTTAAACTCACTCGTGGACTAACCATAAACTCAAGAAACTTTAATTTCTGTCAAACTTCAATGGAATATGAATATATACCATATTGTTTACCTACTCTTGCAAGTAGGATGATCGTCATCATCATCCATCCGAGGAATGTAACAAGTGGATAAAAGTCACGAAATACTCTCTAATCCACATGACGTACCAATGTACCACTAATAATATTAATTTTTCTACATCATCCACTACAAGACAAAAAATCCTCACCCATATAATCCCCTCACCTCTCTTTGCAAACATTTCAACCACCCTTTGCAATCTTTCCCCCACGTATGCAAGAAAAAACTCTTGTACTTTTCTGCCATCTTTCTTTGCTTCTCTTAGTTTACCAAACTTTTTCAACGAGAAAATAAAATTACTTCTAAGATATAGTTTTTTTTTACTATAATGGATGCAAAGAGGTGCTCAAGTAGTCTTCCACCTGGTTTTAGGTTCCATCCTACTGATGAAGAGCTAATCGTACACTACCTTAAGAATCAAGCTATGTCTAGGCCTTGCCCTGTTTCCATTATTCCTGAAGTTGATATATATAAGTTTGATCCATGGCAACTACCCGGTTCGTATGATATAAACTTTTATTATATGATCGAATATGTTACTTGATTTCATTCTTAAGCTAGCTTGTTTATTGCATGTATGAAAACTTACTGACTTCTGTGATGCTCTCTAGATAAGGCTGAGTTTGGAGAAAATGAATGGTACTTCTTCACCCCAAGAGATAGGAAATACCCGAATGGGATTCGACCCAATCGAGCTACGTTATCGGGTTACTGGAAGGCCACGGGTACGGATAAAGCCATATATAGTGGAGCCAAGTATGTTGGGATTAAGAAGGCTCTTGTGTTTTACGAGGGAAGACCTCCTAAGGGATCCAAGACCGATTGGATTATGCACGAGTATCGCTTAACTGAGGCTAAGCACCAACCCATTAAGCAACATAAATCTATGAGGGTAACTTGGCTCCATTAGACTCAATTCCTTAAATTTTAAATATCTTAATTAACTCTTTTTTTAATGATCATTTTCAATGGTAAAATGTTATCTATACACTACTTAATCATTAAACATGCTTACATTTTATTTATTTTCGTCACACTGACAAAAACGCAAATAGTGTTAGTGTGTTAGTATATTTGAATGATTGGTTACTACTTTCGTTCCTTTTAATTTTACCCAATTTCTATTCATATAGTCAAAGTTTTAAAAAAATTGACAACAAATTCTCATCATATTATACGTAATTTCGTATAAGGATTATACGGTGAGTTTTAAATTTTGTTTATTTTCGTCCTAATAAATGATGACTTTGAAATTACGACTTTTCGCAGTTGGATGATTGGGTGCTTTGTCGAATCTACAAGAAAAGGCATGTTGTAAGGGCAGAGGAGAGAACAGAGGATTCAACTTCATCACAAGGGGAACCAAGCATGGTAGGAGGAGCAAATGATGTTTCTTGTATTCAAAACCAACAAGAACTGAAGTTTCCAAGGACTCAATCACTGTCATACCTATTGGATTTGGATTACTTGGGCCCAATTGCCCACCTACTAAATGACAACACTTCATATAATTCAAGCTTTGATAACCAAACAAGTATGGGCATTAATGCTGGATTCGACCCACTTGGGGGGCCATTTACGTCATACCCGAGTATTGGATTAAGCTGCCACCAGTTAAATGGGAACCCATATAACGAATAGGATAGTTTTTTATAGGGCATCTCAATTTGTTTAAGAGATGCATGCTTGTAGATAGTCTTTAGGCCATCCAATTGTAAAAAAACATGATTGTTCCTTGATTAAATCGTTATCGCTTTCAGTTAGAGACTATTAGCTTTATATTGAACGAATATTTCATTAGGTTGTGTAATCATTAGGTGTAAATAAACTAATCTACTTAGTATATATCTGATGCATTTCTTTATGAACAGTTACGTTTAATATTTAATGAAAGAGGCGGACACAATCTTTTCAAAATATTGTGGCAAGTGCTATTTTCTCCCGCCCCTTTATGATTGTGACCAAACATGTAACCCTTATGACCGCCATAGCTTCCATTCCATAAAGTCATATACCAAGTACTTACGTGGATATCAACTAATTTATTTAGTTAAAGTTTAAAGAGTGTTATCTAAGACTTGAGATTAAATCTCATCTACATCAAGTGTTGTCTCGCCGCTTGCAATATCTGTTTTCTTTCTATAATTGTTTGCGTATGGAATAAATATGTATTACCTAATTCATTTAAGATTATAAGAGTTATCTTCCTTATCTTGTTAAATAATTCCTATACATAGATTATAAGCAGCAGCCTCATCAATGCCAAACTAAAAAACATCACATTGTTCAATTACTAGTGTTTGCATTCATACTTAATGGTAAAAGAGCCAAATCATTTGACAAGCTCATTACACAAGTCTAAGAGTACAAAACCTTATCAAAAGAACTCCTCGATCGTCATAGATCTAAAGCCTAGTAATAAATTTGTTACCGCTGGAAATTACTCAAGGGAAATAGCCGGTCATGGTTAAAAAGAGATCGTAAAGCATATTGGCCATGTGCCCATGTCTGGCTTGTTCGGCTATATGGCACGCCCATGCCTTTTTTAATTTCGAAAAACTGTGTTTTGGACCTTTAGTGCTTTACTGGGGACTCATTTTTTTTAATGCGATAAAATTAACGTTAATATTATCGATGGAATTACAACTCGTTCCTTTAATATTATCTAAAAATTATTATCGATTAAATTGGTTGACAATCAATTAATATATGAAGCAACGATTGAAAAGTAATCCGCCAAGAAATGAAGCACTTTAATTTATTAGCAAGTTACACTCTAGCTTAATCCTTTGTTTTAGTTTGAAATGATGAACCAACGGAAATTGTTATGTAGGCTTGAGTAGGGATGGCCATGGATAGAATTTGGGTTGGGTCCAATTAAATCCAGATCCATAATCATTTTTTTCATAATAGATCTATACTCGCCTCATATCCACTGGATTCTAAAAATTTAGACCCTTACTGAGATCTACCTATTTGATGGGTCTCGGGTCTAATATAAGTTCATAATATATTTTTTCCCTAATTGCCTATTATTCTCTTATTTTGTAATTGGATGTATTTTCATAATTTTTTTTCAAGACAAAAGTATATGAAAAAGTCAACACATAAAAAAATTGCTAGTTGAAGGGAAAAAATATTAAAATTACAACTAGCAAATGATTTGTCTTATCTTAATTTTAACTCTAAAACATTAAAATTTTACAAATAACAGAGTCATATACAATAAGAGAACAGGCTGAGTGAACTTCTAGATCTTCTGCTTCTAAATTATATATTAGATTTTAGTTTTTTTTTAATGTATGACTCTACGGGTCAGAGTTGGGTTGGATATGGGTCTAATTTTTTTAGATTTGAATCTATATACCACTCAACTACATTTAGACCCATTTCATACTCAGACCCAATAAACATAAAAAACTTAAACACAAACCCTAAAATATATATCGAATCTAGTCTGAGTCTGAATCAGACCTGTTGCTATCTCTAGGCAAGAGATAAGTTAACCAGCCCAACGTGGGCCGCTTTGACACAGCCGCACTAATAATAAATAATATGACTGTGATATCACATATTCACACTTACATTGAAGTCGTACTACGATAACTTCTTGTTTGGATTTGTTCATTTACGTGTATAAATTACGAATATGATATGCATGATGATCATTCAACTAAATCCATTCAAACCATAATTTTAGAAAGTATAACACCGTTATTCCCACTTCAGGGGATGCTTACAAATAAGGGTTTACGACCACATAACTTCCTAACTCAGGAGTATCCGTAATGCTTATGGCTTGTACTAGACGACGACGATGACGACAACGATGACGATGACGATGACGGTGACGACCACAACGAATAGCATTTCTATTTTAATTTATAGACTGCGTACTTCTCGGCAGTCTTTTTCTTTTTGGTACTATCTCATTAAATTAATGAATGATAAACTTATATCGACGAAAACATACTACTACAAGAGGTAACAACGCACACAAAGTTACACCAGTTTACTTCACTTCGAGTTGCTCTGTTTTAGTTGATTCACTAGGTTCACTTTTTATTAGGGTGATAATATTCGATTTTTGTCTCGGATTGATTTTTATTCTTTCGTATTCAATATAAATAAAAATGCTAATCAGCTAATAATAAAGATTTAGTTGATCGATATTTATAAACAAGTATATTATCAAATAGTTTATTCAATGATGTCATATGTTGGACAAGATATAAAAAAAAAATTAAAATATCAAATTTTTATGAGTTTGTGCAAAGTTTTTTACCTTAGATTAATTTGTATTTAGTTCAACCATAAAAATTTGTGCAAAGTTTTTTTACATTAGATAAATTAAAAAGAATGAAATAATGAAAGGTGGTTTAGTTTTTTTTTAAAAAAAAAGTAAGATAAAACTCACTCTATTTATTAATATTACTCTACCTACTATTCAAATTGTAAAACATTTAAATAAAAATTTAAAATGACAATCTAATGCGATTTATATATAATGAAAAATATAATCTCGTGAAATCTTATTAAAATTATTTTAATTTAAAGATTTATAATATATCAAAAGAATAATTAAAGATGTATATTAGAGACGGTGCAAAGATATGTAAGTTAACAATGGTGGATCGTGAGAGTATGATATAGTTGAATTAAGAAAAATTGCTCTCGGGTAATTGTAGAATACAGAAATAGCTGGTAAAATATTTGATGTCATTCTCTTTGTAGAAGGCATACGCTTATACTAAAGAGACTGGCATGTAATACATATATGCCTCAAGACTTAAAGAGATAGGCACTTGGAACTTTTGGAAATTGTATATAAGATGCAAGCCGTGCTTACAAAGTGATTGGTACATTGCATGTGCACATTTGTTGGAGAGTGATATTTGTCACATCACACGTCGAAACAAATTCGAGGATAACTTTGATTAGCAGCCAACTCTATTGAACCAGTCAAGTCCACAATCCTTTTGACTGTTTTTTTTCTTCTTTTATGGAGTTCTGATTAGGGTAATCATATCGCATTGTCGCAAGTAAACTCAAGCCGCTTTTGAATCTGAAAGTGAGTGGTGAGGGTAAAATCCGATCTTTGTGCGTGCGTCCCTCTTATAGTGCTTAAGCATCTATTAAGTTTATGACTATAAAATAGGAACAAATTGTGTGGTCTAAAATGTTTAGATTGATATTAACACCTATTAGTGTTAAACATGTTTAGTATTTAAGGAAAATTCATAAAAAAAAAAATGCTCAACTTTTCTGATAGAAAGGGTACCAACGATTAAATTATAAAAGTTTAAGAAAGACAAAACATTATATTGGATAGGAATTTGATGAAGAACGAGGCAATAAAATAAGTTTGATTTTGAAAGGATTGATATCCAATTTATCATGAGGTTGTCCGAATATATATCTTAGGGTAAATTAGTAATTTTCTTGCATTCTTTTTTGAGGTTGTACTTTTGAGAATGAAGCTGTACTATTAGAAAATTAAAAATTATACTATTTGCAAATAGATCGGAGTAGAGCTGCTTATGGGTGGGTTATGGTTCAAGGTCTAATCCATATATCATCTCTGAATCCATCTTTAGTTCAAGACCATTAATGGAGTTATGTCTCTTAGGGGTTCATAACGTGGAGATTTTGGTAAGGATATGTCCTTTCAGTATGTCCCTATTCTTTGAATCCATGACAAAGGTTTATGAATCTTCTTTTAAGAATTCATTACCGACTAGGATGCCCGTAATGTGGACTTAGAATCCAAAACATGCACTTGTAAAAAAATGGGACTTCATGCCCATAGCTTGTATTTTTCATTTACATAAGGTAGCAAAATCATATGCGTATGAGTGTTTTATAAGACCTAGTTACCTAAGTGTATATAATCATTCATCTCACCATGTGTTGGGCAAAGACAATAGCCTAGGACATCATATCCACTTGCTTCACCCCCTAAGAAGATAGGTCTAGGTAAACCAAGAAAAAATAGAAGAAAATAACCTTTTGAAGATCCCAAAAAACCCTGTAAGCTATCAAGGCATGGATTGAGTTGTAGTTTGTGCAAATATAAATAGCACACCAGTAGAAAGTGTTGAAAGATCATATTATAAAGATTAAAGATAATGATAAACTAAGCTTAGATAAGATAACAAGATAACAAATTGATAAGTTTATCATCAATAGAGTTCTTTGATGGGCTTGTTAGCTGCGTCATTATCCTCCTGGGATCAAGGAAAAACTGTTAGAATATGTACAGTATATATACGTTGCCTTGTACCAAGATTGATATTCAGAAAAATACAAAACACGATTCATTAGCTATAAATGTAATACCCCATATTTTAGATATTATATTTAAACGTTTATATGCTAAGCTGTATTTAAAATTATATGTATAATATTTTAAATAAAATTATTTTAAGAACTTAGTACAAATTAAATAATTTAAAAGTATTTTGACACCAATCATAATTATGGACCACCATTTATATATTTATTTTACAAATTTATTAAGAAAATCATTTGATAAATATTTATTTCCTTAATTATTTCATTATGTTCCCAAAAAGCCCTTCAAAATATCACGAAAAATATCCCGAGTATTCTTTTTCATTCTAAAATATTATTCTAAATGATTTTAAGATATTATTTTTAACAAAAGAAATCAATTTAAGTTATTTGTAAAGATTTTTTTTAAATTTAAAACACATCTTATTAAAAATGGGATATACTTACCAAAAACAATCTTATCTAATCATGGTCAGCTGCCATGATTAGTATTTTTTTTCAAAAATTTATATTTATTTTATCCTACTTTTAAGAAATGTAAGTAAATAGGTAGTTTTAATTTAAAAAATAATGGTTTTTCAAATATATATATATATATATATATATATATATATATATATATATATATATCAAACTTATCATGGCCCAGCTAGAATGATAAGTGTTTTAAAAAAAATTAAGTTTAAAATATTTATAAAGGTTATTTTAATTTCAAATCAATTTTTGTAAAAAAAATAAAAACGTTTAAAGTCGTGTATTAGAAACCGTGAAGGTCAAATGAGACTTTATTTAACAGACAGATGGGGTATACCTATCATCCTTTGTACCCGTATGACCAAGTACATTTTACTCCAAGAAAAACCATTCAAGACCCAACTTCTCAACATTGAAACTCCCTTCTCAATGTTTTCAATTCAACTTTGCCTAAATTTAGTAGTGGCATGTGACTTTTGAATTTTACGACATTGAGAATTAGATTAACAATTCACTTTTGCCTGCCTTGAAGACTATTAGAGAAAAGGGAAAAAAAATTAGTAACTTTGAAGAATATTCAAAGATTATATGGACGTCAATATTTTACCAACTCAAAAAATTATATCAAGTCCTATAAGTTAAAATGACCAATTCAGGCCAGTGGTAAAACTTTGGAATTTTTTTCAAAACAAGGAAATAATATGAAAAGACATATCAAACTTGAGTTTTTCTTGTTAATTTTCCTAAATATAATGTTTTACGTTTGATATATGTTGTGAAATCTTTCAGAGTACACAGAATAGGGAAGACTTGCATAATCGCTTTATTGTCGCTGACTTTCATGAGTATGCATTTCATTAAGAAATGAGACGACGTATTTCTACGTCGTAGTGACTAATAAGACATTCTTAAACTATATAAACACACATCGAATCTTGATGATGTTTATTTATTTATGTGAATAAAGGAAATTGGAGGGGAGAAAGTATAACTAGAGCTGTTAGTTTTCAACCCAAATTGTGAATCTGACTGTACCAATCCAATCCAATCTGATTTGCTTTACAACCCGAAAGGAGAAACTCATAACCCGATTCGACCCGATCCGAATTCAACTCGAAATAAACCCGACTAGAACCCGACCTGCTCCAACTAGAATATAACCCGATTCGAAATGACACGATCTATTAATAATCAAACCCGATAGTATACCGATTAGTGACAACGTGAACCCTATTCAACCGACAAGGCCTAATTGATAGCACTCTTAATTCAATTTAAGACGACATGTTCAAATCCAAACTATTGTTGATAAGATTAAGAATTATAAGTTCTAAATACGCTATTATGTAAGATCACACAATTTTACGATTTGATCCAATCTAACAATCAAATCCTACCAAACCCTTCCTATCAAAGTAAAATCACGATCCTAACAACACTGATCATTGTCAAAGAATTGGCAAGTACATAATAGCAACTAAATAATCATGAACTTATTATACCTTGTAAAATGAGATTTACAACATAATTGTAAAATGTATAGTTATGAATCAAACCGGATTGTTTCGAAAGGGCTCGAAATAAACTGTATTACCCTGTCCAAATTGGACTAAGCCCAAAGTCGAGCCAAATTCGAAATAAACTATTTTAACCTATTTAAACCCGAATCATTCTAACCCGAGTTTTGAGTTGATTTTTAGCTTTTAATAAACTTAAAGACTCTTTTAATGGCAAGGATAAAATTATGGATGAAGACTCAGAATAATAACAAACAAGAAGCTAGTAATCCAGACAATTTAATGTAACAATTTGTTAATTAAAAAGTAATTTTTGTGTGGTATCGATCAATAATTCTTATTACGATATTAATATTTAATTTGAATATAACTTAATTCAATAATAACTTAGAAGATATTAGGTGGTTAACACAAAACACATGAATCATTCTTTGATGCTAGCTTCCTTTTTGGCATGCATGTAAAGATTGTTGGTCATGATATTGTAGCGCAAAGAAATTATAACCACATTTCACCAACTTTCAATACTAACTCAATTACAAAATTAAACCATCTATATTCTTACACCAACACAACCCAACCAAAACTTTTCCAAAACCCTTGATTATTCTAGCTTCATAATTATTGTGTAGCCTAATAATAAAGGAAATGATCAAAACAGATAACTTTCGGCCAATAATTTGGAATGGTCATTATAATATGGGATCCATGATATTGGTAGCTTGTTGCATGGGGTTGTCATGGATTATTATCCAAAGATGGGGTCAAAGGAACAAGGTAGGACCAAAGACATGGCCTTTGATTGGGGCAGCTCTTGAACAACTGATGAACTATGATAATATGCATGATTGGCTTGTTGAATATCTTTCCAAGTCCAAAACCGTTGTGGTTCCAATGCCCTTCACTACTTATACTTATATTGCTGATCCTGCTAATGTTGAGCATGTTCTTAAGACCAATTTCGCAAATTATCCTAAGGTATTCATCTACATACAACTTTTATCATCTGTGCTTTTTAAATCCTATATTCTTTTTTGGAGGAAAATATCGTACTATATATTTGAAATTGCTTCATTGCATTGATATAATTTCTCAATAATATAAATTGGTATGCATATTCGCAAGAAACTAAAAATTATGTCCAAAAAAAATTTATTTGAAATTATGCACCTAGTCAAATGCATTAAAAGTTTAGATAATAACATGTGATTTAACATATGGATTGATATACTCCCCTGTTCTCTTTTATTTGTCACATTTGCTTTTTGTATAAGTTTCAATGCTTTTATTATAGCTATAGTATGTATAAGTATATATTATAAAAAAATATAAATTTGTATATTAAAAAATTATACTTTAAGACAAATCTAACTTCCCACTTGAAGATATTATAACTTATATATATATATATATATATGTATATATATATATTATAAAAAAATATAAAATTTGTATATTAAAAAATTATACTTTAGGACGAATCTAACATCTCATTTGAAGATATTATAACTTACATATATTAACAAAAAATTATATATAAGTTTTTTAATTTTTAAATAAATATTTTAAATAAGAAAAATAAAAGGAAACGGAGTAGACAGTCAAAATGTATCAGAAAATACTGTGAAACTCAAAATCAATGGATGCAGTAGAAGGTTTCTAGCAGTAACAAACGAGTAGGACCACCGTTCCAAATTTGGGCTAAACAGAAATATGGCCCCATAGTTAAATAAGCAGTTCACCAATACGCCAAAGTGATCAAGTTTTTAACACAAAAGTGGCCGAAAATTTATCATTTTCGTTATTTATAGAACCACAATACGTATTTCTTAAAAAAATAATAATATGAATTTCTTCTTTCAAAAAAATTGATATGTATTTCTCATTTTCCTTTTTTTTGAAAGGATGCAACAATTTATTTTTTAAATTGTCGTTTACGGCTCTCTTTACATAAAAAAAAAACATCAATTGATTTTGTGATGGTGGCTGAACTAAGGGTGAAGTCTACCAGTCGTATATGGAAGTTTTGCTGGGGAATGGAATTTTTAACGCAGATGGTGAAAGTTGGAGGAAACAAAGGAAAACTGCAAGCTTTGAGTTTGCATCGAAGAACTTGAGAGACTTTAGCACTGTGGTTTTTAGAGAGTATAGCTTGAAGCTTTTTAACATCTTGAGCCAGGCATCTTTTGAGAATCGATCCGTTGACATGCAGGTTATTCCCTACATCATATTGATCAATATAAACGAACTGTACTAAGTTTCGGTATTTTAATCGTTAAATTGCATTAACATGATTTTTTTTAAGCTTTTTTTAAAAAAAAAAATTCCAAAAATAAGCTACTTTCCAAACTAATTTAAAAAATAAGTCAATTTTGCTTCGGACAAACAGACAATGATTTGTAATAAGTTGGAATAAGGGAATGACAGAAACGTGGGCCAAGGAAAGGACAACGATTTTTATCTAAGTGAAATTGTTGACAATGATTTTCATCTGACTGAAATCGTTGCCCAGGACAACGATTTTTTTTTTAAAAAAAATAAATAAATTAGGCAACGATTTTCTTTGAGCTAAAATCGTTGTCCAGGGTAACGATTTCTCTTAGCCCAACTTTATCTCATAATCCAGTTTACTACAAATCGTTGTCTTGGGCAACGATTTTTCCTCAGATAAAAATCGGCTTATTTTTTAAAATAGTTTCGCAAGTAACTTATTTTTGTAATTTTTTTTAAAAAAAAGCTTAGAAATAAATTCCATTAACATGCATATTGAAAGTTAAACAAGATATTAACATGTAGGTCCAATATTGAGACATATACTAAGATCATTTTATGGGAACTTTTAAGGGCATTTTGATTATGACAAATTTCTAATTTATACCTGATATAAATATATTAAGGGATATTTTTATAATTTATTTTTTATCTGAAATCATAATGTTTATACCTGATATATGTTTTTATGTATTTTTATATCTTTTATTTTTCTATATCTGATATATTAATACCTATATCTGATATAGCAATAGTTATATCTGATATAAAAATATTTATATATGAGCTACCGGTATCCAAATATAATTTATATCAGGTATGAATTAGGAAAGCATATTTTAATTATACCTTAATAAAAGATGTGACATTTTTAAGTTTTGAGTTTGGTGCAGTGGTTAATATATATGCCATGCACCTGTATATATCTTGGCCTAGGAGTACGTTATATATGTTCTCAAAACAAAATTGCATCTAATGCTTGTAGGAATTGTTGATGAGGATGACATTAGACTCCATATGCAAGGTGGGATTTGGTGTAGAAATTGGAACATTGGCACCTGACCTACCTGAAAACGCTTTTGCTCGCGCTTTCGACACAGCTAACATCATTGTGACACTAAGATTTATTGACCCTCTGTGGAAGATAAAGAAATTTCTGAATGTGGGATCAGAGGCTTTACTTAGTGAAAGTATTAGAATCATCGATGATTTTACATATTCAGTAATCCGGAGACGAAAAGCAGAGATTGAAGAAGCTAAAAGGGATTCCAGCAACAGCAAGGTAAATCTTTAACATTCATAAATTTGACATATAAATTGTACATCCCCCAACCGCTAACAATTAAAAGTGGAGGTTTTCCTAATTCATACCAAGTTATAAATTATATCAACGTATTGAAATTTCAAATATAAATATTGTTATATCTTATATAGTTATTATTATATTAGATATAGAAATACAGAAGATATATAAAAAAAAAACTCATATCAGATATAGATATTATGATATCAGATATAGAAATAAAATTACAAAAATACCCTATGATATATTTATATTAGATATAAATTAGGAATTTCTCATTTTTTAATGTTGGATTCTTGTAAAAGTTTTTTAACAAAAATTTATGTGATACATTCAGATAAAACATGACATATTGTCAAGGTTTATAGAGTTGGGGGAGGATCCAGAGAACAGCACTACAGAGAAAAGCCTAAGAGATATAGTGCTGAATTTCGTTATCGCAGGACGAGACACCACAGCAACAACGCTGTCATGGGCAATATACATGATTATGACCCATGAAAATGTTGCTGAGAAGCTTTTCATAGAGCTAAAAGCAATTGAAGAAGAGAGAGCAAAAGAAGAGAAGGTGGACTTGATTGAGTGTGATACTGAAGATCCTATATCTTTTAAACAAAGAGTGTCACAATTTGCAGAACTTTTAACGTATGATTCCTTGTCTAAGCTGTACTATTTGCATGCTGTTATCACTGAGACTCTCAGACTTTATCCTGCAGTTCCTCAGGTAAGTGCCTCGTTTTTTGTTTTGTTTTGTCTAAGCTGTACTATTTGCATGCTGTTATCAGTTGTTATAGCGAGGCATAACGTTGTACGTACTAAGGCTCTACCTTAGTTTGGCTTCGGTTCAAACGTACAACATGATAGAACCAATATCCTTTGGTTTGTACATACACCGATAACCTGCATCATATGGAACCCCCTCAATTACAAAAAAGCCACTTGCCAAAACATTTTATCAGTATAACATTGCAGTCTTGCAGACATTATGCCTAATGAAGAAGCTAAGAATGGTTAAGCTTTGCAGGATCCAAAGGGAGTATTGGAGGATGATATACTTCCGGATGGAACAGAAGTAAAAGCAGGCGGCATGGTTACGTATGTGCCGTACTCAATGGGTCGAATGGAGTACAATTGGGGACCTGATGCTGCTGCCTTCACGCCTGAAAGGTGGCTCAAAGATGGTTTCTTCCAGAATGCCTCCCCTTTCAAATTCACTGCCTTTCAGGTATATATATATTCGCAGCAACTTGTCTTCTACAAAAAGAGGCTTTAATCTCAATTCATCAACCGCATTTAGGATTCATATTCAAAATAATGTATAATTACATATTATTTATAAGTATTCAAATCACTGCTCCAACTACATTTTTATGTTATTATATACAATTAATTATAAATATATCTGAATTTTGAGGTTTTGTTCCATCAAGCATCCTGCTCATGCCAGAACTGCATCTGCAAAGAAGTTAATTCATAACAGCCAATGGACAGATTAGATGTTCAAAATCTCGATTTTTCATCGAATTGGAGTGAATATATGATTTGAGTCTCATACAAAGTTCCAATAATGTTGCAGGCTGGGCCAAGGATATGTCTTGGAAAAGACTCAGCGTATCTACAAATGAAGATGGCACTGGCTATGCTGTGTAGATTTTACAAGTTCAAGTTGGTGCCAGGGCACCCTGTCAAATACAGGATGATGACAATCCTCTCAATGGCTCATGGATTAAAGCTTACAGTTTCCAGATGTTCTTAGCTGCCAGGGTCCCCTAGGGAAAAGGGACCATATATTACAAGAATTCCATCAATAATCTTGGTTATAAGATGCACAAACCATAACAGATACATGGCATATAAATCCGGATCTTGTACTAAACAATTTTATTTTTCCCATCCATATGTCTTAATCCACATTAAGTAAAGCATTCTAGAATAGAAATTGAAGCACAAAGTCTTGATGGGAAACACAAGGTGTATACGCGAATTACTTCATCAACCACGTAGTACTTTGATGGAGTAGTTACTTCGTCCATTCCAAAATAGGCGCCATAGTATACTTTAACCAAATAGGAACGATTTTTAGAAATAATGCTGTTTAATATCCATTTTATGTTTTTACACTATTA
Source organism: Dysphania ambrosioides (assembly GCA_026401315.1). Classification (NCBI taxonomy): domain Eukaryota; kingdom Viridiplantae; phylum Streptophyta; class Magnoliopsida; order Caryophyllales; family Amaranthaceae; genus Dysphania; species Dysphania ambrosioides. The sequence goes on along the minus strand of CM048660.1, from coordinate 5,187,913 downwards.
TTAAACTTAATATTTATTTTATCGTCCACATACGATCATTAAAAATATTTTAATTATTTTTTTGGGTCACAAAAAACCCACTAATGGGATAAGCATAAAACCGCTAGTGGTATCAGCGATTTTACTCTATAGTGGAACCACTATTGGGCATGTTTAGATTGGGGGTAATACACTAGGGGAGTAATAAAAATCAAACCAATGAAAAATAAAGTTAATGAAAATGATTTATAAAGAAAATGTAGTGTTGATAGTGTGATGAAAAAGGAACTAATACCCTTATTTGAGAGGTAATAGATACTTTCTACACAACTACGATGATTATTACAACCATAATACAAGTAATAATTGATCTCTCAATTCTCTTTTTTTTTTCTCATACCATCATTATAATTTCTTTTTTTCTCCCTCATTCCCTTGTCACCACATCTATTTACCTTCATTTTTTATTAGTTTGACTTTTATCACTCGTTTAATCCATCTCTCTCGATCCAATGACGACCTTAGGAGTAGTGCTATTGGCTACTTGATACTAATGGGAGTAAGCAATTTTACTTTAAGTAAAGTGCTTCTCTACATAGCAACTTCGATCTTGGAAAAAAAAAACAAAACTAATTAACCGTAGACGGTAAAAAAAAAACTGATCTCAGTGCAAAATTTTAAAAAGATATTAAAGTCTTTCCCCAAAATGTCTATTTTATGTATACTTTTGTCAAAATAGCTACTTTTTAATTATGTGTCAAAATAACCATTTTTCCTCTCTCCTGTAATATGAGTTGAAAGATTAATTGTCTTTGATTGTAAACTTCTTTTTTCTTACCGATCTCCTCCATCTCTATCACCACCACCAACGATAAACACCGCTCAATCTTCGCATTCCAATCACCACCTTTTATAATGGCAAATTTATACATGGAATTCTCTCAAGTTGATCCAAATCTGGAAACAATTGATGATACTTAGCTTGTTCAGAAGGAGTATGGAGTTGGACTTAAGTTCCTTAAAATCTTTGCATGGCTTATTGCATGTTTTTCCTAAAATTTGGATAGCAACTCTTCGATTAAGGCAAGAACTTAAACCTATTTGAGTGGAAACTAAACGAGCTAAGGTAGTTGAATCATATTCCTTCTAATATGCATTATATCCATACCAATCCTATTTAAATTAGTTTTTGTGCGGTTTATTAATCCTATTTGGATAAGAATTTATGGAGTTTTTACCAAAACTAATTTGGAATAGGTTTAGACATTTTTTTACTTTTTCTAATTGAGTTAGGAAAGTTCTATTTTACTAATCCTGATTGAGTTAGGATTTTTTTCTAGTTGAAATATGATTTTATTAATTCATATAGGTTATATTTTCTTTGTTAAAATATGTTTAAGTTGCCTATATAAAGGCACCTTGTGTAATGTTTTTTCCGTGGAAACCCCTATACCCATCTCAAAAGAAAAATCACGACTAGGGATGACAATATTAGACCCAGACCCATACCGATTATTTTCAAATAAGATTCATTGGGTCCTAAAATTTCAAACTCTTATCCAGATCCACTGGATTTGATGGGTCCTTGGGTTTAAAATGGGTCCAAAATGGATTCTTAACATATTTATATTTCGATGTGCATATTATTCACATATTTTATAATTGGATGTATTTTTCGCATTTCAGACCTTAAAATTTTTTACCAATTAAGTGTTATAAAGGAATATAAATTGCATTATTATGCCAAATGAGATAAATTAATCAATACATTCTTATGCACACAATTTGTATTGTTAAAATACTTGCAAAATAATATTTAGTTCAGTGAATAGAAAACAAGTATGCACTATTGTTAAAATCGAATAATGAATCAAAAGTTTTAAACTCAATAGTACTCTGTTACAATGAATTTAAGATAAAGTACATTGCTACTCGCTAGTTTAAAATCGCATAGAAGCTTATAATCTCCAACCTAGTTGAATATGTTTGTGGGAGCGTGACGACGTGAAGCTAGTAATCAAAAAGTATACATCAAAATTATATAAACATGTTATCAAGCGAGTGGCGATGAGAAAGAGTTGAAGGCTTATAGTAGAATGGAAAATGGAGAATGGAGAGGAGAAGAGGAAGACGATGACCCAAACCCATTGCCACCCCTAACCACGAACTTGCTCAGGGGTTTTCAAGACTCCACTAAATGGGCAATACCTAATACACACTATTAGGATTTGTATCCCTTTCATGTTCCAAAATCAACAACGAGTTCTCTTCTCTCTCTTACCCTTTTACTTAACTCTAAGTCATTCTCAACTCATTGTGGACTTTGCTCAAAGTCCTACAACTCACTCATTCTTTCCTAATGTACAACTCAATACATTAAGCTCTCATTGACTATAATTTAATGATATGCACATAAGAGATGATGATTGGAACAAGCTAAGCTTAATAAATATGGCTATTGACTCAAGATGTTTTCTTCCAAAAAGCTCTAAAAATCTTGTCAGTGATACATTTGCGAAAGTAAGGATGAGTGTCTTTAAATACAAAAAACATTAGGCAGCTTCATCCAACATAGTGCACAAAGTGTGGGTGAAAGTACATAGTTTGTAGGTCATTGAATTGTATAATGAAAGTACAATTACTTACCTAACGGTTTGTACTTTAAAGCTTTATAAAAAAAACTTGAAAATCCAATAGGTAGTGCATGCTCTCATAGAAGTAATTAAAATAAGAAGAAAAGAAAAACCTTTATTGCTAAAAATCATTCTCATCAAAAGTCAAGCTGATCTAGTTAGACATTAGTTTTTCACGAGAATACTCCTTGAAGAATGATTGAAATGTTAAGACATATTTATAGCTTAGTTTGGTCCAATTTTATAATCTCCCAAGTGCTTACAATATCCCTAAAACAAATTCAAACATTAGGGTTCTTGAACTCCATGAAACTTGGCCTCCACCCAAGGACTACTAGCCATTCCTCCTCTGGAACAGGCTACCGTGGCTCATTGGAACTTTACTCAAAGCTCCTCCAAAACGTCTGCTTTGTTTCTATGCTTCCTAGGATGGTTCGAGCATCTTGTGGGTAGGTTATTTAGATTGGTATAGCAAATCTTCAGTGAGCTCCTACTCCAAAACTTAGTTTTTTTCTCTTCACAAATCTAAAATACGATGACCCATGCATCAAGTGTAACAAAATTTGTCATTACCAAAACCCTTACAGGGATGAACACTTATGTGAAGTAGGATATACAGAGTTGCTTTGGTTATAGTTCTTAAAGGACGCAAAAATGATTATGTTAATGCTGCTAATGAGTTGGTTGATGTTGGAGTTTATGACTTAGTAGCTTAGTTGTAGTAGTATAAATAGACATATACATTGTAATTGTTCAATTTACTAACATCAACAATAATGGAAAATCATTTTCTCCACTTTTCCTCTCTTCCTCTCTTCTTCTCTTTGCTAAGTGTTCAAACTCATAAATGGATTCTCTTCTTCTTTTCCACCACTTTTATCCTCCATAATCACCGAATTTAACATGGTATCAGAACGGGATTGATTCCTTGCTCCATTATTCCGCAATTAGTTCATAAAATCAAATTCCTAGTTCATGAACTTCAACCCTAATTTCTGCATTCTCACAATTGCTAACACGAAGCGAAAAACTACTAAACATGCCACTATTGCAAATGCAAATCCTGCTGATTGTTTGCAGAAAAATGTACCCAGGAAGATTCCTCAAAAAAAGCGAGCTCACATTTCTTCAATTCTCTGCGATTTCACCACCGGAAATGCTGCTTCTCTCAAGCTCAATCACACTCACTCCTTCGATTCCAATTGCGATGAGGTGTCATGTAACACGACGCTTGGTTCCAGCGTTTTGCCTCTCAGCGCTGCGTTTCGAAGCGGAAACAACGTCGTCATTCAGAAGCTGTTGAAAATGTGCTTCAATTCTCCTGATTATGAAGTCTCCTCTTAATTCAATGATCAATACTCCGATGAACTCGCTTACTAGATATTTGAAGTCGAGGAAGACGAAGAGAGCTACAGAATTTTGCGAAGTAAAGAGAGAAATTAAGCGGTGAAGGTAAAAGATTATGATTTCGCAGCTGATTTCGGAAGTTTGATCATTTAGCTATGCAATTTGGTGAAATCCGGCTCGGATTCTTCAATCGAAGATGGATTATCGGCACTTATTATAATCATCGCAACCTCAAAAGCGTCGAAAACAGAGGTGGTCAGGTCAGGGTTAGTACGAAGAGTGGCGATGATCCTCTGCAACACGAAGAGAGAAGACATAAAGGTGTTTGGGAAATCAATGGAGATGATGGAAGTGATGGCCACGTGTACGGAGGGGAGAGTGGCAATAAGTGAGGAGCACGGTGTGACTATATTGTGGAGTGTGTGCCATTTGTTTAGGGATGAGAAGGTGAAGGAGGTGTTCTACAATTTCTTGTGGTTTTATCTAAAAGCTGCAGAAGCTGATGAAAGACGTAGAGCTGATACCTCTGTTGATTCTCATTAAGGCCAACCTTGTGATTGGGTATTATGGTGGTTGTTTTTAACGGTTATAATTCACAGTTGGAACTAGGAAATTAACTCTAAGTGTACGCAAAGACATTTTATTGAAGATTTAATTGAAATAGGTAACCAAATACCACCATGGAGGATTGGTTTTTTCTTAAACGAAAAATCTTTAAAAAAAATGAGACAATATTTAGGAGACGAAAGGAATACATATGATCGTTATAGTAATATTAAATGTTATTTGGCCCGGCTTCTTTTGGTGAATGACGGTTTATTTAGGTTATTGTTCAATAGTATTGAAAAAGAGTATAAAATCACTTGAATAATGACCATATTTAATTTTGAAGTGCAAACTAAGCGCTTTCTGTTCGAGATACATTCACAATTACGTTACCAGTCTCAAATAATACAAAAAAAAAAAAAAAAAAAGCACGTACAATTACAAGTAGAATGAAATAAATATAAGTTCTTCAGATTGATATAACACCAATCAGTGACGGCGAGAGATAGCAAACCCTGACAAGATGATAAGTAAGATGAACATGACAATCGCGACGAAGGAACCGATCACTGATCCAGACGTGCGCTCACAGAAGCTGTTGAACTGCTGGCAAATCGCGAACCAGTTGGCTGAGGTGTTGCCTTTGTGTGCCAAGTATACAATTGCTGCTGCTGCTGATGCTGCAGATGTTAACAGACCCAATGCAGCCTACATATGATGGAAAAAGACTTATCAGGTGCGGAGAACACGAATGATGTTGGAATATGTGCTTCACAATTGCGGTTGCTAATGATTAGGAGTCTGAAAACCTAGGATGCTAAACTTGTTGGCTGAATATATATCGTGGGTCTTACGAAAAATTTGTTAATTTATATCTAATATAAATATATTAGAATTTATTTTCGTAATTTTATTTATATATCTAAGATCATAATATTTATAACAGATATATGTTTTTCTTTATTTTTATATACTTGATATAACAATATTTATGTCTAGGAGTTGGTGGAAATTAAGGATTCTAAACTTGTTAGTTGAATAGGTTTAGTGGGTCAATTAGTAGAGTCCATACAGTTTGTTCACTATCTAAGATCATGGATTCTTATCCTTATTTTTAACTTGTTTTCACATAGTCTAACCTTATTATTTATAGCTTGTATTGCACATTTGTTTTAGTTGAATGAAATAGCAATTTTATTAATTTGCTTTTCTTCTTTCCTTTCTCTTTTCTATAAAACTATTATAAAATTCAACAAATATTAGTTTTAATATACTTCATGTTTACATAATGAAATCCCAAAATTGTTCCTGCTGTAGTATTACCGGCCTTATACTCCATATTTTAAACCCATAAATGACATTTAAAAATTTATCCTAGCAAATAAATCGAAACTACAATTAAGAAAGAAGTTATGAAATACCGTGTCAAGAATGACCAACGCAATCCTGGTTACTTTAGCTCCACTTCGAACGATGTGGAGGATTGAAAGTGCAAGGGAAAGCACCAAGTAACCGGTTACTATTGCATTTGCAACCACAAAGAACCTTCATAGGAGTAAAGAAAAAGATAAGGTTAATAACGCTATGTTGTTTGTATAAGAAAAATGACTAGTATTTAGAAACATAATGTTTTTTTGAGATGAGCCTATATAGTTGTATAAAGAGAAATTCCTAATTTATATTTGATATAAATATATTGGGGGAATTTTCATAATTTCATTTCTATATATGAGATTATAAAGTTTATACTAATATACATTTTTCTGTATTTCTTTATCTTCTGTATTTTCATATCTAATATAACAATAATTATATATGATATAACAATACATATGAATTAGGAAAAGCTCGTTATATAATACTCACGTGAATGTTGGAAGATCATCATATTCAGCTCTAAACCGAATGAACTGTGTGAAAAATGGAAGCGTCTCATTAGTTGTTCCCATGGAAATGGCGCTTGCTAAGGTAGCAAGGCCAGCAACAACTCTGAATACGAAGTCGAGGATTGCAAGTCCTCGGCTGGCACCAGCAACGGCCTTAGAGGTCTCACCAGCTTCAAGTCCCTTGGACATTTTTGCTTAGAGAGATAGCCTGACAACTGCTAGCTCAGTCTCTAGCTTGTTTGGTGGAACTCTTAGGCTCTCAATAACTCGAAAATTTTGTTGAAGATTTGATCCTTGATGAAGGTGATGACTTGCTATCTATATATACTTCGAAAATTTGTAAATAATCCAAGAATAAAGAGACAATATAGTAAGGATTAGCTAAATGGGTTTGCTAGCAAGCAAGTGGGATTGGTATTTTGCATCACTAATAACGCCAATTTATTAATGTATCTGATAGGTTAACACATGATTTTATACTTTCTAAAGCTAAACACTGCTATTTAAGAAACTTTTAGTGGCTTTCTACCTGCTTTGTATATGGGCAAACTGTTAGTTTTACAATCATTATTTGTTCTTTAACAATTCCACCTTAGCTGCTTCGTCTTATTGTTTAGTTGATTTTTTTTTTCTTTTCATATCCTTATTTTTGGAGTGAATTCGAATAATTCAGCCTTTAGTTTATACTTGAAGTCAACCTTTTGACGTCTATAAGTTATTTTAGGACAAAAACTTTTAGTCAACTAAATGGAGTTGGGTGGAATAAGATTATTTAAACCATCTTGTTTACAACATAGTCAACTACTAAATGGAGTTGGTTGTAGAATAAGATCATAGGGATTTTGTTTTTCTTATTTTGGTCTTTTACCTCTTAATAAAAAAAGTGTTTTCTTCTTGGGCCTGGTTTCATTATAGAAGCAACCTCACATAATTTTTTTTTTTTTAAAGAAAACATTTTGCCTATATATTGTAGGCTTGTAGCATATAATTTTTTTTTTTTTTTAAAAAAAATAGTGTAAGTTCAAAAATAGTGGGAAGATTTTGTGTGTAAGATATAATAAAATTATTGTGTTGCCAACAAAAGTTATCTCTCAATACAATAAAAGATATCCTCTTATACAATAAAAATCGCCCCTTAATTTAACAAAAGCGACTTTATAAGGATTTGTCATTCAATATGGCTTATGTGTTCTTACTTTATTAAAATTTTTGGGTAGATAGTCTAACAAGTATGAGATTTTAAAAATAATTTTATTAAAAAAAACGTTTCATTCCAATAGGCTTCCACTATATGTTTTCATATAAAATCGTTCAAGAGTAATGATCGATATGCACTCAAAATAAGAGAATGAAAATTTCCATTGTATCATTTGTAAGTATCAACAAATAACCCAAAAAGGCCAAAATCCACAAATTAACTCTAAATAATTCTAAAATGAAAACTCAAAATGTCCCAAATTCATACAAGAACCCATCAAATAATCAGTTCTAAATTTTGTTTTGATACCTTTTCTAGTAACAAAGTTAATGCAATTCTTGTAACAAAGTTATAACTTTCCTTGGGTGTTGGACTTCAACTTGATGATAAAATTGGAGAAAAGCTGAAGATAGTTGGATAATGACGGAATTATCATTGGCAAGATCAAGGGCGCCTTCCTCTTCTTTTATCCCTATGTGGGCATAAATGATTATGAGATTAATTATCTTTATTATCCACTAGTTCGAGTTCATTGAGGAAGGAGGATTTAAATACTTTTGTCAGTTTGAGGAACGCAAAGTTAAGTCCCTTAAAATAGTTTGTAGCGGGCTGTAAGTGAACTAATATGACTAATTCAATTCCAAGAATATCGATCATTCTCGGTCTTATTAAACTAGTTGACATCAACAATGTTTCATATAAAAAATCGATATTCGAAGAACTAGTCTCTCCAAGCTCTATATCATATCATGATCTCTAGTAGAAGAACTAGCTCTCTAGTCTCTACCCATACAAAAACAATGAATTGAATATGTTGTAGATTTGAACTACCAATTCTTGCTGTAATAATTGGGAGAAATAATAATCATTTGGATGTACATAATAATTATACATTTTTAAACATCATTCAATTAAAGAGCTTGAAAATTCGACTCTGCTATGTATAAAATGATAAGTGTCATAGGAAGTGATTTACAAGCATGTCTTTTATACACACGAGTAAATGTTACAAACTTTCAACACAGGAAATAAATCGATGAAACAGATAAATAGGCATATATCAAGAATTAATAATTAATGGAATAGCATGTTATATGTCAGAAAGCACTCTTTCAAGACTAGTTGTAACCGGACCAGCCCGCCCCCACCCAGTCCGTGGCCAAGCCTGACCCAGCCTGAAATTTCCTAAGGTTGCTCATTGGTAGGTTTTCCTAAGGTGGCTCATTGGTAGGTAGTCTTGCAAATAGGAAGCTCTGAAATTTCATAAACACGCATTCATTATTCATGCGGACTTATCTGAACCTTGTAATTAAGAATGAACTCTCAGAAAACTTCAACTAGTTCAATATTGCTAAGGTGACTTCACACAGACACTGATGCAAAATTGAAAGGCAAGCCTAAGTAGGACCTTTTTTAGTTAACAATATAATAGATACTTTCTTTTTACAAGATTATAGTCTGCAACAATGGAAATGCAATTATTTGGATCCTCTTTTAAGTTTTAAGTAGTCAGGATGAGTTAAAACTCACAAGAATATGACTCTCTCTCATGCAGCTCCATGTATGAATTACAGAATCCCCAATAATCCTGTATCATATTAGAAGCTACAAGTCACTTTATTAGACAAATCTTGAGCGGTGGGGCTTTTTTTTTTTCCTGATCAGTATATGACCAACTCATTAAAGGCTTTAAGCTATTTCTGGCAAATGCACACTCGCAAGAGCAGGTGTTCAGACATACACACAGCACAATGCCCTAGCTCATTCTGTCCTGATACACAATAAGGGTGTGACTGATGGATAGAAGCCAAAATACGTGATTAAAGAAAATTTCAAAAGCTGAAAAAGAAAGTACAAAGAATGTGAGAGACGGGGATGTTAGAAGTTCCTAAGCAAAAGGGGAAAAATGAAAGACATGAATTCATGTAATAACAAGTCAGAAAAGACTGACAAATGGCTTCAGCAGCACTGATAAAATCTTCATTGCTAAGATAAGTGCATCCGTTGGAAAACCTTTTCAAGGGTCAAACTCAAACAAGCCTTACAACTACAGTCACTGTTCAAGTAAATCAACTTAGATAACACAGCGAACAAATTACCTTACACAGTTTCAACTAGTCGTGTAAGTGTATTTTTAGAGCAGAATGATCTGCCTTTATAGGAAAGCTGTTTCCTGTATCTCCCTTTTCCATCAATGGAGGTCTTTTTCCGTTTTTACATGATGACCGCAGAAGAAGCTAATTTGTGATAACTCTAAAGCTCAGGAACAGCCTTTTCATTGTTGTCATTGCCTCCAGTGCAATCATGATCTTCAGCTGACATTTTGGGAGAATCTGTTAACAAGGGGAAGACAATATGATTTATAAGCTGATGTATCTAATCTCTCCAAACCAGAGGTGACTAGGCAGATATATGAGTCATGTACCTTCATCATCAGCAGGAGCATAAGCTGAGCGCCTAGAACGAGTTTGCTGAAGTGTTGGCTATAAAATCAAGGACATAAGTAGTTTTTAGCCTTTTAAGGTAATGTAAGAGTAGATCACATAGAAGATAGCCTTCTAACAGAAGATCATTTAAGAAATAGACCAATTTCACAGATTAATAGTGCAGGTGTGCAGCTACCGGAGTCCTGGATTACATGACCTCACACCATTCCAGACAGGAAGTACGGTTTATGTTTCAGAAAGCATAAGTTAAGACCTTAACGCTCAAAGAAATAGAACAATGACTACAAAAGTATCCTCATGTATAATTTTTGGAGAATTTCAATGAGGGGTGTCAGCTTTAAATTATCTTCTGAATACCCAGAGGTATTTTTATGCAGAAAACTGCCTCAGGCAATTATATTATTGAAAATCCACCTTCATTTAACAGTATACCAGAATCCTCAAATCTTGGAGAATGTACAACCTGATTTTGTTTCATAGAAAAAGGGAAGGTCTTGTTTCAGGGTTGAAGCATCAAGAAATCAAAGACATTTATCAAGAGGTACCTGCAACTTCGGGCGTAGTGCCTCAAGTGGTCCTTTAGGTTTCTGGCCTCCTTGCTGCTTGCATGACAACAAGAACATATAGACAAGTATTCAATAGATTAAATGATAAGCCCCAAAAGAAGATAACATATGTCTATTGATAGAAATTATCAGTAGTGCGCAATACGGCAAGGAATTCAAGTCCTGTACCTTTCCCAAAGCCCAATCAGCGGAGTCAAAATATGCATGTTCATGGTCCTGCAAATGGATGCAACCGTTGAAAAATATTTAATAAAGTTCATAATAGAAGCAGAATGTCTACTACTTGGATGAGACAAAGATCAATGAAATCTTGCCTTTGCAATCAATGGCTTCTTCTTTGGCAAAATTCCTCCGTACTTTCTCTTGATTGTTTCCTCCTACAAAACAACGGCAACCCATCACTAAAGATAGAAGAGGGGGATTGATTAGACGAATTCAGAGAGACGACACTCCTTTAGAAAGGCAATATTATTAAACGACCAAATCGCATGCTCGCATTTCACAAATCAGGCAAATGACCTAGTCATCAACTATTTTAAGTTATTAGAGCATTTCATGAACAAATCAGAGCTCTAATACCTGCTGTTGGGTAGAAGGCATCTGATGTTCCTCACTCTTCTCGACAAGTCCAGTCTCCTCTGGCTGTTCTTGATGAACTTCCTTTTGTAACTCACCCTCAACAACAATTTTCTCTTGGATGATTTCTTCACTTGTTCCTGACATAATGTTTGCCCTGACTAAAGAACAAATAAATCATTTGAAACACCAATAACAAAGACCAATAATATGGCTTATGATCAGATTCAGCTAAACAAGTCTTCAAAGTTCAAATCCACAGGACAAGTGTTACACACTCATCGATCTTTCGCAAATAATTTTCCACCTAGGTCTTACAATCAGGGATGAGATTGTTCACCACCAAGTACCTTCCATGTTCTAACAAATCATTTACAGAGTGCAAAACCACATAGATCTCAACTTCTAAGAAACCATCTTACAAAGATAGGTGATGATACCCTTAGTATCCTCTATTAAGCGGATTACCATAAACTGTGTGATAAGGACCACTGCACAAGCTCATCTAAACACTTTCCTTACCCACAAATAGTCCTTCAACCCATCTCTTTTTAAATGTATAACTTTCAAGTTTCAACCAATGATCACCAAGTCAGTGGCTTATTTTTTATGTAAAGAGAACCGCAAGGAATAAGGCAACAACTGTTTTAAGCTGGATTGTTTTAAGCTGGATTTGATCCACCATTATCAAAGACTTTAACCAAATAAACTAGTGCGTGTCCATAAGTCAATGACTTATTAGTTGCACCGAGATTACAATACCCCATTTTCAAAATATGACAAGAATCATTAGGTGCATCCAACATTAAACGCATCCCAAGGTATGCTACTCGGAACCAAGTTCTCATGTCGGATACGGGTATGTGTTCAAGTGTTCCATTCAAAACCCCAAAACCCGCCACCATATTGACTAAAAAATAACTCTGGAAGTGTCCAGTGTCCAAACAAACTACCTTTTAATCTCCCCTAGGTTGATTTTATTTTGCTCTACAATCTACAATATTCAAGAACCTAGTGAGTATATGATTTGCCTTCAGATTATCATAAATAAGCAATCTCCCACTACACTCCCATTAATGAAATATTTAATAACCCAAACCCAGTAATAAAATCGTGCATAAACCGACCAAAATAATAAGTATTTTTCAGAAAAATAAAGATAACCTGAATGCAATGAGATGCGATGGATGGAACAGTATTAAGATTGAGATAAAACTGAATAAAAATAAATGAAATAGAAATCAAAGACATCATAGAAAGCATGAATAAACAGGAAGAAGAATACAAAGAAGAGGGTTAGCAGATGATTTACCTGGGATTGAATGAGAGGGAGAGTGGCAGAGCAAAATGGGCACAAAGGAGAGAGATTTGGGAAATCTGAAATGTTGAGGAATTGGCGTTTTACTTATATGCTACGCACAAGGTGTTGGGGAGAGGTGTTGTGGGGCATACAGCAACGTGTCTGTCCTTTGGTCTTTGGTAGTTGGATTTGGCCTATTCTTTTTTTTTTTTTCCCTTGTTTGGGCATGATTTTGCTGTTGGTCTTGGTCTTGGTCTTCTTGAATTTTAGCTGTTAAGGTGTCATTTTTCTTGTCACCTGGGAATGTCACTAACTTTGGCACGAAAAAATGTCACCAATTTATGTCTCATAATTTTCCACGGTTTTGTTATTACTGTTCAAAATTTATCAAATCGCCTAATTAAATGATTGTTTTGTCTTTATTCAATCGTAAATCCTAATTTCTCACTCTCTCCTTTCACTTCCTCGTCTTCTTCCTCCCATTCTCATTCTCTTTGTTCTCTCTGCTCTTCTACCACCGACCTAGTTGCTGGCGACAATATAGCAACACCACCTTCAATTGCCCACCGCAAATTATTGCACATAATTATCTCTTTTCACTCTACCACTGCACCTCACAGGAAATGTCACGTCCGTCGAAAAAACCCGCTAATGAGAAGCCTTTTTTCACCGAAAAAAATGACCCGCCATAAGGCTGAGGACGGTTGTCTTACTTAGACGATAGGCCCAATCGTCTAACTAATACAATGGGCGGTTGTGTTTCTTAGACGACGATCCCTCTTTTTTGATGTGGCATGTTTAATTGTTAATTACACTTAAAAAATTGCTAATTATATGTAATTAATACCTCATTCGTTCTTTTTTGCTCTTTCTAGTTGAAATATTGTAGATTTAAGAGCCAAACTTTGACTACGAATACTACCCGATCTAGATGAAAAAACATATTTATTTGAGATTTTGATAGATTCATCTCAATGTAAATTTTTCAAATATGATTTTTTATAATTTTTACAAGCTTTTAGTGACTCAGACTGAGCATCTTGTCCATCCTCAACGTGTGAATTAATGCCTTAGCATAAGACCAACTAGGTGAATGCATGAATTGGCTTAAAGTTTGAATAGCAATGGCTAAGTCTAGCCTTGTATGAGTTAAAACTTTAACTTGTCAACTAGAGACCTGTATTTTGCTGGATTAGTGCATGGGTCATCATCATTAGATTGAAGTCTCAATGTAGAGGGAAGAGGGGTTAAGGTAGTTTTAGACAAGTCAAAGTTGCATTCTTGTAAGATTTCTTTGGTAAACTTGAGCTGTGACATAATGACTCTCTGATCAGATCGGCTAAGTTTAATGCCTAGAAAAATGATATAATATCATTTAAGTTGAATGTTCTGTGTAGTTGAGATTTTAGAGCATTGATGGTTTAAACAATGTATATGGCTACAATTGTTGTGTAAGACTCCTTATGTTTGATGAAGAGATTATAATTATTTTTTATGCTTGAAGCCTTGTGTATTTAGCTCTTCAACCACTGCCTTAACGCTTGTTTGAGCCTATATACAGATTTTTTCAGTCTGCAAACATGATTAGGTGGTACATGGTAACCTTTAGGTGGCCTCATGTAGACTTCTTCATGAAGGGTGCCATGTAGAAATGCATTATTAACGTCAAGCTGGAAAAGGCTAGCCTTTGCTACTGACTAAAGCAAGGATGCATCTAATAGTAGGCTTTTTAATGACTGGGGAGAATGTTTCTTGATAGTTTATGCCATACTTTTGATTGAAACCCTTGGCTACTAATCTAGCATTGTACCTCTCAATGCTTCCATCCTTCTTCTTTTTGATCTAGTATACCCATTTACTCCCATTAGTTTTCTTGCCTTTAGGAAGTGGAACAACTTCCCATGTACTGGTTTTATGTAAAGCTAGCAATTCTTTGTCCATAGCTTCGACCCAATCTAAACTAAGTGATGCTTCAGCATATAAGATTGGTTTATCATGAGCTATGTGGGCTTCAATGCAAGCTTGATGTGCTGCAAGATATTGATATGATGACACAACATTGCACCAGTGTTCAGAGATCAAGCCAGTGGTAGATTGACAGACATAGTGCTGTAAATGAGATGTGAACAACTAAAGAATCAGATTTTGTGATTTGTTATTGAATAATTGAATGATTTGATGATCATTGAATGGTATTTATACAAGCTTAATACTAGGAGTTATACTTGTAAGTATATTCTAACTCTTCCTAATGTTATCCTCTATAATTATATCTTTTACTAACCTAATCTTATCTTATTCTACACTCCCTCTCAAGTTGGATGTGGGATTCGCAACACCCAACTTGGATAAGACCTTTTCAAACGCATTTGTTCCAACCGCCTTAGTCAAAATATCCTTCATTTGATCTTCTGAGCGCACAAACAGAAGACTAATTATTCCTGATTCTAGATTATCTTTGATGAAGTGTCTATCAACTTTAACATGCTTAGTTCTATCATGTTGAACAAGATTTTTTGAGATACTTATTGCAGCTTTGTTATCACAAAAAACCTTACAACTCGTTTTTGGAGAAAAACCCAGTTCAGTTAGGAGCTTCCTAAGCCACAATACCTCTGTGATTCCTTTTGCAATTCCTCTAAACTCTGCTTCAACACTGGACATTGCAACCACCTTTTGCCTCTTACTCTTCCACGTCACCAAGTTTCCTCCAACAAGGGTGAAGAACCCTAAAGTAGATTTCCTGCTATCTTTGTCACCTGCCCAATCTGCATCAGTATACGCTAAAAGCTGAAGATGACCATTCTTTCTAAACACCACTCCTCTTCCTAGTGTTCCTTTAAGATATCTTATTATTCTGTAGACTGCCTCCATATGTTGGGCCTGAGGTTTATGCATAAATCTGCTCACGACTCCAACTGAATAAGCAATATCAAGTCTAGTGTGAGCTAAGTAAATAAGTTTTCCCACCAATTTCTAGTACTGAGTCTGATTTACTATTTCAGCATCTTCATTAATCTGCAACCCGTGATTTACTATCATAGGTGTTTCAGCTGGTTTACAATCAATCATGCTGACTTTAGCTAAAAGATCTAGGATGTACTTTCTTTGTGAAATAAAGATACCCGACTTTGATCTCAGGACTTCAATTCCAAGAAAGTATTTGAGCCTTCCTAAATCTTTCATCTCAAACTCATTAAATAACCTTTCATTCAACTGTGCAATTTCTTCTAGGTCATCACCAGTTATGATCATATCGTCCACATAGATGATCAGATAGGTAGTCATATCCCCTCTTTTTTTAAGGAATAATGTATGATCAGAGTTACTCTGTTTGTAACCAAATTTCTTCATGGCTATAGTGAATCTTCCAAACCAAGCTCTGGGAGATTGTTTCAACCCGTACAATGCCTTTTTAAGTCTGCATCCTTCTCCTGGAGAAAACTTTTGTGAGAATCCTGGTGGGGCTTCCATATATACTTCTTCAGTAATTTCACCATTTAGGAATGCATTTTTTACATCAAACTGATGTAGAGGCCAGTCTTTATTTGCAGCTACTGAGAACAGTACTCGGATCGTATTAATTTTTGCCACAGGTGAGAATGTTTCTAAGTAGTCAATTCCATATACTTGTATATAACCTTTAGCTACCAATCTGGCCTTATAATGTTCAACCCTTCCATCTGCTCTATACTTGATGGTGAACATCCATCGGCACCCTAATGCTTTCTTCCCTTTTGGGATAATGCATTTTTCCCAAGTTCTATTTTTCATAAGAGCATTTATTTCTTCTTCCATTGCCTTCCTCCACTGTTGACTTTTGAGAGCTTCTTGTACTGAAGATGGGGTCTCTTCAGAATGTAACGAAGCATAAAAGGCTCTTGCAGTGTTTGACAACTCTTCATGCACATTCTGTATAGGATAGTTTGATCTTCTTGGCTCATATGACGGGTCATACCTCTTTGGAGGCACTCCTCTATTACTTCTTGGTGGTAACTGATATCTTTCCACTGTTATATTTCCATTCATTTCCTCCTCATCTCCTAGATTTTCCTGCACTACATCCATGTTTTGCATAGAATTATCTAAATTCATATTTATAGGTATGGGTATGGGTGAATTTCTTACCTCATTCTCCTGATGCTCAGGTTCAGGGGAAACCACAAGCTGTGGTGATAAAGTTGGACTGGACTATGTTATCAGGTGTTGTATGGGCCTGAGTATTACTGTCTAGGGATATTGATAGCCAATTTAGATCGTCCTTCAAACTCTCCCCCTGACGGCGAATTTGGGGGAAAAAATAGGAATTCTCCACAAATTCACAGTCCAAGGTGGTAAAAAGACGATTAAAAATGGGATCAAAACATCTATACCCTTTTTGCGAATTCCCAAACCCCACAAACACACACTTGACAACTCTTGGTTCCAATTTAGTTCGATCTTTCTTAGGTAGGTGAACATAGACAATACACTCAAATACACGAGGTGGTAATGAATGAAACGCATGAACAGGCATATGTGTGTTAAGAGTATCAAGGGGAGTCTTATGGTTTAATTTCTTTGTAGGAAGACGATTGGACAAGTAGTTTGCAGTTGCAACTGCTTTAGGCCAAAACGAATTGGGAACACAAGACCCAATCAACATGGCTCGGGTCATTTCAAGTAAGGTTCGGTTCTTTCGTTCCGCTACACCGTTTTGTTGAGGTGTATCGGGGCAGGTTGTTTGGTGGAGCAGTCCATTGGTTTGAAAAAAAGACTTCATTTTATAGTTCACATATTCACCTCCATTATCTGATCTAAGGATGCAAATTTTTGTCTTAAATTGGGTATAAATCATATGATAAAACGTCACAAAAACTTCATAAACTTCTGATTTATTCTTCATAAAATAGATCCAACTCATTCTAGAACAGTCATCTATAAAAAGTACATAATAGGAAAACCCATGTTTACCAAGAATCGGGGCTGGGCCCCAAACATCTGAATGTACTAGATAAAAAGGTGTTTTAGAATGACTCAGACTTTTAGGATAACAATGTTTGTGACTCTTAGACAGATAACATGCCTCACATTCTAAAGTTGTATTTAAGTCCCTAAGAGAAAGAAAAAGAGGTTGTAAATACCCTAAAGATGGGTGGCCTAATTGTCGGTGCCATAGTCGAAGTTTCTCTTCTCTAGAGTCTTGAGCGATAGTTGCACCTCCTAGCTTAGCTACCTCATCAACATAGTATAGTCCATTTCGTTCAGTACCATGCCCAATGATCTCCCCTGTCTGAGCATCCTGCACACCACAACAATCATGTTTCATTAGCACAGTACAATTTAAATTTTTTGTGAGTTGACTAATAGAAAGAAGTTTATAAGATAGTTTTGGTATTTAAAGACAATTAGGTAGTGAGGTTTTAGGTCCAAAAGTAATTGTCCCAGCTCCTTTGACATCCATATACTCCCCATTAGCTGTTTGGATAAGTTTTTTATTTGGTTTATTAATTTTTATAAAATCATCCTCGTCATATGTCATCGTATCGGTTGCCTCACAATAAAAAATCCACCGGTTTTCCGGGTATGTATGACACGTGGTACCGATTTGGGTTTTATGTTGTATTTGGTCATATTGTGGGCTAAATTCGAGTTTTGGGCTAAGTTCGGATCTTGGGCTTGGGTAATTGTGATGGGTTGATGCAAGGAGGCTAAAAGAATTGTGAAGGGTTAAATTTGGACCGTTGGATTTAGGGATTCTTTGGGGGCCGTTAGATCTAGGGGTTAAATAGGAGCCCTTGATCTGAGGGTTAAGTTGAGAAGGGGAGGGGGTATTGAGGCAGCCCAGTTTTATTTGCTCTCTTGTACCTTCCTCCTTAGCCTCCGTAGCCTCCATCTCCTCTTCTCCCTTCGAGCTTTGTCCTATGGCCACCCGTCCCTTACTTCTCGTCTCTTCGGGTTTTCCTCCTCTCTTCTTTGCATCAGGCCACCATTCTGGATATCCCACAAGTTTGAAGCATGCTTTTCTTGTATGGCGTGTTCCACCACAAAAAGTACATTTGAGGTTGGCCTTCTCATCCATGCGCCGAGATGATGTTTTCCTCTGATCGGGTTTCGCGGTGAGGCCACTTCCGATGCCACCTTGTTGCTCCACGGCAGGTAAGCTAGGTTAGCCCCTCCCCATTATCTCGCGCCATGCTATTTCTCTTCTAATGGTGTTGTACGCCATTTCGACGGAGGGAAGTGGTTCTTGATTGACCAACTCCTTCCGATCTTTGTCTAGATCATCTTCTAGGCCTCCAAGAAACTGATACAACCTTATTTGTTGGGTTAATTGGTTGTGTATTGTAATGTCCTCGGGGCATTTCATGGGATTTGGCATCCTCCTGTCTATTTCTTTTCAAATTGTTGTTAATTTCCCATAGTAATGCTCAATTAGATCTCTTCCCTGTTTGATGGTTTTGGCCCGTAACGTGAGGTTGACTATTTGGAGCCCATCCTTATAGCTCCCGTAAACTGTCTCAATTCCTTTCCATAACTCTTTGGCCGTGGAAAAATCAAGGAATTGGTTCACGATATCGGGTTCTATGCTCTCGGCAATCCAAGACTTAACACAGGAATCTTTTTGGACCCATTGTGCATAATCGGGGCTATCTCTAGAAGGAGGTTCGGCTATGATGTAGCTGAGCCGGCCCCTTCCATCGAGTGCCCAATGCATTAGTCGGGACCATTTAGTATAGTTCCTGCTGTTAAGTTTCTTGGTTATGTTGATTGAAGCATTCCCGTGATCGTAAGTTCCTTTGTTGTTGTTTAGTTGCTGTAGCAACCGCAACATCTGTTCCATGACCTCCGAGTTCTCACCCATGTTCATAGGTAAGTTATAAATGGTAAATGATGAATTTATCGGGTGAAAAACTCAGTTTTTCAACCTTGCTCTTGATACCATGAATAACTAAAGAATCAGATTTTGTGATTTATTATTGAATAATTGAATGATTTGATGATCATTGAATGGTATTTATACAAGCTTAATACTAGGAGTTATACTTGTAAGTATATTCTAACTCTTCCTAATGTTATCCTCCATAATTATATCTTTTACTAACCTAATCTTATCTTATTCTACAAGATGGTGGTCTTAACACGCTGTTGGATTTTCTTATTGGGTTTATGGGATCTATATTTGCTAAGTTTGTTATAGCTGGTGAAGAAGGGGAAGGATTACTGGTGTTGGTGGCTGAAATAGGTGTTTCTTGAGTAGGTAATGTGTTGTTATGAGTGGTAGGAATGGGCAATGAGTGGCTGATATCAGAGAGATAAATGACTATAGGCAAGAAGAACTAGTTTGAGTACTTTGCTGCAGGGTCTTTTGAGAAATGGAAGAGAAAATATTTTTCAAAAACTTGTAAATATCTCGATATGATGATTTTGTTGCTGGATAAATCAAAGACTTTGCAAGCCTTGTGAAAAGATGGGTATCCAAAGAACATGCAAGGGAAGCTCTAGAATCAAACTTTGATGTCGAGTTCTAAGGAGTGGTTACATAACATAAATAGCCAAATACTCTTAGATGTTCCAAGTCAAACTTCTTGTTGAAGAGTCTTTCATAGGGAGTTTCAAAGTTGACAGACTTTAGAGACATTCTATTTATAAGATATGTAGCAGCTAGCACACAATCCCCCCAGAATTTTGAAGGAACTTTGGATTGAAAGAATAGTGCTCTTGCTGTATCAAGCAAGTGTCTATGCTTTCTTTCCACTACTCCATTTTGTTGTGTTGTATCACTACTACTTCTTTGATGCATGATTCCCTTGTTGTTGAATAATTGCTTCATCTTTCCGTCACAAAGGTCTAAGGAATTATCTAATCTTACTCATAAAACCTTTAGTTGAAAATGTGTATCAATGTAGTTGAGCATTTGAGCAAAGACAGAGGCTGAATCGCTTTTATTTCTCATTTGATGAGTCTAAGTCATTCTTGTGTAATCATCTACAATAGTAAGAAAAATATTACATCGATTGTAGCTACTGATTTTGTAGGGTCCTTATACATTCATGTGAAGCAATTCGAATGGCCTAGTAGTTTTAATACTACTAGAAGAGAAGGGAAGCCTAGTTTGCTAGGCTGTAGAGCATATTTGACAAAAATTATCATGAGTACATTCTATTATTGAAATGAAATGACAAATTCTTTGAATTTTGCTAAAAGGGAGATGACCAAGCCTTAAATGCCATAATTTAGCCTCATCAGCTACAGTAAAATGCTTGCTAATCTTCACAGTGGTGTTAGCCATTGATAAGGATCTCTTAGGAATGGTAGCCATCAAACTATACAAGCCATTATCCAGCTTACCAAGCACTATTGGCTTATTCTTGAAAGGGGTGTAAATGTAACAATGATCTTTAGTAAATTTCAGTATGGAGCTAGTGTCTTTGCATAACTTTGATATTGAAATTAGATTGAAACAAAAATCAGGAACATGTAATACATTCTTGAGTTTAATATTTGAGCCTAACTTGACTGTGCCAATGTGCTGAATTGAATTGGTATATTAGACCCATTTGGAATTGAGATGAAATTATGCAGACCACTAATACCCTTGTACTAGCTAAATAAGTTTAGATTGGAACACATATGGTCAGTAGCTCCACAATCAAGCAGCAATTTGGTTTGTGACATTATGATTGGACAAGATTTACCTGGAAATTGAGTTGTCAGTCCAATATGGTCAGAATTATTGTTAATGCTTCCAGCATGATCATCGTCATGGGGTTGTTTTGACATAGCATCTATTAATAGATTGTATTGTTCAGGATTGAGTAATATGTAAATGAGTTGATCTTTTTCTAAACTGATCATAGGATCAATCTGTGAGCAAGAAACTGCAGCAAGTTTTCTGTTCTTATTCTTGAAATCAGCAGGGTAGTTGTACAACTTCCAGCATTTATCTATAGTGTAGTTAGTCATTTGACAATGCTCACAATACAAGTGGTTCCTCATCTGTCCACTGTGGTTCTTGCTAGTATACGTTCCAGGCTGTTGTGATTTAGGAAGGGAACCATTTATGTTCTTGAATCCATTGATGTCTGATCCATCATTAAACCTTCTTGCTGCAAACGCCATAATTTCAGAAGATATATGTTAATTCCCTGTGCTTCTCTTCTTGCAGTAATAATCCATAAGCTTTATACACCATAGGTAATGGACTCATCATCAAAATGGTGGTTTTGGTGTGATCAAATTTATCACTGGTCTTCATCAAGAAATGAATAAGCCTCTGGGTTTGTTGTGACTTCAGCAACTACTAGGTGAGGCAACAATTAGACCTTGTGCATACACATGCTGAAAGAGGATCCAAACCATCAAGTTGATCCCACAACAGTTTAATTCTTGTGAAAAACTCGGATATGCTCTCACTCTCACCTTGATGAATATGATAAATGCTGCTGCACTGAAAATAATTGAGGGCCTGAAGATTGGTTAAATCTTTCTTCAAGATCTTTCCCTATCTCTCTTGCAATTCTAAAATACAATACACTTCTAGCTATTGAGGGTTCAAGAGAAGCTAAGAACCAAGAAATGAAATGGTCATTGCACCTCATCTAATTTCTATGTCCCTTAGTGTTGGGTGCTGCCGTGCTGGAGCAGGAAGCGATCCATCTACAAAGAATAATTTGTTTCGTGATGACAATGCTATTAACATTAATCTTCTCCAATCATTATAACCTGATCCATCAAATACTACAGACCAGTGTTAGAGCTGAACTGCTTAGGAAGTACACATAATTTGGGTTTGTTGTGAGATCAGTTTCCCTATTTTGCTATGTAACTCCAAGAAACTTTAGATATAATTCTTTGTGCGAATGTGCTCAAAATAAATTGGTAGAAACAAAAAAAGAATTGCTCTAATACTGAAGATAGGTAAATTGAACAAAATCGTGACTTCTTGATTCTTGTATGATCGAATTTTTTTATTGATCGATGCACACGAAGCAGACCTGGTCTGATACCATGTTGAAGCCAAAGATGATTGATTCTCATCAAGCAGAAATGGAGACAGAAGATGCAGTGCAATGGAGAAAAATTGAGAAGAGGATGTGTAGAAAAGGCATAGAGAATGAGAAGAAAATTTTGCTGCTTATGAGATTGTTTTACAAAGAGTTGTAAAAATATAAAACTAGAGATACAGTATTGGTTGTAATCTACAAACGTATATATAATGGAGGAATTACAACTTGTAATTAATTTTCCTATATTCTAGGAACTCTAACTAACTTTTTGTAGTTAACTTCTTGTACAACTGACTTGAGTTGGCTTTGGTATCTTGCTGACTTGGTCTTGAGCTTAGATGCTTTCACTTCCCCCAATAACTTTGCCTTGCTCAGATGGTAGTGAGTTTGAGTATACTGGAAAGCTAAACCTTTCAACACCTTGGAACTTCCCAAGTCGTCGTTCTCTTATGTCCAAACCTATACATCCTGTATCTTCCCAGTGCAGTCATTTTTACAAGAGAAGCATCTACGAGCCCTGCTACAGGACTTTCAGCATACGATGCCACCACTCCCCAGAAAGATTTTTATCGCTTGACAGTAGCAAACTGGCAGCAGCAATATTGATTTTTCGGATATTTTTGAGTGACTTGAATCTGAGTTTCTCGCTCTACCATCCAATGCAAATCAGAGCTTTGAAAGTGGGTTACGTGATATATTGCTTTCTCAGAGATGACCATGGAGTTCAAGACGGATTGTTAGAAGTGAAGATATGCCCGTTGCTGGGGTTCTTTCTTGCCAACATGTTTTCCATGCAGAATGTTTGGAACAGACAACTCCTCGAAGTCTCATAAATGTGATCCTCCGTCTCCTATTTGTTCTAAACTCGAAGAGAAAACGCCCCTGAGCAGCATATCTTTCCCAGTTTACGCAATAACTTTCCCAGACTAAGAACTTTCTGTGAAAAGGAATCAACAAGAACTTGGGGTTGTGTGAAAGCTAGTGATTGTGTACAAGGAGCCCTGTATACTCCTCAGAAAAACAGTACGTTTGTCTTGAACCGACATAAAACTAAAAAGTTTCTTTCATAAGGGCAAAGGTTCCTGGTAAACTGAAGGAAACGAGCTCATCCAGCTGAATCTTTTTGGTGGAAGATTTTCTGATCATGGTACAGGTGGGTGCTTATAGAATGCAGCTGGTCCTAGCATTAAGAATGCATGAAGCATCCTATGAAGGTAAAAATCTCATGTACCCCGTAACTTGTTACAATTCTTTTGTCAGATTGGTGACTGTTATGATGTTTGGTATGCGGAGGCTAGTTTTTCAACTTATGGTTCTTGACAACTTTACAAAGCATAAGTATAAAATCTGTAGTTTCTCTGATCTGACTTTTGGCTTACAAGAACACATTTTGCTGATGGTTGATAAATACTCTGGTTCTTAGATGGTAGTCTCAAATTTCTTGTTTATATTCAAGTTCTTAAGGATTTGCTAAAATTCCGGTGTGGTTTCACCGATCTGTTTATGAGACTGATCCTGTCT
Source organism: Dysphania ambrosioides (assembly GCA_026401315.1). Classification (NCBI taxonomy): domain Eukaryota; kingdom Viridiplantae; phylum Streptophyta; class Magnoliopsida; order Caryophyllales; family Amaranthaceae; genus Dysphania; species Dysphania ambrosioides. Next base: position 5,163,925 of record CM048660.1, on the reverse strand, counting down.
GACATTTGATGTTTCCATTTTCTATTATTGTTTTGTTATCTTTTCAGGCGTAAGAGTCAACATTTCAAGTTCTATGTTGCTATGGTTCAAATGAAATTACTACTATGTCTATAATAGTTCTATTTACCTATTTTTTCCCAGCACAATCCGCGGAGCATAATTAATAAAATAATTTTACAGTGTGTTGGCTTTTTTTGATACAAAATTGCGTTGGATAGGGGATATCAGCAAACATCTGCAATGGACTAATGGTAATACGAAATTTTAATTGAGATAGTACGGATGAAAATCTAAAGATTTGATACAAATTTGAATACTAAATGTTTCCGTCAAAGATCGCCAACTAGTGATAATCTAAATTTAGGACATTTGACAGCTAGTTTAATTGCTCGTAAGTAGTGATGTAAAGAATAAAAAGAAAAAAAAATCTTAACGGCATGACAGGATCTGGTGACGTAAAAAAACCCAAACTCGGGAAGTAACGTGAGGGCTAGTTAAGTCGTCGTTCCACTATGTGAAAAGATAATTCTTACTCTAGGTTTACAAGTGACAATGCGAAAAACAGGTTACAGATGTACAAGTAGGTAAGTAAAGTTAGTGATAAGCGTTAATAAAAGAAGTGATGGCTTGACTTTTTGGGTTGGCATGTGAATGAGTCAAGTAACCTCATCTCTCGATTTGTCTTCCTTTTTATAGCTGCTTTGACTTGCTCCAACGGCTTTCTTGTTGAGAATTCAGCTACCTTATTTCTCGAAACTACTCCAATGCATAGCCGAGATTTTCTAATTGACTTGTTCAAATGTGATCCTTCAGACGTTACCAGATTATTTGCTGGTAGATGCTGACCTAATTTTCTTCAAAACCGTCTAGGCACACTTCCTAGGGAATATCCTTCGGCTATTCGTCAATCAGGGGCGGATCTAGTATGGGTTCAGCTAGAAAAAAAAATCCTTATATATTTTTTACAACTTATACAATTTTATATATAGTACTAGCTCACCCGTATGTCTCCTTTCTGTTTACCCAGACAACCCAGGTTCTACTCCCTTCCCACCCATTTTTTTCCTTCTATTTTAACATTCACGTCGTTCTACCCCTAGTCCTCCACCCACCATTTGATTATTTGAAAACCTCAAAACAAAACCCTACCCACTGTCCAACACTCCCAATTACGGTCTTACTGCGACGGCGGACACGACCTTAAGGCAGACACGGTCTGATGGGACTGACGGTCACACAACTCACTGCGGCAATTGGTCAATTGTGAATTGAATTATTTGCTTTGAAATGTGAATTGGACCAATTTCGTTATTGTGAAATGTTGAATTATTGTTATTTACTTGAATTCTTGAATTAGAGGAAAAGAGTTAGTATATTAAACTCATATTGTTTTTAAATTTGCAGTTTGAATATGAAGAGATTAGAACATTTTTGGAAAAGTAATGTCTCGAATTGCTCTGATGCTCTTTGAAATATAAAGTTTTTGATTTTTTTTTATATATTGCTTCATTTTGTAGATTACGAACCCATAGTACAAAATTCCTGGCACCGCCACTGTATCAATGACTTACAAGATTCTTTTATTATCTTATTATATTCAGTAATTGACTCCAAATACTTAGTCAGGTAAATTTTACCCTAACACCAAGATGAAAAAGTAACTAAGCATAGATAGAAGGAAATATTCCTTAATAAATTAAAAATCAATATGTATTACATCATCCCTTTTAAACTTGATTTTGTTAACGTGACATGAGATACGTGCATTATTTTTTACCATGAAGAACATGTATCAGGAAACAATTTTTTTCCTCGTCCCGAATGTTGGGGAGAAACTTGCATTTTTCTAACTGCTTATGCAGTTATGCATTGAAGTTGTGACTGAAACTCAAAGCAGCGGGTTTGGTCCAAACAATTAAACCTTTTAATTCGCAATACATGTTTTACAATACTATTGCTAGAATAAATGTTACTAGTCAATTCAATATAATATTGCAGGCCAAATCTATAAAAATTACTAAAACTAAACACTGTTTATGTCATCGTGGACACATGTCAAGTTATCATAAAAAAAATTTCCCTCCTTTTTTATAGATGATGTCATCTATTTTTTCTTTCTATTTTACATTAATATTAGATTGAAAAATATTATACATAAAAAATTGTATGACTATAAATTTCTAAATCATTTACTCTAATAATTATGGAAAATATTCTTAATTGCTTTAAAATATTCTTATAATTGTGTGACTATATAATAAAATGTTATAATTGTGTGACTATATAATAAAATGTTATCAAACCGTAAAGAAATCATGTTTGATAAGTCATATTGTTTTGAAAAAAGTAAGAATAATGATTAAATCATATCATATTAATTCATTTCACTTCGTTTTGTAAGCATTTGATTTTACGATGCATATCATCACATTCAAGCAATTATAAGAATTTTTCAATTAAATTTTATACTTTACTTTAAAAGATATAAAATACTATTGGTAATTCAATAACACTTATAAGTTTTCACCAATTAATAAAAATATTCTTATTATTGAATATTTTACAAAATAATTTATTATTAAACCGTACATCGCACGGGACTTACCTAGTGTTTTATTATAGCACATACCTTAATTAAAACTTAATACTCGTACTTTATATTATTACAGTACATTATCAATGTTACTTAACGAATTCCTTAATTAATATGTAAATTTGGTAAACAACTAAACGAAGTTTTTAAATGTGTATAGCGAATTGATTTTAGCGAGGTGTACAGTAAATAAAAAACATAGTGTACCCCGCAACTCTGCAAGCCATGTGCAATGTCATGACTAGCACAGACACCCTCGGACATTTGTGTGAAATAACAAGGCCAAGTTGATGTATTTGGGTGGGTCGCATTCCCAACGTTGGCTTAGCCCTTTAGTAGGGTGTAAAATATTTTCAATTGAAAATTAATTTTTAATGGAAAATCTTTTACGGTAAAAAATTCATTTTTATGGAATTTTTCCGTTGTTTGGTTGCATGGAAAATAATTTTAATTTAAACATTTTCCGTTGTTTTGGTGAACTGAAAATCAATTACTCCTATTAACTTTCATAGTTCAATCCAATCGGGGGGGAATAGGTTTTTTTTATTTTCGACTAAAATGGATAAAATTTGTTCGAATTCATGATATAGTACGATAATTTAATAATCAAGATATGAGATTCGAAGAAAACGTACTGAATTGATGATATTCGAAGAAGATGAAAATAAATTGTGGATTTTTCCCCCAACTTTAAGAGAGAGAAGTGTGGAGTAGAGAGAGAGGCTATCGAGAAGATGAGAAATAAAAAATGCGTGAGTACAATTGGGCATGGGTCGAACCGACACAAGGGCTGAGCAGACACGCTTTTAGCACAATACGACACAAGTAGGGGTGTTCAAATCTACCTGACCCGATTGACGCGGCTCGATGATCCGAAAGTAAATAGTCATTTTTTTAAAAAAAAATGATTTTTCTGGTCGAGTACCCGACCCGGTAAAAAATCAGGTACTCGGGTTGGGTCATGGGTCGGATAAAAAATGTAATCGGGTACCCGAATACCCAAAATAGTTTTTTTTTAAAATCTGGTTTGGCTATTTTAGTAGGGTTTTAGTCGGGTACCCTGTAATCCGACCCGATTTAAGTTGGTACCCGCTAAGCGAGTACTCTGTTTAAGCGGGGTACTCTGTGACTCGACCCGGTTTAAGCAGGTACCTTAGTGAGAATGAAAAGAGTTTAGGAAATAAGTAGGGTACCCTGTGACCCAACTCGGTTTAAGCGGGTACCCTTTAAGTGGGTACCCGCTTAAACTGGGTCGGGTCATGGGCCGATTTTCAAACTAACGGAAAAAGCGGGTACCCAATCTACCAGGTAGCCATAGCTTGTTATGAACACCCCTAGACACAAGTACGGTCGTGATACGCTATCCGTAGAGTGGGTCGCAGACAAAAAAAAATTAGGCACGAGTACGGGAGAGGCATGCCAATTTGGCACGAGGCACGGCCCAAAACATGCTATTATTTAGTATTATTTAAGACTATTATTGGTAATAATATTATCATTACTATTACAATTAATATTACTATTATTTTTAATATTATTATATTCTTATAATATAATTTAAATTATCTAAAATTATTTTTTTCAATTCTATTATATATTTTTTTTGTTAAACAAATTAGGTTAGTACGAGGCACGACACAGCACGCCACGCTAAGCACGGGAGTCGTGCTAGGACATGGACTAAGTTTTAGGGAAAGGTAGCGCTACACGACCAAAATTAGGCACGACATGGCACGACAATAAGCCAAGTACGAGCTAGCATGGTCCATGGCGGGCACGACACGACCTGTTCTCACCTCTATGCGTGAGTTGGTAATGCATGAATTGTTTTTTAGTTGGTAATTTTTTTTGGAGTGAATGAATGTAAAATTATTTTACTCCCAATTTTGAGGGAAAATGTTTTCAATAGGGTGTAAAATGAATTTACATTCTAAGTTTTACATCCTATATTTTACTCCAAACCAAACAACGTAAAATGGGGAAAACAGTTTTCAGAGAAAACGTTTTACACCCTACTAAACGGAACGAAAGTGTTCTCTTGGCTTAACTATACAAGTCCTTTCCTGTGTTCAGGTCAACAAAACAGAAATTTTGACAAGGTTTGCACCCTACCTGAGGTCTCAACACCCTTGATATGAAGTAGCTTGGGCCCTGTCACTCTCGCACACCATGTGCCTCAATACTCAACCAGATAAAATTGTGCTCCTATACCAACCGCAGTCGCAGTCGCAGTCGCAGACTCCCAACCAAAAGAGTCAAGTAAAACAATATATATAGGCTGATATTATTTTTTTACAGAAAATGTTATTGATATTGCCTCATTTAATATATGTGGTCTAATTTATGATATTTTTGACCAAGTTATGAAGCTATAAGACAATTACTTGTACTATGTAAGTCGGTTTACCACCAGTTCTCTTCAACTCTAGGAAGTACATCAATTTGTTGATGTCTAATAGGGAGAGTGTGTGTATTTTGTTGTCTAATTTTAAAAATTCTATTATTTACAAAAGTACACCAAATGAGTGATCTACCTAATAGGTAGAGTAAGTTCATTTATTTTTATTTTACTTATATCTATAAAGGATAATGTTATTTATTATAGTATGAAGTACTCCATATACATGTCAAGAAAACAGAAGGAAAGAGAAAATAATTTACTTTCAAAAAAATAAAATATTACTCATAATTGACTATTCCTTAAATAACTAATTATAGGGTTTACACAATAGTTTATATGCATACGAGATATAGTAAAATTATTGTATCCCAACTAAAATTACATTTTAATATAACAAATAAAAGGATTTATTCCTTAAAATTAATAAAAAGTAAAATATGTTGTGTTGATGGATAATTTTTAATCTTTTGTAAGGTTTTCAACATTTGAAGCATGTTTGGATATTTAAATTTGATGACGTTGTTTATTTTCTCCTTGTACCAAAATTATATTTGGTTTGCAAATATCCTTAAATATGACATCACTACAGTTAAAGTAACCTATCATTCGTTTGCGAAGGATAAGTCTCCCTCGTCCAATAGCATCCGATCTCCGCACACTGATCAGTGATGTTTCCATCAACACTCAAAATCACGTCCTTGTCATATTTTAGCCCCTTAGCGTTGAACTACAAGCAAAAAGCCACTAGATCAGGAGATTTGAGAATCTAAGGAATGGATTATATATAAAGCTAGAGTGCAACTAGTTGTGAGCTTTTGAATATCTTATCTAGCAATTCACGTTAATAAATTAAAAGAGAAATGTTCATTATATAAGATTGAGGTATTACTTCTTTTATTGTCATATAGTTTTAAGGCGAAACTTTCTTAATCTTGTGAAGTACATTTGTGCGAACAATAATATTTTAATTGAGTTTATAAACTACCATAAAAGATATTGTATACACAGATTTTCAACTAGGTCGGGAATGCCTCCATCAAAAATTTAAGAATGAATTTGTACTTACGTAGAAAGCACATATTTGAATACATGTAATGAAATGTCCTATGCGCAACCATGGGTACATGGTACAAATAACTATCACAAAAACTTTAGTATAGTGGTCACATATAAGCCATATTAAATGGTAGACCTTTTATTAATGGATAACTTTTATATAATATACACAATATTTTCTTTCAAACATATCACAATCTTTATCAATTGAAATCATGATATCTTTTGTTATTGGGGTGATTTTGTTAAAAATTATATCGATACCGAGAAATAACTGTTGTTATATTAAGGGATAGTTTTTGTAGGAGTCCACATAATAATCTTATTGTATGCCGTGTGAACACAATAATCTTTTCAATAACAATGTACAAAAATTTCATTTCGTGACAGTCTTAATGTATTTTATAATTTGGCGAGTACTTTGTTACAATTAGTAGCACCTCTTCAAGTTTTACCAATTCACAGGTCACATTATTAGGAACTACAATATCATATATAATATAAATCAAGAAAAAATATCATATGATAAAAAAAGAAATACGGAGTAAGTTATTTGTATGTTAGTTTATAAAAATCAGTTGTGTTTCAGAGGTGTGAATGGCAAGCAGGGCATCGTAAAGCCCAAAATAGCTGAGTTGCATATGCAAAGCATTCAGTGTAACTCGTGGATCTCCAAAGTTAACCATGTGAGGTTGTTACTTGTGAGTTAATACGGGTCCCATTATATTAATGACTTCAATCCCCCAACCCTAGTTCATGTTTGTCATGTCATTTCTTTTGGTAATTAATAAATATCAATTTCTACCTTCCAAATCCACGTTTTGATACCCACATTAATCGTTAGCTTGACCTCTGTGCGCCATTATTTATCGATTATCCTTGAATAATAGGCTATATTTCTTTTTAAATAATATTTTATGATTTATAGTTGGATTATCTAAATTATATTTGCACTTTAAACTCTTCGCTAAGTTTTATTGAAAATGTTGCACTTCCACCAATCCACCACCATACACCATTGTAGTCTTACTTTTACTTTCAATAAGATAATATACTTAATTTCTATTCAAGCCCTATTCAATTTATTCACCACTTCGTTTATTTCTATTCGTTTCGTTTGAAATATATGTATTTATAGTCTAATTTTAATTATAAAATTTTTCTAATCTATAAGAAAAAGTTATGTGAAATCATGATATATTCGTTTCAACTTTCAATGTATATTTTTAATTTTTTTTTTTATAATTTTTGCTAACACACAATTGAAAATTTTATTTTGGTATGCCCAATAACAAACGACAAGAACAAAAAGAAATGCATTGAGTAATATTTAGTAAAAATAATTTCAAATTAGTAAAAATAATTTTAGATCAATAAAAACATATTTTGTTGCGTAAAAATCAGTAACTCGTAAGAAAAATGGTACCTTGAATTAGTAAAAAAAATTCACTTCAGTAAAAACATAAGATTATGGATATTTCAAGGCTATGTTCTACTTGACTTATATTAATTTAAATTTATAATATCTAAACTTATATAAACTTATGTTATAAAAAAATTATTAAAATTATCTGAAAATCACCAAATTATAACTAATATTAAGTGTATGGCTTATTGTAACAAAAACTTTTTTTTTCACTGCAATAAAACTTATTGTGCCTGAACTAAATTTATTTCAAATGGGACAACCTAAATTTAAATTTCAAGATTTCAAATAAAAAAAAATATAAATACGTTGCCACTTCCTTTTTCACTTAATATAAAAGAAAAGGACTTAACTTTAGCCTTAAAAATCACAACTTTTGACCACTTGTTGGTGGAAGTATGTTCTATCTCATGATGTCAATATGGTACAAAGTATATGATAGTGTTAAATCTTTTTAAAATTACATAAACAATGTATCATTTTACAATTTTTTAGAACATGTTTACCAAAGTAATATAAGCTAAGAGCCGAGTGCTACTATATATAATAATCTTAGGAATATATAAGAAATGACAAATTGAAACGAAGGATTAGACAAAGTAGAAAATCCTAGGGATTATGGTTGAAGTAACCATGAGCTCTCTCGTACATGTGAGGATGTCCCCAGCCAAAGCAACGATGTAGCAAATTGTAATGGCTTCCTTGTCATACCCATCTATTTTCCCCTCCTAACATTACATGTGGTGCTTAGGCATTCATGTCAATGCCAAAGAGAAGTTGATAAAAGAAAGTGCTACAACGTTTATTAGGTAAGGAAGTGCTATAGCTTTTATTATAAATTGGTCCAATTTATATCTCATACTTAATGATGTTGTCATTTCATTGTTGCATTTTCAAAGTTATTGAACCAATTTTTCGTTACTGCAAAGATGAATGATTACTATCACTTTATAATAGTGAGATGTTTTTTTCCCTTCTTCTTTGTCTTATCTTTAATTTCTTTCAATTTCATATGAGTTTGCCATTCTTAGCTTATAGTAATAAAAATACAAATATTGTACTTACAAGAAATTGATCAACTGTTTTCTGATTTTACTTGTGTTTAAAGTTGTCCCTTTCCTGTTCTTTTATACTTACATTGTTGCCTAACTGGTATATTCTATATTTGTACATGATTGGTTTGATATTACATGATTAGTTTGACTGATGTTTCTCCCCTTGATTGATTTTGTTTTCCCTACTTTGCTTGATCTTGGGATCTTTTTTTTTTACCAATATCTCCCTCGAGATGGGTAGTGAGATCTCCTACCCATAAAATGGTTTGGTTGGTACATCTTTGGTTAGGATATCAATCAGTTGATCTTCAAATCTTACATATGGAAGAGATATGGCTCTATCACCTAGTTTTATCTTTGATGAAGTATCTGTTAAATTTCACATATTTTGTTCAATCATGCTGAACTAGATTTTTTGAGATACCGATTGTAGCTTTGCTATTGTTCAACTCACAACCCTACTTAGGTGGGAACCCATGTTCCGTTAGCAGCTTCCTTAGCCAAAGAACTTAAGTGATAAGCCTCAAGTCCTCAACACCTAAGAGAGCAACCACCTTCTATTTCTTACTCTTTTATGTAACCAGATTCTCTCCTATTAGAGTAAAGTACCCAAATGTAGATCTTCCCTTTACTCGACCCCCCCCCCCCCCCCAATCAGCATCAATGTAGGTTGTCATCTTAAGATGGCCATTTTTACAAATTAAGATCCATGTGCCCATAGTCCTATTCAAATTTTGATAATCCTTTGGACTACTTCCATGTGATTAACTTGATGTCTGTGCATGAACTTGCTCACACTGCCTACTGTGTAAGCAATATTAGGTATTGTGTGTGATACGTAGATAAGTTTACCTACCAGTGTTTGATATTGACAATGATTCATGAGTTCAACTACTTTGTTAAGTTGGAGACCATGATTCACTATTATAGGAGTTTTTACTAGTTTAGAGTCAATCATTTCTATTTCAGTCAATAAATCAAGGATGTATTTCTTTCGAGATATGAAAATTCTTATCTTGGATTATAAAACTTCAATTCCAAAGAAATCCTTTAGTGTACCTAGATCCTTCTTCTTGAATTCCTTGAACAACTCTTTAGTTTTGAAATTTCCTTAGCATCACTTTCTGTGAAAATCATATCGTCAACATAGATAATGGAGTACGTTGTAAGATCCCCTCTCCTCTTCAAGAAAAGTGTACAGTATGAGTTACTTTGATGGTAACCATATATTTTCATGGCTTTTGTAAATCATCCAAACCATGCTAGAGGAGATTGCTTGAGTCCATATAAGGCTTTTCTCAATCTACACACTTTACTATCAGAGAGTTGTTATGAAAAACCAAGAGGAACCTCCATATAGATCTTGTCCTGAAGTTCACCATGAAGGATGGAATTCTTAAATCAAATTGGTGTAAGGGCTAGTCTTCATTTACTACAACTAATAATAGTACTCTTATGGTATCAATCTTCACAAAAGGAGAGAATGTCTTTGAATAATCGATACCATATGTTTGAGTATAACCTGTTTTGTATCTCTCTATAGTCCTGTCAGCTTTGTGTTCTACTGTAAGGACTCATTTGCACCCAACTGGTTTTATTCATATATACCTCTTTGGTGGTATTCCTCTAGTACTACGAGAAGGGAGTTGATACTTCCTCTAAGGTTCTTCTTGAACTGTTGGGTTAGATTCAAGAGTCTTACCAGCCATAGGGAAAGGTGGATTACTCCTACTTACCTCATGATGTTTAGGCGAGGAGGAGAGTGCTAGTGACTCTGTAGATATGTTGACTGTCTTGTAGTGTCTAGGCCTGCTCGTTGATCCCACCTACTTCCTCTTATGAGACGTGATGATCGGGCAAGTTTAGAGTAGGCAAGCCACTTAGGGAGTCATTACTTGGTATCTCCCCCTAACAACCAAGCTTGTTGGGATAAAAAAAAAACTCAATTTCTAGAAAGTTACAGTCTAAGGTAGTGAACTCCATTCCTCGTATAACCCACACTTATTTCCCCTTCATAGACCTCTTAAAGGCTCAAAATGATCTTAGCCATTATACTTTTATGATCTAAACTCTGGTTCCCTCTTAGATTTTTAGGGCATGAACAGTGTTTTTCCTATGGCTATGTTTGACCCTTGAGAAAAGAAGTTTAGTGGCTAGGTTAAGGCAATTGAAGATTTAAATTGTGGAGAAATGAAGAAACTAAGTATTGAAAAAGAGGGAAAAAAAATAAGAGAGTGGCTACTTGTTAGATTCGAACCCAAGTCTTTAGATTAAGACTAATAATGCTTTAACACTGAGCTAAGAGTGGCATATATATTAAAAAGTGTTGCAAAGGATATCTAATTGTACTAATGTCGTCACTTATAATGAGTTAATAATTGGTTACTGATAGAATAACTAGTATGGTTATTGACTATGGCAGACAGAATCTAGTTTCTTTATTCTATAATTTTTGTAGACAAGGGAAGCTAATACAAATCATTATTAATCGTGAGGCTGAATTTGCACGCACCATGCACTTAGAAGTCTGCCGACACAAAATCAGTACCAAAATGCTTCCTACTTCCTAGCGACTAGCTGTTTGTTTATAGGTTGCGGTGAGTTGCCACGTCTTCAAGCAAAGTTCTCTATCACAATCATTTTATCACAAGTACCTCAATGCTTGTTTGATTAATTGAAAACTTCAATTTCTACAAATGATAAGCTAATAACTTACTGAACCCTATAAACAACTTCCTAGAAACAACTGTGTGTGTTTTACTCAAATTTTGGAGTACTTTCAATCCGTCCTCAATTGTTGGCAAAATTTTATTCTTTAACAGTTTTATCAATGTTGAACATGGAAAACAAATCTAGTTAAGTTGCAACTTGCAAACAGTAGGGACTTTTTTTGAAAAAATCTTTAATTTGCAGAAAAAAAAAAAAAGAAATATGCTAAGAAATAAAAACTCACACGTGAGTTGGGACTAATTGTCTCACATTGATTAAATGAGTGAGAGTTAATACTTTATAAGGCTAAGTGATAACCCATTCTATTGCCATATGATTTTAGGATGAAACCTCTTAAACCTATAAGTGAATTATCTCTTGATGACGGATTCAGCTCAGACCCATATTCAACAAAATAAAGGATACTTACCTTATCATTTCTACTATTTTAAACGTTACAAACCTTAACGTTATGTATTTCCTACAATTTGGAAAATTTCGTGAATATATCTCATGAGAACAATCATCTAGTATCTCAATTCTGAAAACACTCAAAGTTTAATTTTGTTAATCAATAAACATATAAATCCCATTCTTTCGATATGTAGGATGCTTCCTCTCAACTCTCAACACTCCTTGACATTAATTGTTTAAATTATTACAGATATCTAATTAAAAATAATTATAAAGAAATGATATGATCCCTATTCTTTCGAAATGTAGAATACTTTTCTTTTATAAACTTAATTCTCAAAATCCATTCTCTCTTTTTCTAATTGTTGTCCCATTTCGCTTTTCACAGTTTTCAAAATAGAAATTAAAACGCTTCTATTTATAAATTTATAAGACACAAAATTATAAAGACTTAATATTATAAAAATTTACATTAAAATATATCTAATAATATCATACTAAAATATATTATTTATTATAACATAATGAGAATTATAATCAAACTTTTTGAATTTTGACTTTATAAATTGGGATGAGTAAAAAATAAAGGGTTAGAGGGCTATTCTAAAGTAAATTTTAGATAGTGTAAATAAAATTCAAATAAATTCAGACAAACTAAGTTTAAATAAATTTAGATAAATTAAATAATGTAAATTTAGAATAGTTCAACTAATATAAGTTGATCTAAAAAAATTCAAATAAAATAAATTAAGAGAATACATCCTAACTTTTTTGTTGTTAATTTTTTTCAACGTTCACAAATTAATTAAGTTGATCTTATTCTTGTTCTTAATTAACATTTCCTCATCATTCACAAATTACAATAAATAATTGGTACGACTAAAACAAAAGCTTAATTTCATAATATGAGGATTGACTTAACAACATAGGTGCGTAAGACGACCTTTAGTTGGTGTAGTTTATTTGTACGAAAGTAGATTAATTTAGTTCATGTAGTCAGTAAATATACGCGGAGCTAATCAACCTAATTCAGGCAAATTTCCAAATTTTTTATATTATAGTAAACTACTCAACTTCTTGTATACAAATATCAAATAGACTTTAGACAAAGTAACGTTAAGTTGACTAAGCTAAATATGTATGAAAACCATGTGAATTGGTGAGGCTATGAAAAAAGATTAGGGATAGCGATTATGTATGACTAACGAATAGTGGAACTTTGCCGGTGTTTGTAGCTGGATGACATGGAATTTTTTTAAAGCTTTTTTCTAAAATACTTTTAAAAATAGGTTTTGCATCAAAATATTTTTAAAAATAATATTTTTTAAGTTCAGATGAAAATCGCTGCTTAATGATTTTGGGTCAACCTAAATTAAATTGGCCCAAATGCAATCTATAAGTTTGAAAATTTCGAACCAAAATCACTGTCAGAAGCAGTGATTTTAAAAAGTAAATAATTTTCCTAAAAAATTTAAATTAAAATCTATACCTAAAAAATTTATTGAAAGACACTAAAGTTGTTGCGTAGGCAACGATTTTGGTTTGATTTTTTTTAGAAAAATTACAAAATACTTTGGGTCAGCCCCATTTAGCTGACCCTAAAAAGAGATTTTCATCCGAGTTTGGAGAAACTTATTTTTGAAAATAAATAAACGCACATCCTATTTTTCAAATTATTTTAAAAAAAAATGAATAAAAAAAATTCTAAAATGGGTGGTGATGGCTGGTGAGTTGCAGGCTTGAAGCGTGCAGGTGGTAATGTTTTCTTTAGTTTTACCTTAACTAACAAATCATAAATTTATCACTATACTTATTTTGTTTACCATATGCTTGACTTGTATATTTACCTAGAATAATATACAATTAATGTATAGCACTTGTGTGATGAACAATTTTACAAATATATAGTTTAATTTCTATTGCTACACTAACTAAGCTGAACTCAAGAGCCTATGAGTAGTAATAAAATACTTCATTTGTTCTTATATATTCTTCCTACTTTTCATTTCATTTAGATATGTTTTTTTTTTAAAAAAACTTTTGTTATATTTTACTGTGAAAAGTTAAATAAAATTATCTCTTTTACCTTTAATAACCTCACTTCAATTACTCTTGTCAGTAAATTATTTAGCCTTATATAAATTGGCAAGATGGATGCTATTTAGTTATGCATATATATCGTCCTTTTATGATATGTTGGTCAACTAATGAATTCCTGACCTATGAGGACATGTAGCTGTAGACTGTAGTTGTCCAGTGAAATTTCAGAGAGGCATTATTCTTTTAAACAAATTGTGGCGGGACATGCAGTGAATATCAAGAAACAGTGAAAGGTGAGACCCAACATAAAAGGTTAAAGGAAATGTTGGAAAGCAGCGACTCAGCGAGTGCGTTGACGAACCAGATTTCTCAGTGCATTGATACTACGAATTATAATTATTGTAGCCTTTCAAGTATGTACGCCTTAAAGTTCATACGCCAAAAAGAGGGGGATTCTCCTATTTGACCTAAAGCTATGGTGCCTATTCATGCTTAAAAGGCGAGGTTCATTTGATGCATAAGCAATGATGATGATGATGATGATGATTATAACAACAATAATAATCTTAATAACAACTTAAACTAACTTAAAACTTTACAATTTATTGCCCTTATACCACTTTGAAAAATAAATAAAATATTTTCTTTTTGAAAAATTAAGAATTGAAGATAACAGGAGATTGATGGATATAAGAGATGCGGAATTTGATAGTTGGATTGTGTGATAAAATGATCAAAATGAGTCAGTATTTATAGGGAAAAAAAGAGTTGTTAGGAGTATTGCCATTAGGAATTTACAACTAGCCGTAGGAATGAAGTTAGAACTTATTGCATCAAATCATGCAAGTAGCCATTCGCGAATCAGATCGTGTTGCCTCATGCCAAAAACACGGGCTGCCCGTTGTGCTCATGCCAAATTTCTTAAACAATGTTCGTGCATGCCCCAAGCTCACAACTTCATTTCTTATGTCGTGTCGAGCAGATAGCATGCTCATGTCGTGCCAGGTCACGAGGGTATCGTGATCAGGCCATCACATGCCAGTCCGGCCTCTTTCCTAATCAATGTTTAACATTAGTACAAAAACATCTATTTGTGGTGGTTAAAGAGGCGAAGCAATATAGCTTTAATTTGTGAAAGTTTCAACCTTGAACAAACGTAAAAGAGTTAATATTTGTGACGGTTTCTAGTACGAATGAAAGTACATAAGTGGGCATTCATTGGACTTCTTGACTTTTTTGTGGCAGTTTGAATCAAGAATCGAAGCAAACAGTCTTGCAATATTCATTATTTGCGGCGGTTTTGATCATCACTGCAGCAAAATGTTGTATTATTGGCGTCGGTTATTGGAGATAAGAGTATTAGAGATAAGAGTCATGCACATGCAATCACGTGAACACAGCAGGAGAAACAAATGCTAAGGATTAATCTGTAATTTAATTAGATTCCTTAATTATTCTAGAATCATGTAATAGCTAGATTAGTTGTATAGTCCTAACAAACTTCCTGAATTCTAGGAATTCAGTTAGCATTCTTTGTGTATATAATACAGTACATTTTGTAGCTCAAATCAACTCAACAGAAATAAAAAAGAATCATTCTCTCTCAAAACAAACTCTCTCAGCTTCTTCATTTTCTGTCAAAGCCTCGTGGTGATTCTGCTCCAGCTAGCATGGCAGCCACCACTTTCATCATGGTATCAGAGCAGGTGGTTTGAACCTAGACCTCTCTTCTGCTCTTCTTTCGTTTAGCTTCATTTGGTAAAAGAATCTGATCTTACTCTTTGTTTTTTTGAATCATGGCTGCTAGTTCTAATGCATTAATGCCTAATTTAGACCCTAATTCTCCATATTACATTCATCCTTCTGATATGAGTTCAATGCAACTTGTTTCTTCTAAATTTAATGGTGATGGGTATGGGGATTGGAAAAGAGGCATGACAATAGCTCTATCTGCTAAGAATAAACTTGGTTTTGTCACTGGAATAATTCAAAAACCAGCTTCCAATGACATTCTTCTCACACAGTGGCAACGTTGTAATGACATGATAATTTCTTGGATTTTGTATAATCTGGATAGTACTATTGCACGTAGTGTATTGTACTTTAATACTGCTGCAGAAATATGGAAGGATTTAGAAGAAAGGTATGGTTATACATCAGGGCCTCAGCTGTATTCTATTGAGCATCAGATTTCTGAAACTAAGTAAGAAAATAATTCAGTAGCTGAATTCTTTACAAAACTTAAAATGTTGTGGGATGAAATGAATGTAGCAGCCCCTTTGCCAACGTGTACTTGTAATCAATGTACATGTAATTTAACGCAAAGAATCCTTAAGAATCAACAAGAACAAAGACTGATGCAGTTTCTCATGAAACTAAATGAAAATTATGCTACTACCAGAGGAAACATTCTAATGATGAATCCCTTACCTAACTTAAGCCAAGCATACAGACTTCTGATCCAGGAAGAAAGACACAAGGAGCTTAGTAGCATCCACACCACTGATAGTTCTATGGCATTTGCTGTGGATAAGAGAATGCAGAAGCCTGGACAAATCAGACAGAATGCTGCTCAACCTATGCATGCTGCTAAGTCTGCTCAAGGAAATAGGAAGAATCTTCTATGTACTTATTGCAACAGGTCAGGCCATTATGTTGATACCTGTTGGAAGAAGCATGGATATCCCAATGCCAATAAAACCAACGTCTGGCAAAGAGAGAAAGCTACAGTGGCAGCAATGGCAACTCAATCTGATCAAGGAATGGAAGAGGATCAAGAGAACCAAATTCAAGCTCCATTAATCTTTGTTGAAGAATACAACAATTTAATCGAATTGTTGAGAAAGAATCAATCAGGGGCAGAGGAAAGCTCAGCAACAAAAGATCAATTAGTGGCAGAGGCTTAGGTGAACTTAGCAGGTAAATAATGCTTTATATCTTCATTCAATACTAAATGGTTAATTGATTCTGGAGCAACTGATCATATATGCAATGAGGAGTCTGTTTGAATCAGTTAGAGATCTAAGAGGACAGCCTAACACCATTACAATTCCTGATGGCTCTAAAGTAATGGTGGAACACATTGGGACAGTACAATTGACAAAGCAAATATGTTTGAAGAATGTCCTGCATGTGCCTTCCTTCAGATTCAACTTATTATCTGTCCTAAAGCTTTGCAAGGACCTCAATACTTCCATGATTTTCACTAATGAGTCTTGCTATGTTCAGGGCCCTTCTCAGAATTCTTATCTTCTTGGTAGCTTGCGTGAAGGACTGTATTGTGTTGAAGATCTAAAGATTAACAACAATATTTCCCCTAGTAACAGTATTAACTATTGTAATAATGATTGGAAATAGTCTAAGACCACTAAGATGGCTCAGCTTTGGCATCTTAGACTAGGTCATCTTCCTATTCAGAGTCTTAAACATATCCTGCCATGGGATATGAAAGATTGTACAAATGAAGTCTTATGCAAAATTTTCCCTATTGCAAAACAAACAAGACTCTCTTTTCCTAACAGTTCAATCAAAACGTCACCTTTTGAGTTAATTCACATCGATGTTTGGGGACCTTACAAAGATAGAACATACAATGGGTTTAATCAATTCTTGACCATTGTAGACGATTTCAGTAGATATACTTGGGTTCACCTCATTAAATCTAAAATTGAGTCTATTTAAATCATGAAGTATTTTGCTCAATATGTTCAGACACAATTTAATTCAAAGATTTTGTGTGTAAGATCAGATAATGCTACTAAATTAACTCAGGGATTAATGAAGGCATTCTATACTCAAAATGGTATTGTGCTTCAAACTAGCTGTGCAGGGACTCCACAGCAAAACGGAATAGTGGAGCGCAAGCACAGACATCTTCTAGAAACTGGAAGAGCAATCTGTTTTCAGTCAAAAATCCCTAAGCAATATTGGGGTGAAAGTATACTCTATGCAGCTTATCTTATAAATAGAATGCCTCTAAATCCTCTGAAATTTTCAACTCCATATCAGAGGTTGTATGGAACTCATGCTTTTATTGATATCTTAAACCTTTTGGTTGTCTATGTTACATATCAACCTCACAGGAACACAGGAAGAAATTTGATCCAAGAGCTACCACCGGAGTCTTCATGGGATATGCTTTACATCAGAAGGGATATAAAGTCTTGGATCTTCATACTCGTAAAATCAAGAACTCTAGAGATGTTGTTTTTCATGAACAACACTTTCCTTTTCACTGGCATTCAGAATCACAGTCTGAGTCTCCTGGATTCTTTCTACCAAGATATTCTACGACTCATGATAATGATGTTCATGATCTCCCAGATTTCTACAATTCTACAGAAGATCATCAAGAATTCTCTCCACCACACTCAGACACAAATGCAACAGACCATGCGACTTCTTCTTCTCACTCTGGACCTGGGCTACGAAGATCAACTCGAGAAACTAAAGCTCCAAGATGGCTAAATGATTATCAAGGTAACAACAGTCTCATCAACTTTAATACATTACCAGCATCCTCTAAAGCAGCATTCTCAGCAATTCTCATTTTATGGAACCTAGCTCTTATCTTGAAGCTTCACAAGACTTAAACTGGAAGCAAGCCATGGACAAAGAAATCACAGCTTTAGAGAGAAACAATACATGGGAAGTTGTAACATTTCCACCCTCTAAGAAGGCAATTGGTTGTCGATGGGTATATAAACTAAAGCTCAATTCTGATGGGAGCATAGAAAGGCACAAGGCACATCTTGTTGCAAAAGGATATACACAAAAATATGGGGTAGATTTTGAAGAAACCTTTTCCCCAGTGGTCAAGATGGCTACAATTCGTTGCATATTATCTGTTGCTGCTGCACATAACTGGGCTCTTCATCAACTAGACGTAGACAATGCTTTCCTTCATGGGGAATTAGATGAAGAAGTATATATGCGCATGCCAGAAGGAATATCAAACCCCAATAACAATGTATGCAAGCTCAGAAAATCTCTTTATGGGCTAAAGCAAGCTTCAAGACAGTGGTTCTCAAAGCTACAGACGGAATTACAAAGACTTGGCTATTCACAGTAAAGGAATGATTATTCTCTATTTCTCAAAAGACAGGGACATTTATTGACAATTGTTGCAATATATGTGGATGATATAATTGTTACTGGGAACAATATCGATGACATTGCACAATTAAAGAATCATCTTGATTCCACTTTCAGTATTAAGGACCTGGGCTTGCTCAACTATTTCTTGGGAATAGAAGTTACACGTTTAAGCACTGGAATAATTTTAACTCAACAAAAATTCACAAAAGATCTTTTGAAGTTCTCTGGTCTTGATGTTTCAAGGACTGCTGCAACTCCTTTGCCAATCAACCTGAAACTTTTAAATGATGAGGGAGACTTCTGTTCTGATCCAGTTCTTTACAGAACGATGGTTGGAAAACTCAACTTCTTAACCAACACAAGACCAGACCTGGCTTTTGCTGTGCAATCTCTTAGCCAATTTATGCACCAGCCAAGACAGAAGCATTTTGGTGCTCTACACCATGTCCTACGATATATAGCAGGGAAAATTGGGCAAGGTATTATGCTCAAAGCAACTGATGCACTCACTCTCAAAGCTTACTCAGACTCAGATTGGGCAGGATGTCCTAACACTAGAAGGTCTATTACAGGCTATGTTATTTTACTCGGGGATTCTCCAATATCTTGTAAATCCAAGAAACAAGGAACCGTGTCTAAGTCATCATCAGAGGCAGAGTACAGGGCTATGGCATCTGCAGCATTAGAGATAACATGGCTAGTACGACTCCTAGAAGAACTTGGCATTACTAATCTCAAGCCAGTACGATTACATTGTGATAATTAGTCCACCATACACATTGCAAAGAACCCTGTCCATCACGAAAGAACTAAGCATATTGAAATTGATGTCCATTTCACAAGGGATAAAATTCTAGAAGGCTTATTAGAACTCCATTATCTGCCCACTCAGCAGCAAATCGCATATATCTTCACAAAGGCTATTTCAGGTCCTCAATTTAAATTACTCCTTTCCAAGCTTGGTCTAACTGAAGTCTCAGCTACCCCCAGCTTGAGGGGGGGTATTGGAGATAAGAGTATTGGAGATAAGAGTCATGCACATGCAATCACGTGAACACAGCAGGAGAAACAAATGCTAAGGATTAATCTGTAATTTAATTAGATTCCTTAATTATTCTAGAATCATGTAATAGCCAGATTAGTTGTATAGTCCTAACAAACTTCCTGAATTCAAGGAATTCAGTTAGCATTCTTTGTGTATATAATACAGTACATTTTGTAGCTCAAATCAACTCAACAGAAATAAAAAAGAACCATTCTCTCTCAAAACAAACTCTCTCGGCTTCTTCATTTTCTGTCAAAGCCTCGTGGTGATTCTGCTCTAGCTAGCATGGCAGCCACCACTTTCATCATCGGTTTCTTGTGAAAACCAAAGCAAATAAGTTAAACATTGCCTCTCTTTTTTTTTTTTTTACTTTTGGCACTTATTTGTTTAGGTTCTTTATGTTAAACAGTCGCAAATAAGTTCCAAATATCACTTGAAAATTCGGGAAATTAATATCACAAATCGTACATTGAAAACTTTGGAAATTTCATGATCAAGTGGGATCAATAGACCACACAAGACAATGTAGCTCCGCCACTGGGAGAGACCATCGTACATATTTTTTCTGCTAAATATTGCATATGTATCGTTGCTTTATTTATTATTATTATTATTATTATTATTATTATTATTATTATTATTATTATTATTTTTGGCAAGGATGTATGTTTGGTTTAGTGCAATGGGGTTGTTCGTATTAAAGGTGGTAGTTCACTAGTTTGAGAGAGTTGTTAAATGTGAATACTATTTGTCAAATTCCATTTCAAACTTTAATTTATTGACCAAATCACCAGAGAAGATACTGCATTTAATCTGAATAATAATTACTTCTCGAGGTGTTAACATTCTCACACAGCCCACACAGACAGGTATGCGGCAACGAAATTGAATTTGTCAGATATTACGATGTAGTCCGGAAGGTGGGAGCTTAGCAAATCATATAATGCAAACATAGTCGACTTTTATCTGTCTAGCATATCACGAGCATTAAACAATCGTAGGAAAGGGAAAACACACAAAGAGTAACTTACCTACTATAAATGCTACTCTTTTTATTCTTAAATTTTTTTTATCCCATTTGACTTTTTACGGTTTACGAGATATTTATATCTGAATTCGTAAGACAAAAAGGTTATAAAAACTTGATATTTTAAAATTTTGACTTTTCAAAGTGTAACACGACATGACTTAAAACGATTTTATATTTAAATTTGTAAGACAAAAACCTATAAAAAATTTGATATTTTAAAAACTTACATTGAATATACATCCAATAAGATCCCATTTGAATATATTATTTCTTATAACATGATAAAAGTTATAGTCCAAATTTTTAAAATTTTAACTCTAAAAATAAAAATAAAGAAATGGAGGGACCGAGCACATTGATAATTTTTTTTTATATAAAGATGACACATAAGAAGTTGATCTTATTCACACTTTTTTCCTCTTGAACGGCAAGTTGGTTCACACTTTTTCTAGTTGCACTTTTTTTTTCATTAAACACTTGAGTTGATGTTTCTACATTGCTATACATAAAAAAAAAAAAGACAAAAAGGAAAACAGCTAGAATAAAAATATTTTATATGAATTTTAACTTTTCGATTAACAAAAGATATTTGCCGTTTTCTCAAGTATACAAATGACAGATTAGACATTTAATTTTAATAAAGGAATTTTTTTGGTCCTTAAGAACACTCTTCTAACTCCATAAGATTTCAACTCCATTTACCTAATAATAATAATAATAATAATAATAATAATAATAATAATAATAATAATAATAATAATAATAATAATAATAATAATAATAATAATTGAATACAAGATCCATGCATTATTTAATTTTTAGATTTATTATTGGCTGCTAAACACGGTGTATGAGTTTACAATTAGGAGGCAGAACTTGTTAAGAATAACCTATGATAAAAAAAAAAAAAAAAAAAGAAGACGAGATGAGGATGAATTAGTGAAACTATTACAATGCAATAAAATTTTCAAGGTGAAGGATAGTATATGTCCTAATACGTGACTCATCTCACCTTATACTACCGAATAAAAAATAAGGACATATGATTGTATATCGATTGAAATACAGTAAAGAAAGTGGGAAATGTTGAAGAGGAGAGAGGAAGAGAGCAACGAAGAGAGACAAATGGTTGTTAGCCCCTGCCCAATGCCCATGCATGTGCGCTTGGCAGTTTTGATTTTGGACCTTACTACTAACTACCGCGAGCCAAAACCACATACTCAGTGAAATTGAGGTGACTAAGTGTGGTGGAGTAGATCCTTTCTTGATTATTTTCTGTGACTTTATCATCCCTTATTTCTAAAGGATATTTGTTCTTTCATTCCTTTTTACTAAATCAAACTAACCTTTATTTCTATAACTATCTATGCTACTCTTATATGTCTTTTTTCAGCAACATGCTGTTGGGTAACGCTTGCGGCAGATAATTTCTTATATGATATCGCTTACATATTCTAGTGCCAAACATATGTGTTGATGGGTAACACTTTTTGTGCCAGCATGTTGGTTGTCAGTAAGTTGGTTGTAACTTGTAAGAGCTTACAATTTCTTGATCCAGAGTTTCTTTAGATATGCTAAGGTGATGCTATATTTATTATTAGTCCCGATTTACTTGTTACATTTTCATTTTTGAAAACAAAATTTTAAAATTTTGACCATAAATTTTAATTATGTTCTAATAAATAATATATTCAAATAAAATCTTGTTAAATACATATAAAGGTAAATTTTTAGAATATTAAATTTTTATAATTTTTTTTGTCTTATAAACTTAAAGAAAAAAAAAACGTTTCGAGTTATTTCTTGGAGACAGTAAAAAGTCGAATGTGCATGGGCATGAAGTTGGTCATTCTCTACCATTTTGGCTCTTGCTCATACAGTCTTCACAATTGTACTGATAAAGTGACAAGTATGGTACATTCTTAGTTGCGATTGTGCGGTGGTTGCTGTGCGCCACGCTAGTGCTGGACGTTTTAGTTTGGTGTTAAAGAAACCAAGAAGGGTTTTTTTTATACTTGCACGTAGAGATGAGTATGACTAAATATATGTTGTCTCGGTTTTAGTCTTATAGTATTCATTAATCCTCATTTTACTACAAAGTAAATTAATTTGAAAAAATTGGACCAACTCAGATTATACAAGGTGGATAGAACATAATTAGTCAAAACCATACCCACAATCATACAGGCCCAGCAGCCATACACGTTAACCTTGAACTCATGCCGATGGTTAACAATATGCTTCTAACTCTTGGCTCAGCTCAAATGATTATGGTTTAGCCATTATTTACTGGCAAGGTGGCTCGCCTCCCAGCCACCAATGTAGAACTACCACACATTATTTGTACACATGAAAAGTTTTACAAACACTTAAAGATATACAATATGTCATTTGAGATACAATCATACAATTCGATTTTCAAATCACCCATCTCCACATTTGTTTGAACTTATGGACCTTATGTAACATACGAAACCCTAATTAAATTTGGGATTACAGTATTCTCATCAATTCACCCCCCACCAACTTTATGCAAGAGTATGTACATACAAGACTAGCAGTGAAGACCTAAATTGCTACAACTGTTCCACAACACACAGCTTATCGTACAATTTTTTACTCAAACGGATACTGTGTTGGTGTGTTACATTAACTCTCATATAGTAAACCTAACTATACTCTTAAATACTTCGTCTACTCAAAACTGTAAAAATAACTATACCATTGTCAGTAAATTGTAAATAGTAAGCAAACTTACACCGTTCCACGTAGCTAGTAGTAGTAAAATACAACGACTTCACTGATCTCTCCTCTCTCTCTCGTACATTGCTCCATTTCTATTTATAAAGTCAAAGTTTAAAAATTTTGATCACAAATTTTCATTATGTTATAAGAAATAATATATTCAAGTGGTATTTTATTGGGTGTATATCAATGCAAATTTTTAAAATATTAAAGTTTTAGAATTTTTTGGTATAAAATTTGGAGATAAAAAGTTTAAAATCATTTATTAAAAACCACGATAAGTACATAGGACAATATTTTCTCTAAACAATGTTCTCCTTTTATGGTCCCAGCAAATCCTTCTTAGTTTGTCAATGACAGAGAAAGTATCTCTGTGTGTGTGTGACTAAGCCTAGCAAAGCAGTCCCTACACACTCACCTCTACTCTCAACTCTCCCTTCCCTTCATTCTATTTATTCCCCTCCTTTCTCTTCCATTTCTCCTCAACCCACTCACTCCCCCTCTTTCCTAGTAACTTCCTTCTCCCACTTCAACATGTAAACTTCTCCTCTCCTTTTCTTTCTTTTGTTTTACTGCCTAAAAAAAGCTAGCAACTTTTGCTTAGATTTGAGAACTAAGATCAAATTTGGCTTATATTTTGCAGGAAAATGGTAGCTGGTAAAATTTTCTTAGTGGGTGTTATCACATTGTTCACCGCTGCTGAGGCATATGGTGGTGGAGGTGGTTGGATTAATGCTCATGCCACTTTCTATGGCGGTGGCGATGCCTCTGGCACCATGGGTACTGTTGCTTATAATTTACAACCTGTACAATTTTATGCAGTATGTATTTTGAACTATGTATTACAAGTTGTTAATGTTACAATAATTTTTTATTTATGTAGGAGGAGCATGCGGGTATGGAAATTTATACAGTCAAGGGTATGGAACAAACACCGCAGCGCTAAGCACAGCATTATTCAACAATGGGTTAGCATGTGGGTCTTGCTACGAAATTAGGTGTGTTAATGACCCTAAATGGTGCCTACGGGGCACAATTTTGGTCACTGCTACTAATTTCTGCCCGCCAGGAGGGTGGTGTGACCCTCCTAACCACCACTTTGATCTTTCTCAGCCTATTTTCCAACACATTGCTCAGTACAGAGCTGGTATCGTCCCGGTTGCATACCGAAGGTACTGCTCTGCTTTCTTCGTCCAAAATTAATAGTCATGTTGATAGTTATATGCGACGGCTTAATCCGAAAAATTCAAGTTTAGAGTCGTGATGTGTACCCATGGACTAGAACGAAGTATCCTTTATTTTGTTAAATTCAACAAATTAGGTTGAAATTTTGGTATGTTTTTTCTTGAAATGAAGAAAAGTGTCCGAGAAAGTGAAGTTGGTTAGGAAGGTGTTTCAAAAGTTTCATGTTAAGATTAATCTTTATATTATACGAGTACGAAACAAAAAGGAAAATATGTGAACGTGAAAGAAAAGGAGTAAAGCTGATGGTCCGACGTATCTTCGAGTCACATGGAACTATAATACTTTTCTTTGTTGCCTACCTCTATAGTTATGAGTTCAAGATTTTCAACCGTAGAAATAGACCGAAATTTATTGTGGATTTTTTCTCTTCAAATTGTTCTAAATGAAATCACTTTTATCTTGGTTTTTTTTTTTTGGGTAAAGGGATGGGAAATTGAGCTAGTTTTGGAAAAAGTGACGCTTCAAAATTTATTGCCCTAGTTTGTTAAATTGTCACTTTCATTCAACAAAAAGGATGAAGTTAATTTGAATCTAATGCCAATATTTGCAACAAGTCTATCATGCCTAGTATTTAAATGTCTAGTCGAATATGTATTACCTCGTTACTTGATTTTTGCATCACATATTCTCCTTACGAGAAATAATGTTGTGTTTTTTGAGATAAAAATGTTTAAATTATACGCAAAATAAGGCAAAAAAAATAGGTAGATAAAAAGTATATTAATATCGGTACTCTCTAAGTAATATAAAAAATCCTATACTAAATTTGTATGCGTGTATTTTGTTAGGGTGCCCTGCAGGAGAAGGGGAGGGATAAGGTTCACAATCAACGGGCACTCATACTTCAACTTGGTTTTAATCACCAACGTCGGCGGTGCAGGAGATGTACATGCAGTTGCAATCAAGGGGTCAAGAACACGTTGGCAAGCAATGTCAAGAAACTGGGGGCAAAATTGGCAAAGCAACAATTACCTGAACGGGCAGGCCCTCTCTTTTAAGGTCACCACTAGTGATAGGCGTAGTGTAGTGTCCTTCAACGTTGCTCCTCCTAGCTGGTCCTTCGGACAGACCTACTCAGGCGCCCAATTCCGCTGAATTGACCTTTGTGTCCTTTTGCTTAATATAAAAAAATTAAGCCCCAAGTAGTATATACACTTATAGTTTTAGGGTTTATTTACCTAGGTCAGTATTTTAAATTGGCCAAGATTTACTACAATGCCTCTTTATTAATGAGGTCAAAATGGGGAAATGGTGCTTATTTTGTGAGGCATCTTTCCTTAACTACCCCTGTGTTTTTTTTAAGGTACCCTTTTGTTGAGACTTGACAGTAACTGTCGCAAGACTTGTGGATTATATTATTTTGTAAGGGGTAATGCCTAATGGCATAGCTAGGCAGAGGTGGTTTTATCCACCCGCCTTTGGTAACTTAGCATCTCTGTCTCTCTCTCTCTCTCTCTCTCTCTCTCTCTCTCTCTCTCTTTTTTTTTTTTTTTTTTTTTATATATATTATAGTATCCTATTTGAATGAAGTAAGGAGCATGTAATTTATTGTTATTTGGAAATCGGAGTTGTGTTCTGTGGTGTGATTATTGGATATTTAATATTAAAATGAAGCATTTATTGAACTCTCAAGTGTGAATTTTCTTTATATATATATCTTCACTAAAGTATTACAAACTTGTTGTTATCAAATTTAATGGGTCTTCCTCACACTTCTCCGTTTTCATTATTTTGTATGAATTTGAAACATTTGTGTGTATCATTTAGTCCATGTGTAAACTATAATCAAAGGAATTGCTTTGATCAAATTGGGAAGAACAACAATTAGATACTTTCAGTGGTTGCAAACAAAGAAGGCACGAGGTTTAACCAACTAAACCAATGGATTAAGAAAGAGGGGAAAGCAAATGATTTTAGGGTTGATGATTAAAGTGACAGAGTTTTAGTGGTGGTTTGGTTAGTGCTCTTGGATAGTTACATGGAATTCGAAATGAGGAAAAGATGTGCAGTTATAATTTGGGATGTCAATAAGTTGGATCTGAGTCATGGAATAGATTCAATATCCATTTCAAATCCATTGGATCGTATGAATTCAAATGGTAGATTTAGTGGGTCGGATAGGTTTCATGTCCAATATGGGTTTAGAATGGGTTCTTAACATATTCTTTTTGTGTTTGTATATTATTCTACTGTTTTGTAATTTGATGTATTTCACCAAAAAAAAATTCAAGTAAAATGAATATAACAAAGTTAATATTTGAAAAAACTACTAATAAAAGGGAAAAGTATAAAAAATTACAACTCGACAAGTAATATATCATATCCTAGTTATAACTTCAAAATATCATAACTTTCCTACTTTAAAAGTCATACACAATAAGATGATAGATTGAGTGAATTTCTAAGTCTTTTACTTTTAAATTAGATATTAGGTTTTAGTTTATTTATTTATATGTGGGGGGTTCATGGATCGAATCTGGTCTAAATATTTTGAACGCAAATCCAAATTCGATCTAAAGACATTTAGACTTATATCCAAGTCAGACCCAATGGTTCTAAAAAAATTAGATCGAGATCCTAAAAATTTTCGTATTTGACCAGATCTAGGTCGGATCCTGGATCTGCTGTCATCCCTAGTTATAATATATTGTACATTATATGTTATGAAATTATAAAACATGAATATGATGAACAAAATATGTTTTATATTTTAGAAAAAGGAAAAATGTATTATATATTACAAAAAAGGAGACACTAGGTTAATTGCACATAGTAAAAAGTAATGGGGTTAATTTGTTGGAACTAAAAGTTAAGGGGTTATATTACACTTTTCCTATTAGATAAGGGATAGTTTGGTACTTTCACCTTTTTGAAATAAAGGCCTTTGCCAAATAAATTTTCTAAGGAAATGTTTCTCAAAACTATGTTCAATTTCATGTGTGTCATTAAAACTTTACAACATCCCAAGAATTATCCAAAATTATTATTTCCTTATAATTTGTGTTGAGAAAAATTAAATTTGGATAGCTTAAAAGAGTTGGCTCAAAATGTAAACAAAATATCTAATGATACACTATCCGATTAGTTTAACTCAATTATAGCGTTGAAATAAATATGTTTTAACTCATATGATCTTGATATGAATTTTTTTCTTTTTGTGTTCGTAGAAGGGAGAGATGGTTGACATCTCCCGTAGTCCCGTAACGTGAATGGCCTTGGGGATTTCCTGTTACCCATACACATCCTGTATTCCTGTTATATTATTATTTATTAGTTAAGTTATTTACGTCATAGTGTCTTGATAGTAAAAAAAAATTACAGTAATGGCTTTTTACCTTATTGAGTGTAAGAAAAATTTCTTACTGTGATTGAGATGTTGATTGCTGCTCTTAATTAGCTCGAAATTTCGAGTACGTTTGGACACCAATGCTTATGTTTGTCTCAAAAGATGTCAAACCATTGTTCCATACAGCCTGCATGTCCCCCAGAGAGTATGGAGTAACTATTTAATTCTACCAAACACTTCAATATTGAATAATGAATACAGAGTAGATTACAACTAACTCCTAAGTTTTATATTTGGCCCCATATTTTGGTATGTGAAGTTGACGCCTTGATGCCAATGGTAACCCCCAGCCCAAAGCCGGCATGACCACGCTGGGCGGCGCGTAGGTTTGAAGGCACGGCCCGATCTTGGCCCGCCTTCACATAACACTGTTGACGTGTAATGCAGTATAAAGTTTGAAGGACTTGATGATACATATCTATATTGATTCTTATATATTAGATTCGAGACATATCTATATTGATGATAGATATCTATATTGATGATAGATATCTATATTGATTCTTACATATTAGATCCGAGACATATGTATATTGTTTCTTATATATTAGATCTAAGACATATCTATATTGATTATACATATCTATGGACTTCTATATTAGATCATAGATAAAAGTATGATGTACTTATTTGTTGCTTGATATTTAATTTCAATCCATACAATTTGACGGTGATGTTGATTCTTATAAAACTATTGTGATTGACCTTTTTTTTAAAAAAAAAAATTATATTGAGTTTATGAAGCTAAATATGGTTTCACTACTTGATTTGCTCCTATTCAATCATCCAAAAATGTAAGAAAAAGGCGATGGATTTATTTGTACAAGTTGCTAACATCTAAATTTTCAAGTAATGAATCATTTAGGAGGGACTTAAAGCAATGTTTCGGAGTTGTAGATGCACTTGATCTATGACTTCATAAAAGGCATGGACGATGAAGGAATGTATGACCTCAACATCCTCGTTTGGTGGAAAGGGTAAAGCACGAAGCATCCAATTCTAGCAGCAATGATACATGACATTTTCGCTATCCAAATATCTTCCATTGACTCTGAAAGAGTGTATTATGCGTCTGGAAGTGTATTGGACAGTAAAAGAATAAGTCTAAAGCTTGAAACTCTTGAAATATATGTGTATTTCAAATATTGATTGGATACTGAAAATCACTCCCAAGATCGCACATACGCCAAAAATGACAACGATGATGACCATCCACTTCTGATCATTCAGGATCTAGTAGTTTCCAATCAATATAATTAGCCGATGACCTTGAACAAGGAGAGGATGAAAAATAAATGTAATTTAACAATTAATGTTGATTGTTTATTTTTGTATCATTAATATTGAATGAAGTTGTTTTTTTAGATTTATTTTATTCTTACTTCTTATTCACCAATTTGATTATTTGATTGTTGAGAATTATATATATATATATAATATATATATATATATTCTTATAAGATATGATACAATTATTTGAAATTAATCATTCCAAATTTATCATTGAAATAGTAATTTCAAATTATTGAGTGCTTAGACATGGCTGACTAGGCTAGCAGGCCATGCCTATTTTTTTGGAGCCTAGGAATGACACAACCCACTACGGGCACAACATGGACCATGTCCAGGTCCGCAACCCATCCTTTGCTTGATCTCAAAATTACGCCGGATTATACATTTAGTGAAATTGTATATATAGGATTTTATTTCACTCATTAAAGAGGAGAATTATTATGAATTTCATAACTTTTTCAGTTGTGAGATATGACTTATGAGTTGTATATTTCCATAAATACTAATTTGGATGATTTCACATATTTTCATTTTTTAAGAAATACAATTCCCTACTATTGCTTCTTTTTCATTTTTCAAGAAATACAATTCCCTACTATTGCTTCTTGTTAATCAATATAGACGGTAAAGTTACAAACACGATGGTTGCTCTTAATACAATCTTCTCTTATTGGCTTATAAAGTTGTCTATAACTTTAATAAAATTTTCGAGTTTTAAAACAAATTTTCTATGATAGCTCAAAAATTTCATAACAAAATTTAAAATGGTTACAAAATTTAAAATCCCTAAATGCGTATTATTTTGTATATTTCACAGTTTTAAAAACAAGTTTTAAAGGCATACTAGAATATTTACACACCTAATTTTGCTAAAAGAAAAAATATCGATCATATCATGGTTTAAATCATACACTTGATAAAATACTCAAAAGTATATCTATACGGGGTGTATACACTATGATTGCATTATGTTTTGAATAAAGAAACATTTTCTTTGTTTTATCTATCGAAGGCCATTTTAAATGATATTGCTATTGTGTTACCAAAAGTTGAGTATAGACATTGTGCTAGGAAAATCTTTCATTGTGGCATAAAACTTACAAGGGAGATAAAATAAAACTTTTATTTTGAAAGATAGCTAATGCTTATAATGAGGCTGATTATGTTGAGGCTTTAGAAAAGTTGAATCCAGATGCATCATTAGCATTTAAGCATTATAACTCTTCTTTGTTTTGTTGAGCATTCCTAGATAGTCCCATTAGAACCAACGCCATAACAAAAAATATGGCTACAACTTTCAATGGTTACATGATGAGTGCTATGACAAGACATATGTGCATGTTTAAAGATATTAGGGTGGTATTAATACAAAGGCTAGTTAGTAAAAGGAAAGAAATAAAAAAATCCAATTCATTCTTTTGTCCTAAAATCTAAGCCAGATTATACAAAAAGAAGGAGAAGGTTGTCAATTGCGATGTATTACCTTTAACTGATAGCTTATTAAATGTCGTGTGCTTGACACAATTTTTTAGTGATTTAGATTCTAGGACTTACACATGCATAAAGTGGGACATATTAGGAATACCTTATTCATGGTATTCACTAGTAGAAAAATGTTCATTTGCTTCGGTTCAAAAGGCTTATTTGCTTTGGTTATATAGGCAAAGCTCTTATAAGTAAAACACTTATGAAATGGTATAATTGCTTTGGCTCCAGAACTAAAGCAAATAATCCTCAATTGCTTTGGTTGTAAAACCGAAGCTAATAATCCTTAATTGCTTCGGTTCTAAAAGGATTATTTGCTTCGATTCCTCTAGGAACTGAAGTAAATAATTATCTGTAATCAGCAAAAAAATCCCTAAACTAATCCATTATCTGCTTTAGTTTCATGCAAAACTGAAGCACTTCGTGTGCTAAGTGCTTCGGTTCAGCATGGAACCAAAGTAAATAATGGATATAGTTTTTTTTTTTTTAAAAACGTTTTAGATGTTAAAATATAATATATGAAGCTTATGACTATTTAACAAGATTGGAACATAAAATATTTCATTAATAATAGATTATCACAATGTATATACAAATTACTTGGAACATATATATCACTAGACATTGAAATTAAACTTTACAAAATTCTCAAAGTATTTACAATATATCACTAGAGGACATTGGCATTTACATATCCTATTTCTCATTACCATTCTCAGCACTTAGCTAGTAATTGCTCTTGGAAGTTAGGAAATACTGTAACAACCAAAGTTCTCGAGTTTCACTCAACTCTTCATCGACGTAAAATGTCTTGAGAAAACCTAAAAAATAATGAAATTTCAACTAATTTAGTTAGTAAGAATTAAGTAGAACCATAATGCATAATATAAACACATGCACCAACAAATTCTATGCAAGAGATCGAGTATAAATTTTGACAGAGTTATGTTTGTAAATAAGACCATTTCCAAATTTTTAATATGTCTAGGTACCTATTTACAAACACCAATAATGATAACATTGACATACAAGAAACATACCACATAGTGCAAGGGCCAAAATACTATCTAATATTCTTATCATGTTTCAAATTGGAAGTTATCACATTTTCAATTCTATATGATCATTCTCCATCTGAATTAATTCAAGTGGGAAAGTTTAGCAAACATACCTTAGCAATATCTTGACTACTATGATGTGTAGTAACTATTTCAAAGATAAATCGTTTGTTAACCTATTTTCAAAATTAACTAATAGTCAAATACACATCAAAAACCAATAAACAATGCATAGTCCAAAATGGATAAACATAGACCAACAAACACCAAGGAAAAAGTTAGCACATGCCACTATGACTTCATGCATAATTAAAGTTGATTACCACGTGCCACTATGGCTTCATGCATAAATGTTATGAAGTTGATTACCACATGCCACTATGACTTCATGCATAATTGACTTAATTACTTGAATGTTGAATCTTGCTTTGGCACTAGTTTCTAGAAATATTACCCAAGTTTCACGAGCCTTGCTATCTCCTTCCTCAATAGAGTCTTGCCTGTTCAATATCCAAATATACAAACATAAACACTTAGATATGATTGGATAACTACAATCTAATAAACACACTATTAAAGTAAAAGTTAGTAGAACATATAAAATGGATGAAAACAAAAAATGAGTATAATTTAGGAAAACGAAGGAATTTAGTTTATTTATGATATTTATTTAGCTTGAGTTTTCTCTTTTGAGATGATCTGCATGTTCATATTCATGTAACTACTGAAATTTGTGAGTAATACATGTTATTGAAACTAAGGTTTTAAAGACCAATTTTATTAAAATTTATATTGTAATAGTCTCTAGTACAATTCTTCTTTCTTATATTTAGATATCCTTAATTATCGTATTCCTCAGTTTCTTCAATTTCTCCCCAATTAAGTTTGATATGATTTCTATGTATTCAATTTTTATAGTACTCCATAGTACAATTTCGATTGCTTATTCTTCTTCTTCTTCTTCTTTCATTATAAAGGCTTGTGCCATCTTTCTTGCCATATCATAGCATTTTTCTTGCGATATCATAACATCTTTATTCTTTCATGATTGCCATCTTTCTTGTGATATCATGGCATTTGTTCCATCTTTCATGATAAAGGCTTTTATGATTTTGTTTCAGTATGTGCAGTTTTGGATGAGCCATAGTAATATGCTTTTTGCCTAATGTATATCAATGTCCAATTGTTTGGCTCCAACTATGATTGACTTTAACCTTCTGGACTGGATGAATCTTATACTTCTTCTATCATTTTACATCAGTAATAACCAATTTTTGTGCTGAAAATCTTATGCTCCGTATTTAGCATAAGCTACTAATTAATCAAAATGCCATGTTTATAGGGTGCTTCTAGTGACACTTTGGTTAGATATGGTGGCATCTCATACAGATGTATTGGTTTATGGTTGTGGTTGTACTTTTATTAGTTTTGTTGTATATGGTTGTGGTGGTAACTCAAAGGGTTGTGTGCTACTTTAATTGGTTGTGGTGGTCCGTACTTGGGAGGTGCAAATATTAGTAACTTTCTAGGATAAATCTATCTCCATTTTTTCCTTCTCCCTCTCATTTTGTTAAGATATTTTAAAGAAATCATATACTTTTGTGTTTAATAGAATGCACACTTTCCTTTGGACTTGTATATTTACATAGGGAAGAGAATCTATTCAAATTCTAAATCTTGTGTTCTTTGGAGCTGCTCAATGATAAATGTGGCTCAATGATAAATGTTCAAAGGGTTCCGAAAGGGTTCAGACACTAAAATATGAAATAGGCAAGACAAAAGTTATGTTCAAATTAAAGAAGTATGTACAGTTCATTTGACTACTGAATATCAAATATACAACATTTAGATAAACTCAAGGTATTTTGTGGAACTTTGAAGCCTTCAAATTACCTTGTAAACTTAAATCATTCATACATTAGAAAAAACAATTTGAAATTGTATAAACCAAAATACAAGAATAAAACAAATATCATACAGTTTCTTTCTATTTCCTATTTTTGTTCTGTTTTGGTTTTTTTTTTCTGTTTCATAAATGAGAGGATGTGTTCTGACTACGAAGGGTTGTGTCACGCAACTCCTAGCCTCTGCAAGCCTACAAGTTTATGATCTAAAACTAAAAATTTGCTAACGATGGAGAATCTAATCGATCATCCCTTTTGGATAACTTTCTACACTAAACACTACATCTGTCACAAAGTCAGCAGAGGACAAGGAGTTATATGATCATATGATAACCAAATTAAGATGGGTTTATATCTGTCACAAAGTCAGTAGAGAATAAGAACATAGTTCCTATACTTCCATCTATGGTTGGTTAACACAATTGTGTACAAATGTAGTTTGTCTTTAACTGGTATTGGAGCCTTTCTACAGTCATTGTGAGAGTAAGATTTCTTCAGAAAAAAGTATACAATAAGTCTAAACACGATACAAATATTTTTTTATTTTTTTTGACATCAAACACAATACAAATTTTAATTTTAGAAAAAGATGGCAAGTCTTTTCATAGGTTTGAGATGGTAAGTGTAATGGCTTTGATGCCTCTTCAAGTCGATGTTGTTTATGGGTTTTTTTTTTTGCCCCTAGGAGTTGTTATTAATGTAGTTATTTTTGTCTAAGTAATTGATTTTCTTAATGCAAGTTTGGATGATGTTAAAAAAATATATATAGTATATCACCCGTTTTATGATAATAATGAAACTCTAGATGACAGTTCAAAATATCCCATTGTGTAATGTGTACATGTCTCACCTAGATGACTTGGTATTGCATATTTTAAACATTAGAATGGGGTAGCTGACTTTAAATGGTGTCTGGCGATGGTACATTTTTAATGAAAGAATGCTAAAAAAATATGTTTTCAGAATAATCCATAAATATTATGAGATTTCGAACAACCGTGAAATTATAGCTGAACAAATATCCAGCTTCAGAATGCAATATATATGG
The DNA here is from genome assembly GCA_026401315.1 of Dysphania ambrosioides. Classification (NCBI taxonomy): domain Eukaryota; kingdom Viridiplantae; phylum Streptophyta; class Magnoliopsida; order Caryophyllales; family Amaranthaceae; genus Dysphania; species Dysphania ambrosioides. The sequence goes on along the minus strand of CM048660.1, from coordinate 5,128,935 downwards.
ACTAAAATACTAGTTCACAACGGTGCACATCCCATAGAATCTAATAGGAACTAAGAAATGATCAACCGTGAATCATATAAATTCAAAATTCTATTATGGCCACTTATTTTGGCATGTAAAATTGCAATGTACGAGAACCAATTAATTCTTCATAGATTTCGGGTGCATTTCGAGGTTTCGGTAAATTCGGAGAGGCATATCTCTTAGCACAGTAGTCCGAACGGTATAATTTTTTTTTGAAACCCCCTATTTTTGAAGGTACTATACAACCATGTTACCCCTTAGTGGCCTCGATGGCGTCTTATTTGAGATATTGAAAAAAATAATCTTTGATAAGTCATAAAATTGGGTACGGGACTCGGAATGGGGAGCATAATATGTCTAAATTGTGTATTTTTTTTGAGGTCTACGCACTGCTAATTTTCGAAGGGGGGTTTATCCACTTATTTTCTCCAAAAAAGCCTCTAACACCATATAATTAATGAAATTTGATTTTTAAGGGTTAATTCCTTCATGAATACAACATATAGCATGTAAATCTTATATAATGAAACATACTGGGGTTTAGAAACAACTTGGGATGTGAATGAATAATTTAGTAATCAATAAAATTCATCAAGAATATTAAAATGGATTCGGAAGCCTGACATATATTCTCTAATATCTCCTTTTAGCGACACCGTACCTATCAATAATTTCCTATCCGAAACTCACTACTCCAACAAGCACCATCAATATTTTATCTGCTTACTCTTCAAAGGTAATATATATTCCTACTTTTCTCATCACCTCATGTAATAAAAAAAAGGCCTTCATTATTTATACTAGCTACTACCAATTGTATTTCTACCAAAATTGATCACTCATCAGTTATGTGATATTCTTATTCTACTCTCCCTTATCAAATATCCAAGTCAATTAGTAGAAGTAAATGAACTATGTATTGGTCATATTATATACTAGAAACATCAACCAAAGTATGTTAGAATGTATAGATTGGATGACATATCGCATCCCATGATGGAGGATGAGTTAACAACACTACAATAGATGTATTATATTATCGTGATTTGCTTTTCTGGTGAAAATTATTAACACCCTTAACGTTTATTTTCTATTGTTTAGGACCTTAAAAAAACTCATACAAGCTCTACGTATATATTAGGAATAACGTGCGTGAAGATTTCTTGTGTCACACTCCGCAATTATTATGATGTTTACACCAAAAATATAAAATCTTGAGTCATGACTCTTGAAAATATTTACAGTACTAAACAAGTTATTAGGGTTAGTGGAATACCAACAATTCATGCCTTTTCATTCAATAACACCAGCAATGCTTGTAAAATTACAGATTTATAAATGCAAATGAATGTATTAGGGTTCGTGGCTTAGGGTTCATGGAACACACCAATAATACTTGCAAAATTCCAGATTTTCAATTCATACAAATTTAGGTTGAATTCAAAGCATGCATACCTAATTTCAATACTGCTGTTGCGAATGAATATGGGTGAATGAATTGTTGCTGCGAATGAATATGGGTGAATTACAAATTGCTACTGCAAACTGAATTGCTATGTGAATTTTCCTCAATTGCGAATGGGAATTCCCCTCAATTGCTGCTGCGAATCATTCAACCTTTTGAATTCGCAACAAGTTGCCTTCCTTAATAGCTATGCAAATTTATGCGAATTAAATGAATTGCGAATGGGAATTGCTAATGTATGCTAATGGGATTTGTTAAGTGTTGAAGGGAATTAGGTTGAAGGGAATTGTGGTTGTGTTGTGTGTATTCAAAGGATTTATTATGGGAGAAGCGTTGAGGGGATGATACTGTGTTTTTTGCATGGGTTTGTTGTATGGTCATGTGATAGAGTGCTTCGGTTCTTGCTTGAACCGAACCATTAGGCACATAAGAGAATAGGTTGTTTTCTTAAACCGAAGCATTTCTTCTAATCCTCTAATGACTTCTACCATTGCTTCTTTGTCTACCCAAACCGAAGCAATAATAGTGAAGCAAATAAAGTTACTATAGAAGGAAGGTGTACTTGAATTAATGTTCTGGTTCCATACCCCCATGTGAAGGAGAGAGGCACTCGCCTTGAGTGGAGGGTATTTTAGATCCTTTACCTACTAAAGTAGATCTTGATAGACCTAGGAGGAATATGATTAAGGATTCTTCTGAGAATCCCAAGAAGCCTAGTGTTTTGTTAAGAACTGGTATGAAGATGACATGTAGCATTTTTACAACAAAGGGTTGTAACAAGAGAAGTCATGGATAATAATGTTGTGAGAGAGCCAGTTACTAAGAGATTAAGAGAGAGGCATAGAAAAGGTTTTATCTAGGAGTTGACACAACATATCAACAGAAACATACTCAACCAATGATTGTAACACCATCAGTGCCACAATAAGTTGCGCATCACTCCACAACAGCGCTGAAGACTCCACCTTGATATAAGTACTAGCTTGTTTTATTTTAAGTGATTAAAGTCATATGTTTGTGTGTATATGTACAAATGCATAATGCTATATAATGTTACATGATATTATGTACATTGTTATTGCTACTGTTGTGTATTGGTATGTGTTGCTATTTTTCAGGTACCATATCCACATGACCGAGTAAATGAATGAAGTGTAGACTGAAATTCAAATGAAGAGCTTGGTTACTATTTTCGTGGAATAAGTCTCGATTGAAGTCTTCCTTGTTTCGTGATATTGGTTAAGCAAGTGATAAGGATGACAATTGAGAAATTGAAGTTATTCAAATTCAAATCAAGTCAAGTGATTCAAATGTCAAGACTAAGTCCGTTCAACAAAGTCCCGTATATTCGTGGAGTAAGTTATGCAAAGTCTGAAAAATATTTCAAAGGCTCAACGTCCCTTGAAGCAACTTTCATAACTGCCCGAGAAATATGGAATCAGCTTTGAAGAAGTTAGTCAAGTGAAGCTCCAATTCAAGAGCAACGGTCACCTTGATCTATCCGTTGCAATTGGTGCTTTAAATAAGAAAGTATGCTGAAGCATTAAAGATATGCAAGCCCTCCAACGTGATACAACATTCAAGCTACAACAAACTTAAACACATTTTCTCTCTAGCGCTATATACTTCATTGTAATTTAGATTGAGAGAAAATATTATCAAGTATATCTTGTGAGTGACAAAGAAATATCAAAAGAGAGATATACCTTGAGTAAAATTCTATAATACTCAAAGGTTCAGAAAAAGAAAGGAGATTTTTATTTCTAGGAATTGAGATGCTAGAGTGTAGCTAGGGAAAACTACGGTATAGAAGATTTGGTGATAATTTTCAAAGGTGGCTTTAGGTCTCTAAAGGAGGAAATAAAGATCGTTAAATCCTACGGGTAGGAAACCCTAGGCGGAGACGTAGGCACATTGCCGAACTTTGTAACAAACAATTGTCCCCTTTACTTTTGCATTTACATATTGTTTTGCTGTACTTAATTCATACATCTCGTAATAGCCTATTTAAGTCAAAAGCCTGAAACATACTTCAAAGCCCTTGAAACCTGTTATATCATATTTCCGCATCTTAAAACCCGTTTCAAAGCTTTGAAAGCCTAAATTCAAAAAGCGACCATACTCTATTCACCCCTCCCCCCCCCCCCCCCCCCTAGAGTATATTGATCCTAACTATCTCCTATTGATTCTTCAAGAGCAACTAACCAAGCTTAGTAGAGGTGGGAGGATGAATCACGATGGAAAGGGAGCTAGAGGTAAGGGACATATTTCAGCGGAAAGAAAGAGGAAAAGAACATCTTCTAGTGTTATTGTTACAGGAACTGAAAGTGGACCTAGTGCCACCAAGGGGAGAGGGAGAGGGAAAGCTATGGCTAAAACTAAGACATGATACTCCACTATACATGCATTTATACTTGCATATATATAGGGTCTTCATTAGCAGGTACCGGATTTTGAGTACTCGAATTTCAGGTACCCAAAAATCCGGATACCCGCTATGACGGGTAACGTAGTTCAAAATGCGGCCTATGACCCAATTCGGGAAATTTGGATACTCAGTATTCGGGTACCCGATTTTCCAGAGTCTGGTCATGGGTACCTGGATGTTAAAGCTGGTCAGCAGGTCAATATTAAAGAAAATCAATACATATGCCAAATATTTTTACTGTTAGAGATAACATTTATACATATGCCAAGTAAGGAATATGCTGACTTTTATTGCAGATGCTTCTTACGTATTGTCAATATTTGCTACTCCCTCTGTCCCTTAAAGATTTTCCATTTAACTTTTCGTGGTCTCCAAGACATGACTTTAAACCTTTTTATCTCAAAATCCGTAAGGCAAAAAATTATAAAAACTTGATATTCTAAAAATTTACATTGAGATGCATCCAACAAGATCCCACTTGAATATATTATTTCTTAAAACATGATGAAAATTTATGGTCAAAATTTTTTAACTTTGACTCTATAAATAGAAATGGAGCAATCTTTGGGGGACGGAGGGAGTATCACCTTACTTGGGCTCATATGTTGCTTGGCGCCAAAGACTAGCTTGGATTATGGAAAAATGTCAGAGACGATTATATGCATTTGAAGAGAATGGGATATGATAATTCGCAGAATGTAATGTTAAAGGATGTTGCTGCAACTGTTCCCATGCATTCCTTCATCACTTACGTCAAATCGTCAATCCCATGCATCCCATTATTACTTCTCATGCATTCCTTCATTACTCCAAGCTAACTCAACCAAACAACTTTATTTATTTATCTATTCCACTACATTACTTAAACTAGCTTATTTATCACTACTAGTTTATTTACTACATTAGAACATTTAAATAAAACACATGCTTAAGTAAAGTAAAATTCATCAAATAAACTCTACTTAATTTAGGCAGAAATACTAGAATCACCTTAGGCCAAATTAAGTGGTCCATGCACACTTACATGGTCAATCACATCATTTTCATGGAACTTAACAAGTAGAAATTTCTTTCTAAGTCCACGAGTCTGAATTGATCATTTAGACCTAATAATCAACCGAGATGAAAATAGGGGTTTTGTAATTTACATCATTGAAAATGATATCCTACCAAGCATTCCAACCAATCTTCTTCTAATTTAAGTGATCCTTTGGCTCGGCCCATTTTGTATCTTCTTTGGTCCGGCGTGACTCGGTCCGTTTTGCATCTTATTTGGCCTGACCGGCCCGACTTGTTTTGTATCTTATTTGGCTCGGCCCATTTTGTATGTGTCCCGTCTCGACTTTGACTCGACCCAATATAGAGGTAGTCAGTGGGCCAGCTGAACCGGCCAAGCCCCAACCCTGACCCTATTCGCACTAGTGGAAAAAAACATCATATGCTGCGGTTTTTTAAGGCTTTATGCTCCGGTTTTGACCCGGAGTAAATTTAATAGGAGCATATTGCAAAACTTTTATGCTACGATTCAAACCGAAGCATATTGTGGACTTTATGCTGTGGGCTTTGAGAAAACCGGAGCATAAAACCTTATTTTAAAAAAAAAAAAAATAAGGCTTTATACTCAATATTGCACCACATGAATATTGCAAGAGTCTCTGCGGAATTTGAATGATGGGAACTACGCTATATAATCAAACCTCCCCTATTGCACCACATGAATAACTATTACTCCAAAAGAAGCACACGAATCAAATGTGAAATTTCTACTCAAATCACATCATCCTCTATTCACCAAAAGAGCAACGATTATCATGCAGATGGATTGCTATAGATATATATAACCTTTGCAACAATTCCAAAAACTTAAAATCTAAAGAGTAACTTTTCAATTTGATTCCAATTAACTATATGCATTAGTTGACCTCACCCCACCCTATCACAGACACTGAATAAAAAATAAAATTTCCTTTGTGAACTTGTGCAACATCCTTCATAATTATATAATACATAAAGGAGCTTATCAAGATATCAACCGGAGAAAAAAGTAGGAATACATAATCATGACTAAGGATTAAATGCACTTTATTTACCTTAAGTCACTCAATTCTGCGGTAAGCTAAGGTCACTGATTTCCCTGCCTGAAAGTCTAATAGCTGCCATTGTACTAGGGAGCTCCTCCCTAGCAGTATCAGCTAGCTTTACAAAAGAATTAGCAGCTCTTCCCATAGCCTATAATATGAAAAGAAAAATACATGAAGTTGGCATGCATGTGGTTCATCAGATAACAGGCAATTCAAAATTCACTAATTTAGACATATTCATGAAGCTAAGCATATATTTTTAGGGTCTTCAAAGAAAACACATTTCTTAAAATAATCCAAAACTATAGTGGGTTTAGGATGTGTATTGACTTGATTGAAATAATGTTGCTCATGCCTATTCACATATTTGGTGAATTAAGTCTGTAAGTACTTGTAAAACTGGAAGAACCTGGTATATTATCCAGTTTTAGTACTCTTAGATACTCTACATGTCCCTTTTAACATGTAACGAAGCTGCAGAAGTTTGCATTTATCATGTAATCATTACAAGTAAAGTGATATTATAACAGAAATTCAATATTTTTCCCATTGAGGAATATGAAGGAAAAAAACAAACAATAAAAGGCTATTCCATGTCTTCATTCAATATTTCAACATAGCTTATCTCTCTTTCTATGTCTATTTTTTTCTCATGTATAAAATTGGATCCCCTCTGCTAATTAATGTCATGGAGGAACAAAGAGGGTTATGTAGTCTTGATACATAGAGGTTTATCTCATGAAAAAAGGTAAGAAACTATAATTGATAATTTGGTTGAGTGGGAAAATGCATATATTTTAGCCTTTTGCTTTGCTCTCCAATAGACCAAAAACAAGAAACTTCAGGAATTGCTTTACTCTCCATGGCATATGACCTAAGAAGCTAAGCTTGTTGAACAGTAATACAACATTATACAGAATAGAACAACAAGAGCTTAGACCCTTCATAATTCTTATCAACAACCATCTTGAAATAGCCAAATCATATCATTTCAACTAACCTTAACTTCCCATTAAAAATTACCACTTAAACCCTACATAATTCTTATCATACCACCATCCTAAAATAGCCAAATCATTCAAAAATCAAAAATTTACCACAATTGAAGAATAACATCACGCAAGTAATAATCAAATTAAATCAAAACTCGTAACACCTAGAATTCACATTGAACAGATCTAATAATCCAACATTTGCAACCAACAAAATAAGACAAACAAAATAAACCCACACTAACTGTTCAACAAAATACCTTATAGAAGGAAAAATAATTCCAAAAACTCACTAGCCTTAACAGAAGCATTAGCCTAAGCATTGTTCCTGGACATAGCAGTCAAGATAGCAATCCCATGCTCCGCCGCGGCCACAATGTTAGCCGTTGGAGGATTGACAACCAAACACCCATGCTCTGTCGTGGCACCCAAATCTACATTATCAATCGCAACACGCGCTCTTCCAAACATCTTCAATCTCCCACATGACGACTCAAACACCTCACACATAACCTTTTCCCACTCCAAACAATTAAAGCGTTGCAAAGCAAGATCTTAATACGAGTAGTCAACGTCGATGAATGATTTTAGGAGGTCTAACCTTGTGCCACCGAGCTTTTCAGCAACCAAAAACTTGAGAGTACTACATTATGAGAGCAGGGCCTTATTTTTGATAGTTGGGTTTTATGCTCCAGTTCACAAAAGCCCGAAGTATATTGAACTTATATGCTCCGGTTCATAAAAGCCCGGAGTATATTGTATTTATATGCTTTGGTTCACAGAAGCCCGAAGCATATTAGTCTCTTGAATGTAATTCCAAAAACTTTATGCTTTGTTACTTAGAGTAGCCGGAGCATGTGATATGTAGTAGATGTCATTTTTTCCATCGATTCGGTTCAAGAAAATGTTTAGTTCGGCCCATGATTCGGCCTAGACCGACCCATTAGCCCAGCCCGACCTTGCTTGAACAGGCTAAAACTAGTCGTTGCTTTCCCTCTATATAAACCCTTCAATCGTCACAATACTCACTCTCAATCTCTCATTCTCTCAATTACTATCAAATACAATTAGGTTACTTATTAATACTAATATTCTTCTTAATTACTCTTTTAATCTTAATTAGTTATCTTAATTAGTTGGCTTATTATTCTTAATTTAATTGTTCACTACTACAAAGTATAAAACAAATGGCTTCAAGAGAAAGATTCAGTGTTAGTAGCTCGTACGAAGATACTAAAAATTTTACTCAAGAGTTGGAGCAACAAATTTTCGAAACTCCTAGTGCTCGGTTCCTTAAACTCCAACTTCGAAGATGCGCCCGCCTCCTACTACTAGCCAAGGTAATTCCTAAACTTTTAATTAATTGATGTTAACATGATAACTAGTTAGTTTAATTAGATAGCTTAGTTAAGTTTGTGATGTTAATTAGTTGATTATGTTAAATTAAGTTAGATTAGTTTAAATTAGTTTAATTAAATTGATTATGTTAAATAGTTGAATTAGTTCATTATGATAATTAAGTAGATTATGTTGATAATATTTAATTAGTTGATGATGTTAGATTAAGTAGATGCTATTTAATTAGTTGATGATAATTTAATTTATAAATTATGATAATATGTTGATAATGTTTAATTAAGCAGATTATGTTGATGATGATAATTAAGTAGATAAAGTAAATTAGTTTAAATTATTTTTATTTAATTGATTATCTTAAATAGTTCAATTAGTTGATTATGATAATTAAGTAGATTATGTTGATAATACTTAATTAGTTGATGATGTTAGATTAAGTTGATAATGTTTAATTAGTTGATGATAATATGTAGATTATGATAATATGTTGATGATATGTTATTAAGTAGATTATGTTGAAGATGATAATTAACTAGATTAAGTTAGATTAGTTTACTTATTTTAGTTAAATTGATTATGTTTAAGTAAATAATTAAGTTGATGATGTTAAATTAAGTATATTAAATTGATAAAATTGATATTTAATTAGTTTATGATGTTTAATTAAGTATATTACGTTGATGATGATAATTAAGTAGATTAAGTTAGATTAGTTTAATTAATTATTTTAATTAAATTGATTAGTAGAAGATTAGTAGATAATGTTTAATTAGTAGATGATCAGTAGAGGTTTATTTAGTAGGTGATTAGTAGATGATTAATTAAATTAAAGTAATTAAATTGATTAGTAGATGTTTTTAATTAAATTGATTAGTTGATGATTAAATTGATTAGTAGATTAAGTTTAATTAAGTAAATGTTACTTAGTGATGTTTAACTTGATAATTAGTGTTAATAAGTTTGATAAATTAAGTAGATTATGTTAAATTAAATAGATTATGATAATTAAATTGATGATGTAAATTAGTTAGGTTTAACTTGGTAATTAGTTTTGATAAATTTGTTAAATTAAGTTGATTATGTTAAATTAAGTTTATTAGTTTAATTAAATTGATCATGTTAATTAGTTATGTTTAACTTGATAACTAGTTTTGATAAGTTTGTTCAATTAAGTAGATTATGTTCAATTAAGTTATATTATGTTAATTAAAGTTATGATGTTAATTAGTCATGTTTAACTTGATAATTAGTTTTGATTATTTTTTATTTAGTTAATTATGTTATATTAAGTTGATTAGGTTAATTAGATTGATGATGTTAATTAGTTAGTTAATTTAGTTAATGCAGTAATAGTTAATGAAGTAATGCTAGTTACTGAAGTTATTAGTTAGTTAAGTTAGCTAATGAACTAATAATGTTAGTTAATGACTTAATGTTTATAACTTGATATGAAATGAAGGTGAAGGTAATGGTGGATTACCTGATCACACTCACTATTAAAAGAAATATTCACCGGTGTGGCCGTATTTCGAGAAGGTTCCAATGACTAACTCTTCTTCCAAAGGGAAGAAGTTCATGTTTTATTGCCTGATATGCAAGCAACAAGGAAAGAAGCCGATCACGGCGTATGCATTGAAGATCGGGTATGGGACGGGGACATTATCTTATCATTTGACCGAAATACACGAAATTGATCTGGAAGCAACAAAATCAACTAGCGCAGCAGAATCATCAAATTAAATGCAACTACATGGGTATATGGGTAACATGTCCGAAGGAGGTATGCATTTTATGTATAATAGAGATAAAATGATAGATGAATTAATAAACTTTATGATTGCTTACGAATTACCTTTTAACCATGGTGAGAGCCCTAACTTCGAGCATTTTGCAAGAACCTCCTTACAACCTGCATTTAGATGTGTCCATAGGAACATACTTAAGCGCCATACCCAAACTGCCTTTTATAAATATAGAAGTAGCTTAATAGAAATGTTTCGTACATTCAACAGTTGTATTAGCCTTACTAGTGATACTTGGAACTATATATTCGGTGAGCCTTTTCTATGTATTACCCCCACTGGATTGATGATGAGTGGTATATTAAAAAATGTATCATTTGCTTTGAAGCTATGGAGGAGAGAAATACCAGTTACAACCTTAAAGTAAGGATAATAGAAGCCTTAAGACCTTTCACTTACTCAATAAAGTGTTTTTCCTTTTCTTAGATAATGCTTCAGCAAGCACCAAATGTATAGATTATTTAAAATCCGAACCTAGGTTGAAATTGTTGACCAGTGGAGAACTTTTACTTGTACGTTGTTGTGCTCATATTATGAACCTGTCTGTTCAAGAAAGTTTAGCTGAGTTAAATGATTTTCTTAACCCCATTAGGAGTGTTGTTAAATGGATTAGGATTACGGCCTCAGTTAAAAGGAAGTATATGACCTTGTGTAAGGAGAGAGACCTTAAGAGGAGGCAATGGTGTCTCAATACAATGACCCGTTGAAACTCCACATATAGGTTGTTAAATGACGCCATTAAATACCGTAAGGTTTTGACCATTCTCTATAACGAAACTCAAGCGACTCTTGATGAACTTATTTCTGATTTCCAGTGGACTACCACTATTTTGATTCGGTATATTTTAGCAGCATTTGACCATGCAACCAAGATTTTCTCATACATTTACAACCCTAACATTCATTTAGTTATATTATAGTGTGTTAGCGTTGTTAACACTATTAGCAAGCATTTTAAAGTCCCACAAATTAGTGAGCTTTTTACTATTATGCTAAGTAAGTGGTACACTTACTTTAGGGAATTCCTCGTCATATAAGGTATAACGGCTATTCTCAATCTAGGGGTTAAGGCTTCGGGTTTAAACAAGGTATTAGAATTTTACTACAACATTCTAGGTCTAACCTACGACGTCAATGCGTACATAGAGAAATGTAAAAAGGTTTTATCTAGTTTGTATGATTATTATGCTTCTATTTATGCCCCTTCACAACATATACAATCTTCTGACGAGAGTTCTGGTATGTGATTTGTGCCAGCACTTAGCAGAATTTTTAAAAAATCAAAAACATTGGTTTCTTCTTCTTCTTCTTCTTCTTCTTCTTCTTCTTCTTCTTCTTCTTCTTCTTCTTCTTCTTCATCATCATCTTCTTAAATTTATGTTATTTAAAAGTATCTTTCCTATGAACATGAAATCGATGAGAATTTCTCAATTATTAAGCGGTGGCGTGATCACAAATATTAATTTCCCGTTTGGCAAGAATTGCAAAGGATATCCTTGCAATTCCCGCATCCTCTATTGCTTTTGAGTATGCTTTTAATGCAAATAGAAGAATTCTCGACTAGAAGAGATCTTGCTTATCCCTCGAGAGCATTGAAATATGTTCCTGCAAAAAATATTGGGATCAAGCGGAGCGTAGGACCCAAGGATTGAGGTAGGACAACAACGACGAAGACGATCCTTAGATTATGATGGACACAAGTGAAGGAAGCGATGACGTAGGTGAAGGAGGTTCAGGGACCGCTGCTAGTTAGTCACCTATCGAGGTACATAACAGAACTACGTGGGCATTTCTTCGGGATACGTAGGCAACTTAAATTTGAAAATTAATATTTAATTATGTAATTAAATTTTGGTTTCAAAAATTAAGTGCAAGCCCTTTCTTTTCTCCCCTACCCCCAAAACTTGTTCAATTAAAATAAATTAATATGATAATGGATTATAAGTAAATATGTAATTAGCTAATTACGTTAATTAGTTTAATAATATGTAATTAGTTTAATATTATGTTAATTAGTTTAATATTACGTAAATATGAAATTGGGTGAATATATAATCTTAATTAGTTTAATAATATATAATTATCAACGAAATAAATGAAATTGAATGTGAATAGGTGAATATAAAGTTTACAATTAATATCATTATGAGATTCGTGAATATAAATGTTCAATTACGTTCGAAACAATTTAATTATTCTAATTTCTAAATGTCTTTGTATAAAATTCGTTTCAAATTGATTTGTGAATTCATTTCGATTCGGTTTGTGATTCAGTTCGTGATTCGGTTTGATTCGATACGAATCTAATTCCTCGACCCCAACCCCAACCTGAATCAGTCCGCCCCCTTGACCGGTTCGATCCCGGTCCTTGATTTCCTAGACCGGCCAGGTGGCTGGTCTGACCCAGCCTGTCCGGACCGACCCCTTGGCCACCTCTAACCTAATGCATAGGGTTAACTAGAATTACATAGGTTACGTGTTAGCCTACGTTGTCTTTAATTTATTTTTACTGAATTAAATTATATTTAATGATTAAAATAGGTTTTTGGTGATTTACTATTATTTATATGAGTTTGACTAATTTTTATTAATTGTAACTATTTTTCACTAATAAAATTGATTTTTTCTGAATTTTTTTTAATATGGTCTTAGTTGTTGTTAGAGGATGATGTCATGGGTGTAGCAAACTTTCTTGGATATCTTCCAATGTTGAAAAGTTTTTCTTTCTTTTTTACTATTATTTTGTTTATGGAATAGTCATGTTTGAAGACATGATTCACGAGCTGCACTTTAAAAACCTAGTGGTTTTTTTAAAAAAATAAAAATAAAATTGGCTTCTCTTCATAGACTTTTGATATATATGGCACTTCCTTATAGGGGGGTCAATAAAATAAGATCCGGATCAATTTTCAGAAATATGACAACAGAAAACAAATCTATTGATTGAAAATTCTATGTAGCTGCCTGTCTAAAAGAACGTATGTTCAAGGTTCAATGCACCGAGTGATTCAAAGTATTACCACTGAGTTAGGATATGAATATGAAGTCAATACTCTGAGTAAGATGAAGGTGACTTATAATACCTGTTCTGTAAATAATTGAAAGAACTTATTATACTTGTTACGTTAAGTACGAGACTATTTAAGGGGTCTTAATTATTCAAAACTTCGAGCTTATTTAATTTACCATACTTTAAAACTGAAAAAGGTAGAAGGTTTCACTATGAATATTTATTAAGGAGCTAATTCCCCAAAATGAAGCTTATTTTCAAGTTGATGTGGTTATTTTTGTTTGCCAATTTATTTCTTACATAACTTGTATACTTGAATATGAAAAAGACATAAATATTTTCTATAACCTAAGTTTATATTAGAAATTTGAGCATTAATAGTCTTCCTAGTTGGATATTAACCTCATTTTCTTATGTGAGGCATTTTACAAAAGAGCTTTGATCTTAACTGTTCCTTTAGAAGAAATTCCTGAGTAGCTGAGTAGCTAGTAGTTGCAATTTTCAGTGCAAAATGCTGCTCAAGTTCATGCATCTTTATTCTATAATGACTTTTCCCTGTCTCAGAGGTGACATTTTGAAGATTCAAAGTGTTCTTGTCTTTCTCTAGTTACTGTACTTCTAGATGACTAGATAAGATAGCCTTTGAGTGGCCAGAGTTCTCGTTATCTTTTCATTCCATACCTAATTACACGTTTTATCTTTAAATTCATAAGATAAAAAATTAAAAAAAATTAAAAATTTAAAAATTTAAATGTATCTAATAAGATCCCACTTAAAATATTATTTTTTAAAATATAGTGAAAATTTATAGTCAAACTTTTTAAAATTTGACTTTATAAATAAAAACAGAATAGTCTTTAAAGGTTGAGTATATTTCCCATCACTTGCCCTATTAAATTTGTAATCCCTAGCTGCGAGAAGTTATTTCCTATATATACACATGTATGTATGACGAACAATTTTCTAAGTACTAAGCTACCTCCCTTTCTTCAAAGAGAAAATGGAGTCTGCAAGCGAGAAGAGTGACAAGTATCGTTCTTTCTTGTACGGAGAGGGTGAGAAGAATACTAAATGGTTATCAGGAGCACCTCCTAACTACGATGCCGCTAACAAATTCTTTGAAGAAGGCCGGACTAAGGTTCTCTTCTTAGTCACTTCCTCCTACCTCTAGGCTCTAGCTCACTGTTTTGTTGTATACTTTCACTTGGAAGTTTAATTTCACGTTGTATTCCGTATATGTTACTTCGTACGACACTTGTAAATAACTTATGTAACGATATGCCTAACAAGATTGTCATATACTCATAGAAGAGTTATGGTAACGTCTATGCCTTATAAGTCACATACAACTAATCGATCCAAGTATAATTCTTTGGAGTACTTTGCTTAGTTATGGTAACGTCTATGCCTTATCCTTTATGCATGTACGTGTTGATATGTGACTTATGGTTTGATCCCTCTGTGATTGCAAGGTATGGCCTGCAGATTCACTAGAAGAGAAAGTTCAAAATCTTGTGAAGACAATGGAAATGGAACTCTTTAACAAGGCCAATCCTGAGGACTATAAAGCTATTGATGCTACCAAGTATACCTCTAGCGTCAATGGTATTTTCTACTCATGTCTTTCTTCCTTTTTCTCGTCTACCGCCATTTTTCCAAATATGTTTTTACTTAGAATTTGCACTCACATTTAGTAAAATCTTGGCATATATTTCCTCCTTTTCCTCAAAAGTGTAACAGTTTGATTGACACATTTGCCAAAATAGGATCTCGATTCTATGACAATTTGGCTGACTTGTGGTTATGTGTTTTCATATCCATGAAGATCACTGAATACTTTGTTTCTGTGGCTATCTAATGCAATGCAAGGGAGAAAGCCATTAGCACTGGCGGAAATACGCCAGATGGGCGGTGGATATAATGCTTTTCTGCAAACTTCATTACCAGAGGGGATGCGCATGTATGATCCTGCAAGGGAGACTAAGGAATCATCCAACGTGCTCTTCAAAACAACATTCCCTCGAGGGTTCGCCCTCGAAGTTCTGCACGTCTACTCCGGTCCACCAGTTATCACATATAAATTCAGGCACTGGGCTTACATGGAAGGTCCTTTCCATGGCCACCCCCCTACAGGAGAACTAGTGGAGTTTTTTGGATTTGCTATTTTTGAGGTATAGTTTGAGTTTGTGTATGATTAGGACCAATCTAACTCATTATCGTTTCCTTCACTGAACTTGGAATGGGATTTCGTTGTGGTTGTGTTTAAACATAGGTGGATGAACAGATGAGGATCACCAAAGTTGAGTACTTTTTCGACCGTGGTGAGCTGCTTGCTCCTCTTATGAAGAATCCTAAATTGGAAAGTTCTTCTAGTGACATGAAGGTCGGTTGCCCGGTTTTAAGAAATAATGGATGAAAAAGATTCACCTATATGAGGCAACCATTAGATTACATTAAACTATCATTTAGCTATATATATATACAGCAAATTATTTCAATCTGTAATGTACTTTCAACTTTGAACTCGGTTTCACTTAACCGACATCTGATGTTTAAGCAGCTGCCTATAGGCTATAGCTAAATACTGTGATTACTTAAGTCTGAAACTCTGATAGAGTAAAAGACAGAGTTGGATGTTCATCCATGCTTATAATTTAACTGTGAAGTAAATTTATCTGATACAGTAGTGCTTAAGGAGCAGATCACCTCAGCAACATTCATTGACATTGGGGCATACAAGCAACCCATGGTAGAGCTATATATATATATGTATATGGTAAATAGTTAGCAGAATCAGAAAGGCAACTACTCAAGTACTAGTATAATGGTTAGGCGTATTGTCGAATAGTAGGTGACTGGAATCTCCGGTCATTCTCTCGTATATGGAAGGCATTGCAGGGGCTGGAAACGTTGATTTCTACCACCAAAAACAAAAAAAACAATTACAACATTTTGGAATAGGAGTACGATGATGTTCAAATGAAGTGTTTGCAGTTGGAGGTAACTAGGAAAACTTAATATAGATTTTAAGCAGTGAGACTAAAAGTAGACCAGTTTCGCTGCCACTTCAAATGAGACAGCAACAAATCAGCATAACAAGAAAGAAATACTAGTTGAACTGTTGAAGAACGTATGAACACACACCATATTATTGAGTCTCTCAAGTATCAGGAATATATCCTCATCTGATCAACTAACTTAGTTCATGTTCAATGAAGAAGGAAAATAAAAAAGATAGCATCTGCCAGTTAAATGATGCTGAATGTGTTCTCAGTTTATCCTAGCAGAGTAAAGCCTAGAAATTTCTGCATGAAGGTGGAAGTGAAAATCAGGGAGAAATCAGGAATATACCTGGTAGTTGGAATAGTCACCAAATACAAAATCAGCAGGGGTTTCAGATGAAAAATGATTGGTAACGTCATGGCACGGTAAGGTTGGCTGATAATTTCTACCAGCATCGTAAGCAAGAGTGCTTTGTCGTTGGTCCAAACCTAACATAGCCTGACGTTTACCATTAACACCTGGCATATTGAGGCCGAAGGGAAGATATGAATACATCCCACCAAATTGAAGCCCCTGAAATGCATCCTGTCCGATATTGTCTATCCCACTTAGTTGGCCAGGGCTATTTGCCTCTGACTTGCTACTTGTGCTTGGACAACCAAAATAGCTGCCAGAAGTAGAACCTGTGCAGCTCTCCATATCCCTGTGGATACAAATATAATGAACATAGATTATTGCCTAAATAAATAACCGGGCCTTACCGGTGATATCTGATATCAAGTCAATAGGGTTCAGAACTGACAGCAGATTTCGAAAAATTGACAACTCGGATACTTTAACTTGAATGAATTCTTACACGCAAAAAATCCTAGTTTCTTAGTGAAAACATATTAGACCATCACTGACCTTTGGGTATGTAACTTTGGCTCCTGAGTAATAGTCATATGCTGAAAATTATCATTTGGGGTCCAAAACAAGGGCTGAAGATGTTGTCCACCACTTACTTGGAAGGGTAGCTGCATGCTTTCTTTTAACTACACAACACAAGATAACAAGTAGAAGAGCTCAAAACACAAGATACTACTATAATCTTTCCATACATATGATGTGATTCTGAGGGAAGGGAAGCAGAAGGTAACTAAAGCTCCCACACAGTTTTCACGAAGGGGATGGAAAGGAATTACCTCATTTTCCAGGGACAACTGACGTCTCTTTTGAAAATTTTCCTGCAACATCACGGAAGGTAAACGCGTAAAACCCATCATATAAAGGTGATACCATCAGAATTTGTCTACTACAGGTTTGTAAATTCTGGAACAAAGAACAATAAAATCAGTGAAGAAAGATTACCTTCTCCCTTTGAATTTGGCCAAGTGACTTCTCAAGTGAATCTTCCATTTGCATAAGAAGTCCAAAATCACTTATATTATCAGTATTTGTCCAATACCTGAAGACAATTTCAATTTAAGAGTAGACTTTGAATACGATGATCAACAGAGGGAAGCAAAGTGTAATTTTACCAGAGTCTTTCATGGACCTCTGCAAGACTTGTTTGTATTTTAGCAGCCTGCTCAGTCACATCCTGCAGAGAAGAATATTCTGAAGAACTGACCCTAGTTCATAGTTAACTAATGAGCACTAGGGTTCCATGCATACCTTAATTGTTGGTGCACTGGTGAAGCAAAAAGGAATACACAATCAGGGGGATGAAAAGAAAGAAGTATGCAAGTATTACAATGACTGCGACATATTTACAAGGAAACTAGAAAATTCAGGTCATCAAATTGCATGAAACCATCATATACCTTGAATTGAGAAGTTCTTCAACATTTACATCATGTTCTGACTTCTTCCTGTATGCTTTCTTCAGTGCCTAGACTTTCAAAGAGTAAATACAAGTTCTTAACCAGGCAATGCCCATAACTGTGAATAAGTACTTGCAAAATCAACAATCTGAGCATCATGAATGACAGGCTTACTTCAAGACCTTCCAGCTTTCTGTTCCAGTTCAGAAGACAAGCAATGGGAGCCAGGTCAGTATGAAACTAACTTCAAGATCAATACTATTACCAATGTTCATTACATACCGTTTCGTCCTCTCCTGTGGAGGCAACTGATTTAGCCTTGCAATGACTTCCTCAATGCTGCAACACAACCAAAAGAAAGACATCTCAAAACCCAAGTAAACAATCTAAAATCAGCTCACCATAACTCTATTGCTCTGCAAGTAATTGGAATTTCTGTACATAAAGTTCTATATATGGTGGTTATGACAGATTATTAGATATACCTCTTCTGCGTGAACTACAACCATCACACAGGGGTTGTTCAAGCCAATAATATACATTCAAAAGCCAACAGTCCAAAGTAACTAATACAAATGGCTGTAAAATGCATCAAAGGTATGCATTTGCAACAAACATTACATATTCCCAATATTGCCCCATTTGACATTCGGAGTCTTTAAGACACGACTTTAAATGTTTTTATCTCAAAATATGTAAGGCAAAAAATTACTCAAAATTTATATCCTAAAAATTTACATTAAAATGCATTCAACATGATCTCACTTATATATATATTATTTCTTATAACATAATGAGAATTTATGATTAAACTTCTCAAACTTTAACTTTATAAATAAAAATGGGGTAATATTTGAAGAACAGAAAGAGTAAATTATAAATACCCGTGCTTTCCACAACATAAGCTAGGCTTGCCACCCGGGGAGAACATAACAAGTACGAGGTCTATATCACACAATATAGATAGCTCTTGCGCCTTCTTCAAGATTCCATTTTTCCGTTTAGAATAAGTGGCTTGACGGCTGCTAGCATTCTCTAATTTCTTGATATCCAGCTTAACCTTTCCCATCCTGCATCATTTACAGTCCCCCGCCTTAAGTTGATATGCATATATTGTAGAGCATTTACAAAATGTCGAATTCTGTCACGCTAAATGTCACATATAGAACATCTAGCTTAACCTATGTCATTAATCATTTTGTCACCTTCGCTTTACCTTTGTTATTGGCTTATTGCTCTATTCTTTTTCAAACACAAACGCACTATTATACAATAAAATTTGCGACCCTTCAAATTTTGCATATAGCATTGGAATTAACTATGCAAGCACTCCTATTTACACCCGCCCTTCATTCTGTTACGTATCACTAAATTAAGTAATATATGCATCCACACGTACCCTTTTTCATAAAAATATGGTCAAACTAATTTAATGGTCAAATTAGATCCTACACTCAAGTGCACGAAAAAATAAACAAATTAAAACATAAATAATGAAGAAATTATATAACCTATATTAAAAATCGACCTCCAAAACTCAAAATAAAAATTGAAAAAATAACCCCATCAAGACGCGTAAATTTGAGGGGTTATTTTCATTTGTATGTTATTGTTTTGAACAACGAAATATAAAAAAAATGCAATTTTAAAAAAAATAGTAAGAAAAAAGAATACCCAGTAAATGAAATATGTACAAGATTAATAGAGTCTGAAATCCAAGAATTCTGGGATGAGAGACAAGCCAATGCTTGGAAAGTAAAAATGGATTATGAAAATGTTAGTGATTAGAAAAATAATTTAAAATAAAAAAAAGAGGAGGGATTTAAAACGGGTATGAAAAGCGATTAATTGGGATGGGTAGAGCTGCAAATTCGGGTCATCCAGAAAAAAGCGGGAGAATCGGCATCATAAGTTTTTCATACAAGTCAAGATTGAATCCTAAAACTAACCACTTATTACCATCTTGCTTTTACCATTGCGTTGTCCTTCCACCTCTCATTTTTACACCAATTCGCTGGAGTCTTTGAATTATGTTTTTCATCTAGGTATTTATTTTACTTAGCAATAATATTACGATCTACTGTCAACACAATTACGTCACATATTTTAGACTTTTGAAGGGTTGTGATTTGAACTAAGACTTTGTTTTTCATCTAGATTACTACTATTATTTACCACTATCTATTACTAGGGAATTATTATGTGTAAAATTTATGGGTTTTTTTTTTAGACACGGGTTTACCCAACTCATGTACTTAGGGATGGCAAACGGATCAAGTTAGGTCACCTATTTTCAGGTCACCTATTTTAGAATTAACCATATGTGAGAAGTGTGGGCTTCACTTTTGGATGGAATAGTCCATGTAGCCCAAGGCCCATTTCATATTTGAATTTTATTAGATTCATAATGTGCTTACTATTTTAGCAATCTACAATAGTCAGCTTTAATCCTATGAAATGTGTAGAGGGTTTTCAGGTGCATCTACAACTTAATGTTAAGAGTCTTGTATTCACTTGCTTCCCTAAATCCTTAATAAGGATGCGTCCAGAATTTATGAATCTTAAACTAGAGAACAATGTGCCATTGCACTACGTTAAAGGAAAAGTAAAAAATATATGAAAAAGGTGGCCTTGTTTTTCGGTCGTAAGAGTTAGGCTTATGAACATAATCGTTTTGGCATATTTTTTAAGTGAAAAAATTGAGTCAAAATCACATGTGGTCGAGATTTTTCACTTCTTATTGAGACCTAGTAAGTTTTATATTTGAAAATCTCTATTTCATTCTACTATACTTCTAATTATGTGATAAAGTAGAACCAACATCTACTCTATACGACTCACTCCCTTGTATAATTCAACTAAACTAACATAATTTAAAATTTGATGTACAACGAATAAGTTCTTCCTCTTAAAATCCAAATCAAATGACTCAACACCCCACATCGTCGTGAAGTAAATATGTCCTCATCGAGTCTGAGTATATATGACTTGATCCAAACCATATCACTCAAAAGCTCTGAACGATCATTTGTCACTTCCAATCGTAACATAACTTATTGGAAATGGCTATACACTCCTAAGCTACTATGCAAAAGGTGGGACTTGAATCCATGGACCAAAAAACTGATTAGACGCCTCAAAGTTTAGAGGTGGCGTCCATAATTAAGAGCCAAACATTGGTTGTCTTATACCCTACATGAGCAAAATAGAGTAGTCAATCACAAGCTCACAACAGCTACACCAAACACATGCTCAAGTTATATCACACATTGAGCTACTGTTCAGTTTGTTAGTGAATTCAGGAACAGCTATCAGTTTTTGGAGGTCAGGCTAAGATTGAGAAATAGACAATATGGTTGCCCTGTAACACCTAACAGTATCAGCCCACTTAGTGAAATGTTGGTGCAAAAAAATGTAGGTCCATTTTAAAAGGTGGGTCCTTATTCTTTCCTGTATCTAGTTAATGTTGTTTGCACAATGTCTGGCTGTCTATAGTTGCTATACAGACTTATATGCCCTGTCTAATTTTGTATTCAATCATGCTTTGGCATCATATGTTGAGTTACAGTATATCTTACAACTTTTGGGCCTCTACTCATGTATTTTCCTTGTAATTGTGCTTGCGTGTGGACTGTGGAGTAACATTCATGTAGAGCAGTGGTCATAGAATAGACTCAATTTCACTCCTTTGGCACTACACTACTACCCTTAAAGACTTCAACTAACTAAAGGCCCTCCTAATATTACTTTGATGTTGATGGATTATTGGATTCATGTGTGTAAAAAATTCCATATATAATTTAGCTAATTACTAAAGCTCGATCTTCAGAGTTTAGTTAACGTGGAACTTACTATTATATTATTTATTCCTATGGGTAACTCGATCAAACCTTTTAGTTAAATCCTTTAATTTCTTTTGTAACCGCAGATATTGGCAATGAATATGATATTTGTACAAAACCTAATGTTAGATCTATCGAGTAAGGATAGTCCATATTTAACTTTGGAGCATTTTGAAATATTTTGTGATAGATACAATTTGTTTTGGAAGTTTAATTTACTCGTCCTAATAGTCATATGAACTAAATCGAATCTAAACTTGAAATTAGTTGGTTGAGCATCCCACCTAAAAATTATTCAACGCAACTCCAAACCCATAATTATTCGATTTGATAATTACCTTATCAGAAAATTTTCCGACCCAAATATGACTTGAACCCTAAATTACCCACCATAAAACCAACCCCAGATCGACTCAATACAACCCTAGTCCGAAATTGAACCGAATCGACCTGTACCTGAAATGGTAAGCAATCCAATATGACCCAACTCAAATGTAACCAAACCCAAACCCCAATT
The DNA here is from genome assembly GCA_026401315.1 of Dysphania ambrosioides. Lineage (NCBI taxonomy): Eukaryota > Viridiplantae > Streptophyta > Magnoliopsida > Caryophyllales > Amaranthaceae > Dysphania > Dysphania ambrosioides. Next base: position 5,106,610 of record CM048660.1, on the reverse strand, counting down.
CACCATGACGACTACTTGACTTAATAACTCTACCCAAATATGATCTGAGATCCAAAATAATCTAACCCAAAATTGACTCGAGTACCTAAATGGACAACTCTAAATCCAACTGTAAACATGTTAATATTACTTATGTAATAAATACTTTAAATTTAATTTTTATTATGTGTTGTATCACATACATATTAAAATGACAAGCAAAAACAGAAACAAAACATAATAGAGCATTTGTACGAAGCATTCCCAACACAATCCAAACGATTACAAATACTGAAGTCGGATGACTCAAATTAACAAGTTGGATCTGCTTAGGTCTTGGACCAACTTCGACCCTACATGGCTACTATAATCAATCAAGTTAGCAGGGTATAGTCAATCTAGAATGAAACATTGATCGGCCTTACTGAAAACGCAAGCAGCGTATACATGACATGACGAAGGTAGGACGTTCGGATAACATTATGGATATCTGATAAGTATGATCACAATTGCAGAAGATCATGCAATAGAATAAGAGAACAACAGTGAAGTATATAATATTATATGTCGTGTCAAATGCTGATCAATTAACATAAAGGATGCGAAAATGTACTGTCGTGTGAGCAACTTAGGAAGTTCAAAAAATTACTCTAAAGGTTCAAGTGATTGATAAAAAGGCTTAACTAAAATAAATTCCAAGATATAACAACATAAATGAGCTCACAAATTCATGTTACTCACCTTGACGTACTCCTCCCACAACCATTTATAATATATTAAGTGAATATGTATTAAACTACTCTGTACATTCTATGTAATGTATATAACTGGTATTAGATGAAACATGTCACAATATTTAATTAGTGTGACAAGTTACTCTTTCATTCCCGCCCCACCTTCCCAATTTTCACCATTACTGCCATCCATCTCCACCACTTATTCGCGACAACCTCCACCATAACCACCTCCTTCTCCACCTTCACAATGACCACCATAGTATAATATCCACCACCACCTTCAGCCACCAATGCAATTTCATATTTTAGTTTGGCGATTGTTAGAGATGTTTGATGTGTTTAATGCTTACGTAACTTCTTAGATTGTTAGGAGTTTTAGGAATAGTGTACTATCATAGGTTAAGTACCTCTCTATAGTGTCTTAATATATCAGGTTTAAGATTCTAACAATCCTTTACCAAGTGCAAAGATTAGCAGGTAGGCTATGAACTTGCATCTAGAACTAATTTTTCTACAAAGTGGCGCATTTTTCGTGTTGTACTCTCTCAACTTTTCCCTTAACTTCTCTGCATCACTATACAAGCAATGAAACCATAGTATTATGGTCATATAAAAATCCAATTCTCAGGACACAAGCCCTTCATTTATACATCTCATTCAAATCAATACCCAAAATTCAACCGAAAGAATCGATCAAGTAACATCATCCACTTCTCCCATGGAGCAGAAGGCAACCTGTCCTCTAACACAAAAGTACTAAAAAGCTAGAGCTATTATAATTAATTTTTTATGGGACATAAAGCTTGAATTTCCTAATGTACTTGGTGGTAAATCCATATGAATACTAAACTACATAACTAATGCAAAAAGAAAAGTTTCATGTAAAGATCTCTATTTCAATCCAATTGTATTACATAGATCATAAGTTTTATATTTAATATCATAATTTGTATAGCTGATATTATATATATATATATATATATATATATATATATATATATATATATATGATAAGTTCTATGCCTAATATTATAAGCTTTATACCTAATATCATAAGATCTATATTTGAGATCATCTTTCTATCTACGATCAGATTTTACACGCATAATATCATATTTTATACACATGAGATCAAAATTTCTATACTTGAGATCATAAGTTTTATAGATCAAAATCTCTATATGAGATCATATTTTATATACGTGAAATAATATATTTATATAACTGATATCATAATCTTTATTCCTGAGATTATAAGTTTTATAATTGAGATTATAAACTCTATATCTGATATTATATTTTATATATATGAGATCATAATTTATGTACCTGAAATCATAATCTATATATATACTTGATCATAAGTTCTAAAAATGATATCATAAGCTTTATAGGTTATAACTTTTGTTTTCAAAAAGGCGTTGGCTGAAAAGTCATACAATTTGATTAGTGTGATTGTCTTAGTTAATATTTTACAATGTAATAATATTAGGCCGGTGTGTTGTAGAGAAAAACAAAACAAAAAATGTTCGGTCGTCACATCTCTTCTAGTGTGTGAGACATACTGGGGGCAAAAGCCAATGGGTGTACAAAGTGCAACCTAGCTAGGTACATAAATAATAAAATAAGTATGTGTCTAGTACAAGTTACACCAATTTTATGGTATGTTAATAGGCTTGATAACAGAAATGACACTGTTTTGGCAAGATATGGCATGATGACATAGCTAAACGTCTAAGACGAGGGATGCGAATCATGCGATGACGAGGGGTTTAACGGTGGGAAACTAAGGAGGTACGGAGTAAATAATTGTTACTCCCTTCATCTCTCGTATGTTGTCTCATTTGATTTTTTATAATATTCAAAACATGACTTTAAACCTTTTTATTTTCAAATTCGTAAGACAAACAATTATAAAAACTTGATATTCTAAAAATTTATATTAAGATGCATCCAAGAAGATCTCATTTGAATATATTATTTTTTACAACATAATAAGAATTTATAGTCAAAATTTTTGAACTTTTCTTTAAATAAAAATGAAGCAATTTTAAGGGTTAGAAAAGATTATGTTAAGGTAATGTCAGAAAGGAGTATATGGGCTGGCCTGCCTGTGTTTGTCAGAAAGGAATATGTACTAGGATATATGTGTGTTTTGGTCTGATTATGAGCTGGGACAAAAACTAAAGAAAGAATTTTTCTTGTATAAATGATCAGTACTAGTGACTATAGTATAAAACTCCAATCACAATCTAAAATGAAAATTAATCAATATCAATAATTGGGTATGAAATTTATGGTTTCTATTGGTTTTAAATCGATTTTAAGATTCAGAAAGAAATTAACGTTATCCATTTAGCATTGGTCTAAATCGGCTTTAATATTAGAAAGAAAAAAAATAAAAAATTCCATTGGTAGTAAACATTATCCATTTAGCGGGGAAATCTTATTATAAAAGCACAAAAAATGTTGCTCCCACTTTTGCATCAAGGGACACATAGGGTTAGCTATCCTACTAACCTCCAAATTTTAAATATCGTTAATATATTAGATGGATCTCATCATATATAAAAGATCTATTACTAGATAATTCATTGGTTATAATTTAAAGAGAAATAAATCACGGATTAAATTAATTGTAAAACATGTTTAGCAAAAATTATTTCGGTAGAACGTTAATACTTTTTTTAATGTAAAGAGAGTCGCAAATAACAAGACAACAACTGATGTAGACGGTATTCGATCTCAGATATTGGGTACCACCCTCCAAAACTTTAACCAACTAAGCGAGTTGTCATTCATATTTCATATAATCAAAACAAGTACAAAATTTAATAAAACAGAAAGGATTGTTGAAGGTACCGTATAAGGTAAACTAGTCATACAAAATTTAATAAAACAGAAAGGATTGTTGAAGGTACCGTATAAGGTAAACTAGTCATAAAAATTTATGAATTGAACAAACAATTTAACGGAGACCTATTTAAGAGTTTACTTATTTAATAAAAAAAAATGAATAGTTAGACTATTGAATAGAAGACAATATCAAGAAAAAGGAGAAAAAGCTAAATTGTCAGTTAACGAAATTTGACTCCCTATTTTCGCATAAATGGAAAGAAAATGTTCACCCATAAGCCAAAGGCTGTCCGTTTCCCTCCTAATACTGCAATACTGATCATAGTTAAGCAACTTCTAACATCATTGTTAATTTGTTCTAATTCTCTAGTAGTCTTGTGTTTTACTATGATACAAAATTACAAGAGAATATTATTTAATAATTTATATCCAATAGAGACGGAATTTGTTTTTCTCTTAAGTAAAAAAAAATTTAGCGTGTTAATTAAATTCTTATTTCAATCACATAGGCTGTCAAATATTTCCTCATTAGGACTTGTCTAATGTACATTGACAAATATCACAACCCAATAATCATATAATAGTTTACTCTTCCTCCTCCTCCTAATAATAATAATAATAATAATAATAATAATAATAATAATAATAATAATAATAATAATAATAATAATAATAATAATAATAATAATAATAATAATAATAATTCTCACTCACTGATGCAGATTGGAGAGGAAACACGATTGATAGAAGGTCCACGTACCACGAGATGATTTACATTGGTAGGAGGTTACCTTGTAACTTGGAGGAGTAAAAAGCAAAAGTTGATCGCTTTTTTAAGTGCAAAAACTGAATTTAGAGGAATTGCCAAAGGGATTGCTGAAGTGTTGTGGTTAAAGGAATTGTTGACCGAACTAGGTTTTCCACCAAAAGGGAAAGGTGAACTTATGTGTGACAATAAAGCAACAATAGCATCTCAAAGAATTCGATTCAGCATAATCGAACAAAACACGTGGAGATTAACAGATATTTCGTTAAGGAGAAGCTTGAACCTGAAATTGTGAGTCTTTCATATGTGAGATCAGAAGATCAGTTAGCTGATATCTTGACCAATACTCGTTGTTCCTACCAAAAAGTTTGCTGAAATCTTAGACAAGTTAGGCATTGATGACCCCACTGCCCAACTTGAGGGGAAGTGTAAGAATGTCAAAATTTGCAATATCATAAACAAGGAATCAATCCCTCGGTCAATGCAAGAACAATCAAAGGAAGACAATCACAACTCAAGCTCATAAATAAAAAGCCGACCTTCCATACTTACACATTGTAATTTAGGGATACTATAATGTATATAAGTGATGGAGCATATGCACATTCTTACATAAGAAAAAATGATGTATATAAGTGATGGAGAATATACACATTCATAAATAAGAAAAAACCAGAAAATCATACAAAAGAAGGCTTTAAACCTTCAAATTTTTGTTGCAATGGGACAGAGGCATTTCGATCTAGGCATGAGTAAGGTGCACGACGAAATAGACCTCCAAATTTGAGGGGTCTCAAAATTCAGATATATTTATATTAGTTTTATATAATAACATAAAAGTTAGTTGGAATAGTGGTTTCAACACTTATCATTTACTCCTACAATTTTCTTATATTTTGAAAAATATAAATAAGGCTGTATAAATAATATGTAATTATTGCCCCAACCCTGCAATGGGAGTAATGTGTTTAGAAGGCTTTGGTGTACGTACATGGGCTAATCCCTACATTAATTCATACTTTATATTTAATAGAAATGAAATTCATTATTGCATTAAATTTTATGTTGCATTTTCAAGCTCAAAAGCTGCATACACGATTGCAAATATTGTATATTGAAATAAAAAATACCATCATCACAAAACTCTTAAAATATATTGATAGGTGATATTTTTTTAATAGACAATAATATTTCCTAAAACTTTGAATAGCACGGGTTAGAAGATTTTGGGTGCGAAAAGAAGATTATGTCCATATTATTCTAGGAGCTTTTCCTAATTCATACTTTATATAAATTATATTAGGATATTGATATATCAGATGTAGTTACTTTTATATCAAATTTAGAAATATAAAAGATATAAAAATACAGAAAAATGTATATTAGATATAGACATTATGATCTCAAGTATAAATTAGGAATTTCTCCTATCTTGGGGAAAAAAAGCTCTAAGGTTGAATTGTATATGGATCATTTTGTTAATGCTAGGTGTATTTTTGGATGATCTATGATATGATAAACGTCTTCGTTGTACTTTATAGAAAAGATATGTTATCGCTCCCCTTTTTCTACGAAGGGATAGGGTGTTGGTTCGTTTTGCTGACTAATATGATAATGGCTGGTGGACTATGAAGGGGCCCTGATGATGGAGATAACTTTATTCAGATATGTCAACATTTCTATCCTTTTCTCTTTACTTAGATTGGTATCCATGCGCACATATGTATTAGTGATGATTCTCAAAGCTTTTTTCTGCATAGAGTTAGTCTTATTGCACAGTTTGCGTTGCACTTAGTTTTCTAGAGAATATGTACAAAGTACTCCATATATAGTTCTACATCTTTATTTACAGATCCCTTTGTTCAAAAGTAATTGCATGTCACATTACATGCATCATGCATGCGGTATAATTTCTGTAATAGACCCGTTGTAAATCTGTAATAACCTGTTTATTCTCACAATCTCTCCTTAACTATTTGTGAAATGATCAATTTCATACATACCGTAATTGCTGAACTAATAGAAGTTTAAGTGCAGACGTAAAATTGTGTGTATCTAACCTTCTACGGAGTTATCATTTTACTATATGCGGGTTTGAGTTATTGGTATTATACATTTAATTCTTCTACGAATGAGATATTTCTAATTTATTTTTAATATAAATATATTTGGGGATATTTTTATAATTTCATTTCTATACAGGAGATCATAATATCTATATTTAATATAATTTTGCTGTATTTTTTTTATCTGATATAATAATATCTATATCTGATATAACAATAGTTATATCTTGTATAATAATACATATATGTGAAATCTCAATAACATGAATTAGAAAAACCTCTTTTAATAACCGTCCAAAAAAATTTATAAAATGAACAAAATTCTATCATGCCCTCAATGTTGAAAGAAAAAACAATGGTACCCTCTTTTTGCAGGTGCATGCCTGTGTACACGTTACTTTTCAGGGTTTTTTTTTGCAAATTTTAACCCTCCAATTTGAAGAAATATAAATGAGTCAGCTAATGTCGTAGATATTTTTACCACATTTTTATAAAGAAACCTAGGGAAGGAAAAAAAGGAAGAGAGAACAGAATAATGTGGCACACCACTACTCCCTTCACCTTAGAACTAAATTCATAGGCTGAGCTTGACAAAATAATGAGAAATGCGTTAAATCTGCAAATGGTAAGAGTACCTACATGCATTTTGCATCTTCTTGTTATAGACTTAATTGGTCCTATTATAATGATCTATAACCCTATTGCATTATTTTTCATGGAACCCTAATAATATCTTATGATAGCACTTTTTATCACTATATTTGGGTCGATCTCCAAATGTTTACTTCTAGCTACTACATATTGTACGAGTACTACTGTTCAAAAGATACCCTTTCTAATCACTGTACTTAAATATGATAAAAGAAATGAGAATTATTCAGTGCCCACAATTTAAGTGGTAAGTTCTACTTGTATAAGTTTGAGTTTATATATACTTGAGCTCAAGTGCCCTAAAAAAAAATCACCTTAAAGTTCATGTTTACAAATTTCGATTCCTTGACATTCAAGTAATTCAAGGAAACCTCATTAATTGTATAATATAACTCTTGCTTTTGATTTAATTTTCGTTCTTACAAGATTCAGTGTATACAATGTATAAATCAAAGTAGTGTTCGATCGATAAAACGTATGTAGTTGAAACAAAGGTGATGATATCACCGATGGTATTTTCAATTAAGGCAATATAATTTACAAGGAAAAATATCTATTCTTGGTGAATATGTATTTACCTTATTTACTGTGATAAGGCGGTAACTAGTGAAGGATGGGCAAGGAAATATATAACAGGATAAGATGAGAAGTTTTGAGGGAGGAAGGGGACATGCACCGTACCATACTTTGGCTAAGAGGTCATTTGATTTAATTTGTTGTGTATGTTGGTCTTTAGACAAAGTTAACATGCATACAGTAAGTGGCTAAGGATCTAATAATCACATGGGTATGTGTTACAATGTTTGAAATTTGCCATACATAGTTTGTCCACAGACAAGGGTAACCGACTAACCAACCCATACGCAAATTTATAGGTAGCATGTAAATCAATCCCACTGCACAATGTTTGATGTATGGTAAGGAAACCATCAATTAAGGTCTATTCCTTTTATTGTTGCCTAAAACTCGATCTTGCCATTATTATTTCTTTCTTAGTTATTACATAGTGTTTCATAGTTTATGTCCTTTGGCATAACTGTGACCCCATTCAGTTGGTTGGATTATTGAAATGTTGTGCCCCCTTTAAATTGGGATCCTAAGGGAGCAGCTCCTTAACATAATCTTATGAGGGTTGCCCCGGCCCGCTGCTATTTAGGTGGGCCGTTCATATATTCTATGTGACCCCCTCATTTTTTGTTCATGCAATTTTCACCTCACTTAATGTGTGACGATTTAGCACAAATGAAGTTGTAGAACATACATACTTGCATTCTCTCAACTTGATGGTGGGAAAAAAGGGGGGGTGGAGTGGTTTACCATTCTAGATGCATGTTAAGTTCTTCCCAATTTATGTGCTTTAAATAACCAACTTACAATTCATGACGATGTTGGATTATTTCTCATTTGCACGTGTAGTGACTTACTATTAAGTAGGGTTTGGATTCTTACATGTCACAAGTGATCGATGTTATGTTTTTAGGTAGAGCAATTCTTTAATCTAAAGTTGGACCAACTTTATATATGAATCTTTTGTCAAACTTGTATTGGTTATAGCATTATTACACCTATTCGATATTACCATGCATTAATTTCAACATTGAATTAGTGTTGTTCAATTCATGTATATATATTTGGATTAAGTAATTAAACTTGTAATGATTTTATTACATTACTTTTAATTTCCACGCATAAATGAATCAGGATGCCTTAGATACAATCATATATAACTAGTATTAGCATCACTCGCATTTTAAGTCTGACTTTTACGTTGAACAATAGAGACGCACGCAATGTTCTCTCTATTGTACACTCCTATGCATAAAATGTGGAATGATAGAGTATGTGGGACATGCAAGCCCTATTCCTCCTTCAAACTTGTAGTGGTTATAGCATTACACAAATTTAATATTAACATGCATCAACATCTAAACTATGAATTAGTATTATACATGTATATTTAGATAAAGTAACACTTCTATGATTTTATTACGTCCATTTTTAAATGTATATATGTATCAGGGCGCCTGAAACACAATCATACTTGATATTATATCTTAAGTAGACATCAAAAATTATGCAACGAGCTAGCAAAGTTATGTGATTTACTCTATCTTAGATTCACATATTATATATGGGTAATACATCATGACATGGAAAAAGGTTAGTGATATTGAGCCAATGTTATTATTTGCACAAAGTATAAGGTGGGTGAGAAAATTTCAATATTTATGCGTATAAAGTATGTAGAAAGGATGATAAAATGTCTTAAACTTGTATCTAAGTGAGTTCGTTTATACAAGATTACAAGCAAACCATGCAGCCAGAGTACTGACTAGTTGGCCTACCAAATTGGGAAGTTAGTTATTGGGTTGGAAATTGGTCACAAATAAAAGTATTATTCAGCTTAATTAAATAATACTGTTTACCTACTTCAAAGTATATAACTTTGCTAGCTCGTGTATATGCTGTTTACCTACTTAAATGGGAAAGCCCCTCCTTCCAAATTATCCAAAAAGTTTTGTTTTTTTAAGGAGAATGTCAGCTTCACGTACTAGATACGATGTATATGTTTAGTAAATTAGTTCGTTGAACATATTGTTTACAAAGTATACCCACTATCCCATTTAATTGTTGCATAACGTAATTATAGATATTTTTATACAATATAATGTAATTTTTCCAATAAATTTTTTAATATATGTGAGGAAGATAATTTCATTTTTAGAAAAATTTAGAAAAGTAGAGAAGAAATTAAATAAAGAGAGCTATTGTTGTTATAATAAGTATTTTAATGGTGGACCCTTGTTTCAAAAAAAAAAAAAATTAGAAATAGGATGTCCCTATCTTAAGGATGTTAACAAAATCCCTGAAACATGGTTATTAGTCTCATGCCTTTCATCAATATTTTACCAACTTCATTCTTAAACTGATTGATGTCAATATCATATCATAGAACTCTTATATATTTGATAAATGAATATGAATTCAATGAAGTGTTAGTTGCCCCCTATGTTCTGTGCAACTAACTAACCTTATATGTCGATTGTGGCATGACCTATTTCATTAACAAAGAAGCAATTAAATTGTATTATTTCTAGGGTGAGCAAAAATTTTAGATTAAAAAGTCAATATTAGTAAGAGAATTGAAGCTAGCTTGGGTGGATTAAATTGTACGATACAAATTTACTTTAGAAAATACAACATAAGACAAACAAGAAAGCATGGCTTCGATTCAGCTCACAAAAAGTTGGACTCTATACAAACCGATCTGTAGTTAGAGCTAATAATCCAAAGTTCAATCAAAATAATAATTATAATAATAATAATAATAATAATAATAATAATAATAATGATAATAATAGTGTTAATTAGATTTAATTTCTTTGCCTTTGTGATTTTGTTTTTGTTTTTGTTTGTTTGTTTTGGCCTTGCTTGTGGAGTATCGTTAGATGGGATGATGGATATCTGAGGGACACATACATAGAAGTTGTCCTTTTCGCTCTCAGCAAATGATTTTTGTACTCGATCACTTATAACTAATCCCGTTTCATCATCATCCTGTGATCCGTGCTTTTGCTTCCATCTTATATTCTTTTCTTGTGTTTGTTTCTTAGTGCATATGCAACTTTTTATAGAATTGTAAGTTTTCTTGTGTGAAAATGATGTTAAAACTAGGGAGATCTTAATTTTATGAAAATGACTTCTAAGTAATTTTATAAATGTTTGATGGAGGTAGATTTTATTCGCATATGAGATAGCAGTTGCTGGTTTTATTAAATTACCTTTTCTTTGGAATCCTAATTAAAGTTCAGTTGCTGGTTTAATTGAATTACTTTTAGTTTGGAGTCCTCATTAAAGTTTGGTAATTGTAGGTAGAGCTGTCAAAAATTGACCCCGACCTGAATTGCCGGCCCGAACCTGTCACAATTTGAACCCGATCTGTACCCTTTTTAAATGTGATATTGGTAACATGTAACCCGACCTGAACCCGACTTGATATTAATCGACAACCGACTTTATCTTATATTATTTGACCCGAACCTAAACTTGCACCCGACTCGACATAAGCCGATAACCGACTAGAACCGACTTGACAATGAAGCAAACCCAAAATGACACTCGACTGATTATAACCCAAAATATATTATAACCCGAGATAACCTGTTATAAACCCAACCTATTGTAACCCATGACCCGTTTTATTTTGATTCGTGGTTGATCCGACCCGTTATTGATTAAAGTCGTAATAACTTATAACCTAATTTTAGAGAAATTGCATTATGTTTGTTGAATTTTACTTTAAAAATATAATATACAAAAAGTGTATGATGGATCAAAAAATACATCTTATTGACTTACATAATAAGTTTTTGTTACAGATCTCAATTATGATTCGGATTATTAGATGTACATGTTTTCTCTAATTTATTTTTTCCAAAAAAGAATAACTTGTTTTCTATGAAGTACCCAAATTTGACTTACATAATATAGCATCCCACTTAATAATTATTTGACCTAACTTTAATTGAATATTTTGTAATGTTTTGTTACTTTTGTAAGGGATAGAATTTCTTCAAAAACTTAATATTTTATCATGTTAGTTATATAACCAAAATCAGACTTGAACTCGAAATATTTGATTAAACGTCTCAATTATTGAGTCAATCTTGGCACTATTCGATTTGATAATTATCCGACCCGATAAAATCCAACCTAAATATGATCTGTACTCGAAATTACCCACCACTAACCCGACTAAAACCTGACTATATATAGCCCAAAGTTGAAATTTAACCGAACCCGAATCGACCAAACCGAACCTGACTTGTACCCAAAAGAGTAGATCCAACATGATTTGATTAGAACTAAACCCGAGCTAAGTCTAAACCTGACCCGATAAAGACTTGTTTTAATATAACTCAATCCAAATATAACTCGACACCCGACATGACCTGATCCGAACCCGACTGGAGCATCCGAATTGACGGTTATAATTGTAGGAGTCCCGTAGTTAAACACTAGTAATACGAAGTACTAATACGTTTTCGCCCCGTTTCAAAATAATGGTTATAACCAAAGAAAACAGAGGCTAAATGATTAGGATGTAAGTGCTTGTTTGGTTGCAAGGTAATGGTGTGAGAAGAGGGACTTCCTAGGAAGTAAGTTTTTGCACATTGGTTGAAATGCATTATGAAATGGGAGAAGTGGGACTTCCATAGGAATTTAGAATTTTCAGGGACTCACAATTCTCATGTTAATATTTAAGTAGTGTGAATATCTATGTACAACCAAAAAAGTCCAAGCCAATTCCTAAAAAGTTCATATATGACATAACTTCTTGTAAAAATAAACTTCTCATGGTAATTTAATTCATATATAAATCAAACAAACCTTAAGAGAGGTGTAGAAAAGTGAAATGGTGTAAGAAAAAAGGAATAAAAAAAAGAGTTAAGTAAAAAGTTGTAGGGAAGAAAAAAAAATTTTAAAAAAATAGGTTAAGAAAAAGCACTTTAATGAGTTTACGTTATTTTCTACAATTCTATTCCCTTTTCCCAATTTTATTTTTTCACTCTCCCCTTTTTTATATCTCAAATTCAAGATACTTGCTCCATTTTCATCTTTGAAGATGATCCATCCCTAAAATATCAATTATACCCCTAATAAATCCATCTATTTCCTTTTTCTTTTCTTGATTTATCTAGAAACTAAACCATACACTTTAAATGTGTAAAAATTGCTTGAGCAATTATATTACATACAAATCATATAAGCAATTAAATTAAAACAGAGAGAGTAATATGCATGTTCTGGAGTTATTCTATGAAGGTATAAGCAAGTTATATACAATTTCGGATTTATTAGTGATAAGAGAAAATTTAATGATCTGAATTATAAAACTTGAGATGTCAAAAAAAATTATAAAACTAAAAAATCAAATTGGATAAGACCAAGAGGTCAATGTCCGTATATATTATTTTTATAATCAAATCACCTTATATACACGTTACTATGTTTTCTCCCAAAAAAATATGTTACTACATATAATCCGTATATCAATTGAAAGAAGTAGAGATCTGAACATACGACGTATACTTTTTCTATAATACATCAGTCCTATTACTTCATACTAAGTCGAATTTTTTTTCTATTGTTTAAATAACAGAAATTATTTCTTTAAACTAAATTCTTCAGTTTCAAAATAAAACGACATCCCCCTGGACGGTAGACTCTAGATAGTGTACAGTTTCCGAAATTTGATGTAAAGATTGGGGGTAAATAAATGTTACATGTGTGAAAGACAAACAGTACAAGCAGTAACTCATCTGCAGAGTCAAATTGTAGACGAAGCTGCATTAAAAACTTCTTAGCTTGCGAGTTGCGACTTCCCAATGTGCATCTGTCTATAATCAGGAAATGACATCGTAAAAATTTCAGTCTTTTCTTCCTAACTAAATATGGAGTAGGAAGTATAATGAATATAAGCAATAAAAATGAGGAGTATACTATTTCCCACGTTAAACTTTGGGACTTGTTATTTACCACTCGGATAATGCTCAAACCGCACTTGAAATTTACCTTTCACATTAATACTATAATTACTATATCAATTATAATTATGCAGCAAATATATGAGTTTAATACCAAAAAGTAACTAACTAAGTAAAATTATTAGTTATAACTATCAATTACTAATAAAAACAAAAAAATTATTTTTTTTACGTGGGATTGGTCGTCTAATGAAGATGACCACCTATCGACTTAAAAAAAATTTACTTGAGAATTAGACACCAATGGCTTGTTAGCCATTCCGAGCAGAGGTGGTGGCGGGTGGTGCGGTCGTTGTTGGTTCGGGGGCTATAGCCCGGTGGTGGAAAGGTGATGGATTGTGGGGATGGAAAAGTGAAAAGGGTAGGTGTATGTAATTTGATAGAAAGAGAAGGGAAAAATAGTTATTTTTTATAGGCAATTTGAGTGTTTTTCAGGTGGTAAATAACTCTCCACTAAACTTTTCCTCCACACCATTAGTGAAAAATGCATAGGATAACTTTTCGAATACATAAATCATTCAAGTTAATGCTATGCAATAACCATTAAATATATTTCTAAATGATTAATTTTGGAAATCTATTGCCTAATTAATCTCACATTCACACTTAGACCGATGAAAATGAGTTGAAGAGAACAAGATTGCTATTTAAATAGTGAGGTTTTTTCACCAAGTATTTGAAGAAAAAAAAATTAGGGAGAGAATTCGAGGTTATATGCGTTAATTGAGAGTTTGGTCTATTTTATTGAAGAACTAGCTTAGGACTTAAACAACACATAGATGTTACAAAATTCATTTACATTACTTTAGCGGTAATTTTGAATAAAAAAATGTCTCATGAAATATAATGAATTTAAATTCTTATATGTGAGATTGAAAACCGTACCCAAATTAAATTTGCTCCAAAAGAAAGTGAAATGAGTTGAATCGATCAAATCAACGAACCGATCAAAATCAATTATAGTCAAAATTGGTTTACTTTCCAATGAAAACTACAATAGTTTTTAATAATACAGGGAAAAATTGACACAAGTAGTTAATATGAAATTGACTTAGTAGATCCCTATTTCCTTGAATAGACTTGACCCATACCCATATCCATATAAAAAAAAGTCTCAGCATGCAAATGAAATAGATGTTGAACCCTAGCTAGAACCCTACATGCCTCATACCCGAAACAAAAGTCACTTCATAACTTAATGGACATAGCTCATACCAAATTTGGAAGTCTCCATACTCACTTACTAGATCTTCTAGACCTTAAATGCCCAAAACTTATAAAAAAGCATCATAACCAGAGTTGACTCTACGCAATTTGGACTCATACAAAACTATTCCGAACTATTTTTGACCTAGCCTGAATAAGAAAATACTCTCACGGAACTATGATCTGATCCAAATAAACCAAGCTCTACGTGGTGTTTTGGAGGGAAAATGGTTTCTCTCTTTAGCATTTCTTTAGTAGATTGTATTGCCTCCTTCCTTAATCCCTCACATTTACTATTTATGGGTCAAAGTTAAAAAAAAAACTTCTACTATATTTAGTAGTTTAGTATTTAAAAAGTTTATTTTTTTGTGATCATATAATAATTAATTGACAAAGTAGTACACTAGAGATCACTTGAAATGATATGTAAAGTACATTAAGGAATATAGATTTGTGATTTGATTATCAAAAAGGTTATACAATCTAAAACCTAATAGCCTCAATTCTCATCTTCAATGTTATACTCTTTCTATTCTTTTTTTTTCTCTTCCTATTTAGAATTAGGGAAGAAACCAAGACAATACTAAATATCTTTAAGATTATATAAATAATTTAAATTAATTTAGAAATTAAAAAATGATACAACTAGGTTGAGTATTAAATAAGTAGTGGAACTTTTAAAGTCCTTAACATTAAACAATTAAAAAATCAATCAATGGACTTGGATAGTGATCCCAACCAAAAATTTTCACTCAATCACAATATTAAACTAAAATAGAAGGATTCCAAATGAGAACAACATTTTAAAATTTCGGAATGGGAAAAATGTAAAGAACAAAAAAAATGAAGGGAGTACTTTGTTACATAAATTTAGGAAGTGAACTTTAGCGGTTTTTTCTTTTGTATTCAGCAATGCATAAATTTAAAAATTTCAGACCATTTGTGGCCACCTTTTTTGAAACTTGGGTTTACTAATAAGCATTTTATTACACGAGTATTTATCAATAGAGTATTTTTACATGTACTTGGATACACCTAAATTTAAAGACTTTTTTTCCTCATTGAAACTCCAATGAGTAAATGCTTAGCAAATGAGCAAAATAAAACCTTTGGTGAACCTAATTCTAAATGCACCTAAGTAAATGCTTTTTTTTACGGAAAAAATATATAAAATATTATTAATAATAAGTCATGCAAAATTTACAAAGACAATAAAGATATGTAAATGCATATATATATATATATATATATATATATATATATATATAATCTCAATGTAAATGTTTATAATATTAGGTTTTCATAATTTTTTATTTTACGAATTTAGAGAAAATTGACCACATGATATAATATTTCTTTAAGAAATATTGTTATGAACTAGTGAGAATTCTTAATTATTATTTGATAAGAACCTTTTGTTGATGGTATAATGGCTTTTTTTGTTGTACATACATATTCTCTAAAAATAAGTTGAATATTGATTGAATAAAAATGTTTACAAAAAAGGGACAAAGACATGACTCTTTGCCACTTCATGAAAATCTCTCTCTTTCTCTCTTAAAGGATGAATAGTGGTGGGAGAACACAAGAGAGCAGAAGACATTCCTTAGATGGAAATATACCTTCATCCTTTTAACTGGTTTTAATAGTAAATTATGTTTTTTTTTTTCTTTTTTTTTTGGGGAATATGCAAATTGCAGGACTTGCATGCTTTTTCTTTCAGCTTCCAAAGGAAAGATAGGTGTCTTTACTTGCTGCATATCAGTGATTGGACTCTTCAATGGAAGTTTTATATTGACCCTCTAATACAAGTAATATTATGGATTATAATCTTTGCATCTTTCAAGTGAAGAAGTGGATGAAATTTCTACCTATCCATGTTCATGTATAGTGATTTATAGCAGTTCCAAAGTGAGCAATAACAACTCTGATCCTGCCAATTTTCTTTTTAGTGTCTACTTACATTTTTGTATAAAGTCAGTGCACGTGCACGTGAATTTTTGTAGCTATTGTAGTATAACGTCTACCACTGTGTTCCTCTTCTGTTTGTGCTAGTTTTTTCCCTAACTTTATTCTCAATTAATTTTCTTAGAGCATCTACAATGGGCTATTTGTTTCTTGCTGGAAAATACTCCCCCTCAACCCACGTTAGCAGACAATAATTTTCATGCTCACGGATAAAAGTGAATCAACCCAATACTTAGCAAAAAAAAAAACATTGAACCACGTAAAAGTAGACCTCATGTGGTCTATTTTTTTTTCTTTTGTCGAATTGATGAGTTATTATATTCTAAATCAATTAATATTTAACATGTGACTATGATGAAAAAGTAAGAGTCTAATGAAGAGTTTTTTTAGTCCATTGATGAGAAGGATTATGGATAAAAATTCTTACCCATGAAAAATCTAATGTAAATGTGAGATAAAGTGGATAGAGAGAGATATATGGGTATATTTTTCCTCCTAGGTATGCTCTTACCATTTTCTTCCAACTATTCTATGGGTTTTGATGCAATAGAAGAATGAGTTGTTCTTGAATGTAAAAATGTAAGCAATGTATGGGTGACATTTATTCATTAAATATTACTTTTATGTATGATTGAAAATTACTGGTAAATTAGTGCATATGTGAATAGAAGGTGAGCAACAACTAATATTTGAAATATATGAGACGGCTTTTCATCTGATAAATAAGTACTCCCTCAATCCCTTAAAGATTGCTCTATTTTCCAATTTGATTAGTTTCTTAAAATTGCCCATTTTAAGGATTTTCCATTTTAAGTTGTTCTCACAAATATTTTTCATTGTATCTTTAAAAAGTTAAAATTCGTACTTAGGGCAGTTTTTAGGGGATAGAGGGAATATAAGAGTGTAACATTTATAGAAAGTGAGTTCTACAAATTGGTTGATTGATTTGAATTTGAGAATCAAAGTTGATAATTATGCAATATCATATCTTCTTAATGGGATACAAGATGAAATGGACAATAATTCATTGGGAAGTTTGAATTTGGTTAGAGCTCCATTGTTAACATGATAAGTTGCAAACCCCTTTCTTATTATTTTCTAGTACTTGCTCACGCATACATGATAATCATTTAGTGTACAATTCTGAAGATTCTTACTTTCTTACTTGCGCACAGTTTTCAAGGTTCCTAAAGATCAGGTACACCATGTTCATGACTTAGCTAACACTAGTCGATACACTTTAATTTCTTTTCGTAACTATTTTTAGACTAGTATTTCTCGTTGTAAAAAAAGGCATGATAATCAATTAGTTAGGAAAAGCATTCATGTCGGTTTGTTATAGTAGGAGGTTTAATTCTTTTCTTGATACATGTGTTTTGTTACTTTGTCTACTCTTCCATCTCCCTTTCAAGGTAGTTATCTTTATTAAATTAGTTTGATCTCTACATCTTATTAATAGGGGTTTACTAGTTATAGCAACATATATAAGCATTTGGTTATCTATCATTAAATCTCAAAACAGGCATTTGACAATTAAATTATGTAAGGTGGGAATTAATTAAGAAGATAATTTAATCACCTAATCAACAAGAAGACAATTTCATTCAATCATATCATATAGTTCAAATTGGGAAAGATAGAGCACAATTGAGGTAAAATCTTAAGAGGCTAATTAAAGGCCATTTTACATGAAAATGGTTGGTGGGTCTACCTCAGGTGCCCAACTCTACAAATCTCTAAAGCAAGGAGACATAGACAGAGAGAGAAATGTAGTGATTGATTGAGATGGTAAGCCAAGAAGGCTAGCTATTTACTAATATTAGCAGAAGTCTGATGTCAATGGCCTATTCAGTTTAATTTTTCTGGCATCTTGACAAGAAAGTTCTCCAGAACTGTACATCCCCCTTGCTTGAGCAAAACCGTCACGTTCTTGTCATTGAAGAGAGAGACAAGCCTATTTTTAACCCTTCAAGTTCAAACTTTAATGTTGACATTATTGATGGTAAATCTTCATTCTTCATGCACAATTATGAAATTTCAAATGACACCAATTTACCTAAAACTAGCCTCCCTCCATTCCAAAAAAATTTTCCATTTTTAGTTTTAGTTAGATACTCCCTCCGTCCCAATTTACTTGCTATATTTCCAATTTTAGAGTCAATATTTAAAAATTTTGACCATGAATTTTAATTATATTTTAACAAATAATTTATTAAAATAGACTTTTGATATATACATCTCAAAGTAAATTTTTAGATATCATATTTTTATAATTTTTTGTCTTACGAATTTAGAGAAATAACCGTTATAATTGTATTTTTTTAATATCGTTAAAAGTCAAATATATCAACTAAATTGGGATGGATGGAGTAATGTATAAGCATTTATAAAGAATACATATCCAATATGAACGAAGAGGTGAGATTAAGGGAACACGTCACTTGAGATGATAGCTAGGAAAGACAAGAAGAATAGTGTGTTAGTGAGTGTTGATTTATCACATGTGAATATGTGATAGATGGGTTTAATAAATGGAGTTACTAAACTTGGCCTACGAAATATCAAGAATTGTCCGTATTTAATATGTGAATTGATCATTTTGCTTTATATTCTACATTGTAAATTATTTCTTCATTTCAGTACTACGACAATGACTTTAAGTTTCAATTCTTAGTAATGTTATAAGAAATCAAATGTTAACATTTACCACAAATATTTGACCGCCATAAATGCACAATTACAAGTTTACAAACCATTGCATTACGTAGACGTAGAACTTAACCATCAAGCACTTAAACAAACGCAAAAAATGTCTGACAAATTGTAACACCACCTCAAAATCCCATAAAGTTTCATTTTGTGTTACAAACATGGTGGGAACCCTTGTTTAACTGCCTCCATCATAGTAGGGGTGCCTAAATTTAATGTTGCATATATTTTTTTTTATATAAATTTACAACACAATTTGCCTGAGACAATGAGCTCATGTTGAGTAAGTTCAAGCTTATTATCTATTATTCTACCAAATTTATAATTATAAACTAATCAATATTGTCGATCATTCACTTTCAAAAATATATCATTCTTGATATAGTAGAGTAATGGATTAAGAAAAATTAGGATTTCTTTAGATTTTGCTTTCTTATTGTCGCACAACAAGAGTACCCAAAACAATAAAATTCAATAGAAATTTTGGTAGAATTTCCTCTATTAATTTAACTATCAGGTGTTGATTAAAAGCATAAAGACTCGTTCAATATACATGGCCTAACACCAACAATTCTAAAACTATCAATGTTCAACGATAAACATTCCAAAACATTTCGAAATCCTCATATCTAGAAATAATCTAAGTTCTCAAGACTAGTTATGCTTGCCAATGATTTTATCCCACTGCATACAAGCAACCCTCATGTCCTCGATAAGCATCAACTCTTTAGCCACCAAGAAATGAGAAGATACTTGTATAGCCGTGTTAATCCACTACATATATTGAGAAAGAAAATAAAATATTTAATTATTATTTGAGAATTTAGAAAGAATTACAAAGATGTGACTAAGCAACTCACAACATTAGTGGTAGTTTGTGGCGGCCCTAATACACTTCTTGGATGACTACTTCATCTGAGATAAGGCGTGTGTGTAAGTAGAAGCAAATACACATGATGTAGGATGCATCACACATCAAAGGATTCTGAGCCTGCGTTAAATCACCAAGAAATAATCTAGCACCTTGCAAAAACTGATATAACAGGTTCTCAACAATGGAGATAGGCCACCTTACCTCATAGTCTAGGGAAACGTTAGGAAGAGAAGAAAAATATAATCTTAGAGCAAGAGATGGAATCACGTACACATTACCTAGCTAACATAGACACGGTCAGGCATATAAATCTCAATGATATCTCAAGCATATGGTATATCCTGGGGACCTTCGTAGTCGGGTTACAAAGTAAGGCAACCACTCAACTTGTGAAAGTACCCATTAGTATTTTTAATGACAAAAAGATCGACAATGGCAATAAAATTGATTACAACCATGACAATTTACCTCTACCATAGTCATCTCATCAAGATGTTTGTTAAACATCCTCAGTTGCTCTTTATCTTTATCAATATCAATAGTCCAACAACCAGATTGAAGATACCTACGTTCAACGGGAATTCAGTCTCTATAGGGAAAAAAATCTAGAAGTAGAATATATCCATGCCTATAACAAAGTAAGACTACTGGTGAGACAAGAACAATCAGTACAATTAGCTATCCAAAGCTGGCAATACAAGTATGTCGGGGTAGCAGAACCCCAAGAGTAAGTTTTTATCTTCCTTAGTTCTTTCACCTCTAAAATATGACGCAGTCTTACCCTATAACTTCTCTTACCCAAAAATAATATTCGAGAACCATAAACAAATAAACAATCAACTATGTATCCACATGCTTGGGTAGATCAAACTAGATTCCTACAAAAATCATTAATAGCCTTGATGGAGAGACCATCCCCTTCCCAATACTTAGGATATATTAGGGAATTATTTCTTATAGCAAGTAACTCACTACAATAGTGCTTAAGGGTAATAGAAACAAATTGCTCATTGACCAAGCTACTCTCCACTAGAATATCCTGCACATCATGTAATAAGATTGACATTACATCAAATGAGAAGTGAAAAGTGGTAGTGTCAGGCTGCCAATGCTCAACAAATGTAGATAAGAGAGGAGCATGAATGTGAGTGAACATGTCCTAAGACAAGTGGGACACTCTAGTAGTGTCTAGGCGTGCCCCAATAGGAGAACCATTAGCCATCCACGTTTCATGCCATGTATTCAAATTATAACACACTATCTTTCTATTTTGGCACTTTAAGAATACCCTCATATCCTAGGACCTCCCTCTCTTAGCCATCCCAGATGCACCTAGCAATGTAGCTCAAAAAACTATGAATGATGATGTTGTCGACCAGGTCACTATGAACCAACTGTTTCATGACCCCAGAATCATTTACCTTCAACCTCTTTCAGCTTTGACTTGAAACATAAGCCATTGTCGTACCATAAAAGTACTAATAAAGTGACCATGCTTACCCTTACACATAGTAACTCTAGGTTAATTAAGTGGAACAAACTCTATATCACTGTCTAATGTAGCCATGTAGTCTACTATATCATCATCTTCCTTTACCTCAAAGTCATCCTCATCGTCCCAACTATCGCCGGTCTCGTCCTCCTCCTCCTCCATATTTAGGAATTACTGATACTGAGCAACCTTCCTCTCCCTCTAAGCCAATGTAGGCGCACTACGAGTACTTGTATGCCTAAGACCAAATCATCCTCTATAACCTGTCCCAAGATGTAAGCTAGTAATGATTTTCCTTTCCTTGGCAAAAGCACGATTCCTAATTAAGTTATATTTTAAACAAAAATAGTTATATATTAAATTAAATATAACTCGGTAGCTTAAACTACGGAAAAAACTCATTATATTTATAGTAGTGATAAATAACCACACATTATTAGTAATGACTATAAGGTTATGTTTGGTACCAATTGACCCTGAACCATGACTAACAATACAAGGTAATTTCCCACTACATATCCTTCACTTACTATCTAAAAAATACCATATGATTGATGAGCTTATTTACTAAGTTAAGGGTCTAAATAAGCATATGAATCATTTGATAAGTCTATGGAGTAAGTATACGAAATTCAAATATAAATAATATTATTAACTATAATTATATTATTAACAGTGATAAAAGATCTCACATTTTTAGTAATGGCTAATGAACTTGACGCTATAACCATAACTAACAATGCAAGGTAGATTCCCGCTATTTACTTGTATATTTACTATCCAAAAAATATCCAATGATTATGGGACTAACTAAATCTTGGGTCTAAATAAGCCAAATGAATCATTTCATATGTCTATGAAATAAGTATACAAAGTTAAAATATTAATAATATTATTCTGAAAGGTAATATGGGAATTTTCGGCGCTATTTATCCATCCAGATAATGAGACATGTCATTAGTAATTAATATGTGTAATTACAAAATATTAGAAAAGTTAAGATTTTTTCTCATGAGACGTACATCTCATTAGTAATTAATAAGTTTTACATTTAGATGATAATAAATATTGTATTTTAAAAGTATTACCCAAACGATGAATGTTATTATAAGAAATACTCCGTATAAATTTGTAGGTATAAAAGAGTGACACTTATATTATACTCCATATTAAAGGTTGCTCCACATAAATTTTTTTAAAAAAAAGTATAAAAAAAGACAATTTAAATAAAAGTTAACGTAAAATGCAAAAATAACATGAGAAAAAGGGAAAGTAATAATCTGGATTAGGCCCTCCCGAGTCCTGAAGATCCACACACGAGTGATGCGTTGAAGACAGATTTGCCAAACTTTTGAACATTCATTTAAATGCAAACACATAAATAGTCAGACCTAATCTAAACTAGATTTGAGAGTGGGGCTTATTAGTTACTACACACGTTCATTTCTTTCCAGTGGTTGGTCATCAATGTCTCAAAGGGATAATATGAGGAAGGTTTGACTCACATATTTATTCAGACTACAGTTGTGGAGTAGTTATCTTTTTCAGTTATAAAGTAGCTCAACTTAGCTTATTTTAGCCAATTGGATCAACCTTTCTTTTTAATCCATAACTCATCAGACCGGAATTAAACCCATTTTGAAGAACCTTGTACGATGAGAATACGTATCAACTATGATCTTACTCAGCCACAATATCTATTATCAATTATGAAATCAAATAAATTTTTTGTATCAGCTCACCCTTGTAAATAATTTCTTTTTTTTTTGGTGAATTTGTGAAAAAATATTACGACCTAATTTGTGAGCTAGTACTTTGCTTTTTCGATTTTGTGGAAAAGTACCTCACTTACCCATTTTATTAAAACCATTACCTTAAATTATTTTTTCAATTGCTCTGTCAACTTTCAGTTGTTGTTTTTTTAGAACTTAATATGTCTAAAATTATGTATGAGAACAAATATGTATTGCTCAATTTGTACGCTCTGAGTTTCAGTTGCTCCATTTGTCCTTGTTCCTGTTTTTCTCCAGCCCTCTGAATTCAATCCTCACTCTCATCTACATATGAAACGATGATTCCATTTTCTTGTCAAATTTCATTATATCAAATTGTACTACTTGTTTCTCTCAAATGTATAACAACTTAGTTGGTGAAGGGGGGTTGAAGAGGATGGATTATGATATTTCCCTAGTAGAATGGGGTTGGATCTATGGAAATTAAAGTAGAGATTAGCATTTAGGAAAAAATAACAAGTATTTGTTTTTCACTCTCGATATTAGATTAAAAAGTCATTATCGAGAAGTTGACAAAGCTATAGAAAAAAAAAACATATATAAAGTACCGTTTTTTACAATGAGTAAAAAAATACATATAAATTGTTGGAGTATTTCGTAAGATTGATAAAAAGACACTTGTTCACAAATTGAGCAATAATTAACTTACTTTTTTTTTTTATAAATATTGCCAATTTTATTTTAAAAAATTTTGTTTTATTGGTTGGGAGTTACATCAAAAGGTCAGTCAGCGGGATGTTTAACAACTTGGAACAAAGTGGTATTTATTTGAACTCAAAGAGTAGATAGAGAGAAAGGCTGAGATTGTAGGTTTCTGTTAGAAACACTTCAGCCATTTTCAAGTGTTTCTTCTCATCACACACATTCACAACTTACTCTTTAGCTTTGCCCCTTTTTTCTTCCCCTATTTCCTCTCGTTTTTGCCCATAACTTGTCGCCAATCATCATTCCCTTCATTTCTTTCAAAAATCATCCACCCTCCCCTCTGTCTAGAATAAAATTCAGCAACATATTCAAGAAACCAAAGAAGATACCCACTTTTTTAAAAAAAAAAAAACACACACACACAAAAAATGAAACTTGGGCTGTCAGACTAGCAAATGTAGGCATGCCTTACAAGTGGTGTTGTTGATACAGTTGTTGCTGTTATTATAAACCAAAACCACACTTCAATACCTTCAATATCATCAAACTGTTACCTATTGACTGAATTCTTTCAGTTTTTGTGTTTCTTCAAATGGGTATGGGCGCGTTTCAGGATATGACTTCGCTTACGCTGAAGAAACCCGGCTTGTTCGGGGTAATGCAGGCCGCCTCGGAAGCCGAGGCAGCCGCCTCCAAGAGCAGAGGTTTTCCTTTTCTGGGAGGTTACAGGATCCCGAGATCAGACCACCAGCAACTGGTGATTGAGGGCAAAGTAGTGTGTGATTTTGGAGATGGGTTTGGTGAAAATCATGGGATGGATCTCAATTCAAGTTGTAAAGATGAAAACTTTTATGAAAACAATAATGGTAGTAATAGTAATGATTATGGTAATAATAATAATAATAGTAACAGTAAAATGGGTTGTGTTAAAGGTGAAACTAATAAGGTATGTACAAGAGGACATTGGAGACCTGCAGAAGATAGTAAGCTCAAGGAACTTGTTGCTATCTATGGCCCTCAGAATTGGAACCTCATTGCTGAGAAATTGGAAGGGAGATCAGGTAACTTTGTAATTTTTCACCCCTTTTGTTTTGTCTTACTTCCTGCTTTTCCTGAGTTTTAGACGAAAAGTGAGTAAAATTTAGGAGAAAGTAAGTAGTATTATGAAAACTAATCCTAAGCAAAACTTGCCAAACAAAAAAAAAAACCTCTATAATTTTTGTATACTATTTTTCTTTTGTTATAATTATCATGGAAAATTAAAACTTTGGGGGGTTTTTTAAGTTTGAATTTTTGTGACTTCATGGCTAGTTATTAGTTATGACTTATGATCATATTATATGGTCATCCCTCAAAACTTTATTGTTTGAAAAGGTTGGTAATATTACATAATTTATCTAAGTATGATCATAATCTGTTTTTTGGGGGGGATGGGGGGTTGATAAATTTTTGCAGGTAAAAGTTGCAGGTTGAGGTGGTTCAACCAACTAGACCCAAGAATAAACAGGCGGGCATTCACAGAAGAAGAGGAAGACAGACTAATGCAAGCACATCGAGTGTACGGCAACAAATGGGCAATGATAGCAAGGCTATTTCCGGGAAGAACTGATAACGCTGTTAAGAATCATTGGCATGTTATTATGGCTAGGAAGTATAGGGAGCAATCTAGTGCTTATAGACGGAGGCGTAACCTTATGGCTAATCAACAACAACCGTCTTCGTTGTCAAGTTTCCCTCTTAATCACCATAGTAATGCGAGGAGGTCTTCTTCGTCGTCGTCCATGGAAGAAGATGAACAACCATTGAGCTCCTACAACAACAGCACACATTGTGGCATTAACTCGAGTAACAACCAATGTTCTTCTTTTCCAAGCAACGGTATTGGTAATGGGTTTTGTGGGCAGCCATCTCCTTTGGATTTCTTTTCAGGTGGGTTTTCATGTTTCTTCTTCCTAATTTTAAGTTACTCATTAATTAAATCTTTGGTTGGTTTTTCTAAGATTATTAGTCCAGTTTTATGTTATGTGACTTATGTTCAATACAATTAATATTGAGGGGTTTTGTGTTTGTTATTTGTAAGGTAAAATTGTTCATAGATACACTTGGCTTGATGAATCAAATCATTGTATATCATAACCGTAGGGTGGGTGCTTGAATTAATAATCTTGTTTGATAGTTGTATTAGATAGTACCTCACTTTTTTGCATAAGGAAAGTCTAACTAGCTGATTGATTATCTATTAAATAATGTCTACATCACTTGGTTAAAGTATTAAATAGTTGTATCAAAGGCCTGGGATCAAATCCCGTCAACATCCATTGTTGTCTTTTTATTTGCGACTCTCTTTACATTGAACAATGTAACGTCACGTTTGATGACATAAATTTTATAAGAATAGATGGAGAATCGTTAGTATACAGAGAGGCAAAATCGCAATAAGAAATAACTAAGGATACTGCGTTAATTTAATTACGCATGCATTTGATGAACAGCAGTCGTATAGCTAACGTAACTCTTCTAACCCCTACCAATCTACCATATGTACATATATATACTTTTACTTGGTCTATGCTAAGGAGAATAAAAGCATAAGATACTGAATCTTAAAAACTAACCAAGATAATGTATGCGCATTGCTGATATCATACCTCATTTATTCCTTTGCTATTTACCTTTTGTTTTGTTTTTATATCTTGAATTTGTATATATTTTTGGGCAGGTCTAAATAACCATAAGATGGTGAGCATGTACAGTCCAAGCAGCTGTTTGGATAGGCCAATTCAAATGCAAATGCAACAACAGCAGCTCTACTATTACTACTACGGCAACAACAATAACTCTTCTCTGATTTCACTTCCCCAAACAGACCCTTATTCTGGTTCCTCACAATCCCCTTCATTTGAAGCTGGAGGTAGCAGATCAGTAGCTAGCCAACACTTGGATGATGATAATTCACCTTCACCGCCCTTCATAGATTTCCTTGGTGTTGGTGCTACTTAAATTTTTTTTAACCTTTTTCTAATTTTATTTTAACCCTTAATTTTATTTAATTAATCCCGAAAAATTGTTAGAAATTAGTTAAGGGATATAATATGATAATGAATGTGGTGTGTTTTTCAAGATTTTAACTGAGAATTACCATTAATGTTAAAAAAATTTGGAGTGTTTTCGTGTATTAGTTAAAGATGACACCATATGACATATTTTTATAGAATAATTCTCAATTTATCAACTACGTTAACTTCATCACAACTCCCTTCACTACTCACCTGATCATCCTTCATCATATACTCCATCTATATGATTGGAGGGGTGCTAATGGATCACGTTCTAATTAGACCTGTTTAAATGGGAGGGTTTTGTTAAGGGTTTCTTGACCGGCTCGTTTGTAAAAGGGTCCAATCGATAATGGGCTTAATGACTCGATCTCTTAAAGAATCATATTTTATTTGGTCATTAATGGGTCATGTTTTATTGGGTCTTTAATTAGTCAAGTCGAGTCTATAACAGGTCAGTAGTTTTCAAGACTTTTAAATACTATCATGTAATAAATTATTTTTACTTACTTGTTGATAGTCCACTATCAAAGATTGAATGTGATACATGTAAACTATCATCCTCTATATATAAAAAATATAATCTCTTTGAACGGTCCGATCCGATTCGACCCGTTATATATATCATTTGGTCCGACCCGACCCATTTTGTATCTTCTTATCTCGGCTCAGCCCGTTTAACTTGTGACCCATCCTGGCCCTAACTTAACCCAATGCACATGTCTAGTCCTAACGTATTGAAGAGGTAGGGTTCATTAGGAATTACGGGTGTTGGTGCATCCTTGCTTGAAAACGATGGTGGTCGGTCTGTCTTTGATTGATGATTGGTGTATTCAGGTGTGTTTTGAGTGCCAAGAGTGGTTTGCATTGGTGTTGGAGGTGGGGCTGCATTGGTGTTGGAGGTGGTGCATTGCTCAGTTAGGATTTGAAGTTAGGCGTTGAGAACTTAAGATGGATGAAGTCGTTCCGAGGATAGCGCAACAATATTATGGGCAAAAATTACTGTATATATATGGGACACGATAAAGTAAAAGTGACATCTCAATATAACAAAAGTTACCTTTTAACATAATATATGTCAATCTTTACTAACTTTAAGGGGTAATTCTTATTATTTTAAGAGGTTATTTTTATTGGAGAGACAGTTATTGTGTCCCAGTGTATACAATATTCTGTGTATTTCGGAATATTGTTAACTTGATGTTGGAATTCAGGTGGGTTATTTTTAAAACATTAGATTATAAACTAATTGTCTATAGTTAGGAGTTAATAAATAATGTACAGGTATAATTTTGATAAATCAATTTATTTTTCAGAAGAGGAAATCCGGGAATATACCTCTGCTAATTATCCTATCTTTTAATACTCCCTAAGATTTAATTTGATTTGTTGTGCACTTGTGCATTAAGTTGAGGTCATATTGTAAAAGAAACCATCGTTGTCTATGTTTTGTTCTGAACATGGGTGATATAAGCTCCTTGCAGAAAAACCAACGGTCCAAATGTAGTTTTCTGGTAAGTTATAATTATGATCCTGTATTGGAAAAGTAAAACTGTTCCCAGATGTGATAGCTTGCTCCATGATTTAGTTACTAGGAGTATGTGTTCTTAGTACATAACAAAGCCATAAGAGTTAATAGAAGCTCCCCCTTTTTTTAGGAAGAGAAATTAACGTCTCATAGGCACACTTCTAAATTTCTAATAGTGTGCAATTTTTTATTTTATTTCACCAACTTCTCCCTATATTTTTCCTTCATCTACAATCATTTTTTTTTTTTTGAACTTTTGATGTTGAAATTTTATCTTATTAATAAGAAAACAAAAAAAAAATTGTTTTACACCACTCTCTTTTTATTTTCGACTATATTCCTCAATATTTTCTTTCTCTAACATACTTTTTAATTTATCTTTTAAATATTAAAACTTTATTTTCATACATTCACAATATTTTGTCAATAAATATTTCATAAAATTTATTATTGACGGGAAAAATAATTTATTAGTATTGATTAAATTTGTTTTACTTATTAATTAAAAATTAATAGATTTCTTAATTAAATTTATGAATAATTGATATTCTTATTCTCATTTGTACTTTAATTGTTGAACATTATCAAAATTAAAAATTAACTTTGAGTAACATAGGAACAAAAACTGAAAAATGAATTATATTACTCAAATAAAACAACAGTACATAAACTAAATTTACATGAAGTAAATTATCTTAAATAAAAAAAATCAACAAGGAATGACACATGTTTTCAAACCACGAAATCATAGAGAAGTTGAAATACTTTGAGGATTATTGTGACTAAATTTTTGCCAAATATACATTATAAGTTAAGTTTAAGAGACTGGTTATCCCTTCTCCAAATCTTAATACCAAATAGACATCTGATTTAGAATTGAAGAGTTCATTATTATTCACGGTAGCTCTTGCACTCGTTTCGCTTCTTTGTCGTGGACTCTAAGAAGGACAATCTTCTTATTACTTCAACATTATTATATATGTCACATTCATCCTCGACTATTATGTTATGAATAATAATATACGCCTTTATAATGTCACCTAATATATCTTCATCATAAGCAGGAGTTAGCTATCGTATAATTGCGACACTTGCATAACTTCGAATGCTCAATAGCCTTACACGTACTAATTTGGATATCGACAAAGAGTTTTTGCTTAGGAATTTGAGGATGGGTAACCCCCTGTATGAAAACTTGGATAAAAACCATCCCTTAATTAGGTACTACTCCGAGTTGTAGTCATGGATATTGATAGTAAATTTCGCAAGAGGTGCTTGACCTTGCAAAATATCATCGAGAACAGTAAAGAACGTTAGGTAAATATACAGACTTGGAACATGAAACAAAAAGTGTCAAATCCAAAATTTTCATATGTAAAGGCCTCCAAAATAAGGTTCTGGTTCTTGTTTCATCTACAACATTGAACATTATATGCATTAGGGTAGTTCTTCTACTTCTAATGCATGCAATCAATACTACTGATCATGCCTGAAAATCAGCGTTGTTCGTTTCTATAAATGATCTTTCGTAGGTCTTCATCAATCGAATTTCATAGATACTCAGCTTGAATTTGCTTTTTAACCCCTTCACAAAATTGTTTAAAACATGTTTGTGCAGTTATTTCATCCAGTCGCAAGTATATAATATTTTCATTACTATAGTGCATTTTTTTATAGTCTTAATAAGCCTACTTGCTAGCTTAGCTATATCTCATCGTTGTTGAAAAAACTTGTTTTTTCACCTACTTGTTCATGATCGTACAAGACAGTGATTTCTTCTTTAACCTTCGTTGAACTTATTTTCATTGTACATTAGAGGATCCGCAAAGTAATCTCTATACATTTGGTTATGCCTTTGCACAATTTTATTCATTCAAATAACAAAAATGTGATCTTTACTAATATGTTGTGTTTGAGGTGGAGGGGGTGGAAACAATATTATTGGTAAGTGATTATTGGAAATAAAGTCAACAATATAATACATTCATCTATTTCTTCATATTGATCATTAGATGAAGAACTAGAGCTTAAACTTCTTCCAAACAACATTGTGTCTAGCATAGTGTTTTCAAGAGGAGGTATTTAGTTTAGAGTGAAAAGTATACACACATGCTTTATACAGACGACTAAAGGTGACCATTAAATTAGATGAATGTGACCATTAAATCAGAAAGTTTTTGATTTTTTCTAATATTTGTGTTCATGTAATGTTCAAAGTAGGACGCAATTAAAGTTTTATCTTCTCTTACAGACCAATCACAATTGTTTGTAACAATAAAAAATGGCTAATTTTGAGAGACAGATAGTGATTTGACAATATTTGTTATAAAGGGTATTATGGTGTTACTCGAGAATTTTCTTCTTTATATATCGTCAATGAGGCTATTTCTTGCTCCATAAACTTGTGGGGATTGCTAATACTTTTGAGATGAATGACCAAAATTAGGGTAAGTGAGTATAATATTTTGATGTGGAGGTGGTCGTTGTGGAGGAAATTAAAATAGAAAAATTTACTCTAATCCTTTTCATAAGAAGGTTGAATTTAGGATGGTTAATTAGAGAAGGATCAAAATTGTCCAAATATATATTGTGAAAAGTTGGGATGATTAAGATCCATTAGTCTTAAATATTAAAAAATATTAACTCAATTCATTTTTTTTAAAATTAGTAGCACAACGAAAATTACTTAAGCACCAAATTTATGAACTAAAAACAAAAAATAATAATTTTTTAAGACAAAAATGTTTATTTTAGTAAAATAGATACATATTATAGAATTATAATTTTTTTATTGTAATTAATAATAATACTAAGAGCTTGAATACTAGTTTTTATGGAATTAAAGAGAAATAATAGAATTTTTAAGTGTGAAAAATATAGCAAAATGGGTGTCTAAATTTTATTATATTTTAAATATATATATTTTTATTAAATATATGTATATATAAGAAATTACGGTTGAAAATATAACCATTATAATTTTTTGTAAAATTCTAATTAGTCAGAAATACTGAGTAGGATATGTGTCAAGCAACGACTGGCTTGACTGATATGTCTAGTCAACACTGATTGAACCCATACCTACTTGTAATATTATAAGTGACATATAATACATGAAAAATTATTAACAAAGGTCCCAATTATAGGCGGCATTATAAGTAACATTTTCTTCCAACGGTCCATTATCTAAACTAATCTATTAAATAGGTTAATTTGCTTATGTGACATGTTTTTATCGATCTTTATTTTTTTATAAAAATGACAATTTAAACCTTCCTCATTTATTTATCGATCTCTCCACTGATCATCCCCCTCCCTCAAACACTCCCAACCTCCACTAACCTTGCCGCTACAACCACCATAAAGGTCGCCATCCCCAAGTCCATTGGCTACTCCACCATGAATCCTACTACTTCACTTTACCTGTGATATTACATGTGATATTACAAAGACTTTCATATTCAACATCATACTTAATTTGAGGCTCACTACTCACTAGAGATGCAATATCAAAATTTTCTAATCAAAATTTGATTGTGGACACTAGTTAAAAAAACTTTTGTGTTACTTTTTTTATAAGTAGTCCTAGTCTTTTGCTAAAGTTATGTGCTTCGTTCTTTGAGGAGCAAATGGGCCGGGCTGAGCTGGCCCAGCACCAGCCCGCTCTAGTATGGACCCCAGTCTGGCCCGCATATCCCGGGCTGGTCCCAACAAACCAGCCTAACCCACCCCGTGGCTAGGCCCGCCTCGCCTGGCCCTTTGGCCACCGTTAATTCTATAGGTCATTAACACATGTAAAATAAAGGATAAATTATAGTTAATGACATGGGAATCTAATAGTATCATGTTATCCTTTGATTGAAGTGGCTGAACATGTCGATTAAGAAGTAATCGAGTGAATGTGATTGAAGTGGATTTGTCAACACATAAGGTGGTACAGAAATATCCTAAAGAGGGAAAATGAGAGAAAAGAAAGTTAGGTCAGATAATTTAAAAATAGTATTCGACTTGTTTATCAAGTCACAACTCTTATAGGATTATAGGAAGAAAAAATTAGTAATAGTTAGGACCTTTTAAATGAGGTAGTTTATATTTGGAACTTTTGTTATTAATTTTTCTTATAAAATAAGCACACAAATAATTTAACATGGGAGAGTATTTTTATTTTTTGAATAGGAAAGGAAGAGTGTCATTGATAAATTAATTAAGAGTCTACACTTATAATTATAATTATATTATAATTTTAAATGTTTAAAAAATGGAGATAATTTTTGTCCTTATCTATTAGTGGCTTTGTTTCTTTATTTTTTTCAATATATATATCACAATCTTTAGTGATTCTTGTCGATTAAACAAAATAGATTCAACAGGGGTTTGTAAATAACAACTAAAGAAAACATAGGAGAACTACACTAATGAACCCTAGCAAGTGTTTTGTTGGTGTAATTCATTTGGTTGCTAGAGGGTAAAGGTTCAAGAGTTGGTCAAAAGAGAAGGAAAATGAGCAAGGAGGCCGGATTCCTAGCGATGATTTTCTTGAGAATCAATCGTGTATAAGATTGCCCATTGGAATAGGAGAGACATCAATTCTAATCACAGTGAACAAAATTATTGGAATATATAAAACCAATTAGTGAAACTTACTTATAGTAAACAAAAGGGATATATTACATGATATTCAATAGAAAAAGGGATAAATAGGGTTCTGAAGTTGATAGAAAACTAAAGCATTGAAAGGGAGAGAATACAAATCTCAGTTGCACTTGTTTTGGAAACTTTCTTATGAAAGTGTCCTTGTTAAGGAACGATTACAAAGAAAGGGGATTATAGGCTATAAGAGAGATAGTGAGAATGTATCTCGTGTACTCATTTTTTGTTTGATAACTAGGTAGGCTTGGAAGAGTGGACCTCTTGCTATTTACTTATAATAACGAAAGTCAAACCTTTAGCGATTGGATTTCATACTATATCCGCTTTTTTATGGCTTAGACAAGAACGAGAGCCAAGAACAGTTCAGCGGGGTTGTTAAGTTATGGAGTCTGATTAATATTGAATTTCTAATTTGCGGTTGATGGGCCTCCTTTATTCATTTTTTGTATTTTGTAAATAACTAGTGTGTGTATATATATGTAAAATATAAAATAAGAAGAGTAGTTAAAATGAGAAAGATGAGAACATCTTGGCTCTCGTTCGGGGAGCCCATGCACATGTTATGGCTGATACTTCTTCATATTTTTGCTTTTTTTTTATTAGTATTTCTTGTAAGTTTATGCAATGTCTAAAAAATTTTTTTTAAAAAAAAAAGATAGCAAGTATCTTTCCATGAACAAAGGGGGAAATACAAATACTCAGTTACAAATGTTAGTACTAATTTGACTAAATGGTCCATATTTGGTCCCATTAGGGTTGTACAGTATCTCGTAAATAGGACTCTATTTATGAAAGTTTTGAAAAGATGAACATTGATTATCTAACTATCCATTTCACAGCTCAGACACCAATACGTACTCATTAATCTTTCATTTTCATCTGGAGTACACTCTCCCTGCAATTTTGCCCACTATTAATTCTAAAGTTTTCACTTCAAAAGTCCTTTATTTATTATTTATTTTCTTTCTATAGTCATACAAGAATTTAATTTTACACATGTGATATATGGGCCAATGAAACAGCTAACTGTTAAAAGCCAAAATTATATGCATGGCAGTTCCAATTTGATTTCGATTAGTACTCTTTTGTTGTTGCAGCTTGAATTTAATGATCTAAGACAATATTGGCAGCCCATTCTTGATGAATTGGCCCAACTTGGGATTTTCAAGGGGGTTTTTTTTTTTTTTTGGAAGAGCCAAACATAAAATGCCAAAATTTCTCCTCAACTTGTGATGTTACCAAGTCATACTATAGTTGTGAAATATCTATCTTATGTACTGTAATGTTGTTTCTTTAACATGCATTGCCAGAGCACTAAATTTCAGGTTGTACTACTACTACTACGACTACGTCCTGGCTAGAGAATTTATTGAATTGAATGAGATACACTCGTTTGTCTTCTTAGAGTCGCATATCATGAT
The DNA here is from genome assembly GCA_026401315.1 of Dysphania ambrosioides. NCBI lineage: Eukaryota > Viridiplantae > Streptophyta > Magnoliopsida > Caryophyllales > Amaranthaceae > Dysphania > Dysphania ambrosioides. The sequence continues at coordinate 5,071,665 of CM048660.1, read as the reverse complement.
GATTAACCAAAAGAAGGGGTATAAATTTTGACCTATATAACATCTAGATATAGTTAGGAGTTAGGAGGTCATGACACTTAGCTTTACGATCTTTTAGAACCAAAATAATCCTAAATTGTGCCTCTTGAATTATTTGTAAGTAATTGTGGATAGGGTTGCTGACTTGTCTGTCATACATATAGCGGTCCTTTTTTTGGTTATGGGAAAAATAAATAAGACTAGGCACCTTATCTAGCCTTAATGACAAGAGAATGTGTTAAGGCACAAGAGTTCTACTAACCTTAATACAACAAATGAACTTTAAAGAGTTTGAAAATTGCTCGAACATTGACAATGCTTCACTATTCTTACTATATTGATCTCAAGATCTAATACTTTTTCCATTTAATGCTTTCCAGCCTGCGTTTTGACACGAGTGCATGATGAGCATCGTGCACCCGGGTGCAATATTCAGGCGTTGCTACTGATATGCCATTTGAAGAGAGGTATGTCCGTGCCTTGACGAGCTAGGATAAAGTGTAACACCCTAAATTTTTAGATTATTATGAAAAGTATTTTTAACGTATTTATTTAATTAATATATATTCTTTTAAATTATTTTAATTATTTAAGTGGCCATATATAAATTGAAATAACTTAAATGATTTACAGAATGAATTATATTGAATTTTAAGGATTTTATGAAGTTAAAGTATTTATTTTGATAAATAAATTAAAATTGTTTAATTTATCTCATAAAAATCCAAAAATGAAAATCGAACAATGTACATGGGCAACAGTTAGGTTGGAAAGGTTAATTGGAGGAGTAAATCAAACAAGGGAGTTAATTTTGGGGACTTTAGGACAACATAAGTCAATTTACGAGGGAAAAGAAACGACCTATGCCACGTCACCATATAATTCACTTGTTATTCAGGTTAAATGGCTCAGTAAAAGCAAAAAGTAGTCAAAGGTAATTGTATTCAGAAATAACAAAAAAGGTTGGATTAATAAAAGCAAATCGAACAAATGTTAGATTATTCCAATCCCTTAAAATATATGAAAGTCTCCCCCCTTACCTCCTCTAGCACCGGCTCTGCCCACGCACCACCATGGCCTCCTTCTCTTTTCTTCTTCTTTACAATTTTAATTCCTAATTCCTAATATTTTAACCTAAAATTTGTATGTCATAATTACTGTAAGCTATAATTATATTTCTTAAAGTAATAATGTAATATTCTAATTTCTAGATTTAACGAAGGAATTTTAAGCATTGGATTTGTATTTTATTAGAATTTATATTTAGAATGCATATTGTTTGTTAGATAATATATAAGGATTTGACCAAGGAGATTGCTATTTTTAGGGTGTTTATTATTTGTTATTCTTGTTCATGGTATATTCAAGAGGTTTGTTTTTGAGTTTGAGAAGTCCCTATAATTTTGATGTAAGGGTCTCCTCTGCTAATGTTATCTTCGGTGTTTTGTATGATGCTGGCCTAGATAGTTTTTTCTTATCTTGCGTTTATGATGCACCTATACTAGAGCACCGCATAGTAGTGTGGAACGTCCTTCAAAAATTCATTTGTGAAAATGTTGGCAGCCAATGTCTCATTACACTAGTGGAAAAAATGCCAAATACCACTGCATATATGCTCCGGTTCTTTATACAACCGGAGTATATGTTTATGAATTATTTTAGACCGAATTTTTTGGGTGTAATATGAGCCTTTATGCTCCGGTTTATTATTGACCGGAGTATATAATTGGTTTATGCTCCGGTTTATAAGAAACGCATCATAAACTTTGTTGCCCTAACTAAAATATTAATCGTGCCCTAATTTAACTTGCAGCAGCCTCCTCCTCATCCCTTTCCTTCTACTACGCACGCACCTCCCTCTAAACCGCCATTTGCACTCACCCAACATCCTCTAAACCGCTTCTACTATGCCCTAATTTGTTTAAATTTCACGGACACCCGAAACCAAATCTCCCCTTCATCACTCTCTCCCAATTTCTTTGGTAATTTTGACGAAGATTGGTGATAATTTCAAGCGTGAATTGGAAAATTTCTGTGAATAATTTCGATTTAAAGGTATGTACCCACTTGCATTTGTGTATTGACAAATTTTGGGATGTTTAATACGATTGTTTCAGTACTGTGTGTTTATTTTGGAAAGGGTCGTCCTTTCTGCTGCAACTTTAGATGAGAGTGGGCAAAACCCTTGTTCTCCTAGAGACTCTTAAAAAAATGCCAAATTTTGGTCTGTTAGTATTCGTAAATGAAAATGACTGCATAATTGGAACACAAAATTCTTGTATGAGCAGGCAAATTGATTGAAATACAGTAGCTACTACAAGTTTGATTCTGATACATTATTTAGGGTACAAATCGCTGAAGAGTTCAAACTGTGTACAGGCTCTCGTATGTTACTGTTCGAAGACTACTTATGGCCTCATATGTTATTTTGACCTGTCCTTCAGGCCTTTCATTGGTACAGTTCGAATTGTATAAACTATAAACGCATTTGTATATACTTTTTAGTCTTGCAGGTAGCCATCTAGGGTTAACTAAATTAAATGAACATGTTTCTTGAAAACACTAGGTGACGAGAAAAATGGGTTGACATCTGAAATTGTGAAAACTGGATTTGGCTGTGCACCTCTAAATCCATTTCTTATACTTTTATGACTATTGAATAATTTGAAGAAGAAAACTCCAAAGCATAAAGCAATGGCCGAATAGGAAAGCAATGGTCGAATAGGAATTGTAGTTGTTTGGTCAAATAGGAAATCAAAAATGGATGTAATTTCACATATGGATGTAATTTCACTTACACTCTTTCACAGTTTCACATACTAACTCATAACGTACCTGCTGCCATATCATGATTTAATTTAGTACTCATGTAATTTGAGTTTGGTGTTTTGAACCAATTATGATATAGGGAGTAATATACTCCAACACAAGACATGTAACCTTGGAGAAATATAATGGCTATATACTCAAGGTCTTCTAAGCGCAGGAAGCTTGACATCTAAGGGCGACATACATACTGTTGTCATTGGACTTGAAGGGGACTTGGCAATTCATGAACGGCTTATATTCCAGCCTTTTCTTAGTAGCGAAATCATCGGGACATTCATGTTTCTTTATTTCAACTATAATATCTCATCTTTTAGCTCTTCCAATTATATTGCTAAATCATCAGCACACTCGGGTTTCTAATTTTCAACCATATTTCTCATTTTCTAGCTCTTCCAAATTTTGAATGTACAACATTTTAAATCAATAATTTTTCACTTGCACTTTTACTTTTCTCAACCTGTACACTGTGAAGCTAAAATTTATGAATAAATACAGTTCTGAATGTGATGATGGTCCTTGTATGTCACTTGCTGTTTGTTGTGTCCTCCACAATTATGTGATTTGGTATAATAGTAATTTTCCAGCCTTTTTGAAGTCAAGGGTCATGGAAAGTTGAGAAACTCCGACTTGTATTTCTATATTATGATGGATTGTATTTTCTCTTTTATAGATTAATTAATATGGATTGTGGGAGTACTGTGTAATTTTACGAGATTTATATGAGTATTATGAGAAAGGGAGAAACAATTTATAAAGAGGATTATTAAAATAATTATACTTCCTTCGTCACTTAGCTTTCGAATATGTTTAGGCTCTAATTAAAACTTACAAGCATCTTCAATTCATTCCTTTTGTGTAAAACTAACTTGAAAGAATGTGGTACATCTTCTAGAGGATTCTAAGTTGTGAAAAAAGTGTACTTCTTTTAGAGTAATCCTTTTTAACTTGTTTGTATTTTTCTTATAATAATCATATTATTCTCTTAAATTATAGAGTACTCATGTTATATTATTAAAATAATATAATGGCTATATTACTTCCTTCAGTATGTACAACAGTATGTATGTTAAAAATTACATCAAGGTCTTACACACTGTATTTTAATAATAATTATATTTTATCATGTGGAGCAGTACTTCCTTGTATTTTCCTTTATCTTTTATACCAAGTTTTGGACTTCTGTTTGTGTTCTAATTTGTTGGGTCTATGTTGTTAATTATTATTAGTTTTGGTTTTGAAACAATCTGAAGGCATAATACTATTGTAGATTAGTCCAAGTTTTGAAGTTTCAAAGTGCTGGGAAGTTGGAATATGCTTTTTAATAATTAATTATATCACATTATGTTTTTTGCAGCTTATCATCATGGTGCCTTGGGAATTTTGCTGGTGTATGATGTTCCGGATGAATCATCTTTTAACAGCATGTTTCAGACAATTCAATGTCAACAAGATTTTGGTTGGTAACAAGGCAGATATGGACGAGAGCAAAAGTGTAAATTTCTGTTGCCTTCTCCATCTCTGTCTGTTTATTTCTGTTGCAGGTGGTTGCATTTTTTAGCCTGTTGTTTTTGTGTCATGCCTCATGCTTGCTGAAATTATCATGTCATAGAGTGCTAAGACAAACTTAAATGTTGAAGAGGTCTTCTTTTCAATAGCAAGGGATATCAAACAGAGACTGACGGAATCTGACTCCAAGGCTGAGACTGTAAGTCCTCATTTATTTGTCTATTTTCATCACAAAAACAACCTTACCTTATCAAAGAAAACCCATGAAGTGTTGGACTGCTAATGTTGATCACCGGACCTTTGTTTTCATTGGGTCTTGGTCTTTTCAAACTTTTACTAAGAAAATAACTAAGATCCATCAAACTGATAATGCATGTGATTTTAATTTGATTTCAATACTTGAGAATATCCTGCTGTAAATATAGTACAATCCTGAAGTGCTCTTTGGATAGCTCAACATGAAGTTCATAGGAAACTTGCCATCACTTGTTATCCTAAATTTTCTGGAGCTAAGGGTTGATACATGTTTGTATTTAACATGTAGCCTGGTGGGAGACTCAAGATCAGTGCAACAGGTGTTGGTACCCCAGCCCCAGCTGCTCCCAAGTCGGCTTGCTGTGGTTCTTAAGCTGTAGGTGTTACTCTTGTAAATTTACTCTGAAACTAGTTTTATCTGAAATTGATGTTTCTAGCTTAGTTCAAATGAGAACTTGTGTAGTTTGCCTCGAATAATATATAATGGTGGTTGCATTATTCTAATACTTGCATCGAATAATATATATTTCCAATAACAATATCAACATTTTAAAAAATATATATATATAGACTTTATGCTCCGGTTTATCCTTAGCCACAAGATTTCAGAAATCCCTTTGGCTATTCCCCGAAACTCGGTTTATGCACTTAAAAGAGAAACTACCTTTTGCTTTTTTTTTACTACTCCAAGTAATCAGATTTCCTCCCACAAAGGTAAAGTATCCTAATGTAGATCACCTTATAGTTTTATAACCTCCCTAGTCAGAATTGGTATAAGCCTTCATCCTTAGGTGACCATTTTTCTAGAACATTATCCCAATGCTTATTGATCCTTTTAAATACTTGACAATACTATGAACTTCCTTCATATGATCAGTTTGGGGTGTGTGCATAAACTGACTAACAATCCCTACTACATAAGAGATATATGGTTGGGTGTGTGACTTATAAAAAAGTTTTCCCAATAACCTCTTATATCTATTCTGATTTGTTAGGTAAACTTCTTCACTAAATTGAAGACCATGGTTTAGTACCATTAGAGTGTCAGCTGGTTTACAATTTATCTTCCCTATTTCTGTCAGCATATCTAGAATATACTTCTTCTAGGAGATAAAATCCCCTTTTTATTGTAATATTTCAATCCTTATGAAGTATTTGGGATTCCCCAAGTCTTTCATCTCAAATTCTTTGAAAAGTTTTTCTTTTAACCTCGAGGTTTATTCTAAGTTATTTCCCGTGAGAATCATGTCATCGACATAGATGATCAAGCAAATAATGAGGTCTCCCTTTTTCTCCAAGAAAAAGGTATGGTCTGAGTTGCTTTGGTGAAACCCATTTTTTTCATGGCCATAGTAAAATTTTCAAACCAAGCCCTCGAGAACTTTTTTAGCCCATGTAAAGGTTTCTTCAATCGGCATCCTTCATTAGTAGAAAATTCTGCAGAAAAGCCTAAAGGAGCTTCCATATAGACTTCTTCTTGGAGTTCTCCAGGTAAAAATGCATCTTTTACGTCAAACTAATGCAGTGGCCAGTCTTTGTTAGCTGCTATTGAGAATAATACTCTTATAGTATTGATCTTGGCGACTGGTGAGAATGTCTCAGAGTAATCAATATCATAAGTCTAAGTGTACCCCTTAGCAACTAATCTTGCCTTATAGTGTTCGATTGTTCCATTTACCTTATACCTGATAGTAAACACCCATTTATAGCCAACTGGGTGTTTTCCTAGGGGAAGCTCACATTTTCCCTACATGTCATTCTTCTTAAGAGCACCAATTTCGTCTTCCATAACCCTCTTCCATACTTTACCTCGAAGAGCCTCATTTATTATTCTTGAAATCCTATCGGAATAGAGTGCTGTAGAGAATGCTTTTACTTCACTTGATAGATTACATCCCTTGGCCATATTTGTTATAGGGTACTTGGTCCTTTGAGGTTTGTACTCTGGCTCATATCTCTTAGGGGGAATGCCCCTGTTGCTTCAAGGACGTAATCAAAATCCCTCATGAGATTCTTCTTGTACTATTGGTTTACAACTTTTATCATCGTTAACATCAGGAGTAGAATTTGAGAGTGTTGGTGTGTTTATCTTGGGAAATTTAGACATAGGTGGGGATAAGGTACTTATTGGCATTGTGCTAGAGTGTACTATGTTTTCAGGTGCTAGCTCGGTGGTTCCACCTACTATCTCTTGAGGGACATGATTAGTTATCGGGCTTTTTAACTAATTTAGGGAGTCACTAGGTCTCCCCCTGACTCCTAAGGTGGTGACTGTAGAAGTACTCTATTTCAATGAAGTCACATTCCATAGTAGTATAAACATGATTGTTTGAGGGGTCAAAACACCTATACCCCTTCTAATTCACTCCATATCCAATAAAGACACATCTTATAGCATAGGGATCAAGTTTTGTTTAGTTTTGGTGAGGAGTGTGAACGTATACTGTACACCCAAAGACCTGAGGAAGGAGATATGGAATGGATGTCTGGGTAGCTATTTGGTCTAATGGGGTTAGGCAACTACTTCAGGCCAAAAGCTTTTTGGAACTTTGGACTCAATCATAAGGGCATGGGTTATGTTGAGAAGTGTTCTATTTTTTCTTTTGGCTACACCATTTTGTTGTGGTGTGTATAGACAGGTGGTTTGATGAATCATGCCATGAGTAGAGATTAACTCCTTCATATTTGTGTTTACAAAATATCCTCCATTGTCAGATCTAAGTATCTGAATATGGGTTTTAATTTGGGTTTACACTTGAGTACGAAATGAGATGAACTTATCAAGGACCTTAGATTTTTGTTTCAAAAAATATACCCATGTCATTATAGTGTAATCATCTATAAATAAGAGAAAATAAGTAAAACCATGAGTCCCAAATGCTAGGGCAAGACCCTATAGATTAGAGTGTATTAGTTAAAACGGTATATTGACTCTAGTATTACTTGGTTTATATGTTTGTCTGTAACTTTTAGCTTGAATACATTTTTCACAAGAAAAAGTCTTATTGGTTTTAGAGAGGAAAGGAAATAAGTGTTCTAAATACCCTAAAGAGGGGTGATCTAGTCGTTTGTGCCAAAGCTAGATTTACTAATCCATCATTCCGCGAGCTAGCATTTTTTTCCTTGTTGAGCAGCATCATCAACATAGTACAATCCTCGATGCTCAGTGCCACGCCTAACAACCTTCCTCGTCTAGATATCCTGTACCAAGCAAAAATCTGGGTAGATTAGTACAACACAATTTAACTCTTTGGTTAGGTGACTGATTGAAAGAAGATTATGAGATAGTCCTGGAACAAGGAGATATTTTTTCAAAGAAATCTTTGATGATACATTTATTTTTCCAACTCCATATATTTGGGTCTAGGCACCATTTGCTGTTTGAATTTGACTTTTGGTGGATTTATTAAGTTTTACAAAATCCGAGATATTATAGGTCATTGTGTCCGTCACAACGCAATCAAATATCCACTTAGGGTTTTTAAAACTTGAATGCATATGGGCCTTGACTTGGGTATGACCAACAAAGTATATTTCCCCTATTTCCTGATTTTTTATCTGGGCCAGCACATTAGTTAGGCTTGCACACATTTTGGGCTTCAAAGAGAATAGAAATGAATTATTTGAGTTGGGATAAGGATTTAGGGTGCTTAACCTTAGCTCCCAAAGTGCTAAATCCTCACCTTCCTCCTCAGCAGGTTCCTTTCCTTCACTAGCACTCACGACAACTCTCTTCTTTGTTGGCACACATGGAAGCTCTCTTCTCTTCATTGCCTCCATTGATCTGCTTCCCCTTCTTCCTAGAATCTGGCCACCAATTAGGATAGCCAACTAACTTAAAGCAGCACTCTTTTGTGTGTCTGGTTCCTCCACAGTGCATGAACCTAAGTGACGCCTTAGCTTGTCATCTTCTCACCGGAAGAACTTGCCAATCCGACCTTTGGTAAGTAAGCTGCTTTAAATGGTGCTTGTTTCTAGTAATGTTTCTAACCCCTTCATTATGTTCCTACTTTCTATTTCACGCCGAATTGTGGCGTATGCTTGGTCGATAGTTGGCAATGGGTCCTGATTCAACAATTATCTTTTATCTTTGTCAAAATTATCATTATTACCTGCAAGAAATTGGTAATGATGGTTCTATTAAATAAAAGTGTTAAAAATTGTGATGTCTTGTGGACATTCCATTGGGTTTGATTGATGACGATCTATCTCCTTCTAGATTGCTAGAAATTTGCTGTAGTAAGCCTCTATCGGTTCATTGCCTTGTTTAATGTTGTTGGATTTAACAGTTAGATCATAGATCTGAGGACCATCACGCCTAGGGTGCTTATGAGCCAAGTCAAACTCGAGTTTGGCTAAGCTCGACTTGAGCTCGATAACTCAAACTCGAGCTCGACTTGAGCTCAAAAGCTCATGAGTTAAAAAACCAAAACTCGTGCTCAACTCAAAAACTCAATTCTTGAACTCGATTAAAGCTCGTTTCAAGCTCGACTCGAGCTCAATTTAAGCTCGTTTCAAGCTCGACTTGAGCTCGATTTAAGAGCTCAATTTAAGCTCGTTTCAAGCTCTGCTTGAGCTCGATTTAAGCTCGACTCGAGCTCGTTTCAAGCTCGAGCTTGACTCATTTTCAGCTTGATTAAAAACTCAATAGGCCTAAGTACTTATACCCCAATTGGGCCAAAAGAAGACAAAATTTTAGTTTTAATAAGCTTAATTTGATTTTAGGTGAAAAACACTATTGAGTTTATATATACTAATTGCTTCAAATAATCTATCGTTTTTTTCATTGTGGGATTTTGATTTTATATATAAAACTTTCTCCAACCATATTTCATTTTAATCCAATATGAGACTTTTGGCTTATATCAGACCATCTTTTATTTATTTCAATTTTAAATAAACTTTTTTCAATGTGGGATAGTCGAGGTAATGGTTGACCATTTTAGATTCTATGTTTAGTAGGATCCAAGAGACGACCATAGAGTCTCTTTGGGTCTAGAGATTATATCCTGGGTCGGTTTTTTCGGGTGGGGAATTAGTGATGTACCTAAGCTTCCCTCTGCTGCTAAGGACCAGGTGCATTAACTTGCTCCATTTGATATAATTTTGATGATTAAGTTTTTCTGGAGATTAAATACGTCGAATTAGCCGAATCATTGGGAGGTGTTTTGTTGGTGTTTAACTCCGTAAGGAGTTGCAACAACCTCTCTAATGTATTAGGCTGTTCAGGTTGGTTTGTATTGGTAAAACTTGCATCATCCTCCATTAGAGATAAGTTTTAATGGTAAATGATAGAATGATTTATGGTAAAACCTGAGTTTGGTTTGCCCGCTCTGATACCATATTAAATACAAGTTTAAGCCTCAATTGGTATTTTTTGTGGTTCACTCCTCCTCAGGTAAGACTTGGTACGTGATGATGCCTATTTCGCCGAAAAACCACCGAAAAAATTTCCGGCTCTGATACCAAGATAAACTGTTAAAAGAAATATGTTATTGTATTGAATTATTGATGATTCTGTAAAATATTTACAAGTCTGATATTTATAGTTTTGCTAGACATATTTGATTCTGGCAAATTACTTAGAACATCTTATCTTTTTATATTCTATCCTTATCTTTTGATGTAAATCTTATCTTTGATACTAACCCTAATTATATCTTATTCTAATTCTACCTTTTCTACAGAAATGAATTCTTATTTTGGTAATGGATTCTATAATTAAAAACCTACTATATTTTCATGGTCAAATTTTGCACTTTCGATAAACAAGTAAATTACAGCAAACATGCATTTTGAAACAGGAAGAGAGTTGTATAGGCTCATGGTAGGCCATCAAAATTTGCAGAAAACCATGTTACGTACTTTAACGAAGCAACATCCCTCTTAATGGAGCAAGGTAGTGATAATTTTTTGAGTAATATCTACGTTAGATTTTGTTGCACAGGGTGACCTTTTTAGGGATATGGGATGACATTTGTCTTTCAGTGATAAATTGGTCGACAACCCATTCAGTCAATGTGACAAAATCTATTGAACACTTGAAGAGAACCTTCACCAAAAGATAATCCATATTTTCCTCACTATGAAGAGATACAAGCTATAATAAAAAAAGGATGGGAAGAGAGGAAAAATGCTACATTTATGAGCAGATTAGGACGAGAAAGTCATGGTGAATATTCGATGAGTGTTTAGCTTAGTCTTTGAGGCTGACACTAAGCCACTCGAAATGTTGTGTTTATAGTTACTTCTCTGTAATTTCTGTATTTAAATGCAAATTTCCAGATTCTTCTTCCTTAAGTTTCTGTATTATATCTCTGGTCATAGCAGACATGGCACGCTTGGTTGTTTTTACTCGAAGAAATCATTTAGGACCCAAACAAGCATTTTATATAATAGTGTCTAGCTTTCTAATTTTATGTGATTTTTGAGGCTTCCATGTTTTTTATTCTTAGCTCCAGAACTGGTTTATGCAATAGCTGCTGTAATGTTGGGGTTTTGTAAAGAACATCTGATTTTATTGTTTGTTTGAAGGCCCCTTGTTTGAGTTATTAATATCTACAATGGCTATGTTTAACTGCAGCAAATTTGGCAGTCACTTCATACATTGTGCCATTCTGGTCGGCTCCATTTCGTATTTTTGTCTCTATGGTTCTTCTCTACAGGGAGCTTGGAGTAGCCTCTATTTTTGGTGCTTTGATGCTAGTTCTTTTGTTTCCTGTACAGGTATGAAAGAGAGCCATTTTACTGATATACACTGTAAGTGCAATTGCTTTATCATCTTTTTGCAAGTGCAATTGATTAATCACCGGTAAGGATTAAGAAGAAAATATTTGCTTTATCATCTTTTTGTAACTGCAACTGTGCAGGAGACTCGGCTAAGCCCCCCATCAAGGCAACATATCAGAGGAGGAAAAGGGGCAAGCCAACAGACAGAGAATGAAGGAAGGAAGCGTTGCAGGCAGGGAATGAAGGAGGAAACGTGGGAATGCATCATTGAGTTGTGCACAAACAGACAAGGAACAGACAAAAGGAATATAGACAAGTTCTCGTGCAAATTTATGAAATACATGAAACACAATATCTCTAATATTACCTCATTACATTACATTCTATATTACAGTTGCGTGTATCCAATGCTATTGTGTTGAGTCTGTCCACTGCCACGATCAAACAACCCATCACCCAGCTTAACCATTACCACCTGAGCAATCCCTGGCAGCCGATCCCCAGCAAATTGGCAGATTCTAGTCTCAACAGTTGACTACTTAAATTTGATATCTGATAATGAACAAGTTATTTCTTTCTATGTTTTAGTTATCTTTATAGTTTGTGTGTATGTGTGTTATGTCAACTGTCAAGAATTGGGCAGGTTGCAAAAGTAAACATACACTCATTCTTTTCTTGAGGATTTTTAGCAATAAAGATATAATTATGCAATGGTATTCCACTCTGAAAAATAATACATGCATATTTCTTTATGTTTAAAATTGACAATCAATACTGCCAAAAGTGAGATAAAATGGAATAGAATTTTTTTTTTTCAATGGTCAGATAAAAATGAGAAAGACAAAAACCCTTTTTATGGATAGGTGTTTCTTCTCTCTGAACCTTTAATGAAGAACCCTTAAGAGGATGAATTTTATTTTCTTTCAATTGGAGATGGTGGGTAGGTGTGGGCCGTGTAGGAGGGGGTTCAGCCTCCATATTAGGGGACCTTTAATGAAGAATCCTCAAGGGGATTAATTTTGTCTCTTTGAACGGGAGATGTGTACAGGTGAGTCTTGTGGACTTTGATTGGTCTATGATTAATTCAAACCTAATTTTGACTCTATCACATGTTGCTAGGCATATTTAATCATCAAAATGCAGAAGTTGACTAAAGAAGGCTTACAACGCACAGATAAGAGGATCGGCCTCATGAATGAATTATTTATTGTCTGTCATGGATACTGTGAAGTATGTATATTTTGTAAGATAACTTCTTCCCTGGTTTTTGGTTTTGTGGGGCGAGTGTAAGCTAAAAAAGTTAATTGATCTGAATGCGATCAGATGCTACACCTGGGAGACTAGTATCCAAGGAAAGGTCCAAAGCATACGAGGGGAAGAGCTGTCATGGTTTCGCAAAGCGCAACTGCTAGCAGCTGTATGAGAACCTTGTGTGAGGAGACACAGGGAACTTTGTTTGCTTTATTCCTATTGGATTATGCTCAAAAGTCACTCACATAATGTTTCTGTCGCCTTGCAATCCCTAAATCATAGTTTCACTTTGTCTTAAAAGGTAGTGTTTACCAAGTCCACATGGAGTATCTCCTTGGAAGTTAATGATAATGATAGGCTTGTCAACAATTGAATATTTGGATGGATTGAAGGTGTATCCCCTTATTCCATCGCTTACATAGTTGTTGTGAGTTGCTGAATTGGTACTCATGGTGGAGATGAACCTGAGGAAGATTTTATGTAATATGCGATAAATAGCCCAACAAATTAGAGTTCTGCACCTCTGCATCTTGGGATTTTTGAACGATGAATTCCCGTCCTATGATGGGGTTGGAGAAAATGGAGGGATTCAAGAAAGAGAGATAGAGAAAATATATTTAAGTTTTGCTAGCAAATGGTTGTCGAGTTCTGTTGGACTCTTAGAACAGAGGCATAGTGATTTCCCATGTTGTGTTCTTGCCAATGATTGGTGTGCAATGGGAATTGGACACTTATTCTTCAGAGAATGAAAAGAATGAGTTAACCTACCAGGGTATTACAATGGGTGCAGCTTCTCTTTATTTGATTCATTGGCATACTTCCCTAAGCCCAATTATATAGAAGTAAATAGTTTTTTTTTTGGGGGAATTTTCTGTTGGCTATGCACCCATATATGATACGAGGATTCGTTCAATGTTCTTGGTATGGCCATGTAGTCTACTTGTAGGCTGCCACATGGCTATGCAGACCTTAGCTTAAATACTGACATGTTTATTAAATCCTATGCATTAATTTTGACTATTCCATTTCATCATGAATTCTTAAGGTTAATGTGATTCAGCTTCTCTGTACATGGTGATATTGTCTATTCATCTAGTCATCTCTTGTTTGTATAGAACTTTTAAACCTTGTTCTGAGGTCTTATATAGATCCTGTAGTTGTTGATTGCAATCTGTATAAAGATTCAAGGTACCTTGTATGTGTATAAAATTATTTTTCTACAATTATTTCTATGAATTTGGCTTCTATATATTCTCTTTTCCTGTGGTTGAAATGATGAATATGTTCACAAGTATGATTTTGTCTAGTCTGTGGCATACTGACAGGTTTTCTTGTCTTGCACTTGCAGTGCAACAGTTTTATACTGAATAGTACGCCTGTTGTTGTGACTGTGGCCTCTTTTGGGATGTTCTCATTGCTTGGAGGGGATTTGACCCCAGCAAGGGCATTTACATCAGTTTCATTATTTGCAGTGATGCGATATCCTCTATTTATGCTTCCAAACATGATTACACAGGTACTAATTTTTTTTTTTTTGTTTAAATTTGTGGCGTAATAGATTGATGCTGCCATGTGAGGGCATATGATCATATCTGGGCGGCTTTATATCTCAGTGTTGTATGTATTTGTAATTCTTGCAGGTATGTGTATAATACTGTTTCCTGACTGCCATAATTTATTTCTCTTCCGTATTTATCTGTCGTGTTCAGATTGTCAACTTTTTCTGGCACAAAGAACAATTTTTTAAATTTAAATTGCATTGATGCCCTCCTTAACTCTGCTGTTCTTGTCATAATGTATTTTTCTTTGAGGTCTTCTCATGGGTTGTACATAGTTTATTCTGCATGTTTGTTAGTTTTGCTTTTACTATCGAAATAATCTATAACAATTTGTGATTTCAACCTGGTGCTAGACTTCTATGATTCTATTTTTCATATAAAGCTAGATTGCATGGAAGAAGGGATATGTGTGGCTTTCCCCATAACCTCTGAATATTCCAACTTTTTTCTTCGCCATCATCTGCTCAACATTGCCTGTCCCTGAATGTTGGAGATGTACTGAAGTCTGAAATGTCCCTTTTGCCACCTCTGCCATCCTATGTACCGGGGATGTTTCAGGTTCAGTAAACCCAACAGTTGCAGTCCTCTTGTTTCATTGATGTGAGTTTGGAAGCCCTTGTAAGGTTTACAATTTTTTTCCTATGTTACTCTGACTTGGATACTAGAGTCGTACACAGGTACGTATCCAACTGTCTGACTTGGCTATTTTGTCAAAACAAAATTGCATAATCTCGTGAAAATTTGAAGTGCTGAGTGCCCATACCCATGTTGGAGTATCAAGAATCCGACACCGCAACATGGGTACTTTGAGGTGAAATGAAGAGTCCAAATAACGTAAATTATTTCTGCCTTATTCACCGCTTTAGGTATTCTCAGAGTCAAAGGTATGATTCTATCCATTGATGTTTGTCAATGCGTATTCCAACTGTCTTCTCTACACAATGCCCCTTGGAAGAATGGTTGCTTTCATTTCCCAAGGCCACCACATGATAGGGAATTAGAGGAGCTTTCTTCACTGGTTGAGGTTCTTAAACTTCAATTAACTGCTACGACGGACTCAAGGGTGTAGACGAGGGGATCCTTTAGACTCTTTCTTATGTAATTTCTGTTCTATCATGCGCATGGTGAAAACCATGCAACTTCTTACGAAAACCATTAAAGGTTTACTTTCTGCTTGGTGTAAACACAGTATAAACAAAGAGCTTTTTTTTATTCATATCATGTCTTATACTTGATTTTTCTGGGCAGTACTTTTTTCTGGGCTATGACTATATTTTAAGTGCGTTGCATTTTCTTGATTTAGGTTCTGGTTACATTAATAAATTCTTACTGGTTGATCACTTCAAGTCTCTATGCGGCTAAGAGACTCCATGATTCTTTGCTTAACTCTATTCTAAGAGCTCCTATGGTGTTTTTCCGAACCAATCCCCATGGATGTGTCATCAACAGATTTGCAAAGGACCTGGGTGATATAGATCGTAATGTTGCTGTATACGGGAATATGTTTTTGTAACAAATGGCACAACTTCTTTCAACTTTTGTGTTTATTGGAATCGTGAGCACCATATCACTGTGGGCCATAATGCCTCTTCTGGTTTTGTTCAATGGTGGCTACCTGTACTATCAGGTATATCTGCCTATTGGGCTTGCTTATTATGTCATAATATCTGATGTCCAATGATGAAATTGTCTCATGAATTCAATGAGTGAAACAGTAGGGAATCACATTATGAGTTTTTAAATATAATTAATTTACTTTTTTTTGTTCTTTGTCTGATGAAACCTAGCTGATAAGAACATCCCAGTATGACACAATTTTTGTCTTTGTTTAGAGAGTCATAATTTTCTTGCTTGTTTTACATCCTATAGATGATATGGTCAGAATTATCACTTCACTACAGAATTGGCCAGGTATTTCGTATGATCAAAGGCATTAGGCTTGTGTTGGAGGAATCTTAGCTCTCTGAATTATTCTGTAGTCTATTTTCTTAGTGGAGTTTTTCTTTTGGTCCTTTGAAGATAAAAATTACTATTCAAAGATGCCGGTCGTGATTCATTTCAGGTTTCTCTAGTTTCTGTAACTTTGAAATACAATTCTTGATATTTTGACAAGGAGTGGGTTGTTTCTAGATTGTCTTTGTGTCACTTGAGAGTTATTTTAAGTTTATTGATGCTGCAAAAGTGCTCTACTAAAATTGAGGATCTTTTAACTGAAAAAATATCTTCGTAGATAAATAACAGTTTTGCGTTTCACAGAGCACTGCACGGGAGGTTAAGCGGTTGGACTCAATCTCCAGATCACCTATTTATGCACAGTTTGGAGAAGCGTTGAATGGGCTATCAACTATCCGAGCCTGCAAAGCTTATGATCAAATGTCCCAGATGAATGGGAAGTCCATGGACAACAATGTGCGATTCACACTCTGAATATGGGTGGAAATCGCTGGCTTGGTAACCGTTCGGAAATATTAGGCGGCTTCATGATTTGGCTGACAGCAACTTTTGTTGTCATACAGAAAGGGAGGGCGGAAAACCAGGAGGCCTTTGCTTCTACCGTGGCGCTGCTGCTTAGCTATTCCCTGAATATTACAGGCCTTTTAACTGCTGTACTCAGACTTGCATGTCTTTCAGAAAATAGTTTCAATGCAGTTGAACGGGTAGAAACATATATCAATTTCCCCTCCGAGGCTCCTACTGCTATTGTAAACAATCGACCTCCCTCTGGTTGGCCTTCATCAGGTTCTATCAAGTTTAAGGATATGGTGTGACGTTACAGATCTGAACTTCCTCCTGTCCTGCATGGTGTTTCCTTCGTAGTACCCCCCGGAAAATAAGGTTGGAATTGTTGGACGAACTGGAGCAGGGAAGTTGAGCATGCTACATGCTTTATTTCATATTGTAGAACTTGAAAGGGGTAATCTTAATTGATGACTGTGATATTGCCAAACTTGGACTTACTGATCTGCGAAAAGCTCTTGGAATCATACCTCAAGCACCTTTTTTTATTCTCAGGTGTGTTTCTTATATCCTTGGTTCCAGTGAATTTCAATCTTCACAGTTCCTTTCATTGCTAAGCTTTCCCATCCTCTTTTGCTTATTGCCTTGAAAGTTCTTGAGAGGTGATGGGCTGAAGGGGTTACTCATTTTCGCTTGTCAAATTCTGTTTTTGTTGACACTACTTGCTGTTTTTCTGTAAGGAACTGATATAATGAGCAGAAAATTATTGAGAGAATTGCAAGGAAAAAAGATGATTTAATTGCTTGATAAACTGAAATTACAGAAAAATGGCAAAATGATAAGCAAGCAAGAGTGGCTTGTCCATTTCCAAAGTCTAAACTAACTTTCTAACAATTTTCGTCATTCAACATAACACTGCTAACTGATTCTACCCCATTTTTAGATGACTAGTGCCCCCTTCCTCTTGGTTTAATGCATCAGTCAGAAAAATTACTCAATTACTTTGCTTTTCATTGTGTTGTTTTATAGCTAACAGTCCAAGTTAAATAAATTCTTGATAGCTCTAATTTAGTTTGCACATCTTTTCTGTAGGTTAATTGCAACTGTGTAACAAAAGTGAAGTTGGCATATCTCTGAGAATCATTTGGGCATGTGTGGAGTTGAACTTTTAGAGCTGCAACCCCTAAGTAGATTCAGATATTTGTAAGTTTGAATAGCCTATACCTCAGAAAGTTAAACAATGCAGTTGGCGAGTCACTAATTTTCAGAAATTTCTTCGTATAAGTATTTCTGTATCATTTAATGTTCCCTACAAAAATCAAAATATAGAACACATATACCCTAATTCTTTTCCTCCCTTAAATCCTGTGTTCCATGGGCAGTTCCATGTTTCCACCTGAAGTGATGAAGTTTTTTGTTTTATTTCGCCTTATATACTTAATAGCACCATGATAAGCAAAGCTTTTGTACCGTAGAAGTTCTCCTCAGATATTTTCAGGTCACATATAGGGGCTTGTAAGCTTTATTAAAATAGCTACATGGTTATTTTTTCTGATTATTTTGTATAAGTAATCCTTGGTCTTATGTGTACTTTTCACTAATTGTTTCTTTATGATGCTAAATGAATTAATTTATACCTCAGAAACAGCCACTTTGTGGTGTTTGAGTTCGTTTAGTTTTACTTGATCCTTTTCACAGCTTGTTTGAAACTAAGAAATTATTACTGTTTTACTTTACACTTCAGACTGTGGGACATATATATTCTAGGAATGTCTTGTGGGTCATTCGACTGAATCTGGAGCATCTGTTGTATTCACCATTTTTCTTTACCTTTGAAGAAGCTCTCGTTGATTGCTCGTTTTTGCTGTATACTTTTTTATTTTTACCAGGGACTGTAAGGTTTAATCGAGATCCTTTAATGAACACAACGATGCTGACCTATGGGAAGCTTTGGAGAGGGCTCATTTGAAAAAAGTCATCAGAAGAAATCCTTTGGGTCTAGATGCTGAGGTTTGTTTCTCTAGATGCTGTCATTTGGTTTGTGCTGCATTTATGTCCATGTATTATTGGTCTAAATTACTTGGAGAGATTGACCTTCTCATTTATCAGCTTCAATGGATGGAGAAGGTGTGGTACTCAGACTTAATTATTTAGTTGTTTTTTGAGAGGGGCGTCTAAACCAAAGATTGACCACCTCAGTTATCAGCCTAGTATTTTTCCATCAAGGGGTGTCTAAACCAAAGACTATGGGTGATGCTATGAATGGTACAAAATATAATGATGATAAATGGGAAGCTGTCATCTTTCTATTTCCTTAAAAACCGGCTAATACCCTGATCAAAGTAATTTCCAGAACTTTGAGCCTAGCCCAAGTAAAGTAAGAGATTTTGTTGCGTATAACCCCACGTTTGCACCCCTTCTTGAGGTAACCCTCAATTTGTAAACGTTAGAAGTAACCGTCTGCATTGTTGTGCTAATATGACTGAGACATTTTGCCTGATTTTCTAGTAGATCACTACATCATTAGATAAGAATCAGTAAATTTGGAAGGGGCCATAGTGGAACACATACTTGTACCAAGTTGTGGAACAGAGGAATTTATTTCTTTATCGGGTTCTGCTATATTTCCCACTAATCAGAAATATCTGTGCTGAAAACCACTATTTTTTTTCTTCTTGTTGTCTACTTGTCTGAGGTGAAGATGAGATGGAGAGAAAGCAAGGAACTTTTATATCTGTCTTAATATTCATTCTCTCAACACAGATAGAGCTACTACTCGTCAAAAAAGTTCTGGTTGAATTGGTAACGTAATTTTATAGATTTTGGGAGATAATAGCCTGTCATAATGCGAAATTCTTTAGATAGGTGCACTAATGAAGGGTAGTAGTTGTATTTGTCAGTAACTGCTGAATTTGATATTCAACCTACTTGGCTCTTCATGAAGCTGACTTGATATCTAAGGCCTCAGAAATAACGTCAAGGATCTGCTACTCGAGAAAATAATGTGAAAACAGATTAAAATCTCAAGCCCTGTCAAAATTTGAGTGTTTTAAAGGGCTTTATCTTGCACTGTGTTAGTTGTCTGACAATATATATATTGCACCTATTTCTAATTTATGATGGAAGTGTTGCAGGTTTCTTGGGAATTGAATTTCTTGCATATCTGAAAGACTTACGAAGATTAGGAAGCCACTAAACTTGTTTAACATGCCAACTATTTTGAGTAAACTTTTCCCAACAACGAAGTCTGTTGGACTGGTTCCAGTAGACTCTTCTAGTGTGAATTATGTATAGGTACGTAATCTTTCCTACCTCTGCTTTATACGGAAAGTCGAGGATAAACAGCAAGTACAGGCTTTTGTGTGGGTGGTTGCCTTGATGTTGGCAAGCACTCTTGATGATTAGGTTTGAATGCCTTGTTAGGTGTCGCTTCCAAATATGTGTTTATGTGTTTGTGGAGATGGGAGACTGGTCGTTTTTTTTTTTTTTTTTTCTTACAGAGATGAAGGGTTTATTAATGTTTGGAAAAACTTGCATGAATCTCAGGTTGGGTTCGGAAGAAGGAGTTGGTAAATTGTTGTTGATTTTCTGCTGTTCTGTTTTTGTATTTAGTCCTCCATCAATGCTTGGAAAATTCAGGTGTTGAACGGCTTGGTCTTATCCTGTCTTTTTTGTGTGGAAGACACCCCCTTTGGCCCTCTGTATTATCATTAGACTATTTAGTTACTTTACATTTTAAGAATCAATAGGAAGATGGATGGAATAGGACCAATTATACTCTAACGGGGGGGATAGAGTAATGACCGATTTTCGCGTTCAAGATCTCAAGGTCTTAAACTGACTTTCAAAGGCGGAATATAAGCGTTGAGACTTATCTTTGAATATGGATGTCGATGCCTTGAAATTGGTTTCAAAGTCTTTTGCTCAGGCTTTGATTGTTCGCTGATTTGATCAATAAACGAAACAAACATAAAACGTAAGCAATAAAGACAGAAATAAAATGAGATAAAACACGGAGATTTGATACGAAGTTCGACAACTAATTTGCCTACGTCTCCGCCTAGGGTTGTCCAACCCTTAAGATTTAACTCGCTATTTTATTACTTCTCTTAAAGACCTAAAGCACCCTAGAAGATCTTAATCCCCATATTCTACTCCCTAGCACCCCAGCTACACTTTAGTATCTCAAATCCTAGTAATAAAAAGTTATATCTCTTTTTCTATACGTTTGAGTATTATGGGTATACTCTTATTATAACACTCTCTCAAAATATTTTTTTAAACACTCAAGAGTTCAAGAGTTTATACTTTGATTTTCTCTCAATTTAAATATAAGATAAGGTTTGTGGAACTAGAGAGAAAATAATAAAGCTTTGTTGTTGTAGCTTGTGACTGATATTCTCGATTAAAGCTTTTATTCTAATCTCACTTTTTGTCTCACGTCATTCTTCAACTTTAAAGCTTGGGAATATATATTGAACTTGATTTTAAAGCCGTTGAAAGAAGGCTCAAAATAGGTTGCTAAAAATCTGATTTTCCTTCAACACTTTCAATAAGATTTTCTCCAATATGGCTGTAGAGAATCGTTGATTTTGACTATTGAAGATTGATATCATTTAAATATTTTACAGCAAGAATCTTTCTACTTTATTTGCTGCACCTTCAAACTTCAAACAAATTTCCTTTTCCATAACAACGATGCTTGAATGTTGGTAACTACCAAAATTAACTTGAGGAATCTTCAACATATATGAGCATCATTTATTTGTTGAAATCAAGAGATATTCTATGACAATAAAATTATGTTTAAATAAGTTAGGTTAGAGAATAAAATAAGTAAAAATAAGGAAAGGATAAAAACACAAGATTGGGGCAATTAAAATATTCTTATCCTTTGACAAAGTGCTTTGAACTTTGCTAACTGCTTTGAGGACGTGGCTCAAATGTTTTATTCTCATCCTTTGACAGAATGCATAAAGCTTTGCATTTTAGATTTCATTACTTCCATCACATAGTCAACTCTATGCATTTTGGTTTCCATCATGTTTTCAACTCTATTTGACTTTGCATTTTGGCTTCCATCATTAGACATAAAAACATTAGTAATCAAGGTGGAATCTTCAACATCTTTTATTTGATGATGATTGAATAGTTGAACTTGAGTCTCATTCATGCTTCAGTGACATGCCCATAACTACTTTATTTTTATGCATCTCTTGTACCTTATTTGAATGTAAGCAATGCTTATTTCCTAATTTTTTGATGGTTTCTGAAGCTGGAGAAAACTTCAGCTTTGGACAGAGGCAACTGTTAAGCTCTGCTTCAACGGTCTAAGATTCTAGTTCTTGATAAGGCAACTGCTGCAGTTGATGTTAGAACTGATTCTCTAATTCAAAGAAGCATAGGAGAAGAATTTAAATCCTGTACACTGCTCACTATTC
This sequence comes from Dysphania ambrosioides, assembly GCA_026401315.1. Lineage (NCBI taxonomy): Eukaryota > Viridiplantae > Streptophyta > Magnoliopsida > Caryophyllales > Amaranthaceae > Dysphania > Dysphania ambrosioides. Next base: position 5,049,620 of record CM048660.1, on the reverse strand, counting down.
CACATCGACTCAACATTATTATTGATTGTGACCGCATCCTTTTTCTGGAGGTTGGCAAGGTATTTTCTCCAACAATTAGTTATTTTACATTGTCACATATGAAATACCTTCTTTGTGATGTCATACATTTTGCAGGAATTACAAAAATTGTGGGTGTAGTAGTAAAATGTTGTACACTATATATGTATTCCTTCATCCTAAAAATTTCTTTCCTTAGGCTTAATGTAAATGCTTTGATTGTACTGTATTATGTTTTAAGGAAGGGAGTTTATGCGAGGCTAAGTAGATAAAGAGTAAAATTGTGGGTTTTGTACACAGGGCTTGGTGGAGAGAGTAATTTGTAGAAGGCCACAACACAGGGCTAAGTTAAGGGTGTGGGAAAATTTCAATTTAAGGTTACAAGATGATATTATTTATACAACCGATAAAGGAATACAGAAATATAGTTTTGGATGCAATGGTTTATGCCCGTTTGGATACACGGTCATGGACTTCTCCTCTCAGTATATCTCCTTCAGTGTTAAGAGTGATTTAAAAGTTATGCAATGGCTTCCTAATCTGTAGCAAACTAGTTACTGGACCCTGCACCCGGGTGCATGATGTGTATCGTGCACCCGGTGTAAAACGCACAACATTTAACATAAAACGCAAGTATCACAAAGTAAGGACATTAAATGAATATTCTTAAGTAGACAATGAACATATAGATTTGTGATTTTCAGTATTTCCCATGCATTTTACTTGGTAATTGGGAAAAACAAAAGCTTTTTTTGCAAATGTTCACTGTAGTCACGTACTGTACAATGAGACAATCTGATTTTTTGCATCGGTAATCGTGATGAATGCTGAAAAAAATAATGCATGGAAAAATCATACATTATACGAATGAACATCCTATATAAAATTACTGAACATTAAGCTTTAGAAGAATGAACATTTATATTATGGAAATAAAGCTATAAAATTCGTCCAGAAATTTTTTTACAATGAATATTATATAATCAGACACTGAACATTTAGTAGTACAGAAATGAACATTTAGTATTATCTAATGAACATTTATATTACTTGAATGAATCAGTTCAAAAAGAATGCATTGGGATGGAACATTAATTTGTAATAATGATGTATTTGGATTCTATTACTTTTATTTAATTTTGCAACGATTTCAATGACTGTTACATACAGATAAAATAGATCATTGCAATTTTTTTTAAAATAAGATGTTTAATATTGTAAAAGATTTTTTTTACAATGCACTGTATACGTTTCAGTGAACATCTAATCAATTTCACTGAACATTTACTCAATTTCACTGAAAATCTATTCAATTTCGCTGAACATCTACTTAATTTCACTGAATATCTACTTAATTTCACTAAACATTTACTAAATTTCACTAAATATCTATTCAATTTTACTAAATATCTACTTAATTTCACTGAACATTTACTCAATTTCACTGAACATATACTTAATTTCATTAAACATCTATTCAATTTCACTGAACATCTACTTAATTTCACTGAAAATGAGTAGATGTTCAGTGAAATTAAGCACGTGTTTAGTGAAATTGAGTAAATATTCAATGAAATTGAGAAAATGTTTAATGAAATTAAGTAGATGTTCAGTGAAATTGATTAGATGTTCAGTAAAATTGAATAGATGTTCAGTGAAATTAAGTAGATGTTCAGTGAAATTGAGTAAATGTTTACTGAAACGTATATAGTGCATTGTAAAAAAAAATTCTTTTACAATATTAAATATTACAATACTAAACATCAGATTTGAAAAAATTTCAATGATCTCTTTTATCAGCACGTAACAGTCATTGAAATCGTTGCAATATTAAATAAAAGTAATAGAATCCCAATACATCATCATTATAAATCAATGCTCCATCCCAATGTATATTTTTTTTGAACTAGTTTACTCTAGGAATATAAATATTCATTGGATAATATTAAATGTTCATTTCTGTACTACTAAATGTCCAATGTCTGATTATATAATGTTCATTGTAAAAAAATTTCTGGACGAATGTTATAGCTTCATTTCCATAATACAAATGCTCATTTTACTAAAGCTAATTGTTTAGTAGTTTTATATAGGATGTTCTGTATAATATATGATTTTTCCATGCATTATTTTTGGTCAGCATTCGTCACGATTACTGATGCAAAAAAATCAAATTTTTAATAAACTTTGGGAATTGATTCATTGTATAGTACGTGACTATAGTGAACATTTGGAAAAAAACTTTTGCTTTTCCCAATTACCAAGTAAAATGCATGGGGAATACTGAAAATCACAAATCTCTATGTTCATTGTCTACTTAAGAATGTTCATTCAATGCCCCTACTCTGTGACACTTGTGTTTTATGTTAAATGTTGTGTGTTTTACACCGGGTGCACGATACGTATCATGCACTCGGATGCAGGATCTTATTTGCTGCAGCATACTCTTTTTTTTTTTTTTTTTAATAACTTTGCAATCTCGCAGAATTGCATACAATGTTTTCGACTCCACACAAACAAAAGATTGGATGGCTGAGAAACAACAATGTTTCCATAGATTGCTTGACTTGGTGTGGTTTCTTTGGTCAAAATGTAGAGATGGTAGACTAGAAACTTTATATGATAATAAATAGTAGATTTCCAGGTTTAGTTGTAGCTGAACTATTAGAGGAGATTTAACCACAAAATCTGTCGAACTTCAAAACAAAGATTTTTTAATAGATCTGTTTAAATGGTAGAGGCCCCATTAAGAGCCCTTTACTAACCCATTTTTAAAAGAGAAAATTAATTATAAGTTTAGTTGGATCGGTCTTTTAAAGGGTTGAATTTTATTGGGCCATTAACGGGTCAAGGTTGGGTCAATAATGAGCCAATACTTTTTGTGGCTTTTAAACACTATTAGGTTATGAATGTTTTTAACCTATTTGTCAATGGTACATTGCTAAAGATCAAAGGTGATACATGTACACTATCACCCTACATAAATAGAATTATATTCTCTTTGGACCGGCTCGACCTGACTCGGCCCATTTTGCATTTGGCTCGGCCCGATTCGGCCCATTTTGTATATGACTCATATCGGCCCTAACCCAACCCAATGCACAGGTCTATTTTCTATGGTTTCCCTGCGATTATTTTGGAAAATTTGCAAATTTCTTTTGCAACAAAGGGGAAAATGTTGTATGCAATTTGTTTGCTTATCTTTGGACGTTGGCACATGATGTCAAGATCTACCAACATCGAGCCTTACTTCTTGAACCCGAATCTTTTACCAAAATGGCTTATTTAAGCAAACTTATTCCTAAAACGGTTAAAGTTAAATTATGTCTCTAAATGGCTAAAAAATTAACAAATCAACCTTCGAATTATTTATTTCAAATTAAGCACACTTAAATCAGCAAATCAATTTGGTTAATCTTCTTTGGTTTAGGAGTCTAGGTAGTTCTTTTGAAGTTTGCATTATCCAGATAGTAAGTTGGGAATGTCTTGATAAGGCTCATGTTTAAGCAGTTTCAATTAGACTCTCTACATACTCCCTTATCCCCCTTAGCTTGTATTATGTTTGTTGTCGTTATGTAAAAAAAAAAAAATCTTCTTTGGTTCAATTCTTGTATTATTCCAAGAACAAACCCTTCTTATTGAGCTGTGTAGCTATTCTTGGCAATCTATATGATCTCATGATTCACATAAAAAAAATCTTCTTTGGTTCAATTCTTGTATTATTCCAATTTTCAATGAACATAACGCACCCTGTCCAAAACTCATATAAAATGTTTAATATATATAGTAATCAACTTTAATGTACTTTATTCATATTTCTAATGTTCATAACAATCGAATTTATAGTACATGTAAAAAACTTGATTTGTTTTTGTTTGAAATGAGGAAGGTAAAACTCACAACTTAGGGTTTCAATGGAGGAAAGGACAAAATTTATTCTTTTCAGTTTGGAAATAGTGAAAAACTGAAAAGTTACTATATTGTATGGGGAGAGAAAAGATATGCTCCGTAATTTGGATTTAAAAAATGACGTTTTGTTTCAAAATTAAAATTAATTGTTGCAGTTAATAAATTCCTCTACTTTTTGGTGTGAAACATTTATTTTTTGTTCTCACGTACATTACCCAACAACGTCATGTACATTCCATATAACACATGCTAAATACCCTTTGCGTTTAATGCTTTTCGACTTGCGTTTTGATCCGGGTACACAATATCGTGCATGCACCAGGGTACACTATCCAAGTTTTGAAAAGTGAGTATGGAGTTGTTGTTTTTTATTTCTTTTTGCAATTTTTTTTATTATACAAGGTATTTCATGTATAATTAGATTATTCTAAAATCTGAAACTTAAATACCTTTTTGAGAATGTCTAACTTAGTAATTTAGAGCATATTAAACTTCTACTAATTAATATTTGAGCCGATCCAAACCCCAATTTAAGAAAAACTCTCCCAACAAATATTATTACATTTTAAGACTTAAAATATGAAACCCTGGTTAAGATGGAAAACTCTCATCCCAAAATCTTGAACATTGATAAGAACCACGTAAAATTGTGAAAAGGTTGAATAAGAGAGCAAACATATGGGGCCATCCGACAACTAAGGTAACTTAGAAATATGTGGTGTTCAAGGTTTGTGTAGGCAACAATCAACATATCTTGCTAGGATGACACATTATTAGCCTATGTTTACGAAAAGGCCCTCTTTGAAATTTTTCTAAAAAGCATATTGTTTCTAGAGGAAATTCATAGACCCATTTCTTTCAACTACGCTCTTTCGTCATAAATAAGTTTCTTATATTACACTCTTTGGATCATTCTAGAGGACGAAATTAAAAACAAGGCTCTATGCATATTATTATTAAAAAATAAAACCCACCTGCCAAATTGTTTTTGTGTAATCTCTAAAGTGGCTCATTTAAGTTCAGTTGGTAAAAAGAAATTATAAACAATTGAAAACTCTTAAGATTGCTTTCTTTTACAGGTCTAGAATTCAAATGGCATGTGTCCATAAACTAGCTATCTCGACGAGAATGAGTATTTAATGTTTTTCTTCATCCCTAATGCAAGGAAATTTGCACAACCTAGTTGTCAATCTGGCACCATATTAACTTCTTAGTATTTAAGAATGAAACTACCTCAATCCATGCCATCTGTGCCTGTCGATGATTCCTAAAGCCCTCCCAATCGTGGGTACTCTACTAGTGCGGCTATCTATACCTAATGCTAGAAGTGGAGTCAGGGGGTCCCCTCCACCCCTTGGCTTCTTTAAGCCTACTTTAGATGGAGCCACGAGTGGCTCTGGTTCAGTGCTGCCTTTCTGATTAAAGAGTAGTCCCGCAGCCTTATCCTTGCAGGTGCTGTGGCTATGCACCCGGGAACACTCTACTATTTGTGAATTGTGATGTTGAGGTAGACCTGTCCAAGCTTCTAAGAGTTCTCTATCCTCTATTGTTTTCGGGACATGATCCAAGCAGCAAACTTCACTGCGGCATAAGGAGAGCAGTGTACCCGTTGGTTCAATCCTTGCTTTTGCCGCAGTGATCTATGCCCCATTTGGATCATGTCCCGAACATAATGAATAGATGATGGATTAAAATATTAGGTTTATATGATCCAACTCAAGAGTTGTTTAAAGTTAACTGAATGCAAATCGAAGGGGAAGAGGTATAAAATGACATAAAAAGAGCATACATAGGAAATAAAACTTAGCAGATGTACATACAACAAAGGTGAGTGAACATGAGGAAGTGAAGGGCTTAGGAGGGCTTCTCTTAGTTATTGACAAGCTAATTATGGGCACAGTTCAGCACTTCCTCTACTGATTTGTGCAGCTTCTTTGACACACCTAATTACAGGTATGGACAAAATCACCCAAAGTCTATTTTAAGTCACTATCTAGTTACAGATTATAGTGATCAAATTCCAGTTTGCCCCTAATTTTTTCACCTGCAAACTTACTCTACCCTCGTTAGCTTCTCATTGAGCAACTTCATGGAATGCTAAAGACCTCAAGAATGCCGCAGGATTGGCTTGTAGAACCATAGATGATGCTTCAATACCATATATAATATCGTTCCTCTCATAGTTATCGACAAACTTAGCTTGCTGTAAACCTCCAAAATACGCTACTCTCCCGATTGAAGAACTAACATTTTGATTGTTGTTCTTGATCCCAAGAGTAGTCCATATCGAGCTCTTAGAAACATCTAAAGGATCATCGATCCTCAATTTCTTTGGCATCACAACACTTGAAATCTCGAACTCTTTCTCTTTGGAAGATTCATTATTGTCAGTGTTGGACGAAGTCAATATCCTACCCTCCCTAGAATGTTTTCCAAGAGTGGTAGAATTATCAGGACTGGAAGTTGTAGAAGATTGATCAGAATTCAATGAGGGGGTTGATAGCCATTGCAGATTGCAGGGTTCTGCAGGTACACTTCCACTCCGTTGAGGTAAGGCTGCTGAGGAAAATGAAACAGGAAACCCTGTTTGCCAAGGAATTGGGTTCCAACTATAAGGAAGGCATAGAACTGGCTGAGAACTCTCTGTCATCACTCCATTACAATTTCTTCCTTTCTCCATGGAAACCGAATTAGGATTTGACAACAAAACAGAGCTTTTATTTTCATGCTCTGACCTGAAAAACACATTTGTCAGAAAAGTTTGCGACTCCTTGGATGGATTTGGAAGAGGGGAATCCATCCCAAAGGCAAGAACTGCTCCATCAGACCTCATCGCATGGGGGGTTATCCCATCATAAGCTCCCGGAATCACTAGATGACGGTGTTGATAAGCTGCAGAATTCTTGCTCTTCCGCCTGCCTGCCCCGACAGGAACATTCCTCATAGAGCCACCTGCAGTCCAATATCTTTGGCACTTTTTACAGAAGTAGCGTGGCTGGTTAACATTGTAGTTGTTAAAGTAACAGAACTTTGTGTCCATGCTACTACACCTAGGACATGGGAGGATTGTATCAGGTTTTTTCAGAGTAATTTGATCCTGTGAGTCAGAGTTACTGCTCTCTTGATCACTTTGATCTTGATCTCTCTTAGGAAGATCTTGGGATAAACACACTTCGTCTTTTGAATGAGTTTTTGGGTTCTCGGTATCTGTTGAAGGGGTAGCTGGCGTTTTAGGATTTTCTAAAACCGAGTTTGAAGATAGTTCCTCTTGTTGCTCGGTGTCCATTTCTTCTTCTTTAGTAGCTTCCTAAATTACACAAAGTAAACACCAACACAGATTAGACACAGCCAACACGACCAAAAACCCATCATTATTAATTTATATTTCCATTTTTGTAAATAACACTGAATCAAACAGGATCATGACAAACTTGCTAGCTTATCAAAATCACAAAAAAAAAAAAAATGACGACAACAAAATTATACAAGCAACTTTACTGTCTTACAGAAGCGCAGAAACAGGAAATAAATAGCAACGGAAATTCTGGGATAATTGCGGAACAAATCAGACACCTTAATGATGTAAATGGACCTGTAAAACCTGAATTCAAGAACTTGCTTGTCTGAATTATTGAATGGATTCAGATAGTTGAGGGAAAACAAAAAACTTCTAGATGCAAAAAGAAAAACCTTTCAAATTTAAATAAATAGTTTAAAGTTGTAATTAAAGGATGGACTCAACTTAGTTGACAAGTAGAACAGTATTCACAGAGATAGCTGTGAGTCTGTTACCTTTTGTGTATGTTCTCTTCCGAACATGTGATTGATGAACAAGAAACTTTACTTAGACTACACGATTTAACCTATAGATAGAATATTAATACGTATGTAGACGCACATTCCATCATGCACTCGAGAGTACAAAGAACGTGTTGATAAGTTTGCCTGTAACTTGTAAGACAATACTAGTTAAAAACAAACCAAATCATAGACAAAACATTTCCAAGGAGATTTTTGAGTTCTTTTCTTGAACACCGTAGCTATAGCTAAAATCAAGTTCTTCTGTTATAAGCCTAAATCCTCAACTTTATAACATTCAATAATCACAAAACACACCAAATCAAGGAAGAAAAAGAACAACCCAGTTCAAATTCATGACTTACCAAATGGGTTGATCCCAGAATTGCAAACTACAAACACCAAACTAGTAAAGTAATCAACTTTCATAAGTAAAAAAACAAACCTCATTCCCTGTAGTTTTATCTTGTTTTGAGCAGTGAAGACTGTGACCAGAATTAGTACTTTCACAATCATCATCAAAATCATCTCTAGCAGCAGAAGAAGGCACAAATCTTGATGCAATCACAAAATCATCATTTGTTTTTGAACCCGAATGAATCATCTTCCCAAAAAGCATCATTGAAGGATGTTTATATTTCTCAGACATTTATAAGAATGTGTGTGTGTATACAACTCGACTCCAAATTCACAATTTTGTTAGGTTTCTTTGGGATTCCCCGAGTAGGAGGATGAATAGCTGTAGAAAGGTGGGACTAGAGAATATATAAAGAATCGGGAAGCGGAAATTGTGGGGATGGGAATTGAAGGTGAAATGCCAAGTCATCAAAGGAGAAGGTTGTTTGAGAGCCACAAAATGAATGAGGGGGTGTTAGGAGAAGATCTTTAAATGTTTTAAGAGTTGAGTTATTGATTTCACACTAGACAATAAATAACAGGGGGAAAAGTGCCTACTTGCCTTACTTTTTTGCCCATGTCAGCAATTTCTCCCCACCTCTCCTATCCTTCCAAAATCTAGTTTACCATTTTCTTTGTCTACACTATTTCAAGTAGTGGGCCCGATCCTCCTGGCATTTTTCACCTTTTTCTGTTTCTTCCTTCATTGGATTGTGCGACCCCTTTTCTCACCCTTGGGAATTCTTTATTTGAAATACTATTTCACCTTTGTCACACTAAGGTGTCTAGTAATCATTTGCTATAATTAACTAATTGGCAATACTTATTATTTATTACTCATTTTATTTTTTTTATTTGTTATATTTTAAATTATTTTATTTAAATAATAAGAAGCTTAAATATGATTTTTCATTAATATATTTTTCGTCTATTCCTCAATAAAAGCCTCATTTTCTAATTTTTTTTACTTTTTTTTAAAGAAACAAAAAATTTGTGTTGTAGTGAGGCCCCAATTGAAAAAAAAAAACCTACAATAGGTTTAGTGATAGTGAGGGTGAGAAAATGGGGTTTTACATTTTAATATTGAGTATTCACTTGGGGTTATCAAATTTTTTTTGGGAAATTTTGATTTTTTTCCACCAAATTTTACAGTTTTAACACAATTCAAAAGTTAGCCAACATTCAAAAATTTTACACGTGCTCAGCAAACATCTCACAAGCAACAAGAAAACCCTTTATTAGGGTGATATAGGGGAGAAATATTCTCCGTATAAATACAAAATCAAAGAGTTTTAACTTTATAATATTCTTAAACATGGAATCAACATTAAAGATACAACCAAATACAGCAAACATCGATTTGCAGGGCTCGAATGTCTCAAAAAGGTGTCATCATCGAGAATATCTGTAGAGTTATCCATACGAGACATTTTTCATTTATGGCAACCATTCAATACAACCAGCAGCATAGACAATATATGAGGTTTAGTGTGTTGACATTAATGTCAATCTCTCAACAAAAGCAAAAATAGAGGCCCCATATCAAGGTCAGTGTGCTAACATTAATGTTTACCACTAAACAGCACCAACAATATTAGAGGCAGCATATGAAGTAGACTACCAACAACCATGACTAGGAACCAATCAACAGCAACAACAGGGAGTATTGCAAATCACATTCTTAGTTCAATATTTCAAATAACAAGTGAAATAATATTTTCAATTTATTGCAAACACTAAACTAGAACATGAAGTCTCACAGCCAGGCCCACAATATCAGGACACAAGGTTAAGAGAAAAGAGGAGAGATATGAGTGAGGATGAGAGGCTCTCATGCATAGCTAACATACTAGAACACAACAAACAACTAAAGTTACCATGTGGTTACATTTCAAAGCTAACAAATGAATGGGATTGTACTCATTGGGCTATACAAAGATTACGAAGAGGAGTATGAAGAACCAGAAAAACATACAACTGTCTAGGAATTATAAGGGACAGGTTGGTTAGAAAGGTTTCAACTGGTTGTTGCGAAACTTATGTAGGTCCCACTTAAGAATAGGACCAACATCAGATCCTTAGTAAAGTCACTTAATATTAACAAGAGCATTCTGCATAGATTTGTAAAGAAAGGCATCATAAAGCACACAACAACGCAATGAAGCCAACAGTAACAACTAAAAATTGAATACAAAGATTAGAGTGGTGCATGACATTTGGTAGAATACAACACCAACATTCCAAGACAAATACAACTATGTTCAAGTGGATGAGAAATGGTTCTTTATGTCGAAAACAACATAAACATATCACTTAGCACCCACAAAATTTGAACCATACAAACATGCAAAATCAAAGTGTTTCATAAACAAGATCATGTTCTTAATAGCAGTAGCAAGACCACAATTTGCAGATGATGGAAATGTTATTTTTTATGGTAAGATAAGGTGTTAGCCTTTTATAGAAGAGGTACCAGCAAAGAACAATTGAGAATAAACCCATACAAAGAATTATGCAACAAGTCACACTAGTGGAAAGTCATTTAATTACTTTCGTTAAAATAGCTTATTTGCTTCAGTTATATATGAGAAGCACTTATAGACGAAGCACTTATGGAATGGTGCAATTGCTTCGGTTCAAGAATCGAAGCAAATATTCTTCAATTTCTTTGGTTTCCAAACCGAAGCAAATAATCATCAATTGCTCCGGTTACAGAACTGAAACACTTGGTATAATAAGTACCTTGGTTTTCCAATGAACCGAAGCAATTAATTCTTTCTTAACTGCAAAATAATCTCTAAAATGACCATTATTTGCTTTGGTTCAAAGCAAAACCGAAGCACTTGGTACAATAAGTGCTTCAGTTTTGCTTGGAACCAAAGCAAATACTGGATTTAGTTTTTTTTAAAAAAAAAATTAAATGGTAAAATATATAATATATGAAGCTTATGACTAAATAATTAACAAGATTAGAATGTAAGAGGTTAATATATATTTTTATTAATAATAGATTGACACAATGTGTATACAAACAAAGAACATATCACAAGTTTGGTTGAAAATAAATTCTACAAAAATTTACAAGTATTTACAATATATCACTAGATTGACATTGTCAACCACATATCCTATTTCTCATACAATAATTTACACTTGTAATCACTTAGAAACCACTCTTGATGGTTAGGAAATACTCCGTCCAAATTTCTCAAAGTTCGCTAAACTCTTCATCGACGTACATTGTTGTTCTTGAGAAAACCTAAAAAATAATAAACTTTAAACTTATTTAATTAGTAAGAATCAAGTGGAACCATAATACATGATAATGTAGCAACTAAATGCATTCTTTCTCACTAAAAATCAGTATCAAAGCTCATTTCCACAATTAAAGCAAAATGGTCATTAGGGGCTCAAGGAACAATTAAGACACAACAAGACAATGCTACACCTCATTTTACCGACACAGATGCAAATTTTCATGCAACAGCTAACACAAATGGCTTCCATATGAAAATAGTATCACAACCATCTAATATTCCATACACTAATGTCTTGGACTTAGGTTTGTTTAGAGCAGTAAAGGCAATACAACATGAGCAAGCAGCTAGGAGCATGAAGGAATTAGTTCAATCAGTGCAACATGCATATGATATATACAAATCGAGGTTAATCAATTGTGTATTCCTAACATTACAATGTTGCATGATTGAAATTATGAATTAGGATGGTGATAACAACTACATATATTAGAGAGAATAAGCATGCTCCCAAAAACAGTGGAGCTAAGGTACCAACACAAGTAATTGAAAATGTGTTACCTCATTAATACAATAGCACATGCAACTCAATGACAACATATCAGTGATTGGAATGCAGAAAATAAGGTGTTAACATATCAAGGCAATGCATATGTAGCAGAAGAAGAGGCACAAAAAATGAATACATATGAACTAGAAGCTGCCATGAAAATCATCAATATGAACTAATAGGTAAGGTCTTTTGTAAATGCTAAATGTTTTGGTGAATTATGAAAAAGAACAATTTTTGTAAACTAAAATGTGAAAAAAATAAACAATGACAATTGGAAAATTGTTCGCCCTCTCATTTATCATAGAATTTCAGCATATACATAAACACACTAGGTAAACTAGTTAGTTCAACATCAAGTTGTGTGTAAGACACCATTGGTGGCACATGACTTCATTTACAACACTATTGAACACCACAGACATAATAACCCTCAAGGACAGTTCATTCTTCATTAAGAACTAGTCTCTCATAATTCAATTTCTTTTCATAGTCATTTGTGGTGCACTAGTCACTAGTAGAAAACAGTTCAATTGCTTCGCCTCAATTGCTGCGGTTAAATAAATTTCGAAGCACATAACAATAAGTGTTGCGGTTATTCAAAAAACCGCAGCACTTATAACACAAGTGCTGCTGCATTTATTACAAGTGCTGCTGCATTTATTACAAGTGCTGCGGTTATTTAAATAACCGCAGCACTTATGAGTCACAAGTGCTGCGGTTATTTGAAATAACCGCAGCATTTAATCTTCCCCCAGGAATATAATATATGACTGATTAAATGCTGCGGTTATTTAAAATAACCATAGCACTTATGAATCACAAGTGCTGTGGTTATTTAAAATAATTGCAGCATTTAATCAGTCATATATTATATTCCTGGGGAAAGATTAAATGCTGCGGTTATTTAAAATAACCTCAGCACTTGTGATTCATAAGTGCTGTGGTTATTTTAAATAACCGCAGCACTTGTTCATTAATATAAAAACCCAGCCTTTTCTGTTCCAGGCCATTCAAACACGAAAACTTTCCCAGAATCATTCCAACACTTCAGTGCACAAAAAAAACCTAACCCTAACCTTAACCCCATAACCTAACATCCCAGGCCATTTTGTCTCTAATCCTAACCTTATAACTTACTCATCTCTCCCATTTTGAAGAAGTCTACATACTCCGAAGCTCAAAATCACGGCTTGTATTTGCCTTAAACTCTAGTATATATATTTTTTTAAATTCTTTTGTCCATAATTTGTTAATATATAAATGCGAAGATGAAAACTTCTTATATGTTCAGATCTGTATGTTACATGTTGTGTTTATGAAAGAATAAGCTTTAAAAATTGAATTTCATAGATTATAGGGTGTTAGATATCTCAAAAATACACAAGTTAGACATATTATAAGCCCTATTCGGAGTCCCATAGTCAATTTTATAGCTTCTCAAAGTTTTTTTTTCAATATCTCAAATAATACGTTACCAAAGCCGCTAAAGGCTAACATAATTGTGTAGTACCTCTTAAAATAGGTGGTTTCAAAAAAAAATTTACACCATTTGGATCACCGGGCTAAGAGATATGCCTCTTCGAACTTTACGAAACCTTGGAATAGCACCCGAAATCTATGAGGAATGAATTGGTTGTTTATTTTGAGTACAAAATATTGTAGATCGCAATTTTGCGTGCGAAAACGAGTGGTCATAATTGAATTTTCGATTTATATGCTTCACGATTCATCATTTCTTAGCTTTTCTTATCTTTTATGACCTATTCATTTTTAATTTTTTTTTGTTCTTGTAACCATCAATTGCTGCGGTTATTAGAAAAACCGCAGCAAATAATGCTGAAAAAATATTTTTTTTATTTTTAAAAAATATTTGCTGCGGTTTTTTGGTAAAACCGTAGCAAATAATAGGTATATTTGCTGCGGTTATTACTAAAAACCGCAGCAAATAAGTATGTCAATTTTTTTTTTAGTTTTTAATAATTAATGCTGCGGTTTTTTATAAATAACCGCAGCAAATAAGGATAATTAATGCTGCGGTTATTTTAAATAACCACAACAAATAATATTATAAGTGCTGCGTCAAAAAAACCGCAGCATTTGTTGGTTTTATATGTACTTCGGCTATATGTGCTTCGGTATAATAACCGTAGCAAATAAGGTTAAATAACCGCAGCAAATAGACTTTTTTCTACTAGTGAGTATTGTATAACACCCTACATGCCTACACAATGAAGCCTTAACATAAAAAAAAGATGGATCAATAGTTTCCCTTACCTAATACTTTTAAAGAAATACTCCTTCATCATTGAGGGCACATGTAAATAGCATACAAGAAAACAACAATAGGAACATATATGCGGAACAGACAACATTACCATAAATAACATGCTAAAACATATACAGAACAACCAAAATGGCCTAAAGACCCCTGAGTCATCCCCAAACATACAACAAACTAGTCTCAAATATAATGGAACATATGTAGAACACCCAAAATGACCTAGAGACCCTTGAATCATCCCAAAAACGCATATAATAGTACCATAAATAATAAGCTGAAACATATGCAATACACCCAAAATAGCCCAAAGACCCTTGAAACATCCCCAAACACACAACACCACATTCTCAAAAATGCTGAAACATATGCAAAACACCCAAAATTGCCCAAAGCCCTAAATCATCCCTAAATACACAACAAGCTAGTCTCAAACATGGCCTATAGACCCCTAAATCATCCTCAAACACAGAACATAACATTCTCAAACGCTAAAACATATGCAGAACACTCAAAATGGCCCCAAACCTTGAATCATCCCCAAACACACAACAAACTAGTCTCAAATATGCTGAAACATATGTAGAACATCCGAAATGGCCTAGAGACCTCTAAATCATCCCCATACACAAAACATTTCATTTTAAAATATGTTGTAGCATATGCAAAACACCCCAAATACACAACGCTAGCATAAAAAGCATGCTGAAATATCCCACAACTCACATTAATTACATAAGAGGCATGGTACAACATATGTTGAAGTCCTAATATAGCCCATAACCCTTGAAATATCCCACAACACAAATCAAAACAACAAAGAGCATGGTATAACACCCAACATACTTTAAAATGAGCAGAATACCCCTAAACTTTGAGAACCCCTCAAACATCCAAGAACACAACCCAAAACAACTAGAACATTCTAAAACAGCCAACATCACCCTCATAATATCATCACCTACATTAACAAACCATGTCCATGAACACCAAAATACATAGCACACCTACCAAACCACACATGCAACAAAGGCTGAAAAATCCGGACACCACAAACCACCAACGCTAAAAAATTCGAGAATAATAGAACATACTTAAAACATCAAACATATTTCTCAATAAAATTAACCTAAATTACTTAGGAATATCACAGATCTACACATACACACATAGCCAAAAGTAACCAACACACATGCTCATAATATTTGAATAGACATATCCAAAATGAAAGAAAATAGATTTGAAGAGTACTTAGTTGCAATCGCTTAAAGTAAAGAGGAACCAAAAGTTTGAGCATGTTATGGCTAGGTTTGGGCTCGTAATCAGGAGGTAGCCACTCCAACTTTTCCTCTTTAAGTCCACGAACTGAGGCCTTAGCAAGGTCATCTCCTTCATAGGCCTTATGAACATCAAAATTAAGCCCTTTTTTTGTTCTCGAAATAATCCCATTCAAGTCTTCACTCAGCCGTCCTCCTTTGTCGCCTATGATACTCTGGAGTGGACCACACTTCTTCAAGTGTCTCCATCACCACTAATTTAGGCAGCAGTTGAAAAGGAAGAGGTTCGTGTTTTGGTAAGGATAGTAAAAGTGAAAGAGTACGAGCACACACAAGAGAAGAACGTTGGGGAGTGGTTGTTGGAGTGTTTGACGAAACCGGATGGGGTTTAACTGGATCTAAGTTGGATTGAGTACCAGATGAGGAGGAGGGAGTGTTTGGGACGAATTCATCACACATATCATAAGAATTACTCTAGATCTCACCGCTCATGGTGTCCTTTGGTAGAGAACAACAACATTGCACCCTAAAACCACCCAAAACAGACGAGTACATGAGGCGGAGATGGTGGAAAGGAGTGTTGTTGTGAGTGAAATGCACACCAAAATGATCACCGAAGAACAAGGAGAATTTTTGTGTGGATTTTAGTCAAAGAAGAGTAAAGATGAGCTATAGATATAAGGTTTTCTTGTGGAAGAAAGTGAGAAGATGAAGAGAGAGATGGAGGCAGGGAGATGAAATGACGGATGGTGATTAGGGTTAGCAACATAGGGTTAGTAAAAGAGAGGGAGCCATTAGATAGACACATCAAAACATACCTAGCCCTCTTAGCATATAAGCAATGTCATTAGGCACATTAATTAGGCTGACCAAGTGGCCCAAAATTAACCAAAATGGGAATGAGACTTTCTTAGGAAGACAATCCAAAATGAAAAAATGGCCTTTTATTGGGAGATCGACAAAGGATTTATAATTTAAAACATAATCATAAAAGCTTTTGTCAAAGTACAATTTTTTAATATGCAAATTTTATATTTTTTATAATACGATTTATAAATTAAATACTAAAGTTGTAATAAAAAAAATGTGATAAAAATGAACGGAAGAATACATATCCTATTAATAGAACAAAATTGTAGGTGATCTTATTCGACTAGACCCCAAAAATAAGTGTCCAACACCAATGGGTGGACAGTGCACCCGGGTGTACCATGCTCATGGTACACCTGATAAAAAAAAATGTACATTACGTACATGAAAAATATACATATTATACATAGTTATGTGGAATGTAATATTTTTATATTTCATATAACTGACATATGTACTATGTATATTTTCATATACGTAATGTACATTTTTCATATACGTAACGTATATTTTTTGCAGCGGGTGTACTATGAGCATGGTGCACCTTCTAATTTGCGGTCCAACACACGGATGGGATAAGGCTTTTTTCGAGGTTTGACAAGAACAATGTCTTTTAATGCCCATGTTGATACGCATCGCTATATCCGAAGTAAAAATCAGGGTATGTCACGACTTATCGATTTATTTCATGGTTGTTTTTGGTATAGTAAGCCATCCCAACGTAAGTTCCGGCTGAAACACAAACCCTGCCCTGTAAATATTTTTTTGTATTGCTCTTGTGGTTGGGCCAGGATAAGTTTTTTACTAGTCATGCATGATAAAGCAATATAATCTAATTAATTTGCCCCTCCAATTTCAATTGTCACCTTAATATAAGTTGCGTGAATATGTGATATTAACATCCAGAAACTATAGAAGTGAGGTAGTAACTTTCCAGCGTTGCACTTTTGCAGAGGACCCGGACACATGGCCCTAAAACCCCAAGGCCACGAAACCTGACACCTTCTAAAAGATGCAGGAAAAAGGCATAAGATAAGGTGCTCAAGTGCTGGATATATTAATAATTTTACCAATTCGACCTACAAAACTAATCGAGTGATGTAACAAACCCAAAGCATGACTAAACGAACAATATAATAACCTCGTATGCCACATTTATTTTTGTAATGTTAGGCAGACGGATGAGTTTAGGCAGAAGTAGCATCATCTTGTCTTAATTAATTAAGCACTAAGTTTGAGTTTATAAAGAGACTATGTTATCTTTCACAAAAAGTCCAAAAACAGGCAATTAGAAGTGTATGTGACTACTGTTAATTGTAGGTCTACATGATGTCAGATTAGAGGCTAGAGATTACACATTTATGGGAAGAGATTAGAGGCCATAGAAAATACACTCTTTTGAGCTGCTGAGTTTAGTTCATTTCTGGGTAAGCAGAAAACATAGCCATGCCTAACTTGTCTGTTAATTATACTTTGCACTGTTCAAGGATGCTCAATGTTGGATTGCATCATGAGCTGACATATATTTCTGTGATGTCAATGAGCTGAAGTCTGCTAATATTTAGGGTGGACTCGCATATATTTTCATAACTGAGGTAATCATGTGAGAGGTTACTGTCATTAAAGATGCATCAGATCATCAAAAAACTGTATCCACAAATTCCCCAAGGACACCAATAGAAGACTTCTTCCTAAGGTGTGTCATGATAAGTTAAAGACTGTGTTTGGACGGAGGAAGTAAAGCAACTTACTCAGGTTAAGTAATGGACACTAACTAGGATTTTAATGTCGTGTGCAAACTCTGTAAAGCTGATTTTACTATTACCTAAATTGAGCGGATCAACTCTTTTAAGTAGTTGATCTGCTATGTGTAAGAGAAAATTCAAAGACAAAGATTAAGGTTCGTACTCTATTCACCTCGAAGTATGTAGGACTTCCACTCCACCTTTGACTAATTTGTTGTAGCTCATCGCCAGGCCTAGAACACGGCAAAGACTAAAGGAGAATACAAGTCAACTAGTGTATCTCCGCCAAGTAAAACATGAGAGCACAACAGTCAAATGTAAAAAGAGATATTGAACAAGTGAAGTACTATAACAATATCTCAGTCATGCTCAAGTTAATGAATCATTGACATCTTCATAGGCTGGATGAACAACCACAAGTTGGGTGACCAAAGTTAATGAAATAGAGTTTTAGGGGAGTGATCATGAATGGACAGAACAATTCTAGAAAAAGGTTGATTGAAAAAGATAACACCTTTGAGCTTTTGTGGAGTCTAATGTAGAGATCATCCAGAGAAGTAATCATAAACAGAAAAGAGTTATATAATATAAGGCCACAAACTATGCAAGAACTATGTACGGTTGTACAGCCAAATGATGAGCAAGAGTCTGTGGCTTTCTAATTGTATATATATCATATTGAGAATGTAGCTTAGAATATAATACCTAACTAATTCAGAGGACTAAACATTCTAAGAATGTATGGACTTGAGCTTCGTACGTTCTTCCTAACTAGAAAAAAATGCTGAAGGGGATTCTTTTACGAGCTCAAAGTAGGACTATAGGAAACCACCAAGTTCAAACTCCATATTTTGTTATCGGTATTGTTGTTGAAAAGCCTTGAAGAGTAAACTATGTAGACGAGATTTAATCCTCAGCGTTGAGTACCACCCAATAACTCTAAATATTAAAGCTATAAGCTGGCCGCGGTTCCCGTGTGACAGTTGGAAGTGCACACTTTTAAGAGGCTCCCTTCAAGTTCCTAGAACAGTAGTGTTATACTTGATGCCCAATTCTAAGGCAGTAAGGCCAAGGGAAGGTGAAGGAGTTTATTATTTGCTGGCCCAAAAACAAAGCTTGCCTTGTTTTCCGGTTCAAATTCATGGCACATATCCTCGTACTCCTTGTGGTAATTTGTGGACCACAAAATCTCATGTCTATTATTCATTATTGTGTATTAGAACCACTTTTGGATAACCTATATATGTTCTAATGCTTTGAGTTCGAGTTGCCCTTATAATATACTAAAGTAATACGTAATAATATATACAAAGGCTAACGCTAATTAACATGGTCACTTAAAATATAAAATGATCACTCACATAGTCACAATAACAGTATTAGCATTTATTTGTGTTTCTAAGGGGATCCTACAGACTGGAACTGATCTGAGAGAACTTCAAAAGAGGTTCAACTATACCATTAGTCTATTTTCTGAGGTCTAAAGTTAGTACAACCATTGATTCCAAACATACGTATCTCAACGAAGAACAACAAAAAAGTGAAGTTTTTGTAGATAGATGGAAAATAATGTCAAACTATGTATTTGCGAGAAGGGACCAATGTGAAAGTCTGAAACATTAGCAGAAATTTGCTCTGCTTCAAGAAGAATATGGGAGTCAAATACGGATACATAACTACCTGACAGTCTGACTTGCTAAGCCTCTGAATTATGGTCATGGACCACTAACATAAATTTGGAGATGGGTGAGGGTACGTGCACTACAATATCCAGATAATTTAGAACAAGAAAGATCTAGCCTGATATAAACTGTTAAAACGAGAGTTGAAGGAGATAATTGCCTTTGAACTGTTGTCTGAATAGTAAATCTGCTCCAAGTAGACTGCAATCCTGTACGACTTTCTTCGATTCCATCCCCTTCTCTCCTATCGTTACTACATGTTTAAAGTCATTTGAAGCGTCCGTTTGCAAGGCAAAGTCGAAGTAACATATTGTTTGTAGGTAAATGTCATAGTTCATAAGGGAGCATTCTCATTAAATACAGATGACATAAGTTCCAGAAAACAGTTTGAAAAAGAAATAAATGTCAAGACAGTCTCCAGGTAATCGTTCATTTCAGACATACAGTAATATGGTAGATTTGAGACAACAGATCTGATAGCGTAACAAGTAAATAATGGGGGCTAAGTGAAGATTATGTGTACAAACTCAGTTGGACTACCAAGACTAACAAAATATATACTTTGGTCCACTTTCCTCCAGAACTACTGAAATTGAAAGCTACATATGTTTGAAATGATTCTGAGCTACGGAGAGTTGAAACTTTCAGAAGTATAAGACCTTTAAGGTAAACAAAGTTCTAGTACCTTCAACCTCGGTTAGTTCTATTAAAGGAAGGAAATTTCCTCCTGGACATAAGACATGTTATATGAGTTTCATCTCTTCTTATTAGAATAACTTATGCCCTAGCTTTTGGTAACAGCAATATGCTGACTCTCCAATGTCAAAGTTAAGCGCTAGCATTATTCAAGTTTCTATTAATGACATCTGCTTTCAAATTGTAGTTTTTTCCTTCTTTTTTCCCATATCTCTACTATGACTTTGTTCTGATGTAAAAACCACTTCCTTATTGTTATAATATAATATGAGTTATATCTTCCTACACTCGGTTTCGGGCCCATAATAAGTCCAAGTCTAATTAGGAGTTTTTCTAGGGGTACTATTTAAACCCTTGTTAACCTAATATCTGTATCCAAACTTTTGTATTTTGCCTCTCTCTTCACATATTAATAAAATCTATTTTCCCTCGCCCTTTAGACGTACGTAAATGCTGTGATCTTTATCTTATTTTATCGTTGTTGTATTCGTCACAACACTTATCACACCAATACTACGTTTGGTAATACACAGCACTTTGTTGACAGATAAGAGCCTGTTTTTCATGTAGAGTCCAAAATAGAGCATAGGCTGCACTTTTCTATGCTACAGGCATCTAACATGCAGGTGATGATGCAGGTAACTTCTTGATATTGTTTGTAATTAGACACACAATCAGCTTCCACTGTTTATTGATATTGCAAAATGAAACAACGCAGAAGGAGAGACCTGAAGCATGTAAGCAATCTTCTGAATCAGGATCAAGAAGTCGAGGAGTAACATAATTACATTAATGTTAGTTCAAAGCTTCAAGCAGTAACCAATGTTGTTGCTTAAAACCAGACAGCGACAACGTTGCACTGTGGCAAATATGATCTATGGATTAGTCAGTAATTTGGACAAGGTATTCCATTGTTAAGGAATTGAATATAAACAGTTCACCAAAATAACATCTATATACTAAAAGTATTACATTTTTACCACGCTTATGTTAATCTTTGGAATTTTTTTTGCCAAGGGTATCAGTAACAATGGCATGAGGAAACTCAAATTCAAATTCACCTTATGTAACCATGTAGTTAATGACATATTATTTTGGGACAACACACAAAAACTATGTGACCTAGAGACAGATCCCTAAATTCAAAAGGTTTTGACTTTATTTTATGTTGTATGTGTATAGGGGGGTGTCTAGGTGTGGGGTGCGTGTGGGCGATGGTGGTATATGTGCCAATAATTCACATCAAGAACCAGTCAAATCTTCTATTCATTGCCTTCAGTATTAATCTTTAAGAATCAACAAACTCAGGTTGTATCCTCTGCCTTCCACATTCAGTAAGTTCAAACTAATGTATAATCCTGAGATGTTGAGAACTAGTTTCTCCACTTCGTACCAAGATTCCAGTTACCCAAGGAACCACATCTATAGGCAGCAATACTCTCTTATAAATACATGCAAACTCTCACCGCATTATACTCAATTAGGACAGAAACTCAGCTGTCCCCTCAATAAAGATTAAAGAACCCTCAGTAATCTCAAAGAGCCAATCAATTTGTGTCTTAGTTTCATTCTTGATGACAGTTTGCTGAAACTAGAACGCAGCCAACGGTTACCTTCTATCTCTCAAGCAGACAGGCTCAAACATCTAATGGAAACTTAAAATCCAACACCAAATCCCCCATCCGAATTTGCAACTTTATAGAACACTTGCCCAAACTTTCAATCGTGGCAAGATAGGAGCACAAAAAACTGCGAATAAGATGCTTAGTAACAGAGAGAGAATTCTTCAAAATAGCATTAAAAATGACAAAGATAGACAAATTGATGATGTTGGTAACATGTGATATGCTACTGGATGTTTAAACCAGAAACAGAAGACAAACCTGCTGGTTTTGGCAGGTTTGTATTTGACAGGTACGACTTCTGAGAAAATGCTGAATGCCCAACTTTCTGATGTTGGCCGACCATAAGGATTACTTTTCCTCGAAAAGATTAAAATATCATAGACTATAATAGAGATAATGAAGAGATGTATACTGATTTCAAGTCAGCTGTCAAATAGGTGATCTGTATACCGCACAAACCATAAAATTTTCAAAACGTGAGAAAAGGTGCATTG
Organism: Dysphania ambrosioides; assembly: GCA_026401315.1. Classification (NCBI taxonomy): domain Eukaryota; kingdom Viridiplantae; phylum Streptophyta; class Magnoliopsida; order Caryophyllales; family Amaranthaceae; genus Dysphania; species Dysphania ambrosioides. Next base: position 5,027,022 of record CM048660.1, on the reverse strand, counting down.
ACATGCAAATTGCAATGAATCTGTAATAAAATTCATTGACAATTAATGCTTATGTCAGCTGACCATCATCAAAGTTTGGAAGGGGGTTCTATAATGCAGATGACAGCAATATGTGCTAACAGTTCACAGCCACAAGTGTACTATCAAATTTCCAATTAAGGGAGTATAATTAACCATAATCTTGATTAGAATCTTAAAATTTTGTAGGAGGCATCCGTTCTACTCAAATAAAAGTTTGAAGGGTAAGGTTCTTGACATAGTTCTACAATACTTATGTTCCAACTATCCAATCCGTATATGATAAACAAAAGTGAGGATCATATATATTCTTGCATGGTTGTTTTCTCTGATTTGATAAGTGTACAAATAATTGAAACTAACAGTATTAGGTTGACATAACTGCTCTAAAAAATTTGTTCATCTTAAGAATTATTAGAAATTTATTCTCATTATAACTTTACTAACCTAGGATCTCAATTTTAACGTCGTACACAAGTAGCTGCTATCAACTTTTAGAAACTTAATAGGCAAAGCTGATTTTTTTTTTAATATGTTGGACTAGCACTTTCATACTTAAGCGAATATGTAAGATCGTACAATTAGCTCAACTCTACGATCTGATCCGAGTATCTACACCAATTCAAAGTAGTAACTGTTGAAACTCTAAGCCCATATAACAAACTAACAATACATATGAGCTTCCCACGTTGATAAATCAATAGAGAAATGTCTATTATATAAAGTCGAGGGACTACTCTATTAATGCTATATGATTTTAAGATAGAACTCTCCTAATCTTGTTAAGCAAACTATCTCGTATTACTTTTTATCTAGTAGATAAACTAATACTGGTCACCAGAAAGTTTTCATGTACAATTTCTCCAAATATTCCAAATATGAATATTAATACAAATCATTTGACAAGCTCCATTTTTAAGCTACAGATAGATATCATATCACCTGGGTGCGGCAGAGGAACTTTGAATGAAGAAGTTCTGAAAGCACATAATTACCTGACTGCCAAGAATCCATATGCTTATTTTGTCAGATAATGGAATAGAAGGGTGGTAAAAACACCACATGTTATATTGTTGGAAAACTACTCATCTTCCTCCACTTGTATGGTGGGTTCTACTTTCCTCATCAGAGTTTGACATATTATAATTCCAACCGATGGTTTCCACTACTCATCACACATGCCTGAAGCACAGAAGTCATAGAGAAAAAATATCCAAGTGCCTTTCAGCACCACATCATTACAAAATAGGTCCAAATGCATATTATTCTTCGACAGAAGGCCGAGACAGAAAGTGCGCAACAGACACTTAACTTTCAGAAACATCCGGTTATCACCCAAAAGAGCCCATTTATTGACTTTTTTTAACGGCTTGGAGTAAAAAATGTCAAGGTGTGCACTAACATATCTCACGCTTCCTAACATAGCTTGCACTATATATATGTCAAAGGTACAACTCTCTATAGTACGCCATCCAGCTACCATAGTGCAATACCTCAAGTTCAGCACTAAAAAATGGCATCCCACACGCTTCATCTCTTTGTGCTCCTGCTCGCTTGTTCTTACCTTATCTCATCAAATGCTATTCCCACGTCAAGTAAAAATCAGCATATATAACTATCTCCAAGTCTTACTAATGGCTGAACTTTTCCTTGCCTTATTGTTGTCTGATTGTTTGTGTTACAATTTCAGGGCTTACCAATCTCCCAAATAAAGGAAGAGAGCATGTAGCAACAAGAATCATGAAACAGGTATCTATACATCCATATATGCAACTCATGCACCACGCCACCACGTACGACATTCATCAGTTTAACGGTAACACTTTTCTGTTCGGATTTCTAACAGGATCAGATTATATCAGAGGATAAGATGGAGGATAATTCTGTTGAGGGTAGGGAAGATTTTGAGAAGAACGATTATGGACCAACCACATCTAATCCGATCCACACCCCAAGGCCACCACGTACGTGATGCCAAGTGTGCAGCTTGTCTTTACAGCCTGTAATAAAACCCAAGCACTACTCTGGTAAGTGTAGTATATAATGGAAAATCAGGATCCTAACCTATAATTAGGGGGAGAGTGCCATTGGCCTACAAGCATGTAAAGTTTGATCATCTTTCATGTATCCTCAATGGTTTGTTTTATAGGAATTTACACAGCCAATCCTGTCAAACTAATGTGAAGGATTGGCCACTTGGTAGGCTAGTTTTGGTTACATAGAAATGTTGTAAACTGGTGAAGGTTATCATGTAATACTAAATCTTCTACTTTTTAATAACAAGTTTTCCTGATAGTAATCATGAGAACATAATTCCAGGATTATCTGTTCGACCAGTCGGATTCTTTCACTTTAAGCTTGATCAAACTAAGTACTAAAGTGTGTGCAGAAGCGATAGAACAGTATATACTTAAACAAGCAATTTTCTTCATAATCTTCCATTATCATACAATATCACCTCCAATTAAAATGATGATGGATTGTATCATTGTATCATGGTAATTGGAAATGGACAAGCATAACTACCATGGACATTGACGTGAGGACTTCTCATAAATTATTTTACCATAGTCTCCAATTATTACTACCTACCAATGAAGCCGAACCAGCATAAAACGAGTTTCCTACGTGAAATTCACATACCCACATGCAAAAGGCCAATTTTTACTAAATTGATAGAAAGCAGCAACTAGTGTACTGTATGGACTGATCACTTAAACCAACTTAACAAAGTTGATAGAAAAATTATTATCTCTGTTTCTTTTTGTTTGTTACATTTCCCCGTTATTGGAGTTAAAGTCTAAAAAATTTGATGACAAATTCTAATTGTATTATAACAAATAATATATATACAATTAGGATTTGGTTAATGCATCCCTATATTATGTAGTAATAAATAAGAACCGGAGGTAGTGCTGGTTGAATTAGGAAAGAAAAAGAAATGCAGCTTGCTAACTTTGGATTACTCAAATGCAGTAATAATGACAACTTTTCATTGAGGACTTTCACCGAACTTCTCTCGAGCAAAAGTACAATTTACAACTCAAGTCAACCCACCAATAATTCCCTTAATGGGACGTGGGAGTGCGGACCCCACAAATATGTTGGAGGATGGATTTGTGCATATCAATTCAAGGGCTGAAAAGAGATGTAAGATTAGGCATCTTAATTAAGGGATTGAGACCCTAATTTAAAAACCAAAGACATATATGTGTGTGAGTGTATCAAATAGATATGGGATAGTGGAGAAGATAAGAAGTGGGTATGATGTGTGAGGCACTTATTTGTGATGTAAAAGCCCCATTAGCTATATCTCATGATTAAGCCACAAGATTTTAGTGGATAATGCCATATTGGTTTTGGTTTTGTAGTATTGTCATCATATGTTTCAATTGTATAGCTTTATCTTTGTCTTCTTTGTTTCTTGCTAGGAAATGGATCATTGCCCTTGAAAATTAACTTACCCGATGCTAACCTTATCCGTTATTTTGGGTGTTGATTGTGATTTGTCAAGAAATCAAATGGATTCCAAATTTTCAGGATAGAAAAGTTTAGTTGACCCAATCTCTCGAATTAGATTAACTGATGTAAATCCGAATCAAATGAGTGAAAAAGTGAGTGATTGATGAAATGAGTTATGAATAAAATCAAATCAGATTCGGGTGATGGTTTTTGGTCCATCACTAATTTACTACCGGTCTATTACTCACATATTAAAAATACTTTATTATTATTTTGAATTATACATATTTTATAGGAAAAAAATTGTTATTTTTAAAATTCCATAATTATGACAATGAAAAATAACTATTTGAATTGGAATTAAATGTAGAAAGGAATAATTCCATTAAATACTAAGGTGAACTTTTATATAGTTTTATATAAATGTATATCAACAATCCATCTATTTCACTCACATGTGATGGGTGGATGAAATTCGAGAGATGGGAAAACGAGGTAATAGATGGATTGCATGGAGCAGATGGAACTGAAAGATGGACGTAGTTGATGCTGTATCGGATTCAAACTCAACCTTTTTTTATCCCGAAGTCAACCCGTTTAAAATTCGTAAATCAACTTGCCACCTACTAAATTCTACTAAATTCTAATAAATAAATAAATAAATAAATAAAAGATCTAATACTCTATATGTATCTAGGGTAGTCATCATAGCCCTCGTACATTAAGATGAGTTAGAGCCCTTAGATGTTAAGAACCTATTATCTAATGGATAAGTACCCTAATCATTTTATTGTCTAATATGACCCTTTGAGTGTCGAAGGTAATGGTGGCTGCCCAATTTATGTGCCCACTTGATTTAATTGACTCAAATAAAAGAAGGTGCACTAGAGGTTATCAAAGGACTTTCATTTACTAAATAAGGCCGACCTAAAATAACCATCCAATTTTTTATTTGAATCAAATTTACTCGATTAGAAACAAAAATTTTACTTAATTGATAATTTCTTCATCTAAACAAATCTCCAATGGAACGACTCATCCTTCATGACTGACCTGAACAATCCATTTGCAAACCATTAGGTTTTGTTGTCTGAAAGACTTAGAAAGCTGAAAGACTAATCTCTGGGCTTTATATTATGCCACGAGAAGTTGGCCCAACCATTACAAAAGGCGTAGAACATGTAACATTCTACCAGAAACCAATATTATTAGACGTTAAATGCAAGATGGGCCAAAGTAGAAGATGTTAAAAAAAGTAGAGCAGTACTGTAGAACAGTACAGTACAGTACAATACAATACAACAATATGTTAAAATAAAAACAATACAATACAACACCCTGCCCACCACCTAGTCACCTACTGGCCAGTGGCCACTGCCATGACATAACCAACCGACGCCACCTACCCACCACCCAATGCCACCTCACCGTCACCAACTATGCTATTTCCAATGAAACTCTGACAACGTCGTCGGAGAACCATCGACTTCTTCATCTAGATAAATTTTTATTATTATTTTTCCGGCAAGCAATGTATTCTCTGAAGAAGTCTTGTGTGCCCCACTTCTTCTAGGGACGTTTTGCCCTGGGGATGGGTGTGCTTCTTGCACGTTTTGTCCTTTTCTATTGTGATACTACAATTACTATTAGAAATTATATGTTGTTATAATTAGTATTAAAAAAATTTCAATGATTTGTTTGATAGCTAGGTTTCATTAGAAGATTTTGTCAGCAATAAGATTAACTATTATTCTTATTTCATGACCTCCAAAATATTTCCGACAAAAAAACATGTTGCTAAGTGGACTAAGTCGATCGCCCTTCAACACAATTTTAAGTTAACTAATTGGTTGTATAAAAAAGAGCTACTTTATTTGAGATGTAATAGGGGAGAAAGAAATAGGGGTGACAATATGAACTTAGAGGAAGCTCAACGACCAGATACGAAAACTCAAGCTCGCGGTTGTAAATTTCTAATCAAGGTGGTTTGTAGTTTTGGGTCTTGATAGGAATGGGATGTTCAAAGCCCCATTCCTGAAATTTTTAGGACCCTAGGCAAAGCGTTAAAAAAGGGCTCCTTAACCGATAAAGATAAATTTAATTTCAGGACTAAAAACAAACCTAAAGCTTATATCTTACGAGCATTATACAATAATGTTGGTTTACAAAGTTGTTTGAAGTCATTTGCTTTTGACTGAAGTTATTTGCTAAACTTTATGCAATAGTTGCATGAAAATGCTTGAAATTTTATCTTATTTTCATGACCTTTCTTTTTTGTTGAGTGAAGTTTAAGCTGCTACAAGGAGATTTTTTTTAAGGAATGCTAGATGCCTACATATATGCTAATTTTAAACTTATCCTGCATAGTTTGTATTAATGAATTCAAACAATTTAGGTAAATTATATAAGATTTAGAGTTGAAATAAACGAAATATCAATTTTCTTTAATATTTTTTATTATTAAAATCTTTTAGATTAGGCCAAACAAAAGATTATATATTTATCAAGATGTTTATTTGCTTAGGAAAACCAAGCCAGAATTCATTTTGATTGTTTGAAAAGGAATTATTTATCTATATTTGAAGGAATATGGTAGCTTAAGGGTCCTGATAACCCCTAAATTAGTATAGTCAACCATTTCAAATTGTTTAATCCTAAATCACTCGTCCCTGGAGAGAGAGATTGAAGATGTCGACGATTTGTTGGATAATTTGAAGTGTTAAAATTGTGATGAACGGTGGTGCCTAATGGAAATGATGATTGATGAAGCATTGTTGCTTCCCTTAAGCCCCTTATATATCTCAATAATTTTTCTTCTTGTTTCCATGGTATGAGTTGACTAAATTGTAAATTATGAGATAGAGAAATTTGAGATAAAAGGTTGGATAATATGAAGGGCTAAAATTGTGATGAGGATTGGAAGAATTGAAGTTGAAGTCGTGAATTCGAAAACATGGACAAGAAAGTGGAAGGTAGAAGATGAAAGATTGAAATTTGTAGATACTTTTCGTGTTTTACGCCCCACTATTGTAAAAAATCAAGAGTATGTTTTTTCTAAAAAGTAAACATGGATTGATATTTTTAGACCCCTTGATTTGGGCCCTAGGCCACTACACTCAAGTTCTGCCCTTATAACCGGCCCTAGATGCACACCCACGAGTTGGTTAAGTACCAAGAGGGAAATCGACAAATGAGTGGTCTTAGCACCGGTGCAAAGAAATTGGTATGTGAATTGTCTATTGTCCAAGTGAAGCCGAAGGCTATTCTGGCAACTATAAATTTGCAATTTTAAGACGACCATCCGAAAGCACGATGTATCTACAAGTTTAGAGATTGGGGGTGAGAAGGGAGGAGGTCAATGGAAGGGATTACTTCAGTCAATTCCTTCATCTCGCGAAGGAGAGTAACTACGTATATAGGATTCGATTCAAATCAGATATCCATTATATCACACATGCATTTATGGTGCATCCAACTTTGATAAACTTGTTAAGTATGTATCCATGGGTCATAGGCATTGATTATACTTATAAAACGAATATGTATAAGTTGTCTTTGTTTGAGATATGTAGGGTCACTCCGTGTAAGAAGAATTTTCTGATTGCATATGCATAGTTTGGGGGACAAGATTGTAGGTAGCTATTTGTGGGTCTTGGATAATTAAATGATATTTCTCCAACAACAATTTTCACTAATCGGATATAAAAACATTCTATATTTTTAGAGTATTTAGAAAGTATTTTTAGCATATTTATTTAATTAAATATGTATTTTCTAAAAGTATTTTATTCATGTAAGTTGGAATATACATGCTGTGATTTTTTAGAAACCAAATACTTCTATAAAACTTGAAACCACCTTATCAGTCAGAGGGAGATGACTAGTGACTCGCTAAGTTGGTTACTCAATTTAATTGTATCAGATCATGTCCCTCTAAAGCAAGTAAGCAATGCCACTAACCCTGCCCCTAAAACCATATTGGATCCAAATCCCACTAATTCAACATCATCATTATCCTTTCCTTCCGAAATCCCTGAGTTGTAAGCATCACTCCTATGGATGACTTAAATGATAAAGTGACTAATTCTCCAATACAAGAAGAAGAATTCACACAAACAAAAATAGAATATCAAGAGAGATACAAACTTCCTCCTCAAACCACCAGATTTCCTCGAAGAGATATGGAAGTATGAACCTAGGAATTCAAAATATCCAATGGCAAACTTGGTACATGGGACCTTATCTCAAGAAGAAAAGGCCTTCAATACTAGTCTATACTCAATCAAGATTCCTAAAATAGTAGAGGAGCCCAAAAAATGTGAAAAATGGAGGCTAGCCATGACAATTGAGATGGATGCTCTAGAAAAAATGGAAAAAGGGAAAAATGCATGCTTCCTTGACACAAGAAGCCAATAAAATATAGATGGATCTTTACTATTTAGTATAATATTGATGGATCAGTGGAGAGATACAAGGATAGACTTATTGTGAAAGGATATACCCAAACGTATGGCATTGATTATTCATAAACTTTCTCCTAGTAGCCAAGATATACACGGTGAAGATTCTATTCTCTATTGCAACAAATCATAATTGACCCTTGGACTAATTCGATGTAAATAATGCCTTCCTACATAATGATTACCAGCAAGAAGTGTATATGGAGGCGCGCTCCACCAATCTTCTTAGAAGGATTTGAGAAGGGAAAAGGGTGCAGGCAATTGAAAGCTTTATATGGCCTGAAATAATCCTCGAAGGCATGGTTTTGTAGATCAGTAGAAAACTATTCAATTACTTTGGTTAAAATCACTTATTTGCTGTGGGTATTTAGGTGAAGCAATTATGAAATGTTGTAATTGCTTTAATTTAGGAATTGAAGCAAATAATCTTTAATTGCTCCAATTTTCAATGAACTGAACAACTAATTCAACTAGATTGCACACATTTACATTGATACTAAACCATTGTTTGTTTTTGTTTAAAGCAACAAAGAAATTAAGGTATCAAGTGCTTCGGATTTGCTTTGAACCAAAGCAGATAATGGGTTTTATATTTTTAACACGTTTTAATCGGTAAAATATATATAATATAAAGCTTGCTAATAAATTAATTAGGTTAGAAAGTAAGAGGTTAATATATATTTTATCAATAATAGATTGACACAATGTGTACAAACAAAGAACATATCACTAGATTGATCGACGTTAAGCTTTACAAAATTGTGCAATTATTTACCATATATGACTAGATTGACATATATCAACAATCACATATCTAATTTCCCATTACCATAATGTACACTTCTCATCATTCAGAAATTGCTCTTAGTGTTTAGGAAATACTCTGCCCAAAATTTCTCGAAGTTTTCTCAACTCTTCATCTAGATTTACTATGGCCATGAAGAAGTGTGGATATAACTAGAGCAACTCATATCACACCCTATTCCTAAAAAAAGAAGGGGACAAGAAGTGACATAAAGGAAATTGAGAATTTGAAGGAGAAATTCTTTGAAAAATTTGAGATGAAGGGTCGAGGAAGGTTGAAATACTTCCTAGGAATGATGTACGATGATCGGGAAGGGGAATCTTTATCTTATAGAGGAAATATATCTTAGGTCTTCTAGCTGAAACTGGGCTGATGGAGTGTAAACCTGTAGAAATACCAATAGTTGTAAACCATGGATTCTAAATCTCAAAGGAAGCTAAATTAATCAACCAAAAGAAATGTCATAAGCTGGTTGAAAAAGCTCATATATATGTCACACACAAGACTAGATATAGCATATGTTGTAGGAATAATTAGCGAGTTTATTCATAGGCCTCATGTAGAACATATGGAAGGTAGAACACATGGAAGATGCACATAGAATTTTGAGAGACATTAAAGGAACTCTTGGGAAAGGAGTAATGTTTTAGAAAAATAGTCACTTGGAGATTTAAGCTTATATAGATGCATATTGGGTTGGGCTGATACTTGAATGATCGACAATCTATCTCAAGATATTTCACATTAGTGGGAGGAAATCTGGTCATATGGAAGAGCAAAAAAACAAAAGGATATGTCATCATCAAGAGCTAACGTAGAATTAAGAGGAATAACAAGAGAAGTAGTTGAGATACTCTGGTTAAGAAAACTACTACCAGAAACATACTTTCCTCCAAAAGAAAAGTGCAAATTATTTTGTGACAACAAAGTTGCGATTAGCATTTTTCGGGAAATCCCGTATAATATGATCGAATAAAGCAGGTAGAAATTGATAGGCACTTTATCAAGGAGAAAGTGGAAGATCATACCATATGTCTTCCCTTTGTCCGATCTGAAGATCAACTCATAGATATCCTGGCCAAAGCCATTTCATCGAGATCTTTCAAAGAGGTCCTATGCAAGTTGGGTGTAGTATATTCTACAAGTCCACTTGAGGGGAGTATAGGAAAGAATCAAGAAATCATCAATCATGAGCTAAAATCAAGCTAATCAGATCACTCAGTCAAAGCAAATCAATTAACAGAACATGTAACATCAATTAAGGCCATAATTAGGACATGTAAATTAGGAAATAATCCTTGTATATATAGTTTCTAATGTAACTCGGCAATTCAAAAAAAAAAAAAAAAAACACAACAACCTTAAACCAAATATTCAAAAACCAGCTAGCAAGAGAATGACTGAAAGTGGGGGAAAGGTAGTGGGTGACTGGGGAGGAGAGGGAATGAGCCCAATGAGGGTATAGGATATAGTAGGGGTAGGGGCTGTGGGATAAATTTTCGAGCAATATTGGAAGGTTGGATTGTTTTTTATCATTATAATTCCCTAAATATTCCTATCACACACTAAACAAGAGTGAATTATATTAATTACTTGGGCATATCTCATAAAGTCTCTATTATGGAGTAAAAATAAAGTATCCAAATGTGTGTATACTATGTTACTAAAAAATTTCTTACTTCCCCCTAAGTATTCATATCAACCACTCAAAATTCAGGATACTTGGGCACTTCATTATCATACAAGGGGACATGTGTCCATATTGGACGCTTCTAGCCGAGTACGAGTAAGTATAGTGTGTATGAATTAATGCATTACCAAATAATGCATATAATCTCATGGCTGAATGATATTTTTGCTACCCTTCAAAATCCTTAGAGCCTTGGACTTTTAAATAAGGAGGTTCAAATATGAAATCTTAGACCGCCTTTGGCTTGGATTATAAAAATGTTAATATGTATTGGAATGTAGGCTGTCGGAAGTTGAGACTATTCTAGGTTCCTATAATGGGCAGTTGAACTTGGCAAAATTTTAGATGAGAACACTTCCATAACTTGTTCCTTCGTAATTTGTTTTAGTTATTTTTGGTTTATTTTGTTTTGGCTAGTCTATTTATGGTTGTACCCTCTTATGCATATGAAAAAGGGGCAGTTGGGACTGTTCCTGACTTATGTATGAAAAGTAACCAAGGTACTTAATCCATCATCCATGTTTCACTTTTTTTGGGTTTGATGAGGTACATAGTGGTCACATTAGTGGATGATGATTGTAAGTTAATTTGGAAACAATATCAGATCTCTGTTTTGGAATAGTCTGCAAGTGTAAGGCAAAAGAATCAGTAGCTGATTCCAATAGAGAATATGTATAGTACAAGTTAGGTTATCCTAATAGAAGTATAGAACATGCTTTTGAAATGATGATTTTGTCACATACATATATTGGATATATGCATGTTCTCTTAAAAAAATGTGTCATGTAAAGTCTGATATGTACATCTACTACGAGTCCGGCTACAGGATGCCTCAAGCTGATGTTTAAACACCATCTTTTGTGCTTTTACTTCAACACCTTGATTTTACCTTAGATACTGTTACATTAGGCTTTGTCAAGTAAAAGTACCATACTTAATGTATTGCTTGTCACTTTGCTTTCATGGTATTACTTTTCAAAGTAATGTTTAGCTTTTGGGTTCCGTCTAATTTGGCAAAAGGTGCTTTCTTTCTTATCAACGAAGCATAGTGTAATAAGTGTATAACAGTCGGTGAAGTAAGCATTTCTACTGCTTGGATGTTGTGGAACTGTTAATGATTCTCTTAGACAAAAGTAAAGATATACATTTTTCCATTATCTGTTGTCATTTTCCTTGAAAAGATGCGATTTGAAAGAGCCTCTCTTAGTTGTATGAGTCAATGCTTGAGTTTCAATGTCTTAATCATTGACACTATTAATCATCTGTTAATCTGCATTTTGACTGCTCTCTTTTGCTTGTATGCTCTTTAGTCACCTTTCCCACAACAACATTATTGATCCTTTATCTGATATTTGGTAAAATTCTTGCTTGATACTGATCTGTTTGAGCATAAATATCGGAATATGCCAAAAAAAAAAAAAAAAACTTACATACCCAGGCAAGATGTTTGTTGACACTTATAGGAATTCTAGTACTGTAGTTTAATCCCTAATGGGTTATTTCCTTGAGTCGTGTTACTCTTTCTACTAATCTATAATTGATGCCTGCACTTTCTGATCCTCCTTTGCTATCTGTAAAAACTAAGGTGAAAGACCTGGAGAAAGAGAAACACATGACGTAATGACAAAATAAATTGGCAAAATCCTCCCTTAAAATCAGCAGTTGCTTCTTATTTGTGTGAAGTTGTGAACTATGATGAATTGATCATTTTTGCCACTTCTGGTGAATTTGACTGATGTGTCAATAGTTCATTTGTCTGGATATAATCATGTTTTTTTTCTTCTTCTGTATTTCATGATTTTCAAGGAATAATGATGCAAGGATAAGTAGAATGTTGCTGTGAATTTTTATTACCAGCAGAATAGGACTATTAAGGATTCTGAGAATATTTTTATGTCCGACTTTGAGAGGCATATCATCTTTCTTTCTGCAATATTGAATCTGTATCTTCTTAGGATAATTAATAATGCATAGAAGATAAAATTGTGACCGCTGTTTGTGTTGTCTGAATTGTCTGATAGTTACTGAGATTTTAAGGTGTAAAAAAAAGAGTTACGAATCTGAAGTTGCCTTTTCGTGTATTGAGTTGTGACATATGGACTACAGTCAGAACTGTCATTGTTCTGTGCTAACATGATCCAATTGGTATTAAGAGTTGGGATGTGCATAATGATATCTGTCATTTCACTATGCACAATGAGAATTTAACTGTTTAAAAGACGATACAAGTCTGTCAAACTACTAAGCAGTTACCTAAAAGTAGAAGGGGAGCAGTATATAGATATAAAATGGATAAAGTTATACTATGGAGTAATCTGGGTGCTGCTTTGCGCTCCAGATTAAATGTTGTGCCTCTTGAAAGAGAGTGTGTTCGTAAATTGATTTAATCTCAACTTCTGTTATGCATGCATATAATAAACTGGCTGGGAACTCATATCAGAAAAGGAGTAACTTCTGGTTATGTCAGGATATAGTATCCAGGATACGACAAGGGTACTTGAGGTAAAATGAAGAGTTCGCGTAACCAGAGGCGGTTCTGGGCATGTACAGGGTTTTTGACGGAACAGGGGCCTTAAAATTCAGATATATTTATATTAGTTTTGTATAATAACATATAAGTGTTTTTAAAATAGTGGTTTGAATAGTTATGCTCTACATGACAGGTATCAAGTTTCATCTATTCCCGTAGTAAGGAGATATGGGTTATGCAACAGACTGATTGGTTTTTGTCGTGTTTTTGGAGAATTGTAAGGAGTAGGTGGAATTACAAATCATACCTTTGCCAAGTTTCATTGTTGATAAGACTGGTTAAAGTAGCATAATTCAGGAATCTTTTAACCACCAACAAAAACCTCATAGTTGGAGAGTGTAAGTGTTTAGTAGCCCTTCCTTTCTTTTTTATCTCTGGATTCCAATATAGAATGTTGTCAGGGACTTATACTTTAGCCTTTCCTTGTAAATTATTGATGCCTATGGTAGGTTTGCCATGAAAATGGAGAACACCTTTTCAGAGCTATGGAATTCTGTGCTACTACATCCGCATGGAGGTTCAAAGCACATTATTTTTTGACTTGTTTCCACATGATATGGCTGAAATATTCAAGGCCTGAGATGGCTACAAAGTTTTGAATATTGTATAAACATACATGAGTTTGGTTTGCTGAGCTTAATATTTAATGACCTTGCACTCCTTTCTTTCCTAGAAGACTTGAATCAGTCATTTAAACTGATGCAGTTGTGCCATGTAATGCTGTTCTGTTAGACATCTATATCGTTGAGTGTCTTGAGGATGCTCCTGTGTGTGGTGTGGCTATATACAGAGGAGGTTTGATATACATGCATCATAGTTCCTGTGGTTGCAGCTATGTTGCTAAGACTTTTAGCTACGTGTACAAATGTCAAATTGGCTACATAAAAGAAGTGTCCAGAACTTGTATTCATGTAGGATTGTTGAGGATAAACTTATATTCATGTAGGATTGTTGAGGATTCAACATTGATACATGAAGTAAAGACGAAATGTTCAGCCAGCACAAGAATGCAAACGTTTTTCACTGTTAAACCCTGGCATAGTATGCGGTTAGCTGACCTACTTCAGATCAGAGGAGGAGCCGCGTCACTGTAGTAACATTTTATACGTGACACGAGAACACATCCAGACAGCATTTCAGGCTCATCTAATACTAGTTCAGCTCTAGGTGTTTCTAGGTTACCTAACATCAGCATATTCCATATCAAGTGATGCAAAATGAGCCAACTAGAGCAGAACTCAAGATTTTGTTGCTCAGCCATCCTAAGGTAGAATCATGTGTTTGTTGCTGCAAAAATTTTGCAAATTTACTTGGTTTCTCTTTGAAATAAAGTAGTATCAGAATGGTATCCTGTCATCAATGAATAAGTCCTGATCTAATTATACAAGGGAATATTTTGGCAGCGATTCTGCTTTGTTAATTAAAATGTGGGGCCTTTGACAAAGATATTCTGTTTGTAATGGTTCTAGGCATTATGTCATGCCAAAAGAGAGAAGATTATTCCCTCTTACATCTTGTTGAAATTGTGATGATTTGTATCCACCGTTAGTTGGCTACACTTTTTTGGAGCGTTGTATATTCTGCATCAATCTGAAAATCTACTCTTCAAAATTGGAAAATACACCAATTCTATTATGGGTTATACTGATTGGAAAATACCAGATGAGAGAATCTAACTGATTGTCATTGCTCAAATGTTTGCTTCTGACAGCCTGTATGTTTTTTATAATATATGGAGTACTCCCTGTGCTATTCAAATTGGTATATTAAATTTGAGAATTTCCTAATTCATATCAGGATATTGAGATTTCAAATATAGATATTATATATTTTATCGAACTATCCTTATCTGCCAATTCACGCCAATCGTTTCATGCCAAACAAAAATCCATTGTTTTTTTTTTTTATTGGCGGGGGGAGGGGATTCTGTCACTTTTCAGCTCCAGCTTCCCTCCCAAAGAGGGAATTTCCCGGATTGATAAGATTATGGACCGACGTTAAATGCATTTCTTTACGACTTTGCATGTAGACATCGAACACGTACACACATGTGAAATGTCGAACGTCTAATCTATTTTGTGTATGCTTATGCCTTATTTACCTATCTAGCTATTATATATTTTACATGAGTTAATCAAATAATGTATGTGACAGGTTGTATAAAAATGTGATACTATTAAATTATTTTTAATGGAGCTCAAGTAGAAAGAGAATGTTATAAAAAATTAATCTCTTAGTGTATGAGTTCTTAAAATTGACGACCTTAATTAAAAGTCATTAAAATGATAACTTTGGAGAAAAAAGGGAAAAAAAAACCTTTAATTTGTTTCTTGAGGAAAAAAAGGATAGTTTTGATTTCAAAATAAGATGAAAATAAAATTATGTATTAATTGTTCCTAATTAAAACTTATAACACAAAGTAAGGGGTCAATTTTACTGAGCGCACAATAACTTTATTGTGTCTCTTGTGTATACAATACTTTTTGAGCCTACAAATATAATTTATATATACACCTTTTTAAAGTTTCACCATTAAAAAACTGAATATCGAGTTTTAATCAAAAAACTAGTTTAAGAGTTCGATCAAAATTGGATAAAAGAAAATACCTAAAAAGACTAAAGCTTAACAAAATGCTCACCATTGTTGATGCTATTACTAAATTCATATTCTTTTCTTCTCCTCCACTTTGAACTTTGAACTTTGAACTTTGAACTTTAAACTTTGAACTTAGAACTTAGAACTTAACTTTGAAGTGATCTTAAATAAGAAGTAAGTAGGAAAGGCGAAGTTGATCGTGTGACATACTGCTAGCGTCATATTCAGCAAGTATGACATGCAATCTTTCTTTATTTTTATTCAATGGTATTAGTGTTATATTACAGAGACCATATTCTTTTCAATATTGATGTCCATGCACGCTTTTGGCTTTACAAACATCTTCTTGAAAATGTCCCTACAGAATAATAATTGATGAGGAAGGAACCACATTTGGCCCTCTCGTGAATAAAACTTTTGATTATTCACAACAACTTCACCTACAAAACCTAAATTTACACAGGACGTACTCTTTCCGCATCATCCACAGTATCTACTTTACTCATTATGGAATATATTAAAGCCATTAAAGACCTCTCAGTACACCATCTACCTAAAGAGAAAGGTTCGTCAACTTATCTTTCTATGCTTATTTCTCCCATACTCTCTTCTTCCTTATAATAAAGCCTCGTTCTATTATTTAGATTCTAAGTTCAAAAAGTTTGACCATAAATTCTCATCATGTTATAAGAGATAATATATTCAAGTGAAATCTTATTGGATGCATCTCAATATAATATTTTAGAATATCGAGTTTTCATAATTTTTTAGCTTCCGAATTTTTCGCCAAATGAGACTTTCTTTTAGGGACAGGGGGAGTATAACGTAACGTTCACGTTATATTCTTTTGTATACAATTTGATACATGAAAATATATTCGTTGCTTTCGTTACTATGATGAGTTTTTGTTAGTAATTTAGTGATCGTTACGATTATGTATGTGTAATAATGATCCCTACATGTATATGTCAAAGTGTTGCGGACCAACTAGTTAGGATCCCCAGGCTAAAGGCGCATTGTATGCTTTCCTCTGTTTCTTCCTTTAGTAGTTGAAGCTCTTTTGTCATCTAATGTTGCTTGGTATCCAATCTTTTTCTCTTTTTGCATCCTGGAAATTATTTTTACAATGCAGCATAACATGCAATTGTAAGGCACTGAGATGGCATCACTTTGGAAATTCAATGATGAAATTCTGATTCCCCTGAGTTACCAAACACTTAGACCGCTACCCAAGAAATCTAAAGGAGGATCAATCTTGATCAATTTTGACTTTTTGGATATGTTGTTTGCCATATTGTGCGCCTTTACTTTCTTCTTTTCATTGTGTGATACACACTCTGTCATCTATCTCTTAAGTTTTTTTTAGCTAAACTATTTAGGATACGGATTACAGACCTAATCTAGTATTGCTAAAATTTACACTTCTTTCTTCATAATTGAAGTATTATTAACCGCCTTGGATGCTTTGACAATGTTTCAATGTATATTAAATATTCTCGCATGAAAAAAAAAAATTTATATGTACACGAGATACAATAAGGATGATGTGCATATAAGATTTTGCTTATAGCGTGCATGTGTTACCCTTATCTAGCCAAAACACATGTGTACAATGTACATTTTTCATGTATATGATGTATATTTTTCATATATGTGATGTACATTTTTTTTAAACGGGTACACCTTCGAATTTGCGTTACCTAGTTAAGCTTTTTGTTCAAGTTTTAGGGGGGGCTTATTAAATTAATGAGTTAGTAACCTTGTGATGTAAGAGCTTACTGTTTATTCAATGATAATGGTCAACAGATGTGACAAAACCATGCAATGGAGAGAACATATATGATAATATCTAACTATAATGTTGCCCCGTGTGAATAGAAAATTCTTTCCTTGTGCTTTCATTGGCTCTTGTATAGAAGTTTTTGGGACAGGTCAATATTTTATATATACTTAGTGACTTCGTGTACATTTACCGTTGTCACTGACTAATATATAGAGTCAGACCTAAGAATTTACCAAACGAATTTAAAGTTAATCCTTTCCATAATTACCAAGAGGGTGTAATTTATGGGGAGATTTTACCACGAGTGAAACCTTCTAGTGTATCTAAACATTGATCTGCCTAAACATCACAACTTCTCATGCTTCATTGAAAGTGGTACAAGGGAAGAGTACGGTGAATTAAAATTTACCCTGATACTGTGAAAAAAGTAGATGCAAGTGCAGACGTAGTTAAGGAATAGTTAACAGGGAAAAGACAACAGTAGTAACTTTTCTAGTCAAGCTAATCATCATTGTCAAACAGCCAGACTTGGAGCTAGCATAAGGATTGAACCTGATCTAAGCTGCAAGTACATTTTACCTCAATTATCAATAGATTCGGTACAGTAGAGATTAAACAATCAATAATTATTTTCATACTCCCTTCAACCCAATTTACTAGTGCCATTAGCTTATGTCACGCTTATAAATAAGATAGGAAAAGTAAAGAGAAAAAATTAACTGAATCGTCAAACAGGTATAAGACCCAAATTTAGAGGATTATTTTAAATACTAATGGTGAGGGACTTTTAATACAAAACTTAGGACATCCCTAAAGGAATAGTGATGTACTTAAATCAGAACGAAGGGAGTATATTTTCCACATCCATTATTTATCATCGTGGGGTTACCAAATTCCCCTGGGAATAAGAGAAGAAAGAGTATAGGTGGAGGAAGATAAAAACAAAGGCTACACTTTTATTCCTTTTCTTTCTATCCTTTTGAGACTCCATGTTGAACTGTGTAGCTTTCTCTGTTCTTGCTACCTCAGAGAGATTCTCTCCCAATTCCTTTCAGGTCAAAGGAGATGGGACTCATGGCCTCATGGGAGAGGTAACTCTAGTAGAAAACTATGAAATTTTTACATAAATAAAAGTGATGAAAATTTTGGGGAGCATCCCAGCTCATGGGCATATATTCCATATACTGTCCCACATAAAATGTTTCCAGATATGGAGTGAGAACATAGGACAAGTCCAACCAAATTCTCAAATTATATAAAAAGAAGCCACATCTTCTGCATATTTTGAAGCATCAAAGCTTCAGGGGTCAGAGCTAGCTAATTCTGCAATAAACTATTACTCCTAGTCTCCTACTATTTATACGCTCTCTTGGGTATTTTCCAACCTGTCATTCCTCCACAAAAACTGAAATATGGGTGGTCATCTTCAAAATTTGCAAACTCAAGACATGAACTTGGTCTTATCTACTGACGCAAAGCCTAGGCTTAAATGGACACCGGAACTTCATCAACGATTTGTCGACGCTGTCAATCAACTCGGAGGTGCAGACAGTTGCGTAACGATCTCTTCGATCTTTTATCTTGTCCTATGTTATTAGTTCATCTGACATTATGTCTCATATAATGGATTTGTCCATTTTTGTGTTGTTCATTTATCGAGCAGAAGCAACACCGAAGGGTCTGATGAGAGTGATGGGAATACCAGGCCTCTCTTTGTATCACCTGAAGAGTCATTTACAGGCAATTGATTACCTACTTTTATTACCTCAGCTAATCTGATCTTTAGCTTCTATGAAAAGGCAGAGTTCTGATGTACTTTGCACACATAATTTTTCGATCTTTGCAGAAATACAGACTCGGAAAAAATAATCAGCAGTCAGAAACCTGCAGTGAATCTAAACCAGATGATGCAGATTGCGACGAAAGCCAAAGCCAGGGCATGTCCATGCTCAATCTTTTCGGCGAGGAAAAGGAAATATCTGATCCGACTCAAGAACAGATCAATGAGTGAGAGTTATCAGTATTTGTCTTCCCTGTGTATCATTTGGCCTGACATTGTTGCAAATTTTTTTTTTTTTCATCTGTACTGATAAATCCTTGTCATGTTTGTTCACAGAAATGCTCAGATATCTCAGGCAATAAAAATGCAGATGGATGTTCAGAGGAAACTTCATGAACAGATTGAGGTAAGAGGAAACACATTGATTCTGTACTAGTAATTCATCTCAGCCACATTATTGATGATGGAAATATGATCATGTTAATCTAGGTACAAAGACACTTGCAGCTGCGAATTGAGGCTCAAGGAAAATATTTACAGACGGTGCTGAAGAAAGCACACGAAACACTGTCTTGCTACAACTGTACATCAGCTGGAGTCGAACATGCAAAAGCAGAACTCTCTCAGTTAGTCTCAATGGTTAGCAACTCATCACTCTCTGGACTAACAGAGGTGACAGATTTATCACTAGATCAAAAGCATATAAAGAGACATGCGGGATGTTCTATTGAGAGCTCCCTGACCTCTTCAGAGAGCTCGGGCCGAGGAGAGGACGACAAAGAAACTAAACTCGAAAGTGAAGAGATTACTGTCAAGGGTAGCAAAGAAAACTGTCTGTTTGCACTCTCATTACTGGATCAACCGAGAACTAAAGGCTTGGATTCGAGGAAGAGGAGCAGAAGCACAATTGCTGATAGCATTTGTATAGAGCATACAGGCAGCAAGAAATCATCTAAGCAAGATTATGAAGAAGAAAAGGGACATGGGTTCATAAAGTTTGGACTTTTGGAGACATTTGATCTCAATAGCCAATGTGAGAATGACTTAGATTTAGGTCCAAGGCAACCAATAGATTTGAACTCAAAGGCATAGAAATATTCCATCTGCATCTTTATTAGGTGTTTTTGGGTGGACCATTAAGCTAGATTGGCCACTATTTAAGTACAATATAGTCATTTTTATGCACCAAAAATAGTGGGTTTTAGGAGATAATGTTTGTTTATAAAAATTCTTATCTGATATTGTTTTTAATTTTTTTGGACTTTCTGCCCAACTTTTTAGAGTATATACTGATAACAAGTATATCTATAATGTAAGAGGAGTATGTTGTACATAAAGTATCTCACTTTAAATGCCTTCGTTGTTATAGAAACTTTATGAATTGCGCATGATTATGCATGTAGTTATAGACAAAATCTTGTATGAGAACATTTGAAACTAATTTGTTGAATAGAAGTGCATGTCAATAATCTAGAATTAGGCCCAAATTTGTTGAATAGAAGATCCACAACTCATTCCTCTAAACTATCAAATCCTCAATACTATCAAACAATTTTAAAGTGGTATGGTTATATGAATCCATACCCTCGATAAATGAATTTTCATACTATTTCATTCCTAGAGGATGAACCGAACAAATCTTAAAGTAAAAAAAAATATCGAAAATGTATGTCATTAAAATGAAATTTTGATTGAAAGCATAAAAACCTAAGAGGAAAGTTATCAATATATATTATTAACCTTGAAAAATAGTTTCGGATGTTTCGTATCTGAAACAATAATCATCAAATTTTTTTTGTAGTAGTAATCATCTACTTGTTACACATGATTACCAAATAGCCAATGAAATACTATGTCGAATTCATAATAACTAATAAATGGTAGTAGGTAAAGTGTGAAGAGAGCCTTTTGTAACTTCCCACTATGAACGAATCCTATTAGGAGAAGCACCCATCAAGCACACATGAAGGCCAAGGAAGAAGAACATGCAATTAATGATAACAACCATTCCAAGCAACATTATGATATACCCAACGAATATTAATTAGTCCAACTTATTATTGCTTAAGACATACATTATACACCCAACGAAGATTAGTCCAACTTATTATTGCTCAAAACATGCGCAAACATATATTACTCATAAAACTCACATTCTCAATTTCATGCATATTGATAAATCTGAATTTTTGGGACATTATCATTTGTCTTTTTGAACAATTTCTACTCATCAAGCCCTACCCTTTTCCTGTTCTCACCCATTTCTCAAGTCCCAAAAAACTAAACAAGCCAGCAATTAGATGATGAAGAAGCTTCAAGAAACTAGTACAACACATCGGCTTCTTATCCATTGCCTTTTCTCATTCATCTGCTTGTCTTCCTGCTCCTTGTCACCAAATGCATCTCCTTCATGTAACCAAGGTAATTAAGCTCATTTTATATTTCTCTAGCCCAAACATACTAATTCAATCACATGTTGGACCTCGTCATGTTTATATATAAATGGCCTTTTTGGTACTTGATTTTTACGGATTAAAACTAGATTTTACGAATTCTTTAATCTCTGTAGTGTTTTTTATATCGCTAATATAGTTGCTCATTTTTGGTATATGAAAATAGCAATTTATTTTCGGGATGTCAAAAACAAAAAAAAAAAAAAAAATAGAAATGTAAAGGGTATTGAATTATCGTAACACATTTTTTGGGCATGGCAGGACTAAAAGTTGAAGTTCCTTACATGACTTCGGATGTTACAGAAGTCGAAGGGAAATCTTTTGATTACATAATAATCGGAGGAGGAGCATGCGGCTGCCCATTAGCCGCAACACTCTCGGAGAAGTTCTCCGTGCTTGTTATCGAAAGAGGAGACTCGCCTTACGGCAACCCCAAAATTTTAGAACGAACAAAATTCGGCTATCCACTAGTGGAAGCAAACAAGTACACTTCAGTAGCACAAGAATTCGTTTCATTAGACGGAGTTATGAACTATAGGGGACGAGTCCTAGGAGGATCGACGTGTATAAATAGTGGGTTTTATAGTAGGGCAAGTGATGCCTTTATTGAGAAGATGAAATGGGATGAGAAGATGGTTAAAGAAGCTTATGAATGGATAGAATCAAGGGTGGTTTTCGAGCCCGAAATGTTAACTCCTTGGCAGTCCGTTGTGCTAGATGGGCTCCTAGAGGCAGGGGTTCTGCCTTTCAATGGATATACCTTGGAGCATGTTCAAGGGACTAAGTTGAGTGGTACACTTTTTGATGTGTCTGGAAAACGGCATACGGCTGCTGATCTTCTTGGAGGAGGTAATCCAAAGAACATTGTGGTTCTATTGAATGCAACTGTGAGTAAGATATTCTTCCACCACGACGATCCAGGTGAGTTTTGTGAGAAATTTCCAGGTCATTAACATTTTAGATATAAATTTAATTTTAGCCGCATCTTAAAAAAAACTCAGTGAAAACTATGTAATCCCTTTGTCGCTAATTGTTTTCACCATTTGACCATTCTCACTCTCCAAACTACAATATGATTTTAAACGTTTTCATCTCCAAGTCTGTTAGGTAAAAAATTATGAAAATTTAATATTTTAAAAATTTACATTGAAATGTATATCACAAGATCTCACTTGAATATATTATTTCTTATAATATAATGATAATTTCTAGTCAAACTTTGACTCTATAAATAAAAACGAGGTAAAAATTAAGGGATAGAGAGAGTATTAATCTAGTCAAATTCTTCTGAAAATCAGTTTAATAGATTTTTATCTAGTCATCTGGCAGATCAAATATTAGTCTAACAAAAAAACGTATTCAATGGTTAAACTGTCTGACAAGATACTCAGTAATATAGCATTCTTTCCATTTCATTTATCAATAATTCCATTTGTATAACTTTTTACTATGTATCTTTGTTTTTTTTTTCCCTTAAATAAAGTTTCAAAATCTCTAACCGAATACATGTTTCAAATAATCAAATTGGATGATGCATATAATAAAACAATTGATGG
This sequence comes from Dysphania ambrosioides, assembly GCA_026401315.1. NCBI lineage: Eukaryota > Viridiplantae > Streptophyta > Magnoliopsida > Caryophyllales > Amaranthaceae > Dysphania > Dysphania ambrosioides. Next base: position 5,003,889 of record CM048660.1, on the reverse strand, counting down.
TGTTTCATCAAGGATGCTTAAAGCTCGAGAAAGAAAAGTTACTTTGAGATAACAAACACATTATTATATCAAAATTTGGTGGGTCACTTTTAGAAATTGGTTTGATTTATATTTTGAACTTCAATCGATTTTTGTCATATTTATGTTCCATTGTCGTATGTTTTATGCAAAAAAGAAGTCTTTCTCAAAGCTTTTCTAATTCATACATTATATAAGTTATATCAAAATATTGAGATTTTAGACATAGGTAATTTTATATCATATATGAAAATATTGAAGATATAAAAATACAGAAAAAACGTACATCAGATATAGACATTATGATCTCATGTATAGAAATGAAATTACGAAAATATTTCGATCTCGATATACTTATAACATGTATAAATTAGGAATTTCTTGTTTTTCTAATCAATGCAGAGGATCAACCAAGGGCAAAAGGAGTGAAATTTATCAAAAGTGAAGACAACACCAAAAAGTCCTACATAGTGTACCTCAAAAAGCCAGAAAATTCAACCTCAGTTGGAGGTGAAGTTATACTCACGGCAGGAGCACTAAGCAGCCCACAAATCCTCATGCTAAGTGGAATAGGACCCTCAAAACACCTCCAAGACTTCAACATATCTGTTGTGGCAGATTTGAAAGGTGTAGGAGACAACATGCAAGACAATCCAGCAATATCTCTACTAGTAGATTCGAAGCCTAAATCTCGTACACCTGACACACCCCAAGTGACGGGCATAGCAGAAAACTATAAGGTCATACTCGAATCCATTATCGTACCTGTGAGCAAAAACGCGACAAGGGTCTCAATAGCCGGTAAGCTTGCGTTCCCTGCATCGAGGGGCAAACTTGAGCTAGACAACAAGGATCCTAGAGAAAATCCACTGGTAAAATTCAACTATCTTTCAAGTGATGAAGACTTGGATTATTGTGTCAAGATTCATCAGTTGGTAGAGCAAGTATCAATGTCCACTGCAGTGAGTATGTTCTTAGGAAACGAACGTAGCAGTTTTGAGAAGTTGGGGAAAGAAGAGAGTAAAGAGTATTGCAAGAAAAATGTGAGTACATTTTATCATTATCATGGGGGGTGTATTATAGGAGAAGTTGTAGATGAAGAGTATAATGTGTATGGAGTGAAGGGTTTGAGAGTTATGGATGGGTCTACTTTGGTAGAATCTCCGGGGACTAATCCTATGGGTACATTAATGATGCTAGGGAGGTACCAAGGCTTAAAGATTGTAGAGGAAAGAATGAGATATTCCTCATGATCGTAAGCTTTTACACTATCTTCTATGTTTTTGTGATGAGTTTTAGGTAATTATGAGTGTCTTTTGTACGATTTTTGTTTGTGATCAATTGTCCAATACATTTTGAAGAGAGATTATATATATATATATATATATATATATATATATATATATATATATATATATATATATATATATATATATATATGTATATGTATAGGTAGCAAATTCAAATTAAGCCAATCGAATTTATAATCTGATACTATGTACTCGATCTACAAGAATCAACCACACAACTAAAATATACAGTTATACTACTCCATACAATAAACGAACTAATCTATCATCAAGGAATTGAATAATGTATCGGTACCATTATAATCACCTTAATTTAAGTAACTTAGGTTGTTTATCCAATACTTTTTTCCTTATAATCACAATTTCAATTGATGAATTATTTATGACTCTCTCTTCCTTGATTTCTCTCACACATGGTCCTTGTTTTTATGATTTTTTTCTAGCTTCTAAAAAAATATTTTTTACAAGATAAGTTTGTAATGAAATAAATTTGAAAAATAAGCTTCTTTTAGATTTAGGTTTTATTTTATTAAAAAAAATCTTAAGAAAAATTCAATTCTCACAATCAACACATAACAAAATTGGTCAAAATGTACCTATGGACTCATCAAGGTAATGTATCCTTAAGAATATGTGCAAGGGGAGGGAACCCCAAATGCACTCTCCTCGATTTCATTTGCCTATTGTGAGAATGTGCCCAACAAATGAGGAGGATGGGAAAGTTAGGTGTGTCTATACACTTTTGGTTATCTTTTTGTCTAATAGAAAGCTAATACTTGTCACATAGAATTAACTCTCTTTTATTAATAATTTCTAACGACTAGAATACTGATAACAATTATAAAAAAATGACTTTTAAAAAAAAAAATCAATGATATTATTTTTTTCCTCCATAAAATGAGTGTAAATTTAATACATTTTCTTTACGTCAAGTTTTTTGTTGCATGTTTTTTTAATATATCAATACGATTTTATCTTCGTAATAATTGTTTTTAAGAAAGCCTCAATTTCAATTTGCCGAATTATTGTAACAATTTACCATAAGAAAAATAAATCATAAATTTTTATTCAATATATTAATTATAAAATTTAATTATCTAATTTCATTAAAATAAAGCTTAGTTGTTGATGATGAAGATTAAAAAAACAGGAGAAAAAATAATTGAACAAACTTAATATTATGGTAGTAAATGTAAATTTTGGGAAGATTGTGGAGTAAATTAGTAGAAAATGAGGTAAAAAAGATAAAGAAAATTGAGTAGACGAAGGAGAGAGAACATTCCCTGTAAAGAAAACAAAGTATAAACAAATACATTCAATAAGGAAACCAAAAGCTAGCCTTGAAAAGACTCTATGAGACATATCCCACCATTCTAATATATTTTAAATCTTGACGAATATTATATATTTTAATATAAATTTAAAAATAAGTGTTTTAAACTAATGACACATTTAATACCGCCTAGAACAATGTGCGGGACTCCAAAATCTGTACGAAAAACTATCATAAGTTCATAACACAATCACAGTTAAAATGACAGTGAGATTGAGGTAGTCAAATTGCTTAGACTCTAAAGAAAAAAAAAATAAGTATATGCATATACAAAATAATATTCAAAGAACAAGAAATCAATAATGAAAAAATTGCACAGTTAATAAAAAGAAGGCAAAACAAAGAATAATTTTTATTTCTGCACCCTAGACTCCTACCACATGTACAATCATCATAATAAATAAAAGAAAATCCACGAAACTGTATTTTTACAAAAATGATTTCAAACTGAAAAGCGAAGCAACCCGAGTTGTATTCGACCCGAGTCTTAAGCCATGGAACCAAACTGAACCCCAACATTCTATGTCATTCCTTAATCATGATTCTCAGTGCCTGAATCAGAATCTCTAGCATTGGATTCATTGTCATTACTACCTCTCTCCTCCTCGGTTCTTCTCCTGCCATGTCCAAACGCAAAGCTGACCCAAATCTCCCTCTGCCCTCCCCTCCTCCTCTCTTCACTCACCTCCTCACCTTTCTTCCCCTCTTCAACCGGCATATTATACCGGCAAACCGGGCACGTACCGTGTATGCCTAACCACTTCTCAATACACTTTCCATGAAACCGGTGCTTACATGGCATCTCCTTCACTACTTCCCCTACCACACACTCTTCCAAGCATATCACACACTCTTTCACTTCCTCCCCCTCTACGGTCTCGACACTTGGCATCGCCTCGATCGCTGACCTTGAAGCCGGGGGCTGCCCTTCTTTGTTACTCTGTATACCGCGTAGTAGAGAATCCATCCCTGTTCCTTCTATCACCACCATCCCTTGCGTTGCGGGGTTGATCAAAACATACGTTACCCGTTGATTATTCTGGTCATCTGAGGTGTGATCATTTTCGGAGTTACGAACTGGATCAGTCCTGGTTTCCCCCGAGTCGGACCTAGTCTGATAATTATGATCACTTGGGGTCGGATGATTTGGCGAGTTATGAACTGGGTCGGTCCCAGTTTCCCCCGTGTTGGACTGAGTCTGACTCGAGTCGAAGCTAGCGAACCCTAATAGTACAGGGAGGAACACAGAGAGGTCTCTGTTTCTTGACGTTATGAGTCTCTCCAAGAAAGATTGCATCTCTGAAGCTGAAATTTCTGGTTCAGATGCCATTTTTGGAGGAGGCAGAGTGGTGGAAGACTTGAAAGAGATGAGTAATGAGGGATAGAGGGAGGGGTAGAATTGGAATTTACGGATATATGAATGAAAACATAGGAGAGAGAATAGGTTGAGGTGGACGTGTTTATAAATGGTGATTGTGGGGGGAGTCGAAGAAAGTTGTACAGTGTACGCGAAAGTGGTAGAAGGATCTGGAATGTGGACTGTGCATGTGTTCTTATTTTTTTAATGGTAGAAATAAAAAGGGAATAATGAAAATATAAATTTATATTTTAATTTATTTCATTTGATGTTTATCCGTTAGTGAGAAGATATTTTGAAGGAGGGGGTGTGCCTGTTGCCTAATGACGGTCCACCAGATTATGAGTAGGTTGTAGTCCCATCATTATTCTAGTAGCATGATATCCTTTATTTTTATCTTCCAATTTTCAATGCCATCTGTCTTTCTAGGTGGATTTCGGATTAATTAGTACGGAGTATTTAGTAAATTAATCGAGTATCATACTAATCTGGTAAAGAAAGTTTGAGAATTAGGAGTATCAACCTTTTCCTGCCACGCGTTTTAGAGTTTTAGTTAATTAGACTGATTTCATTTTGTGGTTTGGAATTTGTGCTGAATGCTTTTTGGATTTCTTAAAAAAAAATTAAGATTTGAGAATTTTATAGGAATTGTGACTTTGTGAGAGACCAAGTAGAAAATTACATTTAGTACATCCATCCATTTGTATACAACTATACATTGCTTGATTGCAGAATAATATTAATTAAGATAATGGATATGCGTGTCATACTAAGAAAGTGTAGAAAAAAAGGAAGTTTTTTTTAAACTTTTTTTTCAAAATAATTCGAAAAATAACCCTAACTCCAAAGTATTTCGAAAAATAACAGTGGGGATAGCTCTGGATGGAAGTCAATGTCCTAAACATCGACTATGGGGTGGGTCAGGGATAGGAATAGGGTTTATGGGCCACTTGCATACCCAGGCCAAAGTCGTTGACCTATACAGCGGCTTTGAGTGTACACTTGACCCATGCTTTGTGACCCAGTTTTATAGCCTGTTGAAAGTTGTTTTAGACAGCGACTTCCTAATTATCATATTATTTACTCAATTTTCACCTTTTGTTTTTACTTCTCAATTCCTTTTTTTTACTTCTCGATTGTTTTTTCAGTTGTAAGATTGTTTTTACTTCTCAATTATATCAGTTGTTCTAAATTATTGATAGCATATTATAAGATGAACTAGCCATATTAAGGGACTTAGCTAATGATATTCATCTTTAAGGTTTGTCTAAAGTCTTTTCAAGTTTCCTAAACTAACATGTGCAAGCCATTGATTTGCTTGAAGGACAGACAATGAGATAAAAAAAAATTACTAGAACACCCACGTAAGGAAGAGGACGCTTAGGATGAGAATTAATCTCGTGAAGTCTAAAGTCTTGAAGGACCCACACATATCGTTTCGACTTTCTAGACCTTCCTTCCATCTTTAGCCACCATTCCTCTCTTCTTCATAACTCCTCTAATCAACTTAACTTGTTGAATCTACTTGGCTTGCAAAGCTTAGTCAACCCAAATTTTCTCAAACAACCAAAGTCAACCTCAAAACATAAACCAAATCCTAAACCATAAACCCTAACCCTAAACCCTCAAGCAAATCAACTTTCTAACCCTTCTTATCAAATTATGCAACAAAACCAATTCATAAACATCAACCCAAATCAAAATACTATTCCAAATCAATGGCTATGTTGTAATTTAGGATGATCTTAGAAATATTGAAAGAGTCACGCTTGTTTCTTATCCCTTTTCAAGTTTACGAGTACTAATCACATTTACTTCTTGTAAGTAACTCTAAGAAATGATATTTAAAAAAACTTAGATGATATATATGTAGGAAAGTCTTTTACTTAACTATTTTCAAACTTATCCAAATACCTGCTATTTATATTAAAAAATCGATGTTTATACGTATAAATGCCTTTATATATTTGGATTAAGTAGTTAAATAATTTAAACTCGTCTTGAATTATTCTTGCTACTAAACAACACACCTCAACCTTGTCGATCTTCTTGTATAAGTGTATAACCCCTCAAAATGTCCATTTTGTATATTACAATAACTAATGAATGTACTCAAAACATAAACTTTTCGCTCATTATCATCTAAAGTGTTATGCAATGATTCAACATTTGAATAGTTTTATAAATTTCTGCATAGTTTCCTCTATTTTATGGACTAATCCCAAATTTATTCATATTAGATTCAAAACCTATAGCAATCACAAATTCAATACCCAACACCAACACAAATACCAGATTCAACACCAACACAAATACAAGATCCAAGTACATAGTTCACCTGCAGTATTACCGTGTTCAAATTCTCTATGATTTTCCAATGAGCTAAACAAATACACATAATAAAGACAATTCATTTATAAATATACATTAAAATCTCTATATATACATAATGAATAAAATAGGTATATTATGTATAATGTTTATGATAACATGTAAAGATAACACATCTAAACCTAACAATAAAACTATGAGTTAGGAGTGTCAGCCTCTTCAATAATGTCTAAATGAGGAAACAAAGTGCTCTGATTTTGCTGTGATCATTGCTACCCAACTGTCCCGCAAAATGAACCCAAGGAACCGTAGGAGATATGTAGGATGACGTACCCTGAGTGTCATGGTAAGGGACTGTGGTCATCTCCATAGTCAATGGGATGTCGTGGTGGGTCTAAGACGATGAGGTTGAGCTGTGGCCACTAGAGACCATCCCTCCGACGCACAACTCCCTGACTCTATCAGTGACCTTAGGACATCTGTGATGAACCTCGTCACAATAATCACTAATAGTCAGCAACCGGTCCATATAAAATAACGAAAAAGTTAGAATTACAAAGTAGAACATAATAGAATGAAACACCATTATTGAAAAGGAAATCATACCATAATGCGCAAGGGAACAAACGCAGGTGCGTAGTCAACAAGTGCCACCTCCTACACGGCCGAAGGTGACATGTAACACTGCGTGATCATACAGTACCACATGAGGTATGGATCGTAATAGCCCATGGTACCTTGAGCTGGAACACCATGGAATACCCTCTCTAGTCGACTATCGAAAACCGAATTGTCGAGCGACTCAACTAGACAAGACAAATGCATCTCAACAATGTCAAAACAGATGAGCGGCATAGTGGCTCGTCACTCTGCCAGGTAGCCCAGCTCCATTGGGTACTAGTCCCAAGTCATCTTCCGATACGAACAAGAATATCAATAATTAGTATACATAGGTATCGACGGTAAATCAAAACAATACAAAGTATGATAGTTACCTTCTCCTTCCTCATCCTATAAAAGGAATCTCTTTATGCCTTCACCCTTATAGCAAGGTGAATACGAGTGATTCGCTCGACCAGCCATTTTTACCCGTACAGCTCTCCCTCGGCGGGCTCCCCTGGCCTAATGAAAGCCATGACGTGGCCCTGTCGGTCATCGTCGATGCGTAGGAATAGCTTGACAATAGAACGAGATATGCTCCCATGTCATTCTCCTCAACAATAATTCCACCCCAACGACATATCAAAGGATGCAATTGATTATCCATAACGCCTACACAGTTGCACCGAACTAACCTTGTGTTCAAGAGAATAAAATATAAATGACTAAAACAAGCAAAAAGAATTTCTACAAATTTTGGCTGAGTTTCCTCTATTTTATGAACTAATCCCAATTTTATGTATATCCATCCAAACCTTTTACAAAATGTTACATCCAACACATATACCATATCCTACACATATACCATATCCAACACAATTATCATACCCAATTGAATCTGTATCCAACACCACCACAAATAACATATCCATTAGCATACCTAATATCCAACACCAACTTCAACATCTCAAGAATGTTAAATAAAATCTAACCACTTTTCCTTAGTAAATCCCCACAAATACCATTTTCATTTTGATTGGTACACCTATTTTTTAAGTGTACTCTCTTCACTATTTGTTGTGAGATGTTCAAGACACGTAATGAAATTATTTTTTTAAGAATTTTTTAAAAAGTAATTTTGTTAGATTTAAAGTAATTTTAAAAATAAGTTTCATTCAACTTTGGGTCTAAACTACTGTCACGAACATTTCATTAATAGGATGGTATAGAAGTGAGATTTTGTTTTTTTATACATTATTTGGTTCATCCAAAGTAATGATGGAAATGAAAAGGGAAAAATAAAAAGGAAAAAGTAATGTTAAATATTATTTTCGTTGGTTTTATTTTAATATTATTTCACTATTAATTTTGAATATCTCAAAATATTTACTCCATTATCATTTTGAAAAGAAGGCCTACCACTAAAATACCAACTATATTCCTAACGGCTCCTTCAATTTCTCTCTCGTTTTAAGATTAATCTATTAATGAAACCATACTTCTCAAATGTATTAAAAAATTATTGTAGAAATTATATTACATAAAAAAATTGTGCAATTAAGGTATGTGGTAATTAAATTGAGACAAAAGGAATGCCATTTATAACTGTTTGGTGTAATTGTTACCATAGGCCTATAGATTTCAAAAGGATAATAGGTAAGTGGTAATGAATGTCATTTGGAATTAAATTGTGTTTCTCCATAAGAAATTCCGTAATCAAATAGTCTAACTATATAAGAAGATTAGCCTTTATCTTATATGTTGATCGTCCTTCCTCCCACTTTCCAATTTAACTACTTGTAATTTTCTACTCCATTACAAATTAATTTCCACACTAATTACAAATTATTTTTGACACTAGTTATTTGGAAGTTTTGCATAGTTTTAAATAATAAGTTGACAATATTTGACTAATTACACTAAACATCATTATACTTGACAAATTACACACTAATTACACTAAACATCAATACTCATCAATAATACTTGACTAATTACACTAACAATCAATATTCATCAATAATACTTCACTAATTACACACTAATTATACTAAACATCAATACTCATCAATAATACTTGACTAATTACACTAACAATCAATATTCATCAATAATACTTCACTAATTACACACTAATTATACTAAACATCAATACTCATCAATAATACTTGACTAATTACACACTACTTATACTAAACATCAATATTCATCAATAATACTTGACAAATTAAACAATAAACAACTAAAATCAACAATGTCACTCAATTCTTATGTACATAAAAAAATTAGGGCAAAAAAATACCTAAAGTCACCGGAGATGGGATGTGCTGGAGGTGATGGGTTGCGCCGGAGATGGAGATGCACCGGAGGTGGGTGATGGGATGCTCAGGAACTGAAGGTGTGAGACAAAGAGAGTGACTAAGAGTGAAAACTGAAATTAGTGTAGAAAAAACACCTTGAGTGAGTGAAGAGATGGAAATGCGCCGGTCGCCGAAGGTGATGGGTTGCGCCAGAGAGAAGATACGCCACTGATGAGTGCACGAGAGTGAGTGAGTGAGAGAGGGAAGGAGGGGATGCGTCGTCGGAGTGAGAGAAAGAAGAAATTGGTTAGGGAGTATATATGATTTTCATGGCTGTTGGGTAAAGAGCATACTTAGCCAAAGTCGTTGTCTTGGACAACGACTTTTAGTTCAAATGAAAGTCGCTGTCCAGGACAGCGACTTAGGCTAAGTATGCTCTTGGCCCGTATCTACCCTCTCTTGGCTCTGATCTAGCCCAAAGTCGCTGTCGAGGACAACGACTTCCATCCGAACCTAGCCCTAGGGTTAATTTTTGAAATACTTTGGAGCCAAGGTTATTTTTCGAATTATTTTTTAAAAAAAGGTTAAAGAATTCAAAAAAAAAGTGTTGCAATACTTGCTAATATCTTAGACGGTCTGATAAGAAATAAATATGTAAATAAAATAATAAAAACTAAAATGATACTTAAAAATTAAAATACATGATGGATCCAAGTAGGGATGGCAATGGGTATTGGACCCGACCCGGATCCGTGGATCCATATCCGTTTTTACGGATATGGGTCTTCAAAATTTAGACCCGACGGATCCGGGTCGGATCTGGGTCCTATGACTGAAAAACGGATCCGGGTATGGATCCAACCATAATACCCGTTTAGGACCCGTTTTGGACCCGCCTTGAAATATTTTTCGTGATACTAATATATTTACAAACTAGTAACCAACAAAGAAAGGAGAGAATGATAGTGAGGTAAAGTTCGACCGTTAGTAAGAAGTATTCAAATTAGGTCGATTTGGATATCTATTAAAAAATAATGAAAAATTGATTTTGATAATATTTTTTTAATTGTCTAATTTGAAATACTGTAATTTGCTTTATAATTCGATCTGAAAAATAAAGTTCTTTTCTCATTAATGTTTAGGCAAATGTTCTAATGTGTATAATAAAGTCCATAATTTCAATTACAAATTCATTTTTCTAGTTATGGAGTATTATAAACAGTAATATAATAGCACAAAAAATGTCTTTCTGCCCAAACTATCCCTTATGGTGGTAAATACACCTAAATATGCAAGATCCATTTTGGACCCGTTTTGGACCCGAATCCGTTGGATCTGGATCTGGATCCTTACTTTTCATACCCAACGGATCTGGATATGGATCTGGATCCATCCTTGAAAAACGGATTTGGATCTGGATCTATAAGGACCCGGTCCAGATCCGGTCCGTTGCCATCCCTAGATCCAAGGTACTCATGTGCATAATGATTAAACGATACACATGGGAATAGCATACTAATACTACATCTAATATTGTACATTGTTAACTAGACGTTAATTCCCCTAGTCCAGCCTGGATCGAAACCGGAGCGTTGGTGGAGGCGAGCCTGGCCGGTCACAGGCTAGCTGGGGGAGCTCTGCCCTTACTGGTTCGGGCTAAGTTCAAAGAGAATTCGAGGGTCAGGCTGAACCGAATCAAGGGCATCATCGAATCAAATTAACAAGCCGAATTGATACGAATTTACGGGTCAAATCAAATCGAATTGACAGGTCGAATTGAATCGAACCAAATTCACGTAATGCCATTAGTTATAAACTTTTATATTCACCTAATCTTTATTACCTAATAGGGTTTAAAAGTCTTGGAAATTATTGACTCATCATTGACCCAACTTGACCCAATAAAACATGACCCTTCAAAAAACCGACTCAATTAAGCCCATAATTGATTGAACTCTTTTACAAACGGGCCGTTCTAGGGTCCTTAATGAGGCTTCTTCTATTTGACATATCTATAGACGATGGGTAAAAACGCGCCAAAGTAGACTAGAAATTGTGTTATGGGCCGGGCTAACTAGAAAAACTCGGGTCGGGCACAACACACAGCCTAGCACGAACATAAGCTTGCTGGCCGGGTTGCGGGCCAAATCTTTTTATTCCGTACAACGGCCCGCCCCGCAGTCATTTGTAATGCTCCATTGCTATTGGAACAAAGAGTAATACTTGGCTACTTGCCCAAGAAACTGAGAAGGTTGGCGGAAGAAATTGAGACTAAAGTTGTAAACTCTATCATCGAATTAAGTGGAATCAACATCAGCTAATGATTACTGCAACATATCAAAGTATGCTTCCTGCATTTAACATTCTCATAAGTTCATAACCATATTAAGCCGACATTATAGTTCATTGAAAAATGAGAAAAGCCCATAATTACTGGCTCTCTACAATAGCAATTGACGAAACTTTCAATACCCATTTACATAAGCTTTGTAGTTTGATTTGTTTCTTGTGATTAAGCAGTTTTTATTAACGGATTACAGGGCTAAATTTGTGGTTATGTGATTTGCACACCACCTGTTTGTTAAAATTACTCTGAGAATGTTGTCCTTTGTTTTGTTGAGTAAAATGGAAACTTGCTATATGGGATTGGATTTGGCTGAATGTATGTGTTTCATCTGTTTTAGGAAGTGGGGTTGGTTCGATGTCGGAAGATCAGCTCGTTTGTTGTTAAATTGCTGATAATTTGTAGTCTCAAGGATATTCTACACAAACACAATGGCTCTTTTGAGTGTCAATCCAATGCAACATGTGCATTGTTGCTTTTTTAATAGGATTGATTTAAATCCATTCAAAGTTCACTTGCTTCCAGTGCATCGTCGAGGTAAGCCGGACAAATACGTAGTTATACAAATAGGGATTTGTTGAGGTTAATGTAGACCTTGTTGCGCAGTACCAAGTTATAGTCTAAAAGGTTCAGGATTCTTTTTTTTTTCTTTTTCCTTTTTTGTTTTTGGTTTTTTTTTTTTTTTCAACTGTAGGACTTGCTTGGAAGGCATTGGTGGTTGAAGCAAAGTTTAGGAAAAGGGCGAATTCTCGGACTGAAAGTGACAAACTTCGAAACAGACGATTGCTGAGAAAGGTACGACTGTTCGAGGCCTGCTATTTGTGAAAAGGAATGGATCTGTGTCTATTTGACAACCAAATCCGCAAACTCATACGCTACTAATATTTTCTACTGATGTTAATGTTAAAACTATGAAGATGTGGACTATTTTTTGAGAAACTATCCTTCTTTGTCACAGTATAATGGTACACAAACCACACCCAGACTTTCGGTATTCTGTTCAGATAAGCAGTTATATGCGATGCTTGTCGATGACGTGAATAAGAAGTGCTTGTTTTATCGAAGCACTCTGCAGAAATCTATACGTAGTGATCCTCATGTAAGCACAACGGTAAGCACTACCTACTTATAAGCCCATTCTTCTTCGTATTGTGTTTCACTTTTGCATCCACCAGCTATGCAAGTAAGAACGTCATGCGGAATTGGAAGAATAAACATCATTAAAATGCATTCTTAACTCATCACAATTCACAAGTACTGACTGTACGTGTCGATGGCCATGATCTACTAGGGTGTTGATATTTTTCTCTTTACTACAGACAATAAAATTGAAACCAGAACTTAAACATAGTTTTGATGTGTGCACTTTGTAGTTCAATTTGAATTACTTCGTGAACTCAAACGCCAATAGTGAATCTGGATTCTGGATCCTTGTACCAAAGGCCTAGTTCATGATTTATATAAAGTCTTCTTACAATCTTACTCCTCTTTCTAAATCTTATTTACTTTCTCCATCTGAAATCGCTATGAACTTTTCTAGTCTATGCTAGCATTTTGTAACAGATAAACACATTTGATAAATGACTTGATAGTTGCTATGATAGTATGTTACTAGGGGGGAGGGCACCATTGGTATTGCAATATTAGACTAGCTTGGAAAAGAAGACGGTTAGTTTGAAGGGAGATAGGGTAAGGACGTCAAAATTCTCAGGAATACTAGGCGTGAATTAGATATGAGAGTCAGAACAAAATAATCAGTGAGTTAAGAAGTTTATTTTTCTCTGTTTAAGCTTGTAATTTAGGAGTGTCCAGCCCCTCTAAAGCCTGTGATTGTAGAACCCTTGTTGATGATTTCATTGCACCAACACTACAATCAATTACCGACTTCCCCTGATTGGCTGTCTTCCACTATTAATCTTCTGTCCCTTAAATCTAGTTTCCCAATTACCATCTAACTTTCATCTTTTCTCTTAGCTTTTACCACCAAATTGCCAGTCTATTACTGAATCACCTATTTTCTTACAAATTCTTAAACCTTCAGTGATAATTTTGAATTAGATGGATAGAAACTGGAAAAGTAGTCCCTCACTGTTAATGCTTTCAGGAGGCTGCAAAAGTAGTGGGTGAAGAGCTGGTTAAAGCAGCAATGAACCTCGGAATTGATGAAATATCATCTTATGATCGGAATGGCAATGTTCGTGGTGAAAGGATAAAAGCATTTGAAGTTGCACTCTCTGAACATGGCTTCTTGCATAGATAGACAGCAATCTTATGACCGGAATGGTAGTGTTTGTGGTGGAAGGATGAAAGCATTTGAAGTTGCATTCTCTGAACATGGCTTCTTTTAAATATAGGCAGCATGGTACTCCTTGTAAGTTGTAAATCTGCTCCTTAAACCCTTAAAATTTGTACACCTCGTATTCTGTTCAGCATGTAAAAACATTCAGAGTCGAAGCTCAGGCAGACTCCATGATAGGAGCATTGAGAAATTAATTAATGTTCTCTAAACCCCTATCCAGGAATTTTGAAAGCATAATCAACAAAATACTAACAACCTGAACATGCAATAGCTGCATAAGTTAATTAACAACAAAATACTAATGCAGTATAACATTCTGCGTGCTCTGCCGTTGACTTCCACAATTCTGAATGAATTGAATGGATCGTTCTATTCTTGAGTGACTTCATCTTGATTCACGCATATCCTGGCTTATCATAACTATTATTACAAGATGATATATACCCTTTGAATGAGACCATGATTTCCACATAACCATCAATATGCTGAAGCAACTCTTATTGTCTTGTTTGTTTAAGCTGCTGGGTGGCAAGTTTGTAAACGAACACCTCTGTTTCACTCTCTGTTGCTTTTCGTAAACTTTCAAAAAAAAAGTTCGTGGTTCACCCAAAGGTTCAATGGCTAAACAAGTTCAAGACTAGGAATTCTTGTTGTAACATGCTTATTATTCCATGCGTATAATTTCTATAAAATACTTATATGTTGACCAATTTATCAAATTATAGACTTAAAACATGCAGGAGAAAAAATTGGAAAGTAAGGAACGCTCGAATCTATAAAAACAATTAAACTAATGACTAATAAATTACTCCATCCACTTCTTTTTTGTTTTACGTTTGAAATTTATATATTTTAGTGCCAAACCATGACCTTTAATTTTTCTTAATCTATGACAAAAAACTTAATTATATAGGTTATTAAAAGATTTGTCTCAATGTATATTTTTCAAATATCAAATTTTCATAATTTTTGCAAATACACAATTAAAAATATTTAAAATTTAAGTTTTCTTTATGATCTAAGCAAAAACAAATGGGAAGAATAAAAAAAGACGAAGGGAGTATAGTGTTTACAAATGGGAAATAGAAAATTAAGTTTGCTTTGGTGTCCAAGGGATTAGCCTGGTGCTGACAGTGATCCACCCCGTGAGCAGCAGCCCACCCTCGGCCTGACGTTTCAGAAGTGGTTTACAGACATAACCAGGGACGTTCTTTAGTACCTCCAAGGCTCCAAGCAAGTCATACTGATTAGCTTATCTTTGATCATTAGGACAAGATTATCCACGAGGAAGCTACATTCCTTTTATTTTTAATGTCACCAATCCTCCTATTAATGAGTATCCTCCGCAACATACTATTGATAGTCACCTTTGTTAGCTTATACTCACCTTAATACAGTCACTTAAATAAGTTTCAAGCCACCTTTGTTAGCCTATAGTAACCTTTTATTGTGACTCTATAAAGGTTAACAAAATGTTTGTTCTATTTCAAATAAGCAGTTTGATGGTTGACAAGGTTACTATGTCAACCAAATAGAGGGTCACAATATTTGTAACATGGTTACTCGGATATAGTTATTGATTACTGGTTCATCAGTGTAGTTTGTTTGGTATGTTTTATTATGTGCATTGTTTGTCACTACATACTAATATGATAAAAATGTCTATGGATTATTATATTGCTTCCATACATATGCTATATGTATTCTATTTCGTTGGCTATTATTGACATATGCTTTGGTCATGACACTTTGTTGTACTCAAATTATATAAACTTGTGAGGATGGGTTCATAATCAATTGTTATCAGTTTATAGTCAATTTAATGAGTTGTAGTAACCCTATTTAAACCTATATTCACCTTAATGGTTGGACAGTGTACCCGGGTGCACAGTGGTCTCACAGTATTCATTCGCATAATATATAATGTTCATTACAAAGATACAGAACATTTTAATAGTATGTGTACAGTACGTATATTATTTTCAATGCAAAAAGTTCAGATTTTTAAATAATAGTGTTAAGTTTTGTACAAAACTTTTCCCAATGCGCAAATTACGAAGTGACTTCACCTGTGAAATAATGAATATTACGCATCCTAATATTCATTATTTTGTAAAGAATGTTCATTCTGTTTAATTTGTGTAAAATAAGTTGCGTTTTATTTTAAATGTGTTACGTTTTGACCCGGGTGCACAGTGCACTGTGCACCCGGGTTCATTGTCTAATTTGCGTATTCATCTGAGATTATAGTCATTTCTACGATCTTAAAGTTGCCTTTATTAGCTTATAGTCAAATCTTTATCCCTTTGTAATCACATTTAGTTACTTGTGGTGACATCTTTTACACTTTAAGGAGCTTACTATAACTTTATTTTATTATTCTTCGTTATTAAGTTATTGTCACCTTTACATACGTCTAGTCACCTTTACATACATCAAATTTTTAATATTACTCACAATGTATATTATTCACAATTTAAATATACATATTATTTTTAGAAATGTACAAATATATTTTATATTACACAAACGAACTAAATGTACATAAATATATGCCTAAACAATGGTCATCTTATATCATTATTAATATGTATATTATATGATATGAATATGTACATACCTCATCAAGAGTGTGTACATTACATACATATGCAATTTATATCATGTTCGTTATGAATTCAGTATGAAAAAGTACATTACTAACAATTCTATCTTGTTTTTAATATTACTCATAATGTATGTT
The DNA here is from genome assembly GCA_026401315.1 of Dysphania ambrosioides. Taxonomy (NCBI): domain Eukaryota; kingdom Viridiplantae; phylum Streptophyta; class Magnoliopsida; order Caryophyllales; family Amaranthaceae; genus Dysphania; species Dysphania ambrosioides. Next base: position 4,987,254 of record CM048660.1, on the reverse strand, counting down.
ACTCATAATTTAAATATACATATCATTATTAGAAATGTACATATATATTTTATATTACACAAAGAACTAAATGTACATAATGTTTAAATGTAAATCTTGTACAATGTCAAACTGAAATGTACTTTATTCATATTTTTAATGTTCATAACAATCGAATTTAGTATACATGTAAAATATTTTATCTTAATATCATATGTCAATATTTGGAAAACAGTGAAAAAATTGAAAAGTCACTGTACGATATGGAGAGAGAAAATATATGCTTTATAATTTGGATTTGTGAAATGACGGTTCATTTTAAAATTAAAAATTAATTGTTGCAGTTAATGTTTTTTGGTGGAAAATATTTATTTTTCTTGCGTACATTATCCAACTACGCCATGTACATTCCGTATTAAATATTCTTTGCGTTTAATGTTGTTTGAGCTCCATTTTGATTCGGGTGTACAATGAGTATCGTGCAAGAGGATGCACTATCCAGGCATTTATAAGTTTATGGGTGTGGTGTATAATATAATTCCTCGGTCTTCTTTTACTTGTAAAACTTTTTAAAATATGGTTGTTAAGGAACCTTTCTTACCGTTAAAAAAACACTAAAAAAATATAGATTAATATATTTCACAATAAATGTACATAAATATCATTATATGATTCCCTATTACACGAGGAACCGAAAATCTTGTTTTTATCAATCAGACTGCTACTTCATGGTTATCAAATTGCAAATGATGAAATGAAAAACATGAAATCAAGTGAATTCAAATAAAAAAATGCATAGAATTAATTTAAGAAAACTTTGTGCCAAACTGGCAATGACACCAGCTTTTTTAATCTGTATAACACCTTCGTTGTTCGTATTACTTGTATGCATAATTGCACATACGTCTCTACAATACGACAATCACTAACGAATATAAAGACTTCAATGTCACCTAAGATGTTTACTAATATTCACAAATCAAGCCATCAAGTTTCACTTCTTTGAATTTTGCATGGAGCAATTTTGCCTCAAAATCACTATTAATTGTGCAATTATTGAGATACATGCATGGATTTTTTTTATTTTACCCTATTTACCATACATAACTACATAGTAGGTTTAAAGAAGAAAAAAAAAAGCTTATCCATCCGTGCCTAAAAATGACCCTATATTTATTTATAGAGTCAAAATTTGAAAATTTGACCACAAATTCTCATTATATTATAATAAAATATTATATTATAGTGGAAACTTATTGGATGCATCTCGATGTAAAATTTTATAAGTTTCATAATTTTTTACCTTATGAATTTCGAGAAAAAACATTTAAAGTTATGTCATGAATACCGCAAAAAGTCGACGGAGGGAATACTAGATTGGAAATGGCGGTTATCATTTTCTTGACCAGGGTAGTTTTTGTTTGCCCTAATCCATCCATGATCAATAAATACATGAACAACCCCCCTCATTTCTAAACCCAAAAACCGTACTCTAGAAATCAACTAGTTCAACCGCAAACATCATCCCTACAACAAAATGGAGCAAACTGAAGAACCACAAGTTGGGATCAAAATCTACACCGCATCTCCATCATTCAACCCTACTACTGAACCCCCACCACTCCCATCAACCCCTCATCCTCCCACGAATCCGCCGGGTAGCGTTCCTAAGAAAAGGCGGGCTGTGGTTGCAAAATCAATCCAAAGAACCCTCTCAAAGACTTCCATGCTAGCCCATTTCCTCCCTACAGGAACCCTACTCACGTTTGAAATGGTCCTCCCTTCTATATACGGTGTAGGAGAATGCTCTTCAGTGTCCACTGCTATGACTGTCGTTCTCCTTATACTATGTGCCCTCTCTTGCTTCTTCTTCCATTTTACTGATAGTTTCAAGTCCCCGGACGGGAAGGTGTACTACGGTTTTGTTACGAGACGTGGCCTGGCCGTATTCAAGCCAGGGCTGGAGGTTGAGGTGCCCAAGGAGGACAGGTATAACATCCAGTTTGCTGATTTTGTGCACGCTATGATGTCTGTTATGGTGTTTATGGCAATCGCCTTTTCGGATCATAGGGTTACTAATTGTCTTCTCCCTGGTCATGCTAAGGAGATGGAGGAAGCCATGGAGAGTTTCCCTCTGATGATTGGCATCATTTGCAGTTGCCTTTTTCTTATCTTTCCTAAGGCTCGTTTTGGGGTGGGATGCATGGCTACTTAATTCAGATTATTAACTTTGTTTGTCTAACTACATTTTTCTTACTTTTGTTTGAGCAATGCATGTGTTGTTTAGGGTTGTGTTGTTGATGTTATGTATGTATTGAGTATTTAATTTGTAGTAATTCTGACGTTGAATTTTATAGCTATTGGTAGCCGCAATTGTGCAACTGTTACAGACTTACAGTGTTGTGCTTTGAACAATATAAATGTTGTTGATTTGAACTTTGATTGAACTGTGCTTGCATTATATTTATAAATTTTGTGCCTTGGTAAGTTGATCAGTTATAGAAGGCATTGACAATTTGATACCAACAATACGAGAAAATTATGTACAACCTGATGCAATAGATTTAATGCTTCAACAATGGAAGGATTGTAAATAGAGGTATGAATTAACCCTATTGATAAAGAGTGTAAAATTTAGACATTTTTATAGCTTCATCTTTTTAAACCTTTATACAAGGAAATGTAATAAGACTTGCTATTTAACCTAATTTGGCAATGGCCAAATTCAAATACGAGTGCATAGTGATGGAAAAGTGAATTAATTAGGTGTGGCTTGCAATATATGCACAAGACCAATAGGTTATGATGGAGTTGTATGCTTTAATCACCATGCATGGCTTGAATCATGTTCTAACGTGGTGATCGTTTAATAAGACTTAGTGTAGTAAACCACTTAGATATAAATATGGATTCCCCTTCAACACATCTAATTTTGATTAGATCAGATAAGATGTAAATCTTAACCCGTTTATTTAGCACAAACAATTCAACTTAACGCGGCCTTTTTTGCAGGACTTGATATGGAAGACATGAAAAGGGGTAATTACCAAACCATATAATATAACATGAATTATACACCCTCTTCTATTTCTATACAAGGATATCAGAAAATATACGTAACATCGCCCTCGCAGATACTAGATATGATACAAACTAGAATGTGGCTGAACCCGTAAAAAGCAGCTACTCACCCTCAAAGAATGAGAGGTCAAAGAATATGATAACGCCTTCTGTATGTGCAATCCTAAAATGATGTATCATTTACTACCTAAAGTTATGTCTATCCAGAAGCATTGGTTATCGTCGCAGTCAGACTCTTGTCCCAAAATTTCTTAGCTCATACCATCTCCACAACAGAGAGCGCGCTTTGTTTCTTGAAGTTTTTGCCACAAACAAAGCATATCTCTTGGACCTTGATAATGAGCAACTACATAACCATCCTTGCATCCCTCGTTATAGACTCTCATCTCTTGCTCATACCTTATGTCAAGCCCCTCTTTTTTCATGTCAGCAATCCAAATGCCCATTGCTACATCCTCCAACTTAAACATCTGGTATTCACAAGAATCAGACTATATGTTAGTATATTATGACACCACATGGAAAAGTAATATTTAAAACTTGCTATAAATTAATTAACCTTCAAAACAATATTAGAAATGTCTACCCAAAATACAAATGTTACTGTTGCTCTCAGCTTCTAACTCACCTTCAATCGCCCATCTTGATGTTTCTTAGAAACGACATTAGCAATGTCATGCGACACAACATAACCAGGACCATGCGCCCAAGGAGGGTAAGTTTCCTCTGGCCATTCCTTTACACATTAAAGATAAATCAGGGATGAGAGAAGTTCAATGGACAGGCATAGAGAACAGGTAATTTGACTGCACATTATAAAGCAAACATACTAGGATATAATCATTGAATTCTATGCCTCCGCACAGAAGAAAAGGAAGAGTCTAAAAAAAATGTCTTTTATAAAATGGGTGCAGAAACAAAATATTTATCTAGGATTCAGGAACAAAGATGGCTTAGGATGATAGTGGAGATGCAGAACTGCAGACAGCATATTTGGTGCAATGGTGAAGGGCTAGCAGAGATGACAATTTCAACTAATAGCTGTTACTTTTGCATGATACAGATAAGTTTTCAGGCCTGGGGAGTACATAATAACTGAAAACCAAATCACTCAGTAGTTTCATCTGAGATTTAAGCATAAGCAGAGGATCTGGCTTGCAACCAATAGAAAAGAATAATCACAGAATCACATATAGACAATAGAACACTGTACACCAAAATGAATTTTGTTCGCATATATTATTATTTAATTAGCTATAATATCCAATAAACCCAGAAACACATAAGAGATTAGGTGGTCATAATTACCTCAATACTAATAAACCATTTACTATCAGGACTCCGGTGAGGTCGTGAGTCTGAGTTAATGAGTCCATAAAGCAGTCTGCGAGTCACATTTATCCTATCCAAGGAAGCTATTACTTCATCAACGCGAACAAAAGCGTCATCATCTGTCTTCATGACATATTTTGCTGAAACAACCTCCGTCTGTTGCATATTGAGCCAGAGAAAGTCAATTAAAATTTCTACTAATGAAGAAAAGAGTTGTTTTCACTACGATCCCAACATATGGCGTGCTCTAAGATGTTTCCCGAAAGACGCGTGTATTCTTACTCATGGCACCCTGCTCTATGGTCACATAACAAAAAGTCATTGCCAAAGTTCTAAGTACAGTAGTCGGACAATCACCAGTTGAATAGAGCAAACCACAAAGAAAGCAACTATCTATAACAGCAATTTTCATTTTTCTAGCTTAAGATTTCTGATAACACACCCCTAGACTAGTAGACTCCGAACAAGCTTGCACCATGGAAACGCTTTTTGACAGTGCAGATTGAGAAAACTTTTCTCCAGCATATACAAAAGAACACAACTGCAAGGAATTCCCTCCTGATCAAAGAATATGGAAGGCATAAAGCAAACAAGACTTTACCCCAAAAACACAGATGGCTACAGTCTTCCACGTAATCAGGCTGTAATAATCTACAAAAGGCATCAACTGCACATCCCCGTAAGTATAGGCTTCATTCCACAGTTCCTCATTCACTCTTTGGTTTTTATGCTGTAAAAAAAACCCTCGAGTTATAATCATTCAATATCTGTGACAGATGAGGATTTCAATGATGAATATCAATCTCACATACTATGTTTAGAAAAAGTAACAGTTAAAGACCCAAGACTCTGTTTCAATAATATAGGTACAGTTCACTCAGAGCTTTTAATGTTACCAGTGTTTCCAAGCCCAAAAATCATGTCAATGCTCCTCTTTCAAAAAAAAAAAAAATGTAATCTAGATGTACTCTATTTAACTAAGGCATATTAGCAATTGTAGTAGCAACATGAACCTCTTCTTATAATTCTGGTATCGATAGCATTGCGCCATGATAAAGTTGCCTAAATCATTAAAAGTCCGTAACACTAGGTATCAAGCAGTATGCAGTGGATAAGGTAAAGTTTTTGGTGGTCAGTAGCAAAAAAGAGCCCACACCAACAAGTGAAATTCAACAGACTGGAGAAAATTTTGAACAATTAGACACATTGCCGTTTAACTAATCAATCAGTTCAGAGACTCACCAAACCAACAAAAAAGCGCACTGCAACCGACCCTGAGCGAACTGCAGGATATTGCATCCATGTTCTACGAACAGCCATTCGACGCTTAAAGTTGTTTGCAGTAGAGAAAATTCCAATAAATAGATCTAAAGACTTTCCAAGTGACATGGTGACAGCCTTAAGAGTTTCCAGATCACGAACATGCTCTACATCCTCAGATGTGGGTAGACCACTTGCAATAATCGAAATCAATTGCAAATCTCCAGATATTCTAACTTCACTAACAAGCCAAGGCTCCAAGGTCTGAAATTATTGGAAAAGGCAGGAAAATAAATTGAACTGGATTTTTCTAAAGCATCTAAAGAGAAGTTCTTAAAAGATCTATTAGAACAGCACCTCACGATAAGCAAATGAAGTTATATGCTTCCCGTCAACTGTCATTTGTATTCCCTCTGACCCTACCCTAAGTGTTGCAACAAATGGATAGCCCTGTCTAAAAGGAAAGTATCCTCTTCTTTTGAATCCATCATGGACCTGAGAAGATCCTTTGGAACCATTCACATGCGTAAACACTTTTAATGTCTGGTTTACATCCTTTCCCACCAATTCATTGCACTGATAAAGTTCATCCACTGTAAAATTAAAAAGCAGGCCATAAAACACAACATAGTTTCACTGAAAATAATTTTAAAAAGTCTAATAGAAATCTATCCGGAAAGCAAAGAGAAAAGTCAGCATGGAAGTAGTACATTAGTCGTCCTAAACCATGATCAAACACCTTAAACTCAAACGTAGACGTCTGAATCTCAATGAATGTGAAAATGTGATGCAAGATTAGGATGATATGAACCAGAGGTGGTCTCATTGTGTTCCTTTAGAGTGCATATAAAAGCACAGAAACATCCAAAAGAATGAGATCAGATGCTACAATGAACATAAAAATTAGCAACTGAAGATGCAAACTCAGAGAAGATGAGAAATATGTACAACAACATGAAGGTTTACTGGGACTTGCAATTCTGTAAAGACAATTTGGACAATGATAAATCTTTAAAAAGATATATATAATTCACTCTTGTTCAAAATTACCTTGACCATAAATAGATATAGATGAAACTTAGTTTAAGTGAACAAACTGAATTCACATCACATTCTAGTAGGTTTACAACAGGAGTCCAACATAGTCAGGCATTTACTTGGATCAAATCATCAGAAAAAGAGTCCATGATCTTATTTTCCCCTGACAAGAATGTCAGAAAAAGAATTGTAATTTGAGTATTAGACATTGAAAGTACTCATGGTTAATATTAGGTTCAGAGAATACTCATGTGTTTAAGTAATTTAGAACAAAAGTGAAAAAAAAATACCTATACAATGATGGCAATCTACACATTTGCTGATAAACATAGGAACTGAGAAAGTGAGCATTGCATATTCCACTAAAGTAAATACCAACTCACCTTTCTTATTGGTGTCAGTCTCTGTATTTGGGCAACGCTCTTCTTCACCCCAATCATGTGCAGCAGTCCAAGTATTTTGAACAATAACAGGGTCCTCAGTTACCAAATCTCCATGGAGTCTAACATTGTAGTGAAGTATAATTGGTGGGTCTGGCTCTCCAGGAATGTGTTCCCCAGTTAAGTCAATCCGGAAGTTACCAAGAAGGCCATTTGGAATGCCAATTATTGTAACAGAAGAACCTTGAGTCAATCCACAAGGGACCCCTAACCCAAAATTACTATCGTCAAGTTCCAGGCCATTCATCCTCTTAAGATAGGGCGGACACTGTTTCTCTTTAACTGTCATGATATTACTATCATTTACATGAAGCTTTTCCTCTTCAATTACAGTCATAAGGCCATTCCATGCATGTGAAGCTTCTCTAGTAGCTTCCACAGCATTTGGTAAAGCCTGAGAATGATTAATTAGGTGCTTCAGATGGTTCCAAGTCAGCAAAGAATTTTGTTCTTCCTTTGTAAGGTTCCTCTGAACAAAGAGATCAGAGGTCAGAGTATCTGTAGGAATTACTTGGGTAGCTATATTAGGACTTTGAACTCTGGGAGTACCAGTAGCGCTTACCCATTCTAGAGGATTAGTATTAACCCATTCAAATGGACTGGTCGTATTGAACGACAATGAGCCAGTCAAGGAATTTTGCCCTAGGGGATTTTGCATGAGGGTGTATCGCAGCACCAGCAACATGAAGATAGAGGAAGCTAAAACACCAACGTACCATTTTTTCATGTCTTTCATTATTCACAAGGCAAAGTAGAGCTCAAATGAGAGATGCAACCTCAAACTGCAAAGCACATGAAGCCAGGATTGATGAGATGTCAAACAGCTACAACACCAAATGACTAGTTGTTGAAAGCAGACATGAACCAGATTCTTGAACGCATTCATGTAACCATTGTCTGAATATTTAACAGCATTGTCTGACTGCAGAATTCTGTAGGCCCAAAATCCATAATTAAATACCAGATTCTCCGATTAGTTCCTCAAGAACGATAGTGACTACTCAACCCATATCCTGAAAATCTATAATCAGAGCAAAAAATTATAGTTAGTTCGGTTGCCATTCGACCAAAAACATATCATGATGACAAAAATGGACAAATTAGTGAATGCATCTCAATCAAATTTGTTTCCTACTCCACGATCACTGCTTCAACTAGCTTACATCGTTATAAGACAGTGCTAGAGATGCGTAAGCAAAGGATATATTAAATCCTATAGATAATCTGAGAGACCGAGAAATTTGAACCACGATATGAGCAAATACAAGTCGATTATAAATGGAAAATACAATACTAGAATGTGAACATTACCATGATCCGCTCACTAAATCCAAGGGCAAAAAAGATAAGATTTGAATTCTGATCCATTATCAGACCATTATAATTTCATAAATTATTGCATGTAGCATGCTAATCAAAGAGCTTAAGTAACAAAATCCAAAAACCAAGTATAATTGAAAGGTCAAGTAACACCAATGTTACTTTGATTAATGAAAAGTTGCAACTTCAATTACAGTTGAAAAACATATAAATAAATAAAATGCTACAGTAACCAAAACCCACTAGATTTACCACCCAAAACCCAAATCAGGAAACCCCACATCAAAGTTAACAAACATTTATGAACTAAATTCCAGTGCACCATTATGCATTATAATTCAAGCAATCCATTATGCATTATAATTCAAGCAATTACATAAATGACATCCGATTTCATAATTTATCAGTCATCATCATTGGCTCATTGGTGGTAACTAGTTCAATATGCTCAATTCAAAATCATCAACATTATAAACACTTCTACGGGTGTTCTAAGACTTCGGATCAAATCATGTCTAGGTCTCCGTCATTTGACCGATTGACCATCAACAAATTTCATGCCATTACAAGATTAAACTAATCATTCACAACATTTCAACTAAACAAACAAATAATTTCCCACAAATCACTTCAAACACAATGAACAATCACATTAAATATTGTCTCCCCACCCAAGATCAAAACCCCACCAAAAAAATGCAAAAAGAAAAAACAGAAGAAGATCAAATCTTTACATCAAATTCACCAAACTAAAATAATCCCTTTAACGTAACAACAAAACCCAATTAGAAAAGGAATTCAAAAATCAAATTGATGGGAAGTTTTTTGACAATTGTGTCATAAATACTAACGCTTAAACTTAGTGTAATTCTAATTACAAAGCTTGCAACAACGTTGCAAAATTTAGAGATTAACCTTGAAAATGGGATGAGTTGAGGAGACAAAAACGGTGGAAGGAGAAAGAAGAGGAGGATTGAAAGGGAGTTACAAATGTTGGTTTGAATAGTAGTCTTCAAGTGTAAGCCTTTAATGGGGTATGGAATTCATGTAGTAGGAGAGTATTACCAACAGAAGACATCAAAACAATTAAAAAAAAATTTGACGAGTTTGGGAACAGATTTCAAGGTAGTATTGTGTTTGTGTCATTGTGTGTGTGTGTGTGACGAAAATACATTTATTTTGGTGATGACCAAGTCATCAACTCTATATTTATAGTTGATTAATACTCCGTAATTGAGTTGAGGTGTTTCTATCAAAATTCAAAATAATAATTTGGAGTGAAGATATTAGATATATTTATGGAACTGTCATGTCACATGACTTCTTTCTCTGTAAAACTTGTAAAGATATAATTAGTAACGGTCCTTTATGAAGTTAGTAATGGACTTTCTTAATTCTTACATTAATGGTTGTTGACTATAGGGATGTCAAATTGGGTCCATGGACCAGTTTTAGGTTGACCCATCGTGGGTCAGTTCTCATCGGGTTGGGTTAAAACGGGTAAATTTGTTCTCTTGGGTCGAGTCAGGTCACATCGGGTCAAATCAGTTATTTACTTTGTCGGGTTCAGTCGAGGTTCATGTCGGGTGATGTTCGGTTTGGGTCAATTCGGATCGATTCCAGACGGTTTACTGTGGGTTTTTTCGGGTTCAGATCATGTTCGGTTCAGGTCAATTCAGATCGGTTCCAAACGGGTTATAACAGGTTTTTCCGGGTTTGGATCATGTTCAGTTCCAGTTAATCTGAATTGGTCCTTAGACAGATTATAGATGGTTGTTTTTAGTTCAAGTTGATTTTGAGTTCGGGTTGTTCCGGATCAGTTCGGGTCGATCCGGAGCAATTCCTAAACGGGTTATTTCGTATCACATAGATTTTATAATATAATCAATTTCATAATTGAATCATTTTATCAGATATCGACACAAGTATCAAATGTCATATAGAGTATAGATTGATTGGGATATAGAGTGATAGACTCATGGACATATTATAATTGAAATAAATTGAAAATTGGATAAGAAGTTGAGCCGTCTAAGCAAGATATATTTTATCAAATCAATAGTGAAAGTCTAAAAGTGTGAAATACTAAGTTGTATTGATATATTTATAAACGCATAATTGCTAATATATACTTATAAGTTATAACATAAGGTATTAAGTCGTTAAGTACTTAAGTTCACGTAAATATATAAGTTATGAAATTGAAATATATATAGTTTGAATAGATAAAGACAAGTTTATATATGTGAAGTTAAACCATATACGTGAAGTTTAGTAATATATTTGAATATATGACTGAAGTTTAACCATATATATGAAGTCTATTAAAAATTTCGAGTTTAGTTTCATAAAATATAGACTTTGATATTAATAAGAAAGTGTAGTTTTAAGAATATCTCAAATCAAGTAAAAAGCAGGTTAGTATAATTAGGTTATTCATAATTAGGTTTTTAATAGGTTGGTAAATCAGGTCACGGATGGTTATCAGTTATTCATCGGGTCTAATCGGTTTCGGGTTGTCATCGGGTTATATCAAGTTGGGTCATTAACGGGTTAGGTTGTCTTCGGGTTGGATCATTAACGGGTTAAGTTGTCTTTGGGTCGGGTTGTTAACGGGTCAGGTTACATTCGGGTCGGACGCAGATGGGTTCACGTCTTGAAATATCGGATCATTCTTATGTCTACTTTATAAATAAAAATAACAGTATTATACTATTAAGGAGAATCTTCTGAAATCAAATCTGTGTAATTTTTTTAAAAAAAATTAGGTACCTTGGTATTACCAATAAAGACAAGTTAGAATAAAAAAAAATAACATTGGTTTGATGATTCTTTTTAACTACTTTGCTAGATTTTGATAAATGGTTGATAGCAAATTTGTGTTGAATTTTACTCTACATTATATTCGTGTTAACAGACGAGTAGCTTTATGCAAGTTTGTGTTCAGCAATTAGGAGTCATTATTGACTCTTCTACCTCGATAAATTTTATTTCTTTCATCATATTTGATGTATACACATATATGTGTATACACCAAAATAATCAAAGCTTCTCAAAGAAATATTATTGTATGTGCCCATCAATTTCTCTCTCTAAATTCTTACTTTACACTACTTACAAATTACAAGTATATATATTTCTATGTTATCCCTTAAGAAAATTTTAAAAAATCGCCTTTTATATCATCATTGTGCTAAATGCATTAAGTTTTTCCTCTTTATAAAGTTATTGTGTAATAATAATAATAATAATAATAATAATAATAATAATAATAATAATAATAATAATAATAATAATAATAATAATAATTTGGTTGCAATTGATCCGAGATCATTGGGAAGCAAGAACACCTCTAACTAGCTAGCCATTGCCAACAGGCAGCTCAGGGCATTCACTATAGATTTACAAGCTATAGCTACTACATTCATCTTCAAGTAAATTACTTCACTTGTACTATATCTTATTGTCATACTTAAATCTAACCCTAACCATAATACATCCCATCTGCAGCCCGTAGCACTAACACCTAAAGCAACTATTCCTATATTCCACCTTAAGCTATATACCACTTCCATTGTTTAATCCCACCATACATACCTCTACTAAGCTACTCACTGTCATTCATTCATTCATCACTTCATCCTATGGAAATTCCTGCATAGGATGAAATAATAATGTAGAAAGTCAAATGTAGAACTATGACAAGACAAGGGGAATAACATCTTAAACTATATGAACGTCAATCTGCATTGGATTTCTAGGTGATTAAAATACAAGAGTGCAAGTTCCTTGGGCAATATCTCCACTAGTTCCGTCAACAGTCAACACGTACAAATCACCTATTCACCTGTTCAAAAAAGATGTATATGTCCTTATCGTAGTGGTGCGCTTGAAAGCAAGCATCAATGCGCTGGTCACACCTGAGGAAAGTGAGGATGCCTTTACTTCAAAGTTGGTATATTTTTCTATATTTTTCATGTTCATTGTTCTATTTTGTACCAAGTATTATCTTTCATTTTCCTAACTTAATTGGGATTAGGCAGGTTTGGTGAGCAGGTGAGGCTGTTGATTATTGTATCTGTCACTGCTACTTTTCCCAACTTATATGTTCAAGATGACTACTTCAAATTACTAATACTCCCTCGTTCCCTAAAATCTTGTCCCATATTTATTTTTAGAGTCAAAATTTGAAAATTTTGACCACAAATACTAATCATGTTATAAAAAAATAATACATTCAAGTGAGATCTTTTTAGATGCATCTTAATATAAATTTTTAGAATATCAAGTTTTCATAAATTTTTACCTTACAGATTTGAAGATAAAAAAAATTAAAATCATGTATAGGAGACCGTAAAAGTCAAAATGGGGCTATATTTTAGAAAGAGAGGGAGTATGTGACATCTTTGATTATGTAATTAACGTTTACATTTTAGGTCAAGATAATCCAATAATACGAGTCTTAACATACTCTAGATGATCATTTAATAAACTTGAAAATTAAATAATGTTGAGTATTAGATGATCGATAAATAAAGAAAGAAAAAGCTGAGCTTTCGTCAAGGAGATAATCTTTGAATAGATATGTTAAACGGATCGGATGTTGACAATTGACATGCCCTTCTTTGAGCAAAGCAAAATTAAAAAAAAAAATTAAGGACTAAAACGTACTTCACAAGTCTTATTGAAATTCTCTCCCTTTTTCTTTTTGTTTTTGTAAAAAACCAGTTTAAATATTTATACCAAGTATTATTTTATCATTATCATCTTTATATTTTTTTAATATTTGTCTATTAGTAATTTTTTAATACTTTTCACTTCACATTTATTCTTTTAACTTTATAACATTTACTATCTCCTTTTTCACGAGTTTAACCTATTTACAGTAGTAAAAGAAATTAAGAAAAAGTGAAAAAAGAGATTATAAATACGCGTGGATAGTTTTACGTTTTAAAAGAGAGAGACAGACAAAAGGGGATTATTTAATATAATAGAGACACATAAAGTAATGTATGACTGTATGAGTTGATAAAAAATAAATACAAGGTTGTAAAAAGAAATAAAGTAAAAGTAGATAAAAATTAGAAACAACCGACGAAAACAGAAATTGGCTAAAATTCACGAAAGCAAAGAGGTCAGAGACCAGAATATGGACCCTTTATCCGAGTGCATGATGCGCATCGTACACTCGGTGTAAAATGCTGCACAATTCAGTAGATTTAATTAGATGTTCAGTGAATTTAATTAGATATTCAGTGAAATTTATCAAATGTTCAGTGAGCAAATGTTCACTGAGATTTAGTAAATGGTTATTGAAATGAAGGACATGTTCCATGGATTTAATTAGAGATGTTCCATGGATTTAATTAGAGATGTTCCATGGATTTAATTAGATGTTCAGTGAAATGAAAGACATGTTCAGTGAAATTAACCAACTGATTAGTAAAATGGGCAAATGGTCAATGAGGTTTACTAAATGGTCAGTGAAATAAAGGAAATATTTATTGAAATTATCTAAATAGTCAGTGGAATTGTTTAAATGATCAGTAGAATTGTCCCGGATACACGATGCGCATCGTGCACCCGAGTGCAGCATCTTATTTGCGGCCAGAGACAGTAACAATTAACTTTACTTGTATGAATTTCACACACTCTAAAGATTACAAGGAATTTTATGAACAACTCAACGCAATACAGGATTCACCCAAGATACTTTTTTCAAACGTAATTAGGGAGTAATTATTGATATCTACAAACATAATATAGGATGCTAAACAAAACTAGGTTAAACACAATACTTTTCCTGTGCAGCTCCTTCAACTTGAAATCAATATTGTCAATGTTATCTTTTACAACGTACCAAATTATGTCACTTTTATCTCCCATAAATATAAATCTTTCTATGTAATGGATATTGAATTGAAACTATTATATTATACGGAGTATCATGTTAGCTTCACCTTAATTTTACTGAACTTTTAATTATTTTTATTGAATTTTTTTGTTTGTAATTATTTTTATTGAGTTGAATTAATATTTACTCTATACTAAACTTTTATTGAATTAAAAAAGTTTTTAGAAAAATGAGATACATTTATTTTTACTGCATTAAAATTATTTTTACTCAATATTATTGTTTAGAGGTAAACTGAATTTTAAAATGATATGTCTCGCTTAACTAATATTAGTGCAAATCAAATTACTACAATCAACATTGCGAGAAAAAATGTATGTAGTGTTCATTTATCTCCAACGACAAAGGGACTTCCCTTATAGTGCCTCCATTCGTTTAAATTTTTCACATTTATAGAGGTGGCAATGAGTTGGGTTGGGTTTGGATTCAACTTATTTGGGTTCAAGTTGAAATATATCAACCCAAACTCAATCTGTTTATTAAATGGGTTGAAAATTTTAACCCAATCCAACTTGTTTAATAAATAAAAGTCATTTGAGTTTTTAATTTTCTAAGTTCTAAGCAATCCAAAATAAAATCTCAAATCTTAAAATATTCTTAATACAACCAAATTGAAAAGTTGGACAATATGTTAAGAAGAGGTAGAGAGCGCTGAGAAATGAGAAAGAGATAAAGAGCACAGAGAAGTAAAGAAGAATTCACAACGAGATGAAAAAATGAAAAATTGAAGACTGTGAAGATGCAGAGTGGCGGAATGCAAATAGAAAGTAGAAATTAGGGTTGACTGGTGGTAATTATGACTTGAGTTTATGACCTGCATTGATTAAACCCGACCAATATATAAAAATCAAACTCAATAATAAACAAGTCAGGTCGGGTTAAAATTGGGTTGGAAATTTTAACCCGTCCCAACTTGTTTATTAATTGAATTAGGTTGGATTAACCCATTTAGTTAATCGGGTTGAAAATTTTGACCCAACCCTTTATAAATAGGTTGGGTTCGGTTTGGGTTGTCGGGTTGACGGGTTGGGTCAGTTTTTGCCACCCCTACTATTATAATGTTAGGAAAAAGTTAAGAAATCTAAATATAATTAAAATACAATAAACAAATAAAAGTGAGTTCAAATAATGGCACATTTGCTAGTTAAAATGTAAATATAACCATACTATAAGAGGAATAAAGAAATATTGTGAAAATTTTTATAAAATGGTCTTGAATAAAAATATAAAGACTGCAAACGGAGGAAAAAGGAATACATACTAGAGAATACATGAATGGTTGGACATAAAATATATATCAATTACTATTAAGATTTATGAGCACTTACTTTCGTAATAAAATGTCATACTCCCTCCGGTTCATTCGAAATCAGGGAAAAAATAAAGACAATATTAAATATCATTAAGATTCTATAAAATCATTTAAATTACTCTAAAAAAAAATTAAAAAACAACCAATGAGCTACATATTATATGGATAGTGATTCCAACCAAATTTTTTCATCCAATCACATTATTAAACTAAAATAGAAGCATTATATTCCAAATGAGAACAATCTTTTGAAATTTTTAGATGGGGAAAATGGGAAGAGCAAAAAAAATGAATGAAGTATTTTTTTTTAATTTACTATAAAGTTTGTCATAAAAGAGATGAAAAATAGTTGAAAAATTATTATGTGATAAAATGAGGTAGAAAAACGATAGGTAATACAAAAAAAAAAAAAGTAATGATATAAAATATACTCCGTATATCATGAAGGGGAATACTTCAATGGCTTAATCATATTAAAACTTAATTTACAATTATGTTAAAACCAACGGGCCACGGAGTAATCTATACTTAAAGCAAGACACAATGATTAGCTAGCTGTTGTTAGATTGAGGTTTGCCTGATGAAAAGTTATGCTTTGTTGCGTGCTTTATCAGTTTATCGTCACTTTTTTTGTTGCCAAGTCTAAATCCACTATTGGCGTTGCACAACTTATACAACGTCGCAACTGCTGCTTCAGCAACATTCCAAAATCCCTTGGTTGATGAAGATTGTGTATGAGTAACGAAAACGATGTGATTTCAAGGATTAAATGCCGG
This sequence comes from Dysphania ambrosioides, assembly GCA_026401315.1. Taxonomy (NCBI): domain Eukaryota; kingdom Viridiplantae; phylum Streptophyta; class Magnoliopsida; order Caryophyllales; family Amaranthaceae; genus Dysphania; species Dysphania ambrosioides. The sequence goes on along the minus strand of CM048660.1, from coordinate 4,970,802 downwards.
TTTTAATCCACTTTTTTTTTTTTACTTTAACATATCTAAAATAAGTTTAAATAAAATTAAAATAGGTTTGTTGAGATAAAATAAATTTAACAAAAATAAATAAAAAAATCAAATAAATATTTTCAGCAAAAAATAAGTTCAAGACGAAATAAGTTTTTTTTCTCTCACGGTTTTAAATTATTTTAGAAAATTTTAGATTCTTTCAAATTATTATGACAATTTCGAATTTTTTATGACAAAGTAAAATAAAATAAGACAAAACTAATTGAATAAAACAAATCCTAAGGCCCTACCATGTTTTAACAAGTACTTATTTTAGATAAAATAAACTCACACGAAATGATTCCTACGATAAAATGGTAGATAATTTCAAATTAAGTCTAGATAAGTTTAGATAATAAGGAGTTAACAGAAAAAATAAGTCCAATAGAACAATAAATATCCTATAGAGAGAAAGCAGGTTTCTATTAGTACTTATGGTGGTAAAGTAGATACGGGATAGACGCAATTCTTAAAAGGAAAAACAAAGTGTGTGTTTGAATTATTAGAGTCTTTTTACTATTATATATAGTACTTTTTATTTATAATCCCCTACCTAAAAAAAATAAAGTTTTTTATATTTTACGATATTAGTTTTCATGTTTAAAAGGGATGTTGTTATTAATTCATTAATTTTTATGAATCTTTACTCTCTTTTAGATATGACTCCGAGGGAGGAGGTAGAATTGGGGATGAATTCGAAGGTGGCTACATACATGGGTTTTGGCATAATCCACCGATATTAATGTATTAAAAAGCATTTTATCGAATGTTTATGTGCAACGTGGCATACTGCCCTCTTACAAATGTTTGATTTTCATGATTCGAACAGATGACATCTGAAATAGTGAGAACTTAACCATCAATTCATTATGATATTATTCTTTAATAATACAAAATTAATATTAATAAAGTCTTTACTAGCTCTACCTTAAACTTTTAAAAAGTATTTATACATTTGACACTATAAAAAACTTAATAAATTTTTTTTAATATAAAATCAATGTATCGGCAGACTTAACATTAAAAAGATAATATTGGCATGCTGTACACTCTCATGAACTAGGGTTTAATAATAATTCTGTTTTCTAAGTCAAAGAGGTATTATTTTGCCTATAAATATGTCACATAAGTTATTATAGTCATAAATCTAAAACAAGACATAATATTGGAGGCATCGCACCAACTAATATATAAGGAATAGTTTATAGTAAAATTTTTGGGATAATGACAAGGAAGGTTATTATTATGTGAGTGTCTACAAAGAATAGTAATAGAAATTAAAATAACACAACACAACAAACATCATTTATAAGACTATTATTATAGCAGATATGATATACACATATACAATATAGTTATTGTATATATAATAAAGTTATTGTATTACAAGATTTTGTATTGTCACTCTACACTGTCTACAAAAAATGTGGGGCCAATACTTCTCTTTTGGGCCGATGTAAATATGTAAGTATTGGAAAGTAATCGCCTACTTTTGTAACTATTGAGGGCCAAAGGTTTTTTCTCGAAGAATTGGAGGCTTTGGCTTTTGCTATCTTCGGTCTACACAATTTATTATTGGAAATCAAATCGAAAGAAAAGAACCAACAGTGTATTGATTTTGGTTGCAAATTAAAGTTTTTTAGAGATAATTTTTGTGCTTTTTAATTTAGAATTTTTGGCAATTTTGGTTGGGCTTTAATGAAACACTATTTTGGGATTTAGTAATACATTCATCATAAGCATGCTCCAAAGTGGTGTTGTTTCAGGCAGTTATTCTTTGGTGGTTCCGATTTCTAATGTGCTGGTTTCTGATTGTTTATGATTCCAAATTTAAGTACCAAGTTATTTTGATCACCCGTACTATGTATTTAGTCAGGTAAACCGATATTCCATATTTAAAAATACTAAACACCTATTCTCGCTACATTAAGCATTCCTCGATCACCTAGTTTCTTGCAATAAGTACCTTTTGATTTCAAATGTTAATGTACAATATTATAAATGTTCAGTTGTTCCTATTGGTATTATAAATAGTCCTCTATTACATTTTTCTATTTCAAGCAATCCTCTTTAATAAGTTTAGTTTGGCGTTGAAGGCATGGAGAGTAACTACCATCCATTCACGAAGAGGTTTATAGCATATCAGGCAACAAGATTCGTATGCTTGTTTATTATGCTATACAATAGTTTAAATTTATGTAGTTTGCTTTATATTTTGAATTCTAACTAAAGACGCCGCTATTATGCAGGAAATTCCACCTGTGTATGTGATCTCGAACATCAAGTGATAGACTGTGTTAAGATTTACACTGTAGATAGGAATCACCTGTGGAGGGTAGGTCCTGAGAAAGAAACGCTCAATGGGAGAATCACCATTTTCCTAATAGATGGTCCGGAGAATATTGTCGGGGATGAAGGCGTGCTAGTGAAAAAGGAGGGACCAAGGCTCCTTTGCAAGTATCACGCTAAAGAGGCATGGAGGTCGTGAACTCGGAGCTAGAACCCTAATCAAGCAAGAACAGAAGAGGAGGGACAACAGAAAGAAAATAGCCTGGCAAGACTAAGATATGATGAGACGGTCTAATAAAATACTAGTATGGTTTCTTTATAGTTCTAGAGAGAAATATTACAATCAAAGTCTGACCATGAACATTTAAATTACAATGGCGTTACATGAAAGCAATGAGAAAAGTGGTTTAATTGTTCATTTTAGGAGGCTTATTCATGGACCATGGACCATGCACTGAGTTGCTCTACAATCACGATTTCCGTACCATTGTTAAAAACATGCAAGTGAACATTATTCCTGAGTAAGATCGTAGATGGTTATTATGAAAGATAAATCAGTTTTGTTTTTAAATATTTGTTTTTAGTTATTGTTTTTCTAATTTAATTTTTTTTTCCACCCAAAATCTATAAGGGAGGTGATTAGTAATTTATTTTTATTAAATAATCTAATATATTTTTTAGTAGTATCTAATGTGTATCTTAATTTAAGTTTTTTTCACCCAAAAGCTTTTTAATTATTAAAATAATCTAATATATTTTATTAATAGGGCCACTGATACAATTATCTAATGTGTATCAGCTTTTTTTTGTTATTTAATTTACGCTAGTTTATTTATTTATTTTTTCACTCGAAGCTATTTTTTCCACTTGAAGCAACGAAATGCATCAAATTGCAATTTAGAGGCCTCATATTCATTCTTGCTCCTAAGTAATATACTAGGAAATCTTGGATAAGTATGAATTAATATATTTTTATTAATTATTTTAAGAAAAAATTTGAATTAACTTTAAAATAATATTTTAAACTATATTGCATCTTGAACCTATAGCACTGCTACGTAAAGTTGAAAAAATATAGCAAATATTAAAAATTTAATGGTATTATATTTTTAGTTTTAGTTAGATTTTTTCATAGATTTTTTTTCTTCTGATTTTTCATGTCTTTTGCGACTTCTAAAAAAGATTATAGATGGTTATCATGACATGTAAGGCGGTTGTATTTTTAAATTTTTGGTTTCAACTATTATTTTCCTAATTTAATTATTTTTTCACCCAAAAGCTACAATCGTGATTATTGAAGGAAGGTGGTTAGTTATTTTTTATTTATTAAAATAATATAATTTTTTTTTAATATTATCTAATATGAAAATTTAAGTTTTTCCCCCCAGAAGTTTCTTTATTTATTAAAATAATCTAATATATTTTTTAATAAGTTCACTGATACAGTTATTCAATTTGTATCATTTTTTGTTTTTTTTTTGTTTTTTATTTCATGTACTCGAAGCTAGCTTATTTATTTATTTTTTCACCCGAAGTTATTTTTTCCTTTCGAAGCAACGAAAAGCCTCTATTGTAATTTGAAGGACTCACATTCATTATTGTCAAAGCACGGAATTCTTATAAAAGTATAAATTTAATATATTTTTATTAACTATTTTAGAAAGGGGAAGAGGATCAGGAGGCAGAGGAGAAAGAGGAAGAGGATGATTTTGAAGAATATGTGGAGGGTGATGGTTGGAGAATGCGTGGCCCAAATTCATACTGTATAGTTGGTGGAGAATTTGTAAAGGGTATGGAGTTTGCAAGTAAGAAAAAACTCATTGAAGCTGTGAAGATGTATTGCATTAGGGCAAATCAATCATACAAGTGTCGAACATCAAACAAAAGTGTGTTGGAGCTGATTTGTTTGAACAAGTGTGGTTGGAGACATCGTGCAAGACATAAGAGTAATGTACTTCCCTTTTGGGCTATATCAACATGTAAGGGTCCACATGCTTCATCTTGTGTTAGTGACAACCATTATGGAGCTCGACACTTGAGTTTGTCATTAATAGAAACTTCGTTAAATAAAATGTTAGAAATAATCCCACATTAAAGGTGGCCATTATTATATATATGGTGCATCAAAGATTCCACTATTCCAACCTTATTTGAAACCTTGGTATGATAAGCAGGCAACAATAGCCGAGATTTATGGCAGTTGGGAAGCTTCATATGAACGCTTGCCTCAAATTATGTAGACATTGAGGGATGCTCACCCTGGGATGACCATGGAGGGTTTTATAAATTTGAGACTACCGGTTTTAGGGTTTTCCAGAGGATTTCTAAGCTTTTAAACCATGCATAGATGGGTTTCAATATGCACTTTCTCTCATTGTCGTTGACGACATACATTTATATGGGAAATACATGGGAAAGTTACTAATAGCAATAGGAATCGATAGGAATACCAACTATTCCCTCTTGTATTTGCTCTTATGGAGGATGAGATTGGAGAGAGTTGGAGTTAGTCTATGGCATGCATTCGATATCGTGTCACAAGTAGAAGAGGGATATGTGTGTTATACATACATAGTGGTTGGACTCCTCTACATGCATTTCATCGGTTTTGCATTCATCATATTGCTTTAAACTTGAACTCTCATGTGAAGAATTCCTTGGTGAAATAAGCATTCATTAGAGCTGTATTTTAGCTAAAAACATCCAAGGTAGACAAAGCCATTCGACGCATTTCTCAGGTTTCTACTAATGCTCCTGAGTACATCCATGACACGGCGATCGAGAAGTGGTCCCTTGCTTATGATGGGGGTCATAGGTATGGATATGTAACGACAAACATGGTAGAAGTGTTCAACAAAGATTAAAGTGAATAGGTGTAAAGTTAAATTCTATAGTGTTGAGTCATTCGACATTAGGAGTGGCGTAAACGAAATGACAAGTGGCCGGTGAGATAGAGTGACGTGTAAGATAGAGTGACGTGTAAGAGAGTTAAACATGGTAGAAGTGTTCAACAAAGTCATCAAGGGTGCAATATTTCTGCCAATTTTAGCAATAGTTGAGCTCTCCTTCTATAGAGTGAACAAATATAGTTTGTTCACAAACGGGAGATTGTTAGGCAATGACTTGCAGCAAACCAACCATACACTTCTTACATGAAACAAAAGATTAAAGTGAATAGGTGTAAAGTTAAATTCTATAGTGTTGAGTCATTCGACATTAGGAGTGGCGTAAACGAAATGACAAGTGGCCGGTGAGATAGAGTCACGTGTAAGAGAGTTAAACGTTATATGGTACATTTCTCTGATGGTATGTGCACTTACAACAAGATTCAAGCGTACCACTATCCATGTTCTCATGTTTTTGTTGTGTGTGCTGAGTATCACCTTTCTAAAGCACCGTTCATTGATCCACATTTCCACACCATGACTTACCTATGCACATATAAGCTCGTATTCCATCCTTTGCTAGATGTTACGCAGTGGAGACTACATGCGAGACCAAGACTCATTCATGACGAGAGTCGAATTTGTCTTAAGGGATGTACACAATCGGACAGGTTGTGGAATGAAATGGACGACAACACAAATCGAGAAGTGACCTACAGTGTTTGTCACGTAGTTGGATATAATCGACGAAGTTGCCTCCGAAGATGGGCCTTAGTGTAGTTTCATTGTATTTTAGGTTTTATTATGTTTTTATTTTTTTGATATATTATTTTCATTATGTTTTAGTTTTGATTATGTTTTCAAAGAAAATGGTGTAGTTTCGAAACAGTTTCCAAATATCATCGTTTTAGTTTCAAGTAGCTATTCATATATTATTATGCTTTAGTTTAGATTATGTTTTCAAATATTATGGTTTAGTTTAATCATTCTTTTTTCAAATAAGATGGGGGAGCCGGGTCATATAGATACATTTGTTCCTCATCTACAGGGGTTACATTGTTCCATCATTCTTTGGAAGGGCGAGTTAGATCCAGCGTTGCTTCTTTCACTCATCACCACAGCCTCAAGTAACATGTTGATGAGAGGGTGTTACATTTTGTTCGACGGATTGGTCTATACGGCATCCATTGTTTGCAATAGTTTCATATAGAGCGAGGCCTTGTCACTGCGCTTGTCTAGAGATGGAGGCAGGAGACACACACCTTCCGCCTACTCGTCGAAGAGGCGACGATCACATTATGCGACGTTGCAATCCTTACGAGAGTTTCAATGATGGAGAGGGAAGTGTCTGGACCTAGTCTTAGGTACTTCTAGGCGACAATCGAGAGAGTATTTGAAGTTTTCCTACCTGATGATGCCATGGTGGGTTCCATGGTAAGACTGTCCTTGTTGATTTAGGTTTTTCGTCTGCTACCAGCTATTGACGCCTCTAAGGTCGACTTCTAGAGATATACTCATCTATATTGTTGGTAACTCGTTTCCTATGCGCTCTTCAGGGAACGAGGTGCAACTCATTTACTTACGCCTCTAAGGTCGACTTCAGGGAACGAGGTGCAACTCATTTACTTACACCTCTTGGATCATGCCTAGGACAATATACCTTCATATAGTTTGGGTAGTGCAGCTCTTTCATACTTATATCGATAGTTGTGTCGTGCTTCTCGCATCAAACGAGGTTGAGCAACTATATACATTGTCGGGCCATTGGTTATTGTCCAGGTACTTTAGTTCTTATTAATGTTTATTACCTACAAATCAAGAACACAATTAAATTTTTGCATTTATTACATTATAACTTTGAGCGTGGGAGCATATCACCTGTTGCTTTCTAGCAGTTCCCATGAGCTGTAGTCAAGCTAAGTAGGGTTAGGTTGTGCAAATTTGCATTGAGGCTGAGTACCCTAGGGATGGAGAGCCATATGACACTAGATGGATCGTGGATCATATTACTCGTGTTCATCTCTCGACTAGGGTGATCTATCTGTGAGATTTGTTAGATAAAATGACAGCTACGTAGGTTACATTCCAACTCCTATCTTATTCGCATATGTGTAGTATGTAACTCTGTTTTCAATAATTAACGTATTTATGTCCTTTTCTCGTAGATGATATGTGATCCATATCCTAAGGAGGAAGGTGAGGAGGACGAGTGGCGTGCCGTTGCACCCCTCATATGTTTTGAGTACGTAGAGTACCATTTTCCAGTTTGAGTCATGCGGCTATACGGATCGCGCCAGCTCATACCCCCTACGATAGATACTTGCGAGTCCCTACACCAGGTGGACCGATGTGGCAAGGGCAATGCCGATTTGACGCACCAACATCATCAGTACATAGACATGTGGGATAGGCGTCTCCAGTTCGTCGTATAGGTCGATCCATATGAGGGAGTTATGGATTACTACGATATGTACCTAGTTTGTTACCGTACTATCACTAGGTGTTTTATTAGCCCCTTATTCCAGCTACCTCCTTTAAATTTTGCTCCACCATTAGCGCCGCTTCACATCATGGTAAGAATTTTTGCATATTATTCCTTGCTTTATGTCTATTACATAACTAATTTCATTTACAATCTTTTGTTCTCATTTAAACTGAGCAACTGTTATCTATTCATGACTAGTATCACAATAATCGAGACATGTGTCACCCCATGGCAGATAAAGTCAAGATAGAGTCATGGACTTGTGCGCGGGGAGTATGGAGAAGATGGGGCAGAGTCACCTACTTTCCCTGTACCCATCTACTATAACATGATGCACACCCTCCTCATCCACGCCTCACCAGGACCCTGAGACTCTCACTCTCTGTATGACAGGGAATGGTTACTCTCAAAGTGAGTTGTCCTTGATTTACAGATGTCCCATATTTCCATTTGGATTTACACCCAAAGAAGTTCAGACGCTTTATCCAGGTCTAGAGTCTTACGGTTCTAGTTTCATTTTATGTACATGTACACCTATTTATATTCATATGTAATCCTTAACTTTATTAACTTTCATATGTAATTAAATTGTCTTTGGATTGATGTTGTTGGTGATGATGTTGTTAGTGTTGATGTTGTTGGCGATATGTTCGAGTGATGATGTAAACATGTTGATGTTGGAGAAGCAATGTACACCTATTTGCTGGCGATGATGTAAATAGGTTGATGTTGTTGGCATTGTAGGGACAAAAGAAGAAACAAAAAATATACAATTAGGAAATTGCTGCTTAAAGTAGCGATTTCCATCAATTAGGTCTTTTTTTAAAAAAATCCAACTCATTTAAAATCTCTTAAGTAAAATCGATGTCTCTAAGCTGGATTTTAAGAAAAACCTTCCTGGGCCAGCCCAATTTCTGCCCACTTAAAATCGATTTCACACAGCTAAAATCGATGTTCAAAGTAGTGATTTCCTCCTGAAACAACATAAGCTTATTTTTGAAATTATTTTAATTTGAAACTTATTTTGTTATAGTTTAAAAATTAGCTTAGAAAAAAAAAATTTGTTATGCTACCTTGTGGTTGATAGTAATTTGTTATACACTTTTTTCAAACAATTCTTATTCTATTATATTTTATTATATTTATTTTAAAGTTGCTTATTTTAGATTATTTTTTAATGGTTAATTAATCTAAAAAATACTTTCAATTAGTTTTTCTTATACTTTATTATAGCTTTAAAATTCCCCATCTTTTGAATATTTTATGTATCATTTTGTTCGAAGTTTCCTTTATATTTTAGATAGGCGTATTTCGTATCTGCTACGGTAGACGCACTTATACAACTTAAGTTGGCCATTGCAACAGTTATGATGAAAAAGTGGTAGACTTGTAGTGTTGTAGAAGCTTGGCCAAATACTACCTTAATTCCCTAATTATTTTGTTACAACGCAATATAAAATCTAAACCACTAGTGTATTCTGTTCATAATTAAGTAGACATAGTTGTTGGGCTCATTGATGATAATAAATTTTCAGGTCATCTACAAAGGTCGTGATATTGGAAATATTTCCATGCAGTTGGGCTATAATTTCCATGCGAAGGACATGAATAAGGCCCAAATTATTAGTGATTATTCAGCACCCAATCCATGTTATTACATGGCTTAATAATTCTCAGTCCGAACAATCCAAGTCTAGTAGTCTTTGAGGAATACAACATTATATTACACGTACTATACTACTACGTACTTGTAAAATATGTTCGTTACACTTTATTTTAACTCATTTCTAATCAAGAATTCAAGCAAAATAAGACGGCATGGTGTGTCTTTATAAGATGTGAGTTTCCAGTTTTTAAGGCCATGGGATGATAATTGGATGGATGTATGTGGGTAAACCCACATTCTCCTTGACTTGAAGTAGCGACTAAGCAAAGAAACGAAGATAGCAAGCAACGTGGAAGACATTAAATTTACATGTATTAAGGACGGACATGAATACATGATCAAACAAGCGGATGGAGTAGCTACTTGGATTACTATACTCGAATGTAGATTATCTGTGTTTTACTATCGTAGTACTTTGTACCCTTTTTGGAAACAGCTTCGTATAAAATGAGATTCCTTAGTAATTTTCGTGTGTAGAATTAAAGAAATACGGAATATTAGTTAAATCAAATTGATGAGTGAAATAACAGAGTTAGCGATTTGGGTAAACTTGTACTACGTAATATGTTCTGATTTGTGTTTAATCTCCATTGCCCACAAAATGTGTCAAGCATCACATGCATGTAAAACAGATTGCATAATATGATAATAGGTGAATTCAAATTGAATTTTATTTGTTGTAAAGAAAAAAGTTACATTCAAACTCGTTAAAATTACACCAAGTCAGAGTTAGAATAAGAGAAGAGACGAATTTGAATCTTGTACTACATTCGATATATAAGTGAAAAAAAGAGATTTTAGCCATTCAAATGGTAAGATCCAACGCTAGAGATTACACATAGAAAAAATGGTTACTATAACAATAAAAAAAATGGTCACTATAATAATAAAAAGAGTAACTATAACAATAAAAAGAGTCATTATAAGTGAAAAAAATTATTTGGCACAAGTTAAAAAAAGGTCATTATAAGTACATAAAATATCATCCGTTGGATTTAGAAAATGAAGAGTCAAGATGTGTTCTCATCCTTCTCATTTTAAGTACTCTTCTTATTTTAACTTTTATCTATATATATAATAATAATAATAATAATAATAATAATAATAAGGATACTTAAAATAAAAAGAATAAGAAGTGATCTTTACCCTTCAAATGGTAAGATTTAATGTTAGAGATTTCACATTAAAAAAAAACTATAACAATAAAAATGTCACTATAATAATAGAAATGGACAATATAAGTGAAAAAAATATTTAGTCACTATGAGTTAAAAGAGAGTCACTATGTGTACGTAAAATATCATGCATTGAATGTAGGAGACATAGGACCAAAATGTCTTCTCATCTTTCTCATTTTAAGAACCTTTCTCATTTTAACTTTATTTTTCCTCTATAGTGACCTTTTTAAGTAAAATCTTATGCGTTGAATATTACAACTTAAAAGACCAAGATCTCTTTTTATTTTTCTCAATTTCAACCCCTTGACTCTTTACTCCTCACTCTTGACTATCAGCCAAAACCGAAATTCTCAATCCTCAAGTCTCACTGTAGAAACCAATCCTCACTCTCTAGTCTCACATGACCTAAACTGCATTCACAAATCACAATCCACCGAGTCACCGCCCTAACCGCAATCACCTGTGACTCATGCAGCCAACCTCACGCCGAAAACTACAACAAATTTGGTTAGATTTTGTCACATATTCCATTTAAATTAGTAATTAGTTAGAATTCGTATGTATGGTGTATAGAGGTGGGTATGGGCTGTATCGTGCATGCTATAGATCGAACTGTGTCATCTCAACTTGCGTGCGATCAGGAATGACCCATGCCCAACTCTAATGGTGTAGCAATGCTCTATGATGAAATGTATATTGGAATTTTATCTGTGTCTGATTCAATGGGTGAACAACCCAATTTATAGTACACCACAAGAGTTTTGTTTTGATAAGAATACTAAGGAATACCAAATTCTAACCTAACACAAACAAGTTTATCTAATATACATTATAGATCCTAGTACCCCCTCAAGTTGGTGTATTTAGATCAAATATGCCCAACTTGGAAAGAAGATGATCAAATTGAGATGCCCCAAGTGCTTTGGTGAAAATGTCTGCCAATTGTAAAGATGTCGACACATGAGAAGGAGAGATTAACCCATCAGTGATCGCGTCTCGCACAAAGTGACAATCGACCTCAACGTGCTTCGTGCGTTCATGGAAGACCGAATTTTTAGCAATGTGTAATGCGGAGTGACTATTACAAAATAGAGGAATTGTTGTAGGATGATTGACACTTAAACTTAGCAACAAACCCTTGAGCCATTTCAACTTACATGTAAGGGCATCCATAGATCTATATTCAGCTTTCGCGGAAGACATGGATGTTGTTTGTTGTTTCTTAGTCCTCCATGAAATAGGAGATCAATCCAAGAAAACCAACCAACCAGTTATTTTAACATGGGCTATATATAAATTAAAATGAGAAAGGTTAAGTTCTTAAAATGAGAAAGATGCGTCAACGCATGACATTTCACGTACACATAATGACCTTTTTTGACTTATAGTGACCAAGTTATATTTTTTGTATATAGTGACCTTTTTAAAGTGAAATCTTATGTATTGAATCTTACAACTTAAAAGGCCAAGATCTCTCTTTGTCTTTCTCAATTTCAACCCTGACTCTTTACTCCTCACTCCTGACTATCAGCCAAAACCGACATTCTCAATTCTCAAGTCTCAAGTCTCCCTATAAAAACCTATCCTCACTCTCTAGTCTCACATGACCTAAACCGCATTCACAAATCACAATCCACTGAGTCACCGCCCCAGCCGCAATCACCTATGAGTCATGTAGCCAACCTCACGCTGAAATCAACAACAAATTTGGTTAGATTTTGTTACATATTCCATATAAATTAGTAATTAGTCAGAATTTGTATGTATGGTGTATAGAGATGGGTATGGGCTGTATTGTGCATGCTATGGATCGAATCGTGTCATCTCGTACCTAGGCTCTTATCTTATCGTGTCGTGTCATGTCATCCCTAACTGTGGCTGTGCGTGCCGTGTTACCTTTTCGTAAAACTCGGTAATGGCCAGATCGTGCCTAGCGTGTTAACTGTATCGTGCCTCGTACTTATCCAATTTTTTTAACAAAAACTAAAAATAAATACTGAAGTACTTAATATAATCGAAAGCATAATTTTAGATGATTTGAATTATATTATATGAATATAATAATATTAAAAATAGTAGTTATATTCAAAGTAATAATAATATTAATCGTATAAGTAATAATAATAATAGTATTAAAATAATATTAAATAATAATGTGATTCGAGCCAGGGTTCGTGCCAAATTGGCGTACCCCTCACATGCTCGTGTCTAAATTTTTTTTTTGATGCAACATTGCTCTACCTATTTTTAGGACTTTGATGCAGGCTAGTGATTGAAGTTGTGCTTTAGAGGTTGTGTTTACAATTTTAGTTTGTTCTGTTAGCCTGGGGTGTTATCATGCTATTTCTTCTCATACATTTATACCGTTTGGTGTTTTCACAATTTTATATATCATAACTTATGTTGTTCACTAGGACTGTAAAGGAGCCAATTTAATACTACACAACTACAAGCATTAATTTTGTAAGTATAATCCTTATTAATATTAATTAAGCATATACAAGTACATGATTGAAATTGGAATACATTTCGACTAATATGATGCACATATATTGGAGTAAATTTGGGAGTTTAATTTAATACTTCATAACAAAAGAAGTAATAATTAACCATATGAATTAATTGTTATAATTAATAATAGGAGGAGAACTGGATTCTATTGTCGCAGTTACCACGTCCACTAGGAAGGTAAGGGCATTTGACGAGCTTCTTCCCAGTTTTATCAGCGCAAAGAGTGACCTGCCATATTTGCTTGTTACCCTTAGCATTTGTGTTACAAACAATCCATGGATGAAACCCGGTGGCTCGAGCGATGGCCGACTTGATGGATTTGAGAGGGTAAAACCGGTTGTCGGGTCGGATTCCGGCTCTAGCAAGGGCTTGTAAGATGTTAACCTTCTGCTTGAGGTACAAGGCACCCTCGAAGTAGGCAAGTTCACCTAGGATGTTTTTTGTGCATGTGCCATGCTTATTCCACAAATGCACCCAAAATTTCCTTCCGATTTGTGGGCATGTGAAAGTTGGCCAAGACTTTTGTAACCTCTTTTCCATGTATTTAATCTGCAAAATTATTAAGAGAAAGTTTACTCAACCTTAACTTGAGCTAGAATAACTCAGAATGCATGATATATGCCTACATATGTAGCTAGTCAACGCGAGCTTCTTTCTCATTTTTTAACATATATGTATATACGCATGCAAATCAGTAGAAATTTTAAAACAAAAGTTTGGAGAGATTTCCTTTAGTATATATTGTAATCGAAGACTTACCCTGCCTACATCATAATTGTCATCGCCACAATTGTAAGGGAAGCTACCATCATTGAAGTAAGGCCATAGCCCATAAATAGTAAAATCTGGTTTTGGCTTCCCCGTTGGTGGATCGCAGCATCTTGTCCCTCTTTGGTTACAGTATGATCCTAGCCACTGCATCAAACAACGAATTCAATATGGCACACCATATAGGAATTATGAGATTAAACAAAAGTGAGGTTTGTGATCCTTAATTTCATATCTATATATAAATATATTAGAAAATATTTTCTTAATTTCATATCTATATATGAGATCATAATGTCTATATCTGATATCTTCTGTAGTTTTATATCTTATGTATTTCTATATATGATATAACAACACATATATTTAAAATTTTAATATTCTAATATAATTTATATTTGGTAAGAATTAGGAAAGCCTCTTATATTATGCACGACCCACTTGTTAAGTACATAATTTTAGGTATAGGTCATTAAACAAATATGCAAATGGACAAAAATATAGTGTTACCATTTACATATGGAGTAAGGTACGTACACTTGGGGTGTATAATAGACACTCGTTAGAAAGGAGGATGATCAATTATAATTACATCCTCTTTAACAAGAAAGTTTTTAACAAGCTTTTTTTTTTTTTTTTTTTTTGTATAAAGAAAAAGAATATATAACATGATTATATCTAAGTACCTGCTGCACAAAGTAGAATGCACGGAAACCACCACTTCTGTAGGCAAGAGCGTTGGTTGATAAACTTAGCAATATGACAAGAGTCAAAATCATTAAGCCCCTTCCTTCAGCCATTCTCTCTGTCTTTCTCTTTATAACTTGCTCAAATTTTTGATGATAAAAATTATATGAAGAAATGTTTAAGCTTGGATGAAAGGAAAAGGGCAGATGGCCCGTTATATATAGTATGAGGAAGATGGAATGGAATGGAATTAATATCCACCACCTCATGAATGAAATTAATCAATAAATTAAATAATATAATTCTTTCATTAATTACAAAAATAACGTGTTTATCTATACTAGTGGGCATCAAATTATATGGAGAATAAATATGTGCACTTGGGGTACCGGCCGCGTCAATGCGATACATTGCAAAACTATACATACACGATGCATGTACTCCATCTATGAGAGAATTATAAGATTATGTTTTAAGTTAAGTTTGATTGATCTTACAAGCATTATTGAATATTCTTTGCTAAGCTAGAATTATCCCAATGAACAATTTTTGAAGCAAACAAAATTAATTCATTGATAAATAGTCATATATGATATGATTGATATCTATAATAGAGATAAAAATCTAACAAATACTCCGTAAATTATAACAAAATCAATAGAATAAAAGCCTTTCTTTTATCAAAACTACAAACGTTCTATATCGATTTTCTTCGTACTCTCTTCTATTCTATATTGTTGAGGAGTCTATTGATTTGTTGTAGTTATGAAGATAATTGTTGCATAATTCATCTGGTTTGTCGATAAAAGATTAATTTGTTTTACTCAACCATACTTAACAAACTAAACCTGAAACAATACATCACTATAAGGGAACTTATTACATATGAACTATGCAGTTTTATTGAAAACGACGTCAAAAGTCCTAAGGAAACTGTAGATCTAGGGTCGGATTTAGTCAAATCCCCGTGGAAATTTAGCTATATTTGACCTTACAAACCTTTGAAAAATATAACAATCAACCTTAAATACTGGTTGTTCATCGAAATAAAGCTTATTTTAGTCTATATAAGGTGAATAAAACTGATAAAGATCATACAATCACGTTAGAAAGATGATTTATGTACGGGTGAATTTTCCATGATGATAACGAACAAGGAAAAATAACTTATTGTAACTAATTAAAGTGTATCATGGCAACAACTGAGGCAAAAGTGAAATTCAGCGGGATTACTATTAGAGTTGTTTAAATGAAAGGGATCTCATTAAGAGCCCTTAATCAGCCCGTTTATAAAAGGCTCTAGTTAATTACGGACTCAATTGGGTCGGTATTTTTAAGGGTCATATTTTATTAGGTATTTAAATGATCAAGTCGAGTCAATAGTTTTCAAGGTTTTAAACACTATCTAATAATGAATGTTTTCCACTTATTTGTCTATAGTTTACTGTAAAAAATTGGAGGTAATACAGACAGACTATTACCCTCCACAGATATAAGTGTTCTCTCTTGAACCAACCTGACCCGTTTTGCATCTTTTTTGTCCCAACCTGATTAGACACGTTTTGTATGTGTTTCATCCCGGCCGTAACACAATGCACAAGTCTATTTAATTACTATTCAACTAGTGACAAACAATTAATGGTTTGCCACTTTTGAAGCATATACTAGTGAATAGCACGGGCACAAAATCTTATGAAGAGTAAATACGGAGAGATGAAGGGCTGATGGAGAGTGTGTGAATTTCATGTTACTGAATCAGACGGAGTTCATGGCAAAATCATTAATAGTAATTACACGATTACTGAAGACATTTGCAGGAAAAAATATTAGAGGCAATATGGAAAGGAATTCAACAACCACGCGCACATCTCTCACTATGAAATTTCTATAGGATTGATTATGGTTACAAGACTGAGTTACTATGCCAAACAAAATTAACTACAAACAACCATATATACGTCCATATCACTAATTCACTATCTGTGCCACACCGCCAATGCGGCACGCGATGTCCAATTATATTGCACGGATTCGTTAATGACTTGTCGTTGTCTGTATCCATATCCTTATGCATATTCGAATTCATATTGGTGCAACATTTCAATAGCAATTGA
The DNA here is from genome assembly GCA_026401315.1 of Dysphania ambrosioides. NCBI lineage: Eukaryota > Viridiplantae > Streptophyta > Magnoliopsida > Caryophyllales > Amaranthaceae > Dysphania > Dysphania ambrosioides. Next base: position 4,954,177 of record CM048660.1, on the reverse strand, counting down.
ATGATTTTGCTGTTTTCTTTACTCATACTCATATCCGAATTTGTATCGGTGCAATATATATGCCCAACACAGACTTAATCTTATGAGTCTATTGGATGACAGTCTACAAGGTATAATCAGGTCGGGATGGATCTAGAAGGAAGCTAAGGAGTACAACTTCGAGACTTAACTAAACATCCCAGAAAAGTTGTTGCTTTGGTAAGTAATTTTCATTAATGATTCTAAAATTACTTTCTTTTGTAAACATAATGTTTCCACCAGAATGATATGCTTCGTGATAACGTACATCTAGTTTGTAAGTGATGACAACATGAGGGGTCCATTGGACATCGTGCATGCAAGCAATGACGCATATAACATATGGTTTGACTTGCAGAGTAGGTGCACATGTTATTGATATGTACTTCATCTTATAACTTAAAAACACATAAGCACAAGTTACGGCCATTCCCACATGTTACTATACGAAATAAGTTGACTTATAAAACAATCAATATGCATGTTATTGATAAGATGGAAGGTGAACTACCATAACTTATGTCCTCCTCCACATATAAACTTTTTCAAATTACATTTATGCATGATTCCCGACCATACATTTCTATAATTATTGATGAAATCAGGATTGGGGCAATAATTACATATTATTTATGGGGCCTATTTAACTTCTTAAAATTGGACACTCTATTCAATAAATTCTCAATTTTTATTTGATAAAAAAATTCATGTCACACTATCCACTTTATTTACCAAAACATAATAAAATTAGAGCATAAGTATTCAAACTACTACTTTAACTACACTTTTATGTTATTATACAAAACTAATATAAATATATATGAATTTTGAGACTCTCAAATCTGAGGGCTCTACTCTATCGAGCACTTTGCACATGGCCAGAACCGATTCTAGATGAAATATATACGAAGTACATTATATCATCATATTATAAGTTAAAGATGGATAATATATCCATTAACTAATAATTTGTGTTAGATGATTTACATTATGACCTAATGGTAATCCTCTATAATTATCTTTGTATTATTAAATTCAATAAATGGTCGCCAGTAATGGATGGGAGAAAAGAAAAGTTCATATAAAAAATAATACTTCGTTCTAGCTAGTTGTACTTGATGTAGAAATAGTCGTACACTCCTCCGTTCATCAATGATTACGGTGCATGAATGTGTACTTCATTTTATGGTATGCCAGAAAAAAATATACAATGAGAAAAGACTTTGATGCGGCGTTGAATGATAATAATAGAATGAGAAAATGCCGTACACTTGGGATCATGGAGACAGAGTACAACTGGTACGGGTAAACGTATACACATTGGTCTCAAATTGCGTGGAAATTACTGTTTTGAGATCGAGAATCTTAGCTCCTCTGTCTTTTACTATTCTTCGAGGCATATGGGATTATTAGAAAATACGTTTCATGAAAGTAAATTGTACTCCATGTGATATTGAATAAAGTTTCGTGCTACTGGAAAATATAATGGATAATTGGATATATTCACTATTTAATTTGTCAACATAGAGAAGTACCACTGGTTTAGTTATAAGGTACTTAGAGTACTAACTATATGAGATCATTTTGTGAGCTCTAGTTTCACTCTATCAAAACTTAGCTTAAAACTCTATTTGATAGACGAAAATGAGCCAAGTCAAGCAACTCTTAATTAAGTTGACGTGAAAAGCTAAAGTTTAGGACATATTTTAATTATTTTCCTAAATTTTTAACCTTTTTTTTATAAATATTCGAAATATAACCTCCACACCAAAGTATTTCGAAAAATGACTCTATAACCAGGTTCGGTATAAAGTCGTTGTACATGACAGTGACTTTCGTCATGAAATTCATCGTCTCAAATAGCAACTTTGATTTTTTTTTTTAAAATTTTTGTAATGAAAAGTAACTTTTAAAAAAAATCTGAAAGTTGCTATTCTTGGACTTTGAGATTATTTTTTTCTTTTTTTTCAAATTTAATTATAATATTTTAAAAAATTAAAATTAAAATTAAAAGTCACTGTCTTGTACAATGGCTTTTAGATTTTTTTTAAAAAAAATTTATTTTATTAAAAAAATTAAACTTTTTTAAAGTCATTGTATGCATTAACAACTTCAAAAAAAATTATTCATTTTTTTAAGAGTAGCTATCAAGGATAGCCACTTTGGAATTTCATTTTTTTTATAAAAAGTTATTTTTAATTAACAAAATAATAATAAGGAAAGTCGTTGTATAAGACAACGATTTTATATCAAACCGGGCTCTATGATCATTTATCGAAATAATTGCTGTGTCACTTGCATTATTTTCTTACTTTATTCTATACGTTATTGCCTACGCGAAGTTTAACGAGTTGTGAAATGTCCCAGTCTTAAGTGCTTATTAGGTGACGATTTTTGGCAGAAACATAATGTATTGGAAAAATTTGCAATATCCGATCAAAACCCCAAACCTCTATTTCCAAAAAAAACTTGTATGAGCTCTTTCAAATTTAATTAGCTTAATTGTTTCAAAAAGCTTTTAGTCAAACATTGAAAGTAGGTTTTTTGTTTGTCAAACAAGTAATTTGGTCAAAACCTCTAATTGTTAACCAAAAAGCTCCTAATGAAACACCCCTTTGCGTTCAAATACGAAGTACGGAGTAATAGTGCCCTAGTAAACTTCTTCTTGTTATACCAAATATAGGTAAACGTATATATAAGTACAAGTTAACATGCAATACGATAATGAATTAGTCTCAAATTTTATTTCAACATATATTTTTCCTAATTATTTATTAATAGACAATTTAAATATTAATGATGATGAAAGTAGTGCATTTGTAAAGGTTTAAGAATTTGTAATAAGAGATCCACAAGTTACGTGAAATAATCAATAACAAAGAAAATTCCTCCTCCCATAAAGAATCCACAAAATAGGCTATAAAGACTTAGAAAGTTAGAAGGCATGCATAGACCTTCACCTAACCACAATTAATACCCAATACTATAAAAATAAGAAAGAAAAAGGATTAACGAGCCATGGATCTGAGCCCATTCACCGGTACAAATTATTGATGACAACCTCTAATATAAAATGATTCATGAGAGAGATGACACAATTTGTTTGGCTATTTTTTTTTTCTTAATGGAGTTCGATCTTCAACAATTCAAAATTTTGAAAGACAAATACAATCTTAATCAGAGCTAGGGTTAGTCTTTTTGCTACTCAGTATTATATATAGTATTGAAAAATTGAAGAAAATTAAAAATGAAGTTTGACATAATCCCACTTTGTATTTAAATTATGTAGAGTTTAGGATAAACAGTATAATTAATTACATAAGAATTGTATTATCTATTTTTTTGAGTTTAATTAATTACATAAGAATTGTATTACTGGTTGAATTTAATTGAATAGAGAGATTTGAAAAAGTAGAAGAAAAGGGGATGTATAGCTTACAGTAGCTATCATATTCTTATATTATAAATGGTGCTTTATATCGAGAATAGTAAAGCGCAACAAAGCATTGCGGTATTGGTTTATCTGTGAGCAACGTTTTCTACAACGGGTTTTACGTACATGTGCAAAGTTGCTGCCTATCTTTCTTACGCATTACGTTTACCGTAGTCCTTGGATGTTTAATTATAATGGGACATCAACCCAGATGCAAGCATGTCAACCGAAGCTAACGAATAGGGCTGATTAGGTTGGGCTTAGCATGGGATTTGATGGTTTATTTTTCAACTTTTTCGATTTAACACAAACTTATTCAATTTAAAACAAACTTATATAGTTATATAAATTTGGAAGAAATCAAACTAATTTGATTTAATAAAAATTTATTCGATTTAATAGAAACTTGTTAACATTTCAACATCAACTCAACTATATTCAAATCAACATACAAATTTATTCGATTTAATAGAAACTATATTCAAATCAACTAACATTCATATAAATAAACTATATTTAACTAAACTAACATTCATTGATTCATATAAACTTAACACACACAAAAATTAATTCATATACACTAATTAAACAAACATTCATATAACTAAACTATATTCAACTATACTAACTTTCATTGATTCATATAAACTAAACTATATTCAACTAAACTACCATTCATATCAACTAAACTATATTCAAATCAACAACTAATATTCATATAAATTAAACTATATTTAACTAAACTAAAATTTATATAAACTAAACTTTTATTTGGATGAACACTTACAAGAAGGGGAGTTGAATTAAAAGTGTGAGATTTAGTGAATTTTTGCGGAAATTAAAACTGGAACACAGAAAGTGCACTAGTGGAAAACACTTCAATTGCTTCCATCTCAATTGATGCGGTTAAATACATTTCGAAGCACATGAACCTAAATGTTGCGGTTATTGCAACACTTATAACCACAAGTGCTGCGGTTATTTAAATAATCGCAGCACTTGTGGTTATAAGTGATGCGGTTATTAAAAAAACCCGCAGCATTTATTTTCGTCATGGCCCATGAAAAAAGAATTCTGAAAAAATATCATGGTCATAAGTGTTGCGGTTTTTTCTAATAACCGCAGCACTTGTGTTATAAGTGTTGCGGTTATTTAAATAACCGCAACAAATAATCATGGCCTGGAAAATGTTAATATATTAATGAACAAGTGCTTCAATTTTTTAAATAATCGCAACACTTGTGGTTATAATTGATGCGGTTATTTAAATAATCGGAGCATTTGTTCATTAATATATAAACCCAACCTTTTCTTTTCCAGGCCATTTCAAAACACGAAAACTTCCCCGGACTCCCAACAATTCAGCGCACGAAAAAAACCTAACCCTAACCCCATAACTTAACACCCCCTTTTCCGTCTCTAGCCCTAACCTTATAACACCCACTACCTAACTTTCTCCTCACGCAAGTTGAAACCTACTCCTCTCTCTCACTCGTACCTCCATGGATATGGCATAGTGAAGCGTTTTGAAGCTTACTCATCTCTCCCATTTTGAAGAAGTTTACATACTCTAAAGTTCAAAAGCTAACGGTTTGTATATGCCTTGAACCCTAGTATGTATTTTTTTTAAAAAAATTTCCATAATTTGTTAATATATAGATGCGAAGATGAAAAACTCTTATATGTTCAGATCTGCATGTTATATATTGTGTTTATGAAGGAATAACCCTTAAAAATTGAATTTCATGGATTATAGGGTGTTAGAGGCCTTTTTTGGAGAAAATAAGTAGACAAATCTCCCATAGGTTGATTTAGGATGGGTAGATCTCGAGAAATACACAAGTTAGACATATTATAAGCCCCATTTTAAGTCCCGTAGCCAATTTTATGGCTTCTCAAAGTTTTTTTTTCAATATCTCAAATAATACGTTATCGAGACCGCTAAAAGGTAACATATTTATGTAGTACTACTAAAAATAGGGGGTTTCAAAACAAAAAATTACACCATTCGGACTACCGGGCTAAGAGATATGCCTCTCCGAACTTTCCGAAACCTCAGAATAGCACCCGAAATCTATGAAAAATGAATTGGTTGTTTATTTTGAGTATAAAATATTGTAGATCGTGAATTTGCGTGCCAAAACGAGTAGTCATAATAGAATTTTGGATTTATATGCGTCATGGTTGATCATTTCTTAGCGGTTTTTCTAATAACTGCAGCATTTGTTGTTTTTATTGCTGTGTCTAAAAACCTGCAATATTTGTTGTTTTTCCATGTGTTTCGTATCAATAATCATAACATTTAAAGCTAAAAAACCGCAGTACATAGACATTTCTCTACTAGTGTCGAAAGGAACACACAGAAAGGATCTCAAAGATTTTTTAGCGTGAAAACCCTTGTACCCATCTCAAAGGAAAACTACGACCCTACTCTAGGATTTTGCAACTCGTAACTATAAGAGCAATCCCTAATACACTCTATTAGAATCTCTCTTTCTCTTCCCTCTTTTCAATTTTCACTCAGAACCTGAAGTTCCTTTGGCACTCACTACCTTATTTCTCTTTTCTCTCTTCCTTCCCTGGACTTAACTCAAAGTCTTTACATTCACACTCAAACCCTTCCCCTTAGTACAGCTCAGTACTAAACTAATAAAAATTACAACTCAAGGTGGTGTATGAAGAGGTTTACAAATTGATACAAGGCTTAAGCATAAGTAAAAAGACAACTGACTTCGAATTAGTTTTCTTACAAAATTCTTTGAAGTACTTGGTCATTTGTAAGTGATTTAAGTGGAATAAACTCTTTTATACTAGTGTATGGCAAGACATGTCTTAGTGTACTTGAGTAGTCTACTATATGTACTTGAGTATTCTACTAAAGCATGATGCACTCTTGCGTGTTCCAATACATGTACTACCATTTTGTGTATGCCCAGTGTCAGACTTGTCGTGTAAATGAATAAAACAACTTTAGAAGATTTTTTAGGAAAACTTGTTTTTAATGAAAAAAAAATCTTCAAAAGGTGTAGTTATATAAAAGTAAACCCAAAAGATTTAGTCAAAAAGATTTATTTTTCTAAGAAAATTACTTAAGTAACTCTTAGTTTAGTTGGATTTTTACTTAATATTTAAGCCTTATTGTATCAAATAAGATGACCCACTTTTCACTTACACAAAGCCTAAAGAATACTCCTTCTAAGGCTTGATCAGACGCTTCCACTCATAAGCTTGAAGGTGAATTTCCATTCTGGAACTCAACACTGCTATAACTCTGGAACTCACCACTGCAACAATTGGAACATGGCACTGTAACAACTGGAACTTTAACTTCTAAACTCTAATAACGTCTTAATTTAAACTTTGCCTCATATTTTTTGTACACTTGACATCTTCATGGCTAAGTGTGATTTCCTTCCTCTTGGACACCCTTGCTCCTACTCTGGAAGTTATCTTTAGGCTTTCACAAAACTTAGAACAACAAACATATTAAATGTGCTTGCAATTTCATCACCAAAACATTAAGTGGTACAACATAATTATATTCAAATAAACTAAATTTTACAAAATTAAAAGTTTTAGCTGAGTCGAACCAAATCGGTTTAACGAGCTGGACTGAAACGGTTCAATGGGTGGACTCAAACCGGTTTAGGGCCGACTTGTTTCTTTTTTGTCTGAATCGAATCGGGTTAGGTTTTGAAAATCCGTATTCGTGAGTGGTCCACTAAACTTGTGGACTAGTTCAGATCCAGACTGAACTAACCGGGCTGAAACACGGGCGGAGCTGGGGCTGGGCGGACTTAACCCCACCCACTGACCATCTCTACCTATATTAGTCACAATACCTCGACCTTTCAAATTGATTTTAGTGATCAAAGTGGAAAAATAAATAATGTGACAACTGCGTTGTTTCTGTTTGACGTTTTAGCGTCATAAATTCATAATCTGTAGCCTGCTAATAAATATTAAATATACTTCTTTTCTTCCAGATTTGTTTGGTTTGTCACCCAATATTTTATCAACTTCTGTAATGTGTACTTAAATTGTACTGTATGGAACAATCCATGTAATTAAGACCAAAAAGGCAAAAGAGGGGGAACATAACTTCTAGATAAAAAGCAAACTAAGAGGATGCTCTAAAATGTCTAAGCCATTGTTTAATGAACCAGCTGAGTTGTATATGTGGGTGACAGTAAGATTCATAGTTGAAGTCTTGTAGTGAGGCATATTGTACTCAAAATTCAAAATCAAATTACATTTACGTTTTTGCCATTTATGAATCTTTACACACTAAAATTATACTTCGTACAAAGCTTTGGATCGACCAAATAATATCACGTTAAATTAAGATTTTACTATATAACATGAATTGATTAGATTGACTTACACACCATACATGATCGATACGTTTCATACATGTACGAAATTAAAAACGGCAAACTTGATCGTTGTTGCTTAATTAGTAAAAAGAAGCAAAATATATAATACACATTTATTAAAAAAATACATACACAAGCAATGGAGCACTAAAAATGGCTAGGCTTGGTATTGTGAATAATCAATAGAAGGGAGGGAACTTGATTTTGGTGGCGCAGCTGCCACGCCCTCTGGGGATGTAAGGGCAATTGATGAGCTTCCTCCCAGATCTATCCGCACATAACGTGACTTGCCAAATTTGGCTGCTCCCTTGAGCGTTGTGGTTACATACAATCCAAGGGTGAAACCCTATTGATCGAGCAATGGCCCTCTTAATGGACTTAAGTGAGTATAACTTGCTGTTGCTTGGCCTAATCCCGGCTCGTGCGAGGGCTTGGAAGACGTTGGCCTTGTTCTTGAGGTTTAGAGCAGCCTGGAAGTAAGGGATTTCACCTAAGGAGGATTTTGAGCATGTTCCATGCTTGTTCCATTCATGCACCCAAAACTTCCTTCCTATTTGTGGGCATGTGAACGATGGCCATTCCTTGTGTAGCCTTGTCTCTAAGAACTTAATCTGCATAAGAAAAACTTGATTCGTCATGTTTAAGGAATATAGTCCATGGAAATAGAAAAAGTTCCTGATGCACATTCTGTACTTATTGATGAGAATAAATCCTAATTTATTTTGAATACTTTTACTATTACGTTTTCATTAATATATTTTTACTGAACTTATTACATCGGAGTATTTCGTAATTAACATTATTCTTTTGTTTCAAATAAACTAAATTCGTCAAAAAATCAATTTTACTAATAAAAAAGTTTAGTTCTTACTCAAATATTATTCATTCTAAGAATAGTTTTACGTATTCCCTCCGTCCCTCAAAGATTGACCCATTTTTCACTTTGCTTTGTTCTACAAAGATTGTCTCATTCTCTTAAACATTTTCTATTTTGGATTGTTCCCCCAAAGATTTCTCATTGTATCATCTTAAAAAAAGTTAAAATTCGTATTTGAAACAATATTTAAGGGACAGAAGAAATATTTTTTTAAAAATGGACTGATTAAGAATATCACAATCACAATACATGTTGTGACTAGTGTTCAAAGATTAGAAACAATAATTATGGCTCAATTCATAAGAAATTATCTGGCGGATACGGCTACATCATATTAATTAAATGACAGCTAGCTAAAGGTAAAAGTTAAAGGAGTAATAATAATAATAGAGCATACCCGACCGACGTCGTAATTGTCGTCGCCGCAGTTGTAAGGGAAGCTACCGTCATTGTAGTAAGGCCAAAGTCCATAAATGGTAAAATCTGGACTTGGCTTTCCTGTTGGTGGGTAACAACATCTCGTCCCTCTTTGGTCACAGTATGATCCTAACCACTGCACGAAATCGTAATCGTTAATGTCAAAACCACAATGCTACAATGTTCAACAGGAGAAGTAATGACAAATACAAAGAACACGAACACGAACACGAAAACAATAGGTACATGCATCACATGTACCTGCTGCACCAAATAAAAGGCACGTAAACCACTATTTCTGTTGCCAAAACAAACTGTAGCGAAACTTAGTACTACGACAAGTTTCGTCAACAATGAGCTTTCCCATTTCCCCATTTTTATTCTCTCTTACAGTGGTGCGATTATCTGATGGAAATCGGTAGATTTGCATGGTCCTATTATATAGAATTCTTGCCCAACCTAAAGTATAATTACTCTTTTTTATTATTTATGCATTTATTGTCTTTAATACGATTTTCAACATTAATTATTATGTAAGGTATGTTATAAGTTATGCTTGCTTGATTGAGAAGTAGTTACGTACAACTGGGATACCACGTGAAACAAAGCTAGTTGCGTTCTTCTAACATGGGACTACATTTAAGATTTACCTCAAAAAGCTGGAAGTTTGGATTTGGAAGTTGGAACATAAAACATGAGAAAGTCGATTCCACTATTAGTGTGAAACTTGGCAAGCGTCACACATGACATTTTGCTAAATAAGATCAATTTTGTCATAATTAAATCTTTAAAATAATATGTCTCATCAATTTTTATTATTATTATTATTATTATTATAACTGAGCTTATTAAAATATTAAGTTGTTCAAGGTACTAATTTATAAATTGTACTCGTGTTGTACTAATTTATAAATTGTACTTATATTGTATTAATTTAAAAATGGTTAATATATGTATGTATATGTCTATGTCTATGTATATGTGTATTCATATTATAATTGTTCAATTACCGAATTTGAAAATTATTACTATATGTATGTATATTTATATGTGTATTCATATTATAATTGTAGCTCGTTTTAAAAATTACACATGTGACACAATAAAAATATTATATTACCAGTAAAGTGATCCCTTAATATAACAAAAATAACCCCTTAACATAACATTTGTCAATATTTATCAACACAAAATCCGTATAAGCTTATTTTTTAAATTATTTTGCTATAGAGCTTATTTTCGAAATAATTTTTTAAAAAAAACCTTAAAAAAATCGAATTTAAAGTACGTACGTATGTATGTATATTGAAGAAAAAGATCATATATACAATATTCGTGGACATCCTAATAGTAACTTTGAAAGTCATACTGTGACTTTAAGATAATGGGATCACACTTTATAAACCACTCTATAGAAGTGAGAATTTCATTATCCTTTCCCACTTACCATCAATGTTTAGTGTGACCTACATGCAAAAGTTGGACGGAGATTAAACTAACCAATTTGAAGTATGTATGTATGTATGTGTAACGAAGAAAATGATCATATATATATGGCCTTGTAGATCTTAATGGTAAGTCTTTTGTAACTTCGAGATCATGGGATACATTAGATAAACAACTCTATAGAAGTGAGAATTTCATTATCCTTTCCCCTTACCCCCAAATACCCAATGTTGACAAGTTGTGTGTGACCTCCGTATAAAACTTGTACAAAGATTAAACTTGCGAAAAGTTTTTTTTTTTTTTTTTTTTTTTTTTGGGGGGGGGGAATGTGCTAATTAAGTAGGCCCTCTTCAATTATATTCTTACACTGATAAAATATTTTCCATCCTTTATGGATTCAGGAGTACATTCCGGACCCTTTGTTTTAGGCAAACCTTTTATCTCATTGTCATTCAATTTTTTCTTCGTCTATGATGGAGACATATAACCTATTAACTCGACTGAAGATACAAGTGACTAGTTACTCTATTAGTTCTTTTATTTTTACTCCATGTCTATTTATGTAGTTAAAGTTTAACTAATTTGTTCATAAATTTCTATCATATATTATAAGAGAAAATATATTCTAATACGATCTTGTTGGATACATTTTAATATAAATTTTTAAAATATTAAGTTTTTATAATTTTTTTCTGAATGATTTGAAGATAAAAAAAATATTTTAAATCGTATTTTGAATATTGTAAAAATTCAAATGGGACAAAAATTTAGGAATGGAAGGAGTAGTTGAAAGGTAAGGCTACCGGTTCTTTTCTTCCACTAAATTATGAAACTTAAGGAGAAACTATAAGTTAGAAGCGAAATAAGCAATTCCTCATTCTTTGATATAAATGATGACTGATCTATATGCAGAGTTTATGATTATTTCTAATCAATTCCTCCTGTTTAGATATGATGACTGAATACACAGAGTTATGACTTTTGATCGAAAAAATAGTTTGACCGCATATTAGTATGGATGTCAATAGGTTCAAGACTCGATCTAGACCTGGTCAAATCCGACCCATTTTTTAGAATTTGGGTCTAATTTTTGAGACTATTTGTGTTTGAGTCAGATACGAGTTTTATTGTCTTAGGGTCATGTATGGGTCTTAAATAATTAGATCCAAAACTAATCCATAAACCTGCAAATTTTAAATTAGAAAAAATTAAAATATAATCTCTAATTTATAAATAGAAGACTTAGAAGTTCATTCACCTTGTCAGCCATCTTCCTCTTCTCCTCTCCGATCTCCATCCTCCGTCCTCCACTCTGTATCACAACAAGCCAAGTGCCAGCCGATATTTAAATGCTTGAATTTCTGTCAATAAAACTCCACCCTTAATGCCCACCAGTCTTCCAAGTCCTCACCGTTTTAAATGATTAGTGAGTGTAAATATTGGTATGTAGAAGTAGTTTGTATAATAGGTATGAAGTTCCCTCTTGCTTCTCAGTTAGTAAACAAGTTAATTTTTTTGTAATTGTGTTCGATATTGTTTTTGACCATCACTTGTTGGAAATGGTTCTATAAGCTATTGCTATAGTTTGATTTTCCTATCATTTTGGCCATCGTGTTAAAGGGTGACAATTTTTTTTTATATTTCTTTTAGTAGCCTTCAACTACCAAAGAAGTAAATCTCGCTTCCACAAACGTTAGTGCTATAAAGTACCGATCCTCAGACAAAATCACTTTGGTAATATGTATGATATAACACCAATCGAATAATTCCGATGAGCCCCCAACTCAACATAGAAAAAAAGTATTTTGACCTCAAGACTTGTTGAACCTAATAAATCTGGATAATAGTCTTAATTTTTAGAATCCTGTGAATTTAGAATAGATATAAATCTACTCTGAAAATAAAATAAGTATGAATATGAATTTAATATAACCGGACTCAAATCCAACTCACTGTCCTATTTACATTTAAACGCAATAAAATTACATTTACATACACAAAGATGCCCTAGGAAAATGACTTTTGTCCATGGTGAATTAATTTCCATAAAGGGTGTAATGCTTGCCAACCTTTCTATCACTCCATCTAACTTATTAAAAAAAAATAACACTTTTTATTTTATACGGAATATGTGATTATTATGTATGAGAGATTCGATATTTCATAAAAATAATCCGGAATATGAGTTTTTCGATCCGTACTCGAATTGCATTTTTTTTTTCCCCATTTCTTATACTTAAATTTGGGGGAGTAGTGTCGGAGACGTATGAAGGAACTTATTAACGTGGGAGCATACTTTACGGGTCATCGTCTCACATGCCGTACCATTATAACTTGTGCTTAACTTCTTCACCTACAAAAACCTGCATTCACATGTTAACGATATGGCCGGAGGTAGCTTTTTAGTGTAACATTGAAGCATATATAACCCGTGAAGTTTCTTAATAATATGAACTGATGTGGATTTATGAACAGTGGCGAGCCTTCAAGCGATCGGCAGGTGTTTAGGCCCCTGCGAACTTACTACACTTAGTTTAAGGAGATTCAAAAAAAATTGGGTCAAAGGCTACGAAATACGCCTTCATCCCCTCAGCCATGCATGAATATACTCAAGTATAACAAATATGAGAATTTCCTAATTTACATCTCATATAAATATATTATAAGACATTTTTATAATTTCATTTCTATATATAAAATCATAATGTCTATATCTAATATGTATTTTTATGTATTTTTATATTTTTTGTATTTCTATATTTAATATAACAATATTTATATATGATATAATAATATATATATCTAATATAACAATACATATATATGAAATCTTAATATTCTGATATAAATTTATATCAAATATGAATTAGGAAAGCCTCTAATAAATTTTATATATACTTAGATAATAATAAAATATAAATTACAAGTTCTAAAACACGGTGTCATTTCCTATGTTAATTTCTTTGTCGTTGAGTGGAGTTGTGCTTTATTCAATTTTACTTTAGTAAAATTACTTTAATAAAGAATAAGAAAAATTCAACTCTTCAACACCGTAGCTTCAACTTCTTCAAATCACAAAGATAAATAAGTCATTTAATATCGGGTATTTACACAATTACACCAATTTGAATTACATTTTTTATATTTTTCTTTTAATGTTTTTATTAATTCAATGCAGTGGGTAAATTTTCAGAATTTATCTTTATTTATTTAGGGCTTGATTGTAAAATGTTTATAATATAGTTGGTTTATGGATACTACGAGTTGTAATTCTCGCATTCATCAAAACAACACCTATTATGAATGCTTTTAGTTCTAAAATTATATAATATACTTGGAATATAACTACCTAATTTATTTAATTTGAATGAATCATATTTTAGAGAAATACTTAATGCTTATAATAGGGTTTTTGAGATTCTCTAACATTTTTAATGTAATTCGGCCCTCTTTTTTTATCCTAGTTTATGAAATAGCAACTATTTTGTTAACCTACAGATTTATTAAAAAAAACCTGTCATTTTAAGCTTTTTTTAATATTATTAAGCCATTAATTATTATTTTTTTTGACAAGGTAATCATTTTATATGTCTCGTACTTAAGGACTCTAGGGAGAATATAAAATTTGCAATCAGCCGTACGAATAATTATCCTACGCGTTGTGGGCGGTGCATTTATACTTTTCTGATTTACATAATGAAAATTGATCAATTAATAATCCACCGTCTAGTCCTTTACGATTTGCATAATTGTATTAACTGCTATCAACCGTAGGCCGTAGTGCCGTACACTACGGATCAAGATTAAAGGTGTACTACGGTCCTGAAGTATGCGTTTTTGTCAAACTTTCATACCTTCTTCATCTTTTCCACAATAACATGAGTATGCAATATGGAACTAACTATTGGTGGTGGTGGTGGTGGTGGTGGTGGTGGTGGTGGTGGTGGTGGTGGTGGTGGTGGTGGTGGTGGTGGTGGTGGTGGTGGTGGTGGTGGTGGTGGTGGTGGTGGTGGTGGTGGTGGTGGTGGTGGTGGTGGTGGTGGTGGTGGTGGTGGTGGTGGTGGTGGTGGTGGTGGTGGTGGTGGTGGTGGTGGTGGTGGTGGTGGTGGTGGTGGTGGTGGTGGTGGTGGTGGTGGTGGTGGTGGTGGTGGTGGTGGTGGTGGTGGTGGTGGTGGTGGTGGTGGTGGTGGTGGTGGTGGTGGTGGTGGTGGTGGTGGTGAGAAAACTAGGTAAGCTCTAAGAATTAGGAGTAAATCGATGATGCGCGAACCAAAACTAACAGTAGCCGTGTCGTAGTTTTGTGGTGAACCACTAACCTAAAAGACAGTTATACGCTACCTCTTGGTGTAGTAGACAAGAAGCGGTCACCTTTCAGGATAATCACGGCACCGGAATTTATGTGTACTAACAAACCAGTTCGTAAATCCCAACAATCAAAATCGGAATAAATGTTAAGGAATATTCACAAAGAGAGGAGATAAAATTTCTCCAAAAAGATAAAAGGGACCCACGCCGCGTATTCCCCATGACCCCGAGCCCCGACCAGGCTTAGCTCGGCGCGCGCGTGTGTGGTACAACACACACTTTCAAGTCACTCAAGTAAGTAGTGCTAAGACACTACAACATCCCCCCAACTAATGTGAGACTTTTTTCCTTTCATTTGTGAGACTCTCTCTCTCTCTCTTGTTTTCTTACAACACTCTTGTTTTATATCAAGAACTTCCAACACTAACTTCTAAGTAGGGGCGGCAAAAACAGATCTAACTCGAAAATATCGGGTTATGGTTGAGATTTTCGACATGAAAACTTAAATGAATTGATAGAACCTGACTCGAAATTAAATGGGTTAGGTTAAGATTGAAAATTCCAACCCGAAATGACCCATGTAACCCAAAATTATTTTTGGGTCAAAATCAGATCGACTCAACTCGAGCCTAACCTTATAACCAAGCTATATTAAGTAAATTGAAAAAAAAATTACTTGGCCAATCACCCACTTTGTCCAAATGCCCAAGCCTAAATTAAAACCCTAAAAGACAATTAAAATACTACTCTCAATTTGTCAGCCGTTTTATCTCAATTCTAATTTCTTTTTCTTCAGCCACTCTATTGAATAACCACATTTAAGGGATGGCAAAAACTGACCCGAACCCAACCCGAAAATAGCGGATGTGGTTGATATTTTCGACACAAAAACTTAAATGGGTTGACACGAACCCGACCCGAAATTAAATGAGTTAGGTTCGGGTTAGGGTTTTCAACCTGAATACATAAATGGATCAGGTTTGGATTGGGAGATAGCTGAACGAAAAATAAGTAATCCGAATACGAACACGACCCAACCTTATCCGTTTACCACCCCTACTTCTAAGGCAATAAGTATGACTAGCGCCGCACAAGGCCCACCGATGCCCATTACCACAGCCCACAAATCCCGTGTTGTGTCTTGGCTAGATTTCTTATGGGTTGGCAATTGGCATGACAAGGGCGGTGCAGGCATGGCATCTTGGGCTGCTAGCCGAATGATCAACAAAAGATTCATATTTGGAAGTTTGGAACAAAAGGAGCATTGTGTATGTGTGCTAGCTTGGCTGCCTAACTCAGTCTACCCTTGTCCGAACCCAGCACTTTAATTAGCCATCATGTTATATGTGGGTTGTGTCACCCTAATCTCAATGCATTTTTTCATAATACGACTTATCGTTATTTAATTATATAGTGAATTAGCGTTCAAACAAAGTAGTTTTCAATGTTGATAAATTTATGGTTAAAAGTTTTTGTATTGGGCTACATGTTAGAAATGAGAGTTTAGGGAGGAAGGAAAGCAAATAGAGAAAGAGGGGAAGCCATTGAAGATGTTGAATACAGAGCAAAGAGATGAAGAGAGGAAGAGAGAAAGCTGATTTTTGTATTATTGTTATTCCACACAATTAAACAATCACAATTACAAAATGATCTATATATACTACTAAAACATAACCTCCAACACTACATGATTAAGCTTTATCTGTTAAGACTACTAAATAGCATTTTACATCCATAATCACGAATTTATTGCTCCTTTGGAGCTTTTTGGCATAATGTATATACTCTTAACCTCATTTTATTTGGTTATTTGTCGTAAATTTTTGTTGCTTTAGGCCTAATTGAGGACTCAAGTGAGTTAAATCAAGGAGTAAGAAAAATAGAGAAACTAGGCTCATCAAATGGACCCAAACCTAGCAATGCAATGCCCAAGAGTGGCCAAGAAAGCCAAGAAGAGATGCCTGTAAGGAAAGGTCATGCTGTATTTCTATCTTACTTCAGTTTTACTTTCTAATTTATGAAATGGCGAATATATTGGCTTTTTTTAAGCTTTCTTTTTAAAATTTATTTCAAAAATAAGTTTTAGATCAAAATATTTTCAAAAATAAGCTTCTACATATTCGAAAAAAAATTGTTGCCATCATTATCCCAAACAACGATTTTTGCTTGATTGAATTGAACAAGACCAGTTTTTAATTAGAAAATAGTTGCCCCATTTAGCAATTTTGCCAAATTTCAGGCTACTACGGATAAAAAAATGTCAATTTTTTTAAAATTTGGTGATTGGGGCACTGTTTTTCATTTGAATTTAAAAAATATATATTATTTGAAATCATTGCTCGGACAATGATTTCGGTACAAAATTTGAAAAATGCACATATTGAATTTGGGTCAGTCTAATTCAGGTTTACACAAAATAATTGCCTAGGGCAACGATTTTCCTTAAGTGAAAATTGTTGCCCCAAGTAACGATTTTCCTTGAGTGAAAATCGTTGCCCTAAATAACGATTTTCATTTGAACCTACAGTTACTTTTTAAAATATTTTGATACGAAACCTATTTTTCAAATTATTCTTAAAAAAAATAGTGTTAAAAAAGTTGTATATAGTAGTGTTTTTTTTATGGGGTGCAGTAATAGTAGTGTTGTTAATGTGGAATGTGGACATGGATCGGAGAACTTGTCGACCAAATAAAGTGCAACTCGTGATTATTTTTTGAAACTTAGGTTATCTCTTGCTGTAATTATTACGGAGTATAGGTTAAAGAGGATTGGCCATTGCACCGGGGGATGAAGAAAAGTTTCGTCAAGCTCGAAGATAAAAGACTTATGTTACTTAAGAATGCAAGAGATCTCATATTTAGTCCACGTTAGCTGTGGCACTCAATATTCATATAAGATTTTGGGAAACATAACTCACATATCTATCATCCTCGCTTTGAAGAATTAGGTAGAACTAAACTTAATAGTAGAGGCGCAGTTTCCTAGCCCCTTAGGTGCGTTTGAGCAGTTGATGAGGTTCATCCCACGTTTATCAACACAGTGCACAACTTGCCAAATCTGGTTGTTTCCTTGAGCGTCATGATTGCAGAAAATCAAAGGGCTAAATCCAGTGGCCTGAGTGATGGCTGCTTTCATAGTCTCAACAGGATAAAATTGGTTGTTGGGTTGAATGCTGGCTTTTGCGAGAGCTGCTAAGATGCTGATCTTGTTCTTCAGGTCTAGAGTGGCATGAAAATATGCCATTTCATCTAGGCTAGATTTGCAGCATGTTCCGTGCTTGTTCCATTCGTGGAGCCAGAATTTCCTCCCAATTAGTGGGCACGTATAAGTTGGCCATTCCTTTTGTAGCATGCTCTCTATTGCTTTAAGCTGCACGCATTTTATGGCAAAGTAATTTATTAGTTTGTTTTACCCAAATAAATGGCTTAACAACCCATCATGTCTCAAACATATTTTCCTTTCAATTTGTAAATTTCAGTGCATATGTGTTGAGTTTACAATATTTTCAATGTTTCAAAATAAATTTTTTTTTTTTTTTTTTTTTTTTTTTTTTGTGTGTGTGTGTGTGTGTGTGTGTGTGTGTGTAGGAGATTAAAAAAAGGCAACTATTTTACTCAACAAATATGCATTGATTAAAATGAAAGGAATAAGAGGGATACTGACTATTTAAATGGTAAAACTCAACGCATAAAATTTTACATGAAAAATAGATCACTATAATAAGGAAAAAGGTCATTACAAAACAAAAAATATCTTGATCATTATTAGTTAAAAAATTATTACTATATATACGTGAAGTGTCATATATTGAATTTAGGAGATCAAGGCCAATACATGGATGTAATGATATTATATATCAGAGCCAAATAATAACATACAACTTATCAAGAAAGTACATCATATATATGAGGACTCAGCCATAAATTATAGTCAACCTAAAAATAAATTAACATATACGAGAGAAAGACCTAAGGGCGGGGTCAACAACTATAGCTAGCGTATAAATAAAAGACTACAAATATTTGGCATATAATATTGAATGATTATTATGTTAAGGTCTACCAATCTATCATGTATCCTACGATAAAAATATTAACGTAAAAGTGAGTACTCGTATTTCATACCGGAGCCTCGTCGAAACTTGCACCAGCACAATTTCGAGGGAGCTACCATCAGTTTGGTAAGGCCAAAGCCCAGAAATTGTAAAATCTGCAGCACCTTTTCCTGTTGGAGGGTAACAACATGTTGTCCCTTTTTGGTTACAATATGATGGTAACCACTGCAATAGCAAAATGAAGGTAAAAACACAAAACTAAATCAAGAACTACAAATCTGCAGTAAAAAAAAAAGTATGTTATTTTTAAATTAAGTAGAAAAGAAAATTACTAAATATAATCCTTAAGGTTTGCTAAGAAGTTAATTAAAAATGAAAAAATTAAGTACTAATAACACTGATTTACATGCGATTTTGACATGTATTTCAAAATTATTTTCTTATAAGAAAATATATCTAATATTTAAATACAGCTCTATAAGTTGTATATAATATTATCCAAAATAAAGTAATTGGTCTTGTGTGAACTGATTAAAAGGTTGATAGACAAAGAGTACACTCATACATGGGTTATCGGTCCTTATATTTTAAACCCTATACAATTCACCTTTATAAAATAATTAATTAATAATAATCACAAAAGTCAGTTTCATGCCTTAGAAGTTAATACTCGCATTTATAGAAAAAAAATACTAGAGAATTAGTAAAAATCAGTTTTAATAAATAAAATAAGTTTCAATATGTAAAATAAAACAGAATTTTATCTTAGTAAAAAATTGAATGAATTGATCGAGGTTAAGTGAATCATTTTAAGAAAATCATGATTAAGTAGTTTGTATGATTATGTGTTCAAGTGACTAAGATTAAAAGAAATGCTAAGGCTACACTCGAACACAATCCATCTCCTACTACTCCCGGTGGGTAGCTAGTCCACATCAGACAGTCGAAGATAATAATACACAATTTTAAAAGTTGTCTTCATATGATATCACTGATGACTTGGAGGGTCAAATAGAAAAAATGAATTGGTATGATGATAAAAATCTATAATTTAAAAATCAATGGTTCTCAACATTTATCGAAAAATATTAAAATGAGAAAAAAAATGCTACGAAATTTTTTATATTCAATTAACAACTTTTTCTAAAATCATATTACAAATTGGATGTGTATTAGCTAATATGATTGTATTCATGTTATTATATAAAAATATTACAAAATCTTGTATACACATGAGATATAAAAAAGTTATTATATCCCTAGTAAAAGTGATCCATTGAAATAACAAAAGTTATTCTTTAAAGTTGATAAAGATTGACGTATATTATGTTGAGAGATAACTTTCGTTATATTGAAAGATAATTTTTACTAGAGATACAATAAGTTTATTATATCACAAGTATATATAATACTTTTTATAAAAACCATGATTATGCTTTTCGCTTTTTCATCTATATACACATCCAAATTGAGAACGGCTCAGCAATCAAATCAGGCATTGATACATACTCCTCACTAACAAAATTTGACATATTGTAATCCTGTAATTTGACTACGGTTATAGACATAAAAATGAGGTAAGTTGCACAAATATACGGAGTTTATAAACCAGAAAGCAGTAGAGTTTGGTGGGAAAAAACACTGACCTGCTGGATAAAGTAGAATGCACTAAAATCATTTCTTATAGCTAGAACTACTTAAACACCAGCATAATCATCAATAGAAAGCTCTCCCTTTTTCCCATTATTTGTTACGGAGTACTTTCTTTCTGTAATGTAAACTATGTTTGACTTAGAATGAAGAAGCTTATATTTATATATTTATATAGAATTAGAGTACTACTTAAAGCCTAAAGAAGAGGATCTGCCATAAATAGTAGATTTTTATTTGACAGATAAAACTTGATTTTTTGTGTAATCCGCATTTATTAATATGATCACCCCGGATTATTTACCTTTGTCCGCATTAGAAATTACCAAAAAAAGTAAACCCTCATATTAAGGTATTAACTGTACTGATTAAAAATATTCAAAAATCTATAACTGATGTGATTAACGGGCGTGTTGGGCCAGGTATTAAGCAAAAGCTTATACCCCTTTCGAGAAGGGATCGAGTTTGTAATCGGGCTCATTTTATTTTTCAAAAATTTTCAAGTCTAATCCAATTTTTTTTGAAATGGGGTAGGTCGCAATGAGCCAGCTTGTCGAGTGAAAGTTCATGAACTCTGATCAAGCTTCAATGTAATTCATCATATACTCCGTATGAACTATGATTTAGGGGATGCCCCAAGCATGTACACATGAGGTTTGACCAAATGCATTCTAATGCCTTATTATTACTACCTAATAATTTCAATTAAAAAAAATTACAACCTAATAGATGCTATGACTTTGCTAGTAAAAAATTAATTATATGCACAAGTTTATTTGATGCAAAAAAATTATTAGAAGAGCAAAACTCTACGCACATATACTTAGGACTTATCTTGCTTGTCCAACCGAACCGATTGTCGACTAGACCTGTGCATTAGGGCGGGTCAAAGAAGATGCAAAACGGGTCTGGCCAAATGAGACATATAACGGGCCGAGTCGGGTCGGGCCGTTCAAAAAGAGTA
This sequence comes from Dysphania ambrosioides, assembly GCA_026401315.1. Taxonomy (NCBI): domain Eukaryota; kingdom Viridiplantae; phylum Streptophyta; class Magnoliopsida; order Caryophyllales; family Amaranthaceae; genus Dysphania; species Dysphania ambrosioides. The sequence continues at coordinate 4,932,636 of CM048660.1, read as the reverse complement.
TTATTTTTATATATAGAGGGGGATAATTTACATGTATCACCTCCAATCTTTGGTAGTGGATCATCGACAAATAAGTGGAAATAATTTGTTATCTTATAGTGTTTAAAAGTTTTGGAAACTATAGGCTCATTATTGACCCGACTTGACCCATTAAAAACCCAATAAAACATATTCTTTAAGAGACCGGCCCATTAAGCCCATTATTGATTAGGCTATTTTACAAACAGGTCGGTCAAGGGCCCTTAACGGGCCCCCACCCATTTGAACAGGTCTATTGTCGACCAGTCCCACGCACCGCAAAGACTCCTTGGGTATTCACCACTTCCTTTGCTGCTTTATCTCGTGCAATCCCTTTCGATCTCTCCTCTTGAAGTAGTGTTATGTAAGCCTTATCCAATGTAGGAAAAAGGTCTCTGGCTAGCAGATTCAAACTCACCACATAGTACATCTCATGAGAAATCTGAGAGAATTTATGTGAAAGCAATGATCAATCGATTTTCTTCTATCTTTGACAGCCAAGGCATGCCAAATATATATAGTACAATTGCAAGAAACCTAATCCTAGATGAACTCTATCTGACGGAAACTCGATAACCTAGGAAAATATATCTTAGGGGAAGATACTTTATCTAATACAATTCATATATCTCATTATACTCCCCCTCAAGTTGGAGCATGTGTTTCGAATATGCCCAACTTGGAAAGAAGAACGTCAAATTGAGATTTTCCAAGTGCCTTTGTGAATATGTCCGCCAACTGAGACGATGTCGAGACATGTGTAGGAGAAATTAAACCCTAATTTATCGCGTCTCGGGAAAAATAACAATCAACTTCAATGTGTTTCATGCGCTTATGAAATATCGGGTTCTTGGCTATATGTATAGTTGATTCGCTATAACAAAACAATCTTATAGCCTTTGGATGTCGGACACCTAATCTTAGTAGCAATCCTTTCAACAACTTCAACTCACAAGTGATAGAATATGTGTATGTAGAGATGCATAGAAATCAGAGTGCAACCCCATCAAGAAGTCATGTAACCTTGCGTGGGCTCTCCCCTCTTCATGTAAAGGACCGCAAGTACACCTAGAGATAGAGGAGGAGATCAACGGTTAATGTTGATCCAGTTCTCGCCATAAGGAGTGGAGATGACCATAGTAAACAGAAACTGGCATTGTCTTCGTTTGTTCACACCTAGCAATCAAAGCCCGTAATTGTTGGATATGAGGGCAATTAGTTTGGGAGAATCTCTGCTTCAAGTGATCCCAAAAGGGTTTTGCCTGCCTAAACTTCGATAAAGAGGCCCATAAATCAGGATCGATGGTATTTAGCATGGCGTTGATGGCAGACCAATCGGACGTACTGCAAGGTGGTGATGGAGCAAGGATCGTGCCATCCAAAAATACAAACTGCGTCGGGCTTCAAGTGCAGTTTATCTGTCCGCTGACCAGCTTTCATAATTGTCAACAGCCAAGCGTGTGGGAGTTATGAAGTCTCTCGGGCGATCTTGGGAGCCTAGATAATAGGGAGAGTTTGGTTTGATCTCCGTTGGAGGTGGGCCAAGGGGAATATCATCTCTAGCACTCTGATATCATGAGAAATCTAAGAGAATTTATGTGAAAGCAATGATCAATCGATTTTCTTCTATCTTTGACAGCCAAGGCATGCCAAATATATATAGTAAAAATGCAAGAAACTTAATCCTAGATGAACTCTATCTGATGGAAACTAGATAACCTAGGAAAATATATCTTAGGGGAAGATATTTTATCAAATATAATTCATATATCTCATTATCTCATCATACATGCCAATGAGGAATTGGTGCATCATCTCCTCGTCAGCTGAAACATTGCGTGCTATATCACAGGAGCATACACCATATTTATGCACTTGTAAAGGCTTCAATTGGATCAAATCATCATACAACCCCAAAGCATGGAGTAGTATTCCTCCACGGTCATGACCTTGGATTGCTTGCACTCGATAATGGCGGCGCGACACGAAGCTATTGAACCCACGACATCCCACAATTGCTTAGCATTATCAAGGTAGGGAAGGGTAGCAACAACCCTTGCATCCATACTACATAACATCCAAGATACTAGTATCGAATTAACAATTTTCCAATCCAACAACTTGCTCAAATCAGATGGCTTTGTGATGGTACCATCAATGAAAACAAAATTGCGTTGGGATTTCAAGGCAAGGATCATCGCACGTGACCATGCAAGATAATTATCCCCACATAAAATCATATGGGTAATCAAAGTACCGGGTTGATCACCCGAATTAAGGAAGTAAGGAAAAAAAGGGTTAAGCTTGTCTCCACCCTCCATGGTTGTCACGTGGATTTGATACCATATCAAAGTTTAGGGTTAATGTTTTTCATGCTTCTATTAATAAACAAGTAAGTGTATTTATACAACCACTAGTAGAAAACACTTCAATTTCTTCATCTTAATTGCCGCGGAAGCACATGAACCTAAATGCTGCGGTTATTCAAATAACCGCAACACTTATAACCACAAGTGCTGCGATTATTTAAAAAACTGCAGCATTTATTTCCGTCATAAAATGCCATGGAAAAAAAGAATTCTGGAAAAATATTATGGTCATAAGTGCTGCTTTGAGTGTAAAATATTGTAGATCGCGATTTTGAGTGCCAAAATGAGTGGTCATAATAGAATTTTGGATTTATATGTTTCACGGTTGATCATTTCTTAACTTTTCTTATCTTTTATGACATATTATTTAACACATTATGCATGATTTGCAAATATAATAATCTTGATTAAATGTGTTGTGTTGTAATAGTATATAACAATTAGATTTGAAAATATAATAATTTTGAGAGATATTAATTATTAATAATATACTTTTATATGTATGTAATTAACACAAAAAATGACCTATTAATTTTTTTATTCTGAAAACAATCAATTGTTGCGGTTTTCTATTATAATCGCATCAATTAATTTATATGTGCTGCGGTTATATTAGAAAACCGCAACACATATAAATTTCAGAATAAAAAAATAAAAAAATCAATTAAATGCTGCGGTTATTAGAAAAACCGTAGCAAATAATACTAAAAAAAATTAATTTTTTTTAAAAAAAATATATGTTGTGGTTTTTCTAATAACCGCAACATTTGTTATTTTTATTGATGCGTCTAAAAAATCGCAATATTTGTTGTTTTCCATGTGCTTCTCTTATATGCGTTTCGTATCAATAACTACAACATTTAAAGCTAAAAACCGAAACAAATAAATATTTCTCTACTAGTGAACTTAGAGCTCATGAACTGAGCATACTAAATATACAATATGCACAAGACTAACCCTAACCCTAGTCTTATTACTCTTTTTTGAAGTTATTTTCTGAAAGAGTATGTCTCCTGATCTGTGACCATTAGATGTTAACTAATTAAGTAATCTGTAATACACAACATTTTATGCTACGCAAGTTGTAGTATTCCATTATTTCCAATTTTTCATATACTATACTAACAAACATAAACCACGTACGTCCATCCTATCTTTGAAGAGCTAGGTACAAGGAAACTTGATAATTATAGAGGCAATTATGTTCTTGCCCCTTGGGAACGTTGAATAGTTGACGAGTGTTGGATGGAGAATTTATTTTTACTCTACAAAACTTTGGTAGAATTATGGAATTATTCTTCCATCTTGTTCGAGCAAAGTGTATGTATTGAACATTTGTTCTTCCACACGTACTGTGCTGGATGGAGAATTATTTTTACTCTACAATCATTGGTAGAATCAATAAGACAATAAGTCTTTAAATCATTCATTTGAAAAAAAACCCAAATATTATTATTAGAATATTATAATAATATTAGAATATCAATCTTCTTTGTCTTATTATTATTATTATTATTGTTATTGTTAGATTAGCAAGTTGGTGGGACTAGTGGAATTCATATTATAGTTCCACCAATACGATTAAATAATAATATCACTACCAAATCTATGGCATACTCTTATAGTGGTCTATCCAATATTAATAAATAAACAAATAAATATTATTGACCATGACACTGTTTCTGCTACAGTATGTCAGCGATGTGAATTTAGCTTCACCATGTTTCGTATTATTGATTATCAGAAAATCCAGCTTTAGACAATTGAGCCCTAAATTTTTTACATCATTACTGTAAATTTGTTCAGGTAATCAGATTGTCGAAACACGCGAGAATGGACATCGTAGGCACGACGCTATCGGCTGCTCAGACATTGTTTGGAGCGTTGCAATGTTTGGAGCTCAGAGAGACCATGTCAATCTTTGGCTACAAAAACCAACTTGATGATCTGCAAGCAACTGTCTCTTATATCCAGAAGGTGCTTCATGATGCTGAGGTCATGCAGGAGCTCTCCCATGAAAACCGCCTTTGGGTGGAGGAGATCAAAGATGCCATCTTTGAAGCGGATGATCTGCTTGACGAGTTTGTTACTCTTTCTGAGCAAGAGAAACTTCGGGATGCTCATGCGGGTGGTAGTCTTTCGAACAAGTTGCGTTCCTTCTTTTCTGATTCCAAGGCGCCTGGCGTTGCTTACAGGATGTCTAAAGGGGTTAAGAAAATCAAGAAAAAGTTTGATGCTATTTCTGACAATCGTCGTTATAGCCTTAATCTTGATGTCAAGCTTGTTAGGAAGAAAGGGGTGAAGACCTGCTCGTTTGTGAAAGCAGATGAAGTCATTGGGAGAGAGGATGACTTGGAGAAGATTGTTGGTATGTTGCTTGATTCTGATGTTCAGCGAGATGTGTCTTTCCTTACTGTCGTGGGAATGGGAGGGCTCGGCAAAACCACTCTTGCCCAACTTGTGTATAACGATCCAAGGGTCAAGAATGCATTTTCATTGAGGAAGTGGGCTTGGGTGTCTGATCTTGTTCCGGAACAACTCGATGTGACAGAAATCCTTGGTAAGATCTTGGACAAGAATCATGAAGGTTCCACCATGGATCTGGTGCAAAGCCAGTTTAACAAACTATTAGCAGGCGAGAAATACTTGCTTGTATTGGATGATGTGTGGACTGAGAACTGTTATCAATGGCGTACTCTTGTAAGATATTTCACTGGAGGCCAGAGGGGAAGTTGGATTGTGGTGACTACGCGTTCTCTGGAGACTGCAAGAATTGTTGGAAATGGTCCAACGTGGAAGCTCCAAGGCTTGTCAAAGGAGCACTCTTGGCGTTTCTTTGAACGGAATGCCTTTGAGTTGGGGCAATCAAACCCCCCTAACGATTTGGTTCAGATAGGAGAAGAGATCGTTGACAGGTGTGGTCAAGTCCCAATCGCTATTAGTGCCGTTGGTAGTCTTTTATATGGGCAAGACAAGAGTAAGTGGCTATCGCTTCTGGCGATCGGCTTAGCCAACATCAGAGAGAGAAAAAATGATATAATGCCAATATTGATGCTGAGTTACCATAATCTTGAATCTCCAATAAAGATCTGCTTCAGTTACTGTGCAGTGTTTCCTAAGAACTTTTTAATTAAGAAGAAGATATTGATAAGCCTCTGGATTGCACAAGGTTATATTGTTTCATTAGATGAAGGGCAAAGCATAGAAGATGCTGGTGAAGAATATTTTTCTATCTTGTTGCGGAGATGTTTTTTTCAAGCTCTTGGAAATGAAGAAGACGGTACAATTAGGATACATGATCTCATGCACGATATTGCACAAAAAGTTATGGGGAAGGAGCTTTGTACAACAAAAACCTGCAGTGGCAACCTGGATAAAAAAGTTCGCCATCTGTCTCTTGCAAGAAGTAAATTTGCAATGTTTTCCTTCAATAAGACCCATATTAGATCATATTTTTATGCTGGCTACTGGCATCACGATTCTGAGATGGACTCGTTTCCAGTGGAGGCATTAGTACCAAGCTGCACGTGCTTAAGGGCACTGGACTTAGCTTGGTCAAAGATCACAAGTTTACCAGAATCAATAGGTGGATTGTTGCATTTAAGGTATCTAGATCTTTCTTTTAATGGAGAACTGGAAGTGCTTCCTAAGTCTATTACAAAACTATATAATCTACAAACCTTGAGATTATCTAGATGCTCGAGATTGAAAGAGTTACCAAAAGACTTGGGCAGGCTGATTAAGCTTAGGATGTTGGATATAGATGGATGCAACAAACTCACTTGTATGCCGCAAGGCATGGGAAAGTTGACTATGCTTCACACGTTGACCATGTTTATGGTGGGAAGAGAAGGTATCTGTTCAAGTTGGAAGCAATGGTTTGATGGGCTCGAAGACCTAAAGGTTCTTAATAACCTTAAGGGTTTTCTTGAAATCCAGATCAGATGGCCCAAGAATACTACAGATGATGTTCGTGAAGATGGTTGTAGCAAAGGATTATACCTGAGACATAAGGAACATCTCAAGCACGTTGTGGTTGATTTCAAACGTGAAGAGGGTAGTAGAAGAATGAATGACGATCAGGCAAGAAGATTAATGGAACAGCTGCAGCCACACTCTAATCTTAACAAATTAATTGTGCGGGGATACCAAGGTGCTAGGATGCCTAGCTGGACAACCCTTCTCCCAAATCTTGCAGAGCTCCGTCTTTTTAATTGTGGGGAGTTGATTTACCTGTCATGCTTGGGAAACTTGCATGATCTGAAAGTCCTCAAACTTTGGGGCTTGCCAAAATTGGAGTACTTTGTAGAAGATACTCCATCTACTGGCAGGTCTGGTTCGGGAGGTGCAAAAGGAGTCTCGTTATTCCCCTCCCTTGAACGCCTTGAGTTAAAGAATTTGCAGAGGTTAACAGGATGGAGAAGAGAAGAGGTGGGAGCTGATCATCAACTTCTTAATGATAGCAGTAGCAGCGAGGCGCCATTACAATTGACATTCTGTCTTCCTCAGTTGAAGTCACTCGATATAGAAAGATGTCCATCACTGACATGTATTCCTCTGTGCCCCAGACTTGAAACACTGCATCTAGCTGAATTCAATAATAGACTACGAATAGTAAATTTAGAAGAAGATAAGAATCTGGGTTCATCTCCATTGCTGTTATCATCTCTTCCTGAAAATTTGAGGAGTTTTATTCCCACCCCTAAATTAAGACATGTACACATAAACAATGTGGCATGGCTTAAATTTCTTCCTATGGAGGCTTTAAGGTGTGTCACCACTATGACAATAAAAAAGGACGATGTAGAGTGCTTGGGAGAAGTGGTGGACGTATTCCGTAGTTGCTCGTCTTCCTTGAGACTCTTGAGTATTGAAAGTTGCTCCAATCTAATTAGTATTTCCGGTGGATTGGAGCATCTCACTGCCTTGGAGATTTTACATATACGTGATACCCCTAAGCTGAGTCTGTCAGAAGAGAGGGAGAATGGCATGCCATGGAAATCTCTTCATCACTCCCTTGCCCACTTGGAATTGATGGGACTCTCGCAGCTGGTGGAAATACCCAATTGGATGCAATTCTTGGTCACCCTGAAAACCCTTACAGTGGTATGGTGCAGTCAGCTAGAATCAGTGCCAAATTGGATGCCCAAACTCACTTCTCTCGAGAAGCTTAAAATTTCATATTGTTCCACACGCCTGGAGCAGAGATGCCAAAATCCAACCGGGGAGGACTGGCAGAACATTCAATACATCCCCACCATCGAAATAACCTCTGGTGCTCCTTCGATTTTAGTGCTCCCCTTGTAAGCAGGTTGGTGTTCCAAAGTTGAGTAGTTTCTTAGGATTCAGGCCAAGAGTGAGTCATTATAGTGATACGAGCTAATGATTGGTGTGCTTTCAAGTCACCTTTGGGTCTCTTAACATTTCAAGTCACATGTTAAACTGGTAAATTATGTTGTTTAAGAAAATTATTAGAATATATTATATATATTGTAATATATTTGTAAATATTGTATAATCTCCTAATTTGTATATCATATATTCTGTATCATCCTTTCCTTATTTCTAGCCTATTAGTTCCTAATTCTTAGGCATAGATTACTCAATGACAATTGTATATAATCAATTTTGGTTGAATGATAACTCATGAGGTTACATTCCTTTATGGTATTAGCCTAAAATTGATCCTAAAATCCCTACCAATTTTCTCGTCCTATCTTCCGCTGCTCTTTCTTCTCCATGGCCGAATCAACCCCAAAATTTCTTCCTGCTCTTACCATTACCAATGTCAAGTCCCTCATTCCCATCACATTGGATTCTGAGCATGATATGTATCACTCTTGGACGGCCTTATTCAAGGTACTTGTTTGGGTCCATGATCTTCATCACATTTTATCCCTCCTACGGACGATAAAGATATTGCTGCCTATACAACATCAAAAGCCACAGACCCCGCTCTCTGGGATTGTCTTGACGTTGTGGTTTTACAGTGAATTTATGGGACTATATCTACTGATCTCCTTCAAGCAATCCAACTCAAAGATGACACTGCTCAAGCGGCATGGGCTCGTTTCGAGTCGATGTTTCAAGACAAAAAAGCCTCTTGAGTAACCCATCTTGAGGAAGAACTTACTGATCTTGACTTCAGTAATTTTTCCTCCATTGATAGCTACTGCACTCACATTTTTCAGTCATTTCATTATATGGTCCATACTCAATTTGCTTGTAACATTAAGACGTTTCAATGTGATAATGACACAGAATATGTCAACGACACTTTACAAGAATTTTTTATTACTCATGGCATGCTTTTTCGCTTTTCTTGTCCTCATACATCACTACAAAATAGAAAAGCCGAACGCCACATAAAATCCATAAAAATATTATCCGGACTCTTCTTGCACATGTGTCATTGCCCCTATCCTTTTGGCATCATGCCTTGGCAATGGCCACCTACCTTCTAAACATTCTTCCGATAAAAGTTCTAGGCTTTCTTTCCCCAACTCAAAGTCTATATCAATGTGATCCAATTTACTCGGAATTACGTGTCTTCGGTTGCTTATATTTCCCTCTCTTTTTGTCCCCTACTATTCACAAACTGCAAGCCCGGTCCACTCCTTGTGTGTATCTCGGTCTCGCTCCAAATCTTAGAGGGTCAAAATGCTATGACATGTCGAAAATAATTATTTTTCGTCATGTAAAGTTTATTGAATCGGATTCAAAGCTTCATAAACCTCAAACAGGCGCATACAATCACATGGATAATTCTCAAGATAATTCTCACTTACCCAATTTTTTGTTTCCCTCCGCTTCACCACATTCACCTGCTACTCGGCCAAATAATTCTGGCCCCGCTGCTAGCTCCTCATCTGGGCCTTCTGATAACCGTTCTTTTAGGTCATTAACTAAAAGGTTAGTTATGCAAACCATATTTATGAACACCCTAATACTACTACAACTAGTGCAGTGGTAAGTCGGGGGTCGAACCTTAAGGACAAGGGGCGATAGTTTCTAGACTTGATGCAAAGGGTTTATTTGGGATTTGATTGAACTAATCTAATGACAGAAAAATAAAGCAAGAATTAAAACAATGATATGCTATGAAAGAAAAACGGGGATAGATTAGTTCCACCCTAGGAAGGACAATCGAACTAGCAAACACGCCAAGTTAGGGGAAAGTCGATCAACAATCAATCAAGACACTCAAGATAACGAGAGGAAGTTTGTGATCCTATAAATCACATGAACAACCTATAATCGCCCTATGTCTCCTAAGGAGTGGCAGGACAAGATTCACATCGAGTGTCAATCAATCAATCATCAACAATCTCAACCCTAACTCTACGCATGAAGAACAAGCCAACATAGGGTTTCACCAATCAAACCCCTAGAGAAACTACTCACACATAGTAATAAAAACTAGGGCATACACAACAAAAAAGAACATGATTGAAAGCATGAACGAATTGAAAGTAAATGAACAAGAGAACAAAACTAGTAAAACGAAGACCTATAATAAAATCGACAACTACTCTATCAAAACTATAAATGGAGCAATGATAATAGCAAGAACAATGAAATTCATGAAAACAATACTTGAAAGCATTATACGAAATAAAACAATAAAGAATCGATACCTTGCATAAATGAAATTAAGCGAACGAAGGAGAATCCGAATCCGAAACACAAAGCTTGAAAACGAGAACAACGAAAGTTGTAAATTTAGACTAATGCATGAATGAAATGAAAGAGTTAAATGTGATGTTCTAGGTTGAGGCACAAAAGCTCTCAAAGTAGGCATCAGGGTTATTTACAGAGCAAGAGGGTATTTATACCCTAGGGACATAAGGGGTAAAACCCTCGAGGGCCGACTATAAAAAGAACCAAAAACTGCGGGGAAGAAGACCATTTGGCCGAATGAGTATGTCATTCGCCTAAAACAGCAGCTTCGAGTTTCTTGCATCTGTCCACCATTCGGCCGAAGGAGGGCAACCATTCGGCCGAATGGTTCTTGATTCGGCCGAATGAGTGTTTATTCGGCTATACCCAAGAGCTTGAGACATGTGCTTGAATCCCTGTCCTCCATTGGACCGAATGGACGTCAGATTCGATCGAATCTGAATCTAAACCTTGCTGAACAGCTCCTTTGAAGTGTCTAATGACTTATGGAGTTTGTGGGATCTTTGAGATTGACTTAGACGCGTGTGCAAGCTATGATACGCGCATCTAAACTCTTGATAATAGTGTCAAGGCATCAAACACGTCTCATTTTACCTCGAAATCATCGAAAGTACCTGAAATAACCTAAAAACAGCTCGAGGACAAGATCAAGGTAAAATCGAATGTAATGCGCATAAAACCAATATAAAATCGCGAGACTCGACACTAAAATGGGGTTGTAAATGTGTTCTAAAACGAGCACATCAACTTCCCCCAAGCCAAACCTTTGCTAGTCCCTAGTAAATGAACTAGCAAGGCAACACCATAAGTGAAACACATTAAAAGCAAGGTGAGCGGAAAACAAGACAATGCCAGCCATGTACGCCTAACTCTTCCCTAGCCATGGGTGTGTAAGTACAATGGGCTCAAAAGAGCATAATACCAAGATGAACAATGTTTTCCACAGACTTGGGGTCATTGGAGAAACTACAACACAGGCCATGCCACCCACTACCTAATGAGGTCATAAGTTTACGCTCCCCATGATATTTCCCAAAAGATGTGGGAAATTTCTAATACGCTTGTGTGTTTAATACAGTATGTGTTTTGCTCAAAATCATCCGACTTAAGATGAGTCGGGAATTAAACACTCAATCAGGGAGAAATCTTAGGGATTGTATCTTATCTACTCTCCAACACAAAACTTGCTAATCAGGCCAAGTCGAACAGGTTTGGAAATGGTTACAATGTAGGCTAGGATTAAGGTAGGGTAAAATTTGGGGATGTGGAGTTCAAATAGAGGATAGTAAGCAATCCAAGGTAATCAAACCAAGGACGGTACGACTCCCGACAACAATGCCACTCCCAAAATTTTCTAGATACGCATAAATGAACTCATTACACCAACTTTATTCTTGAAATTTTTTTTCTTTTTTTTTCTTTTTCTTTTCCTTTTTATTTTTCTCTTTTCTCTTTTTTTCTTTTTGTTTTCTTTTTGAGTTTTTTATGCTAATAATACTGATAATATACTAAGAATGATGTAAAAAGTCATATCATATGACAACGACTTTTCAAACCAAAATCTTTGACTACAATGCAACGAGCACCACTTCACTGTGATCACTTGACCATCCTCTAGGTAAAGAGAGGAAATATTTGGCTCATGTGGAGTTAGGTGATGTAGCTATGAAGAAAAGGTAAAGGCACATAATTGGTTTACCCTAAAGTCAATCGATGTTCATGGTAGGCAATTTGGCCATGTAGTTGTAACTATAAACGTGTTATCATCCCTGGCCTTTAGAAAAGAAGACTATGCTGGAGGAGAACAGACACAATACTTAGACTCTCTGACTGACACTCGCTAATATAGAACTCATAATGGAGTCCTCGAAGGCTCAATCCTCACTAGGCTAGTCAAAATGCGCCTGAATAGGTAGTCATCCAATCCACAAACCAAGCAGGACCAGATCCCCCAAGCCAGGTGGAAAACAGTCAATCATTCGGTCCCAAAACAGGCACAAGGCTAGGAAAACATGAGTATGCATAGGACCACTATAATGTACACGTCAGAAGCTTGCATGTTGGTTTCACAACCCAAGCACATCAACTTGACACACCTAAACATGCAAAGAAAACTAAAACAAAAACTACGGCAATAGTTTCAATAATGCGGATCTTTCGAAGCTTTGAAAACACAAGGACCCTCCCCCAAGCCAGCTCAAGAGCCGTCTTGGCACTTGGGAGAAGAGAACCAAAAGGGAGAAAGATTAGCATTATGGAAGCTATTGGTATACAAACGAATAAACAAAACAAACACCGAGTTATCTCCCGTAAGTACTTTTGTTTAATGTCGGTAAGTTTGACACATTTAGGCACAAGTTCATATAGAAAAAGAAAACAACAAAATCATACCTGCCGTAGGAGTGGATTCACTCCTAGGATCTCCATCACCTCCAGCATGGGAAGTCAAAACTCTCCACTGAGTCGTAGTAGCGAAAGTAAGTAATGGAGAAACAAGGTCATCTCGAGGTGGGTTATAATGCGGGGCTCCCCCAAGTCAGGGTAGAGCCATTAGTCTATTTTTAGATTTTCTTTTTCTAGCCCTTTTCCGTTTGCGAGCTGGCTTGTCAGTTCCCTCATATTTGTAATACATCTGCATTGGCGAAGCAATTCCCTTCGCAACCTCAAAAATAACACGACACCCCAACCAACATTGGGGCAGCAAAAACATTACACCTCTCAACCTCTTTCGTAGATGCATTCTCAACAACCCCAAAGGAACAAATCTGCTCGACCATGGGTTCCTTGAAAGACTTAGAAAAGGCAAACACAACCTTCTCCTGGGCTACCCTCACAGTTATAGTTTCTGATTCACAGTTGATCAGGGCACCCAAAGTATTCAAAGCATCCCTCCCTAAGATAAGGGGAGTATAAGGATCCTCAATCATATCAAGCACCACGAAGTCACATGGAACCACTACGTTCCCTACTTGGATTGGAAGGTCCTCAAACTCCCCACATGGCACTTTTATACTGCGGTCGGCCAGTTGGATAATTTTATTCAAAGGCTTGAGCTCAAAGGTTAGCTATTTGGCAATGGACATTGGCATTAGGCTAATGGAGGCCCCAAGGTCAGCAAGTGCTCCCTTAGAATTGAGTTTTCCAAGGGTGACTAGGAGCACAAAAGGTCCTCTAGATTTTTCTTTCTTTGCCCACGTGCCCTGAATGATGGCACTTACCTGCTCTGGCAAACTAATCACTTCGCCCTCAAGCTTTCTCTTGTTCCCTAAGAGGGTTTTCAGATACTGAGCATATTACGGCATTTGCTCCATGGCCTCTAAGAATGGTATTTTCATTTCAAGTTGCCTTATATGCTCTAGGAATTTAAGAAACTTTTCCTGTAATTGTTTCTCTGCCTTTTTGTAAGGAAAAGGTAGAGGCGGAGCATGTTGACGCTTAAGTTTCCTCCGTTCCTGTATCTCCCTCCATCTCTCATCTTCATCCTTCTTCTTCCTCTCATGCCCATTTACCTCGACATTGTTTTCCTCATCCTCTTTACCACCCTCCTTTTCTTCTCTCCCCTTAAGATTATCCTTGTGCTCATTTTCTCTTAGACAACCACTATCCTTCAAGGAATCTTCCCCTAAATCATCTCCATTAGCTACAACTAGAGTAGGGTATGAGGTTACAGATCTTAGGAATATCATCTTATAGGTGTGATGCTTAGGGTTGGAGTCGGGAGGGTTTTGTGGTGGAGATTGGGTGGATGGGTGTTGTTGAGGGTGAGAAGGAAGTAGCAATGGTGGGGGTGGACTAGCCATCTGTGCAAGCTGTGATTCAAACAACTTCTGTTGCACTTAAAGTTGTTGTATTTGATTTATCAAATTTTGATTGATTTATGAGAGGGTTTGATTTTGCTGTGCAAGGGAGTTCACTTGGGTGGAAAGTAAATCATTATCTGGAGGCGGGTTTGGTGGTGGCTGTGTAGATGGATAAGGTAGGTTGGGGTTGCGTCTTGGCACTTGAGGGTACGACCTATTCCCATTCAGCCTAGGAAAACTCCCATTTGCTTGATTATTGGAATTGTACCCTTGGTTGAAGTTTCTATGGCCAGAATTTGGATTGAAGGGAGGTCTAAAGGGTTGATTGTTGTAAGGACCTTATTGAGCAAACCCTTGATTTTGACCACCATACCCCACAGCTGCCATATAATCGGGATTGTACCCATATTCATCATAGTTCATGACTGGGGTTCCTTCTTGGTTATACCCTCTATAGTTAACAGCTGCTACATGTTCAAAATTTGAACCCCCAAAATAGGATGTATCATGATTGGTGCCCCCACAGATTCTACATGAAAAGGGCATCTCTTTAACCGATGAATACATTGGAGTTACCTTGGGCAAATTTGAACTTGGACGGTTTCTTATCCATGATAGTCTCGATTTTTGAACTAATCGTATCCAAGTTGCTTGAATCCATCCCTCCTCTCGGTAATCCATTACCTCTCACTCCTCCCAATGAACTATTTTTGGCCATCTCCTCAATCTTAGCTTTTACCTGATTGCATGGGGCCTTTGAGAGTTGGCCACTAACAGCCGATTCTAGAAGTGCCTTGGTGGAGTCATTTAGACCATCATAGAAGAATGTATTGAGATGATTCTCCCCGTACTCATGATGGGGGCATGCTCTAATCATTCTCTTAAACCGACTCCAAGTAGCACTAAGGTTCTCATCATCCTCTTGAGTGAATGACGCAATTTTCTTACACCAATCTTGCGTACGAACTGTGGGATAGAACCTCTCTAGAAAAGCAGTTTTTAATTGAGCCTAATTAATGATTAAGTTTGGCTTTAAACATTTATACCAATCCCTCGCATCACCAGCTAAACTCAAATGAAATAAATGCATCCTCACATAGTCCGGGCTATTGGGGCATGGAGGAATGAGACTGTAAATATCTGAGAATGCCTCCAAGGGTTAGAGAGGGCATTCATTTTTCAAACCGCAAAAAGGGGTCTCCTTCACCATCCGGGTGAATTGAGGATGTATGTGATAAGGGTTTGGGGCTAGGGGTAACACTACTCCTCCTTGAAATTCTTGGTGATGTGATTCTTGATCCGAAAACCAAGTTTTCACAAGGATATGTTCTAAGCTTCGTCCTATATAGATAAATCACCAAGAACTAGGCTAGAACCGAGTTTAATTAATTAAGAGTCCACCTAATTAATCAAACCAATGAATGTTTTAACTAAAACACCCAAAACAACAACTAACTCGCAAATTAGCCAAAGAAATATTTAGGTAATCCAACCAAAATATCACTCGTAAATAAATGTGTTTCTTATTAATCAAATTCATGAAAGTCTATCTGAAAACCGTGAATTACAAAGAATATTTATAGCAATCTTTTCCTAGAAATATTAGAATTCTAGCTTGAATAAAACTCCTTCTTTTCCTAAAAATATTAGAATTCTAGCATGAATAAAACTCCTTCTTTTCCTAAAAATATTAGAATTCTAGTTTGAATAAAACTCCTTCAATTCTCCTTGATCTCCAAGCAGCCGCCACCTATTAAAATTCAATCTTGAGTAGGAATCCATCTTGAAATAGGAAACGTAACCTTGGGCACCACATCATTACACGGTTTCTTAACTAACTACTCTAACTAACTCACACGTACAAAATAATCAAGAAAATAAAGAAAATAAAGAAACCTAGGGTCTAAACCAAGAAAAACCCTTTCAAGTGAAAGGTAAAAACTTGTAGACAAAAATCTAAGAAATCTTTTAAAGAAACCTTAAAGAACTATCAAGAAGCTTCAAGAAACTCCCAAGAACGCCACCATACAAAGCGTGGCTTTGTCTTGATGCCCTAGATAGTAAGCTTGACCTATTGAAGAAGCTTCCAAGTATAGATTCATGCTTTCTTGACTTTCTTGGAATAATTCTTCAACATGCTCGTCATTCACATTGATGCACGCATCATCCTCCCCTTCTTCAAAAGAATTTACCCTCAAATCTTCAATAGCATCATCTGACACATACTTCACCAAATCTCCAACATTGAATGTTGCGCTTACACCATATTCTCCCGGCAATTCAAGCTTATATGCATTCTCATTAATCTTCTCAATAATCTTGAATGGCCCCTCACTTCTTGGCATCAATTTATTCTTTCGTTTGCTAGGAAATCTTTCTTTTCTCAAGTGATAGCCACACCAAGTCGCCAACTTCAAAACTTTGTGGCTTTTTGTTCTTGTTAGCTCGTGCTTTGTAGAGTTCATTGACACGTTCAATCCTAGCTCTAACTTGTGCATGTAGCTTCATCATGTACTTGATTTTAGCCTCGGCATCCTTATGAATTAATTCCCCTTTTGGAATTTCAATCAAATCAGTGGGCATTCTGGGATTGACACCATAAACAACTTTAAATGGCGTGTGTTTTGTGGCATAAGTAGGTGATCTATTGTAAGCAAACTTGGCTTGAGCAAGCTTAATATCCCAATCTTTTTGCGTTTTGCTCACTAGTCCACGTAAAAGCACACCAAGAGTTCGATTTGTTACCTCCGTTTGTCCGTCCGTTTATGGGTGATATGATGTACTAAATAACAGCTTCGTTCCCACCAATTTCAATAGTGATTTCCAAAAGAAACTCATGAACTTTGTATCACGATCACTCACAATACTATTCGACAACCCATGTAGTCTCACCACTTCCTTGAAATACAATTCCGCCACTTTCATAGTATCATCCACTTTGTGACAAGGTATGAAATGAGCCATCTTCGAAAATCGATCCACTACAACCATGATTGAGTCCTTTCCTCTTTGAGTCCTTGGCAAACCAACTATAAAATCCATAGACATGTCTTCCCAAGGTGAATCTGGCACGGGCAAGGGCGTATATAAGCCTTGATGAAACGTAGCCTTGGCTTTTTGACATGTTGCACACCTAGAAACTATTAATTGTACATCCGCTAGCATTCTAGGCCAATAAAAATGCTCTTGCAACATAGTTAAGGTTTTTGTTATGCCAAAATGTCCCGCTATCCCTCCACCATGCACTTATCTTACTATTAATTCTCTAATAGAACACTTAGGCACGCACAAACGATTCCCCTTGAAAAGAAAACCGTCATGTAAAACATAGGAACCTACGGCCCCCTTGGAACACTCCTCTAGGATTGTAGAGAAATCCACGTCCTCCTTATAGTACTCCTTGATTGACTCAAAACCAAGTAGTTTACAATTCAATACTCCAAGCAACGTGTGTCTTCTAGATAGTGCATCAGCCACTACATTTGCTTTCCCCTCTTTATGCTTTGAAGAAAAATTGAAAGCTTGTAGGAACTCTACCCATTTAGCATGTCTAGGGTTCAATTTTTGTTGACCATGAATGTACTTCAAAGCTTCGTGATCACTATGCAATACAAAGTGATTTGGGCGCAAATAGTGACTCCAATGCTCGCACAATAGCATAGAACTCCTTGTCATAGGTAGAATAGTTCAATCTAGCACTGTTTAATTTCTCACTAAAATAGGCAATAGGGCGCTTCTTTTGAACCAAAACGGCACCAATCCCCACACCACTAGCGTCGGTTTCTACCTCAAATGGTTGTGAAAAATCCAGCAATGCAAGTACGGGTGCTTCACATAGCTTCCTTTTGATCAAATCAAATGCACGTTGGGCTTCCTTGGTCCACTCGAATTTTCCCTTATCTTTCTTCAAGCATTCGGTCATAGGTGCAACTATTGTGGAAAAATTCTTCACAAATCTTCTATAAAATGACGCTAGACCATGAAACGATCTAACTTCACTCACATTGGTAGGTACGGGCCAAGTCTTGATAGCTTCAACCTTGGATTAATCCATGGACACACCATCTTTGGATACTACATACCTTAGAAACGTCACGCTAGGAATAAGAAAATAGCATTTTTCCAATTTTACATACAATTTCTTCTCCCTAAGAACCTCAAAAATGCTTCTCAAATGCATTAGATGATCATTGAAATTTTCAAAATAAATCAATATGTCATCCAAATAAACAACTACGAACTTTCCAAGAAATGGTTTTAACACCTCGTTCATCAATCTCATAAATGTACTAGGCGCATTGGTTAGACCAAAAGGCATGACTAACCACTCGTACAACCCCACTTTAGTTTTGAAAGCCGTCTTCCATTCGTCTCCTTCTCTCATGCGTATTTGATGATAGCCACTCATAAGATCAATCTTGGAAAATAGCTTTGAACCATGCAATTCGTCTAACAAATCATCAAGTCTAGGTATAGGAAATCTATACTTGATGGTTATGTTGTTCACACTCCTACTATTAATGCACATACGCTAACTCCCATCTTTTTTTGGAACTAGCAATGTAGGCACGACACATGGGCTCATACTCTCTCTCACGTAGCCTCTTTGCATCAATTCCTCTATTTGGCGTTGCATTTCCTTTGTTTCTTCCGGATTACTTCTATATGCTGCCTTGGTATGTAGTGGAGCTCCCGGAATAAGATCAATTTGGTGTTCAATACCACGAATTGGTGGTAATCCCGGTGGTAATTCACTAGGAAAAATGTCACAATACTCTTGCAATACCACTTCTAATTCCACGGGCCTCTTTTCTTGTTTACTCTCATTCACTTGCACATTGTTAGCCACCATAATATATACTATATTGTTATTGTTGATCTCTTTCTCTAACTCCTTTTCCCCAATTAAATATGCACCTTTCAAACTAGGGTTAAATTTAGTCATTCTATGATCAACTAGTGGTTTCAATGCATATGATTTTCCCCCCTTCCCTTTTCGAATTATATACACATTTGTCCTACCATTAAACTTGACAAATCTATCATATTGCCATGGTTTACCCAATAAGATATGACAAGCATCCATGGGGCATACATCACATAAAACTTTATCATGATATTTGCCAATTGAAAAGGTGATTAGGGCTTGTTTCGTTACCTTTACGTCAGTAGCATCATTGAGCCAATGTAGCTTGTAGGGTTTTGGGTGATCGGTTGTAGGCCACTCTAATTTGTTGATCAAAGTTGTAGACACCACATTTGTGCAACTTCCCGAGTCTATTATTACGTCACACAATCGATCTTCCACCTTGCACCTTGTTAAAAAGATTTTCTCTCTTTGATTCTCTTCAACGGGCATAGGTTTAGAGTGAAGAGCTCTCCTTAGAACCAAGCTCTTTCCTTGCGTTTCACCATCAACCTCTTTGGCACTACCCTCCTGTTGAGTCCCTTAGGTTTTGATGTTTTGAATGATGACAAACAGTTACAGGAAACAAGTCACAAGTATTGCGAACAGTTGGTTAGGGAACTAGCTACAATAGAATACTGTTTCCCTAGACAAGTTATTATTTGCTTGTGTTATCAATTGAACTAACTTGTCTATTTACAGGAAATGGTTAGGTATAAATTAATCTATGTACTGGTGGGGAACCAGTTGGAACTGTTTCCTTGACTGTTATGCTGTAAAGCAGTCACATATTATCTATTGCATGTGCAGTAGTTAAGCTTATTCCAAGACTTGGAGCATAGAAGCCTTTCGAAGATATTCAAAGAAAGATACTTTGCTCAAGATAAAGCATCCAAGGAAGATTCAAGTCTTGTAGATTACATGAAAAGAAGAATATTTGTACTTTACTGTTAATCTAGTTTTTCATGTAATGTGCTCCGTAGTATGACTTATATGAGTAGGTGATATAAGTGTTTTAAGTGTGATAAGTCATGTTATGAATTTTGGTACAAAGCTGGAACATAATTCATAACATACTTAATTCAGGGAACCAGGTTCAGGGAACCAGGTTTACTGAATGGAATATCAAGCTGCGTATTTTTGAAAAGATTTTGTAAAAATATTTTCTAAGAATTATTTTGGAAAATATATTAAGCAGCTGGTAGATTAAATGAAAATATATTGGTTACCTAAAAACTAGGAGTATTTATCTTATTTGATTCTATCTATATGATTAAGTCAAATAAGATAAATACTTTCCTAACTTCACATAAGATGGCGGCACAAAAGATTATGTGATTTTTGGAAAGCTAGGGTTTTTGTAATCACATATATAAACTCATCTAATCAACCTAATTCCAAAAAAAAAAAGTCTCTTACGTGAAAAAAACTGAGTTCATTTCTAGAGAGCATTATACACACTTAAGCACAAAAACCTTTCATTAAGTCATATACAAGAGCACCATTAGAGCTTATATTTTTCTCTCATATTAGCTTTTAGAAGCAAGATCAAAGGAGAGTTTGATTCTGTAAGGAGCCTTCAACAGAGGGGTTGAAAGGCTGGGAGAGTGTTTGTGAGTTCAAACACAAAAGGGCTTACGAGTGTAAGTCGAATGCACACTCGGAGTAGAGTGTGGGGTGAACTGGTTCCCAGAGTAGGGAAACAGTTGAGTGTCTGTGTTCTTTGTTTTTCGAAGTAGATTAATAAAAGAGCATAGGGTAGGAGGACGTAGGCCTGAGTTGGCTGAACCTTGTTAAATTGTGTGTCTTCTTTTATTGCTTAACATATAATCCGCTTCTAATAGGAACCAGCACAACTGGTTCCTCTCACAGATTGAAAAAGTAGTAAAAATAGGCCAAGGCTATTTAACACACAATTCACCCCCCCCCCCCCCCCCCCACCCTCTTGAGTGCTCTAAAACCTTCAATTGGTATCAGAGCCTAGGCTTCTCATAAGAGTAACATCTAGAGAAGTCAAGTATGAGTACTCATGAATTGAACGCTATGGGCTACAACAATAAGACACCAAAGTTCAACGGTAACAACTATGCTTGGTGGAAGAACATGATCAAAAATGTGATCATGGGAATTGATTATGAATGTTTGCTAGTTGTCAAAAATGGTCCCAACATCATTTTCAAGACAGATGAAGAGGGAAACAGGGTTCTAAAGAAAGATAGTGAACTAGTTACTACTGATTACAAACTGTTGGAGAAGAATGTCAAGGCAATGTCAATTCTACAACAGGCTATAGGTGAGACTGAAACAAACCGAATCTCAGGTTGCAGCAATGCAAAAGAGATTTGGGATACCCTCGAACTTTCTTTTGAGGGAACCAGCGAGGTAAAAAGGTCCAAAATTGATTTACTTATGTCTAAGTATGAATTGTTAGCTATGAATAAAAATGAAAAGATTAATGACTGTTTTCGTAGATTTATGACAATAGTTAATGATCTTAGATCTCTTGGTAAGAACTTTTCTGATGAGGATCTTGTGAGAAAAGTTTTGCGCAGTTTGACAGATGCATGGACATCTAAGGTAACAGTAATATATGAGGCAAAGGATCTATCAACTCTATCTCTGGAACAACTGATTGGTTCCCTCATGACTCATGAAATGTTGATTGATTCTAAGTCTAAGAAGGAACCAGCTAGAGGAACAGCTCTTAAGGGAACAGTAGAAGAAGAAGAAGATGAGATTGGCATGATTGCTAAAAGATTTGAAAGAACTCTTCGTGATCAAAGGAAGAATTTCAAAGGTAAGAACTTTAAGAAATCTAACTCTTCTTCTATAGGTTGCTTCAAGTGTGGAGATAAGGGACATCTTATTTGAGATTGCCCTAAGTGGAAGGAAAAACAATCCAAACCTGGAGATAAACAGGCCTTCAAAAATGCAATGATAGCATCCATGTGGGTGATTCTGATTTAGGGTCTGATGAAGATGAGGAATCACCTAACTCTGATGTTTGTTTGACTGCCTTCACAAACATTCAGGGAAACATCACTGACTCAGGAACCAGAGGGGGAACCAGTACATTCAGAAAATGCTTAATGGCAAAGAAGGATGTGCTACACGAACACAAGGTAAACTTAGAACAAGTTAGGAAAGATATGCATGAATATGATAGAGATAATATGCTTGAATGTATTGACTCTTTATTAGATGAATGCTATAAACTTGGTGAAACTTACATAACTGGCAAAAGAGAACTTAAAGAAAAATGTGTTGAATGTGAAATTGCTGTTGCTAGTTGTGATCACCTAAAAGAAGTTTGCTTTGAATTGAAAAATCAAGTAGCTGAACTAGAGGTTGAATTGGACAAGTGTAAGGGGGAACTGGAGAAGGAAAGGTCTTCTAAATCTTACTGTCCTAGTGATGGTGAGGAAGATCTGACCTCCTGGCTCCCCAGAGACTTATCAACTCCTAGTGAATCTCTTAATTTTTCAGTAGCTATAGGTAAAGCAAATTCCTGTAGTAGAACTTCCTTGTTGAAAGCCTTTGAAATATTGGCTCACAACTTGGAAGAAATACACAAAGAATTTGTTTCACTTAAGGCTGCTCAGTTCATTGTTTCCCCTACAGGTACCAGTGTTAAGATTAGTGATGTAATAGATGAGTATGAAGGTACTATTTGTGATTTGCATGCTAAGATTCATAAACTAAAAAAAGATAAGCAGTCAGTAATTATTGACATGACTATTGATCCTATGGTTTCAAAGCTTAATTTACAACTTGAATCCTTAAAAAGTGATTTTGATTTTCTAAAAGATAAAAACGAGTTGTTGATTAAGAATCTTGAAACCAGAGAGAAAGAACTTCATGATAGTCATAGACATGTTGAAAAATCATTGACTGCATAGGAAACTTTGAATTCTTTAATTTCATCTAAAAGTTACAAAGGAAGGGTTGGTCTTGGATATACTAGACAGAGAACCAGGACTAACTGGTCCCCCGGGGAAACCACGTGGGTTAAAGAATTCAAAAGAGGTAAGTATGTAATGACTAAAGAGATGCATGTTTGTTATCATTGTGGAATGAATGGGCATAAGATACATGAGTGTCCTGCTAAGAAGAACAGTGAGAATAAGAACAATAAACATGTGAAGTGGGTCTGGAGAAGAAAAGACCAATAAGAGCCTAATGTCATTGAAAAGGGACTCAAATATGTTTGGGTTCCTAAAACTAATGTTTAATTTGTTCTTGCAGGCTAAAGTGAAGGGAGATACCTATTGGTATTTGGACAGTGGTTGCTCAAGACACATGTCCGGGGATAAAAGTCAATTCCTTTCACTAGTAGCCTTTGACGGTGGAAGTGTCACCTTTGGAGATAACAGCAAGGGAACCATCACTAGTTTAGGTAAGGTAGGTAAGACACTTTCAAATGCAATTGATGATGTATATTATGTTGAGGGCTTACAACATAATCTCTTGAGTATTTCTCAATTATATGATAAAGGTAATAGAGTTGAGTTTCAAGCTAATCTTTGTCATATAGTTAATTCTCAAACAGGCGAACTTGTATGTGAGGAAACCAGGAAGCATGATGTTTACATCACCTTTCTGGATAAAATTCCTCAAGACAAGTCTGTTTGTTTGAGAGCTGTTTCTGATAATAACCAATGGATTTGGCATAAGAGATTTGGACATGCTAGCTTGACACTTTTGAACAAATTAAGGTCTCGTGATTTGGTGGTAAGACTTCCTAACATCACTTATGAGGCAGATAAAGTTTGTTCAGAATGTGTTAAGGGGAAACAGGTCAAAATCTCTTTTAAGCCTAAAACTGTTTTGAGTACCAGCAGACCCTTCGAACTTGTACACATTGATTTGTGTGGCCCCATGAGAGTACAAAGTCGAAGAGGTCATAGATATGTCTGTGTTATGGTTGATGATTATTCCAGGTACACTTGGGTAATAATGCTACATTCAAAAGATGAAACATTCGATGAGTGGGTAGCATTGGTGAAGCAAGTGGAGAACCAGCTCTCTCACAAGCTGGTCTCGGTAAGATCAGACCATGGTACTGAATTTGATAATGCTAACTTTGTTGGTTATTGTAGGGAACAGGGAGTTAGTCACAACTTCTCAGCCCCAAGAACACCACAGCAAAATGGTGTTGTTGAAAGAAAGAATAGAACTCTTGAGGAGATGGCCAGAACAATGCTCATTGAGAGTGGTCTCCCTAAGATTTTCTAGGGTGAAGCTGTGGACACTACTTGCTATATTTTAAATAGAGGTCTTATTAGAACAAAGTTAAATAAGACTCCCTATGAACTCCTTAGAGGTCGAAAGCCTAATATTGCATACTTTCGTGTATTTGGATGCAAATGTTATATTCATAACAATGGGAAGAACCAGCTTGATAAATTTGATCCTAGGAGTGATGAGGGAATCTTTCTTGGATATTCTCCTCAAAGAAAAGTATATAGTCTTTAATAAAAGGACTTTGTGTGTTGAGGAGAGTGTACATGTCATCTTTGATGAATTTAACATGTCTTCTGAGATTGCGCAGGTACAACCTGATGAAATGATTGGATTGATGGAGTTTACTGGGAACCATGATGCTGGTCCCCTAAATGAAGTGCAAGCAGATCTAGGCTCACTTGATACTCCACAAAATGATGATAATGAAGAGCCTAGAGAAGAAAATAAGGACAACGAGAATTCAGAAGAGGAACCAAGACCTAATGGTTCCCCAAGTGACAGACAGGTAAGGGGTTCAGGAGGAATGAATGAAGATGCCTCCCCTAAACCTGAGGTAAGTAATGTTAACGGAAATAGCGTGAATATGAATCTTACTGGTTCCGAAGAAATAGATGAGATTCATGATCATGCTGGTTCCCAATCAAATGAAGAAGCACAAAATGATTTCTCTTTTAAAAGCTATAAATATCAATCTTCTCATCCTCCAGATCAGATCATTAGTGATATTAATAAAGGAGTTCAAACGAGAAGAAATGTTTTTCAAAACTTTTGTGTTTTTTATTTTTTCTTGTCTAATATAGAGCCAACTGACTATAAAATGGCGCTGACTGATCCTGATTGGGTTCTAGCAATGCAGGATGAATTAAATCAGTTCCATAGGAACCAAGTTTAGCATCTTGTACCTAGACCAAAGGATAGGTCAGTTATTGGTATAAAATGGGTCTTCAGAAACAAATTGGATGACCTAGGTACAATAGTCAGAAACAAAGCTAGGCTAGTGGTGCAAGGTTACAATCAACAAGAAGGGATTGACTATGATGAGACTTTTGCACCTGTAGCTAGGTTAGAGGCAATTAGGATTTTAATTGCTTATGCTGCTCACATGAATATGAAATTGTTTCAGATGAATGTAAAGACTGCCTTCCTAAATGGATATTTGAAGGAAGAGGTATATGTAGAGCAGCCACCTGGTTTTGAAGACAAGCTGTTTCCTCAACATGTTTACAAGTTGGACAAAGCTCTATATGGATTGAAGTAAGCTCTAAGAGCTTGGTATGAAAGATTATCTAAGTTCTTGATGGAGAATGGTAAACCACTTGATTATAGTACAAATTTATGTTGATGATATCTTATTTGGTGCTACTAATCAAGTACTATGTGATGAGTTTGCTAATCTTATACAGAGTGAGTTTGAAATGAGCATGATGGGAGAACTAGGATTCTTTCTAGGATTGCAAATTAAGCAAACGGAGAATGGAACCATGATACATCAGCAAAAATACTTGAAAGAATTGCTAAAGAAATTTGGCATGGAAAACAGCAAGGCTTATGATACACCTGTTCCCACATCCACAAAATTAGACGCTGATCTAAAGGGAAAAGATGTTGAAGCCACACTTTATAGAGGAATGATTGGTTCCCTTCTCTATCTAACCACTAGTAGACCTAATATTGTGTTCTCTGTTGGATTGTGTGCTAGGTTTCAAAGTAATCCAAAGGAATCTCACTTGAAGGCTGTTAGAAGGATACTTAGGTATCTTGTGGGAACAACAGACTTATGCTTGTGGTACCCCAAAGGGAGTGCAATTGATCTTATTGGGTACAATGATGCAGACTATGCTGGCTTTCTTGTTGATAGAAAGAGCACATCAGGTATGGCACACTTTCTTGGCTCTTGTCTAATATCATGGGGTTCTAAAAAGCAAAACTCAGTGGCTTTATCCACAGCAGAGGCAGAATACATTGCAGCAGCTTCATGCTGTTCCCAGCTACTGTGGATAAGGAACCAACTGAAGGATTTTGGTGTTGTTTATAATAGTGTTCCTATATTTTGTGACAACACTAGTGCAATTAATATTTCTAAGAATCCTGTTCAACATTCCAAAACCAAACATATAGAGATTAGACATCATTTTCTGAGAGATAATGTAGAAAAAGGTTTAGTGGAAGTGTTGTTTTGCAAAAGTGAAGATCAAATAGCTGATATCTTCACAAAACCCTTGTGTAGAGAAACTTTTTGTAATTTAAGAATCTTACTAGGTCTAGTTAGATTTTAGTCTTTGGCTTCATCTATTTCCCTCAATGATTGGTTAGAATGGTATTCTCTTGTATAGTATGTGTACATACCTATGTCGAAATCCTTCAAGTTTTATGTAAATGATTTAAGATCCCAAAAGGATTAAAAATCATTATTGCAGAAAACAGGTGAAATTAAACTAAGTTGCCAGAAACAGGATGAGGTGGTTCTATTCAAGTACCAGCAAAGGGAAACAGCAGATCATCACTGATATGTCTTCCGAATATTATTTTTATATTTTTGGAAGATTATTATAAGATATTTTCCTTTAGAAGGAAATAATCTTATTTTAGTCATTTACCATAAAGATAATGGCAAATCAATCACATGCCTAGTTTATAGGATGGTTAAGATATTTATGGCAAGTAATGATAGCTATCTTTTCAAAATTTAAAACTTGTCATACTTATCTAATTGTTAAACCGTCATATTTTTTTTGGACTTCCATATCTTTTTTGTGCTACAAATATATATATATATATATATATATATATATATATATATATATATATATATTCTAACTCTCTGTGCAGCTTCATTACTTCTCATTCATCATTCTTCTTCTCTCTTTTGCGTACTGCTCAAAATCAGAGTACTGTTTATCATCTTCATTCTCAATTTTTCTTTGACACAATGGGAAGAAAGACTACATCTTCATCCAGGAAAGGAAGAGGAAAGGGGCCTGCTAGTGACTCCACTCAATCAAAAGGAACCACCATCGTTGTTCCACCAACCTCTCAACAAGAACAAATCCTAATTGAACCTTCATCACCTAATGTAGCTTCATCACCTTCAAAAATTCCAACCACAACCCCCGATTCCCCTCAAAAATCCTCCTCACCACTACAATCGACCAATCCCTCATCAAAACAACCTAAGCCTGTCTTCCATCCTCCGGAAACTGATGACTCTGTCATCAAGGAACCAGTAGCATCTCAGGGGGGAACAAGAGACAGAAGCACAGCACACTGTGAGTCAAGAGATGGAGGTTGGTAGTGCTGAGGAGCACAGTGAAGAAGAGGAAGAGGTTGAGATTACTGGGTTCAAGGAAGGATCACCTGGTGAAAAGGTTAGGAGAAGTGGTCATTTTACACGTTCTTCTGTAAGAAGGATATTTGATGACACCCAGGAGGAACAGTCTGCTGGTTCTGTGCAAGGAACCAAGAGAAAGAGGTTGCCTGCTAAAACCTCTCGTGCTTCAAAAGGTAAATCTGTAGAATCTGTTCCTACTAGTTCTATTGATTTAAATTCTAGATTAGTGTTATCTGAGTGTTGTGTTGAAAAGGGGTATTTTGATATTGCTGCATTATCTGAGTTCAAGGAGTTGCTTGATTATCAAGGTTGGTTAATGTTGTTTGATGTTTGTGCTACCAATGTGTCTGGGGTTAGGGAATTTTATGTTAATGTTGTACTCCTTGCCTTATGGATCTTTCATAACCCACCTGCTCAAATCTAACAATGTACCCTTGAGTGGTTCCAGTGTCCCAGTTACAGTGTTTACCATGGCCATCTTAAAGCAGAAGGGTTTAGATATAAGTGGGGATCAGCTGTTGTTCAAGATAGAGGAACCAGTGGAGGAAATGAGATCTCCAACAACGAAGAAAAAGAAAGTAGAGGAGCCAGTAAGTCAGGCTCTAGTTCTGAAAAGGTTGGAGGACCAGGAAACTTCGCTTGAAGACATCATTGGTCTGGTCAAAGAATTATCCTCTTCTATTGGTTCTAGGTTTGATAATCTGGAAAAGAAGCTTGCTAGATCTCATGATCAAGAGGCACCTGGTACGAGTGCTGCTGCTCTAAAGTCTCCCCCTGAAGAAGAGATGCATGATGCTGAGGAAGGGGACGAAGATGAGGAACCAGCTGATGATGGAGACCAGGATGCTGAAGGAGAAGAGGAGGATGAGAATGATGAAGATTGATTCTGTTTTCAGTTTTTGTTTGCCTACCCTATTTCTTATGACTGATTATGTTGGTTTGCTTCCCCCCAATCCATGAACTGTTCTTTTGATATGGAGTTGGGGTCTTTAATTTGTTGATCTTTGTTTGGTGTTTGTTTTGAACAATTTTATTTCTGATATGACATGCCTAGTTTGACTAATCTATTTTTGCAGCATTTAGCTTGAATAGTGGTTGATGCCACTGCATGGCTGAGCACATTTAATAATTTGTACATCTTATTCTTACTTGAGTATACTTTTTAATGATGCCAAAAGGGGGAAAAGAGTTGAAGTTGAAGCCTAGGATCTTCTTAGCCTTTTAGGATTTTTAGATTAAGTCAAATAAGATTCGAGTCAAGTTAACTTAGGAGAATCATTTAGTGTGTGTCCGTTTTTAGTCTTAAAGTTTGTTGGATGTACTCAATCCTAGTTGAGTACTGAAGTTTTTATGTTTTTAATGTGCTTGGATTGCAGGAACTTAAATTAGTTTGTCATCATCAAAAAGGGAGAATTTGTTGAGTCCCTTAGGTTTTGATGTTTTGAATGATGACAAACAGTTACAGGAAACAGGTCACAAGTATTGCGAATAGTTGGTTAGGGAACTAGCTACAATAGAATATTGTTTCCCTAGACAAGTTATTATTTGCTTGTGTTATCAATTGAACTAACTTGTCTATTTACAGGAAATGGTTAGGTATGAATTGATCTATATACTGGTGGGGAACCAGTTGGAACTGTTTCCTTGACTGCTATGCTGTAAAGCAGTCACATATTATCTATTGCATGTTAACCATGTTATATGTGCAGTAGTTAAGCTGATTCCAAGACTTGGAGCATAGAAGCCTTTCGAAGACATTCGAAGAAAGATACTTTGCTCAAGATGAAGCATCCAAGGAAGATTCAAGTCTTGTAGATTACATGAAAAGAAGAATATTTGTACTATACTGTTAATCTAGTTTTTCATGTAATGTGCTCCGTAGTATGACTTATATGAGTAGGTGATATAAGTGTTTTAAGTGTGATAAGTCATGTTATGAATTCTGGTACAAAGCTGGAACAGAATTCATAACATACTTAATTTAGGGAACCAGGTTTAGGGAACCAGGTTTACTGAATGGAATATCAAGCTGCGTATTTTTGAAAAGATTTTGTAAAAATATTTTCTAAGAATTATTTTGGAAAATATATTAAGCAGCTGGTAGATTAGATGAGAATATATTGGTTACCTAAAAACTAGGAGTATTTATCTTATTTGATTCTATCTATATGATTAAGTCAAATAAGATAAATACTTTCCTAACTTCACATAAGATGGCGGCACAAAAGATTATGTGATTTTAGGAAAGCTAGGGTTTTTGTAATCACATATATAAACTCATCTAATCAACCTAATTCCAAAAAAAAAAGTCTCTTACGTGAAAAAAAATGAGTTCATTTCTAGAGAGCATTATACACACTTAAGCACAAAAACCTTTCATTAAGTCATATACAAGAGCACCATTAGAGCTTATATTTTTCTCTCATATTAGCTTTTAGAAGCAAGATCAAATGAGAGTTTGATTCTGTAAGGAGCCTTCAATAGAGGGGTTGAAAGGCTGGGAGAGTGTTTGTGAGTTCAAACACAAAAGGGCTTAGGAGTGTAAGTCGAATGCACACTCGGAGTAGAGTGTGGGGTGAACTGGTTCCCGGAGTAGGGAAACAGTTGGGTGTCTGTGTTCTTTGTTTTTCGAAGTAGATTAATAAAAGAGCATAGGGTAGGAGGACGTAGGCCTGAGTTGGCTGAACCTCATTAAATTGTGTGTCTTCTTTTATTGCTTTACATATAATCCGCTGCTAATAGGAACCAACACAACTGGTTCCTCCCACAGATCGAAAAAGTAGTAAAAATAGGTCAAGGCTATTTAACACTCAATTCACCCCCCCCCCCCCCTCTTGAGTGCTCTAAACCTTCACCTCCTCTTCTTCAAAATCATGTTCTTGCCCGACCACAATCTCCATGTCACTACTTCCCTCGCACCTAGCTTTCTCTTCTTCCCATTCTTAAGCCGTCATAGTGCGTTTTGAGTAGCAATTGCTTGCTATATGGCCAACACTCCCACATTTGAAACATTTTCTATCTTTGGTCACCTTCTTTCTAGCTTCATTTTTGGGCTTGTTATCTTTAGCATATGAACTAGAAGAAGCCCTATCAAAGGTAGGCTTGTCACTAGCCTTTGTGAACGTGCGTGTGAATGGCTTCACACTTGAGGTCTTCTTGGCCTTGAATTGTTTTTCAACCTTAATGGTCGCCTTGCATACTTCTTCAAATGAATATTATTCGTGCAATTCAATCTTCTCTTGAATATTTTCGTTCAAACCTGCAATGAAACGTGCTATTTTGTGCTCTAGAATTTCTTCTAAACCACATAATAAACATAGTTTCTCAAATTCACACAAATAAGCCTCCACGGATTGATTTCCTTGCTTAAAAGTTTGCATCTTGAGATACACTTCTTTCACGTACTCATGGGGCACAAATTGGCGCTTCATATATTTCTTTAATCGTGTCCAAGTAGTGATCTTGGATCATCCCTTCTTGCGTCTCTTTTTCTTGAGATTATCATACCATAAACTCGCATAACCTGTGAGTTTTAATTCAGCAATTTTGCACCTCTTTTGTTCATCATACTTCTTGTAATCAAAGAGTGTTTCAGCTCTTCTAACCCACTCAAAATATTTTTCAGGGTCTAGCATACTCCCATTGAATTCCAGAAAATCTAGCCTTATATTTCGGTCATCATCTTTTGCCTTGTTCTTCCGTCTATGCCTTCTAGGTTCATCACTTGAGGATGAATCTTTATGGCGTGATCTACTTGCTTTTCTCCTTTCATATTCGTCTTCACTTGAACTAGAACTTGCAACTGATTTGTTCTTCCTTGAAGATGAAGTTTTGTCACGTTCGTCAAGCCTAGCCAATACTTCTTGCAATTGTTGTGACAATCGCTCTATTTGACGATCCCTTCGCAAGTTATGCGCTTGATCAAGGTTCAAACCCCTTGGAATCCCTGGGATTTTCTTCGTCACTCATTGTTCCTACACAAACCAGGTTAGTTTATGCAAAAATCTTGATTAAAAGATTGAGTCTTGATTGATTCTTGAAGCAAATAAAACCCGTTCTCCAAATCGTAACTCCGTGTAATAATCTCAAAAGTTTGAGGTTGCACAGACTTCGTTACTCGTCCAATTGACACGAAATTATGACACAATGTTGATCTACATTTTCTGAATCTTCCCATAAAATTTAAGCCATAAATTCCAAGCCAAACATCACCAACAGCTCTGATACCATGATGATGTGATTCTTGATCCGAAAACCAAGTTTTCACAAGGATATGTTCTAAGCTTCGTCCTATACAGATAAATCACCAAGAACTAGGCTAGAACCAAGTTTAATTAATTAAGAGTCCACCTAATTAATCAAACCAATAAATATTTTAACTAAAACACCCAAAACAGCAACTAACTCGCAAATTAGCCAAAGAAATATTTAGGTAATCCAACCAAACTATCACTCGTAAATAAATGTGTTTCTTATTAATCAAATTCATGAAAGTCTATCTGAAAACCGTGAATTACAAAGAATATTTATAGCAATCTTTTCCTAGAAATATTAGAATTCTAGCTTGAATAAAACTCCTTCTTTTCCTAAAAATATTAGAATTCTAGTTTGAATAAAACTCCTTCAATTCGCCTTGATCTCCAAGCAGCCGCCACCTATTAAAATTCAATCTTGAGTAGGAATCCATCTTGAAATAGGAAATGTAACCTTGGGCGCCAAGTATCATTACACGGTTTCTTAACTAACTACTCTAACTAACTCACACGTACAAAATAATCAAGAAAATAAAGAAAATAAAGAAAATAAAGAAACCTAGGGTCTAAACCAAGAAAAACCCTTTCAAGTGAAAGGTAAAAACTTGTAGACAAAAATCTAAGAAATCTTTTAAAGAAACCTTAAAGAACTATCAAGAAGCTTCAAGAAACTCCCAAGAACGCCACCATACAAAGCGTGGCTTTGTCTTGATGCCCCAGATAGTAAGACTGACCTATTGAAGAAGCTTCCAAGTATAGATTCATGCTTTCTTGACTTTCTTGGAATAATTCTTCAACATGCTCGTCATTCACATTGATGCACGCATCACTTGGGACCTAGGTGTCCCAAATTGACCAAACAATTGTTGGTTTTCATCCATTCGTGGTGTAGGGGGGTTAGATGTATTTGGTTGTGATGAGGTTAAGGTTGGAATTCTCCGTTTACTGCATTGATTTTCAGGGTCATATGGTTCTAGTTGTTGATTTGATCTACGTGTGCTATAGGGCATGCAAACAACACTAGAGACCAAGTATAAGTACTGACAAGCAAATTAAGAAACAATAAAATAAATAAACAAAAATGAAATACACCAAGGCTATAATCTAAGCACAACTCTTTGTCCCCGGCAACGGCGCCATTTTGACAACCGTTCTTTTAGATGGTTAACTAAAAGGTTAGTTATGCAAACAATATTTATAAACACCCTAATACTACTACAACTAGTGTAGTGGTAAGTCGGGGGTCGAACCACAAGGACAAGGGGCGATAGTTTCTAGACTTGATGCAAAGGGTTTATTTGGGATTTGATTGAACTAATCTAATGACAGAAAAATAAAGCAAGAATTAAAACAATGATATGCTATGAAAGAAAAACGGGGATAGATTAGTTCCACCCTAGGAAGGACAATCGAACTAGCAAACACGCCAAGTTAGGGGAAAGTCGATCAACAATCAATCAAGACACTCAAGATAACGAGAGGAAGTTTGTGATCCTATAAATCACATGAACAACCTATAATCACCCTATGTCTCCTAAGGAGTGGCAGGACAAGATTCGCATCGAGTGTCAATCAATCAATCATCAACAATCTCAACTCTAACTCTACGCATGAAGAACGAGCCAACCTAGGGTTTCACCAATCAAACCCCTAGGGAAACTACTCACACATAGTAATAAAAACTAGGGCATAAACAACGAAAAAGAACATGATTGAAAGCATGAACGAATTGAAAGTAAATGAACAAGAGAACAAAACTAGTAAAACGAGGACCTATAATAAAACCGACAACTACTCTATCAAAACTATAAATGGAGCAATGATAATAGCAAGAACAATGAAATTCACGAAAACAATACTTGAAAGCATTATACGAAATAAAACAATAAAGAATCGATACCTTGCATAAATGAAATTACGTGAACGAAGGAGAATCCGAATCCGAAACACAAAGCTTGAAAATGAGAACAACGAAAGTTGTAAATTTAGACTAATGCATGAATGAAATGAAAGAGTTAAATGTGATGTTCTAGGTTGAGGCATAAAAGCTCTCAAAGTAGGCATCAGGGTTATTTACAGAGCAAGAGGGTATTTATACCCTAGGGACATAAGGGGTAAAACCCTATAAAAACCCTCGAGGGCCAACTAAAGAAAGAACCAAAAACTGCAGGGAAGAAGACCATTCGGCTGAATGAGTATGTCATTCACCTAAAACAGAAGCTTCGAGTTTCTTGGCTCTGTCCACCATTCGGCCGAAGGAGGGCAACCATTCGGCCGAATGGTTCTTGATTCGGCCGAATGAGTGTTTATTCGGCTATTACCAAGATCTTGAGTCATGTGCTTGAATCCTTATCTTTCATTCGGCCGAATGGACGTCAGATTCGGTCGAATATGAACCTGAACCTTGCTGAACAGCTCCTTTGAAGTGTCTAATAGCTTCTGGAGTTTGTGGGATCTTTGAGATTGACTTGGAACACGTGTCCAAGCTATGATACGCGTATCTAAACTCTTGATAAGAGTGTCAAGGCATCGAACACGTCTCATTTTACCTTGAAATCATCGAAAGTACCTGAAATAACCTAAAAACAGCTCGAGGACAAGATCAAGATAAAATCGAATGTAATGCGCATAAAACCAATATAAAATCGTGAGACTCGACACTAAAATGGGGTTATAAATGTGCTCTAAAAAGAGCACATCACCTTCTCTTCCCAGCCGAGTTCACTCTCCTTCCCACAACTTATGCACTACTGCACCTCTTCCTTCTCTTGGCCCGCAATCAACCGGTACTGTTACTCTCTTTCCCTATGCTGGACAGCCTGTCTCACCACACCTATCTCCCCATACGTTTAGGCCTGCAATCCAACCCACCCATCCAGCTACATCAGCCCACATACCTCAGCCTTCTTCTTCACAGCCCATTTCTAACTCCCATACAATCTTCATAAGAGCTAAACACGGTATTTACAAACCAAACCCAAAATTCTTCTCCAATTTTTCAGCCATGACTACCACTAATATATCCCCTTAACCTAAAGACCCAATTAGTGCTATTCATGTCCCCAATTGGAAAAATGCAATGCTTGATGAATATAATGCTCTTGTTGAAAATAACACATGGGAATTAGTTTCTTGGCCAAAGGATGTGAATGTCATAAGGTCTATGTGGATTTTTCGTCATAAACGTAAATCTGATGGTTCTTTTGAGAGGCATAAAACCCGTCTTGTTGGTGATGGGAAAATACAGAAGCAAGGCGTTGATTGTGATGAGACTTTCAGTCCGGTTATCAAGTCGGCCACTATCCATACTGTTCTTAGTATTACTGTCTCCAACTCTTGGTTTATTCATCAGTTAGATGTAAAAAATGTTTTTTTACATGGTTATCTAAACGAAACAATTTATATGCAGCAACCCTTGGGTTTCTTTGACAAGGGTCATCCTGATTATGTTTGTTTGTTGAAGAAATCTCTTTATGGCCTTAAATAGGCTCCCGGAGCCTGGTATCAACGTTTCACATATTTTGTTGCAACTATTGGTTTTTCTCACAGTAAATCTGACAACTCTTTGTTTATATACAGATAGGGTTTGGATATGGCATATATTCTATTGTATGTTAATGATATTATTCTTATTTCCTCCTCTGATAACCTGAAACATCATTTTTATCTCTTCTAGGTGCCGAGTTTGCTATGAAGGACTTAGGTCCTCTTAGGATTTTCTTGGGAATTGTTGTATCTCGCAATATAGATGGCCTATTCCTATCTCAGATTATTGAACGAGTTCGCATGGAAAATTGCAGCTCCTGCTCTATCCTGTTGATACTAAACCGAAGATCGGTGCTTCGCATGACTCTCCATAAATGGATCCCACAAAGTATCGTAGTCTAGCAGGTGCTTTGTAGTATCTTACTTTCACTAGGCCTGACATATCTTATGCTATTCAACAGATTTGTTTACATATGCATGATCCCAGGGCATCATGTGCTACTTGCAGGGCACTTTGTCTTATGGTCTTCAGTTGTACAAATTTTCCATCATCACACTTGTTTCCTAAACTGATGCAGATTAGGGGGGATGCCCTGACACTAGACATTCTACTTCTAGTTATTGTGTCTTTTTAGGTGACAACTTGGTTTCTTGGTCATTAAAACGACAACCTATAATGTCTCGCTCCAGTGCTGAGGCCGAGTATCGTGGGGTAGCTAATGTTGTTTTGGATTCGTGTTAGATTCGGAATCTGCTTCTTGAACTGGATTTTCCTATAACAAAAGCTACTCTTGTTTATTGTGACAATGTGAGTGCCATTTATTTATCAGGTAATCCAGTACAACATCAGAGTACGAAACACATTGAGATGGATATTCATTTTGTCAGAGAGAAGGTCGCTAAGGGTGAAGTACGGGTTATGCATGTTCCTACTCATTATCAAATTGCCGATATATTTACGAAGGGTTTACCTCGTATTCTCTTTGAAGATTTTAGGGATAGTCTTAGCATTCGTGTTCCTCACGATTCGACTGCGGGGGAGTATTAGAATATATGATATATATTGTGATATATTTGTAAATATTGTATAATCTCCTAATTTGTATATCATATATTCTGTATTATCCTTTCCTTGGAGCCTATGAGTTCCTAATTCTTAGGCATAGATTACTCAATGACAATTGTATATAATCAGTTTTGGTTGAATGATAACTCACGAGATTACATTCCTTTAAAAATTTCTTGTTCTTTCTCCTTATGATAATTCTTATTCCCTCATGCCACAGTCACACTGTCTTTCTGCCACTGGAGCTGATGCGACCACCTACACC
Source organism: Dysphania ambrosioides (assembly GCA_026401315.1). Lineage (NCBI taxonomy): Eukaryota > Viridiplantae > Streptophyta > Magnoliopsida > Caryophyllales > Amaranthaceae > Dysphania > Dysphania ambrosioides. Next base: position 4,896,221 of record CM048660.1, on the reverse strand, counting down.
ACATCCAGTGCACTTCCCCCCTCTTATCTCTTATTTTCATTTTACTTCATTTCATAACTACTCATCCTTTTACCTTGAGATGTGCCTATTATCTAGGACAGTCCTTGGGATCAATTGGCTATAATTTATTTTCTGACACATAATATCTGATCTACTTAATGATCATTTCTTGCTGATGGTTTCTCTTTAAGGTTCACTAAATTTATCCTCTATGTTTTTGTTGTTTCAATTTACTAAAGCACAAAGACTTCCTAAAGATCTGAAATTTTGTCCCACAGATTTGAAGGAAAATGTCTTTTGATCAAGTCTAACGATTAAGTATAACATGGACAAATTTATGGAGATAACTATAATCGGTTATTTTAGCTGATCATAATGTTTTGCTAGAAACCGACTATGATTTGTATACTAATTTGATTACTGCACGGCTAATAATAAACCAATCCTATGAGGTCACACATATAAGTATATGATTGAATTAAAATGCAAAAACGGATTAAGAAGCTAAATGGTCATGCTTATGTGAAGTATGGACTAAAGATGCTATTTTGTAATATATAGATGTTACTTATAAATAAGGATGGTTATGTGAAACTATGAAGTAATTCTTCATTCATACTAAGCCATACACTCCAAAAGCTCTCTTTTCCCCTCTCTTTGCCATCACCAACAAAAGCAATAAGGAATCGTTCCTTATTCCGTACTAGCATACATGGTGTTTCAATCGTTGCTTGTGGACCAACACTAGAGGAGTAACATTTGGTGTTCTAAGGATCTCCATATAGAAGTGTGAATCGCTCATTGCTTTGTGGAAATTACGCTTCAAGGGTATGCATTTCTAATCCTATAATTCGTATTGAAATGTGCATGAGATCCTGTTGTAGATGTAAGAAATCGTTTTTTGAAATTTCACTTTACGTATCTACATTCCCACAGTGGTATCAGTTAGCCTCTTGCATATTTTGATATGATTATGATTGATTATTTTGATTCAATTAGGGGAGGTTTGATATGTGGTATTGAAAATAAATGATTAAAATTGAATTTTGATCATTTGATATTGATTAGTTTAATTCATATTGATGCTAGAATTAATCTCAATTAGCACGAATTTTATTGGAAATGTTTCATTATTTTCGTTGTTCTTGGCTAAGCCCCTAGTTCGAATTTATCTAGCTCGAAAATGTGTTTTTTAGCTTAATTAATGTTTGAATTCTTGAGCATTATTGATTGAATTGCATGAAATCACAATTTGATTGTAATTTCACTATGAAATTCGCTCAAATTTTGCCAAGAAAGCACCAAAACTTCAAGAACCCTAACATTAATCCCCAAATTGATTGATTAACCCGAAACTTATGAAGTTTCACAATTAAACAATCACAAAATGTTATTATATGATAATACAACATTTTCCCCTTAATTTGGAGATCAAATTTGAACATATGATGCTCAAATTTCCCCAAAACCATGCAAAAATACCGCATTCTTTGCGGCGTTAGTGGTGGTGCACCGGTGGTCGTTTGGCCATGGAGTTCGGTTTGGTTGACTCACCGATCACCGGGGGATTCAGGGGTGGGTTCCTTTTGTGGGGGGTCGCTGGGAAATGTCGCCGGCGAGGTGTTCTTGTGCGCATGCGAGGCGATGGATGCTGCTGGGCAGCCACCTCGCGGGCCACGACGGGCCCAAGCCGGGTTTGGGGCCCGGGGCTTTAATGTTGGGAGGTTTAAAACTTCAATTGGGGCATTTAACTTAGTTAATACCACATTTAATCTATAATTGAATCAAATTAATTATTTTTCCGGTTGTTTTAATTTCTTTAACTGATTTTATTAATGGCCATTATAACTATAAAGTTTTATTAATTTGATTAATAAAATGGGAGAGGTAATGTTTGATTTTTAATTATCCCTTTATTAATTTGATTAATGATATGGATGATTAATGGTTGTTTTTAATTACCAATTTTAATGTGATGTTTGAATTGGGTAGTTAATGGTTTTCTTTTAATATTGTCATTACTTTAAATTTATTAATATGATTAATAAATATTAGTAATGAATATTAAAAGCTTATTTGTTTAATGATTTTTTTTGTTAATGCTTAATTTAATTAATTTGATTAATTAAATTAGGATTAATATGTAATTTTTGTTTTAATGGCATGTTAATTACTTTAATGTTTAATAATTGTTATTATGCATAATTATTAATATGTGATATTATTATGTTATGCTTTTAATAATATTTGATATTATTATTTAATTTATGCTTTAATAATATATGATATTATTATTGTTATTTATTTTATGCAATTTATAATATTTGATATTGTGATTGCATGAGGTGACTAGTATGACCCAAATTAGGATAGAAAATACGATCTGCAAATCGTTAAAGTATTTTTGTATCCTAAATACGGCTTGCGTATCATTTGTATTTTTGTAATTTAATTTAATTTTTTTTTTAAATTTACAAAAATATTATGTATTCTCTATGGATGGAGATCCATGGAGTGAAGATCCAATTATGTATGGAGATCCATGTTGGTTCAAGGATGAAGCCCATGAAGAGTAGTCTTAGGGTTTTAGAGGCCATACTAGGATCGCATTTATATTGTTTATTAAAGTTTATGTTGTTTACTTATTGCATGTGGTCACTTTTAAATAAACCAACATAAAACTTAGGTCCCTAATATAATATTGAGTTAATTTGATTTTCCAATACAAACACCAATGGAAGCCTTAATCATTAGTGGTAGGTTTTGCCTAAGCAGGGTGTCACTAATTGATATAGGAATAAATAGGGTAAATTTTGTAAATTTACATGTTTGATTGGTTATACTCAACAAAATCATTAAAAGGGTTTTGGATTTTGAACCATAGAGATGGGTATCGGGTAAGGAGTTACCACCTATCGACCAAGAACTACAAAAGTTGTAATTAGTAAAAGAGTTTACTTACCCCGATAAAACAATTTTAAGAGTAGGGCCCAAGTCCGCTTAGAATTATTTTAAAAAGGATCTTGGAATCACTTAATTCAAAAGGGACAATTTTTAACTTGAATTGAGTGTGCATGGCTTTTATTATTTAAATTATATAAATACTTAAAGCTTATTATGATAAACATATTGAATTTTGCATTGTTATATTTTAGATATCATGTCTAGTAACAACAACAACAGTCAATCACTTTTCAACTTACGTTTGATCCTTGAGAAGGATAAATTGAACGGTAAAAACTTCCTAGATTGGGAACGGAACCTAAGAATTGTTCTAAGGTCCGAAGGAAGAGAGGATGTTCTTGAAACCCCTATCCTAATACTTAGCTCAACTCCTACGGAGGATGAGATAGCTTCTCACAAGGCTATCTTAGAGAGGTTGGTAATTGTTACATGCCTCATGCTAGCCTCCATGGACTCTTCCCTCCAAAAGAGGTTTGAGAAAATGGATACATATAGCATCATCCAGTGAAACTATGTTTCGACTGCAAGAAATAGTTGAGAGGTATGAGACTCACAAGGCTATCCTTGAGTGTCAGCTTGAGATGGGTAAGCTAGTGGGAGAACATGTCTTCAAAATGATAGGTCATTTTGAAAATATGGAAAGATTGGGCTTTTTTACAGCCAAAAGTTGGCTATTGACATTGAACTCCACTCACTTCATGATGGATTTAAAAACTTTAGGTTGAATTTCCATATGAATGGAGTGGAGAAAACCCTTATGATTCAAAAAGGGAAAGGGTTTAAGAAGGTTGAGGCTAGCAAAAAGAAGGGCAAACAAGGAATTGTTGCCAAAGCTTCTGTAAAGCCAAAGGCTACAGCTAAGCCAAGGGTGGCTGCTGAGAGCAAATGCTTCTACTGTGACGCGATTGGTCATTAGAAGAGGAATTGCCCCAAGTACTTGAAAGATAAGAAGTTTGGTACTTCTACTTCAGGTATCTATGTTATAGAAGTTAATTTAGCATCTTCTACTTCTTCTTGGGTATTTGATACCGATTGTATTTCTCACATTTGTTCAAATATGCAGGGACTTAAAAGGAGTAAAAAGCTGGCAAAAGGGGAGGTAGAGATGCGTGTAACTAATGGAGCGAAGATTGCTGCCACAGCAGTTGGAACTTATTATCTACCTCTACCTTCTAGATTAGTATTAGAACTAAATAATTATTATTTTGTTCCTTATATTGATAAAAATATTGTTTCAATTCATGTATTAAATCATGAAGGGTACTCAATTATGATAAAGAAAGGTTGTTTCTCTATCTATAAAGATGACAGGTGGCATAACAATAATAATGGGTTGTATCTACTTAACCAAGATAAGCCCATCCTTAACATAGACAGCAAGAGATATAAATCAAATGATATAAACCCCACCTATCTATGGCATTGTCGCTTGGGTCATATAAACCAAAATCGCATTCAGAAGTTACATAAAGACGGGCTTCTAACATCCTTTGATTTTGAATCATTTGATATACGCGAGTCATGTTTGATGGGCAAAATGACAAGATCACCTTTTTCTGGAAAAGGTGAAAGAGCCACTGAACTATTGGGCTTAATACATACAGATGTATGTGGACCAATGAGTACAAAAGCTAGGGAAGGTTATAGTTACTTCATAACCTTTATTGATGATTTAAGTAGATATGGGTATATTTACTTAATGAAACATAAGTCAGAATCCTTTGAAAAGTTCAAAGAGTTCCAAAATGAAGTAGAGAACCAACTTGGTAAGACAATTAAAACACTACGATCAGATCATGGTGGAGAATATTTAAGCCAAGAGTTCAGTGATCATTTGAAGAGTTGTGGTATTCTTTCATAGCGGACTCCACTTGGAATACCTCAAATGAATGGTGTGTCTGAGAGGAGAAATCGAACTCTATTGGATATGGTTCGATCTATGATGAGTCTTGTTGACCTTCCATTATCCTTTTGGGGACATGCTCTTGAATCTGCTGCTTTTACGCTAAATAGGACTCCGTCCAAGGCAGTCGATAAGACACCATATGAGTTATGGAGAGGAAGAGTTCCTAGCCTGTCTTATTTACACATTTGGGGTTCCAAGGCTTATGTAAAACATTTACAGCCTGACAAGCTCGCTCCCAAAGCCAACAAATATTTCTTCGTAGGTTATCCTAAAGAACCAAGGGGCTATTACTTCTACAACTATCATGAAAACAAGTGTTTTTTGCTAAGGATGGTACCTTTCTGGAAAAGGATTTCATTTCCAAAAATGTATGTGGGATTTCTCGAAGAAGTTCGAGAAATGCAACAAACGGATGTGGTTCAACCTATATCAGAAGCAGAGGTACTTGTGTCATTGCCTGTGGTAGAGGTAGTGCATCCAATGCATGAACCCTCTCCTATGCATGACCTTGTGCTGGAGGAAGAGCATTCAATAGTTGAACCTCCTACTGCTCCACTTGAATCTAATTCGAGCAAAAATTCTCAAATCGTTGAGAAGGAAATTTCTTCTGTTGTTGCCCCTCGTAGATCTAGTAGACCAAGAAATCCACCAAAGAGGTTTGTGGACTGAAGCAAGCATCTCGGAGTTGGAATCTTTGATTTGATGAGGCTATCAACAGTTTGATTTTCTCAAAAATGAAGAAAAATCTTATGTATACAAGAAGTTTAGTGGGAGTAGCATTATTTTCTTGGTTTTATATGTAGATGACATATTACTCATAGGAAACGATATTCACATGCTTGACTCTGTCAAAGAATGGCTAAAGAATTGTTTCTTTATGAAAGACCTTGGAGAGGATGAGGACATTTTGGGGATCAAGATCTATAGAGATAGATCTAAACAATTAATTAGACTTAGTCAAAGAACTTGTATTGATAAAGGTTCTTACTAGGTTCAATGCGAAAAACTCCAATAGAGGTTTCCTCCCTATGCAACATGGTTTATCGCTAAGCAAGACTCAATGTCCTTCAAACATTGATGAGATTAGGCGAATGAGTAATGTACCTTATGCTTCAGCTATAAGGTCCATTATGTATGCCATGATTTGTACTCGACCAGATGTCTCATATGCTTTGAGTATGTGTAGCAGATACCAATCGAATCCAGGTGACGCGCATTGGAATGCAGCTAAGAATATCCTTAAGTACTTGAGAAGATTTAAGGATCATTTCTTAGTGTATGGAGGTGAAAGTGAGTTAGTTGTTGAAGGTTACACGGATACAAGCTTCCAAACAGACAAAGATGATTTCCGATCTCAATCTGGGTTCATCTTTCGTCTAAATGGAGGGGCAGTGAGCTACAAGAGTTCAAAGCAAAGCACCATAGCTGATTCTACAATAGAGGCTGAGTATATTGCTGCAGCTGATGCAGCAAAGGAAGCCGTTTGGATGAAGAAATTCATTTCTAAACTAGGAGTAGTACCTAGTATTGGAAACGGTATTGTCTTACATTGTGATAATAATGGTGCCATTGCTCAGAGCAATGAATCAAGATCACATCAGAAGTCCAAACATGTACTTAGGAAGTTTCACATCATTCGTGAATTAGTGGAAAGGAAGGTTGTGATAGTTTGCAAGATTCATACGGACGATAACATCGCTGATCCGTTAACTAAACTGTTGCCTCAACCCAAGCATGAAAGTCATACTAGGGGTTTAGGGCTTAAGCATATTGGAGAGTGGCTTTAGTTGTGTATTATTTTATTGTAAAATTAGTCACAGACATAAAACACTTAGATATGCATATTTATGTTTATCAATAAAATTTTGTTCTTATTTAACTGTGGTTTGGTGTTAAATAAAATGTCCAAAGTATTGTATAACATTCGATAGGTTTGTCAAATGTATGATTTGATGAATGAAACCCTATTAAGTGAACCGAAGTTATATATACTTTTAGTCCCTGGTTCGAATTATTAATATGGACATAAATGATTCATTAAAAGACTAGTTTGTAAATTGATTGATAGCGCAGTTTCATGGGCTATGGGGACATAGAGATGTCTAGTCATTTACATGGATATGTATATGGATACATATTGGATAGACCTACTTGATATTCTTCAAAACGTTTCAAGAATTTCATTTGTTATATTTAATGGATTCCTTGACATGAGTGCAACACTAGTCTCATGTAGTGATTAGTATGTCTTTGACATTCTCAAACGCCGTGCCGTAAAAGGAGGTTATAAAGGGAATGTTCGGGTCTGCTAAAAGTTAAGTGGGAGTTTTGGTTGTGTAAGATTGAATAAGTCCTCCTAAATGTTAGGATTGGTGTCTTAGGCCTCTTGAAGAGTAAGAACTGAAAAATGCATGGCAGTGCTCAAATGGATTAAGAGTTAATCATTTGTTTCGACAGTTCAAGCTCATATTTCGAGAAATGATTTGAATATAAGTATGGATAACATGGGATGCTATCATATTATCAAAGCAGACACTAAGACACTTAAGGAATTTGTAGTTACACACTTGTTCTAGGACAAGTGGAAGATTGAAGGAAAATGTCATTTGATCAAGTGTAACGATTAAGTATAACATGGACAAATTTATGGAGATAACTATAATCGGTTATTTTAGGTGATCATAGTGTTTTGCTAGGAACCAACTATGATTTGTGTACTAATTTGATTAGTGCACGGCTAATAATAAACCGGTCCTATGAGGTCATACATATAAGTATATGATTGAATTAAAATGCAAAAAGGGATTAAGAAGCTAAATGGTCATGCTTTGTGAAGTATGGACTAAAGATGTTATTTTGTAACATATAGATGTTACTTATAAATAAGGATGGTTACGTGAAACTATGAAGTACTTCTTCATTCATACTAAGCCATACACTCCAAAAGCTCTATTTTCCCCTCTCTTTGCCATCACCAACAAAAGCAATAAGGAATCGTTCCTTTTTCCGTACTAACATACGTGGTGTTTCAATCGTTGCTTGTGGACCAACACTAGAGGAGCAACATTTGGTGTTCTAAGGATCTCCATATAGAAGTGTGAATCGCTCATTGCTTTGTGGAAATTATGCTTCAAAGGTATGGATTTCTAATCCTATAATTCGTATTGAAATGTGCATGAAATCCTGTTGTAGATGCAAGAAATCGTTTCTTGAAATTCCGCTTTACGTATCTACATTCCCACACTTGAGTAGTTTGTGCTTGAGATGCAATAAGGTTAAGTTTCGTAGGATATTATGTTGTTGCTGATAATGTGAATTTCCAAGTCCAGTTAGAGATGAAAATGTGAAATTTCATACGGACTGAGCCTGGTTTTTGCCACATTTAAAGAACAGTTAGTGAGTAGCAACATTTCTCTCCCCAACACTGCCAAACATCGATTGGTCTTAGGTTCGTTTACTGAACTTGGGTTTGATGAATATTGCAAGTTACCCAAATAATCATTCCTCAACTTTAGTGAATGCCTGTACGTCTTTGTGTACCTATTTTGCTACTGACATGAAGCCTATATGCCCTGACAGTATATTTGTTACATTGGTGCTACAGGATTTACCACTAACTTGTTAGAAATGGCATGCTATTGCTGAAGAAGATATAAAGGAGACTGAAGGAGTTTGGATGTGATGTGTTGATCAAATTTTAAAATGCGTATGTTTAGTTTGTTAAAATAACAATGATCATCTCCTCATTTTGTTTTTTTTATCCATGTCAAAGACAACTCAAATAGGTGGATGCAACTATGTAACATACAAGATGAATATTATCGACAATTCGACGTTGTCTGATTGCTATTGTTGTTGGTCAAAACAAGATCCCAATATCAAGCAAAACAGACTAGACTTGTTAGGAAACTATGTAAAAAGAACATAAGATGTATGACTGTATATACAAGAAAACTAAAAAATTTGAGCAATTTCTTATACTGTATCAGAGCCAATTCGGTCTAAAATCATCATATTCGAATGAACGACTCATTTACTTGATGTCTCTCCTTAACTTAAGGGTATTATGAAACGAATGAGTATATATTGTCCCAGTAATGACTATTATATGCTCCAAAACAAAACAAACCTCATTTATTAATATAAGATATCAAATACAAAGTAAGTTTACCGGATTGAATTATTCACAATTCCGGTATGAATACAATAAATAGCAACAGTAACAAGATGAAAAGCTTAAAAGGTGAAAGTCATGGAGTCGTGAAACATAACTAAGCCGTCAATAACACAAGAGGAGCACCAAAAATCCAAGCTAGATAGATAGGTACGTAGTATTGTTTTATTGGTAGTAGGGAGGGAGCTGAATATGAGTGTCACAATCGTTAGGTCCACTAGGAATGTAAGGGCACTCAATGAGGTTTTTCCCAGTTATATCTGCACAAAATGAGATTTGCCAGAGCTGTTTGTGGCCTTGTGCGTTTTGGTTACACCTAACCCATGGACGAAACCCAATGGATCCAGTCAACGCCTGCTTGACAGCCTTGAGAGAGTAAAGCTTGGTGTTGCTCGGTGTGATCCCAGCTTTTACGAGGGCCTGGTAGATGTTGGCCTTCTTCTTGAGGCTTAGAGCGGCCTGCAAGTAGGGAATTTCACCTAATATATCCTTGGTGCATGTTCCATGCTTGTTCCATTCATGCACCCAAAACTTCCTTCCGATTTGTGGGCACGTGAAGGAAGGCCACGATTTTCGTAGCTCGTCTTGCATAAATTTAATCTGCGTATTCATCAGCATAGAATGTATTAGTATATAGACTTTCTTCCTAATATTAATTATATAAGGATATTATTATATCAGATATAAGTATATCTAATACAGAAAAATGTATATCAGATGTAGACATTATAATCTCAGGTATAAAAATGAAATTACAAAAATATCCACCGATATGCAGTTATAAATTAGGAATTTCTTATTACTATACACAAATTTGTGAGTGTTTAGTAGTATGTGTAAAAGTCTTACTACCTTCCACTTATAAAATTAGTTTCTTAATCACTCAAATTCATTTTTTTTTTTGGAAATATAAAGTGCCAGATTGGTATGAATCGCTAAAAACTACTCCCTCCATTCTTTTTTGTTCTTCCCATTTTCCCCATCCGGAAATTTCAAAATGTTGTTCTCATTTGGAATCCTTTTATTTTAGTTTAATATTGTAATTGGTTGAAAAAGTTTAGTTATGATCAATTTCCATGTGATATGTAGTCCATTGGTTGATTTTTTAATTGTTTAATGTCATAGTCTTTAAAAATTCTACTACTTATTTAATGCTCAACCCACTTGTATTATTTTTTAATAGAATATATTTTTTAGTTTTAGATTAATTTAAATTATTTAATATTGTCTTGGTTTCTTCCCTGATTCTAAATGGGAAGGGAAAAAAAGAGTGGAGGGAGTATAATACAAGTTATGTAGGTAAATATTACTAGTTAAATAAATATTATTAACAAGTAATATTCTATTTCAATTTATAGTGGTGTTCCATAAAGGAAATATAAGAGCATATAACACGGTAAAAAAAAAAATTCAAATTTATACCTAGTAACATACGGAGTATTAATCAATATGTGTCATTAAAACATATCTTTTCATACTAGAAGGTATGAGATGGTGTAACGTAAGATTTTAAAGGAAAAGAACGACATACTCGACCAACATCATGGTTGTCGTTGCCACAGTTGTAGGCGAAGTTTCCTTTGTAGGAATAAGGCCAAAGACCATCAATAGTAAAATCTGGACTTGGCTTCCCTGATGGAGGGTAGCAGCATTTTGTTCCTTCTTGATTACAGTATGATCCTAGCCACTGCAAGATTTTAAAAATGTATCATCAATCAGAAGAAATACATCGTTAAATTTTTTGTTTTTAGGTCCAATAACCATCACATTAATACAACTACACCCGACGAGTCCTTTACTATGGCCGTTGTGGACCGTCATAACTCAATAAAGAAGACGTATGAGAGGATAAAAATGTTAAATACGGATTTTGACCACACCTATTTATAGAAGAGAACTCACTTTACAAGTTTAAGAGAGTTTCACCTCCAAATCATATATATGGCAATAAGAGAGTAGTCCCTCAACCTTCTATAATGAACATTTCTCTTTTAATTTATCATATAAAATACTCACATATAATGTATTATGGACTTTTAGTTTTTAGAACTTCAATGAAAACTAAGAGCTTACTGAGTTATAAATGTAACAAAATTATCTTAGTACAAGGAATGAACACAAGCTAGGTAACATACCTGTTGCACTAGATAGAAGGCACGTAAATCACTTCCGGAGTAGCCTAGAGCTACTACTCCAAAACTTAGGATCAGTACGAGTCTCGTCAGCGTTGAGCTTTCCATTACTACGTCTCTCTTACAACGATGAAATAATTGATTATGCTTGGAAGATCGGTAGATAAATCTCACTTATATACTAGTCCTTCATCTAATAAATTATGTTCTTGATTTGTTTGACATAATTTTTAATTCTTCTAATTTTACAGGATTATTATTAAGTTTATGAATTATGTTTGCTTGATTGAAAAGTACTACTTATAAGCTCACTAATTACCTCTTTTTTTATATAATATGGTGCATTAAATGTTAATCTGATTAAGCAGATTATAATACACTTATATGGATTACAAGATCCTATTTTAGTGCAAGTTGTTTTGAAGAAAAAATTTCCCCAGATACAACCTAGTTGTGTGGGAAGTCAAGAAATTTAAGAGGGAATGTTGAACAAAAAAATTATCTTTGAGATATATTTGTAAATATATCATGGAGAAGATCCCCCCAAACTTATGACAAGGGTTTTGTAAACTGTAACTGTACTGTTGTTTTCTTTAGTTGATTGGCTTCCATGATGGTGCATAGACCTAAACACCAAAAATTAAAAAGTATTACGTGATGCTAGCTAGAGTTGGATTATATATACTAGGTCTATTGAAAATATATGATCAAACATATTGTAATTACTTGCATCAAATGAGTAATCTATCCACTTAATACAAATAACATGATATTAAGTAATGGATCACAGTATATCTAGTAACGAGTGATCTGTTAAAATATTATACGTTGGATTTAAAATATAAATATCAAAATCTGTAAAACTACATATATAATGTCATAACTTCGACCTCCTGGTTTCCTGGAGAATTCACGAATCTACCCTCAAATAAAGGCTGATAGATTTGAAGGTATCTGAAGCTCAATCACGCTTATAAAATAATTGTTTAACTAGATCTGATTTTTAGCTTTAATTGAGCATTTTTATCTTTAATCCTTATTATATATGGTCTCTATATGTCTTGTTGACTTTTTGATATTTGAAAGTGTTTACTGAGAGCCCTTCAATCTAGCTAAGCTCATAGGAAATTTAAAGTTTGATTCAATTAGTGGCTCATTTTTCAACAAAGTTTGAGCGATAAACAACTGCTCATTTATCCTTAACGAAATAGTTTAAACGCTGTGCATATCAGTTCAAGAACATATCATTATCATCATTGATAATTTCCTTTGATAGAAACTTCAAGGTTGGAGTGGTTTACATTAAATAATAATATGTGAATAAATACATGAGATTGTCTGGCAGAAAGGAGTAAAGAATATTTCAGCAGCCTAAGCTAAAATTTGAAGTTGCTTAATTCGGTATGGTGTAATTATAAGAAAAATAATTTTATAATGCTAACAAAGATTTTAACTCAAATTAGTCATATGAGATAAATATTCATTGTATATTGTTTATTGTATATTAGTCATCATATAAACTCATAGAGTTATATTATCATCAATTAAACGGTAAAATGGTAAGTTCATCGGTCTAGCTAAAAATAGGGTGTGGCCATGACCGTGTGGTCTCCATAGTGTCATCATGGAAAGTTGTCAATGGGAGAATAAGTGCTAAAGAGTGCAATCTAATATAAAGGGAAATAACAATTAGATGTGATATCTTTGTAGGGTTAACCTAAGCGAGTAACATGGTGTCTCTTTGAGTATTTTTCCAAGCTAAGAGATGCAACCTAACTTAATATACAAAACAAATATATCAAGTGTACAAGAGTAGCAAGACATTAGGAACGAAGCTTCTCTTTTATAATTTTTTGCGTGTTTTAAAGTGTCTAGGTCTCTGTTAGTTTAGCCCATAATCTAGCAGTCAAAGCTAAAAAAGGTGGGTAGGTCTCTTGTCTTTAATTTTCTATATTGCCAAAAAAAAAGGGTAGTAAGACAATCTAACCAAGAAGCTAAGTACAAAATACTCCTACTTCTACCTCTAGATAACACTCCTAGCTAGGGATGGCAACGGACCGGATCTGGACCGGGTCCTTATAGATCCAGATCCGGATCCGTTTTTCAAGGATGGATCCAGATCCAGATCCAGATCCGCTGGGTATGAAAAGTAAGGATCCAGATCCAGATCCAACGGATCCGGGTCCAAAACGGATCTTGCATATTTAGGTGTATTTACCACCATAAGAGATAATTTGGGCGGGAAGACATTTTTTGTGCTATTATATTATTGTTTATAATACTCCGTAACTAGAAAAATGAATTTGTAATTGAAATTATGGACTTTATTATACACATTAGAACATTTGCCTAGACATTAATGAGAAAAGAACTTTACTTTTCAGATCGAATTATAAAGCAAATTACAGTATTTCAAATTAGACAAATTAAAAAAATATTATCAAAATCAATTTTTCATTCTTTTTTAATAGATATCCAAATCGACCTTCTTTGAATACTTCTTACTAAGGGTCGAACTTTACCTCACTATCATTCTCTCCTTTCTTTGTTGGTTACTGATTTGTAAATATATTAGTATCACGAAAAATATTTCAAGACGGGTCCAAAACGGGTATTATGGTTGGATCCGTACCCGGATCCGTTTTTCAGTCATAGGACCCGGATCCGACCCACATCCATCGAGTCTAAATTTTGAAGACCCATATTCGTAAAAACGGATATGGATCCACGGATCCGGGTCGGGTCCAATACCCGTTGCCATCCCTACTCCTAGCTTGAACATGAACACAAATATAATCCAATCTGCAATCACATTCAATGTTTTGAACAAAAAATTTTGTATACACATGGACTACAATAAAGTTATTGTATTCACAGTAAAAGTGATTCATTAATATAAAAAAAGTTATCCCTTAACATAACATATGTCAATTTTTATCAATTTTGAGGGGTAACTTTTGTTATATTGAAGAGTCACTTTAACTGGTGTAAATACAATACTTTGTATAATTTGAATCATAGATAACAAACAAATATGTTAAGATTAAGGTTAATTTGCAAGAAACTATCACGTAAAAACATCATCTTGTGAAAAATTATTACCATATTAAAAAAAAAAAAACAAATTGCACGATATCACCACTTAGTGGTTTTCTAGGCGTTGATCCAGATTTTGCGTTGTTGACTCGGCACGTGGGAGACACGTGTGGACGGTTTAATTTTTATTTTTTTTTCTCTTTTTCCATTTAATTATTTTCCCCCTTTATTTCTCCTTTAGACTATCTGATCTTCCTCTTCATTTCCTTCTTCCTACTCCCCCTTTCTCTTTCTCTTACACAAAAAGTCTATTTCAGCCTCCTTGTAAATCATTTCCCTAGTGTCTATTTTAGCCTGGAGGTGAATTGAGCTCCTTAACATTGTACGGAGCTCATAAGGGATTTCTTAAGCAATAAAAATATAGTTTATGATATGCTTAATATGCTAAACTTTTACCGTGAAAAAGGGGTACCTTTACTGGCAATATAACAAGCCATACTTGCTTGGATAAAGAAATTTGAAAAGGATGCAAGAGATTGGTTGATGTTTGAAAGACAGAAGATTACCAAAAAAATAGAAAGAAATTGGATGGATACTTGGCATCAACTCATTTGTTGGAAACATGTTCTGTAGCATTGACTCCCTTTCGATAAGGAAGTCCTCGGCTGAAAGAGAGTCACTTATTCCACTTTCTTCGGAAAAGATTCTAGAACCTTCTATTGCTTTTGTTCCCATCCTTTTCTTCTATATAAGAGAAAGAGAAAAGAGGAGTAGGAAGAAGGAAATGAAGGGAAAGATCACATAGTAGAAAGGGGAAATAAAGGAGAAAATAATTAAAAGAAAAAAAATTGAGCCGACTATACGTGCCTCACACATACCAAGTCAACAACGCAAAATCGAGTCAATGTCCAAAAAACCACCATGTGGTGATATCGTGTAATTAAATTTATTAATAGGGTAGTTTTTCACAAATTGGTTTCATATGGTAAGTTTTCACAAGATGGTGTTTTTACGTGGTTGGTTCTTATAAATTCCCCTAAAATCAATCACAAATTAAATTTCGCAAACTACATAAAATCACTTTTATTGTACATTGTCAAATTTATAGGGCAATTATTTGTTACTTTATCCTGAAGCCTCCAAAATATCATGAATGATTAAAACTTTCATATGTATGATTTAGTAACGTATATAGGCTTATGAATTTTTTCTTGGGAGGAAGGAGTTGCGTGGGACGGTGGAAGGCATACAAACAACCTATAAACAAGGGAGCATACTTCATGGTTATTTCACATGCTGGACAATACTATCATATCATATGATATTATGGTATGACTTTTTAATTAGAAAATGCGCATCTTAATGACACTAAGATTAGTTTTTGTTCTAGTACGGAAACTTCATTTATCCATTAAGATCCAATATATAGTAAAAACATGTAAACAGCATAATGGCTTACTTTTCGGATTATGGACACGGGCTTGCCGTGCTTCGTTACCCGCATATGTCAAACTTTTCATGTGTATGCACCGACATACCGTCTAAACTTTAATGATCTCGACATGGACGTATTAATTACTCTCTTCGTCCCATTTTATGTATTACATTTGACTTTTTACGATTTTTAAGATATAACTTAAATTTTTTTTAATTCGATATTATAAAAAATTGACTATCTAGAAATTTATATTAAAATATATCGAATAATATCTCACTTAAATATACTATTTGTTATAATATAATTACTATTTAGTCAAACTTTTTAAACTTTAACTCTAAAAACAAAAAAAAAATGTACATAATCCTTAAAAATGATTGTGGAAATATGTTGTGTAAGCATGAGTGCATGACATATCCTCTGGACTGTTTGGAAGTAGTACGATCCAGATTCCAGAATGAGGCCAGTGGGCCTCCAATTCTCATTTATGCCCTGTTGTGTCATTTTTGAGCTGGTACTCATTTATCGTTACTTCCACTTAGACTGTTCAGTTCACTTTTTAATATATATATATATATATATATATATATATATATATGTCGGTATTAATTAGTAAAATATGTACAGTTGATAAAAAATTATTTTGTCAAATATTTTAATTATAAGATTATTTTATTGTGAAAACTTATAGGTTTTATAGAATTACTAATAGTATTCCATATCTTTTCAAGTAAAGTAGAAAACTTTAATTGAAATATTCTTATAATTTCTTGAATTTTACGATATGCATCAAAAACCAAAAGCTCCCAAAACGAAGGGAAATGTATTAATATGACATCATTTCATCATTATTCTTACTTTTTCAGCACAATATGATTGATCGAATATGATTTCTTCATGCTTTAATAATATTTTATTATATATTCACACAATTATAAGAATATAGTCACACAATTATAAGATAATTTTCACAGAATTATAAGAATATTTTTCATACTTATTATAGTATATATTTTAGGAATTTATACAGTCATACAATTTTCTATATATAATATTTTTTAAATGTAATGTAGAAAAAAAAAGATGATATCATCTACAAAAAAAAGGCGAATTTTTTATAATAGTTTGACATGTGTCCAAAATGACATAAGCAGGATTTTTTTAATAATAGTAATAGATTTTTAATTAATTATAATTAGTTTTACATAGTCAAAAATATTTTGAATCAATAAAAATAAACTTATGTAAAAACTAGCTTCAATCAGTAGAAATCATTGATTGCTCATACCAAAAAAATTCAAAAAATCAATAAAAGTCAGTTTTAGTAAATAATAATTAGCTACTAAAAAATTAATATTAATTAGAAAAATAATTTAATTTCAATGAAAATCAAGGAAACTGAAAATGCCATAGTATTACTCTTATTTTACTCCCTTTGTATCAACTCATTTGCTCTGTTTGACTTTTAAATTTCTAATATTATATCTTTAATAATATTTTTCACAATTAATGAGTAATATCACATTAAATCTTATTAGAGTTGTTTCGTTAATGTTATTCTCAAATTATGAAGTTTGGTAAATATAATTCTAAGTATAAAAAAATATCCTTGACTAAAAGCTTTTTTTGTATACATTGAAAAGTAAACTAAGCAAGTAACATTAGTGGTGGCTAAGGGGCCGGTCAGGGTGGGCTAACCACTGAGCCGGGCTGGGGGAATGGGGATCGGGACTGGATCGGTCCTTGGGGCTGGTTGGTCCAGGTTGGGGTTGGGTTGGATTGGATTGGATTTGTATCGAATTGAAAGCCGAATCACGAGCCGAATTGAACCAAATTACGAACCGAATTCACGAATCGAATCAAACTGAATTCACATATCGAATCGAACCAAATTTACGAATTGAACCAAATTTACGAACCGAATCGAATCTAATCGAACCGAACCGAATTTCACACAATGACATTTAGAAATTAGAATAAATGAATTGTTTCGAAAGTAATTAAACGTTTATATTCACGAATCATGTAATGACATTCGTTGTAAACTTTATATTCGACTAATCACAATTATTTTTCATTTCTTTTGTCGATATTTTTTATTTTCATTACATATTTACATAAATTACATATTCCATAGAATCACAAAAAGATATAATCATATTCGATTCATATAAACTAAATTATATTCAACTAAACTAACATTCATTGATTCATATAAACTAAACTATATATAATTCAACTAAACTAACATTCTTTGATTCATATAAACTAAACTATATTCAACTAAATTAACATTCATGTAAACTAAACTATATTTAACTAAACTAACATTTATTAATTCATATAAAATAGACTATATTCAACTAAAACAACATTTATTGATTCATATAAACTAAACTATATAAAATTCAACTTAAACTAACATTCATTGATTCATACAAACTAAACTATATTGAACTAAACTAATATTCGCGTAAACTAAACTATACTCAATTAAAATAACATTTATATAACTAAACTAATATTCATTGAGTCATATAAACTAAACTAAATTTAACTATAATAACATTCATTGATTCATATAAACTAAATTAACATTCATATACAATAAATTATATTCAACTAAAGTAGCATTCATTGATTTGTAGGAATTAAATTTAATTATATTCAAATAAACTAACATTCATATAAATTAAACTATACACAAATCAACTAACATTTGTATAAATTAATTTATATTCAACTAAACTAACAGTTATATAAAAAAATTACATTTAAATAAACTAAATTTTACAAAATTAGAAGATTTAGGCGGGCAAAATAGGGCCGGGCCGGTTCAACTGGCCGAACCGAACCAGTTTAGTGGGCTGAACTGGTTCGGGGCCAAATTGAATTTTTTTTGTGGTCCAAATTGAATAGGGTCAGGATTTGAAAAATCGGAATTGTGTTCTTTACGCGGGCCACCTCTGAGTAACATGAGATGGAGCTGGAAATAGTTGAAATTGTTACGTAGTATAGAGGATATCATTAGCGTAGTTATAGGATATTCTTAGCACTAGATATATTCAAGGATATCATATAAGCTGTATATAACAATTAGGATTCTTTAACCTTGAAAGCTGTTTGACATGGTATCAAAAGAGGTTATTAATCATTTCAATCAAATTTTTTCCCGCTTCCGCACTTCTTTCATAATGGCAATAACACCAAGGGTATCGATCAGACATTCAGACATCTCCATACTGAGGCCTTTTGTTTCACCACCACTTCCTAATATGGGTCTCACCAAATTTGACATTGTTAATGTGCAAAATGGGTGTAGCTGTTCAAGTAATGTCAGTAAGATGGAAACATAATGGTAGAGGCACAATCCTTTTGCCACAGAGGACGGCTAGGACAGTTGATCACTCCATCTCACTTTGATGTATACAATGTAATACTTGCCAAATCTGACTGTTTCCTTGAGCATCATCACGGTCACAAAATACGAAATCCATATATCAAAGATGTCATATCTTGTTCTTGAGGTCTAGAGCTGCATATATCAAAGTATGACCTCTCATCTGAGACGGATTTTGAGCATGTTCCGTGCTTGTTATACTCATGCAACCACAACTTTCTACCAATTTGTGATTTTGTGGACATGTAAATGATTGCCACTCCTTTTCTAGCAAGCTCTCTATTGCTTTAAGCTACAATAAATAAATTGTGAAATTTGCTGTAGGCTTTCCTGCTGGGGGTTCACAACATATTCTCCTTTGTTGGTTACAATATGATGGTAATCACTACAATTAACCAAAAAAAATAATAATAATTTGTTTAGAAATTATGACTAAAATTAAAATCTAGTGCTAGGAAAATATACATTTCTTAGCAGTGGCGGTGCCAAAAATTTTGCATTATGGATCGGAATCTAATCAAGAAGCAAGTACTCCGTATAAGTTAAGATCCATGTGTTTCATGATTAGCTGGCCTCTCACATATTATAAGCCACAAACTTATAAAAAAATCTTTCAAGTTGTTTCCAAATCATAGTCATTTAAGTTTATTTAAACTCTTGGCTACCTGGAATTTCATAGACTCTTGTACTAGTAATGAGTAAAAGATTAAAATTAGTGTTAAATAATGGCGGGAAGATTAGTTATTCTGTTAGAGAGAATCTTTTTCTGTTACAAAGGCTGTACATACATCTATATATAAATTATAATTCACATTGTACAAAATACATAATACAACATATTCTTTCACTCTCAAAAACAAAATACCCTCTTCTCTCTTGTTTCTTTATCTCTCTCTCTCTCTCTCTCTCTCTCTCTCTCTCTCTATCTCACATTGCACTCGTCTTCTCAGCAAGTTGCTCTAGCTTCATATGCTGCAATTCAACCTCAGCAATACGCATAGCTTGTGCAATTCATTAATGGCGAGTTCCTTCACCGACCTTCATAGTTAAAGTTGAGGATTATTTGGGGTTATTCTAATCAAAACAACAGCATTTGGGGTGGCATAAGTTGACCCATTCAGAGGCATGTGCTAGAAAACAAGGGATTATTTGACAAAAAAGTTCTTCAACTACCTATTAGAAGCCACATAATCGTTGTATAAAAGAGCATATGACGATTAGTATAATCAAAGGAACTGAAGAATAATTTGTAGAATTAGATGATAATTAAGCAGCCCGCATAATCGTTGTACCCATCTAGCTTTTCACGGGAGTATAAGATCAATGGCAAGGGGGAAAAAATATCAACCACAAGGCAAAAACTGTCACCTTCTATGAGTTCTATCGGTGATTTTAGTCCATCTATGTTGATTGTTGAGTCCCTCATCTTCTATCCCTTCTCTGTCTCTTTTCTCAAACGTCATCTAGCAAAAGAAATATTCGGATGGTGATGACCATGTCTTATCGTCCTGTACATAGTAACAACGTTTGGCCGTTATAGGTCAGCTTCCATTGTGGATTGGTGGATTAAAAAGCCTTATTTTAATGTGCTACTCTCTGTAATCGTTCATAGCATATGAAGTGTGCAAAGGTCTCATATTCTAATTTAACTCCCCTACTTGTTCGATATGCTTTATTATATTGTTCAATTGCCTTACTCTTGTAATCTTGTGCATGTCATGGTTTGATCAAAATTAGGCTTAAACATCAATGTGGCTCGATCGTTTGGGGATAGTTGTGAATGATACGGTGGGAAAAGAAATGGGTTGGGTTTTAAGGGTTACAAATGTGGGTTAAGGGTTTGGGTCTAGTTGAACCCATGTTTATATTAGCTGAAATAATACCATACATAGAAGTATACATGGTATTCTACTTAAGAAGATTTTTTAATTTATACCTGATATAAATTAAATCAGAATATTAAGATATCAGATATATCTATTATGATATTAGATATGACTATTGTTATATCAGATATATGTATTGTTATATCAGAAATAGAAATATAAAAGATATAAAAATACAGAAAAATATATATCAGGTAGATATATTATGATCTCAGGTATGAATTAGAAATTTTTCTACTGATTAAGAGGGAAAATAAACTCTCATATGTGCAATATATATTTGAGTTAAAAGTAAAACATGTAGCTTGATTGGATTCGATGAGAAATGAGAACACTTACTCTTACCGGGGCTTGACATGCCCTCATGAAAATCTTCTAATAAAAGTGATCAGAGAAGGGTACACAAAGAATCTAGGGTGGTTAATGTGGATGTGGACATATATAGAGTACATTGTACTATTTTCAAAAAATAAAAAAGAGTACAAAGCATAAGTACTAGCTAACTAAGCTGGAAACTTGATTGTAGAGGCACAACCTCCCTGTGATTGACCAGAGCAGTTGATCAACTTCGTCCCACTGTTATCCACACAATGTAAAACTTGCCAAATCTGACTATTCCCTTGAGCATCATGGTTACAATAAATGGAAGGGAGGATTCCGGTGGCCTGAGTAATGGCCGTGGCGACGCTCGCAAGCGGGTAAAATTGATTATTGGGTTGTATCCTGGCTTTCGCGAGGGCTTGTAAGATGTTGATCTTGTTCTTGAGGTTAAAAGCTGCCTGAAAATACGACCTTTCATCTAGGACGGATTTTGAGCATGTTCCGTGCTTGTTCCACTCATGGAGCCAAAATTTCCTACCAATTTGAGGGCATGTATAAGATGGCCAGTCCTTTCGTAGCATGCTTTCTATTGGTTTTAGCTGCATTATATTCAATTGATGGCCAAGTTAGTAAGTTTTTTCTGATAATCTTTTGGCTGGATTATGCAAGCGAATTTCATCTTTTATAAGTACTAAGTGCCTTAGAGGTAATGTAGATACGTAGTCTCAAATATTCATGCGTACATTTTCTTGCATTTGCGTCCCTAAATGTATACCATGCATCTATGTATATGTGCGTGCCATTGAATTTCGTTATTGTTATATTATACTGGCATGAATAACATTACCCACTAAGTCACTCAAATTTGTGGTATACTTGAGGTACAAATACAAAGGCGGTACATAAATTGTAATTTACAAGTAAACTCACATTCGTATTTCATTTGTATTATTTTTTCTAAAATAAAATATTCTTAATATATATATTCACGAAAAGTCAATAATAAAAAAAGTTTTTTGTGATATAATCTTTAGAATCATAATAAGGGGATCACATATTAGTTTTTCTTCCTTTTTCTTTTATAATAATTTCGTACTAAAAAAGTAGTATTTCTTATAAAATTAGTGTGAGATCGTCTAATTAATCTTTCGTGTGAACTAAATGAATGGAAATTCAAATACTTACAAAATCATAACCCCATTACTTACCGGACCAACGTCATAACTTAAACCAGGACAGTTTTGGAGGGAGCCACCATCAGATTTGTAAGGCCAAAGCCCGTATATCGAAAAATTAGCCGTAGGTTTTCCCGTTGGAGGGTAGCAACATGTTGTCCCTTTTTGGTTACAATACGAAGGTAGCCACTGCATTTTAAAATACAAAATTCAAACTACAAATCAAATACTACGTACAATAATTAGATTAAACCACTAAATCAAAGCTTGTGTAAGTAAAAAATAAAAAAAAAACAAAAATAAAATAATTACCTGTTGAATAAAGTAGAATCCTTGAAAACTAGGGCCGTTGCCTAGAGTTGACACTATAAAACTTAAGAATAACATAAGCTTAGAGATCAATCTTATGCTTACCCATTTCACCATATTTCGACCTCTTTCTTTTACAGTAGCAAAGTTTATAAGATGTTAATATTATCACAAAGAGAATAGATATGCAACCCCGTTATATATAGAGAGTTAGAGACCATATCAAATTATGAGGATACCCTTCCTTACAAAATGTAGAAACAAATCCTTTTTTTAGTACTATATTTATACTCTTTAATGATAACGCAAATTAATGCTTTAGACTTAATCATAGGCCATTATACAAAAATAATTGTACGAAAGTCAACCCAATCATGATTAAACATACAAATGGTGGATATTTTTTATTTACATATATGTATGACATTCATATTTTTGAAATTTTGTTACATCGCCATATATAATGTACTTATTCGATCGTGAATATATTTAAATATATATTATTAAAAATTTTAAAAGATGTTATAAAATAGAGCGGTGAATATTCATTAAGACTTTCAATTTTTTTTGAAATATTTAGATCTAGATAAAACTTCTTATTATATTTAGGGTTCTTGTTTCCCTAGCCAATTAACCTAACTACTCTTGTATCTAATTTTTCTTATATTGTAATTAATTTCCTAATTACGGCCAAATTATTTTCAAAGTATCGCCCAATAGATAATATTACATATAAAGATATTTATAAAATGGAGATATTACATTATACCTTGAGATTATTTTCCGTATAGACCGTATGAATACCGAAATAAATAAATATATATATAAAAGAAAAAAAGAACAAGACGATATTTCACCTTAAGGGGAAGTTGTACCCACGTTTTTAGACTACCAAGTGATCATGCATTCTTATCAAATTATAATAATATGGAGTATATTATATTTATAGATATCAGAGTTCAAATTCGTCGAATCTACCGAATAGTGTAGTGGTGTGACAAGTTAATACCATGTGGTGGCTTGATAATTAGTAGCAATTCGAAATAAAAAAATGTGTATGTAATAAGTTGTTAGTCTAGCAATTTGATAAGTAGACTCTATTAAATAAGACTAAGCTTTTGTGATTAACATATCGTATCATCGTATGCTACAATCTCTCACCCAGAAAAAGAAAATGAAGTAGAAACATAATGCATGGCACTCCTACGCTGGCGAAATTCAATTATAGACATTATGTTTGACTTTGAACTTGATGATAAACCTAAGCAAATATATTTGAAATTTAAAACTCTCTTGAGTAATTGTGTGAACCCCACATGATCACTAAAGTTGGCAAAATAGGAATGGGGTATTTGCAAACATGGATAGGAGAGGTTTGCGTTGATTAGTAGTTAGACAACATTGTGCATTTTTATCATAATAAGTAATACTAAAAGAAACATTAAACTTACATGTTATATATCTCTTATATTTACCTTAAAAAAAAAGCCATTGGTAAATTTGGTTTCTGTCTTTCCTTTGGTATACTATATATAGCTCATACAAAAGGTCTATAGCAAAAGATATGGCCTCTAGAAAAGTTGTGTTTTTAAGCTTGACATAGAGTTAAATGTGCATGATGCAGTCAGTTATTCTGCGTGCAACGTGATATGATTCTCCTGCATCCAACTCTTCTTCTTGATGCTACGTTACCCTAATCTTCTGTAACTCCTATATAAACACATGCACAGTCCATCATCCATAACGAGTTTTGTTTTTATACATAAGAATCCTAATTAATATTCTCCATAATCCTATTCCAAGCAATCTCAACACTCATTCTTCAATACGTAAATCATTCAAAAGATCCAAGAAGTGAAACTTTAGAGGGCCTTAAATCCATAAAATCCTTTATTTTGTTGCTATTTACTAACCATTTTATTTATCTTATAGGGTTTATGAGCCACAATTTTATACGTTTTCGTCTCTAAATTTGTAAGGCAAAAATTATAAAAAAAAACTTGATATTTTAAAAATTTACATTAAAATGCATTCAACAAGATCTTAATTAAATACATTATTCTTATAACATAATAAGAATTTGTGGTCAAATTTTTCGAACTTTGATTGTATAAATGAAAATGTTGTAAAATTAGTGAGATGGAGGGAGTAGTTCAAATTTATTTTTCAACAAATATACGAAGTATGTTTCAATACGAAACTCTTCAAAAAGGATATCCATTCCTTTTTGAAATTTTCATGTCCTCTTCTTCATCTTCAAACGTATTGATACGAGGTTTTTCTTTTGTGTCTAAAGCAATAACTTATTATTTTAAAAAAAGTAAACGGGGTATTTCATAATCTTAATTTCTAAAGTAGTACTTACTTTAAGAAGTAGCTCTTCAAAAGACAAAATCCTCATATTCATTCTTCTTTGTATTCCAACGAATTAATTAGAGGACTTATTTTTGTGACAAAAGAAACAACATAAAATTTTATTTATTTATTTGTAGTTAATTTATCAAGGATAATTTTTACTCAGGTGATATATGGTATCTGAAATTACGTACAGGTGGCCACACATTTTTATTATTTTACAAAAGTGACCAAAGATTTATGTATAAAAAGTATTGATTGTTTTTCTCCTTTCCAGTAACCAAATTTTCTTTGAATTCACGGAGTTTATGTTTTGTACAATATTAGGTAAGTCTCCTGTGAATGCGTGATGTACGATTTGTTAATAAACTATTTTATTAAATAATTTTTTAAAAGAATATAGTCATTTATTGGTGTAAACTTATAAGTTTTATAAAATGACCATAAAAAATTTGTATAATACTTTTTATCACATTAAATGAAAAAAAAAATCATAGAAAAAAGTAGAGAAGAAACATAAAATAAAGGGAAGAAATAGAAGTAGTTTTAAATGATTTAGTAATTTAATAGTTATATAATTTTCTATTTATAACACTTTCCAATCTAATAGTAATTTAAAATAGAAAAAAATAGATGACATCATCTATAAAAAAAAGGCGAAATTTTTTTATAATAGCTTGAAACATGTTAAGTATAATGTCAGCAGGATTTTCGCTTTAATACTAGTTATGGATATAAATATTGTATTAATGTTTATTTTGATCATTCTTAATACAATAAAAAACTTTGAGTTTATATAATTGTAGTAATCATGCTTTTAAAATTACTCAAGCATTAGCATGGACACTAGCAAGTGATATTATATTTTATATTTATGAATTTGATTAAATTTAATATTTTTATTGAAATATTATTGAAGAGATATTGTGAGCAATTGAAATTCTAGTCAAGTTTTCTACCCAAATGCATAACCTAGTATTAAAAATTAGGCCATAGAGTAGATTTATCTTAATTAACCGGTCTTTATGAATCAACAGACAAGTGTATGGTAGCTAGGTGCTAGTCAAATTCTTGTTCCTCTTTCCTCCTTCTTGGGGTACATATGCAAAACCATAAAGGTCAATATTGCTTGCCAATTGTCTCAAACAACTCATAACCTCATATGCCACTAATCCCTTAATAGCATGGTTCATGGCTATGATATGAGATAAAAGGAAAGCGACCTAAGAAGGTTGGTGTTGAAAATTCTGAAGATCACTTGAGAATATTCACCATATTGATGTCTCTCACAGGCATAAATAGGAAGTCGTTTTCTTCTGTGTGTAACCCTAAACCTTACATGCCCATCCATCCATCCAAGTAGTTTAGATCTTTGAGCCAGGCCGCAATGCCATAACAACTCATAACTCCCTGTCAGCTTTCGTGAACTTGAAATCACGAAGCAAAATGACTTGGCTTATCTCTTTCCTTAGTTAGATGGAGGGATAAGGTGGGCTTTAATGACAAACCATAATCATTTGCTAATTTACATAAGCCATAGATCTAGTACTCCATTGTCACTCTCAGTCACAAATTTTACTCTTATACTATTTTCTTAAAGAGACTTTTCTAAGTCATATCTAATATACATTATATCATGATATTGAGATCTCAAATATAGGTATTATTATATTAGATATAGCTATTGTTATATCAAATATATGTATTGTTATATCAGATATTAAAATATAGAATATATAAAAATATAAAAAAAAAAGAATATTAAGTATAAATATTATAAAATCAGGTATATAAATAAAATTACAAAAATATATGAATTAGGAATTTCTCTTTTCTTAAACTTGGACCATTTTTCTTAACACTTATTTAGGACCGTTCGACTCTTTTATGAACTCAATGGAAATTTAACATCTTCTCAAATGAGATCAATTTCTCTCCTTCAATTCATTAGCAATTTCAACTACGATCAAGTGCTCTAAAGTGGGGGCTTTCACCATCAACTAATCCTTATTGTGGATCCAAAATCACTCAAGTTAATTATCAAGTTTTGTCAAGTATTCCAAATTGAATTGGGGATAGCATCATCAAGGTGTTTCCATTACATAATCGAGATCTTCAGTACTATTTCAATCATAACTGTTAATCCCAAGTCGAAGAAAATACTCTATTTACGGACCCCATCTTTTCAAGATGTTTTCATAAATTATATTTACTTTATAATCAAAGTTTGCATTAGTCACTGCTTTTCAAGATCAAGTCTCAAGTTCATCAAGTTAATGTCACATTTCAAGTTCGATTTCTCATTACAAGTGTCAAGTATCACATGCATTTTGACTCATTCAATTATATCTCATTTAGTTCAATGAAAATTATTTTTTTTTTTCTTGTAAAATTTAATTTGACTACACGTTATACAGTAATTTGAACCAAAAAAAAAAAAACCAATATGGGCTGTGGCAACTTCGACAAGTAGCGGTGACATACTCTGGAGGGTGGCGGCGTTGAACTCCGGTGGATGTTGGCGTTGAACTCTAATGAGGGATGGAGTAGAGTAAGAGAGGGGAAGAAAGGAGAATGAGATAGAGGAGGATAACAAAGTAAATGTACTATACTTAGTAAGTACATTGTACAGTTACGGCGTTGGTAAGAAAACGAGGATAAGATTAACATAATCAAATACTAAATCCATTCTCATTCCTTCATTATGAGATATATAGTCCTAAATTACATGTGGTTCTTAACCAAATTTATTTTTAATTCATATCTTATATAAATTATTATGTTGTACATATATTAAGGGTCATTTTCATAATTTTATTTCTATACTTGAGATTGCTAATTATTATTTATGTACTTGAGATCGTTAATTCTATACTTGAAATGGTCATTATTTCTAAGCCTAAGATAATACCGCTTATATAAGATAATTCCGCATGTACTTGAAATAATACTACTTATATATGATATTTCAATAAAGCATTTTTTTCTTTTGCTTTTTGTTACCATAATATTAAGTTGCCAAATTAGGATTTTGATCCATTATATTTGATTTCTCCTTAAGTTAAGATTTTCTCAGTTCTTAACAGATTATTAATTATTTTTTGTTTAACAAAAATTAAAGGTTGCGGATCGTCTTATGGCCATGTTCTTTCAATAAATCACAGCAAGACCTTAATCAGACTATGAGGGCACAATCATCGTTCAGAAATCCATATAACAAGACAAGTTTCTAAAGCACACAGGAACAAAATAAATAAGACCAATGGGGAAAAAGATCGAGAGAAGTAATCGCTCATTAAAAAAGAAAAGGATGGACGACATTAGCCATCCAAGTGGTCAATTTTGTTAGATGAGACAAATTGAACTAACAATCACTTTGAGCCTCAAAATGTGGAACAAATTGGAACAGTTTCGATTCTTTGCATATCTTAGTTATAAATTTATGTTGCTACGATATGTTGGAGTTGAATTCGCATAGCTTAGCAGATTTGGCTTTGCTGTTACTTAATTACCAGGCATTCTATCTGTGAAGAAATGTGTTCCAAGCAACAACACCACCTTGCCATAACTTTGCATTTTTCCCATCCTACAGTTGTCTACATTAGCACCCACCGCCACTAGCTTAGATGTTAGCATCAAATATTTCAATTTTTTTTCTCCCTAAGTTTGTTTGTTTATTCGAATCTTTGGAGTACTCTTGATATTTAAGCAAATTGTGTAAACTATTAAAAATAACTAGTATATGGAATGAAAAGATAATATATATAGGTGATAATTCTTTGCTGTTTAAATGTACTACCTCATTTCCTTTATTTTTGGCTTATTTCTATTTATGAAGTCAAATTTTAAAAATTTTGACTATAAATTTTTATTATGTTATACTAAAAAATATATATTCAATTATGATCTTGGATGCTTCTCGATATAGATATTTTAAATATCAAATTTTAATAATTTTTGCGTTACGTATTTCAAGATACAAGTGTTTTAAATTTTATTTTGAAAATCGTAAAAAGTCAAATAAGATAAAAAGTTAGCCAGAAATAATGTATATTGAGTGCACAGTGATAATATACCTAAACATAAACAGTTTATCACGTCTATACCGGTGGCCGAAATGATGATCAGTCCTTTTTGTTTTATACAAAGTAATTTTAATTAAAAATTTGTTGTACATTCGAAGATATAGGATCGACATGTGACATGTCTAGTCCTTTGAGTATTTGACTTATCAATATGGTTGAGTTAACTAGTCTTGGGAGTGTGTTTCGAGGAAACCCAATCTATTGTCTAAGTCAGTTAATATGCTTAGGATCTTGTGCTTGAGTGTATGAATGATTGGAAGTAAATATAAGAAAATGTCTTATTGATTTAAGTGAGAGTTCTTATTGTGATCCCCTCCCTTAAGCCTTCAATGTATTAATACTTAATAGGTTTATCAAGGGAAGAATGTAGATTTATGTAAACCACAGTATTAAACTTAGCTTCTCATGTTAATTGGGCTTGATATAGCTGGAGAGGTCTAATAATGGAATTAGATGCTCAAGGCCCAATGCCCAGTCAATCTGTAGACTAGATTGACCCATACAAAGATCATTCAAGAACGATTGTCAAGAATTTTATCCATGTTAGGGAGGGATACTATTGAATGTTTGGGTGATTTATTGCCACCATCTGAAGATAACAAAATTCTACGACAGCATTAGTAGCTAGAAACAAATTGGCTTGCGCGAAACTCTATCTTTCGTGAGTCCTAGCTCATTTTTAAGCAAGCATGACAATAAAATAAAAGAAACTATTAAAGTGAATTATTTTGACCTGGCCCAATAAAAACCAATTTCTGACTGATTTATGACTAACCCTAGTTGTTTGAAACAATATAATGTGTCTATGTAGCTGATATTTATCAAACATATCAATATAACAACATAAGATTGTTATACCAAACAAACTAAGCTAAACTACACTATAACTATATTTAATTTTCTCTTCTTAAATCATTCAGCTAGATGAGTTAGAGGGCAGGCTAGAAACAGATTGGCCATCACTAGCATGCCCAAACGTAGGACGGAAGTTCTGGGCACATGAGTGGAACAAGCACGGGACATGCTCATCTTTCTCGGGCCAACAAGAGTATTTCCAAGCTGGCCTAGACCTCCAGGACCAAACCAACCTTCTCCAAGCTCTCAGGGATTCCAATATCAAACCCGATAACGAGTTCTACAACATCGTGGACATTAAGGAGGCCATCAAGGAGAAGATCGGATTCTATCCTTGGATCGAATGCAACCATGATTCCCAAGGAAACAGCCAGCTTTACCAAGTATATATCTGTGTAGACACTAATGGTAAGGACCTTATCAAATGTCCTGTGCTTCCTCGTGGAAACTGTGGCTCTAAAGTAATATTCCCTAAATTTTAAGGTGCTTCATTGTTTGTGATAGTTTACAACCTTGACCATCTCTCAATTCATTTCTAATTTCCTTGAATCTGGTGAATATTCTCATCACTGTGGCATGCTTTGCAAGTTCACATAGCTGTAACATCTGATGTGCTTGTTTAAGGCTTTGTACTATCCATGTTTTCTTCATGATCGAATAAAACTTCTATAGTTCTTTGCTCATTTAAGAAAAACCTCAAGCGAATCCTCTTTACGGAGTTTATGGAATTGTGTGTACAAGTTCGTTGACAGTGCGACACATAGGTTATGCACTGTATATTAGAGGCTTCCTAATTTCAAATATAGGTATTGTTATATCATATATAGATACTGTTGTAGAAAATATAGAATTAGGATCATCAAAAAAAAAATGTATTTCTATTAACAGTTTATCTATTGTTATATCATATATATATAAATAAAAATATAGAAAAATACATATGAGGTATATATTATGATCTCGGATATAGAAACAAAATTATAAAAATGTCCTCTAATATATTTATATCAAGGATTAATAGGAATTTCTCCCATGTATAAATTTATTCCATACAACAAGTTTACGGAATCTTTATCCTAAACCAATTGAAAAGAAGAAAATCTATATTTACAATTCTTAGGATTGTAAATATAGAGTTAAAATAAATTAACATGGATTGACGTTGTAATTTTATTACGCATTTTCAAATTTCATTCACTGTATACCTCAAAATTTTAGGGTTAATGAACAAGATTAGGATTATTGAATAAAAATATTATAGCACTACTCATCAATCAAATAAATATTGTTTATATATAAACAATGGAAGCAACTAACATAGTTTTAGCATCAAGATAAGTATGATAAATAGATTATTTTAGGATAGAAGACCATTCTAGTGACTTATCTTGATGCTTCCATAAAGTATATATAAACAATATTTATTTGATTGATGAGTAGTGTGCAGATACAACTTTATGGAAGCATTCTTAATGTATAATTGATTAATTACTACCCGAGATAAATAAATAAACTTGAGGTATTTAAACTTTGTAAAGTGGACGTGCAACTGCCTCATTTATATATGTATTGTCTAGCTATTTCTTGTTGAATATTCAAAGGCATAAACTCCATTTTCTATCTTTACTAGTATTAATATAACTACTACCAGTTTTATCAGATCAACCCGTTCTCAACAACATTCAATACATTTCAATTTCAACACAAAAATACACAAAGGTTATGGGGAAAATGCCAACGATGATTAAGCTTTTAGTGGTATTATGTTATTTGGGAAGCTTTATGTTAGACCAATAAACAGGATTTTGCAACAAGCTCTGATTTTTATTTTTACTACTTTGTCCACCTAGTTACTATATCAATATCATCTACCCCCCATCCCATATCTATAATACACTTTTTGAGGGAGATTTTTCAGCCATTTATGTTTACATGCTAGAACACATTTTCTATTACAATTTAATATATTTAATTTTCCTTGAGAAATTTATAACCTTTAGATGCTAGACAAAAAAAAAAACTTGTATTTTTCTTAAATATTTTATTGTTTAGCCATCCGGCGTATTGAGTATTGAGAAATCCCAAAAAAAATATATTGAATATATGTTTGTAAACATATAACACATTTTTCTTCATTTCCTAATAGTACATACAACTTCAGATTGTGTGTATAACAACTCTCAAAAGTACAACTTTAAAAACGAAAATGAAAGGAAACAATGAGCCCATACAAAAAAAATGGTCAAATTATAAACAATTTCATATTCTATAAATACATTTTTATTTGTAAATAGTACGACTTTAATTTTTAAAGGTGTGTAACTTCAAAAAGAAAATGAAAGATAAAACAAGGCCCACATAAAAGTAGTAAAATTATATACAACTTTATTTCTTAATAGTATAATGTCATATTGTATAAGTTCATTTTCAATTAGAAATAGTATAATTTCAATTTTCAAAAGTGTTACTCCAAAAGAATAACCCTTTTACCCTCTAATATATGCACTGTTGTATATATTGGATATATGTCCGAATAAGCTAATCGAGTATTGACCATTTATCCTCGTATGCACGGATGCTATTAGTTACATGGATAGTCAAAATGGATAGTTATTTTATAGGTGGTGGAAACAAACAATTAATCGATAATTGAAGCTAATTATGTAATAATGTAGTGGGCAGGGGCGTATTGTGGTTACCCAGATACTTGGAAGCCATCAACAGATTTCTCAGTTCATGGCCTCTGGCCTGATTACTATGATGGGAGATACCCCTCCAATTGTGACAGCAGCGATCCTTTCAATGAACGACAGGTATATGAATATACCACACAAACCATAAAATCTACATCGACATGGATAGTTGCCAAGTTCCTAAAATAATAAACTAAACTCAAGTCCTTATTGTTCTTAAAAAGGAGGTGAAACCTTCGTAACAAATGATATTTTTTAAAAGCTTTTTGAGAGAGTACTTTCTAGTTTATAAGGTATAGACTCTCCCTAATCATACTCTCACCCTCCAAAAAATCCCAAAAAGTTGGGGAGATAGGGACAAGGGATTGAGTGTGTCATTGATGAGTTTGGGCAAAACTAAAAGACATAATTCTTGGTAAACTTTTGATATTGTTTTGTTAGGATTTGAAGATGACTTGGGTTTACCTAAAAGAAAGTTTAATATAATGTACCTAGTTATCATTTCGAAATTAATGATATAGTTGCATCCATATTTTTATTATAACCAAACGAGTATTAAGTTGACTATAACATTTTCTTTGACTTCTCTCTCCTCAATCGCTAACTTGAAACAGATAGGTCACCACTATTTTGGGCACATGAGCGGAACAAACATGGGACATGCTCATCCTTCTCGAGCCAGCAAAAGTACTTCGAAGCTGGCTTGGCTTAAATTTCAAGGACAAAACCAACCTACTCCAAGCCCTCAAGAATGCACCCAACGACAAGGTTGGGTTTTATCCTTGGGGCTTACCAAATGCCCTGTACTTGCTCGTCGAAATTGTGCCTCGATCTATAGTAGACCTGTTTAGATGAGAGGGCCTATTATCGGCCCGTTTGTAAGAGTCTAATTAATTATGGGTTTAAGTGAGTCTTTTTTTAAAAGGGTCATATTTTAGTTTGGTCTTTAATGGATCAAGTCAGGTCAATAATGGGTATTATGTATATAATATATCCTTATTAATAGTGTTGATTGTCGAAAAACTGAAAAAAGATAATTAAAGTGTTATTGCAAGTTTTTAACCACTACAATGTCCATAAGTTATCATTTTATAAATACTTCACTCGTTTTAAAATAACTACTACTAACACTTTTACTTTTATAGTTTTCAATGTCTTACTTTTACTATTAATATTTATAATTATTCATTAATAAATACTATAATAAAATATTTTAATAGAAAATATACACTGAAATCAATCTATAAATATATTTTATTTAATAACAAATTGTTTTTATAACTAAGTCCAAAAATTATCACATAAAAAATGCTTTAATCAAAGTGTTGCATTTTAGGAATACTGAGACATTTTCATAGTAGAAAAAACACAAAAGTGTCAAATGAATTCGTTCACATTCATACTACATGCTCCAAGTAAAAAGAATGAAGATATAAAAGTTGCAGTAATTTTTCAGAACAAAAGAGAAGAAGAATTTTTTTACCTTAAGTAAGATATGAAAAATTGAAAATTATCAAATTAAACATTTATTACGTTTTGAGATACTTTAGATTGATAATTCAACTTGTTCAGTTTGGTTTCCCAAATTTAATATTATGTTATTGCACGGATAAACGCTAATTTAATCTTTAAATGGGAGTATGAGATACTTTAGATTTCGGACTTTTGAGAGAATTAAAGCCTTTGAACAATCGTTAACTAAAATATAGGCCCATAGTTATGGGTTTTGGGCTTGCAATTATCTCAACTTATCAATGGAAAAAAAAATTGTACGTACAAAGCATAGAGTCACCGACACCAAAAATAAAAAATTCTTCAGACTGAGACAAGGGTCCATTCCAAGAATTATTGCTTCACGTGGTTGCACATTTGCACTTGACCGCCTTTCTCAGTTGTGAATCATCTCACTGTGCCACTGCAAAATGCAAATTCACCCCCTTCTGGTGTTCGTATCAATAAATTGCTCCCTCAATTTATCGTTGTCAATACATTGCTGCTCTTATTTATAGATTACAGTGTTATTCTTAAATATTGCTTCTTTATCGTTCCTATTTAATTGTTATATTTGATTTTTAACAATATTTAAAATATAGCTTAAAATTTTTAAGTATCCAACAGGATCATACTTAGATATATTATTTGTTAACATAATATAAATAGAATTTGGGGTCAAATTTTTTAAATTTTGACTGTAAAAATAAAAATATAGCAAACAAATATGAATTGAGAGAGTAGAAGCTTGTATGCTACGAAAAACATATTGTGTGATCTTACTGTATTTATTTTAATTTAGTCCTAAATAATGTTTAATATTTACTAATATATGACAAAAAAAATAAAATTTGGGATTTATGGTCACATTAAAGAGAGAAGTAAAATAGGGCTTGAAGAAAAATAATTTGATTGGTGCTGAAGTGCTGAGTCTAGTCCATTATCAATAATAGCGTGTTATTAGTCTTGTGATGTGTAAGCAGATCACATGGAACATAGATATATGAAGTGAACAGAATATGATTATTGTTGAATAAAACAGGAGAAAACTGGGAATGATGAATAAATGCACAAGCCAATGGAGACACTGCATACCTTTCTACTTATTGATAACATGTGCGACCCCTTCATATCCATATGCTTTTTCATGTGGGGGTGGCCTGGAAAGTGAGCTCCCATGTTACAATATCTCTGCATCTTATCCTATATTACTTGAGCTAAAGACCTGCATTTTGTAATCCACCCGTTTTTTTTTTTTTAATTATCTATTCACTTCATATATATTTTACTTT
This sequence comes from Dysphania ambrosioides, assembly GCA_026401315.1. Classification (NCBI taxonomy): domain Eukaryota; kingdom Viridiplantae; phylum Streptophyta; class Magnoliopsida; order Caryophyllales; family Amaranthaceae; genus Dysphania; species Dysphania ambrosioides. The sequence goes on along the minus strand of CM048660.1, from coordinate 4,860,709 downwards.
TAATAAAACTTACTTGTAAGTTATATGAAGTTAACATGAAATAAAGATTTAACTATAATATAATAATTAAATCTGTTTTAGTATGTTTTAATCTCATTTTCTTACAAATACAATTTAATCTCATGTTTTAATCGATTTAATTAGATGAATCTAGTTTGATCCTTAATGGGTTTGTACAAGTCCAATTAGGTTCGATAGTCATTTCTGTATGAGTTTAATTTTGGATTAGGTCTAATCATAATGTGATCATTGTATGCTTATGGTAATCAAGTCATAGTTCATGTTGCACTTATAATGTGGTAGTTCTATTTGATTAGACGATAATTAGTAAAAATAATTAGACAGACTATTCCACTATACTACACCATGAATAACTCAAGTAGGAAAAATATGATCCTATGACTACCTAATAAAAGTAGGAGACTAGGTATGAGAGGTCATAGTTATATTACTCTAGCATCTTTTTTGTCTAGGCAGAATAAAATTGGTTCAATGGATAGCGTTTAGTTTCGGATCCACCAAGTTTCTAATTGATTTTTTTGGGCCGATTATATTTCAGGTTCGGATAATGAATTATCGGGTTAATTTATTTTGAGTAGACTCATATCAGGTACAAATCAGGTCTAATTTAAGATCAAACTTAGTCAAATAAAGTTGAGTCGGAATTAAGTTTAAAATCGGCTGGACTTCCAAGTCGGATAAGATTTTTACATTAATTATATGAATTAAGTTATCCCAAGTCTAAAATAAGGATAGTACCTCTCACTTTGAAAATGTGTACCACGTAATTGAATTTGTTGCAACTACCTGTGAAGTTTCCAGAATTATTTGCGTGATTTTAGTAAAATATCACGGCATCAGAATAAAGCTTAAAAATAAAAGGTAGAAAGTGGAAACTAGAAAAATATCATTGTCTTTTTCCATATCCACGTCCCCATGCTATTATCATTACTAATATTTTTGTCTTTTTTTATTATCTTCAAATCTTCATAAGTCGATAGTTCATACTATTATAAATACGCCCATCTGCCCATTAACTCTCTCAACCAACCCCTCAGTTACTCCAAAGATCCCACACTGAGTGAGTGAGAATGGCGAAATGGGGGAGCTCATTGTTAATGAAGATTAGTGTTATGCTCAGTGTAGCTGTTGTTGCCCTAGCTAACAATGGTGATTTCCATTTGTTCTACTTTGTCCAGCAGGTAATTTTATTCTTTACGTGCTATATTAGATTACTACTCTGTGTTTGGCCGTGTTATTAAACAATTGTTTTGGTAATGTGCAGTGGTTAGGATCATACTGTGACCAAAATGGGGAAAGATGCTGTTACCCTCCTACAGGAAAGCCAGGACCAGAGTTCTCAATCTATGGCCTGTGGCCTTACTATAATGATGGTAGCTTCCCTTACAATTGTGGAGGCGGCAACTTTGATGAAGCTCTGGTACTTTTTTTTTAGTGCAAACGCATGTGAAAGTTAATTAGTGAACTAATTAAATTAATTTTCACAAACTAGAGAAATTTGTTTTGAGCTCTGTTAATTAGCTTTTTTTTTAACTTTTAGGAAGGTTTCTTTTTATTAATATGCACTAATTGATTAACTTTATCAACCACTAAATGATTACTCTTTTACTGTTTAACTATTGGCTGACCTACAACGTTGGAGGTGTTCATACTCATAGTGTCTAATTACTTTAACCCGTCAAGCTCTTACTTAAAGTTCTCTACTTTATGCTAAGTAAAATGGCTGAGAGTTTCCATATTGTTAAGGGTTCATTCGTTTGGCCTCATACTTCTTATGTTATGGGTCATATCAAGGGATTAATCAAAGTAAGAACCTTTAATCTATTGGAGTCGTGGGTTTATTTTAACATGTCTATACAAATTTCAATTATGTGAAAGTAACAAGGCTAGGAAAATATTTGTAAACATAATTAAGATTAATAGTGCCAAACACAAGACCATGTTCAACACATCTTGAACCGCAGACCGACTCTGTCTGGGCTGTAGTCAGTAGTTCACAAATTAAATTGATAAGTCCTCTGAATCTGACTTCCCTAAGCCATTTGCTTAGTGCTGCTTGATAATATTGAGGCTGTTAGTTTTCAAAGAAAAAAATTATTTATTGAGGTAGTCATGAGTTATGACAACAGTCAACATTTAATTAAACGTCAAGTGTAATGTTGCAGACCTTGCAGTAAGATTATCAATCTGGTGTTCAAATATAAAAATTGCAACTAAGAGGAATAATTATATGTCAGATCACCATTTCTGTCTTTTACATGGATAATGTGGTGTGTATTTGTATTTTATCATGGGATGATTCTGAAGAGGGTTTTAGCCTTTTTGAATCTTGTGAGAGGGCGAATTTTTTATCTGATCTGAACTACTGAAGAAGTAGACTTTATAATACTGACCCGTATTCAATTAACTGATTCAAAATATAATTAGCCAATTAATCCGAACCCAAACTGTAGTCAATAGATGGCTGACTAATGTCTTTATGCAGATTACTGAATACTTGTCAACTTAGCACATTTTCATCAGTATCCTCGTGTTTTATATGTGTATTTTAGATGGCTAATGAAGATTTTTATGCAGCTAAAACCCATGCAAGACAGCTTGAGGAAGGAGTGGCCATCATTCACATGCCCGCAAATAGGGAGAAAGTTTTGGGTCCATGAATGGAACAAGCACGGTACATGCTCAAAATCGGTTTTGGGTGAAGTTGCCTACTTCAAAGCAGCTCTAGCCCTCAAGAACAAGGTGAATATCCTCCAAGCACTAGCAAGTGCCGGTATTCGACCAAACAACCAGCTATACCCTCTCAAGGCCGTGAAGAAGGCGATTGCTCGGGCTACAGGATTTCATCCTTGGGTTGTCTGCAACCGTAATTCTCAAGGGACTCCCCAGATTTGGCAGGTTGCTATGTGTGTGGATAGAAGTGGCACTAGACTCATCAACTGTCCCTTCCTTCCTAAGGGACAGGGTGATTGTGATTCTCAAGTCAAGTTTCCTTCTTACTAAAATAGAAAGGCGTAACTTACTATCTGATGTGGGTAGCGTACTAGCGTTCCATTTTTAGTGTTCGCTTATGTTACCATGTTAGCACCTTATGTTGCAGCTTCTTTTAACCAAGAGACTACTTACATCTATGTACCGAATAGTGCCTATCAACCTATGCAATATGCTCTTATGAATCTATTATCTATAATATTATTGGTCAATATTCAATGAAAAATTTGACCATTTGAAAATGAGGGTTTTCTAATTCATACCTGCTATAATTCAATGTGTTTATACTAAAGGTCATTTTTCGTAATTTCGTTTATATAACTAAGATCGTTATTTTTATATCTTATTTGTATGCCTGGTATGGTTATATTTTATACCTTTGATCATTATTTTATATTTGGGATAATACCATTTATATATGAGATTATAACCTAGATAATACCACTTATATCTAAAATCTCAATAAAGCATTATTTTTCTTTTATTTTTTTACTGTGATATAAGTTGTCAAATTTATATTAGGTATAAATTAGAAATTTCTCATTTGAAAAGTGCTTCTCTTGGTTACGGAATGAGAACTATGGGGGTTAAGTGAAGATGTTAATTGTTTATCATTCATTAATTGATGTTGAAGGAGGATTATCAATAAAAATACACGATTTTGCAATGATTTAACTTTCACGATAATATCGTATATTTTTATATTGACTAGTAAAATATTATACAAAAAGTTCAGTAAGAATCACTGTTTCGAAAATAACACAGGAGTTAAGATAATTTCCAAGGATCAACATTCTTTTTCTGGACAACTATCATAGGTATTTGAACTACAAATAGAGGCTCTTGTAGATTAGATAACCAGTTAAGAATATGCAAATAGCAGACAATTAAACATTTACACATGGACCAATTTAAGTGCACATAACCCAAAGGTGAACATACCAACGACTTTAAACGTAGGAGGCCTTGGTCCATTCACGTTCACCAACAACAAAGTGTAGCTACACGACAGTGTGCTGCGGGAGCTTCGTGCTTACCTATATGGGCTATATCCGAGCACCAATCATATTTTCAGAATGCTAGACACAATTTTTTTTAGGAAAACTAGTCAGTGATTTGTACGATAACACAGGATATTGTACGATGATATCTTTTATTTGATTGGTTAAAATTGATAATGTGTTAAGGAATCATTATATGTAATTTGTATGAGAACAAAAAAAAAAACAGCTTAATTTTATTTTAGATTTAAAATTGTGGTAGGAGAAGATGTCTAAGAATAGTAATTAAACCCAAACTTTTTTCTCAATACATGAATGAAACAAGAGTTTATTTCACGTGATAATTCAGAAAAATCTTCTACCTCCTTCCCTCTTATTTAGAATCACATTTTTTTAAAAATTCTTGTTATCCATATGCTTTTAAATTGTCTCTATCAAAGTATGCTTTTGAGGTCTTCATTACCTTGACCCTCCACCTTCCTCATTGGTGTATCTAATACTACTCTTCGTCTCACATGCCTAAACCATCATAGCTAATTATTATTTATTTTACATTTGATACTTCAACTTTCTTTTGAATATCTATATTTATAATTTTGTCCCACAAGGTGTTCCATACATCCATTTTAACATACACATCTCTACTACACTCATATTTTGAACACACGCCTTTTTGAAAGTCAAGACTCTAACCCATACAATATTGTCAGTTTATTTGTCATCCTACGTGATTTCTTGGATGATATGCAACCAAATAACGGAAAAGTTTCATGAAAATGAGTTTTTCATCGTAAAAGGTTTTCCATGAAAAATCATTTTCAGTTGAAAATGTTATACGCTCTACTAAACTAAGCCTTAATGGAAAGCAAGGAGACCAATCGAGGTGAACCAATATAATGCACGAGTGCAAAAGATACTAAATGAAAGGTCGGAAAATTAAAGTGATCCAACAGATGCATAGGATTCAATACAAAGTGGTGTGGGTCAATGCACGAGTGGATGACACAAAGTCCACAATGCAAACATACTAATCGAAGGGACCAAAGACAAAAGGTGGAAGAGTTAATGTCAAAGGCTATTTGAGGTGACTTAAGACAAACCGTTGAGAACCAATGCTAGCTTAAACGCAGAAAACCAAAGACTAAAAATTGCTAAGCTAATATCCAAGGCTAATTTAAAAAGAATCAAAGACAAAAAGGTTGCTAGCTTAGGTTGATGTCAAAGGCTCATTTGAACGAGACCAATTAAAAGAGTCAAATTTAATGAGACAAAATGAATCAGATAAAATGCATATAAGATTGGAGACTTGTAATATATGAGACATTGAACTTGAAATGTGACTTAATGAATGCATGTGGAGTGACTAATGCAAACTTTAACTTTGAAGTAAATGGAAATTTTGAGAACATTTTGAAGGATTTGTAGTTATTATTGAAATAGTACTAAAGATCTTGATTATGTATGTAATGGAAACACCTTGATGATGTATGTTATTCGATCCCTAGATTGGAATACTTGACAACGCTTGATAATTTGAATGGTTCAACTCAAAACCACAATAGGGATTAGTTGATAGTGAAAACACCCACTTCGGAACACTCAATCATAGTTGAAGTTATGAAGGAGATTAAATGATCTAATTTTAGACCACAGTGTCAAATTTCCATTGAGTTCATAAACGAGTCGAAGAGTCCTTAGTAGCCTAGTAGGCGTTCAAGAGTCTTAGGTCCAAAAAAAAAATAAAAAAAAAAAGGTTTAAGTTTAAGACTCGGAGTGAAAATGGAATGCTATAACTAAGTCTAACTAATAATGCAAGCCAATAATTGGTGCTCATAAAAGCGTAATAAATCTCCATAAAATACACATTTATCATTATGTAAAAAGTCCTTTTTTAATTAATTTCACCCATAAATTAGCTCACATTCAAAACACTTTGTATTCATGCAGTCATATCATGCTCCCACAATTATGCCAAGTAATATTAAATAAGAAAAACTGAAATAGATAGTACATACGTTGAAATAAGTTTTCCCACACCATAAGTAATTGATAGTGCATACGTTGAAATAAGTTTTCCCACACCGTAAGTTTCAAAATCAGTTAGTTTTTTTCTTATGGCTCACACACCATAAGCAATTGATAGTACATACGTTGAAATAAGTTTTCCAACGATCCATGTACGTAGCATTAGAAATCTCATATGAATTGATCACGACATCAACTTAATCGAAGGGTGGCATGCCACACTTGTGCAAAATTGCCATCACAAAAGTTGACCTTTAAAGATGTGTGTGGTAAATTTGAAAGAAACCAAATAAAGAATAAGAACAGTTCAAAGCGTCAAAATCAACTAACCAAAGCAACAATAATGTTATTGTTCACATGTCAAAAAAAAAAAAAAAAAAAAAAAATTAATGTTATTGTCACATGATATCACCAAAGTTTGTGTGACCGAAATGTTATCTAACTGCTCCATACGATATGTATTACGTAGCCTACACACACTTATACTATGAACTCCGTACATGCATATGGATGGAACTTTGCCGTATAAAAAGGGCAACATACAGCTACAGTACACATTCAATCACTTACAAAAGAAAGAGAGAAAGAGAATGGAAGAAAGTGAAGAAACCTGTCTAAGCAAGAAACATTTTGTACTAGTTCATGGCTCATGCCATGGTGCATGGTGCTGGTTCAAGCTTAAGCCAATGCTAGAGAAAAGCGGGCAGCGTGTAACAGTGCTCGACTTGGCGGCCTCAGGGATCAACCTTAGAGACATCTTTGAACTCCAAACTTTTCGCGATTACACTGAGCCATTAATTCAACTGATGACATCTCTTCCTGATGAAGAGAAAGTTGTTCTTGTTGGGCATAGCCTTGGAGGGATTAGCATAGCTTTGGCTATGGAAATGTTCCCTCAAAAGATTGATGTAGCTGTGTTTCTCTGTGCTTTTATGCCTGATTCTCGCAACACCCCTTCCTATATATTTGATCAGGTATTCATTCCTATCTCTCAATTTTCGTCGCCACCCACAAATACGTACAATTATATTTATATATCACCTATTCATACTAGCCAATTGCAACATTTCTCTATTATTTTTTTACGGATCTAATAGTTTTCACTCCATACAAATTTGAACAATACTTCGTACTATGGATTGAGGAACGGATAAATTAAAGTTGCGATTGCGAATTTTTCCTCTCTTTTTTTTTTATATATAAGGAAACTTTAATTTTACAGTTGCACATTTTAGTCAAAAAATACATCCTCCATATTCTGTTAGAAGATAATTAAATTATAGTTATTGCAATACATAAAATGGCCTCCAATATGTACTATTTATTCAAGTTAGAATACATGATCTTGGAACTCATACTAGTCACGTAACATATGTATTTAATTGATAAATGACGATATTATAGATGCCTTACAGATATACTATTAGTAACTAGGGATTAAAGTTATTTGGATTAAAATCAAAACCCAAATCAAATCAAACCGAATTGAAAATTTGGTTTAGATCGGATTGAAATTTGTTTTGAAAAAAATTTGGTTTGGTTTGGATTCAAATTAGGCTTTAATTCAAATCGAAAATCGAACTTTCACCCCATTAGTAACGTTTTAACGAAGTTGTGAAGTTGTATCGTTTCGTTCATAGGGAAAAAAAAACGTATAAATAATACTTCATATTTTGGTTTTATGTTGGAAAAGTTTGCTGCAAGTATGCCACCAGGAGAAGATTATTGGATGGACTCGGAATTCAAGAGCTCCGGCGACCCAAACGAGCCCGTTCAGTCATTTTTATTTGGCCCTCGTTTCTTATCTAAATTATATAAGTTGTCTCCACATGAGGTAATAAGAACTCCCTTGTCCATTACTGGACATGTTAGATAACCAGTCTACTATCATTTTTTGGTGTAAAATATTAACCTCTTTTGTCGGGTGTCGAACTCGTATCTATTTGCTTGAAAGGCATTTATTATCCTTACCTTGGATTATTTTTAATAATTTCAATAACGTTATGAATGAATTTAGACATATGTTGTTCACTTGTTCTCCAACTTAACGTTGCTGTGTTACATAGTGCAAAGGCCTTCAACCTAGGGAGCCTCAATAAATCAACAAAAAATAAGATAAGAACATCTTAAATAGGTATATACTTGCCTAATCCTGCTGAATTGGTCCCAAGATTTTGTTTAATTAATACTCGTGTTGCACACAAACGTTACTTTTCTAAACTTTAGTTATACAATATACGAGTATTAGTTAGATTGTTATTTTAAAAAATAAAAATAAAAAAGAAGAAGAAGTTATTCAATGTTAGATACGAAAGTTGCATTAAAATTTAGTGTAGGGCTTACTAGGTAATCGAGAAATTGCCAAATTTATATTTTATTTATGTGAAAAGTATTTTCTCCATTTCTTTTTTTTCTTCTCGGTTGCAATTTATATATTTTAGAGTCAAATTTTGACCATTGATTCTTGTTAATCTATAAGAAAAAAAATAATTATTTGAAGTTTTAAAAGATTCGTTTCAATTTATATTTTTTAAATATCAACTTTTAATAATGTTTGCAAACACACAATTTAAAATATTTAAAATTTACGAAAAAATAAATGGAGGGGGTAACAAATATAATTCTTAAAAATAAAGAAAAAAAATGTAGAAAACACTTAAAGTCGATTAATTTACCTCACTAAAAATAGTGAGAATTAATACGACTTTATTTTCTAATAGTAAAAGTTCATGTTCAATTAATACTTTATCATTTTTAAATAGTACAATATCAAATCTAAAAAATACAAATCTACGAAATATGAAAATAATCCATTTTATATCAAAACATAAAAATAGTGATTCATATAAAATATAAATAGGGAAACCCTAGTAGATAATCTTGTTGATGAGAGTTGGTTTGTATCTGTCCTTGAAAAGTCTACCAAGAAACTTGCACACCAAGTAAAGAAAATAGATTCTATTATGATAAGTTAAATTTAGATAAGATTATATACATAATGTAATTCTTAATAATGTGCTATTGTGTGAAAATGTAACAAGCTAGGATTACGAGCTAATACTGACATTGAGAAGGCCATCATCGTTTTTCCTTAACGATATATCGAGGGCAGAGACTAAGCTTTCGAAGGAGAGATATGGATCGGTGAAGCGTGTTTATGTGATGACTGATGAAGATGAAGCAATACCACCAGCTTTTCAAAGGTGGATGATTAAGAATGACCAAGTAAAAGATGTAAGGCAGCTTAGACACTCAGATCACATGCCCATGTTGTGCGTGCCAAAACAGCTTTGTTTCTGCCTTTTGGAGATATCTATGCACGAAACATCTTGCTACCAACTGTCAGGATCCTCCTCCTCACAATATTTCTCATCTCAAGCTTAATTAATTTCCAAACTATATGTTTGCGTGTCTGCATCTCAACTATTATCTACACCATATATAATCGTCCCTATATTATGTGTCATTTGCTTTTTTCAGTTTTTTCCTTTTGGCTTTGTAAAATACTACTCCGTACTGTCACGCTACTCATGAATTATTATTGGATTATTGTAAGAGTTTATTTAATTACTTGGATTAAGATGCAAGTTTTCAGACAGTCCCATCATTATACTTAAATCTATGAACCATTTTAAATAAATTTAATTATATATATAGGAGGAATTATGTGAGAACTCTTTTTGTGTGAGAACACATCTAAGACCATTGGGTGAGTGAAGATCTACGGCTGTAACGACAATTAATGGCAAATATGTAAAAATCTGAAAGTTGGGATGTTATGTTGCTTTTTGTTCGACTAGGACAGTTTTTGTCACTTGCTTTTTGCACTCTAGTAAACTATTGTACTTTTCCCCATCATTGTAGCTTATGTTTATATTTTCATCGTTTTATTCATTATTATACATTAATATTAGAATTGTCTTCTTGTTAATTATTTTCAGAACATTATAGCAACGTCAAAACAGTAGAGCAACGTTTTAGAACAATGGAAGAATTTTTTAGAACATTAGGTTCTTTAGTTTAGAACTACCAACTAACCTATTTATAACAAGAGAAGCATTATGTAGAATGAGGGAAGTACAAGTTAAAACATCAGTTCACTAAATTAGAATAACGAAACCATTTACTTATAACATTATAGTAACGTTTTAGAACATTATAGCAACGTTAAAACAATAGCGCAACGTAAGTACATTAGAGCAACGTTTTAGAACAATGGAAGAACTTTTTAAAACATTAGGTTCATTAGTTTAGAACAACCAACCAACCTATTTAGAATAAGAGAAGCATTATATAGAACGAAGGAAGTATAAGTTAAAACATTAGTTCACTAAATTAGAACAACGAAACCATCAACTTAGAACATTAGAGTGACATTTTAGAACATTTATAGCAAAGTTAAAACAATATAGCAATGTAAGTACATTAGAGCAACATTTTAGAACATTAGAGTGACGTTTTAGAACATTTATATCAAAGTTAAAATAGTAGAGCAATGTAAGTACATTATAGCAACGTTTTAGAATAATTGAAGAACTTTTTAGAACATTAGGTTCTATAGTTTAGAACAACCAACCAACCTATTTAGAACAAGAGAAGCATTAAGTATAAGGAGGTTCATTAGTTTCGGAATGTTTGAAAATTTGAAATTTTATGAAACACTAGCTTAGTACATTTGAAAAAAAAATATAGAATATTAGAAGAAGATGTTACAACAATAGGATACCCAGAGTAACGTTTTAGAACATTATAACAACGTTAAAACATTAGAGCAACGTAAGTACATTAGAGCAACGTTTTAGAACAATGGAAGAACTTTTTAGAACATTAGGTTCATTATTTTAGAACATCCAATCAACCTATTTAGAACAAAAGAAGCAATGTAGAACGATGGAAGTATAAGTTAAAACATCAGTTTACTAAATTAGAACAACAAAACCATCTACTTAGAACACTAAAGTGACATTTTAGAATATTTATAGCAAAGTTAAAACAATAAAACAACGTAATTACATTAGAGCAATGTTTTAGAACAATGGAAAATCTTTTTAGAACATTAGGTTCATTAGTTTAGAACAACCAACCAACCTATTTAGAACAAGAGAAGCATTATGTAGAACGAGGTTCATTAGTTTCGAAATGTTTGAAATTTTATAAAACACTAGCTTAGTACATTTGAAAAAAAATATAGAACATTAGAAGAAAATGTTAGAACAATAGGAGACCAGAGTAATGTTTTAGAACATTATAGCGACGTTAGAACAGTAGAGTAACGTAAGTATATTAGAGCAACGTTTTAGAACAATGGAAGAACTTGTTAGAATATTAGGTTCATTAGTTTAGAACATCCAACTAACCTATTTAGAACAAAAGAAGCATTATATAGAACGAGGGAAGTATAAGTTAAAACATTAGTTCACTAAATTAGGACAACAAAACCATATACTTAGAACACTAAAGTGACGTTTTAGAACATTTATAGCAAAGTTAAAACAGTAGAACAACGTAAGTACATTAGAGCAATATTTTAGAACAATGGAAGAACTTTTTAGAATATTAGGTTCATTAGTTTAGAACAACCAACCAACCTATTTAGAACAAGAGAAGCATTATAGAGAATGAGGTTCATTAGTTTCGGAATGTTTAAAATTTTGAAATTTTATTAAACACTAGTTTAGTCCATTTGAAAAAAATATAGAACATTAGAAGAAGACGTTAGAACAATATGAGATCGGAGTAATGTTTTAGAACATTATAACGACGTTAAAATAGTAGAGTAACGTAAGTATATTAGAACAATGTTTTAGAACAATGGAAGAACTTTTTAGAATATTTGGTTCATTAGTTTAGAATATCCAACCAACCTATTTATAACAAAAGAAGCATTATGTAGAACGATGGAAGTATAAGTTAAAACATCAATTTACTAAATTAGAACAACGAAACCATCTACTTAGAACATTAAAGTGACGTTTTAGAAAATTTATAGCAACGTTTAAACAGTAGAGCAACGTAAGTACATTAAAGCAATATTTTAGAACAATGGAAGAACTTTTTAGAACATTAGGTTCATTAATTTAGAACAATCAACTAACCTATTTTGAACAAGAGAATCATTATGTAGAACGAGGTTTATTAGTTTCGGAATGTTTGAAATTTTATGAAACACTAGCTTAGTACATTTGAAAAAAAAATATAAAACATTAGAAGAAAACCTTTGAACAATAGGAGACCAAAGTAACGTTTTAGAACATTATAGCAATGTTAAAACAATAGAGCAACACAAGTACATTAGAGCAACGTTTTAGAACAATGGAAGAACTTTTTAGAACATTAGGTTCATTAGTGTAGAACATCCAACCAACCTATTTAGAACAAGAGAAGCATTATGTAAAATGAGGGAAGTATAAGTTAAACTATCAGTTCATCAAATTAGATTAACGAAACCATCAACTTAGAACATTAGAGTGACGTTTTAGAACATTTATAGCAAAGTTAAAACAATAGAGCAACGTAAGTAAATTAGAGCAACATTTTAGAACAATGGAAGAACTTTTTAGAACATTAGGTTCATTAGATTAGAATAACCAACCAACCTATTTAGAACAAGAGAATCATTATGTAGAACGAGGTTCATTAGTTTTGGAATCTTTGAAATTTTTCAAATTTTATGAAACACTAGCTTAGTACATTTGAAAAAAAGTATATAACATTAGAAGAAGACGTTAGAACAAGAGGAGACTTGAGTAATGTTTTAGAACATTATAGCGACGTTAAAACAGTAGAGTAATGTAAGTACATTAGAACAAAGTTTTAGAACAATTGAAGCACTTCTTAGAACATTAGGTTCATTAGTTTAGAACAACCAACCAACCTATTTAGAACAAGATATACATTATGTAGAACGATGAAGTATAAGTTAGAACATGAGTTCACTAAATTAGAACAACGAAACCATCTACTTAGAACATTAGAGTCACATTGTAGAACATTATAACAACGCTTTAGAACAATGGAAAAAAGTTTTAGAACATTAGGTTCCTAGTTTAGAACAACCCACTAAACTATTTAGAACAAGAGAAACATCTACTTAGAACATTAGAGTAATCTTTAGAACAATAGAACAGAAGTATAGAATAATATAATAGACATTTAGAACTATAGAACGGAAATTTAGAACATATGTGTTTCAAGAAAAGTACAGCTGCAATGATGTCAGAAAGTACAATTTTTTTTTTTGGTTTTGCAAAAAGTAGTTTTTGTCTCGGGATTTTTCTTAAAATGGGGAAATGTGTGTCAGTTTTGTCATTATTTACGATTTTGCCATTCTTTTTCACTTAATCTCATCTGTTGGATTTGGAGATTATATAATGTAAAATTGGTTCTTATTTAGCAAAGGGTTCTTATATTAGGGGGTGTTCTCACATGAACCCGGCTCTATATATATAAGAACTCATCTACAACATTTGATTAAAAACAATCCAGTGGTTTAGCTCGCTTTAACATTTAATGGAAAAAATATAAATATTTAATGGCAATATTTAATTAACAACAATTAATTATCACGCTTCAAAAATATAATTAATGACAACACTTAATTAGCCTTAGTTATTTGATTATAAACTTTGGTAATTTATTACGAAAGTTTTGATCGTGTTCAGGTGTTCTAAAATTTAGTTCTACTATTCCAAACTTTTGTTATATTGTTATAAAGTTTTGTTCTACTATTCTGAATTTTATGTCTAATGTTCAAAATTTGAGTTCTATTGTTCTAATGTTTAATTCAAAATATTCTAAATTTTAGTTCTACTATTCTCAATTTTAGTTCTATTATTCTAAAGTTTATATCTATTGTTCAGAAGTTTAGCTCTACTTTCCAAATATTAGTTCTATTGTTCCAAAGTTTAATTCGATTGGTAGGAAGTTTAATTCTATTTTTTCAAATTTTAGTTCTATTGTTCTAAACTTTAGTTTTACTATTTATAATTGTATTTCTACTTTTACAAATTTTAGTTTTATTGTTCTAAAGTTTAATTAAATAATATTCTAAAGTTTAGTTCTATTGTTTTAAATTTTTTTATATTGTTCTAAATTTTAGTTTTATTTTCATGAAGTTTAGCTCTAATATTCCAAATTTTAGTTTTATTATTTTAAAGTTTAATTCGATTGTTTTGAAATTTAATTTTATTGTTCCAAATTTTAGTTCTATTGTTCTAAAGTTTAGTTCTATTGTTCTTAATTTTGTCTCTACTATTCCAAATTTTAGTTCGAATCTTCTAAAATTTTATTTAGAAATATTCTAAAGTTTAGTTCTATTATTTCAAATTTTAGTTCTATTATTCTAAAGTTTATATCTACTATTCTAAATTTTAGCTCTACTTTCCAAATTAGTTCTATGGTTCTAAAGTTTAATTTGATTGTTCTAAAGTTTAATTCGATTGTCCCAAATTTTATTTTTATTGCTCTAAAGTTTAATTAAAAAATATTTTAAAGTTAAGTTCTATTGTTCTAAATTTTTGTTTTGTTCTTCTAAAGTATAGTTCTACTGTTATGAAGTATAGCTCTATTGTTCCAAATTAAAGTTCTATTATTCTAAAATTTATTTTTATTATTTTAAATTTTAGTTATATTGTTCTAAAGTTTAGTTTTATCGTTCTAAAGTTTATCTCTACTGCCCAAATTTTAGGATTATTGTTTTAAATTTTAATTCAAAAATATTCTAAAGTTTAGCTATATTGTTCCAAATTTTTGTTCTATTGATCTAAATTTTAATTCTACTTTTCTAAAATTCACAAAGAAAACATTAGAAATAATTAGAAAATACCAAAGAATTGAGAAAGTTGAAATTCACATAGAAATCATTGAGAAGATAAACCGTCAGTATTGGAAACTACCAAAAAATTATTAGTGTCGAAAATTGCTCAATTGTCATTTAATTTCCCTATGTTTCTTTATTTACTACTTTGCCATTGTTAATGATTTAATCACAGCCTTCAACACATAATTAATTGACGGTTAAATAATATAAAAATAGTGCTTATATAAAAAGTAATTTGATAACTATGAGTAAAAAAAGAATCACTGTATGTACGTAAAATGTCATGTATTGGATCAATGAAATGAAGGGTTAATATGCCTTCTTATCCTTCTCATTTTAAGGGTCAAATAAATAGTGTGTACTTAGCTTTCACTGATTTTGTTCTTTGAACCTGTCTTGATGGGAAAGACTTATAAGGTGGTTTTGCAGGAAGGATTATCCATCGTCGCAAGAGTCTATGTTAGAAGTAATCGTGATGCCTTTTCCTCGCTTAGTTGTAGAAGTTTGCCTAGTCTCTACAAATGTCTTTACATTTCTTGTTCCAAGGTTATTTCGAATTGTTTAATTTTTTACCAAGAGTATTTGATTTATAAACGGAAAATAATATTATACTATTAAGCTTTATTTAGACTTTGTAATTAAGGTTAAATCATGGTTAGTCAAGGATTAAGGTTTTTAATTAACAGCCAAATAGTCAGGTTGTTACACATATCATCAATTAGTTAAATAATAAGAAAATGTCAAATATTTAGCAAGTCTGACAAAAAAAAATTGATTAGCAAACAACCAGTCTAACATAATGTTTGCTGATAATATAAATGTGCTAAATTAAATCTGGAATTTGGTTATGTTACAAGGATTAAGAGCTTTGTATGACACTGAGAAGGCCAACGTCATTGTTCGAACATGATATACGATGGCCAGAGACCAAGCTTTCCAAGGAGCGGTATGGATCAGTGAGGCAATCTTATGTCATGTGTGACGAAGATGAAGCAATACAACCAGCCTTTCAAATGTGGGTGATTAAGAATGACCAAGTAAAAGATGTGAGGCAGCTTAGACACTGAGATCGCATGCCCATGTTCTACATGCCAAACCAGCTTTGCTTCTGTCTTTTGGAGATAGCTTTGAAACATCAATGCTCTCAACCCCCACAGTACAACCTCTGATCTCAATTCTCGAGCTTAGTTAAGGTAACTTATGTTGTACTAAACGCTAATCTTCCTGCAATGTGTGTCACTTGCTTTTGGATTTGTTACTCCGTTTAAGTTACAATTGAAAATACTATTGGATTGTAATATTTCTTTGTACTGTACTCTGTTGTGTGCAAGCAACCACATGCTACAAGTGTCTATGTTGTCATCTTCTCACCAGATGAGATTGTTTTATGTCGTCGCATGCTTCCATTTCCATTCAATTCAAATGAATTAGTTTATAATACACATGTGTGGCAGTGGTACATCATTTAAAGTTTCTTTGATTTTAAATATTGATTGTACCCGAATGATTTAGTTAGTGTTCATATTAGAAAAAGAATAATACTCCATATGAAGATTTCCCAAAGAAAATATTCCGTAAAAAGGTTTCATTACGACTATGATTTAATGTACACAGTAGAAAAAAGAATATCGCTATAAAAACTATGTATAAAGGTATGGAGGAGAAGTAAATTGACTTACGGAGTAGTCGACCAAAATCAGCTGATTAAAGTTTTTCATAAGCTCGCTATCTACTCAAGCTCCCCTTTGAAATCCCGAAGTATGGAGGTGAAGTCAGTTTATTGGATCTGATCGAGAAGGTAGATTAGCTTACAAAAAAAAATGTCAGTCACAAGGCCGTTTATTTGAACAACTAGAACTCAATGCATAGATTAGCACGAATTGCATCCTACCTATACCATGGCAACAGTATTTCCCTCTTCCGTATGAATGGAAGGCGTAGCTATTATTGGACAAGGAAGTCCCATCCTCACTAAAATAGGCAAGTTAAGTAAAGAGCTGGCAAGAATCAAGTATGAACATAAGATAGCATAAATAGCTTCTCAATGAATTGCACAACTGAAATGAAAAGCTTCTTACAATATATTGCAGTAGTATAATCAGTAACAGCCCATACGCCTATAGCTAAGCTTAGATCCCCAACTGAATACATCTCAACTAAACATACATTGAATACTTGTATTTTTACTTTACACCATGAACTAAATAATTTACAGACAAAAAATTGTGGCTGAACTAGATGCTAGGGCGGGTAATCTGGATCCAACACATCCATCCCCAAAAGAATGGACACATGATACTCTTGATCAACTTCCCCTAGACACCGTCTGGAAAGAATTTAGGTACGCCAAAGAGAATGCATAAATCTGTTCATTTGTTCCGCAGCCAACAAGGCGAGGTGTTTTATTTTTGGCTGGTACGTATTGCAAACATTATCTATTGATTCGAGTAACTATGTACCGTCCTTTCTCCAAATCGTAAATAGTTTTGAAGTATGGTTTCCTCCTCTGAGATACATAACAGGCTGAAAAGATTAACAAGATTGCAGCACCCACAATCAAGAAAGGATTAGAGATGTTGTCACTTATCAAATCAATCCACCCATAGTTGGCTCCATTGATAGCACCAGTTGTCTGTAAGATAAAAGCACCTAATGCCCAATCAAGAGGTACATTCTCCACCTGATTGGTTAATCCAATGCTGTACAAGTGTTTCCAACAATTAAAAACTGGGGCAATTGAGGAAAAAGGTAAAAAATATAACAAAAAATAAAAACAAGAGAAGAAGGATTTAACTACATGAAAAATAATAACATTCCTACGCTATTCCAACTCAATAAATGCCATCATAAAATAACAAGTTTTAAGAAAAAGCATTCAAAAGTTAGGTCACTGGTAAATGAAACCAAGAAACCAACCCAGGTTTATGCAAAACTTTGTCTGGTTAGAGTAAAAAGAGCTAATTTCCATTCAGAAATATAAGTCTTCTGTTGAAAATCGGGATTGGTGGGATTGGGGAGTGCAGATGGGTGGGAGGATAAAGAGTTAGTAAGAACCAGAACAAACAAAAACAAAAAAAAAAAACCAAAAGTCATTATTACCTTGTGTCATCCAAGGCGACGTCAAGGCTATCGTGTAAAAGAGCCACAATGTAGGCAGACGAGAAGCAGTAATGTGAAAGGTCTTCCTCTGAGAGTGTAGAATATTTCTTTCGAATATTTGGCCAGCTCTCCTCGCAAAATTCTTGACCAGCTTTCATCAGATCAAAGAGAACTGCCTTTGGAGCCAAGCCAAAGAACTAAACAAAAATTACAGCGTCATTCAAATAGAAATTTACATTCCTATGAAAAGCAACAAGTCTTTCGCATATACTTGAATATGCCCCATGGACCCCAACAAAAGATAGAATCTCAAACCTGTGAAGTATAAAAGAAATTCTCTGTGGCCAAGAATCTGCCGTGTAGCTTAGGCAAGAATGTGGCTCCCAAACTGCAATGATGGTAGGCACAACCCTCTAGAAAAAAAATTCAATTTGGTGCTTAAGTATAAAACAATAGACCATGTTTCAATATTTTTTCAGAAGTACAAAGCGATAATTAGGATATCAGTTAACTTTTTTTTATTAATATCAAAAAGTACTCAACAAAGGAAAAATTGACAGGAGTAATCCAACTTTTGGCTGGTTCACTCAAAATATAAGTCAACCTTCATATGATACAACCTTTAAACCCCCTCCACTTTAAAAGAGTATGACCCAAATGTGACTTGCAAATATCGGTAAACATCAGGAAATTTTTGTTATATTCCTTAATTTTTTTAGTTTTCCCTTTTATAAACCAAAACCTCTTTTCTAACCATTACTTCCTCTCTCCCCATCCTTCTTCAACCTTCAATGTTGAACTGTTACAGGCTCCCAAGTGATCACACTCTCCAGCAAACCACGCATAAACCAGGCAAAAATTTAACCAAGAACAAAATTCAACTACTTAAAGGAAGCCAAATCAACAGCAATTATAATCTCCGGATATACTAGATTCACCACAGAAAATACATTGTTAGGGTCTCTCATTTTTAGGTATGGATTCCTGAATCTAGAAAGCTTTCTTTTAAAATATCATTTCTGCCAAAAATTACGAAATAACAGTAGTGTATATTGAACATACAATGTTATACACTTAGGAAGGCAAGACTCAGAGCCTCAACCTCATAATAAGGCTACTAACTTGAATTTTACACATGCACCTCTGTGTTCCTTCCACAAGAAACAAGCTATACTCCTGTCATTAATTATCAAATCCCAATTGAACTTTATTCCCGTTCACATTGAGCAGCAGTAGTATAAGTTCTATAAGTCCTAACAACATTAAGATAATCCATCTCCCAGAACACATGTACCATTATAAACTTAAAAACTATCCTTCACCACAGGAGTAAAAGCAAGAAACAGCAGCTCGCGGTACTTACCATTGACGCACCTCGAACAAACATTAAGAAGCTGGAGCAGCAACCTCTGCAATCTCTCCATCCTACTCAACATCTTCTCAAGAACCAACTCATCCCTCAAATGGGTTTCCTCCCCTTCCTCTCCCTCTCATCCAAGCCTCTCAAATCATCCAAAAAACTCACTCTTTATCAGCCACCTTCCATCAAATGCCTTCAACTCAACTTTCTTGACAAGATACATCCCATCGCAAACCAGTATAATCCCAAGAAACCGAATGCGCCTCGTCTCGATAAACAATCATATTACTCAACATCCATTCACAAGCATTAGTCCACCAGCTTTAGCTCACTAGCATTAGCACAAACAATCTCCTTGACAAAACTCCTACACCCATCAACGATCAAACAATGAACTAAAATAAGGGAGTTCTGCATATGCTCCAGCCCGTCTTCTATTGGCAGCAGCAACTCTGGCTGGAACCCTGACTACTAATACTTCTGGCGATTGTGAAGAGAGAGGAAAGGGAGGAAGGAAGGGATGTGAAGAAACAGAGAGGGGGAGGGGAGTGAATGGAATGCGTGAGGAGAGGGAACGTTAAGTCAAAGTCAACAGTTCACATGATAACACTTGGTTCAACAAGTAACTAGTAATCCTATTCAATAAAAGTGGAGGGGGTGCAAAGGTTAGACTATACTGGCTTATTTTAAGCAAATTGGCCAAATGTTCGATTATTCCTGTCAATTTTTTCTTCAAAAAATGACTTATTTATCATAATTAAGTGTATAAAGAAACAACAATTAGTGGTAAAAGTTGCTATCAAAACAAACTATGATCAATGCTTGCAGAAAAAGATTAAATGTAGCAACATCATTTTCAAATAGAGAAAGAAACAAAAGATACCTTTGCCCCTCTGTAAAAGCTTCAAGGCAGCAGCTCTGCACTCCGAGAAGTTCCCAGATGCATAGAAAGTGGATAGATATTTTTCAGCCGAAGGTGCAGGCACAAAGTTTGAATTAGTGCTCTGAGCGAATCCCTTAGGAGTACAAGGGTCCAAAATTAGCTCCTTGTTAGGAGAACTAACAGCTGCACAAAGAATATTATAAAGAACCTATAATGCTGAATCCATCAATAACATCATATAATAACAAACCACAGTCATTGAATCGCATGGCATAACATACATATAAGATGAGATGTTTATCCTAGTTTATAGCAATTACATAAGTATTAGGTTATCTAAACTATTATCAAAACAAAGGGACAATGCACGTCAACCCGCCACATGTCACCCCTCTAACGCTGACATGGCACCACAATCAACTCTAGCATAATATTTCCTATAATTTGCTTTATTGTGTCCCCTTCATTAAAAAATTTAAAAAGAAATAATAAATCATGAGTATCAAACCCAAGATCTCATTTTTATTCCTATAATCTAACTACTATGTTACAACTTACGTCAATTTTACCATTTTCCCTACATTGATAAATTAAGTCAATTCACTCTTCCTCAATAAGAGCCTCCCATATCACATTCACAGTATAATTTCATATTCATCAAAAACATAATTTGCAATAATTGAAATGTTCAGCCATCACAATTGAATGTCAATAGGCGATTCAATTTAACTATTAATAAATTAATATATTCATCAGAACTCTTATATTTATCATCTCACGTATATTGCGGACAACAGTACAATGACCCTGGCCAAAACCTAGTTATCAATCCAAAAGCAACAAACCCTTATTCAGTAGAAAGAGATAATAGGTTGTCTTTAATTCGTCATAATATCATATAGTGCAACATGTCAATAAAGACCGCCTAGAGGAAGTATAATTGCATCTGTTTCACTTGAACTTTGTAATTAGTTTGTTTCAAATCTAACTCTCAAAGAGTACAATGTACAACTTAAAATCAGTTATTATTAGTCCTTTGAAACTTTTAACAGTATGTCTAGAAAAATCAAAGTGAAACTGAGGAAGCATTCTTTACCCATCCAAAAGAAAGAAGCGACTCATAAATACAAATATAGTAAAAAGGACTGTTTAGTTACTTACCCAACGTTATGTCACTAGAACCAAGTAAATCCTTCAATGTATTAAAAGCAACATTCTGGAAAAAAAAATTAAAAAAATCATAAGCTACCAAAAATTGGCTATCCAAATAAATATACAATTTTTAAACAAGTTAAGATATTGCTTCCACAAATGAATAAGTAGTGCACCTCCACATCTATAACTATTACTAAAGCAAAACTCATGCTGATGTAATACTTAACATGGGTCACGCTATTATTAAAAAAATTTCCCACCTTTTTTAAAGATGATGGCATCTACTTTTTTTTCAACTTTACATTAATACTAGGTAAGTCCCGTGCGATGCACGGTTTAATAATAAACTATTTTTGTTAAATATTTCAATTATAAGAGAATTTTTATTTATTGGTAAAAATTATAGGTTTAATAGAATTACTGTAAAAATTGAATTAGGATAATATTTTTATCACATTAAATAAAAAATTTATTATAGAAAAAGATAGAGAGAAAATATGAAATAAATGAAAGAAATAAAGATAGTTTTAAATGATTTAGAAATTCATATAATCACACAATTTTCTATTTTTCAATCTAATATTAATATAAAGTAGGAAAAAAAAAGATGACATCATCTTAAAAAAAAGGCTGGAAATTTTTTTAAAATAAGTTGACACGTGCTAAATATAACATCAATAGGGTGTTTTGCTTTAGTAAGTAGTTATAGATTAGATTGAAAAATGTTATACATATAAAATTGTGTGACTATAAAACTATATTTATTTCTTCCTTTGATTTCATGTTTCATCTCTACCTTTTTCTATGATAATTTTTTCATCTAATATGATAAAAAGTATTATCCCAATTAAATATTCTACGATAATTCTATAAAACCTATAAGTTTTCACCAATAAATAAAATTATTCTTATAATTAAAATATTTGACAAAAGTAATTTATTATCAAATTGTGGTGCACGAGACTTACTTAGTTGTATGTATAACATGATTAGAGCAATGAGCTCAATGATAAGACTGAAAAAAAAGCTTAACACAAACCCAAAGTATAAACAAGTAGATATCTATCCCGTAAAAACCAAAGTCTATAATGATGATTCAATAAAGCAGTTAAAGCTAACAATAGAACAGGAAATAAATGGCCAAGTGACAGCTTGTTGACGATCTCAAATGAGACTGATCCTGGCATCTTGCATTAAATTGTCCATCTTAATTTATTTTTATACCTAATTTAGTTATATTAGCCTCACCCATAGTTAAAAAATATAAGTCAAATGTTCCAAATACCTTATAAATTAGAGTACATTCATGAGTATCAATAAATTTGATTGTGAGAAGCACACCCCAAAATTGTTTCTGTCCAAGAGACCGAAATTGTTACTTAAGGGCCAAGATACGAAAAAGAGTGTGGATGAAAATCCTCTTAAGTTGAACGTCACAAATCTTTCAAGCGTGGTGTTTCGAGAAAAACCACTCTGATGC
The DNA here is from genome assembly GCA_026401315.1 of Dysphania ambrosioides. Classification (NCBI taxonomy): domain Eukaryota; kingdom Viridiplantae; phylum Streptophyta; class Magnoliopsida; order Caryophyllales; family Amaranthaceae; genus Dysphania; species Dysphania ambrosioides. Next base: position 4,837,876 of record CM048660.1, on the reverse strand, counting down.
CTAAGTCGGGGAGTAAATTAAGGATCGAAAGAAAGTCTATCGTGATCTCGTTAGCTCATATGGTTCTCAATGTGTGCAAGTATATTCCACATAATAGTGAATGCTCTTGTTACTGAATGAGAGGTATGTGTATTGACATAGACGGATAATTGATGATCCTTCATCCTTAGTCCATAAATGAGTATTTATGGGACCGAAGGAGAATGAGTTCGGCTCGGGACTGCCAAGTTAGGCCTCGCTGGTGAATTAGACATGGCCGATAAAGCTTAATTTGCTCATTTGTATGTATATAGATCAATTGTTGGTTAATCTGAGTTATCGGGCCAATTATATAGGCCCAAGATAAGTGGGTTAGGGAAAGCAGGCGAGATTTCGCCGAGTGCTTCTATTGCAGACGCTATTCCAAAATCCACCGAGTTGATTTGAATTTTTGAATTCAAATTTCGAGAAAAGCGACACTGGGCGGCTCGGCGTCACCTTAGCATGAAGATAATTAAGCTCCGCATCCACGAGTTTTTAGAGCACATCATCCCACTAACTCAGGCATGGTTATTCTTCTAACTTTAGAAATTCTAATAGCCATTATGCGCTATAAATTGCAATATTTGAGTTTTTGTTGCAATTTATAGTGCGATAGCTGTTGGAATTTTGAAAGTTGGAAGAATAACCATGCCTGCGTTAGATGGGTGATATGCCCTAAAAACTTGCGAAAGTGGAGGTTAATTATCTTTACGCTCAAAGCGGCGTCCGGTGTCACTTTTCTCCAGAATTAAAAAATTTGAATCAACTCAGTGGATTTTGGAATAGCGTTTGCAATCAAACGCTAAAATCCCATCTTCAACAAGCACCCAAACGCACTCACACACAATTTGCCCCAAAACTCGCTTATCTTGCTCGGACAAATTGTATGGGTCCAATTATCTTGGGCCTATATAATTAGCTCAATAACTCAGAACAACCGACAATCGATCTATAATGGACTAAGGACAAAGGATCATCAATTCCCCGACCAATTCCATACACATTCCTCTCATTCAGGAATAGGTAAGAGCATTCACTCTTCTCTGAAACATACTTACACACGAGAACCATATGAGCTAACAATAGACTTTCTCTCGATCCTTAATTTACTCACTAAGTTAGGCAACGGAGTGGATTTCCTCATAATGCATCCCCGAGGCCAGAGATTTGTGACGCTCAACTTAAGAGGATTCTCATCCACACTCTTTCTCGTTGGCCCTCAAGTAAGAGTTACGGTCTCCCGGACAAAAACAATTTAGATGATAAGTATGTCTTTCAAAACGTAAAATATAAAACGTAAAATATTTACAACACTCGAAAGCTAAACTACCCTCAATCTCTAATTTACTAAGCACAAAAAAGGAACAAAGGCACAACTTAGTAAATTCTAAGAGCATGAAATATCTTAAAATAGATGTACATGTGGGGAACATATATATACTGATTCCACATAGGTCAAAAATTTTACCTATATGAATACTTTCAACAAAGAGCAACACTGACTAAAACAATGAGGATATATGATTCAAACACTAACTTAATTTCATAGGTTTTAACACTACCTGGCCAAAGTGAAGCAAGCTGTTGCTGTAGAGATGATAAGTCACATTCCCATACTTTAGCGATCGAGAGAACTCAGGGGGCACTGACTCTCTTGAGACAAACGTGACCTAATTTATAGCAAAAGCATGAAAATAGTCAAACTTCTATCCAAAAACATAATAACCAATTACATGTAATACACCATACAAGCTACAAAAAACATTAACGGAAAACTCAAACATGTCCTGCCAACCACCACCCAATGAAAAAAACCCCAACGGGTAAGGTTTGGGGAGGTCCAATAGTACCCAGCCTCAACCCAACCAATATATGCCAATGGAGAAACTGCGGTAAACAAACAATTCCTTAGGTGAGTTCAGGTTATATCTATATAATTCTCATGTTCTTAAGCTATTTTTGCATGTTCCCCTTCTATGGAAGCTGCATATTTATTGCAGCATTCCCTTCTTTCCAAAGAATATAGGAAACATAAATCACTTTTGTTTAATTTAACGATAATGGAAAGGGCACTGTGGAATGTCAAACTTCAACGAGAGAACTTAGGACCCTGTGTAACAAGACTGACTACTTAGGATCCTAATAGAAGAGTACTCAACATTTTTCAACAAACATAGCCTACCAGTCACTTAGACTCCAACAAATCAGCAAGTCTTGCTTGATATTACGAAGAGGTTAAAATGGTTCTATGATTAGAGATATATTTTTCCCACTGAGTTCCAGTTCTCTACGGGGATAATTAGACAATAAGACAATGCAATTGAGGCAGATGGAGATCACAGTCAGGGAACTTCATCAAGTAGAATCTTAAAACTGTGATCACACTTAAGGGAGCAGTGCCAAACATTTCAGTCCCCGTGTATGGTCAAAACTAATGAGCCTCAGACATTGAAAGAAGTTACTCCCGTGCAAAGTCATCCAAAATTGTACAGTGAATATAACAAGGGGTGACATAGGATAAACAAGTTCAGGAGTCCAGTATGCTTCAAAAGTTCAAACAATGACAATTGAAAAGGTCAAGCATATGGCACTCACACAAGGGCCCATTGACAAGGTGAGCACTATTATACAAGCAACAATTTGAGAAAAGCACTCCAAATCCAAAGTCAGATCTATCACTTACCAAGGCAAATATATGCATCCTTCCCAAATGCCCTTATTCCATTGAATTTGTTCACAAGTAAACACAAGCCCCAAAGAATTCTATTAAAGGCATGGATCACATTCTTCAATCAACTATAAACCTAAACCATAATCCTATCTGCTCTCAACCAATGACAAAGAATTGACAAGCAAAAGCAAGGTTCTCACACAACAACAATAAAAATCCAGGAAAAAAGGCCACCTTATGTGAATCAAATAAAGCCCCAACTAATCTCTCCTAAACATTAACCAGGGGAAAACAAGATTAAAGAAAGGAAAAAATAAATAACTATATAGTCAACATTGTACCTTCAGCTTTGCCCACAAACTACAATTTTCAAATATTGATACAAAGTAAAGGAATAATATACCTGAGCAGAAGCCCCACCAAGCTCAATGATACCAGCTGTTAAGTGAGGATCACCTCCAAGAGTACCAAGGGCATAATTAGCCACAACCCAAGCAAACAAACCTTCATCTGAGCCTGAAAGACAAAAATCACAGACTAACTGATTCACACAAACAGCGTAGCAACAACCAGAGCTCATTGTGATTGAGTAAGAACATTTCCAGTAGATGTATCGCATTATCACCATATAATTAGGGAAAAGAACACAAAAGTTAGTAAGTACTGTATACAAGGGGAAACTCAGGGCTCAATTTATAAGATTCTACACCACTACTTCACAAGATAGAGGAAAGATGAGATATTTTATGAAGAAATATTCAACAATACCACCAAAGATCATATAAATCATGGCACCCCCATTTGGTTGAGGTATTGGGGACAGGAATCTGGACAGTGATGATTTGGGAACAAAACAAAACTTAACTAAACTTGAAACCAGTGAAGTCACACTAGGGCCACCCTTTAAACCACCCCAGCCGAAATAACGACCTTGATCTCTCTCCTTCTACGATTCTATCTACACCACCAATGCAAGAACCAAGGGATCTTCAATCATATTTCTATATATTTTAAGCTTGCCGTCATCGATCATTCTTTGCCATTAAGGTTCCAAAAGTGGGTAAAACAACCAGTAAAGAAATTTTTATTTTGGCCAAATATAAGCAACCAAAGGAATAAGAGAGAAACCGGAGACAGCGGAGAGGAAGCCTTTGACGCTTTGGTGTGCATCTTCATTAGAGATATATTCATGGAAATATTACAACATTAATTGTCTTGATGTGCTTGAATTAGGGTTCCCTCTTCAGCTAACGACGATGTTTGTGAATCCAACAGTGCAGGACGGAGTAGAGGAAAGAGATAGAGAAGAAAAGAGAAGAAGAGGAAGGAGGGGAGGACATCAGAGTAAATGCAACAGGAAGGACTTCTCTTTTGTCCAAGTCTCCCCTAAAGTGAGAACACATCCCCCACACAAACATGTTCATCCATTCTAAACTTAAGAATTTGATTTAAAACCTAGAATAATAATAAAACCTCTTAGGAAAATCTAAAGAAGCCTACACCTTATGCTTGTGGCCAGTCTGGCCACCATGAAGGCATGAACATAACTTACAACTGCAAAATAATTGAAAAATGTTATTCCATCTGTCCGAAATTGATTGCTCTAGGGCTACATGGTTTTTTATTCATTAAAACTACTCAAACAATTTTTCAATACATGTGTAGAGTATGGTTTCATTTCTAGATAGCTCTAGAAAAGAAGAGAGGAAATGGAGTAATTAGGGATGTTATCAGTATTTCAATGGTGGGTCACCTTTCCTATAAAGGAAAGTGCAAATATTTTGAAACACCCAAGAATGGAAAGTGAAACAATTAAAATGAGGCATAGGGAATAATCAATGTGATCTGACTAGGTAAGGCTTTTCATAATAATTTTTTTCACTTAAGAAGGCTTTCAGGGCATGAGACATAAAGGACAATGGCCAGATGGCTCTGAAACTACGGAAGCAACCAAGCCACCAAAAGTAAAATAGCAATTATACAACATTTGAGGATAAAATGTACCTAACAAAATAGTTGATACCAGGCCACCAAAAGTAAAATAGCAATTATACAACATTTGAGGATAAAATGTGTCTAACAAAATAGTTGATATAGTGAATTCACTAGGTTTACAAAATTACAATACATTTCACAATTAAGCAACCCATCTTACAAAAAACAATTGCATTGCGCGAAACTTGGTCTATATGACTATCTTCATTTAGAAGCCTAACAAAGAAGATCCTTGCTGTATTTCCCATACACATCTAATGTTTCTTTGCCTCTCAAAATGGGGAATGATAGAGGAAAGGTTTAAAATTTCTTTTCTTATTCAACTACTTGATATCCATCTAATATTATCTTCATCCCTTTTCTACAATATACTCACACACACAACCAATTGCTTTCAAATAACACATTTTATCCTCCATTGGTGCCACTGTGCCAATACCCAAATGAACAAAAGATCTTTAAGTCAAAAACTCTTTGCGTTGATGGTGACACAAATAATTAAGCATCCGCATAGGTAGCATACTGACTTCCACAGTAACAACGCCTACACCACCCCCTTCCCCAGCTCTTATCCAGCGCAAAACTTCTCGAAACTAAATGCAACATATGCTTCACAGTACATATAGCATAACATATATAGATATTCCAAATGGAGAAACAAAACCAAAGTAATCAAGCAACACTACACAATCTAGTAACAAACGTATCATAAATGCAGCTCAACCAACATAACTTATATACCTGTAATCACAGACGCCAAATCGTCACGAAATTTCAAAGCCGACGCCCTCATAACTCTCCGGCAGGACTCCAGAATCCTCCCCTGAACTTCCAAATCTAGCATCCTCAACCCAGCAGTAGCCATCAACCTAACCTCAGTATTACCCCACAACTCCTTAGGGACAATCCTCTTCCCAAACTCCAGCAACTCCACCAAAGACTCCCCCGCTTGTTCCGGATTCCCCTCAAACGACGACAACCCGGGATTCACCCTCATCGACGAGTGCCCCTCCTCCCCAAAATCAAACACGGGCACCCCCTCTACCACTTTATACTCAAACACGTGAATACGCGACCCGGTACTACCTCCATCGATGACCATCCCAAATCTCCGGCCATTAAAGTCACCGACTTTATGCCGGGAAAATATAGACGAGAGCCAAAAGACGGCAATGAACGCGACTAAGAACAAGGGAACGAACACCCAATTGAATTTGGGTTGGCCTTTTAGGGGTTTGGAAAAGGAATTGGATCTAGAACTAGGGTTTGGTCTGAATTGGAAGGATTTGATAGAAAGGGGGTTCATTTGAGGATCTGGGTCGGATTTTATCTCGGATTTAGGGTAGGAAGATCGGGCATTAGGTCGGCGCATCAAAGATAGGGTAACCAAACGGGTAAATCATGGAAAACTATTTGGATTCTGGAGATTTGGGGGTTCGAGAATTGAGGAATTGTTGAGAGTGGAGGAGATGGAGAATTGAGAGGGATTAGCGCAGTTTTGTCTCTGTGCTTCGAACTTCCGGAGGGGGTTCTTGCGCTATATCTCTCTCTCTTTCTCTGTCTCCCCTCGATGGTTTTATTACTGGGTCTTCCGATGTGATCTCCGACAGAGTGACGGAGCTTGTAGATGAAATAGGGGGGGGGGGGGGGGGGGGGGGGGGGGGGGGGGGGGTGTTGACAACCTTTGGACTTGGGTCAATGATATGCCAATTGGATGGGTATTGTACATATGTACTATTATTGTATGAAGTTTCATAGAAATCTAGGTTTGATTTATTATGTGTTTTCATTAGTGTTTCAGTGCTTGGTTGATCAACGTTACTAAAAAAAATGATTACACATTTTTAAATTTAGAACATTCATTAATTAACCACACAACAATCTAAATTACTAATAACTATTCATTTCGCTTCTTTTTTTTGTCTCATTATGAATTATTGAGAAACTAAAATGATTTTATAAAAGCATAAGTTTTTGTATTTTTTCATAAAAAATAATAATAAATATAGATATTCTTCCTTACTATAGTTTTATGAGTTAAAATAAAAAAAATATTAAAGAGAAGTATGTGAAAGGTGGCGTAAGTTAGGTGGGTTAAAATAAAATAATAATTTATATGGATAAAATGGTCACAAAAATTTGTCAAAATAGAATAGATCTAAAGTGAGAAAAAATTTATGAAATTTTTCAATAAAAAATACATGAAAAACAAAAAAAAATATAGGGAATATAAAATTTAACAAAAAGCACAATAAAACTTAGGTTGTGATGAAATTTGACCATTTATACTTATAAAAGATTACTTTTACATGCACAAATTGGACCATTCAATACCTACGAATCAAATTCTACACTTAAGTATATGATGAGCACGATCCACTAGAAATGACATTTAGATCCACTAGAAATGACATGCAAATCAACAAAAGGGAAGAAATAATTACATAAAATAAAAGAATATATCTCATCCTAATGTCGTATGCCCTTTTAATTTGAGTTAAATTATGTTTTTTAATATCAATATTCTATAGTAAAGATTCATGTTAGAACAAATTTTCAATGTTGTTTCGCCACTCTATCATTATTATAATGTATCATCTGTAACAATTTTTAGCTTAACTATTTTAATCCCACTTTTTACAATTTATTTCAATTACAAACTACCATTGCCCTTCTCATAGACCCTCAACCATTCCATGGGGACAAAACCAAATTCTAAGAGGAATATCATCATGATGCCAATATCAGTTATAAGAAAAGAGACCATCTTTTATTAAGTTGTCTCAAAGATAACAAAAGATATTTATAACTTCTAAGATTGAGGTCCTCCCTAAAAAAATTTTTGTTAGAAGCTAGTTAGACAATTATCCTAAAGTTCATTTTATAAGCATTCACATATGGATAATCACATCATTCATTCCAAATTAATATATATTTAATACAAAGTATTGTTTACACACAAGACACAATAAAGTTATTTTATCCCCGTTAAAAGTGACCCCTCAATATAACAAAAGTTGTTCCCTTAAAATTGATAAAAATTGACATATGTTGTGTTGAAAGGTAATTTTTGTTATATTAAGGGGTCACTTTTACTGGGGATTTAATAACTTTATTATATCCCGTATATATAAAATAATTTTTATTTATTTAATTATGGTCGAATTGAATGAATTGATATGCAATATATAAATTAGGTTATAATTAAATAATGTCATTATAAGTGTGCTACAAATTTGACGTATTAGGTGGTAGCTACAATGGAAAGAAGTATAAAAAGGTGGTGTAGAGGTGATTAATTGTATGTTGAATATGCACTAGCTAAGTGGCTAGTAGGTTAAGCGAGCTTAATTATAAGATTCAATGCTGAGGGTTCAAGCTATGTCGTACGCTCTTCACAAAATACTTAGGCCCAATTCGGATTGAAGGAACGGAATCATAAATGATACCTAGGAGGAATAGAATCAGTTTTAGAGAATTATTTAGTTAAGTATAGGAATGAATTTAAACTCTTTTCAATTGTTTGGTTTAACATATGAATGATATTTAGTTCCTTACTTGTTTGGTTCAAACACGAATAACTATTATCTTGATATTAACGATAAAAATATTTTTATTTTTATATATTCGCGATATTAAAACTAAACGTGTCAATTCGGGTCCATGGAACATTTATGGGCTGACCCATCGCGAGTTGATACTTATCGGTTCGGGTTAAATAAGGTCAAATGTCTTATCGGATCAGGTCAAGTTGGATAAGGTCAAATCAGTTATTTTCTTGCTCGGGTTCGGGTCGACTCATATTCAGTCTAGATCAATGTCAGTTTCGGTTAATCCGAGTCAATTCCTAGATGGGTTATAGAAGGTTTTGGATTAAAGTCAACTACAGGCTATTTGTCGAGTTTAATCAATTTTGGGTTGTCTTCGAGTCGAGTTTGTAATGGTCTTGTCTGTAACAGTTCGGACACATATCGGGCTAGGTCCTTGAATACGGGTCAAATCATTTTCAGGTTGATTTTAGGACGGGTTGGGTCGATTTATGGGTCTTGCTTTTCGAGTCATAATTAGGTCGATTTCAGGTAGTTTATTGGGTCGGGTCTAATTTTAACAACTATAATTAAATAACTATAAAAATAAATACTATAGAAAAAAGAACAAACAATAGTAATAATAAAAATTTATAAATATATTAATTATAATGATAATATTAATCAATTTAATAAATAGAATAAAATATTAATCAATTTAATAAATAAAATAAAAATGATAATATCATTAATACTAATAATAATAAGTATTATTATAACGCGATATTCAAAAGTTGGAGCAGGGCGGCGGGGGTTGAATGAACGTTGGGCGAACACTAACTAAAACCAAAGGAATAAAAAAGGAGACTTTGGGAGTGTTTGAAACCCCAAAGATTTTGAAACCCATTCTTTTTTTTCCCAAACCAAATAGATTTTAGTCATGAATGAGTTTTAAACCCTATTCCATTTCATACCAGTTTTTCATACCAAACGAACCCTTAGAGTTATGAATATATTTCCTTGACATATTGAATGAGTCGCTCTACATTAGAAGCTACAAATTGTTGAATTACATGGAGGCCCTCTCATTTTAAGCGATGCACTAAAATAGAGTGACAAGAGCGTAGATTTTTGGAGATAGCTAGCTACTTTTACATATCATAAGTCAAAAGGTAAAGGGAGATAACTAGCGCAAAAAAGACTATGCACACCCGGGTGCACAATGTTCATTGTGCACCTGGTCCAAAAATGCAAGAATAATAAGTATAAAATGCAAACTTCATTAAATAAGGGGAAAACGCAATGAACATGAATAACAAATGTAATGAAAGAGGGCAATTTATTATTTTCCAGCAAAAACCATCATTAATTCTTTGTAATTTGCGTCATTAATGTTTTATAATTTGCAATGACGAAGCATTGGAAATATAAAAATAACAAAACTATTGAGATTCTTTTGTTTTATTTAATTTGTATCACAATTTTAAATCTGACGAATTTATATAAGCACACCACTGTCAAAAATATCATGTACATTACTTTGATATATAAATGTACATCACATACAAAGAACTTATTCATTACAAAGGCATATGATATACATTCGTGTCATTATGATTACAATATGAAAACTCAAAATTTAAATGTACATATATATTGTACATTACACAAATAGTTGCTATTGGACATTTTATAGATTTGTAATGTATATTTCTTATGAACTCAATGTATATTATAGGTACTTTCAATAATCATAAGAGGCATACATCATTAATTAAGGGATAAAGTCAGTATTAATGAACATTTTATATATTTTCAATGAACATTCTATATATTTATAATGAACAATATACTCAGTTCTAATGAACATTATATTTATATGCAATACTCATTACATTGGAATCAAATATACTCGGTACTAATGAACATTCTATATATTCCTAATGCTCATTACAATTGATTCAAATGTACATGATAAATAAACAACATATGCTATTCTCATTAAGTATATACACAAAGATGTTTAATATACAAAATACTTAACAATAATGTACGTTATATCATAATTATGATGATCATTACATTGAAATACAAATATATTCAATACTCATTATATTGGAATCAAATGTACTAAAATATACTCATTGAGCATGTGCAAGAATATGTTTAATGAACAATATACTCAATACTAATGAACATTCTATATATTTTTAATGAACATTATATATATTTCTAATGAATAATATACTTAGTACTAATGAACTTTCTATATAAATACTCAATACTCATTACATTGGAATCAAATATACTTCGTACTAGTGAACCTTATATATATTTCTAATGAACAATGTACTCGGTCAAACTTGGTAAAAATGGAAAATGAAGATTCACACTAGAGTTTGTGTTAATAATGAGTGTGTGGGGAAACTGACAAATAGAAGTGACGATTTGGTTCCCGCAGTAATGGTTAATATTTTTTGGGGAAAACTTTAAACTGTCAATGTTCATTACAATTCTACGGGATGTTCATTACTTTTTCCACACATTGAACTCGGTGCACAATCCTCACTGTGCACCCGGGTGCATAATCCGGGCGTTTGATAACTAGTAGTTCATTTATTCCTTTATATTTGTTGGGAGTTTTACAACATTATTCATCTATTAACTAATCTATATTAAATGAGCAAATCTTGAGACGGTGTCCAAAGTAATTTCCTTTATTATTATTATTATTATTATTATTATTATTATTATTTTCACATTAATCCTTATAAAGCAGCAACGACTTTGTTTGAGAAATTGCTTTATGTAGAATTACTTCATCAAATAAAATATAGCGGCAATATTTCCGTGTATGTTTTCATTATGAAATTTTGCCTACATTGCATGCTCAAATATCTAGTATTTATAGAGGATACATTAGAGAGATTTTTCCTTCTAAATACATAGTTAAAGGTAGACCACATTAACAATTATTGAAATCATGTGCATGGACCTTCGTTCATTTGCTCATAGAAGGAGATTTTCATTAATAATATTGAATTTATTATGAATTTATTGAAAATTACTTTAACAGTACATATAAATACTTATTATCTTCTCTCGTAATATATTTATTTTTAAAATTGAAAAATTGATCCGACTTGAATAATCGATCCAAACCTTCAATGATTTTTAACCCGATATCCATCCGTACCATATGTGACATTGGGACTCATAACATTGCTTAATATTGACCTAAAATCCAGACTTGAACATGCATCTAATCTAATATAAATTGATAATCGATTTGAATTGACATGACAATGATGTAAACCCAAAAGGATTCCAACCCTTATCTACCCCATGACTTATTTTATTTCGATCCTTTGGTGACATGACCTATTATTGATGAGAATTGTATGGACCTATGACTTGATTTTATACAACCCTTTCCTATTGATCATCCTGTCATTTATTAAAACAAATACTAACTTGAAATCAAAAGTTAACTTAACCTAATTTTTTCCTAATCTAAAATTGATTAAGACAAGTTAAACTAATTAAAACTAAACTTAAGGCTTAGTATGTAAGAGTAAGTGTATAAATTTTTTTTGCCATAGAAAAAATAAAATGAATGAAGAAACATTTATATGAAAATAAATGGAGCATAATTTATTTTTCAAAGTCGATATTTTAAAGTTTATGCGTTTGGGAAAGTATTAATTTTTATAAAAAATCATTAAATGATAATTGTATCATAAATAATCCTTAATATATAAAATAAAAACTTGAAACTGTAATTTATTGAACCAGCCTCAAATTGGATGAATCTAGCCTGATCTGTACTCAAAAGGGTAAACAATCTGACACCCAAACGAAATTTAACCTGACCAAAATTTGAACTTGATCTAATATTAATTTGAATGGATTTATTATCAACCAACTCAAATATAACTTAAAATCCGACATAACCTAACCTAAATCCGACTCGAACAGCCGAATTAACGGTTAATATATTTATAAAGTTCACACAAGTTGACCCAACCTCACCATTTGCAAGAAAGTTATTCAACATTAATTACATAATAAAATAATATAATCCTATACAAATCTAAATAGAAGAATCCACAGTCCACAATCAAGTATTCCACCATCTAATACGGAGTATAAATCTATAATCTACCGCAAGTTGCATAACGGACACTTGACAAAATATGGATGTTACATTGTTACTCACGTAGTCACGTTAGCCGTTTATGCAAAGTGGTTCATAAAACCAGTCAATACGCGGTGATAGGTGTCATTGTGTTAATACATTCATCTACTCGTAACGCACCACATTCTCCGATCTTTCTTCAATATTCTTTCCCTGTATTTGTTCTCCTTCCTCCAATCGCCATTCTCAGTAATTTCGCTGCATTTCAGGTACTTTCCAAATCCCATCATTCCCACATTTAAACACACCCCTCTTCTTAATTTGCATTTTCTCTTCCAATTTCAATTCGAAATCCCCGATCCGCTGGTTTTCTCCCAGCCTGATCTTGGATTTCTTTCACCAATCCGTACCCCTAATTTTTTTTTTGATTAATTGCATTTTCATCGATTAATGTTTTTAAATTTGATGTGATTCAGGCGGGGTTGGATAAATTTCATAATTTTTGGTCTGGGGTTGATTGATTTCGTTCATTTTGCATAAATTTGATTTAATTTCAGGTGGGGTTGAATTGTTTTCATCGTTTTTTTTAATCTGAGGTTGGTTGATTTTGTGAGTTTTGGAGAAATGGGTGAGCATTTGATTTTGTATGTGGACCGCTTGGTGAATCAAGGGGTAGCGTCGGCATCTTCGTCATTGACTAATTCGGGTTCAAGGGTGGAGGTTAAGATGGTTGAGGAGAAAGGAGGAAGAGGAGTTGAGGATGAATCAGCAGAAGGTGGAGGAGAAGATGAGCCCTTGATTCAGCTTGCTGAATGTCGGATTTGTCAGGAAGAGGATTGCATTCCTAGCTTGGAAGTCCCTTGTGGGTGTAGTGGTAGCTTGAAGGTATAACCTAATTACATAAATTGTTGTTTCTTGATTGTTAAGATCATGTTTGTTGTTCCGATTATTATGTTGTTGGTTGTTGTGTTTAATGTAATAACACTTAAGAATAGAGGGGAATGGCCAAATGGGAACACACCTTTTGAGGTTAAGAACAAGTAAATTCTTGCGGGAACAACCTAATTAGAGATAGATACGGTCAGGTTTTAGATTTTTGAGTTTTATGGCCGGATTAATGTTTGATATTTGTGTTGATTATGATTTTATGACTTTTGTGATGATTATTTGTATTTGCTAATGGAGCTAAGGGATTATGGATGGGATAAAGGGTTTGCTATGAAGTAGCGTTATAGGTGTAGTCATATTATATTCCAAGAAGCATGAGGATTTGGGTGGGTCTCTTTCAACTTTGTAGAAGGGGAATGGTTGTGCAAGACAAAGTTGATATGTGTTACAGACTTAAAAAGGTTTGATATGAGAGGGGATTGAATGAAGTAAGTTGATATGTTTAATCTATTTGTTTGATTAAGCAGCTGTATCAATTTCATTCACTGGTTTGCATGTTTGAGTCTTTCTGGAGTGGTAAATGCCTGCATTGTTATGGAGCTTGCTTTATTCAGTTTATTGGATACTGTGCTTTGTACATGTATATTGTGTTAGTATCAACCTATTTGATGTATTTGTTATATAGAATGTAGATGGACCTAGCATTGCATTAATTCAGAATTGATCAAGTCACCAAGACAATAATAGTGTTGGGTTTGATATTATGGTGACTAATTGCTCTTAGTAATTACTAGTTTCTTTTAGGTTGACTGCCATGTTTGGAGGTATTAGGGGGATGATTATTAACTTGGTATATGTTTTATTAAACAAATTATTTATTAACACAGCAAAAACCAATGAGATATAGCAAGAGTGCAAGGTGTCCTTACAAATGATTTGGTTTAGGTATGCTTTTGTACTTTAATACCATAATATTTTGAGAGAGCAATATAGAAAGAGCTAGAGCTACCAGGGGGAGATTTGTAGAAGTGGACTAATGACAGATACAAGAATATTTTGTGTCTCTGCTGAATCTTGGTACACATCATTGAACAAGTTTGAATGGAAGAAGTACAAAATATGAAGAAAAGATAACAGGACTTGCTTGTTGTTTACCATTCCATGTATCGGTAGTCTGATCTAAATATATGATTTCAGCGTCACTAGTGTTGATGCATGTCAATGAAAGATTATTACTTTGGCTTGAAACTGTTACAAAATGGGTGTCTATGTCTTTATTCTTGGGTATGAGTTTTGTCTATGGGTGGTGTTGGTCTGCTTTTCATCTACGAAAATGTGTGTTCAGCGCTGTATATACAACTACGAATTGACTTTTCATTTACTTTTCATCTACGAATTGACTTTTCTGGATTTTGTATATACAGTATGCACACAGAAAGTGTGTTCAGCGCTGGTGCAATGAGAAAGGGGACACAACTTGTGAGATCTGCCATCAGGTACACTAAAAGTTTTCTTCCTTTATATGATTTATCAGTCAGAAGACTGTGAACTGGAATATCCTACCACTCCTGTTTGATTTTGGCAGTTGCAAATGCTCCAATATATATAGTAATTGTAAATTTTGTAGGAGATCTTTCTCTAAGGTTAAGTTTAGATAAATATGTCAAGACCATAGCACCATCATTTGTCATCAAGAGTGCTATCTTGATTTTTTTGTTGGGTGGTCTTACAAGGTTTCTTTTCCTAGTAAGTAATCTGACTATTAGCTGATTTTTTTTGTTGGGTGGTCTTACAAGATTTGTTGTCATCAAGACTGTTTGCTTCTTCTGAGAAGTCCTGATCTGAAATTTTCAGGTTGTTCTGAAACACACTAATGAATTTACTTTTTTAGGCTTTGTTCTCTTCAGCCTTTTTGTTTTAAACTTATTTTTGTTGAAAAAAAACTTAAACTTGACTAACTTTTTTGGGCTGAAGAAAACAATTTTAACTAAATTTATTGAATAAGGCAAGGAGAATAGGGCCTTACAAGTGTCAGTACATCTACTAGATGAGGTTTGAAGAGCTCCCTGGAATTTTTATTTTGTATGGCCATCAATTGTTCAGTAGCTCTTTCTTTGATGCAGTGCATAATCTAAAGTGTGTTTTAAAACTTTGGATTGCATTTTGAGGACAGGAGAATATATACTGGCAATTGGCTATCTGGTGATGTTTTAAATACCTTTTCAAATAACTAGTCTTACTTTCCTTCTAGGTCTGTGTCCTGATGTGTGGCTCCCTTCTTTTGTGCTATTTTTTATGCCTTCCTCTGTCCCTCATTGTCAAACTCTTCCATTTGAGGTACAAGGCTTGATTAGGCATGGTAGCTTCTGAGTTTCTTCCCATATGTTCTAAAATTCAGAGCTGGGACTGATTACTAATGTCAGGTCCTTTAACCACTTTATAATCATCATAGTGCTTCTATGGCTTCCTTCATGATACTTGTGAACGTACTGTTTTCCCTCACACCCTCTGTTTGCCGAGATGAAAGTGGCAAAGGTAGTCTACTGATAAAAGATTTGTAATCATGTCAAGTCTTGGGACTTACTATTAGCCAATATTCTTGATCACCCCTTGAGCATGATACCCTGCTATTTTGTTCTTATCCATGTGTCTTTTATTGTGTTTTAAATAGGTCATTGCCATTTACTCTTTACTCTTTTTTTTTCATATATGTTTATCTGAGGCTCTGATGTGCCTGGACTACCTTTGAGGGCTCTGGTCAATTGATCACTAGTTATCCTCTTTAATTTTAGCCATTTTACGGTTTTACCTGTGTGTCATCTGTCTGATGATGGATTCTGCACATTTTACAGCCTTACCAACCTAATTACACTGCTCCTCCACCACCACCTGTTCCTGAAGATGCTGCAATTGATATTGGGTGAGTTTGTAGTTTTCCTTAAGTATTTCTGGTTGTCCCCCCCCCCAATCCTTTTTGTACAGAGTTTTTCCCCCTTCTTTGTCGAAGTACGATCTCATGCTTGATTATTGTCATTTGCAGTGGAGGCTGGACAATATCTGGTAATCCTTTGAACTTGCATGATCCTCGTCTTCTGGCTATTGCTGAGGCTGAGCGACAGTTTTTAGAGGCTGAGTATGATGACTATGCTGCTAGTAGTGCTAGTGGAGCTGCATTTTGCCGTTCAGCCGCATTAATTGTAAGCTCCAAAAGCCAATGTGTGAAAATAGAGTTATATTATTGAAAAATAGATGTTGAGACATCATTAAGAATATCCAGATTACCTTTTGTGGTATATGGTTTTTCTTGTCAGAAGTTCAAAATTGAAGATGCCCGCAACATGTTGACATTTCTATTTTCTTGCAGTTGATGGCTCTTCTGCTCCTCAGGCACGCATGGTCTGTTCCTGATTCTGATGATGAAGATGATATGTCGGCCTTTTTCTCGGTAAGTAAGAGGTAAATTGTATAATTGTATACTGGGTCCATGTCTTATAATCAATGCCAAATTTTTGGAATGTGTTGTGTTGACTGTCGTCCTTTGTAGCTTTTCTTACTTAGGGCTGCGGGATTTCTTTTGCCTTGTTACATCATGGCATGGGCCATTAGTATCTTGCAACGTAGAAGGCAACAACAGGTAGGCAGACAATCTCTTTTTTATTTGATTCTCATATACCCTTTTTTAAAGGCAAGTATCCATCTTTTTTTTGGTGTTATATAATGAGTGGATGGTCTTATATGTATCCTTCGTTAGATTTGTTGTTTTACTGTCCAAGTATTTAGGCTCACTGCAAAATAGAACTATAAATCTACAAGCTCGATCTGATTAGGGATGATATTACTTGGTTTGTCAACTTATTTGCTCTGCATATCTTTGTGAACAATTTACCATTTGAAACACCTGGGAAATCCCCCACCTTTATAAAGTGGGTCAGTGAACTCTTGGAAAATCCAGATTTTTCTTACTACATTGAGGTTGGAATGACTTGCTATGAGCAAGAACTGCCCATATGGTTCCACACATAGTGTTAGGGTATAATGATGAATGAGTTGAAAGTATGATTCTGGCATAATCAGATCTATTCTATTGTTTTCAGGAAGCTGCAGCATTGGCGGCAACTCAAGTTGCTTTTGTGCTTCAGTCTGGGCAGCGTGGAGGTTTGCAATTTATGATAGCTCCACGCTCTCCTTCAGCTGTAGCGCAAGAAGCTGTTTAGAACTTTGTTAATAGCAAGTTAGCAACACCTGCTACCCTTAGCTCCACAATCTCAATTCATGTTCTACTCTGTAATTTAATCGTTTCTCACTAATTGTCAATTATCTGTTGTCGAAAAGTCTGGTAGCCAGTTATTCTTTGTAAGTGTATGTGTTTAACCGGCTTGATTCTGTATATAAAGGTCTTATATTGAGTTGGTAAAGAAAAATTTCTGGACTCAGTCCAGTCCTTGGAGTCTTCAACTGAGCAAGTTTATGTATCTGAAAAACATATAGAAAGTATACCATAAACCTACTTTTTGGTTCTTAAAACCTATGTGTTTGTAATCTAATTATAGTGGCTGCAGCACCTTTGGGTGATTTTCTAAATACGTTACAGGACTTGAGATCTTGAAAATAATGGAGGTGTACTGTATGATGAGGAGGGCCATAGCCCAAATCTAGCCTCATTATATCACAAGTGTACAAGCCTCGAAACTGAATGTTCGATATGTTTGTTTAATAGACAATTTCTCCAAGATTGATCCGTTTATGTTAATTAATTAGTAGCTAAAGCTGGCATCGAATATATTCTACCTGATTGTGATGGATAATAAACTTTGTAAAAGCCATGAATCGGGTTCATTTCCTCACAATTAACACACTGTTCTTATCATCTGACGATGTTACTGGCAAAACTAGGCTTACATTAGTATCTTAATTGACAAAAGCAGCTTACCTACAGTCTTTTATTCCGGTTTATTTTTAAAATTATGGTGTTCATCCCAACAAAATGACCATGATATTCATGATTGTGAGAGTGTATCCTTGTCACCAAAGGCGGCTGGCGAATGAAGCTATTTTAGATTCAAACTAAAGTGCAAAAAGACTCGCCTTTAAGACCAACCTTGAGAATCAAAAAAGATAAAGACCATCCAAAAATTTATAAATCCAAACTCAAAATTTGCATTTTTGATGATCTACAGAGGTTGATGGCCAACTCCTATCCCGAGATCACTGAAACTTTAATTAAAGCAAAAAGGGCATCTAATAAGTACCTAATGCAAGCCTTAAAAGTGTACTAAAATCCCGTACAAAAATCTCATCAAAGAGACCCAGTTTCAGTATTTATTCCTTGGGAAAACCAGACAATTGCTTAATGGTGAGGTTATCTATCTAGAGAGTTAATGATTAACAAACCTACCAAATCCTTGTATAGTAGGACAGTTCTTTTGCATATCTATTTCTCACAACACTAGTCCATAAACTTGAGATGTTTTTGAAATGACAGGAAAAACTCTAGTGCAATATGAGGGAAAGGCTGAATACGATACTACAACTTCAAGGCCTATTGATATACGGAGTATAAGTCAATCTCAACACATGCTATACTTATAATTTTTGACATAAAGATTCCTCAAATTCATCTGAAATATATAGGATACAATTGAGGTGATAGGTTGAATGGCTGATACCTGCAAAAACTTTCCCAGGGTCACAAACAGTTCCCTGAGTTACAAGAGGACAAACCCAATTGATAGTTGCATGTATAACTGCTCCAAGCTTTTAAAAGTTTGTGCTGAAGATTACATGAAATAAATCAATGTAACAAAGTATCCATCCAATGGGCCTCTTTAATTCCACTTTGATTTGCTACAGAAAAGAAAAGCAGAGAATCAGCAAATCATAACATCATCTCAGCAAGAGTTTATGACTAGGACAATGACCAGTCTCCCTTTAATTTTACGGCATAATAGAATATAAACACCTCATTTTCATAAAGCATTATAACCTATGCTTTAGGATGTTCTTAATTGCATGTGACTTACTAGTAATTAACATTTACAACCAACAAATTCAAGGATTTTAGAGAAAAAGGTTGGTCTACAATCTACTTAGATAATTGGAGATCTATATAAATGATGAAAAAAAGAGCGGGAATTGGGTCTGTCAAACACAAGATGAGGAATGTAGAATTAGGAAACAGAAAGAAAAGACCAAGAAAAGCATAAAAGAAACACATTTAGCACAAGAAACCATGGGTCTGGTTTAATTTTTGCTGCATAGAGAAAAGAGCTCGGAATTCTAAAGTGATGAGGAGCAGATCTTAGTGGCATAAAGCAGCAGTTTGGTGTTTTTTAGGGAGGGGCTGTTACATTTCCCAATCTTTTTTCTTCCATTTTATTCTTTATATGCCAGACTATTAAGTTAATGCTGGGTGGTCATGGCATGTCCCTCAGTCACTTAACTAATAAATTACCTTTTCTTAACAGCAAAGGAATGACAAAGTGACCTAAGTAACCCTCTCCAAAACACAACTCCTGTCTGGAAGTAATAATCACTCTTTATCTAACTATAATTTTTCACTAAAATGCACTCTATAATAGGCGTCTCCTTTCCATCCTCGATTTCTAACTCCATCAAAGTGCGAATATGTTTTGATCAACCATAATATATTTCTATCTTAAGATTTGTGACAATTTGTCCTAGCATGCCAATTCAAATACAGGTTGGACTATTCAAGCCAGACGGATGGAGTTTTCAGTCATGATTATTCGACCATTTGAGCCAAGAATGACCAATGACTAAGAATAACCATAATCTTCAAAATCAAAATACTAGTCACTACTGTAGTAGGCATGGCCAGATGAAATGGCAAGAAGGCAGGGGGGACACCAAGGGAACTTTATGTCTGGTCACCAAGACAAGAAAAGCTATGCAAATGATAGGGATGTAAGGATTTAGATGAAAAAGATACTTGGCTTCCCAAGGGTATTGTTCCAAGCCCTTTATTCATCCTATTTAGATTCTTCCATAACAGCCTTAAATTTGCATATATCACTCTAGTCCAAATTTCGGGTGAATCTTAAACTTCTTCTGCTGTTCTGGGTCCCTCTGCTTTATGCTTTAAAACACCCATTAAATCTTGGAACATATATATTACACTCCTGTTTCTACAGGACTGGTGTCACAAGAATACAAGGATTACAATCTCAGACTTTGCTCATTCTCTCACTACTCCCTATAGCAATAATAAGAATTTCCCGACCTCAGTCTGTTTTGACCGTTTGTACACAAAATGATCCTAAGTGCACATAAAACATTCATCCTTCTATTATGTATTGGTTTATTAGCAATAAATCCAGAGAGAGGTTGTAGTCTAAAGAGGGCAGAAATGGCCCTAGGGTCTAACAAAGAGGATTCACAACACGCACTTAACAATCGAGCCCTGCAAGGAGTCTCAAGGGAGGACCTCAATGCTAGCAGAAGATCAGTTCCTCAAAACAAGGGATTTGACCCCACTCAATCGAGTGAACGGAGAGTTCGAAGAGGTTCTGATCCCATCCACAATAGGTCTTAGAAAGGGGTTGTGAAACTTGTTACTTCAACCACAAGTGAGAAGCAAGTTCACAGGGACAAAAGATGCAAGATGAAGCAAACAAGAGATAAGTTCAAGGTCTCTGGTAAGTAATACTTCAAGAGGTTATATGCGGCTTGATTGGTGAATTTTTGGTATTTTTGGAGGTTCTTTCAGAAAAATATGTACAGTTGGAGCCAGAGAAACACAAACTACGGAACGCATGACGGCAAATTCAAGAAGCGAGCCAATGATATATGTTGTTTTGCAGTTGATATCTTATACAGTTAGTACAGTTATATGATGTTGGCTCTCACGGAGTCACAGGAGAAAATATATAGTGCTTTTAATACATCTTGATTCTTTTTTGTTGGAGGTTTAATTTTGTTTGCATGAGAATGATTCTCTATGGTTTAAATTTGATTTTTGGGTAATATAATCAGTTCCCTATTGTTTCTGAAATACTCTGATTATAAGACACCTTGTTTGTGGTTTTTAGTGTTCTGATTGTCAATACCCCAGGCAAATTTTTTTCCCCCTTCTCCATTTCTTCATTCTCTATTCAATTTTCCTTTTTTTCTTAAGGATCAGGAAGGGTTTCAGGTAAGTGGAGGTAAGATATATTATACTTCCAGGTCTTTCTATGGAGAATCAAATGTTGGACCAGGGAATGATATTAACATGAGAGGAGTAACATAGCTCTAAGAGAAGCTTTGCATCTTTTCTGGAAATATGCGCAGTCAAATGGTTGAAGCATCTTTAATGGTTTCAGCTAAAACAACACCTATCCTTCAAGAGAGCATCTAACTTTTAACTTCTTCGTCAGCCCACTCTATTTTACTAGTAGGAATAATCAGTCCTGTCACCTGTCATTATCTCATCCCTATAGCCTTCGTAGAGAACTCATAGGAACAAGTTTCACAGGGTTTTCATTTGTTTTAGAGTTCCATTCAAATCTGATTCCTTTGACGGATACACAAAGATATCAATCTTATACTGAGGACATAAATTTTAAACAGATGCTAGGAACCTCACACAGTAATTTTATTCGACAGCAAGCAGCCAAGAAGTGTAGGCAGATGTGTACCGGTTTTAACAAAGAGCTATTTGCATTAGGATAACAACACAGCTGACTGTTTGAAAGAAAGAGATTTGGGGAGTAAAGAAGGTACCTGCACAATTTCCAAAGACTAGGAAAGCGTCAGTAAACTATCTCAGTAATGATCAGATGCGGCTATATGTAATAGATGGAGTAACTGATAAAGCATAAGATAATCCTTTGCCTATCCCAAAGCATATCTACAGAAAGTAGATATGAAAATGTGCGCTGGAAATAGAGAAAAGAGCTATAGGAATTATGAAAAGGCAGGAAGAAACCGAACACCACATATTACAAAAATGGCTAAAAATACCTATCATTTTCATTAAACGGGACTGCATTTATTGGAAAAGTCAACAGGAAGTAGCATTAGTGTCTTTGGAATGGAAAGCTTAGGAAATGCACAAATTTTGCAAATCAGAACTATCTAGGGACAACAGAGGAAAACTTTTCTGTGAAGGGAATAATCATAGACTTCCAATAAGTTGACTGGGTTATATATCAGTAAATTTTGAGTCTGTAGCCACAGTAAACATCATAGATGTCGAGAAGTTACCAAGCTTACCAGAATTTTATTATATCATATATGTCGAGAAGTTACCAAGCTTACCAGAATTTCTCTCCATATAACTAATCTTGTTCAATCCTAAAAAAACAGGATACTTATTCTATCAACCTCCACACATACATAACAATACAAGTTAATCCTCAAGCCATTTGTGCTGTTTACTGATTTGCTTAAACCAGTAGCAAGCGAAGCAAGATACAAGGAAAAACTGCGACACTCGCTAATATTAACTAGAACACATTGCACACTGTGCATCTTAATGATGCTGTTATTCAGAATCTTTTCTAAGATGTAAAGGGATAAGCTACATATTTCTTCGTAAGACATAGGGCATAAGTAATGTCCCATTTTCAATTTTGGTCCGCGGATACAATACCTTTACTTACAATTTCCAGAATGTATGATGCTCTATCAAATTAAGAAAAGGGGTAGAAGGGAATAGGGATCATGTCCACGAATTCAATGTTTTAAACTCCCCCCCCCCCCCCCCCCCCCCCCCCCCCGGTTTGCTATCTACCAATCCTTAGCAATTCGAAGTTCAGATTTGGTGGTGAGAGTTAGATTCTCAACAGACAAATGAAGAACACCATCGGACTCCATGCTCCCAACAGGACTCTAGCCTATGCAGGCCACGGGTTGACAGGCCAGACCTACTCTACTGCTTCACCAAATCACAACAGGCAAGGACAGCATGATTATGTGATACGTCCAATGTAATGTAAGATAATCTAAAGTTCCTATGAAACAAGAATTTTGCATCACCAAAAACATAAAAAGGAGATATCCTGTACGAAGTTAGATACTTGACAGTTTTGGCACTAGCATCAATCTTCCTAACTATAATCACGAACAGTGTAATCTTGTCTACCAAATTAAAAACTTGCATCAATCTCCATAAAAATAATCAAAGATGATATACACTTGTCTATGAAATTGGATACTAGCAATTCCAAATCTCCTCGCAAACTCTTTAGCATCCACGATATTTGGACACTACCGAACCAAATTTCACGAACTCTTTTGCTTATGTGACACTAGATAAACACTACTATCATTAGTCGTAAATTGTATTATACACTCAACATCGCCATGCAAATCCAAGAACCAAAACAAAAAACAAGTATTTGTCAAAACTACCCCAAATAGTGTATAGGAATCCAAAGTGAAAACTTTAAAGTGTAGAGAAAAACATGATATTGATAAGGCAAAAAGATGGAATTTTTTTACCAAATGGTCCAACAGAATAATAGTTCATCTTCAACACAATTACACAACTAAAAAAATTCAGCATCAAGCATCAAAATTTAGGGTCCACAGTAAAATGAAAAGGATACCCACAATTCCAAACAAGAAAGGGTTATTGAAAAAGGCAGCAAACTTGCATACTAGATTGCTCAACAGGTTCTAAAAATTACACAAAATTCGCAGTCATTTGGTAAAAGTTGAGGGAATTAACATAATTTGATATTGTAGTTAGCAAAATTGATAACGGGGATGAAGATAAATGCATACTAGAAGACGGAAACATCTGTGCACCTGAGCTAAAAGGAAGATTGCTCGAGGTTTGTCATATGGTGTGTAGATAACAAACCGCTGCGTTTTTAGAGGAGGGTGGGATATGCGGTGCGTTACGGTGTTCAAAGGTTGTTTAAATTAAAAAAATATAGGCATATGAAAAAAACATTTATTAGAAATATGGTATGGTAATAGGTGAACGTTATCTTTGTTGACCAAAATATTCTTTTGTATTTATTATTAAACTTGTATTATTTATATCTATGAATTTAATTTCATATAATTGGTAATTATTGACATTAAACTTATATTTCATAGTCAATTATAGTATTATAAATATAGATATAATTTATTCACTGGAAGATACAAATTACATAAGTAAAAATACATTCTTTTTAATTTTTTATAAGCTTGTGTTCTCCTTTTTATTTCATAACACATCATTATCAAGAATTGAAATCTTAAGAACATAATTTTAAAAAGTATGCTCTGTAGTTGTCTAATATTTGGAATCTTTTATACTAAAAACTTAAAAAAAAATATGCTTCTTTTACCAGTGTAGAAAAAGACTTACATTTTACATGTCATGTTTTGTAATGCTAATTTTTTCTTGTCCATAACACATGTTACATGGATTACATCATGGTAATATAGGCATATTATGAAGTATATAAGCAAAGTAACCTATGCACATATTAATACAAGAAAAACCAGAAAACATAAACCATTTTCTTGCAAAAACTAGGCCAACTCTTTCGGGTGATAAGAGGAAGAGGCGTTTGTGTTTCTGAAAAATAAGAATTTTTAGTGCATGGACTATAATATAACTCTATAAGGATATATGACAGGTGGTTTTGTACTAGTTGTGGGCTATGATTTCTAAAATTTCTTATATTTATTTGGGTGCACCTATATTTAAGAGTATATTTCTACTCATTTAAAACTTCAATGAGTAAAAGTGTATTATATAAGCAAAATATATCCTTAGGTGCACCGTGCACGTACATTTAAATGAAACATGTATATGTTAGATGCTTGCTTTCCCCCAAGATATAATTCATTGTAGTATGTAGGTCATGGCCTATAAGAATTCTGTCAGCAGTATTCATCCCCTAATTTTAAGGAGTTAAGAGTCTAAGGATAATAATCGGATGGAGAACAATGAAAATTTTTATTTTGACGGAATTGCGAAAAGTTAAAAGCATACACCAATTATTACAAATATTTACGGTGAAATCCCTGCTAATTTTCTTAAACATCGTAACATTATGATTTTTACACCACTCATTATCCTTTTACCATCTAATTATATATATATATATATATATATATATATATATATATATATATATATATATATATATATATCTTATTAAATTAGTGTCGATTTTTACTTCAAGATATTTAGCTTTATACTATTTTTGCTTGGTGAAAATTGAAGATGTTCCTCCATAACTTATCGTGGAATGGAAGAAACATGATTTGATTTCTATTAACAACACGATTTTTTTTAGGAGGAGGGTGTTTGGTGGTTGTTATTACACTAATTTACCTTATTGTATATTCTCTTCGTTCTTTTTTATTCTTCCCGTATTTCTCATCTGGAAATTTTAAAAAGATATTCTCATGTAGAAACATTCAATTTTAGTCTAAAATAACCTCAATATAAAGAAAATTATTAACGAAAATAACCTCAGTGTTCTCCTAAACTATCCAAAATAACTCCACTAGTCCTAAAAGTTTCTACCAACATTTATTCTTAAACAACTCAGTTACAGATTCACATGAATATTAAATAAATGCCCTACTTACCGCTTTTTTTCAAGGGAATTAAAATTTCTTTTTATATTATTTTAAATTTATTTTAAGAAATCGTATTCATAATTACTCATGTTTTGATTTCTTCTCTGATTCAAAATGAGAAGAACAAAAAGATATAAGGGAGTAATATATTGGTCACTGCTGAAAGAATATGTTGCAAAAAATTGGATTAAAACCTTTAAATAATTATGGAGTAATGATTATCAGAAAAAACAATAATATAAAAACTTTCAAGTTGATAAAAGTGCTCAAAGTTTTTCAAAGAAATTATTTTTGAAGAAAAATAGTATTTTGATGAACTTTTAAAATCTCTGAATATAATAATATACTTGCATCGTTGTATGAGATTTAAAAAAACAACTGAAAAATGTACTTTCATGACAAAATGTATACAAAAGTAGACGCAATATAAATACGAGCATATATCAAAAAATAATTGATGCACTGGTAATTAAGTACAAGGAGCCTTGTACCGTCAGCTAATTAATAAAGACATGATTAAAATTAATCAAGCGGTTAAAGGCCTAGATAATAATGGTGTCATCTAATCTGATGACAAACTTAGAATTTAATCAGAATTCAATTAAGTTGTAGTTAGGACCAAGTAAGTACATTTAACCAGATGGATAGTTATGGGACAATCAAACATGGGGTACTTGTTAGCTGTACTTCAAATCTCTCATCTCCTCCTCAAAGCCTACATAAGTTCATGAACCTTCTCCTTAATTCCTTGTATGTTACAGAGATCTGAGACAATAATCTTCACATTACCTGTACTAATGAGTACGTTGCGTCAAAAAAAAAAAAATACCGTACGAATATGTTGAATGGTTCTTCTTCTTACTACTCAACCAAAAAAGCAAAATAATATAAAATAAAAAATACTTGACTAGATGACTACATCAACTGGAATTTCAAAAAATACAATATAAAACAAAAAGATAACAAAAGATATCACGATTTTAGTTAATAAAAACTAAGTTATGTTCGAAAAAGAAGTGTGATTGTACAAAAGTAATCCTTCAATAAAACAAAATTCATCCCTTTATATTATTATAAAGTTGCTCCTTAATTTAACAAAAACGACTTTATTCAATATGATTTATGTGTCTTCACTTACTAAAATTATAGTAAAAAGAAAATTATTGATTAATAAAAAATCTCAATATAACGAAAATGTGAAAAGAATATTTTTAAAAGGCTTGCTAAAATTAATGGTTCACCTTAAAAAAAAAAAAAAAACTATATGTTAAGGTTTGTTAAAATCTCAATATAACAAAAATGTAGAAATTAAGGCTTGTTTAAAACCCAATATAACGAAAATTAAGGCTTGTTAAAAATTAAAATCTCAATATAACGAAAGTCGGCAATGTTACGTAGCATAAAAACAATGAGAAAAAAAGTATTACAAAAAACGCATTTAATATATAATAAATCTATATACGGAGTTTAAGTGAAATGAGTCAAAAGTAGAGATAGATACTAAAAAGTGCCGTATAAATACTAGGTACATCGTATAAGACATAAGTACCCGACGAGCATTAGCCTAAACATGGAGAAGTAACTATCATCGTTAATACGTGTACGAAAGTCAAGCATTGTTTAGAACAGATCATAAGTCATAACGTGTGTGAGGAAATAAATAGTGTAGGGCAGACTGCAGAGCATGGCAAAATGCCCTAAAAATTAAATAGGAAAATGGAAGTAGTTAAGTGGTTCGTGTGCCCTCGTTTGAGTAGGTAGGTGGCTAGCTAGCTTAGCTTAGCTTAGCTTAGCTAGTAGTCGTATGTCATGCGTCCTCCTAATTAGGGCCTCTCAATTATTGTGAAATTAAAGGGCATGTTTTACAGCTACTGATGTCATTGTGCTGATTGATTCACTACAATTCATGGACTTTCATGATTTCTTTCAACTTGGCCTTGGCTTCATCGCCCTTGTCATTTTTTGGGGTTTCTAAGCTTTTCGTGCTCTATTCGCAATCAGCATTCTTTTATTCGTGTTAAATTTAAACAACCATGGTATAACCTCTGAAAATATGTTTTATTGATCTTATAGAGATGTAATTTCACTTTTTTTTTTTTATTATTTACTCTTTAAGCATGATTATGAGCATGATTATTGGTATAACCCTCATGAAACATATTATTGTAAATGTTAGATATGTAGCTCGAAACCAAAAGGCTGTGGCAAATAATTGCAACTAATTTGGTAAGTAGAAATGTAAATTTCCTTTAGCAAGTTAAAGCTAGGCCACTAGTACTGGTACAAGAAACGTAATATTGGACGAATCTTGGAAGTGGCCTACAATGTGAGAGAGAGATAGAGAGTACTGAAGTTTTCTGTTTTCCCTCCTCAGTCAAAATCTAATTTCTACTTCTAACTCCCCCTACTCGTATCACGCGTGCTATTATGAATTCTAGGCCTGTTAGGAAATTTATATCTTGTCTCAACACTATTCTAATCCACCATCATCCCACTTATACTATTATCAACTTGTCATTATTTTCTTTTTTAATTCTATTTTCGTAATGCGTGTTGACATGGAATATTGCTTACCTTTTTTATTACTTGTGTATTGGGATCGATGCTCATACTAGACATTTTTTCACTGTATCACCCTTCCGAATTATTTCACTATTGGGAACGATGGTCATATGCTTAGTTTTTTTTTTTTTTGGCAACGGTAAAAGGAAAATTAAAAACCCATTCTAAGTATAGTGGTCTACTTATTACTAAAAATCTAAACACTACAGTATTAGTTCTTGGGAAAATTAGATCAAAACGCTACAGTATTTTGAAAATAAAGTAAAAGCAAGAGTTACAGTACGTAATTTGGAGCGATGTTGAAATGAAATTATTAAATAAATGGGTTGAAAATTGAAAACCCAAACCATGCATCAGTTGTCTTGGACTTTTGGTCCTACACAAGGTTAAGTAGGGTTCAGTTAAAAGTTTGGATAATAATTTCATGTTGACTTCAAATTTGACTTCAATTATACGTAAATTAGTGTAAATTCAGGACTAAAATTGGTATTAAAATACTACAAAAAGTCTAATTCCTCGTAAATATATTTTTATAAGTTATAAGAGCCTTATTCAATTCCTATTGATGATTCATAGTTCCTGAATTAAACTAATCAACATTTAGATAATGTCTAGGGTATTAGCATTGGAAAATGGTGGTCCAAAAAGTTTGAACCTTGATAGATTAATTGAGATTCTAGGCTTTTCTTTTCAACCTAGGAATAAAAGTTAAGATCTCTAATCAACCAGGTTCTCAATTTTAAATTGATTAAACCTACCAAATCATTAATTAATCAATTAATTAATTAATTTAATATTGATTGATAAGTTAAGATCTCTAAGCAACCAAGTACTTAATTTTAATAAGTTCATTAATTCATTATTATGGAGTAGTAAATACGGAGTATAAGATAAAATATATAGCACAAAATCTACATGTTGTACGAGTTAGAAAACTAGTGGAAAATTAGTGTTTGAGCATGGCACATTCAATACATTTCACACACAGGAATTTCAACAAATTCAAGCAAAACGTTACAGGGAAGCCGCAATGAATAGGTGATAAACTGATAATGAATTGAAAGTTGATTAGTCGGCTACAAAATGGATTATGGAATTGCCCTAGCTTGATGTTAACAAATTCACGCGGAGTGTCTGATAACTTGTGACAGTATAAATGTATAGTAGTACTGCATCATCATAAATTTTGACATAGTTTCATTACACGCATAGAATTTCATTTAATACCACAACCATAACATCCTTCCACTTGCATTTTTTGCAATATTTTTTACAACATATGTCTACAAAATTATGCATGTAAATTATCGCAATCTACTCTGTACAAAAATAAAAAAAAGGTTATTGTTGAAGCTCTTAGAAAAAGCCCATAAAATATTACATATAAATATTTCATATTGACAAATTAAAAGAGAAATGTCTATTATATAACAACATTGAGGGACTACTCCCCTTATTGCCATATAATTTTAAGGTAGAACCCTTTTTAATCTTATAAAGTGGATTATATCTTATAGACGGGTGTGATCCGAACATGTATTTAACAGTTACAACTTACAAAAATACGTAGAACAAATGTAACATTTTTATGCATTTTCATTTAGAAACGCATTGACGATAAAAAAAAAAAAACATGTATTAACTATTGTAAGCGACATTTGACTATGCACAATATTATTACTTTTAATTTCGTTCAATAATTTATATATCAAATTAATTATTTCAACTTGTAAAATCTTGATCAACTACTTTATTCTGATTAGATTCTGATCAGGCGTAGGCAATAATAATATCCAACTAAGAGATAGAGGTGGTACGTTCTTGACGTTGCTCTACAAAATTCTCTCTTGTCCACAAGACTCATTCTCTTCTCTTTTTTTTTTCTCCTCAAAAGAGTGGGGATCAACTTATTTGAAGGTGCTTTGTAAAAAATCAGCCAGTGCTGCTAGATAACTACAACAACTTCAAAAGATTACAATTATCTTCATTAAAGTTTATTATTCTAATGGAATATTGGACCACTGTTTTTATTTAAAGATGGTTAAAAAGATAATTTTTAAAGGGCTCTTTGTACAGTGTGGAATTTGGGAACACTGTTTAATTTTTATCGTATTATTATTATTACCGAGATATCACCAATAAAAAAGAATGTATTGTGTATATAATATATATATATCCGTTAAGATGACATTCTCCCTTAACTAAGAACATGCCACTTTTTTTTTTTCTATGGGTCCTTACTCCTTTCCAATTTGTTTCCACTTTTTTTTTTTAATGAATATATATATATATATATATATATATATATATATATATATATATATATATATATATATATATATATATATATATATATATATATATATATATATATATATCCCTTCATTTTGAGTTTTACTCTATCATAATAACATTTTGGTGTCCATATGAAAAGTTGTGTATGTAGAATGGTATTGAAAAGGATGATTAGAGGATGGGAGTTAATTTGTTGTCAACTTAATTAAATGTAAGGACGGGAATAATTTGCTACTCCGTATTTTGAACTTTAAACTACCTAGATAGAGTAATTTGCTAGCTAGTCTAATTTGGAAATAATTAAGTTATGGAAAGAGAATATTATTTCTACATACTGGTTTCATGATATATTGTATGCACGTAGGATATAATAAGATTATTATATCTCAACAAAACTTATGCTTTAATATAACAAAAATTATCACTCAAAGTTGATAAAAATTGAAATTATTGAGTTGAGAAATAACTTTTGTTATATTGAAATATTGTATCCATGTGCATACTAAAATATACACACCTAACACAACATGCATGGCTATAGCAAAAAATGCATAATCAACACCATTTAATAATAATGGTTATTACTTCAGACTATTATATGTCACAACTCATAAACGGAGTAATTATTGATAATAATAAATACTCAGCAAATCAGTATCTGACTTTGAATTAATGACATAGGTCGGACACAAGACGAAATACAAAACCAAACATAGGATCCCTATTCCCAATCCAATATTAGCTTTATGTACTTGTAACCTGGCCTCGACTAATTATCCTATGTTAACTGAATCGTACAACAATTTCAAACAAAGCAAGGGTTTGCATTTATGCTATTTAAGGAGGTTTCTCCTCCACTTCGCAACTTAATAGTTAATACGTAGTCCACAGTACTTTATATACTTGCCGCAAGTTTAGTATCATCAGTGAAATACGTTGTATGATACTAATCTACACAAACCACTTTCGCTTTAAAAGGATTTAAACTAACGCAAAGTGTTGTATACACAAGAAACACAATAAAGTTATTGTGTGGTTCAATTAAAGTGATCTATCAATATAATAAAAAGTTACACTTTAAAATTGATAAAGATTTGACATATATTATATTAAGAGATAATTTTTGTTATTGAGAGATTACTCGCTTTAGTGTGTCTTATATGTATATTGTAAACCAATGGTTCTTGACTTTCTATCGTGTCATTGGATTTCCCCGGAATTTATCCATGGAACACTGAAACACCTTACGGTTACATAATTTTATAGTATATAGTTGGGGTATTTACTATTTACCACTTCCATAGTTCCATACAGTAACATTATGTTTTGAACTAGAAGTAACTTGACTAAATTTAGTTTCATGTTTTTAGTTAAATAAGGTAATTTGGCTTCATTACCAAGTGGTGTATTTATCCTTCATTTTGTCTCTAATTCAGCAATTCCTCTCTGGCTCATTAACAAAGTAACAACTTTTGTTTGGTTGCAATTACTACTCCGTAATAGCGAACTACCAACCGGAAGGCCTTCCACATTTTGACCCAAATATTGACCCGAATAAAAAACAGTTTCTCATAAACACTCAGTCAAAACTGGCCAACAAATAAAAGCCGTTGTACAACCAAAATACGTATAAAAAGTGTATGTGATTAATCAAAATTTATTACTGTATTTTATAATACGTAGTAGTAATAAAATTACCCAGGACAATCAGAAATATAAAAACACAATCCAACGAAGGGAGGATCACTACAGTAACACTTACGCCAATGACAATAAACTAAGCATTAGTGGGTAATCAGTTATGTTATTTGGTAGTGAAGTTAACAAATAAGGTTAGCCTAATCTTCAACAAGGGGAGAGAAGATCATGGGAGATGAGATTAACCATATCTTACGAATCATATTATGCTACGTAGTGGGGTTCATGTGGCCTCCCATACTCCCATTTTGCCACGTGTCAATATAAAATTCCAACTTTTTTAAACTTAAAAACTTAAACACCCTTACTACTTCTCCTACTACATACTCTTACAATTTTAGTAGTAGTCTGAGACATATTTATTACCCTCTCAACAACAACTAACCCCACACCCAAACAGGCCCTTATTTCAATAAACCTTAGCTTCTTCTAATTCTCCCAACATTACCCCCAAACTCAATACCTCTTCCCCTTTTCTCCTACCATTCTTTTCTTTGCTTCCTTTAAACAACCCGAAACAACCACCTTGCACCACCATGGCTATGGACTTCATTAGTGGTCCCACCGCCGCACCAACCACCGTGGCAGGGGTGGTTACCCCTAGAACCCCCGACTCTGACACTGACACCCCACCGCACCCTCCGCCGTCCAAGAGGGCCCACCACTACGTCAGAAGCAACGGCGGTGACTGCCACGGAGGGGATCAGAACCAGCGCGTGTCGTACAAGGAGTGCATGAGGAACCACGCGGCGAGTATTGGAGGGCACGCGCTTGACGGATGCTGCGAGTTCATGCCTGGCCCCACTGCCAACGCTTTGGACCCCACCTCACTCACCTGCGCCGCATGTGGCTGCCACCGTAACTTCCACCGCCGTGACCCCGACGACCCCACTCCCCTCCATCATCTCGTCCCCCACTCTACGGCGGCGCGTAGGCCCCATTCACCTCCCTCCGCCTCCCAGCTCCTCCTCTCCCTAAGTGGCCACGCTCACAGCCCTCCAGATCACGCAACCGTCCATAATTCAAACGCCGCGACATCCGCCCCCAGCGGCGGCGCAGTGATGATGGGGTTCTACAACACCAACAACGGAGGAGGAGGGCAAAATGGTAATATCCAAAGCAAGAAAAGGTTCCGAACAAAGTTCAGCCAAGAACAAAAGGAGAAGATGTATGATTTCTCGGAGAAAATAGGGTGGAAGTTGAAGAAAGGTGAGGAGAGACTGGTGCAAGAGTTCTGCCAACAAGTTGGTGTTGATAGGAGTGTCTTCAAAGTTTGGATGCACAACAACAAACACTCCTCCTCTGCCTCGGCTTCCGGCTCCGCTCCCGTCACAATTTCGGCTTCGGCCTCTCCGCAACGAAGGGACAAAACCGGTATCATTGCTACCACTACCACCGCCACTACAACTGCCACCACGGCTATCAGTGGCGCTAGTACAAACGGGAATACTAATAATAATAGCAATGTGGGTTTGAATTGTGGGGGAGTTATTGCCTCCGCTCTAGAGTTTAATTTTGCTAATGGTGCTGCTCAAGAAGCTAAAGCGCAATAATTAATCATTTTATCATACCTAA
Source organism: Dysphania ambrosioides (assembly GCA_026401315.1). Classification (NCBI taxonomy): domain Eukaryota; kingdom Viridiplantae; phylum Streptophyta; class Magnoliopsida; order Caryophyllales; family Amaranthaceae; genus Dysphania; species Dysphania ambrosioides. Next base: position 4,803,972 of record CM048660.1, on the reverse strand, counting down.
TTTTTATTAATTTTGTCATTATTACTACTATCAAATTTTTTTTAAACTAATGTTGTATTAATTATGCGCTTTTGTTTACTTATTATTGTTGTTAAAATTAATTTCCCCTACTAACCAAAGTTTTTGGTTCCATATGTTTAGAGTAAGACAGGAAGAGAGGAGAAATTGAATTTAGGTGAATGTAAAAATAACTTGAAATATTCTTCTTATAATGTTGTTATGTTAAGATCACAAGAATCATGAGGTGATGGTTTTTGTTTATAGATTAGAAAGTATTGATTTAATGTGGGATACATGATGGAAACATGGATTATACATCCTATATTAAGTAGTTTAGTTGGTATTTTGGAAAAATGTACTTGTTCTTGTATTGGTTATATTTTCATTTTAATTATATTATAATAAATAATATATTCAAGTGAGATCTTATTAGATATATCTTAATCTAAATTTTTAGAATATTAAGTTTATATAATATTTTATTTTACGAATTTTGAAAAAAAATATTTTAAATTGTGTCTTATATATGGTAAAAAGTCAAATCTAGTTCTCTTTTTATGATATAAAAAGAAGTAAACTTGCATATGAAATCTACAATCTACTTCAGTTTTTGTTTTTGTTATTTTTGGACCGTCATGTCATCTAACTATCTAAGGAATCATGTCTCTACCAAGTTGTGAGTGATATAATGTAGATTTGTCTTTCTTTAAAGATAGGTGTGGACTGTCATTTGGTTAAATCTGATTGTATGGACAATTTTACATCTTAATTTTTGATATGCACAAGGGAAAAAATATCAAGTGGCTTATTATGTGTGCAATTTGCTCATGTCTCAAATAATAAATAAATAAATAAATAAATAAAAAGATGTGCAATTTGCACGCTTGGGTTTCTCCTTTAAAACACTACAGATATTAGTGTCGATGGATAAAGTGCCTGTTTGTTTGTGATTTTAGAAATCATATTACCAGTTAATGAAAAGAAAGAATCTTTCCTTTTTTTTTTTTTTTTTTGCTAAAGGAGATGGTAGAATTTGGTTTCAAATTCAAGACTCTTGACCTTTTGAAATTTACAAAAAAATATATATATAGCCAATAAATTATTCCTTTGGTTCTATTTAAATTGTTTCATATCTATATTGTGTTTTTATGCAATATAATTATCCCGATAATTTCAATACACGAGAGGAGTGTGATTTTTATTTCTAAATAATTCTAGAAAAGGAGAAAGGAAAAAAAAGGGAGTTATTAGGATTATATGGTATTTTAGTGCCCTGTCTTTTTAAAAATGATAATTGAGCAAATATTATGGGAGAATCGTAACTTTTTCCTTTAAAAATTATACTCATTTCATTTGAGAATAATAAATATGTGTAGTAGTTTGAGATTTCTTAGAATGTTAATTAATGTACTAAAATAGAAATAGATTATCCTTAAAATAAGAAATATTGCATTAACGTAGCAAGTTCTCCAAATATGTTGCTCAAATTTAATTTTCTATTTAAATGGAGTAACGGGGAAAGTAGAATCATTCCAGCTATTACACTTGTCCAAATTGAGAGAGTAGTAAATCTAGTAATATAACCTAATCATAGTATTCCGTATAAATCAATGAATTATTTTTATAATGAAGTACTCCCTTTCCTTTATTTTTTACACATATTTCAAAGCAAACTTAAATTTTAAATATCACTAATTGTGTATTTGCATAAAATTATAAAAAGCTGATATTTAAAAAATATACATTGAGATGAATATTTTAAAATCCCATATACTTATAGATTAAGAAGAATTCAAGATAAAAATGTAACTCTAAAATCTATATTCCAAACGAGAAGAACAAAAAGAAAATTTAGGAAAAAACTTATAATGTGAATTTAACTTGCAACATCATAATGGTTAAAGGAAAACATTAAATGAGGATTGACAAAGAGTCATGGAGTATAGCATACTAGCATGAAACATGGAAACCCCATTGTTTATGAAAATAGAATCATTATAATCTAAACTCTTAACTAAAACTACTAGACAAATTGTACTGGCAAAGGGATAAATTCACATAATCAGAACCCATGATAGTCCTCTCATCACTAAATTTTTACCTTTTGTACTTGCAGCTTATACTATACTTCTTATGTGTTATGGGCGGTACATGCATGAGATACAAGCATGATACGGGATACCTATGTCTTGAATAAATACCTTTATAGTTCAAATTAAAAGTAACGAAGTACTTGGTACTCCTGTGATATTGTTGAGTACCAAGTATTTAAATAACCAATAGCTCATAATAACTACGGAGTTTGAAAGGTTAATTATTATCGATATCATATGTTCTGATTTTATGAGAATTATCCTTCGTTTTTGGCAAAATAGAGTAAGAAAATAGTGGGCCTCCTCTTTTCATCTCTCATAAAATTTATAAAACATGGGGAGTTAATTAGTTATAGTATATTTAAAATAATTTATATAATACTCCCTTCGTCTATTTTATTTGCTACATTTTACTTTTTACGCTCTCTAAAATATAATTTAATTTTTTTCCATCTAAAAGTCATAAGATAAAAAATGTAGATCAAAATACATCTAACAAAATCACTTGAATATATTATTTATTATAATATAATTAGAATTTATAATCTAATTTTTTAAACTTTAAACCCAAAATAAAAAAAAAAATATATATAGCAATTAAAATAACATGGGAATAATAATTTTGAGTAGTAGCTATATAGGTATATCCTGAATGCATGTAGTGTGGCACACCACACATATATATTCTCTTTGAAGTAAGTTTGTGTATTAAACTTCATCTTAGAATGCACAAAATTTATCACCATAGTTACAGACTTGCAGTAACTTTTTTGGGGACAATGAAAACTTTAGGTCAAAAACATTATTCTTCCTTACATACATGCTAACGTAGTGCTATGGAGTATGGACCATTTAACATAAATACACTCCGTAATGCTTAATATAAAAGCAATTTCAAGCAAAAGTTCCTTGACATACGAAGCATTTTCAATACGTGATGTGTTGAACAGAGGGCGGAACCCTAAAGCTACATGAAATCATTGACCAAAAAAGGAAACAAAAAAAAATTAATTTAACATACATATATATATATATATATATATATATATATATATTTTTAATGTTCATTAGGATTCGATAAGTTTCCTCAATGATTAGATGATATTTATGCTTAAAAAGAAGATACCAAAGTACATAATCTTAATTGCGTCTAAATTCGCACCCAAACCACTTTTAAACATGCCACATTGATACATTCCGGCCCAAAAATAAAAAGAAAAACAAACACACGCTACGTTCTCTTTTATTCTTTTTTTTTTTTTTTTTTGACGCACTATCATCAAATTTCACTTTATTCCTATATTCAGTAAGATAGAGAAAATATAACACCCACCTGCTTATGACCTTATCTTATCATAATACTTATCCCAAGGTTTTATTTGGTCCCAAAATTATTCAAAAAAAAAAAATGCTGAGTACACTTATTAGAGCAGTGTTATATTCTTATTATTAATATTATTTGTTAAGGCACGTCGTTTGCAATATTTGTCCAATTGTCCTTTAGCATTAAACTTTGGGTGCAAAATCCTGCACAGAAATCTCCCCACTCATTTTTATCTTCTTGTGTCATTTTAGGGTCGACAATTATGACCATGCCAGAAGGGTGGTTGAGCCTTATTATTAATTTTTTTTTTTTATATAATCATAATTTCGTAATCCTATAGTTTTATAACGTATGTTGCATATATACTCCATTTTGATTACTGGCCACATCATATCAGTGAACTTGGACGTATAGTCACTCGTTCTACTTTGACTATAAATTTTTATCATGTTATAAAAAAATATTTTAGAATGTCAATATTTCATAATTTTTTGCCTTATGAATTTGGAAATAAAAACGTTTAAAATCGCATCTTGAAAACAGATTGACTGAGACGGAAGGAGTACAATACAACTACCATATTATGCATTGGAGTAATTATTATGCTGAATTTCATTTAATTTGTGAGAAATTTGATTTGGCTGCTTGCTGCAAATATACATGGTCCATATTTATAGTAGTACTGTATTGTTTATCATGTGCTAATCCCGTGACATTTTGCAGATTTGAATTTGAAGGCAAGTGACTATGTTTTAAATATGAAGATTTTATATCTACTCTTAATTTTGTCCTGTTTTCGGCTTGCTGCATGCCATTGCCTGTAATGTTTGATATTTCTATGCAAAGATGAAAGAAATCTCATAACTGTCTTTGGAATTGTTTAGAGTATAGACCTTAACTCTCTAAGGGATACTTAGGAAACAGTCGCAAATCCAATGTCATCATATACGTTTTATTGGGAACTTCACGTATAGACTTAAGTTTGATGCCTGTTAATTCGTTTAGAGAAATTGAGTTTTTGCGTAATTTGAAACAAGCAAGGGTCAACAAGTTCAGTTTATTTATAGAGTTTTAGGTTATATGTCATAAGATGACGTATTTTTTTTATTTTTTATTTTTGCGTTATTTCTGTTTATGGAGGTAAAGTTTAAAAAGTTAACCATATTTTCATCATATTATTATAAAAAATAATATATTTAAGTGGAATATTATTGGACGTATATCAATAAAAGTTTTTGTCTTTCAGATTTGTAAATAAAAATATTTTAAATCGTGTATTAAATACCGTAAAAAGTTAAATGAGACGAAAAAAATAAGGACCAGAGTAATATATGAATTTCTTTCACATATTCTCATGTACATGCACTGGTGCTACTTGGAGTCAAATTAGCCCAAGTCAAATACGGAGCACTTTACTATGTTGTAGTAGGCTGTTTACTTATGCAAGAGTAGATGCTTTTAAATTGGGAGCACTAGTTGCAATAACTCCATTAATTTGACTTTGATTGCACAATTTCTTTAGTTGTATAGTTGAGATTTATTCAACAGCTTGACTGTACAGCAGCTAAAAGTGATTATTTGCATAAAATTTCAACCAAATTTATCGTTTCTAGTACTATCTATATCTCAGCTTTAAGCATGACAATTACAACACTGTCCTACATTTATAGAACTGTATAACAGTAACTCCTTAATACCCACCTAATCTCTTAACATCTGACGATTCTAACCTGAACGTATCAATTTGGTTGGATCATATTTAAATTCGTGCTTATCTTTCAGCGAACCCCCCCGATTTCTTGAAATTGTATGAGATAATGATGTGGTTATCTTTTCAAACGTTTCTAATACCAACTTTTATTTTGACTTTCTAGAAGACATGCTGCCGTGTGGCTAATTGTGTTGTTCATTGGCTTACCAATGTCATCTCTTAGAAGATATAAAAAAAATAATGTATATCTACTTATGTATATTTTACTCCTAAATAGATTTATATAATTTGGGATCGAAGGAATATTGGATGTTACTTTTTATTTTTTTAATGTACATATAGAAATTGTCTTAAGAATAAGGCAATTTTCAATTTGAGACCTTCTCATAATATGAAATAATATAAGTCATGGCATCATTAAATAAAACACATTAGTTCATAATATACTTTGTAATTATGGAGTATGTTGAAAAAATCGCCACTTCCTTAAATTACTACGGAGTAACTTACAACTGCTTCAAGTAAGAAATAATCCCTCTATTTCTAAATTTTTGCTCTATTTATTTTTTCATGGTTTTTAAAACATAACTTGATACGTTTTTATCTCTATTTACAAAAATTTGATATTTAAAAATATTATATTAAAATGATTCAAACAAGATTCAACTTGAGTATATTATTTCTTATCATATAATGAGAATTTACGGTCAAATTTTTTTTAAAAAAAAAAAAATTATAAGTTACGGAATTAGCACTATGCTAAAATGCTAAAATGCTAAAATGATGAAACTCAAGGCAACCAGTTTCAATGTCGTTGTATGATTTCACAATTTTACAGCAGTTAAATGCGTTTGAAATATTGCAGAAAGTAAAAGTAAAAAACGTAAAATAAGGAAAATAATTAAACCTTGGTGCACCCTACGACGGGAACAATTCACCAGTAAAATAAGAATGGGTATGTTATTTCACAATGGAGCTGAATTTCTGGTGACTAGAAAAGGCCGCTAGGTATGCGGTGGATTAGTACTAACACACACACACAAAAAGTGCAATAATTGTTAATAAACATTATAAAATATGTTATCCAAAAGAGGTAATACCAAACTATATAGTATTAATATCTGATCTTAGAAGACAAGCAGCCTTTCTTTAATTAGATTAGCTTATAGATGATGACACATGTCTTTTTCTTGTTGGTTACTAAGTCGGTTAACTTTATCCGATTGTCCTTCTTCAACAGGATACTTACACTTATATTATCATGGAATTTCATTTTACAAATGATTACTTTTGATGATCATTGATTTATAAATATTAGTTGACAACTTCAAACCAATGTCGGATTAAGGATGTCACTAATATTAAATTACTGTGGTAGCTTGTCACGTCAAATGCTGTCATATCTATTATTATTATTATTATTATTTTGGTTACAAAATTATACTATTTACAAATAAGATTGTACTTATAGAATATAAAATTACACTAATAGGGAGTGAAATTGTTCATAGTTTTATCATTTTATTGTTTTACCTTTATTTTGTTAGTTGTACTATTTAGATATGAAGGTGCACTCTTACAAATGAAATTGTATTAAAATTTACACTATTACAAATTATAAGATAATTTTGCAAACATATATATATATATATATATATATATATATAATAATAATAATAATAAAACAAAAGTTTAGAAAATTAGAACAATAGTTTAGAATAATTGAACAGAAGTTTAGAATATTACAACTATAGTTCAGAACAATCGAATAGAAGTTTAGAAAATTAGAAAAATAGAATAGAAGTTTAGAACAACGAAACAATTCTTTAGAACAATAAAACAGAAGTTTAAAACATTAGAACAAAAGTGTAGAACATTAGAACAGACATTTAAAACAATAGAATAGAATTTTAGAACAAATGTTTTAGGGAAAAGTGAAGCTGAAATGGCGTTAGAAAGTACAACTTTTTCTTAGGGTTTTGCAAAAAGTGGTTTATGTCTCAGTATAGTTCTAAAAATGGGGAAACGTGTGTCAGTTTTTTTTAAATTTAAAAAGTGTGTCAGTTTTGTCATTATTTACGCTTTTGCCATTCTTTTTCACCCAACCTCATCCGTTGGATTTTGAGGATTGTATGGTGTAAGATTGGTTCTTATTTGGAAAAAGATTATCATATAAGGGGTTCTCACATAAACCCGCCCTTATATATCAAATTTACCTTTTTTAACATATAATAACCAAGTTATCTTTTTTTACTGATAGTAATCCTTTTCATTGTTGTATTGACTTCTTTTAATTTTTTTACATAAAATTTAATACGCTAGATATTATTATTTGAAGGGTTAAGATCATTTCTCATTCTTATTTTAAGCATCCTTATCAGTAAATAGATAGATAAAATAATATTGAATACGAAAAGTAGCTAGTTAAATCAAAATTCACCCAAGCTGTAAGATATCAACGGAAGACCGCAGACACCAAACTAAGAAAAACAAAAGCACAAAGCTATTTTGAGGTAACAATATATGGCACCTTCTAGTCATGCAAACCCTTAATAGAAGCAACAACCTGAATGTGCGTCAGAAGATCAAAAGGATAATGATGAATATTAGTGAGTTTTCTATTTTTTCTCTCCTTCCATATCATGTAAACCAAAACAGTGACAACCAATCTATAGAGCAGATGCTTTTCCGAATTACCATTATTTAGCCTGATCGATCGTGTAGTCTAACTCCGATGACCAATTACTAGCGATTCTAGGAACACCTAACCAGGGAAGCATCTTATTCCAAATCAAAGCAGAGAAGAGATGATCAATGCTTTCGTTCTCAATAGATCATAGGCAACAAGTTTGACCACAAAGGATCCCAATTTTCTGCAAATTACTGCAAGTGACTGATTTCCCAACAGCTACAAACCATATTATATAAACACAATGTGGGTTGTTGCCAGTAATCTCTCTCCCATGAATCTTGACACTTGATTCTCTCTATGATTTGCAAATTACTGCAAGTAACTAATATAGCCCCTTGTAGACTCAATTAAAATTTTGTCTAGCAGCTAGCAAAAATGGTTTCAACTTTTTAGGACACTTGAGCAGGATCGGAGCATCCATGAGAGTGATATCCCTCCCCTTAATACAACATTCATGGACCCATCTAATCTAAACGATATCGTTCTGGCACAAATTCCATAAGAGCTTGCAAATACCAGTTTTGTTCAAAGACTCGTACAAATGATGTTCCAACCACCAAAAGCTTTTGGTTAGAAAAGTTTTTACCAAGCTGCTAAAGCCCTTTTGGTGGCTCTTGACTTGCATGTTCATAAAAACTTCCACACAAGAACTTTGAATTAGCTTTTGGACCTTCTGAGGGAGTATAAACACATGACATCAATAATTTTAGATGCCAAACTTCACAAAATTTGATGAGTTGAACTCTACCACTATGTGAGAGAAGCTTGGCAACCCAACTATCAACAATAGTGTCTAGTGTTTTCCTGATAAGAGGTTGACAATGCATGATAGTGAGCTTCTTAATTGGTTGACAATGGAACTCCAAGATATCCAAAAGTTAGCTCCCCCTCGAGAGAATTGAAAGCGTCCTGTACCTTAAGGAAGACCCTTCCAAATTAAAAGCAGCTCTTAGACGAATGGGCCTTCAAGCCAGAAATAATGAAAAACATATTAAAGGCGTTGTTACGGTTGGCTAACATACTCAAGACCACCTCAGGCCTTTCCTTGCTTGGGATGGAACAGTGAGACCTCCATTAACAATACAAGAATAACACACAATGGATAAGCAAGCCATTATCCATTCAACCCCCTTCTAGGGATGGGAAACCAAATTCAAGAAGAGATGCTTGATGAAGGGCCACACTCAACTGAGTCATATACTTTTTTAAGATCAATCTTAAGCAAATTCAAGGAGGGAGATACCCTTTCTATAACTTTTGATAAGATCATGACTAAGAATAATACTATTAAAGAGGGCTCTCCCCTTCACAAAAGAAAATTGACTATCCCTCACAAAGATAGAGATAGCTTTTTGCTATCTATTGGTTAAAACCTTAGAAATAATTTTATAAAGAACACAACAACAAGCAATAGGTCTAAAATCTTTGACTTTGCAAGTATTCTTAATTTTTGGAACAAGGGTGACAATAGTGCAATTAAGTTGTTTAGGAATGTAACAAGAACTAAAAAGTTTTGAACAACTTCAAATACACTAGAACCAATCAAATGCCAAGCCTTCTTGAAGAAATAAACATTGTATCCATCAATACTAGGAGACTCCAAAGAATTATATCGAACAAGGCATCTTTAACTTTATGAGTTGAAATTGGTTTATAGAGCTGACTGCATCTTTAACAAACCTTTTTCAGATTTTGTTTTATCTCATTATTTTAGAGCTGATCTTTTCCTTTGCTAATTCAATTATGGCACAGTTGAATGGTGTTCTAAGGATCCACATTCTTTCTGAGTGGTGTATATTTTCGTATCTTAGCTAGGTTGAATTAGTTTTCCTTATGATTCATACTTGTGTGGTGAACTCTGTAGAGCAAGTTGTCCTAATTCTATCTTTTATTTTTCATTGAAATTGGATCCTCCGTACTTATGTGATTGCTTATTTAGAGAAATTATACAACATTTGGTATTAGAGGCAACCTTGAAATCACTTCTTATTCATGATGCAAAACCAAACCTAATCTCTCTTGTTATAGCAAGTGGAAGCAACACTGACTTAGAAACTTTAATTGCTTTATTAAGGCAAGAAAAGAAGGAAATGGAGTAGGAGAAAGAGGAGATGGATAGGCGAATTGAATGAAATTCATGCAAGATCAATGAAGGGATTTATCCCTTGAAGTCCTAAGGCAGAGAGGAGATTGCCCATCTTATCCGTGTCCCAACAATGGAGGAAAAACTGATGATGAGGAAAATGTGTCCAATTTGGGCAGGTTTAATCATCATCAAGAGAGGAAGTAAACACCATGTAATTTCAAAAATACCAGGGTGGATATCTCAGAGTATGATAGTAAGCTTGAGGAGGTTTAGGACGTGGGTTCCTCCCTCCTATATCAACCTAGCCGCGAATGCGATACCAAACTCACGCTATGTTGCACACTTGCACCGAGAGAGACTTTCAGAAGATACCACGCTATCTTGCTTATGATCATCGTCTTATATATTGTGGTTTTTGTCAATGACTTTGTTGTTCGTACTCTAGTTCTTAAATGGCTACTCATCTATGAGCTTCTTCCCCCATTATGATTGTCACATTACTAATTCAGGTTATATAATAAATGTTTTGTTTAATTAAATCATGTTATTGTGTAGAGATTATATATCCTACTTTAAAAGGTAAATTGATGTTGCAATAAATGATAGTCTTCGATCTATCAAAATAACATTTATTAAAACTAACATATGAATTTTTATTTGAATGTCTAATTAAAAAAAGTTTAAATTTAAGTATTTAACCAGTGAAACTATATTGAACTTAGAGATATAAAACAATAGTTACACGTTTTAGTATTTATGAAATAAAAATTAATATTATTATTCATACTTGATATCTAATAATTAGAAAAGAAATTTATTAAATATATTTTTATCAAATTTGCTTAATGTTAAAAGTGACTATATATTAATTAATAATCTTTACTTATGTTTGATTAATATCTAATAAAAACTTCAAAGATTTTACTGTATATGATTCAACTAAATTTTTAAGGTATTATATTTCATATAATCATAGTAACATGATATTATTAGGGAAACAGACGTATATATAGAGTGCATACGTCTAACTATCTCTAAATAAAGTTAAGCTCGTAATGATTTAAAACTTCAAAACTATCTTGATTTCTACTACTTCTCATACACAAATATAATAAAAAGATTTTATTTCTTAATCAATACAGAGTATTAATATTTTTCCAATTAAAAAAGGAACTTTTATACTTTATTTTATGGTACAATATGTATACAAACATAATAATTCTTATTACTCCATTTGTCTCTAAATTAGTCAGTGTCTTTCTCCTTTTATCCCTAAATTTTTGTCGCATTACATAAGAATAATTTTGACAACATAACTCTTTGATGTGGGCCCATTTCTATTCCCACGTACCTCCTGGTTGTCCCAATTACTCCCTTCTCAGTTTTCACATAATTTTCTTTTCTTTCCATGATCCATTATCAAAATCCTTGCCTGCCCAAAGCTAAAGTGACAATGATTTGTGGATGGAGTAGTACATGATAGATACCGGATAAATGAAGCTTTGGTGTATGTTCCATATATATTTTAGGAATACATTACTATATTTCATGAGTCTAATCATAAAACTTTATTTAATTTTTAGTACGATATACACTGAGTAGTTATTTTTACTAACAAAAACATAACTGTTAAATTAGGTCAATAAATTTTTGTGGAGCATTTCCTCTATTTTTTTATACTATTCCTACTTACTATGACAAGTAAGAAGAAAAAAGCAAGTGAGAAGTGATTTTTTTTTTAATAAAAAAAAATTGAAGAAGAAAACGTGACAACCGAAAAAAGAAGAATGAAGAAAGTAGTAAATATTTTTAGAATTTAACATAACGTACTAGAAATGAATATTGCTTTAAAGTACATTTTAAGAAGAATAAAATAATATAAAAATAAAATTTTATAATAAATTGATTTTTACATATACATGTAGTTTATTAGTACCCTAATTATTTTCTAATTCAATAAGAATTTACTTATTCCTAATCTAAGAACAATTGTATGATTACTTGTAAAAAGAATATTTTTTTATTTTAAAACTTTTTTGCGTATATCTTAATTTTTCGAATTATCATCTTATGTGGTATAATGCATGTCATATAATGGTGATACCAAGTGGTACACTTGATGGGAAAAAACCCCTCGAAATTAAATTAATAGATAGTAGCTTTTGTTGAGATATATACAAGTTGAACATCAGCATATTTAAGATGGAGTATCGATTAGCTAAGGAATAGCATATTAGAGGTTCAGTTTTCAAGTTATTTAGTGTGTCCTCGGATTGTTAGAGGTACCTAGTACCTTCGGGACAACTTCTAAAACTCTTTCAAAAATGACTAAAAAAAGTAATGCATTAAAACCTTCAAATCGAGTCATTTTGGATAACTTAGGATCTAATGAAAAAACAATTTCATATTGTTAACATGGGTCTTATAGGGTAATAGTAAGCCTTATAGTAATTGAAACCATCTACTTTTACTCTAACCCTCGTTTCAATTGATTCTCAAAACTTTTATAATTGGATCATAAATTTGTTTTCAAGTTCCTATTGACCTAATATAAGATAATTATTGCCTTCAAACGTTTTCATATGAGCGTATGAGGCTTCCGCTATAATTAGAAGCACTTATACTTAAAAAAAAAAGACTCAAAAACAATGTACAACCTTGAAAATTGGATAATTTTTTTAACTTTTGGACCTGGTGACAAAACACTCACAGACGATCATACTAATCTTTTAAAGTGATTAGAACCATTTACTTTCATTCTAAACACTCATTTTAGCCGATTTTAAAAACTATTACACTTTGATAACAAATCATTTTTAGGGCCTTTAGATACCGAATATAAATTCACTTCCTTCCATACTTCTTCATATGATAATAGGAGGCATCTAATGTCTTTTATTTTAATTTAAAAAATATCTAATATTATAATATATTGTTTAATTATTAGTTTCCCATGAAGATTTACGAACCTAGTGGCTAGTAGGAACTTTGATAGCGGCCACATTATCTAATAAGCATATTTAGAACAGTGAAGACTTTTGTAAGTATACGCCGCTCGTACGATAATACAATATTTGATATGCGGTAATGTGAGAGTTTGTTCAACTAAACTGCTTACATGGGTTTGTATGTTGCATTAGTTGCAGAGTCTTCCGTCAAAAAGTATACTTAAAAAAACACCCGTTAAATTGAGCAATAACAAGAGTAGAGTTGTTTATTGGAACAGAGAATGGTTATGTTGCAAGGGACGTTTCTGTTTTTATGTAGTCATAATCTAATGGAAAAATATATGGTTAGTTCGCTCAACCTTGCAGATACTCAAGTGTGTTGTATTTAGAGATCACAACGGATATTAGACCCGATCCGGTCTTCAAAATTCAGACCGGACGGATCCTTATCGAATCCGGGTTTGAGTCTAACCATAATACCCGGATTCAGATACGTTATCCGTTTTTTCATTTACTTATTTATACTTATTTGTAATGTTATTCAAAGACATAAAAGTACTTATTTGATTTTTTTTTACTTGTAATTTGTTGTTTTGTAATATTTGAGTAGTCATATGAATTGTATTCAAATATTAAACTTACATCTTCATTGGACTGTCGTTGTTAATGTAAAATACAGATTTATAAATTTGAAAAATTATAATTATCGCAAAAAACAGGGAAAATATATATAATCCATCTGGACCTAAATTATCCTTACTTTCTATACCCGGCAGATCTGGATCCGAATCTATCCTTGAAAAACGGATTTAGTTTTGGATCCATAAAGATCCGGTCCGTTGCATCCCTAGTTGAATTTCATACCTATATTTTTTTCTATCACAAAAGCTTGTATCTAATAATGATACAGTGCACACATAGTATTTAAGTAGTAATACCTGAATCTTTGGTAACACAGACAACACACCTGAATTTATGAGTGGTGGTAAAATATGAAACAAACAAACATGACCAAGTTGTCCAGTTCTCATCGGATTTTGGTGAAGCCGGAAACTTCACTCGTATGATTGGCCTATATTATTTCTGTAAAAACAAACTTATGACAGTGTTTATTATAGATTTTTTGACATTAGGTGATGGACTTGTACTGGAACTAGTTGTAAAGCAAGCGGTCCCTCAAGCTGGTACACCCCAAGACTATTGTTGATTGCGAGTTGAGTTCCGGTCTCCCTATTCCCAGATGACCCGTCTAAACCTAACAAGAAACCTCGAATTCCCTCGAAAGAGAACATGGCATAACTCATAGAGTCATATATCTTCCAAAAGGCACATCACAAGATGATTCAACAGAAAGAGCAGTACAGAGTCCTAGAAGTTGGACATTAAAACAGGGACTTGAATGTATATATTAAACCAGTACAATTCACACTAATTTTAGCTCCTCTGTATCCTGCATGAATCAAGTAGCCGTGATGAATGGGAACTTTTGAACTTACCACCATCTACTGCTCGTAATTTGATTTGTTGTCAAACCTGATGTACTCCATCAGATGTAGATTCAACTCCATATCAAGTAAATAGTTGGAAGGCTTGATCCCTTGCGATTGTGAACCAGGAAAAATGCATGCAGCAGCTGCAAACGAATCAAGTTTAGTCTATTACAAGAGGTACATGCCAATAATGGACAATCTCCAATAGAAGAGGGGCAACGCCAAATACAGATATAGCGCAGCCATATTTAGGGCACAAATGGGTTGGAGAGATGTAGAAATTGTTGCCCTGATTATGTGGGTATCTCACCCTATGGATTAGTGAAGGGTAAAAATTTCCCCACCCAGTTCCTTCACCCACCTTTGTACTCTTTATATTCGTCTATTACTTCCTCCCTTGTAATTACACTCCTAATCCAGCATGCCCATACGCTGTAGTAGACTAAAAGCTTGCATGCAACTCCACCAACACTATCTATGCAGATAAATTTACCACTCACAAAATCCATCAACATTTTTCACAAATTATGAATTATTTCACCAACAAATCTCAGAATAACACATGTATGTACTGCGCACATGAACTATACATTTTCTTGCTTAATGTACTTTATACTATGTAATTATATGCAATGTCAAGTGATAGTAGCGTTAGCTCTGTAATTATATAGTGTCAAGAGATAGTAGCGTTAACTCTGTAATTATATGCAGTGTCGAGATATAGAAGCTGTTAATTTTGTAATTATTTGCAGTGTCAAGAGATAGTAGCTTACTCAACATGTAGCGTAATTCCTAGAGCAATACTCACACCAGATTAAATGATCCTTCAAATTCATTAGGTATATGAAGGTACTAATGAATTGAACCATTTCAAAAATACTTGTACACCAGCATGTTAGCGCATCTCTGAGAAATATCTGGCACGCTCTGCAATTTGTGAAGGGTAAACCCCAAAATACTTGAAGCAGCTTAATAAACTTTTTGCCTGGGCCTCTGGAAAGCATGGAAAACTACATGTTCTTTTCACAGCTAAAACCTGGTAAACAAGTTCAGACAAACGTTATTAGTGTATTTGCTTTTCTTCTAGGTGGCACTGCAGTTTATACCTATATGCTGAAAGTTTATGCACCTGAAGGCATGCACCAGACTGTCCAAAGTCAATACAGTAGTAAGCACTAACTCCTATTAGTATATAAGAAAACTCAGCATAACATCAACCATAGGCCAATATTACCATTTATGAAATATACAGCGACTTCTTACCCTTTGCAGATGACTCAATCCATTAGAAGTATTCGACACATGAAATAGCAGTTCACAGCATGGTTATGTGATCTAACTACTCACGTTCCCCATCAGACGCAAAACCTCCAAATTTTCAGGTTGTAAGTCACTAGCGCCATTTTACCCCTTATAAAATACTGACATAGTCCAGAGGCTGACTAAATCAAAATCAAAGGTATGTTAAGACCTCCAAAATATGCCTAATGCTGTACCCTGAGTCCATGACAGCCGTAGGGAAGTTCAAACAAAGGAAACAAAATTTCTGATAGGGTGTTCTTTGGTGCCAGGACACTAAAAAAATTCAAGTAACCATTACTTATAATAGTTTGCTTCTGAACAGAGCGGACACGATAAACAACAGGAAACATTTGACTATTGGACAAAGAGAACAAAAAAGACCAAATAGGCAAATGCTAACCCCTATAAGAAAATGTACAAAGACACGACTTAGTAAGCATACAAACTAGCATTCACAGAATCACTTACTATGTAGTATGTACACTATTCCCTCAAAAAAAAAAAAATCCGAGAAGTAACTACTACTCGTAATAGTTTGCTATCTGAACAGAGCAAACACAATAAACAATAGGAAACATTTGACTATTGGACAAAGAGAACAAAAAAGACCAAACAGGCAAATGCTAACCCCTATAAGAAAATGTACGACGACACAGATTAGTAAGCATACAAACTAGCATTCACAGAATCACTTACTATGTAGTTTGTACACTATTTCCTCAAAAAAAAAAAAAAAAAAAACTTATCACGTATACTCCAAACAGTAAAAAAAAAACTACATCACATTTCCTACACTATGCTTGATAATAATTAAGATCAAATTTTATCTCCTTTCAAAGTTCAAAATCTGAATAGCTCAAAAGAAAATACTTTGTATTTGTTGGCTCTAAAATCCTGTGAACCACAGCACCAAATGAGTACTAAAATCCAATTTACAAAGAAAGGGATAAATTCATTAGTTATAATCGAGATATGGAGAAAACACATTATGTGATGGTTGACTTTAGTTCCACCCTATCTACCTGCGATTTCTGCAACAGTTCCCCAAAAATAATTTAGAGACAAGGGAAGCTGATAAAAATGAGACTTTTACAATCTTATAGACGGTTTCTGAAACTAAAAATGTCCAGAAATAAAAAAGAAAAATCCACTCTTGCCCTGAGTTATCATGTTAGAAAGATGTTCCATATACAGACGAAAATGAAAGGGGAGTTTGGGTGAGCCATCA
The DNA here is from genome assembly GCA_026401315.1 of Dysphania ambrosioides. NCBI lineage: Eukaryota > Viridiplantae > Streptophyta > Magnoliopsida > Caryophyllales > Amaranthaceae > Dysphania > Dysphania ambrosioides. The sequence continues at coordinate 4,787,098 of CM048660.1, read as the reverse complement.
CCCTGCCTTCCCTGCTAATACCCCTTGTTGGGGTCTGAAGGTTAGGTTAGGGGAAATCCATGGTTCCTTTGACAGGAAATCCCATTCAAGGGTGTAATAAGAATTCTTTGACTGGAAAATAGATCTATCCTGAGGAAAACAGGTGATCCAATCTAGTTGAATGGAAACATAGTTCTAGCATAATATCTAAAGGATGAGATGAAACACACAGTCTCTAATTTATCAAAGTATGATTTCCCAACTAATGAAGTTCCAATCATCAAACATATTTCACTGCCATCACACTTTCACAATCTACAGATAGTTAAACATCCCGAAAGAAACCATGGTTCCCATTTACAAATTTTGTACAAGAATAGAATATTATATTTCCAAGCATCTCGTGTAAACATTCAAAAGTGACCAATTCAATGGAAAAATATCCTCAAGCCATTATGTATTGATAAGGGATCTTAGACATGGAAATCTTTCATCAAATTTATTAGAATTCCATGTTGGTGATTCAACTTGGTAATTATGAGTCTATACAAGACTGGGAGTAACCCAATAGCTAATGCAACAAAACTTTTAGTAATGATATAAGATCATATCCTTCCCATGTGGGTGTAAACCCCTACAGTTCAACAACAAAATACTCCCTCAAGAAAAAGTCCTTCGTTGGGAAGCAGCTAAACTAGTAAATCCCCACAATACTAACTTACAAATACATGCTCTACAAACATTATAGTTGGCAGGCGAACAGTAAGAAAGTGATGCAATACAATGATAAGCTACAAAAATTCACCTCATAATTGGGAATCTCACTTTTCAGAGATAAGCTTAAGGCACCAACAACCAAAGACCTCTGACTGATCTTTCACTTGCTTGCAAGCTTCCTGGATGAACACAACTCCCATCTCCAAAACCAACAAACCTGCCACATTGGCATCGCACCATCAAAGTATATCTTTACTTGAAGTGGCACATTGCCACTGCACCATCAAAGTATCCTTCACCTGAATTGTTGTAGGTTGCCGCCATGAGTCATTGCCAATGTCTAGACCATGCTGAACCAACCAACCATTCTTCCCTACAGCCTCTTGGTTTTGCTGCAAGATAGCTTACTGCTTGCTGCATCATAACAAAAGGGTGCCTCATGATCCCCTTATGCTTCACATTTTTTGTCCATCCAAACCCAAAGCAACTGCAGGTCTGCAGCAACTCAGAACCTTTTCTGCAACACAACCAATCTACAGCTGTGAGTTATCTCTCTCCAATCGTCTCACATAAACCCACCCTCACACCATACCCTTCGGACACTAAGATAGGAAAAGACACCATAGATATGTCATTTGACCCTTCTACACATGATAATACACCTCAAATAACTCATATTGGCATCTGGGATCTTCTTCTGGATATTTAAACTTGTGGGTGTAGCACCAGAACATTGTCTCTGAAAGGACTTTTCAGAGGAACATCTAAATACTACTTCATAGAGAAATATAATTAGATCACTTGGCATCCCAAACAGCTTATTTTTCGATTTGATGATAATTGGACCTCTCGTTTTAATGTACCAACGCATCAATGAAAGGAAGAATTTGGGTCAAATTAAGCACCCCAAAATTGGAGAGCTAGACAGATAAGGCCACCTGGACCTCTGTGAAGTTTCAGACTAGTTGCACTTAGGAAAAGGCTGTGAATCAACAAAGACATAATTTCCCAGCTTCCATGATAATCTACTTCACATTATCCATTTCTGACGATTTCAAATAGCAGATGAGACCCCAAATTCTAGCAACTTCACCCACCAAAGAAGAAAGAAAGGCACCTCCAATACACACCAGAAATTGACAACAAAAGTTCATATATTTAAATTCGATAGAGTTACAGATTCATCTTCTAAACCAATGCCATTTTCATCAGGGCCATGGGAACATTTTTCCAGGAATCTATGATCAATCCACTTCTCAATCCAATCCAATCTTCTCTCTAGACTGAGTACACCGATATGCATAATACGAACATCAACTTGAGCCACTTTTGCACATGCTCGAAGTAGGATATAGTAATCAGCATGGGCAACATATGCAAAGGAACCGTCACCCTTCTTCCGCGAATAGTGCAGGTGGTCATGTCTATTGATGTCCATCCTTGGTGGAATGTAAGAGAAGCGGTGTTCTTCCATATCAATTTTCATATATTTAAGTTCTATATCTTCCAAATTCAGAGATGGTGCCCCACCTTTATCTACTGGAATTTGACGCACAAGTGAGCTTTGCTGAGTACTGTCAGCACTTGGGTCTGAGTGGGAGTTGTCATAATGAAACTGAAACCCGCTATCAGCTGACAAAGAACTGGTAATGTCTTCATCTTTATGCTTCTTGCTGTCCTTAGACGGAATACTAAATAGCATGTCATTGTCCCTTGATCGTTTCTGATTTGATCCAGTTTCAAACTCCCCGGATGAATCCTGAGGGAAACTGTCTAATTAATAAAGAGAGAAAAGAAACCCTTCGATACATAAAAGAAAAGAGCCAACGAGAAGAACATAGAAGTAGCAATATTAGTTAACATATTTTTTTTCATAACTGATTAGTAAATTGAAAGGGGTAGTCAATGCAGACATGTTTTGGCAATGCAAGGTTTCCATATTACCTCCCTATTCCTCTCATAAAATTCCCAAAGTTCTTCTATCAAAGTAGGATCCTTGTATAATGAATCTATACCAGCAAATACGACATCCTTGCAGTACTGAAGATAGGTTGGCAAATCCTTGGAATATTCTGCCAAATTGACAAACAGAGTGAACTAAAGCAATCATCACAACAAAATGAAAATTAATATTGAAAGAAAATTTCTATGGTATTTGCTGCAGTGAATATTCTCCCTGTAAGAGAAAAGCTCTGTACTTACCAAATTTATCACTCAAGTCATCATATTTCGTTTCAAGGTTGCGCAAAAGCTCTGAGCTATCACACTCAAATTTATGAATAGATGAAGAACTTGCTTCAGGTTTTCTACCCTGATATTTAGACCCTTGTTTAGCACTTTCCTTAGCATTGGACTTGTCAAAACAGGCAGTCTGATTATCCATGGAAGAGGAATCCACTGGAGCAAGAGTTGATTCCCATTTGCCAAAACCATTGAGATTATAAAGAATCCGTACTGTGACAATTAGTATTGACATCACACAAACACGAGAAGGAAGCCTTTCCTCTCTTGCAGACAACCATAAATCAGGAGGCATCGACCACTCCTGTATGCGGCAGGCATATGGAAGAATTTTTTCCACAGGAAGTGATAATTGCTTTAGATAACGGTAAGCTATTCGGTAAAAGTTTAGTGGAGGCAAACTCAGGCCTAGAGACTGTGCTATGCATGCTGCCATGGACTCCAACTTCTGTAAAGGAAGTTCAGTAGGCCTGAACATACAACTTGCTTTCAACGGACACACAACCGAAACATGTTGATCGGATCTCTCAATCTCTAAAATGGATTCCGCAATCTTAGGAAAAACACCAAAATAAGGAAGCTTTCCTTCGATAGACCACTTTACAATGTCAGTCGGAAGAACCGGTTCTTTAGCAATATGACAGGCCAAATACGAAACAGCCAAGGAATACGATAACGGTATTGACTTTTTCAAAGACCTAATCCATATCATAACCATACGCTCGTTATGCATATTTCGAGGCTCGTTTATTTTATGTATTCCTGCTTGGTACTTCTTTTCCCCTGTAAACGTAAAAAACAATGCCCTCTACATTACACAGGCCACAATACAAACAAAATTAACTTAATAACACAACAACAAAACCAAGCTTTAATCCCAAAATGATGGGGTTGGCTGCATTAAGTGAGAGTTTATCTCATGTGATCATCCACATAAATGTATCCAAACACACTATTTCCTCAATCAATCATTACAATATGACTCACACAAGTCCAATAGCACATGACATCATCGAGCTAACCAATGAGCAGACTGTCCTTCACATAACTTGCTAGCATAATGACAAAGGATTGAAATTGAAACGGATTCAAACATATTGGTTCTGACTTCTGACCCAAACTTGATATCTATAGTTCAATTGTCCACTAGAGTCGCAAAAATTAAACATTCCATCTTCATCAATATCGTTATCAATCACTAAACTATACCTTGCACAAGTCACAGCATATCACATTATCAATACAACTAACAAAACCAAACCCTTACCCCAATCCGAATCGACAAACGGGAAAAGATAGAAACGTTCACCTGTTTCGGAATCCAAGACAGTGTTGTCAGCCCAATCTTCATCAAAAACCTTAGTGGAAGCAACAAAGCGCAGCCAAACCGAGGCAGCAATTCCACAAACCAAAGGAGTAACCCCAAACTTGTCGACCAAAGCTTCACACTGAAGCTGAACCATCAACTGTAAGCCCAGCACATACCTCATACGGATCGTATTATAGTAGTCCTCGTCCTTGTAGTATACTCCTTTAGGGGTCTTCCCGAAATCGGCGGGCTCGGTGGGACCCAAATGGTCGAGGTAGTTTAGGTCGGACGAGGGGATGGGGACGGGGATGTGGACGTGGACGTGGCGTTTGTGGGCGGCGGAGTAGAGAGCGCCGTCGCCGGCCTTATCGATGAAGTCTTCGTCGGCGTTGGCCTGGTCAATGATGTCCTCGGCTTGGGAGTTGCAGTTGGTGCAGTAAAAGCGGCCGTCGTCGTCGGCGTAAAGGCCTTGGAAGTCGCAGGCGCTGCACACCAATTTGCTTGGGTCGGTTTCCGCCATTGTGCGGGGTATGTTGCTTTGTTTCGTTTTTGAGAGGCTGGTGGCTTTTATAGGAAGCCAGACGTATAGATGGGCCAAATCATATGTGGGCCGAAATTAATTTTTCGAATCGGCCATACCTGCTTTTTCGGATCTTGACACCTGCCTGAAATCAATATCATATCCTAAGTATATATCGTATTCAATGTGGATTGGATTTTTGAACCTTCAAATTGTTTTGCTGAGAAAATAGGTTTTTTTTTATGTTTTTTGTCATTGTAGGTTTGTGATCAGTCCAGTTTTGAACCGATGCATAGCCCTAATTACAATTTACAAGGATGTAAAATAATAATAGAGACCTAATGATCAACGAATTTGTGCTTGTACAACTTGAGCTTTTTTAGAGCACTCTCACCACTGAGTGAAAATCCCCTCACAAGTAAAAGTAAGGGTTTAAAATAAATGCCCGAATTTCATATCAGTGAGAGAAAAAAAAACCACGAATGAGGGGGAAAAAACGCACACCGGGTGAGTGGAAATAATGGTGAACAGTGAGGAGTTGTGGGCCCCAATAGGAATTGCATGGAATTTGCATTTTCCCTCAATTGATCTCGGCGGCAGTGCAAACCAAAATTTCTAGGTGAAATTAGAAGTGGGCCCCACCACTTAATTTTTTTTTCTTCTAAGCATCGGTCAGACAAGACTAATCACGAAGCGACACGCGTCACTGGCGACCTTTTATTTAAGATCCGATATATTTGTGTACCAGTTTTCTTAGTTGTATTGAAAAGTTAAATAAAAAATTATATTAAAAAATATATTTATTAACTTTAAGTGTAATATATTTTTTCAAATTATACAAAATTATTAAATTAAAATATAAATCATAATTAAAAAAATAAAATCTTATTAATTTTAAGCCATTTTTATTGTATTGAAAAGTAAAATAGGTAGCATTAACATTAATAAAAAAAACTAAAGAGAAAACAAATAAGATGGTGTGTATTATGGTGGAGTATAGAAAATAGTGGAGGAAAGAGTGATGAGAAGTTTTTTAAGCATTGGTGTGGTAAAAAAAACCTCTTATTAGGGGAATTGAATGAGAAAGTAAGTAGAAAGAGATTAAGAGATTTTTTCCCCTCATTGCTGTCAATAGTCTTATGACCATACAATGTTTATTGGTTGTCAAAGGGATTGAGTGCAAGGAGGTGAAGATTAGAGTCTCTAGGTTTGAGTTTAGACCATTCGATTCAAGTTAGTACATATTCGCCGTTGAAAATTATTTTTTTCAACTTAAACACTTGAATTGGTTACTTTTGAGCTTTTGGTATTCATATCTAGTTACAATGTAGCTTAATTACTTTGAGAATAAGCCAATTATAGTTTGAGTCTTGTTTGCATAATTCAATTTTGAATATAAGTTGGACAATTTGAATCAAGTGAGTTTGTCAAGTCTTGTGTTAGAGAAGTAGGTGAGGAGAAAAAACAATTTGAATCAAATGGTGGTGCATAACACAAGCTCTGATTAAAAGTCATAGCATCCCTTTGATAGGCAAGAGCCAGGAAGCTCTCTCGTAATATCCTACACGAAGCAAAAAAATATATGAAGATATTCGCAAGATCACATGATGCTTGGAGGGTTTAGCAGTATGTTCACTTAAACCGGACCACTTTTTAAAAATACACATTATTTGATGCATTATGTTTCTTGTCTAACATATGCTTTGTGACATGAATATCTGTTACGTTGTTATTAACTAAATACTCCGTACTAGTAAGGCAAGTAAGCTACTAAGTTTAATTAATGTACTGTCATCGTCAATTTACATGTAAGTTCAATGATACTGATTGCCACCTTCCCTGCCAACATCTTGTTCAGAATCGGATAACAGAAGAAATCCTTAAGGGAAACTTCTCCATCGGCCCTATAAGGAAACTTCTCAATTTACATGTAAGACTTAATAATTATATCTATGGATGGTGAATGGATGATAGGCTGTATGTATCACTTCCAATTTTGATTACCTAATAGTATTTAAAAGTGTAGGAAACTATTATTCGATTATTGACCCTACTTAACCCTTTAAAGATCCATTAAAACATGACTCTTTCAAAGACCGACCAAATTAAACCCAAAATTTAATAGTCTTTTATAAACAGACCGATCAAAAACTCTTAATAAAGCTCTGTTAGGGAGATCCTTATTCCTTTCTACGATGCTAACAAAGTTATCGAGTTATAACTAACACGTTTTTTTGGGTTAGATATGATAAGCCACTAGGCTCTAGAATCTAGTCCCCGACTAAATCACTAAAACTAACTAGAGTCTATTCATCCGAGGCCACACTACGACACATAAGATCACCATCACATTAATTAGGTCAATTTATTTTTACATTAGGATAAAACAAACTAATTAAACAAGAATATTAGCTCATGTTCTGACCGAAATAATTTTTAAATTAGGAACACGATTAGCCTCGTACAATAAAGACTATATATTGTAAGTTTCCCACATATAATCCGTAGTAATGTCGTTATATGGGCAACAGGGCCGGGCTAGTGACTTCTTCTCAGTTTCCTTCATTGATTTTCTTGCTAATGTAATTATGTTCGTACTTTGTAAGCTTGATGCTTCCATAGTTCTATTAAGGGAACCTAACAAGTGGTGTTTGAGGCTTAGAGCCCTTAATTTGCAACACAAATTCTTCTCCTTTGAAGTATGTTATACAGTATAGGAATGTTACCCCACATTTGGAGTGAAAAATTGAGCGTGCTTCTTAACGCAGCAATGTTTATATTGTGTTAATTAGGTAATATTGTGTTAATTAGCAAATATTTGTCATTTTTATTCGAAAAAATTCCTAATTTATATTATATAAGAGGGTATTTTCGTATTTTTTTTATTTCTGTATATGATATATGTTTTTTTTTTTTTGTAATATATATATATATATATATATATATATATATATATATAATATCTCAGTATTCTGTATTTTGATATAATATATATTAGATATGAATTAAAAAAAAAACCTCATTTTTATTAATAGAAACTTCGAACATTTTGTTGTTTCATTAATCTAATAAGTCAAAAAAAGTGAGGTCTCCTTCCAATAACAACATCAAACAATTGTTTATCAGCACCCTTTCAACTCCACCAACCCAAAAAGAACCTCTTTTCCAACTGTGAAGAAGGCAATTTCCTCCGTCCAAACACTTCACTCGTGTTTAGAAACCTTTTAAGGTTTATATAAAGGCATAAACACCGATATGAGGGGTTTATGGACATATTGTATGCAATAGATTCGCCGTTTTTCATTAAATTACAATTATAAACGAGTATTTATTATAAAACTTAGAGATTAGGTTATTTAGGTATCCTATCGAATAGTTTGATTAAATATTTTGGTTAGACAAATTAGTGTTCTACCCCTAACAAAGCTATACATACAATATATGATTTGAAGTCATTAACTTGGTATTATCAGATTCATCTCAACAAATATAATTACATATTTAAATTTAATACTATAGCGATATGAAGAAAGACGATTAGGTTTGAATATTTTGAGTATGGCATGACATTTACCATATATATAAAAACAAGAAGTATGGCATGATGCCATGATATGACTCACTAGAATTGGTAATATTTTGTAAGTTCTTGAAGTAAAATGAGAAGTTGAAAACTTAATCTCACAAATCAAAAACATACCTTAATACCAGCTATATTATATTTATTGTATATTATTTTCTACATGATTTTATTTTTATTTCACTAAATAAGACCGATATTTAAAAAATCATAATTAATAAAATAATTATGAATAATTTGTTTGATACCCTTTATAATATGATTACGTATAGAAGTGATCACAATTACTAGTCTTTTTAAGGACTATAAACTAACCCACTTTTTAATAGATTTGTACCTATGTGTAAAATATTGCTTTTGATAGGTTGCTTGTGTAAGTGTTGGGTTTTGTAATATATGATTAAATTGGAGTAGAGCTATTTACCAATCTAGTGGATTATGGATCCATAGCTTTATCCAAATCTCATATCCAAATCCTATTTGGTTTGAGATATACATTGGAGTTATATATCTCAATGGTTCATAAAAGAGAAACCTTTACTATGGATATATCCCTTAATTTGTCACTATCATTGAAACATTAATAAAAGTTTATGAATCTTCCTTTAAAGAGTCATAAGTAACTTTTACTTTGACCCTTCATTAAAATTCTCAAAGAGTCAACCACACAACCCTATACACCAAATACGTTCACACGTATAATTACACCCTTAGTCGAAACAGTCTACATTAGGATTGAATCAATTAATATGGCATGATATTTACTAAAAAAAAGTATGACAAGATATGACTCTAACTAAAATAAGTAATATTTTGTAAGTTCTTGAAGTAAAATAAGAAGCTAAGAGCATAGCCTTACAATCCGAAATATTTTTTTTTTTTTTTTTTTTACAAATGACTTAATAACGTACACAATCCAAACCCCCCCCCCCCAAAAAAAAAGCTTTCGCCATAGCCATAGTGGATAATAACCATTGTCGAACAGAAAATATTCAATTTACCAATCATAAGCGGACCTTGATCAAAATTTGTTAGTTCGTTGTCCGAATACAATACACCCGTTATCTACGAGACATATCGAAAAACATACACGCGCTGTTTACAAGACATATCGGAAAACTTGAGAAACTTTTAACGTGTCTTTAGCGGGAAATGTACATCCTCAAACAGTAACTCAAAAAGAAAGCTCCTCCAATAGTGGCAAAAAATCTCTTCCGTCACATTGGGTCACAAAAATCTGAACTGTCCTTATTTATTTGAGTCACCTGTTTTGGAAAAAGCCTTTCATTTTCACAAACCTTAGAAAATTTAATATTTTTCGCCAACAATCTCGCACCATATGAAGTGTCCAAGTTTTGCCTACATATTCTGCTCAAACTTCGGTTGATTACCATGCCATTTACTTATTAGTCAGATTACTGAATAGTGTGAATCACTAACAATTTTTCATGTTCTTAAGCCACTCCCTTTTATCTTTTTCTTTGCTTAAAATGCAGAAATTTCAATGCTTTTTTTGAAACTATGAAAAATTTCCATTGTTTTTTCATCGATTTGAACTTCAAATCCCTGTTTTTTTCTTGCTAATTAGTGGAATTTGTGCTAAAAAACATGTTGCTTGTTGGAAATTCTAGTCGGGTTTTTCTTTGGAGATTGATCGTACTTGTTTTTGACTCCATTTTCCAGTGTTTTTGGAGGTTAGTCTGTTGAATTTTCATGAATTTAGTCCAAATTCTTGATGATTTTTTTATTGACTTTTATTTGGGGCTCTGAATTGCAGGTTTTTAGATGAAAAATCTGTGGAAAGCGGATTAGTTTTAGATGAATTTGGAGGAAATTCTGATGTGAATACTGTCCAAAATTGTGAAAAAATGGAAGTCGAGGGGGCGAGTGAAAATCATAAGTTGGAGTCTGAAGTGGAAAATGTTTGCAATTCAAGCACGAGTAAGTACCAGTTCATTGTTGGAAATAGTGTTTGTGCATTTGTTGAAGAGCCTCAAACTATCAACTTTACTGTCCAACAAATGTTCGTGATTTCACATGATGAGTCTGATCACTATCCTCCCCTTAGGCAAGAATCACTTGGGAAAGGTGTTAATTCTTTCGATGTCCATTATCAAGGATTTCCGAATGATTTGGGTGATAATTCTAAAAGCCATGATGTAGAAGTTGTTGACTGTTGTTCACTGGAGCATAATGATTGCGTTGAGTTGAGTGAAGGAGAAGAAAAGGAAGAAGAGGAGGCTGTGAAGCAGGGGAAAACAGAGAGCTCTGTTTGTGATGTTAAGTTTGAAGAGCAAGAAGTGATCAGCTTCGATCAAGATGAAGTTATTATTGAAAAAGAAGAGATTGATATTGTTGTTCAAATAGAAGAAATTGTGGAAAAGAATGAAATTCTGGATGAAATTCGTACATCAATATCGAACAGTAATGATTTTTGGGCTAGTATTCATACATATGATGGGTTTTTAGATAATAGCAATGAGAAATTTGATTATGAATGTGATGACTTGCTGTGTGATGAAAGTTCTGTTGAGGCATTGGACCCTGAAACTCCCGTTGGTATAGGCGATAGAAGGGTGGATTATGACCATGATAGTCCATATTCAACCGATGAGTTTCCAAAGGATCATATTAGTTCTGAACTATCAGACGAAGATGATGATGACTATAAAATCGGGTATGAAGGTGTCGAATCTTTGTACATTGAACTAGTCCCTCAACCATACAGTTCAAGTAACAATGTGGAAGAGCATATGGTAAACGATGTTGTGTATTCGGGTTCCGAGGAAGACGAGTTTGAGGAAGAAAGGATGGACTCAAGTGACTTGAAAGAGTTGGATGGCTTAGAGAGTTGTGAGGCAGATGAACAAATGGGAACTGATGTGCTGTTGGAGCAGAAGGAATTGATCCGGCAAATGAAAAGGGAAATGAGACAGCTGAAGATTAGTGGACTGCCCACTATCTTGGAGGAATCTGAGTATCATATAGTGGAAGAAGATCTAAGGCCATTGAAGATTGACGAAAGAATCGGGCATAAAGATCGAATGGACGAGATCCAAACCTTCTACAGGAGGTACTTGGACAAGATGAGGAAGCTGGACATTTTGAGTCAGCAAACTATGTATGCAATCGGTAAGCTACTACTTACTACCATGCTAAGCTTATCTTCCTCATTTTTGTCTTAGGTCGTACTCCGTATGATACGTATATTCTACTCTATAAAGTAAGATAATTGTGTGTATTATTTTCGAATATGATTCTGCTATCTTAATTAACATATTTTATGGTTATCAAATTGCTGAAATAAATTCATGCTTATAGGAAATCTACCATCATTTGGATTAGGGAGGTCTATTCCGAATCTCCCTTCTCTAGGCTAGCTATGTTGCGTTTGAAAATGCTTATTCTTGCTACAAAATAAAGAAAATAAAGTGGGTTGTAAGTTTTAAGTTCCTTTTTTTTTTTATTATTCAAAACTTAAGTTCTAAATGGTATGAAAGTAGTAATATTAACTATTATGCATTACAAAATAAAAAAAAAGTTAAATGTGATATTAAATTTCTCCACAATATATTATTAAATATTATGTAGTATAAGAAAAGTAGTAATCTCAAATGAGTTTTTTTCAATACTAGTACTAAGTATATATGGACGATATAGGTCTAAAATTTGGACAATAATAAATTTCTTGTTATTCTGTAATGAGTTATAATAATATAGAAGTTTTAGTTGTAATTATGGTTGATCAATGTTAATAAGTACATGAGCCAATTGTGCCTAGGTTTATTATTTTTTATTCTTTTTCTATAATATTAGGTCCAATCAATTAAACCTAACAAAATAACCTAAAATTAATTGCACCTCGACTAATTGCAAAATATTTTGAAACTTAAGGGGAAATTTTGGCATCTCATGAAATTTATTTCAAATTTTGCACGTCAATCCCAAAACTGACCTATCATGATTAAATCAATCCATTATAAATAACGTAAAATATGCATAAAATTAAACATTAGAAAAGTTAAGCATATGCACCAAAATAAATAAATAAAAAAAACTTCAAAATTGAAAATTTCAGCTGATTGACCGAAACTTAAAACTTTTTAGCATTTTTCTATGATATCTCAAAAGATGATGAGGCGTGTATATTTCGTAACAAAGGGTATACCGACATATACTTATGTTTAGAGCCCATGACCTTAATTTTTTGCTAGTAAATAAGATTTAATTCTTTACATATTATCTTAAAAATTTTACCAATAAAATTTGTTAGGAAGATATATAGGGACTCTTTTTGAACCAATTTTCCCTAGAAATTATTTTTTCAGCCTTATCATATGTGTGGACACCAACCATAAGCACATATTCTATTTCTGTAAATGGACGGTCCACAAGTGATCAATGATGCATGTATCACCCCATCATAGGGGTGGGGGGGTGCTGACTATCTAGTATCCTTTGTTTGATCCCTAGGTATTATTAAATCTCTTTAATGACTATTGAACTGAATTTGGTTAATCCCACAAGACAATCATGCTGATTTTTTTTTTTTTTGTCCTTTTAAAGAGAAGTGTCACACATTGTGGGTATACGTCAACTATCTTTTTCTTCCCACCAACTTTTGCCGATCAAAGTGTTTTCGTACATTTGTTGTATGACTTTCTTGCATTTCCACCTGTCTACTCTGTCCTCCAAGCATGCCTGTGTTGTTGCTAGTCCATATTCATAGGCTTCATGTGAGCCTACAACATTATCTGTTGATAAATCTCTCTAACTGTCTTTACTTTTGATTCACAAGAAATTTTTTGGCTGATAAAAATGGAATCCAGATGACATCAATGAGCTCAGTGGATAGGTCAGTGGTAAAAGTAATGAATGATCGTGTGTATAAATTTGTTAGAAGCATAGCCAAACAGTTTGTGACAAGACTTTCTCGATGAGATTATATATAAATTTGTTGGAATTTAATGTCAAATTTTTTTTTTTTAAATCATCTAAAACCAAATTACGAAAAAGTAGGAAAGGTACATGCTTTACTGTTATTTGTTACCACCAACGTGTGAAAAATATGGTTGGGACCTAGTCTCAACTTATCTCTTTGACTACCTATCTGTTTGCGTAAAATAGAAGTTTTGTCACTCGCTCACCGTGCTTGGCTTTTTAGCATCCTAATGGTCAGTCACCAGAGGGTGCTGATTTATTGTTGGTCAGAGTGTGGAAGTAACAAGCAAAGTCCTTGATTTACATTAAGAGACATGTTAATGAAAAAGGAATCCTTGATTTACATTAAGAGGCATGTTAATTAAAAAAACATGGAACTAGTTTATTAGGTCTTGCACCCCTTGAATGGCCTATATGCATTTGTCTTTAGCAATATCTGCTACTAACTCAGAATAACTAGTTAAACTGCTTGTCCTTCGTTTACTGTGATGTAGCTGAATGATTGTGCGTTGGGAACTTTGATAAATTGAAAATATAGTGCTACGCTATTAATTGCAATCACATATTATCGGTGACTGGCGCTTTTGAGGCATTGGAATGATGTTGATGTTCATGTTATAATCGACATTGTGAGCATGTATAATAACCTAAGACATAATATTGGTGTTTTGTAGGTCTTCTCCAATTGAAAAATCAAGATTTAGCCTTGAACAAAAAGGTAACAGTACCAGTAATCAAGTCCCTTCTAGCTCAAAACTTTTGGTCTAACAAGCTACGAAAGCATGATCCAGTTCAGAAGCTAATCAGAGACTTGCAAAGGGACTTGGAGTTAGTGTATGTTGGTCAGCTTTGCTTGTCATGGGAGATGTTAAAATGGCAACATCATAAAGCCGAAGAGTTACAGGCTCATGATCCTCACGGGTTTCGTCAGCACAACCAAGTTGCCGGTGAATTCCAAAAGTTTCAGGTGCTGTTGCAGAGGTTCACCGAGGATGAGCCATACCATCTAGGCCCTCGAGTTCAGCACTATGTCAAGAGCCGTTGCAGCATGCCTTCCCTGCTTCAAGTTCCCCTTATAAAAGGTAGTCCTAGTTACCCTGATATTGGGATAACAAGGTGGCATTTATGCATTAATAGTGATTGGATATTCATAGAGTACTCTCCTCGTAGGTTCCGAAATCATATTTCCAATTCTAAGTATGCCATTGCCCTGCAGATGATCCTAAGAGCGAATGGACAAAAGATGGCGAGTGTGGAACATCTGTCAAGGAGCTGAAGGATGCCATAAGGGCATCAATGCATGTGTTTTGGGATTTTCTTCATGCTGATAAAGAGGAAGCCTGTGCTTTACCTCTGATGGGTATTCACGGGGTTCAAGTCGTTCTCCAAGATCCTTCAGATACAGACTTGCTAACAGAAATCCGCTCAAGTCTGCAAAAGGTTTGCTACTTAGCTAATATTCAGATACTCTAGCTGGTTTCTGCAGTCATAGTTGCTATAACTTTATGACATCTATTTTTCTCACTTGCAGAAAGAGAAGAGGCTTAAGGACATTGTAAGAAGTGGAAATTGCTTAGTGAAGAAGTTTAAGAAACATCAAGATCAGAGACTAAGCCACGAGACACTCATTGCACAGGTAGAACTACGGTTGGTCTCTCGGGTGCTGAGTATGCCGAAATTGACTAGTGATCAACTCTTATGGTGCCATAAGAGATTGAACAAGATCGATATCATTGGTAGGAAGATTTACCTTGAATACTCATTTTTGCTTTTTCCTGGTTAACAACCATAGTCTAGCCTGTCCATATACATTAGATGTACTAGTCCGTGCAAAAAGCTTTGCTTGTTGCCAGAATAGGGATTACAGCACCAACGTACAGATAATATTACTTGCTTTTGTCATGTACCAAGGATCTATTATGAAATCCTTGGGTGAAATTTTACTGCTTACATAATTAGGGGGCCAAAGCATATGCATTCTGTATGATAGGTTATTTACTGTAACCAAAGATGATGCTGAACGCATCTTGTTGAACTTGCACATAGAATTAGATCGAGATCTGCAGCTTATGCTCTTATCATGTGCATAGTTGCTTTAAAGTAATCAAAAACTATGATAATATGCATCCTGAGAGAAAAGACTGTAGATAAAGGAGCAAAACCACCAACTCTTTCTCCATTGTCGACATGCAAGTCTATTGGTTCCTTTACCAAAATAGAATTCAGCCCACATCATAAAAGAACGCATGCCAACTTGTCAAAGAAAAATTTACCGTCTTCTCTATTAATGATTTCATTGTTAGTTTGTTACCCTCTTACTACAAACAAAAAATAACCCCATGCTTAATAAGATATACTACAACAACAATAAAATCAAATCTTAATCCCAAAAATATGGAATTGGCTACATAAATAAAAAATTGATCTCGTGTGATCATCCTAAAAAAATGTTCCTCCTCCATTTTCTCGAAGTTAGACCCACATTTTCTTCGAAACTCATATCTTTCTTAACTCCCTCCATCTAAGTCATTATCGGTCTTCCTTCACCACTTTTGAGGTATCCATTTCCCTAGACGCTCTACCTTCCTCACTATAGCATCTATTGTTCGGCGTCTAACATGCTCAAACCAATGCAACCCATATTCTCCCTTAACTTATCCTCAATATTTACTACTTCAACTTTCTTTCAGATACTCATATTTTTAATTTTATTTTTTTAGGTTTGTTACCCTCTTACTACAAACAAAAAATAACCCCGCGCTTAATTAGATATACTACAACAACAATAAAATCAAATCTTAATACCAAAATATGAAATTGGTTGTATGAATAAAAAATTGATCTCGTGTGATCATCCTCAAAAATGTTCCTCCTCCATTTTCTCGAAGTTGGACCCACATTTTCTTCGAAATTCATATATTTCTTAACTTCATCTAAGTCATCGTCAGTTTTTCTCCACCACGTTTGAGGTATCCATTTCCCTAGACCCTCTGCCTTCCTCACTATAGACTCTATTGTTCGGCGTCTAACATGCTCAGCTCAAACTAATGCAACTCATATTCTCCCTTAACTTATCCTCAATATTAACTACTTCAACTTTCTTTCAGATATTCATATTTTTAATTTTAGTTCTTAAGTTATCATCATGCATCCCCCTTTATATACGTTTTTTTGCTACAGTCATCTTTTTAACATAATCCCTTTTAAAAACCTAACACTCGGATCCAAAGCTCATCACTTAATTATATATAGATGAATTAAATTAAATTGTTTTGGAAAAACAACTTTGTTAGGCCTTCTCTAGTTCATTTTAAAACAAAACACTAGCTTTTGTCCCTGGGCCATGTCCCGAGTTAATTATTATAAATTATTTTTTATTTAGATGCATGTGGTTGTAAGATATAATTACAATTATTAAGCTAGAATTGGTGTGTAATGCAATAATCTTAATTGAGCTAGTTAGGAACGATGATGGAAGGTTCATTGGCTAAGCATTGAATTGATAGTTTGTCTCAAATAATTTTTCTTGCACCTTTTTTTTATTTATCTCTTTTTTTAAAAAAATTACACTCAATATAGCACGCGCTCTCGAGATTTTTTTTTTTTTTTGATCCAGCTAAAGCTAGAGCCGTTGAATGTAGCTCTCTTTTTAACTCATGTGACGTAACTATAAAATTTATTATCTATTTATAATATTATGTAATGTTTTGTTAACCTAATGTGATTTGAAATTTTTTGGTATTAGCTAGTTTAGTTGTTTTTAAGCCCTAAGTTTAGCTTATATATTTTTAAAAGTTATTTTTGAATAGAACACAATAAGACCATCCTATTAAAAGTTAAACTAGTATACCACAAATTATCAAAAGTTGGTAGTTTTTAACACATTGCTAAATGAATCTTATAATAACCTCCAAATTGTCATTGCAAATTTGCAACCATGCATATAGTTATGAGATAAATTTGCAACCATGCATATAGTTATGAGATTTATAGGGTTCGAACATGTCTTATGGCCTTAGAAACCCATTATTAGGTTTTGAATGATTTCAAACCTTATCATATGACCCATTACGTATCTATTACAACTTTGTACATTTAAAAAAAAAAAATGTATTATATCGTTTTGGACACTAAGTTTAAACTTCAAACTTATAAGGGCATAATAGGACATAAAAGTGATTGGAAGTTCGACCATTTCAAATAATTTTAAATCGGGTGAGTGAATACCTTAATATATATATTTTTTTATAAGTCTTATAGGGTTATAGTGGACTCTATAAGTGATTGAAACCATCTAATTTAATTATTTATATCCATTTCAATTAACTTTTACAACTCCTATAATTGAATTATAAAGTCATTTTCATGTCCTCAAAGACCGGATGTATGGTACTTAATGGTTCAAACCCTCATTATAAGATATTTAGAAGTATCTAGTAGTACCTTTATTTATTTTATTTTTGAAAGTCTTTCAAAAATTTGGAGAATTTACGAATTGTAACCTTTTAAGTTGCTTAAAGTATAAATTCTAGCGTTTCAAAATTTATGTGGTAAATTACAAGTTAGTAAATTAGCACTCTCTTTAAAATTGACACCATTTATCATAATGATGTCTTTATTTAAACTATCAACAAAAAAGTATTTAATCATCTAAAATTAAAAGGAAAAACATTATTAGATGCTAATGATATAATTATGTAAATCATTACTTTATTTTTCAATGGGTTATGACATTGGTTTCAATTGTAAAATTTGTGTAATGTAGTAGGTTTGTAGGGGGAGTGGAAAAGGTTCTAAGGTCAAGAACCAACTAGTTTTCGGGTGGGAAATTCGATAAGTTAATTATCACAAAAGATCTGATTTTTACAACCCAACCTTTCTTTTCGGTGAAGAAAATAGAAAGTTTCCCCAATAGAGCCTTACTAATTTGTGCAATGCGTTAAGGGTTGAAAAAATGACTTTAGCTATCCTCGTATAGGTTGGCCTTTGAACGAGTCATTAAGGAGTCCCAAACTTACAAATACAGTTTGGACATCTACTTGGGTTTTATTTCCAAGATTTGACTCATGTGAATAGTCATTAATCAAAGTAAGGCTCCAAGAATGATCTACTTCGATTTGAAGATGCTGTACATGCAAGCCAATTTCATTGAGATGGACACAACTTTAGATTAATAGTTCTTAAGGCACATGTAAGAATAAAAGAAGCAATCTCTAGATTAGTGGGTTCACAAGTCAAGGATCATGCAAAGAATAATCTAGATTAAATTTGGTGGCCTCTTCTTTTAGCGTCATCAAATTAAGAGGTCTTAGAATCGATTGTCGAATCTTTATCTTATTAGGTGTTATTATACTTTAATATGTTTTGAATTATGTATAAAAAGATAAAAGTGATCAAACATTTACAACAAAATAAGGATTTTGCATAAATAAAGATGCATTTAAATAAAGCAATAAAGATGCAACATTTACATTTACACAGTATCATTCATGCATGGATGAGTTCAAAGTTGACTTACCAAATGAAAAGTTGAGCCTAAAGAGGTTACTCTTCAAGACATACTTCAACTAAAGAGAGTCTAGTCAAGGAACTTGTTTGATTTAGTCTTTAAACATCGGTGACATTGAAAATTGGAATTAACATCAAGTTATGTTTTATGTTGCTAAAAATGAGCTTTGGACTAACTCTTAAGCAATCATTCAAGTATGATGATCACTTAAGGTTTTGCTTGTATAAAATTTTAATGTTTGGATGAGCCTAGAGAGGTTGAAGATGTTCACGCCTCTTCATTATATATTAAATAAGGAAAGATAAATAACAAAAAGGTGTATAAAGTAAATGCAGTGCTTGAATTAAAATACAAGGAGTTTGCATTAGAGTTACGAGGAGATCATTTAATAGGAATGATTCATTGATGATAAGTGCCTAAACTAAGATTCTTAAGGGGTGAACCTAGTGAAGGAGGAGGTTGATCCTTGTCAATCACATTATAGGTTGATTGGAAAGCATAAACATTAAGATTTTGGGAGTTGATCATAAGATTACATCACAGGTGATGTATCTTTGGGTGATCAAGGCTTACCAAGAACAAAATAAAACTTTAAGTAAATTAGTTCATGTTAGGGGTTTGTATCCCAAACAATTATTACATAAAAAAGTCTCAAAATTGAATCTTAAGTTGGTTTCTTAAACATTATCATATTCTTGCTTTATTCCTTATTTTATTTAAGAAAAATTCCTATTTTACCGACACTCATCTTTAAATTCAAAAGGATTATAAAAGTGATTTAGAGTTTTATAATACAACATTACTCCCAAAGAGATTTCGTAATTGAAAAGAATGAATGTTCAACAAAATTATTAATTCCCAATTTGCAATTATTGATTTTTGTTAAATCTAATAGAACGGATGTAAAATCTAACTTGATCAAAATCTGACCTCACTCAAACCCGAATATAATATGAACTTGAGTACTTGACAATGCACGATCAATACCCGACTCAAGTACCCGAATAGACAACTTCATTGGTGCTAGAACCAAACCGCAAGAGCCAACAAACCAAAATCCAATTATCCATAAACATTGAACAACCAAATAAACTAAAGCCCAAAATCTAGCCGATCGGACCGAGCAGTGCCATCCCAGCCGTCCGATCTAGGGCAAACTATCCTACATCTCCCATTGTTTATATTCCTATGTTCAAACCACCCTAAATCCCTCTTCCTCCCGTTTCATCCCCACATTCTAGAGAGGCCTAATTCACTGTAGAGCTGAGAGAAAGTAGCCAAGATGGTACAAAGGCTCACTTACCGTAAAAGGCATAGCTATGCCACTAAATCTAACCAGCATCGCATTGTCAAAACTCCGGGTAATTTTTTTTAAAAAAATTTATGCTATTTTTGTGATAATTTGAGATGTTTTTGTTGTTGATTTGATTGGTGGATGAATGATTAGGTGGAAAACTTGTGTACCAAACTACCAAGAAGAGGGCTAGCGGTCCCAAGTGCCCTGTTACTGGAAAGAGAATTCAAGGGGTAATTCCTCCGTTTCTTTTTTTTTGTGAATATTGTGTATTGTATTGATTTTGAATGATTTGTGATTTCAATTGTTTGTAGTTTGATGATTTGATCTGGTATTTGTTGGAGGAATTTGTGTGATGTGGGTTTGTGTCCACTATGTCTGAGAGTAGATGTTATATTTGTGGAACAAGTTTATTTTTGATAATTATTGAACTGATGCAGTTTTTGATGATTTGACTTGGGTTTTTTTGGTGAGTAGTTTGTGGGGTTTTGGATTAATTGATTGATAATTGTTTTCTGGGTTATTGTGGTTTTGTTCTTGTGCTTTGTGTTATTTGTTGAACAGCGACTTTTTGTGATGGTCGCTTAGTTTTTATGGTGCTATTGTTTGATTGTTGATGGTGCTTGTCGAAGTACATTTTTTTAATTGATTTTAGAGAAATGTGGGTTCTTGGTATGTAAGTAGTGTTAGGGGAGATTGTGCTTGAATTGGTGTCATTTTTTTTGCTAGAGTTTGAAGTTTGACTTAATATATGCGTGACTGACATTTTTGTGTTTTGTGTAAGCCAAAAATCACAAATGAATCTGTTTCCGGTCTTACTAGAGTTTTTGACAAGTTTAGGAACAGTGTGAGGAAGTTCAGTTATTGAGTAATTAAGTTCATTATTTAAGTTCATGACATATTTGGAGGATGTGTGCATCATGGCTATGTAATAGGCAGATAGCTTTTAATGCTGTATATCATGTTAATAAAGGTGGAGAGCTTTAGAGAATTATCCAATGATGGAAATCATATATATTGTGAGTGGTTGCATGTGGTTATTTGTCATCAGGTTATTTCCACCTCCACTTCTCCCACATCTCTCACCTTACCATCTTTCATTCTTCTTACTATCACTACTATCACTTCTAAGACACTCTTGGTGGTGGTGAAATAACCTTTTGACAGATTCCACATGCAAATAGCCACACATGATTCACCTAAAGCTATGAGATCTGAGGGCAATGGCTTCCTTTGTGTAAAGTCTTTAGATATAAATTGGAATCTTGTGTCTATCAATGCTTTTTTGTTTACTTTCATTCTGCTTTAACGCCATGAAGGCATGAAGAATACTGTCATGGTTTAGTAATTTTGAATGAAATGGCCTGCATGGATGCCAGTTAGAAAGTTGTTACAAGTTTTACTTCTTTTTGGCCTTTCAAAGTTCAACAAAGCAACTGTTTTCTCTTCATCAACTGATTTCGAGCATGAAAAATATATCTTTAATACAAATTTTATGACTTAAATGTTGTTGCTCTTAGATTAACTGTTGATGTTAAACTTTTTCCCTGGAGACTTCTCTTTCTTGGAGATTTGTTTTACTGCATAGATTGCTGAAAAGCATTGCCCAATGATGGACAACTACATACTTTGAGCAGCTGCATATGGTTGCTTATCACGGCCAGTCTTTACTTAACACCATCTCCATTCACTTCATGTCTCTCTCTCTCTTTCTATCTATCTATCTATCTATCTATCTTTCTAATATACTCATTCATTCATCTATTGTGATGGTGGTATGTAAATGCTTGCTGTGAATGCCCTGTGCATGAGCTGCACATGATTTGTTAAAGCTATGAGATCTGAGGGCTTCTGACTAGGTATTTTCTTCCATGGAATGTCTTTTATCTATAACTTGTTGTCAAGGTATAAACTGCTCCTTGGAGTTTTTTTGTTTCCTATATCAGTGTAAGTTATTCCATGTTATCAGGTGTTTTAGTTTTTCTCCCTTTCCTTTGTGGTATAGGAGTCAACTGTTTTGGGAAGATATTAGCGCTCTTGTAGAGAAGTGCAGGGCCTTTACGGCCTTTATGTGTATTGTGAATTTATTCTTGTCTCATGTCTCCCCCTTTGAGATACCTCCATTGATGTTTTCCCAATTATAACAGGAGCATTCTCCGTTATTGGCCATAAGTATATACTTGTATTGTTCTGTTTGAAGTTCGTTAAACATTTTGTTTGTCAAATTTCAGTTTGTGTACCTGACTTGTAGCTAGCTAAACATTTTAATCCCTTTTGGTAATTAATGATTTGATGAAGTAGGTTATTTTGTTGAATTTATCATATCATGATTTGAATCCCTCCACTTTAGTCTGGTAGTATCATACTGTTGAATCTCATGATTGTATAAATGTCGGTTGATATGTTGAATTTTAGTCTCATCTAGCTGGTCTACTTGTAAGTTGGTTAAGAATTCTTCATCCAGATTTGTGTTATTCTTTGCTGTCTTGATTTTATCATTCAATGGCTTAGCCATTGTAGTTATTTTATGATCCTTGTGTATGCTGCATTTGAAAGCTTTCAGAATTTGACCTAAAATTATTTTCACTTGCAGATTCCTCACTTGAGACCCACTGAATACAAGAGGTCTAGATTGCCTAGGAACAGAAGAACTGTGAACCGTCCTTATGGTGGAGTTTTGTCCGGTAGTGCTGTTAGAGAGCGGTATGTGTCTTCATCAAACTCTTGACCTTTTTTGTGTTCCTGGTTTATGGTGGTGTGATGATTAGTTTTGGGTGATATTGCAGGATCATTAGAGCATTCCTTGTTGAAGAGCAAAAGATAGTGAAAAAGGTTTTGAAGATCCAAAAAACCAAGGAAAAGCAGGCTGGAAAGAGTTAAGCTTTAGAAGCCTCGTCTTTTGATGGCAAATTTTGAAGCTTCAGTAGAAGCAAATCATGGGAATGTGATGTGATGTCTTGAAAATTGGATTTGTATCGTATAGTTGGGATAATTTGAGATTAGTTTTACTTGAACTTTGTCGACAAGTCTGCTATTCTGTGTTTGTTCCCTTAAATTTTTTTCCTGATTTTATGTCAAATACATCTAAAGATGAATGGTTTGTGCTAAATATTAGATGATTGCTCTCCTTTGAAATAGCACATTAAGATAATTCTACAGTTGCTTTCTTCAAACAAGGCATTTCCAGGATGGTAGTTTGTGGCTTTGTGGATACAGCGGATTGCGAGTCTTGTGACCTGGGATATGAGAATGGCTAAAATTAGTTTGCTTGAAGTTAATTAGGATGTAAATTAATACTGGTAGTGTTACTTTGGAGTTGGGTGACATACTTTTTGGCATGATACGACACAAGCATGGTTGTGGTACAACACGACATGTTTGGGGAATGGGCTACTGGCCAAGTCGCGGACAAAAAAAATTTAGATACGAGTGACACATCAATTGGGTACGAGTAGGGGTGTTCATAACCAGATATCCGGATTTTCGGGTAGTTTGAAAATTGGCCTATGATCTGCACTGGTACTTGCTTAAACCAGGTTGGATCACAGGGTTTTCGGTTTATTTTTGTAAATTTTTTTTTTTGCTAGAAATCTTCCTCTACTTGGTCTTAGTCATCACCAGTTCACAGATGATAATCCTTATCTTCCAAATGCTAAACTCAGTTTGTATTGGCTTCTGATTGGTGTGATTGTAGATATATTGCATCAGACTTTGATGCAGTAGCCACAAGTCCACAATCTATGAATATCAGTTTTATGTCAAAACCCTTAAGGATGCAGTTGTTGAAGCTCTTAAAGCATGTATCTCTCGTAAAAATTATACAACAATCAAAAACAAAATTTATTTACGGGAGTCACTAACTTGCATAATAGAATTATACCATCTTCCACTACATGTCTACATAGTACATACGGGCACTCCTAACATGGAATTATCTTTAAAAAAGCTCAACAATGACGTCAATGTCTTTAACATTCATCTTCTCCATGAAAATTTCCATATGCAAACACAAAACCACCCAAAGAATACCCGACACGATCGAGATCGAAATTAGCCAACTATGGTAACGATAAAGGCTAAAACAACCACATTTAATCATCCATAAGACCATAACATCAGCCATAATTACAGGAATATAGCAGTTGTCAAATTGGCATAAATATTAATGACAGAGTTCTAGCCATATCCCAGAAAACCCCATTTGGAGTAGCAAGACTATCATCAAGATCATCATTCATCAACAAAATAACACCCTTTTGACGAATAATTTAGGTTTAACCCAAAAATAGAGCAATCCTCTAAGTTTGCATATGAAAAAATTGACAAAAATTACAAAAAATAAATTATAACATATCAGCTAAAACAAACTAGATCAATAGTCTGAAAGTGACCGTGATACACATATGGAAATTGGAAAACTCAAGCATTTTCATGACATGATCAATTAAAACCATTAACAGTATAACAACAAAAACGAATTAAATAATATTTCGGGTACCCAGGTACCTATTTATAGTTTTATCCAGTCCATGATCCGACCCGAGTATCCTATTTTTTACCAGGTCGGGTACCTGACCCAAAAAATCATTTTTTTTTTAAAAATCCGAATATTTATTGTCGGGTCATCAAGTCGGGTAGTTTTGAACACCCCTAGGCACGAGGCACGGCACGACACGTTAACATGATCCGAAGCATTATATTTTTTAGAATTATTTAATAATAATAATAATAATAGTAATATTATTACTATTATAATTATTATTACTATTAATTTTAATATTATTATATTTTCATAATATAATTTAAATTATTTAAAATTATTTTTTCAATAATAGTATGTATTTCATTTTTATTTTTTGTGAAAAAAATTAGCCCAACACGAGACATGACATGATACAGCACACCAGACGCGTGGGCCATGCTATGCCATGGGCCGAGTTTCAGGAATAGGTAGCATAACACGTCAAGATGCTCGGCACGAGCTTGTAAGGGTGTGCAAAATAAAACCATAACCATTAACTGTAATCGTTAACCATGTATAACAGGTTCATGTTAACGGTTATTTTACAAAACCGTTAATAATTATTGATTACGGTTACTGAACAGTTAACATTAACGGTTAACGGTTACGGTTACCGTAATGAAATTTTTAAAATGGTTAGCTGTCGATTAATCGATATTATTATTTAAAAAAACTCAAACATAAAAGCTAAAAAGTCTAAAACCTATTATTAACTCTCAGCAGCTGATCTGAGTCTCCCGTTTTCTCCCAATTCAAACACTCAAAGTCTCAAACTGTCGATTCAAACTTCATATTGCCGATTTGTTGAACGTTCATGGCTTCACACTGACATACTCTACTAGTCTACTGATCTACTCTCCAGTGTCTCCACTTCAAGTATGAACTTCGTTCTTGTTTTTTTTTTCTTTTTAAATGCACTTTGTGACGTGCTGTGGCTTAAACCACTCTCATCAATGGGCAAAATTTTTTCTCATCCCTATCTCTCTAACCACTTTCTCCCTCTTTCACATCACTTTTCCCCATACATGAGAATTTTTTCCAATATTCATCCCACCAATGATTAAAAAAAATTCCTCATCACTCTCTCTCTACCCACTTATTCTCTCTCTTACTTTCAACCATATCTTATTATATTTTTTTATCTCTTATTACATTAACTATATCAACTATATCAATTATATCAATTATGCATGTGGGACCCACTTGATAAGGAAAAGAAAATTTCCTCACTTGGTGAGGAAATCTGATTTTCCTCGTGCCGCCCTTTTTCCCCATGGGTCATTTTCCTCATGCACGAGGAAAATTATGACCATGGGTGGGAATGCTCTTAGTGGCTTGAGGGTTGCTGTGGCCTCGTACTGCTGTGTAGGGTAATTGCTAAAAACATTCTTGACCTTTGAATTTTGATACAAACAACTTTAGCAGCCGTAGGATTGACTGCTATGTTAATTTTATGTCTGTTTGTACAGAAATTCCTCATTCCTTTCGTATAACAAAATTTCCTTGTTCTTCTATTTGAAGGTGCTTACCAAACACTCAAACAATCAGCAAGCTAGGCCAAGTATATAACAGGTCAACAAAATACATTACATATTCTTGGGATGAAAAAAATATTCAATCAAGGAACTTTCATAATAACTTGTTTTCGATTCTAGCTTGTGGCCTCTGCCTTGTGACGCTAATCGGGCTTCAAATTAGTAACTTTTCCCATTGTGTCTATTTGATTGCTTGATTTTATATTTGTATCAACTTCGTATCGGAAAGGGACGGACACTACTAGCTTTTGCTGTGGCTGCTATGCTGCTGTGCCGGGAGGAGTGGAGTGCTCTGCTGGTACTGGAGTTCGCTAGAGGTGCTGCCTACTGCCTGGACTGGAGTGCCTGCTGATGTGCTGTGGTGCTGCCTACTGCTGGGAGGAGTGGAGTGCGGTCTGCTAGAGTGGAGTGGAGTGCTGCCGCCTACTGCCTGGAGTGCCTGCTGCAAATCTGCCATGATGTGGATTGTGAAAGTGTGAGTCCCTTTGATTGTTTATTTTATTTCAATTCTAAACTTTAAAGTTTAATCTTCTTTGAATTCAAAAGTGTATGTCAAAGAATTTATGACATGTTTTGTAAACTTGTTGTAAACCTATAATCTAGCATTCAGCACTCAACAAGTTACTAAGTTAACAAGAGCCAAACAATAGAAATGAATAAAATGGTTAGCAGTTAACCGCTAACAGTATTGTTAACTATACCGTTAAGTAACACTAACCGGTTTTGATTACGGTTAACCATTTCCAATAAGCATTGTAACGGTTAATCATACTTTTAAGGTTTAACGGTACAATTAATCGTTAATGGACACCCCTACGAACTGGCACAGTATCACACACAGCACGGTATGTGCCCGCCTCTTGTTACCTCTGGAATACTACTACGTATTACATAATCATAGCCGTTTAGAAAGCGGAGTGCCATTCTCATCAGTTTGTAATATTAAGTAAAATTTTTTGCCAAGTTAATACCTTTCTTGGTATTGTTGGTCGGTAGTGCCATCTAGCATAATTAATTATTTTCTACAACTCATAAACAAATCTAATTCATCAGGGGCTTGTTATTTATCGCCACAATATTACTCGAGTCCCCCCCTCCCCCCCCCCCCCCCCCCCCCCCCCCCCCCCCCTTCACTCTCATTCACTTTTACTCTTCACCCAACAATTCCTAAAGTAACACTAATTAATTGACCATACAACTTAACAATAATAATTAACACTGATTAACATGATTAAAATAAAATAATATGATTTTAACTAATTAACACTAATTTATTGATAATAATTAACACTAATTAATTGACAATACTAATTAATACTAATTAACAAAAGGGGTGCTAACCATGGCTTGTCGTCTAATTTTTTCGACAAGCCCTAGGGCAAGCCGGAAAAATTAGACAGCAACCTCATGGCTTGCCGGAAATTTCGGCCGCCCCCCTTTCGCCGGCGAGACTTTTTTATTTTAATTATTAAGTATTGTTTAATTATTATTCAGTTACTGTTTATTATTATTGTTAATTTTTATTAGTTAATATATATTATTTGATAAATTAATATTATTATTTTTTATTCATGTTTAATAGTTTTTAAAAATGAAAATTTAAACTTAATTTAGGATATTTGAAAATTAAGTTTAGAAAAGTATGAGTTAGAAATTATATTAATCTAGTTAGAAAAATTATGAAAATTATAAGTTATGAATATTAACTTAGAAATATGTTAAGTGTTAATTATTTAAATGTTTGATTTCATTTAAATATGTTAAAGGGTAAAAAGGGGACGGTTCGATCAATTTTAGGGCGACGTTTAACGCTCCGCTTGATCAATTATGATTTGCTGAGTCTTTGTTTTTTATTTCCAAGAAGCAAAAGCGGAGAGAAACACAAGAACAAACTAAGAAACATTGCTGAGCTGTCTTTGTTCATTGCTACTAATCTACCCCCATCACCCCCTCAAGAAGTCAACTTCCTCCCCAAAACCTCACATTATGATCATAGATTATTCTTTGACCTCGGTGGCGACCTTCCTCCTGCTCCTCTTTTTCCATCTCACCACCGGCCATACTTGCGGTGCTACCACTACCGTCCTTGACATCAAAGGCCGCCCACTCCGAGCCAAATCAAGGTACTACATTCTTCCAGCCGTTACAGAACAAGGCGGGGGCCTAGCTGTGTCTCCCAGAAACAGATCCTCATGCTGTCCTCTCTATGTCGCCCAGAAGAGTCAAGAACTAGACTGCGGCCTCGCTCTATGGTTTCTGCCCGCAGACTCCAGCCAACGTCTGATAGCCCTCTGCTCTGACCTTAACATCGTCTTCAATGCATTCAACAATTGCTTGCAATCAGCCGGGTGGCAGTTGATAGCTGATCAAACCACGAGGAGGAAGTACGTTGCAACTGGGGGAGCCATTGGAAATCCAGGGGAGGAGACGTTGAATAGCTGGTTTAGCATAGAGAAGGTTGGGAGAAGGGGTAATGTATATGATAATAATTATAAGATCGTGTTTTGTCCAACTGTTTGTCCGTCTTGTATGGTGCGGTGTGGACATGTTGGTGTTTTTGTTCAAGAAGATGGGAGTAGGTTGCTTGGTCTTACTGACCTCCCACTTCCTGTCATGTTTAAGAAAGCAAGGCGCCGGTCTTCGTCTTCGTCATCGTCATCGTCATCGTCATCGTCGTGAAATTTCTTACAAGAGTTTGGGAACCAAGGATTGTAGGAAACATCAAATTTTGCTTAATCAAGACTTTGTATTGGGAGGCTGTCGGCCTGAATGTCAACTTGTCAACTGTAATGCAATGCAATGAACAATTATCAATTTGTTATCAAATTCTCTATGATTTACTCAAGATATCAACATGCTGTTCAATTTTAGCAAAGGACATTGAGTTCTCATATGTTGTTATGATATGATTGTGCACGTAGTCATGTATACTAGTATAGATCTGTTCAAATGGAAGAGCCTCATTAAGGGTCTAGATCAGCCCGTTTATAAAAGGTTCTAATAAATTATAAGCTCAATTGAGTCGGTTTTTTAAAGGGTCATGTTAGAGTATTTAAATAGTTAAGTCTAGTCAATAATGGATTAGTAGTCTTCAATACTTTTAAACATTATTAGATAATGAATAATCCCCATTAACTTATCAATAGTGTACTGCCAAAGATTGAAGTTGATATAGGCATATCATCACCCTTTATAGATAAAACTAAAATATCTTTAGACCAGCCTTACCCATTTTGCATCTCCTTTGGCCCGATCCGACCCTGCCTGTAAGGTATATGACCCACCATATCCCTGACCCGATCCTGCCCATAGGTCTAGCTGAGAGTATTATGCGACTAGAGTCAATTCAAGAGACGAGTGAATTAGTGAAAAGGGGAAAAAAACAGGTGAGGGACTGAGGATGTCAAGGATCAAACCTTGGTTCTCGGGTTTGAGGTTAACATGCATATATACTTAATATTGTTGCAAAATATATATAATTATTTTTTTTGTACAAACTTTCTATATATTTTTGGGTTTAGAATAGATTGAAGTGAACTGAACCCATACTAAAATTGCCCTTGATATAACCCATTTCCAAAACACATCCACGTTCGTCTAACCTCTACATTGTCTCCAACACCACGTCTTTGGGAGGTATTTTATCTGGAAACGAAGTGCTCAGACGACTCCTAATTGATTTGTAAAAGGGTCTAATCAATAATGGGATTAATGATTCAGTCTTTTAAAGGGTCATGTTTTATTAGATCTTTAATGGGTCAAGTCGGGTTAATAATAGACCAATAATTTTCAAGACTTTTAAACACTATAAGTTAATGAATTATTTTCACTTACTTGACAATGGTCTACTATCAAAGATCGGAAGTCATACATGTAAACTATTATCATTTATAGATAAAAACTATACTCTTTTTAGAAGATCCGCCTCAACTCGGTCCGTTATGCATCTCCTTTGGCCCAACTCGGCCTGTTTTGCATCTTTTTTTGCCCAACCCGACCTAATCCATTTTGCATGTAGCTCATTCCAACCCTAACCCGATCAATGTGCAAGGATAGAGAGTCGTAGTGTTGAGCTACATTCTAGCTTTTACCGACTCGGCCATTGCATGCCCTCCCTCCTATAGAACTAGTAAAGCGGAGTGATCGATGCTATATACTTTGCAAATGACTTGGTGTTCTTAGGTCTCTCAAGAGAAAGTAACTCAAACTTTTTTGATTTGCTTAGTTTCGTTAAAGCTTAAATATTTTCCATTCTACTTTTAAGTTGTTTGTTATTTCCATTTACTCTCCACTATGCCTTACGGAATCAAAAAAGAAGGTTGTACGCAGAGCAATAATACATGACATCTAATTTCAATAAAGATGTATCTTCACTTCAATAGTATTCCGTAATTATTATATATAAAAAATACTTCCTCGGTTTTCATTTAGTTATAATCAGGTGAGTTGCACCACCAACCAAGAAACAGAGAAAGAAAATTGAAAAGGGGTATGTTTACCAAGTGAATGTTAATGACCAAAAAGAGTAAAAAGAGAAAACTAAAAGATCCACTTACAAAAAAAAAAAAATTGTATAATTGTAATAGCACAATAATTTTTATTTTTAACTTAGTTGCAAGTAATATGATAATTCCGTAAAAGGAAACTGAATAAAAATAGAGAAGTAACAACTAAATTGATATAAATTAGAAAATTCATGACAAATTTATGTATAAACTAATAAAATTAATGTTTAGAATTCTTTAACTTTAAAAAAATCTACCGTATGTGTAACTCTAAGATCTATATTTTTATAATTTACCTTATTATTTTGAAGAATGAGTATTGTTTCAACCAGAGGCGGAACTGGGCCTTGTGCCTGGTGAGTCACATGACTCACCAGGGCCCAAAAAAAATGTGAAGTATTTTAAAAAAAAAAATCAGAAATTCAAAAATTCTCCCCGAGACCGAGACCCCGACTTCCTTCCTTCAGCTTCTTCCCTAGACCCTAGTTCCTTCCTCCTTGCTTCCACAAATCTGGCCGCCCACTCCCTCCCGGCTCCCCACTCCCGACAGACGAGAGACGACAGTCCCCACTCCCCACTCCCCAGCCAGACTCCCCAGTCCGGCAGTCCCCACAGGCCACAACCCCACTCGGCCACTCGGCCAGACGACCAATCCTGAAGTCCCGAGTCTCGACAGGCGAGTGAGGCGACGCCGACAGTCCCCACTCCCCACTCCCCAGCCAGACTCTCCAGTTCGGCAGTCCCCACAGGCCACAACCCCACTCGGCCACTCGGCCAGACGACCAGTCCTAAAGTCCCGAGTCTCGACAGGCGAGTGAGGCGACGCCGACAGTCCCTACTCGGCGTCTCGGCTAGTCGGCTACTCCCTAGTCCGGTAGTCCCTACTGCCCTGCAGCTACAGCCCCACGCCGCCGACGCCGGCACGCCCCCGGCCCCCCACTGCCCCACGCCCCCACAACTCCACAAGGCCACAATCCACACAATTAGGTATTTAGGTAATGTTTTAAACTATTAATGTCTTATTCTTGTAACTCTTATTTGAATTTGATAATTAGGTTTTAACTACTTATTTCAATTATTTGTAAATTTGTATAATATGTTAATTGTTAATATGTAAATATGTTTATATGGTAATTGTTAATATATTATATCACTAATCAGAGTAATCACTATATCAGAATATGTTAAATTGTTAATTGTTATTTTTGTTAATATGTTATATTGTTATATGTGAATATGTGATCATAATTTCATATGTTTCATGTTTGGATAATTAGAATAATTGGATATGTTTCATGTTTGGATAATAATCAATGTTTGGATTGTCGGAAAGTTGTGGTGATGCTTTTGTTAGTGATATGTTTCAATGTTTGGAATAATTGGATATGTTTCAAACTTTCAATATTAGTATCAAAATATTGCTTGATTTAGTTGAATATTTACTCAACTTTCAGAATGAAGAGAAAACGCACTCCAAACAAAATGCAAAACATTGCTAACTTCTTTGCTAAAACGAATCCTACTCCAAATTCTCTTCCAAATCCAACACAAAATGAACAAATTTTATCTCCAGCTCAAGAAAGTGAACAACATTCATCTCCATCTCACTATTCAACTCAAAATTCCCCTCAAAATGAACAAGGCCAATGTTCTCCAATTACCCCAATCTTTGGTGAAAGATTAAGTGAATATGAATTTGCCAATCTTCCACAAGATCCGGGAAAGAGGAAAAAGATGAGTCAATTTCATAAAGATGATAGAGATTTAGTGAGAAGAATTTACATTCAAAGAAAGCCTTGTCAGCCCAAAGACTTTGTATTTCCTCAAACTTCTATTTTTGGCAAAAAGCGTCGCTTTTGTGCCAAGTGGTTTGATACTTGGACTTGGCTTGAGTATAGTGTGGAAAAAGATGCTGCCTATTGTTTCCCTTGTTATCTATTCAAGGATGAAAATGCATTTGGAGGTGATGCTTTTGTTAGTGATGGATTCAAATCATGGAATCGATCGGATTTAATAAGAAATCATGTGGGTAAACATTTGAGTGCGCATAATAATGCAGTGTTAGCTATGGATTTATTCAAGAAACAAAAAGCAAGTATTACACAAGCCTTGACAAAACAATCAGCGGAGAGTACAAATGCATATAGGAAGCGACTTGAAGCTTCAATTGAATTAATCCAATGGCTTTTACTCCAAGGGTTGCCTTTTCGTGGTCATGATGAAAAAGAAAGTTCCTTGAGAAGAGGTAACTTTCTTTCACTTTTGGCCCTTATTTCCGAAGGTAATCCTGAATTTTCTCCAGTTGTTTTGAAAAATGCTCCTAGTAATTGTCAACTTACTTCTCCAAAAGTCCAAAAAGACATCATAAATGCATGTGCAAAGGAAACAACTAAAGTAATGCTTGAAGATATTAATGGTGGTTTGTTTTCTATCCTAGCTGATGAGTCTGCTAATGTTTCTGACAAGGAACAGTTGGCTCTTTATTTGAGATATCTTAATAAAAAGGGAAAAGTGTGTGAGCGTTTACTTGGTGTTGTGCATGTTGTAAACACTGCTTCTTTGACTCTCAAAACTGCTATTGAATCCTTATTAATGGAGCATTCTTTGTCTTTCTCTCAAGTACGGGGTCAGGGTTATGATGGGGCAAGTAATATGCAAGGTTCCATTAATGGTCTTAGGACTCTTATAGAGAATGAGTGTAAAACAAGCTTATTTTGTCCACTGCTTTGCTCACCAACTCCAATTGACTCAAGTTGCACTTGCTAAAAGGAATTCAGATTGTGCTTGGTTATTTGTTGATGTACTTGCACCTCTCTTGAATTTTTTGGGGGGTTCACCAAAGAGGAAAGAGTTTCTTCGTGGAAATCAAGTTCAAAGAGTGGTGGAAGCTTTGTCTCTAGGTGAACTTGAAACGGGTTCAGGTTTAAATCAAGAACGTGGATTAGGTAGACCTTGTGATACTCGTTGGGGTCTCACTTCAAGACAATCTTGAATGTGCTTGATTTATACCCCGTAATCCTTGGTTCTCTTGATGATATTGGAAAAGTATCTGATGCACTAGATTCTAATAGAGCTCAAACACTTACAAATTTGTTGATGTCCTTTGATTTTGTGTTTGTGGCACACTTGATGGTGAGTATATTTGGGATAACAAATAACTTGAATGTGGCCTTACAAAAGCAAGAGCATGACATTGTGAATGCAATGGCCATGGTTAATGTAACCAAGATTAATTTGCAAAAACTGAGAGATGAAGGATGGGATTCTCATATGGAAAAGGTCACTTCTTTTATTAATGACTATGACATTGCAGTTCCAAATATGGAAGATAAATATGTTGTTCCAGGGAGGAGGTTGTTTAGAGGTAAAGGCCCTCAAGTGTCTAATCTACATCATTTTCGAGTTGAAGTTTTTTTTGGTGTTATTGATCTTCAATTGCAAGAACTTGAAAATCGATTTCCTGAAATAACTAAAGAATTACTTGTGTGTATGTCTTCTTTGAGTCCTGTGGATCGATTTTCTAAGTTTGATAAAGAAAAATTGATTAAGCTTGCAAAATTCTATCCTAATGAATTTCCAATTTCAGAATTTATGTGGTTTGATCATACACTTGATAATTACATTGTTGCTGTTAGAGGAGATGAAAGATTTTGGAATTTGAAGGGTCTTAGTGAGCTTTCAATCAAATTGGTTGAAACGGGATTGTATGAAACTCATGATAGAGTATATTTACTTTTGAAGTTGGTGTTGCTTCTTCCCGTCGCAACGACAAGTGTGGAAAGGGTATTTTCTGGCATGAAACATGTGAAAGACAAACTACGAACTAGCATGGGAGATCAAATGTTGAATGATTGTTTGATTACTTACTTGGAGAATGATTTGTTTTTGAATGTTAGCTTGGAAGATATCATAAATCGATATCAAAATATGAAAACTCGTCGAGAACTATTGTAATATGTTTGTATTACTATTTAGTTGTATTTTATAGTATTATTTTGAACATTTGGTTGTATTTTGTACTATTTGAACATTTGGTTGTATTTTGTACTATTTGAACATTTGGTTGTATTTTGTACTCTTTGAACATATTTGATTATCGATTGTGACTCAGCAGATAAAAAAATCGTGGGTCCGCCTCTGGTTTCAACATATGTTTCATTTTGAATCGAATAGAAGTATTGAATAAAAAGTAGAGGGATTGTGTTTTCATATTTAATTTATAATAAAACGAGAACGAAAGTTTAAGGTTTAATCTACGTATAAAAGGTTACTCGGTATGAAATGGATGTAAAATAACTTTCCAAAAAAGTGGAAGAAAATGAAATAGATTTATATAAATGAATCAACATAAAATCAGTTAAATCAATAAAAAATAGTTTTAATATATAAAATTAAATTTTAATTAAGGAAAATGATTATAATTGAGTAAAATTAAGTTGAAGAGAACATGACCTAAGAATATAGTATTAAAATTCTCTAGATTAAGCACAAACTATGAGAGGACGTGGGCTTGCTATACAAAAAGTGAGAAAAGTGGGCTGGATAGATGGGGAATGGGACTATCTGTTTGCTGTAGAGACAGATTGTATTTTATGATGCAATTTTGTTAGGGAGGTTGGGAATGGAGGCACTCTGGGTTTCAGATGTGAAGTCTAAGGTCAGTGAGTTAGGGAATTTGGGTATGGAGCCACTCTGGGATTCAGAAGTGAAATATAAGGTTTGTGAGGGTGAGAGTTATAAGCAGTTGTTGGAGAAAGACTTTGGGTTGGAGTCGTTGGAGTGAATGAACTGCTGGAAGTAGATGTAACAGGGCCTATGGAGTTGGGTTGAATATGTCTGGGTATGGGCATATGGACTGGGTTTTGAACGAAGGGCATGCTAATTTGACATCAGGACTTTGGAGGGCAAGTCTATCCTATACCTGGAAGTATATAGAAGAAGGTTCTCTTAGGGTTAAATGAGTAGTTTTGATAGAAAATGAGCAATCTTAAGTCAAATGAACAGTTTTAGAGAAATGAAATCAAGTCAAATGAACAGTTTTAGAGAAATGAACATTTATAAGTGAAAATAAATAATTTTGAATTTTTTTAAATAAAGTGTAAATAGTTAAGGTGTTCAGTTTTCAATTTTCAAAGTTCTCTGAGTTGGAACTCGTATATCTTATTTTAAGACTTTAAAACTCTAATATACTTCAAGAAATAAAAAGACGAAATCTCAATATTATGTTCCGCATGTAATTCTAGCTGAGCAATTGCATTTGTGGCCACTAAACCTTTACTTTGAGTTTAAAAAATACTTCGTAACTATTTTTTCATTCAATGTTGAGTTCCAAATTCTATTTTATTTTTATTACTCAATTTTAGACACAACTTTTCATTATTAAATTTGAAAAAGTGCATAGACAATTATATTAGCATACTTCATTCTTGAGAAATAAATATATATATTCTTTAATTTTTTAATTTTAATATAAAATATTTTATAAACCAGCCTTTCACACACTCATAGAGCCGTGCCACTGTCAGTGTCACATGTCAGTGTGAGAGAGTACGAAATCTGTCAATGTACGTCAAGCCAATTAAATTAAAGCAGTTCAGAATTTTATCCTCATCCTTTCTCAATCACGTGTTAAACATTGGCACCTTCTGATACATTTCTCCATAGTTAACGAAGAGTACTGATGAAGAGGGAACTTGAAATTAATTTCCAATAATACCCTTTGTACAATATTGAGAACATGTTACTCGCATATTCTAGGCTTTGAAAATGTCATACATTTGCCAAGTTAGATATTTCTTTTGTTCCTTCTATAAATAAGTTATAGGTTCAGTTTGGTCACCCTATCACCCAACCCTCAAGTAATATAGACTTCACCCCTAAAAATGGCTCACCTCATCCTCCCATTTACAACCATTGTTCTCCTCATTTGCTCTATTATGCCCATGATTATGTGTACTACAGCCACCAATAAGGGCAGCAACGATCTTGTCCTAGACATCGAGGGGAACCCACTTGAAGTGGGTTCATCCTACTACGTCCGGACTGTACTGTCCCAACTCGGAATAGGGGGTGGCCTAATCGTGGCTTCCAAGCCAAACCACCCCCAATGCCCTCAATACGTAGCCCAGTTAGCCCTCGGCTTTGACGGCGAATCCCCAATAACGTTCATCCCATCGGACCCATCCCAAAAATACATCCATGTTTCTGAAGACCTCAGCATAGCCTTCAACACCACCTCTAGCCCCTGCTCTCAAGGAGTGTGGCAGCTCAGCCCCGACTCCAACTCCGGCAACGTGTACTTGTCTACTGGAGGTGCCATTGGATACCCGACCTCTCAAACGACTTCTACTTTGTTGAGGGTGGACCGAAGTTCTCTTGATGGATATTCCAGCTATTATGAACTCGGATATTGTCCCTCCAGTAGTACTACAGCTGATGCGTCTGCCAGGCCTGACATTGTATGCGGCGTGATTGATGCTATTCCTGATGATTCAGATGTTTACAAAGTGTGGTTGGGGCTCTCACCGGATAGAATCCCCAACTTCTTCCATTTGCTTAGTTTCATCAAAGCTTAAATATGTTCTATTACGTTAATTTATTCCACTAGCTTGCCCTAATGGGATTGTATAACATGGTTGTATTATGTATGAAATCTTTTCAATAGAAAGAAGGTTGTAACGATATTTACTCTAAAATAGACCCTTTACTATTTATATATTCTAACTATGAAATTAAGCAAGTTTTTTTTTTTTTTTTTTTTTTTTTTTTTTTTTTTTTTTTTTTTTTTAAATACTGACGTAGCAAAAGGTTGTACTAGTATTTTTCGGACTAATGGCCACAAATATAAACCTCATTTATTTGGAGCATGTGACTTGATTTTTTCCTTTCAATAAAAGTTATGTTATTTGCCTTACATTCAGGTAACCTAAGTTACAGAATAACACCAACCATTTACATTGTGGACTTGGACTTTATGAGTTTATGGTGCCAGGAAAATTTTGTGCACTTAGCTTCTCTCTATTTTAATTTTCAAGTCTCCACTGAAGCATCAATCATTACTCCCTTTATGGTTGTATGCCTAAATCCCTAATATAATGTCTGGTAATTTTATTTAGGCTGTCTTTAAAATATTATTTCATTTTTGTAAGGCTAAGTTGAACCAATTTCTAATTTATTTTACTCTCTCAATAATTATATTTGATCTCACTAAATTTCACTCGTATTAAGTGATCTTATGAAAATGGAACAATCTTTATGAAATTTTAGAAGTAAGCCCCAAAAAAGGGTCACTTTATCCGCCCATTGACAACCACCAACCTCCTCGTCATATATAACTTTCTATATTCACCAATGTTACACAAATGGAACTTACAAGAGGGGGGAGGAGGGTTTGAATTGAAAGTTAAAATTTTTGGCTCTTGATTGCGGAATTTTAAAACTGGAATAGTGAAAGTAAAAGGAACACAAGAATTTTTGCGTGGAAAACTTTGTGCCTAACTCGAAGTAAAACCACGACTCATCTTTGGGATTTAGAACTCTTCACTAATGGGAAAATCCTAATACATGCTATTAGGAACTCTCTGTTCCTCTCCTTTGCTTGTGTTCCACTCAGAGCACATCACCCTTTACTTCACAGTCTTTCTCCTTACTTTTCTTTCCTAGACTTTACTCCAAGCCCTTACAATTTTCACTCAAACCCTTCCCTTAATACTACTCAGTACTAAACTCTCAAATAATACAAATTAAAGTGATGTACACACTAGTAGAGAAATGTCTATTTGCCGCGGTTTTCTAGCTTTAAATGCTGCGGTGATTGATATGAAGCACCTATAAGCGAAGCACATGGAAAACAACAAATGTTGCGGTTTTTTAGACGCAGCAATAAAAACACCAAATGCTGTGGTTATTAGAAAACCGCAACAATTAATATTAATTGCTACACCAAAAAACCGCAACATATATTTTTAAAAAATAAAAAATTTAATTTTTTATCATTATGTAGCAATTAATAGATATATTTGCTGCAATTTTTCTAATAACCACATCATTTAATTGGTTTTTTGATTTTTTATTTTTTTATTCTAAAATCTATATATGATGTAGTTTTTTTAATATAACCGCATCACATATAAATTAAATATTGTGGTTATATTAGAAAATCGCAGCAATTGATAATTTCCAGAAGAAAAAAAATTAATAGGTCATTTTATGTGTTAATTACATAAAAAAGTATATTATTAATAATTAATATCTCTCAAAATTATTATATTTGCAAATCTAATTGTTATATACTATTACAACACAACACATTTAATCAAAAACATAATCTAATCTAAGCTAAGAATATCATGCATAATGTGTTAAATAATATGTCATAAAAGATAAGAAAAGTTAAGAAATGATCAACCGTGAAGCATATAAATCCAAATTTCTATTATGACCACTCGTTTTGGCACGCAAAATCGCGATCTATAATATTTTACACTCAAAAACAAACAACCAATTCATTCTTCATAGATTTCACGTGCTATTCCGAGGTTTCGGAAAATTCGGAGAGGCATATCTCTTAGCCCGGTAGTCTGAATGGGGTAATTTTTTTTAAAACCCCCTATTTTTAGATGTACTATACAATTATGTTACCCTTTAGTGGCCTCGGTGACGTGTTATTTGAGATATTGAAAAAATATTTGAGAAGCCATAAAATTGGCTACGGGACTCCGAATGAGACTTATAATATGTCTAAACTGAGTATTTTAACAAGATTAACAGACCACAAATCGTCCTCTGGGAGATTTTCCAACTTATTTTTCTCCAAAAAATGTCTCTAACACCATATAATTTATAAAACTCGATTTTTAAAGGTTATTCCTTCATAAACACAACATATAACATGTAGATCTAACCGAATATAAATCATATATCTACCATAGAGGCACCAACGTGTTTTTGTCAACTAGTCAACTAGAGGCGTCATCCGATACCCGAGTCCTCAAACACTCAATAATTGGTTTCGAATCAAGAAAAGTGATATCTTCCATTCCTGCTCTTCTTACCAACTCGAATTATGCCCCTCCTGTAGGAATTAGAGTTAGTTTATAACTCAAATAGTTAACTATAGTCATAATTAAACCATAAATGTAATACCATGTGTATTATTGCTAATAGAGTTCTAGGCTAGATACAATAGGGTATGTATAAATACTGGTAATGTATAACATATTCCAATGAATCAATAAAAAACACTTGAGAGTATTCTCCAAGAACTTCAATACCTAAATACCGAATCAGCATCAGTTTGATTAACTTGGTATCAGAGCCACTATTTGTTTTACCGGATTTCAGCCGGAAACTGTGGCATCATCACTTACCATACTTACCATTCATAACCAACAAACCAGAAACACCAAGAAAACCAAGAAACCATGAATTCAGATCCACCAGTAACATTAACTCAGATGCTAGAACTTTTACAACAACTAAATTCAAGCAAACCGAATCAAGAAACCGACGGGGCATCTCTAATAATAACAGAGAAGCAAGACAACCCCAACTACTCAAGATGGGCTCGCTTAATGTATCTGGCAATCGAAGGAAGGGGTCGGCTCAACCATATCATCGCCAAACTGCCTTCCCCGACTTCCCAAGACTACAGTCAATGGCTCCAACAAGATTCGGGTGTAATTTCATGGATTTTGGAAAACATTGGATCTGAGTTAGTTAATCAATTTCTTGATTTCCCAACTGCTAGGGAACTCTGGAAAGGGATCGAAAT
This sequence comes from Dysphania ambrosioides, assembly GCA_026401315.1. Classification (NCBI taxonomy): domain Eukaryota; kingdom Viridiplantae; phylum Streptophyta; class Magnoliopsida; order Caryophyllales; family Amaranthaceae; genus Dysphania; species Dysphania ambrosioides. Next base: position 4,746,674 of record CM048660.1, on the reverse strand, counting down.
AGTATATAGAAGCGGCAAGGATGGACTACAGACCTTCGATTTGACAGTCAGAACCAACACCATTAAACAAGGAACAGATACAATTGAAACATATTTCAGTAAACTAAACACATTGTGGAAAGAAATAGATCGGAGAACATCAAATCCAATGAAGTGCCCCGAGGATATGACTACATACAACAAAATCATTCAAGAAAATCGCCTCTACCAATTTTTGGCAGGGCTTCATGATAGTCTAGATCAAGACAGAAGAGACATAATAAATCTCAATCCCTTACCTTCATTGGAGACCGCCTACAGTACCATCCGAAGGGAGATTGCAAGGAGGAGCATTATGAAAGGGAGCTTACTTTTCTTACCTGAGAGTCAAGGAGTAGGGAGTGGGCTGGCGGCGCAATTCCAGTCAGGTGGCCCATCATCCCGGCGCACCGTAGACAAGTCAAAACTCCGATGCACCCAATGTGGTGGTGCTCGTCACACCAAAGAGGGCTGTTTTAAGCTCATAGGTTACCCCGAGTGGTGGGGAGAAAACAAGAAGAAACCAGCCGATAGAGCCGAGGAGAAGAAGAAAGGCTCAGCATCGGTTGGACTAGAGACGAAGGTGCCGGCAGAAGAGGGGAAGGAAGGGTCAAATACGGCGGAGAAGGAGAAGGAACTCGAAGGTAATGGGGAAGTGCGAATGGAGGGAGGAAGCCAGAGACTGAAGAGAGGCAGCCACCAACCAAAGCAAACCCTAAGCCAAATAAAGGAAGTGCGAATGGAGGGAGGCAGCCAACGAATAAAAAGAGACAGCTACACTAAAACCCTAGCTGCTCCTCTCCCTACTCTTCCCCTTTTAAACCTAGGGTTACATAACCCTAAACCCATTAAAATCCCCTCCTATACACCAAGGCCCATTAGCCCAAATCCTCCCCTACAAGTTTCCTTACTATCTACTACGTGCCTCACTATAGCCCAATCACCAAAAAATTCCCGTAAAACCCGAAATTGCCTCACAAATCGTAATTTATACCATACACCTAATAATTTAGATATCAGATGGATATTTGATTGTGGGGCTACGGATACAATTACCAATGATAAATGCTACTTTTTAAAAATGACTGACTCTTCAAAATCCCTCATTCAGATCGCTAATGGAGAATGTATGGTCGTCGAAGGAGCTGGGACTGTTAAATTAGGGCCTCATGTTACCTTAAATAATTTTCTTTACATCCCTACGCTTACGTATAAATTGTTATCTATAAGCCACCTTACAAAAGAATTAAATTGTAATGTCCTAATTACTTTCGATGTTTGTGTTATACCGGACGCTCGGACCGGGAGGATCATTGGGCGTGGTACTGAACGGGACGGATTATACTTTATTGATGAATCTCTTAGGCATACATCAACAGTCAACACATCTGTAGACGTTCAGCTCCTAACATGGCATCGCCGCTTAGGCCACCCATCACTTGGGTACTTAAAGAAACTTTTTCCCTCCTTAGCTAAATCCGATATTATTCTGAATTGTGAGGCATGTCTTTTAGCCAAAAGTCATAAACATTGTTATAATAACAACACTAGTCATAGTAATAAGCCTTTTTACTTAATCCATTCTGATGTATGGGGCTCAGCTCCTGAACTTGGTGGTCATGGATTTGCGTATTATATTTTGTTCATTGATGACTATACCCGTATTAGTTGGGTTTACTTTCTAAAACAAAAATCTGAAGTATATGACACCTTTGTTAGATTTTATCAGATGATTTTAACCCAGTTTAATATGAAAATCCGCATACTCCATTCTGATAATGGGGGGGATATATGTGAATCACAATATGAATGCCTTTTTTACCTTACATGGCCTAATTCATCAAACCTCTTGCCCCGACATTCCGCAACAAAATGGTGTTGCAGAGAGGAAAAACCGAACCTTACTTAATATGACTCGAGCCATGATGATAGATTCGTGTGTTCCCTACTCCTTCTGGCCCGAGGCAATAACTACAGCTAATTACCTCACTAATCGCCTGCCCACTAAGAAACTCCAGTACAAAACACCTATAACTGCTCTGGAGTCCTTTGTTGATATTCCCTCGTTTCATAACTTACCTCCCTGGGTATTTGGATGTATCGTATATGTGCATCTCCCTAAACGTAGTCGTCATAAATTGGAACCAAGGGCATTCAAATGTGTTTTTATGGGTTATGGGCCGACTACAAAGGGCTATAGGTGTTTCGACCCAGTAACCAAACACCTTTTTACCTCTATGGATTGTGATTTCGTTGAGAATTCCTTTTATTACCCCAATCTTCAGTGTCGGGGGAGAGCTCTAGTGACAACCTAAGATGGTTACTACTTAGTGCAGATCCAGACATTATAGACGATATGGTACAATCATTCCCATCGGCATTAGTACCACATTCACATGAATCTCCCAGAATCGAGCGACCGACAGCCCAAATCGAGGTAAATAATAATCCTGAAAATTCTCAAACTTTTAATGATTTAAGGGAAGAAGAGGTGCAGGTTGATGATCAGGAGGTTACTAATAATAACAAACAGGATGACACAAGGTATCAACTACCCAGTCGAAGCACACGTGGTATCCCACCTAAGAGGTATGACCCATCTTACGAACCTCGAAGGGCAAGATATCCGGTATCTGAAGTATTACCCAGAGGAATGACTAGCACATCAACAACAATCAACATTGTCCTGTATTCAAAAAAAATTCCATCTAACTTAAATGAAGCACTTGGAAATAAAAAATGGTGGAAAGTTATGAAAGAGGAAATAGTAGCTCTTGACAAAAATGGAACATGGGTAAAATGCTTCATTCCAAAAGGAAAAAAACCGGTTGGCTGTAGGTGGGTGTTTACCATTAAATATAAAGCAGATGGAAGTATTGAAAGATACAAAGCAAGATTGGTAGCCAAAGGGTACACTCAAGTATATGGGGTTGACTATTCCGAGACTTTCTCTCCAGTAGAAAAGATCGATACTATCAGGGTGTTGTTTTCAATTGCGGCTAATAAAGACTGGCCATTACATCAATTTGATGTAAAAAATGCCTTTTTACATGGAGAAATTACTGAAGAAGTATATATGGAAGCTCCACCCGGTTTCTCTGAGAATTTTGCACCAGGAGAGGGGTGTAAACTACAGAAGGCACTATATGGTCTGAAACAGTCACCCAGAGCATGGTTTGGAAGGTTTACTCTAGCAATGAAGAAATTCGGATAAATGCAAAGTAATTCTGACCATACACTGTTTCTTAAAAAAAATGGAACGTTGACAACATGTCTGATCATATATGTAGATGATATGATCATAACTGGAGATGATATTGAAAAAATCAAGAGGTTACAGAGAAAACTGTTCCAAAAATTTGAAATGAAGGATCTCGGGAGATCAAAATACTTTCTAGGGATAGAAGTATTGAGGTCAGAGAAGGGAATCTTCATTTCTTAACGGAAGTACATATTAGACTTGTTAGCAGAAACTGGAATGCTTAACTACAAACCAGCAGATACCCCAATAGTAGTGAATCATGGGTTGCAGACTGATGAAAAAGGAGAAACCATCAATCAAATGCAGTATCAAAGAATGGTAGGGAGGCTAATTTATCTGTCTCACATACGACCAGATATTGCATATGCGGTTGGTGTAGTTAGTAGGTATATGCACAGGCCACAAGCCCAACACTTTGAGGCAGTCATTAGGATCTTAAGATATCTAAAAGGAACTTTTGGACGTGGAGTACTATTTAGGAAAAATGGACACTTGAAATTACAAGTGTATACTGATGCTGATTGGGCTGGTGACAGAGATAGTAGGAGATCCACCTCGGGATATTTTGCCCTAGTAGGAGGTAATCTTGTCCTCTGGAAAAGTAAGAAGCAAAAGGTAGTGGCCATATCAAGTGTAGAGGCTGAATTTAGAGGAATTGTGAAAGGAGTCACAGAGGTTCTGTGGCTTAGGAAACTTCTGTCTAAAATAGGTATCTGCTCGATGGGAGTTGTGATCTATTTTGCGACAATAAAGCTGCTATTAGTATATCCGAAAATCCAGTTCAACATGATCAAACTAAACATGTCGAGATTGATCGACATTTTATTAAGGAAAATCTGGAGTCTGGAGTCATAAAACTTCAGTATTTGCGAACACATGAGCAGAAAGCTGATATACTAACCAAAGCAGTAGGAGCAAAAGCATTTGAAGAGGTATTATGCAAGTTGGGTGTCGAAAATCCTACGACCCAACTTGAGAGGGAGTGTAGGAATTAGAGTTAGTTTATAACTCAAGTAGTTAACTATAGTCATAATTAAACCATAACTGTAATACCATGTGTATTATTGCTAATAGAGTTCTAGGCTAGATACAATAAGGTATGCATAAATACTGGTAATGTACAACATATTCCAATGAATCAATAAAAAACACTTGAGAGTATTCTCCAAGAACTTCAATACCTAATTACCGAATCAGCATCAGTTTGATTAACTCCTCCTCTGGTACCTTTGGTGATGCTTATGCTTTGAGTGATATCCTACACAGTACCCACTTTTTTTTTTTATTTACCGGGAGTGTCACAAGATTTTAGATGAGGAACGTAAATATAAAAAAATTAATATATCTCTATATTTCTATGTGATGTGGAGAAAAATGAGAAGTATCTTATATGAAAAAAGAATTTTTGTAATATTTAAGAAACTTTTATAAAAGATAGACATTTCATTCTTACCTCGATTTGTTTTTAATATACACACTCGTTTTATTCGGATGTTCTACGTACTTTGACTATTAATTGTCCATGGCTTTTAAGTATTGCATGTAAAATCTTGTCAATTTATATTTACCTACATATCAACTTTCATTTCATTATAGTTGCAACATATATATTTTTTGACTTTTACTCTATTAATTTGTTCACTACTTTAACTATATGTTTTACTATGTAAATACAAATGAATGTAACCAAATATAATGTTATTTGACTAGTTTTACCGTCTATTTTGATATTATTGTATTTTTAGATTCAAGTTAATGAACACATGATAATTTTAATGGTTAAAGTTATGCGATCAAACATGAAAGTCAATATGTTGTAATTTTTTAAAAAAACGGAGGTTAATTTACAAGGATTAACTTATTGTATGGTTTACCTATTACATGTAATAAAGACATAATAATCAAAGGTCAATCTTTATTGATACTTTTGATAGTGTTAGAAATTGAATGGCGTAGGTTTAAAAGAAATAATGATAGAACTTGGTATACCTTATCTCAGTTCATCAGCCATGTTTTCCAAGAGCCAAGTCCCAAGGTCAATTGCCAATTGTTCCAAAAACTACTCCATAATTATGAATTGTTGATAGGTCTAAGGTTCAATTCATTGCCATAATACCACCTTGATAATATATATAAGTCTGTGACTGAAGTTGCTCCACGGATTTAATGGTTAGGAAAGCCTTAAATCTTATCTTCTTTTTTAAAAAAAAAGAAGATTAAATGAAGCCACCTAAACTAATTTATGGATCCCACCAACGTATCTAGTTCTCTTTTATTGGCCGGTTGCTGCTCATTAGGGGTGTTCAAAAATACCCGACCCGGATGACCCGACCCGACAATAAACTGTCGGGTTTTTTTAAAAAAAAATTTATTTTTCGGGTCGGGTACCCGACCCGGTAAGAAATAGAATAGTCGGGTCGGGTCATGGGCCAGAAAAAACTATAATCGGGTACCCGGGTACCCGATATATATATTTTTTAATTAAGTTTTTGTTGTTTTACTGTTTTAGCCTTAGTCTTAGGGTTTTTTTTTTGTTTTATTGTTCTCTCGCATGCTTTGCTCGCAGCCTTAGACTTAGTCTTACTGTCTTAGACTCTTAGTGCCATACTGCGGTACTGCCATCATCTTCACAGCCTCACTATATCTTCATTTTACAGCTCTCGGCACTGTCGGCAGCCATTATTAGTCCCTCACAACCTCAGTCCCTCACAGCCTCACTCCCTCACAGCCTCACTCAGTCACTCTCGAGTCTCGACCTCTAAGTCTCTCACACTCTCGCCGGAGTTCTCGCCTCTTGTCTCCCAGGTTAGATCTGATTTTGTTTTTGAAATAAACTCCATTCTTTCTTGACACTCAGATCTACATCTTTCATGAAGTATATCATTGCTACTATAAGTCTGTAATTCATACAATGATACTCCTATTTATTTGATCACATACAACAGAGGTGAGCTTTAGAATTTTCTTCTATACAACAGATCTTAAAGTCTAAATCTTACATCTTTTCGAATACATCTTTATTTAGTATCATATGTGCATGAATATGGACGCCCAAATGCTGGCACTCAAATTCCCATTAAGTTGACTCTAACAGTTGATAATGCTAGTTCAAATAATCTAGCCATTAAATACTTGTAAAGATTCTTAACCTTTGGGATGGTTCTGTGTTAGAATCTAAGTTTTTGCATATGAGATGTGCTGCACACATCTTAAACTTAGTTGTTAAAGATGGCTTAAAAGATGTGAGTGTTTCAGTTTTAAAAGTACGTGCTACTGTGAAATATGTTAGGTCGTCGCCTTCTAGGCTTCAAAAGTTCAAGTCTTGTGTTGAAGAGGAAAATATTTGCTCTAAAGGACTTGTTTGCTTAGATGTTGAAACAAGGTGGAACTCTACCTATTTGATGCTTAAGACTGCCTTGGTGTTTAGAAAAACTTTTAAAAACATGAAAACGAAGTTCCTTCCTTACACGAGAGAGCTTAGGAAGCAACCAATAGGGGGTGCTCCTGATGATGAGGATTGGGATAAAATTGCGAGTTTCTTGCCTTTTCTTGAGATTTTTTATGATGCTACATTGAAATTGTCTAGATCTCGTTATGTTACGGGTAATACTTTTGTGGAAGAAATATATGATATTGGGTACACTATATCTAATTTTAGTAGTGACCCAAATGATGATATCAAGAGTCTGGCACGGCAAATGAAGGTGAAATTTGACAAGTATTGGTCAAATATTCATGACATCAACCTTTTATTGTTCATTGCATTGGTTCTTGATCCAAGGAACAAGTTGAAGTACACATAGTACATTGTTCGCAATTCGTATGATGTTAGTAATTCCTACGTCTTGTGCGAACGAATCAAAGATACATTGAACTCATTATTTGATTGTTATGCAAATACAATGGGTTTATCTTCTTCTTATGCCTCTGCAATGTACAATGAAGGGGGTGAGATAAAACAAGGAAGAGGTGTCGCTAATGTATCTAGATTGAGGAATAACTTTAAGAGGGAGAGTGGGAATGAAAATAATGCCAAGGGAATCACTGAATTGAATAAATATTTAGTGGATAACCTAGAACCTAAAAATGACAATTTTGATATTTTGGCATGGTGGAGTGCACAAGGAAAAACATATCCAATTCTTATGATGATGGCTCGGGATATTCTTGCTATTCCAGTTTCTTCCGTTGCTTTAGAGTCCGCTTTTAGCACGGGAGGGCGTGTTCTAGATTCTTTTCGCACTTCCTTGAGCACTAAAATGGTAGAAGCCCTTGTTTGTGGCCAAGATTGGATGCGTCATTCTAATGTACCTATTACAATCGAGGAGAACTTGCTAGAGTTGGAAAGTATGGAAGAAGGTAACTTTATAAACATAATCTCTTACTTTTTAAAATTTGGTATTATAATATTAATATATATGATGTATGTAATTAATTAATACTAACTTAGTTTATTGTAATTTGCACTTTTTATAGAAATGAAAGACTTGGTTTTGGAGCAACCGACGATTATCATTGATGAGACAATTGAAGTTTCGGATCTCACAAATGAATGAAATGTCCCCTCCCATTTACATTTAGTTTGGTTTGTGCCATTAGTTTAATTTAGTGGTTATGTAAAGTTTAAACTACTGAACTTGTAATGTTATGGCACTAAGTTTAATTTTGGTACACTATATTTTGAGGTTTTGCTTGTGTGCACCAAAATAGCGAACTTTTGATTAGTGTTTTTTTAGCATATGACATTTAGTTCATCCTCTTGATTTTTTCAAGGGGGATGATTATGGAGTAGTGTCAAATCATGAATGCATGATACACTCACTATTTCAAAATTAGATTTTTAGCAAAAAAAATAGTCATTGAACACAAGTTTTTTAGTAAAAAAAATAATAAAATTAATCAGGTACCCTGTGACCCGACCCGCTTAAACCGGGTACCCGCTTTAAGCGGGTCGGGTCATGGGCCAATTTTTTAACTACCCGATATATCGGGTACCCGAAAGTCCGAGTACCTGCATACACCCAAGTGCGCTAATTGGGTAAAATAAAATAAAATAAAATAAATACAGTGTTGGAGTACATCCACTACCACAACTCTGCATTATTAGTTAAAAAATTAAAAAAAAAATGAATTTTTTTTAGAAATAACTAACACATTTTCCCTCTAAGTTAATTGTCGGGTCAAGTGATCCAAATTTCAAGTGCACAATTCTAGAAATGTCTACATGCATGTCATGATACTAACCTCCACAATCTACATCACTTTGTGGAGCTAATCTGATACTCACCTCCACAATGTCTACTTGCATGTCATGACTCATGATACTTGCCTCCACAATTCACTTATAATATGATTGAGGTACAACCTTAATCATGATACTCCCACATGTGGCCATGGCCCAAAGGAGCTGGTGTTTTTTCTCCACTTCTCACACATGGACAACCTACTCTATGGGTAGGCCATATATAGAGTATAGACAACCTCTTTTTTTTTTTAATCTTCTACGCCTAATCTTATGTTTTGTATATCTATTCTGCTAGTCATATATATCATCTCCACTTCATACACGTGTGCTATTTCATGGGATATTTCCCACATTAAATATGGTGTCTGTCTTTTATTTTACATTTATCTTCTATGATTCCTACTTTAGCTTTCTCTTTCTCTACATTCATAACATTGAAACTTTGTATTTAATAATGGTTTCAAGTTAAAATTTGAATTTTTTTTAAGCTTTTATTTTAAAATTTTAAAAAACAAGCTTACTACATAAGACAACAATTTTACTTAAGTATTAATGTTGGGTCAGTTTAAATAGGGCTGGCCCAAATGTAATTTGTATTTTTTAAAAAAAATGTAAAGCAAATTTAGACAGCGATTTTAAAAATTATTATTTTTATTTCTAAAATGGACGTGAAATCACATCGTTTTAACTTTTAACTTAGTGGGAGCCCCAACCTAAATTCTCAGCCCAAGTAAAATTGACGCCTGATTGACCCGTGTTACGTTGATAATATTTGATATTTCCTATTGCTAGTTTAACGGTGACTTCTTTATATACTATAGTGTTTTATTTGTAAAATGCAAAGCTTTAAAAATATTAGCTAAATGTGAATTGAAAGTGCCTTTGTCATATACTCCGTATTACAAATATAGAAGGAGAAAGGAAGTTTTATTTGGTTTATTTACAAGTGTTTTACTCCATATTTATTATACTCAATACGAAGAGCTCCCACTATATGAGCTGGGTTAGAAGTGAGTAAGTGACGCAAGTGAGCAACTTAGTGTGAGAATCCAAGACCGTAAAACAAGGGCATGCTGTGACTATTTCTTTTGGCTGGCTAGTGTGCAAGTGTGAGATAGAGAGTAGATGATGGACAATAAAACATTCAACTAACTCAACATCGTACTAGAGAGATCAGTCAAAGGTAGAGAGAGGTTCCGAGTTGCTCTCTTTGACTAGAGTAGAGCACCAAGCATAGAGCGGTTCATTCCCTACTACAATGATCTTTAACTAGAGTAGGATGGCTCACTTGGCCACACTGGCAATATTAGTCGATGTTACTTGGTTATAAAGTGTTATACTTGAGCCTTTATTTTATTTGGTAAGTGGAAAATATGGTGTTCAGTTGTTGGTACGTAACCTGTAGCGACAGTTCCACGTTTTTTCTGCAAGATAATCATAATCTAGAAACAATTATGCCATGAACTTTTTTTGTCGTAATCTAAAACTAATAAATTGGCATAGTTATCTTAACTCGTTTTGATAACAACTCTTGATAAAAGGGCTATTAATGACCCATTAAACCTTTTAATTAATATTCGTATAACATTAGTTAATTGGAGGTCATATAAACCTTTTTGTTGGACTATTGGCGTATAGGCTTGTTTTGTTTTGTCATTGAGTTATAAAGGAGAGACTCCATTTAAATTTCTACACTTTTTATTTCTTTTTGTTCTCTTCTTTTTAAATTTATAAATTCTAGAAATATATTTTAACCATAATTTTTCCTCACTCTATAAGTAAAAATATGATCATATAGAATTTTTATACATTTATCTTAAAATATATTTTCACATGTTAACTTTTTATAATTTTTATAAATAAATTATTAACGATATTTAAATTTATTATATAAGAATCTAAGTTAATAACAAATACAAAGAAAAAAAGTACGGCTTATATATTAAGTAAAGAGGATGAATGTCCAAAAAAAGAAAAGGATGAATGATTGGATTGGCGCACTAAATTAAACTACAATATGTTTTATACGACGACGAAAAGTACCAAGATGTAAAGTCGTTCTTGCTTCAATTTAAAAGCAACATTTTTTTTTTTGTCTTGGAGACCAGAAGCAAAAACATATGACATGTTCAGTGTTATTTTCTCCAATAAATAACTACAACCGTTAAATATTAATCATAGTCTAATAGTACGATTATCTCTTTCACTAAATTAATTCAAAACGCCTTTTCAATGCCAAGAAGGCCAACTCTTAGGGTAAGTTACCTCCATTCAGACTTAAGAGTTCCGTTGAATGAAGAAATTTTCAGTGACGGTGTCAAGATTTTTGTGTTATGAGTTCGAAATCTCTTTATATTTAAACTGTCAAGATTTTTGTGTTATGAGTTTGAAATCTCTTTATATTTAAACTGTAAATTTGAAGACAACACAGACTTAATCAAGTAATCAACGTTCTTCAAGAATAAGCTAATTAACAATGTCTATAATCAAAGTATATTCCGAAACGCATCACCTATAATCACCTATAATCAAAGTATCACCTATAACATATTCCGAAACGCATCACCTATAATCAAAGTATCAAACATTCCAGAAGACAAAGGGAGAGAAAAATGAAGAGAAAATCTTATAAACGACGAGCATCCAGCACGACAGCACGCCGACACCTGAGCACTGAGTCCCCGAAGAGGATGAGATGAGTAGTACCGCTGTACCAAGCCGAAGAGGAGGAGATCAGGAGACGAATATCGTGGCGTTGTGAAGAACTGTGGCAGTTCGATACTTCGGCAAGTGGAGGCGGCAGTAGATGCAGTTGGGGACGGGCTAGATTAGTAGGTCTAGGGCAATCAAAGTCTGAAGAAATGAAGAGAATTAGTGATGAAAAAGAGGGGAAAAAATAAAAGGAAAGTGGGTTAATAGATTAAAACTTAGGTCTCTTGGATGATAATAACAATGTTTTATTACTAAGTTAAGAGTTACATATATGTTAATAAATGTTGTAAACGGTATATAATGCTTTTTTTTTTTTTTAATATGGGTCCAATTGAACCCGTAGAATTCACACTAAAACTGCCACTAGATTCAGCACTCAGCAGTATGAAAGCTCATTTATTTAACTTATAGTTTACTGTAATTATTTCTTGGTTTAAGTTTCCTTTCACAACAAACTCATTTATAGTTTTTTGCAAATTCACAACTAAAGATAGTTAAGTTTTAAGTTTACTTGGGATATGTGCAAAAAAAATAAGAAAAACAAAAAATAGAGAGAATAATAATTAATGTGGACGCCCAATTATTATAAAAACCAACTTCAATTGAGTCATATGTCTCTTTGATTCGCTTATATAAATACAAATTTAAAATTTAGACAATCTGATTATTTATATGATTGAATTTTATTTTTGAGACGATAACTTAAAAAAAAAATAGAGCAAATAGTTGATTATTGATATTTTGTTATATGGTTACAAAATACAAAGTAGCTAGAAAATGAACATGATATTTTGTTATATGGTTACAAAATATGATATTTTGTTTTTTTCCTAGGGTTTTCTTCAAGCTCTTGATACCACGAATGGGCCATAACATGATAAAAGACGGCTCACCCTAAGTTACTATCTCCTTTTATTGTAAGTTTCAATTGCATTCGAAAACAAAATATTTTATGTACGTAGAATATTGATTTGATCGTGTCTGGTGCATACATGCATAGGCATGATAAGTCATACGTGCATAAGGCATGATACCCAGGCAACCTAGATTTGCGTCAATTAGTCATTTTCATTCATGAAATGTTAGTATTGAGATGACTGAAAAAAAAAAACTTCGTTGATTCATTAGATAGATTACTTAGTTCTAATAGAGATTGATGTCGGTGGAACAAAATTTAGCAGTTTTTAGTATTTTTTTAATATTTTATTAGTAATAGATTTTTAACATTGATGTAGATATTTCCAAATGACTGTACATTCTAAAGGGAATTTATTATTTTAATCATACTCACTTCTATAAATATGCATTATAATCCCTCCGTAAATTAATGTTGTTATACTTTCATAATGGACCTTCTCCAACATATATATTTGATAGTAAATAACTTTGATTCGATCTATAAGTAAAGATTATAAAATCTTGATATTATAAAACATCAAATTATTACAATTCTAACAAGATTATGCATAATAAATTTTTTTGTATCCTATACGAATCAAAATAGGTGTTCAAAATTTTTAAAATTTGATGACAAAAAATTATTAAGTACGGAAAACATTAACGAATAAAAGGAACTCATTACAAAATTGCATAAGTGACAAGGGGTCTTGTTATTGTTAAAAGTCTCCCGTATTTCTAAACGTATAAATCATAACACATGTACTCCCTCTGTTCCTAATCTTTTGCCCCGTTTAACTTCTCACGGTGTCTTACCATCCTTGAATTGTTCTATAAATACCATCCTCTAGCAAGCAGTGTTCTTCATGAGCCTTGAAAACACTCAAAAAACATAACCAAGCAAAAACAGTAAGAGCAAAATGGCTTACTCCCTTCTCATCCCAACTGCTGCAATTACACTTCTTCTCTTCGTTTTCGCTCCTGCGCCCAGTGTCGCCTCCATTATCCTAGATGTAGACGGCGACATTGTACGTAATGGCGGGTCCTATTACATCCTTCCGGATTTGATAGGAACTGGTGGCCTAACCGTAAACATCTCTGCACCCTGCCCTCTCTATATTTCCCAAGAACGCTACTCGAATGGCTCACCTGTCAGGATTTTTTCCATGTATTTAACATTGCAACTTACCACTTGGTATCCAATCATATTCTCCTTCGACAGTGTTACTGCCACTTGCAACAAACCTCTACGATGGTGGGTAGCCCCTAAGGATGCAGACGACGTTGCGTATGTACTTGTCGGTACTGATGGCCCATTTAAGAACACCTACGCATTCAAAATCGAAGAAGCTAAAAGTGGTAAGTTTGCGTACAATATCAAGTTTTGTCGCACAGTCGAATCCGAAATTATTCGTGCTTCTGCAATGGAGTGTGAGGATGTAACTTTTATTGATGGACTTATGGCAGTCGTCCCTAATTCACCTTATCCTGTCACTACTACATTTTTTATTTAATGTAACGGTAAAAAATTAGCTAATACAACGGCCATTATATTACCGTTGCATTAGACAAGGCTAATACAACGGCATCATGTTCATTATATCAAAAAGTGGGCTAATACAACGATTTTAAAAAAACCATTGTATTAGATATGCTAATCCAACGGCTCATACAACAACCACATTGTCTAATCCAACGGTCTGGGTCTAATCCATCGGTAAAATTCTCTAATCCAACGGTCTGGGTCTAATCCAACGGCAAAATTCTCTAATCCAACGGCCAAGGCGCCAAAATGAAAATTTCATTTTCTACTTCCCTCCGACCAGTTTATTTTCCCCAAATGCACTAGTCTACCCACGCATGTTCATTTCGTGATTTCCCCCGCCATCTTCTGCTTCGAATCCCAGCACGTACATTAATTCTTCCCACTGTGTTCTTCCCCAATTCAACTTCTACCCACAGCACAGACAAACGTTAATTCTTGCCCAGCTTTGTTCTTCATAAACTCCACTTTGTTTTCCTAATTCATGATTCTACTTGCTCGAGTAAGTAACGACGGTGGTTAAGGCGGTGTTGGTGGTGGTGGCTGAGTGCTCGAGTCTTGTATGTGGCTGATTGTTCAAATCTTGTAAGGTATACCTCAATTTACTCCAATATTTGGTGTTTTTGTGTTTAGGGTTTGGTTTTAATTTGGGGGGTGTAGATTGGCCCAATTAGATGGTATTACGGTAGTATATTGATTGGCACAATTAGGAATTGCACTCTGCACATTAGGAAATCACGACATTACACTCTGGCATCTACTTTGGTCTTTGAGAACAAATTTAGACAAGTCACGAAACATACACTAATGTCTAATAAACTAATGTAATTTCTCTTTGGTATTCACTCTAACGTGTGAACTTAGAATAAATTGATCTAGATGTAAGCTCATTTATTTATAAATTAATCAGTTATATATATGTATAGTTCTAGTAGTCTTTCCTTACCATTACAAATAAGTGGTGTCATGAAATGCATGAGTTCGGTACTCTTTTGGCGTTCTGCACTGCAGATTGTTGCTGCGAAATGCTAATGCGTTGACATCTCTCTCTAAATTTATGTTAAAAAAATGCTTTTGGATTTTTGATGTAGCAAATCACCTGATCATCTTATATGATAGATATAACGATGATAGAAATCAGAGAAAGGGTTTTGGATGCCGTTGGGGGATTAATGGATAATAATGTCCTGTGTGAATGAGATTTGTTCAGATTCCTCTATATAGTTACAAAGTATATGCATGCTGATGCACCTGCGGTCTTAACTGCTCTAGATTAGGTACAAGTTTTTGAAGAATATTTGCAGGTTTACGTTAGATTGAAATATTTAGTTTGGCTATCAAAATTAAGCACATACCAGTGTCAAACTCTTAAAGATGGAAATGCTCTTGGTGATTTTTTTCCAACAAGAAATGAATGGGCCGCCTGGGAATAAGGATTTGTGTGGATGGAATTTGCTATTAATCCGTTATTTTGCTCTTTAATTGGCCTTAGGTACTATTCTCTAATCAAAATGAATTGAAAGTACTAAAAGTGGCATGTTACTTCTGTTGTGACTTATATAAAATAACTCTATTAATTCTTACCCTTAGGAATGGATGGTGGAACTAAGAACTGGTGGATGTTTGCCAAATGGAGCGATGAATATGAACGGGGAGTAGACCAATATGTCAAAAAGGCTTTTGCTACTAAGTCTCAAGGAAATCAAATTTGTTGCCCTTGTGAAATTTGTCATTATCGTTTTTGGCGTCATGAAGGTGTTGTGAGAGATCACCTAATTTGTAATGGTTTTGTTCCAAGAACAGATAAATTATCAGAGTTAGGGATCAATATCCAAAGAGAAGAAACTATTTTGGATATTGATGAAGGGTTAAACCCACATGACTCTAACGATGATATAATAGGGTTGTTGCATGATGCACGTGATGCTTTTAGGGAGGGGCCAAATGATGAGGCTAAAATTTTTTTAAGGTTAGTTGAAGAAGGCCAGGAAGAATTATATCCTGGTTCCAAAAACCATTCAAAACTTTCCTTCATGATTCGTCTTTTTATTTTGAAGTGTGATCATAAGCTAACCAATGCTGCATTTAGAGATATATTGGAGCTTATAAGGGAGGTGTTACCAGATGCAAAATTGCCTTCTTCTTTTAATGAAGCAAAAAGTGTTTTGAAAGTGTTGGGGTTGAATTATACAAAGATTGATGCATGTCCAAATGATTGCATGATATATTGGGAAGAGTATGAAAATGCAACAAGATGTCCTGTTTGTAAAACGCCAAGATGGAAATCAAATGAGAAAGAGAATGGCATACAAAATGATAATGGAAAGATCTATAGGATTCCTCAGAAGATTCTTAGGTACTTTCCGATAAAAAAAAGGCTTCAACGACTATTTATGTGTCAAGAGACGGCGAGATACATGACTTGGCATTCCGATGGGCGTGGAAATGATCATCTTTTACACCATCCAGCTGACGGTCAAGCTTGGATGAAATTTGATTCCTTATATAAAGAGTTTGCTGATGACCCGCGCAATGTGAGGCTTGGGTTAGCCATAGATGGCTTTAGCCCATTCAACTCAATGAGCATTGTACATAGTACTTGGCCAGTTATGTTGATCAATTATAACTTGCCTCCTTGGATGATTATGAAACCTGAGTTTTTGATGTTAGCATTACTAATCCCGGGTCCTTCTTCCCCAGGAAATGACATTGACATATATTTGCAGCCACTAATGAAAGACTTGAAGGATTTGTAGGAGTTTGGATTGGAAACATATGATGCTTCGAGTAATCAAAGGTTTGACATGCGTGTAGCATTGATGACTACCTTGAGTGATTTTCCCGCTTACGCAATGTTATCTGGGTGGAGCACAAAAGGATACTTGGCATGCCCTGAGTGTCATTATGAAACAGATTCTGAGAGATTGCCTTATAGTGGTAAGAATGTGTACAGGGCAAAT
Organism: Dysphania ambrosioides; assembly: GCA_026401315.1. NCBI lineage: Eukaryota > Viridiplantae > Streptophyta > Magnoliopsida > Caryophyllales > Amaranthaceae > Dysphania > Dysphania ambrosioides. The sequence goes on along the minus strand of CM048660.1, from coordinate 4,730,037 downwards.
CGTAGATTTTTGGATCCATTGCACCCTTGGCGTCATGATAAGAGGAATTTTGATGGAAAAGTTGAAGAACGACATCAACCTTCTCCATTGAATGGAATTGATATTGAGAATATGTTGTGTGATTTTCCAAATCAATTTGGAAAGAAGCAGAAGAAACCAAGGCATGCTGGGGATGATCCGAATCCGTGGAGAAAGATGCCCATTTTTTTTGAGTTACCATATTGGAAGCATTGTCTTAATCGTCATAATCTTGATGTAATGCATATTGAGAAAAATGTGTTTGATAGTGTCATTGGGACATTGTTAGACATTTCTCAAAAGACCAAGGATCATGTGAGTGCTCGTCGAGATTTGGTAGAGCTTAATTTGATGCCTGAGCTTCAACCAATAGCATTGGAAGATGGTAGTGAGGAATTTCCAAGATCCCGCTTTTGGATGTCATTGGAGCAAAAACGCAAGTTTTGCATGGTCTTTAAAAATGCCAAGCTTCCTCAAGGCTATGCTTCTAACATTGGTCGATGTGTGCAAGTTATAGAAAGGAAAATCGTAGGCTACAAAAGCCATGATGCTCATTTTATGATGAATTATTTACTCCCAATTGCTGTGAAGACAACATTACCAGCTGATGTTGCTACTCCTTTGATAAGACTTTGTGCTTTTTTTAAAAGTATATGGAGTAAAACCCTTGATCCTCAACATCTTAGAAGATTGCAATCTGAGATAGTTGAAACTTTATGCCTACTTGAGAGGATATTTCCACCTGCCTTTTTTGATATAATGGTACATTTGCCTATACATTTGGTGAACCAAATTAAGTTGGGTGGGCCTGTGAGTTCAAGGTGTATGTATGGAATTGAGAGGTATCTTCATAAAATGAAGCAAGATGTTCGAAATAAAGCTCGTCCAGAAGGATCAATGGCAGAAGGATATCAAGCCAAAGAGTGCATTGCCTTCATAGCTAGATTTTTGAAACGTTCAAGCATGACCACGCCTATGATTTCTCCTAAGGTAGGACATCCAATAAAAGGGAAAGGGAGGACTTCAAAGAAAAAAAACCGTGGACACATAATTGATCGCATTACATGGGCACAAGCACATCGTTATGTCTTATTCAATTGTGATTATGAGGAAGTTGAGAAATATATAAGGTTAGATTACCAACCAAATTGTAGTTTTTTTCTTGAACTTATTAATGCGTTTTTATTCAATCCTTGCTATTATGCCACCTAAGATTATATTTTTATTTTCCACAGCGAGCACAAGATATGCATAAGCGCTAGAGGAAAAAGGAAATGGAATAGTGCTCAGGATCACAGCAAGGATTTTTTGGAATGGTTTAGGGAGAAAGTTCATTTGATTCTTAACGAGGGTCAAGACACCATCCCTAACTATATCTTATGGTTATCAAAAGGGCCTTCTCACATTGCTAAAAAATACACAGGGTACTCAATCAATGGTTATAAGTTCTATACCATGAAGCGCGATGCAAATTGTGTCACTCAAAATAGTGGAGTCACTCTCACAGCCATGACACATAGCTTTGCGAGTTCTAAAGATCAGAATCCTATTGAGGGAAACGTTAATTATTATGGTTCAATAACAGAAATCATTGAAGTGTCCTACCATGGACACTTGAATGTTGTCTTATTTAAGTGTGTTTGGTTTCACTCAGAAAAAGATAATGATGATTTTGTTACAATTAATACGCATAAGACCATTTATAAAGAAGAACCATTTATCTTGGCATCTCAAGCACATCAAGTGTTTTATGTAGAAGATCTTAATAGAGAGGGTTGGCATTATGCTATTCAAATCCCACCTAGAGAGCTATCAGATGGTATAGACATACTATTTTAAATAATTTCTAATAAACGTATTCTCATTTATTGTTTTTTCAATATAGCTTTCACTTTTCATATTATTAACTTTTCTAGAAATAAATGTATTCTCATTTATTATTTGTGCAGATGAAGGGGAATGAAATAAAAGCTTCTACTTCCCAAAGTCGGCTTAAAGATTATGAATTACAGAGACTTCAAAACTTAAAGTGCAATGTTGAAAGAATGTCAGCCCGAGGATCAGGATTCTTAGCGAATAAGATACTTGAAGAAAAAACAAAAGTCATACTTTCCCCAGATGCAGAAGATATATCTGATGACTCTATGTCAGAGTATGATGGTGAAAATGAGGACGAAACTATGGAAGATGATAGTATTGCTTATGGAAAAAGAAAAGTATGTTAATCTAATGTGCCCTTCTATTTTCAGCTCGTGAGTTGAATCTAGTTTTATGTCATATCTTCTATTCAGGTCTGTGTTACTTGCATAGTAAATATACAATAATTTTTTGCTTTTGTTATATAGGTCTAAAAGAAAAATCAATCTGTTCGCACACAGCAATTGGCTATTGTGGAGATGAATAGCCAGAAAAGGCATCTTGTTGGTGAATTTCGTAACAATAACTCTACTGAGTATTCTAAGAAAATTCACCAACAAGAGCATCAAATCGGGTCAAAAAATAAAGGGAAAAAGAGAGCCTTTTGTTCTCCTGGTTCCATGTCAGCATACCTTGAGTTTCGGAGACGGCAAAAAGAAAACAATGAAGTGCTTGAAGAAAGTAATAGGTCTGTGCCAAATGAGAATAACGATAATGATGCACCGAATGAGAATGATCCTGATGATGGGATGAATGAGACTATTGATGGTGTTGAGACTCATTACGAGGTCAATCAAGAATTGGACCGATAAGTTGTAGCACAAATGGAAGGAATAGACCGACAAGAACTGGAAGGTACGTTGTCTTTGTCATATCATCAAGTTGTAGCACATGTACTTAATCCATTACTGCTCCTTTTCTCTTTTTTGTATGTTCTTGTTTGGAAAGCTGGTAGAAATCTTGTTGGATAATCTGGTTGTGTTCTGAGGAGCATGAGCTGGTAGGGAAAATTCTATGTCTGTTGTGTTCTTTTTGTTGTGTTCTATTAATCTTAAGCTGGTAGGGAAAATTCTATGTTTGTTGTGTTTTGTATGTTCTGTTTATTGTGTTCTATTGATCTTAAGCTGTAATGAACAAAAACCCCCCTGGCTGCACAGCCCCAGCCCCCTGCACAACCCCCCCCCCCCCCCCCCCCACTGCACAGACCTCCCCTCTGCATAGACCCCCCCTCCCTCTGAAGCTCTTTTTCTCTCAAAACAGCTGCAGTATTACCATAAAGTATGAGAGTGAAGATAAAGTATCATGAAAATTTGTAGGGCCTGCATAGACAAAAAACAATGATACCATCAGAAAATACAAAGTGTTTACAGTTCTAATATAATAGGATAAGAGAGAGAAAAGTTTTGTCTACTGAAGGTTATCTGACATCTGTTCTTGGAATGAGCCGAAATGATGTTGAAAACATACTGGAAGATGCTTAAACCAAGATCAGTATAGGTGAGACAACTTATTATGTTGCTATAGTGCAGTAGTATTATCAGCAAATGGAGAAGCGTTAGCCATATTCGTCTCTTAAATAGAAATGGTTGACGGATGTTCATAGTATACAAATATATTTGCCTTTGGACCACGTTCTATTTGGTGGTCAGGGGAAGTTGGAGAGCAACTAACTGGCAGCAATTTCCGATCTGCAATTGGGAGAATTAAGACTAAAGATGAATTTAGCTTAAGGTAAATTCCTCTGCCCCATTTCTACGTAGAACGATGAAAATGTAGAGTAAGTTTTTGTATAGATGGCTTGGCATCCCATGTTTTTTGTTGCAGGCTAGAATTTTATTCAGCATGAGAATTTTGATGACGGAAAAGAAGTTAGTAGATTACTGATAAAAATTTCAGTTTCATGTTAAGTTCTGGTCTATAAGCTAACTTGCTATGTCTTTTGATTGTTCCTTATTTGTAAAATTAAGTGTTGTTGTTGTTGTTTTTAATGTATTTACCAAAATATAGGCCAAAATTGATGCTCTAGAGTCTTCCCAACATGAAGATGGTAATAATTGTAACGACCCTTACTATGAAGTGATTCCAGCTCCTAACCGTAAAAGTCGTGTCCATCTGTATGGATCGGGTGTGAAAAAGGCAGATTTGAAGAGCAAAGATAAAAAGTCCGATTTCATATTCCCGGAGGAATTCCTAGCAAGTATGCAATCACAATTAGTCCAACAACTTGCACCAAGCATTACCACTGCTGTTTTGGCTCAAATTCGTGAGGCTAACCCTGGGATTAATCTTGTGATTCCTGATGTTGTGGTGCAAATGACTCCAAATGATGCATCTAGTGCAGCACATCGTCTCAGTAACCAAAGTAGGCAATCTTCCAAATCTGGTGCAGAAATTGATCAGGTAAAAATTTTGCGTACTTTATCTTACTTTTGAGTGTGAACAATCCCTTAACAATTGTGAACATTCCCTTTACTTAATATGTATCACAAGAATCCATAGCTGAGTGGAATCCTAATACTTCAATATTAAAATTGTCATCCAAAAAAGAATCATAATATTATAAATGTCATTATCCACTCTCATGTAGACTAATTCAAGAATAATATATGAATTCCTTTTCTTTTTACGTATAGGTGCATGATGAACTAAACAATGGAGATGAATGAAGAAACTTGATCGAGCAAGTGAAGATTTCGCAAATTGGCAAATTAGCAAATTAGCAAATTAGCAATGTATGGAACAATATTTAATTTTGTAATGTACTTCGTTTATTGCTATAAATAAATATAATGCTACTTTTTAAACTTTGTAATGTGTGTATAATGGTACATTATATTATATATATATTAGTGCTAAATTCAATATTCTAAAAAAGTAATATAGGTTCTATCTAATCCAACGGCATAATTCATTTATTGTATTAATTAGTTGATCTAATCCAATGACACAAGGGACCTAATACAACAGCAACTGTTGTATTAGGCTGTACCTAATCCAACGGCAAATGAGACCTAATACAACGGCATCAATAATGCCGTTGGATTAGGTACAACCTAATACAACGGCAGCCGTTGGATTAGGTACTTACCTAATCCAACGGCTGCCGTTGTATTAGGTTGTACCTAATCCAACGGCATTATTGATGCCGTTGTATTAGGTCTCATTTGCCGTTGGATTAGGCCTAATACAATGCCAGCAAATGTGATGGTATATAGGCGTTGGATTAGGTCTAATACAACGGTTTTTGGAACCTAATACAACGAAATTGACCGTTGGATTAGATTGAAAATGTAGTAGTGTGTACATTTTAAGAAGGCTGATCCACAAGTAACACCTACTATTCATAGGTTTGGCGATTATTAAGTGTACGTGGTACTAAATGGCCTGGCCATATATAGTCCATTACATGAATAAATTCTTCCTTTTATTTATGTGTTAATAAAAGGAGGAGATGTGTTACATGTACGTACTACATATAACGGAGGAAGGTGGCCGCGGGTATTCCCAAAAATACCCTAAATAAGCATCTTGGTTTTATTTCTTCTATCCATTATGTTAATCTTTGCCTTTTAAATCTTCCTATTCTTATTTTATTTTCTTGAAGTGTTTAATTTTTTTTAATCTGACTCTCAGACTCTCACTTATCCTAATTTATCAATTCATTAAACGAGCTAATTCATCATCCTTATTCTATCGCTTTACTCTAAGTGTTAGAATATATCCTAATTCTATCGCTTTACTCTAAATATATATAAGGGGTTCAGGCGAAGACCCTTTCTTATATAAGAATCATGTATATAAAAGAACCCATATGCAACCGTTTTAGCATTTAATGGAAAAAATATAAATATGAGAATTTTAGCTAATTATTAGACAGATGAGCTTTTTGAGCTAAGTTTGAAATTTTGATAGTTTCTAATTTTTTTTTAATGGTTTCCAATATTGTGACGGTTTATATTCTCTCGTTGATATTATGTTTGGGTTGTTTCCAAATTTTTTCTAGTGTTTTCTTCACCATTTTCAATCTTTCAATTTTTCCGTCAATATTAAACTTTAGAATAAAAATTTAAAACATATGTGTTAAGCTTTAGAACACCTATATTCAAATTTAGAACATCACTATTACACATTAGAACAATAGAGTAAAATTTAAAAGCATATGTGTTAAGGTTTAAAATATTAGTAAAATTTAAAAGCATATGTGAAATTTAATTCTGTTGTTGTGAAATTTAATAGGCCAGATTTTTATTTAATAACTTATTTATAAAAAGTCATACATATTTATAAAAGAAATTTGGAGCTAATAAGTACTTTGCGTGTATGATCATGAATACAATCCTAGGTCCAAACTCTTCCTTGACCGCCTTTTCAAAACCGTCCATAATAAGGGGTCGAAATGTTGGCATATCTAGGGATATCTCGTCAAAGAAGAATGTATTTACGCTCGCTTAAGAGATGTTGAAATTGGCAAGCTAACTAAAATGGAATAGGAAGTACTTGTAACTTATAAGGTTAAACAATTTCTCTAGGTAGATGAAATTTTTTTTAAATTATTTTGAATAAACATATGAAGATAAAGATGCATAATTTGAAAATTTCAGGCATTTATTACGAAATTCTATCAAAGTAACATCTCAGTTTAAGTAGATAATTTTCAACTTCTATAATAAATTGTTTATAGCATTTGCAAAACAAGTTATTGTATAAGGTGATTTCTACTTCCATTATCGTTATAGGATTTGATCGAAGCAAATAAGGCACTAGATGCATTTGCGGTTTGATTTGTGACCGTTGTAATTACCATTAACATATTTGCAGTGGTTATTCTTCGGCCGTTGCAAATGAGTATTCCTCTTCTTGATTGCGGCTTTTTTTGTTTGACCAAAGCAAATAATTGTCCTTTTACCTAGGAACACATTGTTGTCTTTTCATTTTCTGAACATCTAAATGAAGCTCGCAAATATCCAGCTAAATCCCACAAAAAAAATAATAAAATTATTTATTTTCCATTAACGTATTTGTACTTCATTTTCTCACATTCACTTCATTTTTACATTCTCTTTCCACATTCAATCCATCTCTCTAAAAAAATTCTCTCTAAGATGTCGAGAAGACCAGACCAGAAGAGAGGCGGCGCAATGAAAGGATCAGGCGGTGACGACGGAGAGGGTAAGTTTTTTTTAAACGCCGGTGTGGCGGCCTGGCGTCCCCACCGGACATCGGTCCCGCGGATTCGGCGTCCAAGACGGAACCAATATGCAAATTAACATTTAAATTAATATTTTAACTAGTAAATGATATTAATATTGTTGAATTGTAATAATGATATTACTAATATGATTGTAGTTATTATATTATTAATATAATATAATTGTAATAATATGTTTTTCAGTATTGGTTGATATTTTATGTATTAGTTTAACAATATTTCTTGATCTTATTTACGGAATTAATAATATCACTAGTAGAGAAATGCCTATTTGCTGTGGTTTTTTAGCTTTAAATGTTACGGTTATTAATACGAAACACATATAGGCAAAGCACACCAACAAATGCGGCGGTTTTACCAAAAAAAGCAGCATATATTTTTAAAAAATAAAAAAATAATTTTTTTAGCATTATTTGCTGCGGTTTTTTGGAAAAACTGCACCAAATAATAGATATATTTCCTGCAGTTTTTCTAATAACCGCAAATTTAATAGGTCATTTTATGTGTTAATTTTCATATATATAAAAGTATATTATTAATAATTAATATCTCTCAAAATTATTATATTTGCAAATCTAATTCTTATATACTATTACAACACAACACATTTAATCAAGAACATATTCTGATCTAAGCTAAGAATATCATGCATAATGTGTTAAATAATTTGTCATAATAGATAAGAAAAACTAAGAAATGATAAACCGTGAAGCATATAAATCCAAAATTCTATTATGAACACTCGTTTTGGCACGCAAAATCACGATCTACAATATTTTAAACTCAAAATAAACAACCAATTAATTCTTCTTAGATTTCGGGTGCTATTTCGAGGTTTCTAAAAGTTCGGAGAGGCATATCTCTTAGCCCGGTGGTCCGAATGGTGTAATTTATTTTTGAAACCCCCTATTTTTAGAGGTACTACACAGCTATGTTACCCTTTAGCGGCCTTGGTGACGTATTATTTGAGATATTGAAAAAAAAACTTTGAGAAACCATAAAACTAGCTACGGGACTCCGAATAGGGCTCATAATATGTCTAACTTGTGTATTTTTTTGAGATCTACCCACCCCAAAACCGTCTATATGGAATTCAACCACTTATTTTCTCCAAAAAAGGCCTCTAACACCATATAATCCATGAAATTCGATTTTTATGGGTTATTCCTTTATAAACACAACATATAACATGCAAATCTAAACATTTTTTCATCTTCACATTTATATATTAACAAATTATGAATTTTTTTAAAAAAAATATATACTAGGGTTAAAGGCATATACAAATCGTTAGATTTTGAACTTTAGAGTATGTAGAATTTTTCAAAATGGGAGAGATGAGTAAGCTTCAAAACGTTTTGCTACGCCATATCCATGGAGGCACGAGTGGGAGAGAGGAGTAGGTTTCAACTTGCGTGAGGAAAAAAGTTAGGTAGTGGGTGTTATAAGGTTAGGGCTAGAGACGAAAAAGGGGATGTTAAGTTATGGGGTTAGGGCTAGCTAGAGAAGACGAAGGTTAGTAGAGTTAGGTTTTTTTTTTCGCGCACTGAAGTGTTAAGATTCTGGGGATCATGTTTTGAAATGGCCTAGAAAAGAAAGGGATGGGTTTATATATTAATGAACAAATATTGCGATTATTTAAAAAACCACAGCACTTGTTCATTAATATATTAATATTTTCTAGGCGATGAATATTTGTTGCGATTATTTAAAAAATTGCAGCACTTATAACACAAGTGCTGCAGTTATTTCTAATAACCGCAACACTTGTGTTATAAGTGCTGAATTTTTTAATTAACTGCAGCAAATATTCATGGATATCTTTACATTTTCCAGGCCATTAATAAGTATTGCGGTTATTTAAACAACCGCATCATTTATAACACGAGTGCTGCGGTTATTTCTAATAACCGTAGCACTTATGACCATGATATTTTTTCAAAATTCTTTTTTTCCATGGAATTTCATGACGGAAATAAATACTGAGGTTTTTTTTAATAACCGCAGTACTTATAACCACAAGTGTTGCGATTATTTAAAAAACCGCAGCATTTATGACGAATGCTGCGGTTTTTTAAATAACCGTAGCACTTGTGGTTATTAAGTGTTGTGGTTATTTGAATAATCGCAGTATTTAGGTTTATGTGCTTCGAAATGTATTTAACCGCAGCAATTGAGATGAAGCAATTGATGTGTTTTCTACTGGTGGTACCCAATCAAATAATTCTTATTCGTAGGAGTCATCCCAATAATTTCAACCAACGGAAACTTGTGCCTGTTTGTTTTGTATATCGAATCAATGAAATGCACGTATGACCATGAAGAAAACATTTCAAAAGACTTAGGGTGTACAACAAATGCGTTACCTCGAACGTCTCAACATCGGCATCAAACCACTATAAGTATCCATTTTCTTTTACTTGATTCAACAACTGTTGAAACGAATTCCTTCCTTCATAATGTTCAAACCTCAAATTATGTCTAACACTGTATATGTGCCTCTTGTTAGGCTGATCTTTAGGGAATTTCTCTAACATAGATGCCAATATCTTGACAGGCTTCGCGTGCACATCACTCATCTGTTGCACGACTAACTTAGCAACAGGTTAAGGCCAGTCATTTGTCGATGGCCCACAGGATACATGACCAACTCATGGTTATGTACACCCCATTTCAAGAACGCTTTAATTTCCCACCCAGTGCGAGTTGGAAGTTCACGTACCTTAACCCGAAAAAGACATCTGCAACATTTTCTTTTCGTATCAACCCTCACTGCCACACTGAAATCTCGTGGTTCTTTGTTACACCAGCGATCACATCTCAATATTCTATCATAACAGTTATCTCGTTGAATTTTATACCCTGCTACAACCAAACAAAATCAGTGCCTTATCGCAACTTGCTTCGCCTAATCAATCGCTTTCTGAGCTTCCTCAAAGTATCCATCATAGGCAAAAATACCGCTGTAATCATCCCCATAATCTTCATCATCGTTCGACATGTACAAACTGTCTTCTATTACTCAAAAATAATAAAAGAAAACATAAAAAATTTATTATTAATCAAAATACTTCTATATTAATTAATATTCGATAATAAATAACTTTATTAACTATAAATAATATTCAATACTAAATATAAAAATATATAATTATAATTATAATACTAATTATTAATTTTATTAACTATTAATAATATTTGATCATTAATAATAATATATTAATTAATAATATTAAATTTATAAAATATGTGGTGTGGTGTCCATTTTGGACTCCACACTGCACTTTACGATTCTTACCAAGTTTCGTGGCGGCGTCGACGACTCTTCTTGGTTTTTCGGCGACCCTGACATCCTCTCGTTCGTATTTACAAGTTCCCGTAGGCCGGTTGAAGAAATTCAAATAAAATGAAAAAGGACAAAAGGGTTATTTGTGGGCTTTGTTTAGTAAGTCCCAAATAAAAACCCTAGCCCAAAAGCTCTAACCTCACGTGATTTTGTCTCCTAAAAATCTTTAGCCTATCCATGCACTTCAGCCCACATTCACCCAAACTCCTTAAATCCATCCCACGTGAATTTGTGCCTTGATAAACCCGAACCAATAAAATTTATGGCGCACTCTTTAGCATAGCCCAATCTGACCAAAGGCCAAACTTTAACACTCAATGATCAGTCCTGAGTAACATGTCCGAAAAATAGGTGGATATTGATTGTGGTGCAACTGACTCTACACCATGTGAAATGATAAAAATGATTTTCTAAATCCCGTAAAACCCTAGAAAACTCTCATACAAACAGCTAATAGGGATTGCATGGAAGTTGTAGGAGCCGAAACCGTTAAAATTGGGACTCATCTCTATTTGAACAATTGCCTTACATTCCAAATATTTCATATAAATTGTTGTCTATTTAATCTCATGAAAAATTAGAATGCAATGTCCTATTCCCATTTGATTATTTTATTGTACAAGATAATCAGATTATGGAGTTCATTAGATATTGTACTGAAAGAAACGAACTATACAATTCACATCAAATTTGTTGAGCTAATCGTATATAATATTATTACTTCTAATATTGAGGTAATACCTTAATTTAAAAAAAAAACTTAGTGCTCCCACATATGGGCCATAGCCTGTGTTATCCATGACTGTTTATTCTCCTTTTCTCACATATGGACAGTCTAAATCTATGAAAAGGCCATAGATAATTTCTCTTTCTGCACCTTCCTAATTTTTATGTCTCCTTTGTACATTTATATATATCGTCACCACACAAACACACCATATACCTAACCGTGTGCTATTTTGTGGGATATTTCCCGCATTGAATCTGGTGTCGTCTTTTATTTTGCATTTACCTCCTATGATTTCCCATCTTTAGCTGCATTCATAACATTGAAACTTTGTATTTAATAATGGTTTCAAGTTAAAACTTATAGCAAAACTTTAGTTGATTGGCCAGTGTTACATTGATAATTATCTTTATATCCCTATATTGTTTGTAAACGCAAAGCTTTAAAAATATTAGCTTACCGTGAATTGAGAGGACCCTTGTCATATACTCCCTCTGTCCAGAATTGTTTGCCCCATTTTCTGTTTTCGGCTGTTCCATGTTTGTTTGCTCCATTTCCTTATGTGGTAGGCTTGGGCTGATATTTAGCCCAACTAAGCATTCTTTGGCAGCTCTTTACTTCCTCTAACCCTTCCCTCCACTCCCTAACCCTAATCTAATCACTCACTCACTCTGACTCCCTCCTTCTCGAACACTCCACCTTCTTCGGTCCTTAGCGGTTAACAAACCCTAGATCTACTCTTGTGAACTCATCTTCCTCCACTAAAAACACCACCAAAATTCTGGCCTTGAGTTGCTCTCCATTTTGGTGTGCGTTTTATCCTTGTACCTGTTGGGTTTCACTTGGGAGTTGTTTGGTATTCTTCGTCTTCTCCAGGGAGACCTAGGGTTTGCTTACTCCATTCTCACCCATCGGTTACCTATGGCCGACCGATCTCCACTCCGTCCTCCTCCACTTCAACCACCCAACACTCTAGTTTGTCCTCCTCCCCCTCTTCCTCAGATTCCTCCCCTCCTTCTACCCTTACTAGTTTACACCACTTTACTCCCCTTTTAACCACCTCCTCATCTGGTGGTGCCAGAAACTCTTGAGGAGGTTTGGTCCACCAAAGAGTATAGAAGGAGGTAGAGGAGGAGGGCTGAGAGGAGATTGGAATGGGGGTGCATGGAGTTCTTTAGGGGCCTTAATTTCGACGCTTCGGAGGCCAGTGAAGGAGATCCAACCCCTGAGGCCACCAACGTCGATGTTGCTACTGAGGAGCCCGAGTGGCTACCACCGGGTTATGAACCTGGTCCCAGTCACGACATGCTAAAAATTCTCCTCCCATTGTATTTCAAGAAGCCCGAGTGAAGTTCTCTTCATCTTGATTCTTTGAATTTAGTTATTGTTTTTTATGTGTGGCTTATGCATGGTGTTTTTCGCTCTGTATTTTGGCTTTAGATTTATGGTGGTATGTTGTCTTTATATTTTTGCTCTATACTATTTTCTGTGAATTATTTATCTGTCTTCACTAATTATTTGGGGTGTTGGTGGGGTTATGATTCGATTTACGGTTTTGTGATGATGTTGAAATATTTGGTTGTTTTCGGTTGGTTTTATGACTGTTGTGCATGATTCAATTTACTTGATTGTTTTCGGTTGTTTTAAGGTGTTGTGTCTTTTGTGTTCGTTTCTAGGGTTTTGGATTTCTGGTGTTTTGGTGTCTGTGTTATGGTGGTTTCGGGTTGGATTCGTTGTGGTGTTGTTTCCTAATCTAGGGTCTTGGGTTGGATTTGTGGTGTTGTGTCTATTTCTAGGGTTTCGGCTTGTATTCTTATGAATTTTGGCCTTTAGTTGGATTTCCTACATAATTTTAGGGTGTTGTTTTTTCTTATGAATTCTAGTTTGTTTTTAGGGGTTTTTGTATTTCTAGGGTTTTTATTCTGGTTTGTTGGGTTTTATGTATGTGTTGAGTTGGTTACTGTTGCTGGTATTGTGGGTTTTAAGACTTTTCTTATGATATTCAGGCTGTTGTGTTGGTTTTATCGTCTCATGTTGGGTTTTATTGTGTTGTTGCTCTAGTCTCATGCTGGTTTTGTTTGTTTTATGCTGTTTTTGTTGGTTTTATGCTAGTATGTTGGGTTTTATATTGGTTATATGTAGGGTGTTGGTTTTCCAGGGGTTTTATTGTTGGTTTAATGATGGAATCTTGGGTTCTAGTGTTGTCTTATTGTGGTTTCATGCTGGTTTTGTTGGTTTTATGGTGGTTTTGTTGGGGTTATGTTGGTATGTTGGGTTTTTGATAATGCTATTTAGGGTATTGGTATTCCAGGGGTTTTATTGTTGGTTTTAAGCTGGTTTTGTTTGGGTTATGCTGTTATTTTGGGTTTTTGATGGTGTGTTATTTAGGGTGTTAGTATTCCAGGGGTTTTATTTTAATGCTGGTTCTTTGGGTTTTAGTGTTGTGTTGTTCAGGTTTCAGGCTAGTTTTGTTGGTTTTATGCTGGTTTTGTTGGGGTTATGTTGTTATTTTGGGTTTTAGATGGTGTGTTCTTTAGGGTGTTGGTTTCCCAGGGGTCTGTTTGTTGGTTTTATGATGGTATGTTGGGGTTATATGCTGATATGTTGTGTTTTATGCTGGAATGTTGGGGTTTTTGACTGGTATGTTGGGTTTCATTCCTGGTATATTTGGATTATATGTTGTTATGTTGGGTTTTATGCTGGTATGATGGGTTTTTGATGGTGTTGTGTTTGTTTTCAGGGGTTTGTGTATTTTCTTATGCATTGTAGTCATTTTGGTGCTTTTGTGGTGGATGTGTGTCTGTGTTGTTCTAGTTTTGGGTCTGTTATTTCTCTGTTGTCTGTGGATTTCTTTTTTTGGGGTGCATGTGCATGTTGAGTTTGGATTTATGTTGTGTGCATGTGGTTTTGGGGTTTGTGTTATATCCTCTATGATGGAGTGTTACTTTATTACCATTGATTATGTTTAGTTGGACAATAGGCCAATACTGTTTATGCATGTCTGGTTGATGAGGCGTATTGGGTGACAATGACATAGGCAACACACTATGAACATGTGAAATAAGATTTTAATCTGAGAGATCTAGTCTCAATGATGAATGAGTTGTCTAGGAGTAAAGTCATGTGTGTTCAATGGCCTTGTTATTGATGCCATATGCCACCAACAGTACATTGCATGTATGGTTTTGTTTGCATTTTTTTCCAATTGAACATGTTGATGTTCTATGTGAGGAAAAGCATTAACCTGAGAGGATATATGATTCCAAAGCATGTCATTGATTGCTCTTTGTGTTTAACACATTACAAAAGTGTCAAAACTTCAAATGGTTTCCAAAACGTTTCTAAACTCTTAAACCATTTGAACATTTGACATGATTATGTGTTTAGCAATTACATACAACAAATTCATGCATGAATTACAAGTTTAAGTTAAGATTTATCGAACTATGATCAACTTTATGTGCTTCACTGGTGCCTACTCCATTTGTATCATTCTTTGTCATTGTGCTTAGACTGTTGATGCTTAAATATTGATGAATGGCTGATGTTAAACACTCTTCTATTAGTGGTGTTAGAACTTGAACTGAGATTGGGAGCTCCCCCCCTCTCTCTAGTCTTTGCTTCCCTGCATATGGTATTTTGTAGTTATTGCCTCCATGCTGCTTCATTACTTCTACCATTACATGTTGTAGAGTTAGGAACACATGGTTGATGAGTCTAGGTTCGAACACTTCATATGCGTGGTTCACAACTTGAAGTAATTCTTGAATTATCTTAGGTGCTTGCTCATGTCGTATAGCTTGTATAGCTCTGAAAAAACCTAGGTCTAGCACATTCAAATCAGGACTGTTAGATGGCTGAGACACCAATTGTATGTTAAATCCATCTGTTGTTGATACATCTTGGAATTGAATGTCTGATTGAAGTATGTGAAGTGTGGCATTATCTTGTTGAATCTTGATGTCACCACTTGCACCTAATGGCCATTTGCACTTAATAGCTGGCACTAATTTGTTGATGAACATTTCTTTGATCACTTCCTTGTGATGTTCTTAATTGGCTTTATTTCCAAAGTTCCTGCCTCCCTGTGAACACTTGTTCTTTGTGCTGGCATTTCTTCAGTAAAAGGCCAACAACTAATTTTTCCATCGAAAATACACATCCCATCCTTTGAATACCTAGGTCTTGCAATGGCTGTTAGAAACATTACTTTGGTGATAAATCTCTTAGACTTTATATGTCTGTATGGCTCTAGTTTAGATGGAGATAAGTAAATGTTTGGCTTATTTTTGACATAAAAAACCATTTTTCATCGACATGAACGTAATTGAACATGTCATCAAACATTGGCAAACTATTGACATTAACGAGATGAGACATACACCAGTTTAATGTCTGTAGCTTGTTCTTTGGTGTGAGGCTTAGCTTTATTGCATTGGAATGTCTTCTAATCATTCCTTTCTTGATGAAATCGTGGACTGTGCTCTTGTTTATGTTCAATGCCTTTGCTAAAGATCGAATATTTGTTCTATTCTTCAATGGAATAGACTCTAGTTGATCAATAGATAAGGTTATACCCTTTCTGCCAACTTTTCCATTCAAATTTTTAGTGATTCTCAAGCTTTGCTGCTGTCCCATCTTTTTTTTAGCTTCTCTCCATAGCCTCTAGATGGTCCATCGGCTGCATTGAAATGTGTTGGCAACTAATGATAACCCCTTGGCAATTTTCCATTTTCGCTCTTTGCTAGTAGATTTGTGATGCATTGGAATCTTGATTCATCATTCATGTCATTCCTTTTTGATGCCTAATTAGTACCACATGGGCCTGTGTTTGCTGTTTGAACCAATTGTGTTCTTTGTCTTTGTGATTCACTTGGCCCTGCTCTCTGGTCTTGGTCTTGATTTGGCTTTGTTGTCTGGTTTTGGTCATCACTTGGCTCTGTTGCATATTCTTGGTCTTGAGATTGCTCTGTTGTTTGTCCCACTTGGTCTTGAGATGGATTTGGAGTCTGATTATGCTCTTTAGTTGGCTTTGTTGCATGTTCTTGGTCTTGAGATGGCTCTGTTGTCTGTCCCACTTGGTGTTGAGATGCCTCTGTTGTCTGTTCTTGGTGTTGAGATGCCTGTGTTGTCTGTCCCACTTGGTTTGTGGACCTTTGTAGTCCCACTTGGTTTGTCTGTCCCAGTTGGCTCTTTCTTGGCCATTACCATGGTTTTGATTGAGAGATTCGAGGGACAACTCACCCTCGTACTCTTCTACCTGACCCTCTGTATTTATTGATAGTTGGCCACTATTGGATCGAAAACGAATCCCGAAAGACAGCTCAAGCATTTCTCGATAATGATTATGCTCTAAGAGAATGACGGGAATTATTTGAAGTCGAAATCTTGGAATCTTGTGTATTTTTTTTTGGAATCTTGGAATCTTGTGTATTATGCTCTGTACTTAATGCTATTATAGCTTGGTTGGTGGACTCACTGTGCTCTTGGTGAATGCTTTTATAAGGCCCCTACTGTGGGATTCCTTCGGCCGGTGAAATGGTGAATTTTTTGAATATGATGGGAAACTTCAAATAAAATTTTGGACTTTTATTTTGGTGGAAAATTTGAAAAGGATGGAAATTCCTCCCTCCCAAAATTGTTGTCAGCTCTTGTAATTTGGATTTATCAGTGGCAGGCCCCACCACATTATGGCTTGTTGTACATTTACATTAAGTTAATTAAAAAAGCTATCATTACCAATTTGATTGCTTGTTAAAAAAGTGACTTTATGGGAATGAATCAAACAATTTTGGACAGAAGGAGTACTCCGTATTACACATATATAAGGAAGTGGGTCTTTTGTTGTTGTTCTTCGATTGTCAGCCCGACTGCTATCAGGCTGCCAAAGCGCAGTTTCCGAAGGGTTAACGAGGTGAATTTTGTGTCAATAGTGTGCAAGTTATGAAATTCTTACTGTTTATTCGGATAAAAACAAACCCAGTAATCATAATCTAATACCCATTGAGATTGTAAGGGGTTTCAGTTCAGCATCTATTAAGTTAGCTCAGAAATGTTTAGCAATCGATTGAAGTCCCTTTAGAATTTTCAAATATAGTTTTTCCTTTTGAAAACATGGAAACATTACTCCTCTCTTCAATTTAACCTTTATGATGATGCCTGTCATAAAGTTAGATCGAGTAGGTAATCATTTTTTATTATTTGTCCATAAAGTGTTATATTCGAGTCTTTATTTTATTTGCTAAGTGGAAAATATGTTGTTCAGTTATTGGTGGGGGACCTAGCTACAGTTCCACGTTTTTTATGCTGCAATAAAGTTCCAAGTAATTCAATATAAGCTCATAATCTAGACAATAATTTCCTCTTTGTACTGGAAGTTTCACCTAGATATACACGTGTATGAACGTGTTTGATACATGAGGATTGTATGATTTATTCTCAAAAAGGATTAACTTAAGATCAGAATAAGAGTTGTCAATGAATCAAGTAAGACTTACAAATCTCCATAGTAAAGATTTCTCATCTATTAAATATCGATTGTTTTTGGACGAACAAGTATCTATAAAAAGATTATAAAAGGGGAGATTCAATTTAGGTGAAGGCTTGTTATGTTTTGTCATTGATTTATAAAAGGGGAGATTCAATTTAGGTGTCTTCATTCTCTATTTCTTTTTATTCTTTTCTTTTGAAATTTATAAATTTTAGAAATAAAATTTGACCATAAATTTTTTCCACTCAATAAGTACATACATAATTAAATAAAACTTTTATACATTCATCTTAATATATATATTTTTTTCAGACATCAACTTTTTAAAATTTTTGCAAATAAATAATTAAAGTTATATAAATTTTAAATTTATATAAGGATCTACATAATAGCAAATAGAAAGGAAAAAAAGGGGACAACTTATATATTAATTAATAAGGATGAATGTATAAAAAATAGATGAATGAATGGCACAAAAAAATTAATTACAATAGGTGCTGTCCAAGTTTTATACGACGACGAAAAGTAGCAAGATGTAAAGTTGTTTTGCATTGCTTCAATTTAAAAGCAATATATTTTTTTTTTTTTTTTGTCTTGGAGTCCAGAACCAAAAATATAACTACTCCAATAGTAAGATTATCTTCTCCAATAAATAATTACACTTGCAAATTAAAATGTTAATCATAGAAATTTATTCAAAACGCCTTTTCAATGGCAAGAAGGCCATCTATTAGGGTAAGTTACCTCCATTCAGACTTAAGATTTCCATTGAATGAAGAGATTCATGAGGCAGCTTTAGGAAAGCTCATTTATTCAAACTGTAGTTATTTCTTAGTTTTAAGTTGTTTCCTTTCACAACTAACTCCACATTGCGCTGGATATAAGTGTTTGTGGAATGATATAAGTGTTTGTGGAAGGTTCCCTTTTGATACGAGTTCAAGAAATTTCAGACACAATTTAAGTTCATATACGTTCAAACATCTTAAGATGATCCGATTTGAGAAAGGTTAAGAAAAGCGAGGTTACAGTTCAGATAGTTGTTCAAAGACATAACAAATAAGTTAAGATGAGTTGAGAAAAGTTAAGAAAAGCAAAGTTGAGACTAAATTAAGTAGAACATAAATTAGCTGATCAAAATTAAACGTACATTTAACTTCTTGTTGGACTTTGCTAAATACTTGTATACACGAAGTACAAGATTTTCACTTGAGTTAAAATTTTCATATCGAAGTTATAACATAGAAACCGTGAAAAAATTAAATATCAAAAAAATAAAACATAGAAAGTTGGAAGTATGAAGGCTAAAATGATAACTTAATAATTTTCTCTCAAACCATTTTTATACAAGACTTTTCTAATTTATACCTGATATAAATTATATTTGAATATTAAAATATTATATATAGGTATTGTAATATTAAATATAGATACTACTCTATTAGTTTCTTTTTTTTTTCTTCCCATTTGGAATAAGAAAAGAAATCAAGACAATATTAAATATCATTAAAATTCTATAAAATAATTTAAATTAATCTAAAAATAAGAATAGATTCTATTAAAAAATAATGCAAATAGATTGAGTATTAAATAAGCAGTAGAATTTCTATAGTTTATGATATTAAAGAATTAAAAAATAACCAATTTCCTATATATTACATGGATTGTAATCCTAATCAAACTTTTTCAACCAATCACAATATTAAATTAAAATAAATAATTTTAAATGCCAACAACATTTTAAAATTTTTGAATGGGATAAATGGGAAGAATAAAAAAGAACAGAGGGAGTATTATATTAAATATAGAAATTTAAAAAATATAATATTACAAAAAAAAACTTATATCAAATATAGATATTATGATATCATATATATAAAAATAAAATTATGAAAATACCTTTTGATATATTTATATCAAATATAAATTAAGAATTTTTTATCCTTCTATATATTATATCCTCATTCCACTCTAAGCATTCTATCAACATAATCCAGAATCACTAAACGACCTACTACGAACCCCTCAAAAGAACTATAATGGCTTCCTTTCTCATCCCAGCTTCCGCAATCACTCTTCTCCTCTTGTTTCTATTTTCTCCCATTCACGCCGCAGTTGTCCTAGACGCGGATGGTGACTATCTCGTAAATGGAGCATCCTACTACATCGTCCCGGACATGGTAGGCACTGGAGGCCTAACTTGGGCGCCAAACAATAGCACCCTACCTTGCCCCCTCTTTGTAAAACAAGCAGTGCTTGACAAAGAAGGCACCTCCGCTACGGCCGCTAGGATCTACTCCACTGTGAGACTACCTTTCATTGTTGAGAAAGCTCCCATCTTCATCTCCTTTGACGGTGTCGATACTCCCTGCCTGGAGCCACTGAATTGGTGGGTAACGACGGATGTTGAATCCGGCCACTTGTACACGGCCGCGGGTATTGCTAACTCACTAGGGGATAAGTTTATTTTCGAGGAGACGGAGAGTAAGATGGAGAGCAAGCATGTGTATAAGATGAGCTATTGTTACCAGCATGCGATGGAATGTTTTGATATTGGTATGGTTAACGAACTTTTGGGCATCAATTCTGATGATCCTCTTCCTGTTAAATTTTTCAAACGTTCCAGTGATGTTCCTCCACAATTAGCCTCCATTGTGTAGGTTTTGGTACGTACTTATGTAACCACTAGCTGTGGCATATGCGTGGGCGATGTTTATTGTTCATGCATCAATAAGTTATGAATAAAGATGGGGCAGATCTGTGTGATTATGAGAGATCTCTTGCACTTGTCAATTCAATGCTTCCTAATTTATCTGTGCGTAGAAGTTGATAAAATTAATCGGTCTCCAATTCTCCATAACCTGAAGATCATGCGCTGATGTGCGTTCTAAATAGTTAGGGTTTAGGATTCATCATAAAGTCCCTCTCATCCATTAGATAAGCCCTTGGGTTTAAGAGGTATATATGGGATGGCTAGTAATTAGAGCACCCTTTGTAAAATAGTAAGACCACGCCACGTTTTTGTTTCAACCAAGCACAAAGAAAACGATCTTAAATCATTGAATTATTTTGTTGACGAAACCATCCTTTTTAACACTTTCAAGTTTCTGTCTTTTAGCTAGATTTCATTCTAAATGCAATAAGGATTTGAATCACCAATATGGGTCCTATCATGTTTTATTTTATGGACATTACTCAGCATGTTGGACCAAAGTCAGTTGTCACTAAATGAGGCCCTAAATCAGTTGTCAGCTCACTATATGAGGCCCAAAGTCGTAGTGATGTAAGAGCAGATCAATAAATATTGAAATAACCACCGTAAAATAGTAAAACCATAAGACGTTTAAAGACTGAGATCAAAATTACAATGTAATATCACAAATTCACAATGGCTGTAAAATTATAGTAATGTGACTAATAAATATTATTGAACTTTTCGTTCTATATGTTTGAAATATCTTATTATTATAAATATATTTTCACAAAAATTTTAGTAAAGTGGGGAAATATAAACTCTTTTTAATGACAGACTCTTATAAAGTCTTTTTTGTTAAATTGAAGGAAAACTTTGATTGTGTAATGTAAAGTTGTATTATTAGAAAATTAAAAATTATACTATTTGCAAAAAAAATTGTAATTATTACACTATTAGAAAATAACCCTATTATTTTACCATTTCCTACCAATAAAAGAACTATTTTTATTTGTGGATAAAATTTTCACTTCTATAATTACAACTTTATTTTTGTTATATTATGAAAATCAACTTTTCCTACCCACCAGCCGATTATATAGAGTGATAGTTTTAGAGCTTTATACAATAAGTTACCAAAATATCGATCAAAATTGACTTGAGAATATATGAAATGACCTATTATGAATACGTGTACGTGAAAGCTATGAATCAAATAAAAATTAAAGTCTACTATTTCCAAACTTATCACTCCGTATTTGAAATTTTGAATTGAATCACCTGCAATCAATCAGCATCATGAAACACACTCCAATTTGGCTTATACAACAAAAGAGCAAAGAGTGACTTATGGGGTATCTAGACGTACCTGCCAGAGTTTTCAACCTCAATTTCTAAAAATCATTAAAAATTTTAGCTTAGTTTGCATAACCAATATACAATATCCAGTGCCTGATCTCATGTAGAAGACTTTGATCACACTCAAACGACATTATTTACTGAAAATAGAGAGAATATCGTGCCTTTTACATAGTGGTTTATAGTAATAGTTTAGTTATGTGTATCATTTAATCATGAATTAGGGAATGGTTAAAAAAAAAAAAGAGATTATTTACTGAAGATATTTGCTTAAGTTTTAGGTAAGGGGCATACTTAAAAAGACAATAATGATAAGATGCTCGGAGTAACCGACAAATGTAAATAAAAATTGATAATGAGTTGTGGTTTTATGGTATGTATTATTTATAGATGGACATAATGATACTGTAGTTAATTGACTTTTTAACAATGTAATTCTATTAGTAATCATATTGTGAGTATTTGAGATACGCAAAACATTGTGTATATATTTAAAAAATAAATTAATACTTATTGTAGATCATATGTGAAAATCATGTTTAAAGTACAAACATTATATATGGAACTCGTAATATTAAGAGTCTATTTAAAATAATAAAACTCTAACTTTTTTATACAGTGTACCTCATGGATTAATATGCTTAATTGATATGGAATAGAGATCATACTTCATTTATGTTTAATATTAGTCCATAACTTCATATAATATAGTTCAACATATTTTTGAATTAAGGTGATACATTTTTAATACATAATTGTACATTTCTATATGAATATATTGATGTAAGTATTATATTTTAATAACATATTATAAAACTTATTGCACATTTTATGAATAAATCATATTTGTTCAAAAAAAATTATATTGTAACTTACACATAAATAAAACACATAACATAGAGAGTTCTTTTAGAATTAAATTCTATTTTTTTTATATATATAGATACTATGTAAAGTACGGAGTAATGTATTTAGTTGTTTTTGAGTGGCATGACACACAACATATTGACTTAATTAGTAGTGATTTATATTATGTAAATATTTTCATATTATGTTTGATTTTCTAACACACATTTAAAAAATTCGTATATTGTTGCAATCCTCGTATACAACATATTGATAGACGAAAATCCCTCCAATAAACGAGTTTCTCATCACAACCTCGATATTAATTGAGAATAGACTTGTAAATTGAGTCGAATAAGAGTCGGGATGGGTCACAAGCAAAATGGGTCAGGTTAGGCCGGGTCAGAGAAGATCCAAAATGGGCCGGACTAGAAGAGATACACAATGGGCCGAGTCGAGTCAGACCGTTCAAAAAGAGTATAGATTTTATCTATAGAGGGTGATAGTTTACATGTATCACCTCCAATATTTAGTAGTGGACCATCGACAACTAAGTGAAAATAATTCATTACCTTGTTTTAAAGTTTTGGAAACTATTGGCCTATTATTGACCCGACTTGACCCGTTAAAGGTCCAATAAAACATGACCCTTTAAGAAACCGGCATATTAGGCTCATTATTAATTAGGCCTTTTTACAAACATGCCGATCAAGAGCTCTTAATAGGACCCCTCTTATTTGAACAGTTCTAATTGAGATGGATTGACTACATGTTTATTATGTAATATATATATATATATATATATATATATATATATATATATATATATATATATATATATATATATATATATATATAATGTTATAATATTAAGAGTGATATTTGAAAGAATTGAAGACTAGAGGTTAGTTTTTGTTAAGACTATCTGACCAAGTATACTACTTCACTAGTTAGCATATCATAGTGACATACATGCACAACGTAATGATCTTGTACAAAATTGGTACTCCCAAAGTTTCAAAATATGCTTTACCAAAGTTTTTTTTTGGTTATATGACAATTGGTTTTTAGCTATTGACTGATGATTGGTTTGATTGGCTATTTAGTCTTTGTTGTTTAATTGTATTAGCTAGTCACAATAGTTGCTTGACTATTGATTGCTAAAAAATGTGTAAGGTAAAATTTGTGTTGATTGCAAAACGACATTTTTAGTTATTGATATATTTTATTATCTATGTAATGTATCTCCCATACATACCTTTTTATTGTATAATTTATTATATTATAGTTAGATTAATCATTATTATGGTTGTTTCTATAATATTATTATTATTACTTATTTTAAATGAAATTATAGTTGTAACTTTTATTATTATAGAGTATTATTAATTACTATTATTATTATTACTAATAGTAAAAACAAAATTACAATAATAAAATATTATCAATTTTTTTTTATTGTTATAACTATTACTATTATCACTATCATCATCACTGTTATTATGATAATATATCAATTTAATTATTATATTATTATTATGATAAAAAAGAATATTAGAAATTAAAAGGGAGAGAGACATTTAAGGAAATAATGGTAATTAAAACAATAAAAAAATTCAAAAGTCATCGTATTTACTTTTGGCATAAAAGGCTATTTAAAAGCCAACCATAAAATCACTTATCAAATTTTTGTTTTTGGATATTTAACCAATTTCAAAGGCAAAAAGCCAAGAGCCACGTGTCAATAAAAAAGGCCACGTACCAAACAACCCTTTATGTAAGTTAGGGGTGTCAAATCGGGTCAACGGGTCGGGTTCTTTTCGGGTCGGGTACGTAATGGGTCGGGTCCCTAACGGGTCGGACACAGATCTGGTTTGGGTCTTTGAATATCGGGTCAAATCAGTTTTGGGTTAACTTCAGGTCGGGTTGGGTCGGTTTTTGGATCACATTTTTCGGGTTATAATAGGGTCGGGTCCGAATCGGTTTCAGGTAACTTATCGGGTCGGTTCTGATTCTGACAGCTCTATAAGTAGGTGTGCCATTATCTTATTATAAGCGACCGAATCAACAAAGTCAAGTTCTTAACATCTTAAGGAGTTAATCTCTTGTTATATCCCTTGTATTAAAAATCATCCGCAAATCTCAATACAAACGCTAGACATCATCACTTAGATCATTCCATTGAATTGAAAGAACAGCGAAGGAATAATACGGGAATCCTTACGTAAGTACATTAATCAACCCGAAGCTTCCAACCGACACTGTCAGCTCTGTGCACTAAGATCTCATCTTCTAGTCAATATGATTAATAAATAGGTAAGTGCATCCTAAAATTCCGTACCGGAGAATAATCAATGCCCTTTGCCAAATCCGTACGCTAAATTAATTTTTTTACCCAAACTAAAACTTATCTTTACGATTTTTTTTACTTGTTAGTTGCTACATTTTCATTATAGGAGTCAAAATTTTTAAACTTTAACTACAAATACTAATTATGTTATAACAAATAATATATTCAAGTGCAATCTTGTTGGATGCGCCGCCTCTCAGTGGCGGTTCCAAGAACTCTGTGTTATGGGTTTGAAATCTACCAAATGAAGCAATACATAAAATAGTCTAAAATTTTAAATTGCAAATAACAATTCGAAGTTCAATCGTCCAAATGAGTGATTACAATTATTGATAAAAATTGCAATTGAATAGGATGAGCTTTAATTATTGGAGGTTTTGAAGTTGCACTTGTGTTGTTCTTCTAAGGGGGGAAAGTGGCTACTACGGGTTGCAACCCTTAATAAGATATCTCTTCTTCACCTTCAAACATTCAACAATCACCATGTTGATGGCATCTTACAAATTTGTGGATTGACGGGATATAACTTTAGAGGCCATACTAAACCCATACTAAAATTGTCTCTAGCGTCTCTATATAATTTTTAGAATGTTAAATTTTTATAGTTTTTTATCTTACAAATTTAGAAAAAAAATATTTTAAATTATATTTTAGAGATCGTAAAAAGTCAAATGTAGCAATTAAAAATGTACGGGGAAGTTAAATGGAGAGCATAACACGTAGATCTTGCCTATCTACTTTGACAATAATTAGTGCATGTTTAGGAAATGATATGTGTTTTCGTGCGGTGATTGATATTAGATCGACTCACAAAGTCAGAACATTAATTCCAAGCTGAATCAATGAATCATGCACAAAGAAATAAGGAACCTTTAATTTGATCCTATTTCTATTTTACGAAGCGTATACGAAACCCATTCGTTGACTTTCTACCCTTACTAGCAATGGAAAGGCAATTTTTTTTGTTAAGGAATACTGATCAGTCACATGCAGGTTATTTTTTTTTTCTCCGTCAAAAATTATGGTTATTTCCTTTTTTGGATTAAGGGGTAATAAGTTTACTGCTAATTGCTACAGAGTTTGAGAGTAGTTTAAGAGACATATAGCTTTCTATATCTGAGAAACAAATATATATATACATTGTTTCCTAAAAATAAACAATGTCCTTATAGATATATTACATCCATAATTCAGTACGTTTTCACAACATGTATATTATGGAATTGACTAATAAAATGAATTTATTTAGTAATTAAATGACTTCATTTAGATGAAGATAAATTGAGAAAATGAATATGTGACCTATTTTAGAGGGTAATAGTTCAAAAATAAACTAACAATAATAATTGTATTTAATTTTCCTATTAGCTAATAACAGTGGACCAACTACAAACATTTTAGGTTAGATCATTTGTGTCAATCTATTTTTATATACTCCCTCTATCCATAATTATTTGTCCTATAAATAAAAAATAAATATCCCCAAAAGATTATCATATAACATATATTATAATAGGGAACCACACCTTTACTCTCACATACTCCCTCTGTCTTAATTTATTTGCTACATGTAGGTTTTCATCAACTTTAAGAAAAGCAATAAGTACAAGGGACCACATGGAATTAATTAAAAATAAAAATCCATTACTTAACTTAATGAAAGTAATACAAAAAGTGGAGGGAAAGTCAAATAGGAAATTCTCCCGGGAACAAAAAGCACATGTCTAAATATTTGGACAGTAAACAACAAAAAATTGGCTCCAAAATTTTCAAACAAAATTTTGGCAACATGTCCACTATAAATGCATCATTTATTGTGGGAAAAACCTCATTAATTACATATGCAAGCCTCCACAATTGAGGGAATAGTACAAAAAAAGGGAAAGAAGTGAGATTAGTGGGGAGGATTAGGACTAATCACTCTTAGTAAAGTATCATCATTGAGTGATTAACTTACCTTTGTGTTGATTACCTTCAAAAATCGAGGCATTCCTCGTGGTAGTTGTTGGACGGTAAGCGGGAGTATGGCTTGCAGAGCATCCTATACCCTTCCAAAACCTTCCACGTCAGCCTTGGTACCAAGAAGGCCAATTATTGACCTCAATGAACACCAGAAGAGCAAGTAGAAGAGCAATTAGAACAACAACCAGAGAAGCAACAAGAAAAAAAGCCAGACAGAGGACCAAAACAGCAAGCAGAAAACCAACCAGAACAACAATAGCAGCCAGAAAACCAACGACAACAGC
Organism: Dysphania ambrosioides; assembly: GCA_026401315.1. Classification (NCBI taxonomy): domain Eukaryota; kingdom Viridiplantae; phylum Streptophyta; class Magnoliopsida; order Caryophyllales; family Amaranthaceae; genus Dysphania; species Dysphania ambrosioides. The sequence goes on along the minus strand of CM048660.1, from coordinate 4,702,840 downwards.
AACCAGAGGAGCAAAAAAACCAACAAGCAGCCAACAATCCCCAAGTCACAAAGTATTCTATGCTAAGTGACAAGGAAAGGGCAATAGTTGCTGGTAAGTTACTTTAACTTTGTGCATGTGATCCTAACTTGCCACTACACCACAACTCCACCAACAACTCCCAATAGGTAGTATAAACAACCTTGCTCAAGAGTATAATGTGTTAAGATAAACCATAAGTAGGATATGGAAAACTGTGAGAGCCCAAATGACCAGAAATAAAGCAATCATCGTTTATAACCTCAAAGCTAGGAGAGTGGGTAGAAAAAGAGTATCCTTCAACCCAGATCAGTTTAAGTTAATTTCATTAAGGAAAAAAACAACAATTAGAGCCTTAGCAGCAAGTTTAGGGATCCACAGATCCACAATACATAGGCTAATCAAAAGAAGTGCAATCAAGAAGCATACAAATACCATAAAACCAGAGCTATTAGCATAACATAAAGTAGCAAGAGTACAGTGGTGCATTAATGCCATTATACCAACAACCATCACAACAATACCAAGGTTTTCAAACATGTACAATGTTATACATGTTGATGAAAAAAGGTTCTACATGCCACATATCACAACAAGATACTACCTAGCCCCAGATGACAAAGAACCTCAAAGACAATGCAAGAGCAAGAGGTTTATAACAAAAATCATGTTCATTGCAGCAGTGACAAGGCCACACACACACAAATATATATATATATATATATATATATATATATATATATATATATATATATATATATATATAACAATAGTTATATCTGATATTTTAATATCCTGATATAATCTATATCAGATATAAATTAGAAAAGCCTCGAAATATAATAGATTCATCACTTAATTGAGCTCACTTAATTATTATGGACAAGGAAAAAAAGGTATTTGCTCGTAGTAGCCAGGGTGTACCCTAGCTATCTACCTTGTAACTCTCAAAGATGGTTCTAATATCTCGGTGAACTAGCCCTTAGCTTTCGCTTGAAGGTCCATAATACCATATTAAAAAGTATGTACTGTATATTAGAGAAGATGTAACTCATATCAACAATATCTTGATCGTTAAATTTTTATTATATATTTTTTTTTGTCAAGACTTAGTGTATTTTAGACTATTTTATGTAATATAAAAATGAACATACAAAGAAAATGATTTTCGTTAAAATGATTGAAATTAATTTGTTGCTGGAGCATGTTCTATTTTAATCCAGAAGAAATACTATATTATTTCTAGTTATATTATTTTCATTAGTTGTATCAATGAAGTAGTGCTATAAGCTTCACTCTTGCCATGAGGTTGTGTGTTTATATGTTGATGCCAATTTTTAAATATTTTTTAGTTGAGAGAAACAATGTTGATAATTATATTTAATAATATGACGTTATATTATACGTCAACTAATAAATAATTAATGATATGTGGAAGAATTTCATGTGATCCATGGAAGTTTTTAATGAAAATAGAATTTACAAGAGTTTAAGAGCTGCTACTCGTAAGCATGCATGGAAATTGGGGGATGCGATCTATCTTTTTGTATATTATTCTTATATTCTATGTTTACTCAAAATATACAAAGTTATAAAATTTCATTTGTATAAACATATTATGAACAATAATTATAATAACAAATGAAGTATATCCAATGGAGACTATCAATGCATGGTTGATCAAGAGTGTCAACAACGCAACGTCCGTGGAGTGCCTCGATCGTGATGCACGTCATCAACCAAGGATCGGTCGTCGTCCACACAGTATAACCTTTAGGTCAATTTAGTCTCAAGTATATATCAAAGAGCTAAGGGCCTTTTTTCTGATCTTATTAAATCTTGGTTCTACCCAGTCAATCAAATTGTCTTATGCCTTTATATAGAAATATTAGGCATATTGTTCGTTGACATCATTGAAGAGCAAAATGTGGGAGACATAATGTACGTGTAAAGTTTTGAAGTAATTTAACTCAAAATCATACAATTTTCATCATAATATAATCTGTTTTAGATCGGGTGTTCATTGTTTTTTAGACTTTGTTTTCTTGAATTTGTACAATATCGATCCATTTTCATCATAATTGTATTCTTGCATGTCTAAGGATGTTCATGTTTTAGTAAAATACACTCGTAATTCTTAGTCATTCCTTGCAAAATGATTAAAAATAGGTGTTCAAATTAGTAGATAATCAAGTCCAACACTCCAACTTGAATGACAATTACAAGTACATGTAGTTTATCGTTATCTAAAACTCATCTTAATCTTATAAATTAATCATCATTACAGTACTTAAATACTCACTTTCTATCCTTTCTTCTCATCCCACGTCTATTCAGACCTCTAAAACGTCATAAACCAACTTCAAAGCTTGAGACAATGATCCACGCTATCCTCTCATCAGCCACCATCCTCCTCTTCCTTTCCCTCTCTCCACTCACCCCTACCGCAGCAGCCAACCCGGCTGTCCTCGACATCGATGGCCACCCGGTTCGTCCCAACTCCACCTACTACATTCTCCCAGTAGTCCGAGGCCGGGGTGGGGGCCTTACAGTTGAACCAAGAAACCCTACTGAACTATGCCCACTCAACGCAGCCCAAGATCAACGCGAACTCGAGAATGGCATACCTCTTTTGTTGCACCCAGTCAACCCTGCAGACAGAGTAATTTTTGCCTCCTCCGACCTCAACTTGGTGTTTGATGCCGTCCCCCTTTGCGTGCCCTCCGGCCCCTCGTTTATTTGGCAGTTGACCAACGACGAGGAAACCGGAAGGCGGTACGTAGGGTTTGGAGGACAAGTTGGGAATCCTGGCATGGGAACGGTTAGTAATTGGTTTAAGATTGACAAGGCTGGAAGTGGAAGGTATGATTACAAGATTGTGTTTTGCCCTAGTGTTTGTAACACTTGTAGGGTGAGATGTGGAGATGTTGGTGTTTTTGTTGAAAATGATGGGAGGAGATTGTTGGGTATCAGAGATCAGCCACTTTTGGTTAGGTTTAAGAGAGCGTGAAAATTTTGGAATACTAATATATGGATGATCTTGTAAAGAAAGTAAATGAATGATTGTGTGGAATGGATTTGTTGAATCTTGTAATATGCATGGATATGATCGTATAGTATGGACTGTTAGTTGAAACTTGTAATATAGAGTGACTCCTTTTTATGGTTTTGAATTACTCCATATTGTGAATTTATGAATAAAATCATTTAATTGTGGGGGCCTTATATATGCTTTATCATGTTTGTCTACGTTTTCCTTTTTTCTTACTCTTAATTATGAGGCATAAAATAAAAATGGGAAGTTCAGGTGTGGCACTTGGATTAAATGTAATGAACGAAAACCTTTTTCACCCCACAACCCTCCACCTTGACCGAAAATATTAATAAGGTATAAGTGCGTCTGAATTCTTATCGAATACATGCTATAGCACATATATCAAGGGTATAATAGTAATTTTATTTTCTTATATTATAACGTACAATTTCATTTGGAATTCCTCTTGCCTATAATGTTGATAGCGTGCATAAGGTGAGTAATAAGAGGGAATGGATAATTGATACGGGTGCTAGTGATCATATGGCTGGAAATATGGTTTCGTTTGAATTTGTTCATCAATTAAACATTCCAGTTAAAGTGGGATTGCCTGATGGAAATATAACATATGTGGTGTATGCTGGATCTATTCCTCTGATTCCTACAGTTACTCTAAAAAATGTGTTGTATATTCCTACTTTCAAACATAACCTTTTGTCTGTGGGAAGATTTCCTGATCATCAGAATTTTTGAGAAGGAATCTTGTTTATTTCTGGACCTTCTCACTAAAGAAGTCAAGGACGTGGGAATAAGACATTGTTGTCTTTACAAATTCAGATCTCCTTCTTATGCTTCTGGAGTATCATCTTTACACATAAGTAATGTTGATACTTGTCTTGTGAATAACTTGCTTACAAAACTTGTGAAACCTAGCATAGATACAATACATGCAAGACTAGGTCGCATTTCTGTCAGCAAATTGAAGCATGTAATAAAGTCTATCTTAGGCAAAGATGATTGTGATTTCAAATGTAAATCTTGTATCCTTGGTAAACAACACAAATTTCCTTTTTCTATAGCCAATTCTATAGCTTTACAGGCTTTTGATCTTGTTCATGTTGATTTGTGGGGAAAATATAGAAGGCCTACTCTATCTGGAGCTAACTATTTCTTGACAATATTGGATGACAAGACCAGGGTTACATGGATTTATATGATTCATGATAAGACACAAGTTCTTTCTTTTTTGTCTGATTTTATTGCATATGTTGATACTCAATTTGGAATGAAGATAAAGATGTTTAGGAGCGATAATGGCACTGAGATTATCCAGGAATCTTGTGCTAGATTATTTGCTGAACATGGGATTATTCATCAGAAGAGTGTTCCTGGCAATCCTCAACAAAATGGCCGTGTAAAGAGGAAGAACATGCATTTGTTGGAGACTGCTAGAACATTAAGAATACATGCGCATTTACCTATAAAATTATGAGGCAGATGTATACAGGCTGCTACATATTTGATAAACATCTTGCCAAATTCTGTGCAGGGTTGGAAAACACCTTATGAGTTAGATTAGGTTGGTTTAGTTGAAGAGAGATTAAGGAAGATTAGAGGAGTAATAACATATTTTTGTATTTCTTGTATATTCTTTCTGTACAATGCTTGTATGGGTATTTATACCCTCTTATCTCTGGTATCCTAGCTATTATAAAACTCTAATTGAGGATATGATTATCCCTCTTATCATCTTATTAAGTATTTTATTCTGTTTTTGATTTCTACACTCCCCCTCTAGTTGGGCCGTATGATTTTCTACACCTAACTTGACTAAGACTTCCTCAAATGCCCCCATAGCTTTAGTCGGTATATCTGACATTTGTTAACATGACCGTACAAACGGAAGACTAATAATATTAGCCTCTAAATTTTCTTTGATAAATTGTCTGTCAACTTCTACATGTTTCGTGCGATCATATTGAACTAGATTTTTAGATATACTGATCGCTGCCTTTTTATCACAAAATAGTTCACAACTTTCTTGAGGACAAAACCCTAGTTCAGATAAGAGCTTCCTTAGCCATAGTATTTCGCTAACCCCTTTGGATATGCCTCTAAACTCAGCTTCAGCACTTGAAATTGCGACCACTTTCTGCTTCTTACTCTTCTACGTTACTAAGTTTCCTCCTACCAATGCAAAGTAACATGAAGTAGACTTTCGACTGTCCCTATCTCCTGTCCAGTCTGCATTAGTATAGACTTGTAACTTTAAGTGGCTGTTTCTTCTAAACATGAATCCTCGCCCCGGAGTTCCTTTTAGATATCTCGAAATTCTATAGACAACATTCAAGTATTGGTCTTGGAGCCTATGCATAAATCTACTCACTACTCCCATTGCATATGCAATATCGGGACGTGTATGTGACAAGTATATCAGTCGACCTACCAACCGTTGGTACTGAGCTTGATCTGCTAATTTTGCTTGTTCGTCAATCTCTAATCCATGATTTACTACCATTGGAGTATCCGCAGGCTTACAGTCCATCATACCGGTTTCAGCTAGCAGATCCAAAATGTACTTCTTCTGGGAGATGAAGATTCCTTCGTTTGATCTAAGTACTTCGATTCCCAGAAAATATTTCAATCTTCCAAGATCCTTCATTTCAAACTCTTGGAATAATTTCTCCCTTAGTTGGCCAATCTCCTTTTTTTCATTCCTAGTGATGATCATGTGATCAACATAAATTATGAGACATGTTGTTAATTCACCATTTCTTTTCAAAAATAAGGTGTGGTCTGAATTGCTTTGCTTATATCCAAATCTTCTCATTGCAACTGTAAACCGGCCAAACCACGCTCTGGGTGACTGTTTCAGACCATATAGTGCCTTTTTTAGTTTGCATCCTTCTCCTGGTAAGAAACCCTGAGAATACCCCGTAGGCGCCTCCATATATACCTCCTCTGAAATTTCCCCATGAAGAAAGGCGTTCTTTACATCAAACTGATGTAACAACCATCCTTTGTTTGCTACTATCGAGAGGAGGACCCTTATAGTATCAATTTTGGCTACTGGAGAAAAAGTTTCTGAATAATCAATCCCATAAACCTTAGTGTACCCTTTTGCTACTAGTATGACTTTATACCTTTCGATGCTTCCGTCTTCTTTGTGCTTAATAGAGAACATCCTTCTACATCCAACATCCTTTTTGTCTTGAGGAATATTACATTTCACCCAAGTGTTGTTTTTTTCAAGGGCACTAATTTCTTCCTCCATTGCCTTCTTCCAGTGATTATTTTCAAGAGCTTCTTTGACTGTAGATGGGATTTTTTCTGAATAAATTGCAGTATTAAATGTTGTAGCTGTACTAGAAAGACCACTTTCTGGTGTGCTTGGCACCGGGTATCTCGATTTCCGGGATTCATATGATGGATCATACCTCTTTGGCGGTATTCCTCTAGTACTTCTTGGAGGAACACTAGTAGAGAAATGTCTATTTGTTGCGGTTTTTTAGCTTTAAAATGCTGCGGTTATTGAGACGAAGCACATATAGGCGAAGCACATGGAAAAACAACAAATGCTTCGGTTTTTTAGACGCAACAATAAAAACAACAAATGTTGCGGTTATTAGAAAAACCGCAGCAAATATATCTATTATTTGCTGTGGTTTTTCCAAAAAAATAAAATTGGCTGCGGTTTAAAAAATATTTTTAAAAAAAAAAAAATTATAGCATTATTTGTTGCGGTTTTTCTAATAACCGCAAGATTTAATTGATTTTTTTATTTTTTTTATTCTGAAATTTATATGTGCTGCAGTTTTCTAATATAACCGCAACACATATAAATTAATTGTTGTGGTTTTTCCAAAAAACCGCAGCAATTGATGGTTTTTAGAACAAAAAAAAATTTAATAGGTCATGCATTATGTGTTAAAATATATGTCATAAAAGATAAGAAAAACTAAGAAATGATCAACCGTGAAGCATATAAATTCAAAATTTTATTATGACCACTCTTTTTGGCACACAAAATCGCGATCTACAATATTTTATACTCAAAATAAACAACCAATTCATTCTTTATAAATTTTGGGTGCTATTCCGAGGTTTCGGAAAGTTCGGAGAGGCATATCTCTTAGCCTGGTAGTTCGAATGGTGTAATTTTTTTTGAAACCCCCTATTTTTAGAGGTATTATACAAATATGTTACCCTTTAGTGGCCTCGATGACATATTATTTGAGATATTGAAAAAAAAAACTTTGAAAAGCCATAAAATTGGCTACGGGACTCCGATTGGGGATTATAATATGTCTAACTTATGTATTTTCTCGAGATCTACCCATCCCAAATCAATTTATGGGGGATTTTCCATTTATTTTCTCTAAAAAAGGCCTCTAACACCCTATAATCCATGAAATTTGATTTTTAAGGGTTATTACTTCATAAACACAATATAACATGTAGATCTGAACTTATAAGAGTTTTTCATCTTCACATTTATATATTAACAAATTATGAAAAAAATTAAAAAAATATATACACTAGGGTTCAAGGAATATACAAACTGTTAGATTTTGAACTTTAGAGTATGTAGACTTCTTGAAAATGGAAGAGATGAGTAAGTTTCAAAATGCTTCACTACGCCATATCCATGGATGCACGAGTGGGAGAGAAGAGTAGGTTTCAACTTGCGTAAGGAAGAAAGTTAGGTAGTGGGTATTATAAGGTTAGGGCTAGAGATAAAAAAGGGAGATGCTAAGTTATGGGATTAGGGTTAGGTTTTTTTTCGTGCGCTCAAGTGTTGGGAATCTGGGAAAGTTTTCGTGTTTTGAAATAGCCTGAAAAAGAAAAGGCTGGGTTTATATATTAATTAACAAATACTGCGGTTATTTAAAAAACTGCAACACTAAAGGTGATTAGATTAGGTTGGTTTAGTTGAAGAGAGATTAAGGAAGATTAGAGGAGTAATAACAGATTTCTGTATTTCTTGTATATTCTTTCTGTACAATGCTTGTATGGGTATTTATACCCTCTTACCTCTAGTATCCTAGCTATTGTAAAACTCTAATTGAGGATATGATTATACCTCTTATTATCTTATTAAGTATTTTATTCTGTTTCTGATTTCTAAAGTGGATTTGCAATAAATAATTATGATTTATATGTCAAGGACTCTCTCATGATCAAATTGATTCAAAGAAAGATTCATAATTTTATGGGATATTTTTCTTAAATCAAGGTGATTATAGAGAAGTTGGGTCAGCCAAAAACTCTATAGAACTCTATATATAAATGTTCTTTTTTGAAACTTATTTTTCACACATCTAGCCTACTCTTAAAAAAATTTTCTTGAGAGAAAATATTTTCTACGCTAGTTTTGTCAAAAGCTTGAATTCTTGTTCCAAACTCTATAGTTCTTATGCAAGTTATCTATTTAGTTGTAAAATTTGTGTGCATAGTACTGAATTATACTAGGGTGTGTATATCATTGAGTTATACTAGGGTGTGCATAATACTGAGTTGTACTAGGATGATAAGGTTGAGGAACCTTATAATAGTTCATTGTACTAAGTTTTACTAGGGTGACAAAGTTGAAGGACCTTGTATAGACTTAGAGTTAAGTTTAAGAGAGAAGAAGAAAAGAGAAAGCGAGAGTGCTTAGATTTGAAGAAATCATTGCTAAAGGGAACTCCAATTTTGAATGGAACTTGAATTGTTAGTAGCTACTCCCTCAGTCCCTAAAAGATTGCTCAAGTTTGACTTTCACGGTCTCCAATACACGGCTTTAATATTTTTTATCCCCAAATTCATAAGGCAAAAAATTATGAAAACTTGATATTCTAAAAATTAAAATTAAAATGCATCCAACAAGATCCCACTTGAATATATTATTTTTTATAACATGATAAGAATTTGTGGTCAAACTTTTCGAACTTTGACTCCAAATAATGGATTGGGGCGATCTTTTAGGGATGGAGGGAGTAATATATTATAATCAAGGGTTGTCCTATTAGTGAAAAGTGTTGAGAAATTTCGAGTGGGTCGTGGTTTTTTCCTTTGAGTTGGGCGCAAAGGGTTTTTACGCTAAAATCTCTCGTGTTCATTTCGACAAGTTCCTTTCTACTTACAAATTCTAGTTTACTTTCGTAAAAAGTTTTTAATTAACGTACACTCCAAATTCACTCCCTCTTGTAAGTGTTCATCCCATTCAACAACGCTGCTATGAGGGTTTAATGGGTGAATAGTGTCTACATATATGGTGGGGCTAATCCCCACTAAAGAGTGTCAGTTGGCCTAAAAGTGTAGAGTGAAGGATATTGCACAGAATTCAGAGGAATATCATATATGGGAAAAGCTTTGCAAGATTGAAAAATGTGTTGATAATGCCTGTTTGGTGTCTGGTGATGATGTTGAGACTCGTCAACCGTATCAAAACCTGTAGAATCACCGATAAATGTAAAGAGAGAAGTACGTAGGTATATTAGTATAACTTTTGAATTCACAATTAATTCTTAATAAAGCATACATATGCACATATTACATCCGTCCCTAATTTTTAGTCACATTTGACTTTGTATAGTCTCCAACATACGATTTAAAATGTTTTTTTTTATCTCCAAATCAATAAGATAAAAAATTATGAAAATTTGATATTCTAAAAATTTACATTAAAATGCATTTAATAAGATATCAGTTAAATATATTATTTCTTATAACATTGTGAGAATTTATGGTCAAACTTTTTAAATTTTAACTCTATAATAGAAATGAAGCAAATATTAAGAAATAAGGGAAGTCTTATACTATACATAGTGCCACTAGAATGGCATAACGTTGTCTAGAAATTTAATTCAACCAATTATTTTTAATATAATTTTTATTTCTAACATTTTTTTCCCTTAGATGATGTTTTCTCTTGATTTATAGTTTATACACCGTCCATATCCTTAGAGTATATATAGCGTTCATTTCACGTTATAAGAGGAAAAAGAATGTTATCTTCGTCCCTTCTAAAACAGATAAAAAAAAATGTTGAAATCATGAGATCGAGTCCAAATTGGATGACTGTGACAATGACGTAGTTTATCAAATTCTACTACACAACTTGTCCTTTTCTCAATCAATAATACTTTCTATAAATAATCTTTTCCCCATCTTTCCACTATAGCCCAGATTTCCAAGTTAACCATTTCGAAATTCCACAATAATGATTCAATTCATACTCTTAGCAGCCACCATCGTCCTCTCTTTCTCCCTGTCCTCTTCCACCGCCAACGCTGCCTACACAGCCGTCCTCGACATCGACGGCCACCCTCTTCGGGCCGGCTCCAACTACTACATCCTCCCAGTCTTCCGAGGCCGAGGCGGGGGGCTAGCAATGTCATCAAAAAACTCCACTGAACTATGTCCGCTCTACGTTGGCCAAGTAAACAACGAGGTTTCTAAGGGCTTACCCCTTAAACTCTACCCCGTCTCGAAAGGCCAAAGAATTACTGTATCTACTGATCTCAACTTTGTCTTCGACGCCTCCTCAATCTGCGTGCAGTCCAATGTATGGCAGTTAACCATCGATGAAGCGACCGGAAGGCGGTACATAGGGGTCGGAGGACAAATCGGGAACCCGGGTGTCGGTACGGTTAGTAATTGGTTTAAGATAGAGAAGGCTGGAAGTGGGAAGTATGATTACAAGATTGTATTTTGTCCAACTGTTTGTAACTTCTGTAAGGTGATGTGTGGAGATGTTGGTGTTTTTACTGAGGTAGATGGAAGGAGGTTGTTGGGTTTTAGTGATCAACACCCTCTTTTGGTTATGTTCAAGAAAGCTTAGCTTATAATTATGCAAGTTGGAATTTGTTATAATATATGTGGTGTAAAAGTATGAACTAAGATCTAGCAAAATAAAAGCTAGATTTAAATTTGGAGTATTTTATGTACTCGGTTCATGCATGGATTATATGGAGTATGTTTCTCATTAAACTAAAATTATATGGTTGAAAGATCGAATAATCATGTTCCAATTAACATCAAATTCAACGTATGCTTAAGAAATTCATACTGTATAAGGTCCTCCTAGAATATTATATATATATATATATATATATATATATATATATATATATATATATATATATATATATATATATATAGGGAAGGGATCAAATGAGAAGGGTGCTTAAAATAAGAAGAATGAGAAGGGATCTTGACCATTTAAGTGGTAAGATCCAACGGATGAAATTTCACGTAAAAAAAAATTGGTTACTTTAACGATGAAAAGAGTCACTATAATGATGAAAATAGTCATTATAACAATGAATATGGTCACTATAAGTGAAAAAAATGTCTTAGTCACTATAAATTAAAAAAAGGTCACTATATATACGTAAAATGTCATGCGTTGGATTTATGAGATGAAAGGTCAGGATGTCTTCTCATTTTAAGGACCCTTCTTATTTTAACTTTTACCTATATATATATATATATATATATATATATATATATATATATATATATATATATATATATATATATATATTAAAATAAAAAGGATACTTAAAATGAGAAGGATAAAAACACATTTTGGCTATACATCTGTTAAATCCAACGGATGATATTTTAAATACCCATAGTGACCCTTTTTTAACTTATAGTGACCAAATAATTTTTTTCACTTATAATGACTCTTTTTATTATTATAGTTTCTCTTTTTATTATTACAGTGATAATTTTTTATTGTTAAAGTAACCATTTTTTTACACTAAATCTCTTGCGTTAGATCTTACCATTTGAATGCCTAAGATCTCTTCTTATTCTTTTTATTTTAAGCACTCTTCTCATTAGATCCCTCCCCTATATATATATATATATATATATATATATATATATATATATATATATATATATATATATATATATATATATATATATATATATATATATATATATATATATATATATATATATATATGAGACTATGTGATAACCCCTTAGTCATATAAAAACCCTTCTTATATAAGAATTCATCTAATATCATTAATTTAGTATATTTAGATGGCTAAGATTAAATCTGCATTAATGATAAAGTTGTAAATATAAAAAAATAAGAAATTAATTGGCAGTTGAGAAATACTCGGTCCCATGATTATTAGGTAGTTTCTTAAACGTCTTTTTATATTCTCTAAAAATCACTAATTTTCATATTATTCATGTTACTCTTTATTCAAATTGGAATACCTTTTTCAAAAGTTGTTCGAATGCTATTTTCGTTGATTTGGGGTTAAAAAAAAGTTATGTTTCAATTTTTTTCGTCGTTGAATTACCGAAAGATTTAGTTATAATATGATGATGATTACTTTAATGGTTGTTGTATTTTTTTTACTTCTATCGATTTGATAAACAATTTTCGTAATATGTATGTTTTATTTCTTGAAAAAATTGGTCGTATTATGCTGTGGAAAAATTGGTCTTATTATGTTTGATCTATTAGTAAAATTTTTAGAACACTAGAATGTTGTACATTAGATTAGTTTAAATTTACGTCTTCATATGAATCTTGTAGGTGAGACTTATTGCATTAAATATTAGTTGATTTTATTAAAACACTATAATAGATTTTTAGAACATTAGAGTTATAATAATTTAGAATAATAGTTATAATATGTTATAATATTTGAAACTGTAGTTTAACACTTAGAACAATAGGATGACGTTTTAGAATATTAGAATTATAATTTAGAACAATAGGTAAACATGTTAGAATAATAGGTATAATACTTAGAACAATGGAAGAAGTTTTAGAACAATAGGTATATTATGTTAGAACAATACGTGTAACATATACCTATTGTTCTAACTTTATGATATATTGTTCTAAATTTAGGATGTTTATTATTTTGAATTTGAATTTATGTTATGAAGTTATTTAAATTATTCTAAAGTTTATTGTGATTATTCTGAAACTTTGTACTATTTCTCTAAAACTTTGTACTATTGATCTAAAACATTGTACTATTATTCTAACATATTATACCTATTATTCTAAAACTTTATTATATTATTCTAAGTATTATACTAATTGTTCTAACATATTGACATGTTGTTCTAAATTATAATTTTAATGTTCTAAAACATCCCTCTATTATTTGTAGGCATGAACATGAATGAGGACTGTAGAGGGAAAAAAAATAATATAATATCACCGTATTTAGAATTAATATAAAGTTATTGTATTGGATAAATATAATACAATAGAATATATGTTCATTAGAACAATAGTATTAATATTTAAAACAAAAGAATTAAACATTGTAAAAGTTTAGAGCAATAAAATTAAATTTTAGAATAATAGAATACATTCTTAGAATAATAGAATTAATATTTAGAACAATAGTGTAAATTTTTAGAATACTAGTGTTAATATTTAGAACAAAAGAACTTAAACTACATAATCGAACCATAGAATATATAATCACTACTTAGAACAATACAATTAATATTTAGAATAATATATTTAATATTTAAAACAACTGACGTAATAAAAGTTTAAAACAAAAGAAATAAAGTTTAGAATAATAGATAATAACGTAAAATAATAGACTTATTATTTAAAACAATTGTATTAGTTTTTAAAATATTAGAGTTAATATTTAGAATAAGAGAAGTAAACTCACGAACAATAGAGTTACAATATAGAATTGAACCTTAGGATAAGATAATCACTAATTAGGAACTACCGGTGTGCTACCACCACATGTTCAAACGTTAAGGCTATAAAACATAGTTTTGCAGTGGAAAACCAAAAGACTTATGACATAACATTAAACGTAAATCAACTCTTGATGTAACAAACTGGAACCTCTACGACCCTTATTGTAATGTACCAAATAACGTTTACCTCTATTTCAAATCCAGCTCCAACAATTTAAAACCAAATCAAACCAACATAAATTATTCTGAAATCTAAATCAAATTAACGTTCCTCTCCAACCCGCCCATACATGAATTCTCGTTTAGATACCTGTTAATAATATGCTCCCCAATAATACAAATGTAAGTATTGGATCATCACAATGTCATTTATAGGCAAAAGCTATGACCAAAAACACACAAGGTACGTAATCAGCAAGCTGAGTACATACAAATTATAAAGTACTAAAATTAAGCTGATAATTAAATAAGAATAATTATAAAATATAAGAGAGTATCACACAACATTTTACTCAACTGACACGATAAATTAATTAATGACTTGAATTAAGCAATAAACTAGGTTGTCTCCCCCATGTCCTGATTTGGACATCAAATAATTAAATAACCCATGCACTCCTGTCGGAGAGCAACAAAATACAGTATAAAAATCCAGATGGTAAACGGGCGCGACTCCGTCACCATAGCTAGATGAGATCTCAACTAACCCCAATTTTATAAAATTGAGACTCGTAGATCACACGGCCTCCAAGAAAAGCCATGGATAATACCCCGTGAACTCCAATCCCTGATTGTCAATACTCTAGACGTGCACTAGCCTAGAGTTTTATTGCTTATCCTCTTTCTCTTTAAGTGATTTACTGTTTAAACTCAATGAACACAATCACCGCAACACACATATGCAAACATTACAGTTATTCAATCTATCTCTGTTATACTGTAATTTTTTTTTTACTTTTTAATTTCAAACTCAACTGATAAAACTGTTGAATCAAGTCAACTACCTCGTCATTAAGACTTATAAAACACACCTTTACTCCACTCATACTATCAGTAAAGAAGGAGTAATAATAAACAACCTTATGGATTAATTAACAATTAATACCAATTAATAAATCACGGTTTTTCACAATAATACCAAAACATGCCCCTAATATAAATAACATGAATTCCTTCAAATGGATAACCAAACAATCTCATTCAAAGGGGTTCCCTAAACATGATACGGTTTCTCACAATAATACCAAAACATGCCCCTAATATAAAGAACATGAATTATTTCAAATGGATAACCAAACAATCTCATTCAAAGGAGTTCCCTAAACATGATACTAAGTTTATATTTCACCCTAAATCATGCTCCTAATTAAAGGTAACGTTCTTCATAATTTGTACGTTTCTGGTGTAAAATGCACGGGTATCCACTTTTTCTATCTTTAAGAACCTTCTACAAATTATTCTCCTATACCAAATAATTCAACTAAATCAACATACCAACAATTTTACAGCAACCATACTAAATTTTTCTAAGACTGTAAAATCATCCCAAAACACAATTTTTTTTTAAAAAAAAAAAAACTCCCAAAACATAAGCTAGTAGTTTACATAGAGTTTGGGAATATGCTTTATTGTTTTTTTTCGTATAGAACATCTCCTAGTCTTACAGTAAATAAACTACAAATTAAGTATAAACTTTCCAAATCTTCAAAACTAATTGTAATGTCCATCAAAATACCATGATTAACTTAAATATCAATTATCAATTAATCCCAAAAACAAAATTCGATCATCCGCATTTAAAACTACTCCCAAAAAAAATCCCTTACTGGTTTGGTAATTCTTCACTAACACTTCAACAAAATGAATTAACTAATGACTATTGTTTACAATGACGTAATCTAACAAATGTAAGACATGGGTTTTGTAAGTTTGATCTACCTAACATTCACTATAGGACAATTCTACCAAACTTATGAATTCCTAATATTATAATTAATCAACATCAATTCAATCTCAAAAATGTATTTAGAAAAATTTCTAAAATGTAAAGATTTAAGTACCTTGAACCAAAAGTAAGCAATCCATATGTATAACAACAAAGAGCATGACAAGAACAAATCACAATTACATAATTTCATTACACCAAGCACATAAAAGCAAGGAAGAACAAAGAGGGAAGGGGAAGAGGAGACCGTATGAGGGGGGGCGTGCTCACCGGCCGACATAGGCTATGTAGCGGCAGCGACAGGGCTGGCTGTAGGCGGCGGAGCAGGGACAACAACGGGGGAGGAGGGGTTCCTGCGGATTGGGGTTTCTGCCGGGGGAAGGTCTTCACGGGGGTGGGTTTTTTCTCTTATTTGTGCTTTGTGGTTTTTTTGTGGGGGGGTTTGTTTTCTTTACTTTTGACTTTGTGGGGGGGGGGGGGGGGGGTTGGGGGTTCACGGGGTAGGGTATTATATATGGGTAGGTTTATTATTTTTTTTGTGTTTAGTATTTAGGTGTTTTGTAAAGTGGGGTTTTGTGAGAGAGTTTAGGTTTAGAGAGACTTTAAGTAAGATAGAGTTTTGGGTAGGATAGAATTTTGAGTAGGATAGAATTTTGGTAGTTTAGGCTTAGCGGGTTACTTAGGAAAAATAAATAGATAGTAACAAAATAATTGTAAAATTTCAGGGGATTACAAGAATTGAATTTCAGAACAATAGAATAAACTCTTAGAACAATAAACTTAATATCTTTGAAAGTCGCCCAAAGTATGTAGCGACTGTCATGTCTCGGTTTTCTCTTGTTTACAAGACCCAAGTGCAAGCTTCAATTCATAGATTCTTGTACCACTCACGACACAGAAACAATTTTTAAGATTTGTCCATAATAATTTTGCATCATCATAGGCGCCAATAGTTGAGTGAACAGAGGGATCCATCATATTGGACAACCATGCAACCAACATGGATTGTACAACTATCCAATCTTCTAGTTTCTCAGGGTCACTTGGTTTAGGAACCGAGCCATCGATAAAACCAAATTTACGTTTAGCTTTCAAGGCAGTCATTATTACCCTCGCCCACTCATCATAATTCTCACCACGTAGCTGGATTAGAGTGATGATATTTCCAAGAGCATCACTCGAACCCAAGTGAAAAACAAGATCAAACCTTGTTTTGTCATCCATGGAGGACGTGCCAAGGAAAGAACAAAAATAAAGGAAAAGAAGAAAAAAAAAATTCGATCAACCGTGGCTCTTAATACCATGCTAAACTTAATGCAAAACTTTATTCTCATTCAACTGATTTTCAGAGGCAAACAATATAGAGGTATATATACACATACTCTTCTAAATCTGGTAAAACTCAAATACCATACAAGGATAAAATCTTATCCTAACATAATAACATGATAGTAGTAAAATTCAAATACAAGACAAGAATAAAATGTTATCCTAACATAATAACATGATAATGATTTAAAGATATCCTAAAAATTATCCTTAAAAATCCTTAATTATCCCAATAAGTCCTCATGTTCAATTGATTTTCCAAGAGATGCAAGTTGGTCAGCAATAGCTTTGAGGGATTGAAGGTAATCAGTGATGGTTCAGTTGCCTTTGTTGATTTGTTAAACAAAGATTTCAATTATTTAATGTGACCACAAGTGGGTGTAGCATAAGCTTTGACACAAATCCCTTGTTTTCTCAACGCTATTTGAGTTCATTATCTGCACCAAAAAGCGTCGAGAATTTATTTCTCGATACCCCAAAAAAAGCGTCAAGAAAATCAATGTCGAGAATTCTTGACACTTTTTTGCGTCAACAATTTCAACGCTTAAAATTGCCTAAATTGTTGAAATATCTATTCATTTGCCATATTTAAGAAATTCTCGACGCTTTTTATCGTCGACAATCTCGACACTTTTTGGTGTCTATTTTTGTTTGGCATATTTTGTCGTCGACATTCTTGACGCTTTTTGGTATCCACAGATTTTGTTGACGCTTTTTTACATACAACAAAGTTAATATAGGCCTTATTTTCAAACATTAAAAAGCGTCAAGATATTGATCGAGCAATAAGAGAGTACTTACAAGGGCTCTAAAAAGAAGTTGATCTTGGCAGAGCCATGCAACATATGCTAAATTTGATTGTTCAACACTATCAGTGACGATGGTTACAGGAGGAACGACAATGGTACCATCCACAAATTTTGAAAGATCATGATGACCAATGAGAATGGCTTGGATTTGAAGTTTCTATGAAAGGTAATTTTGAGAAATGAGTTTCACGGCATTATGAATATTGATGAAGGTGAAAGGTTTTGAGGAATAAGTAGGATTATCGATTTGATAAGCTGAATTTGGAGTAGCCATGGTTTGCAAGAAGAAGAAGGCGTGGGTTTAGGTTAGAATCAAGAGCAATCTACTACCGTATAAGGTTTTGAAAATAGAAACTTACATACAAAAGAGATTATTGTACAGTTATAAAAAAATACATTGAGTGCTAACTTCCATTTTCTTGGGACATCTACTACTGCCTACTAACAATGTAACTAAATCTATAAAAAAATATTTGAAAGTAGTATAGGAAGCATTACATAGGAAATAAAATTAATCATAATTTTTATTTATTGTAATTATTAAAAAAACTAAATGTTATATTTACCAATATTTACATTAGAATATATATATATATATATTATACGTATTGTTGTAAAAAATTATCCAAAATGACCTTTAAAGATCATTTACCCTGATGGTATCAGGAGCCAAAGGTGTTTTCCTGTTAAAACACTAATCAAGCTTCATCATTTACCATCCATAGCTTACCTGATGTCAGACGACAAAACCAACAAAAATAATGAGGTGATTGAATCACCAGTCACCATAAACCAGTTGTGGCAGTTGGTACAACAATTAAATCCCAACAAACCTGGTCAGGAAACTAGCAACCAGACGGTGTGCTTGAGTGAAAAACTTAATCACGCAAATTATACAAAATGTTCCAAGCTTATGCACTTAGCCATAGGCGGGCGAGGCAGGCTCAATCACATCATCGCCACCCCATCAACACCAGACGACCAAAGCTACACAAGATGGAAACAACATGACTCTATGGTTTTCTCTTGGATCATTGAAAACATAGAATCAGAATTAGTCCAACAATTTTTGGACTATCCAACGGCAAAGGAACCCTATACGGCAGTGGATATGATGGCCTGCAGGTGTATGACCTAACGGTCAGGGCAAACACAATGAAACAAGGAAAAGATTCAATCGAATCTTACTATGGGAAACTAGTAACCGTTTGGAAGGAGATCGACAGACGGGTACCGAATCCCATGAAACATGCAGAAGATATAAGCATATACAATGAACTCACAAAGCAAAATAGGCTATACCAATTTCTAGCAGGAATTAATGATACCTTCGACGATGACCGACGAGACATACTCAACAAAAAACCACTCCCAACGGTAGAAGAAGCATATGGTACAATTAGAAGAGAGGTAGCAAGGAGGATGATACTCACCAGAGGAGACGAAGGAGGCATACCTGGGGTTGGTAGTGGGCTAGCCACCGGGTCTAAATACGGGCGAACCCAGACCCGACGCGAAGGAGAAGGAAAAACCCATATCCGACGCGAAGGAGACGACAAAAGCCATCTCTGGTGCACCCATTGTGGTGGGAGCAAACATACTAAAGAGGGGTGCTTCCAGTTAATAGGTTACCTCGAGTGGTGGGGGGAATTACAAGCTCGTAAACCCGGAGGAAAGGTCGGTAGACCTTCGGTGGAGCAAAGGCGAACCGAGGGACAGAGGCGACAAGGAAAAGGGAGTGTGCTAGAAGCACGTAGCAAATTCGAGCAAGCAACCAGAGGAGAAGAAGTGACCCAAGTCACCGGCGAAGAGGAGCACGAAACAACCGAAGGTAAATGTGAAGTGAGTGAGGGAGGAAGAGAAAGTGGAGTGAAAACGGCGGACAAGGGGGCTAGGGTAACTGAAGTGAGTGAGGGAGGAAGAGAAAGGGGAGTGAAAACGACGGACAAGGAGGCTAGGGCAACTGAGGTAAGTAAAGAGAGAAAAGGGAGCAAATTTTATGGCTTCTCAAAGAATTTTTTCAATATATCAAATAAGACGTCATCGAGACCACTAAAGGGTAACATAGTTGTGTAGTACCTCTGAAAATAGGGTGTTCAAAAAAAAATTAAGCCATTCGGACTACCGGGCTAAGAGATATGCCTCTCCGAACTTTTCAAACCCTTGAATAGCACCCGAAATCTATGAAGAATGAATTGGTTGTTTGTTTCGAGTGTAAAATATTGTAGATTGGGATTTTGCGTGTCAAAACGAGTAGTCATAATAGAATTTGGATTTATGTGCTTCACAGTTGATCATTTCTTATCTTTTATGACAAATCCTAGCTCTTATTTGCATTCTGCAATGTAATTAACTACTACTTAGGCAGGTCTAAGCATCTTGGTTGACTACTAATATTTAGACAAGTCTACAATGTAACAGTGAAGCTTTTATTATAACATAAGCACTGATTTTTCAATTCTCTATTCCCTCATCTATGCTTCTAATTGTAGTGGGTGATTTATTCAGCATTTCAACATTAATACAGTTTGAGCACAATAACAAACCTAGCACAATATTATAGCCATAAACCAAGTGTTAAACAAGAGGTATAATTACTAGCACTAAACGAAAAAGAAACACAGAAACAAAAAAGTGTTACTTGGTAAACAAAAAATAAAAATACAGAAACAAAAGAAACATAGAAACACACTAAATTGCAACTTAACCGAAGACTATAATATTATTACTTGGTAAACAAAAAATAGAAACGCATGTGAATATAATTTTCCTACCCTTAGCCTTGTGTTTAATTACTTGCACACTCTAATCAATGCTACTACCCTTAGCCTTGTGTTTAATTTTCCTATACAACACATGTGAATATATCATTCTTTATATCATTTTACTTCTTCTATATAACTACTTAGGTATTCTGTATTGTTATTCATTAGCTACTCAGGTTGCAGTTTATATTATATCCACTCTCATAGAGGCTACAGTTACAGATTTTAGACTACTTAAATAAGCAAAATAATTTCCTAAACAACTATAAATTCTCCATCACATAATTCAAAGCAGAATCAACATTCATATTAAAATTATCTCACATTCTCTCAGATTTAAGAAACAAAACAGTCAAAAGAGGGATACACACCTCCTCAGCCTTGGAAAAAAATGGAGTACTTGTCCATCCTAGAGACTTTAAGAAGCTTTCCACATACACACACACACACAAAGAGGGATAATCATGAACCTACACAGATATCATCAACTTAAGAAAACACTTTATATAATTTTCCCCAAAGAAAGAACTTTACAGATATCATCAACAAGCATAACCTACCACTTCGGTCAGTGAAATCCGAAAAGATAAAAATAATCAGCCGCCCATCATCACATATAGAAAAACAGAATTTGCTGGCGAGGGGTGAAGAAGAGAAATGCTCAGTTACACAATCAATAGGAATCAAACTACCAAACTAAGCCTAATAATTAGGGAGTAGATTAGCACAAGTTATGCTAACTATGTTTTATTGACTAAGTAAACATAACTAATACTCCTTAAAATTAGCAAATAGTATATTTGAATCAATCAACTAACAAGGGGATGGGTAATTTGACAGAAATTATTCAATCAAGAAACCTTGATTTGGGGGTATGAAATCAAGAACCCCAAAGCAGCCCCTTGTCGCTATTGCACACTAAAATTGGAGGATAGGGATTACGGACAACAAAATTACAGAAATAAAAAAATGAGAAAATTGATGGGTTAAGAATGGGTTGAGAATTCAGAAGAAAATGGGTTTAGAAACAAACGAGCAAGTTGATGGGTTGAGAAAAATGAAAATTGATGGGTTGAAAATTCAGAAGAAAAAGAATCGAGCAAATTTATTATTAAACAATATAATTTCCTAGAAATTGAGTTGTGGAAAGTGGAGAAAGTGGCTTGGAGATAACTGCCTTAAAGTTTACTAAGAATGGATTTGGTGATGCAATTAAGCAGTGGCGGATCTTGTATGGGTTCAGTGGTTGCAGTTGAACCCATACTAGAAAAAATTACAATTATATACATTTTATAACATATATAATTTTATGTATAACATTGGCTCATTGGTATGCCTCTTAACGTTTTACCCAACCAACCAAGGTTCAATTCCCTTCCCATCCATTTTTTTTTCTTCTATTTCCACAATTCAAACAACCAAGGTTCAATTCCCTTCCCATCCATTTTTTTTTTCTTCTATTTCCACAATTCCACATTCACTGATTGTCTGATTCACTATTATTTGAAGCTCCAAAACAAAACCCTAGTACCCTAGCCACTCCGGCGACCGACTTACCCAAGCCCCAACCAGCTCTTCCTCTTCACGACTTCACCGAGACACCGACGCTCGACGGCTCGTCGCCTCACGCACCTGAGGCGCACGCCGGCACCCGCACAGCAGGTCTCGTCTGCTCACGCTCGGCTCCGGGCTCCTCCACAGCAGCCCAGCCTCCAGCCCTCCACGACGACCACTCCGCCCGTCCGCCCCTGGGTGCCTCCTCGGCTCGACGGCTGCACGGCTCCTCCAATCTTCTAAGGTAGCCTTTTATAGTTTTATATATGCTACATTTATGCTACATTCATTCTCCAATCTTCTAAGGTAGCCTTTTATATAAAAAGCCATCTAATTGATTAATTGAATAATTGATTTAATTTTTCATTTTTTAAATTACTTTGCTTGTATTCAAGAGAATGATTGGGAATGCTATGATTTAATCTGGTTTCTTTGAGAAATTTTTAGTTATTTGTATATGCTATTACTTGAGATGACCAGATGGAATCTGAGGGTGGACACTAGCAACTAGCAAGCGTGTATATTACATTATTTTCAACAAGCGTGGATATAGTAAAGCAGATGAATTTCGTATTGTTGATCCTCCTGTTTGATATATTAGTATCTTTGTTTGATATCAGTTTTAGTTGATCCTCCTGTTTGATTATCTTTTTAGGAACCAAATTTCGTAGATTAATCAAATCAGTTTCTGAAGTATGCATGGATGTCATACAAATTCTTGTATCATCAGTCAACCACTCAACTAATCTTTTTAGAATTGATATAGAGGAAAACTTAGTATGTCAGAAATATTCCATAGCAACTCTGGTAGCAATAGATTTACCTCTTACGTCCAACTATAAGTCTTACAACTAGGTTTAATTTCTCTTTTTCTTCAGATTTTGAACCCATAGTAGAAAATTTCTGGCACCGCCACTGCAATTAAGCAACGTTTTTCTAAAGTGCCTTAAAGTTTACTAAATGTATCATTAATTAACACTTTTAGTACTAAGTGCCTCTATAATAGCATCGCTGAAGTTATTTTTCTACTAGTGAAGGTGATTGATAGAGTTTCTAGGGTTTTATATGCCTATAAGGATTCCTTATATCTCGTTGGACCTATAGGAAACTCTATGAGATGTTATCTTTAAATAAATGAAAAACTAAAAAATCCTAGCTATAAAGGCTCTATTATATGTGATTTCGATCATTTTTGGTGAAATATCTTGGAAACTCTTACGGAACTAACAATGTGAGATAAGGTCATACTAGGCTGTTTGAAACCTTATTTGTGTAAACAACCTTTAATTGGATAAGATCGTAGTGGGATTGCCATTTAAACAACATTGTTTTTAGCTAAAAAAATTTCCCTTTTTATTATAGTATAATAGATACTTTGGATAATTTGGTTAACATCATGAATAAAAAATTTACTTTAATCAATAAGGAAAATTTATAATTTACACTCAAATCTATAGGTATACCATAACTTTTAGACTACATACGATAGCCAAAATAAAAAAAAATTGGTAGAGTCAAAGGATAATTTCAAAATTCTATGATCTAAAAGATTGTATGTAGTGTATAAAAAATATTTTGTCCGTTAAGTATTAACTAAACTCAGATATATGATGAAGAGTTTTATTTTTCATCATGCTTTTAGGATGTGTTCTTCTCAAATAATTGTAATAAGTTTTAACAAAAATAAGTTAATTAGTTCAACAAAAAATAAGATAATTTTAGTTTAGCTAAAACGAATTATATTTAGCAAAATTAAAATAATTTATATTTAGCAAATAATGAGTTTGGAAAAGCAATAAGTTCAACAAAAATAATTAAATAAATTAGTTTCAGCAAATATAAAATAATTTCCGTGAAAATAAGTTAGGGAGTTTATTAAAAGCTTTCAAAATTCCAAAGGAGCTCTCTTATACAATTTCTTCAAAATTGTATTTCCTCTATTCCTAATTTTTTTCCTCGACTGACTTTTTTTCCCTTTGCCAATATACGACTTAAAATGTTTTTATCTCCAAATATGTTAAACAAAAAAATTATGAAAACTTATTATTTTAAAAATTTACATTTAGATAATTCTAACAATATTTCATTTAAATATATTATTTCTTATAATATGATAAGAATTTATGGTCAAACTTATTAAATTTAGACTCCATAAATAAAAATGTGTAAAAATAAAGGAATACGTAAGTTAAAACCATACATTCAAAAATAGAACAAACCAAACCGACACTTTTATAACTATCTCCCAGCAAAGTGAAAAAAGGGGAAAAATTTAAAACCCTTAGCACTACACCCACGACATTCCTAAACTCCTCAGATAACTACTACCCTCAACTTCATGCTTTAATAAAATCATAATAAGGTAGCTTGAAGAAGAAGAGCAAAAAACGTTTATGGAAAGTTTTTTGTTGATATATGATACATACAAATAATAGGTAAGCCTTGGTTGATGGAAGATAGAATATATATATATATATATATATATATATATATATAAAAGTAGTTCACTGTAATTTCTCTGGTTTTGATGGTAGTCTTCGGATATTGAATTATAATAAAATAAAGTCCAGGGAAAAAAGCAATCATACATTTTCTGAATTCAAACCAATATCCACTTAGTTGTACCTAATACCATATAGGATATTTATATCACAACTGGATCTAAAATGTCGGTATGACAAAGAATTCTCATCGTGTTATAAGAAATAATATATTCAAGTGAGATCTTGTTGGATACATCTCAATGTAAATTTTTAGAATATCAAGTTTTCATAAACTTTTTACCTTACAAATTTGGAGATAAAAAAATTTAAAGTCGTATATTAGAGACATTAAATATCAAATTGAGACAATTTTTTAGTAACAATGGAATACAAGTTTTTTAATATTATCAAAGAGGACAAAGATGGAGCAGCACCCTCCACCTGTCCACCATGCTCCAATCACAAGCATCCATATACTTGAACAAACGGCGTCATTTTGCTGGGCAACTGCTGTTTTTGTGGCCCCATCTTCTAATGTCGTATTATTTTTTGACTTTACCCCTAATATATTGCTCCCGTTTTCCTATAATGTTCATCTAATTTCCTTCTAATTCAGACACCAAAGTCCCAATGCAACGAAAGTCCATCCCAAAATCTCAGGCAATAGTAATTCCTTCTAAATTCCTATAATGGGTGTTCTCTCAAACACCTCGCATATATGCTAGCTAGTCTAATTTGTTACATTTAAGAAATAAAAAATAAATTTAGTGAGTAATTGTTAGTTTTCACTATGTATGGGGGAAATTGCATATGTTTCAATATGATTATGAGGTTCTCTTGATAGTATGTCTAGGTAGAGGTTTTGGAAAGGCGGTCAAGGAGTGTATATATATATATATATATATATATATATATATATATATATATATATATATATATATATATATATATATATATATATATATATATATATATATATGAGTTCATTTAATTGATAAATTAAGATGAGTGAGAGTAAGATTCAAAAAAATCAAATAAGGCAAGAAAATAAAATAAGCATTGGAAGATTTAAAAGGCAAATATTATCATAAACAACGGATAGATCAGAAGAAATAAAAATCGAGATACTTAATTAGGGTATTTTGGGAATACCCGCGGCCACCTTCCAAAATGGCCCTACGTTCTTTATTAACTTGGCTGGAAATTAAAACATACAAGGATAATAGGGAGAAGAAGTGAACAACCCCCTATGATACTCCGTTATATGTAGTACATGATGTAATACATCTCCTCCTTTTATTAACACATAAATAAAAGGAAGAATTTATTCATGCATTGACTAGTTGATGTTACCACGTACCCTTAAGGCCTTATTAATTAAGCGCCAAACCTACGAATAGTAGATGTTACTTGTGGATCAGCCTTCTTAAAATATACAGGATAAGGTGAATTAGGGACGACTGCCAAACGTCCATCAGTAAATGTTACATCATCACACTCCTCCATTGCAGAAGCACGAAGAATTGCAGAGTCCACTGAGCGACAAAACTTGATATTGTACACAAACTTACCCTTCTTAGCTTCGTTGATTTTAAAAAAATAGGTGTTCTTAAATGGGCCATCAGTACCGACAAGTACATACGCAACGTCGTCTGCATCCTTAGGGGCTACCCACCATCGTAGAGGTTTGTTGCAAGTGGCAGTGACACCGTCGAAGGAGAATATGATTGGGTACCAGGTGGTAAGGTACACTGTTCTATACACGGAAGAAATCCTGACAGGTGAGCCATTCGAGTAGCGTTCTTGGGAAATATAGAGAGGGCAGGGTGCAGAGGTGTCTACGGTTAGGCCACCAGTTCCTATCAAATCCGGAAGGATGTAATAGGATCCGCCATTACGTACAATGTCGCCGTCACTATCTAGGATAACGGAGGCGACACTGGGCGCAGGAGCGAAAACGAAGAGAAGAAGTGCAAACGCAGCAGTTGGGATGAGAAGGGAGTAAGCCATTTTACTCTCACTGTTTTTGGTTGGTTATGTTTTTTGAGTGTTTTCAAGGCTGATGAAGAACAATGCTTACTAGAGGATGGTATTTATAGAACAATTCAAGGATGGCATGAAAGTAAATATGTGACATGTAGGGACCTTTTAGGAATAGAAACAATCAATAATGTGATGTCCACATATATTGATATATACATTGCGCTATATTTTGTACGTTAGGGAATATGGGAGACTTGTAATAATAACAAGAACCCTTGTCGCTTAATCGCTTATGTAATTTTGTCACGAGTTCCTTTAGTTCGTTAATGTTAGAACTGAAGTTTCATTATATCAATATTTTATAATTATTTTTACTGAGCTTAATCAAAGATACTTACGAATCAATATATATGTATGTTGGAGAAGGTCTAACATAAAAAAAAAATTATTTTTGAGCCAAAAAAATTAAAAAATTCGAAAAATAAGCTAATGTTTAAAATAATTTCAAAAATAAGCCACTTTAGATTCGGAAATAAAACGTTACCCAAGGCAGCGTTTTAGCTTAAAAAAAACGATACCCATGGTAGCGTTTTGCATGGGGCTGAGTTTTAGGGTGAATTCAGGGTCAGGGGAAAACGCTGCCCGGGGCAGCGTTTTAGGTAAAAGAAAAATGCTGCCCTAGGCAGAGTTTTTTCTAAGGCTCAGTTTTTTTTTTAGTTTTTTTTTTAAGTTTTTATTCTGAGGCCCATTTTTTTTTTTTTTAAAGAAAAACGCTGCCCTAGGCAGCGTTTTTCCATGACCCAGATTAACCCTTCTACATCCAGAATTATTCAAAAGAAAAACGCTGCCCAGGACAATAGCTTATTTTTAGTCCGACCCTAAATTCGGCTTATTTTTTAAAATAGTTTGAACAATAGCTTATTTTTCAAAAATTTTTTAAAAAAAAAGCTTAAAAATAAAAAAATTCCTAATATAAAAGTACAATAGCATTAATTTACAGAGGGAATAAAAATGCTTGAATTAGAGAAGTGAGTATGATTAAAATAATCAATTTCTTTTAGAATGTACATAGTCATTTTGGAGATACCTACATCAATCCACTAAGTTAAAAAGCCATTACTAATAAAATATTAAAAAATTACTAAAATCTATTAAATTTAGCTCCACTAACATCAATTTCTATTAGAACTAACTAATCTATATGATGAATCAACAAAGTTTTTTTTTTCCTAGTCATCTCAATACAAACATTTAATTTCATCAATGGAAAGTTAAAACTCGGAACTTCGAAATGACAAATTGACGCAAATCTAGGTGCATATAATGCCTGTAAATATATGACTTATTATTCCTTATTGGTAGAGCACCAAATACGATCAAATCAATGTTCTACGTTACATAAAACATTTTATTTTCAAATGCAATTGAAACTAACAAAGGAGGTAGTAACTTAGGCTTAGTCCATAATCTTTTATCATGCTGGTATCAAGAGCTTGAAGAAAAACCTAGAAAAAAAATTCAATAATCAGCTGTTAGTGTGTTTGTTCGAGAGAGCAAAAATCTTACTTATGGTTAACGAGTGCAAAGATGATTGCTAGAGACCCTCTTAAGTTGAGCTTCGCAAATCTCTTTAGCGAACATTCTGCACGATAAGCAAAGTTACTAGTCAAAAGGGTGGTGTTACGAGAAAATCGACTCTGATGCCTAAGTCAATGATTGAACCAAGAATCTCAAGAAAAGTTCTCTTGGATATGAAATGATTAGGAGGTTTCATATAATATTCTTACTTGCCTCGGAAAAAGAAAGTGTTCCTCTCTTTGAATGAATTGTGTGTATTCAATTTGTTGGGTTGAAGAAATCGTCTCTCCGTCTTTTGTCCATAAATGAGTATTTATTGGATTGATGATGACGGGGCCGATGTGGATGTCCCTAGTTGGGTCTTGCTCTCATAGGGTGGATTCCAGCCCATGTGCTTCCAAGATGGAGTATCCCAAGACTGATATCCAGTATTGGACAAATATTGCAGGTCCACTAAGGATTAGACCTATACAATTAGCATATACTTGCTTTAATTTTTTAAGTAATCGTCTCAAACATAAAATCCAACCTTTAAAATGATCATATCATATAATATAACTAATATAAAAGAAGGATCGGATCATTGAGTAATTTCACAAAATAACACTTGATATCATACCTTTCCACCAAGTGTCGCACCACGTAAGATCCAACTAAGCAAAATTACGGCACATATAATGCTAGTTTGGTAAAATTAAAGTTATATTCTTCCTATACTAAATCTTATAATTTTTAAAGATTTATATAGTTTTAATTTTGTAAGAACTTCTCCTAATTTATTTTTTGTGAAATCTATTATAATTTCTAAAATTTTTATTCCTGTTACTCTTTGCGCTATTTTTTAGATTAAGAGTAATTATTTAGTTTATTAAATGTTAAATTATTGAAAAAGTCGGCGTGAAAGGAGTTCGTTAGGGGTTATTCCTAAAATGAAGTCTAAATAGTGTTTTAAAATGGATGAAGAGTGAAGTTTACAGAATTTTCTGAATGTAATGAGTAGAAATTAATTATAAATTAATAGTCGATTCTATTTGCACAAATGTTAGAATTATATGGATAATCAAAATACATTACTAATTGAAATATTAATACTTGTTGTATACTCCCTCCATTTTTTTATTCTTCCTATTTGTTAAGACAAATTTAAATGAGAATTAACTTTTGGTACTTTTTCATGAGTATTAAGATTCTTCCCTTTTTTGCACGGTTTAATTTTATAAGTAAGAATAAAAGAAAACTATTTTTCTTCCTATGCTTAAGAAAAGAAATTAAATCATCCTACTTTGTAATACATATACGCCATATTATCTTAAGATTTCTCTTCCTATCCTCAAGAAATTTTAGAGTTTACATTCAATTTATGAAAATATTATTAAATGTTGATTGACTAACATACTTAGGGTTTTTTTTATTAAACATACTATAGTTACATAAAGTTCTTTTCTCACTGTCTTTATTTCTCTTCACACTAATTTTTTTTTAAGATTAAGAGTAGTTATATTGATTTATCAATCGTTAAATTATTGAAAAGCTGGTGTTAAAGAAGTTAGTTAGTGGGGTTATTCCTAAAATAAAGTCTAAATAGTGTTTTTAAAATGGACGCATGAAAGAGTGAAGTTCAAAGAATATCTTGGATGTAAAGAGCTAGTAGAAATAAGTAATAGTTGATTTTATTTCCACACAATATGTTAGAATTATATGGATAATCAAGATGCATTACTACTTGATGAAACTACTAATACTTATTATACACTCCCTTTATTTCTTTTTATTCTTCATATTTGATATCGTGGTAGGAACCGAAGCAAATTTAAATGAGTATTAACATTGGCATTTTTCATGCGTATTCAGATTCTTTCCTATTTTCATGGTTTTATGAGTAAAAATAAAAGAAAACTATTTACGAGAGATAAGAAAAGAATTATCATTAAAATCAAGAAAGTGAGTAAACAAGGGCAAGATTGAAGTACGTGAATGTGGGAGTAAAGTAGGTGAGAATGAAATAATAATTTATGAGAAAAAAATTACAAATATTTTTAGAAGTAGAATATATTTAAAGTAAGATAAACTTTGTAAAATTTTCTAATAAAAAATATAGGAAAAAAAAAATAGAGAGTATTTCATATATGTTACTAAATCTCTTTATTTGTTAAGTACATCTTTTTTTTATTTATCTGCTTAAATTTTTTAATTTTCGCTTATCAACAATTTTTTTCCACTTTATCCCTCATACTCCATAGTCCACACATACCCTACATATAACCCTTTATCTCTTAACTCTAAATAACAAAGTATATAATAATGTAACCAATTATTATGAGCTTAAATCAATACTTCGTTCTATATATTGAGTTAACTTAGCTTGATTTTTCTTTCCCATGATGTACAAGAGTTAGATTATAACGATAGGGGTTACTCTATTCACTATTAAAGGGATGTATATGATATAAATGGTATTTACTTTTCGGACATGACTTAAATCTTTAAAGAGGAGAAAATAACAAAACTCCACAAACAAGCAAAATTAAAAAGAATGAAAGAATGACTTTAAACGTACTACTTTTCTAAATAAGTTATTTAACGATAAACCAAAATTTAAAAAAAAAGTATTAAACATCTGCAGTAAAAAATGGAACTAAGGACAATGCCTAGAATACAAACTAGTTTTGTAAATAAAATTGTACATATCTAGGTTTATCTTCCAAATTATTGTCCTTACGCACTTAAGGAGAAGGTAATAAATTTTTTCCTTGATGAGTGCATATAATCTCAATTAAAATTGTCTTGTTAGAGATAATACATCAATACTATGGGCCCTATTTGGATTGTAAGAATAGAATGGAATGGAATAAGGAATGATACCTAGGAGGAATGAAATAAGTTTTAGAGAGTTGTTTGATTAAGTATTGGAATGAGTTTTAAACCCTTTCCAGATGTTTGGTTTAACACAGGAATGAGATTCAATTTCTTACTTGTTTGGTTCAAGCATAACACAACAAGAATTAAGCTTATTTCCGACGGAAATTATCCATCGGAAAATAGTAAATTTCCGCCGGAAATGGTCATTTCCAACGGAATTCCGTCGAAAAATGTCTCGGAAAAAAGGTCGTTTCCGATGGAATTCCGACGGAAATGTCGATTCCGATGGAATTTCCGACGGAAAAGAGGCGTCGGAGCTTGGTGATTGGGGGATGAAAATGTCCGATGGACTGGATAATCCGTCAGAAATCAGGCATTTTCCAAAGGAAATAATCCATCGGAAAAGGGGGAATGTTCCGACGAATTTATTGTCCGTCGGAAATCACCGACAGTCAGATGCCATTGGTGATTTCCGACGGACCATAATTCCGTTGGAAGATATGTTTTTTTTATTAAATTTTTTGCTTCCACTTCCCCCCCTGTATATTGATCTGTTTTTCGCTACTGCAATTTGTTTAAAACATAATAAAATTTCATTTGAAAATAAATCAATCAATATAAATTAATAATTATAATTATTACATTAAGTTTGGATAAATAACCTAAATTGTATCTCAAATTATGTACAATACGTGAAAAGAAGCAAAACGCTACACGACGGGAAAAGAAGCCGGGCCTCCCCCACAACCAGGGTCGTTGTCCCAAGGGTCTCGCGGCTGCGGCGGCATCGTGGAATATGTGAATGGAGTGTTGAGTCCGGTCATGCGACTGAACATCTCGTCCGTTGAGTCCGGTCATGCGACTCAACATCTCGTCCATCATCTCTTTGTTCCTTCGCTCAAGTTCCGCCATCTGAGCCTGCACTTGAGCCTGTACCTGGGCCTGTATTTGAGCTTGCACCCGAGCCTCGATCTCATCCACAACAGACGATGGCGGGTGGTACTGCTGAGAGGACCCAAATCCTCGGGACTAGGATTGATAGTACAACTCAACACCTCGACCAAGCCCCCTTACTCGTCCTTTCTTGTTACGCCCCCCTACTGCATCCTAGTACAGTTCATCCTGGCTTTTGGAAGACTCCTGACTGCTTGCTTCCTCAACCATTTTATGATATGTTTCCTGCAGAAAATTGACGAGATATATTAAGAAATAATGATGTTTCAAGAGAAAAGAGGTCAAAATAAAGGGTTTTACCTCTCCTATTTTTCACATTTCTTATCAAACTAACCTATAACTTGCACTAACATACCAATATAGCCTAGTTAAAAGTGTTCATGCATTCAAAATGAACCTTAGAAGCATTTCACTAAGTTTCGGGACGATGTTCGTGATTTTCAATGGAAAGGGGGCCAAAAAGGGTTCTACCTCGCCTATTTTCACATTTCTTATCAAACTAACCTATAACTTGCACTAACATACCTATATAGCCTAGTTACAAGTGTTCATACATTGAAAATGAACCTTAGAAGCATTTCACTAAGTTTTGGGACGATGTTCGTGATTTCCAAGGGAAAAGGGGCCAAAAAGGGTTCTACCTTGCCTATTTTTCACATTTCTTATCAAACTAACCTATAACTTGCACTAACATACCAATATAGCCTAGTTACAATTGTTCATGCATTGAAAATGAACCTTATAAGCATTTCACTAAGTTTTGGGGCGATGTTCGTGATTTTCAAGGGAAAAGGGGCCAAAAAGGGTTCTACCTCGCCTATTTTTCACATTTCTTATCAAACTAACCTATAAATTACACTAACATACCAATATAGCCTAGTTACAAGTGTTCATATATTGAAAACGAACATTAGAAGCATTTCACTAAGTTTTGGGATGATGTTCGTGATTAAACCAACATAGCCTAGTTGCTGAATTTAACTTTTAGCAAAATTAAATTAATGAATTTATTACCGCAATCTCCTTGGACTTTTTGTTTGCTAGAACCTTTCCTTTTCCTGGCACATCCTTGAAGTGCGTTTTTAGGAAAAGATCAGCAGCGGATGGTAGTTTCCCTTGGTTTTCCGCCGCCTTTGCACGTAAACACAAATAAATCACATTAATATGTAAACTTAATTACTGCAAAACCTAAAACAACAATTCTCATATACTGACCATCTGTTTTGCATGCTGTACGACTGATACAGAACCCTGGAAGTGGGTTGCCTCCAGTTCATTCTCCATAAAACCGCCTCTTCAGTCCAACTTATTCTGTGTGGACCGCTTCTTGTATGTGCCATCAGAATCAGGAATCACCATCATCTTCTTGTGCACTTCCTCTAACACCCAATATGGTCTCACACCTTTCATCTTGTTCATGACAGTGTAAAACATGTCACGAAGGAGGGTACCAGCCCGAGCATTAAATGCTGATCGTACATAACTGTCCAGCTCCGGTGACCACGTAAAATGTTGCTGCAAAATTAAAACTCGTAAAATGTAACAATAAACTATTTTTCAAATAAAATAATACACAATTTTATTGGTACATACCCTGCACAAGTTCCACCAATGATTGTTCGTGGCATCGTCAACCTCTCCATAGTTCTCCAAGGCGCCGTATAGTGCCCCTGGATCAAACCAGAGACGGCTTTCTTCACTATTTGGTCATCAAACCTGTTTCAGAACAACAAAAAGGACGTCAGTAGCTTTTGATAATTAGAAATATGAATCACAAAATGCATATAACATATGATCTAATATTCTTACCATAGCGTGGTCGGGTCTAGGCGTGGCACTAGATCCCCTCGTGCATGCTCTGACTGCCCTGAGCTCCGGGGCTGTGATAGATCCTCATGCTGAGTAAGCGAATTTGGTACCTGAGTGTCACATAGACCCTGAACAGTCTTAGAGTCATCCTCAGTGGTCTCGGGGGCTTACTGATTGTCTGACACATGGTACGAGGGGTAAGGTTGAGATCTTCACGTCTTCCTCCCCGAGCTATCTCCCTTTCTTCCTCCGGCCATGCTTCCCTATAAAACAGTTCAAGGGAATAACATATAGACATAAATAGGTTAATAGTTACATTCCTCATATCAATTAGTACAACTATTCATTACAATCATTTATTATAATCAATAATACTTTACATTACAATCACTAAAGCTACTAATTACTATCACTACTGTTATCATCAGTACTATCATCAAAAACAACAATGTCGTCCTTATCCTCATCACTTTCCTCTTCGTTGTCACTTGAATTGACGCTTGATTTGTCTTCTGAAGCAGACACAATATCACCGTCCTGACCCTTGGAGACAATAAATGCATGACCATCATCACCGTAGTCTAGGATATCAGTTGGTGGGCATAGTGTACTGTATTCCCGTGTTTGTGTTCCTTGCAAGAACTCCGGATCAACAGGATCATCCAAAATGGACCTTGCCTGTGTTTTAAACATAGCCTACCATTTAAACCGATCCCATTTGAGGCTCGGATATGGTGCATAATATACCTGACCAACTTGATAAGATAGCACGAATGGGTCATATTTGGGGTATTCTTAGTATGATTCACGTCAACAAGCTTGTATTGTTCATGTATGTTCATACCCCTACCACAATCCATCTAACTACACTTAAACAAGATGGTCTTGTATTCACGAATCGCACCAGTGTAGACAACTTCAATAATGTCTTGTAACATGCCAAAATACTCTCCTCCATCTTGACTGGACACACACACACCGTAATTGATCGTGCCCTTATGTCTGCCGTAGTCTTACGTATGGAAATTGAAACCACTAACAAATATTCAGCTCCAAGTGCAAACTTTCTTGAACAGACCCATAGCCAAAGCTTGCAACACATCAGATCTTGATTTCTCTTCAGTTACCTATTAGTGTTAGATAAAATTAAAATATGTTATATTTGGATTATTAAAAATGAGCTGGATTGTACATACAGAAGTCAATAATTATCCCTATATTTGAGAGTGGTTTGACCTTGTCCCTAAACCAATTAGGGAATTGTGTTTTGAATGTCTCAGCTTCTCTACACAAAGTAGGACGGGAGCTAAGAATACGGTCCTCAAACTTCCTGCTACGACAACAAGAACTTGTTAATGACCGTGAAACTCAGTACAGGTGATCATATGATGGAAACAATTTAGTTAATATGGATTACCTTTTATATTCACCTAATATGCCACTGTTTGTTAAAACAAATAAGTGTGAACGTTGAAATTCCTTTTCATCTAACCACGTCAATTTTCTCTCAGTTGGCACACGACCGGTGTCATCCGTAAACAGTTCTGGGACGTCATTGGTGTCGAGGGGAGTGTCGACATCAGCATTCACATTCTGACCCAGGTCTCATGTTTTTGTGTCAACTGACGGTTGGAAGTAATTTAAGCAGAAATTTGATATCTCTTCAGTAAGGTAAGCACTGCATATCAAACCTTCAACACGAGCCTTGTTGCCAATTTTCCGTTTTATATGGTTCAGGAACCTGAAATTAAAGTATATTATGATTTTAAACGGTGAATTTATGACTGCTCAACAACTAAATCAAGGGTTCACTACCTCTCGAATGGATACATCCATCGATACAGCACAGGTCCACCTAACTTGTCCTCTTACGGTAAGTGAATGGGTAAATGCTCCATGGAGTTGAAGAATTCAGGTGGAAAAATCTTCTCCAGTTTGCAAAGGATCTCGGCAACGTTCTTTTCCAGCCGTTCCATGTCACTGACTGTGACTGTGTAGCAACACAAGTCTCTAAAGAATTAACTGATCTCTGTAATTGCGTTCCAGACATGAACAGGGAGCAATTCTCTCAATGCGACAGGTAATAACCTCTCCAAGAACACGTGACAATCATGACTTTTCATTTTAGGTATTCTACACGCCTGCAGATCCACACATCTGCTCAAATTGGAGGCTTAACCATTAGGGAATCGCAGGTCACAAACCCACTCACACAAAATCTTCCTTTGACCCTTATCGAGGCAGAATGGGGCCTTTGGCATGACCTCATTCCCTCTGTCATCAGCCTGTAGATGAAGTTGAGGTCGCCTACAATATTTGGCAATGTCATTTCTAGCCGAAGGTGTGTCAGAAGTTTGTCTTCTCATATCCATTACAGTGTGAAATATTTGATCAAAGAAGTTTTTTCAATGTGCATGACATCTAAGTTGTTACGAATCAGCAAATGCTTCCAATACAGAAGCTCCCACATGCAACTTTGCTTGAACCACCCTTGCTTTTCCTTTTTCAACTCTTGCAGTGATTCGGGCCCATCGGTGGCCCTCGGAAGGTCTTTCACACATTCCCAAAGTTCCGCCCCTGACATGATGTGCGGCGGTGAGCCTTTTTCAACTCTGTTTCTACAAAATGCTGTGTTACTTTTTTGGAAAGGATGATCTTTAGGAAGAAATTGACGATGACAATCAAACCATGAAACTTTTCCACCATGTGGCAACCAAAATGCCTTGCTTTTTTCCATGCAGTACGAGCAAGCCTTCTTACCAGCCATAGTCCATCTAGACAACATACCATATGTAGGGAAGTCACTAATGGTCCATATGATGGCTGCTCTAAGGTTGAAATTTTGTTTCTTTGATACATCATAAGTACTTGAGCCAACTTCCCAAAACTGTTTCAGCACTCATGTACACATCTAAATTTCCCTTCGGGTTTTTGGGACCAAGGACTATCAGTGACAAGAACATGAACTTCCTTTTCATACACATTGAGGGAGGTAAATTGTATGGGGTCAAAATCACGGGCCAACAAGAGTATTGACCCCCGAACTTACTATGAGGAGCAAAACCTTCTGTACACAGCCCTAGTCGAACATTCCGTGGATCCGAGGCAAACTCTGGGAAGCAGGTATCAAGCTGTCTCCAAGCTTCAGTGTCACTAGGGTGTGCTATTGTGCCTTTGACACGAGGATTATTTGCATGCCAACTCATTTCCTCTGAAATGTTCTTCGTTGCAAACATCCTTTGCAACCTAGGTGTTATCAGGAAATAAAATAGCGCAATCTTTGGAACCAAGCTGCCTTTAAAAGTTCTTTTGTATCGATCACTGCCACACACTCTACATGTAGGAAGCTTATTATCCTCTCTCCAAAACAACAGACATCCCTTGGGGCATGCATGAATCTTTTCATGCGGCAGCTCCAACCCCTTAACAACCTTCATAACATCGTGAATGTCTCACCCAAACGGCTGTTGCCAGGGATTGCTTCTGTCAATAATGAAACGAACCCATCAACACACCTGTGCAACAAATTGTACTCACACTTTAAGCTAGTAATTCTTACCGCCACCTCCAAAACCGACATCGAACTCCCTTCATACAATGGATGTTCAGACGCCTTCAACAAATTAAGAAAGCGCTTTGCTTCAGCGTTAGGCTACTCCTCTACAGCTTCAGTACCCGATCGATCATAATTATGACCAACAGCATCCATAACCATATCACGATATTCATTTGATTGACCTTCTACTGAGGATTCAGGTAACCCTTCCCCTTGACACAGCCACTCCCAATAACGAGGAGTGAATCCCTTGTTGTACAAATGAATTCTTACTGTGTCCGGATCCTGAAAACGTCTGTTATTGCATTTAACACAAGGACACCTATATTCATTCTTTGCAATCTCACGATGATCTTCGCAAAACTGTATGAATTCCTCTACCTTCAAGAACTCAGGCTTAATAGAACGCCCATCCAATCTATCATACATCTAGTTCCGCTCTCTTCGTTTCATGATTCTAACTTCAACGGGTATATATCTAAGCGTATGATTATGAAAATTATTCATTTCAAACATTTTTAGAAGATTGAAATACTAAACTAACATATATATATATATATATTATAATAAACTAAACTAACATACATACATTATACTAAACTAAACTAACATATATTATACTAAACTAACATACATTATGCTAAACTTAACGAATCTAAACTAACATACATACATTATACCAAATTAAACTAACATATATTATACTAAACTAAATTAAACTAACATACATACATTATACCAAACTAAACTAACATACATTATACTAAACTAAACTAACGTATATTATACTAAACTAAACTAATAACATACATTATACTAATATAAACTAAACTAAACTAAACTAACATACATTATACTAAACTAATATACATTATACTAAACTAACATATACATTATACTAAATTAAACTAAACTAAACTAAACTAAACTAACATATAAATTCTACTAATAAACTAAACTAATTAAACTAACATAAAAACATAATTAACATATCAATAACCAACATACATTATATTAAAAATTAAACTAATTAAACTAACATCAAAACATAATTAACATATCAATAATGAACCTACATTATATTAAAAATTAAACTAATAAACTAACATACACATTACATTAACATTAACATTACCTATTAAAAATTAAACTAATAAATTAACATAAACATAAACATTAACATTAACAAAACTAATCGGATTATTAATGTCGGGTTTTTGATTTCGGGTTTTTTGGTTGTGAGATTTCCGGTTTTCTGGTTGGGGGTGGGATGACGGTCAGTCGGTGGAGTGATGGGTTGAGGGTGGTGTGGAACCGTGAAAAAGAATGGAGCAAAAACTTGAGGAAGTGTGAAGAACAATAGAGAAGACGATGAAAAACCGTGAAAATAAAAATCGAAATGAAGAAGACGATGCAGTTCGAAATTTAGATCCGAAAACCTTCAGACGGAATTTTCCGTCGGAAAAATGGTATCCTATGCATAGAACCATTTTCCGACGGATTTCCGATGGAAAATTCCGTCGGAAAATGGTATCCAAGGTTCATCCATTTTCCGACGAAATTGGCTGTCTCTGACGGTTTCAAACCGTCGGAAATTTTCTGGCGGATATTTCCGTCGGAAACTGCAGAAATCTGTCAGAAATCCCCCAATATTCCGACGAACCCTTTTTCCTCGGAAAATATGCCTTTTTCTGACGAAATTTTTCCGACGGACGTATTTTCCGTCGGAAATTTACTTGATTCTTCTAGTGTAAATAACTGTAATCTTAATAATAACAGTAAAAATATTTTTATTTTTTATATATTCAAGATATTGAAATTAAGGAGTCAATTCAGAGCCACGAGTCAGTTTTGGGTTGACCCATCGTGGGTCAGTGCTTATCACTTTGGGTTAAATTTGGTTAAGGCCTATCGGTGGTTAGGTTGGGTAGGTCAAATAAGTTATTTGCTTGCTTAGGTTTAAGTCGTCTCGTATTCGGTTCGGGGTCAATGTCGATTTAGATCAATCTGGGTCAGATCCTAGATGGGTTATAGCGGATTTTGAGTTAAGTCAATTATGGAAGTGGGTCACCTTGATTTTGATTGAAATCAAGCCAGGGGTTATTATAAGTCACGTTATAATCGGCTATTTTTCTGGTTCAATCGATTTTGGGTTGTCTTTGGATTGAGTCGGTTTTGTAACAGGTTGGACACAGATCGGGTTCGAGCCTACGAATATCTAGTCAAATCGTTTTTGGATTGTTTTCAGGTCGGGTTGGTTCAGTTTACGGGTCTCACTTTTCGAGTCATAATCAAGTCGAGTTCATGTAGTTTATTGGATTGCGACAGATTTTGACAACTCTAATTAAAATAACTATAATAATGAATATTATAAAAAAGTACTAACGATTAAAATAATAAAAATTTATAAATAGCTTAATAATAATGATAATTGTAATCAATTTAATAAATAGAATAAAAATGATAATACCATTAATAATAAAAACAATAAAGATTATATTAATAATAATATAATTCTAAGTATTATAATAACGTGACATCCAAACGCTGGAGGCGGGGCGATAGGTTGTAATGAACACTGGGTGAACACTAGGTGAACACTGACTAAAACCTAAGGAATCAAAAAGTGGATTTTGGATTTGAAACCCCAAAGGGTTTGAAACATATTCCTTTTTTTTCCAAATAAAATAACTTTTAGTCGGAAATGGGCTTTTAATCCCCATTTCATTCTATTTTTTCATATCAAATGGGCACTAAGTGAATCTAAGCCTCACGCGTGCGGGCTCACGCACACACACTATGTTACTAAACAATTATTTTAATTAATAATAATAACCTATTACAAAAGAATATTGGGTTCATTATACAAATTAAATCAACCACATAACTAAGACAAAAGTGAAAAAAGAGGTTTCATTTTCTAAATTGAATTTAAAATGAAAATGAATTTTATATTTCCTTTATACCCTTTTATTTGTCACATTTATTTTTTTACATAGTTTTCAAAGCGCATATTATATCTTTAATATCTATAAATATATATTGTAGAAAATAAAAAATTTACATATTCAAATATTATACCTTGAGGCAAATCTAATTAGTTCCCATGTGGATATATTTTAACTTATATATATCAATAAAAAATTATAATTAAATATTTTATTTTTAAAATAAAATATTTTAAATAGGACAAATAAAAAAGAACGGAGAAAGTAAATTATAAATTAGAAAACAAAAGTACCATTAAAATTATTATTATATACTCTTTTTAAATTCATATTAATATACTTTTGAAAATTCAAACCCTAAATCCCTAAACACTAAAACTTAAAGCATGAAACTATTTTTCTAGTTATAAACAATTGTTTCATTATTGAAAAATAATATGGCAAAATTTATTTAAATATAAAATAAAATAAAAATGAAAATAGATAAAAATGAAAGTGTAAGTAGGGCCATATATATTTGGTATATTATGAGCCTTTTCCATGGTCTTGTAGATAAGATACTTGAAAATCACGTGCATGTAGCCCACATAACTGTGAACTTTCGTTGAGTGTTTCACCGCCACTCCGTACACAAATTAATGTGGAAAAAAATATATTAAATTCCCATATTCCCTGTTGTCGTTACATGGCAATGATGGCATGGATTTAAACATGTCTTAAATGTGTGTA
This sequence comes from Dysphania ambrosioides, assembly GCA_026401315.1. NCBI lineage: Eukaryota > Viridiplantae > Streptophyta > Magnoliopsida > Caryophyllales > Amaranthaceae > Dysphania > Dysphania ambrosioides. Next base: position 4,661,786 of record CM048660.1, on the reverse strand, counting down.
CTCGTAGATGTAGCTGTCCGACTAGTGATTGATTGTAAATTTGTAATTATTTTATATGGTGCCAATTCCTCATAGGAAGATATAAAAGATGTATCATTTGTCAGATTGGTGATTGATAGATAATTATTTTCAATTATTGTCCTTTACTTTTCCTTCCAAATTCCTGCTTCTACTTGAGATCACATAATTAGAGCTGGATATGAGCTGGCCTAACGTGCGAGTTACTTGGTATCAGATTGCCTAAAGCTCGTTTTGAACTCGGAATTAGGCGAGCCCGAGTCGAGCCGATCCCGAGCTTTACAAAAGTTAGCCTAAGATCGAGCTTAAACAATTCAGGCTTAAGAGCTCGACATGCCTAAACGAGCCGAGTTTAATTAATCGCGTAGTTGAAACCAATTTTTAAATAGAGTCGAGCTTAATTACTCGAATAAACATTTCACAAATTTGAACTAAGTGACGAGCTTATACCGAGCCGAGCCACGAGCTTTTATCGAGTCGAGCTCGAACTCAAATTTTAAAATTCGGCGAGTTACGAGCCCGAGGCTAAGCCCGAGCTTTATGAGTCTCAGGCAATCCGAGCCACTTCGAGCTCAAGCTCGGCTCGTTTCTAGCTCTATACTCAATCATACAATAAATACTCTATTCGATCTTGACTTCTTCATTTTCAATCACTTATTCAGACCACGGTCACACAATGCACCAATAGTCCCTCTCAAAATTTCATGCAATAGAGATAGTAATATTTTTTTTTTTTTAGCAATGGGAAGGAAAACACGTTACTGACACAACCCTTTTCTAGCCTCTATGGCTAGATCATGGGCTACCATAACAAAATACCTGCCTACTTTAACAAAACAATAAAATTGGAAACTACTAATGATATGGAGGATATCTTGAATAAGATTTCAGATATCCAGCGGGGCCTCCTCCGGGTTGGAGATGGCTTTGACTACCAGTGCACTATCTGTTCTAACAATCCAATTTGAGCACATCGTTCTTGCTTGCTTCAATCTAGTAAAATTGCATCCAACTCTGTCTGAAGAGCACTTGCTGCCCATATTTGTTGAGCTCCTTGCATCTGAACTTCATCCCCGTTGTAGATGACCCATCCTATTTCAGCCTCCAATTTAATCCTGCCGGCATGTAACTTCTTCGTTTCCAAGCTCCATCTGTAATCATAAGTTGATAATCAGACCCGTTAAGTCTTCCTTTAGTCCATATTGAAGCTTGTATATGGTTGTCTGGCAGACATGAATTTGGCCCGGCCTCTAAATCATGAGCTGCATTTATCTTCGTATGAGAGTTTTGCATGAGATGCATGACTTTCATTGGGTTTGGTTGACAATAATCACATAAATCAGCATTAAAAAATAAAAATTATTAATAAAAATTCTAATTTAAATAATATCATGAGCAATCCACTTTATAAAAGTTTTCATTTTTCAAGTTAACATATTATCATGATTGTTTCTATATATTCATTATATTATGAATTGTTCTGTTCACAAATTAATAATAGTAAAAATCCAAAATATTAGTCCACATTCTAAATATACCGTAATAAAATGTCATTATATTAAAAAATGAAGAATAATAATGATTGTGCCAAACTATATACAAAATAATTGGTTAAATTTCTTTCATTTCTTATCGGTAACATATTTAGTGAAGTACCTATTTTAGATAAAAGGTTAAAAGTTAGATGAGCATAATAAAACTAATATTTTGCATATTGTATTAAGTTTTAATAGGTTGTTGCATATTTTTGCTTAATTTTTTTTATATATATATATATATATATATATATATATATATATATATATATATATATAAAGAGTTTGATGTTGATAAAAAAGAAATTAAACCAAAAATCACGAAATATGGATTCAAATAAAATTGTCTTAGAAAAAGAGGAGTAACCATTTTTTAGAAGAAAAAACAATCGTGGAGGTAAGAGTAATCGAACTCATGTCAAATTACATTAAAAATTCAATTTAACGCCATTTAACATTAAGCCACCTCAATTAATATGATAAAATATACACACTTATAGTTATATCTTTCTCATTTTTATTTTAATTAATATTTAAAAAATAGACATTTTTCATGGGCCCTAGACAACGACATCGCTCGCCCAACCTCAGGGACGGCCGGGACTCATCGACATGTAATTCAATAAATACATTTTATATGGTTTTTTTTCTGACTTATTTTAACTAGAAGATTTATGATATTTGCCTTTTAAAATCATTACCTATATAGAAATAAATATATTTATGATCAAATATGTACATCAAAGACCACACAAAGGAAGAATATGATCGAGTAGAAAAAGTATATGCATGTATTTCATTTAACACGAGCATTTATTTAAGGTCAAAACTACGTAGTTTACCTCCATAGTACTTGCAAAAATATCCTCTACCATAGAAAATAGAGTTTTACTTCCTTGACTAGTTAGGCATTTAGCTTCATCAAATAAATATTAGGCCACCTTACTAGCCAGGCCCAAGCATTATTATGAGTTTACTCTATCAAAGAATATAAAGTTTTCTTTCCTTATCAGGCTTCTAGCTAGGGCCAAGTATCACTATGAATAATAGATCGATGCATATTCATGCATATATTTTAGTTTAGTAAAATGAATTGCGTAGTAGTTTGCACTATGACAAAGTTAAAAATACTATGATTTACTAGTTAGTCTCTATATGTTACGTGATAAAAACCCACACGTTAGTTGGGACCAATTGTCCCATATTGATTAAATAAGTGAGAGTTAAATACACTATAAGGCTACGAGACAATTCCTTCTATTGCCATACAGTTTTAGGATGGAACCCTCTTGGACCTTATAAGTGGACTCTATTTCTTAGTGACGGGTGCGACCCAAGCCCATATTTAACATGGTATCAGAGTCAGGCCTACGGTTTGAGACCTTTAATGACTTTAATATACACTATGCCAAATTAAAAATTGCTCACATGTAAGGGGGAGTGTTAAGATAAAAACCCACATGTGAGTTGGGACTAATTGTCCTACATTGATAAAATAAGTGAGAGTCAAACACTTTATAAGGTTAAGAGGCAACTCCTTCTATTGTCATATGATTTTACGATATAACCTTCTTAGCTTTGTAAGTGGACTTTCTCTCTTGATGACGGTGCGACCCAAACTCGTATTTAACACAATTGTACTTTTTGTTTACCGTTTATTAGATTTGTATCTTGTCAAACATTATTAATTTAATAATTATAGTTTGATTCGTAATCTTCAGGGGTAAAATGAAGAGACTGTGAATAGTAAAATGAATAAGGAAAATTGTGAATAGTAAATTGGGTAATTTTAAAGCCTTAATTTACATAAATTTGCAGCGATTATTAATTTAGCTTGGAATTTTTTTTATGTACCGCAAGCGACAAGGTATTTAGCTTAGATTTTACTAAACACAATGTTATTCTAAAGTCTACGAATGTAATGCAAATAATAAATTATTCTCCATTTTTCTTTGATCTTATTCTTCAACAAAACATGCAGATTCGGCATGTGATTTAAAAGAAAATTATTCAAGTAGTGGTTCTACTTTGGGTAAAACCATTAATCTCAAGTTACATTTTTACTTGGTATAAAACCGTTATTTCATGTGGTTTTAATCTTATGCTTTTTCAGGCTTATTTTTACCACCTTTGAACTTTCAATTAAGATAGTGTTTCATGAAAAGTAAATTCGCTATTTGAAATAATTAAAAAGTAAATGGAGAATACGTTGTTTGCTTGCATTATTGTCGGCGTCCATTCGCCTAAGATTGCATGTTAAAACGTGTCGGACATATGGGGTTTCGTGTTAGATTCTTGAAAGTGACAATATAAGGGACATAGTTAGGATTGCCAATGTATATTTAAAGGAAGGCTCGTAAATTATCTTCAAGAATTTAGGAATAAGAACAAATCAAAAGGACATATCAATAGTTAAGATACATAGAACTTTTGAACCTTTAGATACATAACTCCATTGATGGTTTTGAATAAACATTAGGGATGAAATAGGGATTAAGCATCGAATCACAATCCACTCATAAATATTTTTTCTTTGATTCAATCAAATATCATATCCAAGATTTATAATAAATAAGCATGTTAAAACCCTAAATTATACCTAACTAAAATATATTACTGGTGGCTTGAATTAGCGAGTATTTTTTTATGATTTTTGCTTAGTGGTGTGTTACGTGCAATGCGAATCTACGCAAGAGATAGGTTTTTTGGGAGTTCCAGAATGTTCTATATAATTTAGGTTTATTAAACCTTATTGAGTTCAATAACTAATCTTGGGTTAAGTAAAAAATGTACATTTATGCTTATAAATAAGGTTGATGAATATTATGAGCTAGGTTTTGATTCTCTAATCATATTTATGGATTTAAGATCATGATTGAGCCCATAATATTGACGTTCGTGCAATATTAAAGGGACTATTTGGATCAAAAGTGCCTATTAGTAAATTTAAGTAATCTTTTAACACGTACTCTTAGTTCAGATCAAGTAGGTAATTACTAACCGTACAGACACCAGAGTTCTCAATTTGTCCTCCAACCCCTATGTACCTCCTTCCGGTCGCTTTATCGATGGTTAACTGCCATAAATTGGAATGCACGCATATTAAGGAGGCATCGAAGATAAAGTTGAGATTAGTAGAGATAGTAATTCTTTGACCTTTTGAGACGGGGTAGAGCGCACTTAAGAGACATAGTTCAGTGGAGTTTTTGATGACATAGCTAGTCCCTTGCCTCAATCTTATTTGACTGGGTGGCCATTGATGACATAGTAGTTGGAGCCCGCTCAAAGAGGGTGGCCATTGATGTCAAGGACGGTTCTGTAGGCAGTGTTGGTGGTGGAAGAGGACAGAGAGAAAGAGAGGACGATGGTGGCTGCTACGAGTATGAAGTACATCAATTTTTTTGGAATTTCGAAATGGTTTGACTTTAGGATATCTAGGTGATAATGGAAAGATGGGGAGAGGATTATTTATTGAAAATATTGATTAAGAAAAGGACAAGTTGTGTAGTAGATTAGGTGAGGATTGTATCTTGAAACAGTTAAATTTAGAGATTTCTGTGTTTTTCATATATCAAAATAACTTACAATGTTCGGTATTTATACAGGTACATCAAGTACTAGACTCCTGATAAACTACTGTTGTAATCTAATCTTATCCTTGTAATTCAATCCTATCCTAATATGCATTTTACCTTCTACTAAACTCTTTCAATTCTTATCTCAATACTTGTTGTATCTTATCCTTTGTTTTCCAACACTCCCCCTCAAGTTGTGTTTCGGATACTCCGACACCCAACTTGCCTAACATAATCTCAAAGCTTCGGGCACTAACTCCCTTAGTCAAAATATTTGCTAACTAATCCTCTAATCTTACAAATTTGAGACTAACACACTTAGACTCCAGATTATCCTTAATAAAGTGTCTATCAATCTTGGCATGTTTTGTACGATCATGCTGCACTGGATTCTTAGAGATGCTTATTGCCGCTTTGTTATCACAACATAGTTCACAGCTTGTTTTTGGACCAAAACCCAATTCAGTTAACAACTTCTTTAACCACAGGATCTCCGTAACCCCTCTTGCAATCCCTCGAAACTCTGCTTCAACACTGGACATGGCTACAACTTTCTGTTTCTTACTTTTCCAAGGCACTAAATTTCCTCCTATAAGAGCAAAATATCCAGACGTAGATTTTCTACTATCACGGTCTCCTGCCCAATATTCATCTGTGTAGACTTGAACTTCTAGGTGTCCATTTCTCCTGAACATTACTCCCCTCTCTGGAGTTCCCTTCAAGTATCTCAAGATTCTAAGAATTGCCTCCATGTGCTGAATTTGAGGTTTATGCATAAATCTGTTGACAACTCCAACTGCATAAGCTACATCAGGCTGAGTATGTGCCAAGTATATCAATCTCCCCACCAATCTCTGGTATTTAGTTTGATCTACTAATTCTGCTCCTTCGATAATTTGCAGTCCATGATTCATCATTATAGGAGTTTCAGCTGGTTTAAAATCTATCATTCTAGTTTTTGCTAAGAGATCTAAAATATACTTCTATTGAGAAATAAAGATTCCCTTATCAGTCTTGGAAACCTCTATTCCCAAAAAATATTTCAATTTCCCTAGATCTTTCATCTCGAATTCTTGAAACAACTTCTCAGTTAAAAGTTTTATCTTCTGATTGTCATTTCCAGTAATAATCATGTCATCAACATAGATAATTAGACATGTTATGAAACTATTTTCCCTTTTCAGAAACAAGGTATGATCAGAATTACTTTGTTTTATCCAAATTGCTTTATCGTTGTAGTAAATCTTCCAAACCATGCTCTTGGAGATTGTTTGAGCCCGTACAGCGCCTTTTTTAATCTACACCCTTCTATTGTTTCAAACCCTTATGAGAAACCTGGAGGTGCTTCCATGTATACTTCTTCGGTTATGTCTCCATGTAGAAAGGCATTTTAACATCAAATTGATGTAGAGGCCAACCCTTGTTTGCCGCAATTGAGAACAATACTCGAATTGTATCGATCTTTGCTACCGGCGAAAAAGTTTCTGAATAATCTACTCCATAGACCTGAGTATACCCTTTGGCTATAAGCCTTGCCTTGGACCTCTCAATGCTTCCATCTGATTTATGCTTTAGAGTGAACACCCATCTACATCCTACTGTCTTCTTTCCATAAGGAATGATACATTGTTCCCACGTTTCATTCTTCGTAAGAGCTTTAATCTCTTCTACCATTGCCTGCCTCCAATCCTTACTCTTTAAAGCTTCCTCAACTGTTTTTGGAACCTGCTCTGAACATACCGCTGCATTTGTCAACCCATTCACCGGGTATCTTGATCTCTGGGCTTTATATTCGGGATCATACAGCCGAGGAGGAACTCCCCTAGTGCTTTGTAATGGTAACTAATATGCTCTGTTAATACTTTTGACAATATCTTCCACATTCTCAACATTCTCCTGTGATATTTCATTATTCATTCTGTTAGGAAATACAGGGTTCTCAATGGAAGAAGAGCTTACCTCGTTCTGCGAATGCTCAATAGCAGGATCCATTGGAGGTGGTATTGATCTTCCGGGCTGTTCTACAGGCTTGTGACTAGTGACTTCTTCTGATTGTGGTGTAGACCAGTTTAACCAACTTAGATCGTCATTTAAGTTCTCCCCCTGACGATGACGTTGGGGATAAAAGTACTCTTCTTCATTAAAGTCACAATCCATGGAGGTATATAATTGATTTATCACAGGATCAAAGCATTTGTAACCTTTTTGTGACACCCCATACCCCATAAACACGCATTTCATAGCTCTAGGCTCCAGTTTATGCCTACTCCATTTTTGGAGATGAACATAAACAACGCATCCAAAAACACGAGGAATTAAAGAGTAAAACAGAGAGTTAGGCACAGAAAAATCTAGCACTACTAAAGGTGTTTTGTATTGAAGTGTTTTGTTTGGAAGGCGATTAGAGAGGTAGTTAGAGGTAGCAATGGCTTCAGGCCAAAGTAGGGTCGAGACATGAGCTTCTATCATCATATCTTGAGTCATGTTTAAAAGTGTATAGTTTTTTCTCTCTGCAACACCATTTTGTTGGGGAGTGTCTGGACATGTAGTTTGGTGAATAATCCCCTGGTTTTGACAAAATATTTTCATATTTGGTTCATATATTCCCCACCATTGTTTGACCGTAAAATACTGATTCTTGTCTAAAACTGAGCAAGTATCATTTGATAAAAGGATGTAAATATGTTATACACTTTAGATTTATGTTTCATGAAGTATATCCAACTCATTCTGGAATAATCATCAATAAATAGAACATAATATAGGAATTTATGTGTGCCAAGTTCTGGGGCAGGGCCGCATACATATGAGTGAATCAAATAGAAAGGTTTAGTTGTACAGTTTAAATTACCAGAATAACTCTGCTTATGACTCTTAGCTAAATAACATGCTTCATAATTTAAAACTATATCTGATCCCACAAGAGAGGGAAAAAGACGTTCTAAGTACCCTAGTGAAGGATGCCCTAACCGTCGATGCCACATTCGCATTTGGATTTCTGATGATTTCCCAGCAAGAGCGACATTTCTCGATTTGGTCATCTCCTTCATGTAGTACAACCCAGTTTTCTCAACACCAAGTCCAATAGTCTCCCTTGTTTGAGCATCCTGCACGGTACAACAATTAGAATCCATTAGAACAGTACAATGTAATTCTTTTGTTAAATGACTGACAGATAATAGTTTGTATGATAGTGTTGGTATATAAAGACAGTTAGGTAATATAATTTCTCTAATTTTTACTGTTCCAATTCTGACAACTTCCATACATTCACCATTAGCAGTCTGAATAAATTTTTTTTGAATTTTAATCGGGTTTAAAAAATCCGTTTTGTCGTAAGACATGGTGTGGGTTGCACCATAGTCAAAGATCCACCGCGTATCGGGTTCGACATAACACGTCACCCCATATTCTGGTTTTTTGTGGGTTGAGGGTTGGAAAGTGTTTGGGCTTCGGTGCATGAGTTCGGTTTTTTGTGGGGTATTTACTAGGGTATTTATGGGGTTAGGTTTAGGGTTTTTAAGTATTGCCGCCAATGACTCCCCCAATACCCTACCCCATCCGCCGTTCTCTCCACTCTCTTCTTAATTGCCCCCACTGACTTACCTCTTCCACCGGTCTCTCGCCTCTGCTCCTTTTTGAATTTATGGAGGCCTCCTTCATCTCCTCCATCATATTCTACTAGATTGTCCTTCTTTGCTCCATCTACATCCTCTTCTCCTCGGGCCAACGTAGCTCTTCCTCGCTTGAGTTCTTCGTCCCGAGTCTTCCCTTTTTTCCACCATTCAGGGAATCCGATGATTTGGAAACAACCCTCCTTCGTGTGACGTGTTCCCCCACAATGGGAATATTTGATATGTGACTTGTCTTCATTTCGCTGGAGTGATGTGGCTCCCCCTGACTGGTTTCGTGAAACAAGTCCACTTCCCACACCTTGTATCTCCTCGGCCACCGGTAAGTTAGGTAAGTATGTCTTCATTACCTCCCTTCTTGTTAATTCACACCTTATTGTACTGAAGGCTATGTCTACTGTTGGTAAGGGCTCCTAGTTTACCAATTCTTTTCGGTCTTTGTCAAATGATTCGTCTAAGCCCGCTAAGAATTGGTATAGCCTCATTTATTGCGTTAATTTGTTGAATATGGTTATGTCCTCTGTGCATGTCATGGGATTTGGCATCCTTCTGTTGATTTCCTTCTAGAGTGTAACGAGCTTGCCGTAGTATGTCTCTACTAGATCTTTGCCTTGTTTTATAGTGTTTGCTCTTGTGGTGAGGTCAAATATCTGTAGACCATATTTTCCACTACCATAGACTTCTTCAATGCCTTTCCATTAGTCTTTTGCTATTGGAAAATCAAGGAATTGGTTTACAAATTCCAGTTTGACGTTTTCAATAATCCATGGTTTAACTATGGCATCTTTTTGGCCCCACTGGCTATACTCTTCAGTGTCAGGAGGGGATTTGGTTGTGATGTGAACGAGCCTGCCCCTTCCTTCGATCGCCATCAGCATCAGCCGTGACCATTTTCCATAGTTTTGATTATTGAGTTTTTTGGTTACATGAACTGAAGATCCATGGTTATCTATGCTCCTATTATTTAGTCTTTCAATGACTTGTAATAGTTGAGCCATAGTAACGTGTTCTTCATTTGGGTTTTTTGATGCTCCATCCATAGTAAACGGTGGTTCAGGTAGGTTATACTTCGGTAAATGATGAAGAGAATAGGCTGAAAACAAAACACCAAGGATCAAGCCTGCTCCTGATACCAAGTTAAATTTAGAGATTTATGTGTTTTTCATATATCAAAATAACTTACAATGTTCGGTATTTATATAGGTACATCAAGTACTAGACTCCTGATAAACTACTGTTGTAATCTAATCTTATTCTTGTAATTCAATCCTATCCTAATATGCATTTTACCTTCTGCTAAACTCTTTCAATTCTTATCTCAATACTTGTTGTATCTTATCCTTTGTTTTCCAACAGAAACAGTTGGATAGAATATACTACAATACATAATGGAGAAACAACTTCCCAGAGACAAATATTTTAAACTTCTCGGTTCTTTTGTCGGACTATGGTCCTATTCTCCTACATACTTCTCCAGGTAAGAGAAAGAAGGTTAGAACTTTTCTTCTTAAAGCTTGGTATATTTCCTCTTCAATGAAGTGAAGGATCTAATACAAAAGTCCTGGGTTAATCAAGGCTTCTTTTCTCCCATGGATAGAGTGTCAATTAATTGTGAAATTATTTCACATAAACTCAAGAATGGAGTTTAAAGTTCAAAAATAAGACAGGAATGTAATGAGTCAATTCCCAATCAATCCTGTCAAACCATCAACAAATTCCCTCCTCCTCATAGGATGCGTCAAAAGTATTTATTGCCAAAAATAAGACTTTATTGGAAGTCACTTTACAATGGTGGTATTGGAAGTAAAGAGCCAAGTCAAGATGAGATAATATGGGTAGTAGAATGAAGTCCTTCTTTTTCAAATTGGTGAAAGAAAGGAAAGCTAGAAATGGAATAGTTTCTCTCAAAATTCAAGATGATGTTTGAACATTTGAGATGTCTAAGATAAAGTTGGTGTTTGTGGATTTCTTTTCAAAGTTAGATGCCACAATAAGGAATGAACTTCAACTAGTGCTCTTCACTTCCTAAGATAACATAATATCATGTAAATATCCTATCATCCCCATTCTCTAAAGAAGAAATAAGAACAACGATATTCAGCCTCATCCCACTCAAATCTCCAAGTCCAGATGGTATTTCTCCCGCTCTTCTTTCGAAGATTCTAGAATGTTGTAGGGGAAGATGTAACAACTTCTTTTTTGAGTTTCTTCAATGGTGTTAATCTCTTAAAGAATTATAATAAAAACCTTTTTAGCCCTGGTTCCAAAATGTAACAACCTAGAATCGGTCAGCCTGATTCCACTCGTTTGATCTCTGTAACACTATTTACAAAGTGATTTCAAAGTGTATGGTTCTAAGAATAAAGAAGATGATGAAAGATATAGTAAGTGAGTATCAGAATGCTTTTGTCCCGGGCAGAGTTATGTTTAATAGTCAATAGCGAACCGACACCTTATATTTTCCCAAGAAGAGGGTTAAGGAAAGGTGGCCCTCTCTCTCCTAATCTGTTCATTCTCTTCTTTCTTCACAATTATCTCACCTTGAAAGCCGTGAAGAGATTAAAGGTTTAAATATTGGTAGAGGAGCTCCTAGAGTGTCACACTTAATCTTTGTAGATGATGCATTATTTTTTTTAATGTAATTCCTGAGTCTTGCTTTAAGATGAGACAACTGCTTGCTGACTATTTGTAATTTCGAATGAATTAGTTAGCTAAGATAAATCCTTTGTTGTGTTCTCCCTGAATACCCTGAAAAAATTTAATAAGTTCATGCATAAGCCGTTGGGGATAAAAAAACAAGGATAATCTAGACTCTTATTTAATAGGTCCACTAGATGTGGATGGAAGGTCATGCACAAAGCTAGATTTCATATATGAGTGAACTATAAGGAAAATCTCCTCGTGGCCCTCGTGGAAATTCTGCTCTTTAAATCAAGCAAGAAAAATGCTTCTCACCAATGAAATCCTCATTACACTAGCCTCTTATGTTATCTCCATCTATATTTTTCCTAAGAAGATGTTGCATAAAATCAATTCAGCACTTCTTTGATTTTGCTGGGGTTTTGCAGGAGACATGAAACCCTACTGGAAGAAAAAGAAAAAAAAAAGAAATCTGATAGGCGTGTCGTGCACCTAACAAAAATAACAACCTAACTAATCCTCCTAACTATGTAGTAGGGTAAGTCAGGATCGATCCCACAGAGAAACGACAGTCCAACTATTCAACTTTAACACTGGTAAAATTAGATGAGTAAGAGAACAAAGAGATTATACTATTATTAACTAATAAAAACATGAACTAAAGACATCTAGGATTAGGTATTCTCGCTAATACGAATTAACATAAGATAAATCCCTACCCCAAATAATCATATTATAATAGTCAAAAGGAAAGATGTGCCCTTTACAATACAAATAGTTTCTTTTGATCAACTTATCGGCTTTCCTAATATACAATCATGCCTATTTTCATGGAATCATGTATATGAAAGACATTAAACATGGCACCCTAACTTCCTAACAATCCATTCTAGTTATTTTCATGGAGAATTTCATATCCTTATTGAATTAATCACAACCATCTAAATCCAACTGTCGTTGACAAATAGATATTAGGTTCAAATCAATACCAAATTATGTCTAACCTAGTATTGATAAAATAACACAACTCAATAAGCAAGAACATACAATATAATCGAATTAGGGATTGAGATAAATTCATATATCAAATCATATTAGGGTTCAACCTAAACCTAGATTATAAAACTATTTAAACATGATAATTAAATAAACAAAACAATGAATAAGAGAAGATATAATAAGAGATTGAAGAAGAGAAAACAATACTTGAATTAGATTGATAGAAAATGTAAATCACCAAAGCTTTTCTTCCATAGTTGCAAAAGAGAAAAATAAGAACCAAAAGTGAAAACCCTAAAAATCTAAACTAATGAATCCCCCTAAAAACCTAAACTAATGAATCCCCCTTGAAAACTTAAAACTAAAACTATATATAATAAAAACTAAGAATCATAAAAACTAAAAACTCTAACTAAGAAAATCAGAAAATTTCTCCATCTAATCCCAAAAGTGGCGTGAGATTTATGCTTCCAAAGAGTCCTTAACTCCCTAAATTTCCCCCCACCTAGCTAGTACCTAATGCCTAGGTTTAGGGCTATAAAATATTCTTTCAAAGTGGCCGCCAAGGTGTTGCGGTGCTAGGTTAAGGACCACCAACGAGGTGCGGTGTATGCTGCGAAATTCATCATTTTGCTAGCCAAACTTCATTTGTCGTAACTCACAGAGAAAGATCAACGTCTAGCTAGAGTCATGCTGCAATATGTCTTCAAAAATCCCGAGACAAGGCTACTAAACGAAGCATATACTTTCAACATGGGTCAAGCACGATATCATGAGAGCTTTTATTGCATTAAAATCCTACAAAACAAAACAAAACATACCCGAGAAGAGCAATATCGAAATATATGAAATGAAAGCTCGTAAAGGAGGAAAATATGGAGGAAAATTGATAAAATAAGATCGATTAAGGCATTAAAATAATGAAAAAATCCAACAGCTACCCAAGAACGAAGGGGGTCTTGGAATAAGAAATATCTCACGTATTAATTATTCCTTGCTTTTTAAACAATCCTAGAGGATGAAAAAAGAACCCCAAAGTCTTCTCTCAAGAAGCATTATTAAAGGGAAGTACAAATATCTCCCTATCACAATAGCAGGAAAGAATAAAATGGTGGTGAAGGGATCGTGGGCTAACAAAAGCTTAGTCTTTGGAGCAAGGACAATGAAAGAAGGATTAGGAAAAAGGGTGAACATGGAAGAAATACCAGAATAGAAGAGGATCTTTGGCTACACAAGGTAAAGCGATCATTTGTACTTTTAAGCTGTAACCACAGGAGAGTAGGCCAAAATGGGTTGTTGATCTAATCACTAACAACAATGGGCGGGATATAAGAAAGGTTTAGAGATTATTTGAAAAGGATACGCCATCTACCATTCTTAGTATCCATATCAGCCAAAATCTAAGGCAAGACGAAACAATCTATTATCATTCAAAATGGGTACTTTCATTGTGAAGGATGGATTCAATATAATTTCCTAAGGATAGATAACATAAAACTATCGAGGATCCTGGATTGGGAGATATGGGTATGTTTTGTAAACTTAAGGTTCAGCCTAGACATTTCCTCTTCGGGTGGAAAATTCTTCAGAGGGCTTTACCAGCAAAAGAGGATCTAATTTGGAGAGGAATGCAAGTGATTAGTATTGTCCCACCTGCAAGACTACACCAAAACAACTAGAGCATCCCTTTTGGGATTGTAAGGTATCTAAATATATTTGGATATCCTCCTTTTTAAGACCAAAAATCTTTGATATTGAGCCTAATGTAGAAAGAAGGTTTCAAAATTGGCTAAACTGTTTCATGAAGGAGGATGAGCATGATCAAGGAAGAGCATAATCGTTTCGTCTTCTTTGTTGGAGTATATGATCCACCGAAATGATGTTTTCTATAGAAATTCAAATTCTAAACTAAAGATCGTCTTCACTATCTTTGATGAATGTAATATGAGGAGGTTGCAGGCTTCGGCTCCTTAGGATCAGAATAGAAGGTTATTAAATAAATCTCCTCTATTGATCCATTTTTGGACGACTAGGAATTAAAGCTCCAAGGAAGACACTTGATTATAATTGAAGTGGATGAAACATAGAAAAAAAATAAAGAACAAAAACTAAGGTTGGACCATCCAAGCAGGAATTAGATGGTGTATTTATATTTGTGATGGCAAGAATGAAGGGGGCGGAGAATAGGTCTGGGTCTTTTTGGCTCTCCATGCAGAATTTTTAGCCATTTGGAAAGGAATGAAGAAAGCTTGAAAGCTTGGTGAAGCATGCCTTATCGGAACAGACAACATTCCAACAGTGGAGATTCTCATGGACCCTTCTAAGTCCCTGAAGGAACTGAAAAATCTAGTGGAAGATATTACTATAGAGGCTACCCAATTTTCATTTGTGACTTGTTTCAAGATCTCTAGGTTTTAATAAATAATACCCACATTCTTACAATCAAAGCTAGAAAGGGACTGTAATATTATTTTTATATTTCATATTGCCAAATAAAAAAGAATTTGATAAATTACGTCATTGTCACAATAATCCAATTTGAACCGGATCTAAAAATTTCAACATTTTTTAAAATTGTTTTAGAAGGGACGAAGATAACATTTTTTTTCTCTTATTACATGAAAAGAACACTATATATACTCTTAAGAATATGGACGGTGTATAAATCAAGAGACAACATTTTCTAAGGAAAAATTATAGGTTGAATTAAATTTTTAGACAACGTTATGCCATTCTAGTGGTACTATATATTATATAGTTTAATTTGTTTCATGGTAAAACCTACTAAATACTCCTTACTTATTTTGATAATGTAATGAATCATGACTTCAAACCGATCTACTTCCACTTCCATATGCGTCACAAAAGATCATATATACTTATTATATTGTAGGTATGTAACGTGAAGGAAAATTAGCTTTTGGGTAATGTGTTGATCTAATACAGTTTTCAGTTATCACCGTACTACACGTACGAATTAAACTATTTCCTCAATAACATAATTGTACTTTAGTTTTACATCTATATATACTGCTTCCTACAAATTTTTCATCCTATTTTGTTTTATGTTGTCAAATTGATCCGCCATTCTCAGCTCAAAATATAATACCTTAATGTTTAGGCCAAAAATTGATCTGGTGACAGTCTCTTGTTGGGACTTAAGTAATTAGAACTAAACAATTGAGTTAAAGAATATAAAGCAAAGAGATAGGACAAAATTAGATGGTGACGTCAAAAATCCCGAAAGAAACAATAAAAAAAAATCTCACTATATCTTAGGAACTTTTGTAATACAATTGGAGCAATTTGTGTATAATATTTATGAATTAAGCTAAGATATAATGATTGAATGGTAGTATATAACAAATTTGCATTTATATAGACACAATCGAGTACGTGCACTAATAAAAGAGATAAAATTTTGATTATATATATAGCTATATTTTTCTTTTTTTAATAGAAAAATAAACAACTCGCTTTGTTTCTAAATTTTGTCTTATTTGACTTTTAAGATCTCTAAAACATGACATAAAACACTTTTATCTCAAAACTCATAACACAAAAATTACAAAAACTCTATATTCTAAAAATTTACATTGAGATGCATCCAACAATATCCCTTTTAAATATATTATTTTTTTATAATATGAGAGAATTTGTGGAAAAACTTTAAAGTTTGACTCCATAAATTAAAATGAGGAAAAATAAAGAAACAAAGGGAGTAGATGTTAAGAATGTTATTTTCATCCTGGTTAATAAAGTAGATAGCTAGTGAAGGTCCTAGAATCAAGATGACCACTTTAAAAAACAAACAAAAGCAACAAAGGATTGAACGAATAAAAACGTGGATAACTTGCAAACTCTAAAATTCTTCCACCACACTTTAAGAAGACGCGAGACCAGATTATATCAACATCAATCATTTGGTTGTCCTTGTACTAGTTTGTCCACACAAGTATAATAAATAGAAAGTTGCATGTTCTACTAGTTTGTTCACTCACAACTCTTGTTATAATAAATTAAACTGAAACACCGTTAATTGAAATAAACTAAGTAATTTGTGCATGTTCTATGTCAAATATAACAAGAAAGTTGCTACCTAGTTTTATTTCAAAATAGACTAAGACCCTTGTATGCTTTTTCGGTTGCCATCATCTGATCCTCCAAAAGTGTTATTTTCAAAAATCGCTTCGACTTTCTCCACACTCCAGAATTCAAAACCATATCGGCTTTTTGAAAGAAAGAAAATCTATTGCTAATAACTCTTTATTTTGCAGGTAGAACATTGGATCCAAGTTAAAGTCGTTGAGTCTCAAGGAAGATGTATGATACTTGGTGTAGGAATTTAGATGCGATAAGCGGAATTGCAAGAAACGATTTCTTATCATCTAAAATAGGATCTCATGCATATAATAATACGAATTATCAGTATAAAAAAACATACCTTTGATGCGTGAATTCCTCAAAGCAAAAGGGCACGGTTTCTGGAGATTCTTGAACGTCAAATGTCGTTTCTCTAGTATTGGTCCACAAGCAAGATTGGATCACCCACGTATACTAGTATGGAATCAAGAACTATTCTCGATTGCTTTTTGCGTTTTTGGAGTAACTGTGTGAGAGGAGGCAAAAAACAAGTATTGAATTAGGGTTAGAGTTTTTCAACCATATATAATTATTTACATGTATAACATGTACATACATAATACTTTACATATATAATACTTACATATGTAACATTTACATTTATAATGCTTTACATACATAACTTATTTACATATATATAACATTTACATATATAAGATTGTGTTAATTAAGTAACTCAAAGTGACTAATCTAATTAATTCAATTTACAACTCTCACAAAATTATATTAGACTTTTCCAATCAATTGCTTATATGTGTGACCTTATAAGACTCGGTTAAAGTTAGTAGTATATTAATCTAATTAATATACAGATTATAGTTGGTTTCTAGCAAAATACTATAATCACCTAAAATAAACGAATATTATTATCTCTATATTTAATCCTAATTATAGATAGTTTGTTGCACTTGTTGAGGACATTCCTTCAATCTCCCAGTTGTCTGAAAACAAGTAACCATAAACTCCTTAAGTCTCTTAATGTCGAATTTGATAATATGATTACATCTCGTGTCACCCATACTAATATTCAAATCATTTCTTGAAGTCCAAGCTTGAATTGTCAAAACATATGATTAACTCTTAATCCATCTGAGCACGACCATGCACTTTCCAGTTCTTACTCTTCAAGAGGACCAAGGCACCAATCCTAAAAATTACGAGGACTTATTCAATATTATACAACCAAAAACTCCCACTTAATTTTTAGCAGTCCCAAGTGTTCCCTTTATAACCTCCTTTTACGGCACGGCGTTTGAGACTGTCAAAGACATACTAATCACTAAATGAGAACATTGTCGTACTCATATCAAAGGAATCCACTAAATATAATAAATGAAATTCTTAAAACATTTTGAAGAATATCAAGTAGATCTATCCAATATGTATCCATATACATATTTATGTAAATAACTAGACATCTCCATGTCCCCATAACCCATGAAACTGCACTATCAATCAACTTACATTCTAATCCTTGAATGAATCATTTATGTCCAAGTTAATGATTCATACGAGGGACTAACAATATTTTATAACCTCGGTTTACTTAATAGAGTTTCATTCATCAAATCACACATTTGACAAACCTATCGAGTGTTATATAATACTTTGGACATTTTATTTAAATCCAAACCACATTTAAATAAAACAATCACTTTATTGATAAACATAGACAAACTTATCTAAGTGCTTTATGTCTGTGACTAATTTTATAATAAAATAATACACAACTAAAGACACTCCCCAATATGCTTAAGCCCTAAAGCCCTAGTATGACTTTCATACTTGGGTTGAGGCAATGGTTTAGTTAACAGATCAGCAATCCGTGTGAATTTTGCTTGGAACTCTTCCATTCAAACCAAAAGATTAAACCAGACTGAGATCAAAAGTTATCTTTGTCTGTTTGGAATCTCACATTGATATAATTTTCAATCATTAATTCACTTTCAACTTTGTATACTAAGAAATGATCCTTAGCTCTTCTCAAGAGCTTTAAGATATTCTTAAATACATTCCAATGTGTTCACCTGGATTCGAATGGAATCTTCTACATATGCTCAAAGCATATGAAATATTTGGTTCTATACAGATTATGTCATACATAATGGACCTCAATGCACATTATTCTTTTTCTTAGTCTCATCAATGTTCGAAGGACATTGAGTCTTACGTAGCAATAAGCCATTATGCATGGTGAGAAAACCTCTTTTAAAAGTTTTCACATCAAATCTAGCAAAGACCTTATTATTATAAGTTCTTTAACTAAATCCAATATGTACTCAGCTTCTCCAAAGTCTTTCTTAGAGAAACAATTTTTTAGCCATTCCTTGACTGACTTAAGAATGGGAACATCTATTTCTATGAGCAATATGTCATCTACATATAAGACTAAGAAAATTATGATACTACCACTAAAATTATTGTAAACACAAGCTTCGTCTTCATTCTTGAGAAAACTAAACTGTTTGGTAGTCTCATCGAATCAAAGATTCCAACTTCGAGATACTTGCTTTGAAAATATAAATATACCCATCCTTGTCTGTTTTTACTTAGAAAACCTATTTGCATCCAATAGATGTAACCCCATCAAGCAAATTAACCAAGTCTCATACTTGATTTTCAGTCATGGATTCCATTTCAAATTTCATGACTCCAATCCATTTTTAGAGTTTTGACTTACTAAGGCTTCTTTGTATCTAGTAGGTTCCTCAAGTTCTTAAATCAATATTTCATTACTTTTGGTTAACAAGAAATCCACAAAACTTCTTTGGTGGGTTTCTTGATCCACTAGATCTGCACAAGGCAGCAACAAAAGAAATTTCCTTCTCAACAATTTGAGAAATTTTGCTCAAATTATATTTGAGTAAAGCAGTAGGAGGATCATGTGTTGAATGCACTTCCTCCAACATAGGGTTAACCATGGGAGAAGGATTACGCAATGTAAAACCTCTACCACAGGCAATGGCACAAGTGCTTTGATTTATGACATGGATTGATCCATGTCCATTTGTTGCGCTTCTCAAACTTCTTCGAGAGATGTGTTACACCCACTTACCTTTTTGGAAAAAAAGTCTTTTTCCAGAAAAAACCATCCTTAGTAACAAACACTTTGTAATTGTCTTAATAGTTGTAAAAGTAATCGCCCTTTGTTTCTTTGGGTTTGGATTTATCTGATTGTAAACACTTTACATAAGTCTTGTAAGCCCCAAACACATAGAAAAAAATAGGTTAGGAACACTTCCTCTCCATAACTCATATGGAGTTTTATCTATAGCCTTTGACGAAATCCTGTTTAGTGTAAAAATAGTAGTTTTGAGAGCATATCCCCTGAAAGATAGTGGAAGGTTAGCAAGACTTACCATCAATCAAACAAAATCTAATAGAGTTTGATTTTAAGAAACACCATTTAATTGAGGTGTCTAAATAACCATGAAATTCTTGGCTTAAATCTTCACCACCACGATCTAATCATAATAATTTTATTATGTTACCAAGTTGGTTCTCTACTTCCCTATGAAACTCTTTGAACTTTTTCAAAAAATTCCGACTCATATTTCATTAAGTAAATATCTCTATATGTACTTAAATCATCAATAAAAGTTGTGAAGTAGGTGTAACCTCCCCTAAATTTTGTACTCATTGGTCTACGTACATTTATATGTATTAGGCCTAATAGTCCACCTTCTCCAGAAAAAGGCGTTTTTGTCATTTTATCAATCAAGCAAGATTCACAAACATCTAATAATTCGTAATCAAAAGATGTTAGAAGTCCAACTTCTTAATGTGATTCGAGTTGATAAGGCTTAATTGATAGTACAAATAGGTAGGGTTAGTGTCATTTGTCCGATGTTTTTTGCTTTCTATGTTAAGAACATGTTTATCTTGGTTGAGTAAATACAACCCATTATTAGCACTGGCATAAAACATATCATCCAAATAAATAGAGAAAAAAACTTTCTTAATTATAAATGAATATCCTTCAAGTTCTAAAACATGAATCAAGATAATATTTTATCAATACAAAGAACCTAATAACAATTGTTAAGTTCTAATATTAATTTAGAAGGTAAAGATGAACTATAAGTTCCAATTGTTGCAACATTTTCTCTATTTGTAACACGCAGTTTACCTCTTCCTTAGCTAGCTCTCTACTCCTTTTAAGTCCCTGCATATTCGAACTAATATGAGAAACACATTCGGTATCAAATACCTAAGAAGTAGAAATTGCTAAAAGTACTTCTATAACATAGAACCTGAAATAGAAGCACTAGACTTCTTATCATTCAAGTATTTGGGGCAATTTCTCTTTTAGTGACCAATTCCGTCATAATAGAAGCATGTATTTGCTATCAGCTGCCACTTTTGGCTTTGCAATAGCCTTTGGCTTTTCAGAAGTTTTGGGTATACGCTCTCAATTCATTTAAAATGTCCCTTTTTGAATTAAGTGATTACAAGATCCTATCTAAAATAATTTAAGAGGACTTGAGCCCTACTCTTAAAGTTATTTTATCAAGGTAAGTAAACTCTTTACTAATTACAACACTTATAATTCTTGGTTGATAGGTGATAACTCTTTATCTTACTTCTACCCCTTTGCTTCAAAACCCAAAACTCTTTTTATGATTTTGTTGAGTATAACCAATCAAGACTTGTAAATTTCCTAAATTTACCATATATATCCTAAGACAATTAGCAACACCCTGCTTAGGAAGAATCTATCACTAATGATCAAAGGCTTCAATAGGTGTTTGTTTGGAAAACCATATTAATTAAATATTAATTAGAAACATAAGTCATGTTGACTTATTTAAAAGCAAACTCATAACATAAATAAAAAAACATAAACTTAGAAAGCATATTTAAAGCAATATAAAATGCAAAAAATAAATATGATCCTAGTATGGCCCCTAACCCCTAAAGACTATTCTTCATGGGCTCCGTCCTTGAAACATCATGGATCGTCATCCTTGATCATCTTGGACCTTCACTCCTTGGATCTCCATCCATAGTGATTACAAATAAATTTTGATATTTATAATAACAAATTAAAATAAACTATAAAAATACAAACGATACGCGGACCATATTTAGGATACAATAAAACTTTAACGATGTGCATATCGTGTTTTCTATCCTAATTTAGGCCATACTAATCACCTCATGCAATCACAATATAAAATATTATAACATGCATAAAAATTAATAATATCATCATATTAGAAAATAAAACAACATGCTATTAACAATTAAAAGCAATTTATTTATTCAATTTATTAATCACATTAATAAATCAAATAATAATCCAAACAATAATTCATGCGATAAAATTAAAGAATAGATAAATTAAAGCATTCACTTTTTAAATATATCAATCATATTAACAAGTTTAAATAAAAAAATTATAACATTCACAAAAGTTTAATTTTACTAATCAAATTAATAAAATTAAAATATTTATTACTTAATATTACTATAATTACCCATTATTAAAAGTTATTGATTAATCTTATTATTTTAATTCAATTAAATTTAAAAATGGTAATTAATATCAAATTAATTAGTTCAATTGAAATTGAAATAATAATAATAATAATAATAATAATAATAATAATAATAATAATAATAATAATAATAATAATAATAATAATAATAATAAGAAGAAGAAGAAGAAGAAGAAGGGGATTTGGGGTGACTGACTGGGCTGAAACCCATTCAGCCTATCGTGACCCAGTTACGGCACCAGCCAACAATGGCTCTCACACATACACACAATAGCCCCTTCAATCACATGCTAACAAAGATTCCCGGCAACCCACCATTAATAAATTTACCCCACCCAGCCACTCTTCGGTGATCGGCGAACATCCCATGCGGAGTTTCTTCACTGGAAATCCACCACAGCCCACCCACGACTTGTCGAAAGTTGACTTTGCAACTGCGCAACATTTTCGCACTAATTGTGACTAATTCAACCTACTTTCGTTCAAATTTGGGGTCAAAATAAAGAGCAAGATGTTAAATTATCATACAAATACAACTGGGTATAGAATAATTTTGAAATTTCACAAATTTCATGCAATCAATCGAATTGGACTAAATTTAGGGTTTATAATGACGAAAATTTGTTGGGAAATTGCATTCGAAATTCGTTGCACAACAATAATCGAATTGTCAATTCATGCTATTCAAACAACAAAGTAACAGAATTTGAGCCTTCCCAAAATTAGAATTTTGAGATTGACTATTTCGAATTTGAGGTTTAAAAAAAGAACACGAAATTAACAGAAACAATTTCAAATTTTTTTCGTGCATATACCTTGATTAATCCAGCATCAATACACGTTAAACTTATCAATTCTAATGGATTAAAATTCAATTTTTAAAATACAATTTTAATCCACTTATTTAACTTCCCTAATTGAATCAAAATAACAAAATTTCATATATAATCATATTAAAATATGCAAGAGGCTAAATGATACAACTATAGGAATTTAGATGCGATTAGCGAAATTACAAGAAATGATTTTTTAGCATCTATAACATGGTCTCATGCATATAATAATACGAATTATTAGTATAAAATAACATACCCTAGATGCGTGAATTCCTCAAAGCAAAAGGGCATATTTTTCGATGATTCTAGAACGTCAAATGTCGTTCTTTTAATATTGGTCAACAAGCAGGATTGGATCACCCACGTTTACTAGTACGGAATCAAGAACTGTTCTTGATTGCTTTTTACGGTTTTGGAGTAATTGTGTGAAAGGAGGCAAAAAACAAGTATTGAATTAGGGTTAGGGTTTTTCATCCCCACACACACACACACACACAACACACACACACACACACAAATATATATATATATATATATATATATATATATATATATATATATATATATATATATATATATATATATATATATATATATATATATATATATATATATATATATATATATATATATATATATAAGGGATCCAATGAGAAGGGTGCTTAAAATAAGAAGAATAAGAAAAGATTTTGGTCATTCAAATGGTTAATTTCAACTCTAGAGATTTCACGTTAAAAAAATAGTTACTATAACAATAAAAAATGGTCACTGTAATAATAAAAAGAGTAACTATAATAATAAAAAGAGTCATTATAAGTGAAAAAAATTATTTGGTCACTATGAGTATATAAAATATCATCCGTCGGATTTAGGAGATGAAGAGTCAAAATGTCTTCTCATCCTTCTCATTTTAAGTATCCTTCTTATTTTAACTTTTACCTATATATATATATATATATATATATATATATATTTTGGTAATCCATAAGGTCCCTTATTCTATATGCATTTTGAATAAGGTCCCGTGGTTGAGTTTAAGGATGGACTTGAATTTCTCCAAGACGTACAAGTAGATAAACTTGTAAAAGGCAAGCCAAAAAAATGGTTGATCATTAAGCTAAGCATACTCCTCCTCTTGAGTTTTTAGTTGATGTACTAGTACATGTCCATGTACATTACAAGATAAAAAAAAGGAGAATTGTAAACCATTAATGTGAGGTTATGGATCACAATAATGAAAGGGAATTTTTTATTTATAAACTTTTAAAAAGAAAATTTGAAAATAAGCCAAGTTTAAAAGTAATTTAAAAAATAAGCTAATTTTGGTTTAAAAAAAAAAAACATTGCCTCAGGCAACGTTTTAGTTTAAGGAAAATCGTTGCCCCAGCCAAGGTTTTACATGAAGCTGGAAATATGGGGGTGAAATTGGGGCAGAGAAAAATGGTTCTCCAGGCAACGTTTTTAGTCAATTAAAAATGTTGCCTAAGGCAACATTTTTGGTCAATTAAAAATGTTGCCTAAGGCAACGTTTTACTTTAAAATATTTCAGGAATCTTGGCAGAGAATCAAGTCTGTAAAAAACGTATTTCGATCATTGGAAAACGTTGCCCGAGGCAACGTTTTTATTTTAACTGGAAACGTTGCCCGAGGCAACGTTTTTACTACGGCTCGATTTTTTTCTTTATCTCCCTTTCTTCCTCCTCTTTCCTTCTTTTTCCCCATTCCTTCGTGAAAATCGTCGAGTATCCCACCTCCCTCCCTTACCTAGATCAACAGATTTTCGGCCTAATTTCCCTCAATTTTCATCTCAAATCCTTCCATTTTCTTCCTTGAGTAAGGTATGATATACATTTTGAGTTTTGTTAATTATTTTTCTTGTTTTTTTTTGTTAAAATTTTGTTTTTTTTTTATTGGTTAAATGTTTAGAATTATGGATATATTATCATGTTTTTGTGAATTACAATTATGTGAGTTATTTTAAATGTTTTTTTTATAATTTTTGTTAAGTGTTTTCATTAATTATATTTTTATTTGTTAATTATTTGTTATTTTTGTTAATTGTAAGTATGGTTGTTATTTGTTGTTGTTAGTATTTTGTTAGTTTATTTGTTGCTGTTAATTATTATAGTTTAGGTTAGTTTATGAACTTAGGTTAGTAAACTTTAATTTAGGTTATTAAACCATAAATTAGGTTAGTTTATGACTTTAGGTTAGTTTATTGATTTAGGTTAGTTTATGAATTTAGGTTAGTTTAATAATTTAGGTTAGTTTATGAATTTAGATTAGTTTATTAATTTAGGGTATGAATTTAAATTAGTTTATGAATTTAGGTAAGGTTATGAATTTAGGTTATGAGTTTAGGTTAGTTAATTAATTTAGAGTTAATATTTAAATTAGTTAGTTTATCCAAATTTAGGTTAGTTTAGGTTTAATTGAAGTTAGTTTATGTTATTTTAAGTTAACTAAATGTTTAAGTTATGTTAGTGTTTAGGTTTAATTTTGGTTAGTTTAGGTTAGTTAAGGTTTAATTGAGTTTAGTTTAGGTTAGTGTTTACGTTTGAGTTAATGTTATGAATTAGGTTATAGACGAGATAATATTTTATATTGTGATGTTTTATATTCAAAAGTAGAAGCAAATAATAGACATATTATTGAATATCATTGAAGAGTTTTTTGTGTTGTAGGCATCATGAATATCAATTTATTTCCCTTGTTATGTCAATAGGGTGGAGTATTGATAGAATGAGATAACACAATTGGATATGATGGTGGACAATATAGACGTATTGTGGTTAATGTTGAAAATAGCTTTTCTGATATTGTTGATATGATATTCAATTTGTGTGGGTTTGATAGATGGTTGGTGGAACTGGAATTGAGAATAAAATACCCCACTGGTTCGTCGACATGTATGATATTGCCACTCACGGATGACTACTCTTTTAAAGTATTATGGGTATGCATTCAAAATTATCCATAATCTGGCATTGAAATATATGTGGAGCAAGTACCCTTATCTTTCTCGTATACTAGATTAATGGACATATTATCTCAACATTAGTCATTTCCAATCATTTCATCCACAACTCAAATGCATCATGATGAGAACTTAGAACTAGCTACTCCTAGTATGACTCCATTAAATAATACACTTCTCAGAGATCGGTTTGGGAATTATCTTTATGGAGAAAAGACTAGGCAAGGTGAGGAGGGGGTAAAGAAAGAGGAATTGGACGAGGAGGCGGAGGCAGAGGTGGAGAGGGAGCAAGAGGTGGAAGAAGGAGAGTCAGTTGTGGCAGATGAAGAAGATGATGATCTCTTGAACCTAGAGCTAGAAGTAGGAACCAGTTTGGGGGCCAATGAACTAGAAGTTGAATCAACCATTCCATATTACAATGAAATGTTAGAATATGAAGAGGGTGACGGTTGGACGATGGGTGGCCCAGACTGCGTTGTTTAGGGTGAATTTGTGAAGGGCCTAAGTATAGTGTTTCAGGTTTTGATTTTGTTTATGTAATATTTATGAAAATTTGCTAGGGTTTTCGTTATTTTATCTACATTTATTAGGGTTTTTGTTATGTTATCAACATTTATTAGACAAGATTTGATTATGTTATCAAAATTCATTTTACTCTCAGTTTTATATTTCTTTCCTGATTACATTTAAGTAAAAAAATATTGTTTATTTCAATGCTTATTTGGACGAACAAGTTATGGAATCAGGACCAGTAGACACGTCTGTTCTGAGTATACAATAGACGCATAGTTCTTAAGCGCTATGGACGGGAGCATTAGATTCTGCGGTAGTGCTTACCACTCGCCATCACTCCCTTGACTGGCCCGTCGATGAGAGTATTCTATGTTAAGTTAGACGAGACAATCTTGAGACTTGTTTAGAGTTCCCCCACCTAAGGGTGCCATTGTAGGGTCCACTATGAGATACAGTTGGCTGTCTGCTACTTTCGCCCATCTACCGCTGGTGGATGCCACTGATATGGACATTCTCAGGTATGCTCGGATGTATTGTTGGGTACTTATTTCTTGTGTCCTCTTCACTAATAAGTTGAGGAACAAGGTCCAACTTATCTACTTACACCTATTTGATCGACCCCTAGGATAGTGTAGCTAGTTATAGCTAGGGAAGCATGGCTCTGTCCTAACTATATCAAATGATGTGTCATGCTTGTCGAGTGATACGTGGTTAGGAAACTGTCAAAATAGCCGGGCCACTAGTCATTCTGTAGGTATTTTAGTTCTTCTTGTCATTTATGTTATACTTAACAAATATATGCAATTAACTCAGTCCATTTATTAACCTTACAACTTTGGGCATGGGAGCATCTCACCGTCTGTCGTCCAACGATACCTACACAATGCAGACGAGCATAGGACGGAAAGAGGTCCATATATTTTTTCAACCAAGCCACACTGCAGATGGAGAGCCTTACGGTACGAGATGGTTGGTCGATTTTATTACTTGCGTTCACCTCGTAACTGGGGTGAACTCTTTGCGAAACTTATTAGAGAGGATGACATATGAGATGGTAACATTCCAACTCTTCTCTAATTTGTATATGTGTTCTACGTAAATTTCTTTCTAATATCTAACATTTATATGTCATTTATGAATAGATGATATGAGATCCGTATCCTGAGGACGAGGGTGAGGAGGACGAGTGGCGTGTCGTTGCGCTGCTTGTATGTTTTGAGTGTTTCATGTTCCATTTTCCGATGCGAGTGATGTGGCAGTATGGATCGTGTTAGGTCATACCACCTCCAGTTGACACGAGTAAGGAATTACACAAGGTGGACCAACGTAGGAAGGTTAAAGTCATTTGGACGAACCAGCATCAACAGTTCATTGTTGTGTGGGATAGGCGTCTATAGTCCGTTGTCCAGGTTGATCCGTTTAAGGGAGTTATGGACTACTTCGATCCATACTTGGTATGGTATCGACATATCACTAGGCGCTTCATTATCCCTTTTTCCAGCCGTGTATGTCACATTTCTCGCCTGCATCAGTGCCGTTACACATTGTGGTAAGAATTTTAGTTATATTACTTGTTCATTTATATATAGTACGCAATTAACTTCATTTGTATTCTTTCTTTTATCATGTAGACTAAGGGGATGCTACATATTTGTGACTACGTTCACGATTCTCGAGCCATGTATCGTCCCATGGAAGATTACATGTATGGCCTTGTCCAAGACAGCATAAAGAGGATACGACAACCTTACCAACTTCGACGATATCCATTACAAACAAGCTGCAATGCATCCACCCCCTCCACACCCTTGACTAGGCTGAAGACCCTTAATATCGACATGCCCATTCATCATTACACTCAAGGTCATTCTTCATCATCGGTATACAAATCTCCACAGGCCCCATTTGCACACCATCTAGAGTGGACCTAGAAAACTCAAATTCAGAGCTCGTATTCTCATTTGGACTTCATTTTCGAGAGCAAACTCTGGGTATTATTTCATTTTTCATTATGTTATTTTATGTTATAATTTGTTATGTATACAATTAAAAATGAATTTCAAACATTATTAATTTTAATATGTAATTTCGAGTTATGGATTTTCTTTGGTTTGTGTTTATTTTTAGGTTGTTATTTGAGTTTGTGTTGAAGAGTTGACATTTTGATGTTGGTGTTAAATTTGAAGATTGATGGAAAGTTGTGTTTTGTGTTTGAAGTTGGTGTGTATATTGATGTATTTGAATATGGCATTGTAGGGACAAAAAAGAAAGAAACAAATATTTAGGAAAACATTGGCCAAGGCAACTTTTTTGGTCAGAGTAAAAATGTTGCCCAGGGAAACGATTTCACTTTGACCAAAGAGGCAACGTTTTAATCTGCACAAGTTTCACCCCCATATTTCCAACTTCATACAATACGCTGCCCCAACGTTGCCTGGGGCAACGATTTTGTTTATCCTTTAAACGTTGCCTGAGGCAACTTTTTTATCCAAACCAAAATTAGATAATTTTTAAATTACTTTGAAAAGTGGCTTATTTCTAAAATTTCTTTAAAAACTTAACTTATAAATAAAAAATTCCAATTCCCACCTTTTTTTCTTTTTCTTTTTTATTAATTTTCTCATCCAAATTTAAGTGATAGAAGGATATGTAATACTCCCTTGATTATGCATTTCCCTTTTGTTTGTGAAATTTGCACAATTTTCAATACATATATTATAGCTATAATATTTATAAATATATAATATAAAAAATTTATATATTAAAAAATATAATTCGAGACGAATTTAAATAGATCCCACATGAATATATTTTAACTTATTTAAATATCAATAAAAAAAACATATTTAAATTTCTCACTGTTCAAATGGAATATTTTGAATAGGACAAACACAAAATAAGGGAGGAGATATTACTTTTGTACCAATGTGATTAGGCTAGATTATTATACAAATTATTATCTAATCCAAATCTAGATTATGGAAGGACTTTTATTAGTAAATGTCCATTAATAATAGCTACTAGTATATATATATACATATATATAGGGGCGGGTTCATGTGAGAACCCCCCCCCCCCCCCCTCTTATATGAGAATCCTTCCCCCCCCCCCCCCCCCCCCCCCCCCCCCTTATATGAGAATCCTTTGCTAAATAAGAACTAATCTTACACCATATTATCTCCAAATCCAACAGATAAGATTGAGTTAAAAAGAATGGCAAAAGCATAAATAATTATAAAACTGACACACTTCTTTAATTTAATAAAAAAAACTGACACACGTTGCCCCATTTTTGAAAAATACTTAGACAAAAACTACTTTTTGCAAAACCCAAAAAAAAGTTGTACTTTCTGACATCATTGCAGCTGTACTTTTCTCAAAGATATTTTTTCTAAACTTCTGTTCTAGTTCTAAATGTATGTTCTATTGTTCTAAATGTATGTTCTATTGTTCTAAATTTTTGTTCTATTGTTCTACACTTTTGTTCTAATGTTTTAAACTTCTGTTTTATTGTTCTAATGATTTGTTTCGTTGTTCTAAACTTCTATTCTATTTTTAAAATGTTCTAAATTTATGTTCTATTGTTCTAAACTATTGCTCTATTATATTAAACTATTATTCTAATATTCTAAGCTTCTATTTTATTATTCTGAACTTTTGTTCTAATGTTCTAATGTTCTAAACTTCTGATCTATTGTTTTAAACTATTGTTCTAATGTTCTAAGTTTCTGTTCTATTGTTCTAAACTATTGTTTTAATGTTGTAAACTTTCATTCTATTGTACATTAGAGCAACGTTCTAAACTATTGTTCTAAACTATTGTACATTAGAGCAATGTTTTAGAACAATGGAAGAACTTTTTAGAACATTAGGTTCATTGGTTTAGAATAATCAACCAACCTATTTAGAACAAGATAAGCATTATGTAGAACGAGGGAAGTATAAGTTAGAACATGAGTTCACTAAATTAGAACATGAGTTCACTAAATTAGTACAACGAAACCATGTACTTAGAACATTAGAGTAATGTTTTAGAACATTATAGCAACGTCAAAATCGTTGAGCAACGTTTTAGAACAATGGAAGAACTTTTTAGAACATTAGGTTCATTAGTTTAGAACAACCAACCAACCTATTTAGAACAACAAAAGCATTATGTAGAATGAGGGAAGTATAAGTTAAAACAGCAGTTCACTAAATTAGAACAACCAAACCATATACTTAAAACATTAGAGTAACGTTTTAGAACATTTATAGCAACATGAAAATAGTAGAGTAACGTAAGTACATTAGAGCAACATTTTAGAACAATGAAAAAACTTTTTAGAATATTAGGTTCATAAGTTTACAACAACCAACCAACCTATTTAGAACAGGAGGTGCAAAAAAAAAATTTAGCTGAAATATGAGGAGAGCTCTTGCCGGGAAGAAGAAAATTCAAATATTAATGTACAATAATGAAGAAAACGACGATGAAAATATAAGGGAAAGCCATAATGATGGGGAAAAGTACAGTAGCTTACTAGAGTGCAAAAAGCAATTGACAAAATCTGTCCTAGCTGAAGAAATGCACAGAACATCCCCAATTTCAAATATTTATAGATTTGCCATTATTTTTTTATTGTGATCATAGCCGTAGATCTTTACTTACCCAATGGTCTTAGATGGGTTATCACATAAAATGAGTTCTCACATGATCCCTCCCCATATATATATATATATATATATATATATATATATATATATATATATATATATATATATATATATTCCTAATTACGGTTCACAATGTAGAGGGTTACCCTGAGCAACTTAAGTTCTTTCCTCTTCAATGCATCCTATCACACAAGGATGATGACTGTCACAGTGTCACCTATTAAACATGTGAAGTCTATTAGATGATAGACAAGTGTACATATATCCTTATTAGGGTTGGATATATATATTTTTTATATACAATGTAAGTGCAAGATGTAACGTTACTATCAATTATATTTTGTATGAACGTATCTTGATTTGGTTTGCAGAGATGATTAAGCTAGAAATATGCAGCATGCTGTCATGCTCATGCATTTCAAGATGTTAAAGTCCAAAGTAGCCTAAAGTGAGTATATATTATCATATTTTTGAGTTTTACATTTTACCATTTGATTGGAGTAATTAATTATTTTGGGCCTTTTGTCCATTTGTATCAGCTATATTGGTCTATTGTTGCAGCATCATTCTCGAAAATAAACTTTGATTATCATATGAAGACAAATTGTAAATAGTTCATAGTATGGTGACTTGGAAATGTATTTAGTGTTGCATATAGTGTAAATATTTTATATAGATGGTATTGGCTATGACAAGTCACACAATTTTATTGGTATGACAAATCTAATTTAAATAAACTCAAACCTGCTAACAAAAATCTGTAAAAGATTCTATATATTTTGTATATTTTACATATACATTAATATATTTAAGGGTTATTTTCTTAAATATGATATTAGAATTTTTTTAGGCCTAATATTAAAATTTTTATGTCTTAGATTATAATTCTATACTGAGATTTTTATTTGTATACCTGATACATTTATTTGTATACCTAAGACCTTTATTTGTATATCAAAGATCTTTATTTGTATACCTGAGACCTTTATTTGTATACCTGAGATCTTTATTTGTATACCTAAGATCTTTATTTATATACCTAAGACCTTTATTTGTATACCTAAGATCTTTATTTCTATACCTAAGACCTTTATTTGTATACATGAGATCTTTATTTGTATACTTAATACCTTTATTTTTATATCCGAGATCTTTCTTTGTACCTAAGACCTTTATTTGTATACATGAGACCTTTATTTGTATACTTGAGATCAAAAAACTCTGTCTAATGGGTTATTTTTAATCAATCTGATCAATTAAGATGCAGGTTGTGTAAGCAAATGTTTCCCTTTCAACAACAATACTCTAGCTAAACCCAATCCATCAAGTTAGGATGTAGCTTCTTCAGCGCTTTGTCTGATTCAACCCTTTCTTCTTAGGTAAAGCAATATTTAGAGGAAGAGGTTATCAAAGTCATGCACACATTCATCAGCATAAATTTTGGTCAATTAAAAGCTAAAGTATCCTGCTAAAGTGTCACATTATATCTACTAGCTCTTTTGATAACGCCCACATGAGTAGAGTAATTAAAGTGGAATAGTATTTCTGCAACTCCCTCACCCACTCATTCCTTCGCTTGAAAGCGAATTAGTCACATGTAAATAAAATTAAGAACATAGAAAATTAGTGGGCATTGATAGTGCCAAACATAGTGTAGAAGGTATATCCATTAATATCATACCCCTCAAAATATTAAACAGTTGTTCGAGGGCCATAAGCTAACCACTTGATTGTATTAGAAATGTTATGGCCCATTTTAGACAATTCATACATATATAACTCTTTCATGAAACCAACCAGTGAAGGTGTTGTTGTGCTCTTGCATCAATGCTCGTTCACCTTTAGAAGGGTACTTCACCTTCAATTTATTCATAAGTCTTTCTAAGTAAGGATGAACCTCTATGATATGGTGCAAAACCAATAAATGAGCTTGTCTCTCTTTCGGCAATGGAATTAAGACCTCCTTAGAACCCATGGTATTGTGCCCTTTGAGACTCCCTTCATGCCTCGATTTTGATAACCCAATTGTCTCCCCCTTAGATAAGAACTCACTAAGAAACTCACATACCTCCTCTGTGGTTGTACCTTGAATTATATTACCTTTAGGGTGTGCTGGGTTTCTCACCTTCTTCTTTAAAGTACCCATGTATCTTTCGAAAGTATAAGCCTGTCTTAGGAACACTAGACCATATAACTTTATTTCTCAAACCAAATGCACAACTAGATGAACCATAATATCAAAGAACGAAGGTGGAAAATTCATCTCTAGTTGACCTAAGGTCGTAAAATAATTAGCATGTAACTCATCCTAACATAACGGATCAAGCTCCTTACTGCATATTGTATTGAAAAAAGAACAAAGTCTAGTGATAGAATCCCTAACATGCTTGAGAAAAATATGGCGGATGGCAATTGGTAGAAAAACTTACATCATAACATGACAATCATGAGATTTCATACCCACTAATTTTAGATCTTTCATGGACATGAAGTTCTTAAAATTTGATGAGTACCCACTAGAAAACTTGATCCCATACAAACACTCACAGAATATCCTATTTTCTGCTCGGGACAAAGTGTAACAAGTTAGAGGAAGATACGTGGATTTACTTTTTCCATTCCTAGGTGTTCTATCTTTAGGCCATAACTTGGATCGAATCTTCATTGTCTACATATCTCTGATGACATTAGGACCATCCTTAGTCTTACTAGGTATATTCAATAGCATCCCTAAGATGGCAGCGCAAACATTCTTTTCTATATGCATAACGTTAAGACAATATCTAACGGGTAAATACTTTCAGTACTCAAGTTTCCAAAATATTGAGTGTTTCTTCCATAACTCCTAAGCGTCTATGTGTTTTATAGTTTTCTCGAACACATTATCTATTCATTACAAGGTCATAAACCTCACTACTAGTCGACTGTATAGGGGCTCTACATTTCTCATCTTTACCATCAAATGAGGTATTTCTCTTAGGATAAGGATGAAACCTATTCAAGAACCTCCGATGCATGAGATACACATGTTTACCACAATGTGCCAAGTATGTTGAGTCCATATCATCCATACAAATCGGGCAGGATTATTTCCCTTCACCTTATACCTCGTCAAGTTTTCATACGCTGGAAAGTCATTAATGGTACAAAATAACATGACACAAAGTGTAAAAGTCTCTTCAGAATATGCATCGTACATATATATATATATATATACCTTTATCCCATAATAATTGCAAATCTTTAATAAGGGGAGCAAGATAAACATCAATGTTATTCCCACGTTGCTTGGGCCCTGATATTAGAAGCGATGACATAACATACTTATGCTTCATGCATAACCAAGGAGGCAAATTATATATCACTAAAAAAACTGGCCATGTGCTATGTTGACTACTTAAGGTACCAAAATGATTCATTCTATCCGTGCAGAGACCAAGTCTTAGGTTCCTACCTTTCCTACCAAAAGCCTTAAAAGATGCATCAATTGTTTTCCACTAGGGGGAATTAGTAGGTTGTCGAATCATCCCATCTTTTTTCCATTTCAAACTCCATGCCATTTCAAACTCCATTCGTTTCTCTTAATGGAAAACAAACACTTGAACCTTGATATTATGGGAAGGTACCACAACACCTTTACACAACAACATTTAATCTCCACTTCAGGCTCTATCCCATATGGGAGTTTGTAACGTGACTTCCTACATTTAGGACATTGAATAAACTATGCATATTCATTTCGATACAATATGCAATCATTTGAACAAGCATCAATCTTATTATACTCTAAACCAAGGGTACACATTAACTTCTTTTCATAGTAGATGGATATAGGCAAATCATTTCCCTTTGGAAACATGTCCCCTAATACTTTCAATAAGGCCGTGAAACTTGTATCAGTCCAACTATATTTCGCTTTCAAGTTAAATAACGTTGATATGGCAGACAATTTAGTGTTTTTGGTATATCCAAGATACAACGGTTTCTCAGCAACCTCTCATAAACGCTAAAAAGTACAAGATTAACTACCGAATTGATCCCCACCCTTCAAGAATTTCATCTATTCGATCTTCGTCATCGAGGTCATTATCCTCTAATTCATCATCCCCGTCATCTTCTTTCTCTGCATCCACATCTTCACCGTCATCATATTCTAATTGGCCATGATGCTCTAACTCAACTTGGTGAATAGGAATTTCATTAGAACACGACCCCATATCATCAAAAGCAGGAGCCTCACCATGCCATACCCATATGTGATATTGTTGCCTAAACCCACACCGAATCACATAGTCCCTCAACTCTCTTATAATACTAATTGTATTCATATTATCGCAATCAACACAAGGGCAATACACCTCATCATCTCTAGCAGTATTTAGGTGTTTCAACGCTTGTCTAAAAAATTCCTTAACTCCATTCATGAACTCCAATGAAGCATGATTACCATATATCCAATTTTGATCCATAATTTGTGTTATTCCCTATTTGACATGTAAGAGATTAAATAAAAATCTAATCAACACTCAGTTTATTATTATTATTATTATTATTATTATTATTATTATTATTATTATATATATATAGTAGCTTGCCAAAAATAAGGTTAAGCAAACTCCACAATGACCCACAAAGACTCGCTCTATGGTTTTAAGTTACTAAATTCTCCTAGCGATTTATATTCTATGCTTTGTAAATCAATACAAATTCTCAAAAAATTTGGCAGAATTTTCTTTGTAAATCCAACATTTTCCAATTTTGAAAATAAATTTTCAAACCTGTTTATATGAACTTATATACAACCAGCACCAACACACAATGCCATTTACTAATTCATATACATTGCCAAATCAATTTCTACTAATTCATATACGTACTAATCCATATGCGTAAACTAAATCAATTTAAACTAATATACATAACTAATTCGTATATTACCATAATCCAATTCTTACTACTATACACACTAATTGATATACATTACCCCATTCAATCCCAAATAAAACTAATTCATATACATTATCTAATTCAATTCCAAATATTATACAAAACACTCTATATTCTAACATACTAACATAATTTAAATTCCTAATAATATACAAACTAATTTAAATAACATACTAACTCAATTCCTAATAATATGAATACTAACATAATTCAATTAAACTAACCCTAATTCAAATAATCCCCTTCCCTTTCCCCTTACCCTAATTCGATGTAACCCCTGACCCTAATTCAAATTAAATCCCTTCTCCTAACCCTAATTCAAACTAACCCCTTCCCCTAACCCTAACTAACCCTAAGTTAAACTAACCCTAACTAACATAACCCTAAGTCGAACTATCCCTAACTAATGTAACCCTAAGTCGAACTAACCCTACGTCATCATTCAAACAATATAAATCCCCTTCCCTTAGCCCTAATTCGAATCCCCACCATTAGAACATATTCAGAAATAAACCATTCCCATCCCAATGAAATTATATACACCTATAAATGTCCATATTCATGTATAGAAAACAAAGTACACAAATAAATGAAAGATCAAATCACATAATACCTTAAAGGAAGGTTGCACGACATAGAGGAGCGGGTGAGGAGACGATGATGGCACGACCCAATACACTCGACCCAAACGATGATGACCCGATACAAACGACGGCAACACAAATTGATGAAAAAGGTGAGGGGTTAGTTCAAAGGTGGGGTGGAACAAATTAGCAATGAACACAAAGGAGTACGTTGGGGGTGCAAGAACACGAAGAGAGGAAGATGCGAAGTGTACTTAATTGAAGCAATGTCATTTACTTTTTCAATAGGGAAGACTAATATGTGGTGGGTCTAGCCAACACTCGCCGCATATCATTGTAGTTTTAATTATATTGCAGCGGTTGTATAATATTTACGCCGCATATTATTAAAGAGTTATTAAAACGCAGCAGATCTAGCTATAACTCGCCGTGTCTTATTAACTTCACTAATTAAAATGCTGCTAGTTTGGTTTTACGCAGTAAATTCGTAGTTGCAATTTATTATTATTTTGGTTTTAAATTTGTTTTGGTTCCTACCACGATATCAAATATAAAGAATAAAAAGACATAAAGGGAGTATATTGTAAGTATTAGTATTTTCAGTAGAAATGCATTTTGAATATCCATATAATTCTAACATTGTGAGAAAATAAAATCAACTATTGCTTTATAATTTCTACTAGCCCTTTACTTCACTCTTCCTTGCATCCATTTTAAAAACACTATTTAGACTTTATTTTAGGAATAACCCCACTAACTAACTTCTTTCGCCTCGATTTTTTCAATAATTTAACAATTAATAAACCAATATAACTACTCTTAATCTTAAAAAAAAATTAGTGTGAAGAGAAATAAAGACAGTGAGAAAAGAACTCCATGTATATATTACTATAGAATGTTAACTAAATAATCCTAAGAACTAGTCCATCAACATTAAACAATATTGTCATATATTGAATGTAAACTCTAAAATTTCTTGAGGATATTATGGAGTATATGAATTACAAAGTAGGATGACTTAATTTTTTTCTTCTTAAGCATACGAAGAAAAATAGTTTTTTTTTTTTATATTTTTACTTATAAAACCATGTAAAAAGGGAAGAATCTTAATACTCATGAAAAAGTACCAAAAGTCAATGCTTATTTAAATTTATCTTAGAAAATAGGAAGAATAAAAAATTAAAGTATATACCAAGTATTAATAATTCAAGTAGTAATGTATTTTGATTATCCATATAATTCTAATATTTTGTGTAAATAGAATCGACTATTAATTTATAATTAATTTCTACATATTACAATCGAAAAATTCTTTAAACTTTACTTTTCATCCATTTTAAAAACAATATTTAGACTTTATTTTAGGAATAACCCCCTAAATAACTCCTTTTATGTTGACCTTTTCAATAATTTAACAATTAATAAACTAAATAACTACTCTTAATCTAAAAAAATAGTGTGTAAAGTGATAAAATAGAGTAAAAGTATTTTCTTTACTATTTTTAATTTAAGATATAATGATAGAACTGCATAAAACTATAGTATGTTTACTAAAGAATCCTAAGTATATTAGTCGATCAACATTTAACAGTATTGTCATATATTGATTATAAACTCTATATAATTTCTTTAGTTAAGAAGAAAAATCATAAGATACTACGGAGTATATGAATTACGAAGCAGGATGCAAGGATGACTTAATTTTTTTTATCTTTTTGACAAAGTAGATTCAAAACACCATATATATTGCTCTCTTACTATTAATGATATTTCAAAGTCCCTTCTCATATTTTTGCACAAATCAAATATGATATTTCAAGTAACTTATGTCAGAGTAACATTTTTGAGAGATAAATTCTTTTATTGATCACAAGGGTAAAATAAGTCCATGATTAAAGATAAAATCATATCATTTTTGTCATGATATGTATTTTCAGCCTAAATCTTAATAATATCTTATTAATAAAATATAATTATAAAAAATGGATTTTGTTTTGAAGTTCTCTTCAATACGAATCTAAAGATGTAAAAATTAACTATTTATAAAAATAATTAGAAATTATAATAGATTTCATAAATAGTAAATTAGGAGAAGTTCATACAAAATAAAAACTATATATTTCGTTAAAAATTATAAGGTTTATTATACGAAGAATAGAACTCTATTTTTACTAAATTAGCATTAAATGTTCCGTAATTTGTTTAGTTGGATCTATGTGGTGCGTCGCTTGGAGGAAAGATGTGCTACCAAGTGTCGTTTCGTGAAATTACTTAATGATCCAATCCTTCATTAATATTAATTATATTATATGATATGATAATACTCCATCCACTTCTTTATATTCTTTCCATATGGGATTTACTGATTTTTAGAGCT
Organism: Dysphania ambrosioides; assembly: GCA_026401315.1. Lineage (NCBI taxonomy): Eukaryota > Viridiplantae > Streptophyta > Magnoliopsida > Caryophyllales > Amaranthaceae > Dysphania > Dysphania ambrosioides. The sequence continues at coordinate 4,622,853 of CM048660.1, read as the reverse complement.
AAATTTTACCATGAATTATCATCAATCTAATGATAAAATAAGTGGTATTGTGTGTGACAAATCACACCAATTTATTGATGTGATAAACCTAATTTAAATAAACCAAAATCCGTTGAAAAAACATGTAAATGATTTTATATATTTTGTATATATTACATATACATTAGTATACCTAAGGGTAGTTTTTGTAAATATGATATTAGAATTTTTTTCGCATGATATTAAAATGTCTATATCTTATATTATAATTCTATACTGAGATTATTATTTTTATACTTGAGATCTTTATTTATATATTTAAGACCTTTATTTATATACCTAAGATCAACATTAAGATTTCTATACTCTTGAGCTGAGATGAAATTCACAAAACCCAGAGAAATTAAAGCAAAATAAAGATACTCTTGAGCTTCTTGGCACATGAGAAAACGAGGCAAAAACCAAGAACCTTAGGAACATCAACAAGGATATACTTGAGACACGCCATGATCGCACCTGTCGTAGCTAGAGTAATAAATCAAGATCATTCTTCCCATATCTACACCTCTCACACCACATATTGTCGTAGTATGAACCCGATTCATGTTAGGATTCTAATGTAGGTCAATAGACGGGTACCAGGGGTCGGATGCATAGTCGTTGAACTATGGAATACATGAAAGTAGAGGATGGAGATGGAGGGTGGGACCGTGGGACGGTGGTGGCGTTTGGTAGGGGATGACCTTTTATACTTTATCAATGTCACGCCACTCAACTAATGTGACGGTCTCAGCCAATATTTTCCCATGATAAAAAATAATGATATGGAATCTTGATAGATTCATTTCAATATATATTTTTCAAATATCAACATTTATTATTTTTGCAAATTCGAAATTAGAGATATTTGAGTTTTTAGTTTACCTTGGGTGTGATCGAGTAAAAATAAATGAGAAAAATAAAAAAAAATATGGAGAATAATAATTGTGGATGCCAATATTTTAGAGATAATCTTCATTTGAGTCACAGTGTCTCCTTGATTTGCTTTATATCAAAACAAATATCAAATTGTTTGCTTTATATCAAAACAAATATAAAATTTAAATAATTTTGAAGACTCTACCTTGATGATGATAATATGTTCACATATTTAACTTGATTTAATGTAGGTGATAAAAGTCAAAACTTAAATAATATGTCATGCATAAAACATAGTAACATGTACGTGTATTATTTGTTTGCTTTGTGGCATGGATTACTTGTTTGTTGTCCAGATAAAGTAGAAGATATCAAATTGTTCAAGCTGCTGAATTCATGCTTAGACTTCTCCTAAAAACAAGGAAGTGGTTAATTGATGGATTCTTGAATGTTTATGTTTAAATTCAAATGGATTAAAGATAAGGTTGAAATTCAAGTATCCCCAGCTTCATGGGATTGAACAAATTCTGTTGAAGATATCCCCATTCAAAAGGATTTTGATCGTGCAATTGATCATGCAATTTCAAAATAAGAAAGACTCGTTCAAATTTGCAACGGATCCCAGTCAAGGCCTTTGGAACAGACTTCAGTAACTACCCGAGTATCACGGAACAAATTCTGAAGCGGTCAGTCAAAATCCTAACATCCGATTCAAGGGCAACGGCAGGATTAATGTTGAAGACTATCCGTTGTGAAAACACTCCTTAAATAGAGTGAATTGAAGTTTAAAGAAAAGTAGTTCCTCACCAAGATACTCAATACAAGTTGCTGAAATATCAAACACTTCTTTTATCTCTAGAACTATATACCTTAATTGTAATTTAGATTGAGAGAAAAGTAAAGAAAGTCTCTTTTTGTGAAAAAGAAAAACATCAAAAGAAAAGAGAGACATACTTTGAGTAAATTTATAATACTCAAAAGTTCAGAAAAAATGAGAAGATTTTTATTTCTAGGAATTGAGACGCTAGAGTGTAGCTAGGGAAAGCTACGGTATTAAAGATTGGGTGATAATCTTCGAAAGTGGCTTTACGTCTCTAAAGGAGGAAATAAATATCGGTTAAATCCTACGGGTAGGAAACCCTAGGCGGAGACGTAGGCACATTGCCGAACTTTGTAACAAACCATCGTCCCCTTTAAATTTGTTTTTACTTTCTTTATTCGCTTTATATATCTTATTCGTATACAAAGCAAATCCTGATAATCGGTTCAAAGTCCTTGAAACGTATCCTATTCTTTTCCGCATCTATAAACCGTTTCAAAGCCTTTGATCACCTAAATTACGAAAATCTACCATACTCTATTCACCCCCCCCCCCCCCCCTCTAGAGTATTTCGATCGATCCTTTTCATCTCCTATTGAATCTTCAATTGGTATCAGAGCCTTACTCACCTTTCAAAGATTTAAACATCTGTGAGGCATCATGAATTCGATAGGTGATGGTGGCTTTGCCCAAGGACGTTCCTCAAATCGTCCTCCATTGTTTTGTGGGAACAACTTTGCCCATTGGCGCTCCTTAATGCAAATGTTCCTCATAGACCAAGATATTGAATTATGGGATATCATAAAGAAAGGTCCGAAGGTGCCCATGAAGAATGATGATAGTGGCATTCCAATCCCCAAGGAAGATGGTGACTTCACTCAAACCGACTTGGAGAGCATTGCAAAAAACTATCGTGCCAAGAATCTGCTCTATTGCGGACTGGATGCAAATGAGTTCAATAGAGTCTCCTCTTGTAGAAGTGCAAAGGAAATATGGGACAATCTAGTGGTTACATACGAAGGCACTAGCCAAGTGAAGGAAACAAAGATAAGCATTTTTCTCCGACAATATGAGTTGTTCAAAATGACGAGTAATGAAAACGTGAAGGAGATGTTCACTAGATTTACTCAAATAGTGAATAATCTAGATTCACTTGGTAAAACATTTACAAATGAAGAAAAGGTCAGAAAAATCCTTCGATGTCTTTCCAAAGCAAAGTGGGGTCCTAAAGTGACGGCAATAGAAGAAGCACAAGACTTGCGAATTCTTCCGTTGGATGATCTTCTTGGAAAATTAATCACCCATGAAATGTCCCTAAATGAAGATGGAGAGATAGCTTCATCAACAAAGAATCTAGCACTTAAAGCTAAGAAGGAAGAAGTCTCCAATGAAGATGGCGAAAGTGATGATGATGAGAATGATGAAGATCCTTTTGCGCTTATTGCTCGAAGTCTAGCAAAAATATTAAAGATGAAGAAGCAATTTCCAAGAGGAAGAGACAACTATCGTCCTAATAAATATAAAGGTAAGTCATCTAATTCAATGAATAAAGTTAATACACTAACTTGTTATGAGTGTGGTGAAACAGACCATCTTGTTAAAGAATGCCCTCAACGAAAGAAAAAGGCCTATCCTAAGAGGGACTTAAAGAAGAAGGCTATGGTAGCCTCATGGAGTGACTCAGAATCAAGTGATGAAGAAGAAGAACATGCAAACCTGTGCTTAATGGCTAATCATGAAGAAAGCAAAAAAGGAGAACATCTTGAGGTAATTGTAAAAAATTTAATTTCAAGTCCTACCAATGTTCTCTCTCAATTTTTGCAAAGCATGATAATGAATGAGGAAAGCTTGATTCTTGAATAAAAAATTCTCAAGGAAAGGCTTAACAAACAGGTAAGCATCTCGAAAAATCTCTCAAAGGAAATATGTGATCTCAAAGCTACTCAGTCAGCTTTTGAAAACAAGGCTAAGGCCACGGAGTTATCCTTTGAAACCCAGGTCAAAGCTTTAAAAACTGAAAACACCGTTTTAAAAAGAAAGCTCGCTTCTTTAAGTTATTGCAATGATAACTTAGAGAAGGAGAAAAAGTTTTTGGCTGAGAAGTATAAAGAACAGCATAAAACCTTGGTTAATTTTACTCATTCGGAAGCAACTCTAAATAAGTTGTTGGGTGTTCACCAAGCTTCCTTAAACAAAAGCGGTCTTGGATTTAATAAAAACTTTCCAAAGAAAAACTTGACCATTTTTGTCAAATAAAAGGATACTTGGAGGACACCTACGTGTTTCTATTGTTGCAAAAAGGGTCATACCAAATTAACATGTCCTTTTAGAAGGAATGATCCTCAAATTATTAAGAATTCTTTTCCAATCTATTTTCGAGACCAAATAAAGCAAATATGGGTTCAAAAAGGGACTAGACCACCTAATATGGTCCATCCCGAATATGAAACCAAATTTGTAAATTGGTCTAGAAAGGTTTGATGTCTTTTTATTGTGTAGGAAATCACCAAGAACAAAGATCATAAGTGGATCCTTGACAGTGGTTGTTCTCGGCACATGAGTGGAAAATCTTCGCTATTCTCAACTATCAAAGAACAAACTTCAGGGACAATAACTCTTGGTGATAAAGGAAAATGCAGAATTATTGGTATTGGAAGAGTTGGAGAATTCGAATCAAACTCCATAGACAACGTATACCTTGTTGAAGGTCTGAAATACAACTTGCTTAACATCTCTCAATTATGTGATAAAGGTAATAAAGTTATTTTTGACAAAGATAAATGTGAAGTACTGTGCAAGGAAAACGGTAAAGTCATTCTTAGTGCTCCACGTTGTAATAATGTCTATGCTTTTAATACTAATCAAATTTCGAGTGCTAGCCTAAAATGTCTTAAAGCCTCAACTGTCGATTCAAAGCTTTGGCATAGACGTTTAGGTCACATTAATGTGCATACAATGAAGAAACTTATCTCAAAAGATCTGGTACATGGACTTCCTAAAATGGACTTCAAAGACTTTGAAATGTGCAAGAGGTAAGCAAACTAAAGGTTCTTTCAAAGCAAAAAGGGTTGTAAGTACCTCTCGCCCTATAGAACTTCTTCATATTGATTTATGCGGTCCTATGCGCGTCAAATCTCCCAAAGGAAAACAATACATCCTTGTTGTAGTTGATGATTTTTCTAGATTTACTTGGGTTTCTTTTTTACGAGAAAAATCTGAAGCTTTACAAGAATTTTCCAAAATCTACAAAGAATTATAAACCATGAAAAACCTACCTATTGTTGCTGTGAGAAGTGACCATGGTAGAGAGTTTAATCAACTACTCTTCAACAAATTTTGTGAAAAATACGGTATTTCTCATAATTTTTCAGCTCCTAGGACACCTCAACAAAATGGAGTTGTGGAATGTAAGAACCAAACTCTTGAGGACATGTCTAGGACTATGATTTTAGAAAATGGTTTACCTAAACATTTTTGGGCTGAAGCTGTCAATACAGCCAATTACATTCTAAATCACTGTCTAATAAGACCAATTTTAAAGAAAACCCCTTATGAGCTTTTCAAAGGTAAAAAGCCTAATATCTCGTATTCCAAACCCTTTGGCTGTACTTGCTTTGTTCATAATAATGGCAAAGATAACCTAGGGAAATTTGATGCTCATAGTGATTAAGAAATCTTATTAGGTTACTCTTTGAATTCCAAAGCATATAGAGTTTTTAATAAACGCACCAAAGTTGTTGAAGAAAGTATACACATGATCTTTGATGAATCCGAGAATGGTACTTTGAGTGACATTTTTACAGGTCTAAAGATGAATAACTATGAAGACTTTTTATCTGATGAAGATGAAAGCTCATCTGATGAAGGCGTGTCACAAACTTTCCGAAATATGCAAGAGCCAATTAAGAATGTGGACGAGTCAGATAAAGACACTGAAGAAACGTCTCAAAGACCTGAAATGCCTTCTCAGCATCCTGAAACATTATCTCAAGACCCAGAACATAGAATGGAAGGTCTTTCAGGACCCTCAGAACCTTTTCTAGGTCTTAAAGGAGTACTTCAGCAATCAGCTTCTACCCCTTTGATGATGAGACGAAAGTTTAAGCACTCCTCATCTTACCCAATTGACAATATCATCTCAGATCCAAAGTCCGATATTCAAACTCGCTCTAGTACTAAAAATCTTTGTACATTTCACGCGTTTGTTTCTCTTGTAGAACCAAAGACCATTAATGAAGCACTTCAAGAACCCGATTGGATCATAGCTATGCAAAGTGAACTAAATGAGTTTGAAAGGAATAAAGTCTGGACACTTGTTCCTCGCCCCAGAGATCATTCAATCATAGGAACAAGATGGGTGTTCAGAAATAAGCTTGATGAAAATGGGAAAATTGTAAGAAATAAAGCACGTCTAGTAGCACAAGGTTATAATCAAGAAGAAGGCATTGATTATGAAGAGACATTTGCACCCATAGCAAAAATGGAGGCCATTCGAATGTTACTTGCTTTTGCATCATTCATGCGCATCAAGCTATTCCAAATGGATGTAAAATGTGCATTCCTAAATGGATATTTACAAGAAGAGGTATATGTTACTCAACCTCTCGGTTTTGAAAATAAACAATTTCCAAACCACGTTTTCAAACTTGATAAAGCTCTCTATGGCCTTAAACAAGCTCCAAGGGCATGGTACGAGCGTCTATCAAAATATCTATTGGAAAATGATTTTAAACGAGGTTTAATTGACAAGACTCTTTTTGTGAAAACCAAAGGCAAGGATATTTTAATCGTTCAAGTCTATGTTGATGATATTCTTTTTGGTGCTACTAATGATTCTTTATGCAAGGAATTCTCTAAGATTATGTGTAGGGAATTTAAGATGAGCTTAATGGGTGAATTGAATTTCTTTCTCGGTCTTCAAGTTAAACAAGAAAAAGGTGGTATATTCATAAATCAAGGAAAATATACACGAGACCTCCTTAAGAAATACAATATGACTCAATCAAAGGAAGCCAAAACACCAATGAGCTCTACTTTACTGTTAGATCAAGATGAAAATGGTAAGTTCGTAAATTAGAAAGAATATCGAGGTATGATTAGATCACTACTATATCTTACTGTAAGTCGACCTGATATTATGTTTAGTGTATGTATGTGTGCACGATTTCAAGCTAACCCCAAGGACTCTCACTTATGCGCGGTAAAAAGAATATTAAGATATCTCAATGGGACTAAGGACCTTGGTCTTTGGTACCCTAGGGATAGTAGCTTTGAACTTGTTGGATATTCCAAGGCTGACTTTGCAGGTTACAAAGTTGATAGAAAAAGCACTTCCGGTTGCTGCCAATTTTTAGGGTCCTCTCTCATTAGTTGGCATTCTAAGAAGCAAAATTCAGTTGCTCTATCTACAGCCGAGGCCGAATACATTGCGGCTGGTGCATGTTGTGCTCAACTTATTTGGATATCCCAACAACTTCGTGATCTTGGGTTAGACTTTAAAGGCATACCTATAAGATGTGATAACACAAGTGCCATATCAATCACAAACAATCCGGTGCAACATTTCACGTACCAAACATATTGATGTTCGACACCATTTTATACGTGATCATGTTGAAAAAGGTGATGTTAATATCTCTTTCATATCTACTGAATTTCAACTTGCTGATATATTCACTAAGCCTTTAAGTGAAGAACGTTTTAATTTTATTCGATTTGAGCTTGGCATGTTAAATAAAGGTGCATCAACTTAGGGGGAGTTATGGTACGTTCTCTTTATATCCATGCATGCTTATTTAAAATGATTGCATGAGTATGACTGCACGTCCTTTATTCAGATATAGAACGCCTGTTGCATGCCTTAATCGTGTGCTATGCCATATTTATTTCATACATGTGTGCCACGTCTCAAATGGATACATAAATGGGTACTTATTCTATAAATAATTATTCATTCATACAAAATTTCTAAACTTATTTAAATCTAATTTTTTTTAGTCTTTTTATTTTGTTAAAACTCTTCACCTTCTTTTTTTTTAAACTACTTTTCCACACGTTTTTGTTTTAAATGATTTCAAAATCTGATTTTGATTTTCTTGATTGTCGTGCTGTGTACCTAGACTGCACCTAGCCTCAATCATATCATCCTTGAGCCGTCGTTTCAGTCTTCCTCAATTCTCCCCAACCGTCCGTTTCTCTCTGTCATCATTTCTTTGCCTTCCCCATACTCCTTTACTTTATATTTAACCCCGTCCCTTTCTTCACTTCTCCTAATTATACTTCCTTCCTCTTCTATAGCTTTCTCAAACTTTCCAATGGCCCCCAAACACAAATCAACCGCCCCCAAACCCGCTCCTAAGAAGACTCGGACTATGCCCCAGCGCTCTACTAAGAAGGATGTAGCCTCTGTGGACTACTCCATCCCATCTGCTTCCCCTACTCCTCCTTCATCCCCTCAACTCCCTCCTTCGCCTGAACCCTCTCCTGTGCCCTCTCCTGCTTCCCACGCTCCTGAGGTGCCTATTGAGCCTCCTCCCCAGGTTCCTGAGTCTCCCATTGTGCGTCCTCCCTCACCACCTGTCATCGCGGATGTTGTTCCTCCCCCTGTCAGCCCTAAGGTATTATCCTCTTCCCCAATTTCCTCTATACCTAAGTCAATTTCCTCTTCAATTGATGACATTCCTGTGTCTTGGTTTAAGAACTTCCAACTCGCCGGCATTTGGGCCGACGGGTTTAAGTCTAGAAAGCTTTGTGTCTGTGAGTTAGTTGACCTTGATTTACTCTCCTCTTCTAAGCTTGAGGGTGTTGCCATGTTTAAAGCCTCCTCTCTAGTTCGTATGTTAAATGTTGGTGATGTGTTCTATCCCAGGTTAACCCGTCTTTTTTACCTTAACATGTCTTCCAAAAGAGAAAATGGTATCAATTCCCTGACTACGTTGGTCAAGGGCATTCCCATTACCCTAACCCCAGGTATTTTGGCCTCTATACTCAATGTTCCCATTGAAGACTGGCCAGACTCCTCCCCTCCTTATTTTGAATGTGTTGCTAGAGCAAAGTCTGACTTCATCCTTCTAAATCCCCCAAACTCCAAGCCATTGACCCATAGCAGTCTTAAAATTGATCCCAAGGTCGTTAACACATTGTTGGTTCGCTGTGTTGTCCCCAGGTCCAACTCGCATGAGCTTTTAACAGACCAATGCCTAGCTATGACTTTTCTTGTTCTTAGTGGTTTTGATGTTAACCTCCCCAACACCATTCTTACCCATATGTATCACACCATTTCATCTTCACGAGCAAACCCCCTTCCCTATGCCAACCTTCTTCCCCTGATTTTCAAATTTTTTAAAGTTGATGTTGTGGGTGAAGGCTGTGAGAGTTGTGCCTCCTCACGCATTTCAATGGAATCTTTTAATCGAATTGGAATTTTTGCCTCATCTGTTGGGTTGTGGAAACTCAGAGAGGATCTTTCCCTTGATGAATAGTCACGACTTCCCTCTTTCAAAGGCGTTTCAAAGGAGCCAGCACCTTCACAGCTCTCAAGGTTCGTCTCAAGGCTTGATTCTGTAGACTTTGAACTTGATTGTGTGTGAAAGGATCTTGCCGATCTTCATGCTCACATTGATGACAAGTTGGATGCCTTGGTGACTGATGTGAAGCTCCTTTTCTCGTGATTTTCAAGAATGCTTGTTTCCATTTATGTTTTTAATCAACTTTTATTCGATATGGTTGTACTAAACTTTTTATATTTCTGTTTCTCTATCCATACATTATTCTCCTTCCTTGACGAAAGTAAAAAAGGGGGAGATATATCTCTGCTTTATATAATTGTTTCTGCTTTAATATTATGTCTGTGTTGCTACTTTGTTTTTGCATATTCTGTGTTGTTTATCCATGTATGTTTTGACTTCCATCAAGGGGGAGATTGAAGACTCCACCTTGATGATGATGAAAGTCAAAACTTGATTTAATGTAGGTGATGAAAGTCAAAACTTAAGTAATATGTCATGCATAAAACATAGTAACATGTACGTGTATTATTTGTTTGCTTTGTGGCTTGGATTACTTGTTTGTTGTCCAGATAAAGTCGAAGATATCAAATTGTTCAAGCTGTTGAATTCATGCTTAGACTTCTCCTAAAAACAAGGAAGTGGTTAATTGATGGATTCTTGAATGTTTATGTTTAAATTCAAATGGATTAAAGATAAGGTTGAAATTCAAGTATCCCCAGCTTCATGGGATTGAACAAATTCTGTTGAAGATATCCCCATTCAAAAGGATTTTGATCGTGTAATTGATCATGCAATTTCAAAATAAGAAAGACTCGTTCAAATTGCAACGGATCCCAGTCAAGGCCTTTGGAACAGACTTCAGTAACTACCCGAGTATCACGGAACAAATTCTGAGCGGTCAGTCAAAATCCTAACATCTGATTCAAGGGCAACGGCAGGATTAATGTTGAAGACTATCCGTTGTGAAGACACTCCTTAAATAGAGTGAATTAAAGTTTAAAGAAAAGTAGTTCCTCACCAAGATACTCAATACAAATTGCTGAAATATCAAACACTTTCCTCTCTAGAACTATATACCTTAATTGTAATTTAGATTTAGAGAAAAGTAAAGAAAGTTTCTTTGTGTGAAAAATAAAAACATCAAAAGAAAAGAGAGACATACTTTGAGTAAATTTATAATACTCAAAGGTTCAGAAAAAGTGAGAAGATTTTTATTTCTAGGAATTGAGACGCTAGAGTGTAGCTAGGGAAAGCTACGGTATAGAAGATTGGGTGATAATCTTTGAAGGTGCCTTTAGGTCTCTAAAGGAGGAAATAAATATCGGTTAAATCCTACGGGTAGGAAACCCTAGGCGGAGAAGTAGCCACATTGCCGAACTTCGTAACAAATCATCGTCCCCTTTAAATTCATTTGTACTTTCTTTATTCGCTTTATATATCTTATTCGTATACAAAGCAAATCCTGATAATCGGTTCAAAGTCCTTGAAACGTATCCTATTCTTTTCCGCATCTATAAACTATTTCAAAATCTTTGATCACCTAAATTGCGAAAATCTACCATACTCTATTCACCCCCCCCCCCCCCCCCCCCCCCCCAGAGTATTTCGATCCTTTTCATCTCCTATTGAATCTTCAAATTTGATCATTTTAAAGGTTGGATTTTTATTTTGAGACGATAACTTAGCAGGAGTAGATTGTTGATATTTTGTTATATGGTTACAAAATACAAAGTAGGTAGAAAATAACCAACGACTCTAGGCACAAAAAAACTTGGAGCTAAAGTGGACACGAAATTTAAATTGCTTGACTCTATATAAGGGAAGCTTTTACACATATCGATTGATCAAAAAAATCAACTGAGTTATATGCTAATTATATGGGTCCAATCCTCTGTGGATCTGCAATATTTGTCCAGTACTGGACATCGGGCAACTCCATCTTGGAAGCACATGGGCTGGAATCCACCCTATGAGAGCAAGGCCCAACTAGGGACATCCACATTGGCCTCATCATCAACAATCAAATAAATACTTATTTATGGACAAAAGATGGAGAGATTGTTTTTTCAATCCAACAAATTAAATACACACAATCCTTTCAAAGAGAGGAACACTTCCTTCTTCCGAAGCAAGTAAGTACATTTTATGAAACCTCTTGATCATTTCATATCCAAGAGACCTTCTCTTGAGATCCTTGGTCTAATCACTGATTTAGGCATCGGAGCGGGTTTTCTCGGAACACCATCCCCGTAGTTAGTAACTTTGCTCACGTGCAGACTATTTGCATAACAGATCTGGAAAGCTCAACTTAAAAGTGTCCCCAACAATCGTCTCTTCACTCGTTAATTACTTGAACCACAAGTAAGAATTTTGCTCCCTCAAACATAAACACTTACAATTGATTTTTGAATTTTTTTTCTAGGTTTTTCTTCAAGCTCTTGATACCACGACTGAGTATTAACATGATAAAAGACTATGGACGACTAAGCCTAAGTTACTACCTCCTTTTATTGTAAGCTTCAATTGCATTTGAAAATAAAATAATTTAGGTTAATTCAATGGTAACCCTTTACAATTTCATTTTATACTTGGTTGACTGGAAAAAAATATTATCAACAGTAACCCTATACTTTCAAATATTCTTTCTCGTAGCCTTAATAACACAATTTTGAAAAAAAAAAATTTATCCTATTTAACCATTCTTCATTTTCCTAGCAAACCTTAACAATTTCATCAACCGACCTTATTCTATTGCTACTGACATCATCACCTACTCAATTTTCCCTCATTCAAATCTTTCTAAAATCTTCTTCCCCTACACTCTTTCATGTTCCTCTAGCACTCTCATTGCCTAAAATGAATAATAGATTAACTATGCTTAATTGTGGTTAGGATAAAAGTAAATATTTTACAAAATTATGTCATTAAGGCCACAAGAAAGAATATTAAAAAGTATAGGGCTATCGTTGATAATTTTTTTTCCCAATCAATCAAGTATAAAATAAAATTGCATAGGATTACCATTGATAATTACCCAATATTTTATTTACGTAGAACATTGATTTGATCGTACCTAGTGCTCTACCAATAAGGAATAATAAGTCATACATGCACAGGCATTATAACCACCTAGATTTGCGTCATTTTGTCATTTCGAAATTCGGAGTTTTAACTTTCCATTGATGAAATTAAATGTTTCTATTAGTTTGTTCTAATTCATAGAAATTGATGTTAGTGGAACTAAATTTAAACTAAATTTAATAGATTTTAGTAATTTTTTATATTTTATTAGTAATTGCTTTTTAACTTAGTGGAATAATGTAGGTCTCTTCAAAATGACTATGTACATTCTAAAGGAATTCATTATTTTAATCATACTCACTTTACTAATTCATGCATTTTATTCCCCCTAAATTAATGTTATTGTACTTTCATATTGGATCTTCTCCAACATACATATTTGATCGTAATTATCTTTGATTCCATCTAAGTTAAGTAATAATAATTATAAAATACTCATGACAAAATTGCATAAGCGATTAAGCGACAAGGGTTCTTGTTATTATTAAAGTCTCCCATATTCCTAAACGTACTAAATATAGCGCAATGTATATATCAATATCAGGGGTGTCAAATCTGGTCAACGGGTCGGTTCTGGGTTGACCCATCACGGTCGGTTCTTATCGGGTCAATTTTGCCTATTGGGTCGGTTCGGGTCGGGTTAAATCGGGTCGGGTTAAATCGGTTATTTGCTTGGTCGGTTTGGGTCTGGTTCGGGTCGGGTTGTATTCGGTTCGGGTCAATGTCAGTTCGGGTTGTATTCGGTTCGGGTCAAGGTCGGTTCGGGTTGTATTCGGTTCGGTCAAGTAGGTTCTAGTTCAATCGGGTCGGTTCCTGAGCGAGTTATTTTGGGTTCGGGTCAAGGTCAGTTCTGGTAAAATCACATCGATTCATGAACGGGTTATAGCGGGTTATTTTGGGTCAAGGTCGATTTTGATAAAATCGGATAATGATGATGGTTAATTCATAAATTAGACAATGATGATGTCGATAAGTCATTTAAAAACAAAATATTTATGATGTAATGATTATTCAATGTGTATTATCCTATCAAATTAGTCTATAATATATGATGTTAAGTTTATATATACATAAAAACGTGTAATATGTTTAGTTTGAATCGATAATGACAAGTTTGGTTTCAAAGTTATTAGATATTAGGTAAAAAAATAGGTCTGTCAAGATTAGGTCATATTCATGTATATTCAAATTATTAACACATCCAGTGAATTCGGGTAATGAATTGTTATAAATCGGGTTATATCGGTTATGTGTCGGTTTCAATCGGTTTTGGGTTCTTTTCGGGTCGGGTCTGTAACGGGTCGGGTCCGTAACGGGTCGGGTTCTTAACAGGTCGGACACGGATCGTGTTTGGGTCTTTGAATATCGGGTCAAATCGGTTTCGGGTTAACTTCAGGTTGGATTGGGTCAGGTTTCGGGTCTCACTTTTCGGGTCATAATTAGGTCGGATTGGGTCGGTTTCGGGTAACTTATCAGGTCGGGTTGGGTTGGGTCTGATTCAATACATGTGGACATACATTATTGATTATTTCTATTCCTAAAAGGTCCCTACATGTCACATATTTACTTTCATGCCATCCTTGAATTGTTCAATAAATACCATCCTCTAGTAAGCAGTGTTCTTCATCAGCCTTGAAAACACTCAAAAAACATAACCAAGCAAAAACAGTAAGAGTAAAATGGCTTACTCCCTTCTCATCCCAACTGCTGCAATTGCTCTTCTTCTCTTCGTTTTCGCTCCTGCGCCCAGTGTCGCCTCCGTTATCCTAGATAGAGACGGCGAAATTGTACGTAATGGCGGATCCTATTACATCCTTCCGGATTTGATAGGACCTGGTGGCCTAACCGTAGACACCTCTGCACCCTGCCCTCTCTATATTTACCAATTTCTCTACTCGAATGGCGGCTCACCTGTCTCGATTTTTTCCAAGATTAATACATCGATCCTCAGAACCACGTATCCCATCATATTCTCCTTCGACGGTGTCACTGCCACTTGCAACAAACCTCTACGATGGTGGGTAGCCCCTAAGGATGCAGACGACGTTGCGTATATACTTGTCGGTACTGATGGCCCATTCAAGGACACCTATTTTTTTAAAATCAAAGAAGCTAAAAGGGGTAAGTTTGTGTACAATATCAAGTTTTGTCGCTCAGTCGACTCTGCAATTCTTCGTGCTTCTGCAATGGAGGAGTGTGATGATGTAACTTTTGTTCATGGACGTTTGGCAGTAGTCCCTAATGCACCTTATCCTGTATATTTTGAGAAGGCTGATCCACAAGTAACATCTAATATCCATAGGTTTGGCGCTTATTAAGGGTACGTGGTACTAAGTGGCCTGGCCATATATAGTCCATGCATGAATAAATTCTTCCTTTTATTTATGTATTAACAAAAGGAGGAGATGTGTTACATCATGTACTACATATAACGGAGTATATATAGGGGGTTGTTCACTTCTTCTCCCTATTATCCTTGTATGTTTTAGCTTCCTGTGAATTTAATAAAGAAAGTAGAGCCATTTTGGAAGGTGAATTATTTAATTTAAGGGTTTGTATCCCTAATTAAGTATATTGGTTTTTATTTCTTCAATCCATTTTTTTTTTGGCAATATTCTATCCATTTATGTTAATCTTTGCCTTTTAAATCTCTCTATTTATTTGATTTTCTTGTGGTGTTAATGTTTTTAATCTTACTCCCACTTATCCTAAATTATCAATTAAACGAGCTCATTCATCCTCCTTAGTCTATCGCCTTACTCTATATGTTATAATATATGCTACATAATATATATGGTCTACATTTTGTATCCTCTTGAAAAAAAAAAACAAAAAGAAATTTGACAATTAAGGATCAAATAATGAATACGTAAATATTATTAACTTTTCATTTGACCCAGTTAACTTTTTATTTTAGCATTGATCTTATGCATGGTAATATGCGCATTTATGATTGTTTCAAACACTATTCTTTTTGAAGTCATATAGCATCTATTGTACACATATTAGAACGTAAATTAAGCTAGACTTTAGCTCAAGTATACCTTCACATGACTAGCTTATTAAAAGTTTAATATTAATATTCATAAAATTTATCACATATATGTAATTTACTTCTTTTTTTATCAGATGTAATTTCCTCAGCAAGTAGGTATTCATGAGTGTGACTACTACGTCATGTAATTTGTATTTGAAGTAGTTCAAGAATAACATAGTAGGAAGGATCTTGTTAGGGTATGTGTGCTTTATTTTTATCTTATTAATTGAACTATATTGATTGATTTACGATGGAGGAAGATAGAAATAATTCAATTATTCAATCTCATGATTTTGTGATGAATTGTAGTTTCGGTAACCGAAGATGGATGTTGGATTATGCGTGTGGAGGATAGAAATAACTAGTTGGCATTAATCAAAAGGTTAACGTTATTTGACCTTTGTATTGATGCAATTATTAGTGTTTGTAAACAAGTACCATAATTTTTGAAAATGAAAATATTCTTATTTACAAAGAAAAGTCAGCCAAAATTTATAATCTCAAGTGTAGAGTTTAATGGTATGTTTATCATGGTACGACTAATTTATTTTTCATTTTTTTTGAACTCAATACTTTAAGCATTCATTTTTAGGATATTTATGAAAAACACCTTACTACGAGAAAGAGTTGAATGAGATTCAGTGAAATTTGGGTAGAATACTTTCTAACTTCCTATTGTTGACATGAATAGTAATTAATGTAGGAAGTCTTTGATAGATCTAACTAATCATACATGTTAAATGATTATTTTAAGCATGGTTTAATTTTGTTCAGACTTATAACAGAGAGAGAGAGAGAGAGAGAGAGAGAGAGAGAGAGAGAGAGAGAGAGAGAGAGAGAGAGAGAGAGAGAGAGAGAGAGAGAGAGAGAGAGAGAGAGAGAGAGAGAGAGAGAGAGAGAGAGAGAGAGAGAGAGAGAGAGAGAGAGAGAGAGAGAGAGAGAGAGAGAGAGAGAGAGAGAGAGAGAGAGAGAGAGAGAGAGAGAGAGAGGAATTATGTGAGAACCTCTCCCTTATGTGAGAACTCTTTTGTATAAAAATCCATCTAAAACCATCTACTTGCTAGATCTAATGGATGGTATTGAGTGAAAAAGAATGATAAAAAGCATAAATAATGACAAAATTGACTGACACATGTTTCCCTATTTCAAAAAAGTACTGAGACAGAAACAACTTTTTGCAAAACAAAAAAAAGTTGTATTTCTGACACGACTGTACTTTTCTCGAAAACATTTGTTCTAAACTTCTATTCTATTGTTCCAAATGTCTGTTTTATTGTTCTAAACTTCTGATTTATTGTTTTTAACGTTACTTTAATGTTTTAAGTAGATGATTCTCTTGTTCTAAAATAGTTTAGTGGGTTGTTCTAAACTAATGAACCTAATATTCTAAAAGGTTCTTCCATTGTTCTAAAACATTGCTCTAATATACTTACGTTGCTTTATTATTTTAACATTGTTATAATATTTTAAAACGTTGCTATAATGTTTTAAAACGTTGCTATAATAAACCTAATATATATATTATCAATACTATTCTATGGATAAAAGAATCTATTGGACTTCTTTGTAAAATGTCCCATAACAATGAATATATTGTCCCCTACAACTCTTATTGAATTACATGTCAATGAATACTAGTATGTAGCAATGATTGTTGGTTAAATATATATAGTAGGGACTTACGGTATATCTTGTAACCCAAACCTCAGCCAGAGGAATTTTGAACGGTCTCATCCTTCATGCCTTTGATTTATTCTTGTTTTTTGTTTTTGGTTAAAACGATTTGGTTTTTACCTTTTTGTTACCTTACTAGTTGCTTTACTGTTGTAGCTTCAAAGGCGTTCAAGGAGATAAACTAGACACAAAAGATCAAACTAATTTCTTTGAAATATAGATCTATACAATCAACAAGCTTCATGCGCACAAATGCACTGCCCATTTCTTTTTTCTCTTGCTTGAAATCTTGTAGTACATTTTAAATGAGACTAACTTGAGAAATAAAATGTTTAACAATTGAAAGTTACGAAGTGAATTTTAGTAATTCATATGAAAGCATATAAATAAGTTAAGAGATATATTCAATTGTGTCCCAATTTTTGTTTTTAGTATCAATTACGAATAGCAAAAGGACCAGTTTTATTAAATTTTGATATAATATCTTGTCCCTATCTACCACGTTTGTGGTGGAGAAGGTATTGGAGTACGTAGGTACACATCCACGTTTTTCATTAATTTTCTTAGTGATGTGGTGCGGCAATCCTCATATAGTCATATATATTCTAGAGTTTCATAAAGTTATCCACGAGTAATTTCATCTGTCATATTATATCCCCTTTGTTCTTTTCTAATTTTTTATTCGAAAAATTTAAAAAGATCTTCCCATATAAAATCATTCTATTTTATTCTAATTTACTATGACTATAATAACCTTAGTTGAATAAAATTATTTATGGAAATAACCTTAGTATTTATCTGAACCATCAGAAATACACCCAATAACCCTAGAAATTTCCAACAAAATTTACTCCTAAACAAATCAATTATATATTTCCATAAATATTTAATGCATGTCCCTCTTACAGATTTTTTTCAAGGGAATCTGATTTTTTCATATTATTTTAAATTTATTTTAAGGAATCTTATCTATATTAATCCTATTTTGATTTCTCTCCTAATTCTAAATGAAAAGAAAAAAAAAAAATTGGAGGGAGTACATAGTAGAATTGTCCCAATTATATATACTGCATCCATTTCACATAAAATTACAATACTTTTAATATTTATATTTATCAATACATTAGTGTAATTATTAACATTTTGAATATCTATTTATAAATAATAAAAAATTTATATACTTCATCTATTTAATAAAAATGTGCACAGATCCTGTTTAAATTAGTACCATAAAGATGTCCATATATTACTTTCTCTTTAGCCACTGCAGCGTATGTAGTTAAAATTTCAATACTTAGTTTACCATGAATTGGGAATAGGGAATTTTTTTTTTTAAAAAAAAAAAGAAAGAAAGAATAGGGAATAAGCTAACATTCCGGATCGAAGACATTCCCTTGATAAAACAAAAAGTAGGAGGGTTTTATTATAATGGTACATAAAATAGATCTTTAACTATTATTGGAACAAAATTATGTTGATATTATTCTAAATACGTGTCAACTCTTAACAAAAAATATTCTAACTTTTTTATGGATGATGTCATCTTCTACTTTTATTTTATTTTATTTTTTAATACTTTGCACTGACATTGACTTGGAAAAAAGATATTCATATATAAATGTTTCTAAAAATACATAATTTTTAAAAGCATTTAAAATTACTTTTTCTCTCACTTTATTTCATGGCTTTCTTCTTTCTTTTTCTCATCTCACATTATCAAAAAGATATATATATAGAAGTAAAAGTTAAAATGAGAAGGATGAGAAAACATCTTGACTCTTCATTTTCTAAATCTAACGGATGATATTTTATTTACTTATAGTGACCCTTTTTTAACTCATAATGACCAAATAATTTTTTTTCACTTATAATGACTCTTTTTTATTATTATAGTTACTTTTTTTTATTATTATAGTGATCATTTTTTATTGTTATAGTAATCATTTTTTGACATGAAATCTCTAGCGTTGGATCTTACCATTTGAATGGCTATGATCTCTTCTTATTTTTCTTATTTTAAGCACCCTTCTCATTGGATCACTCTCATATATATATATATATATATATATATATATATATATATATATATATATCCAATGAGAGTTTCTTCTCTCATTTTATTTCATGGATTTCTTCCTCCTTTTTCTATAAAACTTATCATCTCATAAAAACCTTAAATGAATTAAGTTATTGTTTGTGTATAGATAGTTTCATGCCTAATTAGATCTAAGTTTAATTTCAAATCATTGCACTCATAATAACAGTTAAAACAAAGTTAAACACTTATTGAAGCATGAGGGTTTATTTCATTGATTAATAAAACAGTGTGAATTTATTGAAGAAATTGAGAAATTTGGTTTTATAAGAAAGATCAATTACTAAAGATCTTTATAGCATGAAATTTTGAGAGGGACTATTGGTGCATTGTGTGACTGTGGTCTGACTAGTTGATTGAAAATGAAGAAGTCAAGATCGAATAAGTATTTATTGTATGATTGTGTGGTCTAAATTAGAAGCAGAAATTTGGAAAGAAAAGTACTAGCAATGGTCCTTAATACAAATTGAGACCTGTAAAGATCGATCTGAATATATGAATATTATGATAGATTATTGATCATACAATTGTGGATTTGATATTGATACTGTATCAACAATGCAATTCACGTTTGGTGATATCTTATCTTGTCTTTGCCAATAAAAAAATCTTAATTATCTTATCATCAAGCAGAATTCATTGGGTGCTTAGTCTTTGTGTTTATTTGCTTATGTACTGCAAAAAAAAAAAAAAAAGATAAGTGTAATGGAGTCTAAGAAGACCCAAGAGAAGGCAACCCGAGCTCATCAAAACTCTTTTGAATACGGAGGAAATGTCACACGCCTTCTTAAGAACTTAAGCTAGACTACATTTAAATGCTACTTAAAAAAAGTTCTTGATAGATGTCATTGATGGAATTCATTCTACCATAGTGCCAAATATAAATAGCTTTATAGTTAATTTGATTCTCATTTGGTGATAGATTTATAATGTGTTCGGATTGAGAGAAATGGAGGAAAGAGAATTAAAGGAAAGGGGAAAGTAGGGAGAGGCGAGGGAGGAAGAGATTCATTCTCCTTTTTTGGTTAGCAAATAGATTGAGAAAGAAGGAAAATGGAGGGATTGAAGGGATTTGGAGAGATTTAAGATCTTAAATTCTTTAATGAGTCAATATTTTTAAAATTGTAGAGATTTGAAAAGGAAAAAAACCTGTAAACCTTAAAACTAAGATCAAAATACTCACTCCTCACTCCTCACTCCTGAGCAAACTAATTAATGTCATTTTTCTCTACCCCTCTCTTACATGAAAGGCCCTAAACTTTGAGTTGCACAATACTACCAAAACCCTTACTTAACAAAAAATTAAAGAACTCGATAGTATATTATTGATTTGTTGGTGTGTTTATCATGTGTCAATGCATGATATCGCTTATTTATACTCATTTATTCTTTTATCATGATTATTTAAGAAGAACACCTTATTCAGATGAGTAGATGAGTGAGATTTGTGAAATTTGGGTAGAGTACTTTAAAACTTTCCAATTTGATGTGTATACTCTTGAAGGGACTCTTAGCTAGATCTAATTAGTCATGCGTCTTTAGTAATCTAATTATAATTGAAAATAATTATCTATCAATCACCAATCGGACAAATTTTTTATCTTCCCATGAGGAATTGGCACCGTATAAAATAATTACAACCAATCGGACAAATGATACATCTTTCTATCTTCCCATGATCGAGGAATTGGCACCATATAAAATAATTACAAATTTACAATCAATCACTGATCAGACAGCCAGACCTACGACAACAGAATCAAGACATTTTTAAATCCATGCCATGTAACAACAACAGGAATATGCGAATTTAATATTTTTTTTTTCACATTAATTTGTGTACGGAATGGCGTTGAAACCCTCAACGAAAGTTCACAGTTCTGTGGCTACATGTAGGTGATTTTCAAGTTATTATCTTATCTACAAGACCATGGAATAGGCTCATAATATACAAAATATATATGGCCCTACTTACACTTTTATTCATTTCTTTTTTATTTATTCTATTTAAAATATTTAATTTGAGAAATAAAATAATTAAATATAATTTGTTAATATTTAAGTTAATATATATCCATATGAGATCTAATTAGATCGTCTCAAAAAATAATATGTCCTTTGAAAATTGTGTTAAAAAAATAAATATGACAAATAAAAGGGTAATTCAATTTAGAAAATGAAACCTCTTTCTTCAGTATTGTCTTAGGTATGTGGTTAATTTAATTTGTATAATAAAACCAATATTCTTTTGTAAAAGGTTATATATATATATATATATATATATATATATATATATCACTAGACTATTTTACTTGAGACTATATGCAGTCTACAAGGAAAAAACTTATTACTTTTTACCTTTATTTGTGTAAGGAGAGTAATTTGGAAGATAAACCTAGATATGTACAATTTATTTATAAAAGTAGTGTGTATCCAAGGCATTAGCCTGAGTTCCATTTTTTACTGCAGTTGTTTAATACTTTTTTTTATTATTTTGGTTAATGGTTAAATAATTTATTTAGCGAAGTAGTACATTTAAAGCCATTCTTTCATTCTTTTGAATTTTGCTTGTTTGAGGGGGTTTTGTTATCTTCTCCTCTTTAAATATTTAATTCATGTCTACAAGTAAATATATTTGAAATAATTATGTAACTAATTCATTTATATCATATATCCCTCTAATATTAATTGATATTAGACAATGCAACAATTACTACTTCTCCTAATCTGCTACAATTATATAGAGTAACCCCTTTTGTTATAATCTAACTCTTGTACATGACATATGGGAAAGGAAAATCAAGTTAACTTAACTCAATATATAGAACGAAGTATATATGAAGATTATACGAATAAAAAGAAATGGAGGGAGTATGTATAGTAAGTATTAGTATTTCAAGTAGTAATGCATTTTGATTATCCATATAATTCTAACATTGTGTGCAAATAAAATCAACTATTTCTTTATAATTTCTACTAGCTCAATAAATTCTTTGAACTTCACTCTTTCATGCATCCATTTTAAAAACACTATTTAGACTTTATTTTATGAATAACCCCACTAACTAACTTCTTTCACACCGACATTTTTAACAATCTAGCAATTAGTAAACCTATAACTACTCTTAATCTTTAAAAAAATTAGTGTGAAGAGAAAAAAGACAGCGGGAAAAGAACTTTATATAACTATAGTATGTTTACTATAGAATCCTAAGTATGTTAGCCAATCAACATTTAATAATATTGTCATATAATGAATGTAAACTCTAAAATTTCTTGTGGATAGGAAGAAAAATCTTAAGATACTATGGCGTATATGAATTACAAAGTAGGAAGACTCAATTTGTTTTCTTGAGCATAGGAAGAAAAATAGTTTTCTTTTATTTTTACTTATGAAACCATGCGAAAAGTGAAGAATCTTAATACTCATGAAAAAGTACCAAAGTTAATGCTTATTTAAATTTGTCTTAGCAAATAGGAAGAATAAAAAAATGGAGGAAGTATATAGCAAGTATTAATATTTCAAGTATTAATGTATTTTAATTATCCATATAATTCTAACTTTTGGTGACTATTAATTTATAATTAATTTCTACCCATTGCATTCGAAAAATTCTAAAAATTAACTTTTCAACCCTTTAAAAAACACTATTTAGACTTCATTTTAGGAATAACCCCTAACGAACTCCTTTCACGCCGACTTTTTCATTAATTTAACATTTAATAAACTAAATAACTACTCTTAATCTACAAAAATAGTGTAAAGAGTAATAAAGGACAGTAAAAGTATTTTCTTTAACATTTTTAACTTATGATATAATGATGGAATTGCATATAACTATAGTGTGTTTACTAAAGAACTCTAAGTATATTGGTCGATCAACATTTAACAACATTGGCATATATTGATTATAAACTCTATAATTTCTTGAATTTAGAAGAAAAATCATGAGATAATACATACAGAGTATATGAACTACAAAGTACGATGCAAGGATGACTTTAATTTTTTTTTTCTTTTTGACGAAGTAGATTGAGCACCATCATATATATTGCTCTCTTACTATTAATGATATTTTAAAATCCCTTCTGATATTTTTGCACAAATAATCAAATCATCAAATTATATATTGCAAATTTGCTACTATGTTGCATTAGGTAAGTAATATACATTTAAAAAAAAATATGAATACTACTAGTTTTATAAGTTAATTACTTTTATTAGACGATAACTTTACTTGCAAGTGAATTTCATTGTGTGTAAAAACTTCTAGATTTTACTCCTATTATATTACTAGTGAAAAGTTATAAACTTATTATCACATTATAACACTTAAAATCTACTTATTGGAACTTATGTCGTAGAAAAAATTTTGAGAGAGAAATTCTTTTATTGATGACAAGTGTAAAAGAAGTCTTTGATTAAAGATAAAACCCATATCATTTTTGTGGTGATATGTATTTTCATCCAAAATCTTAATAGAATCTTATTATTGAAATATAGTTATGAAAAATAGATTTTATTTTGAAGTTCTTTTCAATAGGAATCTATAGATATAAAAATTAACTTTTTATAAAATAATAGAAATTATAATAGATTTCATAAATAATAAATTAGGAGAAGTTCATGCAAAATAAAACTATATAATTCGTTAAAAATTATAAGGTTTATTATACGAAGAATATAGAACTCTAATTTTACTAAACTAGCATTAAATCTCTCGTAATTTGCTTAGTTGGATCTTACGTGGAGCGTCACTTGGTGGAAAGGTATGCTACCAAGGGCTGTTATATTGAATTACTCAATGATCCGATCCTTTTTTAATATTAGTTATATTATATGATATGATAATACTCCATCCACTTCTTAATATTCTTCCCTTATGGAATTTACTGATTTTTAGAGCAAAATTTTACCATAAAGTATTATCAATTTAATGATAAAAAATAATGATATGGGATCTTGATAGATTCATATCAATATATATATTTTTAAATATCAACTTCTATTAATTTTTCAAATTCACAAGTAGAAATATTTGAAGTTTAAGTTTACCTTGGGATATGTGTAAAAATAAATAAGAAAAATAAAAAATTACAGAGAATAATAATTAATGTGGATGCCCAATTATATTAAAGATCAACTTCATTTCAGTCACATGTCTCTTTGATTAGCTTTATATCAAAATAAATATAAAATTTAAACAATTTGATCATTTTAAAGGTTGGATTTTATTTTTGAGACGATTACTTAAAAAAATTAAAGCAAGTAGTTGATTGTAGATATTTTGTTATATAGTTACAAAATACAAAGTAGTTAGAAAATAATCAACGACTATGGGGGCACAAAAAACTTGGAGCTAAAGTGGACACATGAAGTTGAAGGGCTTGACTCTACATAAGGGAATCATTTTACGCATACCGATTGATCAAAAGAATCAACCTAGTTATACGCTAATTGTTTGGGTCCAATCCTCAGTGGACCTGCAATATTTGCCAATACTGGGTATCAGTCATTGGATACGTACTCCATCTTGGAAGCACATGGGCTAGAATCCACCCTATGAGAGCAAGGCCCAACTAGGGACATCCGGCCCCGTCATCATTAATCCAATAAATACTCATTTATGGACAAAAGACGGAGAGACAATTTTTTTAACCCAACAAATTGAATGCACACAATCCATTCAAAGAGAGGAACACTTCCTTTTTCCGAGGCTAGTAAGAAAATTATATGAAACCTCCTGATCATTTCATATCCAAGAGTCCTTTTCTTGAGATTCTTGGTCCAATCACTAACTAAGGTATTCGAGTGGATTTTCTCATAACACTACCCTTGTGGCTAGTAACTTTGCTTATATTGCAGACTGTTCCCTAAAGAGATTTGTGAAGCTCAACTTAAGAGGGTCTCTAGCAATCATCTCTTTACTCGTTAACCATAAGTAAGATTTTTTCTCTCTCGAACAAAAACACTAACATTGATTTTGTTTTTTAATTTTTTTTTAGGTTTTTCTTCAAGCTCTTGATACCACGACTAAGTAATAACATGATAAAAGACTATGGACAAAGCCTAAGTTACTACCTCCTTTTGTTGTTAGTTTCAATTGCATTTGAAAATAAAATGTTTTATGTACGTAGAACATTGATTTGATTGTATTTGGTGATCTACCAATAAGGAATAATAAGTCATATATTTACAGGCATTATATCCACCTATATTTGCGTCAATTTGCCATTTCGAAGTTCGGAGTTTTAACTTTCCATTGATGAAATTAAATGTTTGTATTGAGATGACTAGGGAAAAAAAACCTTTGTTGATCCATCATATAGATTAGTTAGTTCTAATAGAAATTGATGTTAGTGGAACTAATTTAATAGATTTTAGTAATTTTTTAATATTTTATTAGTAATTGCTTTTTAACTTAGTGGATTGATGTAGGTATCTCCAAAATGACTATGTACATCCTTAAAGGAATTTATTATTTTAATCATACTCACTTCTCTAATTCATGCAGTTTATTCCCTCCGTAAATTAATGATATTGTACTTTTATATTGGATCTTCTCCAATATACACATTTATTCGTAAGTATCTTTGATTCCATCTATGCTCAGCTCAGTAAAAATAGTTATAATGAAAATTCAAGCTATTACAATTCTAACAAGATTATATATCAGTTCTAACATTAACGAACTAAAGGAACTCATGACAAAATTGCATAAGCGATTAAGCAACAAGTGTTCTTCTTATTATTAAAAGTCTCCCATATTCCTTAACGTACAAAATATAGCGCAATATAAATATATATATATATATATATATATATATATATATATATATATATATATATATATATATGGACATAACATTATTGATTATTTTTGTTGGAACACATAATACATATGTTGAAGTTTTATAAAAACAAAGCTTATGAAAATAAGGAGTCCCACATTGGTGAGATAAAGGAAGTTGAACCTCTTCATATAGAGGTATGGTCACTTACTTGAGTGTAACCTAAGGGTTACCCACTTTTTTGGAAGGAGGAAGGGCTTAGAAATCCAACCAACACACATTAATGAGTGATCATGAATCTTCTATCATTTTGGGACCGTTTTTAAACATAGTTAATTACAAATTTCATAATCAATATTGCCAACGGTTTAATGACTGGATTTATGCTTAACATTAATTACGGTTTTAATTTTTGAGCTTTGCGGAAGGAGGAAGGGTTACCCACTTTTGTGGAAGGAGGAAGGGCTTAGGAATCCAACCAACACACACGCGCACGAGCCGGGTGGGGTACCGTCATTAATGAGTGATCATGAAGCTTCTATCTTTTTGGGACCGTTTTTAAAAATGGTTAATTACATATTTCATTATCAATATTGCCAACGGTTTAATGACTGGATTTATGCTTAACGTTAATTACGGTTTTAATTTCTGAGCTTTGTAACTTCAGTTTTAATTCTGTCTTTATTGTTGAACGTTTTTGGTTTTCTGCCTTGGCTATATATACAGCCTCTGTTCGGCATTGTTTGAACATAACAAAAACACTTCTCTTATTTTCCTTGGGTGTTTTACTGAGTTCGGTGGTTCTGTGCAAACCCACTGCTAAAATAAATAGAGAGACTGTTTTATCCTGGGGAGCATCCGGTGATATATTTCTAATGTAAATATTGGTAAATATAACATTTAGTTTTTTTAATAATTACAATAAATAAAAAAAGTATGATTAATTTTATTTCCTATGTAATGCTTCCTATACTATTAAATTTTTATTTTATTTTTATAGATTTAGTTAGAATGTTAATTAGTAGTAGTAGATGTCCCAAGAAAATGGAAGTTAGCTCTCAATGTCTTTTTTTTTATAACTGTACAATAATCTCTTTTTTTACGTAAGTTTCTATTTTCAAAACCTTATACGGTATCAGATTGCTCTTAATTCTAACCAAAACCCACGCCTTCTTCTTGCTGCAAACCATGGCTGCTCCAAACTCAGCTTATCAAATCGATAATCCTACTTATTCCTCAAAACCTTTCACCTTTATCAATATTCATAATGCCGTGAAACTCATTTCTCAAAATTACCTTTCATAGAAACTTCAAATCCAAGCCATTCTCATTGGTCATGATCTTTCAAAATTTGTGAATGGTACCATTGTCGTTCCTCCTGTAACCATCGTCACTGATAGTGTTGAACGATCAAATTTAGCATGTTGCATGGCTCTGCCAAGATCAACTTCTCTTTGGAGCCCTTGTAGGTACTCTTATTGCTCGATCAAAATCTTGATGCTTTTTTATGTCTGGAAATAAGGCCTATATTAACTTTGTTGTATGTAAAAAAGCGTCGACAAAATCTATAGACACCAGAAAGCGTCGAGAATGTCAACGACAAAACATGCCAATAATAAAAATAGACACCAAAAAGTGTCGATATTTTCGACGATAAAAACCGTCGAGAATTTCTTAAATATGGAAAATGAATAGATATTTCAACAATCTAGGTAATTTGAAGCGTCGAAATTGTCGGGACAAAAAAGCGTCGAGAATTCTCAACGCTTTTTTGGGGCATCGAGAAATAAATTCTCGACGCTTTTTGGCGCAGATAATGAACTCAAATAGCATCGAGAAAACAAGGGATTTGTGTCAAAACTTATGCTACACCCAATCGTGGTCGCATTAAGCAATTGAAATCTCAGTTTAACAAAATCAGCAAAGGCAACCGAACCATCACTGATTACCTTTAATCCCTCAAAGCTATCGCTGACCAACTTGCATCTCTTAGAAAACCAATTGAACATGAGGACTTCATTGAAAATATCCTTGATGGCCTTGACTCTAACTACAAGTCCATTAAATATACTATTAATTGTAGAGACACAACCATTTTGTTTGAAGAATTACATGAAAAACTCATAAACCGTAAGCTTTCCATCCAACAAGAGAGCGAAACCATATCCACTGTATCTGCTACTGCCTTTGCAGCCCACAATCAATCCTATGGACCTCGCCAACACCCTAAGCCTTATATTAAGCCATCCTTCCTACCTCCTCTTTTACCTACACCTACTGTCCAGCCTAATAACCCACTACCTTTCTTGGAAATTTCAATGGTATCGTCAACAAGGCCATGTTGCCCAATGCCCCATCTTCCTTCAACGTTTTCCCAATATTGTTCCACCTTCCTCTCGTGCAAAATACCCAGCCCATCATACTTAACTTCATCCAAAACGCCTCAACTTCTACTCCATGGCTTCTCGACAGTGGTGCGTCTCACCATGTTACTAATGATTTGGATAATCTATCCGTCCACGTTCCATATGATGGTACTGAGAAACTAATCATTGGTGATGGTAAGGGCCTTCATATCTCCCATATTGGTTCTTTGACTATATGCCTTTCTAACTATACTAGTCATCTTAAAAATGTTCTTTGTGTCCCTTCTATTTCTCGCATTTGGGGAAGGTAATAAATGATTTCATATACAAGTATTGATACAATGCTTTTAAACTTTTATTTTTAGTACGTGTCATTATTATATTATTATTGATAGTAATTTGCTATCTTTTTTCTTGTAGCAAATATGGATCCTCAAATGAAAATACTATGTGAATCAGTTATGGAACTTAAGGTGGGAGACAATGTTGACACACCACATACCTTGTCCGAACTTCAACACTTTGATGAGAGTCTAATTGCTTCTTCAAACATTATTTGACTCATTGAGACTATGAGGTTTATTTAAAAACATTTATTTTTTTAATTGTGGTTTGTAATTTATTAAGACTTTGTATGTAATAGTTAATTAGGAATTTAGACTTGTTAGACTTTATTTCGTTTTCTTGAAAACATTTAGTTTGAAAATTACATTTGAAATAAATAGATTATTTAGATAAAACAAAAATCAGGTTGAGATGTTGACTAGGTGGGTATTCTGTCAGGTTGTGGGTTTTGAGGGTAGTTTGGACTTTTTGGTTATTCAGGTTAAAATATCAGGTCAAATTAGGTCAATTTTGGGTTGACCCGAACATGAAAATATCATGTTTAGATTTGGGTTTTCAACCCGTAAAGTTAAATAAATAAGGTTTGGGTTGGGGGATAGCTGACCCGAAAATAGGTGACCCAAACACAAAACCAACCCAACCTGATCTGTTTGCCACCCCTACGTATGCTTTACTACTTTTCGTACGAAACTTCAGACATAGATGCATTAATGTTAGAGATGGATGAGAATTGAATAGAGGTGGATTAGAATAAATACCGACGTGAATCAAGAAGTTAACGTGGTATGACCCTTTTTGTGGTTGTGTCGTGATTGATGTTTGTAAATAGGTACCTTGTATTTTCATAAAAATGGAAATAGTCCTTTATACAAAGGAAACTCTGCCAAAATTTACACTTGAAAGTGTGTCAATAATGATGTTAGTATATTTATCATGCCTAGAATCTTATTTTGGACTAGAATTTAATTTATCTTTTCTCAAATTTTCAAGACATTTCTCGAAAAATGTCATACTAAGAGTCGAAGCTAAATGAGATAAAGGAAAACTGGGCGGCATACTATATAGAGTCTCGACAACCTTAGGTAGCTCGATCATCTTTTATTTTATTTTATATAGAATTAGATAGATTTCCTTCAATAGCTATAGCATCATTAGGTTTCTTGCGATCTATCTTTTCTAACACGTTGTTAGCATTAGGATATTATTAGCAATCGAACTAGCTTATATTTAAATTATTTGTAATTGTAATTATATGTACATTATTTGTAACAATTTTGTGATATAATTACATTAATAATATGTGATTATATTTTTATGAGCACCTGTTGTCCATTGTGAAGTCTCGGTAGAAAGTGCTGTTGTTTTTAAGAAAATTGCAACATTTGTGGTGTATTTACTGTTTCTTTCTAGAAAATCGGCAATACTTATAAGGTTCTAGATTAAAAATTTCTTAAAAAATATAATAATTGCTGCAATATTTTAGAAAACCGCATCAAATAAGGTATTCAAATGCTGTGGTTTTCTAAAAAAACCATATCACTTGTTTACCTTATTTGCTGCGGATTTCTATATAACCGCAACATGTGTGTCCTTGGTTCCTTCACCGAAAAATCGCATCACTTGCATATATACTTATTGCTTCATCAATAAGTGATTCATACTATTAACCGCATCATTATTTGAGCATAAAAAATCGCATAATTTAAGGAAATCTCTACTAGTGTAACTACTTTGGTTATTATATGAACTGTAGCAAATAGAAAACAACAATTGCATTGATTGTTTATGGACTATAGCAAATAATCCTTAATTATATCACTTTGTACCATAAACCGCCTCAAATAGACCTTTTGCTTTGCTAATACTTGCTTCCCCTCCATAACCGCAGAAAATAACTATATTTAACTGCCTTAAATGGCTGATTCTCTATTAGTGATCACCTTAAAGAATTAGAGTCTAGTATAAAAAAAAAAAAAAATTCAAGTCAATTTTTTTTTGAAACCTCAGGAAAACTTATATTAAAACAGAGCAATTTCTGCCATTGAGACTATACTCTACGGGAAGTTTGAAAAGAGCACTACATCTTCCCTATCGGGGCTCGCTAATCTAGCTACAGAGTGGGCAATGACATTTTCCTCCCTTTTAATATGGCTACAGTAAAAAAGGTAAAACTTTCCCTCATTGATCTAATGTCATCCACGAACAGGAATGTTAGAGTAAAATCTCAGCGCTCATCCTTTATCTTTGGGAGCACTACCCCTACATCGCACTCCAACCAGACCAACGAGGCTCCTATTTGCTTTGCTAGCTTCACTCCCATGTATGTTGCCGCAGCCTCCATAGTAGCCTTTAGCTTCTCTTTATCCCAACCTCCGCTCTCAAAATCAATCAAATCTGCAACTTTCATCAGTTCATCTCCTAAATCTCTCCGCCTAGGGGTCAATCTATCACATTCCATAGGAAGCCACACATCATTCCAAACCCCGACCCTCTGGCCATTGCCAATTCTCCATCTCAGGCCCTCAAGGAGCAGACTTTTCACTCCCTAGATGCTCCTCTAAGAGTAACTAGGGTTAAAACCCCTTCTTTCATCTCCAGAAAAGGAGTTATTATAGTACTTGGCCTTGAAAATTTGAGCTAGTAAGGACCCTGGGCCTTGAAAAAGTCTCCACACTTGCTTAGCTAATAAGGCTAGATTGAAAACCTTTAAATCCCTGAACCCTGTTCCTCCCATCGATTTCGATAAACATATCTTCTCAAAATCCATCCAAAACATTTTCCTAGTCTCATTACAGTTACCCCACCAAAATTTGGCCATCATAGCGTGAATCTCAGAAAGAAGGTCATTCGGCAAACGAAAAACACTCATCACATAAGTGGGAATCGCTTGTGCCACCGCCTTAATCAAAGTCTCTTTGCCTAGCCTAGATAAGTGTTTTTTTCCAACCCTTCAACTTATTCCAAATTCGGTCCTTAATGCTCCCAAAAACCCCTTTCTTAGTCCTTCCAATAGACGTGAGTAGACTTAAGTATTTATCGTGCTTTTCCACCTCAGAGACTCTCAATTATTTGTAGATCTCCTCTTTTCTAGATGCTGATAATTGTTTGCAAAAGTAAACTCCAATTTGTCAAAATTAATCTTTTGCCCAAATGCTCCTTCATACACCCTGATAATATCAGCTATCTTAGAGCATTCATGGGAAGTTTCTCTCGCAAAGAGAATACTGTCATCAGCAAAAAAAACCAGTGAGGAGTCCTTGGAGCTCCGTAACAAATTCATGCCCCATGAATCTAATTATTCTTAACATCTTTTGAAAGAAGGCTCGAGAAAGCCTCAGTGCACAAAATGAATAAATAAGGTGAAATCGTGTCCCCTTGGCGGAGACCTCTCTATAGGAGAAGCTCCCCCTATTCACTCCATTACTCTTGAAATAGAAACACACACTAATAAGGCACTTCATCACCCAATCCCTCCATCCTGTCGAGAAACCCATCTTGCCCATCACCTTATCTAGAAAAACCCATTCCACCCTATCATAAGCTTTACTCATATCGAGCTTGAAAGCCATTGAACCTCTCCTCCCCTCTCTGCCTGCCTTCATATTATGAAAAATTTCATAAGCAATCAGCACATTATCTGTTATTAGTCTGCCCGGTACAAAAGCACTCTGGCTCTCCTACACAATAGGTGAAAGCAACACCTTCAGCCTATTTTCCTTAAGTTATACCTTATAAAGAACGTTGCATAGGCTAATCGGTCTAAACTCCCCCATCTTCTTGGGATCCTTACATTTTGGAAGGATAATGTAAGTTTTAGTCACTTTCTTTAACTCACTCTCACCCTTCCACCAATTGACCACAAAACTTGTCACATCCTCCTCCACAATATGCCAAAACTTTTGATAAAATATCGCATTTAGCTCAGTCGGCCCTAGATCCTTAGTGGGATGCATTTGGAACAACACCTCTCTAACCTCCTCCTTCGTCGGCAAACGATCTAGCCCTTTATTCATATCCATCATAGCGCACCCATCAACCCCTTCTAGCGCTTCATCACAGCCCTAGATGAGGTAAATAGACCTTCAAAAAAATACAGACAATGCCTTCAACTTGTTCTCCATTTGTTCGCCACCCCCCTCATCCTCAATGCCACTGATAGAATTCCTTCTTCGCCTTTTGATTAAAATATGTAGTATTCTTGTCTTCATCCTGCATCTCCTTCATCCTAGCTCTCGAGTGCCAATATGACTCTTCCAATCTATACAATTCATCTAGCTCTGTAGAGAGCACCTTACATTGTTGCACAAAGATGTCATCCATCACTCCCACTTGCACATTCTTCAACTCCATTTTCTTCCTCTGTATCCTTCTCCTAATATCCGTAAAAGTGTTCTTCTCCCATCGGGAAAGGGTTCTAGAATGGTTCTTTAACTTGACATCAATAGGATCATTCTTACTTCCATCCTAAGACCGCTTCACCACCTCCCTACACCTATCATTAGAAAGCTACATCGCCTCAAATCAAAATTGTATCATTCTAGACCATTCTACATCACCTTCACCTGCCCTAAGCATGATAGGATTATGATCAGATGTGTATCACGGCATATGAGTCACCCTCACCTGATTAAACATCTCCATCCACTCTAGACTAGCAAGAAACCTATCCAGTCTCTCTCTCTTATTAAAGATTTTGCACTCCTACCCCTTTCCCAAGTGAAACATCCCCCCTAAAAGCCTAGATCCATTACACTACACTGATCAATGGCATCACAAAACATATTCAAACACCTCTCCTCCCTAGGAACCCCTCCTTCCTTCTCGCACGCACTCAAAATCTCATTAAAATATTGCGGTTATTAAAATACTTCACTTCCAAGTAGAGAAATGTTTATATACTGTGGTTTTCTAACTTTAAATGCTATAGTTATTGATACGAAGCACATATAGGCGAAGCACATGGAAAAACAACAAATGTTGCAGTTTTTTAGACGCAGCAATAAAAACAACAAATGCTGTAATTTTTTGAAAAAACTGCAGCTTATATATCTAATAAATGCTATGGTTTTCCCAAAAAATAGCAGTATATTTTTTTAAAAAAATTGAAAAAAATGATTTTTTTTATCATTATATGCTTGTGGTTTTTCAAAAAACTGCAGCATATAATGGATTTTTTTATTTTTTTATTTTTGAAATTTATATGTGCTACAATTTTCTAGTACGCAGCACATATAAATTCAATGTTGCGGTTATATTAGATAACCGTAGCAATTGATGGTTTTCATATCAAAAAAAATTTAATAGGTCATTTTACGTACTAATTACCTATAAAAGTATATTATTAATAATTAACATCTCTCAACATTGCTATATTTGCAAATTTAATTGTTATATTCTATTACACCACATTTAATCAAGAACATAATCTAATCTAAGCTAAGAATATCATGCATAATGAGTTAGAAATAATATGTCATAAAAGATAAGAAAAGTTAAGAGAAATGATCAATCCTGAAGCATATAAATCCAAAATTCTATTATGATTGCGATCTATAAGATTTTACACTCAAAACAAACAATCAATTCATTCTTCATAAATTTCGAGGGTATTCCGAGGTTTCAAAAACTTTAGAGAGGCATATCTCTTAGCTCGGTAGTCCGAAAGGCGTAATTTTTTTTTTGAAACCCCCTATTTTTAGAGGTACTGCACAACCATGTTGCCCCATAGTGGCCTCGGTGACGTCTTAGTTGAGATATTGAAAAAAATCTTTGACAAGCCACAAAATTGGTTGTGGGACTCCGAATGGAGCTTATTATATGTCTAAATTGGGTATTTTGCGAGATATATTGAGCGCAATTATGCCAAAGGGGGATTTATCCACTTATTTTCTCCAAAAAAAGCCTCTAATACCATATTATTTATGAAAATTTATTTTTAAGGGTTATTCCTTCGATAACACAAAATATAGCATGCAAATCTAAGCACACAGAGTTTTCATCTTTACATTAATATTTTAACAAATTACGAAAAACAAAAATTTAAAAAGTACATATATTAGGGTTCAAGGCATATGCAAACCTTTAGTATCTAAACTATGGAGTATGTAGACTTCTTCAAAATGGGAGAGATGAGTAGGCTTCAAAATGCTTCACTACGCCAAATCCATGGAGGCACGAGTGGGAGAGAGGAGTAGGCTTTGAAATGTGTGAGAAAGAATAAATTATGGGGACTTTAGAAAGAAGTTAAGGTCATAGGTAGGAAGTACAAGGGCTTAGGAGTGGAAGATCTAAGTGTTATGTGTATTTAGGGTTAGGGAAGTTGAGGATTAGAGAATAGGGAAATGCATGTTTTTTTCGTGTTTGAAATGATACTGAAGCGCTAGAAAAAGAGTTTATATAGTGAGTAGCAAGTTATGCGGATTTTTAAATAACCGCAGCACTTGTAACTCACAAGTGTTGCAGTTTTTCAAATAACCACAGCACATGTAACTCTCAAATGCTATGGTTATTTGAAAAACCGCAGCATTTGTTATTTCAAGTGCTACATTTTTTTTAAAAAAAAACCGCAACACTTGGTATTAAGGTATGTTTCAAACCATTAAGTGCTTCGAATTGTATATAATGCAACATTTGTACCGAGACAATTAAATAATTTTCTACTAGTAAGCTGAGTAAGCCTTGCCTTCTTCTATGGAGAAAAGTATCTAAGGGCTTCTTTGTAAAATGTCACATATGATGAATCTATTGTCCCCTACATCTCTTATTGAATTACTTGTCGATGAGTACTAAGTTACTATGTGAACTTTAATAATTCATATGAAAATATATAAAGTTAAGAGATACATTGAATTGTGTCCCAATTTTTATTTTTAGTCTCAATTAAAAATAGTTAGAGGGACCAGTTTTAATAAATTTTGATATAATATCTCGTCCCAATCTACCACGGTTGTGGCGGAGAAAGTTTTGGAGTATGTACGTACACATCCACGTTTTTTTCATTAATTTTCTTTAGTTAGGTGGTGTGGCAATCTCTATATACTCTGGAGTTTCATAAAGTTATCCACAAGTACATCCATATCTCAAATAATACATAACAGAAGATTGTCCCGCATTAATGTAACTGTTAACATTTCGAATATCTATCTATAAATAATATAAAAGTTTACATACTTCATCCATTTAATAAACATGTGCATATATGCAGTTTAAATAAGTACTATAAAGATGTTCATATATTATTACTCCAAATATTTATGTAATACTTCATTATCAATTCGAGGCTAACCCAGTGTATAATTAAAGGGAAAGATATATCATCGCTTTACATTTATTAAGATAGTGATCAATGTGGCTAACAATCTTTATTATGAATGTGTCTTATGTTGTAAATCACAATTATATTTTAGACCCTTCCAAGAAGATGAGCCCCTTCCCTTAGCCCATATATTTGTGAATATTCTTTAACTAACTAAAGATGTCGAACTAGGCTCGACTTGTAACTTAATTAAAACTTGAGCCTAGGGCTGAGTTAATAGGCGACTTCTTAACAAACCAATTGCAATTTAGCACTACAATTTTCTAATATTATTCATAAGACTTAGTAGAATCCATTAATTGTACTATATTGTCTTAATTTAAATATATGATATACTAATGAATTAAAGGTTTTTCTCTTGTTTATATTTGAGTTTTATATTGTACCCCTACCTTTTTACCCTTGTAGTAAAAAAAAAAAAAAAAGTGGATCAAACTATATGACTATTATCATTCTAACGTTAGCTACTTCTGTTAACTTTTAAAATATACCAAATTTAGCTTTAGTAGACAAATTAGGGTGCATATTTCTATATAGAACTAAGCTTCATCAATTCATTTGGGGTGTTTAAGTGTCCTTAGCTTATTAACTCAACTATCCCTTTCATTAATTAAGCTTTATCAACTCATTTTTGAGTATTAATTAACTTCAATATTGCTCTAATTAAGCTTCGCTACTCATTCTGTGCGCTAAAGTATGGTGTTCAATATTTTTTATATTGACTATTTTACTAATCATAAAGGGCTATTTGAGATTATTAGGATTCTCGATCTAAGCACCCTAAACATGATTTCTTAATATTTGTTTATTAGAGAATTAGCGTAAGCGGTCAACGAAAGTAGTCAACGTTAACAGTGATATTGATTCATTTTAACAATGACAAAGGTACAATGTGGACAATTTATACACCAATCGTAGAAATCAAGAAATACAAGTATAAAACGTAGAAAAACCCTAAATTACTTAAGTTATTGTATGTTCGTAGATAGTTTCTTCACAAACATACACAATTTGCTAGTTACTATATCCTTGCAATATATTGCCTAATTAGACCCAACTTTGATTTCAAATTACGCACTAAATAAAAATAGTTAAAACAAAGTTGCATACATATTGAAGCATGAGGGTTTATTTCTTTGATTAATAAATGATAGAATATATGCTTAACATATTCTTCATATGTATAAAGTCAGTAATTATCTTTATATGTCGTTTATATTTGGTAGGATATACTCTTAGCTGATTTGTTGCCTAAATTCGTGACCCAAATTGGAAACAGGCAATGTTGGAAGAATTTGAGAGGTATAAGGCTTGGCTAGTGAGTGATGGTAAGACTCAATAGCTAGGTGTGGATTGTGACGAAAAATTTAGCATGGTTGTTAAGCCAGTCACTATACGCACAATACTAAGCATTGTCGTGTCAAAAGTCTTGTTTGATACATCAACTAGATGTTAAGAATGCTTTCGTACATGGCAACCTTAATGAGACAGTCTACATGCATCACCCTATGGAATTTCGTGACAAAAACAAACCGGGTCATGTTTTTCTTCTTCGAAAGTTTCTGTATGGATTGAACAGGCATCGAGAGCTTAGTATCAACGATTCGTGGATTTTGTTGCTACAATTGGTTTCTTTCATAGAAAATCTAATCATTCTCTACTTGTGTATAGTCATGGCGCGAATATTGCATCCATTTTGTTGTATGTTGATGATATTATCCTAACTGCTTCTTCGGATGCTCTTTGTCACATAGTCATGTCTCGGCTTAGTACTGAATTTGCAATGAAGGACCTTGGGCCTCTAATTTATTTTCTCGGCATTGTGGTCTCACGTCACTCCAATGGTATGTTCTTATCTCAACATCAATATGCCAAGGAAATTCTTACTAAGGTTGGTAAGTCTAATTGTAAACCAAGTCACATGCCTGTTAACACCAAACAGAAACTTGCCGAAACCACTTACTCTCCTTATGATGATCCTACCAAGTATCGAAGTCTTGCAGGTGCATTATAGTATCTCACTTTCACTAGGCCTGATATATCTTATGTTGTTCAGCAAATTTGTCTTCATATGCGTAATACTATGACTGAACACATGAATGCATTGAAGCACATTCTACGCTATCTGAAGGGGACTCTATCTCTCAAGATTTATATTTATAAGTCCTTCATTGTCACACTTAGATCTTACACAGACGCAAACTAGGGTAGTTACCTTGACATTAGACGTTCTACATCTGGTTATTGTGTGTTTTTGGGTGACAATGTGATATCATGGTCAGTTAAGTGTTAGCCCACTCTCTCTCGTTCCAGTGCAGAAGCTTGATATCAAGGGGTTGCTAATGCCATGTCTGGATCTTGTTGGATTCAAAATCTATTGCTCGAATTGCATTGACCTGTCACCAAAGCCACTTTGGTCTACTACGATAATGTGGGTGTTATCTATCTCTCTCCAGAAATCCAGTCCAGTATCAGTACACTAAGCATATTCAAATGGACATTCACTTTGTGCGGGAAAAGTTTCCAAAAGGAGAGGTTCGTGTGTTACATGTTCCATCTCGGTACCAAATCGCAAACATTTTTTCACCAGGGGATCGCCTCGTGTTTTGTTTGATGATTTTCGTTCCAATCTCAACATTCTTCCTCTAATTTTGACTGTGAGGGAGTGATAGAATATTTGCTCATATATGTAGTTCTTCATATGTATAATATCAGTAATAATTATCTTTTATATTTTTTAGGATATACTCTTAGCTGATTTGTTGCCAAAATAATAGGCTTGTACTTGTATATTTAACAGTAGTGATCAATAAGAATCCTCAAGCAATTTACCACTTTCAATAAAAAGTGTGAATTTATAATCTTCGCTATTGAGAAATTTGGTTTTGTAAGTAAGATCAATTACTAACGATCTCTATTGCACAAGATTTTTGGGAGGGACTATTGGTGCATTGTGTGATTGTGTTCTGAATAATTGATTTAAAATGAAGAAGTACGTCGAGATCGAATAGAACATTTATTGTATGATTGTGTGGTCTAAATTAGAAGCAGGAATTTGGAAGGAAAATAAAGGACAATAATTGTAAATAATTATCTATCTATCACCAATCGGACAAATTATAAAGTTATGATAAGAAGACTACGTCTTTTTTTATCTTCCCAAGAGGAATTGGCACCGTCTAAAATCATTCCTTCATTCTTTTTTTTTTTTCTTTTCATTTTCTCAATTTAAAAATTTTAAAATATTCTTCTCATTTGCAATATTTCTATTTTGGTCTATTACTGTAATTGGGTGGAAAAAAATTATTTAATGTCATAAAATTTAAAAATTCTACTACTTATTTAATACTCAACCTACTTACATCATTTTTTCAATAAAATCTTATCTTAATTTTATTTTAACTTAATTATATTTATAAAATTTTAATAATATTTAATATTATCTTGATTTCTTCTTGGGTTCAAAATAGAAAAAAAAGAACAGAGGGAGGACTTCTCAGCCTTTATTTATTTTCTTTATTTACATAAATTTATTTTATTAATTTTTAATTGGAAGAATTAATGAGAGAGAAATTAACCATATATTATTATTATAATAATATATGAATAAATTTTTTTAGTTAGTGTCCTAACCTTAATAAAAGAAAAGAAAATAGCATTTTAAATACAACTCAAAACTACACACATTTAGACATGTTTAAATCAATGCCATGTGTAAAAAATTCTAAACAACAACAGGGATGACCAGTACATGTATCATTGATATCATTGATCCTGTGGCTATATTTGGCTAACATGTCTCAAATGTTTTTTGACATGTCCTACACAATTCTTATCGTCGTTCAGTCGTTATTGACGAATTTTCAGAGAATATGCGAATTTAATTTATTTTTTTAACATTAATTTGTGTACGGAGTACTCATTTACGAGTTGTAACACTTAACGAAAACTTTTTTTTTTGGACAACGAGTTCATAGTTATTTTTTGGCAACAAAAAGCTGAAAACAAGAGACCTACGCACCTTTTCAAGCTTTGATTGTTAAATTGTGAGCTAAACTGACCAGATATCTAGGTACTTTAAAACATGCTAAAAATTGTAAATGAGAAGTTTCATTCCTTATATCTTTCGCTAGTAATTGGAGTTCCTTAAAGGTCTTGGAAGGGGACATGATTGCCTGTACAACATTAGAGTTATCGGTACGAATAACATGAGACTCCTCTCCTTTTGGCCTCCTTAATGCCCTTTCATATTGCGAGAAGTTCAGCCTGAAGATGGGAGAACGCCCTTCATCTTTCCCCACCCCCTTCATCTTTCCCATCACTTCTGTGAATAGTCAAACCAATACCTGCCTGCACAGTTATTCCTCCCGATTTCTTTTTTATTTTCTTCCATACCTCCATCAACTTCAATAATACTGATGTTGTTCCCCTGAAGCTTGCTAACAGACCAATACAACATTGGCAAAGGCGGAGGGTGAAGAATTTGAGATTTTTTTACCAGGATTTCCCAAGATTGGCAAATCTGTGTCGTCAAGTTGAGGATCAGCACTTTAACCGGATTAGGGTCACTCCCCTTAAAGCAAGTCTCATTTAATTTCTATGAAACCAGATGCACCAACAGAGAATAATAAATTAAGCTTCTCTTTGATGTTCATGATCATCATCTTTAATTCATGAGGGTAGAAAGCCAGTTCCGAATCCAGTCTTCAATTCCAGTATTAGATTCCGAAGTTCTTAACCCCATGAAATAATCATTCCAGACATGCTTAACAAATTCACATCACGCCTTAAGTGTTCGAGGGTCTCTGGACTTTATTTGCATAATGGGCACTCTGGATTTAGATGGACTCCTCTTTTCTATAGTTTTACTCTGGTTGGAATAGCTCTGTGGATCAACCTCCACCCAAAATTTAAAAACTTCGGCATCGCTTTGATTTTGCAGAAAATTTTACAGATTCTCGTTAAGAAGTTTGGCGACGAATGGGGAGTGATGGAACAGGAACTGTAAAAATCTCGAAGATAATAACATCCATCCTTGACTGTAAAATCTCCCGTCTTTGACTTTTTCCAGACCATTTCATCTCGCAAGGATCTTTGTCTAATGTGCGTGTTTAGAATAACATGTGATGTTTCTTTATTGAACTATCTCTAGATTTTCCTAGTGTCCCCTAATTATCACTGACCAGATCAGCCACCCACCTAGGTTTATCCTCATTTGGAAGGAGATTTAAGGTTTTAATCAACGCGTCACCTTAAGGGAGCCAATTATCATGCTTAATTTGAATTGTTTCTTCATTGCCTATAACTTTTCTAAGTCCCTCTTTCATGATCTTTGAGGCAGAGACAAGGCTTCTGAAGGCCCACGATCCTTCCACGACTTTCTACTCCTTCATGACTACTTCCAAGCTAAGGGTAGATCTTTGTATCTACCCTTAATCATTCTTACGACCAGACTTTGCAGAGTTCTTTGCATTCTCCAAGCTTGATTAAAGAGAAGTGATGAGTTGACCATTGTGCATAAATTTGATAAATCTTCTTAGGGTATTAGGTGAGAAAATGATGAAAGATTTATCTATGTTGACCATTTCTCCGAAAATACTGCAAAAATCGTCAAGGGTTTCTTTCATAAGTTTACGTGACTCTGGTGTAGCCTTAAAGAAGAAAAGTGCATCATCCGCAAAGAAGAGTTGATTCGTTTTCTGATTTTGAGACCTTGGCTTTCGCTATCTCCTTCAAGTTGTATGAGTCCAGAAGAGAGAACCTGCATGCTAAGAATAAACAAATAGGGAGACAGGGGGTCAACCTGCCTTAGACCCCTAGAAGGAAAGATCGGAGTTGAAGGTTCATCGTTAATGATAATAGAGTAGGACACCAAGGAAATGCATTGAGAAATCCTTCAAACCCACGCATCAGGAAATTCCATTTCCCTTAGATACCAATCAATAAAATCCAACGAACTCTGTAATAGGCCTTGTTGAGGTCTACCTTGAGCACTCCTGCGAAATCTTTGCCTTTCTTTTTTGCCTTTATCTAGCCCATAACTTCATACACAATGTGGTAGTTATCGAACATGAGTCTTCCTGAGACGAAAGTAATTTGGAATTCGCTGACAATGTCTTTCATGACAGGTTTGAGTCTCAACACCATACACTTGGATATGATCTTGTAAATTGTATTACGAAGACCTATTGTTTGAAAATGATTGACCATCTCCGGGGTGGAAAACTTAATTAGGAATCGGGTCATATTTGGGTCGGCTTATATTATGTAAACTCTTTATCGGGTCAGGTTCAAACTTAACTCGAGTTTAGCTCGGATCAAATCATGTCGAATTATTTACCAATTCGGGAACAAGTCGGGTTCGGTTAATTTAAGTCTGGTTTTAGTTGGGTTTGTGGTGGGTAATTTCAAGTATAAGTCATATTTAGGTCAAATATTATTGGGTCGGATAATTATCAAGTCGGATGATATTGAGATTAAAACAATAATTGGGACGTTTAATCAACTATTTTAGGTTCAAGTTTGATTTTGGTCATATAACTAAGACGATAAAACATTAAGTTTCAGAAGAAATTATGCCCCTTACTAAAGTAACAAAACATTACTAAATATTCAATCAAAGTTAGGTCAAATAATTATTAAGTGGGATGTTATATTGTGCAAGTCAAATTTGGGTACTTTAAAGAAAGTAGGTTAATCTTTCTTG
Source organism: Dysphania ambrosioides (assembly GCA_026401315.1). Lineage (NCBI taxonomy): Eukaryota > Viridiplantae > Streptophyta > Magnoliopsida > Caryophyllales > Amaranthaceae > Dysphania > Dysphania ambrosioides. The sequence goes on along the minus strand of CM048660.1, from coordinate 4,580,217 downwards.
GAAAAATTGAATTAGAGAAAGCATGTACATCAAATAATCTGAATCATACTTGAATTTGTAATAAAAAAATAAAAAAAAAACTTATTTTGGCAAGGCCTCCCCAAATTATATATGTTAGTCTATCAAAAGTCATTATGATGTATTAATTGATCCATCATACACTTTTTTTATACTACGTATATATATTTTTAAAAGTAAAATTCAACAAACATAATACAATTTCGCCAAAATTAGGTTATAAGTTATTATGACTTTAATCAATAATGGGTCGGATCAACAACGAATAAAAATAAAATGAGTCATGGGTCACAATAAGTCGGATTTATAACAGGTTATCTCGATTTATAATATGTTTTGGGTTATTATCAGGTTGGGTTATTATCAGGGCGAGTGTCATTTCAGGTTTGCTTCATTGTCAAGTCGGTTCTAGTCGGTTATCGATTTATGTCGGGTAGGGTGCAGGTTTAGGTTCGGGTCAAATAATATAAGATAAAGTCGATTGTCAGTTAATATCAAGTCGGGTTACATGGTACCAATATCAAAGTTAAACCGGGTATAGATCAGGTTCAAATTGTTGTAGGTTCGGGTCGATAATTTAGGTCGAGTCAATTTTTGACAGCTCTAATAACAACTCAAAAATGAGTTTTTAAAGGTTTGTTTTAAAAAAAAAATCAAAAATAGATTTGGTGTCAAAATATTTTCAAAAATAAACTTCTAAAGTTTCGAACAAAACCAGCTACCTGGGGCTGGCCTAAATTTAATATGTATTTTTTTAATTTAAACAAAAATAGTACATGCAAATTATTTAAGACCAATATTTGTATAATATCTCTAGTAATTTGGTACTGTGTAGTATTAGGGAATTAATATACCTTTCTTTAATATATGAGTACTTGTAGTTTTAGAAGTTAATTAATTTTATTAGGCAATGAGAATTTTACATGCAAGTGAATTTCATTGCGTGTAGGAATATCTAGATCGTACTCCTATTATCCATGCAAAATTATGAACTCATCACAATATAACGCTTAAAATCTACTTATTATAACTAATGTTGTACTAACATTTTTGAGAGATAAATTCTATACTTAATGATTACAAGTGTAAAAGAAGTCTTTAATTAAAGATGAAACCATATATTTTTGTGGTGATATATATATATATATATATATATATATATATATATATATATATATATATATATATATATATATATATATATATATCCAAAATATTAATAGTATCTTATTATTGAAATATAATTATGAAAAATGGATTTTGTTTTGAAGTTCTGTTCAAAGCGAATTTAATGATATAAAAATTAACTTTTTATAAAAAAAAAATTTGGGAATTATAATAGATTTCATAAATAATAAAATAGGAGAAGTTCATATTTCATTAAAAATTATAAGGTTTAATAGAATTCAAATTTTACTAAAATAGCATCATATGTGTCGTAATTTGCTGAGTTGGATCTTATGTGATGCGACGTACACTTGGTGGACAGATGTGCTGCCAAGTGCCGTTTTGCTGGAACTTCTCAATGGTACTTCTTTAATATTAGTTATATGATATAATATGATAATACTCAGTCCATTGTATTGAGGTGACTTGGGAAAAGAAACTTTGTTGATCCATCATATAGATTAGTTAGTTCTAATAGAAATTGATGTTCTTGGAACTAAATTTAATAGATTTTAGTAATTTTTTTAATATTTTATTAGTGATGACTTTTTTAACTTAGTGGATTGATGTAGGTATCTCCAAAATGACTATGTACATTCTAAAAGGAATTTATTATTTTAATCATACTCACTTCTCTAATTCATGCATTTTTATTCCCTCCGTAAATTAATGCTATTGTACTTTTATATTGGACCTTCTCCAACATACACATATATTTATTCGTAAGTATCTTTGGTTCCATCAAAGCTCAGTAAAATATAATTATAAAATATTGATATAATGAAACTTCGGTTCTAACATTAACGAACTAAAGGAACTCATGACAAAATTGCATAAGCGATTAAGCGACAAGGGTTCTTGTTATTATTACAAGTCTCCCATATTCCCTAACGTACAAAATATAGCAGAATCAGACCCGACCCGATAAGTTACCCGAAATCGACCCGGACCCGACCTGATTATGACCCGAAAACCGACCCAACCCGACCTGAAGTTAACCCGAAACCGATTTGACCCGATATTCAAAGACCCGAACCCGATCCGTGTCCGACCCGTTACAGACCCGACCCGTTACGAACCCGGCCCGTTATAGACCCGACCCGTTATAGACCCGACCCGTTACGGACCCGACTCAAAAAGAACCCAAAACCGATTGAAACCGACACATAACCGATATAACCCGATTTATAACAATTCGTTACCCGAATTCACTAGATGTATTAATAATGTGAATATAAATGAATATGACCTAATCTTGACAGACCTATTTTTTACCTAATATCTAATAACTTTGAACCCAAACTTGTCATTGTCGATATCAAACTAAACATATTATAAGTTCTTATGTATATATAAACTTAACATCGTATGTTATAAACTAGTTTGATAGGATAATACACATTTAATAATCATTACCTCATAAATATTTTGTTTTTAAATGACTTATTGACATCATCATTGTCCAATTTATGAATTAACCATCATCATTGGCCGATTTTATCAAAAACGACCTTGACCTGAAATAACCCGTTCAGGAATCGATCTGATTTTACTAGAACCGACCTTGACTAGAACCCAAAATAACCTCGCTATAACCCATTCAGGAACCGACCAATTTTACCAGAACCAATCTTGACCCAAATCAGAAATAACCCGATATAACCCGTTTAGGAACCTACCCGATTGTACTAGAACCGACCTTGACCCGAACCGAATACAACCCGAACCGACCTTGACCTGAACCGACATAAACCCGAACCGAATACAACCCGACCCGAACCCGAACCGAACCCGACCTAGCAAATAACCGATTTAACCCGACCCGATAATGACCTGATCCGAACCGAAACCGACCCGATAGGCAAAATTGACCCGATAAGAACCGACCCGCGATGGGTCAACCCAAAACCGACCCGCTGACCCGATTTGACACCCCTAGTATATATCAATATATGTGGACATAACATTATTGATTATTTCTATTCCTAAAAGGTCCCTACATGTCACATATTTACTTTCATGCCATCCTTGAATTGTTCAATAAATACCATCCTCTAGTAAGCAGTGTTCTTCATCAGCCTTGAAAACACTCAAAAAACATAACCAACCAAAAACAGTGAGAGTAAAATGGCTTACTCCCTTCTCATCCCAACTGCTGCGTTTGCACTTCTTCTCTTCGTTTTCGCTCCTGCGCCCAGTGTCGCCTCCGTTATCCTAGATAGTGACGGCGACATTGTACGTAATGGCGGGTCCTATTACATCCTTCCGGATTTGTTAGGAACTGGTGGCCTAACCGTAGACACCTCTGCACCCTGCCCTCTCTATATTTCCCAAAAACTCTACTCGAAAGGCTCACCTGTCAGGATTTCTTCCCTGTATAGAACAGTGCACCTAACCACCTGGTACCCAATCATATTCTCCTTCGACGGTGTCACTGCCACTTGCAACAAACCTCTACGATGGTGGGTAGCCCCTAAGGATGCAAAAGACGTTGCGTATGTACTTGTCGGTACTGATGGCCCATTCAAGAACACCTATTTTTTTAAAATCAACGAAGCTAAGAAGGGTGCGTTTGGTAAGTTTGTGTACAATATCAAGTTTTGTCGCTCAGTGGACTCTGCAATTCTTCGTGCTTCTTCAACGGAGGAGTGTGATGATGTAACATTTATTGATGATAATTTGTCAGTAGTCCCTAATGCACCTTATCCTGTATATTTTGTGAAGGCTGATCCACAAGTAACATCTACTGTTGATAGGTTTGGCGCTTATTAAGGCCTTAAGTGTGGTACTAAGTGGCCTGGCCATATATAGTCCATTACATGAATAAATTCTTCCTTTTATTTATGTGTTAATAAAAGGAGGAGATGTGTTACGTCATGTTCTACATATAACGGAGTATATATAGGGGGTTGTTCACTTCTTCTCCCTATTATATCCTTGTATGTTTTAGCTTCCTTGAATTTAATAAAGTAGAGCCATTTTGTAAGGTGAATTATTTTAAGGGTTTGTATCCCTAATTAAGTATCTTGGTTTTTATGTCTTCTATCCATTGTTTATGTTAATCTTTTCCTATTAAATATTCCTATTTATTTGATTTTCTTGTAGTTCTAATTTTTTTAATCTTACTCTCACTTATCCTTACTTATCAATTAAACAAGCTCATTCATCATGTAAACATTCCAAGATAACCAAGATATGAATCAAGGAAACAAGGAAAATGAATCTACCAAGAAGTGCAAGGAAGATCAATCAATATTTGTAATATTAGGAAATCAGAATATTTACATAATTAGTTTAGGAAAGTTTTCAACTATAAAAGTCCTTGTAAATCAGAACATTGAACATATGAAAAACACAATTAAACTCACTTACATGGTATCGAAGCCGGATCTCAAAATTGGGTTCATCATATACCAGTAATATCACTTACCTGTCCATGGATTCCGATGACACCCAATCATCAACCACAAATCAAGCTGAACCTCTGTATATGATGGAACAATGTATGCGAATGTTCCAACAATTCAACACCACAAAACCATCCACGGAAAACTCAAACAACCAACCAATAAATCTGGCAGAAAAGCTCAATCACCACAATTACACAAAATGGTCGAAATTCATTCATTTGGCCATTAGTGGGAGGGGGAGGCTCAGTCATATCATTGCCTCAAACCCATCCCAAAACGACCTAGAATACAATCGGTGGGTTCAGCATGATTCAATTGTTGTTTCATGGATTCTAGAAAATATAGATCCGGATTTGGTCAGTCAGTTCTTAGACTATCCAACTGCACGAGATTTATGGAAGGGACTAGAGCAATTGTTCAACAGTGGCCAAGATGGTCTACAGATATTTGATTTAATGACAAAAGCAAGCACACTCAGACAAGGGACATATAACATCGAGACTTACTATGGGAAACTGGTAGCCTTATGGAAGGAAATCGACAGACGAGTTCCAAACCCCATGAAATGCCCCGATGATATCATAATTTACAACGAACAAAACCAGAGAGTGAGGGTTTACCAATTCCTCACAGGATTGAATGACACTTTTGACAAAGACCGTCGGGATCTCGTCAATAGGGAGCACTTACCGACGGTGGAGGAAGCTTACTCGGCTATAAGGAGAGAGGTGGCCTGAAGGGACATAATGTCACCGGAGAACACCACACCGAAGCCAGCTTCAATCGGAATCGGGAGCGGCTTCGGGGCATCAAGGCACCGGACAGACAGACACCAGAACCGACGAGAAGACAACAGACGAGAGGAAAACCGGCGAGAAGGAAACTGGCAAGAGGACGACCGGACAAATCTGAAGTGTTCGTTTTGTGGAGGAATGAAACACGCCCGTGAAGGGTGTTTCAAGTTAATTGGCTACCCTGAGTGGTGGCCTGACTCGAAGAAGAGGGGAGCAAAAATGGGAGGTGCTGTCACCAAGGCCATGGAAGAGAATATCAGAGAAGAGAAGAAGCATGAAGAACCAAACCAAGAGAGACAAGTCATGGTTGCGAAAAGGAAAAGAGAGCAAGGTGAGATTTCTAGGGTTAAAACCCTAAATGTCTTCACTCCCCTCACTTGGACCAAGTTTATGCACGAGGCCCAGGAGAGTTCTAAAGCCCCGAAGAATCATAAAGCCCCGAAGCTAGAACTTGAAACCCGGAAACATAATCGATATAGTCTCATATCCTTGGTAAAAAAATAAAAAAAATGGATATTCGACTGTGGAGCCACAGATACTATGACTTTTAACTGTTCAGATTTATCTGAAATTAAAAAATCAGGGAAAATTCAAATTCAGACCGCAAACGGCGATTTAACAACAGTTGATGGAGAAGGAAAAATTCAACTATCCTCGGAAATATCCTTGAATAATTGTTTATATGTTCCTAAATTGTCTCATAAACTTCTTTCTGTGAGTCAATTAACAAAGGAATTAAATTGCACTTTACTAATTTATCCGGGTTTTTGCTTGGTACAGGATATTCAGACTGGGAAGGTGATTGGGCGTGGCACTAAAAATAAGGGATTGTACTATGTTGATGATGTAGCTCACCAAAGAAAAGCAATGCATGTTCGAGGAACAGTTGATCAATAAATCTGGCTATGGCATAGGCGTTTAGGTCATCCCTCCCCCGGGTACTTAGATCATTTGTTTCCTTCTCTATCTAGACTAAATAAAGACTTTGTCTGTGAGACTTGCATTATGGCAAAAAGTTATAAGCAACCATATAAACCTAGTTTAACCAAATCAGAAATACCATTCCAATTAGTTCATTCAGACTTATGGGGCCCAGCTCTAAATAATGATTTTCATGGTTTTAATTATTTCTTACTATTTATTGATGATTGCACTAGAATGACCTGGATTTATTTTTCTAAAAAGAAAAGTGAGGTCTTTGAGAAGTTTACACTTTTTTGTTCCCTAATCCAAACACAATATAGATCTCACATACATATTCTTCAATCTGATAATGGTGGGGAGTATGTAAACACTCAAATGAAAGAATTATGTGCTGACCATGGAATAATACACCAAAAAACTTGCTCATACACCCCACAACAAAATGGGGTAGCAGAAAGGAAGAATAGAACTTTGTTAAACACTGCCCGGGCCCTTATGTTTGACTCTAGAGTACCAACAAATTTTTGGCCTGAAGCCCTAGCAACAGCCACATACCTCATAAATTGTTTACCCACAAAAATCCTAAAATACAAAACACCTCTTGATTGTTTAGCTTCCCATACTTCTATACCACACTCGCTTTCTCTTCCACCTTGGGTGTTTGGCTGTTCAGTGTATATGCAAATACCAAAACAGAATCGATCAAAACTTGATCCATGCAATGTTAAATGTGTTTTTATTGGGTATGGAGTAAACCAAAAAGGGTATCGGTGCTTTGATCCACAAAATAATCATATCTATACCACTCTGGACTGTGATTTTCTTGAAACAGAACTTTACTACTCCCACCATCTTCAGTGTCAGGGGGAGAAACAATATGACACTCTAAGCTGGTTAACTAACCCAGTTTTGTCTGATTCTGTATCACAAGAACATGTAGGTAGACCTACCGAGCAAACATCATAACATATAGTACAATCTTCAACTATCACTGTGACTCCATCTCCAAACCAGAATGAATATCATGAGGTAAGTAACCCATTACCTACCTCTAGCACTAACCTTCATGTTTCAGAAACTGAATCTCAAGAAATACAAGAAGTGGTTGAAACAGAAAAAGGTGATGATCAAGGATAGGCAGATAAACACCAAGGGAAATACAGGTTACCTCTAAGAAGCACAAGAGGGATACCCCCAAAATAATATGAACCTGAGTATGAACCTCGACAGTCGAGATATCCAATAGCAAACATAGCTAGAGGAAAGAATCTGACAAAAAGGGCTAATTCATATCACTTTGCTCTATATTCAGAAAAATTGCCTAAAAATGTACAGGAAGCACTTCAGAACAAGTTATGGAAAAAGGCTATGGAAGATGAGATTGAAGCTTTGATGAAAAATAACACATAGGACAAATGCAATCTTCCACCAGGAAAAAGACCTATTGGATGCAAATGGGTATTTACTATAAAATACAAGGAAGATGGGACGATACAAAGATACAAAGCAAGACTTGTTGCTAAAGGATATACTCAAACCTATGGTATTGACTATTCAGAGACTTTTTCACCAGTAGCAAAAATCGATACCATACGAGTATTGTTCTCAATAGCAGTAAACAAGGATTGGTCTCTATATCAGTTTGATGTAAAAAATGTCTTTCTTCATGGAGAACTCCAAGAAGAAGTGTATATGGAAGCTCCTCCAGGTTTTTCAGAAAATTTTTCTACAGGAGAAGGATGTAGACTACGGAAGGCTCTATATGGTCTAAAGCAATCTCCTAGAGCATGGTTTGGGAGATTCATAATGGCAATGAAAAGATATGGATATCGTCAAAGTAATTCTGATCATACTTTGTTCTTGAAGAAAAGGGGAGAACTCATAACTTGCCTTATTATCTATGTAGATGATATGATTCTTACAGGTAATGATACTAAGGAGATGGAAAATTTGAAGAAGGAGTTGTTTAAGGAATTCGAAATGAAAGATCTTGGGATGCTTAAGTATTTTCTAGGAATTGAAGTCCTAAGATCTAGAAATGGAATTTTTATATCACAGAAGAAATATATTCTAGATCTTCTGGCAAAAACAGGATTGTTAGACTGCAAGTCAGTTGACACACCTATGGTAGTGAATCATGGGCTATAGATAGTTGAAGGAGCTGAGGTAACTAATCAGAATAAATACCAGAGATTGGTAGGAAAACTCATTTACTTATCCCACACTAGACCTGACATCGTGTATGCTGTTGGAGTTGTTAGCCAGTTCATGCATAAACCCTAGAATGATCATATGGAGGCAGTTCAGAGAATCCTCATATATCTGAAGGGAACAGCTAGTACTGGAATCCTCTTCAGGAAAAATAATCACTTAGAAAAGGAGGCATATTCCGATGCAGATTGGGGAGGAGATAAAATGAGTAGAAGGTCCACTTCAGGGTACTTCACTCTAACCAGTGGCAATTTGGTCACTTGGAGAAGCAAGAAACAAAGAGTAGTAGCACTCTCAAGCGCAGAAGCAGAATTCAGAGGTATTCAGAAGGTCATTACTATTCCATATGTTCGATCAAAAGAACAACTAGCTGACATTTTAACAAAGGCGGTACCTATAAAATCTTTCCAAGAGATATTGAGCAAGCTAGGCATTGGGAATCCCATTGCCTACCTTGAGGGGGAGTGTAAACATTCCAAGATTACCAAGATATGAATCAAGGAAACAAGGACTGTACATAAAAGGTTTTGTAAAATCCAAGTGAAGAATGATAGTTTAAACAAGGACTATATATATTTATGTACATTTAGTTCGTTTTTGTAATGTAAAATATACATGTACATATCTAAGAATGATATATGTATTTAAATTTTTAGGAATAACATACATTGTGACTTATGAGTAAAATTGTAAACATAATAGAATTATCAATGATGTACTTTTGCATACTGAATTCATAATGAACATGATATATATCGCATATGTATAAAATGTATTTACTCTTGATGAGGTATGGACATATTCGATCATATCATATAATTTACATAATAAAATGATATATGAGGATCATTGTTTAGGCATATTGATTTCACTATGTATATGATGTATATTTATAATGTATATATAAGTTAAGTTCAATGAATATGTTAAAAATAAAATAAATTAAATAGAATGTCTAAGGTCTCTTATTCTTATTTTCCCAACGAAAATAGGCGCTTCATCATTTATTTGAAATATCAATGCAAGGGCAGCCAGCTAGACCTGACCGGGTGTATAATCTGATTTGCGATCATCACCTGTATTTTTTATTAGGTAATTTTTATTTTTATGTGCATTTATGATCTAATTTTCAAAAGGCAAGCAATATACCAACATCTTAACGCATAGTAATATGAACTATTTACACTATCTGCAACACTAACTACATATCCATGTCACAATAATATGAACTATTTACCTTTTGTCTTCTTATGCTAATCAAAGTATATTTTTGCGGATGATGCTGCAACAATAGACCAATTGACACAAATAGGCAAAAGGCCCAGAACAGTTAGTTACTCCAACCAAATGGTAAAATGTAAAACTCAAAAATATGATCATATATACTCACTTTAGGCTACTTTGGACTTTAACTCTTGACATGCATGAGCATGACAGCATGATGCATATTTCTAGCTTAATCATCCCCGCTTGTCTATCATCTGCAAACCAAATCAAGATATTACAAAACATAATTGATAGTAACGTTACATCTTGCACTTACATTGAATAGAAAAACAAAAAGAAAATATTTCCAAACCTAACGAGGATATATGCACACTTGTCTATTGTCTAATAGGCTTCATATATTTAATACTCCCCCCCGTCCCACTAGCTAAGTTTGCCCTATTTGACTTTTTGCGGTTTTCAAAGCACGATTTTAAATGTTTTTATCTCCAAATCTGTAAGGTAAAAAATTATAAAAACATAATATTCTAAAAATTTACGATTAAGATGCATCCAACAAGATCCTTCTAAAATGTGAACCGTAATTAGGACGGTATATGATGAGTATTACTTAAACTCGTACTCATTCTACGCTAATCTAAACTGGGAAATTCGAGACCTTGAGCATGCATGATGCTTAAGTTTTTTTGGCTTGCCTTTTACAATTCTATCTACTTGTACATCTTGGAGAATTTCAAGTTCATCCTTAAACTCAATCACGGGACCTTATTCAAAATGCATATAGCATAAGGGACCTTATTCAAAATGCATATAGAATAAGGGACCTTTATATTTTAAGCATATCGAATCTAATGCATTGCCTAAGCCATAAGGGACCTTATTCAAAATGTCTCCATAACTTGTCTTCAAACTTAATAATTTAAAATTATGGCTTAGTTTAATTTGAAATAAAACTAGGTAGGAACTTTCTTGTTATTTTTGACATAGAACATGCACAACTTACTTAGTTTATTTCAATTTACGGAGTTTCATTTTAACTTATAATTAATAACAAGAGTTGTGAATCCATTTTTCATTTATTTATTATATTTATGTGGACAAACCAAATGATTGATTTTGATATAATCTTATCTCGCGTCTATTAAAGTGTGGTGGAAGATTTTTAGTGTTTGCAAGTTATCCCCGTTTTTATTTCGTTCAATCCTTTATTGCTTTTGTTTGTTTTTTCGAGTGATCATCTTGATTCTAGGGCCTTAACTAGTTATCTACTTTATTATTAACATCTAATCCCTTCCTTTCTTTATGTATGCCTCATTTTAATTTATGCAATCAAACTTTAAAATATTTTACAGTAACTTTAAAATATTTTACAGTAATTTCTCTCATATTATAAGAAATAATATATTTAATTGGAATCTTGTTAGATGCATCTTAATGTAAATTTTTAAAATATTAAATTTTTATATTTTTTCTTATAAAATTAGAGATATAAGTATTTTAAGTCATATACTTAGAGACTGTGAAAGTAAAATATGGAAAAAATATAGGGACATAGGAGGTTGTTTATTTTTCTATTAAAAAAGAGAAAAATATAGCTATGTACAATCAAAATTTTATCTCTTATTTTCGCGTACTAGATTGTGTCAATATAACTGCAAAATTTCTTATACACTACCATTCGATCATTATATCTTAGCTTACTTTCATAAATATAATACCCAAATTGTTCCAACCTTATTACAAAAGTTCATAAGATATAGTAGAAAAATTTATTATTTTTTTTGGGATTTTTCGGCGTCGCCTTATTATTTTGTCCCCCTATCTCTTTGCTTTATTTTCTTTAATTCAATTGATTAGCTCTACTTACTAAAGTCCCAACAAGAGACTTTAGTAATTCAATTCTACTCACCACCATGGCATGCATCATCAATACATCAAAATTCACGTATACCATCTGTAGTTACATGACTTACATCATTCTCCCCTTGCATATTCGATAAAATAATGCTAGGAATCCTATCACTGATCTACGTCCATTCATTTTATAGAATAATGAAAATGACAACAATAAAAAAAAACACAGTCAAAAGTGGGATAGAATATGAGTATCGCAATGCAAGATGAGGGTATAATATCAGCCAAAAATTTGGCCTGATACCCCGTATTTCCAGGAAAAAAGCGTAGGCTCTCGAACAGGGCCTAAAAGTCAGGCCCAAAATTTTGCTCAAGCCCGTACTTTTTTTGGGGTGGGCTGAGGTGATGTTGATCAACTCTAAGACATACCCACCTCCCCTAAGGTTTCTAAACAATATATCTTGTGGATTTGAAGTGCGTGCTAGAGTGAAATTTCTGCTGTTGTACACATGGCCAGGCGACGTGACCAGAGGCGGTTACCCACGCGACGCGAGAAGATGATAGTTCCGATTAAGCGTTTCGGTAGAGGCACCAAGATACACTGAACCTGGACATGTTTGCAAGATAGTTCAACTGTTACTAATCTCTAGTAGTCCGACAGTTGCAAAGTAGATTGATATAGGTCCGCGATAAGCGCAAGGCAATTGCAGAAAAAAGAGATAAGCATAGCGTGAAAATAAGGAAGAAACGGTTATTCATTTGGTGGAAAGCAAACCGATAAGAGAGAAAATGAGGCAGTATAAAAGAAGTTCCGTTAGAGGAGAGAAGATCATCAGCTACACAATATTATTCTACTCTCCAATACTCAATACACTACCTCACTCATTTCCATTTACGCTTACATTTACACTTACATTCAATTCCATACAAACACTTCTTGTAATCTGTAATACAAAAGGCTCAGTCCTAGACATAGTGAAATGGCGGCCTAAATAAGCCCTCGTGGTTTTTCCTCATTTGGGTTTTCTGTGTCACCAACTTGTTGTGTCCTTTGTATTTTGTTCGTTTATTTACGTCTCACTTATCAATCCAACCTTCACGTAGTATAGCTAGCTGTTAAACGTCTCTAACCTTAAATTGTCGCTTAGTTAGCAATTTTTGGCAGAAACAGTATGTATTTAAAATATATAATTTTCTCAAACAAACATAAAGTATGGATTCTAAACCCGTAGCTTGTATCTTGTGAGCTTAAATCAAACACAATAGATATGTTTGAATAGTATCTCTTTCCCTGAACATTGATTCATATTTTGGTTGGCTAAAAAGATGGCTCTGGTAGGGTTGTGCTTTGTGCTAAGCCAGCATTGATAGATAATATGTAAATATTATCATGTACAGATTTTATCATGGATAGATTTTATCTTGTAAAGATATATTTTCAATGTAATTTAGTTATACTAGAACTCTTATACTTAGGTTGTACATTTTCTATATATATGTGATTAATGTTGAATATCTCTTATTGTATGTAGATGACATTATTTTGACAGCATCTTCGAAACGTCTCAAGTGTGATATTATTTCCCTCCTTAAGTCCGAATTTTCAATGACCGACTTAGGGAAGCTACATTTTTTTTGGGTATTTCTTTCACTCGTACAGTACAGTCTCTATTTCTCAGTCAACACAAATATGCAGAGGATATTATTCGTGGAGCTAAGATGGACAGCTGCAAACCAGTCGCAACACCTGTGGACACTAAGGCTAAGCTTGGGGCTCACGATGGCGAGCCCATCGTTGTATCATAGTCTTGTGGGTGCTTTACAGTATCTTACCTTCATCAGGCCTGACATTGCGTATGTTGTTCAACAGGTTTGTCTCTTCATGCATGCCCCCAGAAAGCCACACTACAATGCTCTTAAGCGCATTATTATATATGTCAAAGGGACATTGGATCATGTCTCCATCTATAAAAATCGGCCCCAACTAGACTCACATCTTACTTAGATGCTGATTGGGCCGGTTGTCTAGATACTCGACGTTCTACCTCTAGTTATTGTGTTTATTTGGGTGAAAATCTTGTCTCTTGGTGTGCTAAGCGCCAAGCACACTTTGTGTCGATCCAGTGCCGAAGTCGAGTATTGTGGGGTCACAAATGTTGTTGCCAAAATTTGTTGGTTGTGAAACGTACTCTTGGAACTTCATTGCCCAATGCGTCGAACCTCATTGGTTTATTATGATAATATATCTGCGATATACCTATCGTGCAATCTAGTCCATCATCAATGTACCAAACACATTGAACTGGACATACACTTTGTACGTGATAAGGTCGCACTTGGTCTAATCAAAGTACAACATGTACCTTCTTCTTACAGGGTTACCTCGCCAATTATTTACAGAGTTCAGATCCAATCTAAGTGTTCTTCCTCCTCCCGCTTTGACTGCGAGGGTGTGATAGATAATTTGTAAATATTATCATATTTTATCTTGTAAAGATATATTTTCAATGTAATTTAGTTATACTAGAACTCTTATACTTAGGCTGTACATTTACTATATATATGTGATTAATGAGAAACTCCAATCATGAAGAATTATTCAATCTAACAAACATTTTTTGGTGTTAGAATGTGTGGACTCACGTCCTATCTCATGAGCTACCTACTATGTTGTGCCACAAATTTCAAAAGCTGGCCCGAGCCCATTATGCACTGTAATGGGCCTTGTCGTAACAATATGTCTGATTCTTTTTCATTTATTTATCATATTTTGTCGTGTGGTGCCTTAAAACTAATGCGATCCGAGTACGACCCACAAGCTGACACTCACTAGGGATGTCAAATCGGGTCAACGGGTTGGTTCTTATCGGGTCAATTTTGTTTATCAGGTCGGTTACGGTTTGGGTCATTATCGGGTCGGGTTAAATCGGTTATTTTCTTTGTCGGGTTCGGGTCGGGTTGTATTCGGTTCGGGTCAAGGTCGGTTCGGGTTGTATTCGGTTCGGGTCAAGGTCGGTTCTAGTACAATCGGGTCGGTTCCTAAACGGGTTGAATCGGGTTATTTCGGATTTGGGTCAAGGTCGGTTTTAGTAAAATCGAGTCGGTTCCTGAACGGGTTATAGCGAGGTTATTTTGGGTTCGGGTCAAGGTCGGTTCTGACAAAATCAGATCGATTCCTGAACGAGTTATTTCGGGTCAAGTTTAGTTTTGATAAAATCGGATAATGATGATGGTTAATTCATAAATTGGACAATGATGATTTCGATAAGTCATTTAAAAACAAAATATTTATGAGGTAATGATTATTAAATGTGTATTATCCTATCAAACTAGTATATAACATACAATGTTAAGTTTATAAATACATAATAACTTGTAATATGTTTAGTTTGAATCAACAATGACAAGTTTGGTTTCAAAATTATTAGATATTAGGTAAAAAATAGGTCTGTCAAGATTAGGTCATATTCATGTATATTCAGATTATTAATACATCTAGTGAATTCGGGTAACGAATTGTTATAAATCGGGTTATATCGGTTATGTGTCGGTTTTAATCGCTTTCGGGTTCTTTTCGGGTCGGGTCCATAACGGATCGGGTTTGTAACGGGTTGGGTTTGTAATGGGTCGGGTCCGTAACAGGTCGGGTCCATAACGGATCGGACACGGATCGGGTTCGGGTCTTTGAATATCGGGTCAAATCGGTTTCGAGTTAACTTCAGGTCAGGATGGGTCGATTTTCGAGTCTCACTTTTCGGGTCATAATCAGGTCGGTTTCGGGTAACTTATCGGGTCGGGTTTGATACTGACAACTCTAACACTCACAATAACGTGTCGTGCCATATTTTTCATGTTGGACCATGGCGTACCATAGGCCTACTTGGCACAGTAACGTGTTGTGCCATAATTTTTCCATGTAGAGTTGTGTCGTGCCACAGGACGACCTAGTCTACTGCCGCCTTTTGTTGGCTATCTTAGAAAGGATGCAAATAGGGCAACATCTATTCAAGCTCAACATCGGTGAATCTGATAGATGTGCTATACGTAGCAATGAATTGAATGTTGAAGTTTTGGCTGCTATGGTCTATGGAGTGTCAAGCCACAAGAACTAAAAGTTTGCGGGAGTTGTAAATACCAGTGATGATGCGGTGGTCAGATAAATTCATAGAACAGAGTGAAACTTCGAGTTTGCTGTATTTTATGGAAGAAAGTAAGCCAGAGTGATGGAGACTAGTGGATACATTCTTCGTAAATTTTCTTATAAGTCTGTCGTTAGCCTAGGGGATTCAAATTTTCTTAGAGTGTGCCTAGACCTGTGTATTGGGTCGGGTTATCGACGAGATGAGTCACATAAAAAATAGGTCGGGTCATGTCGAGTCAAAGAAGATGTAAAACGGGTCGGGGATCGAGTCAAGCCAAAGAAAATGGAAAATGGGTCGAATGCCATTCCAAAGAGACTACAGTTCAATATATGAAGGTTGATAGTCTGCCTATATCACCTCCAATCTTTAACTATGGACAAGCAAGTGGAAAGTATTTATCACTTGATAATGTTTAAAAGACTTGGAAAATATTGACCCATTATTGACTCTTTAAAAACCCAATAAACATGACCCTATAAATGACGGATATACTTAAAAAATATGAAATTGTATAATTAAGAAATGTACTTATAGAATATCTTTACAAAAATATATTCTATATATTTTTGGAATTCTTCCTTGTATTTTTCTTCAATTGAGTGAATAGTAATAAATGTATACATAGCATTAAGCAATGTATGGGTATTATCACGATTCACGTATTGCTACTAATGACTAGTACCCATTATCAAGGTGGATTAACAGAAGGAAGCAATGGTCTCTAAGTTAGAGAGAACTTTTGTATTGCAATTTGGCAGCTATGCTATATGGAGTGTCATATATGGAGCACAAGCCACAAGGACTAAAAGTTTGTGGGAGTTGAAAATAGCCAGTGTTGATGCGGTGGTCAGATATATTCATAGAATAGAGTGAAGCTTCGAGTTTGTTGTATTTTATGGAAGAAAGTAAGCCAGAGTGATGGAGATTGGATATATTCTTCGTAAATTTTCTTAAATCTGTTGTCTAGCCTAAGGGATTTAGTTTTTCTTAGAGTGCTTGGAGAGGTAGTCCTACCTGAATATGTGCATTAGATCGAGTTAGGACCAGGATGACCTGATGGGTCACATGCAAAATGGGACGGGTCAGGTCGAGTCAAAGAAAATGCAAAACGAGTTGGGCCAAACAAAATGCAAGACGGGTCAGTCGGGTCAATCGGTCCAAAGAGAGTACACTTCAATATAGAGGGTTATAAACTGTCTATATTATCTCTAATATTTGGCAGTGGAACATTGTCAAGTAAGTGGGAAATACTTATTACCTGATAGTGTTTAAAAAAAGCTTAGAAAACTATAAACTCATTATTGACCTGACTTGACCCTTTAAAGATTCAATAAACATGACTCAATAAAACATGATCCTTTAAAAGACCAATTTATTTAAGAGCATAATTGATTAAATCCTTTTATAAACGGGCTGGTCAAGGGTCTTTAATAGGCCCTTCCCATTTTAACAGATCTAGTCCTACCTAATAGGTTTAGTTTACCCTCCCTTAACTCTATCATGCAGGTTCTATAAGATGTTTGTTCAGGAATGAAATTTCTCACTTGTTAAAAAAAATAGAGTTTGGGAAATTTTTACATTCAACTTTTGAATCCAAAAACTTGATTTCAACCTAACTGTCAAATATGTTGAACTAATCCCTGCAAAGCATAATACTACGTACGTGACAAAATTATGTTCTTCACTTACAAACTACCGTGCTAAACTACTAATTCATCATCCTCAGCATTACTTGTAAACCCTAACATTAATCAACTAAATCTTAATAATGATTGACCAGAAAGAAAAAAAGAATGGTCATATGAAACAGCTGCAAGTTCTAACAACTAGCAAAAGTGCAAAACCATTGCACTTGAGAGACACTTTTACTATGACAAAGGCGGTGCGCAATCCCACATCAAGGAGGAGGAAGATTTCCATGCCTCAGGCATAGCCAACGGCAACAAATCCGTTAACGGAATCGATCCAATGTTCTGAATCCCATTCCACTGATGATGCCCATCATTATCCTCAGCATACAACATGTTGTTCAAATGATTGCCTATTAAAGCGCAGGCAAAATCTTGCTGATCATCGCCAGAGTTATCGTGAACGTGATTATCTTCAACATTAACATGTTGCATGAGATCTAATTGTGACATTGTCAACGGACCAAAATCATGGCATTGTCCATTTATACTAGGCAGCATACTGACATCCACGTTCCCGTCCAAATGCTTGTTAAAATCTTCGAGTACAGATGACGACATGTTTAGTAACATCGATGAGATATCGATGTTGTTGTTGGATTTAGACGGCTCAGATGGGTCCTCAAGTGGAGGCAAAATGTAGCTAGGTGGAAAATCTAACAAGGTTGCAATATTTGGGAACAAATTGTTATCATTGGATGTTGTATTATGAGCATTATAATCACTAGTTATAGGATAAATTGGTCTGAAGGTTGAAATATGATCTAAGAATGAGAAATTGTTAGGTGATTGCAAAAATGTGTCCAAGTCATTGATGTTGTTGCACGGGTTTGGATGCATGGGAGTACTACAGCTAGTTATTGTAGTGTTTTCAGGGCTAAGACTAGGGTTGTTGCTTGAACTAGATGGCAGTGGATGACAAGAAAGGTTAAGGTGGGTCGGGCCGGGTAATGGAGACACCCAAGAGTTTGAGTGGGTTCTTGAAGTTATTGGGCCTGTTTTCTTGAATATCCTGCATATTGCCCATGAATCCTGCATGTTTAAATGAAAAACAACATTAGCTTAGCTATGTGAGTTGAATAAATTACTAAAATGGAAAGCGTAATATATTGGCATTCTTTCATTTTATTTTATCCATGATATCTTAATTTATCTATTTTAGTAGTCCTCTAGAGTTGTTTGGAATTTGAAATATAATAAATTTTGTTTCAATAATCAAGAAGTTTAGGTGAGCATAAAATGGAAAAATATTACTATAAACTTTTATGTGTTCAAATACAAAGCTACTTCAACTATTTTTCTTGGTTTTTGCTCCACGAAAGGACGATTGTTAGGTTTATGCCATATAACATTTACTTACAACGGTCATTTTTTTTGTCCAAAATTTACCCTAGGTTTTGGTGCTTTGTTTACTTTTTGATTCGACTTTGTTGTCTACTATTTTCAAACTTGTTATATCTTCCATGTTTACCAAATCTATAATCATCCATTTCCTTATTCATCTCCTTCCACTCCGATTAAAATCATTAAGTGCAAAAGATTTTTAGTTGAGACAAACGTAGAAATGTGTCTAATTGTCTTAACTTAATGATCATGGAAGAGAGTAAATAATTAATATAATACCCAAGGAAAACTAATACGAGTATATATATATATATATATATATATATATATATATATATATATATATATATATATATATATATATATATATATATATTGTTCTTTAGTAAAATTGTGCCTTTAAATACATTACTTCTTTATAGAAAAATAAAATCAATGGAAAAATTAAGTTTACAGTCTACTTAATACAAAAAAAAACCCATATTTTTAACAGATAAACACATCATTTTGAAAAGAAAAAAACAATATATAAAGAAAAATTGTATAGAACTACTTACATTAGTAGGAAGGTTTTTATCAACGCATCTTTTTGAATGCGTGGAGTCTCCAAGAGATGGAAGGCGAAACTCATGCATCATCCAGTCAGTCTTAACCCCTTTGGCAGCTCTACCTTTGTAAAACACCAAGGATTTTTTCAAGCCAATGCATTTATTCCCTTCCGTTGAGTAGATCGGCCGGTCAGTTCCTGTGGCCTTCCAAAATCCTGCTCCGGTTACCCTATTAGGCCTCGCACTATTTCTGTATTTTCTGTCCCTTGGACAATAGAAATACCACTCTTTCTCCCCATTAGATGCAAACTCTGCATCCATAAACATATAAAAAGTTAGTTAATCTCCTTATCAATACTATACTTTTATGACAAACTTCATAAAATAATGTAAATAATAGGGAGTAAATACACTTACTTAAACTTCCCATAGTAAAAGAAAGATACTTTCATTTTTCAAAAGATTAGACTTCTAACACAAGTCTCACTCAAAATTATTACACAAGTGCTAATAATGAATTTACAGTCAAACCCTTAGAATTAGAAGTGAAAGTATCATAATTTAAGAAATATCAATATCAATGGAAAAATTCCTATTTTATAAAGAATATAAATATATACAGGACACTTTTGTAATTTTATTTCTATATTTGAGATTATAATGTTTATATCTTATATAGCTTTTTTTGTATTTTGTAACTACTAAAAGCGAGTAAATAAATAAGACGCTACGATTTAAAAGGGAGTAATTAATTAGATTTAAAAGGGAGTAATAAATTAATTAGTTAAAGGAGTGAAAATTTAAACATGCATGAAGCATAAAAGCATTCTAGTAGATCTAGGGTTTTTCTTGTATGTATAACATAACGTCTATATTATGAATATGATTTGAGATTTGATATTATGGCTTACTTGGAAGATCCCACGGATCAAATTTATAAATGTCAAGCTGCTTAATGAGCTCAATAGCAAGAGGACGTTGTTGAACCTTTCTCTTAAGGTAAAACCCTACAAGTTCTTCATCAGTCGGATGAAACCGAAATCCAGGAAGAAGAACCTCATCCACCTTCTCTCCTTCACTATTACTGTGTTTCTCATCCATACTAACAAAGCTGCAATCTTTATTCAGATCCACTCACACTTACATACGCACTGTCTACACCCTCGCAATCCTTCAAACTTTCCTTAATCTAAAGGTTACGTAAAAAAGATGAAGAAATGAAAACGTTCAAGCCAGTAAGCTAAGTAGCATGAAATGCAGTATACAGTGAGTGAAAGAGAATGCGGGAGTAATAGGTTGAATGATAGAATGAGTAAACTTTGCAAAGTTTGAAGCCCATTATATGCTTCCTTCGGAGGGAGCTGCCCCCGAAGTATCAGCCGCCTTTTCTGGTGACTTTCATGAAATTTTTTATCCATATTTTTGTTACTTTTAGTTGCGAGCTCATGGACTTAAGCGCCAACTACCGGGAAACCGACTTCAAGTCAAATGAGATTGAAAACATAATTTGTTCGATCTCCCTGTTATGTGTAAAATAATGGTCATATGTACTTACCTCTCCTAATTTAGGATATAACATAAAATATATATATATATATATATATATATATATATATATATATATATATATATATATATATATATATATATATACATTACTCTTACATAATACTCTCTCTATTCCTAATTGTTTGTCCCATTTGACTTTTTACGGTTTCCAAAATACGACTTTAAACATTTATATCTCTAAATTCTTAAGACAAAAAATTATGAAAAATTAATATTATAAAAATTTACAGTGTGAAGCATCTAACAAGATCACACTTGAATATATTATTTCTTATAACATGATGAAATTTTATCATCAACATTTTCAAACTTTGACTCTATATATATAAACGGGGCAAAAATTAAGGGATAGATGGAGTATATATGGATACTTTAAAATGATAATGAGAATAAAATAATAAATGATAAGATATTACATGAAATAAAGTGTATATGGAGTATATATATTGTTTAATGTGACCATTTAAATTTAGAAATTTAAGAACATTGCTTACAATTTTAATGTTATTATAGAGTAAAGGGAGTAATATAATCCTATAGCCGTTGTCATTCGTTAGTAAAAAAATTTTCATTTATAAGGAACGACCAGTTAATAATCATTGTTTAATTTGATAAATAACGATGTCATTTTGACTTAATGATGAATAATATTACTCAGTTGTATTAAATTTTGTCATCCTAAAAAGCTATGGAGTATAATAAAAAGTTGTTGATATTGTTTTTTCATAACTATTTATTTTAAAAAAAAAAACATTGAAGAAATAAAGGGAATCTTTTATGCGTGGAGTTTACTTTATAACATTGCATGCATGTACTTACGAACCAATTTAATTCCATATTAAATCGTTGAAAAATTTTATGCTTGTTCCTTCATAAGAAATGAAAAATAATGATACGACGACCATGGCATATGGTAGATACAAGAGCAAATCAACATCTCATTGAAAAAACCATCATGTTAGTACAGAAATTAATTCAGGCCATTAAAGTTGTCTGATGATAATTTAAGGTTGCATCATGACAAAGCAAGCTCAAGGGATCGGAGTAATAAATACATATAATATTAATGAAAGGTAAGCTTTGAAATATAATGTAGATATATAGTGAGTAGTACTAGTGACTGTCTAAGGTACGTGGACTTTGAGACACAAAAGCCAAAAACTATAATCTTAATTAATTTATACATTCGACTAAGTTTATGTCAATTAATTAACATTATTTATTGTCTTAATTAAAATTAACATGAGCTAGCTAGATATGAGTTTCTCAAGATCCGATAATCTCCATTTCTATTCCATTCTTTCAGAGCTTCTATTCGACTGACTTGTCAGATTGACCACTATTATTATTTGCCAATAAATTTCAGATTCCTTAGCTTGCAGTGAGCAGGAGGTGTACAATAATAATATCTAAAAGTATTTAAATTTAATGGGTGGTAGTGTGGTACCCACTAATTAGTAATTACTTAGTTAAGATAGTAACTAAGAGTTATTATTCATGACTACTAGTCCATGCAGCTAGCAATGGGATACGCTATAGAACAAAAAATAAATCTTATTTCCCCTTTTGGTATTTTCTTAGAGTTTTTCCTAATTCATACCTGATATATTAATTATATCAGGATATTGAGATTTTATATATATATGAATTATTATATTAGATATAAGTATATATAACTATTATAATATTATATATAGAAATATATAAGATATAAAAATACAGAAAAATGTATATCAGATATAAATATTATTATCTAAGATATAGAAATAAAATTACAAAAAATTCCTCTTGATATATTTATATTAGGTATAAATTAAGAATTTCTCATTTCCTTATTATCAACCCTTGTGATGTTACTGATCTTACTACATAGGCAACTAGGCAAGCGGACTAGAATACTTCTAACAGGGTTAAATATTCTTACCACAAGTTATGAGATAAATTGTTTGGTAATTCATATCCTCTTCTACTTTATGTTAATTTAAGCTGATCAAAAAACTTATTAAGGGTGTCCAGGAACTTATGAACTATTCTGACCAATTTTGCTAATGTTTATGCTCAATTAAGTTAGACGAGGTTATAATGTTTGTGAAGGATATCAAAAGTAAATATCAAATTCCAATTATAAATATATATTAACTACGTCACTCCATACAATTGAGAGTTTTAAATCTAGTGAAAAAGATAAATTGTTATATTATCATTAATACGTCCAAATGAACTTTCGCAAATTGAACATTCCTTGATTAATAAAACAACATGAAACTGGAATATCATTTTTAAGAAGAAAAAAAACAACATGAAATATGATTTATATGAACTTTTTAACTAATGAAATTGTTTAGTAATTCAATCATGAATAATAAACATGAATAAATTAGTTCACAAACATGAATAAAAAGGATAGTCAATAATGTTACTAAAAACAATGAAAATATAAGAACGGACATACATATCTGTTCATGTTCAATCTTACTTATGAAGCAAGTTTAAGAAGAAAAAAAAATTTTGGGGAGCGTTTTCTATATTTAGTTTCTCAGTGCTTGTCATTACGATTCCATACAATTTATCCATTCTACAATTATTACAACATGGAGTATTTGGAAGGTAGGGAACAATGTGGTATTTAACGCTAGAAATATTGATACGGGAGCCTTTCAGGATCAACTTGTTAATGCAATAGAGTAGCAGGATCTATTTGCTAATAGTAGGCCTTCACTCATGGGGACAATCCAAGGGATCAGCCAACATGAGGACGAGCATGTAGTATCCTTTTCTGCTCGGGTTCTATTGTAATTTCATTGGCCAGCACGAAAGAGGCAACTCCAAGTCATAATACAGGTTGATGGATCATGGATCAAGAACAATTGTAATGTAGGAATTGGATGGAGTACTTGTGGGATGAGTTCAGTGATGGATCAAGAAGGAGGACAAACAATAGTCGCTAGTTCTGCCTTCCACGTGAAAGCCCTGGCCTGTGCATATGCCCTGGAATGGGCAAAATCACGAAACTTTAAACGGGTTGGGATTCCTACGGACTCTATGAATCTTGTCACTATGCTTAGGCAGAGGGCAAGAAACCGTATGTACGGATACTTGGCATACTCTTGGCCGTATTCTCCGAATAGGGGAGTATGTATATGGTTTTAACATCACCAAAGTTCCAAGAGACACAGGTACAAAAGGCGCACCTGATTACAATTAGTTGTAGGAATACGACATGTGCTCCCTTTGGATGTCCCTAGTTTCTGATGTCTTTGTTTCTTTCTTTTGTTGTTTTGTTCCCTAGTTTTTTATGTGTATGCTTTATTTGCTATGTTTTGCCTCATGTCAAAAAAAATTTATTACAACATTTATAGTTTTACACTTTTCAACATATGACTTTAAACATTAATATCTCTAATTTTTAATAAGTAAAATTATTATTATTATTATTGTTATTATTATATATTCATATAAGTTGAAAAATGATACATACGACCCTTAAAGTTGTCAATAAGGAATTAAAAATGAAAAGATTAAGAAAATCAAGAATTACTTACCCTGATTCACAAGTAATTATAGCATGCATTTTCAAATTATTTTCTTATAATTAAGAAAATATATTTAATGTTTATATGCAACCCTAGAAATTATCATCCATATTTAAATGGCGAAGGAAGTATCATTTTTCCAAAATCAAACAAAAAAATTTGTCTGATACATTGGCCTGGCCAAACTGAAAGAGTGCAAGCTACCTCTAATCATTCCAAGTGTATAATAGGGATGATGTTGGTTAAACTCAAAACCTTTAACTTTGAGCATTCAAAGTGGGATACACTCAAGCAGTACGTAGATGGTTTTCGAAAACTTGGAAAATTTGAAAACGGAAAATGATTCACACCCAAGGTCTTGAAAATTGGTTGACAAAACAATTGTATTATGCAAATTATTTGGGCACAAGTCAACTTACACTTAATTTGGTGGGCTTTGGAAAAAGACCCAAAAATTGTCATGGGATTCCTCAGTTATTGACATCGATAACGCCATTTTTACTTAACCCCACATCATTATCGATTAGTCGTACCAATAAGTTTGAAATTTTATGGCTCAGCAATTATAGTTTACTTTGAAATTTTGTGTTTTTGCACTTCAAATTGCTCAACAATCGCATATATTTCATAAAAATTCTAGTAAAATGAGACCTCACCAAGTAATAAACAATTACCAATGGTTGAATACCAAGTGTAGTACCTAAAAACTATAGCATCATTAATGTAGAAACAGGACCCGGTTTAGTCAAATGGAGCCAAACTTGGGAACTCCACTTTTTTTTTTCTTTTTTTTTTTTATTTGAAAGAGACCCACAAAAATCTATGCCCCTCGTTTGCAACCCTTTTTGTCTGTTTCATAAAATTAGCCTTGGGTTTGATGGCCCAAGCGTGCAACCGACTTTAAATATTGGGTCAAACTCTTGAAATCCAAGCATTTCCACTACAACCTCTATGCAATCCCATTGTCGCGTTACATTTTTTTAGTCCAAATTATTTGTTTAATTCCTTTTCACTTGTAGAAACTCGGCTTGGCTCCTAAATAGTAAGTAATGTGATGAAATAATCAGTTCTATAACACAAATTATAAAACAAAAAATATGTATTGATTGATATAATATGTAAAAGGTCCGTGGAAAATATCCAATTTTTTTAACGTTAAGATAAAAATTAAAGGGATATAAGTATAATATCTTAGCAATGGTGCTAACTAACTGGTAAATCACAAGGTAGGTGGATATGCGTCCAGGCAAACCAGCTTGCTCCGAAAAGCTTACTGCAAGTCAATAGAAACAATTTCTATATCAGTACATATATTAGAATCGGACTATGTTATATCCTTTACTCCATATGCGTGTTAAGAAACGCCATATGCGCAGAAAATATGTGAGTCATTCTATCTCTGATCACTATTGTACACTTGAGTAAATGATGAACCATGAAGAGTTTCTTAAGAAAGAAAACATTGCATACACTGGACTATGCTTTATTGCAGACTGCAAACCAAATAAGTATGTCCAACTTACCTCAAACTTTGCACGTCTACAATCCTTAAAAATAACCTTACGTGAGGTTTGGGTGAAAATTGCTGACAAGGACAAAGTGAGTCCGGTAGCAAGTTTAAGAAATCTTTCGATACATCCTCTTAGTTTGGTCCAAGTAGCCAATCAATCTAGTTTAGTCATTAGGCTATAAAAAGGGAAGATTCAATTTAGATGTCTATTTTATCGATTCAAGAGAATGCTCAATTTAGTAAAGAGATTTTTTATTTATTTTTTTAGCCAAACCAACGAGCCAATAGTATCTTAAAGCTGTATTATTTGCGGTGGAAATGTGGAATCATGTAGTAAGAAATCAAATCAGTTCTCCACAAGAACTTGTGTTTAAAAGTCTCCAACAAGGCTATGATACTATGATAGAGCAAGAACAGAAAGTTAGAAATAAGGGAAGATAACAGTATACCCCGGTGGAAAACATCATTGGGTATTGGTTGATGGAAGCTGATGGCAACGAAAAGCACACCAAAGATAATCAGCACATTAAAGTATCAAACATATATGTGATTAGCAAGTCCACGGACATAAGGCTATGTTTGGTTTGGCCTTCTTTGAGGAAAAATACTTCTAATGAAATTTTGTTATCTAAGGAGAGTATTTTCAGTAGAAATCAAATTTCAGATATTCTTTTGTTTGGTTGCAGTTTCTTACAGGAAAAATTTGAGAGGATACAGAGGAAACGGTAACAGAAAATGAGGGGAGAGAGGAGGAACGATTAAGAGAGCAATACAAGATATCTTCCTTAGACAAGGAAAATGTTTCTGTATTCAGAATAACTATTTTCAAACCATAGAAACATTTACTCCAAAAAAAACCAAACATGGTAAAATTCTAAAACTAGCCTTCCTGATTTCCTTACAAGGTTTTTTTTTTTTTTTCAACAGGAAATAAGAACAGCCCACAAAGCGCATCCCTGCTACTTACAGTTGAAGTCTAGCAGAATGCCATACTTTTTTGTGGAGCAACTTTAGATAAATAAAAATACATAAAACTTAGGTAAAAGTTAAAATGAGAAAGGTACTTATAATAAAAGTATGAAAAGACATATTGACTCTTCATCCCCTAAATACAACGGATGATATTTTACATACACATAGTGTCCTTTTTTAATTCATAGTGATCAAATAATTTTTTTTACTTATAGTGACTCTTTTTATTGTTATAGTGACCCTTTTTATTATTATAGTAACCATTTTTTTACGTGAAATACCTAGCGTTGAATCTTACCATTTGAATGGCCAAGATATTTTCTTATTCTTCTTATTTTAAGCATTATTCTCATTGGATCCCTCTCTTTAGTACTATAACAATAAAAAAGGGTCACTATAATAATAAAAAGAGTCATTATTACAATAAAAAGAATCACTATTGAAAAAAATTATTTGGTAAAAATATCATCCGTTGGATTTAGGAGATGAAGAGCCAAAATGTCTTCTCATTTTATAATTGCAGTTGTAACTAAAGATAATTACCAAGAAATCCCCAAGTTTATAATTGCAGCTCCATCAGCTCAGGAAGAAAAATAGAAAATTACCTCTGGAAATAAAAACACATACTAATCATCAAGATAATAATATAAAATTGCCCTTTCTGATACTCAATGAAAATTTCAAACAACTAGAAAAAAAAATGTACAGAACAAAACCTTATAATAGCAATCGCCACTGTCAAGAGAGTTGTAGGTAATGACCAAGGTCCAAGGCACATTCCAGCGCTCTAGAACATTCCAGTTCAGCGTATTTTCCTGTAATTGAATAAACTGCATCCTAAATTTCAAATGCATGTCAGTGTATGAATCAATCAATAGTATACGGTGAACTTTTCACATATTACTTCATCCTGAGTGTTTTCACAATGATACTTGAGAGTTTTGACCCATATCTTGTGACTTGGAACTCTGTTTTATTTGAACTTTAGACTAATGGTTTGTTTTTGGTTGGATTTACCATTATTCATACATTTGTACTTCGTACACGTATATTTGACGAAGAATAATGTTTTCATTATGGTTTGCTATTAGAAAAATATCAAGTATTTTTTACCAAGACATGGTTTAACATAACGCCCTGAGGCCTGAGGGTATTTAAATCCAGTCTTTACCAACATGTATCTAGTGTATGTAAGTGACACCATTACTGATACTCATATTACTTGCATTATTCAGCTGAGTCAAGCCTGATGTTCTCAGACTTCTTGCCAGAGGGGTCTTTTGACCTCAAGCTAAGGTTACGACCTCAATTTTGAACTCAAGATGACAAAAGTTTTTCTACCTGATGCTTACTGCAATATAAGTTGGCTTCAGCCTACGACAATCAAGAAGTACTAAGTGTAAGATTCCTTCTGTCGTAGGAACTTACAAGTACTTCAATCAATGAACTCTGCAAAAGAAATCACATATATAAACACTACTTAATAATTAAAATAACTTCATGAAGATGGTTAAACAAGTTTAATCTGTATAGCCAGCATACCATACAAGCAAGTAAATTGCAATTAGCTGAGGAAAAAACCAATTCAAGTAAAATTCCAACTCTTATCAAAGTTTATAACCCCGTGTATAGCAAATATTCTATAACAAGGGCAAAATATGTGGCCACCAACATAAAAATTTCATAAACAAACTTTATTTGCTAGCAGCTCATAGCTTAAAAATCAGGCTGCCTAACAGATTCACTACATAGCAAGATCAAAGAAAAAAGAACGCGCACATTTCACCTAAAGGACAATTAGCCAAATGACCGAAACAGTGTAAGATCCAAGAAAACCCCCGAAACCATGAGCTGAGGCTGGATTGTCAAAAAAATTGATGATACAGCACATCTGTTTCCCTACTAAGATGCCTGCAGCAGTTCTTTGATACCATAGCCCTGGAGCTGCAGAGAATTTAAAAGGAAAAAAATAGAGATTATTACAAGGGCATGAAAATATTCAAAATCCAGGAGCAAGAAGTGTTTCCAGACAACATCCCTTGGCAAAATAGCCCCCATGTTGAACAAATTAGACTCTTACTTTCAAGTTCATCCTAAATGATGTTCCATATAGCAGGAAGCAGGAAATGAAACTTTCTTAACCTAAAAAACCTACTTCAAGAAAACTGTACAGCAGCCATGAAAATCAGCAGGAGATACATTCTGTTAACCAATAAAAATGAGAAGGCACTAACACTTTTACATGAGATAATAAAAGACCTATGACAATCTTTGAAAATAATTAATTAATTAATTAATTAAGGGAAAATCTACAAATAGTTTGAAACGACCAGACCACGCACTATATCCATGAGCCTTAGCGTTTCCAATTTGAAACCATCTACTGTGAAACAAGAGAAGACATACAAGATTTACCTGCAAAAATGTAAGGAGCAGGATAACACCAGAATTCCAGAGGGCATGAATTGTTAAGGGAGTCAGCAAATTGCGAGTTTGAGCGTATGACATTCCCAAAGCTGTACCTGCATAAATTTGCAAACATGAGACGTATGTTCCCTGATTGCATAACAAATCAGCATCTCTAAACGATACAAGTTCCTAATAATCATCATAGATACTTGATGCAATTAATCATCCACATAGCCTCATCTCCAAGATTGGCTCCCCAAGAACCCTCCTATTAGTTTATCTAGACATTATGTGTCTTTAACTGCTATTACTACATAAATTAACTGAGAATATCCAAGACATATCAATTTCAAGCACCACTAGAACTGGCAAACTCACAAGCTTCAAATGTCACAAGAACTGAAAGACGGCGGTTCCCATTTGATACATTAGGACCTTATGTCTACAAATACTTGGATGCAAATAGCATTATCTCAGTTATTGTTTAAGGAGACTAATCATTAAAACAATCATGGATCTCAAAAGAATTTATGCATACAGCTCATCAATATTACATTCCACTGACTTTTTCATGACACGACACAGAATAGAGGATAAGACAGGACATACCAAGAACAAACAATTGTGGGAATTCTCCAGGAGTCAAATGAGCAAGTGCAAATACAGTAGCACTTTACCACAGCTACTGGAGTCGGAACCCTGCAGGCCAAAAAAACAGATGATTGCTTGAAAGAAAAAAAAAATGCTTTTCACAAAGAAAGGAATAAGAGAAAAAGCTTTCACAAATCTATTTGAACCAGCAATAATATAGATTCACTAAATTAAATCCTATATTTACATGTGGGGGCAAGAGGATTTTTACATGGACCTAAGAAGTATTCTATTTTTATTTCTTTTGTAAATGTGGCTGTTTTGATAAAGGCTACCATGTATGACTAGCCATCAAAATCCTTCAGAAATGTGAAATAGATGAGAATTTAAAATTATAGTTTAAGATTACCCGATTTAGAATATGAAGAAAGTTAGAGATAATTTTAATTTGAAGCAATGAAATCATCAAATAATATTTACAATCTCAGGCATTCAAGTGGTTGGACACTCCCTACAATGGGATACAAGCTAAGGGCATGCCTGGAATCCCTGAACAAATAGTTGGGTCAAATTGCCCTGGAGGAATTGTTAGGGAGAGAGCATGATGTTTCTTCATTTTGGCATCCACAGATTCATTTCTGGGGTAAACATTACAACTCTCATCTCTCCCAAGCCATACAACCTTTGAGCCACCCAAATACAAAACCCACTTAGCGTAATAACACCCCATACACCTAGCTGCAACCTGTTATAGTTGATGTGCTACTTTGATAACCACTATTGCTCCTTGCCAATTTTTTTTTAAACTTGTGAGAGATTGGAGGTGAGATAGAGAAAAAGGGGGTGGAAGTGAGAGCCCAGGTGGTCAGTGACCCATGAGGTGCTACCCGAGGAGAGAGAAAACAGGAATATAGGGATGAAGGTTGACAAAAGATTCCATAGGGACAAGAGAGTAATTATTAATTGGAGGGGGAAATTGTACTAGGGGCGCTGTGAGTAACTGTTACCCTGTTTTAAGAGTAACACAACCTCTTAAGAGTATAACCTTGATCCAGGAAGTCAAAAAACCCAAAAATTTTCCTTTTACTTATAACAAGCTTGTCACAGGTGATCCAGGCAATGCCTAAAGCAAACAAAATTCACTCCCTCAACAATCTTCTCCTACAATTCTTGTCACTGATCTCCTCTATTTGTACAGATAGTCAGATATTTGTTCCTGATCCTCCCTCAAACTTAGTCTCAACTCCACAAGTTACATCATAACAGATTCTATTGCAATACCAAAAGTGTCCTAACCTGTAGGCTAGTCTATTACAAAACCTTTGAAACTCAGGGTGAATTAATGCACAATATGCAAACCCAACATAAGCTCTCAAACCGAGGTTGTGAAGTAAAAAACCATATCAACAGTAAAAAGATTTTACAAGGAACATGCTAAACAGAGAAACAATGTTCTATCATCTAATGGACAACAAAAGAAGGAAAATTACATGTTAAAAGAGTCAGTAATACAAGATGGATTAAATTTAAATAACATTCAGAATCTCAAATTTTCAGTCTCACAAAGACAGTGCAAACAAAACTTGAAACATCATATTTGCTATGATGTCTATCAATGATTCCCTGAACAAATCAAATAAAAGTCAATAAAATATCTGTTGCATAGCTTCAATATTGTCCATCAAACCAATAAGCTCATAAACAAAGTAGTTATCATGTGTTTATTTGGTGAAATCTTTCTGTATCTTTTCTAGATGAGATTACTTTCAGTAATTAAGGGGGGGGGGGGGGGGGGGGGGATTTTAATCACAGGTGTCATTTGCAACCAATAAACTTACAACACTAAACGAAAACCATAAAGAAGTATACCATTACACCTTCAGAAACACAAATAATAAACCTGCAAACGATGTGAAACAGAAGGTGCACAAAACCATCTAATCACAACAACTCTTAATGAGCCCAAAGTACGTGAATCATCATACATCTAAAAGATGCAATGCATTTGTACTGCAATCATTCAAGTATAGCAATGGAGCATTCACCATACAGTATAAGGGCCAAGACAAATTATTCCGGACATAAAACTTAAAAAAAGACATAGATAACTAGAGTACAAAAGAAACTTATAGTCTTGAGAAAATTTATTTTACTTTTAGCATACCATTTCGTTATGGATACCATAAAAAATCCTTGAAATACAGTTTCTTCAAGTAATGAAGCAAGACTACTAGTGAGTCCCAACAAGCAGACTGTGCTGAAAACAAATATATAAAAAAATATTAAGCAGTTAAATAGATGCTCAAGAATTAATATGGAGTAATAATAAGGATGGGTATAAAATAGTCAAGGTGACAGCCTGACAGGTCCAGAGAACATAGTCATAGCATACATTTGCTCCAAAACACAACACTCCTAAATCTTGATAGCATAATCACATACAGTACAGAAAACATGATTAAGGTTTACTTTTGAAATCTACCTGATTTCTGATGATCCAATCAATGGAAGCCGGCAAATCAAAGCATCTGTCTGAAAACAGGACAAAAGCTGGTAAGCACCTCTAGAAAGGTGAAAAATTCAAGATAACAGTGAAAAAATGAGAAGTATAATGAGGCCTCAAAATAATAACCAAGACAGACACCCAGCCTCCAGTAGGGTTAAAATAGAGGAACTATTATACAACTTGGAAACTACTGTAATAAAAGGTCATAAAGAAAATTATAATCAAGCACAAGTTCACTAAATGTAATGAAAATAACCGGGATATCTTTAAATATAATATATAATGTTAGAACTTATAAGAACAAGGTAAAATAAATGCATAAGTATTCTAGTTGGTTTGCGATTTCCCTCGTTATGACCATTTTCATCGTTCACATTGACTTTTGCGTTAAACTCACAAATCTTTGATATAGGACAACAAATAATGAGCTAGCAATATTAATACGTAGCAACAAAAAAAAATAGCAAAACAATTAGTATTGAAAAAAAATAATAAAGTAAAATAATGTGAGAAGAATATTGTCTTGGAGACAATTAGAACTCCACTGGACAAACAAAGATAGATGGAGGGAGTACAAGTTATGATAGCCCTTCACTAAGAAGTTTGAACAACGATGGACATAAATACAAGAAAATCCATTAATATCCAGCATTGCATATAAGTCTAACCTCTCTTTGTGGGCTCTCACCGCTAAAGAAGGACAGGGCTACTCCTGTCAAGGCAATGGCTCCAAGAGCCCCAGCAAATGCAATTCCAGCCCATAACAGCCATCCTTTTTGCAGATTGAATGGTTCCCTCAAATCTGATGAACATTCATTTACATAAAGCTCTGACAAATACCAGAATATAATAAACACATTACAAATTCAAACTTCACCAAGAAATCAGTAAAGCAAAGTCTCAATTTAGGACCTCCCCAATCCTTAGGACCTCTCCAATCAAATAACTCTCTAGAAAGCCCCAACTGCCTTAGCTCATAATGAAGTTTAAAAGGTGACCCCTCACAGAAAGTCAAAAGTCAAAGAAGATTGAAAACACTTTCCTTCAATAAAGTATAAATGATACAAACACTTCAGATATCTCAATTGGTCCTGGTTTACTCAAGCGGCCGAAGACTCGCAACAGCTCTCTCAGAGCCGGATATTCTAAACAGAAGCATCCTTGGATTCATATGGTCCCTCATACACTTAAAAGTTAATTTATTTTCAAACACTATTTTAGAATTCTGATTCATCAAACATCATTACTTGCGTTATTAGGCCTGAGCTTGAAGTTGTAACAAATATTTGCTAGTAGTTATATTTTCAGTAAGTAATGGCAGCAGCAAGGCCAGCAAGTGACCTACTGTACTTCATATTTGCCTGATGTATAGCATAATGCTACAATGCTCAATGAATAAAATGAATTATGCTATACAGCTAACGGTAATTTTGATTTAACACCCTCAAATTTTTCATCTCAGCCTGTTGGAGAAGCAATAAGTGAACAATCTTCAATTAAACATAACTCCAATACAAAATAAGTTGATATTAATAATCAGGATAAGAAAAATGCTACGTATTAAATTTTTCAAAGTCCTTACCCTTGATCCAGAAACAGCAGTTCTGCCTTGTCATCTAGTGACAGATCCCGGAAGTCAAATCCAAGATATGGCAATGCTTGAGTCTCTATCAAACCTGTCACCACAAAACTACCTGAAAATCAGTCAGTTTACAATTTTACTGTAGATATCTTAGTTCAGAACATAACATGGTGAAAAGCCAACACAAATGCATATATGCAACTTAATTAACAGTCAGCCCTCCAAAAAACAAAATGACCTCACAATCAATGAGCAGTTACAGTTCACATTCTTTACATAAGATGATATTTGAAAGACAGAAATTACAATTCTGAAAGCTACTATAAACAGGTTTCCAGATGAAATATTTTTCAAACCCAACTCTCAAATCAAGTGTTTCATTTCTATGTAGGAAAGTCAACAAAATCATAACAAGATCCAGTTTTACTCCAAAACTAACTAGATTTAGTAAGTCTTTCTACTTTCTTCCCCTTTCAACATCAGTGCCCCTATGATAACCGAGACTTTAGTCACACATCAAAATAAGGAACCTTTTTAATAATCACATCTAATTTTTGTAGTAGTTTTCAACTATTGATTTACTTTATGTGCCCCCTTTATGTTTTATGTTTTGCATAGGAAATTTAAAAAGAATAATCAACAATAGTAACAAATTAGAGTTCACTCTAACATTCTTGCACACTTCCTACTAGAAACTTATTCAACAAAAAGATGACTAACATGCCAATATTCTAACCTAACTCAATTTAGAAGGCCCTTTTTGTCAATCCTATTGCATCCACCACCACACACATTTTATCAGTGTAAATCCTCCTACAAAAGCACAATTCTTCTCCACCTTACCCTTCCAAAAATTCATAGTACTCTCACCATCACATTCATCTACCCACTTATGAGGTTGAGTCATAGCAAGATAACCCGGTGCTTAATTGAATGGTCTACCAAATAACTTTTTCATGGAATTAAAACCCATCCGTTCCGTTGCCGTACGGCCGTTCTATAATGGGATTTGGATTTGCCATTCAGTGAAACACGTTACGTAACGCAGCAACAAAACTCAAATCCTTCTCCCAGTGTAGGGCATATACATAATAGTGACTCAACGCATTAAAACATTTTTTAACCCATAACATCCGTTTTTAAGAAAAATTCATCAAAAATCTTTTATTAATCAATTATGTAGTTGCAAAACACGATATTAAAAGTAATTATTAGTTCTTAAAACATATAACCCACTCATATTATGACTATTTGGTCATATTATATTGAAAAAGTACTTTTAAAACTAAACAAACGTAAACGGGTCTTAAACCCATTCATGTAAATTTTAAAAAAAAAAAAATCACATTCATAGGTTACAAGCCACACTGTGACCTCGTCTGCGATTTTTTCTTTGAACTTCTTATTGAAATAACACCACTTAAATGCCATAACAAATCTTTTTTTCTCATTGAATCCTCCTATTAAGAGTGCGCTTGTGCCCACCCCACCCACACCATAACAAATAAAGAACCAATATTTTGAATGATCATAACATTGAGTTGAAAAATGCATAAAGAAACGGGAAAAAACAACCTTAATCCACAAGCAAGCGAGGTAAGTGAAACAGTTTGCCATGGCCAAGGAACATCCCAACGCTTCAAAATTTGGCAGTCCAATCCACCTCCCTACATAACAAAAATAGTTAAAAGGTAATATAATACTGAATTCACTAACCTATAAACACGCCCAAATGAATTTCCAATCCCAAAACCAATCGAATTTGACATCACTACTGACATTATACACTCATATGCACACTCAAGCCCACTACTTTCTCAACGGAAAACAATCGGCTAAAAAAATTCCCAAAACCACATCCATCAATTTCTTCAAAAAATTTAAAATAATGCCCAATTAACTCACCTCATACACACCCAAAGAAGTATCAACCCCAAAACCAATCGAATTTGACATCGCTCCCAGCATTATACACTCATATGCACACTCATGACCGCCACTTCATTATTGTAAAACAATCCCAACTTCAAAAAACAAACATTACCCAAAACCCTGAAACAAACCCACCAACATCTTCAAAAATTTCAACACAATACACCAAAACGAAGTTTCAATCCCAAAACCGATTGAATTCGACGTCAGTTCCAAATTATAACCTCAAATGCACACTTAAAGATCACTACTTTATTTACGTAAATTAATCCCAACTTCAAAAAAAACAAACAATTCCCAAAACCCTGAAACAAACCCTCCAAATTCTTCAAAAATTTGAACATATGCCCAATCAACACACCAAAACGAAGTATCAATCTCAAAACCGATCGATTTCGACATCATCCCAACATTATAACCTCAACTGTCCTCGAGCGCAAACTCAATACCACAACTTTATCAATGTCAAACAATCCCAACTTCAAAAGTCATACACGCCAAAATCCAGAAACAAACCTACCAATTCTTCGCAAATAAGCCATATTTAGTCCGAAAATCACACAAATGAAACAATAATAAATGGAAAAATTAGGTTCGTGCCATGAAAAGAGGTAAAATAAAGGGCAATGGATAACTTGGGTTGAGGGTTGCCATTTTGGGGATTGTAAGAGCAAGAAACTGACAAAGAACCCAGCTTTGACTTTCCATTAATAGTAAGTTTCGGAAGTAGGAAGTTGGTTGGATATGATGAATAAGGGTGAGGTGGGACCAAAAAGGTGCGGGATTGCAGTAAAGGGAAAAGCGGGTGCACTTTTTTGGTCGAATTATTGAAGAATTTGAGTTTTGAGGGGTTGAAATGTTGCAAGAGAAATTTGAAGTGAGTGGGGTTGACGCCATTTGTGGCGGAGAGAGATTTGGGAGGGAATGGCCGATAAAGTGATGAAGGTAGATTAGGGGTGAATATTGAGGTAACCGGGCTACTTAAAACTCCGTTCGATTAAAACTCGGTTAGATTAAACGAAGATTGAACTAAGTTAATAAGATAACTAGAGCGGTTAGAATCAGACCCGACACGATAAGTTATCCGAACCCGACCTGATTATGACCCGAAAACCGACCCAACCCGACCTGAAGTTAACCAGAAATCGATTTGACCTGATATTCAAAGACCCAAACCCGATCTATGTCCGACCCGTTACAGACCCGACCCGTCACGGACCCGACCCGAAAAGAACCCGAAACCGATTGAAACCGACACATAACTGATATAACCTGATTTATAAAAATTCATTACCCGAATTCACTGAATGTGTTAATAATCTGAATATTCATGAATATGACATAATCTTGACAGACCTATTTTTTACCTAATATCTAATAACTTTGAAACCAAACTTGTCATTGTCGATTCAAACTAAACATATTACAAGTTCTTATGTATATATAAACTTAACATCATATGTTATAGACTAGTTTGATAGAATAATACACATTTAATAATCATTACCTCATAAATATTTTGTTTTTAAATGACTTATCGACATCATCATTCTCTAATTTATGAATTAACCATCATCATTGTCCGATTTTATCAAAACCGACCTTGACCCGAAATAACCCGCTATAACCCGTTCATGAATCAATGTGATTTTACCAGAACCGACCTTAAACCAAACCCGAAATAACCCGTTCAGGAACTGACCCGATTGAACTAGAACCGACCTTGACCCGAACCGAATACAACCCGAACCGACCTTGACCCGAACCGAATACAACCCGACCCGAACTAGACCCGAACCGACCAAGCAAATAACCGATTAAACCCGACCCGATAATGACCCGACCCGAACCAACCCGATAGGCAAAATTGACCCGATCAGAACCGACCCGCGATGGGTCAACCCAGAACCGACCCGTTGACCCGATTTGACACGCCTAAAGATAACGGGTAAAGTTGAGCAAATCAAAGCTGGCTCAAAAAGTTTATAAAAAGCTCGAATTTTTATTTAAAGCATATATTCATAGAAAAATATTTTTATAATATAAGATTGGAATAGAAATGGAAAATGGTTGGAGAGAAATATGTATAAATCCAAATTCCACGTTGAAAAAAGCGATAGATGGTTTGGGAAATTAGTATATATGAATCTAATAGTGATCCCTAGCTAAAACTACATCAAGCTTATTTTATTTAAAATGAGTGAAAAATGAATTTAAATTCGAGCTCGAGTTTGAAATGAGTTCAAATCGATATCGAGTTCGAGTCGAACTCGAGAATTAGGTCTTCGAGTCGAGTTTGAGCTTCAGTTTTTTGGCTCACGAGATTTTGAGCTTGAGTCAAGCTTGTATTTGAGTTATCAAGCACGAGTCACGCTCAGCCAAACTCGAGCTAGGCTAGGCTTATAAGCACCCTACTTAGGACTCGATGGTTGTTTGACAATTTAGAGGTTTGTTGTTAACAATTTGTATTTAGTCAAATAGCGAAAGTGACGAATTGTCCTCCTAACTATAACAAATGTCAATATATGTAATTTAGTCCCTTATATTTTAATTCTAATAAATTGACCATATTGCTTTCTTTTGTATGTAATTAGGGGTCGTTTGGTTAATCTAATTAAAAATGGGTTGAAATAGATTTTGAACCCAATCCTATCTAATATTAGTTTGGATGGTCATTTACTATGGAACCTCATACCTAAGGGTTTTAACTCCTATTCATGTTTTAAGAATCTCCTACTCATCCTACCCCCAAATGATTCACATTCCATTAATCTTAAGTTTTAAACTCTAGCCTACAAAAGAACCAAATAATTTCACAATGGTATGGAACACACGAATCTACATTCTCATGGTATAGATATAATATCATTCATTTCCATCTTAGTAAACCAAACAAGTTATTAACTTTTGCGCAATTGTAAGACACTATAATAATAAAATCTTGCCCATGACAACATGATAATGGGATTGAATTCATGACAAGGATGGCATGAATGAGTTGATGATAAATTAGTTTTCTTTTTTACGGAAATTTTATGTCCATATGATTCCTTTCTAGAGTTAATCTAAATAAATGGAATAAAAATGTGAAACCCTACTCCGTGCTAGAAATAGATTCAATTATTCAACTCATAGAGATGTTGTAAGGACCTAGACCACTGGGTTTTAGGCTCTTTTCTACCAAAAAAATTGGGAAATTGGTCAACTCCAAAGTATATTTAGCAATCCTTCACGAAGACAAAGGTTTATTGTAAAAGTTACGTTGGACGAGACTTGTCTTGGACTTATCCAAGAAACCTACCATCTGGAGCAAGAAACTTAATTCTGGCTAATTAGGCTTTATAATATGGCGAATAAAGTTATTACGAAAGTAATAGTTGAAAGAATCTATCCACTTTTTCTTGAACTCATTTCTAATACTCAAGCGAGCTTTGTTCCTGGTAGGGATGATTATTGAGTTGAGCTACTCACGAGCTATTCAGACTTGACTCGGTCAAAGCTCGACTCGAGATCGAACTCAACTCAATAAGTTAACGAGCCAAGTTGAGCAAATCAAAGCTTGACTCGAAAAGCTTGTGAGAAGCTCAAAATTTTAATTATAGTATATATTTATAAAAATATACTTAAGATATAAAAT
Source organism: Dysphania ambrosioides (assembly GCA_026401315.1). Classification (NCBI taxonomy): domain Eukaryota; kingdom Viridiplantae; phylum Streptophyta; class Magnoliopsida; order Caryophyllales; family Amaranthaceae; genus Dysphania; species Dysphania ambrosioides. The sequence continues at coordinate 4,540,649 of CM048660.1, read as the reverse complement.
TGAAATAAAATAAAAGATGGTTTGATATATAAACAAAAAGTCTCACATTGGATTAAAATGAAAGTTGGTTGGAGAGAGTTGTATATATAAAGTCAAAATCCTGCATTGAAAAAAAAAATTATTTATGGTTTGAGGCAATTGGTATATATAAATTTCTCCCAAAACAAAATTAAGCTTATTAAAGCTAAAACTTAGGCTTCTTGTTGCAATAATAGGGTATAAGAACTTAGGCTTATTAAATTTTTAAACGAGCTAAAAATAAGCTCGAGTTGAAGCTTAAAACAAGCTTTAATCAAGCTCAAGTTTGAGCCGAGCTTGAGATTTGAGTTTTCGAGCCGAGCTTAAGCTTTAGATAGCCACGAGTTTTTGAACTCGTGTCGAGCTTGAGTTTGAGCAATCGAACTCAAGTCAAGCTTTGCCAAACTCGAACTCACTTCGGCTCATAAGCACCCCTAGTTCCTGGGAGACAAATCACTGACAATATGTCATCATGCAAGAAGTTTTGCACACTATGCGCAGGAAGCAAGGGTAATTGAGTTATAGGGAATCAAGATTGACTTTGAGAAAGCCTGCGATTAACTTAGGTGGCCCTTTTATTCTAGATACTCTTCATCAATTTAATTTGCGTATTTGATGATTAATGTTATCATGGAGTACATTTCTTTTGCTTTATTGTAAATATTATGGAATGGGGAGCCATCTGACAAATTCGATCCCTTTCGTGACATTCAACAAGGGGATCCTTTACCCCTGTGCCTATTTGTAATGTGCATGCAACATTTCTACCAAGCTATTGAAGAATCAATCATTTTAAATAAGTGGAAACCTATCAGCATGAGTAAAAACGACCCTCTTCTCTCAAACTTATTTTTTGCCAATGATGTAATTCTTTTTTGGGAGGCTAACTTGGAACAAGCATTGGTGGTGCAAGATTATATTGTTTAAGAAACTTCTGTAGACTTTAGGCCAAAAAGTTAGTTTCATGAAATCTTAAGTTTACTTCTCCAATCAAAGTTGATTTTGAGATACAAAAGGAAATCAACCTTGCTACTGCCATGGATGTGGAGGAGGATATGGACACATACCTAGGGATGCCAACGTTAACTAGTTGTGTTATTGAGGATACATTTGGTTATCTTTGTGGAAAAGTTGATAAGAAAATAGCAAGTTGGAAGACCAAGTATTTATTATTGGTTGATCGTATAGTTAAATCAACCTTAAATATGCTTGCTAATTATTTGATGCATTTAGTCAAGATTCATTGTTCTTTATGAGATGAGATAGACAAAAAAATTAAAAGATTTATTTGGGTAAGAACAAAGACAAAAGGAAGATTCACCTCTTGTCATGGGAGTTTTTCAATACCCTAAAGGATTAAGGAGGTCTCAATATTCACTCTGCTAGGTAAGATAATGATGCTTTCTTAACAAATATAGGTTGGCGTGTATTGACATAACTAAAACCTCTTTGGTCCCAATTAAGTTCTTAGATACAAGTATTTACATGGGACATTATGATGTTAATGTGTTTGAACATAAGAAAGGTGATTCTAATTTATTGTAGGACATTATGGAGAACACAAAGTTTTTAAGTGAAGGCATGAGAGTTAATGTAGGCAATGGTATAAAGACTTTCTGTTAGGACCATAGACGGGCGTCAGATAAGCCACTTCTAAACTGCTTATTCCTACCTTTTTATCAAAATGCTATTCATGGCGCCACTATGGAAGAAATTTGGGAGAAAGAAAAGGGATGGAAATGAGATTTATTTTCCCCTTATTTTCATCAAGATATTTTGAAATTAATCCAAGCGCATAAGCTAAAAGAAGACTCCTCCTATGGTGATTTAATTCATTGGAATTAGTCACCTAAGGGTAAATTTTTTTATTTGCTATGTGCTAAGAATTATAAAAAACAATGATAATGTATTAAGTGATGATATTTGAGGCTTCATTTGGACTACCTTGGTCCAATGCCGAGTTCTTGGATTCTTGTGGCATGCATGTCATGACAAAACGCAAACTGCTTCTTGACACATGATGCCCAATCTGCATGCTGAATATGAATCTAATCTTCATGCTATTCGTAATTGCCCAAGGTAATGTATTTCCCTTGTTCCTTATTTCAACCAAGGTAATCTCAAAAAGTGGTTTAAGGCTAACCTCGAACTCTACGACTCAAGTGATGCAAACATGGCCTACATATTTTTTGCTTCACTTTATGGTGGATTTGGCGTTGGAAAAATTGCATGTTCTTTTAACAATCAAAGAGATATTCTGATAGAAATTGGTGCTTTCCTCTTAGTGCAGTTTGATAAAACATAAAGGAGAATCAACAAGTCTAACTGTGAAGCTTCTAATGGCAACAAGCTGAAGAATAATGTGGTGTTTGTTAACTAGAAAGCACCTTTAGCTAGGCGGTTTGTTTTTAGCTTTGATGGAGCAGCTAAGGGTGCACCTAGACTAATAGGATATGGAGCTTTGATCAAAGATCATCTTAGCACCTTGGTCTTGCCCTTCACTGTTAACTTTGGATCATGCACAACCTATTGAGCAAAGGCACCTTGATGAGAGGGACTTGTCCTTATAATAAATCTCATAATGAGTTGCTTGGTAATTCAAATAGACAATATAGCATGTGTTTATTAGCGATAATAAGGGAAGCGGTGAGTAGGCACACTTATTAATCAATGACGCACTATGATAAGTTTGACTGACTAGAGTTATTAAAGTAACTTATGTCTAGTTACTGGGAAACCAAGCTGTGAATTGGCTGACGAATCAAGGCATCTTGCAATAATTGAAGATGTTAATTTTGGATGGTGCTCATATCAAACTAAGTAGAATTTTAGAGGAGGATACTAGTGGGATATCATCACCATCACCATTCAAAGTGAGTATTTAATATGGAGCAATCATCAAATGCATAATACTATATTAACTAAATTTTTAGTTCAATAAAGTTTAAAAAAGTTGATAAAAACCTATTACTTGAAAGATAATCAAACTTATTCAATATTAATTGAATGTTATTTAAAAATTAGCAAAATCGAGAACTAATTTGGCTATTTATGACATTGCTATGTCATCAATAACATGGGTGAACTTTGAGTGCCCATATGTGAAAACCTAAGAGTGTAAAACTATATGTAATTAAAATATAATTACTTCATATATGGTGTCAAAAGATAACATTTAGATTGCTCAAGACAACCGACTAAAATCACATACCATAACACTAGAAATTAGAAACACAAAACATGGTAAAGGGTTCAAGCCAAATGGGAAGTGATGAAAGCCCACATTAAGTTTAAGTTTAAGACTAGTAAAATAACTTAAAATAACGGCACTTCAAGATGACAAAAATCTCCCAAAAACATCCCAAAACCCAAACCCTTGTCTCACGCCTTTTATCCCGAATCCTATGCAGGCAGCGTGTGGGACCCCACCCTAAATAAAAATCAGATCTAAATCCATCTAAAAAAAACAACCTTCACCTATACGCCACAATAACTAGAGCACCCTCCCATAAAACCATAAAAGCACACCATTGTTGCAGCTCCCTACTCCCACACTCCTTTCTACTTTTGGTTACTGTAGCCATTCTCTGATCTCAACCACTTTTAGAAACCCCCCGAAAAATAATCTTGGGTTTTTATTTTTATCTTTATTTCGTTCCTTAAATTATCCCCTTTTTATTATATTGAATTTTCCACGCTTTTCAATTTTGCATCGAATTCTTTTGTCGCTTTTCTTCAGAGTAAGAAGAAGTCTCGTATTGGAATTTGTTCTTGTTAACTTCACCTTTTGACTGACTCCACTTATTCATAATTTATGCATTTTGGTCAGTATTTTTAATTCTTCATACTGCTTAATTATTTGAGTTTATTTTTTGTATTTTAATTCAATTTGCATTGTTATTTAATTGCTGCAGTGTTTTTGAATAATCCTATTTTCCTTGATTTGGGTTCGCCCAACAATGAGGTTTGTCTATTGGGTTGTTTAGTTTCTGGGTCCTTTTTGTTGATTGCAATTTACATGGTTGGATTTTTTTGTTTGTACTTTAGATTTGGAATGATGGGGTTTTGATTGATCTCGATCTAATGGATTTCAGCTCTGATTTCGCTAATTGTGTTGATTATATGTAATTACTCGGAAAAAAGTATCAAATTTTGTCATAATTGTGTTAATTGTTGCTTAATTAGGAAAAAAGAAGACTTGTACTTTTATATGGGGTTGGTTGATAGGTGAACTAGTAAGGATATCTCTTTGAATTAATGATTAATTTTGTTGGTTTATCAACTGATTTAGAAAATTTGAATTTATTGTGACTTTGCAGTATTGGGATCTTATGAATGTTGATTAGTTTTTAGTCATTTAAAGTAAGCTGCTTTTTGAATGATCTCAACTGGTTAGTTTGATGTCAAATGTATTGAAAATCTAAAACGATCCCGGATTAGTGGTGTTGTTCTAATATTAGTAGTTTTTTTTATATTTTATTTATTTATAGTATTTCACAATAATTAGATTGATTGAAGTTGAAATTATATGAGAATAATTGCAGGCGGACGATGGCGAGCAAATCGTCTGGTACACGGAATTCTATATCTATATTTATCGTAGTTGGTTTATGTGGGTTCTTTTATTTATTGGGGGCATGGCAGAGAAGTGGGTTTGGGAAGGGAGATAGCATTGCTATGGAGATTACTAAAAGCGGGGCAGATTGTGCTGTCCTTTCAAACTTGAGTTTCGAGACTCATCATGGTGGGGAGATTAAGACCGGGGATTCTACTATCAATACAAAAGTTTTTGAACCGTGCAAGGCTAAGTACACGGATTACACTCCGTGCCAAGATCAGAAGCGTGCAATGATGTTTCCCAGAGATAGTATGGTTTATAGAGAAAGACATTGCCCCCCTCAGGAAGAGAAATTGCATTGCCTTATACCTGCACCTAAGGGATATGTAACTCCCTTTTCATGGCCTAAGAGCCGTGATTATGTTCCTTTTGCGAACGCTCCATATAAAGCATTGACAGTGGAGAAGGCTATTCAAAACTGGATTCAGTATGAAGGTAATGTCTTCCGGTTCCCTGGTGGTGGCACACAGTTTCCGCAGGGAGCAGATAAATATATTGATCAGCTGGCTTCTGTAATTCCAATGAAGAATGGGACAGTCAGGACAGCTCTAGACACTGGATGTGGGGTATGTTCAGGATTACCACCTTTCATTAGATCTCATTTTTGTTCTATCTGATAGGGAAAAAAAAGCTTTGATGCTTGTATTTAGGTGCTAATTTGTACGGCCATTAAACTGTTATAGGTTGCAAGTTGGGGAGCATACCTTTGGAGCAGAAATGTCATTGCAATGTCATTTGCTCCCAGAGATTCTCACGAGGCTCAAGTTCAGTTTGCTCTTGAAAGAGGAGTACCTGCTGTTATAGGCGTTCTGGGAACAATAAAGATGCCATATCCATCAAATTCTTTTGACATGGCACACTGTTCTCGTTGCTTGATTCCATGGGGTGGAAATGGTAAGATGTTTTGTGGTCTAAACTCTCATTGGGATTGATGAATGATCCACTTTGTCAGATATTTCTTGGGAGTCATTTTTTTTCCCCCAATCCTTTGTACTTGCTTTAGCTAATATGCAACCTCTTTGGTCTTTCCTTTTGCAGCTGGAATGTATATGATGGAAGTTGATCGAGTTCTTAGACCAGGTGGCTATTGGGTGCTTTCAGGTCCACCTATCAACTATAAGAATAATTACAAAGCATGGCAACGCCCTAAGGAAGATTTGCAGCAAGAACAAGATAATATTGAAAAGACGGCTAAACTTCTTTGCTGGGTAAAGAGACATGAGAAGGGTGAAATAGCCGTTTGGCAAAAGAGTATGGATGTTGACTCATGTCGCCGTAAATTAAAGGAGTCTCAGGCTATCATTTGTAAATCCAATCCTGATGAAGTTTGGTACGCTTATGCCTTATGATACTTCATTCGTAAACCTCCTTTTTTTTTATCCTGCTTCTACTCGTTAGTTTCAGCAATAATGTTTGGTATTGTATTTTGTATTTGGTTTGTACAATGCCATGGTGATTTCAAATATAAAATTTTATCAGTCAAAGAGTTATGTGCTATGATGGATTCGTTATTTGAAGTGTGTTCTATGAAGCATGTGATTAGAACTTAGAAATATGTGATTAGAAGATGCAAATTATTTGTATTGATTTGTATTTTCGCCTTGCATTTTGATATTCTTATTTCCTTTGTCGCATGAACTTCTTTGATATTAATTCCTAATGGAGGAGGAGATAGGTGGTTATGGATTAGGCAAGTGGTAGTTGCAAAGAGGATACCAATTTTTGCTGTTGTTCTTTGATGCTTTAGCTTTTTAGATATTCAATTTTCATTTTCAAACATCTGGGTTACCTCTTGCAGAAAAATAGAAGGGTTTTTTTTTTTTTTTTTTTGGTTGTATTTTGCCTAATTGATTCTGACGTTTGACATTTATCATTATATAATTATGTGACATCGTGCCTGAACTTTGGAGTTAGTGCTCAAAGTTTTAAGGCTTTGGAGAGCTCGTCAAGAATAAGTCCTTGTTCAATTCACCTTAAAAACATAATTATTAGTAAAAATCAAATTTTTTTTCCCAGTTAAAATCAGTTAAAATCAGTAAAAATCAATAGTCATGTATAAAAAAAAACGATTTTGAATCAGTTTCAATCAGGCAAAATCGGACAAGGTATAAGTTGCCTCATGCCATATTAATTGTCATATCTTGTACCTTGTGATTTGGCATGTGACACAGGGCATATGCCATTATTTTCATCTAAAAGAGGAATGGTACATGTCACAATGTGTGAGAGCCAAACCTTTTAAATAGATGCTATAGAAGTACTATAGTAGTATATATATCACTTGTTTCATTGTATGTGCGGGAATACCTTTAGGGATGGAATTAAGAATGTTTATATTGGCACATGAGATGACGACCACTAGAGGATGCACTGGTTAGGAAAGATGGAAGATAGCGGTAATGGAGATCTTACACTTAGTCGAGGAAGGCTATAGATGACTTGGATGGAGGGGATGAAAAAGGGCACGGAGAAAGGGGAATTGCATGAGAATGTGGCACTAGATAGAATAAATGCATGAGCATTAAGCTGCTTTTATGGTAATTGGTTGGGTTCTGATTAATACTTTAAAAATCTCAACGGGCCAATGAATTTTGGTAAAATGAAATCACGCGAGTGGTTTGTCATTTTGCTTGCTGTCTTTCTTGTCTCATTTATTCCCTGATTACTGGAGATATTTTTAGTGAACATGGGTAACTTTTCAAATATCATATCTACTGTATTTGGGGTTTGAGTTTGCATAAAATTTGAATATTGTGTTTGAAAATGTTCTGATTCAATAGTATGTGTAAATATTGTTGAACCTTTTAGCAGCAAAGGTGGTTTGTGAGTCATGTCAGATAAGTTATCAGTGAACATTGCATTTTAAAAAGTTAGAGATCAATAGTATGTGTAGCTAAGGTATCATTGAACCTTTTAGCAGCAAATGTGGCTTGTGAGTCTTAGTCAATAAGTTGCCTATGTGTTCCCCTGTAGTGAACCCTTCTTTTGTTGACTTGCTTGGTTTCTTAGCTTGGCTATTCGATGTTTTCAGGTACAAGAAAATGGAGACTTGTATCACCCCAATGCCAAATGATGGTTCTGGTGATCGATTGAAGCCATTCCCTGAGAGATTGTATGCTGTACCTCCTAGAATAGCTAGTGGATCTGTTCCTGGAATTTCTGTTGATGAATATTTGAATGACAATAATATGTGGAAGAAGCATGTAAAGGCTTATAAGAGAATCAATAGCCTACTTGACACTGGAAGATACCGAAACATTATGGATATGAATGCTGGGTTAGGAGGCTTTGCCGCTGCAATTTATTCTTCCAAATTGTGGGTTATGAATGTCATGCCGACTATAGCTGAAAAGAATACGTTGGGTGTTATATATGAGCGAGGACTGGTTGGCATCTATCATGATTGGTGCGTGATGATTTTCAGCAGAATTTCTTTCTTGACTCTACTGATTGCAGTGTATATTCTAGGGTTGTTTTTTCTGTAAATTCTAGGTTTCCATTGACATAGTTCCACTTTGTTGCAGGTGTGAGGGTTTCTCTACATACCCAAGGACATATGACTTGATTCATGCTGATGGTGTCTTCCGTCTATACGAGAACAAGTCAGTCTTTTCTCAACATTGTTCTGTGTTTAATAATCCTCTCTTGGTTTCCTGATCATATGTATGTGATTTCATTTTTTCCAAACATGATATTGGATATGTATGTAGCCATGCTACTAGAATATTATAATTTTCTTGGATATCATTGTAGTTTTCCATATCAAATGTGGTTTTTGCTGCTGTTTGTGGTACCTGTTACTTGTGTCTTTTGATAAATTTTGCTAGTCAGGAAACTGGGACATTTTCTAACTCATGCAGTTGGACTCGGGAGTAAGAAATTATAAAATCAGGATAACTAAGACCAGCCTATTTTTCCCATTAATTACTTTTCTGGTGGTGTACTGGTGGGAGTTAAATATGAATATGTTATTGTTATTTATTCAAGAAGAATTTGAAGCATAGTGCACACAGACTTGCTTAAGGTGTCAGAAATTATGGGAAAGAGATCAAAATTGCTGTCTTCACCCCCATCCCCAATTATCATGGCATTGTGGTCTACATTTACTAGGAAGTCATTGTCTACTTGGTCTTTGTAATTCTTATGATTATCAACCGTTGAATGCAGATGTAACTTTGAAGACATACTTCTAGAGATGGACCGTATATTACGTCCTGAAGGAGCAGTGATAATTCGGGATGAAGTGGACGTGTTGGTAAAGGTGAAAAAGATAGTTGGTGGGATGAGGTGGGACACAAGAATGGTGGATCATGAGGATGGTCCATTGGTTACTGAGAAGATACTGGTTGCAGTTAAGCAGTACTGGACTGTTGATGGAGGTAATAGTACATCCACCCAATGATTATGCCAAAACAAAATTTGTGAGTCCCATGCTATGCCCTAGGCATCTCATATAGTCATACAAGTTGTAGACTTTCTGAACTGAAAATCACATTTTCTGTTACTGCATGTGCATTTCTCTTATTGGTTGAAGGCTGCTTCAGCCAATGGTATTCATGCACCCCAGTGCTCATGCTTTGACTTAGGGCTATCCTCCTCAGTAGTTAGTTTCAAAGCAATAGGTAATTATAGTGCCCCTTTGTTGGGAGAAAGGGATACGTTAGCTTTGGTTGTTATTCGTATCATACTGTATTCAGTACTCCCTTCAAATTTTGTTGAATCTGTACTATTACTTATATATTATTATTGCTGATCTCTGTATTTTTATTATGTGTCCTTTCCAATTTTATTAGCGCACATCATTATTCTTATCTGGAAATAAAACATACTATATTGCTGGAAAGAGAACTGGTTCACTGTTGAGACACTTCTGCTTGGCTGAAGTTCTCCATTGGAGATTTGCTAAACTTCAATGATTCCTCATATACCATAAATAAAAGTTATCCTGAATTTTGATGGCCTCACATTTGCATATTATAAGACATGGGAAGCTTACCCCTAATAATAGTAAAAAGTCACTGTAAGCAAGTGTGAGATTTTGGTAACATTGTATTAGATGGAACATGACATTTTGCTGGTGAGATCCTCATTTACATGGGTGATTGGTTATGGCTTCAACTCCTTTCAAGATCTTGATTGTTGAGCCAATTTTAAATTATTATTTTGGTATATTCCAATCCAAGCAGTGAGTCGGATCTCTTGCCTTGTAGGCTGGTACTCTCGCATTTAACAAAAATAGGTGAAGTAGTCTTCTATGAGATGATCTTACCAAGTATTACTTTGTTTTGTGGTTAAGGTTCATGTCACACAATCTTGAGAATTTAGGATAAAATCTTATTAGGGGCACATAACCAAAGGGGTGGGGGATTCTTCCTACCCCGTACGTCGCCAAGACCTTGTCATATACCATTATCCTTGCCAGTGCTTCTGCTGCAACCTTGTATGAATATATATTTATGGAACTGGTAACATTGCACTGATAAAAAAGTTGACAACGTGAATTCATCTTTTTCTCAAACTATCACACAAAATAAATCTTTTCGCCAATGATTAAGGGAAGTTTTATAAAAGCATTGTAGTCCGAATAAGGGAGCTTACATAGTTAAAAGTACGTTAATTAAAGCTCATGCAATGCATACGCTGTTCCGATTCCTGTGCTCCTTTGATGAAATATCAGCTACAGGTGCACATCGGTGCTCACTATAAACCTAGAAGATCTGCCGGTTTCATTGTTCATGCACAATTGTCTGTCATGATACTGCATTTTTCAGTTTGATTCTACTACCATTCCATATTACTTGATCCACCTTTTCTTGTTCCCTTCTCTAATTCTGATATTCTGAGCAAATGTTTACACCTTAGCTAACATAGTGTTAATTTTCAAACCCCCTTTTTATCTGACCATCATGCACATCTGACAGTTGTAATAATTTAGAACCCGACTATAAATTTGCAGTTGCCTAACCAACACTCAGAGGCTCGGAGCAACACCAGTGTTTTTAGAGCAAGGGTAAATCAGCTTCACAACAAAATGCTACTCCTACAAATGAGAACCACAGAATCAATTTTGGGACCTGAGGGATCCAGCAAAGCCATAAACTCCCCATAATCATTCATGCATATCCATTTACTATTTTTTTTTTCCTGTTTTTGGAGTTGGCCTAAATGTGACAATATGCATTCAATGTTATGTTTCTTTCTTCATTTCACTTGCCACTTGTTGCAGTGGCAAAAGTGGGGGAAGTGCGGCCCTCCTTACCTTCAGTTCACACTACCAATTATATTAGTTCTTGCTCCTTCCTCTGTCCTCTAAAGATTGCCAATAATGGAAAATATATGAGGGAACAATTTTTAGAGGACAAACCAAAATGAAAAATGGGGCAATCTTAAAGACGGAATGAGTATTAATAAGTTTGTTCTTATTATTGTCATATAAGGCCACTAAATTATACACTATTGTTTCGGGCAAAACTAGTATGATTTTCTCCCTTTATGGTAAAAAAAAAAAAAAAAAAAAAAATTATGCTTGTGATGTGTTTCTTTTGGAGAGAATAGCAACAACATTGCCCGCATTCCTTCTGTCAGTTTATGTTGCCACATAAATGCAAAATCATGTGAAACTTTCTCAATCTAGTCATATAGGTACAAAATTTTAGTTCTCTTGTTACTCCATGTCTTCATATTTTCTAAGCCATTCACATTATGACAAGTGTCGTTTCAATATAAATGAAATACTGGAGTATTCTATGCGTTCACTAAAGTTAGTATAGTGTATTTTTTTTTTTAATGAGAAAGTGTAGTGTATATGTAATCTGATTATGTCTTTTCTATCAGTGTGGAACCGCCTTGAATTAATTAACGATAGTTTAATGGAGATTGGTGAAATATAATATGAGTAGTTTTCTAAAAATATGGCCAAATTTAGGCTAACCTTAATGACCTTGGCTTTTATTTTATTAATATAGTTCAACTAAAAAAATGTCAATTCAACCATGTGAAAATTGCTTTTGCTTTTCAACAGTAAAAAACTAGTCACCTTTTGTTATCTTTTATTTGTCATATTATCCTTTCGTATAATTTTCAATGTACATGTTTAAGCCTAAATGACTATAAATATGCATTATAAAAAAATAAAAAGTGTATAATAAAAAAGATACGTCGTTGGTTCAAATGTAACAAGATCTAATATGAATATGATTTAACTCATATATATCAATAAAAAAAAAAAATAATGTTCAATCCTCTCTCCTTAAAAAGAATATTATGAAAGAGAATGGAGAGATATTTCTAATGGTTAGTGAAAACAAGTGATAGGAATGAACTAATAACCATTAACCAACAATAAATAGTTGATTGTGAAATAAGAACAACTCTAAATTAACAACTTTGAAGTCATACCCAACTGCATTGATTATTCGTCACTACTAAAAGTAATTCCATGTACTAACCTTACATTTGGTAGCCCTTTATCAATTTATTTATCATTTGGTTGACTAACATTACTCCAGAGGTTGTCAATTACACTTCTAACCAAAGTATAATGTGAATGCATTACCTAATAGTTGGTAAAAATCCAATGTTAGTAATAAATAACAATGTGGCCCTTTAGATGAAGCAGAGAAGGACCGATTCTTAAATTGTGATGGTGTATGTTCCACTAAAAAACAGACACTCGAATTCCTTAGACAAGAACCTCCAATATCATCCAAGAATTACCCTAAGCCAAGCCAAGTCGTCCAAACTCAATGACTTGATAATGATGGTTGTTAGTCTATGCTTACAAATAATCATAATTTTTCTTCTTATATTTGGATATGAATAATTTTCTTTTTGTTTTTTTTGGGTGCAAAAGTGGGAAGAACCCAGCAAAAGAGGTCACCGACGATGTTAAAAGTTCATCTATTCATGTTAATGATGCATAAGATGGTCAAAAATGCAAAATGATAATATTATAGTATACATAGAGTAATACCCCCACTTACTACCTTCGTTCCTATTTTTTTTTTCTCCATTTGGCTTTTCACGGTTTTCAAGACAATATTTAAAACGTTTTTATTTTCAAATCTATAAGACAATAACTGGTATTGATTGTGACAAGTCACATTATTTTATTGGTGTAACAAACCTAATTTATATTTTATTGAAGGTTTGCATCAATTGGCACAAGCAAATTCTTTCCTTTGATTTCAGCAAAGCAGCTAAACAAAAATCAATGTTGTTGTTACTTAGTACGTTAAACACATATGGGCATATGGGGGCCACCAAGCCACCAATCTTATGTTTCCACCTAACCAATTTACATACCCTTTACGCCATAACTCCATGAGAATCAAACCCTAATTTTAATGGTAAGAGGAATATATAAAAAGTTTAGGGTATCACCACTTGAACTATGATTCTCAATGAGTTGGTATGTATTTATAATGTCTGTTTAGTAGTATTTTTTTACTTCTCTTTTTCTTGATTAACCAACAAACATATATTCTTGTGATTATTAACGTTCTCCTGAGAGCATTTGATCATGCTTTACGCAGCATACTTTCAATTTATGGTTCTTCTACCTAATTCGATTCAAATAAAATATAAAAAATAAAATGGCTTACATAGTAGAAGACAACGTACAATCCAAACCTTTATTTGTATACTTTATGACCTTTTTTGTATACCTAAAACCTTTATTTGTATAATTGAGATCTTTATTTGTATAATTGAGATAATAAATTCAATATCTGAGACCTTTATTTGTATAAACTGAGATATTTATTGTATAAACTGAGATATTTATTTGTTTACCTGAAATTTTTATTTGTATACATGAGATAATAAATTCAATACCTGAGACCTTTATTTGTATACCTAAAACCTTTATTTGTGTAATTGAGATCTTTATTTGTATACTTGATACCTTTATTTGTATACATGAGACCTTTATTTGTATAACTGAGATAATAAATTCAATATATGAGACATTTAATTCTATAACTGAAATCATAACTTGTATATGAAGGATCATAACATAATTATCTATGTCACACCACTCGACTAATGTGACGGTCTTAGCCACTATAAAAAACTTGATATTCTAAAATTTACATTGATGCATTCAACAAAATTCTACTTGAACATTTTATTTATTATAATATGATGAGAATTTATGGTCAAACTTTTTAAATTTTGACTCCATAAATAGAAATGGGGCAAATATAAATAGGAGGAAGTATATACAAAGTCATTCTTAGCTTGTAGCCATTAAACTTAATACAAGATACTACCTATACTTATACATGTTCAAATGGGAGGGGCTCCATTAAGGGCTTTTAACCGACCCGTTTGTAAAAGGATCATATTTTATTGAGTTTTTAATAGGTCTAATCGGGGTCAATTATGGGCCAATAGTTTTCAAAATTTTTAAACATTATCAAGTAATAAATTATTTTCACTTACTTGTTGATGGTCCATTACCAAAGTTCGAAGGTGATATATCACCCTTTATATAGATAAAGACTATACACTCTTTGGATGCCTCGACCCGACTCTTTTGTTATGTATCTCCATTGGCCTGGCTGGCCTGACCCGTTTGACATCTTTTTTGGTCCGACCCAACTCAACCCATTTTGCATGTGATCCATTCCGGCCCTTATATGACCCAATGCACAAGTCTACCTGGACTTGGTATTATATACAATTTTGGACTTCACCTATATCTTGTTTCTCTTATCTGACTGATAACAAGACACTTTCTAAGTATACTTCCAACGTACCGATTACAAAAATGTATAATAGACTAGCTACAAACTTTTGATGGTGAACCTGCTTGGAATAGGTCATCCTAGTGCACTTATAATTATGTTACGAAGTATAACTCAAAACCAATGACGAGAAGTCTTAAGCATGGACCATGGACCAATACTATAATGCGTGGTCGCTTTACACAAGTTCATTTTGTTCCATATAGTATATATGTCCATGCTAATAACCTCAAACATAGACGAGTATGTCCATCTAACAAAATTATTATTAGCTAACCCAAAAGTTTATATTCACACAAGGTACTTCCATGTTCATAGCAAGTGTGAGCAACATCACAATCTAACTATTAAAAGCCTGAGGTCAACCTCAAAGCTTTCTATAACTTAAATGTTCTTTGATTTTTTGTAAAGCTCCAACTGTCATGATGCAAATCATCAATAGTTCAGCACTACTATCATTCGTTCCTTAGCCTTTGTGGCACCACATGTTTATCAGAGTAAGAATATAATACAAGACCCCTAAGGTTTGGCTTGCTAGTAAAAGATCAATTCTTATTGGCATTGTGCAGAGAAGGGCCAAATATTGGAATTTTTTTTATTTATAAACTTTTTTTAAAAAAAAATTTGAAAAATAAGCTACGTTTGAAAGTAATTTGAAAAATAAGCTAATTTGGCTTCGGAGTGAAAACGTTGTCTCGGGCAACGTTTTAGCATAAGCAAAATCGTTGCCCAAGGCAACGTTTTGCATGAAGCTGAAAATATAAGGGTGAAATTGGGGCAGAAAAAAACGTTGCCTGAGGCAACGTCTTTAAGGCAATATTTTTTTGTCAATTAAAGACGTTGCCTTTATTTAGAATATTTTAGGAATCTTGGCAGAGAATCAGGTCAGTGGAAAACGTTGCCTCAGGCAGCGTTTTTCTCTGCCCCAGTTTCACCCCCATATTTCCAACTTCATGCAAAACGTTGCCTGGAGCAACGATTTTGCTTATGCTAAAACGTTTTCACTGTGAAGCAAAATTAGCTTAATTTTTAATTACTTTCAAACATGACTTATTTTTCAAAAAAAAAATTTAAAAAAACTTATAAATAAAAAAAGTTTCAAATATTTCCATATATAGTTAATTCTCCTTTCCTCGTTGATTGATATCAAGGTTAATTCGATTGAACCTAAATTTTAATGACCCGGGTAGATTAATCTAAACATGCTTTAATAAAGAATTAGTCTTAATAGATTTCTTTTATAAGGCCGCATATACACAGTTAAAATGAGAAATCATTTTGGCTTTTTATTTTTTAGATCTAACGTATAATATTTAATTTTATGTACACACATAATGACCCTTGTTTAATTGATAGCGACCAAGTTATTTTTTTTATGTATAGTGACCATGTTCATATTAAATGACTTTAATTTTTTTTTAAGTGAAATCTCATACGTTGAATATTATCCCTTGAAGGGTTAAGATCGCCTCTCATTATAAACACTCTTTTCATTGGATCCTTAATACTCCTAATAATAATAACAATAATAATAATAATACTCTTTTATTTTATGTGAAAGCTATAAAGTAACATAGAATTGAATAAAAAACTTGTTTAGTGAGGTTATATATATTATTGGCGCGTACATGGTAGATGAGTACGGAGTATTAAGGATTAGACTCAAGTTGTATTTATGGTAATTGGTAAACCCTTAGATTGTAGAAGCTCTACAATCCAACGCCCATTGGGTTCTATATAATTAAAATACATGTCCTATAGGCTCAACCGCTCAAGGTTGTCCCATTAATTCTTTTTTTTTTTTTTTTTTTACCATCCATTATTACGACATTTTGTGATCCAATGTTCCTTTCTTGCACCTTTTCACTCTCGAGACAATTTCAATGTTGAGTCATTTTCAGCCCATTTGTAGTCTGCCTGCTGAAGTTTGATATGTTTATTGCCTTTACTCAATCACATTCTCTTCTCTGTAGAGTCATTATCCCCCAACTTTGAGCTCTCTTCATTACCTGAAACTGCTTGTCCTAAAGGCTAAAGCCTCCTAGCAGATAGATTTCTAATACACTCCTTATATGGCTTCACTATCATCCACTAACACCCGCCTCAGCCTACCGCCTTCTTGGCCCTCTGAAAGCATCACTAGCAGCCTCCGTGAAGCTTCCTTTTCATCCTATCTCAATCCCTCTGAGGAAACGTATGTCCGAGGCCTCGTTGAGTCCACCCAAAACCAAGTAGTTTCCGAGCAGCACGATCATCTACATCACTCGAGGCAGAAGAAGGTGGAGGATGGAGAGATCGATGTCTTCAGTGCTGATAAGTACTTCAGCAGCGGCTTAGATCATCAGGAGCGTAACAAGGCCGTTAGCTCAACAACAAGGTCTAGAAGTGCAAGGTTTCAAGACGTGGTACTTGGTGAAGATCGTACTGAACAAATTGTCAGGGTGAACTCGAATAAGCTGAAAGTTCAGCTGCGAACTCCTAGCAGTCAGTCGGAGCTGAGCTCGAATAGCCAGAGTGCACTACTGAAACGTTTGCATAGGATTCCATCTAGGACTAATGAAGGGAGTGGAAAAGCACATCAGGGCAAGACTATGTCATTGCTCGCCTGCTCTTGTTGCGTCAGGAAGTCCGTAGATATTGATCGAGATTTCAGTCACCACACTGGCAGAGGCGGCATAACTGATGGCGGCCCTCCTGCAGGATACAATAAAGGAGCTCACACGAGATCAATCAAGACAAACCTTGATGCAGCTGAAATCACGCGGATGAACAAGCTTCGGCAAGTTAACAACATAGATCCTTTTGTCTTCCCAGCAGCCTCAGATTCCGCTGGCCTTACTGCAATCAACAAGGTAATTATGACATACTTCCATTCAAGGGCGGAGCCATCTTTTTTGAAACTGACCGTATTTATGTTTTTTTTTTGTTGAATTTGCGACCGCAGTTAATAGATGTCGAGGACGAGAAGGCGAGGAAGTCACTAGAAGTGTTTGGGTATAGTGATTTGGATGACGGAAGCAAGAGATTCAGCCTACAGAAGCGGCTCAGCATGCTATCATGGGATGCAATCCCAAGAGCCACAACTGAGGAGATTAGCACCTCAGGGGCTCCTAGTGAGACGTACAAGGACACAGAGAGTGATGCTAGTTCTGACTTGTTTGAGATCGAGTGCCTTTCGTGTACTTCCAACCCGGTGATTCGGAGGCCTCAACTAGTTCCCTCAGATGGGAGCACCACCCCTACAACTGGATATGCACCTAGCGAGGCTAGTATCGAGTGGAGCATAGTAACTGCTAGCGCTGCTGACTTCTCTTTTGCTTCCGACTCTGAGGACCAAAGAACAAGTGGACGACCCTCAGCAAATCGCCGTAGAATGGCCTCGAAATCGAGTTCAGCTGCTAAAATGTCTGTGAACAAGGATGTTCAAAAACCAGTTTCTAGCATGCTGTTAGGGTGTAAGAGTCAGAAAGCTGTGAATGTAGCTCTGGAAGTTCATCGAAAAAGTCCTGCTAGAGGGAAACCTGAGAGTCAAAGGATGCACAGGCTCTCGGATTCATTTATTCCAGTTACAAGGTTTCAAGCAGAGGCCAAGTTGCCTGGATTTGGTCATAGACAAAGAAAAGGCTTGGGTCCTGATATTCTGTACATTCAATAGATCAAGTCCTCATCTTTTGCTATTGTTGCCTATGTTTATCGGCTAATATTTTTTTTTTTACCTTTTTTAAAAAAAAATTAGAAAACTAACCCTTACCCAAAAGTATTTCGAAATATGACCTTCGTTTGTAAACCGCTGTCACTGACAACGGTTTTAAGAGAGTCAATATATTGACTTTATGGGACTTGAATTGGTGTAAAAATGCTGATAAGGACGATAGTTTTACTTAAAGGTAAAATCGTTGTCCTTGGCAGCGGTTTTACATTGGTGTTTAAACATTTTTTGATGATGGGGAAATGGGGTCTGAAAATTTACTAAGTGTAAAACCGATGTTCTTGACAATGGTTTTACACTTGGTAAATTCAAGTCCTATAAAGTTAATATCTTAAAACCGTGTCACTGACAACGGTTTTCAAACGAGGGTCATATTTCGAAATACTTTCCGATGAGGGTTAATTTTCAAATTCTTTTTAAAAAAAAGGTCAAAAAAAATTAAAATTAGCCATGTTCATGTACTACTTGGATTATTTTCCTTAGCTTTATGATTAATTAGTAACTTCTTAGGAACCTCGAATACTTAATCTTCTTCCTAAATTATCGTTAATTTATCCCTCCCCCCCCCCCCCCCCCCCCCCCCCCCCAATTCTCGAACAAGAAGCATGTACTATACATCTGCATAGCACGAAGTATTATCTTATCGATCACTTACTATAGCACATTCCATTTTATTGGCGAATGGTTCAGAGTTATGGAAAGTCGGCTAGAATGGCATCTTGCATTGCCAAGTGTTGAGCCTCTTTGATGTTTTATGTTGTGATTATGTGAGCTATCAGCTTTTAGTCGTAGCCAAGATGGTATATGTTGCTGCAGCCGTCACCAAGAGAGAGAGTATACTAACAAAGTCTAAGAGGGTTTCATTCTAAAACCATAGATATGACAATTAAAGGAGTTGTCTCTTAGCCTTATAAAGTGTTTGACTCTCACTCGTTTAATCAATATGAGCCCATGTGAGTTTTTTTTTTTATCTTTTAATAGTAAAGGTAAATCTAAGAGTTCTCCAAATGATTCTAGAAGCAATTCATATTAAAATAAAAACAAACAGCTTAACGAGGCATTGGAAATGAGCTGGTTAGCATGAAGCCTTGAGAGAAGGTAGGCCAATATATAGTTAAGAGAGCCTACATTCACTATTATTGAGCAGTGATCCATGTACGGATGAGTAGCTTACCAAACTGAGCCACTTATCAACGTGCAACACAGCAAGTTAATGCATGCAAGTGACTACTGTACCAACTACCTAAAGGAGTGAACAAACATTAAAAGAGACAAATTTTTGTGAACCACTATTGGAGAATTCCAAGTTCATGCTACAAAGAGGGAGTTGCACTTCACATTTTCAATCTTCAATTAGATTGTATTGTCCTTAGTCCCACCAATTAATATTGCTCAACTTAAATGCCTAAATAATAAATATATAATACAATTTAATTATATATTGATGATAAATATTTTGATTGTGCATGACACCAAAAGTAATAAATATATTGATAGTACCATATATCTTGAGGAAGCTATCATTCTACGTGGAGGCAAACTGAACCATACAACATTAGAAGGCCATGCAAAAACGTCGGCATCGCTACATTTTAATATAACGACTAAAGCTTATAAAGAGGAGAATATTTGCCAATGTTCTCTAAGTTCTGATCATTAGATCTATGATATAGGGCAGCAACTCCGATAAGGATGGTCAGCCTTCGATTATATAAGACAAATGTGGTTAGGTGTGGCTATCTAGATTGGTATTTGAGGATATAAAGTTATTGTTAGTGGATATAGGTGGCCTAACTGCCTAAGGCCCTAAGCTCTAACCAGGCCAGGCCAGGCCAAGATAATAGACCATGAACATAGCCCAAGTGACAGAAAGGTAGAGGTGGTCGCAACTCGCAAGTCTGTCCTATAGGGATGGCAACGGGTTAAAGACCCGATCCAAATCCAGTTAGACCCGACCCATTTTTTAGAGTCTGGTTTTGATTTTTTTTTTTAGATACATTGGATTCGGGTAGGATATGGGTTTAAATATCCTTGGGTTGGATATGGGTTTGGGTCTACAAAATTTAGACTCAGATCTGACCCATGAACCCTGCACATTTTAAAAAAATAAAATTTAAATATAATCTCCATTTAGAACTAAAACTAAATATTCATTCACATTGCTCCGTCGTCTTCCTCTTCTACTCTTCTCCTCCCCATCCTCCATTTTCTACTCTACTACAAGTCTTCAACTCTTTCTCATCGTCGTTCACCGAGTAATATATTTATATAATTTTGATGTATACTTTGTGATTACTAGCTTCTCGTTGTCACACTCCCCGCAAACATATTCAAATAGGTTTGAGATTAATAGCTTTTATACGATTTTAAAACTTGCGAGTAGCAATGCACCTAATTTTAAAAACATTATAACATAATACTGTTGGGTTTAGGACTTTTAATTTAGTGTTGGATTTTAACTCTAGTGCTAACTTATTTTCCACTCACTGACTAAATATTGTTTTTGCAAGTATTTTAACGATACAAATTGTGTGTTTAAAAAAGTATTTATTAATTTATCTCATTTGACATAATAATGCAATTTATGTTCTTATACCACTTAATCAATAAACAATTCTGAGGTCTAAAATGCGAAAATACATCCAACTATAAAATATGTGAATAATAAACACATAAAAATGAAGATATGTTAAGAATCCATTTTGGACCCTAGACCTATAAGATCCAGTGAATCTGGATAAGGATCTGAAATTTTAGGACCCAATAAATTTAGGACGGATATGGATCTAATTTGAAAATAATGGGTATGGGTCTGAGTCTAATCAGACCCGACTCATTGCCATCCCTACTGTCCTAGCGTATATGGGACCAATCCGGGTTATTAACTAAGCTAATTACTATAAAAATTTGAAAATTTAAGCTTAGAAGGTGGTTTGACCTTTTTATTAGGTAGAGTATAATAAGGATCTCAAGAGTCTAGACCCTGATATTTGAGAGTGAAGTTTATACATGTTATTAAACTATTTGTGAGTTACTCGATTTGATTCGATCAAAACTTTTGAATTTGGTTCGAAATTATATTCGACATGGTTAAATTCAACTCAAGATTGAACTCGGTTCGATAAGTTAATGGCAAAGTTAAGCAAATCAAAACTCAACTTGAGAAACTCGATTTTTTTATGTATAATATATATTCACATAAATACATATTTATAATAATATGAATTATGCTCTAAAAATCAATGGTTGAAATATATAAAACATTAAAGAAAACATCTTAACTTTTGACTTAGAATAAATATTCAAGTGTATCGGGACTATTGACATGGAAAAAAACCTTGTTCAGTAACGAAATTATGTTAGCACATTCACCAAACGATTAGTGACAAAACACTAGAGAAAACATTCATCAATACCCGTGTCATCATTTATACATATAATTGCATGAATTCATCATTAAAATTTCCAAGGATAACACAAATCAGGGCTGACGTTCTCCAAGACTTTAGATTTAAGTAATATGCTAATGTCTTTGAAACCACAATTCCATGCATTCACGATTTGGGAAATGTTTAACTAAATATTTATGATTTGAACATTCAACAAAGTCTAACCTCAGGAGACAGCCCTTCCTGTCAAATTAGCAATTACTATAACCTCAGTACCTCACCATGTAATTTGCAAGGGGAAAAAAAAAAAGAAAAGAAAAACTAGTTCATGCTGAATTCTCAACTCTACACCATGTAAAATTCTGCTTATGCGTCAAAAAGCTTCATATAGACACAATTTAATAAGATTACAAAAACCAGCATGTACATAGAAAACACATTCCAAAGGTAGCTTAAACATGACATTAGAGGACTAGCAGATAGTGGTACATGTATCACATACATTGGGCTGTATCAAGCATCCTTCGGCCTAGCCTCAAATCCGCCACCTTCTCTACGCTCCAGTGAATAAGGCATATAAGTGCCAAGCATTCTGTCCCACATAACAAAGAATGGCTGCGAGAAGTTGTACTTGCTGCCATAAAGCTGATGATGCACATCATGATAGGCTGTATTGTTCGTGAAGAAGGCATGGAAGAGGTTACCTGGCAGCCAAAGGCCACAGTGATCATCCACTGTTTTGATGGTTGCAAAGGAAAAGAAGAAAATGGAGGTCCGTGGTGACATGCCAGTGACAAGAAATGATAAAGCCCCACCAATAGTATCAAGAATAAGTCCCTCTAAAGGATGGTTGTAAAGAGCTCCATAAGCATAAGGGACAATAAGCCGATGATGCTGGGAATGGATATGGCGGTACAAGAATTTGTTATGATGCATGTATCGGTGCATGAAATACTGCCAGGTATCTAAGACAACCATTGCAGCAATGAATTGGTAAAAAAGGATAAACGGAGAGGTGTTTCGGTTTTTTGCAGCCTCTACAGTACTTCCTGTCACCTACATATATGAAAGTCCAGTCAGCAATATTACTCATGATGCTATTACAAAGCTTAATCACAAGTAGAGATTGAAGTTCAGCAGAAAGCTAAAATTTGGAAGATCATTTGGGTGGTCACTAAGTTGTTTATTTGATGTATACTTCCTTTATTCCATATATATTGCAACCTCAAAGGTTTCATTTCATTAATTTTGAATTCAATCAGCAGCAAAATTGAGAATTTAGAGTTAAAAATCAGTCTAATTGGAAGCAGCTACTTAAGAATCAGAGTTCTGGCTGCATAGCCACAAGAAATTGGTGACAGACAATCATAATCAACCCTGATTATGTACAATAAGCATCAGCAATGCACTTATGACTAAAAACCAACAAAACCCCAATAAAAGATGATAAGTACAAACTTCAAATGAACATTCAGGCCAATATACCATGGCACTAGAGCCAAGAAACAAATGCAGGGTATTAGAGCCTAAACAAACAAAAGAACAACTTGCTATCTTAAATTTGTAATTAATTAGCTCTGTCCTTATTCACTTTATAAATTGAACAATCCCAAAAATCAAGTAGGATTACCTTCTACACTCAATTTCTTTAGGCCGCCTTTTCGTTTTGGGTTTAACATGGATGATTCTAAGAACCCAAACATCAAGTGTATTAGGAAGCTTAAGGTCTTGCCTAGCACGCTAGCAGGTTTGCTAGTAGTTCGTTTGGAGTTAGGTTGTAGAAACTAAAAAATGACTTTGAAGCAATTTAATATTTACCAAAAAGAAAACCCTTTCCCTCCCCAAAATCTCATCTCCATAGTCTTTCTCTCCATGTAATCCTACTTCACTGCCAGAATTCCTCCCCTTCTCCTCTCAACCACCAAATCTTTCCCAGCAGCCTAAGTCTCTTCCTTCCCCTCCACCATGTTTTCTCCTCCCCTTTTGAGCCTCTTCAACAATTTAGAGCAAAATAGACCTTTGACGGTCAATTGGGTTAACCAACTCCCAGATTTGTGACTGAGGTCGAGGAGATAAAACATAATGTTAGTGAATCATACGGCAGTGGTTCATTTGAGAGGGAATAGAAGAACCCATGATAAGAATGAAGGCAAAAAATTTCGCCATTCAAATCCAACCTAACATTGACAACTGTTTCAGGTACAGCATGTAGAACTCCCTCAGAATTCCAGTCAAAACAAACTATATAACTACCAGAGTATCACATTGTTAACACACTATGCAGTGTGCAAAATATTCTTCATGCACTTTGACAACAAAAGAACAATACTTCCCGAAAAACCTCACCAATTAACCCCCTTTATCAGATTATAACAGAAACTTCTAAAACAAGACTCCAACCAAAAATCCAGAAATAGAAAATTCCCATTTAAATTAAACTTAACCTAATCATCACTAGCTCATAACACACTCCATATCAACCAATTAAACTCAAAATTAGCAGTTAATTCAACAAAAAATAAAACTTTAACCAAAGTTCCTTCATCAAGATATCAATCAAACACCACTAACTAACCACCCTTATTTCCATCCAACCTGGACCCAAACCCAGGTCAAATCCACATTAGCCGGAGTGTAGTAAGCTCTAACTTACCGGTTATCCTCAATCAACTAACCAACCCTTATTTCCCCGACTAGTCGAAGTCTAGTAAGCTCTGGATTATCACATAAAACTCACAAAACCCGAAACCCAGATCAAAAGGAGGGATTAAAAAGACGACTAACAGGGATTAACAAGAAGACTAACCGCGAAAAGAATGATGGCAACAACAGCTTGAACAGCTTGTTGAAGAAGCACACCCTTAACAACAGTAGATTTGGAGACCAAATTCTTCTCATCTTCATCCTTCCTAGAATGCAACCTATAATCATCGAACGAACCAAGCATCAAATACATCCCAGAGTAAACCCAATACACAACAATTGGGGCGAAGGTACCCAGTATTTCATCGGACACCTCGAATTCACAACCCCACAACCTCATCCCTCCTTATCCGAATGAAGAACCGGAAATTCTTCAAAAATCAGGAATTAATGCGAGAAATCGCATACCCAGATGAAAATAATAGCGAAATAATTCAAGAAAACAAAAATTGGGATGATTGATGATCTGCAAGGGTGGGGTTGTGGAGCTGGATCAAATGATTTGATTGAATTATGACAGTGGAGGAGAGAGAGAGAAAAAAGGGATAGGAAAAAGTCAGCTGCAATGACGATAAAAGGTTGAAGGACTGGCTGGTAGTTAGGGTTTTATAATTGGGGGAAATTGTGAAAAAGGGGGAAGAGAGTCCTTAATAATCAGGGAAACTGCGGGACACTATAAATAATTTTTTAATTAGGGTTGAAATGATAATTAATAATTAATTGATTCGATAATAAGAGTTTAGGAATGAGATATTTGTTTGTGTCTCTGCGGTGGGCCCTGTCAAAATTTATTGGATGACTCAAAAAAAATTTGCAAAAATATGAAAGGTGGAGAATATTTGGGCCATTAATTTCTTTGTTTGGAAATGTTGTTGTTAATTGACTAGGCTAATTGGCGACTTTGTATTCTTGTGCACCTATACTTCTAGAATTCTACTCTCGTATATTGATATGCACTATTTTGAGTACTATATAAATTTTGACTGCCTCTACTCTATCGTAAATTCTTAGTACTATATAAATTCTGAGTACTTTGAGTGCTTTGAATTTTAAGGATTTGAGCTGTAATATTTGACTTCACAAATAAGCCTTGTTCGACTAGCTTATTGGTAGAGTATATATGCACCTAGACTTCTAGAATTCTACTCTCATATATTGACATGCACTGCCTTTGCTCTATCGTAAATTCTTAGTACTATATGAATTTTGAGTACTTTGAGTGCTTTGAATTTTAAGGATTTGAGTTATATTATTTGACCGCAAAAATAAGCCTTGTTCGACTAGCTTATTGGTAGAGTATATATGGGGCAAAACTTGATCCGATTCTAATGACCTAGATCGTATTTAAAATTGGCATGATTCATGATTTCTATGAATCATAGGCAAAACTTAATGTGTTAAAAACTGATTTGGCTAGAATGAAATTGGCCATATTAGGGTTTTAGAGAAAGTTACTTTTCAATAAATGTGATGAATGTCTATATCAAAACTCTTCTCGTTCCATTACAACCCTTACTCAAATAGGTCAACCCACAAACGAATTAAAAGTACCCTCACCTGAATTGAATGAACCAGTTATCAACTTTTCTAGATTGTTCACTATTTTGGTTGATTATGGGATTGGAGGATTCAATTCTTACTCTTATTTCAACTCAATGAACGGATATACTGGTTGTTGAATAGTGGTAAAAAATCCATCTCGAGAATTATTGTTAGGTTGAGAATCTTATCATTAGGACTAATATCCAAATCAATAATTAAAGAAAGACTAGTGTTCAAATCACTTTGAATTTGGTTAAGAGTCTTTCAGTTGGAAAAATGGTTTAGATCTTATGAATTAGGTCATATATGAGTCTAAAAACAACAACAACTGTGCACTACGTATTATCTTAGTATGATAAACATTTACTAATATAGAGGGATTGGAAAATATATATATTGACCTGTTATCTTTTAAATCCAGTAAATAACATTTTACATATTGATAATGATAATTTTTTAATGTGAAACCTCACGTGCTTTATCTTACTCTTAAAAGGTTAGAAACCCTTATCATCCTTTTCACACATATATATCCAAATTTTAACTCAATTTAAGACATAACTTCTATAAACATTTGCGTCACAGGAAAAGAAACACAACTTTTAAAGTTTTAGATAACCTTAAACACCATATCCCCTCTTGAACTAACGACCTTTCTTAGGAGTAAGTTTCGGATTGCACATTATTTCTTGATTATAACCCATATATCTTTGCCATTAGTTACTCAAATTTTGTCAAATTTATATATCACTAGTTCACTACCATAACCAATCTTTTCAATCTATAAGCACAACAAAAAAATGTTTATTTTCTATAAATTATAATGAAGTGTAAACTAATCAGCTTAGCGCATTCGATTCGTATTTATGTCAATTACCAAATTAATATTGCAGGTATGGTAGTAAAACATGAAACTTTCTTTCAATTAAAACATGAGCTGTAATTGCTTAGCTGTGGCAGTTAGAATGCATCCTTCTAGGATTCTTTTGTAGATCAGGATTATGTGGGAAGCTCCAAAAACAATGATTGAACCACTAGCTTGCAGTGTCAACCAGTAGTTAGCATTGCAGAATCTAGCACATGCATTATAATCACTGTAAAATGGATTTATCCATAATTTCATATTCTAATGGACCAAAAAAAAAAAAACAATCTTATCTAAACATACGTTACAAAAAGAAAAAGAATAGAGAAACGAGATGTTGCTTAGGCTAATGCATGTTACCTAGAAAATAAATATTTTTTCTTGCCAATGTGATAATTAATTCAAAGTTGAATGTGTTTCTACTATTACTGGTTGATTGTAAGCTTAAAGTTAAATGAATTTCTGCTTACACATAGATTTTAGAGGATCATCAAGCAATAATAGTCAAAGTCTTCTACCCAGCAATTGATCGAGCAGTTTCAACTTTCAGGTTAAATGTATATCTATTTCCCTGTGTTTGACGGATTCGCATATAATCTATCGTTTTCCGAACCCATATCAGTACCTGGATTCGATCGGTGTAACATCCACTGACAATTAAATGATTTACCTTTTTTCATACTCGTACCCGAATCGATATCCTTATCCAAATTCGTATAAGTGTAACTTAGCTACTTCTACTGGTTGATTATAAAACTAAAGCGTAAAAGGATTTGGTTAATCACATAATCAAATAACATCTTGCTCGAAAATGAATGGATTGGTAAAAAGTGAAGAGGAACAATTGGTAAAGGGAACAAGAGTCCTTTAACAGTGCAAATCATGTTTAGGTTGAAATGAAGGGGACTTAAAATTTTTGCTGGGACATTAAATATGTAGTAAAATGTGAATCCCAAGAAAGGGCCACCTGTGAATTTCAAGAAAGAAACATTTTGGTAGTTCATCCCCTCTCCAGATACGGTTATGCTAGGGAAGCTCATTCTTTCACTTCTCTTCAGCCAAAGGTTGTTGACAATGCAAATCATGTTGAGGGCCGAAGAGAAGGTTTGAGGAAAGGGTGAGAAATTCGGAAGCGATGAGGGTATTATAGTAATAGGCGGGGTGGGGTGATAAAAATATGACGGTAAATAACAAGTCCCTAGATAAGTCAATTTGGACCAAGATAGCTTCGTAAGCTAGAAAGAGAGGTTACATTTTTTATATCCCTCAAAGCAGGATCATGGAGCACCTCTTGGCTTTGACATTGTTTCCTTAAATAAGGTTGGCTATGCTTTAGCCTTGATAAGTAGATGGTGCATGATTGAAATCTTGTAGTATAGCTAGTATGGAATGGGAAATTGATAAGGCTTCTTTTATGGGTAGCATAGTTTATGGGAGTTTCACCCAAAACTGCGCCTTTTCAGCATTGCATTAGGAAGCTTTGGCTTGCCTTAAGGTGTTTATATGGTGTGTTTCAGAGGGAGTTACTTTAATTAGAATCTTGTCAAACTCAAATACTTTGTTCTCTCTCCTTTGTCATACCCGTGTAATTTTGCATGTTACAAACACTATTAACCGAATCAGAGAGGTTATTGGTCAACTCCAAGTCTTGTTTGTATTCCGAGTGGCTAGGGCGCAATTCTGTGGAGCTTGTTAGATGATGACAGATGATGTTGTAGATGCATGGTATATCGTACACCACAATGTATATTAACATTTCCTGATTAGTTTGTTATAGTTTGTTAGCAGTGTAGAAGAGTTTGTTATTTCCCGCTCAATTCTTGTAATATAAAAAGCCTTCACTGCTCATGTATTCATTTCATTGATTGATAATAAAAACTATACATAAGTTCCTCATTACAACTCTCTCTGTTCTCCTTGTCTTCCTATCTCTCTACTTCGTTGGTTTCATTAGGAGCTAGTACTGATCTTTAGATCATCAATGGTGGCTATATTCTGAGGTAGCACCTGTAACTTTGACGCTATATTCTGAGGTAGCACCTGTAACTTTGACAGAGCTCATGCTCGTGCTGGATCAACTTCTATTTCGCTTTTTCTAACTTTTAGTTTGTTGTAATTTTCTGGAATATAAAAAAAAGAAGAAAATCTAGAATTCAGTGAGGTACAACCAACATTGATAGTCCTAGTAGCGGCTGCAATAGGAAACAGCAATACATCTTGATCACGGTATCCAATCCACAAGATAGAAAAAATTAACCAGACCCACCACTCTAGGCAGGCATGAATCAAGGTTCAAAAACAGGGCATCGATGGCCCAAATTTCACAGACTAACGCAATTTCAGTTCCTACAAGATAAACAAGAGGCACACTTATTCAAGCTTCTAGTTTCATCCCAAGGAAATGTGCGTAATCCTTAAAAACAAAATTTCTTGTATTGACATATTGGTGCTGTAATCGACTATCATTCCGTCCCACTCATTTCAACCAACTGCAAAACAAGTGATAGCAACATGGTTTTAAGTCCAACTTCCTAAAAGAGAGAGGGGGGAGAAAAAAGTTTCAGGAAGAATGTGGTAACTTACCACAGCGCCAACTCTTTCGTAGGCTTCCATTACTTTTGGATCCTCCTCATCTTCGTACCCTACTTGCAGAATCCTTGGACCATTAATCGACCAAAAGGCCCTTCGACCAGCATCCTACAAGAATTTACAGACTAAAATGTATAAGCCTCTTTCACTCTTCAGCAGTCAAAAAATTCAGAAAAAGAAAAAAAAAAAAAAAAAAGCATTTGAATAAAAGCAGCATATCCAACTACATGAGATGCTCGTATTTATCAGGAACTCAGGAAGATAGTGTTAGAACTGCTGACTACAATGCCTTGCGTTACAATTACAAATGCCTGTTAAGCTCTGTTGCAGTTTATGTTGCTAGAGAACTTGGAAAACAATCATTGCCAGATTGAAATGAAGGGGACTTAAAATTATTGCTGGTTGTCTGGGACATTAAATATGTAGTAAAATGTGAATCTCAGGAAAGGACCACTTGTGAATTTCAAGAAAGAAACATTTTGGTAGTCCATCCCCTCTTATGCTATGAGAGAGGGGAAGGGAAGCTCATTCTTTCACTTCTCTTCAGCCAAAGGTTGTTGACCTTCAAGAAATGAAAAGCATTTTTTGGATAACTAGAGTGGGATAAACCAATCTTTTTTGGAAAACTTTAGGAAGGGTTGGGCATGAAGTATAATAACTTTCTTAAATGAAATTATCAAGCTTCATATTGGCAAGCACTGTGCAGGTACTTTCCCTTACAGCCTCGTAATTGTATATATATTGTTCATATAGGCCAGTAGCTTTCATAATGTCTATATAGAGAACAGAACAAAGGCTCATACTCTACAAATGGATTTACGATTTTACCTGTAAGACGATCAAATATATCGCCTCCAATGTTTCAACACGAATGTCAACATCTGCAACTCGCTCACGCTCAATTGAGAGAGCATTTCCAAGTTCATAAGGCATCTTGGATGTTTCCTCCTTGTTGTATATCTGGAATAGAAGGCAAATATATCAGCAAATGAAAAAACAAATAATTTTATACGACAAAAGTAATGATACAAACAAACGTTGTACAGATTATTCATGTCACAGAGATAGGAAAGGCAACTAATGCAATATGGCTGACAGACTAACACTAGACAAGCACAGGGCTGAAAATATACTCTTTCAGAACTACATTTACCTTTCCACTATCCTGTTCAAGATGCTTGCTAAGAGTGATCTTTGAATCTTTGATTACTAAGCTAACAAGGACTAATTAAGGACAGAAAGAGAGATTAAGAAACAACAAGATATAATATGACTATATCCATGCTAATCAAGGTGAATTTACACTAACTGCTGCCTCGCCGATCACAAAATTCTAATTCATGAAAACATGATAATATACCCATAATTCATAACATGCAACCAATTAAAAAAAAACCAAAATTTAAACAAAAAAAAAAACAAGAAAATAATAAACAAAACTCAAAGTGTATAACATACCTTACTCAAGGAAGAAAGGGGAAGGATTTGAGATGAAAATTTGAGGGAAATTGGGCCGAAAATCTGTAGATTAAGGTAAGGGAGGGAGGTGGGGCGTCGCCAGTTTTCACAAAGGGAATGGGGAAGAAGAAGAAAAGAGTAGGAAGAAAGGAAGAAAAAGAAAAAAAATCGGGCAACGTTTTCAGTTAAACCAACCACTGACCGAAAACATTGCCTCGGGCAACATTTTCCATTGACCAAAAACGTTACCTCGGGCAACGTTTTTCCACCGACCTGATTCTCTGCCAAGATTCCTGAAATATTCTAAAGTAAAAGTTGCCGGGGGCAACGTTTTTATCTGACCTAGTTTAACCCCCATAATTTCAGCTTCATGTAAAACGTTGCCCGAGGCAATATTTTTCCAGAGGAATGGCACTCTCCCAAATACTACAAACCACTGATTGCTCTCATCGCATTTGACATGATTTCCCTCCCCTGATTAACTTTATTTATAAAGGTATCACTCTACTCACAAATTAATTTCTTCCTGAATCCACTCCTAGTTATCCTTCTCCCTGATACTAATTCTTTGCAATGTCCCAGGAAAAAAATTTCTTTCCATCACATCAGTTTTCATCTCTTGATTTCAATAATTCTTCCAACTTTTTCTCTCTTAATCAGTGTAAATTTCTTCTAGTTTTATTATTATTATTATTATTATAATTATTATTATTATTACTATTATTTAATCAGTACAAAAACCAACAACTTCAAAGCAATAGCTATCAACAAAACCCAACTTAACTCGGGACTGAACCTAATATCTATCTTGTGAACTAATTTTTTTAGGATTACTTTTTGAACTTTCAGAATGATATAAAGTTTGATATCAGCAACTAGTTAGCAAGGAAGCCACACCTTGAGAGACCACACTGCAGCATTTTTTTGGTCATAATTTCATAAATGGTAAAGATTGCACTTCAGGCACACCAAAGTACTTTATTTCTGAAACAAGTGACCTAACTTTTCATAATTCCTCTGAAGACCTCACAAATCATTCATTGAGCATCTGATTCCCAACAATTCCTTAATGCTTAGCAACCACTGCTTCCCAAAAGTAGAACCAAAAAGAAATGACTGATAGTCTGAACACTCTTAATGTACAGATACTTGTCTGTATCACTGATTTCCAGAACATGCAGCCTCTGTCACCCTCAGCTTTCCCAGCACAGAAAGCCAAGAAATGAAACTGTCTTGGACGATTGAATTTATTCCAGACCCACTTCTGACACATTTATCAGTCATGGAGCGGCCCTTAAAAGGATGACCATTCCAACTTTCTCCCACCACCAATTTTTAGCAGGTCTTTCCCAAAACACTCCAGTTCCAACTGGCAATCTTCTTAGGAGGACAATAAGTCAACAAAACCACCAGCGGGCTCCTTTCAAGTATTAGTGGTCAACCAAATTTCTTCATTCTACAAGGAGCAATTTGGCTGCCTTACACCTTCACACTGCTGAAACGCCAGAAAGTGGAATATAGATTTCACATCCATAACTCCATACCATACTATACTGTATATGTTGCAATTTGTTTTCACCTATTTTCATCTGAGTACCCAAAGGAATACAGATCTTATCAAACCAAAAAGGGAAAGAGCAAATAGAAGGGGAAAATGGAAGATCCTGGTTAGAAGAATCAATATCCCTTTCAGATAAGAATACATAAACCACAAACAGTAAAAAGAACTTGATATCAACAAAACAATAACAACAGCCTCATAGAATAAAGAGATGAAATTCAACACGTTACACCATATAAGTTACCTTGTTTCCAGCAACAGGCAATAGAAGAGCCGGCCAAAGAAATTCTGACGTCAAAAGCAAGTTTGCCAATTGATTTTCAGCATCAAAGCAGCAATTACGAATAGTTCCTGCGACCTGCAATCGAAGCAATAGAAATACTTTGTTGACATGAGATAAAACAATCTACTGCCAAATAGGTGATGCCTGATCATGTTCCACTCAACATGAAATTGTTCAAAATTTAATTATAAGGTACAAGTAAATTAAATGCCTTTTGGAGATAACAAAGAAAATTACATATTTCAGAAATTATAGGAAACAAAAAGATCATCAATCCAAACATATGAACACAGAAGAGACCTTTGTCATTCCCTTTAGCCCCTATGAAATAATGGAATAATAGCATTCGCTGACTAGTAGATGTCCCTAATATAATCCACTGACAATCACACAACATAGGGCTTTCTGCAACTAGTGAAAATTTAACGTAGTACAAATCTTCATCAGCGACCTCCCTTGAAACACAAACCTGATCATATTACGCGTCCATTTATTTTATTCATTATACATAAGCATAATAAGCAGCTCATCAGATCTGACATTATGAAGATTGTAGGAAGACTTTCAAATGTTTAAGCATGTATTAACAAAAGCATGCAGATGGTGGGGAAATGAAGTCTTAATCCTAAGCATTTTTCCATTGTTATTCAGCAAAAAGATATCAAAAGATTTATCCAAGAGCTACCACTGACAAAGATACAGAATAATAGAAACAACCTAATAGTAAAGCACCAAGTAGAAGAAAGCACGAAAACCTCACTACTCAACATATACAAAAAATCCACAAATTTTCATAACATACCCCCTTTTTCCGTATTAAACTAGACGAATCAAATTGCATAATTATCTGCTTTAGAAGCCCACGTTTAGGGTCCAACAAAATGTTCCTTCCTGCTTCTTTCTTTGAAATGTTCACAAGTATAGAGCCGACATGTTCAAATGGATCATCTAAAAACACATGCCACACAATAGAGATGTCAGATGACGTCAATGGGGAAAGGATACACAGAAACAGAAAAAAAAGCATTGGAATGGTTAGTGACAAGAGAAAGAATATCAAGAAGAAATGAAAATTTCTTTTAGTTTAGGCATCATAGGACATAACCACTTACTCACACGAACAAAGACATGTGCGCAGACACAACCTAATCTACAAAAAAGCATCCCATATGTAGTTGTGGTCTTCAACAGCATCATCAAATGTCCAAACTCAAAAGAGACGGACCAGAATTACTGCTCTATGCGACTATGACAACTCATTGCTAAAACTTAAATTTAACTGCGAACAAAATTTCACATTTAGCATCAAACTAATTAAAATTACCTTGGTTCTCATCAGGAGATCTACAAAATGACCTCACAAGCTTCATAACATAAAGTCCCTGCATTTTCTCATCTTCAACCTGGAAGCGAGTATAATAATAAGAACCTCACCCAAAGAGCAATGAAGTTATATCCCATCCTCTCCAAAGGAAATAGGAGAAAATACTGAATCCTCAAAACAGAGACCAATTGGTCTTAGACCAGCTAAAACAACAAGAACTAGAGATTTGAGTGAGGTTTTGGATAAAATGATACAGGAAGTGTCTGGCATTAAAAGAGTTACCCAACATAAACAAGCTGTTCTGAAGTTCTATCAAAGTAAGAGACACTAAAAAACATGTGTAACAACTTAAATGTGCCCCAAATCTGTCAAAATAGATGGTGCACCAGAACATGGACATCATAAATTCACTCGAAGCACCTGAAGTAAGGAAGCAATACCAGCATCCAGCTGAGTAAGATTTACGAGAAGCATAACCAGCAATCTTCTGATAGCAGACTCAGGCTTATATAAGAGGTCCATGGCTTTCTTGACCATTCCTATTGATATCATCTGCCCTGCCAGATCTAAATTTGGGGACAAATTAATAAGAGATTCTGCAGCAGGTTCCGATACTTCCTGCAATGATAGTAATTGTAAGCTTTGTATGTGAAAATGGAAAGAAACTATGCAAAACTATTGTGTGCATGTACAGTAATAGGGAAACACCACAATGAGACACTGAGACATTATAATGGTTTGCTCGATAAACAAACAAAATATAGAGCTTGAAAATAGAACACTAAGCCTTATAAACAGGATGCAACTAGGAAACAATGTAAGAAAAGTATGAACCTACTGACAAGAACAAACCAGTGGGAAATACATAAGGTACTATTGTTTAACAAATTGAAGTCATTCACATTCCCCAATCCATTTTTCTACTTTTCTTTATATTGAGTTCAAGCACTAATGCACTATGATTACATTTCACTTATTTCCTCCAAAAAGAACTAAAAAGTTGTATACCCTTATAAATAATAACATTAAAATTTTAGGATTCCAGAGAAAATGGTGGATTGATGCTCTAGTTACTGAAATTCGGTCTATAATTCAACTGTTTAACTTAAGCTCCTAAACTACTTGAAATTCTGCTGCCAAAGTTCCATTACCGTGCTGTTCTGGATACACGAAACAAGCCCTTTTTGCAAGAGGAACAAGAAAACATATAGAAAGAGATTAGAGACTACAAGCAGAGGAAGAAGTTAACTTCACCTTGGGATCCCCCAAAAGGTCAGATAATTTTTGCAGAACCACTTTTGAATATCGGGCAAGGGTTAGTGTACCATCTTCAGACCCAGTTAAACTTCGAACAATGTCCACAGCTGCCCTTTTTACCTGAATAATATTTTAAGGGTTCTGAAATCCACAGAGTGTATAATTGGAAACCTTGATAACAAATTCAAAATAATAACAGAAACAGAATGATCACCCAAAGATCATCCAAACCTAGAAATTATAAAAGCGACAAAATGCAAGACAAAAAACCATATCCGACAATTACAACAATAAAGCCAAGCTTTAATCCCAAAACGATGGGGTCAGCTACGTGAACTAAGAATCTATCTATTTTGATCATCCACAAAAATACTTTTCCTCTATTCTCTCCTATATAAAGCCACATCTTTTTCAAAAACTCATCTCCATATGTTTCTTCACTCTGTCCATCTAAGTTATCATTGATTTATCATTATCGCGTTTGAAATCTCTATTACCCTAATTCTCCATCTTTCTTACCGATTTCTCACTAATGCATCTATTGTTCGACATCTAACATGCTCAAGCCCAACACAGCCGATTCTCCCTTAACTTATCTTCAATAATTCTTACTCCAAGTTTCTTTCGGATTATCCACATTTCTATTTTTTTGCTCAAGGTGTTTGCACACATTTATCCTAATATATGCATCTTTACAACACTCACTTTCTTAACATGAACCTTCTCGAAAAGCTCAACTCTCCGACCTATACAATAATACAGGTTAATTGTCATCCTATAGAATTTTTCTTTTCAACTTTAAGGATACACTTCAATTACACAATAGTTTTGTAGTTGCTCTCTATTTGAGCTACCCCAAATTTTATTCGATATTTAACATCTTGATCAATGTCTCAATTACGTTGGATAGGTATTTGAAACATTCGCTTTAGGCAACTTCTTACCATCCAAAGTTACCCTATTTTCACTTAGCCTCTTTTCAATGCTATAATGACACTTTATATACTTTGTTTACTCCTACCACCTCTCAAACCTCTAGATTCCAAAGATACACTATCTTCACTTCATATGCAAGCAAAAAACCATATCCAACAATTGACAAAAATTATTGGTTTACAATGCACAAAGTACTAAATTTATTTCAGCCTACATGATACAAGCCAAATCAAGAACTAACATTTGCAAAAGTTTAATTGGGTCATGGAACATAGACACCTATATCCATGTAGGTGTCGCAAGACTATGTCAACATCTAGTGTTGGAAGGACTAAGCTTACACAGCAAAGCCGTATAGTATGACATACAATTGATCAAGCCCATCAACATATGCAATGTGGCATCCTCAAGAAATAAAGGTGGATGAATTTCAACTACATACAGTATTAATGTAGCCTTTTACAATAATAGTGGTATCTTTCCATCACAAATTGTCCCAAAATATTTTTTTAGATATTTCACTATTATCGGTTTCACACTTCCTTCAATCACCTTTCACCAAATTTTCCTTTCTTCAACAACCAGTCCATAGAAGTATATCCCTAACTTAAAGTCTAGTAACAGTAAAATGCAATCATGCTGAAACCTCGATTAGATTGGTAAATCAAAGAGGGCATAAAAGCCACAACGTCTTCATCTCTCTAACCCTATAACAGGCACCGAGCTACACTACACATATATTGAAAAAATCAACCTTTCTAACACTAGCAGGAACTATTGCCTTTTTCTAACGCTGTACACAATGTAGCCTCGTATTCTATGTAACCCTATCACAGCAAGTTTTAAAAATTCCCCTTTCCGTTGCATCTATTCCAACCCCACTTGCCAACATTCTTTTTTTGGGTGTACAGAATAGCACAATGAACAATAATTTAGATGGGATTCAATCCCATAACTTCGGTACTACTCTCGAAGGCTTTACCAATTAAGCTTGCTCACTCTCACCTTATTTAAACCCTTCTAATACCCTTACAACTACATAAAGAATTAAGGGTAGTAGATTTTTAATCTACAAAAGAATACAATTTATCATTTAACTGCATAAAATAACCAATTTGATTGCAGTTAATAGCAAAAGGGTACATTCAGCTATAATTCACCAACGGATCCTCAAATTACCTCCTCAAACTTCCCATTTCCTACAATTTTTCTTATAGTCATATCACCCCACTACAAAAAGTTACCCAACCCCGAAAGCCCACTTTGTCCAGCACCTTTATATCAAAAGTATAAAGAGACACAAAGGACAATGATATAGATGAAATCCTCAGTACCACCCCTGAGACTTTACCAACCAAGCTAGCTCGCTTCCACCTAATTTTAACCATTCTAACAAAAAGTAAGGATTTTTCTCCCATAATTATAATCTACAACAAAAACCCATTTGAATAAAATCAATCAAGCAAAAGGGTATATTCAATATAAATTAATTTTAACATATGATTCAGATATATATTAGTTTTTGGCTGAGAGCTTACTGGGGGAGAAGGGGATGATAGAAAATCCAGCAATTCTTCAAGCTCATTCGCCATAACTTAATCCTCTGAGCAAGTTCAGCCGCAACCAAGATTTGTTAAAACTCGAGCAGGGAAAGAAGGGAAGAGTTTGTTGAAAGGTTTATATGGTTTGACGAGACTACGAGAAGTTAATGCAATCATGTTTTCATACTTGGTATGGGTTGGGTTAGTTTCGAGATAAGTCACGTACAAAACGGGTCGGATTGGGTTAGATATCCGACTAAAAAAGATGCAAAACTCGGGTTGAGTTTAGTAGGGCCAAAGAAAATACAAAACGGATCAGACCGTTCAAAGATATTATAATTTTTATATATAGAGGATGATAATTTATCTGTATCACCTCTTCTGTTTGCCAATGGACCATTGGCAGCCTAAAAGTGTTTAAAAATTTTGAAAACTATTAGCCCATTATTTATCAGACTTGACTCATTAAAAGCTCAATAAAACATGACCCTTAAAAGATCGATCCAATTAAGCTCATAATTTATTAGACTATACTTGATCAACAATGGCCAAGCTCGCTAGCCCAACCCAACTAGAAAAATGTTCGGGCTTGGGCATTAAAAATTAGCCTAAAATTAGGGTTTGGACAAGTTGACTTTATCCCGAAAATTATTGGGATGGGTTTGGGTAGCGATGCACAACCCGAAACCCGGCTCGACAAGCCCAAATTTTAATTAACAACTCCCACAAAGCATCATTACGACCATTTGATATGGATTATCATTTCGCTAGCATTACCAACCTATTGAATAATTTATGATGTCGACCATTCTAACCACCATAAAATGACTGCTTATATGATGATATTATCTGGATTCTTTCAAAGTGTGCATGCAAGTATTAACAAACTGGAAATGAGCACAAACATATGCAACAGGTTCCTCATTCCACAATTTTAAATAGATATAAGTAGACAATTTTCTCTGTTCGGAATTAACAATGGGATAGTTAAACTCAGACAAAGTTAGTGGATTTTTGTAGGAAATAAGAAATTTTTTTATACTTTTTTCGCATAGGCAAGAAACTTTTTAATACTTTTAACACAACTCAAAGTTTTTATCAACTAACAAGAGTAGAATAAAAATAAGTTGATGGCGTCAACAATAAACTATATGCGACGAATTATTAAGCCACCAATAGATATGATGGATTAATAATTTTTTAAATGTCACCTTTAGACCCCCGTAACAGTTTATACATTGCTATTTTGTTCTTCAAATGTCACCACATGATATTCCCCTTAAATAGTAAAATAGGCCCGTAAAACCCGATGTATATGGGATATGGCCAGCAGCCCGAATACATTCTTGGCCCGAGCCCGGCCCAAAAAATGGGTTGTAAAGAAAACCTTTTGCCTGAACCCGGCACGACCCGGAACTTGATCACCTCTAGATTAGACCATTTTACAAAATGGTTAGTTAAGGATTCTTAATGGGACTCCTCCCATTTGAACATGTCTAATTGGATAAACGGGCTATGTTAACACTTTGAACAGGAGAAAGAAGGGATGGCCTTATTTACCACACTAAAAATAAGAAACTACGGAGTAGTAAATTTGCGTCTAGTACTCTAGTAATGCGGTAAATGGTTCTAATGATTTAGTAAATTTAGTGGGATTTCGATGATTGACATCTAATAATATATTGATATTTAAATATATGCAAATTCAAACAATAATGCTATAGTACCGGTATAAACAATATAATTAATAATTTTTTATATAAAAATAAGATACGCCGTACATAGTGATATATGAAGTATTGAGTAGGAAGGTAATCAAACAAGTTTCCTTATTCATGACAAACTCGAGTTTAACTTTTTTGGGGGTTTCCTATTCGATTGAGTATGTTTCAACATTAATACTAGAGCAGCTAATTGGATTTTTCAGTTAACTCTAAG
This sequence comes from Dysphania ambrosioides, assembly GCA_026401315.1. Classification (NCBI taxonomy): domain Eukaryota; kingdom Viridiplantae; phylum Streptophyta; class Magnoliopsida; order Caryophyllales; family Amaranthaceae; genus Dysphania; species Dysphania ambrosioides. The sequence continues at coordinate 4,501,169 of CM048660.1, read as the reverse complement.
GAGTACTTACTCAAACTTCTAGTGTAAACAAAATGATACTCTAGACCAATTGAACTTTTAAGGTAAACAAGATGATACTCTAGTCCCAACTGAACTTTTAGGGTAAATAAGATGATATTCTAGACCCAATTGGACCTTTGAAATTTGTTACTTTGCCCATATCATTAAGTAGCTCGATTTTTCTCTTAAGTTTACACTTTGTGATAAAGCATTTGGCAAGGGAACATAGGATAATTGGGATTGTTAAAGTGACAAAAAGTATATATGTTTGAGGTAAGAATTTGAATAGTTTTTGTAAAAATTATAAAGTATAAGTGAAAAACATTTAATACTTTCCATTGTTAAAGAAGAGTTCGTTTTCACTTAATCATACCACTAATTCTAGATAATAAGGAATTATCCTATGCACTTAACTAATATAATATGAAGAGCAAATCTCAATCAGAGCATTTCTCACTCACCAAGTCACCATTATCACCAAATTAAGTATGTCCTTCTAACTATTCTTTATCCTCATTTTCCTCATCATCATTATCATATTCTTTATCCCTTCGCTATTATCGAAATTATTATTAGTAATAGATTATGTAAATCAGTAAATAAACTTATTATTTATGTATTATATACGTATAATGTATATTTCTTTTATACATGTTTTAAGGAAGTTTACATATTCAGTTTTGTTTAATTCTTTAATGAAAGAGGTTACGGAGTTAATTATTCTAACATAGTATTAGAATTCAGGTTTGTTGCCCCTGCCCGATATTCGCCCTTATAAACCAGATTTGCCCGTTTTATAACCTTCGATAATCGCTACACGAGCACTCGGTTACACGAATACGTACGGCTTGACATTGAGGTCGTGCTCGTGGACTCGTGGTACAACCAACGAAAGGGTGAATCCAGCGAAGAAAAGACAACTTACAGTCGACTTCAATACACGCATTCCTATATTTTCTCATTCGTACTCCATTTATTGCTCTATCTCTCTCAAACTGTGAACTACGCACTCAATCTCTGAGATCTTATCAAATCAAAATCATATCATCGATTAAATCATTCAATCAACATTCGATTTGATTTGATTGGTTTCATTCCATTGTCACAGATCTGCTGGGTTTGAGTTGGGTTAAGTGGTCATCACTTTCACAGTTCGTGCTTCACGCAATTATCAAGGTTTGTTCTTTCCTTAAATTTTTCAAATTTTGTAATTGGGTTTTGTTATTTCATTGATTTTGTTCAAACGGGCAGTTTTCTTTTTGATGATTGGATATTTTGGGTTTTTTTCTTTGTAAATTTTGTGATTTGTAGCGTTAAAATGTGGAAGATTTAATCTTGTTTGATGATACGTTTGTATTTTTGACATTTTTCTGCAAAAGGGTGGTTAATTTTTGGAATTATTTTGGGTGTAATTCAGTAGTTTGAGTGATTTGTAAGGAAAAATGTGAAAGATTTGAGCTTTTTTTGATGAGGGTGTGACTAAGATCAGGGTTTTGTAGATTGAATGTTTTTAAGATTGGGTTATCGGGATACGTAAGGTTCGGGTTTTATCGTGTAATTTGGCTTTGAAGTGGCTGATTTTGATGTTTAGATTGCTGGAGGAGTGATGCGATAAATATAAATAAACAAAAAAGCCAATTGCAAGTTACTTTGGGCTTTTGCAATTGGCTTTTTTGTTTATTCGTAATGATATAATGAAGATAATTACTTTGTGCTAAGTCAGTAAGTTGGTCTTGGAGAATCTGTCTTCTTTGGATTGTTTCGTAATTTCATCATCAGTGTTTGAAGTAACATAGATACTCAGCTAATCCGCAATCATGGATCATAGTACATTATAATTATGTTTGTTTAAGAATCCATATATGGAATCTATGAAGAAAACTCTTGGTGTGGTATTACTGGCATATTGTGTCTCAACTTAGTTTTTTTGTCCATGATTCTTGGTTTTTATTGTTTTCTTTTGGAGCTCGGAGATATACTTTAGACATATATCATTGATTGAGCTGTTAATAGCTGTTTGGAGACAGAGAAAGGATATACTTATGCTAATGAATTATATTATTAGTGGTATTTTATATACATTGGTGGCTATATGTGCATTGGAGGCATGGATTACGATCTGAATGAAAGAGGGGTCAAGGAAATACAATTACCATTTTTGTACATGTTAGGCATGTTAGCAACTATAATTCAAGTGTGATTGTTCTTTTCCCCCTGAACTTATAACTCCTGAGACGCATGTATGAATTACGTCTTCTGCTTCTGTTTACATATTGCTGGCCTTAGTAATCTAGTGCTATTTTTTTGTTCTTTTGATCAATTGAAACATGCCTTGTGGGGCATGCATTTACTTTCTGTGAGAAATTGATGAGGAATGTTGACACCACTTCAATGTATTTATTTTTGTAAAGGCTTGATGTGGAGAGGTTTAGGTGTTATGTTCACGTGTTTCTGTGTCTCTTGTAGTCTATTTCTTAAAATTAGCTTTTCTTATATACCAAGGAAAGGCCCAAGCAGCTCCATTGTGTACAATATTTGAAATTAAATACTGTAAATAAATTGTCTTTAAAGTAAGGGAATTGTATCAAATTGCCAGAATATGGTGGACCTCTACATTTATCTAACATTCTATTATTGCACTAAGACTTGTCTTAGAGTCAAATTTTACTGTTTTATTAGACAAATCCTTGTCTAAATTAGTTCCACTGCTATTATTTTTATGGGGGTATCTTTTGATGTTCACAATAAATTTGTTTTACGGTCTAATGCAAGACTAATTTCCTTTAGCTCTTCGAAATTTGTTGTCCTCTCTGTTAGCAGTCAATGGCTATGCTTTCCACTTGATCCTGCATGAGGTGATGCTGAAATATGTTGCAACCCATGACATATAGCCATAGTGAGGGTTCTGAAATCGCATATTATCAGTAATTCACAAAAGGAGAACATATCAAACTAAGTAAACAGAAGTACTAATATTATTGCTAAGACTAATAGTAGTGGAAAGAATTTTTGTAGTGTAGTAAGAGTGATTTGGTGATTCTACTATTGGTTGCGTATTAAATTGCATATTGTCACTAATTCCCAAAAGGAGAACCTATCAAACTAAGTAAACAGAATTAATAATATTATTGCTAAGACTAGTAGTAGTGGAAATAATTTTTGTATTGTAGTAAGAGTGATTTGGTGATTCTACTATTGGTTGCGTATTAAATGCCATTTCTCAATGTTGCTCAATATGTTATTGCTCTTTTTGCAGAGATGTTGCGGTAAGGTATATGAAAGGCTTTCTTTTGTTCAAGAAATGTTGTGTACTGTTTAACAAAAGTTGAGGACTGAGCATTTAGTTTTGTGAAAGAATTAAGAAGAAATGGCTCCTGCTTCTAAGGCAGAAAAGAAAGCAGCTGTTGATGCATCTGCTTGGATGTTCAATGTTGTGACATCAGTGGGAATTATTATTGTCAATAAAGCTCTGATGGCCACGTATGGATATAGTTTTGGTAATTGTCATAATCTTTAATTCTATGCTCTACCAAATTCTCATTAATTTTCCATCAATTTGCCAGTACAACTCTTGGAAACAAAATTGATGTTGACTGCAGATGAGGGTTCTTGCACATTTTGCTGCACAATGTTTGACTAATGTGCATGTCAATCATCACTGACTCTATATCCATATTAAACACTGACCAATTGTAGGTAAATTTGTGGTCAAGAACAAATACTTTAGATCTCCCTATGATCTTTCACTACCTCCATGCCAAGTTCTCCTGTTATTGGTTTTTCTGTTCATGAGACTCAATAGTAGTTTATGGACAACAAGAGGCAATAAGGGCACTGTCATTAGAAGAGCATGGAAAGAGAGTATTTTTTTTTTATGCTCCCTCCACTTTGTCTCTTGGAGTGTTGGTGATGGAAAGGGCATAGAAGTTGAGAACCTAATTTGCTAAGCATGTTTTTTAATCTTTCTTATATATTGTTTCTGGGCTTGTATCTGGCAGTTTCTTCGTTGCCCCAAAAGAGGGGGTGGGGGTAGTTTAAGTAATGTTGTAATTAATTGACTACTTCCCCAAAAGGAATATGTTACGTTTTAAAGGGAGCGGACTTACAGAGGAAGTACATTTCAGGGTTTAGATAAGTTTGATCTTCCACGTACATCAGATGTCATGCATGTTAAATTTCTTTCTGAATTCTGGAGATCCTACCTAAAGTATTATTGTTTTTTTTCCATTTTATATTGCAGCTACTACATTGACGGGTTTGCACTTCACTGCTACAACTATGATGACACTCGTTCTTAGATGGCTTGGATTCATTCAACATTCTCATTTGCCATTGCCTGATCTGCTGCGATTTGTTTTATTTGCTAACTTTTCCATTGTGGGCATGAATGTCAGTCTTATGTGGAACTCAGTGGGATTTTATCAGGTAATTTTTGTTGTTGTTCGTCATTCTACTTAGTTCTTAAAGCTATTCTTATCAGATTTTTCAACTGTAATTTCACTTCTAAGAAAGAGCGCCTCCTATGTCTTCTCAGATTGCAAAATTGAGTATGATTCCTGTATCCTGTCTGTTAGAGATTGTACTTGACAAAGTGCGATACTCCAGAGATACGAAGCTCAGCATAGGACTTGTTCTCGTAGGTGTCGGTGTGTGCACAGTCACTGATGTTAGTGTAAATACTAAAGGTTTCATTGCTGCTTTGGTTGCAGTTTGGAGCACTTCTCTGCAGCAATATGTAAGTTCTTTGTTTCTTTTATTTTGCTGAGTTTTAAAATTTAAATAATGGTAAGTTTGAAATAGATTAACAATTTTGCTAATGGAAATCGTTGCTTAAGTTACATACTAGGTGATGATTTGTGGAAACATTTTTCTAGGTGGTCAGCATCTGATATGTGAATAGTTTCACTTTCTTTTTGGATGATCAGAAGTGAAATTTGAATGGGATGCAAAAATAATTGTGAAATTTGAATGGAAACCTTTTTCTAGGTGGTCAGCATATGAAATGTGAATAGTTTTCACTTTCTTTTTGGACGATTAGAAGTGAAATTTGAATGGTATGCAAAAATAGTAGTCAGGAGGGACAAAAAGGAGATACAAGTAGGAGCAACCAAAGTGAAAGTCAAAGGGGGATTACTTTTAACAGCAATCAGAGAAAAAGGGAGTGCAAGAGAGAGAGAATAATTAGTCATGACTCTGATTAAAGGTGGTTCCATACCCAACTTGCTGTGGCTGACTTTTAGTTTGAGAAAATCATTTCATTTTATCTTAATGGCTTTTAATCTGAGAGGGATGACCTCCTAATGGGTTGGTGTTTTGGACCTGGAATATTGAGATACTATCTATGATCTTGGTTCTCCCCCTGTGAAAATCAGTGGCCACGGTTGATGCTGAACTATGGATGCTTGACCTTTGGGCCTTTGGCTTGCAAATTGACACTGGTGTTTGATGGTTTGAGATCTTTAACTATTTAGTGTATACGTTTTCTCCGGAGATAAAGAGACTCTCATGAGGTTCTGCATTCCCTTCCCTCCCTCTCTGAGAGGCTGTTGCTGAGGCAGTAATGGAAAAGACGGTATAAGGCTGGGGCATGAGGCTAATAAGTTTCTTACCTCTGTTTTTTCATAGGATAGAAGGGTAGGATTACGAGTTACTGACTTGAAGAGGAGTAAGAGAGTTGTAATGGTACAATGTGGGCTGGTTCTTCTAGAGTTGAGGTCATTTGGTTCATTTTCCTATCAAGTTGGGTCTGTTTCGATATTTCCAATCAACTACAGTCCTAGTCATTTGGGTTGGGTATGATTTTGGTGGTTGAGATTCCACCAGTAATAAATTTTTTATCCTGTTGGAGATTCTGGACAATGTATGAGTTTTTGCAAGTCAATATAGATCTGTCCAGTCCCAAGATATAAGTTAGATAACAATTGCTTTTTTTTTTTTTTTAATGAGGGTAAATATCTCTACTTGGCTTTAATGCATCGACTTATTCTTCATGTTGAAAATGTGGTAGAAATGGAATGGATCCTGTTAAACTTCGAATATCTTAGCTCGTTATAGTCAAGATTTGGCCCCCTCCTTGCTTTCCATCCCGAGGTAAATTAAAGAAGGATATAATAAAAATAAAGGGAGATGTGTCTAGATGATTGAGGTCCTTTATTATCCATTGACGTGTGCTTGCTATAATTATGCGCTACTTGCTTCTTCTGGTGACTGCACCATAGCGGTGGTGACCTTTTCAGCTTTTTTGCAATGTCTGATAACTTTTGTCTTATGGCAGTATGTACATCATCTTCAAAAGAAGTATTCGCTGAGTTCTTTCAATCTGCTAGGTCATACTGCTCCAGTACAGGCTGGATCTTTGCTTATACTAGGTCCATTCATTGATTATTGGTTAACGAATAACAGAATCGATGCATTCAACTACACTTTACCAGCTGTGGTAAGGATTTTAATCCCTTTATAGCTCAATCATGCTTCCTTTATAGGTCAGAAACTTGCTTGTTGCCATGATTTTCTATGTCAATATCCACTATCCAGTGTAGAATTTGCAGATGTTAAGTGTGGGATGTAATGGATTATTTTTCACTTCTGGTCTTCAATGTTCCTAGTTTGCTTGCCTCAATGTTAATTTCTTTAGATGGACTTGAGAAACTTGAAGCCTAACTGCCAATGCATGTATGTTATTACCTTCTTTAGTTTTGGATAATGAATGCCTTTAGTACTAAACCTGACATAGAGGAGTAAATGACCCATGAGCAATTACTTGACCTGAATACTAATCTACTTGATTTTGATTTATTTTGTCATAAGAAACTTTAGACAATAAATGAAAACGGACCCAAACTGAGCTGAATGACGTATCACCCATTTATGACTATCCAGACCTGACCAGAGCAATCTATTTGCCATCTCTAATCAGTATCTAGTCTGCCAATTCGGTAATGTTGCACTTGTCATTGTCTCTCTGATCTGAGATCGATGAGAAGCCAAACTAATGATTTTACTCACTTGATATATTGCTTGGCATCCTTGATTAGTTTATTTATAAAGGATGGTCACTAACAATATGCTCCTTCGTCTCCACAGATCTTCATAACCCTCTCATGCACCATTGCTATTGGGACAAACCTGAGCCAATTTATCTGTATTGGCAGATTCACTGCTGTCTCCTTCCAAGTGCTTGGCCATATGAAGACAATCCTTGTTTTGATTCTCGGCTTCATCTTCTTTGGAAAAGAGGGTCTGAATTTACATGTGGTAGTGGGTATGATCATAGCTGTAGCAGGGATGATCTGGTATGGTAATGCCTCTTCAAAACCCGGAGGGAAAGAACGTCGGAGCCCATTATTGCCTAAGCAGCAAAAGAATGGAGCTGATTCAACCGAACTCGATGGAAAGGTCTAACCATATTTTTTATCCCCTTTCCCCATACTCACAGAGTCACAGTGGTAAACTGGTAACAATTACATGAGATGAACTTCAAGGATTCTTAATGATATACATCGTATATGATATGAGATGTAGATTTTAAGTAGACCTTAGATTGCCCTGTGATTAGATTTTGGAGCAATATTTTTCCCCATCTGTGTTCATTCTTGCTATTTATAGGTTCATAATCACATATTTACATGATGTTATTGAACTACAGTGTTAGATTTCCGAGAACAGATTTATTGATGAGTTTGGTAATTTATAAATTCTAGTTATTCTTTTACATCAGTCTTTCTCATTTTTTTTTTCCTGTCTTTCCTGGGAATGTCATCCTAATCTGACATACTTCTTCATGGAAGGTCACCCTAATCTGACATACTTCTTCATGGAAGGTCACCCTAATTTGACATTATGGCATACAAGTTTGATACTCCGTTTCATAATATTGAAGGGTTCAAACACCTATTTGACACTTGAGCTATGCTATTGGTAGCAAATATGAATAAGTCCGTTTATTGTCTTCTTTTTTTGGCTCTTTATGATCTCTGCAGAAAAGAAACAGCAAGACATCATTAGACATAGTCAAATCCCATGAAAATATCATAAACAAAATAGAACAAAACCACATGCTTTTGACACTGTTTGTCAATTTATTTCTGCTAATGATAGACAGCTTGTAAAGTGTAACACTCCGAAGCCCAAGCCAAGTAGTTAACCGACGGAGTATGTAACAACTTTAAACTGTATTACTGCCGACTAGATGGTTCACTACATTCTGGAAGTATAAATAGGAAACCCAAAAAAAAATCCAACCAAAATTTTAAAAGCAATTCTCGAGCCATCACTCCCATCAATGGTAGTACACCACCAAAACTAGGTCTTGCAGTTAGTGCAATCTGTTTTATTGGTTTGTAGTCCGACACTTGCTTATGTAGAAGTAGTCTCAATCATGCTATCATTTGTATACATTTAATTTTGTGGAATTAGATTGTTGTATTCAATTTTACCTTAGGTATGAGTAATTATTCTCCTAAAACTTTTACCATTAGGAATAATTATTTAGTATTCGGATATCTATAGAATTTGTTAAATCTCTCTATAAATATTTGATAAAAGTTACTTGAATAAATTGAGGAGAATAGAGTCTTAAATTATGGACATGACTGACTGGATAACTATTACCACACAACATAATAATATTTTTTTCATTCATTCTTGAACTTCATATATTTTGCATTTCTTACTAGTGCTTCTAGTAATCGTTCCAACTCAAGGTAATTCATGAATTTTAGTTAAACTTCGACTCTAAAAAAAAATATCAAATGATATGTTTTATCCTAAAGCTTTACCCTAAAATGACTTTTTCTTTCTCATTGTATAATAATTTTTTATATATAAATAATTAATCATGCTTTAATCTTTTTCCTCTTCTTATAATTCATCAACAACTACACATGCATACATACAAGAGAAAAGATTGAGATTTGAATGAAACAATCAAACTTAACTAAAGCGTGAATTATATAAAAGGATAAGATATAAGGGAAGACAATGAACCTATGTTAGTTGGAAGCAGATTAGTGTTGCCTACGAGTTCACCTGATACTTTTGACATACTACACATAGAACAGTAGGAAAAGTGTAAAATTTAAAATAGGAAGAAGAAGTAAAGTTATAAATAGTTGAAATTTAGAAAATTATGACTACTCCTGCATACTTAATGTAAAGGAAATTATAAAAAGGAAGTACATTCAAACCAAGTATTTAGTCAATCTGCATACAATTTGGCCAACAGCACTTGTGACAGACAGCAGCAGACATGCTTCATTCTGTAGCACAATCCAGGAACCTCCTGGACTCCTGACTGCTCAATCATCTGTACTACAATTATATATTCAGTGTTATTAGAAATGCCACTCACCAACATATTTATTTAGTTTAATCACTGAATCAAATGCAAACCATCCACAACCTTAGGAAAATAGAGATGAAATGATGATATGTAAATTGACCAAAAAGAAACAAATCATGAAAGTCATCCAATGCGACTTAATTAAGTGGCAAGCCGAATTAAAGCATACATAGAACCATAAAAACTACAACACTTTCAACAAAAGCTTGCATAAATTCTATATGCTCAGAGTCCGAATTGTACAATTCATATGTGTGAAGGAAAATTTCCTTTCATCAAGTGTAATGATTAACTATGGACAAATTTATAAAGATATCTATAATCGATTTTTTAGGTGATCACAGTGTTTTGCTAGAAACCGTCTATGATCTGTGAACTAATTTGATCAGTGAACGGCTAATAATAAACCGGACCTATAGTGCACAATTCATATGTGCACGTACATGCTGCAAATGCATAGGATTTTGCGCCAAGAACGACTCATAAGCGAACCCAAATATCAACAGAACATTTTGCAGGCGACCCAGCCAGCACCCTTGTACAAAGAAAATGAGAGGGAAGGTAGATAGCTGATGGTGATATGATGATTTATAGCTTAAATTCCTCATTTTCCCAAATAAACGTTGTTAATGAGCTAAAAGTGGGAAACTTTCCCATATAAGCTAGCAAGGACAGTGTATTATAAGAGCCTATTTTTTTTATATGGGAAAATGAGGATACACCTGAAAACTTGAACTGAGCTAAAATTTACTGAGTTTTGTAGCTTATAAATGAAGCTAAAGTACTGAGTTTTGAGAGGGAAAATGATGGGGTGTCTTCAAAATGAAGCTACGAAAAAGAATACTGTCTTTGAGAAGAAGAACAAAAAAGATGAGGTAGCGGGGGAAGCCTTTTCTCTCTCAGATTATCAGAGCCAGGTTTCGATCCTGGGACCTGTGGGTTATGGGCCCACCACGCTTCCGCTGCGCCACTCTGATCTGTTGAATATAGTTCGCAAAATTTATTATTCCACACTTTATTTTGGTTAGTCCTGCTATTCACACAAACAATTTTAAAAGTTAGTTATAGTATTTTTTTAAGAATATTATTCCCTCATTAAACAATTTAAATTATAAATTTTTCTTAATTTAAATTAAATATAGCATTAAAAATTTGACCACATTTTAATATAACCCTCTTTTCGCTCTTTATTCTTTCATCTTTCACCACACCATACCGCTTTCTGACCGACCTCCTCGTAACATTACGGCTGACCACTACCCCACACTCTGACCACCGCATAAAAAACCACCTTAGTTGATGCTGGAAAAAAAACCAACACCATAGAAAAGCCATCGACGTCATCGTCTCAGGTAAATATAAAAAATTCTTGTCGCCGAAAAGTAGCTAGGTGGGTCTCTCGGGGGATGAGTACGAGTTTCCTAACTAGTAGGGTAGGTAAGGGTATAAAAGTCATACATGTCATGTACGAATGGGGTGGGCTTAGGGATGACAACGGATATTAGACCCGACCCGGATCCGTAGATCCATATCCGTTTTTGCGGATATGAGTCTTTAAAATTTAGACCCGACGAATTCAAGTCGGATCCGGATCCAGATCTGTTACATGTTTTTTCAGTTACTCATTTGTATTTATTTGTATTGTTATTCAAAAGACGTGTAAAAAATTGATTTTGTTTATTTGTACTTTGTTGTTTTGTAATATTTGAGTAGTTATATGAATTATATTCAAATATTAAACTTACATCCTTTATTTGACTGTTGTTGTTAATGTTAAATGCAAATTTATAAATTTGAAACATATTTTTGTCGTAAAAAAATAGGCAAAATATGTAGGATCCGTTGGATCTGGATATGGATCCTTACTTTTCATACCTAGCAGATTTGGATATGAATCCATTCTTGAAAAATGGATCTAGATCTGAATCCATAAGGATCCGGTCTAGATTCGATCCATTGTCATCCCTAGGTGGGCTTTGGATTTGATGTCTAATCCTCCCCACGCCTTGCCACAACATGCATATACATTAAACATGAACTACCTTACTTATCTTATATTATTATTTACGAGTATGAATTAATGAGAAGCCTCCAAATTGCAAACAGTGCATTTTCATTGCTTCAATTAAAATAGATAAAAAATAATTATAAAAATATAGTTTTGGGTAACTACTTACTCTTTGATTCAGATGACACAAAATTTAAAACCAATGCACGTTGCTTCGTTTTTTTTTTAAAAAAAAGATAGAGTTCAATAAATGAAAACACAACCTCAAACCCATGGTTAGAAGATGGATTCAGTTTATGGTTCATTTTTTTTATAAAAAAATAGAGTTCCATAACTGAAAACACAACCTCAAAACTCACAGTTATTAGATTGATTCAGCTAAAAAAACTTGGATAAACTTCAATAACTGTACAGAAACCAAGCAAACCCAAAATTACTCATACTAAACCTTTTAAAATCTGATCAAGAAAACTTGCATAACTATCAAACTTCTCCCTTTGCTGATTCCCAGTGTTTTCTTGCTCCGTTCTTACCAAGTCGTTGGTTATCATTGTCGAAATCTTGTCAACTTCACTCATTTCCTACGCAGGTTCGTTTATGTTATGAGCAAAATTTGTACCTTTTTTATTTGTCAATGTTACTATCTGTTTTTTTTTTTTAACTTGATGAATACTTTCTTTAAATGTTCATATGTGAGTATTTACTAAATCTTACATTAATTAGGAAATCTTCAAAAAAATTTGCATTACAAAAGATGTAGTGAAAATGGGAAAAAATTACAATTCTGAACAAATTTACATACTAAGTCATAATATAAATCAAAATATAATAGAGATTAACAACCAAATTCATCACCGTTTCACAAAGACAAGATCATAGAAAAAAAATTAACAAGATCGGTCTAAAAAAATACAAATTGTTGATGCCTAATGTTCTGTATACTACTTCTCTCTTACTCAAGTGTTTATCTGATAATACAAATCATTATGCACATGTCAAGAAGTTCACACATGTAAAACTAATGCAATCACAACAATAATGCAAATTAAATAATGATATCAAATTCATGAAGCAATTTCAAAGAAGCACAGAACATATCGGTACTTAGGGGTGTGCATAAACGGTTAACCGTGCTGTTAAGCCTTAACGGTATGGTTAATCGTTATAACGGTTATTGGAAAAGGCTAACCGTAACCGTACCGTTAAGAAACGGTAACCGATAAACGGTAACCAGTATTTAATGGTACGGTTAACCATTAACCGTTTCATTTCATTTTTATACACTTGTACACCTAAAATTGTGAAATTATTTTTATAATTTCTTAGCTCATTTGGGTCTTCTACAATAGTAATAACACATATTTATATAAGGTATGATCATGCATAAAAAAAATTGTGATAATTATTCATGTTTTAGACTTTTAAGTTTAGTTTTTTTTTTTTAAACTAATACCGGTTAACCGTTACAAAAACTTCATAACCGTAACCGTTAACCGTTAAGGTTAACGGTTCGGTAACCGTAACCGTTAATTCTTAACGGTTCGATAAAATAACCGTTAATATGAACCGGTTATACACGATTAAAGGCGGTTAACAGTTACGGTTATTTTGCACACCCCTACTAGCGATACTCCTAACTTTAAACAAATAAACAACTACTATGTATAAATAAATCAATCAAATTAAGTCAAAAATAAAAAGCAAAATCAATAAATCCATACTAATTAATAACGATCTACTCCCAACTTTTTCTACCTTCGGTCTTCTTATGTATATAAACTTTCCACAAACAAAAGACTCTGTAGTGATTGATAGAAGTGCTCCACAAAAAAACCTTGAGTAGCTTTTTCAACGGTACTTGGGTAGGTTGTTGGTAGACCTTTGTATTGGGTCGGGTTAGGGCTGGAATGGGCCACATGCAAAACAGGTTGGGCCAAGTCGGGTCAAAGGAGATGCTAAACGGGTCGGGTCAAAGAATATACATATCAGGCCGAGTCGGGTTGGACCGTACAAAGAAAGTATAGTTTTTATCTATAGAGGATGATAGTTTACATGTATCACCTCCAATCTTTGGTAGTGGACTATCGGTAAATATATGAAAATAATTCATTACATAATAATGTTTAAAAGTCTTAAACGCTATAAGCCCATTTTTTACTCGACTTGACCCATTAAAGATCCAATAAAATATGATCCTTTCAGAAATCGACCCATTAGACTTATTATAAAACATGATCCTTTAAGAAATCGACCCATTAGACTTATTATTAATAGACCATTTTTATAAAAAGACCGATAAAAGGCCTTTAACGGGCCCCCTCCCATCTAAACACCTCTAGTTGTTGGTGAGGGTGAGGGTGAGGCTGGGATCGTCTTATATGGGTTGTTGGGATGTCAGATCGGGTTTTTCGAGCAGGGTGAGTTTTTGGGTTGCTTGGGGTTTTCTATGGGGAGGTCGGACTCCTTTTCAGCAGCTTAGTAGAATAAGGGTTAATTCGCTTGGAAATGAATCTTTTTCTCAACACAACGGACCTTTGTTGAAAATATACATAAGATGATTTCATTCACTGATTATTACCTGATGATTTCAGATTTGCCGAAAGTAAATTTGATCTTACTTCTGTACCCCGCTTTGTTGAAAATATCTACAAATCATGCCATCGTATTCTTATTTAAAAATGACACAAAAACAGTAAGTGGCTAATGCAACGTAACGAAGGCATTTTAAGGAGTACTCCGTAACAATTTGTAATTCTCGAACAATATTTTACGCGTAAGGCTTAGAACCAGACAGCGAAAGACATGCATAATTAAGCATGGATTAGCAGTTAAATACATTTTTATCTATAACTTTGTATAGATTAATAACTTTGGAGCAACTCCTCTTATCCAAACACATCCCAATAATACATATAAAAATTTATTTCTTGACAAAATTAAATGTTTTAAGATGTTTCACGCTTGAAAACATTGCATAAAATTGCTACAATCCATCACTAAGCTAATAATAATATATTATATAAGTTAATAAAGTGGGCTGCCTAATTATATGCCATAACTTGCTAAAATTTTGTTATAGGTTGATAATCATAAATCATTGTAGGTAGTTTATGCTTGATAATGTGTATAGTGATTTTATATATAGTGTTCTTCTTCTATTAGTCTGCCAAATATAATTTTTGTTCAAGACACGATTTAATACGTTTTAATTTATAAATTTATATGACAAAAAATTATAAAAAGCATATACTTTAATATTACATTAGTATACATCCAATTATATCACTAGAAAAACCTTTTTTTTTTGGCTTAAAAATGGATATTAGTAGGTAGTTTATGCTTGATAATGTGTATTTGGTGTTTTTTTTTTTAAAAAAAAAACCCCAAGCTTCCTTTTTATTTTGTTTTCCACATAAACCTACAAATGCTTAGTTATCAAAACATATCTTTCTTATTGTTTTCGAGAATGAAGAAATAAGAGTTGCATCAATTTTTCTGAACAAATGAGAGGAATAATTTTTCTATCTAAAGGAAGATTTAAACAACAATAAATCATCAAATTAAACATTTGTTATATTTTAAATTCATTATATGTTGTGTGTTAATAATACAATTTCTTCAGTCTGGTTTACCACATTTAATATCGTGCTATTATACGTACACATGCTAGTTCCGATTAAATTGGACGTATTGATTTAATTTGAAATTTTATGTATTTGGATTTATGTTATTCATTTTATGTACTCTATAAACGGTCTTGTCGGGCGCTAAAGTCAAGTGTCTATTTGAAATCTGTTAGGTTTGGCGGAGTGGATGCATGTTTAGGTTTATACATTATAAGGTGGATATAGGTATTATGTTTTTACTCGCCACGGGTGTGTAGGAATTTAGATGCGATTAGCGGAATTTCAAGAAACGATTTTTTAGCATCTAAAATAGGATCTCATGCATATAATAATACGAATTATTAGAATAGTATAACATACCCTTGATGCGTGAATTCCTTGAAGCATAAGGGCACGCTTTTCGAAGAATCTAGAACGTCAAATGTCGTTCCTCTAGTATTGGTCCACAAGAAGGATTGGATTACCCACGTATACTAGTACGGAATCAAGAGCCGTTCTTAATTGCTTTTTAGGGTATTTGAGTTATGTGAGAGAGAAAGCAAAAACTAGTATTGAAAATTAGGTCTAGGGTTTTCAACCCCATATATCTATATATATCTATATATGATAATTAAGTAACTCAAAGTGACTCATTTACTTAATTTGATCAACTTACAACTCTCACATAAGTATCTGAGATTTATCTAATCACTTGCTTATTTGTGTGACCTCATAGGACTCAGTTATAGTTAGTAATATATTAATCTAATTAATATACATATTATAGTTGGTTTCTAGTAAAACACTATAATCATCTAAAATAACTGAATTTCATTATCTCTATAATTCATCCTAATTATATCTATTTGTTACACTTGTTGAGGACATTCCTTCAGGGTGGTGGGGTGGATCAGTGGGTGATGAGTACACAAAATTAGGAGGGTAAGTTTACATGGGATGGAAAATTCGTACTCACCTTGCCCCACTGCTATTCCAAATCAGACTTGGAACAAATTTAGTGAAAACCAAAAATAAAAATTCTTAGTCTAAAAATTAGACATGTGGACACCTAAATTGAGTCTCCTTTTTCTAGATCCAACGACTTAACTATTAAGATTTTCTACCTTGTCTTAACTAAGAAAATATGAACGATTTAATAAAATGTGGTTTTATTTGGATGCTTGTATGGGCTTATACTTTATTAATTTTTGTTCAAACGATCGAATTTCAAAAGCATTGATCAATTTATTTTCTGTCATTTCCATTGAATTATTAAGAGTTTTACATGAAGGTAAACTATAAATGCCATGAATTCATGATCATGAATACAATCATTGAATCCCATTTGGCATAAAGTAACTTGCTGCAACACAAGATGATTGTGTGCAGCGCAAGACCTTGCAAGCCACACAAATGCACAAAGTCTAGCACCCTCTTGATGATGTCTCACCTTCAAAAGTTTCTTCATCCCTTATCCCATAAACATCAATCTACATTCCCCTTGTCAAGCAACAAGAATATTCATCAACAAATTTCAATACACAATCTCTCAATCATCAGTTTACCCCAAGATTTCAAAACCCTTTTTTTCACAAGTAATCTTGACCTAGGCAATCAAGGTATAACCTCTAAGATTCCAAAACTAATAAATTATAAGTTAAAATGAGAAGAATGATATCTCAGCCGCGCCCTTCATCTCCTACATTCAATGCATGACATTTTACGTATATATAGTGACATTTTTTTTAACTTATAGTGACCAAGTTATTTTTAATTCTCATATTATTCTTGTTTTGTTTCATGTTGTTATCCATATTCATATGTTTTTTTATCATATTTATTTGTTTTATTGTACATATTTCTCACATTTATTTATTGCTCTAATTAAGAAATATACTTGAATTATGTCTAAATTGGATAATTATAGACAATTTTCTAGGAAACTTTTTAAAACGATTCTTTAATAAAGTGATTACAATTATTTGTCTTCTGTTGCATTAAATTAACCAACTTTTAAGTAGATTTGTGGTTATGGCTGGGTATAATTAGGACTTTTGATCTTATTTATCCTTTGTAAGTCTTGGATTATGTGAGGTATGATTGAAGCGATGTAGAGCAGCTTATGGATGAATTGTGGCAAATGACCTAATTCATATATATCCGCGAATCTAGTTTTGGTTGAAGATCTTTAATGGAGTTATGTGTTTCAATAGTTCATGACAGGTAAACCTTTGTTATGGAGGTGCCTCTTCTGAATCTCCCTCGGTTTAATTCTTCATTGAATCGTTAGCAAAGATTTATGAGTCTCTCTTTAAAAATTTATTGGTGACTCATACTTTGGCCCTTTTTTTAATCCTTCTGGAGAGTCAAATACATAGAATTACAACATGTTGGCAAATCGATGCTTACAAGACATGTTATGTTAGAACTTGGAGCAGAAATTTTTTCCCATACTTTGATTAGATTTCTATAATATTATTTGAAAGATGAAGATAAAAGCAAGAAAACTTATCATTTATCACCTATTAGTTTCTATGAAATCTTTCCTTTTTTATAATACTATTTAATTTTAAACAAATATATCGTACTAGTTTTCCATGTAAATAAAGGGAGAAAAGGTTACCTGTACATATTCCTGAAATTTATTTTTCGTACCCATGAGTTCTATGGTTTTTATAGACCTGATTTTAAGTTTCAATCCAATCAATAAAAGTATGAATTTAATAAATTTTTATTATCTATTTTGGAAAAGGTTGATAATTGACATAAACATAATGCCTTGGCCTAAACCATATTATGGAAAAAGGTATAGGACGAATAGAAAAAAATTGAAGCGAATATGATGATTAATCAAAACCCTATTTTGTTTTCATGTATATCTCTAATTAAAAAAATTGAAGAAAATATCAATCAAAAAATAATGGTACATAAGATACATGCACAACATTTAGAATTTTGTAAATCTATAAAATAATAAGTATAAAATAAAAGATAAATTACTTTATAAATAAATTGCATTATAAATAATTGATTTATATAATTGTGATTTATAAGTGAGAGAGTTGTAAGACTAATGGGAGTAACTACCTATTTTTTTGGAATTAAAGAAAAATATTATGGTCCAATGAAAAATATCGTGTTTAAAAATTGCTCGATTTAATATTTTCTCGCAATACGTTAATTCTTGCTCCTAAATAATAATATAGGATATATATATATATATATATATATATATATATTTAAACTCAAATCAAGCACAAAGTCTTTTTATTTATTTATGATATTTATATGATTATATTTTTACTATATATTAAAAATTTAGAATGATTGTTGATTTTCTCAAGCTTAATTTATTAGTAGTGCTATAATTTTTCAAAAAATACAATATAAGTTTAGCAATTATAATGTTGTCAATTATCAAACTTTTTACAATATAATTGATATTAATTCAAATTAACATGTATTAACTCTAGACACATACTGATAGAAGGATTAGAAAGAGGTGTTTCAACATAATTGGAGAAATAAGAATAATTTTTCTATTAAAAATAAAAATAATTATTGTTTCCTAACATACTATACTAAAATGAAGAAAGAGTATTTTTTAAAATAAAAATAGAAAATTTCATATATCTTCCTAAAAATATAGGATTTAAGTCTTTCTTTTATCATATTAATCCTATATATTATTTATGAGTATCAATGAATGTGAGACCTCCAAACATTTAAAATTTTTGCTTCGATTACCTAATTAATCGTAGGTTTGGATGAAAAAAAAATTTAAAATTGTAGCTTCAAAATATTAAATAAATAAAAAATAGAAGATAAAGATAGATAACTATTTACAAACCTTTAAAAAATTAAGAAAAAAAGACGATTAATAATAATAAAATACAAGATATAGATGAGATTTTTTGTTACTAAAATTACATTAACCATTTGTGGAAACTAATTTCTTTTCTTTTCCTTCCAACCAAGAAATGCCTAACCGTCTCCTATGAGAAGTAATTCCACTAACCGTTCTCCATGACAAGTAAAGGAAATTTCACTAATCGTTCTCCATGACAAGTAAAGGAAATTTTACTAATCGTTCACCTTCAACAACCAAAGGAATATATTGTGAGGAAAAGCCCTCGATTTCAAACATACTATCTTTTTCTCAACGTAATAAAATTAGCACTAATACCCACTTGCATAAACATTTTCTTTCAATAAAATTAAACCAAAAAGTCCAACTCCAGATAAATTAAGTAGGAGGTTTAAGCATTCTCAACGCCATTGGTGGTGCCTACTCTAAGAATCTTCCTGTCATCTGCATCGTCGGAGGTCCGAACTCGAATGATTATGGAATGAACAGAGTACTGCATCATACAATCGGATTATTGGATTTAAGTCAAGAGTTGTAGTGCTTTAAGCATGTCACTTGCTTTCAAGTAATCATTGATTCGTCGTATCCTTGAAGCTTTATTCAATAACTGTTGATTTTATTTTTTGATGTTTTTGATCGTATATTCAGCATATTCTTTAAAATTTTCATTAATGGTGGTTTGTTTCTATTTTTGATGATTCATTATCGAAATCCGGATATGTAGGCGGTTGTGAATAATCTGGATGACACACATGACTTGATTGACATAGCAATTTCAACGACGTTAAAGGAAAGCAAACCGGTGTACATCAGCGTGAACTACAACTTGCCGACAATACATCATACGACGTTCTGTCATGAGCCGGTTCCGTTTTCACTCTCTCTAAGGTTAATTCTTCACTCCGTTTTCTAGAATTTATTTGCATTTTTGAGTTAATTGTTGATTAAATGGATAATACCATTCAAATCGTTACTCTGTTTGTTTTCTGGATTGTATGATTCTTATGTTAGAGTAATTTTTTGTCTTGGCGTTTGTTTGCAAAATATAAGTAGGAATTGCGAAATGCTATTTTCGTCATACTTTTACAAGCTTCCTGTGCATTAACACGGATAGAGATGGAAATGGACCGGATCTGGACCAGGTCCTTATTTTTTTCATACTTTTTCAAAGATGGATCCAGATCCGCTGGGTATGGAAAGTAAGGATCCATATCCAGAATCAACGGATCCGGGTCCAAACGGGTCCAAAACGGATCCTACATATTTTACCTATTTATTTGCTACAATAATAAGTTTTAAATTTATATATCTATATTTTACATCTACAACAAGAGTCCAACGAATGAAGAATGTAAGTTCAATACTTGAATACAATTCATATAACTACTCAAATACTACAAAACAATAAAGTACAAATGAACAAAATCAAATTTTACATGTCTTTTGAATAACGATACAAATGAGTAAATAAAAAAAGGATAATAGATCTGGGTTCGGGTATTATGGTTAGACCCGTATCCGGATCTGTTTTTCAATCACAGAACTCGGATCCATCGGGTCTAAATTTTGAAGATCCATATCCGCAAAAATGAATAGAATAGAATAAAGTCGGGCCAGGTCCAATATTCATTACCATCTCTAGACACGGACATATACTCATTTTTACTTTTAAATAATAAAATAGGAAATAAGATAGAATAGAATGAATTGATTAAACAAAAATAATTTAAAATAATAATTGGGGAGGAGCATTCATCTTCCTTCTTCCAACTTCGCATTTCACAAAAAAGAGAAATTCTTTGCCCTCATCTCTTCCTCTCCTTTCAAAACCCCTTTCCCACCATTACACAGATTTTCGAACCCTAATCTTCCGAATTTCCCCCTATTCCTACAAACACTAACCCCTCCGAATCTTGTACTTTCCTTGCTCAGATCTCTTCCTCGCGAAAACCCTTTCTAATTCGGCGGATTCCGACGAGCTTCCCTCGATTCAATTTTTGTGGGTGGGTCGTATTATCGGGTTTGGGGGTTTTATTGCGTTTAAGAGATGAGTAATCAGAGGAAGAAGCCGTTTCAGATAGAGGCGTTCAAGCATAGGGTGGTGGTGGATCCGAAATACGCTGATAAAACTTGGATGATTTTGGAACACGCTATTCAAGAGATTTACAATCATAATGCTAGTGGCCTTAGCTTTGAGGAGCTTTACAGGTTTGATTATTTTTGTCAATTTAGCTTTTTCTGTATTTATTGGTATGCTGTTGTTGTGTGTTTTGCATCTGGATATTAGGTTGTGATTACTGATTACGCGGGGGCTGAATTTGTTGCGATTTTAATGTATGGCATATTGGAGGATGAATTGAATCTTGCGGATGCGAATATAATGATGAATGTATTCGATTCTGATTGTAAGGAGTTGAACTTGATAACCCCTCGCACTGTTCCGAAACGGTGGAGGTTTTTTGATGGAATGCTTGTAGTTGCGTACTTGCGTATTGATGAATGATGTATTGTAGAATTAATTGAAGCTTTCTTTTCATAGCTGGTGGGAGTGAAATTTTGCGCACGCAAACAATATGATGAATGGATTAGATTGTGATTCTAAGGAGTTGTACTCAATAATCTCCTGCCCTGTTTTCAAATGGTGGTTATGGGTGTGATGATTGTAGTTGCATTGAGTTGCATTTGGATGATTGGATTATTGGAGAATGGGTTATAAGATGAGTGTGGATTTTGGAGAATGGCGGGTCAAAATTTTGTATTGCAAACAGTATCATGAATAGCTTAGATTGTGCTAGAAATTTGAATGCACACTTTTTAGTTGATGTGTAGTTTTATTGTTGGAGGCAAATAGGGAGGCTGCTTAATTTTGACCTTTGATGGGATAAGCACCAAAAGGGATGCTGTTTTATGGCCTGTTAGATGTTATGTTAGACCTTTGATTTTAAAGTGAGGATGTGCTTGGAGTTGTAAAATTACCAATACTTTGTTATTGAAATATGATGAGTTCATGGCTCACGGCAGGCAGAAAATAGGGTCTTTGCTTCTCTTTCATAAGTCTATAAATGAGACCATATTGATAGGAAATGTTCCCTTCCTGCTTCTCTTTACTTATCGCTATTTGATTTAAAACCCTGTGATAGGCAATAAGGCTGGCAGCGTTTAAAATTAATTCAGTATTTTTTTTTCACTTCTTAGTCCTTGCCTTTTGACATGGAGCTTCATGGACATTGGTTAGAGGATTGGTGTGCTTCTAAACATGACCATTTCTTTATGTAGATAAAAGCTTTATATTGTAATGTGTGTCTTTATGGTAAAACAGCTAAAACCACTCTTTTGTTTTGTTCCATTATTCTATATTATGTTGGTGAATGTTTTCGAAAGAGCTTGCAAATTTTTTTTAAACTCTTTCTTTCTTGTATATTCTTACTCTTTGTTCATGTATTGACTCAGTATTGTGGCAATGCTAAAATATTGTATGTGGTTGTCTCACAAGATGATGTTGTTGGCAATCAGCATTGCTTTGCTTAAATTGGTGCTGATATCCTGCTTTTGAAGTTTTGTTCGCCAAATACTCTGCACACTTGAATGCACTTCCGGAAGACCGGATTCTTTCTCGATTGGAATTCATTGGACATAACTCCCATCCTTTTCACCTTCATAATTGTTCAATACTCTAGTGATTTGAAGAATTTTTTAAGGCTATCATGTTAATGAGGAAGAACAGAGTAGGATCTCCTCTGACATCCATTGCTGAATTCTTTTTTTTTCTTTATGAGAATCTGTACTTACTGAAGTGACGTATTTTGTGGGCTTGACCCTGGCTTTGACATGACTGTCATTTATCCATTGTCTTACTTGATTACGTCCCATAATTCTTGACCTTATATTTAATACTGCAATAAAACTTCTGAGATGTACTCTCTGTAAGACAATTTTTCTGGTGATTCTTACGAAAAATCATCAGTTTGTTTCTAGCTGTGGTGGATCATATAAGAAATGCAAATCATGCCAACATCCACACCTATTGCTGATTATGCCATTATCAGAAAGAAGATTTTCAAGTCGTTGAATGTCAAAATGATTATCTTCTTGAAATGTAATTTAAAATTATTTCATCATCGCAAAAATACTAATCCTTGTTCATTCTGATGGCTACACTTTCTAATTTTACTTTCAGCATTCAGTCTCCAATTTACTTTGAATTATCTGCCTGTTCTTGCCATTTGGAGAATTGGAGTTCTTACTCAATATTCGTTAAATTTATTGTGCTACGCCTTTCATTGACTGATTTCTGTTAACTTTTACAGAAATGCTTACAACATGGTTCTCCACAAATACGGTGAAAAACTATATTCGGGTCTTGTGACAACAATGACATCACATTTGAAAGAAATATCAAAATCCATTGATTCTGCTCAAGGAGACTCTTTTCTTGAAGAGCTGAATAGTAAATGGACTGAACATAACAAAGCATTGCAAATGATTAGAGACATACTGATGTACATGGACAGAACTTTTGTTCCCAGCACTCATAAAACTCCAGTTTATGATCTTGGCCTGAATTTGTGGAGAGATAATGTTATCCATTCCAACAGTATTCAGACAAGGCTTCTTAATACGCTCCTTGATTTAATACAGAAAGAGAGAACTGGGGAAGTTATAAACAGGAGTCTGATGAGAAACATAATCAAGATGCTAATGGATTTAGGTTCTGCAGTTTATCAAGAGGACTTTGAGAAGCCATTTCTTGAAGTTTCTTCTAATTTTTACCGTGTTGAGTCTCAGCAGTTCATTGAATGTTGTGATTGTGGCGATTACTTAAAAAAAGCTGAGAGACGTCTGAATGAAGAAATAGAGAGGGTTTCACATTATTTGGACGTTAGAAGTGAAATTAAGATAACGAAGGTGGTGGAGAAAGAGATGATTGCTAATCACATGCCAAGGCTGGTTCACATGGAGAACTCAGGCTTAGTTAATATGTTGCTTGATGATAAATATGAGGACCTGGGGAGAATGTACAACTTATTCCGTCGGGTTGAGAATGGTCTCAGCACTGTTAGAGATGTGATGACTTCTCATATCAGAGAAACTGGTAAGCAGCTTGTTAATGATCCAGAAAGAGTGAAGGACCCTGTAGAGTTTGTTCAGCGTCTCTTGGATGAGAAAGACAAGTATGACAGAATCATAAACTCTGCATTCAACAATGACAAGACTTTTCAGAATGCTTTGAATTCCTCATTTGAGTACTTCATCAATTTGAATGGCCGATCTCCTGAATTTATCTCTCTGTTTGTGGATGACAAACTTCGTAAAGGTCTCAAGGGTGTTAGTGAAGAGGATGTGGAGATTGTACTGGATAAGGTGATGATGCTTTTCAGATATCTGCAGGAGAAAGATGTGTTTGAGAAGTACTATAAACAGCACTTGGCTAAGAGACTATTGTCAGGAAAGACTATGTCTGATGATGCCGAAAGAAGCCTATTAGTGAAACTTAAAACAGAGTGCGGTTATCAGTTCACTTCCAAGCTAGAGGGTATGTTCACCGACATGAAAACTTCACAGGATACAATACAAGGATTCTATGCAAGTCATGGTGCTGAGCTAGGGGATGGACCTACACTGGTTGTTCAGGTATTAACCACTGGATCTTGGCCCACTCAACCAAGTGTCCCCTGCAACCTTCCTGCTGAGTTGTCATTACTTTGTGAAAAATTTCGCTCATATTATCTTGGTACACATACTGGCAGAAGATTGTCCTGGCAAACTAACATGGGTACAGCTGATATTAAAGCAACTTTCAGCAAGGGTCAGAAGCATGAACTGAATGTCTCAACCTTCCAAACGTGTGTACTTATGCTTTTCAATAATGCTGATAGAATTAGCTACCGGGAAATTGAACAGGCCACTGAGATTCCTGCTCCAGAGCTGAAGAGATGTTTGCAATCACTGGCTTGTGTCAAGGGAAAGAATGTTCTTCGGAAAGAGCCCATGAGCAAAGATATTGGTGAGAATGATGCTTTCTTGTTCAACGACAAGTTCACGTGCAAGTTTTACAAGGTGAAGATAGGAACAGTCGTTGCACAGAAAGAATCAGAACCTGAGAAACAGGAAACAAGACAAAGGGTGGAGGAGGATAGAAAGCCTCAGATAGAAGCTGCTATAGTGAGAATAATGAAATCTAGAAAAGTACTGGACCATAATAATATAATTGCTGAGGTAACAAAGCAGTTGCAGTCTCGTTTCCTGCCAAACCCAGTGGAGATTAAGAAGCGTATCGAGTCACTCATTGAACGTGAATTCTTAGAGAGAGACATTGTTGACAGGAAATTGTATCGCTACCTCGCTTAAGGTATCAGCTTTCTAGCAGTTCACTTGTTTTTCATGTTTAGTGCTGAGAACTGGAATTGCATGCTGTACCTTTATTGAGAGCCAGTTGCTCTTAAATTCCTTCAGCTCATAGTTTTAAAAAGGTTTCCTTCAATACTGGTTATCCTTTTACAAACCCTACTCTATTTTTTCTTAAATCAGAAAATTTTAGCAGGAAAATTGGTTAGTACAGTGAAGCTTTTGAAGGCGACATCTGAACTGACTAGTGAATTGCCAAAAGTTTGGAAGAACTGGCTTGGAGGCGCACTATGTCTCAAAAATCCTTGTGCGCATCAAAAGATTCACTACCCTTAATCTTTGATGGGGATTCTTTTTAAAGGGAATTTTCTTATGGCTGTTTTTCTTTCATGACTAGATGATGCTGCATCAATCTTGCTAAAAGCTGTTTTGACTTGTATAGTCTACATTTGTATCGTGCGCACATAGCAATCTGTGCTGTTCTATTGTGAGGCGCCACAATGCAAGTTATGAAAGGTGCCAAATTTAGTGATTCTGAGTTGCCTGAAGTTGAATTCAATCTTGCCATTGTTTGTAGCCTTTTCTTATTTTTATTATAGATCTTACTATTTTGAATTCATTAAATAATAGCCATACATATTGAAGGTAGTACTTCCAATCGAATCTCATTTATAGCACTTGCCTGTGTTAGAATTATTCCCCCCCCAGATAGAATTAACAGAATAGATCACATATTTCAAAATCATGTGGTCATGCTATATGTTTGAGTAGAAAAATTATGTCATGGATATTATTTCCTTTAGCATAATTTGCCAAAACAAAAACGTTGGACGAATTTTTAGGGAGCTAGGATAGAAAGATTTTGTAAACAATGCCCCATTTTTTTCTCCATCCCCTCACCTTCCTTTTCTTCTTTTGCCTTCCATTTCCCACTTCTCTATTCTCTATGAAATTCAATTTCCATGTAAATGAAACATAGTTCAAATCAAATTCAATTTATAATGTTATTGTTTGAACCATACAAAATCATGGAATGCAAGGGCAGCAAGGATCATGGATTATTTTGTCGCATATCTGTACACAACAGTCATGCTTCGCTCTTCATTTTAAGAGGCTTTAGAAACATAACTAGGCTTGATAGTTGGTGATTATCAAACCCTTGACTAAAGCATACCATTGTAACGCATATAGTTGATCTTGGCTACATAGCCTTTCAACTGAACAAATTCTAATTACCGGATATATAAACTTACTGGAAGATACCAATCATACAGAATGTGGGAGCAAAGTGCCAACTTTTTTACATTAATTAATGATGGAAAAGAACACAAGAATGGATGGAATCAAGAGCAGGTCTCGCAAAATCCCAACTTTGGTAGAGTTTGATGGCACAAGACTTTTCTGGAACAAGCTCTAGCTTGGCTAAATGTTTATCTAGTCACTGGTCCTGTAAAAAAGAAGAAACTAAGATAATTGGTAATATAGTATGCATATGGAGCAGGAGATGTTTCGAAGTGTCAACTCTGATTACCATCTTCTACGGACTTGGATGGTCCTGAACAAGGATGCGATCTCGTATATCAGAAAATGACTTAACATCCTTCCCCCATAGCCTGCATGTTTACTTTGAGATTAAGCACTCAATTTCAGAATAGCATCACCATCATCAACGAGAAAGCACCAAATTCTAAACTTGTGAAGGAATTCTTTTGTTTACGGATGCTATATGAACATCAAGACGTGCGATTTTGGAGAAGTCTATCAACAAAATTATCTTGTTTAGATAGATAAGTCAATAATTCAGAGACAAAATGCAAGATTTTTTTATGTTATATGAGTTTCAACTAATTTGCTTCAGAGTTAATGACAGAATTTTCCATGGTTACCTTCATTTGATATCAAGGACCACCTCTACCACTACAATGCTATGACATGCTAGAGTAATACAACTAATCAAGCATCAATCTGAGTGGCTAATGATCCAGCATGCACGAAGTCAAACGACCTAGATTTACTTACCAACAATCTATTCCAACTGCATTGGCTCCATTGTTGTCAGCCTGTTCATCATCCCCAACATGAACCGCTTTGTCAGCATCAACACCAATCTGATCTACAATAATAAAGAAAAGAGCCAAATTAGAAGCCTTTTTTCGTGCACTTCCACATACATGAATATGCAAACGTGATAATGTAGTGAAGCACACCAATTTGATTCACAGAACTCCATGATAAGGTCTTTTTATATCCCCAATAATTCATCCAATATAATACCTCCTATAACCTAGATATAAGGAGCATATATATTTAGCAATACTCAGCCCTGAAAAGGCAGTCGAAGGAAGAGCACTGACAATTGTCTGATGATACTTTTGTTACCATCCATTCTAGTACTAAAAATTTTCTACCATTTGACTTTTGAAGCACACATAAGGATAGAGTCAAACGACCAATAGAGTAATTCACTTATTTGACTACGATACTTGTTCGGGCAGTGAAAAGGTTCATGCACGGAAGCACCAAACAAGAAATGTGTTCCAAGGAATATTGTTGACTATGCAGTTGCATCAGAGAATTGGATAATGATAGCAAAGCAAAGAAATCCAATGATCTTCACAGGACTTCTTGCCATGAATTTATGAAATATGAGCTTTCCAAACAAACGTTGGGTACATGTCCAATTGTCCATGGTACAAGCAGGACTTGTAGAAGGCATGAACACATAGATGAACACATTATGATTCGTACAGAAGGGTGGGAGGAAAAGGCTGGTTCATTGGTCAGTCTTTAGCAAATACCCATGAAAGATGAATATGATTCAGCTGACTTATGATTATCACAAATTTTTATTTTGGAATCAGATATGCAATAAAAATCACACTGGCGGAGAATACCTAATGCAGTCTTAAATATCAGTGCATCTGGTTTTTCAGATCCAACCTCGGAAGATATCGAGACAGCATGGAACCTATAGAAAAAATTAAGAAAACCATGTCATTTTTCAAGGAGAAGATGTTCACAACATTCTGTCAGAAGCAGACAAAACCATGTCGAGATCAATGAGGGGAGAGGAAAGTGGACAGAGGGATCGAATAAGATCAAATATACATTTATGTTACAATGAGAGAGGAGCATGGATAGATGTCTGTAATTTTGACAACACCATATTTTTTGACAAGGCGCCTTTTTTTAAGACTAACAAGAAGGAAGGTCCCTATCTATGTGTGCTAAAACAACTGGCCTGTACATAAAAATGGCCTTGCAAATTAGCTGGAGAATAGAGACAAGTCAAAGAACCACTGAGAGGACAATGCCACATACAAATCTAAGACATCGAGTTCCTTCAATAGCTTCCGTAATCTGGTGTCAAAGTTTGATACAACTGCCAACTTAACTGCAGCAAGCATGATAATGTAAGAGACACAAATAATCTTTAGAAAATAAGAATCTACTCCAAATTTGTAGCAAACTTGAGTTAAATACTTGATGACTATGACCTCCAGCATTTTTAAGGCAAAGCAAAGTCTCATGGGCCCCATCTGGAAGATACCAAGCATGACCATTGGCATAATGCTGAGGAAGAAAATTTTTAAGCATTAAGATTTGAGATTATATCGTTAAAACCAGAAAGCAACAATGGCCAGTTATGATGCTCAGGCTAATCACCTCATAAACTTCATTAAAGTAGTTATCATCAGCACAACCAGTAGCTTCTGAAACAACAAGTTTCCAGAATGGTCTCCCATCGCCCTGTTAATTATGCCAATTGCACCAAAAAATAACAATTCTAATATTTGTCTAGCCAATTATATCAAAGATTTTTCAAATAACAGTTATTTGGAAGACAAACATTCAGTATACTTTCAACAATGATCAAGGTGATTAACTTAAACCCTGACACAATATTTTCAGAGGATATGTTCTTTAACATATTTTCTCAAGTATTCTTACTAATGCAGGCTTTATCATTACTTTATGGATACAGCACCACTATATTAGGTGATGAAATGTGAGCTTTTGGCTCCACTGGCCAGGAAGCATGCATATTATGTCCAACGTGCAGGGCTGAGGTCTTGAGACAGGCTAAAGGGTCTAGTCTCTACATATTTCAAGATTTCTGAATTTATCAGTGCTAGTAATGATCCTTTATTTAACAATTAGATAAACCAAGAAAAACCATTCTCATACATAATCAGTCAAAGACAAATGGAAGACATAACTAATCATCTCACTTCTAGCATAAAAACCTTAGGAACAACACGAAGTTGATGAGACTCCAACAAATTGTATTATAGTAATAGTTTGAATGGCCAATGAATACTTATAGATTTAGACCCAAAATGTCAAAATTATCAGTATAAAAGGTAGTTTTACTGATTTGGATGGAAACATATTAAGTTCACATTCAGAACTCTGAAGGTAAAACAGACGTCATTGCTCATCTGCTTCCCTCAATCTTGTACGCAATACACAGATACTCTGACTTAAGAAAGCTTATCATGCAGAGAGGTACAGAAATACCTGGTATCGAAGTTTCTCAGACCACGGAGCAGAAAAGGCTCTCTTGAATCCTTGCTTTATTTCAGGTGCAGTTGCTTTTAATCCTATGAAATTGCATCCATCCAGTTCATATAATCAACAATAGATGCGGAACAGAATGAAATGTGAACTCGGCACTTTATGATAGCCAGTTTAGTCACAAGCAAAAATCCCAGCTTTATAAAAATCAATAACCAAACAAAAGATTGAACAGACATGGGGGACAAATTCAAGATGCATAGTTGGATTAATGTTTTTTATCATTTTCTTCCATCTCGTATAAGCAAATCTTCACCACCATCACCACCAACAACAACATGGAATCCCTAGATTTGCACAAGTACTTCTCTTTTCTCCTATAGTCAGAATTTCATTCTGCCAAGACCTAGAAAATAAGATCGTGTTCTACTCCACATACCTATACCATTGTCAAAAGTCTCAAAGATGTTTCATCCTCTACAATGATTTATAGTCGAGGACACATTATAATTAGTAGTTTTAGATGTCACAATGTTTAAACACAAGTATTCCTTATCAAAACAGCAAAATTAGTAGCTTTATAGAAACATCATTCTTGTCCTTCACTTGCTTTCTTCCATGAATCAAGGGCTATATATCTTACCAAGTTACCATACACACATGATGGGACAGAATCCTATCAAAAAGCTCATTCATATCACCTTTGTCGGGAATAAGTATTCACGTCATCCAAAACTCTCATAATAAAGAATATGACATGGTTTTACATAATGATTATTTCTAATTGTTAGAGCCATTCCTACCTTATTCCGATATTTTAGATTCATGTAATGGCATATTGATAAATCTAATCATAAAATGTTCCCTCTGTCTCCATTTTTTTGCCTCCTTTTAATGATCAACAAAATACGACTTAAACATTTTTTTCCAAATCCATAAAGCAAAAAATTATAAAAACTTGATATTATAAAAATTTACATTAAATTTGTGGTCAAACTTTAACTCTATATATGGGAAATATGGATGAAGGAAGTACTATTCTAAAAAATATAACTTTTTCCCGACATTCCAAAATATTAAATCAAGTATGAAATATTAATTCCAGGACCAAGGGAGCAGTTAACAACTGAATGCATATAAATCACATTGGTACAACGATTGCCCAATTCATAAGTTGAAACAAACCCAATTTACATAAATAATCCATTAGACATAACTCATAGAACAAAGTTGAATTTCATCAAACGAATTCAGAAAAGATTAACCAACTAACTAGTTAACTAACCATATTTTTTGCCAATATTGGCATAAGTTTGTTCAACAGGCTCAGACAACTGCAAAAGTGTACCCCCAGCATCCAGCAACAACCCATCATATGCTGTCTTCTTCTTCATTGAACCACTTTTCTCTGAAAATTTCAAAAAGCCCATTCAAATTAATTAAGTCATCAAGACTCTAATCAACCCCTCATATAGGCTGATTAACAGAGAATTAAAGTTGGGATATTGCAAGAAAAACATAAGAAAATGAATGAAAGATGATCTAAAAACCCACCTGAATGAATATGCATAGCCGAGAATTGAAGCGAAACAGGATTGCATTTGAGAGATTTGAAACGAAGAAGAGTTGAGTTGGAGCATCGGATCAAACTTCTTGCCTCCATCAGAGTAGTCATGTTATGTTATGATACAACGTTGAATACCATACCAAACCAACAACGCCCAAATAAAGGCCTCCCAAAGTCCCAAGTCCCAACCAGCCAACGGTGAAAAATAAATTAAAACCGGTTTTATGATTAGATTAAATTAGACCAGATTAAATAAGGATCGGGTCTTGAAATTTAAATTAATACATAACGGTAGATATTTTTGAAGAGCATTTCCATATAGGATATAGCCAATAAAATTAAAATTGTGAATTACATCAATTATGGTGCAACTTAAGTAAATGATAACAAATGAGATCATACAAATACAATTTATAAAATATTTTTCAAATTTAAGAGCCATTTAACAATATAATTATCTTTTATTAAGGTTATTTTAAATTATAAAAGTAGATAAAAAATGAGTTTAGGTGAAAAATTAATGTGATAAACCAATAAAAAGTAATTAGTTTTTTTTTAATGAAATCTGAGATAAAAAAAAATATACATCTCTTGTTATTATATTTGATAAATTATGTTGGAAGTGTAAATACTTTTATTGAGTTTTAAGTAGATAGTAAAGACATTATTTTCTTTAATTTTGAAATATATTAAACAACACAATGTGATTAGATTAGTGGAGTGGTGGTTAAATGCAAATACCCTTCACAAATATATTATCATGCAATTGCTTTTAAAAAAAATATTATTATGCAATTTACTTAAATATCACATTTTCAAGTGTCTCAACTCATCTATATATTTATTTATTTATTTACACCATATTGTTTTGGAGTATATATGTGAGGTTTAGAATTGAGTAAACATTTATTTCCCTCTCAACCCCTCTTCCATACCAATTATTCACTTTAAAATAGATGACGACACCATCAAGGGCATGCAAATCGTATGATATTTGCAATACCACATATGTTGAGGGTATTTAAAATGATATTTTTACAATGTTTATTTAATTAAATACGTACTTTTAAAGTACTTTGACAATTAGTTAGTCATTTTATGACATGTGCTAACTTAATTAATGTTGGAGATTGGTGTTTTAAATAATGCAACAAAAGCTATTCAAAGTCTGCATAAACATGCTTTGAATGGCTTCTTAAATTAGGGTGCACTATGCTACTGCTCAGTGCTCAGTGCATCTCCAGAGTAAGTGTCAATAAAGATGAATTCTTAGTTGCAATAATCATTATTTTCTTTTCGAAACCATTGTTATACCACTTAATGTTTTGGTGATGACATTGCACACATTTGATATGTTTGTTGTTCTAAGTTTTATGAAGGCCTAAAGACAAATTACAGAGTAGAAGCAAGGGTGTCTAAGGGGAAATCGCGCTTAGCCATGAAGATGTCAAGTGTACAAAAAATATGAAGTAAAGAAAAGTTTAATTAGGTCCTAGTTAGAGCTTAGAAGTTAAAGTTCCAATTGCTACAATGTCATGTTCAAATCGCTGCAGTGGTGAGTTTCAGTTGTAGCAGTGTTGAGTTTTAGAGTGAGAATTCACCTTAAAGTTTCTGAGTGGAAAAGTCTAAACAAGCCTTAGAAGGAGTATTCTTTAGGCTTTGTGTAAGTATAAAGTGGGTCATCTTTTTGATACATCAAGGCTTAAATAATAAGTAAAAATCCAAGTAGACCAAAAGTTACTTGAGTGATTTTCTAGGGAAAATGATTTTATGACAAAAGCTTTTGAGTCTACTAAACCTACCTAATGATTGCATTTTTAGGTAGAAAAATCTCTTCTAAAGATATGTTTTTTATTAAATCAAGTTTTCTCAAAAAAGGTGCTTAATATTGTTTTACACGGCAAGCTACTGCCAAAGCTTGCTTCCAAAAAGTGAATTTGCAGCAAATGTGTCAGCTTGGTTTACTAGAATAAGTTAACTATAAAGCACAAAGGAACTCTGCTACAGTAGACTACTCATGTACATTAAGCCATGCCAAACACTACTATAATAGAGTTTATTTCATTTCTAAATGACTTACAGCTAACCAAGTACTTCAAAGAGTTTTGTAAGAAAACTAATTCTAAGTCAGCTGTTTTTTTACTTATGCTTAAGCCTTGTATCATGATAGGCGTGTCGCGCACCTAACAAAAATAAAAACCTAACTAATACTCCTAACTTAGTAGGGCAAGTCAGGGTCGATCCCACAGAGAAACGACAATCCAACTAATCAACTTTAACACTGGTAAAATTAGATGAGTAAGAGAATAGAGCGATTGTACTATTATTAACTAATAAAAATATGAACTAAAGACATCTAGGATTAGGTATTCCTGCTAATATGAATTAACATAAGATAAATCCCTACCCCAAATAATCATATTATAATAGTCAAAAGGAAAGATGCGCCCTTTACAATACCAATAGTTTCTTTCGATCAACTTATCGGCTTCCCTAATATACAATCATGCCTATTTTCATGGAATCATGTATATTAAAGAAATTAAACTTGGCACCCTAACTTCCTAAAAATCCATTCTACCTATTTTCATGGAGAATTTCACGTCCTTATTGAATGAATCACAACCATCTAAATCCAACTATCGTTGACAAATAGATATTAGGTTCAAATCAATACCAAATTATGTCTAACCTAGTATTGATAAAATAACACAATTCAAAAAGCGAGAACATATAATATAATCAAAATGGGGATTGAGATAAATTCATATATCAAATCATATTAGGGTTCAACCTAAACCTAGAGTATAAAACTACTTAAAGATGATAATTAAATAAACAAAACAATGAATAAGAAAAGACATAATAAGAGATTAAAGAAGAGAAAACAATACTTGAATTAGATTGATAGAAAATATAAATCACCAAAGCTTTTCTTCCATAGTCGCAAAAGAGAAAACTAAGAACCAAAAGTGAAAATCCTAAAAACTTAAACTCATGAATCCCCCCATGAAAACTAAAAACTAAAACTATATATGATAAAAACTAAGAATCATGAAAACTAAAAACTCTCCATAATAAAATTAGAAAATTCCTAAGCTAAATCCAAAGTGGCATGTAAATCCCATCAAAGGAGTCCAAAACTTCTTAAATTACTCCCACTTAGCTATTGCCTAATGCCTAGGTTTTAGGGCTACAAAAATATTCTTTCAAAGTGGCCGCCAAGGTGTTGCGGCGCGAAGTGAAGGACCGTCAACGAGGTGAGGTGTATGCTGCGAAATTCATCATTTTGCTTGCTAAACTCCATTTTCCGCACCTCCCATGGAAAGATCCATATCTAGCTAGAGCCATGTTACAATAGGTCTTCAAAAATCCCGAGACAAGGCTACTAAATGACGCATATACTTCCAGGATGATATCATGAGAGCTTTTATTGAATTAAAATCCTACAAACCAAAATAAAACATACCCGAGAAGAGCAATATCAAAATATATGAAATGAAAGCTCGTAAAGGAGGAAAATATGAAGGAAAATTGATAAAATAAGATCGATTAAGGCATTAAAATAATGAACAATATCGTGTTATCATATCAATTTATAAACCTCTTTATACACCACCTTGAGTTGTAATCTTCATTAGTTTAGTACTGAGTTGTACTAAGGGGAAGGGTTTGAGTGTGTATGTAAGGACTTTGAGTTAAATCCAAGGAAGGAAGAGAGAAAAGAGAAAGAAGGCAGTGAGTGCCAAAGGAACTTCGGGTTCTGAGTGGAACTCAAGTAGAGGGAAGAGAAAGAGAGATCCTAACAGAGTGTATTAGGGATTGTCCTTATAGTGAAGAGTTGCAAAATCCCTGAGTAGGGTCGTGGTTTTCCTTTGAGATGGGCACAAATGTTTCCACGCTAAAAAATCTCTGCGTTCCTTTTTGTGTGTTCCTTTCGCTTTTTGTGTTCCAGTTTTGATTTCTGCAAAAATTTGCTAAATCTCACACTTTCAATTCAACCCCCCTTTCTTGTAAGTGTTCATCCAAATAACAACCATGAAGCTAGATCAGATGATTTGATCTTCATGGATACATCATCTACAGACAATTTAGATCTAATTTTTTTTATGATACAAGAGGGAGGCACCCTCTATATCAATGATTGAAATCTGCAAAGAATACAATTCAAAACCTGTTAATTGTTGACGAATGTCTCTGAGGGAAATGTTTTTCAGTCTTGGCTCAAAAACATAACGAGGCAACATGGATGCGTCTTTTGTAGTTTTTCTTCTTTTAAAGTAAGGCCTTCGATCCTATTAGAAACAATTGCAAGATTTGCAACTAGACATTTACCAAGTGGAAGGTTATCTTTGAAGTTCAGTTTTAGCTGTATATATCATGATTTGTGAATATCTCCTTTGAGATCTATAGAGGGGCTAGTCATGGATAGATTTGTGCATTGCATCGGGTCAGGATTCAGATAGGTCACACGTAAAATGAGGTAGGCTGGTTGAGCCAAAAAAGAAGAAAAACGGGTCGAGTTAGGTCGGGCTAAAAAAGATACAATACGGGCCGAGTCGAGTCGGGCAATCCATTGAGAGTATAGTTTTATCTATAGAAGGTGATAGTTTGCATGTATCACCTCCGATATTTGACAGTGGACCATTGACAAATAAGTGAAAATCATTTATTACCTGATAGTATTTAAAAGTCTTGAAAAGTATTTGTCTATTATTGACCCGACTTGACCCTTTAAAGAAATAATAAAACACGACCCTTTAAAAAATCAACTCAATTAAACTCATAATTGGTTAGATCATTTTACAAACAAGCTTATCAAGGGCCTTTAATGAAACCCTTCCTATTTAAACAGATCCAGTCATGAATAGCTATTATCTTATTGAATATCATGTAATCAGAAAGTGTCGTCGAAGCAACTAAATTCAATCTTCTCATGGAATCCTCATTGCCTAAAAAGTATCACCCTTAGCTTGCCACCAAAAAGAAAACTAAAATGGGCTACATCCACATGCGTATTATAAAGCAACATCAAATACTTAAATAGAAAAAGAGATGAAAAAAAATTATATAAAAGGGTAATAATAGAGAAGCTTACATGTCCTTGTTCAGAATCCACCGCAAGATATGTAGAGCTGCTACATATGCGGAAAGAGATTACATATCCTTTGAGCATTATACACTTCATACCTATATTGCACGAATTCGCGTATGACTTGTCGTTTTTCGTATCCATATCCGTATTCTGCAAAATTTCACTAGCACTTAAATGATTTTACAATGTTTCATATTCGTACTCATATCGATATCCGTATCGGTGCAACATAACTTACACTTTGAATGACATAACT
Source organism: Dysphania ambrosioides (assembly GCA_026401315.1). Taxonomy (NCBI): domain Eukaryota; kingdom Viridiplantae; phylum Streptophyta; class Magnoliopsida; order Caryophyllales; family Amaranthaceae; genus Dysphania; species Dysphania ambrosioides. Next base: position 4,464,567 of record CM048660.1, on the reverse strand, counting down.
GTTTAATTTCTTTGAACTCCTTAGAGTAGGAAGAAAATATAATATGTTCAGAAAACTTGGTTGCCTGCAATTTGTATACGCATTATGTTGAAGACATCCTAGTTCAGATATATTTATTCCAAGAACATTGCAAAATACAAGGGAACCCATGACTGCATCTCCCCTTTCCAAAAACCAAATACCAACTGATGCATCTATATGTCACAAACATAGCTAAATAAAGAAAACAGGATACATCATTATTTTTCAGTTTCAATATCATTTTCACCAATATTATGCTGCTTGATATTGAACTCACATCAGAATAGCTGGGTAAAGTTTCACATAATGCGTTTACAATAGAGTAAAACATGCATCTCAAATTGCCTTAAATTTCTCAGGTTTACCCAGCAAATCACGAGGCATTTCAAAATTCATGAATCAATGTTTCTAGTGAATGGATGAAACCTATAAATCTAACAACAAAATTTTTACTAGCTAATGACCACATGCAGTACGATTTCCTAATGTATGACCAACTAATCAACTATAGACTTTACACACACCGTCACGCCACACGCTATAAACTGTAGTTTAAACAACCTTACCAGTAAAGAGAAAAAATCCATTCTCTACGGAAAAACACAAGAAATTGATATGAACAAGGGGGGAATAACCAATGACCACCGTCGAAAGGAACATGCCTGAATATATCATACACTTTTGTCTCCAATAAAGAGAAGCCACGATGCAGAACAATTATGTATTGTTGTTACTGCTATACTACTTTGAGATGTATCATCCTTGCTCTGTTAATAACACCAAGAGTCCTATACAATAACTCAGGATATTGACTGGCTGAACTGTAGCCATTAAAGTTATAGACACGGAAAACCATACAAAGCTAATTTAGAATAGTTTGAACAAATGAAAAGTTTCAGACTTTTAGTTGGTTGAGGAAACTGATTTCCTTCTTTCCCTGTAGGTCTTATAGTCATTATGTTGTTGTGTTTATCCTTTATTTGCACTTCATCTGAAGTATCAGCTACCAAATATCTGTATGATGGATGATTCTTCTCTGTTTTTAGGAGGTTGGAGATGTTAACAAGGCAGCTAGAATCATATCTCAATTAGGGACTATCTCAAACCTCCTTGTGTCCCATTCTGAACAAAAAATAGTATACTTCTTACGTCAAACACTGGATTCTTAGTCATTTCAATTGCCTGACATGTTGTCGCAAAAGATTGTTGTTGGACTTTCTTGCATAATATCCAAATCTTTTAAAATTCTTCTTAGTTCACATGTTGCTTAAGTGGATAGTGCTACAGTTTGTTATTTTCTCGAATTCCATGATATTATCTTAGTGCCTAAACAGAACATGTAATTAAGCTGATGTACTATTGGTATTATTTGAAATCATGGAGCATATATGCTTGGGTAGCTTTTGTGACATCAATGATAACTAATCTTCTTATGAGTTACGATGCATAACTTTTTGATATTTTCATAATTAATTTGCAATTCCAAACAAGAGGCCAACATGTCGTTGTTACATGAATGTACAAAACATAGGGAAACCATTTAATCAACTTGAAGATAACGACCTTTTATGATGCATGACTTTTTCATATGTTCATACTTTGGGATTTGAAATCTAATAGCAGTAACTTGAGTAGTCAACAATGTCAGTATTACCAGGACACTGGCCTGGCGCATTGCTGATCAAGCATATATGCTAGCTAGTGCAACTTTTTCATATTTCATACTTTCAAGTCTCAAACTTAAGGCAACCAATCTAGCTAAGCTATCGATGTCATTGTTTCAGGACACTACAGCTAATTATACCAAGGCAATTAATTTCTACGAAATTAAGGTAAGCGATCTTCTTACAATGCATAACTTGAAGAAGATTTCACTAAATTGACGGTTATCCTAATGAACAAAGGCATTGTTTCAGGAGATTACAAAGCATATTTAAGACAACGTTTATAAAACTAAATGCAACTAATCTTCTTATGATACATAACTTTTTACAGATTTCATCAATTGCAACTTCAAAACAATGGCGTACTGTCTATGACGTTGTGTGCAGATGCTAGCTACATAGCTTATATACCAACATTATTTATTTTTATGGAATCACAAGTAAATAATTTTCCTATGATGCATAACCTTTTGATTTTACATGTAATTGCAATTCTTTTGACATAAATTTTTTTTTTATGAGAAAATCAATATCAACTATTTTATTAAGTTGAAGATTGATTTGCATAATAAATTAATCAGACAAAAAGAAATTGTATTTTGTAGTCTTAGGGGTTTCAAAGGCTTGTTTCATGTATTTCTGTTATATAATTCGATGTACATAATCTGCTTTTATACTTGTTCTAATAGATGTTTCACCAAGCGTAAAACTCTATTCAACCTAATCTTTGCATAATTATATTTTTGCATAATCCTATCTTTTATTAGTTCTTATCTTTTCTACACTCCCCCTCAAGCTGAGTCGTCAAATCTGTGACACTCAACTTGCACAATATTTGTTCAAAAACACTTGCTCCGACTGCCTTGGTTAGAATATCTGCTAGTTGCTCATTTGACCTACAAAACTGAAGTTTGATCACCCTTGATTCCAAGTTATCTTTTATAAAGTGTCAGTCGACCTCCACATGCTTCGTTCGATCGTGTTGAACTGGATTTTCTGAAATGCTGATTGCAGCTTTATTATCACAAAACACTTCACACCCCCTTTCTGAAGCAACACCTAGCTCAGATATAATTTTTCTAAGCCACAGGACTTCAGCAACTCCTTTCGTAATTCCTCTAAATTCCGCCTCAGCACTTGACATTGCAATAACCTTCTGTTTTTGATATGGTAGCAAGCAATAAAGTCCATAAAGTTCCAGAAGTTCAAACGACGGTCCATGCCTTGTTTATCCACGGAAAGTCCAAGTCCTTGGGTGATAATTTCGTGGGGTTCTCTTCAATTAATCCTTTTGTTTCTTGCCTTAAATGGGAAGAGAGCAAAGGGGAAGTTATGGCCAGTTAAAGGGGACGGTCAAGAAGAAGTTTTCAAACAGCCAAATTAACGCCACAGCTAAAAAGGGGGGGGGTCAATGCTTGATTCATGGCGATTTCTGTGGGAGAATAATTATGATTTATTTGCTGTTTATTTTAGTCGTTTAAAGCTTTAATTAGGGAGGTTATTTTCTGTCAAATATGCACGAAATAGCTGCTCAAATAATCAGTCATCTAGTGACTTAGTCAAAGCGTGATTCAAGGCTTGAATCATGCTCAATTTGAATTCAGTTTTTAAATTCTGTTTTGAATTTCATAAAGGAGTTACAAAGCTTTATTGAGGCTTGTTTCTTCTTTTTTAAACGTATAAGATAGGAAGCTAAAGGATTTGTAAAGCTTCCTATAAATAGGGCACTTGCCAATTCATTTGGAACAAGAGTGAAAGAAATAGAACAGAATCTGATTTTCTTTGTGAATTTCGTGTGTTACTTGGTGTTTCACAAACTTATACTCTCTTTGCTTAGTGCTAGTTAGTATAAGCTCTATAATCTAGCCTTACTTCGTGTTTGGTCCAGATTATTTCCCCTACACGCAATTTAGACCCGTTTCTACCTTGCGTGTTTATCTTGTTTCCTTTTGAGACGAATTTGTTTTCTAATTCATCTAATCCACTCCAAAACGATCCTAAACCACAAACAAATCAAACACATCAGTAAACACATCAGTTTTTTACTTTTCCAAGTAATTAAATTACCTCATACCAAGGTAAAATATCCGAATGTTGATTTCCTGTTGTCTCGATCTCATGCCCAATCTGCATCTGTTTAAGCTTGAACATTCAAATGATTATTCTTTGAAAACAATACTCCTTTCCCTGCTGTTCCTTTGAGATATCTCAAAATCCTTAATACTGCTTCCAAATGAGCCACTTGAGGATTGTGCATAAACCTACTCACGACTCCAATCGCATACGCTATATCGGGACGAGTATGCTATATTTAGATCAATTTTCCAACCAATTTCTGATACTGTTTCTGATCAGTTTGTTCTCCATTTTCTTCAATATGTAGTCCATGGTTCATTATCATCGGTATATCTGCAGGCTTACATCCCAGCATTCCAGTCTCTGCCAGCATATCAAGTATATACTTTCTTTGAGAAATGAATATACCTTTTTTTGATCTGAGTACCTCTATTCCCAGAAAATATTTTAGTCTCCCTAGGTCTTTCATTTCAAATTCTTAAAAAAGTTTTTCTTTTAGTTCCTTGATTTCTTCCCTGTCGTTCCCAATGATGATCATATCATCCACATAAATAATCAGGCAAGTTAACAGATCACCTTTCCTCTTCAGGAACAATGTATGATTTGAATTGCTTTGATAGTACCCGAATTTCTTCATAGCTTGTGTAAATCTCCCGAACCAGGCTCTCGGGGACTGTTTTAACCCATATAGTGCCTTTCTTAATCTACATCCTTCCCCTGGTGGAAAATTCACCGAAAAACCCGGGGGTGCTTCCATATACACTTCTTCAGAGATTTCCCCATGCAAAAAAGCATTTTTAACGTCAAATTGATGTAAAGGCCAATCCCTATTTGCTGCTATAGAGAAAAATACCCTGATAGTGTCAATCTTTGCCACTGGAGAGAATGTTTCTGAGTAGTCAATTCCATACACTTGTGTATAGCCCTTCGCCACTAACATTGCTTTGTACCGTTCAATGCTACCATCTGATTTGTACTTGATGGTAAACACCCATCTGCACCCTACGACTTTTTTATCTTTTGGAATGGTACATCTTTCCCATGTTTTATTCTGGGAAAGAGCATCAATCTCCACTTTCATTGCATCTCTCCGATGTTTATATTGGAGTGCTTCCTCAACTATTTCAGGAATCTTCTCTCAGTAGACTGAGGTATTGAATGCCACAACTGTTTGTGACAAATTGTCCATAGGCATCTCTTGTGCTGGGTATTTCCCTCTCCGAGGTTCATACGAGGGATCATACCGCTTTGGGGGCACACCTCTTGTTCTTCTAGCGGGTAACTGATATCGTTTTGTGTTTTCTTCATTCACCTTATCCTTCTATTGCCTTCCAATATTCTCATCATCAGTATTTAACATATTTTCAAGAGGAGGATCATTACGTACCTCGGGTAATTGTTCTTGTTGGGGACACTCTGTAGGGTCAGAGTTTGGGCCTGGTACTAGAAAAGACGTTGTTGGAACTGTAATAACATTATCTTTTTCATTTGTCATAGGTAGCGGGCTACCCCACCTACTGATCCAGCTGAGATCGTCTTCTAAAGTCCCCCCTGACATCGAGGCATAAAATAGTTGGAGTGCTCAACAAAGTTGCAATCCATCGTTGTATATAAGTGGTTTGAGACTGGTTCAAGACACCTGTACCCCTTTTGGGAGACCCCATAACCAACAAAAACATATTTCACTACTCGGGGTTCCAATTTATGGCGTATACGTTTTGGTAAGTGAACATACACAATACACCCAAAGGCTCGAGGAGGTAAGGAATGTAGTGATGGAATAATACCGAATCCCTTTAGAGTATCTAGAGGGGTATGATATTTAAGCTTCTTTGTTGGTAGGCGATTACTAAGGTAGTTAGCAGTAGCAATAGCTTTGGGCCAGTAGGATGTAGGCACACATGACTCGAACATCATAGCACGGGCCATTTCAAGAAGAGTTCGATTTTTTCGTTCTGCTACTCCATTTTATTGGGGGGTATCTGGGAAGGTAGTTTGGTGCAGATGACCATTAGTAGAAAAAAACATTTTCATATCCTGGTTTAGATATTCCCTCCCATTATCAGATCGGAGAATACTAATTTTGGTTTGAAATTGATTCAAAACCATCTGATAAAAATTAACAAATATGCTAGAAACCTTTGATTTATGTTTCATAAAATAAATCCAACTCATCCTCGTGCAGTCATCAATGAACAGGACATAATATGCCAAACCATGTTTACCTAATTTTGGAGCAGGGCCCCATACATCAGAATGTACTAAATAAAAGGGTTTATTGCTATGACTCTGACTATCAAAGTATGATTGCTTATGACTTTTAGCACAATAACAGGCATCACAATCAAGAGATAATTTTGAACCGGCAAAAGAAGGAAAAAGTCGTTCCAAGTACCCTACAGATGGATGACCTAAGCGACGATGCCATAATTTCAGTTGTCCTTCAACTATCCCAGATGCAACTCCTGCTTCACCATGCCATAATCCCTCGTCCATATAGTATAGTTCATTCTTCTTAGTACCATGCCCAATAATCTTCCCTGTTAGAGTGTCCTGCATAATACAACTGCCAAATGTAAGTAAAACAGTACAATCCAACTCTTTTGTGATATGACTAACTGAGAATAGTTTGTAAGTAAATCTGGGACATAAAGGCAATTTTTTAAACTCAAATTTCTTCCAAGTCTAATTGAACTGGCCCCTGCAACATTCACAATATCACCATTGGCGGTTTGAATGAGGGTTTTTTTTGGGTTTGTAAAATTCACAAGGTCCTTTTTATCATTGGTCAACATGTCAGTAGCTCCACAGTCAAAAATCCATTAGTGTTTGGATTCTACCTGACATATGATACCCGTTTTTTTTTGTGTGTGTGAGCTAGTAGTTAGGGCTTGGTATGCGTTTTGGGTTATTGGGTCCTTTTTTGAGTTTGGGCTTTGTGATGCTAGGTCTGATTTTTTTGAGGAGCATAGGGTTTCACGTGTTTGAGGGTTTGTGTTTGGGCTTTGAGGTTTTGGGTCCAGTCGAAGGGAGGGTGTGGAGCTAGGGTTTTCTAGTATAAAAAGAGGAGTAGTGGGAGTTGTGGCTGCTGCTCCCTCTCTTTTTTCGGTGCTAGGGTTAGGGTTGTTGCTTCCCTTTCCCTCCTTTGCTGCCGCAGCCATCCCTCTAGGTCTAGGGTTGGAGAACTCCCTATCTCCTCTTTCGGCTGCTCCATCTTCTCTTTCGGTGCTAGGGTTAGATGAACTCCCCATCTCTCCCCTCTTCTCTCCCGCAAAACCCTTAGATCTAGGGTTGGTTTTGGGCAGACATTCTCCTTCAACACTTCTCTTACCTTCCTCTTCGGACTCCATCTTCACTCCACCATCTTCTTCTTGCTTTCCATCCGCCACCATGGATGTTGAGGGTGCTCTCCTCTTCGCATCTCCTCCCTTACTCATCCTCTTTTTCTTGTTTTCTGACCACCAATCGGGGTACCTGATTATTTTGAAACACCCCTCCTTGGTGTGCCGTGTTCCTCCACAGTGAGAACACCGGAGTTTGGACTTTTCATCCTCACTACGCCGGAGGGGTTTTTTTCTGTTCGGGTCTTCATGGACAACCCACTACCAACGCCTTCTTCCGCATGTAAGTGAGGTAAGTGGGGCAAGCTTTGCTTCATTATCCCCCTTCTTGTCAACTCTCGCCGAATTGCGTTGTATGCCATATCCACTGTTGGTAGTGGCTTCTGATTGACGAGATCTTTTCAATCTTTGTCAAAGGAGTCGTCTAAACCAGCAAGGAATTGATATAGGCGAGTTTGTTGTTGTAGCTTGTTGTATGTTGTGATGTCTTTGGGGTAACTCATTGGATTCGGCATGCGCCGATCTATCTCCTTCCATACTGTGATTAATTTACTATAATATGTTTCTATGGGCTCCTGACCTTGCTTAATTGTATTTGCTTTGGTGGCTAAATCAAAGATCTGAAGTCCATCTCTACCACTACTGTAGACGGCTTTGATCCCCTCCCATAATTCCTTTGCTGTTGAGAAATCTAGAAACTGATTAACTAGATCTAGACTGATATTTTCGATAATCCAGGTTTGAACCACCGCATCTCGCTGAGTCCACTGGTTGTACTCATAGGTGTCAGTGGAGGGTGAGGAGGCAGTGATATGTATGAGCCTCCCCCTCCCTTCGATCGCCATGAGCATCAACCTGGACCATTTTGCGTAATTTTGGTGGTTCAATTTCTCTGAGATTGTTAGGGATGACCCATTACCATCTTGGCTTTTGTTACTATTCAATTTTCTAAGATTTGAAACAACTGAGCCATAGTTACGGGTCCATCTTCTGGTGTACGTATTCTGGAGTTCACTCATGTTTCAGGTAAGCTCCTTGGTAAATGATTTGATATGAATTTTTCTAAGATTTGAAACAACTGAGCCATAGTCTTAGGGTTTTCAAAGGCTTGTTTCATGTATTTCTGTTAATATAATTCGATGTACATAATCTGCTTTTATACTTGTTCTAATAGATGTTTCACCAAGTGTAAAACTCTATTCAACCTAATCTTTGCATAATTATATCTTTTCAAAATCCTATCTTTTATTAATTATTATCTTTTCTACATAATCAATACCTGAATTTAGGGTTTCAACAATTAATCAATCATGGTTACAATTAACTTTGAATATGTACAATAATACTTCTATATAGTTCTATACACCCCGAACAGGCAACACGGACTCTTAAGTGAATTACTAAACCATATATGTTTTAATCTTTCAGCTGGATTAATGAGGTAATTTCTGCAGGATTAGCTATAAACTTCCTATAATGCATGCGCCGAAGAAGAAGAAAAAAATTACAAAGAAGTGGGTTGTCAACAGTGTTCTAGACAATGCAAAATGTTTCAATACACTTCCATACCTATGCATGTGGCGTGTGCATGTAGTCCATAAAATGTGTGATACCATATTAATGTAAAAGAAATCCAACAACATACTGCATAAATTGGTAGTGTAAGTAGTTTATTGAAATATTAATTGTGTTCCCATTTTGTATTGGACTTTTATGATTGGAGGTAAAGTTGAAAAATGAAGAAGAAAAATGGTTAGCATATATGAACAACCAGCAACATTCCGACATGGCCTTTTGTATGATTAAGTTGAAAAGGATGGCTGTGTGGTTTGGTGAGCCATCTTCATCAAAATCACCGGCATTTGTACGCATCATACAGTTGGCTTGACACATGATGGATGATGGTTTTGTCAATTGGTCTTTAAAGTTTGTGCTAGCTCTATCAATTTCAGAGCATTTGGTCATATATGTCTTGGGAATATTGGTGACATTTTTGCCTCACAATTCCTATGAAGTGTAGGCTTCGATCCTAGCTTAATCACAAGGGGAAAACGATGGAGTTTATGCAATGTAGCAGTTTGATTAGTTTGCGGATTATTACCATAAAACAATACGGATAACTTTCAGATGCTTAAAAGTACTTATTTTTGCTCTATTTATATTTATGGAGTCAAAGTTTAAAAATTTTGATAACAAATTCTTATTATGTTATAAGAAATAATATATTTAAGTGGGATCTTATTTGATGCATATTAATGTAAACTTTTTGATAAAAGCGTTTTAAGTTGTGTTTTGAAAACCGACCATAAAAAATCAAATGGACCAAAAAATTAGGGACTATGGGAATAATATATAACTGAGGTGTTTTTGATGAGCAAAACCTAAAAAGTCACCCTTTAATAACGACAATAAAATTTACCTCGATCAACTTTGTCACAGTACCATTCCATTTGACCTAATGGAAAACCTTAGCTAGAATAATACTATACGATTTTCATACTTTTCTATATTTTGTCATGAGTGGCCCTCTACAAAAGCAGTCAAGACAACGAGTACATTGTGTGTAAAGGGCGGTATAACACGAAACAATTGTTGAGGAAAACACTAAAACAAAGAGCAACTTACGTATTCGTTAATGAATAAGAAATTCTTAAGGAAGATTCAGTCTGATGTATAGTAAAAGTAGATTTGACACCATATGATTGCTAATCGATAATTAGCCAAATACTAGGAAAAATAAACCCACTATATATAGCATGTTGATAAGGTATACAAATTTCTATCTTTGTGGATAAATAATGTCAAAGCACGCACTCATCTGGATTATGATGGTGCAGAGGGAAATTCATTATAAAAAATTGTATACCACTGTAACTGAAAACACAGCTCAACAACACAAATATTTTATATAAGAAAAAGGTTGAGCGTCCATGCTCGGATCATGTACTATCAATTTCCAAGATAATGATTGGTTTGGTTGTGTCCATTAGCCTTAGCCAGCCAGCAACTAGATTTTTTTTTCTTTCTGTAAGAAGGTAAACGATTGAATGTAAACTTGGATGGTCCAAAGCACTGTTGATTCCCCTTATATCACTCTTATTACTGGGTACAAATTTTCCTCGTCCGTCTCTCAAACTACTTTCTCTCTCTTCCACATCACTCTCTCGTAAATGAGAATTTTTTTTCCATTACTTATCCCTTCACTCTTACATTTAAGATGGTTACTGGTTTCTGAATAAGATCATCATAACTATCCCCATTGTTAAGATTGGTACGTAGAAACAATAACTTAGGACTATACAATAATTTTTCCAGAGACAAGATCTTCTGGGAAATTTTTGGTGAATTTGTATGTCGGTGTAGTTAAAGAATACGAGAGTAAAGAGAGAGCTTAACGAAATTTATATGTCCTTTTCATCGATAGTAATTTAATTACTTGATTAGGATAATAAGGTGGATTTACTGTTTAATTAATTATTACTACCAAAATCAGTCCTTATACTTCGTACGTGAAATTAACTATATATCCACTACTTGGAGGCACTCAAGAGGCCAGGGGGACTAGAGGGCTGGTTTTCAAGTTAACCATGACCGACTAGCTAAAGGAGGTTTAGGGGCCCAAACACTTGGCTAATATGAAGAAGAGTTGGGTTTAAGTAGGATTAAGTGCTACTGTTTTGGTTTACTGTATAAATTAAAAATGACTTTGAGTACGTAGCTCCTACTGGTAACTATTTAAAATTACAAAATTTCTAATTGTATAAGGAAAAATTCCAAATATATATTTGAGATATCACAATTTGTAGTAGTGTAATTTTCATGTTTTTTTTTTTAATTCAACTTTATTTATAATAGTGCAACTTTAATTCTCAAAAGTACAATTTTTTAAAAATGAAGATAAAACAACGAAAATGATAAAATTATGCACAACTTCATTTCCTAATATTGCAATTTTATATTCTATAAGTACAATTTCATTTGCAAATATAATAATTTTTAATTTAGGCGCAATTTTATTTGCAAACTTCAATTCTTAAAAGTATAACTTCAAAAAAAAACATAAAAGAAAATTATTGATTTACCTTCCAAGATATACACTAATACATATCTGGATATATATTCGAACAACTGGCCTCTTGTATAAGTATCATTTTTGTAATACCTATTTGTACTATGTAACAATTTTCTAATTATACACGAATCGGAGAATTAAATAATAAGAGGTTTCTAATTATATCATTTATTACATGTTAACTTTACATTATTACATCATCACTTTACTTCTATACTTCCTGTCTTGTTTTAGTCATAGAGTTAGCTAGTTTGATTTGTGTGACCACTCGAAATGATTGACTAAGCCTTGCATGAACACATTATACAAGAAAACCTCTCATCATGAATAGCTTAATTTTGTTCTTATTAATGTATTAAGCTCACATTAATTGTCCAAATATGTGTTTGGTGGCCCAAGCTAGCTTAAGGTTTTTCTCTTTGCTTAATTAATTTCTTGATAATGGCCTGTTAGCTTATCATAAAGGTTTGACATGATAATTACAACTATAGTATAGTATGTACTTTATATTATTACACATATTGCATAAGAACAAAGTATAAAGAAATTAACACACATATATATATATATAGTCATAGAATTCTATGTTCACCAAATAATTAATTTTCATCATCAGCGCCAAGTAGATCTTACTGATGCTGCCATTACCTCATTAGAGTTATAGTATACGTATAGAACGCATGTTTCTTTTTTTCAAATCTCTTTAAAACATTGTGCATTAGTATGGAATTCTGACTAAATAAAGTTCAAGTATCCCCTACGAATTAATATTCTAATTTAATTATAAAATCAATAAAGAAAACAAGATTAATCCCTGGACAAAACTATGTGGAAAATCAAACTCATCCTTAAGTAACTTGCCGATGAAAATAAAATATTGGCCATGTCCCAGATAAATAACTTAATTACTAGCATATACAATATGCACTGATACATTATATTATATTCAACCTATAGACCATGATTGTATCATTATAATTGATGCGATCCATTATATATGTATGTAGCTTCCTTAAAGTATTCACTATTCGGCTATTATATATATTCCCCTACCAAAATAGTATACTTGATATTATAATCAAGAAAACAATACATTAGTAGTTGTAGTTATATTATAATGTTACAGTATTATTTTTGAATGCATATTGCATGTTCCCATTTCCCATGATCACCTGTGTAACTGTGCATGCTGCAACATGCCAAGCAAGTACAAAAACTTGGTTCAGGTGAAAACAGTATCTCCTCTACTCCACTCTCTACTCCTCACTCACTTCTCACGTAGATATTCTTCTTATTATTATTTTGGTTTATTAATTCCCCCACCTTTCTGCCTCCAATATTAGTCCTTCGTTCATATCCATCATCATCAAGTCCACTTAGCTCATTCATTATATTCATACAATTCTAGCTCTTTCTCAGACGACCCACCCATCAATTTTGAGGGTCTACAGTTCCACTTTATTTCCTTAGAAAAAGAAAAAACAATCATATCATCATAGTTTAAACAATATGGAAGATGATCTCCACCCAAGCTCCACCTTCCCTCTACACCTTCTTACAGGTACACATGATAGACTCGAGTCAACGACAGCTGCTCAAAATCATGGGCCCTCGTCCGTCCTTCAAACTGGCTCCCCTTCGGCTCCGAAGAAGCCGGCCCCGAAGCGGACCTCCTCCAAGGACCGACACACGAAGGTGGATGGCCGAGGAAGGAGGATTCGTATGCCGGCTCAGTGTGCTGCTAGGGTTTTTCAGCTGACCCGGGAGTTGGGTCACCGGTCTGATGGTGAAACTATTGAGTGGCTTCTACAACAAGCTGAACCGTCTGTTATTGCTGCCACGGGTACCGGAACTATCCCAGCTAATTTTACCTCTCTTAGTCTCTCGGTTAGCCGGTCCGGTTCGACCGTTTCTGCGGGTTCACATACTAGGCCGGTGGGATATAATAACAGCTACTTTGGTAATAACTTGTACGTTAGTCCTCCCAGTTGGATGGGTTTCTCTAACATGTTGATGATCAATAATAGCGATCAGTTGAGTAATCCTAGCCGTCAGATTAACTTGTTCCCTAATAGCGGATTGGAGTTGTCTTCTACTCCCTCGTCCACATTGTTGAATCTGCGCCCTGGAGGGGATGCTGACGCGTGTAATGGCAACAAGTGCGCTCCCCAGGAGGGACTAGAGGATGATGATGGGGAAGATCAGGATCGAAACTTGAATGTCGGGCTTGGGTCGGGTCATAGACCTGGGTCCGTAAATAATAACACTACCACAACGTGGGCTTATCCTAGTACTACTAATCCCAGTAGTAACAACAATGGTACAGTGGCAAGTGGGTTACATTATATGAACTTTGTTAATAGTAATAGCAGTAGTAATAATAATACGTCCACAGGATATTTGGCCGGGTTCAATAATGGGTTGAGAGGTATGATACCGGGTACAATAATTGGATCCCACTCTCTTCAAGAAAGGTCTAATAATGTGGGAGACAATGCTTCTAGCTAGCTTACAACTTACTAGGGTATGTTATTTGTAGATCATCTAATTTCAATAATTTACGGGAACATAGGGAGACATGAGCAAGTTGTGTTGAAAGGTCGTTGTATTGATGTAAGTTTTTGACTTTAATTTTATTTTTGATTGATTGAATTAAACTATATTGAATGTGAGAGTTTGTGTGCAGTGTGTATATGTAAGTAAGTACTTATGTCTACTTTAAGGCTCTGTACTTTATGATTAATCAATGATATAAGATTAGACGTGGTGGATGCATGCCCTCTTCAATAAGACACAATCCTATAAAACACTTCATTTATTCTTCACATATTCACAATATGTGCTTTTTTCGTAAATTAACTTCTCCGTATATGCATCAAGTATATGTATATGTGGGACTAATGAATAATAATAATAATAATAATTAATAATAATAATAATAATAGTAAATTAAAGTGTCACCTACATCGTCCCTTCCTACAAGGGTTCAGCAATTAAGGTACCACCTACATCCTCCCTAGGAGGAAGTGTATGCTGGGATCAATTGATTGGAAAAGTCAAGCCCCTTTAATTAAAACACCCTCTTCTTTTTTTTTTAAACATCGTGTTAGAGAAAAACAAAATTAAAAGTAATTACGAAAAGAAATCAAAGTGTGTCGATTATTGTTTGCTATCTCGTGAGCATGTTATACTTGATCTATCTCTAGGAACCTCGAGGATTGTACACTTGTTTAATAGCTTCTCCTCTTTCTCTAATGTCGTCAATACTGTGTGGAGAATACTTATTCAGAATGCGAGAATCAAAGAGGAGTAGCACCTCTCGCAAGGAGCACCCTCTCCCTTGTTGTTTCTCACTATCTGGCCCTTCTTTTGTCTCGATCAAGTTGTTGGAAACAATGTGCGTATCATATTTGTAGTGGTCATGGACTCATGGTGGAACATTAGTAGGCTTTCGTGTGGTCATGGTGGCGAGGGTTCGGGTGGTTTTGCCGTTTTGGTGTTTTATTTAGCCTTTCTTCTATACCGTATTAATTGGTTAATAACGAGGGAGGCGGGTACCCTAAGGTGATTGTGGCGGTGGCGGTGGCGGTGGCGTGATAGAAAACTGGCGTTTGGTTGTATAATGATAGGATATTGGAATTTGAAAATCTTAAGTAGCTTTGTCAAATATTTTTGACAAAGTTTTACAAGTTAAAATTTTTACAAGTTAATTAGTTAGCTTATGACAATAAATTTTGACTTAAACATACGTACTCTGGCAGATTAGAAACATGCATGCCCTATCCGAATCACTGGTTAATTTTGCCCAATATTTTTCTTGTCAATAACTAATAATTAAAGTCAAGTTTAAATAGACTCGATCTTATTTGTTTTATTTATGTATGAGTTCTAATATTTAGAGTTTGTTTTTTATATGGAATCTGAACATGATTTATCCATAAATCAACTCTACAATGAAATCTAATTAAAACATATCTTATTAAAATATAACATTGAAATCAATAGATTCGTCAAATACGTTAAAGTAAGATCCATTTAGTTATATGTTATAAATATATCACTTTAATCCAAGTACATGTTAAACAATGTTATAAACATATGCATGCATGAAGTATAAACTAAAGTCCAGGTATTTTTACTCATTCAATTATAACAATTCAACTTTTAGTAAGAGTTACTATATGGAGTAACTTTTTTTTGTGTGTGTGCAAAGCATATTAGTTTATTGACTAGCTAATATTTGCATCATCTAGGAATTAACTGACTAGTCAATATTCGCATCATCGAGTATCAATATATGGGCAAAATAATGAATATATATAACTAATATTATATTTTCTCTGTGTTTTTTCCTTCTGACTTGGAATTAGGAAAAGAGCAAAGACAATTTTACATGGGCATTAACTTTTGTCATTTTTCATAAAAGATGAATAATTAAATATATAGATTCTTCTTTATTATCATAGTTTTATGAGTTAAAATAATACGGAGTAGAAAATAATAGCAGAGAGAGAAAAGAACATTGAAAAGTAAAAGTAAGCAAATAAAGAAGATTGAAGTATGTGAATGATAAAATAATTTAGGCGGTGGCGGTGCCAGGAATTTTGTACAAGGGATTCAGAATCTACAAAATGAAGCAATATATAAAAAATTCTAAAATTTTAAATTATAAAGAGCAATTTGAGGTTCCAACCATCCAAACAAATGATTACAATGATGAAAAAAATTATAGCTAAATACGACAAGTTTTCATGTTTTGAAAACAATATATTACATCATCGTCCTTAACTTGAAAAAAAAAAATTTCTCAATAGGACTAAACTATCATTCAATAATTGAGCACCCATTTTGTTACGCAAATAGCTTGTTCTTCACATAAGTCATTGAAGAGAACACTCTTTCCACACTCACCATGCATTGCCACTGGATATATAAAGTAGTTTGGTAATAATACACACTATATACGAACCCAAATGAATTTGCATCCATCATTTATTCTCGGCTGCAATTCATTAGCATTTCTTTGATATAACCACAATTATGAACGAGGGAAATATGAATTGAAGTCCCGGAAGATGATAACACTTGATCCACGAATGGATTAATGACAGTAATGAAAAATATCTATAAACGCTCGAATCTTGTTTCACAATCACTCCTTTCTGAAAAATCAGTAGGGAGATGGAATAGGGTCAATTATACTATAAATGGGGGTGAATAGAGTATGTCCGATTTTCGCATTCAGAAGCTCAAGGTCTTAAAC
The DNA here is from genome assembly GCA_026401315.1 of Dysphania ambrosioides. NCBI lineage: Eukaryota > Viridiplantae > Streptophyta > Magnoliopsida > Caryophyllales > Amaranthaceae > Dysphania > Dysphania ambrosioides. The sequence continues at coordinate 4,448,130 of CM048660.1, read as the reverse complement.
TAATTTTCAAAGGCGGAATATAAGCGTTGAGACTTATCTTTGAATCTGGATGTTGATGCCTTGAAATTGATTTCAAAAGCTTTTTGCTCAGACTTTGATTGTTCGCTGCTTTGATTAATGAACGAAACAAACATTAAATGTAAGCAATAAAGACATAAATAAAATGAGACAAAACACGGTAATTTGATACGAAGTTCAGCAACTAATTTTCCTACGTCTCTGCCTAGGGTTGTCCAACCCTTAGGATTTAACTCGCTCATTTATTACTTCGCTTAGAGACCTAAAGCACCCTAGAAGATCTTAATTCCCATCTTCTACTCCATAGCCCCCCAGCTACACTTTACCATCTCAGATCCTAGTAATAAAAAGCTCTCTCTCTTTTTCTATATGTTTGAGTATTATGGGTATACTCTTAGTATAACACTCTCTCAAAATATTCTATTAAACACTCAAGAGTTTATACTTGATTTTCTCTCAATCTAAATACAAGATAAGGTTTATGAAACTAGAGAGAAAATAATAAAGCTTTGTTGTTGTAGCTTGTGACTGATATTCTCGATTAAAGGTTATCTTCTTGTCTTACTTTTTGTCACGTACTCTTCAACTTCAAAGCTTGAGAATATATACTTGAACTTCATCTTAAAGTCATTGAAAAAAGGCTCAAAATAGGTTGTTGAAAGTCTGGTTTTTCTTCAATACTTTCAGCGAGATTTCCTCTAATATGGCTATAGAGAATCGTTGATTTTGTGGCTATTGAAGATTGATATCATTTGAATATTTTACAGCAAGAATCTTTCCACTTAATTTCCTGCACCTTGAAGCTTCAAGCAGATTTCTTTTTCCATAACAACGGTGCTTGAATTTTGATAACTACCAAAATTAACTTGAAGAATCTTCAGCATATATGAGCATCATTTGTTTGCTGAAATCAAGAGATATTCTATGATAATAAAATCATGTCTAAATAAGTTAGGTTAGAGAATAAAATAAGCAACATAAGAAAAAGATAAAAACACAAGATTAGAATATTCTTATCCTTTGACAAAGTTCTTTGAACTTTGCTGACTTCTATGAGGACTTGACTCAAACTTTGAGGACGTGGCTCAAATGTTTATTCTCATCCTTTAACAGAGTGCATAACACTTTGCATTATAGCTTCCATTACTTCTATCACATTGTCAACTCTATGCATTTTGGTTTCCATGATATTTTTAACTCTATTTGACTTTGTATTTTGGCTTCCTTCATTAAACATAAAAACATTAGCGATCAAGGTGGAGTCTTCACTTTCCAACTTTTCATGAACATTCACTTGACCTAAAAATATCAACATTGCAATGTTGAAAGGGCACAGACAACACCGTTTTTCTGACATTTTATAGGTCTTAGGCGTAATAATATTCATGGCCCCTTATGTTCTACGTGTACCTTATCTATTTCGGGATAGTAAACGCATGGTTATATAGAATATATTTATTTTATTTTATATTACTAATTTCATCCGTAAAATAATTCAATCATCGTAATATAGTTGAAAAAAAATATTAACAAAAAGGTATACACAAGATCTACTAATGAAATAATATTTTTTTAAAGCAAACTAATAAAATAAAATAGAATATTAATGATATCTTTAAATAAGTGTTAATAGAATATTTATAACTTTCAATAGCTGAGTGTCTCATTGAATACTAAAGGTATAGTTAGCAAATTATAAAATTAAAAAACTCGAAAACCCAACTTTAACATCAGAGTATACACAAAGTACACAGTATATAATACCCAAGATGATATTACATACAAACCTACTATTATCATTATACCTAATATTAGGCCACCAAGATAAAATTTTAATTGCATTTTATAAAAAAAAAACTAAAAAAAAATCTTAAATTTGAGATATTGTATAGTTATATGAAACAATTAGGTTGACAAAAGAGTAAATTTATTCATTGTAAAACTGCATAAATTTAATAATTTAATAATTTATAGAACATAATTTTAGGAATTAAAAAATAGAGAATAATAATTAGAATTAGTGATAAATGTATAAATTTTCATCAAAAACTAAAACATTTAATGTTATTAATGTTTTAAATTAATTATCATTAAAATTTTAGTTAAGACTTTTTAAAAATTTATTTAAACACTAATTTTAAAATTATTGTGGGCCCTTCCGAGCCTTAGGCTCACGATCACACTCCTTGCCTAGGCCAGCGGGTCTATGCCCGTCCTACACTCCCACCTATAAAAATTAAAAAATCAGCATTCTATTTTTGGGCAGAAGCGCTCGCTCGAACTCATTTGACACGGGTTTTATTTTACAAAATTATGTCATTTTGCTTAATCTAAACCCTGCTGCTGAACAACTGCATGAATCATGCAAGGCATGTGGATTTTGGCGATGTTATGTTAGGAAACGGTCAAAGACTTTGGACCTCGAGGTTTTCATGAGGCTTAGCAGTTAATGTGCTCATACATCATATATAATATTATGTTGATTTCACAATGTCGTGGACTCGTAGTCTCTACTCAACGTAACATTTTATCCTAGTGTTACTAGGTACATACGAAGAGTATTGTTTACTCCATAATGCATTACCGATTAGAAAAAGTTAAGCCGCTACATTGTTAATATTCTATAACTAACACATACATGAAATCAACGATAACCCAATCCAAATATAGCTAATTAAATTAGTATTGTATGGATTCAATTATCTTGGGATTATATAATTGAATGGCCAAATACCTTGCTCAATCCATAATCGATCCACTCTTATACAACTAAACGAAGCAAGCCTTATGGGCCCCAGCCTACTTATCAGCGAGGTCAACTTGGAGCACTCAAACCCAATTTACTTTCTACCAGTCCCATAAATATTCATTTATGGACTAAGGAAAAAAGACGATAAATTCACCCTTGTTAATTCAATACACATTCCTCTCCATCAGGAACAAGTAAGAATATCTATTCATCTCTTAATACAAAGAGCGCACACGAATAACTATATGAGATAACCATAACTCAGTTGACTTTCTCTATATCTTTTGTTCACTCCCTGGCTTAGACATTAGACTGAGTTTCTTCGAAACACCATCCCGAGACTCAACTTAAGAGGATCCACATCAACACTCTTTCTCGTTACTTGGCCCACAAGTAATAGTTTTGATTTCCCTGACATGAACAAGTACTTTACATAAGTACTCTTATTTACTCTTACAAATAGTACTTTTAATGAATAATGCTCGTATAATAGGTATTGGCCAGATTGGCATTTTAAATAGGTCAAATTTTTCAAAGGCTCTCAGCATACTCGTGAATTTTTCTTACAAGGAAGACGATAGTTTTTAGTTTCTTATTTTCTTTTAGGAGGGAGAGATAGTTATTGTTGTTGGTGGATTCAATGTTATGTAAGAGGGAAGCAGTAGTTTCCTATATAGATCGTCTGCATAAACAACTGAAAATTACGATGCACATATTTTTCCAATGCATGAATGATGATATATACAAGTCATACAACTATCCAAGCCTGCTATAATGACTTTACATGCTTTCATCAGCACAATTAAAGGAGATAGCTAGAGTCATATAAAGAACGTTAAAAATTAAAGGTACGTACTGTAAACCAACCATACACGATAAGTTTGTAGTACAATGATGATGGAAAAACATAGATCTAAGTATCTACTCTAGTCTCTTGTACATTATTGAAGGGCAGCAATACAACCACACACATGCATGTTCACTCTGATACGCCTTTCAGGTGCTGTGCGTCTGTATTTCATGTCCCCCACTATTTTCTATAGACACTACCGTAACTTGTTTTATGTCTATTGCCTTAAATACACTGTACAATATCTCACCACCTGAAAGGATGGCTCCCTTCCTTTCTCAGGCATTTTTTGTTTTATTAGTACAAGTATTTTGCGACTCTAAAGGGATAGTTGCTATTTAGTCCCATTCTCCACCCTAAATAAGTTGTTCTGTTACCTCTACGGGCTCTATCTAGTGATGAAACTGGGTTAGGTGCTTAGATGAAGCCGAGGTACAAAAAATCACGATAAAATACAACAGTACACTACTTAATATAGTACAATGATGTGGCTTCTTTATTATCTTTATATTCCTTACTCTATTTCTAATTATTTGTCTCACCTACCAAAAATAGAAGTCCTAAAGATTGCCCTATACTTTAAACAATCATATGAGACTACACCTTTATTCCCACATATACTTGTGCATTTGGTCAAGTTAGGGCCGAGATTAGTCACAGCAAAACGAGGCGGGGTTAGACCGCACCAAATAAGATGGAAAACGAGACGAGTCAGGTCGGGCCAAAGAAGATACAAAACAGATCGAGTCGGGTGGGCCTGGTCTAAAAAGAGTATAGCTCTATCTATGAAGGGTGGTAATATGTCCGTATCACCTCCAATCTTTGGCAATGGACTATTGGTAGGCAATTAGAAAGTATTCATTACCTATCTAATAGTATTTAAAAGCCTTGAAAATTATTGGTCCATTATTGACCTGCCTTAACTCATTAAAAGTTCGATAAAATCTGACCCTTTAAAAGATCGACTCAATTAAGCTAATAATTAATTAGACCCTTTTATAAATGGACTGGTCAAGGGCCTTTAATGGGGCCCCTCTCATTTGAACAGATCTATTCTCACATATTTGATTTGTGATTCTACTAATATTCTCTCTCATCAACTTTACCAAACCAAAACTTAATAAATTGAACATATAAAAAAGGGCAAATTATTAGTAATGGATGGAGTAGTTATTTAAATAGCATGCAAGAACTTTAGGTACAACAGATTTCACCTAAACGAGGTTCAAGTAGATGTGCACACTAGGCCGGTTCAGCCCCAACCCAGTCCAGGCCAGGTTCCTTAGTGGGCTGAATACAAATACGGAATTCTCAACCTGGCCCTATTCAATTCAGTTCATGAAAAAAATCTATTCGGCCCACAATTCGAACCGAACCAACCCACTCATTCGGTCCGACCCGGCCCAGCCCGGTGAATTCGTTGAAAACTAGCCGTTGATGATCACCCTATAGAAACCGAGCAATTCAGTTTTCATTCCTCACAAATTCACTCTTAATCTCTCATACTCTCATTCTCTCAATCTCTCAATTACTACTAAATACAATTAGCTTACTTATTACTACTAATTTTCTTCTTAATTACTCTCTTAATCTTCATTAGTTATCTTAATTAGTTGGTTTATTATTCTTAATTTACTTATTTACTACTATATTTTATAAAATAAATGGCTTCAAGAGGTAGACTCAACATTAGTAGCTCGTACGATGATACCACAGATTTTGCTCAAAACTTGAAGTAACACCTTATCGGTACTCCTACTGGTCAAGTTCCTCAAACTCCAACTTTGAAGATGCATCCGCCTCCTTCTACTGGTCAAGGTAACTCTTAAACTTCTAATTAATTAATATTAGAATGAAAACTAGTTAGTTTAATTAGATAGATTAATGAAGTTTATAATAATTAATTAGTTGATAATGTTAGATTAGTCGATGATAATATGTAGATTAAGTTGATATGTTGATTATGTAATTATGTTTAATTAGTGATGGTGCTTAATTGTGTAGATTATGTTAATGATGCTAATTAAGTAGATTTAGTTAAATTAGTTAAAACTAAATTTATTATCTTAGATAATTTAATTAATTTATTATGATAATTAAGTAAATTATATTGATATTGTTGAATTAGTTGAGTAGTTGATGATGTTAGATTAAGCACATTAGGTAGGTGATGATAAATAAGTTGATTAATTTAGATTAGTTTATTATTTTAAGTAAATTGATTAATTTAGATAAATTGATTAATTCAGTTTGATTAGTTTGATTAATATAAGTAAATTAATTTAAATTGATTATGTTACATTAAGTTGATGATGTTAGTTTAAGTAAATTGATTAGTTTAATTATTTTATTTAGTTTGATTAGTTTAGTTAGTTTAATTAATTTGATTAATTTAGTTAGATTAGTTTAAGTAAATTGATTTAAGTTAAGTTGATTAGTTTAGTTAGATTAGTTTAAATTGATTGAATGTGATTTGTAATATTAAGTTGATGAAGTTAGTTTAAGTAAATGATTAGTTTAATTAGTTTATTTAATTAGATTATTTTATTTAGATGATAATCAATTGATTTAAGTAAAATAATTAATTTTTTTTATTAGTTTAAATAAATTGATTTAAGTTAAATTGATTAGTTTAGTTAAATTAGTTTATTTAGTTTTAATCGATTAGTTATATTAGATTAGTTAGATTAGTTGATTATGTTATGTTAAGATTAGTTATGTTAGATTAGTTGATTATATTATGTTAAGATTAGTTAAATTGATTAGTTATATTATATTAGTTGATTATGATATTTTAAGTTGTTGATGTTTAATTAGTTGATAATATTTAAGTTAAATTAAGTAGTTATGTTATATTAGTTATATTAGTTGACTATATTATATTAAGTTAATGAAAAACAAATTAGTTGATAATGTTTAAGTTAAATTAATTAGTTATGTTAGATTAGTTTATTATGTTATGTTAAGATTAGTTATGTTAGATTAGTTGATAATGCTTAAGTTAAATTGATTATTTTTGTTAGATTAGTTAGATTAGTTGATTATGTTATGTTAAGATTAGTTATGTTTGATTAGTTGATTATGTTATGTTAAGATTAGTTATGTTTAATTAGTTGATTATGTTATGTTAAGATTAGTTATGTTTGATTAGTTGATTATGTTATATTAAGTTGTTAATATTTAATTAGTTGATAATGTTTAAGTCAAATTGATTAGTTTAGTTAGATTAGTTGATTATGCTATATTAAGTTGATGATATTTAATTAATTGATAATGCTTAACTTGATAATTAACATTTCTTTTATGAAGTTAATTATGTTGTATTAGGTTGATTATGTTATATTAGGTTAATAATGTTAATTAGTTAGTTAATGAACTAATAATGTTACTTTTTAGCTTAACTTGCTATGAAATGAAGGTGAAGATGATGGTGAAGGTGGAGTACCAGAGTCAACTCACTGTAGAAAGAAATATTGGCATGTATGACCATATTTCGAGAAGGTAATTCCAATGACTGACGCTTCTTTAAAAGGGAAGACATTTATGTGCTATTGCTTGATATGCAAGCAACAAGGGAAAAGGCCAATAGCTTCATATTCATGGAATATTGGTTATGGGACGGGGACATTATCCCATCACTTGACCGAAGTATACATAATCAACCTGGAAGCAGCTGAATCCGCAGGCGCAGTAGAATCGTCAAGTTAGATACAACTACATAGGTATATGGGTTCTATGCCCGGAGGAAGTATGCCTTTTATATATAATAGAGATAGGATGATGGATGAATTAGCTAACTTTGTATTTGCGGACGAATTACCATTTAGCCATGGTGAGAGTCTGAACTTTGAACATTTCTCTAGAACCTCTTTACAACCCACTTATAGACGTGTCCTTAGGAACACACTTAAACGTCATACCCAAACTGCTTATTACAAATATAGAAGTAGTTTAATAAAAATATCTCGCACTTTTAACTGTCGTATTAGCCTTACTAGTGATATATGGACCATTAGTTTCGGTGAACCTTTTCTTTGTGTAACCACCCATTGGATAGATGATGAGTGGTACATTCAAAAACATATCATTTGCTTTGAGGCTATGGAGGAGAGACATACTGGTTACAACCTTAAGGTAAGGATAATAGAATGCCTTAAGACCTTTCACTTGATAAAGTTTTTTCCCTTTCCTTAGATAATGCTTCAGCAAACACAAAATGTATAGATTATTTAGTATGAACATAGCTTAAAATTGTTGAACAGTGGAGAGCTTTTACATGTTCGTTGTTGTGCTCATATTATAAACTTCTCGGTTCAAAAAGGTTTAGCTGAGTTAAGCGACTTGCTTAACCCCATTAGGAGTGTATTAAATGGATTAGAATTACGGCATCGATTAGAAGAACGTATATTGCCTTATGTAAGGAAAGAGGCCTTGAGAAGAGACAATGGTGTCTCGATACACTAACCCATTGGAACTTAACAAATAGATTGTTAAATAATGTTATTAAATACCGTGAGGTTTTGACCATTCTTCATAATGAAACCCGAGCGACTCCTGATGAACTTATTTGTGATTTCTATTAGACTACCGCTATTTTCATTTGTGACATTTTAGCAGCATTTGACCATGCAACCAAAATTTTCTCATATATTTATGACCCTAATATTTATTTAATTATATTAGAGTGTGTTAGCATATTTAACACTCTTAACGAGCATTTCAACATCACCCAAATTAGTGATGTACTTACTAGTACGCTAAGTAAGTGGTACGCATACTTTAGTGAATTCCCCGTCATATATGGTATAGCTGTTATTCTTGATCCCGGGGTTAAGTATTCGGATTTAGAAAACTTGTTAGAATTTTACTATAACACTCTAGGTTTACAATACGACATTAATGCCTATATAGAAAAATATAAAAATGTTTTATCCAATTTATATGATTATTATGCTTCTATTAATGCACCTTCCCATAATTTATCGTCGTCTAGTGGAAGTTCTTATTCGCAATTTGTGTCAGCACTTAGTAGAATTTTTAAAAATAAAAAACATGGCTTCTTCTCCTTCTTCACTTTATGTTATTAACGAATATCTTTCTTACCAACATGAAACCGATAAAAAATTTCAATTATTAAGTGGTGGCTCAATCATGAACAACAATTATTTTCCATTTTAACAAGAATTGCAAAGGATATCCTTGCAATTCTCGCCTCCTCTATTGCTTTCGAGTATGCTTTTAGTACAGGTAGAAGAGTATTGTACAAGAAGACATCCCGCTTATCTCCAGAGAGCATAGAAATATGCGTATATAAGAAATATTGGGATTAGGCGGAGCGTAGGACCCAAGGATTGAAGGAGGACAACAACGACGAAGACGATCCTCGGATGATGATGGATACGAGCGAATCAAGCGACAACGCACCAGGTGAAGGAGGTTTGGGGACTGTCCCTGGCTAGGCTAGGCACCCCTCGAGGTACGTAACAGAACTACGTGGACTTTGATTCTTTCGAGATATGTAGACAACTTAATTTTGAAAATCAATATTTAATTATATAATTAAATTTTGATTTCCTAAATTAAGTGCAAGCAAGCCCTTTCTTTTTTCCCCAACCCCCAAAACATGCTTAACTAAAATAAATTAATATGATAATGGATTATAAGTAAATATGTAATTAGTTAATTACATTAATTAATTTAATAATACATAATTTTTTTAATAATAGGTTAATTAGTTTATTTAGTATATTTAATTTATTTGGTTTAATAATACGTAAATATAAAATTTGGTGAATATACGTAATTAGTTTAATAATATATAATTACCAAAAAAATAAATAGAAATACGACGTTATTTAAAAGTTTACAAAAAATATCATTATGAGTGTAATATAAACATTTTATTACATTCGAAATAGTTTATTTATTCTAATTAGTAAATGTCTTCCTATGTAATTCGTTTTGATTCGTTTCAATTCGACTCGATTCGTGAATTTGTTTCGATTCGTGAATTCGTTTTGATTCGATACCAAATTTGTTCCGATTTGAATCTTCAATTCGATTTGCTAATTCGATTCGATTGGTTCGTGATTTGGTTTTCGATTCGGTACGAATCATCCCCCAAGGCCAAGCCTGCAACCGGACCGGCCCACTCCAAGGATAGGTTCGATCTCGGTCCCCTTCCTCCTAGCCCAGCCCGATGGCTGGCCCAGACCGACCGTGTGACCACCTTTAGGTTCAAGCTACGCTGAAGCATACCAAGCCCACAACGAGGCCAGATGTTTTTTGCATCAAATATTAGTTTGTAATTTCCACCAAAAACAAGAAAACTTCGGAGAAATAAAGTCAAATGAAGTAAAATTTAAGTAGCAAAAATAAGAAAAGGAAAATGGAGTGTAAGCCAGTTGTTGAAGTTATAATATATATTTAATAGAAATTATAAGAATAAATAAACTCCAACTAATGTACAACAAGAAAAAAGTAATCGAGCAAGGCACGAATCTTCACATTAGTTGCTCCAATTTTTCGTCGAACCTCTTCCCTTTTCATTACCATTTCCCTCACTTATAGTGGACAATCTCTGCTAAATCATTATTTCTGATCTTTGTTAATATAATCAAAGAATATATGTCACATGCATTTATATTTCATTAATTTCTATTTACCTCTATTGACACGCATACATTCACAAAAGATTCAATGAGAAGAGTTTTTAAAATAAGAAGAATCAGAAGATATTTTAACCCTTCAAATGGTAAGATTCAATGCTAAATATTTCACGAAAAATGGTTATTATAACAGCAAAAATGATCACTATAACAATAAAAAGAGTCACTATAAGTGAAAAAAATTACTTGGTCAATATAAATTAAAAATGGGTCACTATGTGTATGTAAAATATTATGCGTTGGATTTAGGAGATTAAAAGTCAAGATATCTTCTCAAGCTTCTCATTATATATATATATATATATATATATATATATATATATATATATATATATATATATATATATATATATATATATATATATATATATATATATATATATATATATATATGATGGTAATGGTCCATGAAGAAATAGCAATTTTTTATACCAAATTTGCAGCGAACCATATAATTAACAGTACCAAATGCCACGAATAAATTTGTTATTTTATGTGAAGTAATTTAGTTAGTCGGTAGTTACTCCCATGCTGTTCCCTCCTGGGCCGGTTGTGAATAAGTTTTTAGCTATATCTACAGCTGTTAAATTGGGTGATAGTGCCGGTTTTAGATCGTTTATGGTCGGATTGGGTGACATCGGATTTGGTCAATGTTAGGAAAATATGTTTATTCATGTCGAAATCATATTGGATCAGATCACTTTGATTTGGGGTAAAGTTGGATAAGTTTTAATTTGAGTTCGAGTTAATTCTATTTCAAATCATTTTCGATTCGAGAATTGGGTCAGTTTTAAAATGAGTTTGTAATAGTTGAATTTGGGTTCTAGTCATGTTTGGGTCAGATGAGTCTTGGGTATGATTCAAGTTTGGATCAGATAAGTCTTAGGCATGGGTCAAATAGTTCAAATCAAATAGTTTCAAGTATGGGTTAAGTTCATACTGAATAAGTCTCGAGTCCAAGTCAAGTTCGGATTGGATAAGTCTCAAGGTACGAGTCAAGATCGAATGAGTCTCTAATATGTAATATTTGAATCTGGTGAGTTTTGGGTTCAGATCAAATTCGAATAAGATGACTCTCGCGTTTAATTAGGGTTAAGTTCGAATACACATGAGTCTCGGTTCAGTTCTAACCTTATGTTCAAATGTATAGCTAGATAATTAAGCTATTCCTCCCTCCTCTAGTCCTCGACTCCTCTCAAATACTCATTTACCTATAACTAGTTTATGTTTAAATTTTTTAATTATACTTTGTATTTGAATTTAGTGTATAGTTATTCTAGTTTGAGTAATAACTAGATTATTTAAATTGGATTTTAATGAATTATTTAGATATATCTAGTCGTACTCATCTTATACAATTAAGAGTATTCATATTAGGTTGAGTAGGGCATATCCTATCCCAAATTTAATCCCGTCACATTAGGTAGTATTAGGCCGATTTTAATCAGATCTCACTTTGAATTTGGTCAGTCCAATCAAATATAGAGATTAATTGGTTCGGATCAAATTGGATCCCGAATTAAATTTAGTTGGGTTAGTTAAGGTTCTTATCGGGTTAAATTGGATGTCAAGTGTTAACAAGTTGAGTGTGGGTTTAGGTTAGAGATATAAGATCCAAATCAAGTGTAGGATTTTCTTCAGTTGGTTGCAGTTCAGATTCTAATCATGCATTGTCGGTCTAACCAAATGTTGGATTAACATATTGGTTTGGGCCGAGTCGATTTGGATTGAATTGGTCGGATAGGTTAACCTTTTGATAGCTATAACTATATCCAACAAAGAGGTGGAGTGGGTTAAGGGCAAGAAGTTTACAATTATATGCCATCTTATAGCGATAGGAATCTTAGGAGATTATGGCAAAACATTATAGGTTTCATGACCCGAATTATAAATCAATATTATTCCTTAGTCATAGGTATAAACCAACAAAGAAGATGAGCTATAGTTTAATTTAGAAAAAAATTGAAATTAAAAATACATTTGACTTGTCTTGGTAGTCTTTTTTTTATTTAACCTTTTTTAAAAAAATCAAAAAATAACCTCCATATTAAATTATTTTGAAAAATGACCCTCTAACTAGGCTCGGGTGAAAACCGCAGTCAATTTAAGATATCTGACATTGTAACCACTGCGCCAATTCTACCTTTTTGTATAATACTCAACATTTTATGTATAAACACTTCAAATTTAACTAAAGTATATTTAATACAAAAAAATGACATAATTTGTAATATTCAAATCCACTAGAAAAATGTGAGCACTTCTTTTATCATGAAAAATCAAGATTTATAAAATGGTGCGCTAAAAAAGGACGATATTATTTATAGTTTGATGCCGGGAAAATCTCAAAAGTTACGATAAATTCGGAATGACGTATCTCATCACCCGAGTGTCCGATTGACACGATTTTTTAAGCTCATTACTTTTAGGGCACTATACACCTTATCGAAATTTTTTCTTGAAATCCTTATATTCGCAACCGAATAACTTATAAAGTAACATGACTATATAGTGCCCTAAAACAAGGAGTTAAAACAATTCACACCAATCAGAGTCTTTGGTGAGGAGCTGAGATACATTATTCCGAGTTTATGCTAACCTTTGGGATTTCTCCAATTTCAAGAATAACTAATATCGCCCTTTTTTAGCGTACCATTTTATAAATCATGATTTTCCATGAGAAAAGAAGTACTCACATGATCCTAGTGGATTTGTATGTTATAATTTATGTCATTTTTTAGTTTTAAATGTACTTTAGTTGAATTTGAAGTGTTTAAAAATTAGTTGAGCATTATACGAAAAATTTGAGTTAGCACAGTTGTTAAAGTATTAGATTATTAGATATCATAAATGACTAAAAAGTCAAGGATCAAACGGAGTTTATTTTTTGAATATTTTTTATAAAAAAGGTTAAATAACTATGTTCGTCTTGGTAATAAAAGTTAATCTTTGCTTTATTTCACAAAAATACAACCTTTGAGGTTATTATATTTTAAAGAGCTAAATGAAAAAAATAACCGACTAATTCTACCAAGTAGAATACTGACATGATCAACCATTTAGCCCTTTAAAATACAACAAACACCAAAGGTTATATTTTTATGAAATAAAGCAAAGGTTAGCCTTTATCATGAGCCAAATGTTGAATTTTTAATTTTAAACTTAATTTTTCCTTTAATAAATCAATACTTGATGAGGATGTCATCTTAGATGAAAATACATGGGAAAACAATAGCAGCACCTGAAATAATTTTCCTCTTTAACTAAGACTTTTTGCTTATATTGATTCAATACCAGCTTTCTCATTCTTCTCATTTTAAGTACCCTTATTATTTACTTAAAATGAGAAGGATGAGAAGACATCTTGGCTCTTCATCTCTTAAATCCAACGGAAAATATTTTATTTACTCAAAGTGACTTTCTTTTAACTCATAGTGATTAAATAATTTTTTTCACTTATAGTGACTCTTTTTTATTATTATAGTTACTCTTTGTATGATTATAGTGACCCTTTTTTATTGTTATAGTAACCATTTTTTTACATGAAATCTCTAGCGTTGGATCTTACCATTTGAATGACTAAGATCTCTTCTTATTCTTCTTATTTTAAGCACCCTTTTAGATCTCTCCCATATATATATATATATATATATATATATATATATATATATATATATATATATATATATATATATAAAGGTTATTTTTATAATTTTATTTCTATACCTAAGATCATTATTCATATACCTGATATCGTTATTTATGTACCTAATAGGGTGATTTTTGTAATTTTACTATATACAAGAGATAATATCACCTATATATGAGATAATAGCAAATAAATATAACATTATAACACCTATATTTGAGATAATAACACCTATATCTAAAATCTCAGTTAATCGTTTATTTCTTTTGCTTTTTTTTCCTAGAAAAAGTATCACTTATATCTAAAATAATAACACATATATATGTCATCATAACACCTATAACTTTTATAATAACACGTAAACACCTATATACTTCCTCCGATCCTTTTTGTTCTTCCCATTTAGAATTAAGGAAGAAACCAAGACTTGAGTAAATATGAATAAGATTTATTAAAATAAATTTAAAATAATTTGAAAAGAAAATCAAATTCTCTTGAAAAGAAGAGTTAAGTGGGACATGCTTTAAATACTCATGGGAATCTATAATTGAGTTGTTTATAAGTAAATATTGATGGAAACTTTTACGATTAATGGGGGATATTTCTAGTAGCTAGTTTAGGTGGATATTGAGATTATTTTCGTCAACAATTATATTCAAATGAATTTATTTTAGTCATATTAAATTAAAATAAAATAGAATGATTCTATATAAGAAGATCTTTTTGAAATTTCCAAATGAAGAATACGGGAAGAACAAAAAAGAACGGATGGAGTATATTATAATAACACCTATATATGAGATATCAGTAAAATAATTTTTTTTCTTTTTTTATAGTGATATAAGTCGTTAGATTTATACCTAATGATATAAATTAAGAATTTCTTATTATGAAATACGACTTATAAGAAGTTTCAACCTACATTTATAGACTTTATTTTATTTGTTACCACCTTAAAGACCTTGAATAGAAGTGTATAACACTCTTCTCACTAGCCTTACTTAGTTGGAAAAACACAACACATTAAAATATCATTATATATACTTAGAACCTGTTTAGTTTACCTAATTTTAGTTGCTTATGTCTTACTTAAAATAAGACCAAATTAAATCAAATCAAAGATAAATAAATTCGTATAAAAAATAAGTTAATATCAAATCAGATATGAAAAGTTATGTTATCAGTAGTTTACTAATTTTTGTTACCATTGTTGTTCATTACTTCATTTATTTTAGTTTTGTTAATATAAAATTATTATTATTATTATTATTATTATTATTATTATCATTTTATTTTATTTTATGAGAGAGTATGTTGTGGATATATTTCATCTTGTTGTGCAAATATCATCAAACAACGTACATATCGTGAAACTTAAACTACTTTTCACTTGATTCTCATTTTGGGTGGAACTAAAATTACCCTTAAAAAAAGTGAAAACTCCACCTTGATGATGATGATGTACTCTAATGTATGTTATGTTGTAGGTGATGGAAGTCAAAGCTATTTCTATGCTACAAATGCATGGATAATTGTTACATGTATTTTGGTTGTTTGTGTTGTTTGGTTTGTTTTGTATTTTAGGTATATTGTCTAGTCATGGACTTGTTCAAGTAGTCTTCCAATTTCGGTTAAGATTAGATAAATTTGAAGTGTGCAAGATAAGGCTGAAGTTCAAGTGTTTGAATTTATTCAAACTTCTAGCTTGAGTCTCCTTCAAATATGGGATAAGATACTTCAACAAATTCCCTTAGAATCGTAGAGTTTATTTCGCTGGTTCTGAAGAAAAAGAATTCAAAATCTCAACGGCCCTTTGCAACGAATTTCATATCAGTTATTTCCTTGGAAGATGCTTTGCTGAAATTTTGGAACTTTGAAGTATTCAAACTCAATGGCTAAGTTCTGTTCAAAAACAACAGTCCCCTTGAAGTCTGACTCTTTGGTGTATAAAAAGAAGTCAGTTGAAGCTTTGAAGAAAAAAAAGCCTTCAACATAATACAACTCAAAAGCTACAGCTCTACAAATTTTCTCTCTAGTTCTTATCATTCATAATTGTGATTAGATTTGAGAGAAAAAGAAAAGCAAAGTATCTCTTGAGTGTGAAAAGGAAAGATCAAAAGAAAAATAGTGATATACTTTGAGTAAACCTTATAATACTCAAATGTTCAGTAAAAGTGAGAAGTCTTTTGTTTCTAGGAATGGAGATGTTAAAGTGTAGCTAGGGAAAGCTATGGTGTAGAAGATAAGATGAGATCTTCTAAGTTGCTTTAGATCTCTAAGGGAGAAAATAAAAGAAGGTTAAATTAGAGTAATGGATACTCTTTAATTTAAAACATAAATTAATTTAAAGATAAGAAGGAAAAAAAGCACATGAAAGTTAAAAGAAAGAAAACACGCAAAGTAATGGATACTCTTCATTTGTCTCCAATTATTTGTCTTATTTGATTTTTTGCGGTTTTTAACACACAATTTTAAACGTTTTATTGATATTCTACAAATTTATATTGAGATGCATCAAGTAAAACTCTACTTAAATATTTTATTTTTTTATAACATAGTTAGAATTTATGTTCAAATTTTCGAATTTTGACTATATAAATAAAAATGAAATAAGAATCAAGAGAAAAACGGATAGAACTCAAGAAACAATCTTGAGCAGTGAACAATTCTATCATGCTTAATCATATAATATTCACACACAGTGCACGAACACCACTAAAAGGACATAATTCAGCAAATTTTTCGGTGCCTCGATTTTCGTGATTCACACAAAAACTTGGCCTTTACCCGGACACCACTCTTCCAAGTTTCTTTGCTCTTGTCCCACTCCACTCTCTTCTCTTTGAAAAAAAATTCACTACTTTTATTATGCACTGCTTTTTGGATCATTACTTTGACTAAATTTTGTAGAGAATCCAGGCCATACTAAGCCAGCAAACCCTCTTCTGTTTCTTACATTTCACACTAAAAATTTCCACTCCTGACTTCTCACGCAAAGAAGAGAGAAAATTATGGGTTCATCTAGCAATAATGGGCATAGTTTCCTCTATGTTGTGGCTACCAACTTTGATGTTCTTGCAGGGTATGTGTATGTTCTTCCCCAGCTCTCCCAGTTAATTTACTTCATTTTGCAGGGCTTCCATTTTTATAAAAATATTCAGTTAGTTTTTGCCTTGTGTTTTAATTAAGTTGCTATGATATTTACTGTGCTTTGCAGGCCATTAGTTGCTCTTGTCTATCCCTTGTAAGTTCTTTTCTCTAAACTTCCCTCTTTTTACTCTCAACTTTGAGTGAAACATCACATACTGTAAGTGTCATAAGCCTAATATTCATGGTAATATCTTCAATTATTCCTACATAAAAAAGTTAACATAATGTAATACATGTTGGTCTGATTTTGAAGATAATACTTACTGTTTTTGCAATATATATACACTGTTTCAAGTAATTTATGTATTCTTTTGGTATGGACTAAAACATGTGATGATTTCTGAGTATTTGTGACATCATAATTTACAGTAGTTGGCTTTTGTATGGGGAAACAAAAATGTTGGTAGTGGTTGGAAGATTTGCTATTTCTTGGAACTAAATTTAGTGCTCAAACAGTAGGTTAGATTCCATGCATCCTCGTTTCATTGTTTGTGCGACAAATGCACCTGAAGTTGCATGCTATCTAGCAGTCTAGTCTACTTTTATTGGAAATAATATCAAGAAAATCCCCCACTTCGATGCGGCTGGAGAACGGGCTTTCGACCCCAGCGTTAATACCTCCTCCGTCGACAATGGCCCACTCCCTTGGACGGAGACTTTTGAGGGGAAAACAGAGTAGTTTAAGAGAGGAAAATGATATATCAAAAGAAGACTTTTTCACTTTCCGAATTTATAATATAATACTGTTTATATATTTGAAAATAAAATGAGTATATCACGTCTATTTTTTTGTGAAGTCATACTATTTAAAATTGAAGTTTTACTAGTTGAAATAAAGTTGTACTATTACATTATAAAGTTATACAAATTTTCACCGTTTTAATTCTATCCTAGCAACAATAAGGTTGAATTGATGTCAAAATAATAATAATAATAATAATAATAATAAATTCGTGCTTTTTTGATTGCTCATCAAATCATTTTCTCTTTATTTGATCACAAAGTATTGTATACATATGCCATACACGACACAGTATATATATGTTGTGTTGAAAGAATAACTTTTATTATATTGAGTGGTCACTTTTACCAGGAATACAATAAATTTATTGTGTCCTTCGTACATGTAATACTTTTTGTTATTTGATATGTACAAAACTGAACTAATTGTTGCCTATTTTTACTCTATCAAAACTTATCTTGACTTATAGAAACTGATTTTCTATGGGGTATTTTAGTAATTTCGTTACTAATATGAAATTCTAATTTCGACTGATATTAAAAGGTTTACATTATGCATATGGTAGGAAAGCTCAATACTTGTGTACTTCTTTCTCATTGCTGGCCTTAGTGATGGTATCACTAACACATAAATTGCACTGTATACATGACATTTACTAGATATGCTTCAATCAAAGCCATAGAAAGTGGTTCAAGAGCAGATGACCAACAATGGCTTACTTATTGGGTGCTATATTCCTTGATCACCATCTTTGAACTCTCATTTGCTAAAGTCCTCGAATGGTATGTACTTCAATTTTCAACACCATTTTTTCTAAACAAAATGTATCACTAACTAGTACTTTACGGAGAAATTTCTAATTTATACATGATATGTTTGAGATTGTAATGGGATATTTTCGTAATTTTATTTCTATACTATGAGATCATAATGTCTATATCTGATTTGAGTTTTTTTTTTTTTTGTATTTTTATATCTTTTGTATTTCTATATCTAATATAACAATATTTATATACGAGATTTCGATATGACCAGGCTAATTGTAATGGAATGTAATAGGTTTCCTATATGGAGCTACGCTAAGCTATTCTTCACATGCTGGTTAGTGCTGCCTCAATTCAATGGAGCAACCTACGTTTATAAGCACTTCATTAGGCCATTCTATATGAACCCCCAAAGGACAACGTCCACAATGTGGTATATACCCAAGAAGAATTTATTCGGCAAACAAGATGATGTTCTATATGCTGCAGAGAAGTACATTGAACAAAACGGAACTGAGGCATTCGAGAGGATCATTAGAAAGGTACGTGTGTGTTCTTGCTAATGTTTAGCCCTATATATCTTCAATTTCTCTGTCTCTTTTATTTGGTTATAAATAAACCACCAAGGATGGATGAACGGGTGAGAGTGTTCTACATGCCCTCTAAAATTGGCTTTATCTTTCAAGTCCCCTAGCATCATCACAATTCACAAGCTAGTCTGTCAAATCATGTATTTTGTTGGTGGTTGCAGGCCGACAGAGAAGCCAAAGCAAGGAGGAAACACTACATGATTTTTGAAGAGGATAATAATCATGGATATTACTGATCAATCTCTTTGACGAGTTTCTTAGATACTCAGTTGCATTAGTCTTGTGTTGCAGACTTTGCTATACTTCAGATTAGATGATGTAAATATATACTTTCTCTGGCATCATTCCCTCTGACTAATTTCCATTCCTTTTTTTTTTTTTTTTTGTAAAAGACTAGTTTCAATTCCTTAGTTTCTTTGTTCTTTCAACATGGGCATTTGTGTTTACCTGAATTACACACTTAGCTTATGGATGATCTAAGAATCAATATATAATCACAATTAGCTTATGGGCCCAACATCTTTAACTTTGGAAACCAGTTGGATGATATCATCCTAACATTTATATAAACATCAAAATAAATCCCTTAATTTAATCCATTTTTCAACATTTAGCAGAATTATATTTCACATTAGTACCTGAAAAATAACAACATTTTCAACAAAATTTCCCAATAATCACCCTCTTTGCTTTGCTTCAATTATTTGATTATGTTGACATTACACATTCAACTTCCTTTTCAACAAATTCATAATAAATAAATACATAATTAAATAAATAAAAATACATAATTAAATAAATAAGAATTTCCAAAATGCTCGATTCAAAATTAGGAGGCTTCACATAACTTTTTGTTCTTAAATAATAATATAAAACTTATGCATAGTTGCACGACCTTCTAAACTAATACTTAGGAATACCGCTAGGAATAATACATATATATTAGTGCAAGCTATTAGCAGGTCACTATGGGGGTTGTTCAGTAAAAGCAAAGAGTGACTAAAGGTAGGTGTATTCATAAATAAACAAAAAGGTTGAATTAATATTTGCAAATCGAATAAATGTAAGATTATTTCCATCAATTTTTCCTATAATTTTTGACTTAAGGTATAGAGTTCATGAGGATAGCTTCAACAAAATATTCTTAGTGTATAACGTACACCTATGCTCATAATATTAGGGAACATCGGTGTGGTATTGATTCTTTTTTTTTTAATTGACAAGGGTTATTGATTCCTTATAACCAAGTAATTGCAATTTGTTTCACAATCTAGAATCCTTGATTATTATTCAATTAATGATTTTGCTTTACTAGTCTAGTCTTTTAAATAACACTTTAAAGTTGCAATCTCGAACTCATTTCTCCTTAATCCTTTGGATCCAACAAGCAAAACTTAACTCTTTCCATAAATGTTTTTGCAAAGAATATATCATCCACTTTTCCATTCATAGTGCACTATTATAAGATAAGAAACTATGATTGGAGGATACCAGTACATCACTCAAACTTTATCATAAACCATGAAACAAAATTCAAAGATATATTGTTATCGTCGATTTACCTACGGGTTATAATTTCAAAAGATGTGATGCACATTTTGTCATATTTTGACTATTTTTACCTATTTAGTTATATAGTAGGATTTCACGATACCACATTCCAATTCTATGGATTTGACTCTAGCTCTCTCATTAATCAATATCCCAATCCTAACAACCTTGGTCAAGCATGTGGAGTAGCTTTTTCATGTTTTGCAAAACACATTAACCCTATTCGCCACTGTCTCTGGCTCCTCCTCTGAAATCAGTACCGCACACCCACACAAGTTACAAACTTATCATGTGCTTGATTAAAATGCTTTTCTTGACCCATACAATTGGGATCAATTAGATGGTTGAGCATTATAGTTTCTATATCAAGAACCAAGACTTACTCTCTTTTTATCTCTTTAATGTAATTAGTTATTTCAATGGAGTGGCGATCAAGGGTAATTTAGTGATTTAATATGAGATCACGGTTTCAAATATTGATAATAATACTCGTTCATTTTTTCTCATGCATGATAATTAAACAATGTTGACAATTGTGTGTGATGGTTGACATTGTGCTTGTGCCATGTCATATGTCAACTAGTGAAGACACGTGTGGTAAAATATAACACGTACCTTAGAGTTTTAATACGAGAATGTGTATACTCCATATATATTACATCATAGTTGAGAACTTTAAATATTATACTCCAACAAATTGTAATGGTGCAAAGGGATGGAGGGACTAAGGCTATGTTCTCCTCGACTATGTTCTTTTGATCAAAATTAATTTTTTTTCATCTGATTTGAACTTTTCTTATCTTGATTTAATGCTCTAATCAGTTTTGATTTTAGAACTTTGTGGGTATTTTGTATTAAATTAAGTTGAAGTAAATGTAACCCTAACTTAATTTTCCCAAACTTTTTCTAATTTTGCCAGACATATTATTTTTCTAAACTTATCTTTTATCAAACTTAACTTATTTTTAGTTTAAATTTATTCATCAAAAGATTTCGACAACTCACCAACTGTATTTACATGGCAATATCCACCGGAAAGAAAATTAGTAAAAGGCCTTTAACTATAAAATCATTAAACTAGAATTTATAATTTATTTTTCTAAAAGTTACAATTTATAAATAGAGATACGATAAACGTTATATTTGACAAATCTATATTAATATATTAAAATATTAATGTGAACATCTACGCACCATGTGACACCCTCTTTCTAACTATTATTGGGTTGTCTAAACTTTAATTGTTATTTCTTTCTTCATATTTTATAGGCTCTATTAATAGAAAATTTTATTCCTTGTCATCGTTTTAGTAACCTAACGGGCTTCCCTCCAAGTCATTGACAATAAAATAAAAACTTCATCTAAGTTACAAGCCCCTAGCTAGAGTATTTGCTCTATTTTATTTTATTTATTATATTTGACTTTTTATGGTCTTTAAGACACAACTTAAAATATATATATTTTTTAAATTCATAAGATAAAAAATTATGAAAAACTTGATATTCTAAAAATTTATATCGAAAAATATCCAATAAAATCTCACTTAAATATATTATTTATTTTAATATAATTAGAATTTAAATTCAAAATTGTTAAACTTTACCTGTAAAAATAAAAATATAGAAATTAAAATGAGATAAAAGGAAGTTTTAAATGTTAAATATAAAATTTTACGTGACTATGCAATGTAGAAAGGTGAGAAATCATGTACGGACTACGGAGTAAGGAGTAACAATCAGAGATAGAGTGATTATGACCAAAAACCTCCAATAAAACAAAAAGCAGCAAAGTGGACCCGAAAGACAACATAGATATAGCCTGGGAGAAGCCCAATGCAAGTCCAGGTGGCTTATGTGGCACAAACCAATTAAATATAACACAGTTGTCCAAAACGTCGTCGGCTTCTCTCCTTGACTCCTTCTTTCCCTTACGGACTACATTTGTTGCACGCACATATCATCCTGCCTGACCGCAGAAGTCAGGAAGGGTTCCATTGTCAGAATCATTGCGCTGCGTTTCGTTACAATCCCTTTATTTTTTTTAGCTTTTGATCGGGAATATAGTCCCCTATTTTGACGAATTCGTGCGTTTTTTTTTTGAAGCTTTCAAGTCCAATAGGAAGCGAAGTTCGAAGAATTATACGTAGATCAATTTTTTTTGTGAAGTTTGAGTTTATTTGGAATTTTTAGGAGTTGAGTCATTTGAGGTGAATTTTGGATTATTGCGGTTCATAGTCTACTGAGATTAGGAGTTTAAAGAGCTGATCTTTCGGTGGAGTTTTGCGTTTGATTGAGGTAAATTCGGATATTATTGGAGTTGAATTTTGATTGAGTTGAGTAATTGAGGTGATTTTGATAATTAGGGCTCTTGAATTAGTTAGATAAAGAGGTTTAAGGGCTGAAATTTGGGATAATTGTTGTGTTTTGGGTGTGAATTTTGAGTGTTTGAGGGTTTTAGAAGAGTAGATGAGTTGAAGAATGATGTGTTTGTGGGGTATGACGATGATGTTGAGGTGAAGGTGATGAATTCGATGACGGCTTACGCGATTTTGGAGGTAGAAATGAGATTATGGTTTGGATGATGGGCATTGTTCTTTTATGGGGTACTTCAAACGGGTAAATGTACGCGGAGGCTGTGGCAAGGGCAACGACAATGACAACGCCGGATTTCGCAACGTAAATGGGTGATTCAAGTAGGAGTGGCCCTGGGGAGAGGGACATTGAACAGGTAGATTTCAGCTTTTCACTTTCGTTGTTTGTTTTGTGAAGAGGGGGAATTGTATAGTGTATGCATTATTCTGCTATTTATAGTTATTTTATGTTTGCTGTTCCTTTGTTTGATGTATATTGGGCAAGACTTTTTTATGTCATGGTTGCTCAGCTATTGTTCTTTGCTTGATATGTTGAACGGAGTCATTAGACTATTTCTGAATCAAATGTTAACAAATAGAGTCAAATCCACACGTGTGAAAGCTAGAGTTTCAATGTACTGAGGGCGTGACAGTGATTTGCTTCTGTGTAGGCTTCTAATCTTTGATCATGTATGGCTTTAGAAGTGTTTGAGGGGGAGTACATCAGAAATGTTTGAGGCTTCTAATCTTCTAAAGCACTTTGGCGGTGTAGTGTTTGAGGCTTCTAATCTTTGATCATATACGGCTTCTAATATTTGATCATATATGGCTTCTAATCTTTGATCATACCTTTGGTGGTGTAGTGTGAGAAGATTGTGAAATTCCTGGAAAAAGTATTGATTCTGTTTTAAGGTGGTTGCTGTATTCAAATGCTTGCTTGTCAATATTTTCCCTTTAGTTTTTAACTGAATAGGGTATTGCATGCAGAAGAGCTCACGTTATAGTTGCAGACTCCTATTCTGTATCCTCCTTATGTTACTTTTGACAGAATATTTGCTAATGGGGGAGGTTTGTAGTTATGGAGACATTGGGGTCTATCCATTTCTCTATAAAAGCACATCCCATTGGCAAAAGTTCCAGAATTTGCTGGAATTTGTGCCCCCAAAACATCTTTTTTGCTTATTTTATGTCTAAGAAGAACGGGTGATTCGTAAAATTGGAGAAATAATCAGAACTTGTCCTAGTACGCAGCATTGTGGTTTGAATCTAAAGAGGAAAATTATTTTGGGATGGAGGGAGTACAAGAATGCATGTCAATCATTATGGATTCTTGAAAGCAAATATGTTGGCAATAGTACTGGAACAGGCTCATAGAGGAGTTTATGGAGGATCCTTGTCTCTGGCGAAACCTATTGCATAGAATTGGAAATATGTGGGAAGTAGCTTAGATCACCAAGTGACCACTAAGTTAAGATGCGAAGCACTTCATTGTTGCATGTTGCACAAAGGTCCAAAATAATGTGGTGTGTATCGTTTGGTTACATTAGTCCTATTGTTTGTAATATAAAAAGGCATCAATGGAAATTTCGAATTTTTGAGTTATACCTGGGAGTCAAGGGGTTGAGTAGAACTAAGATGGATTATTTCAACTGTAAATTTTAGAAAGATGAATATTTTCCTATTCCAGATTGGGATTTGGGACACTTGTTAAGTTGATGTACTTACTTTACCCAAACTTGGGGTGCAAGTACATGTCTTGGTATTGATGAATCCAGACCTAAAAATTTAGGACATGGGATGCAAAAAACTGTAGTTTTGAATGTTTTTAACTAAATATTTTCTGATGATGTTAACTAACTATGAATAGAAAATATGTATCGAACAGCAAGTTTTATGTTATGTAAACAGCTAAGCAAGTCATTTGGAAATGTATGGGACCTTGGGATTTGTGACCTGCTATGCTGCTGTAGGGAGATCTTGAATTTTTATGAATCTAGGGACAACTATAGGCAAAGCTAATATTTTTACAAAGGTTTACCTTTGCGATTCTTAAAGGAATTTTTTGTTTATTGGTGTAAGCCATGTAACACTTGGCATGAATCTCAAGCAAGGTAACATATTTAATACATTTGCTCTATCTGCCTATTTTCAAGGTTTTGACTCGACCCTTTTAGGCTAACAATTCATAATAAAAAATAAATTTGAATAGTATAATTTGTTTTACTCCGATTTAGATCTATACAGGTGAATTAAACTCTCACATATAACTTTTTAGCCAATTTTTACTATTCTGATTTGAGGGAATAGGTTCGATTGTTATTATACTTCTATTTTACATCTAGTTTATTTAACCACACACTCTTTGACTCAAGAGTTGATTTTTTTAACATGCATTAATATTGCTGTTGATCATGGGTCATAATAATAACTGTAAATAATATTCAGAGTTTTATACTTAAGTATGGTTGTCTGGATGCTCCATCCCCATTTTGGCTATCTCAGTTGATAGTTGCTTGCTTGCGGAGTAACATTTAGTTTTGGAGATGACTGTGCGGTGTATAAACAGGAATCTTGGGGTGCTCTTTGATTATATTCAATGGTGGTTACATTTTCAATTTGAGGGGTATGGTAGGGCTAAGGAGAAGAAGTTGTTTTGTTGAACTGCACGATTGGCATTTCTGTGATAAGTTTGGCTGGAGAGGAACTGTTGAATGCTTTGGTGTTTCTGTCCTGCATGATTACCTATGGGATAAATTGACTTTACTAGCTTCTTAATGGGCCAAGTCATTTTCCAAATTGTTTGATAGGGGTATTATAGAATTACAAAGAAATTGGACCTGTAATTTGTTGTGAAAGACCTTGCCCTCCTTCTGTTCCATCTTTTCTGAAGTCTTAGAAATTTGTTTTTAATGATAGTTTACAGCCTGAGCATGTATCTTCTTAATTGGGATACAGTTAGCATGTATTGAGTATCAGGAATATACTAAGAGTTTCCTGCAGAAGGAGATTATCTAAAGAAATGTGGTATACTATGACAACAGCAAAGCCAAGCCTTAACTCCAAAAGGATGAGGTCGGCTACTTGAACCAAGAGCCTATCTCAAGCGATCATTCACAAAAATTCTCCTCCATTCCCTCCTATTTAGAGCTAAACCTTCTTGCAAACCCACTTTGTCTGGCTAGATATGTGGAATGTAGATGGTTTAGATTAGTGTCATGTCTGTCATCTATTATTATGTAGGATTAAGGTTTGTTTTTATTAACTGTTGAAACCTAAAACTGACTGTTGTATCCTGGGCTTCAGTTGAAATGCAATTGTTGATTCTGTGGTTAAGAGTTTTGCCTTTTGATCTAATTGCGACAAATCAATCTTTATATTATGAAAATATTTTTCCTGAGGTCTGAGTTGTGGAGGATATATACACACATTGCTTCTTGAACCTGGTTTCTCTTGTAACTTAGGATTTGCCTCAATATTCTGATCGTAGAACCATTTTCAGGCGGTTACTGCATTGAAGAAAGGGGCAACTTTACTGAAGTATGGGCGAAGAGGGAAGCCTAAGTTCTGTCCGTTCCGGCTTTCTAATGTAAGTCTTTTTTCTTGTCTTGATGCATATTGATGATAAGTAAACAAATATGTTTGTAAAAAATTTTATTCCTGTATTTTCTAATATTGATGTATTACATCATTTTTATTGAGGTGTGGATTGTTTGGTATTGTTGACGAGATATAGTTTAAGATAAGGGGTGGAAGAATTTATTGCAAGGCACTGAAGCTACTTTGTCATGATCAGAAAATATTTATGCTTCAGATTGTATTTTCTTATTTCAGCATTACTGTATGTCATCTCCTCCTATCCTAATTCCTTATATTTTAACATACCTTCCACAAAAGTCAGTGTGTTACTTTCCTGGAATCAGTGGTCTTTTAGTTGGCATACACAAACTAAATGTTGTATTCCTATTGATTCTTGTATCTTGGGAAACAGTATTAATTTATTTGTTAAGGTACAAAATTGTGAATGAGGGGTTGGACTTGTTGCATATAGTCTGCTAACTTCTTTGCTTTGTATAATCAGGATGAATCTGCATTGATTTGGTACTCCGGGAAGGAGGAGAAACAGCTTAAACTCAGTCAAGTTTCTAGGATTATTCCTGGACAGCGAACTGTAAGTCTAATCCTCCATCATACGGTAATTAGTACATTTTGTATGCCAAAGGATGCATCAACTTCAACGACACTGAAGAAGTCACCATGGAACTTTTTGAGCTTTTTTGAGTTGGTAGTCTCCTGTGTCTCATTTGTTGTGAAGTATAAAAAAATATGTCTTTTGAAGAAAGTGTGTAATGCAAATTACCTTCATGCAGTTAAAGAGTTGAAGTTATATGCATGTTCTTCTATATTTTTTTCAATGTAGGAGTCTCATGAGAGACACTAGGGTACTGTTGGAGATGTCAAAAAAAAAATTCTGTTTATTTATTCAGTAAAAATGACACCAAGGAATGTTATCCATATACATGAGGGCTAAGGAAAATGATTTCCTCTATCCTTATATGCTTTCTTACTTTTTGGTGGCGCCGACCACCAATTGTCATAAAGATTTGCTACGAATCTGGTATTGTTATGGATCAGCTAGTAAAGGTTGAAGACAATGAAGGTTGGATCGATGCACCAACGGAGGTTGATGGAACCGTCTTTGCATTCGAGAGGCAAAGAGTTCTCTCCCAAGTATTTTTGTATTAGCATAAAACGTAATGATTACATCCATATTCCTCCCTATATGTAATTACCAAGTGTAACTGAATCTGGCCCTAATACACGCTATTGAACAAACTCTGTCATACTTTATTTACATATATATATTTATATTTATATCTATTTTCTATTTGTAATATATTCCTGATGCTGCTTATGCTGAGTTGGTTGGATCCTCTGCTTCCTGTTTACTCATTTTCCCTTTCCTTCGTGTGTACACCTGCATAATTGGCAACATCACATGATTCATGGCATTACCCCAGGTCCAATTAGCCACCTTGTCCTTAAGGTGGAACAAGGGAAACTGGAAGTCTATGGGCTCCTATTTCTCCCAAGTAACCTCAAATTCAGGAAGATCTTTCCACTTAACTAGCATTTCCATGTCCGTAGTGGATTACCCTTATCACCTCTTCAGGTTCACCGCAAGACATAAGTTAGAAGAGAAGGAAGCTGGAAACCTTGGATTAACATGAGTAGACCCAACTGCTTTCTTAAGCTATGATACATGAAAAATCGGATGAATTTTTGCATCGGGAGGCAATTTGAGTATATAAGCTACAACACTGATACATTGTTCAATTTCAGAAGGTCCATAAAATCTAGGTGCCAACTTCTCAAAGGGCCTGGAGGCTACGGACTTCTGTTTATAAGGTTGAAGTTTTAAAAACACCAGTTCTCCAACCTCAAAGTATACCTCCCTTCTGTGTAAATCCTCCTGGACCTTCATTCTATGTTGTGCCCTTAACAGATTTGCTTTGAGGTCATCCAAAACAGCATCTCTTTCCATCAACTACTCCTCCAATGATTGCACTCCAGTTGATCCTTTCTCAAATCGCAACAGAGGAGGGGGATCTCTGCCATATACTGCCTTAAAGGAAGAGCATTTTAAAGAGGAACGTAACGTTGTATTGTAGCAGAACTTCGCCCAAGATAGCCCTCTACACCAGTCTCGAGGTTTCCCATTTATGAAGCAACGTAGATGTCTCCATACATTTGTTGACTACTTCGGTCTGACCGTCTGATTGAGGGTGATAGGTTGTACTTCTGTTCAATGCGGCCCCTTGCAACTTAAATAAGTGATCTAGGAAATCCATGAAGGCGCACAATATCTTTGATGAAGGCTACGGATGTTTCAAGCCTATGAAGCACGCAAACTTTGAGAACCTATCCACTACTACCAAAACACTATCAATTCCTCTAGAATTTGGAAGTCCCTCTACGAAGTCAAGGGATATATCTTCCCAACTTTGCGTTGGAATTGGCAACGGCAGTAGAAGACCTGCTGGGGATAAAGAGGAGTGCTTCTGTTGTTGGAAAATCTCACAGCTTTGCACATACTTAGCTACAGCTCGCCTCATGCTAGTACCACTCCTAAGTCAAACGTTGGTATGTTTTAAAGTCTCCCCCATGACCCCCAACTAGAGTATCATGATTCTCATAAAGAAGTGACTGAGTGATAGCATGCGTGTTGGGTAACACAATTCTACCCTTAACCTTCAATACATCCACTTCCGGTGTATAACCCTTAGGAACTTTCTGTCCTGCCAGTAAATCATTTTTGATCCGAGAGATGAAGGCATCACCCTCAATAGCCTTCTCGATATCTTCCCATATCACACCTTTAGCACTCACCATTGTTCCCAACTCAGCCCCAGCAACCGAAATCCGAGATAAGGCATCAACAACTGAATTAGTCGATCCCGCCCTATATATTACTCATCCATTTCTAGTTCTTTGGCCCAACCTCCCTTTGTTGCATTAGAAAGCTCAGGCTTTGTTGATCCATCTTTATGATGAACTTCCTTCCAAGCGCATAATGCCTCCAACGTTGCACAGCAAGAACCAAAGCCATTGACTCCTCGTATATAGGTTTGGCCCTTGCCTGGCTCCCAAAACTTTTCTAAAATAAGCAATGGGGTGGTTCAATGACTAAGGGTTTTGAGAAGTCAGGCATTGCCAGTACCGAAACACTCACCATTGCTTCCTTCAACTTCCCAAATGCGCCATTTTCCAGGTCACTCCAACAAAAGCTATCCTTCTTGAGCTGCTATCTTCGCATATCCGGCCACAAACTTGTTGCTATCTTTGCATATCTGACCACAAACTTACGGTAATAACCCGTCAAGCCCAAGAACCCTCGCAACTACTTTAGTGTCTTAGGTATGGGCTAGTCTACCATGGCCTGAATCTTCTCGGGGTCCACCTCTACTCCCCTCTATGATATAATGTGACCTAGATATGCCGTCCTCTTTTTCTCGAACTCACACTTTTTCATATTAGCATACAATTTATGAGAAGCCAACAAATGAAGGACCAAGGACAAATGTCTGACGTGATCTTCACTGATAATGTATACTAGTATATCATCAAAGAAAACGAGTTAGAATCTTCTCAAATATGGCCTAAAAACCTCGTTCATTAATGCTTGAAAAGTTGTTGGAGCGTTGGTTAGCCCAAAGGACATAACCAGAAACTCATAGTGCCCATCGTGCGTTTAGAATGCCGTCTTGTGCACATCCTCCTTCACCCTAATCTGATGGTAACCAAATTGGAGGTCCAATTTCGAGAAGACTTTTGCTGAGAGCAACTCATCCAGGAGCTCATCAATGTTAGGGATTGGATACTTATCAGAAACTGTGACTTTGTTTAACGCTATGTAGTCCTTCTTCACCAAAAGAATAGGGCTCGAGAAAGGACTATGTGATACTTGAATCAGTCCAGCTCGCAATATATCATGCACCAATTTTTCAATTTCATCCTTTTGAGCTTGAGAGTACCTGTAGGGCCTGATACTAACAGGATTACTCCCTGCTAGCAAGTTGATTGCATGCTCATGTCCCCTCTCAAGTGGAAGGCCATCCGGCATTTGAAAAACTTCCTCAAACCTGTCCATTACCTCCTTTAAGAAACTAGGTACCTCTAGCTTGACAGAATCTCCAACACCCGCCATTTCCACCCTATTAAACTCAATCAAATATCCCCCTCTTTCCATCCATAGTGCCTTCACCATAGCCTTGAGAGAGATTTTAGAATGATCTAGAGATGCATCTCACTGTAACGTTACCCATCTACCCTCGACCTCAAACTTGAGAGTCCGAGTCCCAAGTCATAGTTCCTAATTTTTCCTGCCATTAAACCCCTAAGATCATATCAGAGTTTCCAGAGGCAATACCAAGAAATCTTTAATAACTTGTAACTCCGGAAATTGAATCACCACCTAATGGCACTCAGATCCCTCCACGGCCTCCCCAGTACCCAATGATACCCCAAAGGGACTCACCTTGGTGAGGGGAATGCCCACCCTGTCCACGGTTGCCAATGAAATGAAGCTATATGTTGCTTCCTGATCCACTATTACAATCACTTCAAACCCCTACACCATTCCCCTGAGTTTCAACGTCTTGGGATTTGAGATTCCCACAACTAAGTTTAGCGAAATTCCCAACTCCCTCAGATCGGGTTCCTTTTGATGACCTAGAGCTTCAAACCTGCCTTCCTCCTCTATTCTTATCTCCTCCCCGAAAGCTAGCATCACACTAAGCTCCCTCTTCTTACACCTGTTATTCGTTGACCATTTTTCGTCACAACGAAAACACAGACCCTACTCCCTTTTCTCCTTAAGCTGTTTATTTGTGAGGCCTCTAATTCCCCCATTAGAGCCCAATTCATGTCGCCGGTAATTGTTTACAGAGGAGTTTGAGGTAGAATTTGGAAAAGTGTTATTTGCCACATTGTAGGAATTTACATGAGAGTTAGAGCTCCTTACCTGGGAGGGTTGAGTCGTAGACCTCGATTGCGGCCCACTCCAGTTTGGGCCTCCCCCATAACTTGGACTTCCCCTGCTAGCCCCGTAATCCAAACCCCTCTTATGCACCACTCTTAGTTTATCTTCCACTCGCTGGGCTATCTCCATGGCGTGGTCCAATGACCTTGGCCCAAGAAGACATACTTCTGCCTTAATGGTCTCCTTCAACCCATTCGCAAACTGGCCTTTGG
Source organism: Dysphania ambrosioides (assembly GCA_026401315.1). Lineage (NCBI taxonomy): Eukaryota > Viridiplantae > Streptophyta > Magnoliopsida > Caryophyllales > Amaranthaceae > Dysphania > Dysphania ambrosioides. Next base: position 4,416,298 of record CM048660.1, on the reverse strand, counting down.
CAACCTCCCATGGAATGTCCGTCAAAGGAGCCATGAGTTCTACGAATTTCTGCCGATACTCATACACCGATGTTGTCTGTCTGTTTTCCAACCATTGTTCATGTGAAGCCCTTTCATCTCTTCCCATCATCTCACCGGTCGCCTCTTATGCTCCCATTGATACCATAACAAGGCATCCCCATCTAGAGATACCATTGCCGCTTCTAATTGCTCCTCCTTTGTCAACTTGTAAAACTGAAAATAACTTTCAGCTCTGAGAATTCATCCATCCGGGTTATTCTTGTTGAACAAGGATAAGTCCAACTTCTTTATGCGCCAATTTCCCATTCCCCCAAATCCCCATCTGGCTTCGCTGTGTACCGCGTCTTCTTCCTCAGAGGGTGGGCCTTGTGGTGGTTGTCGGTTCCTTAGCTCCTCCCTCAAGGAAACCTGCTCCTCCCGCAGCTGATTCATCAATTGCTCCTGTGTGGTATGAGATTGTTGAAGACTCGCCATGATCTGAGCCATTTGGGCCGTGGTTTCCCATAGTTTCTCAGTTATCTAGACACGCAAAGCCTCCATATCCTCCTCAATCTTATCCATGCGTTGAGAATGTGTTGGCGCCATCGTCACCTCCTCCCACGACCCGCCACTCTGATACCAAGTTGCTACGAATCTGGTATTGTTATGGATCTGCTCGTAAAGGTTGAAGACAATGAAGGTTGGATCGATGCACCAACGGAGGTTGATGTCATCGTCTTTGCATTCGAGAGGCAAAGAGTTCTCTCCCAAGTATTTTTGTATTAGCATAAAAAGTAATGATTACATCCATATTCCTCCCTATATGTAATTACCAAGTGTAACCGAATCTAGCCCTAATACACGCAATTGTAACAAACTCAAAAACTCTGTCTTACTTTATTTACATATATATATATATATATATATATATATATATATATATATATATATATTTACATATACATATATATATATATATATATATTTACATATACATATATATATATATATATATTCTATTTGTAATATATTCCTGAGTTGGCTGGATCCTCTGCCTCCTGTTTCCTCATTTTCCCTTTCTTCCGTGTGTACACGTGCGTAATTGGCAACCTCACATGATTCATGGCAAGATTTTATGCAGCCTTGCTGTTGCTGCTAGAAGTCTTGCATATTATTTTCTTATTTAAAGATCTTTTTTGGTCTTGTCCCCTCTTACAGCACTCTAATTTTATAGTTTTAGCCTTGTTTGAACCCCCTCCCTCCCACTCAAAATTAACTTGTGGCAGACTAATTGGGATGTGTGACTTTTGGTTACCTTGCTGATTATGTTTATGTTTTTTCCTTTGTACCTTTGGTTGGATTGCTCATAGGAAAGCCATCACAACACCATTCATGTGAATACTATGGCTATTAGTAGTTTAATACTCATTGCCTTTTTCTCCCATAACCAAAAAAAAAAAGACTTGTGAAGATTTAGGTGCAGTATGGCACTGTTTAGCTTTGTGATTTTTGTTGTTTTTTTTGGAAGAAAACACGTGTTCAGTTGTATTTTTGGAAAAAACAACTCCCCTGTTGGTTTTGTGAAAACAAAACCAAAAAATGCTGTATCTTAGAGGCTTGTTTGGGGAGTTTCTCCCCTTCCCCATAATGAAACCATCTGTTGTTCCAACTTGCAAGTGGGTAAGAAGTCATTTATGTTTGTTGCTTGAGATTGAAGAACTAAGCAAGTTTCAGTTGCAGGAATATACGAAGTATTAATCTACTAGTCTTACTGAGTGATTTATAGGGCTTTTAAATCATCAACTTTTCTTTGGGGATGTCGGCTCCATTTATTCTTTCTTATGGGTGAAGTTTCACCTGGTAACCTTGAACTTTTGTAATCTGAACTACATATGCTTTTGATTTGAAATTAGATAAATAAGGCACAGAAAGAGATAGTTGACCCAGCTATAGCAAGGACTAGTAAGTACAACACATTGATAGCAACAACCACCATCTATATCAGTATATCACTCTAGTAAAGTTTACGAAGGTTCTGTTTCACACAACTTGACTCTTAAAGTCAAAAGTTGTTTTCAAGAGATTCTTGATATTTATATTAATTTGTATGTTTTTTGGTACTTAAGGTGCAGGCCATCAGAAAACTCTTTATTTTTCTTTATCTTTTAATTTTTTGATAGAGGGGAAGGTTAATTTATAAATTTAGACAAACAAACAAATTATAATTCTTGTAATACTATATTACCAAAATAATAATAACAGTTGTAGTAGGACCACTGACAGGGCCAGCTGTTAGGACAGCTTGTAGGAAAATGTTAGGAATTAAACACAAATTACATAATATGATGAGGGCTTTTGTTGAGGTTTGGGCTCAAAGGTTCAAACCTATTTAGTTGTGCATACCAAAGTCCCGACAAAAAAGCTTATGAGCCAAGACTTGTGGACAGCAATGTTGGGTTTGTTACAGTGCAAGGGGATTCTATTTTAGATCAATTCTATGCGGCCTGGGAATTTGGTCATTAGCCACGTGATATCATATGTGGAATTGCAACGAATAAAGAAGTTTCGCCTCTATGTTTTGGCAATATCTTGTTTGTGAATATTTTCTTAGTTAAGTGTTCTGTAATTAGGAAACTAAGAGGTTTTTGGTTTGTATGTAAACTCAAGAATTATATGCTAGGTGGCAAGTAGCACAATTCTAGTTTATGAGGGTTTCTACTTTAACCTATAAAAGAGGTTCAGGCCTAATTAGAATAACAAGAGTTGGTGTCAGGAATCACTAACTGAGGAAGTATTGTATTGTTCTGCAGGAAATAATACAATATTTATTTGAAGGGAAGGAATCCTAATTTCCTTATAAACTCCTGTATCTTTCATTACTATTATTTAGCTATTTGTTCTACTTTGTAGCTGCAAGGTAGGTTCTTAATCTTTTATGGCACGTTCATCATAACAAAACACTAGCACATACGTTTGCTTGTGCATGCGCACACGCGATCACCTATGACAACACACCTTAACAATCATAAAGAAGAAAGGGATGAGAAAGGAAATAGGCTCATTGAGTATGCATTAATCCAAGAGGAAAAGATAGGTGATGCTTGTTATAAGCTTCTTAAATCATACTTTTTCATTTTTGCCATAAAGGACCAAATCCTCGCTCAATCCTCACTCAGTTCTAAGTCTTGTGTGTTACTTCATTTCAATACTTCTTGGGTGTTGGAATCAGTATCCCTTCTTTCCTCGCAATCCCTTGAGTTAATCTTATCTTAAGCATGAAAAATGGAAAAATAAGGAAAATGCAGTTGCTTAGTTGACTTTATGAACTAATATTTACATTATGATTTCCCTATACAATTTTAATGAATTGAAGTGATTATTTCTCCATTTTCAGGGAATTTTCAAACGATATCCACGGCCTGAAAAGGAGTATCAATCATTTTCTTTAATATACAATGATAGATCTTTGGACTTGGTGAGTCATTTATCATGAGCTCTAAGATCTTCTTAAGTTGGAATTTTAGGATCCATTTGATATCATTTCTGGATATTCTTACTGTTGAAATAATTTTTTGGCATGCCAATGCATTAATTTACTTGTTAATGTAAAAGAGCTTCTAATACTTTTGAAATCTTGTGTTGGCCCTTTGAAAGATATGCAAGGACAAGGATGAAGCTGAAGTATGGTTTGTCGGCCTCAAGGCACTTATTTCTAATTATAGCTGGCGTAAGGGGAAAAATGAAGCAAGGGAGAGTAGTACATCATCTGCAGATGGTTCAACTACTCGGAGAATGCATCAAACACTTGCACCACTTGTGTGTCTCAAAACTATCATTGTCTAGTTTACTATATGTTTGTTCATGAGACAATCTTGCAGTTATCACTTATTGCATGTTTTCTTTTGAATTACATTAGGATGCTGAAGATGTACTCTGTCAAGTGCCTCTTGGGAGTCCTCCACAAACTGGATTGGTGAAGGCTTTTTCCGATATAATTTTGTACAGTGCATCATCCAACAGTCAGGTTGAGGTATCCACCTATGTCGCTAGCTTTCCATTATCCAACAGTGTCGAAAATTTTACAGGCAGAAGCTCATCATCTGAAAGCATTCGGATTAGTTCATCAAGTATGGTAAGTTCATCAAGTCAGGGATCTTTTCTTGATGATTTTGATACCTTGGGTGATGTTTTCATGTGGGGACAAGGCATAGGTGAGGGCGTCCTGGGTGGTGGCTCCCTTGGAGTTTCACATTGTGGAAAGTTTGATGCTAATTTGCCCAAGGCATTAGAATCTACTGTGGTCCTTGATGTTCATCACATAGCTTGTGGTGTCAGGCATGCGGTGTTGGTCACCAGACAAGGGGAAATCTTCAGTTGGGGGGAGGAGTCAGGAGGCAGGCTTGGGCATGGCGTAGAAGTTGATGTTTCTAACCCAAAGCTGATTGATGGATTTAGTGGCACGAATGTTGAATTAGTTGCATGTGGAGAGTATCATACTTGTGCCATTACCACGTCTGGTGATCTTTTTACCTGGGGTGGTGGTTCCTGGAATTCTGGTATGCTTGGACATGAAAGTGAGGCTGGTCACTGGATACCTAAAAGAGTATGTGGCCCTTTAGAAGGTATGCATGTATCCTATGTCTCTTGTGGACCTTGGCATACTGCTGTTATTTTATCAACTGGTCAGTTGTTTACATTTGGAGATGGTACCTTTGGTGTCCTGGGTCATGGAGACCGTTTGAGCTACACTGTTCCAAAGGAAGTTGAGGCCTTAAGGGGACAACGAGCATTGAGGGTAGCTTGTGGTTCTTGGCATAATGCTGCTATTGTCGATATACTGGAAAGTGAAGCTTCATTTGATAGATCTTTCTCTGCAACAGGAAGGCTTTTTACCTGGGGTGAGGGTGATAAAGGCCAGCTAGGACATGGTGATAAGGAAGTCAGGCTAGTCCCTGTGTGTGTAGAAGCGCTAATGGATTATAGTTTCTGCAAAGTAGCTTGTGGGAGTGATTTTACGGTAGCTCTCACAGCCACGGGACGGGTTTATACAATGGGTAGTACTGCTTATGGACAACTAGGATATCCTAAAGCTGATGGAAGCATTCCAGTTTGTGTTGAAGGTAGAATTGCAGACAATTTTGTAGAAGATATTGCCTGTGGTTCTCATCATGTTGCTGTATTAACATCTAAGGCTGAATTATTCACTTGGGGAAGAGGTACAAATGGACAATTAGGTCATGGAGATAGTGACCACAGAGATGAACCTACTCTTGTTGAGGTTCTGAAAGATAACCAAGTGAAGAGAGTAGCATGTGGATCCAATTTTACTGCCGCAATCTGTTTACACAAATGGATTTCGGGGACTGACCATTCCACGTGTACTGGTTGTCATAACCCATTTAGTTTCCGGAGGAAACGTCACAATTGCTACAACTGTGGGCAGGTATTTTGCAAAGCATGCAGCAGCCACAGATCTCTGAAAGCTTCTTTGGCTCCAAACACGAATAAGCCTTACCGGGTTTGCGATGACTGCTTTGTGAAGCTGAAGAAAGCAATAGAATATGGTAATATGCGAATCCCTAGACCTTTCGGTAAAATCAGTCTTCAAAAGTCCTATGAAGGAGCAGAAAAGGAAGCACTACTTCCTAAGTTTGTGGGACTCTCATTTGTCAATTCACTGAAAAGAATTGATAGTGATCGTTCTAAGGGTGGTGCCAAACTAGGAAAAGTTGAGAGCTCCATTCTTCCTAGTTTCAGTGGGATTTTTCAACCAGGAAGTAGTCTATCCAGCACTTCATCTCCAATTTTGGGAACCTCTGATAAACGAGTTTCAGCTTCTGCTCCTGGTTCCAGAATGGTTTCTCGGGCAGCGTCTCCCATTTCACAAGGGTGCAGTCCAGTTAGATCATCAACATTAACCTCTTCCATCAGTTTTCCTACATCTCCTGAAGTTATGGTTCCTAGCCCGAATCATACAAATAATTATAATAGGAAAGAAGTAGTTCAACTGAGAGCAGAGGTGAGCCAGTTTATAGAGCAGATCTTTCCATTCTGTTATTATGATATTATGCTCCCTCTTATGCTTAGTGTTTGCATGTTCTACTTTATGGTGTGTCTCATATTTTCCAAGATTTTTTCTTTTAAGATTCTAGATACTCAAATATACTTTCACTCTACCTTTGATGTGCTATGCCTATATAAGATAATTAACCTGTAGAAACACTATGGAATGGAGTGTATGACTTGCATGCTGTGGGTCTATGATGACATGTGCTTTTCTTTTTTCTTTCTTCGATACTAAAAAGGAATTCTGTGGAAAAAGCATACCCGCCTTTTTGCTACTCTGATTCTCCAATTGACCTTGGTAATTTATTAGAGGTTATCTACACCTAGAATGGATATGAATACTTGGATATTTTACTCCTTAGAATCGAGATTATTGTTGTAAGGTCAGAGTTTTCAACTGTAGTATTGGTGGCACTTGCATAAGTTTACTTTATTTCTGTGTCACATAAATGAACACGATTGAAGTGGTATGCTTTAGTTATATGTGAATATATCATATCACAGAAATCTACTTATTGTGGGTCCTGTATTATTCTTGTAACAGATGATTCAGCTTGTTATTAGCTGTATTGACCAATGCATAGCAATTCTTCAAAGCTTGGGATCCGGGCAATGAAAAACTTGATATGCATCGGTCAAATATGTTGCATATCACTGGATATTCAAACCAGTCTAACTTGCCCTTGTCAAATACCTTATGTATGAGTCTTTTCAGCAGGCTAAGTAGCATAAGCAGGGATAGTATTATTCAAAGTTAAAGGGGACATGAGGGGCATTTGGTTTTACCTCCATTTTTGTCTAACATAACTTGTGTCAGTGGACTCTTTCATAATCATAGCTTCAGAAACTCCACTTGATAAATCCATAGAAGGTTAAGAAATGGAAGGAAATATTTTCTGTTCATGCAGTCTACAAGAACCAAAAAAAAAGAAAAGAAAAGAAAATCATAACTCTTGTTGGGAAACCAATCTCTTTTCCATGTTTACTCTATCCTTATCGAACTGGAGGTTGATAACTAGGTTTGAACTTATTCCATCCTTGCAGAAGCTTAATTAACTGACTTTTTTTTTTTAATTCCATAACCATATGGGAGTCAACAAATGTTCTTGATTATCCTAAGACAAATACTAGGTTTGTGCTTGTTGTATTATTCTTTTTCCTTTTTGTGGGGCATCCATATAACCATATATGGCTGTCATTTTCTGGCCTTTTTATATAGAGGGATAGGGTACTCTTTTTAACTCATTCAAAACAGCTTGCAGATTAATCTGTATGTTAAAAAGTTGTGCTCCAAAGAACTAACATTGACCTGTTAAGCTTCATGTCCCAAATTTGACTTGTTTAAATTGAATCACTGAATATGTTTTATGCTAATTCAGCATCATCCCTGTTGCATTTAATGCTACTGTGCTGACCAAGTTTTGTATCATATTAATAGGTAGAAAGACTTACTGTTAACTATAAGTTTCTTGAAGCTGAGCTGGAGAAAACAAGAAAGCAACTTAAGGAAGCCAAGGTGATTGCGATAGATGAGGCTGAAAAATCCCAAGCTGCCAAGGTAGTCATCAAGTCCCTGACTGCGCAGGTTAGTTGCACTTCCATCAGTGTAGTTGTTGTCAAAACCATCATGCAGTCCCTACTGATGCAAAATTGTCCTACGGGATGCATACTTGCAGTATCTGTTGAAGCATCAATTTGTTGTCCTTTCCCTGTTATTGTTGCTACATTGCTTTTGTCTTAAATCATATGAAGTAGTACTCTTCAATGTATTGACATTGGCAGGGTTTCTTTGTTTTGTAATATAAATAGGAAGGCGTCAATTTTTCCAGTTTCAAGAATTGCAGTATACTGCTGTAGTTGGTGATTATTCTCATCCATTTTCTGTTTAAAAAAAAAGATTTATTTGGATAGGTGGGGAAGTGTAATCTGATGAGAAAGCGCAGGGCAACCATTGGGAGAGAGTAGAGTGAGAAGTGGAAGGGCAAGGGATAAAACCTTTGCAAACCATCTGTTTATTATTTTTATATTTTGAAAAAGAAAATGAGAATTTTTGTGGCAAAAAAAGTTTGTCGGTCAGGGTTTTTTTTTAATACTAAGTATGGATATTCCTCATATCTTGTAGGTTGGTATATTGATATTATCCAAGGCTTCTGAAAAATTGAAATATAGGTTGCTATATTGATATTGTCCAAGTCTTCTAAAAGGTTAAAATAGAGGTTGCTATATTTGATTTTACCCAAGACTTCTAAAAGGTTGAAATGCAGGTTGCTATATTGATAGTTGAAATATAGGTTGCTTTATTTGATACTACCCAAGGCTTCTAAAAGTTGAAATATAGGTTTGTATGTTTGATATTATCCAAGGATTATAAAAGGTTGAAATATGACAATGTTTTAGACAAGTCGTATAAATTTGCAAATGGAGTACATGGAAGTATGGAATACAAGTGTTTAAACATATGAATATCTTGTTAGTAAATGCAATATTTTTTCTCACTCTCATATCTGGTTTTAGTATCTATATTGTTGCTTTGACCTAAACTTGTATTAACAAAAAATTCATGGTGTTGTTGAAAATTTCTCCATTTAATTTTTCTTTTGGACCAATATGTTTGTTATTGGAGCTTATAAGTAAATGACCATTGTATTGAGTAATAATAGTTCATCTATCTTCAAATTGGTGATAAAAACTAACAAAAGAGGTTCTGTTGACATTTATGGTAACCAAACAGATTATTAGCGCTACATTAGCAGACTATTTAGGGAAGCACAATTATTTTGTATAAGTCGGGAATGGTAATGTGCGCAAATTTTTGGTTATTTATGTAATTAATTGTTATTGTTTACTGTTGGATCATCCATCTTTTAACAATTAAAAAATATATGCTGTCAGAGTTGGTTTCTGGCTGTTTAATCATGCCCCTAACATTGATTGTTGATTTATGTGCTGTGAAAAATGTTCTGGCAGTTGAAAGAGATGGCTGAGAAATTACAGGGAGGAAATGGTGCAAGTAGCAAATTAGTTTTTAGTGCGCAATCCTCTGGGTCCTTTAAAAAGGTCTCTGATGAAAATCTTTTGTCCCCTAGAAGTGAGTCAAGTATGGATGCCTTGCTAACTAATGGAGCGAAAGCACTGCCTGAAAAGACAGAGTGGGTTGTACAAGATGAACCTGGCGTGTACATAACACTTGGCTCCTTGCCAGGAGGCACTAATGAGCTCAAGCGTTTGCGTTTCAGGTACTGCTAAATGACTATGCATGAGTCATACATTTTGATATACAGATTTTTCATTGGTCCTTTCTGCATGATTATTCCAAGTTGTGTTGGACAGCAGAAATGTAGAATACCATGTTATTTCTCCTAAAGTATGTGGATGCATGGCATTGATTGAATATGTAGAGTATGTGACAATGGGCAATGGATGAGCATATGACTTTGCTAGCACTTGCCATTCAAGCTTAGTAGATTTTCACTCTTTTGTCAGGTGATTCATGTCTTGTCTTACTCTTTGGGTCTCTTAATAAACTTCTTATGAGGTGTCTTTATAGAACTTCCCACTTCTCTTCCTTTTTGGTTTAAATTTCCTTCTGTCTTCCCTTACTACCTCAACTAAGTGGACCCCACTGTCCACTGCCACTCGATGAACCCACACCCAAACGTATTTCTTGCCAATTATTATTTAGCCGCTCCATTCTTGATCTGGTTCTATGGGTAATGCTGTAGTAGTGGGATTTTTTATTGTTAGTCCAAGAAAGGGTTCAATTAATACAACTTTGCTAGTTTCTACTTTGAGTACTGAGGGATTGGAATATTTGAGGCTACAAAATTGTTAAGTTAGTTTGCGTGATTCATCCAAGATCACATTGTGATAAAAAGGATATTCATTGTCCCTCAGTTTTTTTTTTCACCTCTGTTTGTTTCACTCTCCCCTTTGTTACTCGGAACAATAGGAGACCAATCTGTGGTTTGTCTTTGTGATAAAATGTACGTGTGTTGTTATTAGTATCTTACAAATTTACCGGGACTCTAATGTGGAGCCTTCATCGAGCACTTTTGTTTCTTTTCAGCCGCAAACGTTTCAGTGAAGGACAAGCAGAAAAATGGTGGGCTGAAAATAGCAGCAGAGTATGTGAGCGACATAATATACGGAATCTATAGGTGTGGTTTGCGTACATATTATCATCTTCGAAACAAAGCTGACTGTCTTACACACGGAGTGTGCGAACCTGTCGCAAGCAAAACAACACAAGTAGTGATGGGAAGGGGTGAACTCGGTACAGAGTCCTCTAACCCGCCCATACGGATGTGAAATTCCTGAAACTGCTTCACTTTATAGAGCGGATTATTGTCTCTTCCTTTCTTCATTGGTATTCATTCTTTCTTGCCATTGTGATTTTATATAGTTAGGTAACCTTTTACACTTAATTGAATTGTCGTAGCTATTAGTTTTGTATAGGGAACTAACGCCTTACACGTCAAATTGGAAAAATGGGTTTTCGCTTCAAACGCATCTGATTGTTCGTTGCAAAGAGTATTTTGTACAATTCTCTCTACTCTCTTTGCAATGCTCATTGTCTTCAAATGTGCTCCTGGTTTTGAAATGTAAAATAAAAAAACACATCAAAGCTTGATATATTTTTTGCGTGTGAACAAAAAGTATTGTATATACTCGGTGTGTCTCCAGTAAAAGTGACCCCTCAATATAGCAAAAGTTACGTCTCAACATACTGAATGTCAATTTTTATCAATTTTAAGAGGTAATTTTTGTTAAAAAACCGAAACTCGAGCTCGACTCGTAAACTCAATTCTTGAGATCTATTAAAGCTCGTTTCAAGCTCGAGCTTCATTAAAGCTCGTTTCAAGCTCGAGCTTCGTTAAAGCTCGTTTCAAACTCAAACTCAACTCATTTTCAACTCGATTAAAAGCTCAATAAGCCTAGTTACTAAATACCAAATGATGTGAATAAAGATTATTTTAAAGTCACTTAACACAAATTATTATGATTTGTGAAGTAGTAGATAATCAAAATAGGAAGATCCTATTCACTTCACCTTAATTTGTTGAATTAACTATGTCAAAAAAATTGTTAAATTAGAATTATTTTTACAAAATAGTAAAATAGTTATTCATCTTATAAATTTTTATTAATTTGTAAAATAATATAACTATTGTTATATAGACTACTCATAAATAGGTGTTATATAGCTAACTTGTAGAAATTTTATGAAATAACTAATTTGATGATTTGAAGTTGTTGGTATCTTTCTTTAGACAATAAAAATATTTGATTAGAATTTCTCTAGTTTAATAGTCAAATTTTGGAGTCACCCAAATTTCCAAAATTTGACAGCTGAGAGTTGAGAGAAATGCAAAGGTTAGCAAAGTCCGCCACCACTCTCATCCAACCACTCCACCACCACCTCCGCCGCCTCTCCACTTCCTCCGGGAACAACAAAAAAGACGAGTGGAACGACGCATGGGAAACAGCGTGGCTCCCCGACGACCTCTGCGGAAAAACCACACGCCCACCATGGGAATCCGACGTCAACTTCGGCCTCACCCCGGACACTACCACTGACGCCGAAACAAAAGCTTTTGTTGAAGACATGAATGAGAACTGGGATAACCGGCGCAACAGAGAAAGCTTCAAGAAGAAGAAAGAAGAGGAAGTGACGAAGGAAGAAAGAGAAGATGGGTTGTATAAGTTGGAGAATGTGAAGAGGGATTATCGGCTGAAGAAGCAGAGGATTCATGCTAACCTTTGGATGAAGGAGATTGAGCTTCTTCAGGAAGCTAAGTTGGGTGGTGGCGCCGCCGATGATATTGATAAGCTACTTGATAGCTGCTCTGAGTGAGTATATTTTGTGTTTTAATGGTTTCACCATCTGGGATTTGTGTTTTCGGTTTGGTTATTTTATGCAAACTATCTGTTTGTGTTTATGTCCTAGAGATAAAAAAATTCAATTTAATCCCTGTGAATTTTTGTAACTAGGTATCGATTGATAGATGTTTAATTTGAGTAATTGGGTGCTTTTGAATGCTAATTTGTTTTATTATTGGGTGATTTCTTGTTGGTGTGATTTTATTTTGTGTTATAGTTCCACTTTTGGATTGTTATTCTGTAGTTTCTTTGATTTGGTGGAAGAGTATTAGCTTAGGTTTTGCTGAAGGCAATGAAAGATGTCGATCTAAGGTGCATAACAAATTGGTATAATATGCTGCATTTTTCATAATTTAAGATAAGTGAGGAAAATTTGGAGCATCATAGGCGTAAAGCAGAAATTTTTGTTTCATGTTTATTACAAGTTAGAAGAAATATGCTTGAACTTACTGATACAATACCGATAGGATGTTCTCCATTGTGATTTTCCTACGTATCATATCATTTCCTTGAAAGCTTGATTGGTGCACTTTCCCTAGCATAACTATTGTGAATTTTAGACGGTAGAACAATAGAGACTTCTAGAGTTCTGTTTCTAATTGTGCTGTAATCTTTGATGCTGTAGAATATTTGACTCTGCTAGCAATGATCTGAGTGACCCAAAAGTTCCCTGCTCTTCTGAGTTTAAACACAAGCCTGATGGTTGGGAAACGACATCCAAATCTGAAGATGGAAATGTATGGGAGATGTCACAGAGAGAAGAGGACATTCTTCTACAAGAATTTGAGCGTCGAATGGCATTTTGCAAGTTTCAGGTGCGCTTATACAATTAGCATGGCTTTATTTTATGATATTTATTTCATAGCACAAACTGTTCTCATAGTTTCTTAGGGTGTACAATCTTTTGGGAACAAAATCTATTGGTTATCAGCGATATTGTGTATCTCATGCCAGTGTTCTGAGTTATGTGATGATCTAGTAGATTTATGCCCTGTATCCTTGTTAGCCCTATATATGTCGGGACAAGGCTACATGAACACTTAGTGTACTTGGGATCTCATTTCTCATTAGTTTTGATGGTTTATCAGTAGCTTTTCTGAAGTAAACGCGCTATATTATAAGTGGGAGAGAGGGAATATTCTATATGCACTTAAGTGTATATGTATCATTGTCCATACTTCACATGTTAGAGTTAAGGAAGTCGTGATTTTTCTTCCTTGAAATATGGTCCTATACACTAATAGTATCCTTCATGTTATAGCATGACTGCTGTTCTTTGAGTATTTAGGAGATTGAGCACTAGATAGCAGCATCGACGGCATTGATGATATAATAGATCATTCATAGGCAGCTCCCTAAAACAGAATTAGATGAGAAAAGATGAGAAGTACTTCATTTAATGCAAGACTGCATCATTATAAAATCTTCATAAAGGGCTACCTTGTATCTGAATTATGATGAGTTAGATCTATCAGGTTCTTCATTTTGTATAATTGTCATCCAATGAGCCTGTCTATACAACTCCATATCATTGCTTCTTCCCTTTTTTTAACTCCAATCTAAAATACTCCTTATAATGCATTTTTTTAGCGGCTTTTACACTTAACAAAACATGGTTGAGTTAAGTGAAAGCTGTAATGGTAAAGCGAGTTGACATATAATATTGCATTGATGGTTGAATATAACCTATAATCTTATGATGGTATGTTCATTTGATGTTAAGTGTTGCATTGATATTGTAAAATGATGTATAAAATGTTTTATTACTTAGAACAGAGGTTGTACTGAACTTTTGCTGATGTTCCTTATGCTTTAGTCCAAAATTAGCCTCAATTTGTATCCCACCAGGTTGCATCATTTGTCATTTCTGGATTTTCCCTAAGAAAGGGTGGTTTCTTGTTCATAAAGACAAATTATAGGCCTTTTCATCAGAGGAATGCAAGTCACATGTCACAAACATGACTTTTTCACCACTGGATGACTCGAGGCTAAGTCAGTCTGCACCATTATAGGTTGTGGGAAGAACTTAATTTCTGATTAGGTAGTCAATGCCTTTACTTGTTTAGAAAATGAGCTTAATGATCTTGTTATTTGTGTTCTTCCACGTATATCCCAAAATGTGAATTCCTCTTCATTGATTAGTTAATTGGAAACAATATTTGCAAATATGAGAAATTTGCCTGATGAATGATATCTCACCTCCTGTGTTTTCCCTGTCTCCTCCACACCAGCTTCTTACTCCTACTTAATACGGTAATACCTATCCGTCTCACCATCTGTCATACTAAAATTACTATCCCTAGTTTCCAACAAGGAGAAATCATTTGGATGTGGAAAATGTCAGTTATGAACGCCCAATTGTCAGCTAAATTAGTCAAAGAGGGTACCTTCTGCTAAGTAGGCTAAACCAGCAGATGATGCTTATTGAGTAGGCAAAACCAGCCGAAGTTATTCATATACCTTTTGTAATTGTAGCTGATGGTTTTGAATTCTTTTCAGTTCCTTAAATAAGTTTTGACTAAGAAGTTAGTTGTGGTGTGCTGGTGAACGACGGCATGTGACACTGTTTTTCATACTAGCTAGTGGGCTAGAGGGTAAGCACTTAAGGGATTTAAAGTGAGATTACTGTCTTTAAGACGAGCTTAAAGTGAGGTGACTGTCTTTTGAGGAGCTCTACCTTTGGTAATGTTATCCGTGTTTGTAAACTCCTATATGAAGTTGAACCCTACAAGAAGATACTATCGTTAAGTTAGGTGGACGATGCACCAAATGCAATGACTTTGATGCAGCTCTATCAGTTGCCCAATGGCAAATCAAATTGTGGGTTGAAAGATGTTGAAGTTTTTCCACTTATATACTCACTTTACCAGAGTTATGTCCAAAGTCCACCTTTTAAGCCATGGTTTACCTTGACAACTTAGGTTGAGTGATTTGAGTATCCCTATTGATTCACCTCTTCCTTTCTCTTTTATTTTTAACACTTTTGGTTGTTGCTTCTATCCACCACCATATTCTGGGTGATCTTTTGGAGGAATAGGGAGTTGGCTTTATTGAGGGTGGAAGTAGCCTCGGTTGTGAAAGAGAGGGCTGACTGAGTCTGCCATGCATAAAGTTTCTGCTTTCCTACATTGCGCGACTACATCTGCCTATGATCTAAGATTAACTGTGCTTGTTTTTGTTTATTTGCAGATAGCAAGTTTTATCAAGACACACATATTTAGCAGGAGGAGACCAATTGATGGGTGGAGATACATGATTGAGGTGATAGGACCCAATGCCAGAAAAGGTAAAGGGAGTGTCTCGAGGTTACCAAGCCTTGCAGATCCTGCAACTCAACCATTCACAGAGGAGAGAGCGCCTATGACTGGTGGCCGCCTTTCCCGTAGGTCCAGATGATGCTCCTTCATTTTACAGCAATGATGTTCAACTTTTAAAGGATCACTTAGATCATTAATTTGACCATTGCAACTGATGATTGAATCATGCCTCTTTAAGGAATGCCCACCAATACCATCTGTAGTTTCTGCTGCTACTCTTGAAAATGGGCTCTGTCAAATAGAACTCTCATGTGATCATTTTCTTGCCAGCTAGTAGTTGACCAAGAAATTTGTACTGTTTGATCACATTGTCAGAAGCTTCGTTTTGATGTATTTATTTTGTGTATAATCTAGACACAGCATACCAGGGTAGTAAGAGTTAAAGAGTAGTGCTACTGCCAAAGCAATAAAATCAATAGTGGATTTGTTGTTCTCACTTTGCCTAGTGCACTTCAATTTTCAGAACAAGAATAGCCCTATTAGGATATAATGATGTTTATGCTGGCACTGAACTTGCTTTTACATTGACAAGGTCCATCTTAGGTGGTTTGTCTTCATATTTGCTTCATTTGGGTCAAGAAATGTCAGATTCAACTTCTTTCACTATTAAATTGTTTATGATATTTATTATGAATATTCAATGGCCAAAACTCATCCTTGAAAATTATGCATCCCTTACAAAAAGAAAATGTCTTGAAATCTTTTAGCTCATGTGTTATTGAAATTTGCGGCGATTTGTGTCGTCATGTTCTTGTTGTGGCTGCAAAACAGAGCAGAAGCCGGGGGGGGGGGGGGGGGGGGGGGGGGGGGGGGGTTATGTACATTTAAGCATGAATAATATTTGGGGTTTATGTACATTTAAGCATGAATAATATTTTTTTTCTTAAACAATAAGTAAAAGAAGTACTAGATGAGACGGCCTTACAGAGATAATGGTGTGACTAATCTTGTTTTTGAACTTAACATCTCATATTTTAAACAAATTGTCTATAAGTATTAGAAAACTATTTGAGAGATCGAACATAACACCTCAGTTTTTAAGCATTATATCTCATAATCTAAAATGTAACCCAAACAAGAACGAGAAGAAGCAATGACTTCATCACCTTGGTTTTAAATGCAAAGCCCTTCTCTAGATTTTTTTTCCATTTTCCATTTGCTTTTTGCACAAATGTTAATACAAACTTAAAATTTAAATATCTTCAATCATATATTTATAAAATTATAAAAGACTAATATTTGGAAAATATACATCAAGACGAATCTATTAATATCCCAAATGAATATATTTTTTTATCTAAATTGGAAAGAAATTCATAATCAATATTTAATTCTAAAATCTATAATATTTCAAATAAGAAAAAAAAAAAAGGTACAACACACAACCATATCCAAAAGTAATAATGTCATGGTCTAGCCCATGACATTCCTAAGATATGTAAACTTGCAAAATAATTATCCAATTTATCCTATATATGGACTTGGCCAACACACAAACTCACAGCATCGGCCCATCATAGCTAGGGTTTTTTATAAGACGAAGACACCTATAAAATCTTAGTTCTGAAAAACCCTACTATTATTCTCTATTCTGTTTTCTCTGTCTACTATTTCTCGCATTTAGGCGCCTCCGCCGCATCAACACATCGTAGCCCGCAGCTCGCCGCCGGTGAGCGACCATGGTCCACGTCGTTTACTACCGCAACTGTAATCTCTCTTCCCTCTATTTTCAAATTTTTTCGATTCATTTCTTTTATATTTTTGCCCGCATTCCGATTTGATTTGTTTCGATCTTCCATCTGAAATAACGTTATAAATCATTGATCATGTGATGAAATTTTTGTTATGTATGATTATGATAACCTGTATTACTGGTTTATTCTGAAGTTTGCGTATTTTGCTTTATTTAGTGTGATAAGTTTTTTTAGCGGATACTCTTCATTTTTTGGGTTTATCATGTTAGGGTTTTGGAATTGAGTTGGTATTTGAAGTGGATATTTCAATGATAGTTTATCATACAGTTCTGAAGTTTATTATGTTCGAGTGATGGTCTGTTTTTGTGTATGAAATGTTGTAATTTGGTAGCTTTTTAATGATGGGTTTTGTGATTGAGTTTGAAATGGAAGTGGGTTTATTATATGATAACTTTTAATAAATAGTTTAAGGTTTTGGGAAAATTGTTGGTGCTGACGTTTTCAGGGTTAATGTTGTTGGGTTTCGCATTTGAGTTATATACCTAAGTGGGTTTTATGAAGTGATGATTGTGTGCTTTTTAAGATTTGTAGGAATTATTTTTTATTCCTGGATTGGATGATGAGTGATAGATTGTGTTAATTGAATTATGTGCTAGATGGAAAGACATTTAAGAAGCCACGTCGTCCTTATGAGAAAGAGCGATTGGATGCTGAGTTGAAGCTTGTGGGAGAGTATGGGCTTCGCAACAAGAGGGAACTCTGGAGAGTGCAGTATGTTTTGAGCCGTATCCGTAATGCTGCAAGGCATCTTTTGACCTTGGATGAGAAGAACCCCCGCCGTATCTTTGAAGGTGAGGCTCTTCTTAGGAGGATGAACAGGTATG
Source organism: Dysphania ambrosioides (assembly GCA_026401315.1). Taxonomy (NCBI): domain Eukaryota; kingdom Viridiplantae; phylum Streptophyta; class Magnoliopsida; order Caryophyllales; family Amaranthaceae; genus Dysphania; species Dysphania ambrosioides. Next base: position 4,398,457 of record CM048660.1, on the reverse strand, counting down.
GTCTTTTGGATGAAAGCCAGAGCAAGCTTGATTATGTCTTGGCTCTGACTGTTGAGAACTTCCTGGAGAGGCGTCTTCAGACCCTCGTCTTCAAGTCTGGTATGGCCAAGTCTATTCACCATGCTAGGGTACTCATCAGGCAAAGGCATATCAGGTATGATGTTGATTCCTTCTGTATTTAATTTGCAATTGATCTAAGACTGCTGATATGCTTTGTTTGATGGTCTTTTAACATAAGGTATAGAATTTTATCAGTTTTTGTCTTGTCGTGTTGAAGCATAGGCTATGCATCATTGTCATGGTTAGCTGGTAATATGAGATAGTGAATATGATGGTTGTGTATAGAGAGAAAAAGAATCTGAGTGTTCTTACATGTTGTATGAGGAAGATACATTTGATATCTGAAGTGCTTTGTAAAGGTGTCTGATGTGAGTAGAATTCGGATCCTGAAGAACAATATTTCAGTTTCGGTGTATACAAGTTATTGACTTTCATTTCTTGGCTGAAGGTGATCAATTAATCTACTGAGTTGTAGGGCTGTTGTAATGATTTTGTCTAATACGCGTAGTTCTTGTGTGAAGGCATCGTGAAGGCATTTTGATGTGTGAGGTTTCAAATTTTTCTTTGGAACTTTGGTTTAGAGAAGATATATCTACCTTGGAAACTTCAAATTGGTTGAACACTTTTTCATTTGTCCAGGATCTTGGCTGTTTCAAAGCATCCCAAATTAGAGATAATTTCTTTTACATTTCACCCGTTCAGAAATGGTCTGTTTATGTGGCCACATGCTTCATTCAGTTTTGTTCTCTTAACATAGCAGTCTACATTGGAAGGGTGTCGTTTGTTTTTACATTGGTTATCATAATGGATTGTATCTGAAGCCCATCTCTAAATGCATTCTTCTCACTGTTTCTCAATGCTAGTTATTGGGCCAATATAGCCTCTTTGATTATGCTTTGGAACCGGTGTGATGTGTGAATGAGAGGTTCTTGCTTGTAATTGATTATGTGATATTTTTGATGTCAGGGTTGGGAGACAGGTGGTAAATGTTCCCTCTTTCATGGTGAGGCTAGACTCTCAGAAGCATATTGACTTCTCACTCACTAGTCCCTTCGGAGGAGGCCGCCCAGGAAGAGTGAAGCGAAAGAACCAGAAGGCAGCTGCAAAGAAGGCATCTGGTGGAGATGGTGACGAGGATGATGAAGAGTGAGCTATTATCAAGTACTCTGTAGTTTTAGGCTTTGTTGAGAACTTTGGTAGCACCTCTATTGAATCTTGAAATGTGGCCTTATTCCCTTCAGAAATCCGCCAGTTTTCATGTTTCAGCTGATGACTGTTTTGTCCAATCATTTTAGAAAGTTTTGCGTGCCTTTTTTTTTTAAAGTGTCAAACTACTAGATTATGACAATATGTTCATCGTGCTCTTACGGACTGAATGAATTCTCCTTTACTGTTTAGTAACTTAACCATATGTTGCATTGTGTGTCTTCCTTTATGACATTTTTCTGCTTGAGGAGTTGAAGAAATTTACTGTCATGTTAGTTTCTTTTGCCTATTACAATTCTGCTGCTACATTTTTGTGGGACTTTCATACGATGTTTAAGGCAATGGTACAATTTATTGAGCAAAGGCTATTGTCTTAAACAGGGGTGATAATCATTGAGGTGAGCTTGAATAGTGGTAGGCTTGGTTTGGACTATTTTGTTATAGGCCAAGCTCTACTTGAACTGGATGCTTGTCGAGCTCTGAAATTTGAGTTCAAGCTCGTTAGTTTGATGGTGTTTGGCTTGGCTTGAGCAGCAAATATTGAAATTAAGTGCTATGAAAATTCAACCTTGATTGATTACCATAGTGTCAGGCTTGTGGAGGATGAATTTGAAGAAGAAACGGTGACCCGATAATGGCTTAATGCACCGGATTCAACCCAGTTGGCTTTAACTCTATTTAATCCCTGAACTATGACATTTGGGTCAAAGGTGATGGAGGTGTTTGCAGCTCCAAACGTGAGTAGATTGCAGAGATATATTTGTTGGAGAAAGAAAATACTCCAAGGAGATCTGGGAAATAAAGAAGTGGTGGTGCTATTTGAATGGTGGTGATGAAGTGCAGTACAGTTGTGAGCATATATTAAAATAAAAGATCCAATGTTTTGTGGAATCCGAATTTGCTCAACTTGGTTTGTCGAGTTCTAACTACTATGCTCATTTATCAACCCTAGTCTTAGAAAAGTGATGTGTAACTTGAAAAATACTACGGAATACTCAGTATGACGTATTTTCCATCAACGGTAGCCAAAATCTTCCTATAGATGGGTACTTCAGGTATCGTTACGAGCCCCGCAACCCTTGGAATCAGCTGTTTGTAAATGTGGATGGTTTTCTATACAGATAATAAATGGTTGTGAAAATTTTGCTTATGCCATATGGGTCTGGATAATTAGACTTGCAAATCTGCGTATTTGAGATCATTTTATCAATGATATTTGAGTTTAGCCTTCAAATACTCGTTATTGAAAAAATAATCAATTATTTTATTTTTGGGCCTGACTTAGAGTTCAATTTTTTCATAAATGATCGAGAATGTAAGGCTTAAGCCTTGAGGGCTCTAGTAGATTTGTATGATCAAATCATCCTGCCAGTATGTATTCCTTGAAACCTTGTTGAAAATGTCTTCCCTTGACTATGGTCCTTCCCGAAGAGGTTTGCATGACAATGTTACTTTCCCAAGATGTTTATATTTCGTATATGACAAGCAAAATTGTTATGTTGAATGCAAGAAAGATAAACATAACTATAGAGATCACACACAAAATTTACGTGATTTATTAACAATGTGTTGGTTACGTCCACAGACAAAAGGAGAACAAAATTTATTCGTACGTGAGGAGAGAATCGAATACATAATACCATAATACAATGATGACATTTGCGAAAAGCGAGTACATGAAGATATAACTCATAATATGCCCAAAAATCTTGGACAAATCTAAGTTGAAGGTCACTTGCAGGGCAAAACATTGGAGTAAAACCTTTCCTCAAGTGTAAACAGTAAACAAAATCATACTTCCATGTTCAAGCATGATTTTTGTTTTTGGTAACCATCAATCTAGTTCATATGGTCAGAAGAAATTTACTGGTCTATGTATTGCTCTATTCGATGTGCCTTAGACGAACAAGTCCCCAAGTTTACTAGCATGTCAAAGTTTGAATTAGAGAGGACTGATAGGCATGGAACAGACGATAATCGGAAATGCCGTCAAGCAAGAACATTATACATCGTTACGCCAAAAGAAAATCCTAAATGTGACCTCTTCATGTACATTTTCAAAGCTTATTAGGCTTTTAATTTGTCTTCAAAGATTGTTGCAGACATTTTATGTCTCGTCCTCCCAGAGCAATTAAGACTATGGTGTAATATAATATTGACTTGGATTGATGGCCAGAGAAACAAGTGCAACATCAGCGATTCAGCGATGACGGTTGGGGAAAATGGATTGAGGTTTTTAACTGTAGATTATCCACAAACAATGAGTCCCTTCATTCGTCTATGTCTAAATTCTTGTCAACATATTAGTTTTTATTTTAAAATTTATCCAATACCTGCATTAGTGACACAAACCTGGAGAAAAAACTATTTAACCACAGGACAATAAATAGAAAATTCCTAATCTATGTTTGATATTTTTGAACGGTAAGATATATTTTCCCAAAAATAAAAGAAAAATGTAGAAAATAGTAAAAGTTAATTGACTGGCCCCACAAAAAACGAAACTAAAATTATGAAAATGTTTACGATTTTATTTTCTATTAGTATAACATCATTTTCAAATGGTATAACTTTAATTATAAACAGTACAGCGTAACAAAATATAAAATTGACATAATCTTTTTATCCTTGAATATAGATTTGGACAACCTCGACAATCAATTAGATACTTTATGTTCATGCATGGGAAAATCCATGACCAAATTATGTACTTGATGAGTTGGTGGTACTTTGACTACCTTAGCTTGCCCATCCATGACAAAAAAAATTCACAAAAAAATCATGTTATATAATATAGTTGTTCAAAGTAATAGATTATGTTAACAATTTTGTTTATGCTGTATATGTTCAGATTGGCGTAAATTACTCATGTGAATCTTTAGAGTGTTTAACTTATATTTTAGGGTTATATTTATACTCCTAAACTATGTAAAGTAAAAGATTACAAAGTGATTCCTTGTATCATGGTATCATGTTATCATGGGCTTAGATTTTCTTCTTCTAGCCGTAACCCTAACTCTAATTCTCCGTTTCTTCGTTCACCCTAATGGATGATTCGAAGTCTGCCTCTTCTCATCCCGCCCTCGCAATACTATTCATGGGCGGAATTGTTCAAGATTCATGCTAGTCCCACGGATTCCACCTTTGAAAGATGTCGATCTTTCTACGGATTCTTTGAAGGACAAGGCATTATGGACTTGTGTAAATGCCATTGCTCTCTGATGGATCTATGAGACAATTTTGAACGACCTTCTCCATACCATTATTGAGCCCGATCGACCCTACTGCTTCTCAAGCATGGGAAAGGCTACGTGATTTATTTCAAGATGACAAGAATTATTTAAGAGTCGTCGTTCATACTTGAGGTCATGCTTGGATAAAGGGGTGATAAAAGTCAAACTAATGAAAATTAATGTAAATAGAGATGGTGACAAGAGAATGGGGTATAAAGGAAAATATTATAATGGTGATATGAGGAATAAGAAGGAATTAAGAGATTTATTATTATCCTTATTAGGGTGCAGGGCCGTCCCTGAGGCTAGGCGAGAAGTGCAACCGCCTAGGGCCCAGGGCTCGGAAGGGCCCACAAATTAATTTTAAAACTAGTGTTTAATTAATTTTTAAAAATTTATTAGTTAAATTTTAAATGATAATTAGTTTAAAATATTTATAACATTGAATGTTTTATTTTTTTATGAAAATGTGGACTTTTATCCTTAGTTTTAATTATCATTTTCTATTTTTTTAATTCTTAAATTATGCTCTATAAATTATTTAGTTTATGGAGTCTTACAATGAATAAATGAATAGATTTACTTTCTTGTCATTCTAATTATGACATATAACTATACAATATCACAAATTTAAGATTTTTATTTTTAGTTTTTTGATAAAATGAAATCAAAAAATTATCTGATTGATATTTGGTATAATGATAATGACAAGTTTGTATATAGTAGCATCTTGGGTATTAAAATATATACTGTGTACTGCATGTATACTTTCTGGTATTAAAGTTTGGGTTTTTCGAGTTTTGTAATTTTATTATTTGCTAAATATACCTTTAGTATTCAATGGACACACCCAACTATTGGAGGTTATAAATATTTTATTAACAATTATTTAAAGATATCAACAATATTCTACTCTACTTGATTAGTTTGCTTTTAAAAAATATTATTTCATTAGTAGATCTTGTGTGTATCTTTTTTTAATATTTTTTTCAATTATTTTTAGAATGGTTAAATTATTTTACAGATGAAATTAGTAATAAAAAAATAAAAAAAATATATTCTATATTACCATGCGTTTACTATCCTGAAATAAATAAGGGAAAATTTTACGCGTATAACATAAGGGGCCCATAAATATTATTACGCCTAGGGCCTCTAAAATATCAGGAACGGTGCTGTTAGGGTGGTAATAACTATCTTAGGAGTATAGAGAGTATTTATTACCCCTCAAATGATAATATTAGTTGTCATTTTATCACACTATCAACACTACATTCTCTTATAAAATACTTTCACTAATCTTATTTTTCATTAGTTTGACTTTTATTACTCTTCTAGTGTAATACCCCCAATCTAAGTATGCCCTATAAAGGAATTTTGGACCTTACATATGTATCAATTCCTAGATGTTACGTCTATGTTCGTCAATCAAAGAAAAGGTTACAGATCCTTTGGCGAACTCAAAGCGAAAGTTTCTAATGGAAGTTTGGTTCTTCCAATCAATAGCTGGTTTATCGGAGGAGTACAAGGCGTGACTTCCTTAATTGAAAGTTTGAAACCATGTTCCGCGCGCTCCCCAAATTTTCAATGGCTTGGACTGTGGTTCTTTTGGACGAAACTAGCATTGCCAAACGTTTTTTGGATGACGCTGCTTATGCTATGTTTACTGCTGCGGGTGAGTTGTCTCGTCAAAATGCAGTCACCTTCTCATGACGTCCATGCATCTCTTTACTCCTCAACCCACAGTAGTTGCAAGAAACAACAACATTAGAAAGGAAAATCTGCTAAAATTTCTATATAATCTTTAGTCAAGAAATTATGCCTTAATTTTTATGTTGTACCGTTGTTAGTGATTAAATGATTGACTAATTTAGTTCTAACTAAGTTGTAACACCCCAAATTACTAACATAATAATAATAATTATAGTAATTTTAGTAACTTTGAGGTATTACCGCCACGTGTCATCACGCTTTGGCTGTGCTAACTAATTACTATATTGCAGCGAAAGAAAAACTCGATTTATTTATTAAAAAGAATTATAATTTTGATTATCCAAAGATACAAAAGTTGATTAAGAAAAATTATAAAAACTCCTCCCTAGTATGTGCCCTTTGATATAATGCTCCCATACACATTTATTCATGTAAACCTACTCACCATAAATGATAAGTAGGGCGAACAAAAAAAAATAGGAAAATACGTGTCAGTGTAAAAACATTGTGTACGTATACATGTTGTATACATGCTAAAAGAAATACTTTGACTTTTAAATTCCTGTATTTCAAACTTGTCTTCTTATATATTAATAAATTTCAAACCTTCCTTTATAATAATCTAATACAAATGGAATTATTAAAACACTTAATAAAAACAATTTCCTCTTCTTATATCCCCTCCTTGATCCTAAGTGTGCACACCCCCCAAGTTAGTTATCCCATCACGGATCTATCCTTGGAATTTTATTTTATTTGCCAACAAGTGGACTTTGAAGCATGAACCCTTCTTGATTATGAAATCAAGCGGTAATGTATAATAATAATAACTCTCCTTTTATAACTCCTTTAAATACAAATATCTTACTTTAATTATTAAAGCTCATTGAAAATTATGAAATCTCAAATGTCATTCGGCCCTTTTGAAATATGATACATATTAAATAAAATAAGGTAAATGAATATCACCATTTTTTTGTTATCGGAATTTCAAATAAATAATCATATATAAACATATATTTAAAAATATCTTAGAGCAATATAATTCACAAAATAAAATATTCAATTGCACATAAAAAGATTTAACACATATACGTACTTTAAATTCTAGTACTTTCTAGCAACTCTTTACTGAATTTCAAGTTGATCCTCGGAGGTTGGTGGTTGGTGGTGGCACAAGATGGCCGAAGAGATGCAGAGAGTGGCTTGAGAGAGAGGGAGAAAGTTTGAGAGAAGTAGAAAGAGTTTAATGATTTTTGTGTGAAGAATTAGGTGAGATTTAAGGGTCTATTTATAATAGAAATTATGATAAATTTTAGGATTTTAAAACACTAAAAGATAAATATGAATTTAAATTAATAATTATCCTCCAAATTTTTAGAAAAATCTTTTAAGTATAAAATAATTAAATTATTAAATAATTTAACCAATTAAAATTATTTAATTTAAAACAAACCAATTAGAATTAGTTAAAAAAGATAAAATTTTATAATAATAAATTTTTTTTAGAAATATCAATCATAGAAAAAATATAGGATACGGATAGAATTTATTATTATTATTTTAAAATCTATTATTTTTAAATTAAAACTATCTTTTCAACTAAAATTATCCTTTAAATTAGGATTAAATATATATAATAATAAAAAAAATTAAATTCATAATCATGGTAGCTAGCCATGATTAGATATGGTCGAAATTTTTATTTTTAATATATATATATATTATTTCTTTGGTAAATATATCCAATTTTCAACATTATCCATTTAAATTAAAAATAATCTTTATAAATATATTAAACTATATTTTTTGTTAAAAATAATATTTTAAAAGCTTCTAGAATATTCTAGAATATTCTAGAATAAAAGTGGATACTTTGGATATTTTTGGGATATTTTAGAAGGCTTTTTGGGAATTTTAATGGAATAATTAAGGAATTAAATATAAAATTAAATAATTTTCTTAATAAAATTATAAAATAAATATATAAATGATGGTCCATAATTATGATTGGTGCCAAAATAATTTTTAAATTATTTATTTTGTACTAAAATATTCTTAATATAATGTCTAAAATATGGGGTATTACATAAGTATCGTGGGATGGGATCCAAATGTTAGCACTAACCTAAACTATTGAATGTGAGTGGCGCATTTGTATTATTTGTTTTACCTTCGTTTTGTGTAACTTACTAAAGAAAAGAAACCTATAAACTTAGAATCTAGTTGACTCATTAAAAAGAAAAAGCACTCTAAGTGAAAAGAAAGGGACTTGATTTTCAATGAAGGAACTACTTACCTTTCTTATTTTTGAAGTTGATACTCATAAATCAATTTATGAGATCGACTCTTTAAAAATTATCCTTTATAAATCAATTTATGAGATCGACTCTTTAAAAATAAGGACTTTTTTTTATCAGATTATCCTCATATGGTAATGTATGAAGGAACTAAAACACCAGATTTTTAACTGTCAAATAAATAAAAAAAATTTGTCAAATAAATAAACGTATGAGATTAACTCTTTAAAAATTAAAAAATCGGACAAATCTCTTACAATGGCTTGAAAAATCTTCTTGTAAAAGGTATATCTTTTGTATGCTTTGGACTGTTTTTCTAAAGAAAAAATATATCTATCTTTTACTATGTTATCTAATTTCGTAATTGTATTTCTTTTAATTTATTGACACCATTATTATTCTTCTCCCCTATTTTAGTATACGCCATGCCAGCATTCGTTATATTGTACTAAGTCAATATGGAGTAAATTAAAAGTTCCTTTGTATCTTCGTTTACTTAACAAAGTGCATAGCCCCTATAGCTCAGGAAGTCAGTAGTAGGGCGTCAGTCTTGTAAACTAAAGGTCTATCTGTGGTTCCATCGTGCATAAGGCCACCTGCTTTTAATTTTTATATAAACATACATCTTTGGTCATTGCCTGGAAACTGAGTTCCTGCAATTTACAGTACATACATCTCCATCTCCATTATTTATCCAAACTTTGTTTGGCTCGTCTGTTCTTTATAAACTTTATATTACTCTATTTCTTTATAAAAAAAAAATCATTTTACGTTGTCCCTCAAAGATTTTTCATTGTACGTTTAAAAAGTTGATTTTTATACTAATTATGTAGTACCATCTATGGTGATTGTATGAGGACCTATCAGTTCCGATATGATTACCCTGATCGGGACTAAGCCATGTCTCAGCTATGGTACTCTGTTTATAAATATAGTGACAATGAGGTTAAGGTTTTAATTTTCTACACATGATTATTACCATTTTTTCATTATTACTATTGTAAAAAAATCCTCGAATTCATATCTAAACATATCATTAAAGGATATTTTCTGACAACCAACCTAAGAACAGTCAACATGTGTATATGCAGGACTCATCCGAAACCAAGGTGAAGCTAATAGGCCCACAATAATCAAAATATATACCTCATTTTTGAGACACGAAACAATTAATAATGGTTTAGTATATCAATTTCTCTTCATATGTCTGAATAACAATAATAAAATCTTTTGAAATGATAAAAATAAAAAGTTACAAACGGAGCTGGCGAAGGACCACTAAAATGTTCTCTATGAAATAATGTTACCTAGTTCAATTGATAAGGTCTATATACAAGAATGTCTGAATGTGTATTAAAGACTATAGATTAAATTCTGTGTAATATAATTGTATCACACTTGCAGCTTTTTATAGAAGAAAAAGTTAGTTCTTTCCGATTCATAGGTGTTGTACAAAAATGTTAGTAGGCCTTAACATCGCTCTTTTGGAATATGAACCAGGCAAGTGGGAATTTGGGATGAATGGTCCCTTGGTTTCCGTTGCTTTATGGACCCTATTAGAGCCCGCCATCGACGTTTCATACATGCTGTAAATTTGTTCTTTTTTTTGGGGGGGGGGGGGGGGGGGGGGGGGAAGAATATTCATTTTATTGATGAGACTGATGAGCAGTAAATAACAAAATGCTGCCCATTTATTTCAATACTTCTCATAAATGACAGCATCATCTCTGCTATTATGTCCGTGTCCTGACAGATTAGCAACGTAGGTCGGAATCTTGCTAAAAAAATTTAGAGATTGCTCAATGTTCTAGTTCAAAGGAAATTTAAACCCTTAAAAATTAAAATAAAAACACAAATATGTAATATAATATAATATAATATAATATATTTAGAGACTCTTTTTATTAATCAATCAAATTAGGCTTAGTGTAGTAACTCAACTTGTACGGGACCTTAGTTAGCAATGGACTGAATTTCAAGCTAATATCATCGTTATGTTATGTGATGACTTCATGTAGTTATGCAAACTATACAAGGATACACATATAGGAATGCTTCGCATAAGATGAATAATTGAATACAGTCGCCAAGAACTATCCTATGGTGCATTTTGCATGTAGATTAGGAGAGCCCTGCCCTTGGCGGCGAGGGATTGTTGATCAAATTGGTTGGCATTGTAGCATGGAAGGATACAAGATTTTATGGAGTAACACAGTACGTACAAAGTTATTTAGCAAAATGAACCCAAGGGATCGGGAGCTGTTTGTCAAAGGCTAAAGAGAGAAACAAGTTTATCTAGAGACTGAAATTAAAAAGTATTGTGTATCACATTAGCTTATGGAGTTTTTATCCTTCATTCACAGTTCATAATGGCTAAGGATAACTGACAAGTTTATATATCAACGCATATCAAGCTACCATATATTATAAAAAATGGGATCTCGTAGTCACACAAATTAGAGTAAATTATAGTATTCTATTCAATTAGGTCTTAAACAATAATTAAACATAGCTTATGACTTTTCTATTAAGCATACACATAATGATTGAGTTAATACAAAATTAACACACACTTTTGTAATGAAAACAAATTGTTGGACTACGTGAAGTTATGGAGAATGGACTACACAATCAAAGGGTCAGTGGGAAGGACATAAGACATAAATCAACCAACTAGTCACTGAAATAAGGTAAGAAAAATGTTTAATGTCTGGGGTATTTTTTTTTTTTTTTTTTTTAACATTTCTTCACATAGTTGATTTGTACCTTTTTTACTTAGTCTCGTCGATATAGAGTATTGTTATTTTCAGTGACATATCTGATAAAAAGTTAAGTTGAATAATTTTTTTTTTAATATTGAATATTTCACGTCTCACATCAACTAAAGAGGTAAGAATTGTCAAGGATCCATTTCTCACATTAGTATGAGATTTTTTGGGAGATGTTCCGAAATAAATATGTAAGAACATGACCTAAAACGAACAATATCATACTAATGTAGGTCATTTATAATTGTTGGGCCCAACATACTTTATTAGATTAATTAAAATATTATATATATACTGAGCAATTTTTTTTAACTTTATAAACATTGCATTTATAGGGTCATCCTAAATGAAATTTATCCCTTTTTTTTGTGCTTATAAAAATGGAATTGTTGTTCTTAATTTGAACTTTAGAGGATGTCAAAAAGAAAAGCTAGGGAATAATTGTTACTTGTACATATATCACGGTAAAAAAATATTGTTGATACCATGTGTGACAAGTCTCACCAACCTAATGCTGTGACAAATGCATCTATACGACTATACAACAACCCAACTCACAATCCATTGACAAAAATTGTGGTTCAAATTTTGATTTCAAATTACACTTTAAAGAATAATTAAATCCAATAAAAAAAATACTTCCTTCAACTTTGGATTTTTATGAATATTGCAGAAAATAACATTGACACGTGAAGCATGACTCACTGGATATCAATAAGGTTATAGAAATTAATATTTCAAATATAGATATTCTGATCTCAGTTATAGTAATTAAGATTTTAAATATAAAATAAATATCTCAGTGATATACCAGTTATGATCTCAGTTTTAGTAATTACCATCTAAGATTTAGAAATTAATATCTTAGTTTTTGAAGTTCTTATCTTAGGAAAACAAGTTATGATCTTAGTTATATTCTTATATATAATATTTATTATCTCATGATAAGAAGATATTATCTTAGGTATATTTGAGATAGCAAATTTAATACATGAGACATTTATTTGTATACCTGAGATCTTTATTTATATACCTAAAACATTTATTTATATAACTGAGATAATAAATTCAATACATAAGACCTTTAATTCTATAACTGAAATCATAACTTGTATAAGAAAGATCATAACATAATTTTAATATCTGAGATCTTTATTTATATGTCCGAGATAATAAATTCAATATATGAGACATTTATTTGTATATATGTGATAATAAATATAATACCTGAGATCTTTATTTGTATATCTAAGATCTTTATTTGAACATATGAGATCTTTATTTATATATATAAGATAATAAATTCAATATTTGAGACATTTATTTGTATATCTAAGATAATAAATTCAATATCTGAGACCTTTATTCTATAACCAAGATATATCTAATTTGAAATGAGCACAGGATAACCTTTTGATGTGAATCTAGATATTGAAATCTTAATCCACACAAAGGGATGAAACTAGATATCAAACCCTCTAAAGTTAAGCACCAAAGGTTTAAAATTTAGGGCAAAAGTTTGAGAATTGGTTGAAGCAAAGTACCCTCAATTCCTACACTTCCTCATGTGAATCTAAAGTTTTAAGCACTAATTCACAATTCTTTGTTACACCCAAAGAAAAACAACAAACTCTCCAAATCTGATTTTTTCAAGCTTGGATGCACATCTATTTATACCCATAGCTTGAGAGTTTCAATCATATTATGACTAGGCCTCCTACTTCTAAAAGGACTCCTAATAACCAATAGGATAATACCACCTATTTATTACATAATCCTACCATAACTTTAACACTATCTTATCTTAATTAGAATTCTATCCTATCTAAAAAGATAAAATTACAAATTAACTACTCTAAACCTATTTTATTTAAAGTAAAACACTAAATATCCGATCACATGTGAGTTGCCACGTCCATATCCATGCCATGTCACTTGCCATGTCACTTAAGTTGTAATAAAGCACCGACAAGATATAACAAGCACCGTTCAATGTAACAAGCACATTCCCTTGTCTTAAAATTTTTCCTCCTTGGTCAAAATTTTCAATCTTCGAAAATTACTCCAAGAATTTAGCTTTTGATCAAGGCCTTCCATCAATCATCACCTCCATGACTTCCACACATTATAGAATCATAAAACCTGAAAAAGGAAAGTTCAAAAACACACCTATGCCTAAAATGAGAAAAACCCTATCAAATGAAATGGGAGAAAACTCATAGGCAAAACCAACTTATTCCCCATGTCCACCAATCCTTATTCACATTTGCATGTTATCATGCACATGCAAATGTTCCCCTTTGATGCACCTAGAAGATTCGTGTCTCCATAAGCCAACAACTCTTCCAAGATAGCATCATTCTTTGAAGTTTCAATCAATCTTTCGAAGTTGACATCCTCTATCATATCATCTTTTATACTTTACCTGTGTCACATCACTCGGCTAATGTGACGATCTTAGCCAATATTTTCACAAAAAAATATAATGCAACAAGTTTCTCAAGGACAAACTCGAATATTTGTGTTCATGCAAGTGTGTCTCAATGTTTTTTTGAGTAACAAAATGAAAAAAATGACGAAATAAAAATAAAAACAATATATTTTTGAGGATATCTTATCCTTAAACCCAACTTTAAAATAGTCGTGACTCGGGCCCGAAAAGAAATTTTGTTAATCAAAAAGTAGTTGGCGAATAGCATCACCTAATTCATCTATTATTTGTCGCTTTAAAAAAAAAAAAATAATTAGTGTCATAATCTAGCTAAGTCACTAATTGGTGTGTGCATGAGATACTAGCTGATGTTTAACTACCAAATTAGGTGTTCATTTAACTAACTACATAATTAGGTCTAGTTTGATATTTGTCGGTATAGTCAGATGTAATTAGCCTTTCCCGCGACATATGAAAATTGAAATAAAACACTTCGTATAAATTAAATGGATAAAAGTCAATTTGTTTTTTTTTTTTTTTAACACATGACCAATCACAAAATATATTGATTGATACAAAATGTATGGAGCTTGGGACCAAACACAAATGGACAATGATGATAAAACTTGAGTAAATGAATATGTTATAAGCAAATCTTTGGATCCTTGGATGCTTATTACTTCGTATATTTTAGATGCTCATATTGCACGTGTATCCTTTACATTAATAAATGAAAATTTCTAATACTATAACTCGTTTCCCTTATAATAGAAATTTATTATTGTAGGCAATTTTTTTCGGGGAGGGTTGTCCACCTAATTCATTAGAATTTATGCCTCCACTACGTTTAATTTGTGGTGGATAAGTCTTTCAATGAGAATTTCTTCGCACTATTAGAATTGGATTTCAATGAGAGCCTCTTCAAATGAGAATTGAATTGAATTGAATTTCTTCGTATATTTATCATTTATTAATGATCTATAGTTAGATTGTACATAGACAATGATTCATCAAACATCTTATCCGGTTATCCCACTTTTTTTTTTATAATCGATCGGTGGTAATACCCTATATTCTGTAGTACTACGTATACATGAAATAAATAAAAGACATATATCTCTCCCCCAATTTTCTTAACCCTTAAAAAGTTACAATACTATACGTGACGTTCAATTTGTTTGGTTATAAATTAAACGCCCAAGAATTCATTCTATATGCTTTTGAATCCTTCTGATAAGCCTGGGTATAAACCAACTAAACCAACAGTGACAAAATATGGTACCAGTGGCACGGGAGGCTCAACACATTATTGACTCCTGTAATCATCGTGTACGGTGTGGACCTTATACGTCATATGTCTAATTTTTTTATCTCATTTAACTTATTATGGTTTTTAAGATATAATTTAAAACATTTTTATTTCTAAATTAATAAAATAAAAATTATAAAAATTTAATATTATAAAATTTATATTAAAATATATCTAATAAAATTTCATATAAATATTTTCTTTCTTACATATAATAAGAATTGTTGTCAAAAAAATTTTAAACTTTAACTTTATAAATAGAAACGAAGCGTAAAGAGATAAAAGGGAGTATTGCTTGTCAACATGAATCCCTCAAATTCTTATTGGAGCAAGCGAGGAACGGGCATCTTATATTCTTGTTACTAAAATTAACTACAATACACAACATACAAAAAGTTTAGCTGAACTAGTTCAACTAACAGCTAGTAGTAATATAGGTTTTTTCTTTATGCGAATGAGGAAAATTCCAGCAAATATAGTTATATAAGTAATTGATGACTTGAGCGTTCAGGGAGACATCTTGCTATTATTTGCATGTCATTTTTCAAAACCTAGACTCTATGTCAACTATATGTATGGTCAAGTGACTAATATTTAAACCATTTTAATAGATAGTTAAACTAAAAAAAAATTTAGTTCGGCAATTTTCGGGGCAAAAATAAGTTTAAATTAATAAAAATAAATACTCGTAAGTGAAAGTAACTAGTGTGTCACTAAATATTATTCAAGATAAAAACACTAACGAGTCTGAAAAATAAGTTTTCATTAGTAAATCAATATTTATTAATAAAAAATTAAAAATAAGTATTTTAATTAGGTGAATGTATGGGTCGGGCAGCCATAAACCCACATATATCAATAGGAGGCATTAATCAGTCCATTAGACGAAGACCCGTTCCAGCGCATCATAGTGTTGGAATGTCTTGGACTCGAAGAAGTCAAAAGGTCTAATCCACTCAAGGTGACATGTGTAAGCTCACCAATTTCTTTCCCTTTGGTTCATTAAATACCTATTTATGGGCTAATAACAAAGGGAGAGGAGGTTACCAAAATAACAAACACTCACATTATAAATAGTATACTCTCTTTAAGCATATTTATTGTACACATTTGAACTGAGCAAAGACTCATCCACACAGGAGGACATTCTCATAATCCTAGGAAATTTACTAACTTATACATCGGAATAGGTTTCATTGGAACACTATCCCCGAAACCAATAACCTTGATATGCTCCTTTTGGTCTTCCGCATACAGAAAGAGTAAATACCATGTAGTAGGGCCTAACATATTTCTTCACCTCAATTTGAATCTTTTATAAGAAAAATCTACTTGTTTTAGAAAGGAAAAAAAAAAAGAGATAAAAGGAAAAGGGTACACAACAGTACCACAAAAGTAGGGCACGTTATCATAAAGTATTGTAGGTGATTACATATCATGTAAATGGTGGGCGTGATAAAGAGCCATGCATTTTAGGTAAATGGCAATTTTGTTATTTTCAAGTAATTAAGTGCCCACTTCATTCTGGTGCATGCAGTGAATTACGGAGTATTCTCATGTTGCTATTAGCTGGATGATGGTAGTAGGAAAGACATGTCATTATCTCATATATTATTAATACGGTTTCATGTCTCTGTATACCAAGTATATTTTTCCTTTTTCTTTTTTGGTGAAGAGAGCTGAAAGTTGCACATCTTGAATATAATTTTTAATATTGTACTGAAAGATCTCATCGCCACGTCAGAACGTTATCAAATATGGGCCCACAATAGCCTCTTGCGAGTCCTGCCCAATTGCCCTCTTCGCATGGACCAAAGGGTAAAGGTGTCAAATTGGGTTGTAGGTACGGGTTCGGTTCAAGACTAAAGGGTTCGATACTGTCGGGTGGGGTTGAATCGGATTTAAGTTGTTACTAATCAGTTTACAATCGGATTGGGTTGTAACGGGCGGGTCATTTCGGAATCGGGTTATATTCGGGTTGAAGTTGGTCGAATTCGGTTCGGATTGAAGTCGTTCAAATTCGGTTCGGGTTGTATTTCTGATTAATTCGGTTTTCAGGTTGGACTTGGGTCGGATCGGTACGGGTTACACCTTTCGAGTTGTAAACCAGTTCGGTTTAAAACAGATCGGATCGGTACAGTTAAGTTCACGGTTTGGGTTGAAAACTTACAACCCTACCAAAGGGCTATCACCATGCTGCCCCCCATATGAAGCAACTATAAGCCATGGATTTTTAGTTGATTTTTAATAGGAGAACCATTGAGTATATATCAACAGTGCAAGTCATTTCAATTCCTCTTTTGTATCAAATCAGAAAAATTGTTAGTAATAAGAGAAAAACCTCAGCTAATATTTTAATTAAACTCGACATTGTTATGTCCTTACTTAAAATTTCCTGGTTAACCTAGAAATGGAGTTAGATAGTGTCATGGTAAGTATTCCGTACTCCGTAACAATTTTTTGGCAAAACCCCTTTCACTTCGTAATTGGTATGAATAACTAATGAGATTCATTTAACTCGATAAGAAACTTGATACCCTTAGTCTGACTATTAATCCTAACTAAACACTATTTTATAAGTACCCTAATCTCGATTGGAAACTCAACTTTAATCCTATTAGAAATCCTATTCTATCCTTTGTGTAAACGCTTCCCTAATTAACCTTAATAAGTTTCTAATTAAATGTCTTAGTGAAAATATTGGCTAAGACCGTCACATTAGTCGAATGGTGTGACATTGGTAAAGTATAAAAGGTCATCCCACGTTTATTTCAAATTAGGTATATATCTTAGTTATATATAGAATAAAGGTCTCACGTATTAAAATTATTATCTTAGATACACAAATAAATGTCTCTAGTTTTGACTTTATTATCTCAAATATACAAATAAAGATCTCAGGTATTGTATTTATTATCTCAAATATACAAATAAATATATCAGGTATTGAATTTATTATCTCAGATATACAAATAAAGATATCAGGTATTAAATTATGTTTTGATCCTTCGAATACAAGTTATGATTTCAGTTATAGAATTAAAGGTCTCATGTATTGAATTTATTTTCTCAGTTTTACAAATAAAGGTATGAGGTATACAAATGAAAATTTCAGGTATTGTATTTATTATCTCAGTTATACAAATAAATGCCTTAGGTATTGAATTTATTATCTAAGATATACAAATAAAGATCTCAAATATAAATTTATTATCTCAGTTATACAAATAAAGGTTTCAGGTATTAAATTTATTATCTCAGTTATACAAATAAATATCTCAGGTATTAACTTTATTATCTCAATTATACAAATAAAGGTTTCAATATTGAATTTATTATCTCAGGTATACAAATAAAGATCTCTAATATTAAATTATTCATTATCGCAATTATACAAATAAAGGTCTCAAATATTAAATTTATTACCTTCCCATTTGGAGTACAATGCTTGGTTACCTTCATTAGATCATTATCACTGACAAATGAATGTAGTTGCAGTAGAAGTATCACCCACATTGTAATTCAACTTGCAAAGACGTGTGAAAAGTATAAAAGTGGATAACGTTCTAGTTAGCCTATGTTTGGAAAATTTTCCAATCATAAGCTCTTTCCTCCGTTTCGTCTCGTATGAGAAGGAATCTATATCGTCGTCAGATTGTGATCTTACCAGAATAGCAGAAGCGCATATGGTAAAGGATATGTCGTACAGGGATCTTGATCATTGTTGTGATTATTGATGCTCTTTGCCTCATGCAACCCTGCATTGGGTTTTTTCACTTCTCCGCCTGGCACAACCTAGTACTAGAGGCAATTTTTGTATACCTTTGTTATAAAATAAAAGTTTCAGGTAACCCGCGGGTTTGAATTTGTTAAATTAGGTTTGTCACAACCAATAAAATGGTGTAACTTATCACAACCAACAATGTCATTCTTGACTTTTTGTAAACCTTGGATAAGAGCCCTTATATATAAGTCAAAATAATGAAATGATATAACTTGTACTGAAAGATAATACTCCCTAGAGAATATACATAAGTATTGAAGTAGATAAGTAGATTCACTCAAATGCATAAGTTCATTATGAAGCAAATAAAGTAGTTTTGAAAAGGGAAAAAAAAAAATAATGTACATTGTAATTGTACAATCTACTCCTATATATTGTCTATCAACAATATAATACAAATAATCTCCTAAACATAAGTACTAAGATTGCAATACAATTAGTCAATTATTCATAGTTTAATCTAAAAAATGAAAAACAATCATGCATATATCCAATTCTACTAGCATCTAAAATATTAAATCGATATGCCTCTTAGCTTTATCATCCCCAAAAATTATTCTACAATAAAATTATTATTTTCGAATTCCCTTATAGAAAGAGAAATAGGAGAAGGAAACAGTACCTCATGGAGTCGATGATAAACCAAGGTCAACATAAGTACAGTGTCGATTACCGACAACACACAATAGTTTACAAATTTCATCAAGTATTTTTAGAATTTTAGTTACGTTGTGTAATTGAACTTGATGCAGTGCTTACATATGCTTTGGTGCAATATTTGCATCAAAAACGATGCCAAATCTATGGGAAACTGTAGAAGTGAAATTAAAACCAAGAATTATTGAGTACACATTATAAAGGAGGAATAATGATTTTCAAGCGCAAATTAACAAAATCTATGATTACTTTTATAATTATTTCTTTTTTCCACTTTATTTATAAAGTTTCGTGTGAAATTTTGAGCTCACCCCTACGTATCGATGGGCTTAAAACATTAGTGGATACTCTGGTGTATATATATATATATATATATATATAAAAGTTTTGAAATTAGCTCATGTATGTTACGGAAGTTTTGTTCATGGTACAAAATAAAAATTGGGTGGACACTACGATAGATGCTCATGGTAGTTTATGTAGTAGTGAGAGTTCAAGTACAGTATAAAGAAACTAAAATAAAAATTGATAGATGGTCATGGTAGTTTAAACTTATGGGTACAAAGGTTAATTTTCGTATAGACACTATCAATGCATTTTGATGCATTCGTTTGTTAAAGTGGGTGGACACTACGATAGCCAATTTAGTGGCAAGATGGGATATTTATAGTAATTTGGAAGTAATTTGTATAAACCCTCTCCCTCTACGAAAAAACAATTTTGGACAAATTTAATTTGCTAATTAAACCTACTTAAATTTTCTTAAAAAAGTTGTAATTCAGTTAGTAAGATCGTTAATGGACAAAATCAATTTATGGTCGAAAAGATATCTCATATAATTTCGCAAGAGAAAATGATAAAAGATGAAAAAGTTATACAAAGTGAAAACAATTATATGAATATCACGGAGTACTCCTTAGTATTAGGTCATTAACTCAATGGTCTCCCTAGTTTATTGACCCACCGACTATGAACCCTCTTAGCTATTTTAGCAAACCCTTTACAAGCCGACCTAGTTTTAACCCTCACCTACTCAGATTCAATAATTAGGTCTAAGTAGGGGTGCTTATTGAGTTGAGTTACTCGCGAGCAACTCGGACTCGACTCGGTCAAAACTTGGTCAAAGCTCAACTCAATTGAACTCGACTCAAGTTCGAACTCGACCCGATAAGTCAACGAGCCAAGTAGAGCAAATCAAAGCTCGAATCGAAAAGATCGTGAGAAATTCGAATTTTTATTTATAATATCTATTTATAGAAAAATATACTTAAGATATAAAATTGAAATAAAATAAAAGATGATTTGATATATAAACCAAAAGTCCCACATTTGATTAAAATGAAAGATGGTTAGAGAGTGTTTTATATATTAACTCAAAAGTCCCATATTGAAAAAAAAATAATAGATGATTTGAAGCAATTAGTATATATAAACCCAATAGTATTTTCCACTTAAAACCAAATTAAGCTTATTAAAGCTAAAACTTAGCTTTCTTGTTGGCCTACTTTGGATACAAGTACTTAGACTTATTAAGCTTCTAATCGAGCTGAAAATGAACCGGGCTCAAACTTGAAACGAGCTTGAGTTGGTGTCGAGCTTGAAATGAGTTTTAATCAAGTTCGAGCTCGAGTAGAGCTTGAAACAAGTTTTAATAGAGCTCGAGTCGAGCTTGAAACGAGCTTTAATCGAGCTTGAAATGAACTTTAATGGAGCTCATTGAGAATTGAGTTTTCAAGTCGAGGTCAAGCTTCGATTTTTTACCTTACGAGCTTTCGAGTTTTCAAGTTCAAGTCGAGTTTAACAAAACTTGAGTTTGATTCAGCTCATAAACATCCCTAGGTCCAAGTGTGTAGTCTAAATCTTTTGATTAGTCTACTTAAACAACTTCGAAACAAATTATTTCTGTTTATTATCCTGATTGGTTATAATGAAATAGACATTGAAATGTGGACTTCCCTGACGTAAAAGGTACAACCCTTGTAAAAAAAAAAAAGAACAAAATAATGAAATATGATTGCTTGATTTGAAACCAATACATGGAAAGTACTAGTTGTCTTAAAATATCTCCAATGTGCCAAATATATGAATAGACCATTAGACAAGTCTAAAATTGTTTTTTTTTAATAATTGGGTCTTTCTAGAATTAGACAACATATTCAAAAAACTGATATTGAATTATTGATACACCCTAAGGCCTAAACTATTGTGCTTTAATCACAAAGGGGTGTATTAACATCAATTTTAAATGTGTCCTGAGTCATTTCCCAAGATAGCTACATAACTTGTATGCATTACAATTAGATGATATTGTCATTCGCATATGATACAAGTCTTGCAGTGTATTATAAGTTTTAATCATAGGTAAAACCATCCAATCAGTCATTTTCCCTTCAAATATCTCTATGTAGTATTGTTTGCAAAGGTCCTTATATTATACTTGTACCATAGCACCCAAATAATTATTATATTTGTACCAATCAACCGTCCCTTAATATTTATCATATTTAACTATTTATTATAGTTAAAATAAAATGAATATTAAGAGACAAAAAATTATAATATATATTTATATATAATCTTATTAAATTCGTATTAACATATACTTTGTATATTTTTTAATTAAAGGTATTTATATATATATATATATTATAAGATAATAACTATAATATGTATCTGAAAACGGTACAAAAACACAGCTGTTGCAAATAAAGGAGTAAATAATATTAGGTAAAGTAACAAAAGAATAAAATAGAGAAGCAACGAACAGTCAAATAATTTGTCATCCTACTTCTTTTTCCAAATTCTACTAAACAAAAGGGGTAGTATAACAATTTACAAAGAAGAGACGTACGGATAGGGACCAAGATCAAAACCACCCAATAACCCAAATACAGCTTTTCATTTCTTTTTAGTCCTCCGTCGACTTTTTCTTTTCATTTCCCACCCTTCTCCCGGCTCTTCTTTTTTCCCCTTCAACCCCTACACTTTTCGTTTTGTACCTCCTAACCCCACCACAAGGACCTCTTTGCAAATTGAGAGGTTTTACGAGGACCAAGCTGCAAACTACAGGAAAATCTCAGTCGACGACTGTAACAAGCTGTAGTAGTTGGCAGCCTCACGGTCCTCAAACTCCCAAAGCCCTTCACCACCGACGGGGAAGAAGGAATCTCCGCCGTCCAGCTGTCCTGCAACAACCTCGTCGAAAGCCTCGAAACCGTCCGATGAGCTGGAAGTAGTAGTAGCTATCACAGTATTAGGCAAGCCCAGCTCATCGTCCGAGGCTTCGAGGAGGTGCCTCATGACATTCTCCCCGTCCTCCTCCCCTGAACCGGATCCGCTCGACGGATTTTCCGGGTCAGTCTCGTAGGAACCCGAACAAACCGGAACGTGGGCCGGGCCGGGCCACTGATGAGGCGGAGAGGAAGAGGGTGAAGATATCTCATCCTGAAGGGTAGAGATTAAGGAAGACAGGTCTTCGGTGGGGTCGTCTTCCTCCTCCTCGAGGAGGGTAATAATGTCTTTGTAAGACTTTTGACGCTTAATGACGTCTTCATCATCAACCTGAGTTGCTTCTTCTCTTTGCCTCTTCAATGGAGTAATGGCCTCCATTTTTTTTTTGAGAATGAGAGAAGCGTGTGATAGTAACTTCACACACGAATTATTTTCCAGGTCTAGAGAGAGAAAGTTGGGGAGAGTATACGTAGAGAGAGAATGGGTGAAGGATGATGAAAGAGAAGGTGTATTGGAGGAGGATTATATAGAAGGGGGAAGATAGGGTGGGTCCCATCTGTTTTCTAGTTTATCGAATGCATAAAAGAAAAGGTGATGAGAATATTTAATGCACACTCTGGGTCATAATGTATGACCATGACCGTGACAAATTGAGGTTCAGATGCTTGGGAGTTGGGAAAGTGACCCTTCCTTTTATATTTTGTAAAACCAACTTAGATTTAAATATTAATCCTTCTTTGTCTAATTTTATTTTGTATCATTTTGACTTTTTACCTTTTTTTAATATCACTTAAATTGCTTTTTAGTTATAAATTTATTACACTCAAAAGTACGAAAATTAGATATTTTAAAATTTTATATTGAGATGCATATAAATATATCACTTAAATATATTATACATTATAACATAATAAGTTTTAAAGTCAACTTTTTTACACTTTGACTTTATAAATAGAAATGAGACAAAATAAAGAATAGAGGGAATACATACTTGTCCCATTTTTGAAATATCAAAATCAACCATACTACTTAATATATATTGAAATGAATTTTTTAAGGTCTATATAATTATTCTATTTTCTTATGAAATGGAGATAATTTATGATTAAAATTTAATTTTAAATTTTATTAATTTCATATTGGAACAATAACGAAGTATAACATAATAAATTAACTTATGATAAAGTTAATTAGAGGTATATTAATCAAATGAACTTGATGTTTACGTGGGGCATATCTTTCGTGTAATATAACTCTCTCTTAGTTCCCCTCTTTACTTCCTCAAGCATAGAAAATTGTTCATTCGTGGTCTGTGTTTTTTTTTTGGTTTTTTTTTTTTTTTGTTTTTGTTTTTTTTTTTTTTTTTTTTTTTTTTTTTTGTTTTTGTGAACATGATTTTCTTATCCTTCCTACATTAAGGTGTTTTGAGCTCTTGTGATGGGCAATGTGTTAAGTTACTTTTAAAAGAGGAATAGTAAGAGACTATGACCCACCAACTTGTTTACTACTCACTCCGTCTCAATTTATGTGCTACATGTCTTTTTACACATATTAATATATGTAATGTTGTGGTGGGGGATCATATTTGATTAATACAAAATAGAATAGTAATTCTAAAGCAATTAGAAATTGAAGACCAGCATAAGGGACAACATCAAATCACCCTCAACATAACTTAAATTGCTTCATCATCGTGTGAATACTTACCTTGGGAATCGGGACTCCTCTGAGGAATTTGTCAAAAAACTCTAAATCGCATCATGTCAATACACATTATATTCACAATACGTTGAGTTCTTGTTTCGTTGCTGTATAAATCAAATTTCCGTAGAAATTTACATTTTATGAAAAGGATTCCCACATTAATTTTTCGGAATTTTTTTGACATATGGATAAAATGAGTTATACAATTATACTAGGATTAAGATGTATTAGTCTACTTCTATTTGCAATAACGTGTGCCTATGAACCCTTTCTCTTGTAGCTTTTGTGACAGAAGAATTAAATACGATGACAAATTTAAGTAACGAGATTGAAATTAAAGATTTTCAATGTTGTTTTTTTGAATGTTTTTCTGTTTACAATTAGTACGGTATTTATACTAACTCTTCTCTTGTTGTAGGCCTAATCCTACTTGAAGTCAAATTCTACTCTTATCTCATCTTGTATTATAATCTACTTAGTATTGTAATCTAATTACCCTACCCCATATTGTAATACAATTGAACTACCTATTTATGTATTTTGTCTTCAATATTTCCTACAGAAATTAGATACGGTTGTGCTTTCTTGACAACCCATGAGATTTGTGTTACACTATTTTCCGTTGTATTCAATTAGGCGATGATTTCCATCTATATCAGATTCATCATTTCTAGAGATCATTCCTCAATAGAGAAAGTGTGGACCCAAGTTTGATTGATAAATCAACGCAATACACACATCAGTTCATAGAACTTGCAGACCAAGTAACGTCTAGATATCCTTCGTTCATACATGATGCTACTCATCTTTCTACATGAAATTTCATGATCGAGTTCTTGGTTTTTATTTTGTCGTATTGGCAAGGATGGAATGATGTCATCGCTAATGAAATTGCTAAGTATAATTATTAATAATGATCAACGACCTCACAATATAAGCAATGGATACAAGGATATATTCGTGACCAACTGACCTTATAACCATTATTTATAATGCAAGATAGCTTTTCACTAAACAAGCTTCTAAACTTACATAAAAAGTCTAATATATTTATTTACTTATATTAATTATTTTATTTTATTTATTAAAGCTAAAAACTAACTAAATAACACAAGTTAACTTATATAAATATTACTAGTTCTATGAATTATATAATGAAAAACCAATAATAAAAACTAAATAAATAACACAAGTTAACTAATTAATTGAAATTTTTTTTATAACTAATACGAAGTAATAATGAAAAACCGATAAAGATGGGCATCTCCCTGCACCACAACCACCCTAAAACCACCTTTCTACCGTTAAACCACCACCACAAAATTGCAAAATATATATGTACGCGACATGAATTGTGCTAGAGAAATAAAATGCGAGGTTACTGAAGAGGTAAGGACGATATGAGAATTTCAAGCAAATTTTACAAGCTATTACAAGTAACTATAGGCGATAATTAACAATTGAGTACTTTAATACTCAATTTATGATCAATTTCCATATGAAATCATGGAACGAGGTTCATAGTTGCGGGAGGAGAGGTTTTTCACGTGGGAGCACCATCTGTAGATGGGGAGTGGGCCCACGGAGCGTGATGAATAGATGTGACAAAAGCCGGCGTTTGAGGTGTTTATAAAGAGCGTACCAAGGCCCATGGTCAGCTTCATGTCTTCAACTCGGGTCAAGCGTGGATCTCCTTGTTCCGAGTAATATTTAATATGAATATTTTAAAGCGGATCTAACTTACTTAAAGTCTCGAGAATATATGATCAAATTTCGTATATATCAGTTATTGTCTCTCTTTACTTAAAAAAGATACTTCAAATTTTATTTAATTTGATAAGGAGTCTTGGAATTAAGGAGATAGTTTGTTATCAAATCCAAACTCTCCGAGAAATCATTTAACCCATTGTATAACTTTTTTTTGGCAACAAACCGATTGTATTTAAGTGCATGAAATACTCAGTATTATGGAGAAAAGCAGGGTACGATAAATATAGTCGAAACTCTACATGAATCTTCACCTCGTTTAAGAGCTTAGCTGATTAACAAATGGAAAGGAAATCTTCAAAGATTTTCATTAATTTGATAAGCTTGTAAAATTCTACCTTTGTTTTTATGAATGCTACCACTTTCGTTTATAAAAATTCTACCTAATTATACTTTATTCCTTTTATAACCACCTTTTAGTCATCTTTTTATTTAATTTTATTTTCAATCATCTCGTACCTCACTATATGATAATCTCTTTAATTTTTTATATTTCTCCTTAAAAAAGTAAAATAATTTACAGGTGCGATTTAACTAATGGGTAGAACTTAGAAATACGAATTTCGAGATTATTTAACATAAATCCGAATGCATCAAGAGTTAGATGCACTCAAATATTTATGTTGCTCATTGTTAAACTTTTAATTATTAGAGTTTTAAATTAGCAAAAATATATTCTTGATAGGGGGGAGACCTAAATGTATGTGCGAAATTTTAACAAAATAGATACATAATTTTAATAAATGGATCGATCAAGTGTTAGTTGGTTTCCTCTACTATAATTTACGCTATTTACATCGCTAAACACTACAACACATACTAATCAAAACTAAAATGAATAAAATACAGCACTATATATTTTTGGAAAGAAAATGGAATATAAAATGTTGATGACATAACAATTGTTAATAGCGACTTACATAAAATTTATTCAATTTAGACAGAAACATGACATTTATTTCGATATAAAACAAGTATTACCTATCTAGTATCTATCATACCCGTCCATTCATAGAGTTTAATGAGCTTAAAAGGAGAGTTGAAATTTCGTGGACGCTAGTGTTTAGAGAGGCGTCTAGGCTTTGTACGTGGAGGTTGCTATGCGCTTGGTGACGATCTTGAGTGGGTGTGGTCGAAGAGTCATGAGGGTGGTAGAAGGTGATGCATGATGTTTATTATGGTGGTGATGGGGTTGGGAAAAGAGGATGTGAGGGTGATGTATTCATGTATAGGAATAGACCTGTTCGAAAGGGAGGGATTCCATTAAGGGCCCTTGATTGACCTATTAGTAAAAGGGTTTAATCAATTATAGAAGGTAAATTGGGTCAGTCTTTTAAAAAGTCATATTTTATTGGATCTTTAATTGATCAAGTCGTGTAAATAATGAACCAATATTAGTTTTGAGGCTTTTAAAGTCTAACATGTACTAATGAATGATTTCTACTAACTTACCAATTGTTCACTGTCAAAGATTAGAGCTGATACTAGCAGACTATCACCTAATATAGATATAACTATAATATCTTTGGATGACCCAACTCACTTTACATCTTCTTTGGCCCATCCCGACCTGGTTTGTTTTGCATGTGACTCATTTCGGCCCTGACCCGATCCAATGCTCATGTCTATATAGGAATACATTCGGCTTTGTACATTTTTTTTATAAAAATCGGACTTCATTCATCTATAGTGATGGAGATGACTCAAGAAACAACAATATTGACGTTTTGATTGGTTTTTAATTTCCCTTCCCCTACTCAAATTTAGGTCGTTGAAGTATTAATCCGTACGTTATAAGTTCACTTTGCGTAGTACACTCGTAAGAAAATAAACGAAATCCCATAGTAGACTGAAAGTCAGCTACGAGTAACACTCATATGGATTTTATTGTAATGCATTTAATTCGTTTTCATCATTTTTCGTTTACGTTGGAGAGATAATTTTTAATACTAAATAATTCGTCAGTGTTGGGGAGATAATTAACCAAACTAGGCACTATCCATTTGTTTTGAATTATTTATCCTCTTTGGATTTTTTTTTTTATATGTTACATGTAGCACACTTATATAAAGTGAGGGGAAATTGAGTATGAGTCAAAAGACCCTCAAATATTCACATACTTCATTTTTTTGAGATTTGAGAATAAGTTCCACTTAACGTTATCACCATATGGGTGAACATAGAACACAAAAACAGGAGGTGGTTTGTAAGAATTCTTAGAAAGAAGAGGTTGAATTGTGTAAATAAGGGAGAAATTTTGGGTATGGGTAAATTATGAAATCAATGAGCCCATAAGGCGATAAAACAAGGACATCACGTACACAATCATCGAAAAATCTAAATATGTGGTTCTGGCAATCGAAAATAATATTAAATGTAGCCTTCTTGAAAATTTAAAAGGTCACTATTACCAAAGTCTTGTATATAATGATGTTTTTCTTTTTTGCTTAGTGTTTTACAAAAATTTAATTAGTAACTTTTTATTAATATTATCTAGGGAAGGAGCGTAAATAATTACTCCATTCTTTTATTTTTCTTCATTTTAATTTATGGAGTCAAAATTTTAAAAAGTTTGATAACAATTTTCATCATGTTATAAGAATAATATATTTAAATAAGAATCTTTTTGGATTCTTTTCAATGTAAATTTATGCAATATCAAGTTTTCATAATTTTTTGTCTTACACAAAGTTTGAGATAATACCATTTTAAATCGTGTCTTTATATCGTAAAAAGTCAAATGGGGCAAAAAATTAAGAATAGAGAAAATGCAAAGTATAGTACAATTGAAGACTCTTCATAAAATGGTGGTTTGAACTTAATTTAAGGACTATGTTGTAATTTCATGCTAAGCCTAAAAGAGAAATATGCAAAAGACTTTACAATTGCGTTCAAGTTTAGGATAAAAATAACCAAGAAAAGAGATAATACTTCTGTCTCTTTTTTTTTCCAATTTGATTTTTGATGATCTTTAATACATGATTTAAAATAATTTATATTGAGATGCATCAACAAGAGTTAAGATACACAATTAAGGTCTAAAATTTTAATTTTTTCACCGTTTGGGACCTGATACTTATTTTTGCACCTTTTGCTACCTATAATGAATTTTCAGTGGGTGTATAACCATGGTTAAGCGTGGGGCTCACCTAACATCAATTAAATAGCAAATCCAAAAAAATAATTAATTTAATTTAGAAGAGAGCAAAACAACGTTTCTTTTGCAACTATGGCACCACAACCAAAATTCTCCTTTGTTTCTTTCAAGCCCAACTCTTCACCTTTTATGATTGTTTGGCCATTTTTAGCCAATTCTAATTCTTAGTAAGAACATCATTATAAACATATCAACCATTCATTCATTCTTCCATGTGGGATAGCTCCCTCACTACAGTACATTTATTTTTTGGATGTAAAATCTGAATCTTAGCTCATAAGTTCACAATCAACGTGTATAGTAGAACCCATTATACTAGTAGGTAATCATAATCAACCACACTTATTTTTATAATATATATTATTAAATTGATTTGTGTTTTGTTATGGGTAGCTTTGTTACTGTTGCCATTTTGTTTGAATAATAGCAACTAAGACTAATTGAGATTAAATTATACAATCATGCAATGCTAGTTGATAATAGCAATATTGAGGATACTCTTTCATCTATATATGTTTGATTGCAAATTACAGGTTTGTTGTTGGATTAAAAGCGAATGATGATTACTCAATGGAGTTTGGACTTCATTAATTTTTTTTGGATTTATGAAATAATATATTTTTGGACAATACATGAATTCTCTTGTTGATGAATTCCCTTGTTATTTTTGGTTTTTCTAGCTATTTTTTGCACTATGAAACAACTGCATTGGGTTTAAATACTTCCAACATATATTTTTCCATTTATAAGAACAACTATTTTTTTTGTTCTAACTTGTTGAAATTGAGTTAACGTTGAGTTAACTAACCGAAAAGCCAACTACAGGTCCTTACAAGTGTAATGAGAATTTTATGATCAAACTTTTTAAATGGTGAAAAGCCAACTGCAGGTCCCAAATAGTGAAAAAATGAAGTTTGACTCTTGATTATTATCTTAGATCCCTTGAATATATTATTTCATATAGTATAATGAGAATTTTATGATCAAACTTTTTAAATTTTGACTTTATAAATAGAAATAAAGTAAAGATAAAGAGATAGAAGAAATAATTGTATATCAAATTCACAACACTAATAAAAAATTCTTCCAATTAAGAGAACATTTAACATGCTTAGAGATGTGACGGTAAATTAAAGACTAGTTTGATGATGGTTTGGTGGGTGATAGTTAATTATACGTATTCATATTATGTTAATTATTACGGAGTACATAGTAGGTTTCTTATTCAGTTATTTAAGTAGTGTATAGTACGGATTATGTAGTTATAATTGATACTCTCTCTCGCCACCCGTGCTTCATCGATTTAACCTTTTTAGTAAAGCTATTACTTTTTCCATTCTTTTGTATTTGTCCTAATTTTAATATTTTATTTGAAGAGTGAGAAACTTAAATATGATTTTTTGTTGATATATATAAGTTAAAATATATTTAAGTGAGGTTTTGTTAAATTCGTTTCAAAGTATAATTTTTTAATATATAAATTTATATTTTTTTATAACACATATGATTAAATATTATAATTATAATATGTATTTTGAAAACTGTACAAAAGGAAACAGAGGGAGTGCACAAGCATGCATTATCGCTAGCACGACACCTGTACTTATAGTATTATATAAGAAGTGATTTAATTATAAAATTCTTTTTTAAATCAAGAAATACATATAAATGATGTAAGAATTGAGAGGAGAATAAGCCAGCTTTAGAAAACAAAATTAATGTCAATTTCAATAGAAGATGAATGGGGTTAAGGGAACCAAAACTTTAGACGATAAATTTTTAGCTAAGTGAAAGACTTGGCAAAAGGGCTATCGTACATTGTTGATAGAGCGGTTTCTAGTCTAGAATGTTCTACAAGCCATCTCCTTTCCGCAACTTGTTGTCAATACACGGCCACACGTATTTATGAGTCTTCCACTTTTTTGGTTTGGAAAATTGATTGCAAAATTGACCTAAGGAAATCTTAAGGATTACTTTTAGTTTGGTTTACATTGCATAGAAATTTACTCTCACCTTCTAAACACTTGCATGATTTTGTTCTCTAGTATTATCTATGCGAGTATTCTTACAAAGTTATCTTAAGAAAAATTAAAGCTTCAATAAAGAATTAAAGATCATGGTGCAACTATAACTTTAAGAAAAAAAAATGAAATGTACAATTTTAAAGGTTTCTATGTAATAATGATGCAATAACATAGAAGATGGAAAAAGTTTGGGTAAGATGAGCTTAAGGGTAAGTTAGGCCTCTAGGCCACATATGTTCCCTTTACCTTGAAATAATTAATTGGTATTAGATGAAACTTGTTACACTATCTTATTAGTGTGACAAATTTCAACTTCATTTTTTTTATTCCCGCCCCACCTTTCCAATTTTCACCATTACTGCCACCCATCTCCACCACATTCGAATTGCCATCGTAGCAACCTCTATCATAACCACCTCCTTCTCCACCTTCACAACGACCACCACAATATAATATCCACCACTATCTTCAACCACCAATACAATTTCAGGCAACCTCTACCATAACCACCTCCTCCTTCTCCACCTTCACAACGACCACCACAGTATAATATCCACCACTATCTTCGGCCACCAATACAATTTCATATTTGATACTTACGTAACTTCTGAGATTGCTAGGAATGTTAGGAATAGTGTATTATCATAGGTTAAGTGCCTCTCTGCAGTGTTTTAATATATCAAGTTCAAGAAAGATTGGCAGGGAGGCTTGTTTTGAACTTACATCTAGAACTAATTTTCCACAAAGTGAGGCATTCTTCTTGTTGTATTCTCTCATCTTCTCCCTTACTTTTTGTATTCTAATTTTACATCCCTGCATCAACATACAAGCATGAAACCATCAGTACTATGCCAAATGCAATATCTTATAAAAATTCAATTCTCATACCATCAATAACTGAGATTTTTATTTGTATATCTGAGATAATAAATTCAATATCTAAGACTTTTATTTGTATAATTGAGATAATAAATTTAATATCTGAGATCTTTATTTGTATATCTGAGATAATAAATTCAAAACATGAGACATTTATTTGTATAATTGAGATAATAAATACAGTACTTGAAATCTTTATTTGTATACCTGAGACTTTTATTTGTATAACTGAGATAATAAATTCAATACATGCATGAGACCTTTAATTCTATAATTGAAATCATAACTTGTATACGAAGGATCAGAACATAATTTAATACATGAGATCTTATTTGTATATCTGAGATAATAAATTCAATACCTGAGACATTTATTTGTATATCTGAAATAATAAATACAATACCTAAGATCTTTATTTGTATACCTGAGATATTTATTTGTATATTTGAGATAATAAAGTCAATACCTGAGACATTTATTTGTATATTTGAGATAATAAATTCAATACCGAAGACCTTTATTTTGTAACCAAGATATACGTAATTTGAAATGAGCGCGAAATGATCTTTTATACTTTACCAATGTCATACCATTCGGCTAATGTGACGGTCTCAGCCAATATTTTCATTGAAAAAATAGATTATAAAACTAGTTTTTAATAAGTTAAGCTCATCTTTATTTATCAAAGTTAGTTTTAATTAGTAGAAATCAAATTTAATATATCAATCAAAACAAAATTGATCGGTAAGAATAAATTCATGAACAAACTATTCAAAACAAGCTTTAATATACTAATGACTTTAGTCTAGTACATGTTATAGGGTTGATTTGTCCCAGATAAAAGTGACGGAATTAGTCCATATAATATGTCTTTTAGTTTAGAGACGAGAAAAAGACGAAAGAGTAGCTATAACTTAAAAATCATACTCGTAAGAAGGGGAGTTGAATTTCATTAAACTAAGTATTGGGTAAAGTAGCCAATCAATCTTTTTGAGCATAATAAATTTAGCATTATATTTTGTCCATATACACTTCACTTGAATTTTATTTGCTGAAGTTTATATTATAACATAAGAGATGAGAACCTTAAGATACTAAATTGGAAGAAACTCAAAGCACAAAGATAGGGCTAGCAAGGCAATCAGCAGGCAAATCCTATTACTGATGATGTTCCTCAAGTCTCCAACACCTCTACTATATATAGCTTATGAATGCGTGTATCAAGGGTGTTTATAAATGGTTAACCATACCATTAAGCCTTAACAATACGGTTGTATGGCTAATCGTTATAACGGTTATTAGAAAAGGTTTACCGTTACCGTCCCACTAAATGGTTAGCCGGTATTCAATGGTACGATTAACGGTTAACCGCAGGTTATGGTACAACTGCAGGTTGAAGAAATATAGAGGGAGTTTGAGAGATGAGTGTCATGAGTGAAGGAAAACTAAAGAGTTAAGAGTATGTTTTGTTGATTGGGACATTAGGTTTTAGCCTTTTAGGTTTAGTTTTTTTTTAATATTAATAATATCGATTAACCAACTGTTAAACGTTATAAAAATTTTACTACCCTGGCCTAACTGTAGCCTTTTACCGAGCCGTTAATTTTACTACTCTACATGGTCAACGTTTACGGAGTTACGGTTATTTGTTCACGCCCTACGTACATCTAGTTCTACCCAATCTATAAGAGAACTTGATCTGATATACAAATGTAATATATTAAAAACTTGATAAGATCTTTTGACTCTAATCTCATAAATTATTTAATGATTATATTAGGTGAAAAAGTTGGTATTAATAAGAGTTCCTAAATCTCGTGAGCTCAAAAATATGAAAAGACTCGTTTACATCAAAACACTTGGAGGAAATTGAGGACACAACTTGTCAACGTACAAGGGGAAATGATAAACGACTCTTTTAATCCTATCGATAATGATCTGGTTAGGCAAATAATTTTGGCCAATATTAATTTTTTTTTTTCACGAGATGGCAATGTCTAATTAGCTCTTAATTACAAGAATATATATATATATATATATATATATATATATATATATATATATATATATATATATATATATCATAAACTTATATAGTTTTAAAAATATTTAAAAAAGTTTGTCAAATATCTTTTCACTTAATCGAAAACCCTAGTTTTTCATAAAAATTGATAGAAACATATTGATAATCTTGCATACTACTCCTTTTGCAACTAGCAACAAACGATTGAATTTAACACCGGCCTCTACAAAAACTAACGTAATGAAGTTGATATTCAAGTATTCGACCAACTAAAATAACCACAAAAGAAATATTTTCGTGAACAAGTAAGATAAATGAAACAGTTAGCAAGTGACCTACAAGCTCAAACAAGTAAAGTGAATCAACTAATCAATGTCCATTTTTTGACACTACAAAGGCTGAACTGTGCTGTTTGTACGAGTGCTTTCTTCCTGGATTTGACCATTGCTTGGAAGGGGACATAAGAAAATTCAGCTTACTGTCGACATGAAGGTTGTGATGAGGCTGCATCGGAGGATCATCACACTTCCTTCCCATATATATTATCATATAGTTCAGAAGTGTAACTCATTATCATATAAATCAACAATGGGAAGTAATACATTATTGACGGAGCAACGTTTAGTGATTCTTGAGGCAGTCTAGAGGATTTTCGGACTATTTTGTTAGGGGACTTAAGTGGAATGACTTGGGATCGTATGGTGCCAAATATTTTATTTCCTTTTCTTATTTTTCTAGGATTATTATTTGTTTTACCTTCTATTTTGTCCCCTCTATTGAAAAAAAAAAAAAAAGATTTGAAACTAGGAAAGTGATTAATTAATCAAGGTAAACTAGTAAGGTTATGCAAAAAGACTAAAAGTTGAGATCACGTAAACACTCAGTCACACAAACTTTACCCCAAAATACAACCACTAAAAAAAATGACAACTTGGATGCATTACCACTTATAAATTTAAACTTGTAAAATTTGGTTAACATGTAGCGTACGCGACAACGTGAGACAGTCAATTGAGGATAGACTTGGTGCTGCTATTAGGAAACATCAAGGTTATATTGATGGGACAACGTAACATCTAAAAATATGTTCTTTTTCCAAGCTATATATATGCACGATATGTGCTACTAGTTGTCCAAAAATTTCAAGTTTAAGGCTTTTTCTAATGTAATGATATATTTATATATTATTCCATTTAGATTTATATGCATGTCTTAAATTGTTTAGATGTTTCTTAATTAAGTTTTAATGCAAGGGGTCTATTACGTGTTCTTACGTTGTTTCCTATTAGTTTAAAGTTAATCTATTTTGGTAGAAGTAATGGACGAACGTAACAAACCCTTGTTAAATCCATGGTAAAATTTCTCAACAAAACTATTCAACCATAGTTGTAGAATAAAACATAATACTCCATAACTCCATCTATGGAGTATATGTAGGAACTTAGATGCAATTAGTAGAATTGCAAGAAACGATTTCTTAGTATTTAAAACAGGATCTCATGCATATAATAATACGGAGTATCAACATAGATAAACATACCCTTGATGTGTAAATTCCTCAAACCAAAAGAGCACGTTTTGGAGATTTTAGAACGTCAAATGTCGTTCCTCTAGTATTGGTCCACAAGCATCGATCATATTTCCCACATATCCTAGTAAAGAATCAAGAACTGTTCTTGATTACTTTTTAGGGTTTTTAATTATGTGTGAAGGCTAAGAGAGTATTGAAAAATTAGGGTTAGCTTAACCCCATATGTGTATCTTTATATATGTAACATTTACTTATATAAAATATTTACATATATGCAACATTTACTTATATATGTAACATTTACATATATGCAACATTTACTAATATGTAACATTTACATATATGCAATGTAACACTTACATATATAACTTATTTACATATATGTAACATTTATATATATGAGATTATGCTAATTAAGTAACTCAAAGTGACTTAATTAACCTAATTAATCCAGTTTGCAACTCTCACATAGTTATGTTAGATTTGTCCAATCAATTGCTTATATGTGTGACCTCATATGACTCGATTAATGTTAGTAGTATATTAATCTAATTAATATACAAATTATAGTTGGTTTCTAGCAAAACACTATAATTACCTAAAATAGCTGAATATCATTATCTCCATAATTAGTCCTAATTATATTTAGTTAATTACACTTGTTGAGAACATTTCCTTTAGTATAATCCCAACTCTCGTGTATTTTCTCAAACTAATTTCCAAACCAAAGATTGCTGCGTTTTCCTTTAATTTTATTATCTATGAAAATAAATTAGGACAATTTTCATTAATAACTCACATGAGTACATGACACCACCAAGTTTATGATAAAGATAAATAAAAATGGTTCACATATATACTACATAATTTGACCTCAAGTAACATAAAAAAAAGTGTTGCTTAAAGGCTTAAAGTGTTGTTAAAGATTATAGGTAATATTAATGTAGGTGAAATATTTCTTAGTGATACTTATTCTCTTAAGTAACACTTTTAGTAGTGTAGTGTAACATTTTATAAGTATTACTAAAAATCATCTTATGTAACACTTTTCAATACCTATTCTAATACTATACTCATAATTTATTAGGCAACAGTTTTTATGTACGTCAGCATTTTTTGGTGTCATCTATAGAGCTACAATAACACTTTATAAAACATTAAGAATCACTTTTCTCTAGGTCATGTAACACTTCAATTCATTATATGTTAGACAACACTTAATAAGTTCTATAGATGAACTTGCCACTTCGCCTGGAAATGTTCATTTTCCAATTTTCAATCACATTCGTAGCGACTGCAACCATGCAAGTGCAAGAGAAACTTGAACACATTAGAAGAACATCTCTAAACTTATCTTGCAGATTTCTAATGGAGAATGACAAATTTAAGAGAGTTTGATAAAAAGGGATGAGTAAATATAGCTATTTAAGTGGTAGATGCTATTGTCTCATCATTATTAGATAAGGCATAGCCAAAATCATATAGGAGTCGTGCTTTGAATTTTTCTACGCAAGACTTTAATTTGATCAAGCGCTAACTTTGTTTCTAGAAATTGATCCAAAGAAAAGAATCAAACGGTAACTTATGTTAAGTCGTGTACCCTGATTAATATTAAATATTTTTGGGCTTCTTTTATTTATTTTTTATATTTTGTAAATACCTAGTGTGATATATATATATATATATATATTATATGAAAAATCTTAGTTGGTGTGTGGCCGTTTTTTTACTATAATTTTTCTCTCTACTTTTTTGTATGTATGAGTTTTCTTTCCCTACACCTTAGTGAAGCAGTAATTAACTCAAACTCAAAGTAATGCATTACAAAGTGTTTTAATTTTGATGTAAAGAGCTACAAGCGACAAGACAACAACTGATAGACGATATTTGATCCCAGAATGTCTTAAATACCGCACCCTCTAAGACTTTAACTAACTAATTAAGCTAGTTGACGTTCACGTTACAAATATTTTGTAAGTATATATAAAAAATTGTACCTTCAAAGTGTTACCATTATTACCTAAGGTCATTTATACAACCTATGTTACCTAACCCCCCAAGTACCCAAAACGCGTTTGAATAACTTGTTTTAATCTAGAAAGTAATAGCAGATGTGACATGAATAACAATTTTACCTTTGTCAATATAAAAATGACACGATAAGCTTTTTAAAGCAATTTTCAATAACAAAATACTTAAGAGCCATTAAAACTTCATTGCTTATAGGCAAATATTATTTTTTGTAGATGAGGGAAAACCTAGTCAGTCTAATCGTGATGACGATAGGCAAAAATCTTGCAATTTAAAGTTTGTAACTAGCTTAAGTAGTTATTGTATACGGACTAAGAAATGTATGCCAAGATGCTACAAGCAATTCAGGTGCGTGCCATTCTTGTGTGAGAGCCTTTTGTAGTGTATGAGTTATTGGGGGGTGTGTAGAGGTGGCCATGGTACTGGGACGGCCTGGGAGAGATTGAATCGAGACCGGACCGGTCCAAGGGCGGGCTGGTCTGGGCTGGGGTCGGGGTTTTGCGATTCGTACAGAATCAAACCGAATCGAAAAGTGAATAATGAACCAAATCACAAACCGAATTAATAAATCGAATCGAATTCACAAATCGAAATGAATTCACAAATCGAATCGAATCAAACCGAATCGACTCGAATTTCACATAATGACATTTAGAAATTAGAAGAAATGAATTGTTTCAAAAAAAATTAAACGTTTATATTTCCAAATCACATAATGACATTCGTTGTAAACTTTTATATTCGACAAATCAAATTTATTTTTTATTTCTTTTGTCGATATTTTTCTTTTTTCATTACATAAATTACATATAGTCATAAAAAGACATAATCATATTTGGTTCATATAAACTAAATTCTATTCAACTAAACTAATATTCATTAATTCATATAAACTAAACTATATTAAACTAAACTTACATTATTCATATAAACTAAATTGTATTCAACTAAATTAACATTTATTAATTTATATAATGAATGAACTAAATTATGTTTAACTAAACTAACATTTATTGATTTTTATAAACCAAATTATGTTCAACTAAACTAACATTCATATAAACTAAACTAAAATTCAATTAAACTAAGATTCAACTAAATCAAAATTCATTGATTCATCTAAATTAAACTATATTCAACTAAACTAACATTCATATAAACAAAAGTATGTTCAACTAAATATATTAAACTAAACTAACATTCACTAATTCATATAAACTAAACTATATTCAAAGAAATTAACATTCCTTTATTCATATAAACTAAACTATATACAATTCAACTAAACTAACATTTATTGATTCATATAAACTAAAGTATATTCAACAAAATTAACATTGTTATAAACTAAACTATATTTATTAACTAAATTAGCATTCATTAATTCATATAAACTAAACTATATTTAACTAAACTAATATTTATTAATTCATATAAACTAAACTATATTTAATTCAACTAAACTGACATTCATTGATTCATATAAATTAAACTATATTCAACTAAACTAACATTTATATAAACTAAACTATACTCAACTAAACTAAAATTCATACAATTAAACTAATATTTAATGAGTCATATAAACTAAACTAAATTTAGCTATACTAACATTCATTGATTCATATAAACTAGACTAATCTTCTTATAAACTAAACTATATTCAACTAAACTAATAATCATTGATTCATAGGAATTAAACTAAAGTATATTCAAATAAACTAACATTCATATAAATTAAACTATATGAAAATAAACTAATATTCATATAAATTAATTTATATTCAACTAAAATAACATATATATAAACTAAATTTTACAAAACTAGAAGATTTAGGCGGGCCGAATAGGGCCGGGCTGAATCGTGGGCCGAATTGAATTTTTTCAAACCGAATCAAATAGGGTCAGGATTGGAAAAATAAAATTCGAATTCGGCCCACTTTTTTACGGGTTGAACCGGGCCGGTTTAGGTTGGGTTGAACCGGCCCAGTGGCCACCTCAAGGGGTGTGTATTTCTCGAGTGTAGGGGTTGCAAATGGATCAGATCGGGTCATGTTCGTATTTGGGTCACCTACTTTTGGGTCAACTATCCTACAATCTGAATTGAAGTCGATCCATTCAAGTTTTCAGGTTGAAAACTCCAACTTGAACCTAACCCATTTAATTTCATGTCGGGATCGTGTTAACCCATTTAAAATTTTGTGTCGAAAATCTCAACCCTAACCCGCTAGTTTTGGGTTGGGTTTTTGAGTCAGGTCAGTTTTTGCCACCTCTAAGGGCGTTGGTTTGGATGTTGAGGGGAAGCTGCTCTTGGTTCTAAATTTAAAGCCATGCGAATTATTCCTTCAAAAAGATAGACCAAAAATATTAATAATGATACATAATATTACTGCGTTAACACTGTTGATCACAAACTATTATAATTCAAACTTAAAATTTTGGAGAATTATATTATTGAAATTTGAGATAAAATTTTGGTGCATGTACCCCTCAAAGTCTATATTGATTATTTCTTTCCATTTTTTATAACTTCATATGGAATACACTATTGTACATAGTATCAGTTTTACAGCTTTTTTGATGATCATGCCTTTCATAATTTACAAAAACAAAAATCGTTATAATAAGAAACTCAACTGTTTTAGTAAAACAGGATCAAGGTGATTAATTAGACTAGGTAGTACAACGTATGTGCGTATTATTATAGCCGTATATATGTATTCTTAAAATGTAAACACATCCATAAGTCATAGACACTAAATAAACCATGTAGAGAAAATAAATAGTAATAGGAATATGTGCTTAGCCCTAATTAATCTGGTATAACTTTACTAAAATTAGAAATGGGGCAATTTTTGGGGGACAAGCCAAAAAATGAATACGGGGCAAACTTTGGGGGACGGAGGACAACTTACCAGTAAAATGTTTTTGTAAGATTGTTCGTTTTTTAAACGAGACTTTCCTAATTTATACCTGATATAAATTATATCTAGATATTGAGATTTCAGATATAGGTATTGTTGTATTAGATATAACTATTGTTATATCAGATATATATACTGTTATATCAAATATAGAAGTATAAATGATATAAAAAAAACAGAAAAACTTATATATAGACATTGTAATATCAGATATATAAATAAAATTATGAAAATACCCCATAATATATTTATATCGGGTATAAATTAGAAATTTATCCTTTGTAAATACTCCTTAATTACACGGTAAATTTTATCTTTCGTCCGAAATTAATTACCACGGTTAGGAATGCAAAAGAAACACATGAATCGGGACACAAATCCATGTGAATAGGTTATAACCACCACCTAAATATGATGAGAGTCCCATGTGACAAAGTGCGATCAAATTGCATATGGAAAGAGCCTCATTGCACGTGGTTAGTGGACCTAAAGCCTACTCCAACTTATTAAGATCAATGCAGAAATGTTCGTACAAATCACAGAATCAAGGTACTAAGCTTCCTTTGCGTTGCAACAATGTTTTTTTTTTAACAAAAATTTGTGTAAGTGTGTGCTGGCAACTTATAATATAAGCTTCAATGATAGAATAAAGGCATGAAACTTTTAGTTATAGGGGGTACCTTTGGTTGGAACTTTAAAATCCATTATTAT
This sequence comes from Dysphania ambrosioides, assembly GCA_026401315.1. Classification (NCBI taxonomy): domain Eukaryota; kingdom Viridiplantae; phylum Streptophyta; class Magnoliopsida; order Caryophyllales; family Amaranthaceae; genus Dysphania; species Dysphania ambrosioides. The sequence goes on along the minus strand of CM048660.1, from coordinate 4,357,014 downwards.
ATGGTGCCTTAACCACAAGGCAGAAGTGGAGGTCCATCATATTGATGTTCGCTATAGTAGGTTTTTGTGCATCTTTTGTGTTAATACAGAGTGATGGCTCAATCAACTATTGCGTACGGCATTTGCAACTTCCATAAAAAAAGTATGCATTGTTTTGCAATTTGAGGATAAAAGATATAAAGATGCCAAGTAGTATATGTTACGTTGGTGAGGATTTTAAGTTAACGCATACTAATTTTTTGTACAAGATATAAATTTTAAGTTCTACTGTTGATTAGTAATTGACTAATTGCCCACAAACAAGTATTGACACCTTGTCTGTAATAGTTTTACAGTATTACGTACAACTTGCTAGGATTTGTAAGCCTAGCTAATTTCTTTTTGACACTCATTGAAAAAAGAGTTATTATAAAGTAATTAAAGGAAGTGTAAGTAGTATGCCGACTACATATTCTCTATTTTCATGCGCCCTGTGAACACGTTTTTTCGGAACTTTGGTTATGGTGCAAGTTTTTGAACAATCTCCCTAGTTGGAAGATGAGATCAAGGTTATTCCATGTATCCATTCACTTTTTGACACTTCACCCCAAAGTGCTAACAAGAGTCAATTAGCCCGTAAGAAGTCCAACACTCTCGAGGTTACGCCAAGACAGCCCATTCCATAACAATAGAGCAATGCCAGAGCCTCAGAATGGAAGGAAGAATGGGAGATGGCCGTTTTTCCCTGTCTTGCTCTAGGCCAGGAACAGACCCACACATTCCATTTGTGTTGTTTTTCTTGCCTCAGGACCTGTCAATTTAGATTTGGACTGACCCCTTTCTTGCTGGCCGATGGAGGCGCAATAGAAACCTATAGGATATAGATTCTGCTTGCCTGTCATGTGACCATCCCTTTGACTTGTCCCCATTATTCTTGCTGTGCTCCAAGCAAAGTGGCTTTATTGCTCCATCACTTCGTCAAATTGGACCCTGTAGGCAGTCGTATTGACATTTCCTACATTGAAAATAATAGTATCCCTCCTTCCACCATGCCTTTGCGGTCTCTAATATCAAGAACCACATAAGCATAGGCCTCGACCAAACTGATGGACATTACGCAACATGGATTGAGCTTTTCCATATCATTGCCTGTGCCTTCAACGTCTTAGACCATATCGGTGCGTCAATCCCTCGACCTACTAATGTTGATGACTCAACGTGGAAAAGACTCGATGTCATTGTCAAGCAGTGAATATATGCAACTATCCAAGGATCTCGTTCATTCCATCATAAAGCCCAGTGCTACAACTCTTGAATTATGGACCCACCTTGAGGAGCTATTCCATGACAATAAACATGCTAGGGCCGTGTACCTCAAAAAACTGTTTGTAGATACCAAACTTGACCAATTTTCCTGCATGTCTGATTACTGTAATTACATAAAGCTCCTTGCCGATCAACTTGCCAATGTTGATTGTCCTGTGTCTGATCATAAGATGGTGATGCAATTAATCACGGGCCTTCCTAAGAGCATGTATATGGACATAGGTGCAACTTCACATTTGACAAATAATTCAAGTAACATCCCTAATTTGTTTAATATGAGCAACCCTCAATCTATTTTAGTTGGTGATGGCACTCGTATTCCAATTCTTGGTTATGGCAACACTACCACTACCACTCCTGCTCCCAATCACCCATTCCATCTCAAAAACACCTTGCTCGCTCCCAACATTATCAAAAATCTAATCTCTGTTAGGAAATTTACATGTGATAACTCGGTGTTTGTTGAATTTGATCTTCTTAGTTTTTCTGTGAAGAACCTTCTTTTAGCGGCAACTCTAGCGAGGTGCAATAGTGTGGGCGAACTTTACCCTTTCTCGACCTCTTCCGCTGTTCAAGATACTTATCACCTGTCACTTGCTACTCTATCTCCCTCAACTTGGCATCATAGACTTGGACACCCTAGCGACCCTATTTTTTATCTTCTTAGGAAAAATAATTTAATACAGTGTAATAAGAGAAATAGTTCTCATTTTTGTCATCCTTGTCCTTTGGGTAAACATGTACAACTTTCATTTAAGCTATCTGCTTCTGTTACTTTCTCTTCGTTTGACATTATACATGCAGACCTCTGGACGTCTCCTATTTCTAGTAAATTGGGTCATAAATATTTCTTATTTTTTCTTGATGATATTTCCCATTTTCTATGGATATTTCCTATCAAATATAAATCCCAAGTCTTTGACCTTTTTTTCCACTTTTGCGCTTTTGTTAAAACTCAATTTGAAAGAGATATCAAATCCTTTCAATGTGACAATGGGAGGGAATTTAATAATTCCAAATTTCACAAATTTTGTGAAGCCATTGGCATGGTGTTTCGTTTCTCTTGCCCATACACCTCTTCCCAAAATGGTAAATCTGAGAGGATAAGTCGAACCATCAACAATATGTCACGAACTCTTCTCTTCCATGCTTCCCTCCCACCATCATTTTGGGTTTATGCAATTCACGTGGTGGCTTACTTACTTAACATTTTACCCTCCTCTTCCATTCATAACAAAACACCCACCGACGTCTTATATCGTTGGACTCCTACCTATGATCACCTATGAGTTTTTGGATGTCTTTATTACCCAAATCTTAATGCCACAGTCCCACACAAATTTGCACCTCAGTCAACAACATGTGTCTTCCTTGGATTTCCACCACACCATAGAGGGTATTCCTGTTATGATTCATCTTCCAACATATCTTGGCATGTTTCATTTGTGGAGGATCAATTCCCTTTCTCGGCTATTGATCAAAACTCTACATATGGCTATGAGTTCTTATAATCAACCAACACCTACAACCTTTACCCTCTCCTAATGCAACATCATATTCAGCATACCTCTTTGCCCCAAGTAGACCGGCCCAATACCCACCAAACTAGGGGTGGATATGAGCCGAGCTAGCTCGCGAGCTACTCGAGATCGGATTGCTTAAAGCTCGGCTCAAGCTCGGAATTAGGTGAGCCCGAGCCGAGTCAAGCCCGAGCTTTACAAAAGCGAGCCCGAGCTCAAACTCGAGCTCAAACAATTCAGGCTCGAGAGCTCCACGAGCCTAAACGAGCCTAAACAAGCCGAGCTTAATTAAAGGAGTAATTGAAACTAATTTTTAAATAGAATTGAGCTTAATTACTCGAATAAGCATTCGACAAATTTGAGTTAAGCGACAAGCTTATACCGAGCCGAGCCACGAGCTTTTGTCGAGCCGAGCCCGAGCTCAAATTTTAAAACTCGGCGAGTCACGAGCCCGAGACCGAGCTTTATGGGTCTCAAGTGAGCTGAGCCACGAGCTTTTTGAGCTCAGGTTCGACTCGGCTCATTTCTAGCCCTACGTCAAACCCCACCCAACTATCTTTCCATCTCACCCACTTTGTCTCAAACCTCCCCTCCTCCTTCCCTTGACCGATCACTACGTTTGAGTCCTTCCCCACCTCGACATGATCCTCAACCCTCCCACCCAATGGCAACTCGTGCTAAATGCAGAGTCTTTAAGATAAATCCAAAATATCAAGCTCAAATCTCCCTTCCTAACATATCTCCATTGTCCGAAAACCCCAAATTAGCCTTGCTTTATCAAAGTTGGAATACAACTATGACAGAGGAATTTAATGCTCTTCTTAAACAACATACTTGGGATCTTGTGCCTAGGCCTGAGGGGGTGAATATAATTCGTTGTATGTGGTTATTTAAGCACAAATACAAGGATAATGGTGATTTGGAGAGGCATAAGGCGAGACTAGTTGTCAATGGTAAGTCTCAACAGATTGGCATTGACTGTGATGAGACATTTAGTCCTGTGGTTAAACTAGCAACCATTTGGATTGTATTGAGTATTGTTATGGGGAGTGATTGGCCCATTCATCAATTAGATGTGAAAAATGCGTTTCTGCATAGAGACCTTAAGGAAACAATTTATATGCACCAGCCTCCACGGTTCGTCGATCTTACGGCCCCAACTCATGTATGCCGACTTAGGAAGTCTCTCTATGGCCTTAAATAGGCACCTCGGGCTTGGTACCAACGGTTTGGTACTTACCTTCTACAGATTGGTTTTGTTTGCAGCAAAAGTGGTACTTTACTGTTTATCTTGCGTAGTGGCAATAATGTTGCATATCTCTTATTGTATGTAGACGACATTATTTTGACAGCATCTTCGGAATGTCTCAAGTATGATATTATTGCCCTCCTTAAGTTCGAATTTTCGATGACCGACTTGGGGGAGCTAATTTTTTTGTGGGTATTTCTGTCACTCATACAACACAATCTTTGTTTCTTAGTCAACACAAATATGTAGAGGATATTATCCGCAGAGCTAAGATGGACAACTGTAAACCAGTTGCAACACATGTGGACGCTAAGGCTAAGCTTGGAGCTCATGATGGTGAGCCATGAATGACCCATCGCTGTATCGTAGTCTTGCAGGTGCTTTACAGTATCTTACCTTCACCAGATCTGACATTGCTTATGCTGTTCAACAGGTTTTTCTCTTCATGCATATCCCAAAGAGCCACACTACAATGCTCTTAAGTGCATTATTAGATATGTAAAAAGGACATTGGATCACGGTCTCCATCTATACAAATCGGCCCCAACTAGCCTCACATCTTACTCAGATGCCGACTGGGCCGGTTGTCCAGATACTCGACGTTCCACCTCTGGTCTAGTGGTAGGAGCTTGATCTAATATTGTCCTACGAGGTTGCTTAACGCATGATATTCCACGTATTTATATTGACTTTTTTTTTAATTCGTAGTGATCAAATAATCTTTTTCGTTTATAGTGACTCTTTTCTATATTATCGTGTCTCCTTTTTTTACGTGAAATTTCATGCATTGTATCTTGTCACTTAAAGGGCTAAGACCCCTTCTAGTTCTTCTCATTCTAAGTACCTTTCTCGTTGAATATATATATTATTAGTTTTCTTGTATTCCTTGAACACTTAATTAATAATTAATTTTGACTGTTTTCTCTATATAGATCAACCCTATTGTTGATTGCATCGATGGATGAATAATGGGTTAGACCTCCCTAACAAGTAACAAGTGTATTTGAGCTTTAGTTCATTACAAGTTCTTTCATGATATCAAAGTGGATGATCTTGAGAGAAAACGTTATTGTTAATTTCCAAATGAGAGAATGTTAGAACCCAAAGTATGAGATCTTTAAATTGAAGAAACTTTGCTAATTTGTGTCTAGATTAGGGGTTAAAACGTTGCAAAATATGAAATAGTTGTAGTAGCAAATTAAATACTTTACGATACGACCTATGCTTTCAACATCCTAATCTCTCAGTAATTTCTTTGAAAACATAATATTTTATCCATCAAAATTACGTCATGGCTATTGCTTCAAAATTTACAAAAAGTTTCTTGGTTTTTGGGTGAAAGCGAGTTTTAACTTTTAACCATGCACAATAAAGAAGCCACAAAAAAAATTAAAATTTCCTTTATGACTTCACTAACGGAAATGCGCGCATTTATCCTTTAATTTTATCTTGCTCAAAGTCAATAAATCTTACACCCATTGGTCCCTTAATTTTTGCTCTATTTATATTTATAGAGTCAGAGTTTAAAAAATTTGACTATAAATTCTCATTATGTTATAAAAAATAATATATTCAAGTAAAATTTTGTTAGACACATCTCAATATAAATTTTTAAAATATCAAATTTTAATAATTTTTTACCTTATAAATTTAGAAATAAAAACATATTAATCGTGAATCGAATTAGCGGGCAATGGGCCGGGTGCCCCGGTGTATGTCCCGATGAACGTTACGTGTGATTATTAAATAGTTGTAGCTTCCCCAAATTAGTCAATACACGTGCTTGATTGGATGAACGAGGCCCTAGTAAGACAAGTCAGTCCAAACTTGGTAAGTGATAATTCTAGAGCTTAGTGTTTTTAGTTCGTATCATATTTGTTATCACGAAACACAAACTATTTAGATAGGCATATAATAAGTATAGAAAACTACAACCTCATACTCTCTATGCATGACTTGACCTTTCCCCTGTGTTTTTTTTTTTTTTTTTTTTTTAACTTTTTAGAAAATGCAACAATATTTGACAAAAATAGAATAAAAATAAACAACTCCCATGGGAGGATGCGTTTAACTTATCAAAAAGGCAACCAACCGATGAAAAAAGGATTTGATTTAAGAGATAATTTTCAATTTTTAAGATCATTCTAACTTCATGTAAGTTTCCAAGTAGACAATTATAATATCTAAATACAAATAAATATTATTTTGAAAAATGATTTTGAGTTCATAATTACATTTCTTAGTGTTGTCTAGCAATTAGATAAAGAATGATTTTCTCAAATGATTTGTATTTCAATTTTCTATTATCGATAGACCAAACTATATAAATTTTCCTCAAAACACAAAAAATCCTTATTATTGGATATTATCTTAATGTTAATCATATTGGATTGGGAGAGAAATTTTAGTCGTGTTACCTAAAATTAAAATAAACTATTAGCCGAAACTATTTGCATGTTTCTCTCATCCCTTATCTAAATCATGTCCATATCAGAATTTGCTTTGGTTTTGTTACATTGGAATTGGGTAGACTATATTTGAACTTAATCACCTTTTGTTAGTTGTAACTCATCTTATTTATTTATCTACACTATTTTTAAAACTCTTAGACACAACGTTATGGCGTTTCAACACGTGTGATTATGAGTTGGCATATGACATGATGTCATATCATTACACATGGTCTTAAAGATTACTTTCACAAAAAATAAAAAAAATAAAAAAATTGTCAGATTAAGCCCTTGAACCTACAACCTCATATTTGATAATTATAATTCTTACTATCCATTCATTAACACAAATAATGTCAATAAAGTGATTAAAAAAGAGTAAGGACTTAGTACTTCTTGATTTGAAAATTTTAATGCTAAACAAATTAATTATTTCAATCTCTCCATATACATGCTTCATACTAAGTTCATATTTAATTACATAAAATAAAATTTACATACACATTAGATTTTGATAGAAGCATAATTTAAATTAACTTAAACCAACTTGAGTCATCGCCTAAATTAATAACTAGTTTCAACTAAAATAATGTAAGTGGATGGAAGCTTGTTCAAGACTTCAACTATAAAATAATGTGCATAAAATATACGACCGACGACTAGATGTACATCAGTTGTGTCCCTAAAAATAAGAGAAAATATTCCAAAACATATGAGTTTTCCCTATGTAAATAATAATAATAATAAAAATATACGAGTTTGGTATATGCGGCGTGCTCTAATGTGGCAGCTTGATAGTAATGGAAATATTATCTTGTAAAACTTTTTCAATCATTTTGTCTGACCATTAATGAATAAGGTGCGCTTTGATGTTTATTAATTATAAATGGTGTTTACATATCTTCGTGATCTTGACATTAGCCAATGGCCAAGATAAAGATAATGGAAACCGATATGCTAATTTAACTGTTCCCTGAGTGTTACTTTTACTAAAGCATATATATAGATTAGATGCATCACCTTGTCCCATGAAATAGATTTTGAGGTCTCCCATGTGGGTGGACCAAAAGTAAACTTTCTTTATAAAAAGTTTATTTTCAGTCATCCATTTTGTTAAAATTTAATATACATTAACTTTTATAACTTTATTTTGGATTTTTTTTAAAATTAGGTACATATATACTCCATCTAGTGTGTTTTTTTCGTAAATCCTAATATAAACTTAAAATTCAATATTTCAAATGTGCAATTGTAAAAATGATAAAAAAAAAACTCATATTTGAAAAATATATATTGAGACGAATCTATTAAGATTCTAATTAAATATATTTTTTCATCTAGATTGGGGAGAATTCGTAGTAACAGTTTGACTCTAAAAACTACAATATTCCAAAATGGGTTACCATTTAATTTACTTGATTTCATGCTTCTATCAAGCTCATAGTCTAACTAAATTTTTTACATTAAATTATTTGAATTAAAGTATATGTTAAGTGTTTTCATCGCAAGGAAATCAAACAACTATAATGATGTAGAAAACAATAATGAAGATAATATCAAGAGTTATATATGCAAGGTTTGGTAAAAAATTCAAGATTATATTACCTACTCAACAGCACAAAGATAGTACTCTATATTATTAAAACAAGCATGAATTACGACGGGATAATAGAGTAGTTCTTCTAATTCGCACATATGTAAATTCCTATGAAAACGAGAGGATACCCAAGTGTGTGTATTACACACTAACCCTAAACAATCACCTCATCATGAGATCGATCCTTAATCATCCCCTAGTTGTGTCCCAAACCATAAATTAAACTAGAGTTGTCATAGAGTAAGAATGCAAGTTCTTTTATTCACTAACATCTTTCTATCCAATGGTCTGACTATTATGGATGAAGTCAAGTGTCTGACTCCTTGGGTGTGATTCTCACACGTACATGTAAGAGAATATGAACCCTCATAAGTCATATTGGTCCATTGAGGCGACTACGAGTTCTTTTGTTGAGCATAAAGTTTTCTAACCAAATTCAATTATGTAGTGCACCTCATTTATCTTCCTGTTAGATGTAATATAGTTGCATCCGATTGATTTGTTCGGATGCAATATATTTTCACTGCTTCAATGAGATCTTTCTTAGTGAGAAACTCCTTGATTTCGGAAAATAATTCACCATGCCAATTAGTTGTCGGCCTTAAGGATGACATAAGTAATGAGATTTCCAGGTTGATCCCCAGCAGCAAGGAAATATGGAGAAGAAGGATCGAGCTTCCCTTCGTCGGTTATGGGTGTACGTGAGAAGGAAAAAAAAAAAAAATCAGATTTATGGGTTTTCTTAGAGTATTGGCTGTGATATCATGTTAGGAATGTGAATCCTTGATTTGTATTCATACATAATTAGGGTATATATACAAGCATCGTTACGGTATCAAATACAAAGCTAAGCCCATTAGCCATAATTACTTCCTAAATAATAGCTCGGTCTAGTACCGAGTGTGAGGGATGGTGCAAGTTCATAATTTCTGTGAGTAGAATGGAAACGTACCATTGATAGATTTTCGATGCAGTTTGTGTTCTCTTGTCTACCTTTCCATCTTCCTTTTCATGTTCTTTTCATTTTCTCCTCTTCTTAGTTTGATTCTACCTCACTGTCAAAATATCTAGTGAAAGATAGTCGTTCTCATTCTAGATCAACTCTCCAATAGGATTTTCTCTATTTTGAGCAACCCTTAACCCCACTTCCATATGTTCTATATGGTTAGACATAGATATGTGCATTGGACCGGGTCCGAACCGGGATGGGTCACAAGCAAAACGGGTCGGGATGGGTCGGGTCAAAAAAGATGCAAAACGGGTCGGGTCGGGCCATAGGAGATATATAACGGGCCGAGTTGGGTTGTGCCGTCCAAAGGGAGTATAATTTTTAACTATAGAGGGGATAGTTTACGTGTATCACCTCCAATCTTTGGTAGTGGATCATCGGTAAGTAATTGGAAATAATTCGTTATCTGATAGTGTTTAAAAGTCTTGTAAACTATAGACCCATTATTGACCCGACTTGACCCATTAAAAACCCAATAAAGCATAACCCTTTTAAGAGACCGAACCATTAAGGCCATTATTGGTTAGGCTCTTTTACAAACGGGTGGGTCATTGGCCCTTAACGGGCCCCCGTCCATTTGAATAGGTCTAGTTAGACATTTGTAGATGACTATTGCGATGCATTTGTAGAGTGAACTTAGGTTGCGTTTATTGGGAAAACATTTCAACCATTCCTATGTAATGAGGCACAATATGCATCAAAGATTGCATTTGTGGTGTCACGTCCATGCGTAATTCTTCAACATATATTTTCATTGTAGTATATATTTTTTTTTCTTATACATGCCCTGATGACTTTTAATGCAAAATCATTATTAGTAGTTCACAATTAACTAACTATATTCTATAACTATTATCATTATTACTACTTCATCTTCGAAACCCAGCAATTACTTCATTCTGTTTGTGATTTCTTAATGCCTTTTCGCTTTAAGCATTCAATAATCCCTAGCTATACTTAAGTAAATGTTCCACAAAGAATATCTTTTACATAGTAGAATGATGGACTAAAAAGCCTCGCGGTTTTTCCCATCCTACATCACTAATTTGCTGCAATATTTACATTGTTTCTTATTTTATTTTACGCGTTGTTTCTAACTGTCATTTAACTAGTTATTTTAAGTCCCAACCTTAAATTGTTACTAGGGGATAATTTTTGACATAAATATTATTTAATTCAAAGCACTTCAAAAAGCACAATAAAAGTCAATCAAGTAAATATCTAAGTAAAAAAAGTTTAACTCTAGCTAGTAAATAATATCTTGATAAACTACTCTCAAAACGTACGCTCGTATATATACCATAGCCCAAAGTTATTGTTGATATTGATGAATATTGTTTGATAAAAGCGTTGTCATATATAAGTGATTCATTGATATCAAAACTATCTTACGCTGGAAAAAAAATAATTTTTTTCTAACAACACTCCTAAAACGTCCAATAATATCATATTTCTCCATTAATATCAATAAATAGTTTGTATATGTTGGACAACCAATGAAAACTTGTGTTCGAAATTAGAATTCATTCTCATAGCTAAGTTTATATAGTTGTATTTTGTTAGTCATATAAGAGAAGTACCTCTAAGAAATATATATAATCATATAGAAGTTTTCCTAATTCATATCTGATATAAATTATATCAGGATATTATATATTAGATATAACTATTATTATATCATATATAATTATTGCTATATCGGATATAGAAATATAGAACATATAAAAACATAGAAAGACACATATAAGATATAGATATTATGATATCAAATATAAAAATAAAATTATAAAAATACCCTATAATATATTTATATAAGGTATAAAGTCTCGTAAAAATATATGATTTTTTTTAGTGAATCTTCAAAATAGATATATTGAGAAATGTGAACAAAGCAACATCGACTTAAATTATTTTAATGTGCTATTGACAGCCCCAATATAAAATTCGCCAACTGGTGTGCAGTATCAAAATATGAGAGGGTGGAAAGGGAGAACAAAGAAGAGCAAGTGTTTGAAATACTAGGTTCTCTTCATAATCACGAAACAGAGAGAAATTTGACGTGGAAACCCTAACAAGGGCAGCATCTAGGAATTATGCCCACCACTAAATTGACAGCTGTACAAGCTGCCCCTTGTGTGAATTACAAGGAACAAGGTTGAAGAATTAATAAATTGTATATATAATCCATTGATGCATTGATACCATTGAAAATCATATATCAACTTATTTATCAAAGTCAAATCAAGCAACATGACGCTTGTGTTTGCTTTAAAATGTGACCCAGTAAGCCACAAATCTCTTCATCTGTAGGACTTTCATACACAATAAAAAGTCACATAGAATAGTACACAGTTCTAGCTTTGACAATTGGATGGGAAAATAATTGTTGATGAAGAATATAGGCAGGATTCATCCACATGATCGGGTTACTTAATCTAAAGAACCCAAAGGAGATCGAAGCACTAGAAGTTGGGAACGAAGGAGGATTCTTAAGTCACTCTATTAAGAGACGATTTTCTTGAATATTGAAAACTGTTTGGAATTAAATATCGGAAAGGGTTTCCTTAGTCACCATCCCCGATACTAGTAACATTTTGGACGAGTATTCATTATCTTTAAAAAATTATCTTTAAAAATTTTAAAAAACCCTTTACAAGATTCAACTAGTAAACATATTCAACACGTATTATTAATCGCAAGACAAGAACAACTTAAATTAATGGTTACAACAATATCAACACATATTGCCTCTAGATTATCAATTATGGTCGTTTTTGTTTTGAGGCCATCAGTAAAAAAGGGTCCGAGTTGCTAATAAGCAGGAAGCCAATTCCAATGTAACCCATATGGTTTGACCATGCTAGGGGCAATTATAATTTATAAGGATCACATTAACCCTTCTCCAGATTCACTTACGTTTACAGGTTCTAGCTAGAGCTACCTACTCGCTGGATAAACCAACCATGCCTCTATCAATATCCTCCATATCTATTTCAAACATGAATATATTTAATACATCGTTTTTCACTAAATAAATGCACAAAAGTATATAAGTTTACCCCTTAAGCTAAACCAATAATAAACTTTTTCACCGAATTGAATTTGAAAATAGAATTTGCTTCGTCTCAAACATTGCATAAGCCTACGCATACGGAGTATCTTTGATTTTTAATGTCAAAGTTTGACAATTTTACCATTAAGTTATATCATGATATTAAAATCGATTAATTAGCTGTAAGATGTCAATATTATCATATATTTATGCAAGATATATCTAGATATGAAATACTTGCATTTAACTTGACACAAAATATAACAACTAAATCTCTAAAGTCAAGGGAGTTTTGACCAATACTAGCAACTAGCCGCAATTTTATTTATCATGAGACAAAGGTAGACACCTAGTGCGGCACAAATCGGTTTAGATCACAATCATGTTATAAAATATCTCATATCTTTGTATATGAACGTTCTTTCTTTAAAAAAGGGTTCTTCTAATGATATAGTCTTGCCTTTTGAAAAAATCATAGTGATTTCGTTATCATCCCACTAATTCATTGCACTTTATTCGGCCATTACCTTGACAAAGATCCTAATCCTACAACAGCATATAAATAAAGGGTATCTTATTTCACATGTTTTATTGTTTGATTTGTAAGCATTGGGTTCAGTAAGTGGGATACAACGAGGCGGCCTGACATCCTCAAGATTTGTGTGTTCTTCTTTACTAATACTAGAGAATTGCTAGCTAAACCTGTACAAGATGTGATATTGACATTCACTTTGATTCTTTTTGCTTCTCTAGCCATCACTTTTAATAATTTTATCGTGTAGAGTGTGGATGGCAATGTTGAATGAAACAAGAAACTACCAAATGCAAGCAAAATTTGATACTATGATTGATAGCCAAATGCCTATGTTTATGGTACATAGCGTACTTATTTAAAGACTTTAATGACATGTCTGTCATATAACATATTCTAGATGACCAAGATTAGAGGTGATTATTGAGTTGAGTCACTCGCAATCTAGTCAAACTCGATTTGGTCAAAACTTGACTCGGCTGGATTCGAGATCAAATTCAACTTGATAAGTTAATGAGCCAAGTTGAACAAATCAAAATTTGACTTGAAAAGGTCATGAGAAACTCAATCAAATTATTTTGTAGTATATATTTATATTAAAAAAATACTTATGATATAAGATCGAAATAAAATAATATTAAAGATAGTTTGATATATAAATTCAAAATTCCACATTCGAATAAAATGAAAGATAGTTGGAGAAAGTTATATATATAAACCAAAAGTCCTACATTGAAAAAAATGATAGATGGTTTGAGACAATTGGTATATATAAACCCAATAGTGATTTCCATTTAAAACACAATCAAATTTATTGAAGCTAAAATTTAGGCTTTTTGTTGACCTAAGTTGCGCATAAAAACTTAGGCTTATTACGGTTTTAAACGAGTTGAAAAAGAGCTCGAGGATTGAGTGTTCAAGTCGAGCTTAAACTTTGAGTTTTTGGCTCATGAACTTTCAAGCTATAGACGAGCTTGAGTTTGAATGTAGGGAAAGCCTTATTTTTATGCCTTAAGAAATAAGTCCAACTTTGAGAGAGAAGTCATCAATGATGGTGATCATATAGCATTTATTACTAGAATTAGAGATGACCTTAGAAGGTTCTCATAAATCACGGTGAACATAATCAATTATACACTAGTAGTATGGGTAGCAGTAAAGAAACTTATGTTCTTTTGTTTCTCATAAATACAATGTTCACAAAAAGTTTACCCGTATCAGGTAAACCAAGAATACCACATTTTCTCCGGATATCCATGCCTTTCTTACTCATGTGACCAAGGTGCATATGCCATAAATAAGTGAGATCACGATCAAGAAGTGAGAATAAGATGGTTGTTGAACTTGTAACTGTATGTCCCTGTAAAACATACATACAACCACTTGTGTTGGTTTTCATGATGATTAAGGCACCTTTTATCACCTTGAATACTCCACCTTGAGCTAAGGATTTATAGCCAAGAGACTCTAAGAGTACAGAGTAAGATTAAGTTGTGTTTTGAGTAAGGAATGTGATAAATTATAGTGAAGGTCCTGGCATCACCCGTCTTAATTCAATTGATCCTTACCTATAGCCTTGGAGGAAGAATTATTTCCCATCGAGACTGTACCACCATCAGCAGATTCACAAGTGGTAAACCAGTCCCTATGAGCACATATATAATAGGTACAGTCAGAATCAATAACTCATTCATTATAACTCTTCTTTTTATAAGTAATAATAAATAACACTGAATCATTGTCAGAGTCGATTTCGATACAACTTGCTTCGACAAAGTTTTGAGGTGGTTTAGTTTTTTCTTTTTTCTCCTTTTTATTTTTCAGTTTATAACAATCATAAATTCCATGCCCTAGTTTCTTATGTTGATGGTCGGTGTTTGATTTATGTCCCCTAAACTTGGATCTAAATTTCTTTGTATGTTTGTCTCCTTTTTCACATAACCCTCCTCTTACATTTAATCCTTTTCCTTTATCATCATTATGCAATTTATGGTCAAAATTTTTGTTTGAGACTTTGAGATCAAATGGGATTTAATGTCCTCGAAAGAAAGAGAATCATTGTTATAATATAGCATAATTTCCTTGAAATGCTTGTAAGAGAGTGGTAAGGAGAATTAATAAAATAAATTTTTCTTCATCCTCTATTTTAACATTCAAATTTACAAGGTCTATAATATTATAATTAAATTAATTGAGATGAGTTTAAATGGAAGTAACTTTACCCATATGAATTGTATAGAATCTTTCTTTAAGGCGAAGCTTGTTGCGAGACTTTTGGTCATGTAGAGGGACTCCATCTTCAACCATAACCCTGTTATTGTCTCCTCATGAATAACTTCATGTAGCACCTCCTTGGTTAGGCACAATTGAATGGTTGTCATAGCTTTTTCGTCCATCTCTTGCTATTGCTCGTCATTCATTGATGTTGGCTTCTTCGCTTTTCATTCAAGAGCCATTTTTAATCCATTCTAGGTAAGAACGACTTCCATTTAAACCCTCTAAATGCCAAAACTTATCTTGCCATTTTCTTGATGACGAATTGTACATTCGACATTATGAACCTTTAGCTCGGATATTACTTGTTGGTATAACAAGTATAGTGAAAGCGAAAATACCATCAAATTAAATGCAAGATAAGTAAAAAAAGAACACAATATTTAACGTAGAAAAATCTTTAATAGAGGCAAAAAAAAACCATAGACAATGAGCACCTGAAAAAATCCACTATATAAAAATATGAGAGTGCAAGAGGACATTAAAATTATTAGGGTGAATACAATGTCACTCTTACAAAATATGACTCACAACATATGACTCACAAAATAGTACTCACTCTGTTCTTTTTTGTTATTTTCATTTGGAATATTGTAGATTTTAGAGCCAAACTTTGACTATGAATCCTCCCCAATTTAGATGAAAAATTATATTCAATTGGGATCTTGATAGATTTGTCTCAATGTATATTTTACAAATATGAGTTTTCTATAATTTTTACAAATGCACAATTGAAGATATTTGAATTTTAAGTTTACATTAGGATTTACACAAAAACACAAATGGGAAGAATAAAAAGAAACGGAGAGATTATTAGGATAATATTTTTTGGGTGTAAAAGAGGGCCAGACCCAACAACGAACAAGAAGCAAACAAAATAGAATAAATAACGCAGAAAACATAAAGCAAAATAAAACAAACACCTCCTAAGCTGCTTTAGTTGGGACCAACCTAGCTAAGACAACACCACTTAGGTCCTCCAACAAAATAGCACTAAAACCCGTCGGGGCTGCTTCAAAGATAACCAAATTGTCACTCTGGGTCACTCCCAGATTAGCGAACCAACCAGGAACACGATTATCCTCTCTAAAGCAATGGCTAATATCATTAACCCAATCTTACCGGTTAATCAAGGCCATACAGCGACGTATGATATGAAAATAAGGAGAGGAGGTCTCCTTGTCCTCCAAAAGTAGCATAACTACCACTTTGGTTAATTTTTGTGGATAACTACTTACTTCTTTGATGATACTCATGTTTGCCCAATTTCTATATTTATGATTGATAATGGAGGTTGGCTAAAATCTTGTAGAACTTTCTTTATAATTCTGGCTCTAGAATTTTCTTAATTTTTAGCTGCTTCTATTTTCAAGTAATCTCTATAATGTACTAGGGAGTAACAATGTTGTAGAAAATTTCAAGAAACCAAGTGCAATCCTTACTTGATTTGTCCAGAGACTTCTAAGCTCATACACTTCATTCATATATTAGCCCAAGAAATAAATTTGTCTAATAAAATTTAAGCCATACAATCAACAGAAAGTAACAACACTGAAAATTAGGTTGAAAACCTTTTGCTGAGTCCCATACTGAGATCTTCTTCACTAAAACAGCTCTCACATAAAGAAAAAGGAAAATGGTATACCCCTATAAATATCTCGAGATCAATATGCATAACCTTTAGAGGACATAACCTTGACTACACTGCTCGAAAATATAAAATCTCACGAGATTCAATATGCTTAACGTTGAATGTTGCTAGTATTTTTTTACAATAAAATTTTGAGTGATTTTCTTTTGATGATAACAATCTTTTTAAAAAAATTCCAAGACTCAAAGACTTGATTTCATGTTCATAATTTTGCCACTGTAGCAACATATATAACGTAGGATAAGGAAACTTATGTAAAATATTAGCCCAATTAAACGTAGTGTTGTTCTGATAATGCAAGCCCAAAAGCACCTGAAAGGCCCAATAACTTGTGCAAGAAGCCCACTAAATAGGAATGCATAAACAGGATGATCACATTCCTTTGCCCAGCCTGGGGCAACTGAAGTTGGCCTGAGGGTAATGTACCAGACCAATATTTTGTAAAGTTAATTTATCCATTGCAAATTTGAGTGTCCTTTATTTTATTTTTTTTCATACTATGGATTTTATTTGGTTTATAAAATTATAATGTATTAATATTGAGCATTTCACATGAAAAATGCATAAAAACCATTTTGATAAGTCTAGCTAATTTTTTTGCTTTCTCAATGCTCACAAATTTTCGACACAGTAAATATCAACTAATTTAACTAGCCAAAATTTTAACAGTGATATCCAAAATATGAGAATAAATCGCGTGTATATATATATATATATAATTTTAATTACTCCAAATGTCCCACTTTAATTTATTTTAGTTTCATAATTAGTTTTTATTTATTTATACGTAATACGAATCTTAATTGAGGTTACAATTAAACTGAACCTTTTGGGGTTAAGAGTCGTAGTGGTTTTTTTTTTTTTTTTTTTAATGAGCATAACCATCCTATTCGCCAATCTAAACCTACAATTTATATACTTTCTATCTTTAAATAAAATTGTAATCGTTTGACTTGTACACTATTTATACACTCATTTTAATTTTGACTCCATGTATTCGGTAATGTATAATTAAAGATATTACTATTTATGTCATCAAGTAAAACACATACTTGCCTCAAGGGCACCGATTAGCTTACTAGTACGAACTAACCAAAAAAATTGTACTTGTAGTTTAGGTTATGTTACATGTTGTATGTCTCCAAGAAACATGTCTGAAAATATTGTCCAAACTTATAAATTATTTTTACAAAAAATGGTCTTTAAAAATAAGAGTGAGCATACTTATTTATATATAGTGTTAGATATACAAAGTATGAAAGTACACATTATGAACCACTGTGGAAAGATAGAAGTATTATATCATCTTAAATTGATGACATAAGATGATAAGAATATAGTTCCTTGGTTGTGAAATTGGAAAAATAAAATAAAATAAAATAGGACCTCTATATGTGAGGAAAATTGGAAAAAAGCAAGACCTATGCGAACCAAATTGCAGGTTGTATTTCCTCACCAATTTCTTAACTTAATTTACAAAAGGATTTTTGTCAACTCTTAGAGCGTGTTACTTGACATCATTGCTATATGATATTTGTTACTCTACTTACATAAGATGATAACTAGGAAAAACTAACATATAAGCAAAACCAAAGTATGAAGGAAGAAAATCATTCTTTTACAAGTAAGCATATTGTTCTACTTAGATTAAGAAACAACAAGATTTACTTGGATTATAAAATAATTTTGTGTACTAGTAAACTACAAACTATTTGCTTATATAAAACCAATTTTGGCTACTAGATTGAGAAACAACTAAATTTACTCGTATTAAGACAGTTTTGTGTACTAATAAAGTACAAACGATTTGCATATATAAAATCAATTGTAACTATTGAAACTATGTTATAAAAAAAAGTCATTTTTAGATCATTTCATTCTTCACTTAAAAATTATTTACTACTTACTCTGTTCTTTTTTTATTTTTCATATTTTTTTCTTCAAAAATAAAAAGAAAATACTTACTTTTCACTTGCTCTCTTTTTTACTCGCAATAGTAAGTCAGAAGAACATTTAAAAAAACAAATGGATGGAATACTCTATAGAAGAAATTTATTGACCTAATTTTCAAGTTGAGTTTATGTTAGTAAATGAGAATCTGTATATATCTTACTAAAATTTGTTAAGCTGAATTTCATTATTGTACTCATGAAGCATACTAAGGTAAAACATACACAAAGTACACACCAAACACTCTTTCCTCCAATGTCCATCATAACTACTACTCCATATAAAGTAGCACAAAATATTTACTTCTATGTTCCTTTAACCATTAAATAAAGTATCAAAGTGATTTTTTTTTAACTGGGCAAAGTTAATACACCATGTAAATTAACAAAATATTTTTAATATATTTGCATTTGAAAAGCAATATAATACCTATCACAAAGAGCAAGCAAGACAATTTTAAAGTTTCAAATCATCTAGAGCTTATCTTATTTGGAGATAGTTAGAGGTACTTTGCATATAAGTATATTTACTTGAAATCATGTAACTACAATTGTACACACATGATACTTTGAAATTTGATATTGAATCAATTACTATGAAAGGTTAGAAGTTTTCATTGAATATAATTCATACAAATGTAAAGATTATTAATTGACTCATCGTCATGTTTAATATTAAGCAAAGTCGATAAAGAAAATATATAATAAACTCCTTTTCAAAATATAATGTATCTTCAAGATACAACTAAAGAGAATAACGTAAGACTTATGCAAGCCTTTTCAAAATATATTGATAAATAAAAAATAATTTTCACGTAAGTACTTGATCAAATTGGTCAAATATTAAAGCTAAGATTAAATAGAAAATATAAAATATTTCAAGTTTAAAAATTTTCAAAATCTAAACATCAAATACGATCATATAAGAGTAATAAATATATAAATATAAAAAGAAAGTAATAATTCTAACTTTTCAATATATTTTTATAACTTGGATATGAGAAGTTGATCATAATTACCATTATTCATTCGATACCTTGAGTTATCATCTGGACATACATAACATTGGTTTAAAGTTCAAACAAAAAATCCAGCGTACCACACTGCAGCAGCCTCCGGTTAAGAAAAAGCATGTCAAAAAAAAACAAAAGGTTAAGAAAAAGCATGCTTACCACTTAAAGAAAAATGAAGTGTAATAAAAACATTGAGTTTTCATTACAATGGGAAAATCAGAAGTAAAATTGCATCAGCATCACACTAGCTATATACGAATAAAAAGGCAAAGATTTCGGTTGAATACGTGAGTACAACACAACCAGTCATCATTATAATAATGTACTCCCTCTGTCCCAATTTATATGCTACAATTTCTATTTTAAACCGTCCCAATTTATTTGCTACATTCTTATTATATTATGGTGTTTTTTACTAAATTACCCTCATTTTTGTCTTTACCCCACTAATTACCCCAACTAATCCACTAAAACCTAGAGTAAACCCCCACAACACCCGCCCACTTTTAAACCTAACTCTACTTCTCGAGTTCACAACTCCGTGGCTCTGTCTTCTGCCTCTCTTTATCTCTCTCACCTTCACACTCGAAATCTCCAGCTCCCACCCTCCTGCATCTGTAATCCCTCAATTTTTTTGTAGATTAATAATCTACACCATATCCTAATCATTTTGATACCCAAATTATGGGGGTTTGTTGTTGTTCGAATTTTAGGGTTTTTTAGATTTGGGCATTTCCATGGGTGAGGGGGTGGATCTGGGGGCAAGAAGCGTAAATACTTTGGTTTTGAGGAGGACCCGTTCCCACCTGACAAGATGCGTCGTCTCCAAGCCATTCTCCGTGGTTTGGCACATGTCGTTTTTTCGTCAGTGTGTGCCTACTGTGGGCGTTCTACCTCCACTCCTTTGCTTAACCCAAGTGGGTCTTCACCCGAGACCACCATAGAACCACCGCCATTGGGCTTCACATCCTAGTCGGCCTACTCATACTGGTTCTCTAATAGAAAGGAGTAAGATCTTCACCTTGATTCATTTTTTTCGGGTTGTGTCATGGTATATATTTGGCTTGATTTGTTATTGGTGTTATGGATCATGTTTTTCTTCAGGTTCTTTTTTCGGATTGTGTCATGGTATATCATGTTTGATTTGTTATGGGTATTATGGATATGGTATTTTGCCTTGATTCTTTAGTTGCTTTGGGTTTGTGGTATACCATACTTTGCCTTGATTCGATTTTTAGGGGGGGTTTTGTCATGGTATATCATGTTTGATTTATTGTTCGTGTGCTTTGTGGTTTTTGTGCTTCGTCTCCAAGCCATTCTCCATGGTTTTTGTGCTTCGTTGTTTTTTTCGGTTTTGATTTGTTATGGTACCAAGCATGTTTTTGTGTTTGGCTTGATTTAGGGTTTTTGGCTTGATTTTGGATATACCTATTGCTTTAGTGATGTTCTTTGTGTTCTGTCTGGTGATGCTTGTGTAGTGATGTTCTTTGTGTTGATGCTCATGTCTATTGAGTGTTTGGTGTTGGTGATGGTCATCTTTGCACTTGTTGATTTAGGGTTGGTGATTTTTAATGTTTGTTCGGTTAGTTCTTTGTGTTTGGTCTGTTGATTTAGGGTTGGTGATGGTGGTATGTTCTTGTCTGTCAGTTTAGCTCTCTTGATTTAGGGTAAAGTTAGGGTTGGTGATGTTTCTGGTCTGTTAGTTATTTATGTTTAGCTCTGTTGATTTGGGGTTGGTGATGTTTAGTCTGTTAGTTCTTTATGTTTAGCTCTGTTGATTTGGGGTCGGTGATGTTTGGTCTGTTAGTCCTTTATGTCTAGCTCTGTTGATTTGGGGTTGGTGATATTTGGTCTGTTAGTTCTTTATGTTTAGCTCTGTCGATTTGGGGTTGGTGATGTTTGGTCTGTTAGTTATTTATGATTAGCTCTGTTGATTTGGGGTTGGTGATGTTTGGTCTGTTAGTTAGTTCTTTATGTTTAGCTCTGTTGATTTGGGGTTAGTGATGTTTGATTTGTGTCTGTTAATTTTGGTCTGTTAGTTATTTATGATTAGCTCTGTTGATTTGGGGTTGGTGATGTTTGGTCTGTTAGTTAGTTCTTTATGTTTAGCTCTGTTGATTTGGGGTTAGTGATGTTTGATTTGTGTCTGTTAATTTTAGTCTGTTAGTTTTGGTGTGTTAGTTCTGGTCTGTTACTTCTTTGTGTTTAGCTATGTTGATTTGAGATTTGGTCTATTTTGGTCTGTTAGTTCTTTATGTTTAGCTCTGTTGATTTGGGGTTAGTGATGATTGGTTTGTGTCTGTTAGTTATGGTCTGTTAGTTCTGTTGTCTTAGTTCTGGTCTGTTACTTTTTTGTGTTTAGCTCTTTGTGTTGATGGTCATGTCTGTCAACTTGGATTTCCTTACTTAGCCTTGATTTTGCATTCCTTTTTTTTGTGATGCTTATCATGCTCATGCTTATGATGCTAATGTTTGTTATGCTCATACTTATCATGCTCATGTTTGTTTATCTTAAATTACACATAATATGCTTAGCTATCTAATAGAATATCTTGGACAATAAGTGTGCAATTACACATAATATGCTTAGGTTGTTTATAGAGTTACTTACAAAAAGTGTGCAATTACACATAATATGCTTAGGTTGTTTATAGAATTACTTACAAAAAGTGTGCAATTACATATAATATGCTTAGCTTCAGAAATTCACTACTTATCATGCTCACAATTATTCTCTTCTTCATATTCTGGTTCTCCACCATTCTGAGTGATTATTCCTTCATCCATTTCATACATATGGCCCTCTTGCAACCACTGTTGACGTTCTTGCACAAGGTCCTTTGGTACATATATGGCATTAGGTAGCTCACCTCTAATCTCTAGTGATTGTTTCTTCATATGTGGTATCTGGTAGTTGTTGCTTCCTTTGACCTTTAGTATCTCTGTCATGTATTGCTGTAGAGTCAAGAAAATGTAATTGATTAGCTTTGGACTGTAATCATTATAAGCTTCTTCTACTGCCTGAACTAGTTGATCAACTGTTTTTGGTATTGTTTGTTCCTTTAACGACTAAATTGCTCTGAAAAAACCCAAGATCATTTACATTTAGATCTGGGCTTGGGCAGGCTGGTTAACTAAGTGTATGTTGAATCCATCTTTAGTTGCTTCTTGCATATAATCTGGATCATCTCTTGCTATGTGTGGCTTGCATTATCTTGGACTATGTACAATTGCTTACAATCCCATGTTGGCCACTTAGACCTAATGGCAGGCAATATACTATGTATGATCTTGGATTTTATGACATCTTTAGTTACACTTGTTATTGCTTTCATTTCAAGTGTGTATGCTGGTCTGTTTTTGCTTGTTCTCTGTGCTGGGACTACCTTAGTAAATGGAAAGATTCCTATCTTCCCATCATACGCTACAACACCCTCTGTAGTGATATGTGGTCTTGCAACTGCAGCTATGAACATTACCTTGGTGATGAACCTCTTGCTTTTGCATGTTCTGTATGGATCTTTCTCGTTTGTTGCTAAGTAGTACCTTGCTGATGTTTGTAACATGTAAAACCATTTTTCATCCAAATGTATGACGTTGTACATGTTTGCAAACTTTGGGTATGTTGTCATTGTTGATAGTACAATTGCATTCATACACCACATAACTCTTGCTATCTTGTGTGCCTTGCTGAGTTCTGGTTTGATTGCATTTGTATGCTTCTTTATGGCTCCTCTTTTAACTAGTTTGTGTATTGTTGATTTGTTGATTCATATAGTACCAGCAGCTGCTCTTATGCTTGTTTTATTCCTTAGTGGAATGAGAGCAAACTCATCTAGGTTAAATGACACTCTTTTTCTTCTTACTCTCCCTATTTTCATATTCTGAACATTGGTTGCTTCATTTGATGATATTTGTGACTTCATTTTTTGCCATATCCTACTAATTGTCCATCGGGAGACATTGTACTCACGTGCTAGGTTGTTTATGTAACCTGTTGGTAGCTTCTTTGCATTTACGTATGGAATTTCATTACTTGCACAATGCTCTAGTAACTTCTTCGCAACGCTTTCTCTGTCATCATTGGTAAGCACAGAACATTGTTTCCTATTGTCATCCTCTACCTCTGCCACCTCCTCTGCTTCAGATATCTCCTCATTTAAATCAAATGCATTTGAGTTGTGAGTGAAGAGGTCAAAACCTTCTTCACTCTGTGCTGGTATATTCAAGTCAATAATTGACCTTGTTTGAGCTGCTTGACTCTCTACATTGATTGGAATGAGTTGTAAACTTGATGTGGACAATGTTGGCTTGCTCTTAGATGCTCTGTCATTCGCAATGTGTGATGACATGATGAAACTTAGAGTTTTCCAACAAATTCCACAGAGGAGTCCCAAACCCCAAGTAAGAAATCACCTAATGATAAAGCAAACTAAGCTAAGCTGAGGGTGATCCTATAATTTGTCCCTTATGGTGTTTCTGTACCTTTGGAGGCTTTGTCTCTTATGCTGGTTCTGTTCTTTGGTGGTTCTGACCCCTTGGTGGCTCTGTTCCCTTTGTGGTTGTGCCCCTTGGTGGCTTTGCCCTTTTGCTGGTTCTGTTCTTTGGTGGCTCTGTTCACTTGGTGGCTCTGTCTCCATGGTGGCTCTGTCACTTGGTCGCTATGTCCCTTGGTGGTTCTGTCACTTGGTAGCTCTGTCCCTTGAAGGCTCTGTCACTTGCTGCTATGGTATTCGTTGACTCTTTTCCTTAATGGCTCGTTGACTGTTGCTGTTGGCTCGTTACTGTTGTTGGTCTCTAATTTTTTTTAATTATAAATGTGTAATAAATGTAGGAAGTGTTTCAATTGATCCCCCATTGTATTTATAGTGGCATTTATGGAGGAGTTGAATTTTTGGAGCCAAGGTCAAAATTCAGAAAATTGGAGCCAAAAATTCAAATAAATCCAAAAAGTGGGTGTTGTCCAAATTTTTGAGCCAAAAATTTCCCTCCAAAAAGTAACAATAACAAATTGCTTTATGATTACTTTTTATTTTTTACTAACACTCAATGACATTTCTTAATAACCGTGAAATGAGCTATGTAGCATGTATTTTGGGACGGAGGGAGTAATTGTTAATGAATGAATGGATGAGAGGTCTTCTCAATTAATCAAAGTGTGGCACGTAAAGGAATTAAAAGGTCACTGCTTTGATCAGAAGATTATTACGTACTACTTTAAATAATTAGGAAGCTGTCAAGGCCCCTAACTAAGGTTCTCTTCTTGTAAACCCAGCTGTGAGCTACTGAGCTGTTGACAAAATTTAGCTATAGTACCACGGTAGTGTAACAATTTTTTTAGGCTGCATAACTAGTGCGCAATGGCCCGGCTCAACCTGTTTTAGCTATATCCGAGCCCTGAGTCGGGCCGAGCTTCCACCAATTTTCGGATAATAAAAACCGAAAATTGTTGTAGGGTACATGGACTTGGTTTTCTAAATTACTGGTCAGCCCAGCACAACACGACTTTTCTTTGGCCTGCGACACAAGGGCTGTTGGCTAGCTCATGGGTCAGCCTATCCTGGGCCGTGCAATAATCTTATAGCCGCTAGTATGAAGTAGTTAGCTTCAATTATGTCAAGCAATCCATAATTCGCATTAAGAATGAAATGACCTGCTAGTGATTAGTGAATGGCAATTAGTCTCCTAGTGATTTTGTCATTCACAGTTATTCAGTTTTAAATGAATGACCTAATGCTCGAGTAAGAGAGGGAGATTATTCGGTTATTAGTCTGCTTAACGACCCATTGTTGACACATAGTATGCTTTTCATGTTACACTTTGCGCAAGAGCGTACGTAATTGAAGTACAATTCTGACCAACAGACACTCTAGTAGCTGAACCATCTATATCATCCCCAATCCGTACGAAAAGAAATTCAAGAAATATTATTATTTATACATAGGATACAATGAATTTATTATATCCCGATAAAAGTGATTTCTCAATATAGAAAAAGTTACCACTTAACATAATATATGTCAATTTTTATCAACTTTAAATGGATAACTTTTATAATATATAGGGGTCACTTTTATTAGATATAACAAAAGTTACTTTTCAACACAACATAAGTAAATCTTTATCCAGATAATTTTAGAAAAATAAAAAAGACCCAGGCAATGCCTTCATTCTGTATGTTCAATGCATCCCTAGCCTGGTGTTCTCTCCCATTAAGAATTCATTAATTAAGATGCTCGTAAGAGGAACGATGTTGACTGATTGCTCTGATTGCTCAGTCAATCACTCGATTTTTTGTGTTGAAGTTCCTTGTCCTCAAGCTCGTCAGCGAACACCCACATGAAACCGGAAATATGAATGAAATGAGAAAGTAACTGATGTAACTTTTATTGAAAATATAACAAATTTATTTTATTCCGTGCATATAAAATATTTTGCAAAAGAAATTAGTATATCACATGGATTTATTATTTTTGGTAAAGCCCAATCCCTCAGTTTAGACAAGAATGCCAACCTGAGAGATAAATACAGGAAGGAAATTCATGTACAACTTCCCAAAATCAACAGTGCAAAACCCATTCTACTGATTATATGATATATCAACATCAACAAGTAGAAGGAGCACTATTATTCACCACATGCTTACTACTTTGCATCAATTTGGGACATAATCGGTATAGCCGCTAACCGGATCAGATGCCCCATTTTGAGAGAGAAGCACATCTGTCTCATTTGCTGCGCTTTCCTTCGATGGCACCTACTTGTTAAATACGGAGTACTAAATTATGCCCCATACGCTCGACTCTCATTCCAACACATGATATTTACTGATCTAAGGAAGTTTGATATGTGGGCAGTTCAACACTGGCTCTAAAAGATATGAAAAGGCAGATTCCAACACAAAGAATCCAGACATATTAAGCTCTATATTCTTCAAAGTCAAAAATATATGACAGCAACAAGTAACAGAATTGAATTCCAGACATTGATCAACTGTCAATCTGCCGTATCAATTCATGGGTAGAAGCCCCAGCAATCACTAGATTAATCTCAATAGAAATCAACGTTCGAAAATACAAACGAAACGGCCACAAATCCAGCATGAGAACTCGAGTTCATACAAAATGTTCGATATTTGAGCATTGAACCAGACAATGAATGCATAAAATGAAATTTATATAGCTCATAAATTTAACAAAAGGTGAAAGATACAGGAAACAATGTGGAGCTTGTTTTCTCCTTCATGACAATACCTTGAAAATCAAAGATCATGAAACTGATATAAAATTGAATGAACTCTGTGATCTTAAGGAAAGCTAAAAAGACAAATGGTTTTGGTGATAAATCTACCCCATGTATTGATACTCGAACTTATTAAAATTCCTGTTTCTGTGCCTACATAACTGTTGAAGTTTTTATCTAAAAGTTACTAGAAACCAGGAAGAAGCCAAGAATTCGATGAAGAAGAAACTATTCATGTGAAAGTAAAAGGGAGGAAGCCCCAAAACCTCCTAAAACATTCAATTTGAATCTTGAGTAGTAAAATCAGAAATTAATACCTCCCTGTATTCTCCCACCTCCCCCCAACCAAGACGGTAATGAAGGGAAAAAAGGTTTTTTTTTAAAAAAAAAAAAGCAACAAGAAAATTACCCCATTAGCATGATTTCCTCAGACTGATGGACAAACCAGTCCTTGCAGCATCTACTCTTGAAGAAAGCACCATTTTCGGATGAATAACTCAATGGCACAATTTCTCCTCAGCAACCCATCACGGCGCAATTGTAAACAAAGCTGCCCGATTGCTTAGTACCAAGCAACTCCCACTGAGGAGGGCCCACACTAGGCATCCAAGAGTTAACCTCGATGGTACCTTCTCCATGAGCCCTCGGTCCACCAATAACGATAACCCGATTACCACATGCCCTAAAGGCAAGCCCCCAACCATTCATTGAGCCAGCTCTTTCAGGCAATCTTCCTATCGTTGCCCACTCCCTAGTCACTTTATTATACTTTTTCACTTCCATGTCAGCGTAGTCAGCTGCATATAATTCGTTATTTACAACAGCAACGAGTGGAGGAGCCTCAGCAGCAGCAGGCATATCATTCTCAGGGGCTGCCCGGTTCCCAGGAGACATGTCAGGTATCTCTGTCCAAGTTCTTGTGGTAAGATCAAATTCCTCACCACAGGTTAAAACTCTAGCATCATTGGCCCCTATCCCACCAATCACATAAAACTTCCCATCCATGAAAATACCTGAGCACATCTTCCTCGGTTTTAACATGCTAGGAAGGGTTTCAAATGTTTCCTTCTCTGAGTCATATAACTCAGCAGAACTAAGAATGCTGCCCTGTGAATCACAACCACCAGCTAAAATGGCAATCGGGCCAAGGCTAGCAGAACCAAACAAACACCTAGGAGAATTCATGCTCATACCAGACGACCATGAGTTGGTTAGTATACTATACTTATATATAACATGGGACATTAGGTCCTTCCCGAAAACAAGAAGTTCAGTTCCAACAGCCAAAGACTCCTTGTCTGAGCACATAAAACATTCATTAGAGTTCATCCTTGGCAACTGCATCCAACGGCGACTAGCAGGATCAAAAGCTACCCATTCAAGGAGGCGACAAGAGAAGTATACCCAATGCTCAATTACATTATGTTGCCGTCTCAATCTATATATCTCACCACTCTTAACAAGAGAACGGAAACCCCGGTTCAAAGAAGCAATTGAACCATACTCGGCCCTTGAGGAACGTAGGAGACAATTTATGGTCATGTCACGGCCTATATGACTAATTAGGCAATCCATATCCGACTGATCAACACTTTGGCGTTGGTTATCAGAATGATCAACTACCAAGGAAAGTTTATCGAATTGAGCTCTCGAGAGTCTCTCCTCAGCCTCACAAACCTTAATAGTTTTCCTCAATCCTTCCTCCCCCTCTCGATCAGGCTCCAAACGACGTTTGCTACTCGAGATTTCAACCTCTACACGATAACTCATAAAAGCCCACTTCGTTTCTTGCTCACAGGAGCTCGGTAACGCCCTCGACACCAAGCAAGATCGCCCTTCCAACATGTCTATTGCCAATTCAAGCCCCAATGAGGGCAAGAAATCAAAAATTTATTACACTCCCCAATAAACCCCAATACAAATTACACTCTAATCCAATTAAATCCAGTCACAGCATCTTCAATCAAATCAACAACATAATCTCGACCCTCCAATCAAACTCACCTATTATCAATGATTTTTATCAAAATCATATATAGAATATAAATCTAATATCTTTTTCATACCATAAAAATCTTAGATACTAACAAATCAAAACAAAGAGATAAATAAGAAAGCATACCGATCAGAACTCAATAAACAAACGATCCAAATTAGAAAGAAACCCAAATGTATAGCTTCTCAAATCTTCCTCGTTACTCAATCGAACAAACTGAATTATCCCTACATCCAAAAATCCAATACAAATCGAATCTTTCAGTTCATTTCTTGTTCATTTTTCCTTTTTTGTGTTTGTTCAATTAATCACAAAAAAAAAAACAATAAATCAAATGAAAAAAATAAAAAAAAACCATTCAAATTGAAGGATAACCCAAATTAGATATGATGAACAAAGAACAGATCTTTCACATTTAGATCAGGAAAAAAAACCCAATTATTAAAAACCAAATCAAAGTTAATTAATCCGGTAAAAGTTGATTAAATTGAAAACAACGATTAGGTTAGATCTGCCCACTGAAGGAGGGGAAATAAATCAATTAAATAAATAAATAACTAGATTAGAGAGAAAGAGACTGGACTTACGAATTGGATAAAGGAGAGACTGTGGAGGAGAGAGAAAGAGAAACAGAAACAGAGCAGGCTTGAAATTTAATTGGGCAAATGAAACCCCTAATAAAAATTTGGATTAAAAATTTTTAAATTATAATTTTTTTAAAAAAGAAACAATCTTTTTTTATTAAATTCTTTTTTAAAAAAAATTTAATTAAACCCCACTTCAATTCTGTTCTTCGAATTTGATTGGATTGAATCAAAAACCCAAAAAAAAATCTCCTCTGTTCTTTCTCTCTCTAAAAATCCTCTGTTTTCTCTTTCTAGAAATTTAGAAA
Organism: Dysphania ambrosioides; assembly: GCA_026401315.1. NCBI lineage: Eukaryota > Viridiplantae > Streptophyta > Magnoliopsida > Caryophyllales > Amaranthaceae > Dysphania > Dysphania ambrosioides. Next base: position 4,327,283 of record CM048660.1, on the reverse strand, counting down.
CAGGAACTCTATGTGTTGTTAGGATTGTAGTTTGTACTTTTTTTTTTTTTGTTATTCTGATGCTGCAAAACCTGCTGTAAAATGAGCAGACGAAGAAGATAGAAAAGAGAAGAGAAGAGAAGTGTGTTTCAATTATAGGAAGTTGTCCTTTGGATTCTCTCCTCTGCAAAATGTGGAGAACTCATCTTCTCTTCTCTCCTCTTCTCTTATTACTTTCCTAACTTTGTGTTTGTGATTGTGTTTAGTATTCTCTCTCTAATATTATTACAATTTGAGAATACTAATCTTCTTCTCTTTCTTTATTTCTTTCTTTCTTGCCTTCAGTTTTGAGTTTCTTTTGGGGCTCTGTTTGGAAGCACATACATCTTTTTGGTAAATAAAGGGTCCCCCACTTCTTAGTTCTCACCCTCTTCCTTTCCTCTTGGCTTTCTTACCCTCTTCTTCAACGTCTACTTTTACTTTTATGGAAGGAATTTGCAAAGGAAAACGCCAGATGTCACCCACAAATTTATCATTATCGTCCATAAATTATTTATAGTTTTGTTATTATTTTAATTTTTACTCCTTTTACTCTTTCACATTTTCTCTTTAAAACCGTATTTATCGTTCTTGTCTAACATCAATTTTGAATATATCGACGCCTTCAATTAACGTGAAATTCACACTCCTCTAATCCATATATTATGATAAAAAAAATTGACGCTGAAATAGGCCAAAACGCCCTAAATGAGAGGTTTGAACATCATAGAAACGTCCAAATTAGGCGGTTTGACCATTATAGAAATACCCAATCTGGGCGTTTCTACCATGGTCAAACCGCCCACTTTGGACGCATTTAAAAAAAACCTTTTTTGATTTAATTATAATATTATAATTAATGATAAAATGATTATTATTATTATTATTATTGTCATAATTCGGGTGATACGACTCAATGATGTTCTGAAACTGAATGGTACTCATGTAATTGGTCATAGGGACATCATATTATTCACTAATTATTATTATTCTTATTGTTATTGTTATGGATTTTTACTTCTTTAATTACTTATAAAATATTATTAATATTGTTATTACTATTATGTTAATATTATTGTTATTATAATTATAAATAATATTGAGCATATTAGCATATTGACAATAAAAACAATAAAAATAATTAATCATAATAATAAAACACAATCATAATAATAATCACTAACAATAATAATAATGATGACAATAATTATGAAAATAATAATAATAATAATAATAACAACAATAATAATACTAATTATGGATTTATACTACTCTAATTACTTATAAAATATTATTAATATTGTTATTACTATTATGTTAATATTATTGTTACTGTAATTATAAATAATATTGAGCATATTAGCATATTAACAATAAAAACAATAAAAATAATTAAGCATAATAATAAAACACAATCATAAATATAAATCACTAACAATAATAATAATGATGACAATAATTATGAAAATAATAATAATAACAACAATAATACTAATTTTATCATTAATTATAATAATATAAATTAAATAAAAAAAAGGTTTTCTAAATGTGCACAACCGTGCAAAATGATCGGTTTGACCATGGTAGACACGCTCAAATTTGGCGGTTTGACCATACCATTTCTATCATTGCCAAATCACCCATTTTGGTGTTTCTACCATGGTCAAACCGTTCATTTTGGGCGTTTTAGCTTGTTTCAGCATTAAATTGCTTTTATCATAATATATAGATTCAAGTAGTGTTGATTTTACATTAGTTACTCATTAACACCCCCAAATTAGTCATTAACGCCCATAAATTATTTACATAATTGTTATTGTTTTAATTTTCAATCTTTTCCTCCCTCACTTTCTCTCTCTAAAACCTCTTTGTCGTTCATCCCGAACATCAATCTCGAACATGTCGACACCTTTGATTAACGTGAAACCGCATTCCTCAATTCCATTTAGTGAGGTAAAAAAACTTTACGTTGAAATACGATGAAAAGACCAAAATTTGACCATGGTGAAAACGCCTATTTTGAGCTTTTTTCCATGGTAAAATGCATTGGGTGTTTTGATATATTTTTTTTAAAAATCATATTCCGATTATTTTGTTATTAATAATATTATTATTTTTAGTATTATTATTATTAATTAAATATTATTATTTTTTATATTGTTATTATTGTTATTACTATTATTGTAATTATTATTAAACGCTAATAACTTTGACCTTTTTCTTTTAGAAATTATAATCTAATTATGTTGTTATAATAATTATTATAATTATTGTTATTATTATTATTATTATTAGTAGTAGTAGTAGTAGTAGTAGTAGTAAATTATTGTTATTATTTTTATTACTATTATCGTAATAATTATTGAATGGTAATAATTTATTTTTTATTTTCTTTCTTTATAATAAGCTTTGTTGCCAAATTATAGTTTTGATGGAACTGACTACAACTCTTGTTTTGAATATATAGTGATCTTTGGAAGTTTTGAAGATGATGTTGAATGGGCAAAAGATATTGCTCTTTGTCGTGGGTTTTTTTTGACAAAGTCCTTGTATAAAAACCAATGAAATAAATGATCTGTCAGGTTCCTGTGTTTGTGATCGTGGTCATAGAGACATTGTTGAAGACAGAAATATGTTCCTTGTTGTGCGAAATGATACAAAAAGAAAAATGTTCTTTTCGCATAAAAGTTGAAGAACTTAAAGGTAATCAAGGTTGGAAAATAGTTATTAAGTTGTGTCTTCTTGGCATGCACAACCACCCGATGATGGTATATCAAGAGGGTCACAGACTAGTAAGAGGCCTTAGTTTAGATGTGAAGAAGTTAGTAAAACAGATGACTAGGGCGTGTGCTAAACCTTGTCATATTATGGCAGCCGTGAAAGAGACATTTTCCAATAAAAATCCAAATTAAATAAGAGACACATCTACAATTTTATAAGTCGTTTGAGATTAAAATTTGCAGATGGGAGAAATGTGGTAACTCAATTCCTTCACTTAGCAAACGAGCACAACTACATAAGATGAGTTATGGAAAATCTTGAAACTTGTGTCGTGACTCATGCATTCATGGCACATTCAAAGATGGCGAGAATATTGCACATGTACCCCTATGTCATTGGGATGAATTTGACATATAAGATATATTGGTACAACATGTCATTTTTCGAGATTGGTTAGGTGACTCCAACCAACCATAATTTTTTTGATCGCGTACACGTTGATGAAGAAAGAGTCTTATGAGAGCTAAAATGGGTGTTAGAGAAATTGCAAATGCTTTTAGGATTTCAGGTGACTCCTAGTGTATTCTTAACTGATCAAGAGTTGGTTCTTATGAGGGCGTTAGACAAGGTATTTCCAGACACGTGTAATCCCCCGAAAATTATGAGATTTCAATTACATTTTATCAAAAATATTTTGTATGCATTAATATAATACATATGCTATATATATATATATATATATATATATATATATATATATATATATATATATATATATATATATATATATATACATACATATTTCCAAAATAAATAGTAAATTATTTTTAATATTTAATTAAATCCTAAAAGTAAAATTCTTTTTCAACAAAATATATTTTATTTTCTTAAGAAACCCATTGCTAAAAACAATTCTAAACCTAGTATTACACATCTACTAAACATATATTTCCTTAACTTAAGTATTTTACCTATGGATTTTACTTAAGCATTCTTAAGAAACCCATTAAGCTTCACGGGGTATTATCCATGGATTTTATTGGAGGTCGTGTGATCTATGAATCTCTCTTTTATAAAGTTTTAAACTTAAAATTGGGCTTAGTTTAGATCTCATCTAGCTATGATGACAGAGTCGTGCCCGTTTACCATCTAAATTTATATTGTATTTTGATGCTCTCCAATGGGAGTGCATGGGTTATTTATCTATTTGATGTCCTAATCAGGACATGAGGAAGACAACCTTGTCTATTGCTTAATCTAAGTAACTAATTAATTTTTCATGTCAGTTGAGTAAAATGTTACGTAATACGTTCTTACATTCTGTACTTTAATTACTATTTCAATTGTTATACTTTGTAATATGTATGTACTCATCTTGTTGATTACGTGCTTTGTATGTTTTTTGTCATGGCTTTTGCCTATTGAAAACTCCACCTTGATGATGTACTCTAACGTGTGTTATGTTGTAGGTAATGGAAGTCAAAGATATTTTTATGCTAAAAATGCATGGATAATTGTTACGTGTATTTTGGTTGTTTGTATTGTTTGGTTTGTTATGCTTTTTAGGTATAATGTTCAGTCGTGGACTTGTTCAAGTAATATTCCAATTTCGGTTAATAAGTTCAAAGTGTGTAAGATAAGGATGAAATTCAAGTGTTTGAATTTATTCAAACTTCAAGTTCGTGTCTCCTACAAATATGGGATAAGAAGCTTCATCAACAACCCTTAATTCGTGGAGTTTGTTTCACTGGTTCTGAAGAAGAATTCAAAAGTTCAACAACCCTTTGCAATGAACTTCATATCAATTATTCTCTTAGAAGATCCTTTGCTGAAATTGTGGAACTTTAAAGTATTCAAACTTAACGGTTAAGTGTTGTTCAAAGGCAATGACTTCCTTGAAGAATTGAAGAATATATGTTACTCTCTTCTGTATAAAAAGAAGTCAGCTAAAGCTTTGAAAAAGACAAGCCTTCAACGTGCAGTTTGTTATGATAGGAGTTTGTCTTACAATTAATGTTATTTCGAAAAGTCTTTTGGTTTTTCGCAGCAAAACTCTATTTTATAGCCTTAACGTTTGAATACGTGGCGGTAGCACACTAGTATTTTCCTAAAGGTTTAGTTTTCAAAAAATGGAAATTATCGGGGTGTTACAACACGGCTCATTTATTATGCAGTTGGCACATCAACAAAGATGTCTTGGCGAAGGTGTACCACCTTTTTAATAAGGATAAGACTCTGGCTAAATAGTTTTCGGAATGGAAGGTGATCAAGAATAATGAACTCGACAATTGAAGCTCGTGTCAAAAGAATCATCTGGCTCCTGGTCGTCGTTGATGGACTGATTAAAGACATCATCCATGTCGTCGTGACCAAGAGATGGATCGTCCACCATGCGAGAAGATGTCCTCGCTCTCTTAATCAAGGAATCAACACCTTGAGATCTAGTATGTTAAGGCCCTAATCCCCCTGATCCACCGACACATCTAAAAGTGATAGCCTCCTAAACTCTCCTGACTATTGTTTGATAAAAAATAAAATTAATAATACTCTAATTACTTAGAAAATATCATCTACAATGGTATTACTATTATAATAATAATATTATTAATAAAATTATTACTAATAAAATTTTATTAAAAGTATAATTAGTATTTTATTATTATTATCTACTTTTTATTGTTATTATTGTTATTGATTTTTATTACTATAATTACTTATAAAAATATTATTAATTATTATTATTGTTATTGATTTATAATACTCTAATTACTTAGAAAAAATCATCTATAATGGTATTACTATTATAATAATGTTATTTTTACTATAATTACTTATAAAAATATTATTAATTATTCTTATTCACCAATTTTTAATTTTAATTTTAATTTATTTTTATTGATTTATACTACTCTAATAATTTATAAAATATTATTAAAAATCTTATTAGTATTATTTTATTATTATTGTTACTATAAATAGTAATAGTCTTAAGCATATTAATTAAAATCAATAATAAGAAATAAGCATATTAACAACAATAATAATAACAATATTAATTAAGCATAATAATAAAATAATAATAATAATAATAATAATAACAATAATAAAAATATAAATATAAATTAAATCATTTTTAAATTGCTCAAAACGCCCAAATGAGGCATTTCTACCATTGTGGAAATAGCTTTTTTGGTGTTTCTAATTAAAATATAAATTTACCCTTGAAGTCGTCATCCCCTGATGGTCGTCGTCAGTGGTTGTCGTCCTCTTTCGCGGTGGCATGGTGGGTGTTTGAGAGGATGTGAGTGAAGTAAAGTGAGAGGATGATGGAGAGGTAGATAGGATTTGCGTATACAAAGAGAAAGTGAATGAGAGGGAAATGAGGGAACAATGGAAAAATTATAAATAAAGGTCGGTGTTAAAGAGTAATTTGCGTGCGTCATTCAGCGTTTCACGTCAGAAATCATGATTCTCTAATGTTATAAAACTAATGGATTGTTTTATTTGGTTAGGGTGGTGTCCAAGAAAAATGATGAAAATTTGTTAATTAGTTAGTTTGGTTAGCCCCGGTTCAACAAAGAATTCGTGGTTTTCTATGGTTGACTTGCCATGACAGACTGATGGGGGAATGCGAACAGATTTAAAAGACAGTTGGAACCTACTCCAACTTGTACCCTTTGTTTGCAAGAGGATGAAACTTTGTTGCATATCCTAAGGGATTGTCATGCAACCAATAATGTTGGGAGAAAAATTAGAGGACCAACACTACCATAAGTATCAGTTTTATAACAAAGCATTGCGCGAGTGAATTTTAAGTAACATTGAAATACACAACAATGCATCTTCCTTCCAATAGCCAACTTACTTTTGTATCACATTATGGAGGATTTGGAGGTGGAGAAACCATATAGTCTTTAGCAGGAAAAGCGAGATCCCTATGGGCGTGGTTGTTTTCCTTCAAGTTAGATTTAATGAAGCAAGAAATGTTTTCTATAACACAGATGTATCACAAGGTGTGAAGACAAAAGAGAAAGAGAAGATTTACATAAGATGGAAGGTGCCAAGTTATGAGTGGTATGTGTTAAATACAAATGGGGCAGCTAAGGGATCACCGGGTAAAGCAGGAGGTGGAGGAATCATCCGGGACTACATGGGAACTTTGATCTCTGCCTTCTAGGCAAGTTTTGGCGATTGTGGTGCCTTCAAGGTGAAATGCTCGGCTCTTCGTAGAGGCCTGATGTTAGCAAAAGAATTGCAAATTATGAAGATTGAGATTCAATTAGATAACATGGTTGTTGTCCAAACATTGGAGGGACAAGAGAAGATCACAATAAGGTACTACTTAGCTCTAGATGAGAAAGAGCCACATAGGACATGCTGCAAAAGCAAGCGATTTATAATCAAAATCACATTCATAGCAGTAGTGGCAAGGCCACATATTACACCAAATGGGGACTGGGTATTTAATGAGAAAATATAGAAATTCCCCTTCACACAATCAGTCCTAGCAAGAAGAACATCAAAGAATATACCAAAAGGTATAGTGGAGACAAAGACCAAAATAAGTGTCACAAAGGAAGTCATCAAGTCAAAGATGATAGAGAGCATACTGTCAGCCATCAAGGCCAAGTGGCCACAATGGAGGTGCAAGCAACTGTGGATTATTCAAGATAATGATAAGCCACACATAAGCGAAAACAACCAATATTTTGTAAGAGAGGCTATCAAAGATGGGTTTACTATCACTCTAGTCAACTAGCCAGCATAGAGCCCAAACCTTAATGCACTAGACCTTGGATTTTTCAGGGCAAGACAATCACTTAAAGACCAAAAAGCACCCAAGACTATAGATAAACTAGTGCAAGTAGTGTAGTAAGCATACAAGGACTACGACCCAAAGTTTATTAATCATATTTGCTTTACCCTTTAGCCGTACATGGGAAAATAATGAAGGTAAAAAGTAACAACAACTACCACATACCACATATGAATAAGCAATCATTAGAAATAAGAGGAGTGTTGCCCACATCAATCCATGTCTCAAAAGATGCATTTGAAAATGTCAAAGATGGGTAGAAAAAAGTTATAAAGAACAACCAGAAGAAGAAGAAGAAATGATTTACAACAATGAGCACTCAAACACAGAACAAGATGGGGTTGGTACATTGTGAAAAAATAGCAACATTCTATGGAGGTATGCAACTCCTTTTGTAGTCCTCGAAGTCAGTATACAAACAACTCATTTGGTAATCCTCAAAGACTGTAATTAAGAAACTCATATTATACTTATAATGTGTTTTAATTACTCACCTAATGCACATTATTATGCATAACAAACAGCACAAAATCAAGAACCAAATATAATAACCAAGAACAACCCACAAACTACCATCACAGTACTAACAACAACCAAAACAACCACCAACAACAGCCACAAGTCAACCAAAACAACCCCAGAACCAACAACAACCAGAGAATCCCAATAACAAACAACAACCAAAGAATCCCTACAACCAACAACCAAAGATCAACCAAAAGAAAAAGGTGTAAGAATCCCAAAGAATCAAAGAACCAAATAACAAGAACCAACAACATGCAACAATCAAAATGAAAATCACCGGAACAACATCACCTACGCTCTTGCAAATCGGAAAACCAATACGAGTAGGCGGACTATGTTTTGAACCCCGTTGGTAGGGGTTCATACCCACTTAGATAGGGCATTTTAGGAGTGGACGTAGATCAATTACCACCATACTTACCACCATACTTACCACCATTAGCGTTGTCATTTTTTAGAACGCTGGGTTTTCTAGATTTTGATCGAGTTTCATCATGTATTTTGCGCAAACGCTCCATCTCAGATGGTAGTAATCGATCTTCCTCAAAACCAAAGTATAGAGGTTTACCAGAAGATTTTCCATCACTATTTTTATGTGCCATGTTCGAATTTTAACAAGATGGAAGAAAACCCCCAATTTTCACGAACCTTAAAACAAATAGAAAGCCTAAATACGCAAGAAACGGGTTCCAAACTAATTGTAGAGTCTGGTAGAGCATTAATCCCGTGAGATATGTCGAAATTAGTTGCATAAAAAGAGATATGGGTTTTGAATGGGGGAAATGACTTAGAGGAAGAGAGAGGAAGAGACAACAACGACAGTTTCTCAGAGTGAAACGTGGGAATGTAAGGGGGTAGATTAGGGTTAGTTGTTAGGTTTAATGGAAAATGGGTAAATGTATAAGGGTATGTGGGTCATATTATTTTCCAAAGATAGAAACGTAGAAAATTGAGACAACCATAAATAGAAAATGTAGCAAGTAAAAAAAGACGTAAAGAATATGTACGAAGCTCAAGGGCCAAGATTGCACCACTTACCAAGTCTACAGCAGATTGCGACACGTGGCTCGCAAAATGTACCCCTTACTCCCGGCCAAGAATCTGAACGGACAAAGAAAATTATTCAAAGCATACATGAGACTACAAAGTGGTTGAATATGTCCCAGATTTACCCACTTTGGAAGGAGTAATTCTATGAGGTATTGTCAGCCAAACCGAACTAGTACTAACAATACAATCTTCCCCACGAAAGGTCTAAAACCAATGTGGCAACCCAAGCATGCGTTTTTATAATTTTTTTTATCTTACAAATTTAAAGAAAAAAAGTTTCAATTTCCATATTAAAAACCCTAAAAAAGTCAAATATAATAAATAAAAAGTATAAAATAAAAATGGTACTAAACTTTATATTATGAAGTACTCTATTATCCTATGAAATAGAATACTGTGGTTAAGATTTAAAATTTTACACAACTATACAGCAAAAAAATAAATAGGAGTATAATAAAAAAAGTACAATCGATCTGTATATATATTTTATGCCGTATATTTAATGCTGCAAAAACTCCTCAGGAATGAAGGGGAGGAACTCGTGTCAGAAATAATTAGCTACCAATCTACAGTAGAGCAACACATTTTGAAAAAATAAAAATAAAAATAAAAATAAAAGAATTGACAGCACAGCGTGCAATGCAGGCTACTCCGTGGTATTTCTACAGCTTTACAAAATACGCTACCAGCTTAATTTTATATCATTCCGTAGAAAATTATATAGTTCTTTTATACTGTAATAAATACAGTGGTATGAGTTATTTTTGCATTTATAGCTTACTGACTCGAATAACAAACTTTTTAATTACTTGCATGAAATTCATATGAATCTTAAAAGATATATAATATTTCAAATATGAACGTAGTATTTTTTTTTTCCTAGCTTAGATTTTAACAACACTAATTTATCATAATAAGTTGTTCAATATATTTAAATATGCTACTACATGGGCCACTAAAAGTTCGATCGGGTCATCAGTCATCACCATCCTGTCGAACCCGATACCAATATTGATCACTACGCCAGATGAAGCATCGTTTTATAATCTTAGTGGTTCGGATCAAATACTGGAGAGAACATAAACCAAGCATTACCGACCCGATAGACAATTATGCCTTCGGGTCAGCTACGTGTCAAGTGTCAGCTATGTATAGATATTTTATATATAAATATATAACTCGTAATTATTGAAATATTCAAATTTTCACCAATTATTCATTGTTTAATTCTCCGATATTCTTGTCAGAGTTTTCAAGTTCATCCTAACTTAATTATTAGAGGGAGTTTTCTTACATCCATCCCGAATACTGTTAACATATGTGCATTGCAAATTATCAGTCCACAACAACCAATTCACCCTCACCCAGACTCCCAAAACAACTATCTCTATCCTTTTTACTTTTTGGTAATATTAAAATTTAAATAATATACCTCCTTTCATCTTATGTACATATCAATTTCTTGGTTGTGTTGGAGGCTTAGAGTTGTGTTCCCCCTCTTTTTTTCATGGCAAAGGGTCTTTTCAATTTTTAAAAACTTGATGGGTCCTTAATTCATAAGAATGATCGTGATTATATTGCGTAAAATGTAACAAGAAGGTTTTTTTTTAAGTTTGTTTGTTTTTTTTGCTTGTTTAGGTATGTGTTATAATCCGTTAGTACGTTGTTCTTATACGTGAATTTTACTTTGTCCTCATAATCTTAATAAATGAAATGCTAAAGAGGGTCTAATTTTCACTCATGATGCATTTTGACATCGTGTAAAATTGATGGTCTTTTTATATAATGAGGCTGAAGGAGCTATACCAAAAATACACTTTACTTTTAACAAATATAAAAATGCATTGACGGCCATGTATTAGTTGGAGATTTTGTATAATTTTTCTAAAATACACAGCCATTTACTCCGTAATAGCTATAAATTAATTAATGAGTACTCCATAAACAAAACAAACTATATATACATGAATGGACAGATGGACCTAGGGGAGGTTAAATTAGTTGTAGGCAATTGGGTAAAAAATGTAGGTAAATTAATTAGATAATTGTATAGACATTCCCTTTTAACTCTAATATGCTAACATTACTCCACTATCGATTTATAGAGGATAATTAGGTGAATCCTTAATTTGAAAGGGTTACCTAGCTAAAAGAAACAAAATTATAGAATAAATAATTTAATATTTTTTTACTAGCCGAATAGGTTATCAGTAACTATAATTTTTTTAAGGATAGACTCACTATATAGTTGGAATATTTTTTGTAAACTTGAAAATTTGAATTATTATGAGCAAATTACTAATAGTGTAGGTTATTTTTGTCAATTCTTATCTAATATATACTACTTTACAATACAGACAAATTACACAGCTATATAACTATATAATTAAGCTAAGGTTAATATACATACGTAAAATTTCATGAGTTGGATCTATGAGATGGAGCATCATTCTTCACATTTTAAGCGATCTTTCTTTATTGACTTCTATTTTTATATATATAGATGTTATAAGTATCGTATTAGAGATAAAAAAAAAAAAGATTTTAGAAAGATAATATGAAATAGTGTACAAGTACAATAAAGAAAGAATACAGTATAGTAGGGTGATGTGGCGATGAAAGATAGGAAGGGTGCAGCCGTGCAGGGAAGGGCGGCATTCATGCAGCAGTTATGTACGAATATTTTTCATCACTCCCTTCAGCCGACCCTTTTAAAGTTTGGCCTTTCACACGTTGCCACATTCCATCTCTCAAATTACCCAAGTTAAGGAGCACTATCTTATCTTAATTAAGCCTTGTTATTGGACGATACTTCCAATGGTCGTCTATTCACAAAAGTTAAAATCTAAATTAATTATGAGGCTTGCTTTATCCAGCTTTTCTATTGGCTAACATAATCTCTTACGTATTATTAGTATTTTTATTTATATAATTATTATGATGATTAGGGTATGTGGAGAGGAGAGTGGCCCGTGGTTTTGTAGTTGGTAGCTTGTCGTAGCATATGAGGATCATAATTATATTTTCTAAATCTACTAAGATTTGGCTGCAATAAATTTTTAAAATCTAGTAGGATATGACTTTTATAAGTATTTCAAAATTCTATTTGTTAGTTTATATTTTTCAAGATCTATTAAGATATGACAGTTATATTTTTCTTTTATCAAATCCATTAAGATATGGCTGTTATAATATTATCAAAATCATTAACATCCAATTGAACTACTGACTTAATGTATAAAAGTTACTTCGATACTCCATTACTTATCTAATAAATCAATGTAATATATTTACGATTATCGTTACATAATGAAATATAAATGGTCATGAAAATAGCAAAATTTCATAATAATAATCATAAATCAAATCATCAATTTACTGGTTTTACTTTTATAGCTTTCAAACAAAAAAAAAAAAACTATTATTGTCCCGTTCAACAACCTTAAAATTGTCCGAGCAAACAATTAGTTTTTACTCCGTAATAATTTGTGTGGTTTGTTTTTCAATTAACGAAAAAGTTAGGACCACTCAACAAAGGATAGTTGTAACTTACTTTGTTAAGGTTAAGTTAAACATTAGAGCTTGGCTTTATCCGCAATTAAGACCATGGACCGGGGTGCACAATGAGTATCGTGCACCCGGGCCAAAACACTAGGCTATTTAACATAAAACGCAGCAATGTCACAAAGAAGGGTATTGAATGAACATTCTTTAATCAGACAATGAACATAGGGATTTGTAATTTTCATTATTCCCCATGCATGTTACTTGGTGATTGGGAAATGCAAAAGTTTTTTCGCAGAGTGGGAATAGTCACATGTTGTATAATGAGACAGGTCTCAGGGTTTTTTTTAAATCTTTTTTTTTTTTTTTGCGTCGGGAATCATCACGTGTTGTACAGAAATAATGCATGGGGAAATTATACATTACTCGAATGAACATCATATATTATTGCACTAAACATCATATATGATAACAATGAACATTTTATATTAAGATGATGTGTTGAACTTTTTGCGTTGAAAATGAACCTACTCTATTTAAATAATGAACATCCTACATAAAACTACTGAACTTTAAGTGTTAGAAGAATGAACATTAGTATTATGAAAATGAAGCTAGAACATTCGTCCAGAATTTTTTTTGACAATGAACACTTAGTATTACTACAGTGAACATATTACATCACTGAGTGAAATAGATGAGATGTTAACAATCAGTTTAAAAAAATGCATTGAGATAGAGCATTAATTTGTAATGATGATGCATTGAGATTCTATTACTTTTATTTAATATTGCAACGATTTCAATGATTGTTACTTACAGGTAAAAGAGATCTTTGTAGTATTTTTTTTTTAAATCTGAAGTTTTGTATTGAGAATGTAAATGCACCATACACATTTGTAGGTTAATGAACATTCTGCTATAAATAAATAAACATTACGTATTCTGATAACGAACATTATGTATTGCTTGAATAAACATTAGCATAAGGTGTTTTTACATTATGGTCATGAACATATAAAAGAACATTTAATATATTATGAATGAACATTTTCTATTTCATGAATGAACATTTTATATTTTTCCAAAATACTATCTATTTCTTGGTGGAGATATACCTCGAAGGTGTTGGGGCTGGTTTGTTGTTGATGTTGCTCTTCTTGTTGTTGCTCTTACTGTTATTGTTGCTGTTGTTGCTCATTATCTAGCAAGTGGGTTGTTATAGGTGCATGTGGAGAATGTGGTACCTCCATTCTGCTCAGCACATTGCCCTTACCAAACCCATACTTGAGTTCGTTGGATATCCTTTTTTCCCCAAAGGAAATTTCCAAAGAGATATCAATGGAAAGGCCCTTGGTGCAATGTTACTAAATCTTTGCAGACGATCAAAGTAACATATCTGCAATAAAATAATAATAATTTGAAAAAAAAAATGAATTTTACATACACTTATACTGAACATTAGACATATTTCGAATGAACATACCATTTATATATAATGAACATCATATATATAATGTGAATGTTTTATAAAAATCATATGATTTAGTAGATTACCGTCAAGAATGATAGGGGACCATTATAAAACTGGGAAGGTTTTTTCTTCCAAGCCATTGAGGACTCTATGTGTGTGTGTACAATATATATATACATATATACATATATACATCTATATATATATATATATATATATGAATTGTACACACACATAGAGTCCTGAATTAACTAAAGAAAGTGACGCTATTGTAGCCCTTATCACGCATAGAAATAACACAAGATCACACGTAGGGATGACAATGTATCGGATCTGGACCGGATCCTTATGGATCCAGATCCAAATCCGTTTTTCAAGGATGGATCCATACCCAGATCCAGATTTGTTGGGTATGAAAAGTAAGGATCTATATCCAGATCCAACGGATCCGGGTCCAAACGTGTCCAAAACGGAATTTACATATTTTGCCTATTTTTTACGACAAAAATAAGTTTCAAATTTATAAATCTGCATTTTACATCAACGACAACAGTCCAACGAAGAATGTAAGTTCAATACTTGAATATAATTTATATAATTACTTAAATATTATAAAACAACAAAGTACAAATGAACAAAGTTAAATTTTTACACGTCTTTTGAATAACAATACAAACAAGTAAAAATGAGTAAATAACAAAATGGGTAACGGATCTGGATTCGGGTATTATGGTTAGACACATATCCGGATCCGTTTTTCAATCACAGGACCCGGATCAGTCGGGTCTAAATTTTGAAGACCCATATCCGCAAAAATGGATATGGGTCCATGGATTCGGACCGGGTCCAATATTCATTGTCATCCCTAATCACACATCACACAAACGAGAGAGAGAATGGCCATCTGCAACGGCTTTTGATTCGACCACATTATATTTTCTTCTTTAAAAAGTTTCACATTAAATTTTAGTCATATTATTATAAGAAATAATATATTCAACTAAAATCTTATTGAATACATTTAAATATAAATGTTAGAATATGAAATTTTTATAATTTTTGTTTTGTAAATTTGAAAATAAAAACATTTAAATTATGTCTTGTATACAGTGAAAAGTCAATACAATACATATATAAAGTCTAGTATATTTTTTGATGGATACAAAGTCTAGTAGGTTATGTTCTATTAAATATTATTTAAACAAATAGGAGTATAAAAATATAAGTTAGTGATTTTTATTCGTTCAAGTATTTTTGTCAGTATATGGTATTAGACTATATGGTATTAGACTATTAGTGAGATGCGTGGATACACTTGGTAGCACATGACCCCCTCATTAACGTTTGTAGAATAGTCTTAATTAATCAGCAAATCGGCATGATTTATTATTAATTAAGTCACAATTTGGCATAAATCATTATCCTATTTCCCACCACTTTCTCTTTATCATTCTTTGCATGACCACATCTAGATGACTAAGATCGAACGACCAAGATTAGGACGGGTATATCTATGTGACAGTAATGAAGTTCATCATAAGATAAGGACAGATTTTGGTTTAAGCCCATTAATCGAAACATTATAATAAACTCCAATAATTATATTTCTAATACACATCAAAGTAAGCTTTTTAATTTTTTTCATATACTTAATCCACGAGAAAAGATATCGTTGCAAAACCCATTCAAAGGGAAATACTCCTATTTAGAGGACTACATAATCCTCAGCATTAGAGGCTCAAAAAGTCCTAACAAACCAAGGGTTATATCTCATATTTTATCGTTCACTTTCTTGCTTTTAGCCGTTTGAGGTTTAAATTTCATTAATTGTGTTATTGCTTAAGTTTATTCTTAATTAGGTTGTTTGAACCAATAATTTATTATTGATGATTGAGCTTGAGTCAATTTAAATTGTAATTAACCAAGTTTAAACAAATAGTCTAATCTAATTAGATGAAATGTTATTATATCTCATAATTAGGAATCAATGGTTTCGGAACCAAGTCAGTCATTATTAATTCCCCATTCCAATAGCATTATAGCAATACGGAGTATATATTTAGTCCTCGCATACTTCCAAAGATTAGATGTCTTAGATGACTTACATACATCATCTGCAATACTCAATTACCTGACAAATATAATAGGGGACAGTTTTTCGAATATCTCCTACATTAGAGTAAAATCTAGTATAATATGAAGTTTCACTATATTTATTACATCATCAATGTGCCTCAACTCCTCAACTATTTTTTAATATAATTTCTTATGAAAACTAGCAAAAAAGAAATATATTTTGTGATTGGTAAAGCTCTATTATAATTACCGAAATATATGAAAGTAATGTAGCATATATTATTGAATTATTAAAAAAAAAAAAACATACAAAAGCATTGACTTTGCTGCAAATCATGCACCATGCATATATATTCCTAAAAAGCAATAAGCACAATAAAGTCGTGGAGGTCATTAACTCGTAGGTTCGTAGCCTAATTTTTATGAATAATAATCATTCATTGCGGCTACTTTAATAAAGCGATATGCTAATAATATAATGAAGGGTCGATTATTTGCATGTAGAAGTATGACCAATTCTTGTTAAGGATGTTTACACCCAAAAATCTAATTAAAGTTTCCACTTGAGGAAAATTTGGTGAAGGCCAGTGAAAATTGAAGTAATAGTTTCGTATAATTAATGGCTTAAGTACAATTAACTTCGTAAGAGGTTGACTATTTAGATCAATTTCGAACTTTATATTACTAGTATGTTCCTTGGAGCACACTATGGGTTTAATTGTTTTAAGTTTAGGTACTTTCACAATATTTAATCTATTATTTTTAGAGAAACCAAGTATTTATAGGAATCTTGAAAATAAATTATATAATATCTTTGCATAGAGAAATAGTATGGAATAAATTAATTAGTTAATTAGTAAATGTTAGTATTAGTGTATTTTTATACGCCAATAAATAGATCTTATTTTTAAAAAAAATTTGGATATGACCCTAATGATGTAAATATTTATAAGATATATAGTATAAGATATGGTAGATTTTATGCATAGACCATGAAATCTCTAAAAAATTTTGTGCATCTATTATTGTCTATAAGGCATTTTGCGTCACGTCTATGCTTAGTTAACTCGTACATAGCACGACAATTGTTAGATACTTATGCCGCTAATTATAGTTGTGCTATAGAATCAAACTTTATACATTATATATGATTTGTGGAGCAAAAGAAGATACAAAGCATTTATTTAAGGGTTGATCAGTTTGATTCCCAATATTATAGTTACTAATTAAAAAGGATCTAATGGTTGACATCAAATAACAAGATCATCTATATTGCATTTGAATTTGAGGATTTATTTTCATTACTATTGATCTTCTTAACACTACTTTACTTTGATAATTAGTTTTGTACCTGAACGATATCTTGGGTTGTCAATAAATGACAAGGATGTTCATTTGAAAGTTTGAAAAATATGAAAATTGATGATTGAGGTTATGTGCATATTTTTATTTTTCTTTACTTATTTCGAGATCTTTTATATTTTATTTATTGTATAAAGATAAATATAAAATTACGGTTGGAGAATATGATATGTACTTGGGTGCACCTTATTTTAAGTACATCCCCTAGCTTTTTTGTTGTCACATGCTAACCAATAGGCATAAGGCATGTAAGTTTTCTTATGTTATAGAGTGCATCATATTCCCAACTTTCAAGCATTTTAGTGATGTAAATCACAAAAACCTTATTTCTCATCTAGATTTGATTAATGGGCCTAATGGATTAATTTAGACTCATGGCTTGGGAAGGATGTTCTACTTATTAAGCTCCATGAAAATGACGTATTGGTTCATTTTAGGGTTCATGGACAGTTTATCTCGGTCCAACGAATTCCTAGTTTGGTTTATCAAGTTCTTAATCAAGCATAGCTTCATTTAACAACCTTTTCATTTAATTAAAGCTTAAAGGAACTAATTTTAATTGATTTTAATAAAAAGAAGCTAGTTTGATGAACTAAGCTTTCAATGAAGCCTAAAATGATGGTTGAACGTGATCAATGAAGCTAAGAGCTACTTTTATTTCATTCAATGAATTGTTGAATATGTTTAATGGACTTAAAATCAACTTGAAATCTTGATCAGCAAATGGACGGATTTAAGAAGGTACTTGGAAGGTTGCTTTGCATCATTTATACTATTTAAGCTAGAGGTTATAGTCTAGCCTTTAATTCCCTTTATTTTGAGGCTAAATTCGTGCATTATGATGGGAATTGAAAAAAAAAAAAAAAAAACCATGTTCAATGATCAGAAATTAAAGAGTCCAAGCTTTGGCTGAGAAGTTAAAGTTTTTAACGACGATGAAGAGACGACGTGATTCAAGGCTTAAAAGGGGAGGATATGGTTTTAAATTGCTGAACATTGAAGAAGAGGCTTAAATTAGTTAAATGACTGATTGATTTAAGCTCCCTAACTCATCCTTTACAATCCAATAAAACGTCCCCTTTCATTTTCTGCTTAATTTCTACTTGTTTTTAGCTTTATTTAATAATTAATTAGCTAATTAAGCTTAGTTAATCTATTTAATCAAGGACTTTCAAGCTTCCCTTAATTAATGGAGGAATTGTTTTTAACATTATGTTTTTTTTTTTTTTAAAAATCACTACTCACCCTTGTAATTTAAATCAGTACTGATTCTTGTCCAACAACTTGAACCTATAAATGTACAAAGAAAAAGTGTACATATAGTTAGTAACATAAAACCCTCATCAAAAGAGGAAGAAAATTTTTTCATGTATAAAATACTCCTACATAAGAAGAAAACGTATTCACACAAAGTTAGTAACTACTTAATTAGTATATAATAAAAAAAAATCCATACAGAATAATATATGTTTAAATAATATGATAATCTCACATAGTGATTGTTATTATACTTTGCGAATTGAACTTGGTTACACCTCATCAACTAAAAATATAATTAACTCTTAAAATTAATGACAAAATATAACTAACTCGTAGGATCATATAATCGTTGAACTACATAACTATATCAAAAGTATGCTTGTAATCCTTACTTTTAATCTGCTTATCGCCTCTAGCAATAATTTTAGCCTTGCATCTATCAATTAAATTAGTCTTGGGATGAAATTTAGTTCTAAAACACATTTTAAACCTATGGACTTTTAACCGGTAGGTAAAGATCAAAATCAATTATTAAGCGTATAGGAAGATCAATTATTATATATATACATCCAAGCAATTATTATATATAGATATGTAAATCTTAATCTCATCAAAGCAACTATACAAAATCAATTATTATATATGGATATGACACCAGCTTAAAATATAACTAACTCTGAAATTGGGGAAGATCTTACCAACTCACTTAGAGCTAATCATAATTAAATACCTAAACATAAGATATTTATGTATGATGATCATTCTAATCATCCTAATATTATTGATTTTCTTATTATGTGTCTTGTTTAGTGTATTCATGTCATCACCATAACCATTCACCAATATTTCATTATGTAATTAATAAATATATACTAGCTAATTAAGTAGCTATTACTTCCATAAACTCATAGATTAGTATTGTTGTTTGTTGCTATTCAAGGTGCTTTGTTTTGATACGTAGAGAACTTAGAGCATATCCAATTATTAAGCGTTTCAACCAAAGTTCCATTCATAGATTCTCCAGCTGTTTACTAAAGAGAAATGCTGCTTCTAACAAAATCATTGTTTTTAATTTCTTGGTGAAGAAATCCTTTACTTTTTTTCTCTATGATTTATACCACTAAATGAAAACTTATTCTCCAAAAGAAACACGTATATCACCGGTAGTGGGAAAATTTATTGTAATCACACTATAAATGGAAGAACAAAATGTAGACATGTAAAGGTCCAAAGGAAAAAGCAAGGAATTTTACAAACTAAAGTTCAATGAATCACAATTATTCATGAATTTTATGCATTATTGTATGCAGCGTAAATAGTTGACTAGAGAGGTTGGAATGTTGGAAGGAGTCTCCAGACAGTCACCAATATGATGTGATCCAAATAATTATGAAAAATTTGAAAGAGTTTCTTAATTACACAGTACGGAGTAACTGGCTAACCTAAGATCGAGCTAATCTTTGAAATGTTAGTCCATGAATGCTTGTATTTGTATAATGAAAGATAAATTTACAATCTTACTCAACTCAATATATATATATATATATATATATATATATATATATATATATATATATATATATATATATATATATATATATATATATATGGATCAACGATCTTATATATATATATATATGGATCAACGATCTTAGTCTTTTTTTTGTTGTTGTTGATGGGGGTTGGGTTTCGACTTTGGAGTATATATGATTGAATTCCTGATCTTAATTGGTTGTCTAAACTAGAGAAAATTCTAATTTATACCTGATATAAATTTGTCAACTTATATCACGATTAAAAAAACAAAGAAAAAAATATTTTATTGATATCTTAGACATAGGTGGTATTATCTCAAGTATAAGTGTAATTATATCATATATAAAAATAATGATAACAAGTATAGAAATAACGATTTCAAGTATAAAAATAAATTACAAAAATGATCATTAATATATGCATAATGATTTATACTATGTATGAATTAGAAAAGGCTATTTAAAAAATGATTTCCTTGTAAGTTACTATGCCTTCACTATACTAGAATCATCTACAAAAGGACAAAATTATTTTTTGCATCTTTGGTAGACAGTGATAAAAGGTGGCCGGTTATGATAGTGAATTTAGACAGGAAATAATATAGATAAAATTGAATTGTTCATATTGTACTCGTAAAATCAATATGCATGCGTGGCCATTCAAATCAGACTACGCGTATATATACTATTATAAGAGCAACTAGAACTCTAAATCTCTAATGACTTATTAGACATGTACGTGATATTGTAAATATGAAGTGCTTGACTAATGCAAATCACCTGATTTGTAAATACCATCAACTAAGACATGTACCGTCACTTAAATACTTTATTTAATTAAAATGATTTATTAATGATAAGTCTTAATCAGTTTTTCTTTTGTATTTCTTTTACCTATATTTTATTAACTTTCTAATTCTAGAAGTTGCATGCCTTCCCTTTTCGCACATCAATATATCATCTAATAAGTGTCAAATTTTTTCAAAAAAATTATTGGATTCTCTTGTTCATGCAAAGGTTTTTATACATGGTGATCAGAGGCGGTTTTGAGCATGTACAAGGTGTTCGATTGAACAAGGCCTCAAATATGAGGTGCCTTAAAATTCAAATATATTTATATTGATTTTATATAATAACATAAAATTTTAGTCGGAGTAATGGTTTAATTTATTAAATAAAAGACCTAATTTTTAAAAGTTAAACATGACCCCATAAATAATATGCAATAATTATTGTCCCGGCCCTAATAGTGATAAGGTTTTGCAATTCCAATGGTGAAAAGCAGGATCTGCTTGAAAATAAATGAAGTTTTAAGGATGTTGTTTATTATTAATATGAAGGGAAAAAAACCTGTTAGTAAAGTAGGATTACTCATCCTAACCAATATTGCTTGGAAAGTCCATAAAAATGCTACCATTCTCCTTATAAAGAGTGAATGACAGATCGGGGTTTTATTGGATTGTTGAGTATAGCCTTTACTTGCGTTTTTTTTAAGTAGTTGCACGATGCAAGTGAATGACGATGCATACCAATGGAGAAATAAGTATCTGAAAATTATTTAACTAGTAAAAATGAGTTGGCAAACAAAGATATAAGAAATTGTTCATTATAGTGCCCATTGGAGCTGAGCTTTCATCTTTTCCAATAATTAGATGATGTAAATATGTAGTAGTTTCTCACCATTAGAGAGATTTGTTATGCTAGTAATTTACGATTAATAAGATAGACACCTTTAATTCTACTTTTTCTGTTACTTTTGTTTGTCCTTTTTAAAATATTTTATTTGAGGAATGAGAAAGTTAAATATTCCATTTATTTGTCTTATTTAGAAAATTCAGCATCAAAGAACACACACAAAAAAAAAAATACATAATAAATTACTACATAGGTTTTTTTAAGGGAGTTGATAAACATTATATGTCGAACTTGTCATTCCTTTTATTATTTCTATTATAAATGAATGGGGTAAATCAATAAACTATTTCTATCTGTACTTGGATCCATGGAGGTGTCGATGTGAACCTTGAAAAGTACACTATGCATGCAATGTTGTGAAACAAGACATGGGAAGGATTTCCTATTCTTATCACCATATGGCTACACTAATAGAAAACACTTCAATTGCTGCGGTTAAATACATTTCGAAGCACATGAACCTAAATGCTGCGGTTATTTAAATAACCGCAGCACTTATAACCACAAGTGTTGCGGTTATTTAAAAAAACCGCAGCATTTATTAAGAATGATGCGGTTATTTAAATAACCGCAGCACTTGTGGTTATAAGTGCTGCGGTTATTTAAATAACTTATTAATGGCCTAAAAAATGTAAATATATCCATAAATATTTGCTGCGGTTATTTAAAAAACCGCAGCAAATATTCATGGCTTGGAAAATGTTAATATATTAATGAACAAGTACTGCGATTTTTTAAATAACCGCAGCACTTGTGGTTATAATTGCTGTGGTTATTTAAATAACCGTAGCATTTGTTCGTTAACATATAAACCCAACCTTTTCTTTTTCAGGTCATTTCAAAACACGAAAAACTTCCCCAGACTCCCAACACTTCAGCGCATGGAAAAAAACCTGACCCTAACCCCATAACTTACCATTCCCCTTTTTCGTCTCTAGCCCTAACCTTATAACACCCACTACCCAACTTTTTCCTCACGCAATTTAAAACCTACTCCTCTCTCCCACTCATGCCTCCATGGATATGGCGTAGTGAAGCGTTTTGAAGCTTACTCATCTCTCCTATTTTGAAGAAGTCTACATACTCTAAAGTTCAAAATCTAACAGTTTGTATATGCCTTGAACCCGAGTATATATTTTTTTAAAATTTTTTTTCCATAATTTGTTAATATATAAATGCAAAGATGAAAAACTCTTATATGTTCAGATTTGCATGTTATATATTGTGTTTATGAAGGAATAACCCTTAAAAATTAAATTTCATGGATTATAGGGTGTTAGAGGCCTTTTTTGGAGAAAATAAGTGGAAAAATCCTCCAAAGGATGATTTCGCCTTGTAGATCTCAGAAAAATACACAAGTTAGACATATTATAAGCCCCATTCAGAGTCTCGTATCCAATTTTATGGCTTCTCAAAGTTTTTTTTTCAATATCTCAAATAATATGTCACCGAGGACGCTAAAGGGTAACATAGTTGTGTAGTATCTCTAAAAATAGGGGGTTTAAAAAAAATTACACAATATGGACTACCAGGCTAAGAGATATGCCTCTCCGAACTTTCCGAAACCTCGAAATAGCACCCAAAATCTTTGAAGAATTAATTGGTTATTTATTTTGAGTATAAAATATTGTAGATCGCGATTTTGCGTGTCAAAACGAGTGGTCATAATAGAATTTTGGATTTATATGCTTCACGGTTGATCATTTCTTAGCTTTTCTTATCTTTTATGACATATTATTTAACACATTATGCGTGATATTCTTAGCTTAGATCAGATTATGTTCTTGATTAAATGTGTTGTATTGTAATAGTATATAACAATTAGATTTGCAAATAATAATTTTGAGAGATATTAATTATTAATAATATACTTTTATATGCATGTATATTAACACATAAAATGAGCTGTTAATTTTTTTTGTCTTGGAAACCATCAATTGTTGCGATTTTTTGGAAAAACTGCAGCAACTAATTTATATGTGTTGCGGTTATATTAGAAAACCGTAGCACATATAAATTTCAGAAAAAAAAATAAAAAAATCAATTAAATGCTGCGGTTATTAGAAGAACCGCAGCAAATAATGCTAAAAAAATTAATTTTTTTATTTTTAAAAAATATTTGCTGCAGTTTTTTGGTAAAACCGCAGCAATTAATAAATATATTTGCGGCGGTTTTTCTAATAACCGCAACATTTGTTGTTTTTATTGCTGCGTCTAAAAAACCGCAACATTTGTTGTTTTTCCATGTGCTTCGCCTATATGTGCTTCGTATTAACAATTGCAATATTTAAAGCTAAAAAACCACAGCAAATAGACATTTTTCTACTAGTATTAGGGTTTATTTTTTCCCTTTCATGTAGGATTTAACGGGGAAGGAGTTAAATTCCTTAAAACCAAAGCTAAAATGCTCTAAATGCAACAAGTTTATATGCACAAAGTGTTTGATGAGTTGCTATTACAAAGGGACTATAAGTGAAAGATAAATTAACATCTTTCACGGTCCCCTAATCCAATACATGAAACGGGAGTGGATAAAATCCATACTATAGAAGATTTTTATCACTCATACTTCGCATGAAATAAACCTTAATTACCCTATACCTTTACACAACAATTTGAGTAAAAATTTGATCACACAGTCATTTTTTGTTAAGTTGAAGGGTGACTTTTAATATATGGATAACTTTTATACAATATACCCAACATTTTCAATTAAAATTATGATATATTTTGTTATAAGGGTGTTTTTGTTGTATTGATAGATAACTTTTATTTGCCACACATACAAAATCTTCTCACACTTCTAATGATATAATGATGAGTGATGAATGATGAATGATGCTATACTTTTTGACATATCATATACATATTAATATCATATACATATTGTTCGAGGATATCACATTACCACTTACATTAAGTGTTTGATTGGAAGAAACTGAGGGGGATCCGTCTCCCTATTATTTGTTAGTGGGCATTCGTTAAAAACCTACTCATTGGATAAAAATGTTAGAATGGGCCCAAAAGAAAAGCCATGTCAACAACCAACGCTAACCTTTTGAAATTATGTATGTCGTGCAAATATGCAAACAGCCACCTAGGTCACATTTCACATTACTAGTCCTGACAAAACTAATCTAATCTGTCAATCGAATCTAAACCCAACCCTTTTATAAAAGATTGAGCTGGAATTTTCAACCAAATTATTTAAATGAGTCAACCCAACTCAATCCTATAAATAAACATGTTGGGTCGGGTTAAAATTTTTAACCCAATCCAACTTGTTTATTTAATGGGTTTGGTTTTGCTCATTTTTTCTTTAGGTCGGGTTAAATTATACTGTAAGACCATTGGCTTAATCAGTTAACCATAGCAGCTCTGCCTTTCTAATTTCTATGCTATATTTTTGCCTCTTCAATTCTTCATTTCTTTTGCGATTCTTCTCTTCTCACTTCTCATTTCTCCCAATCTAAAAGTGTTAATATCTTTGTCTTTTATTATGTCAAAATTTTGCCTTCATCACTAAATTATTATATGGAGTTGTAACGTATCGTCAAACTTTTCAATTTGGTGGTACTAATAAGACTATGTTGTGAATTGAGATTTTTCATAATGCATTGCTTAGAACTTGGAAACTTAGAAACTATTAGACTTTTACTTTTTAAACATGTTGATTTCAGGTTGATCCAACCCATATCGGGTTGGGTTGAGTTAGAACTTTTAATACATTTAATAAACAAGTTGTGTTTGAATTGATAAATATCAACATAGCACCAGTGTTAGGCCCTTAGGCTTCATTCTTTTAAAACAATATTTATTGAATAAAATTGTTCACTAGCTAAAACTATCTTTTGTTGGAAACTACATTTTTTTACTAGTTTAGTTACATTATTGATTGAAACACAATTTCTTGTTCATTTTAATATTGAGTGTATCAATTTAGCTTATGGATTCAAACAAATTGAAATTGGCTATAATTTATTTTTCCAAGGAAAAATAAAAATGCATACACATTTTATATTCAAAATTATAATAAAAGACTAGAAATGAGAGCATTATTATTTTGAGATAGTAATTTTTATTTTCATAATTATTAATTTTATCAGCAACTAAAATTTACAATTATCATATTATTGTTCTTTCCTTAAAAGTATAAAAACACATATTTGAACTAGTATTAGTATTACTATGCCTATTAAACCGATGTTGCGAATTATTATACGTACACTAAATATAACAATGTTGAATTTTTCGCAATAATATTCCAACACATAAAATTTTTCAATTTTTTTTTACTAACATGCACGAAGATCTGCAATACAAAGTAATAAATAAAATTGTATTTAAAATTTGTGTTGGCAAATAAAAAAGTCAAAAAGTTGCAATTAAAATAAAAATAGATAAATTATTTAACTAGGATTTGCAAATTTTAATACTTCAAATTTTCACTTATTCTAACAAGACCTATATTTCGGTGAGAATTTATGGTAGATGTTTTTTAATTCAACTATGAACATTCCCTATGCTGCAAACACATATAAAAAGAGATAATATTATGGATATTGTTGAACATAATCAATTATATTTAATTTCCATTGAAGAAATTCATCTAATATTTACATTAATTTACTTTCGTTTTAAATGTTTTCCGAAATTATTATATTGAGGCATTACTCCTATTATTTTATGTTATTTAATCACATTCACTAACAACACTATTTAATGCTTATACAATGCCAAAGAGAAAAGGCATTAACTGTTATTACTTCTGTAAAATATGAGTCTTGTGTATGTGTTTAATGGTTTTTCTTATGTATTATTGAAGATTACATACCTTGTTTATATACTGTACTTAGTTTCCTAACTTACATTCATAAAATATGGCTACTCTTAAATATATTAAGTATAACAAAGGAAACCTACTGATTCCTATGATTTGTTTTATTTTTGGACTGATTTGGTTTGACTTGCAGCTTGATCTTTGGTAGAAATTGATTCTGTCCAACACTTTCCCTCAAGTTTAGTCGTAGGATCTCCTATACCTAGCTTGTATAGAATCTGGTGAAATGGTCTTGATGACCACTTTTGTTAGTATATCGGCTAGTTGATCTTTTGTTCGAATATAAGGAAGACATATGGTTTTATCCTCTAACTTCTCTTTGATAAAGTATCTGTCGATCTCCAAATGTTTGGTGCGGTTGTGTTGCACTAGATTCTCAGAGATACTAATGGCAGCTTTGTTATCACAAAGTAGTTTACAACTTTCCTTTTGGGGGAAATCCTACCTCAGTTAGGAGTTTCTTAAGCTACAGTATTTCTGCTATTCCTTTAGTGATACCTTTGAATTCAGCTTCGGCACTTGATAATGCAACTACCTTTTGTTTCTTGCTCCTCTAGGTTACTAAATTGCCCCCAATAAAGGTAAAATATCCTGAAGTAGACCTTTTATTCGTTTGGTCACCTGCCCAATGAGCATCAGTATAGGCTGTGATATTGAGATGCCCCTTCTTCTTAAACATCACTCCCTTTTCAAGGGTCCTCTTTAGGTATTTGATGATTCTAAGAGCTGCTTCCATATGATCTTCTTGAGGTTTATGCATGAAATAACTCACGACTCTTACTGCATGAGCAATGTCTGGCCTCGTATGAGAGAGATACATCAGTTTCTCAACTAATCGCTGATACTCCTCCTGATTTGTCTCCTTAGCTTCTTTTTTTACTTGGAGTCATTGATTGACCACCATTGGAGTTTCTGCGGGCTTAGAATCAATCATCCTTGTTTCAACTAGTAGATCCAAAATATACTTTCTTTGTGAGATGAAGATTCCATTCTTTGACCTTAGTACTTCAATTCCTAGGAAGTATTTTAGTCTTCATAGATCTTTCATTTCAAATTCTTGAAACAATTTCTGTTTCAGGCTCCTAATTTCTTCTATGTCACTCCCGGTTATAATCATATTATCGACATAAATAATCAAGCATGTCACAAACTCTCCCCTTTTCTTGAGAAACAACATATGATCTGAATTTCTTTGAGTGTACCCATATTTTTTCATGGTTGTAGTGAACTTTCCAAACCATGTCCTTGGGGACTGTTTTAGACCATATAGTGCTTTCAATAATCTACAACCTTCTCCTTTTTGGCATCCTTCAATAAAAACTAGGGTTGCTTCCATATAGACTTCTTCCTAAAGATCCCCATGCAAGAAGACATTTTTTACATCGAACTGATGCAAGGGCCAATCTTAGTTTGCAGCAATAGAGAACAAAACTCAAATTATGTCAATTTTAGCTACTAGGGAGAAAGTCTCTGAATAATCAATCTCATATGTCTGAGTATAGCCTTTTACTACAAGTCAGGATTTATATCTCTCTATGGAACCATCTTCCTTGTATTTAATTGTAAATACCCATATGCAACCCACTGGTTTTTTTTTATCCTGAGGAAGCTTACATTTCTTCCATTTTCTGTTTTTATTGCCTTCTTCTAATTCTCACTCCTTTTTGCTTCTTCTACCGTTCTTGGGATTTTTTCGGAGTATAGAGCAGTGTTAAATGCTATAACTACTTGAGATAATTTTCCCTTTCCGACCTGAGCTACTGGATAGTTTAATCTCCTTGGCACATACTCAGGTTCATACCTTTTTGGAGGAATTCCTCTCGTGCTTCAGGCGGGAAGCTTGTAGCCTTTAGAATTCCCCTAAGTGGTTTTTCCAACACATCATTAGTTAATTCAATACTATCAATGGTTAGAGAGATATTTACCTCGGGATCTTCGGAAGGAGAGGGTCGTAAGTGTGGTTTTGAGCTAGGGAGATCTACTATGTCTGCTAAAAGTCTGCTTGGTGGCATAGCCTACTTGCTCTGGAGGAACATGATCTAAGACAACTAGATTGATTAACTAGCTTAGTAAGTCACTTGATCTCTCCTCTTGACTGCTAAGATGGTGAGGGGTACTATAGAAATATTCAAATTCTAGGAAATCACAGTCCATTGTTACATAGACATGAGTAGACTTTGGGTCAAAGCACCTATATCCCTTTTGATGTGGTCCATACCCCAAGAAAACACATTTAATAGCACATGGGTCAAACATGGTTCGATTTGTTTTGGGGACATGTACGAACACTGTGCACCCAGAGATTCGATTTGGAAGGTTAAGTGGGGTAGAGATAGGAACATAGTGGCTTATCTAATCTAGGGGTGTTTTGAAGTTTAGGGATTTTGAGGGTAACCTGTTGGTGAGGTAAACAACGGTTGCAATTGGTTTAGGCCAAAAATATTTCGGTGCTTGAGATTCGATCATCATTGCCCGAGTAATCTCAAGGAGGGTTCGATTTTTTCTTTCAGCCACCCCGTTTTGTTGTGGTGTATAGGGACAAGTGGTTTGATGTACTATTCCCTTTTTTCATAGAAATCCTTCATATTGGCATTCACATATTCCCCACCATTGTACTCTATTATAAGAATCTGGTACTGTGTTTGAACAATGGTATAAAAGTTCAAAAATTTCTCAAGTACCTCAGATTTTTTTTTTCAAAAAATATGCCCAAGTCATCCTTGTGCAATCATCAATAAAAATAACATAGTATATTAATCCATTTTTCCAATCTTGGGTGCCGGACCCAACACATGTGAATGAACTAGTTGAAAAGGAATTTCATTTTTTGAATTATTTGGATGAAAAGTCTGTCGATGGCTTTTTGTTTAAATACATGTTTTAAAACTAAAATTATTCAAATATTTTGAAAAAGATGGAAGTAAGTACTCTAGATAGCTAGGGGAGGGATGACCTAATCATTGGTTCCACAACCACAATTGTCGATCCACCGTTCCATGAGCCTGCATTGCTTTGCCTTATTGAGCTACTTCATTGACATAATACAGACCATTTTGCTCATTACCACGCCGAATTATCCTCTCTGTCCGAATATCCTGTAACAAACAAAACCGAGGATAAATTAGTACGGTATAATCTAATTCCTCCGTCAATTGACTAATTGAAATTAACTTATGCGATAATGTTAGAACATAAAGACAGTTAGTTAATGCAATTTCGGGGGAAATTTGAACATTCCCAAATCCTTCAACTTTTGACAAATCTCCATTAGCTGTCTGAATATGCCTCATTTCTGATTTATCAATTTTCTAAAAATATCTAGCATCAAATGTCATTGTGTCGGTTGCTCCAAAGTTGAGTATTCATCGGCGTTCCTTATCTCGGGTTTTTGTGATAAGGGCCGTTTTTTCCTCCAAATTACCCAAGAGTTCAAATCTGTTGGATACTTTGAGCGGGCTCACGTGTAATTGAAAGCCCACACTCGTATTTGTTGTATTGGGTTGGACCTGCATTTCAGTTTGTGTGATAAAAGGGAACTCTAGGGTTTTAAACCCTAGATTCTCATTACCTGATTTCGGTGCTAAGGACACAACAGCCACACCAGTCATTTCCTCTTCCTTGGTCTTTGATGCTTTATCTTCTTTAACCTTCTTCACTAAATTTGCTCTGCCATTCTGAGGTTTCCCTTTCTTCTTCCCTTCTCCCCACCAATCAGGGTACCCAATTAACTTAAAGCATCCTTCACGGGTATGCTTTGTTCCTCCACAATGGGTGCTTCTCAGGTGATATTTTTCTTCTTCTTTTTGGTATGACGTGTTCCTTCCTGACCGAGGCCTTGTTGTGGACAACCCACTTCCAATGCCTCCTTAATTCGTGCTTGGAGGTGAGTGATCTGTTTGCATGATTTCCCTCCAAGCGACTTCTCTCCGGACGGTTGCATAAGCTTTGTCAGGTGTAGGTAAGGGCTCCCTGTTCACCAAGTCTCTTTGATCTTTGTCGAAGATTTCATTTAACCTTGCCAAGAACTGGTACATTTTGATCCTTTGGTTCAATTGATTGTATACATTTTTATCATCTGAGCATGCCATCAGGTTTGGAACTCACCGGTCTATCTCTTTCCAGATGGCCACGAGTGCAAGAAAGGTGTTTTATTCTCTTTCAAACTAAAGGTATAGTTCATCAAAGAAGCATTCTAGGTAATCCATAGCAAAATAGTCGAGTGGAGAGAAAGCATAGGTATCTTGCTGATTGTGCTAGATCTTTGATGTTTCATTATGGGTTACCTAAAAACTTTTGGGGGGATTGTTTACTTACTGCTACTCATCTTATAAACCTCATGCCAAGTTATGTTTTAAGATGGAAAAAACCTTATGATGTGTTATTCAATAAAGCTCCTGACTATGGTAGTCTAAGATCTATAGGTTGCTTGTGTTATGCGTCCTGTAACATTAGAGATAAATTTGAAGCAAGATCCAAGAAGTGTATCTTACTTGGTTATCCTTATGCTTAGAAGGTTTACAAGTTGTATGATCTTAAGACTCATAAGGTTATTTTGAGCAGAGATGTACACTTTATTGAGCATATATTTCCATTCAAAAATACAATAGATGTTGTTTCAGTTGCAGATCAAACATCATCTCTGGTTAATCCTACTTTATATGAGGACAATCATCAAAAAGACTTAAATACTTCAGTCTCGGATGATGTGGATCTGACTACTTCATTTTTTGATGATTTGGAGAATAATGTTCATTTTGATTTATCTAGTGATGTTAATAGACATGAATCTATATCTGGTAATCAGTCTCTTATTCCTATTGTTCCACAACGGGTTTCTACAAGATAGAAGAAGTTTCTAGAAAAATACAGTGGCTATGTCACCCCTTATTCTTCTTCTTCTTCATATGCTTCTAGTTTTGATGTATACTCTTGCCTAGAGCTTTCCCATTATTCTCATGAACATTTGGCAAGCTTAGCCAAGATGTTCACTAAAGTTGAACTTGCTTCATATGCTCAGTTTGCTAAGGACCCAAAATGGGTTCATGCTATGCAATAAGAGATTCATGCTCTTGAACAAAACCAAACTTGGGATTTGGTAGAGTTACCTAAGGGAAAGAAGGCTATTGGATGTAAATGGGTGTACAAAGCCAAGTATCTTCCAAATGGGAACCTTGAAAGGTGTAAGGCACGTTTAATTGCTCGAGGAGATAGAAAAATACAAGGCAAGGATTATAAACACACGTTTAGTCCAGTTGCTAAATTTACTACTATTTGATTAATCATAGCTCTATCTACTGCTTGCAATTTACATCTACATCAACTGGATATAAACAATGCTTTTTTGCATGGCTTCATTAATGAAGAACTTTACATGCATCCTCCTCTTGGCTATGACAAGGCTACATCTGGACAGGTTTACAGACTCAAACAATCTTTATATGGATTGAGACAATCAAGCAAACAATGGAATATAGAGTTAACAAAGTTCTTGACTGAGTTTGGCTTTGTGAAATCACAAAATGATTATTCCATGTTCACTGTGAAGACTGATAATTCATTTACTGTCATTGTGGCATATGTTGATGATCTTTTGGTAGCTAGAACTTGTCTCAAACAGATTGATTTTGTTAAAGCAGTTTTACATGACCAGTTTACCATAAAAGATCTTGGTCCTCTTACATATTTTCTTGGTATAGAGGTTAGCAGAAATACCTCAGGAATTACTTTGAACCAAAGAATATATATTCTTGACTTGCTCAAGAATACAAGTATGGAAAGTTGTAAAGCTGCTCAATTTTCTTTGCCTAAAGGATTATATTTGAGTATAAACGATGGTCTTAAGCTAGCAGATCCTAAAGCTTAAAGAAGTATCATTAGTAAACTTTTGTATCTCAACATGACGTGTCCAAATATCTCTTATGTTGTGCAATAATTAAGTCAATTCATCTCAGACCCTAGAGTGTTTCATTTTCAAGCAGCACAACATATTCTTAGATACTTAAAATCATCTTTGCATCATGGGATATTTTATCCTGCTAGAAAACACCCTTAAGTTTGCTGCCTATTATGATGCGGATTGGGGTTCATTTGAATTCTTTGGCAGATCACTATCTGGTTATGCAATCTTTTGTTGGTGATTCATTAATCTCTTGGAAAACAAAGAAGCAAACGGTTGTTTCCTAAAGTTCTACAAAGGCAGAGCTTTGTAGTATGAGTAAAACTACAAGTGAACTCACATGGATTACAGGTTTATTATAGGATATAAAAGTTCCTACTCAGTTGCCTATTCCTTTGTTTTTTGACAATAAGGTTGTATAGTATATAACCGGAAATACAATTTTTAATGAAAGAGTAAAACATTTAAAGTTAGACTGCTATTATGTTAGGGAAAATGTGGTGGCAGGTTTTATTGTTACTAGGCATGGTAATTAGTTAACAAATGCAGCTAGCTGACATTTTAACAAAAGCATTAGGGAGTGCTCAATATCATTTTTTGTCTGTCAATCTCGGGATGGTTATTCCATCTCGATTCTCGCTTGAGGAGGGGGTGATGACATGTAGGCTTTTTTAATTTAAGAAGGAGCATGTGTATATAAATATAGGTGGTACAACTATAAATTTGACACCTCAATAACAGAAAGAATCTTTTTCTGGGTTTGCTCTCTGGGTTTCATACCCATTTCTTGCAACTGTTTGATCACCATTGTTCCCACACAATATCTCATCAATTTCTCTCAATCTTCTGCTCAAAATTAATTGAGCACTTATAAACTCATCCTTGTGACTGAGTTTGCAGAACCAAAGCATTTTTCTTTGGACAAATCTATATTCTACATGCACCTTCCTTATTAAAGAAGATGCATTTTGTTGGAACAAAAAAATACTAGTAGAAATATCTTAATTTTTGGCTATGTATTCGCGGCATATAAGCAAACTAGCCGCAAAATACTAATAATATGCGGCGTATTTTAAAGGTTAATTAACGAAACCTAATTAAAATGCGATGGGTTTTGGAAAGACCTACCACTAATTAATACACCGGTGTATTAATTAGAGTCGGGTCTTCCCTAAACCCGTCGCATTTTAATTGGGTTTCATTAAAAAAAACAAGAGCCTAGGTCAGTTTACTTTAGAATTTCAGATCCATTTCGTAGCCATTACCGCCTCTCACATAAACATACTTCTCACAGCCATTAAGGAGCCTTGCCACCATCAACAGCACCGAACCACGCCACCACCACACAATGCCACCACCAACAGCACCGAACCACACCACCACCAAGCCATGTACGCCACCACCGTACTTCACAATTCCTCTCATTCGTCGTGTTCTCCACTGCATTTTAGGTACAATTTTCTGTTGTTGTTGTTTATTCCATTTCATACATGGGTATTTGATTGGTGTTGTTAAATGTGAATGCAAATATATTAAGTAGTTCGAAACTTTGAATTAGGGTTCATATTAGTTCGAATTATGGTATTTTAATTATGAGTATTGTATTAGGTAACATATTTCAATTAGTATTTGTATTAGTAGGAATTGAATCATGTTAGTATTTATATTATTAGGAATTGAGTTAGTATATTAATAGGAATCGGATTATGTTAGAATATTGAGTGTTTTGTATAATAGTTGGAATTGAATTAGATATAATGTATATGAATTTATTTTGGATTCCTTTGAATGAATTCTTAGATAAGGTAGATGTAAAATGGCATTGTGTGTTGGTTGTGGTTATATATAAATTCATATAAATAGGTTTGAAACTCTATTTTCAAAATTGGGAAATGTTGGATTTACAAAGGAAACTCTACCAAATTTTTTGTAGAAATTGTAGTGATTTACAAAGCATAGAACAAAAATCGCTACGAGAATTTATTAACTTAAACCATAGAGTGAGTGTTTATGGGTCATTGTTTAGGTGCATATATATATATATATAATTATGCATAAACTGAGTATTGATTAGATTGTTATTTAATATCTTACATGTCAAATAGGGCATAACACAAATTATGGATCAAAATTGGATGCTCGACAACGTGGTGGAACACGGGTGTAGTAGTGGGATACCTCAAACACTTTATGTAGGATTGGTTGAGTTAATATAAGTCGATTAGGAGCGATTTTGGGTAGATTATTGGCCTTCACACTTAAATACATCGATATGAATCAATATAGGCCAAATAGGACCGGTTTTGAGTCGATATTGGCGTATTTCCCTTTAACATGTCCCAAACACTTCGAATATAATGGTTTCCTTGGTTACTTTTACCTGTCCTTCTGCCTTCATCGTAGTCCTCTGCTTTCCTATAATATGATCTGATTTCCTCTATTCTTTTTGGAATTTTTACAAGAAAAAGATGGAGAATTTATCTGTGGAGAGAGAATAAGGAGTCAAAGAGCTAAAATGGTGATGGAACGAAATAAAAGGGTGCGTCTTGCTCCGGTTAGGAAGTAGCAGTCGATGAAAGAGACTAATGAGTGTGGTAGTAGCCGAATAAAAGATAAAAATATGAGGGTTTTGATGGGTGACAATGAGGCTGTAGTGATTGATGAAGAAGAGTTTTTAAGAAGGGTTATTGGATTCATGAGATTTAACCCCTCTTGAAAACTCTTCTTTATCAATCACAACAGCTTCATTGTCATCCATCAAAACCCTCAAATTTTGATCTTCCATTCGGCTAGTACCACCTACATCAATCTATTTTATCAATTGCCATTTCCTAACCGCAGCAAGACACGCCCTTTGTTTTGTTCCATCACCATTTTAGCTCTTTGACTCCCTGTTCTCTTTCCAGTAGATAAATTCTCCATCTTTTTTTTCATAAAAGTTGAAAAAAAACATACCCTAACAGAGCATTTTATAGGAAAACTGAGGAATGTGATGAAGGCGGAAGAGCAGGAGAATGAAACATAGGAAATGTTATGAATTACACCATAAATAGGTCAAATGGGGGCGATTTTTGGGTAGAAAATGACCTTAACACTTCAAATACATCGATATGAGTCAAAGTAGGTCATATGGGATCGGTTTTGGGTAGAGAATGACATATTTACCCTAGAACATGTCATAAACACTAAAAATACATTGATTTTAGGCTCCGTTTAATAGGGTGTAAAACGTTTTCCCTGAAAACTATTTTCCCCATTTTACGTTGTTTGGTTTGGAGTAAATTATAGGATGTAAAACTTGGAATGTAATTAATTTTACACCCAATTGAAAACATTTTCCCCCAAAAGTAGGAGTAAAACAATTTTACATCCATTCACTCTAAAAAAATTATCAACTAACAAACAATTCACACATTACCAAATCACGCATAGAGGTGGGAACTGGTCGTGTCGTGCCTGCCATGGACCGTGCCAGCTCGTACTTGGCTTCTTGTCGTGTCCTGTCGAGTCATGCCTAATTGTGGTCGTGTAGTGCTACATTTCCCTAAAATTCAATCCATGGCCTAGCACGACCTCCGTGCTTAGCGTGGCGTGTTGTATCGTGCCTCGTGCTAGCCTAATTTTTTTAACAAAAAAATATATAATAGAATTGAAAAAATTAATTTTAGATAATTTAAATTATATTATAAGAATATAATAATACTAAAAATAATAGTAATATAAATTGTAGTAGTAATAATAATAATATTACCAATAATAATATTAAATAATACTAAATAATAGCATGTTTCGGGCCGTGCCTCGTGCCAAATTGGCATGCAGCTCGCATGCTCGCGACTAATTTTTTTTTGCTGTTTGCGCCTTGGCCTGCGGCCCACTCCACGGATAGCGTACCACGACCGTACTTGTGTCTATGGGTGTTCATAACCAGGTACTCAGGTTTTCGGCTACCCTGGTAGATTGGGTACCCACTTTTTCCGTTAGTTTGAAAATTGGGCCATGACCTGACCTGGTTTAAGCGGGTACCCACTTAAAGGGTATCCGCTTAAACCGGGTTGGGTCATAGGGTACTTTGTTTATTTCCTGAACTCTTTTCATTCTCACTAAGGTACCTGCTTAAACTCAGTCGAGTCATAGAGTACCCGCTTAAATATAGTACTCGCTTAGCAGGTACCAACTTAGATCGGGTCGAGTCACAGGATACCCGACTGA
Organism: Dysphania ambrosioides; assembly: GCA_026401315.1. Lineage (NCBI taxonomy): Eukaryota > Viridiplantae > Streptophyta > Magnoliopsida > Caryophyllales > Amaranthaceae > Dysphania > Dysphania ambrosioides. Next base: position 4,290,299 of record CM048660.1, on the reverse strand, counting down.
AACCCTACTAAAACAGCAAAATCATATTTTAAAAAAATTATTTCGGGTATTCGGGTACCCAATTACATTTTTTATCCAACCCATGACATGACCTGATTACCCGATTTTTTACCGGGTCGGGTACTCGACCCAAAAAATCAAATTTTTTTTAAAAAACTAACTATTTATTTTTGGATCATCGGGTAATCGGGTCGGATAGTTTTGAACCCCCTTAGTTGTGTCTATTGTACTAAAAGAGTGTCTGCTCGGCTCGTGTGCCGGTCCTGCTCATGCCCAGTTCTATTCACGCATTTTTCATTTTTCTTTTTCTCGATAGCCTCTCTCTACTCCATACTTTTCTCTCTCTTAAAAATTCGGGAAAAAATCCATAATTTCTTTTCATCTTCTTCTAATATCATCAATTCAGTACGTTTTCTTCAAATCTCATATCTTGATTATTAAATTATCGTACTATATCATGAATTCGAACAAATTTTATCCATTTTAGTCGAAAATAAAAAAAACTTAGATTTTCCCCCCGATTCGATTGAACCATGAAAGTTAATAGAAGTAATTGATTTCCAATTCAACCAAACAACGGAAAATGTTTAAATGTAAAATCATTTTCCATGCAACTAAACAACGGAAAAGTTCCATGAAAATGAGTTTTCCACATAAAAGATTTTCTATGGAAAATCATTTTCAGTTGAAAACATTTTACACCCTACTAAACGGAGCCTTAGTCAAAATTGGTCAAATGGGAGAGGTTTTGGATATAAAATGACCTAAACACGTGAAATACATCGATATGAGTCAATATATCTCAAATAAGGCGGTTTCGGGTTGATATTGGCGTATTTCCCTTAGAAATTGGCCCAAACACTTCGAATAGGACAAATGAGATCATTTTTGGGTAGAGAATGACGTATTTACCCTAGAAGATGTCATAAACACTTAAAATACATCGATTTGAGTCAAACTCAGTCAAACAGGAGAGGTTTTGGGTGGAAAATGCCATAAACACTTCAAATACATCGATATGAGTCAATATAGGTCAAATAAGGCGGTTTCGCGTTGATATTTGCCTATTTCCCCTAGAACATGGCCCAAACATTTTGAATAGGACAATATGAGTTAATATAGGTCAAATAAGATCGGTTTTAGGAAGAAAATGATATATTTAACTTGATTACATCAAAATGAGTCAATATATATTGGTCGGATTTGTAATTGGGACCATATGTTTGAACTATACTTTTCAAATACATTGTATTTTATATATACTTTGATGATATGGTAATCAATCGTAGGTATGCAAAGGATTCAACGAGGAGCCCTTCTCCACCGAAGAAATCGATGTCGTCCGCAATAAACCGGTCAAGTATTAGACATATAACTTTTTTTAGATTATGTACATTACCTTTCAGTGAAAGTACAAATGTAATATAGCAGGTTTTAATTTGGAATTTTGGGCATAGTAGAGATCAAATCAAAGCGTGCCAAAAAAAAAACCTGTTATATGTGGCGGGTGTCCTCAAGACCCGCCACTTATTCCTCTGTTATATTAACTTTTTTCAGTCTGGAAAGTTTAATATGCGGCGTCACTTAGCCTAGAACCGCCGCATATTAATCATTAATATGCGGCGTCATTTAGCCTTAAACCGCTGCATATTAATCATTAAAATGCGGCGTATTTTGTTGAACCCGCCGCATTTTAATTATTATTTAGCGGCGTATTTGTTATACCGCAAATTAATTAAATAGATTAATTTACTGCTATCCCAATTGCTGCTAGCCTTTTGACGTCGCATATAGTACTAAAAACTCCGTCGCATATTGATCATTTTCTACTAGTGAAATTTGACATCACTTGTTGCCCTGCACTTATTAAATATTCTACTTCTATACTTATCCTTTTTTTTTTAAATTATGGATTTTCTATTTTCTTGGTGTATGACAGCTTTATGATTATATTGTGCAATTCCACTCATTGATTATTGTATAATACTCCAATTCTACATAGCTTAGTGAGGTAATGCCGTTGGTGTTATATACAATGAGCGGATAAGCCTCCTGTTCATCGTACAACCAAGTCATAATAGTAAATTAACAAAGCTTTTCCCATATATATTATAAAACGAATTATATATATATATATATATATATATATATATATATATATATATATATATATATATATATATATATATATATATATTAAGAAGGATCAAATTATTCCTTAAATTCATCAAATGACATTTTGTGACCTAATTAATTTTTTACTTAGAGATTCTTTTCATTGTTATGGCTACTTTTTTTATGTGAATTCTCATTCATTAAATCTTATCACTTGAAGGATTAATATCTCTTCTTATCCTTATCATCCTTTATTTTAAACACCTTTTTCATTGGATCCCTTCTATATATATGTGAGTGTGAGATATATTACTAGTGGTATAAAAGAGGTATATAAGTAAGCTCATAAAAATAATGATACTTATATATAATAACTTCATAACTTATTTCCTGAAAAATAAGCATAACAATGATCATATGTAAATTTACTTATCTCAATTTTTTAAAAGTGAAAGGGAAAACAAAGCCCGTAGCGGAAAATCTTGATTTTGAGAAAAATTGTACTCTCATTCCTTCCCTAAAGTCTGTATTGCTTGCTAGAACAATATAAATAAAGTGTCTGATGACATGATTAGTTATTTTAGTAGAAAGAATACATTTGGTATGTCCTATGAGAGGTCAATGGTCAAATGAGTTCATGACAATGACACTTTACATGATAATTGTACATGAAAATAATAATAATAAAAAAACAATACCCCATATGAAGGTTTATGGTAAATAATATCTTTTTTGGCTAGGATTTGAGGTACTCACAATCTTGATGCGTTTGTCACTAAAAATGTTCACCACAATCAAATTCTTGAAGGATTCCTTTCGAATATATCAACTCTTATGTCGTAGTATGTAGCCATACATTGGTTATTTAATTTGATGCATGTATATATAAGGATCGTAATTCTAAGAATTAATTAGAAACACTCTGATGAACTGAGTACAGAGTTTGATAAGGCTTTGTTCAGGGAAAACGCAAGATTCTCCTTCATAACAAACAACAGTGTAAAAGAGCGTTACATTGTTCTCTTTTTGGAGCTTTCATGAATAACTATGTCAACATGTGAACTAAAATAACTAAAAAACACAATTTAATGGCCAATATGATTAACACCCCACTAGTTGAGTAGGATCTCTAAGAGCATCAGTTCAGCAAGAGCTAGTTTATTTCTTAAGTGTACAACCCATTCATTATCTTGATATCCAAAAAACATATCCAGAACACTTTCTGTAGCAAATTCGCAGGCTCCTGTGTTGTGCTATCTCGGTATCGACGCAGCTGAGAACGTAAAGGGTAATTTTATTTTTTTGGGTGACATTCCTGAAAATCATACAAAGAAGACCTAAAACCCAAGCTTGCTCAAGAATGAGCTTGAGCGACCTAAGATAGATGTCACAGATCGACTTTCTGGAAGTTGCAAACCCAGGAATTCTGTTGCGGCATAGTGAAATCATTGGGTCTAGTTACCAATCTATAGCATAATCTGATCAGATGCCCCCAACCTCCTGCTAGCTTCATGCGTATTTCTTATCCCACCCTGCCTTACCCAAGTTTTTCTTCCATGCTCCATCAACCGGAATGTCCTTAGCTTCATGCGTATTTCTTATCCCACCCTTCCTTACCCAAGATTTCACTAAAACAATACCCTGACCGATATGTCCTAGCTAAATCATGTCAAGACCTAGAGGAGATTAAGACTCTAGTTTTGGAGGATGAAAATAAACACAAATCCTTAGCTCTCAAACAACAAAAGGGGAATGTTCAGTAAAAAAGGAATCGATCAACGACAAATAAAAAGCGACATCACGTCTCATATTGTTGAACACCAAATCATTTCGACAATTCCATAAGGCCTAGAGTGTGATCATGAATCGGGGACCTGTCATGGTATATCTCATACCATTCATGCTATGAAAAAGCTAGATATAAGTAGATTGCCAATCTTGAATTAACTCTCGTTCTAATTTGAGTGAATCGCTAAAGATCCACTCAGCCAAACTTAAAACAACAAAGTGACTGTCTAAAAACGTGAGCCACGTTTTCCATGTTTGAACCACACTCTCAATACCCCGTATGCACTCATGACATCCCTCTTATTTGAAATTGATACATAACCAGAACCCCTTCATATGAAATCTTCCAAGGAAGGTGCAACAACTTTAGTTGCACCGTATGTGCCACAACAGACGATAAAATCTGTGATTTGAAGAACTTGCTAATTCTTCCTTAAAAGGAACCTCTCTTTGTTGGAGAAAAGTATAGCAAGACTTCATAGCCAGTCTTCATGAAATATAAATTAATGGCCAACATATAACATCACTATCCTGCAAAATAGGTGCATTCAACCCAAGTATTTCCCGAGCCAAAAGTCCCTCAAATGTCTCAAATAAATTTATTGATTTCTAACTGTTCGTGACATCATCCTAGAACACACCCACCTTCCACGACCAGGCCTTAGATAAGGTAATTGATGAACGACACACTGGTACTCTACCATTTACCCACTTATCCATACCAAGCATTAATCCTGCTCCCACTACTCACTTTCCATTCACTCCCGTCCAAGATTGGATTTTTAGCACAACGGATGTAATACCCCGTAATTTAGAATATTTAGAATAGCATTTAAATAAAAAAGAGGGAATATACATCAAAGAAGTCAAATGTATATTCCCTCTTTTTTTTATTGACCATATCCATCAATTCAAGACTTAAGATGACATTATCACTAAGACAACCGATAATAGAAGCAAAGTGACTATTAAGAAGCAAAGAGGCAAAGCTCTACACATTCTATTAGCTAGACATTTAGATGTACATTTAAATATGCCACATTACAAAGGCCAATAAGGGGAAGCTGACTAACCTCTTTCGGAGAAGCAATCTTCAAAATCATAACCAAAATGAACTGATTCCACTCTTTTAGCATATAGTCTGTTATGAAAAATTGATAAAGGGTAAAAGTTGAAATAAAGATATTATTTGAAAAGAGAACTTAATATATACATAAACCAACAGTGTAAACTATTATCTTGCTAAAGTAATTAGGTACGGCAGAATATGGTAGCTAACAAAAATGGTGTCAACAATATAAACCCTAGAAGCAATAGAAGTTAAGTGTTAAAATAAGGTTATGCACTTATGCATGATTCTTCATTCAAATCGCCCTATGAACCTATAACTTAGTACAATTTGTAATAAATTATTTATACTTCAATTGTTAGCAAGTATTATTATATGGAAAATTCCATAATTTTTTTTAAGGAGAGATAGAGGATAATAGAAAGAGAAACCCCATGTAATGAAGAGAGAGATAAAGGGATAAAATCATAAAATGTACAAATAAGAAAAAAAAATGCAATGTTTATGAATTTTCCTTCTTAAAATGGAGAAAGTATAATATTTTTATAATTTGAGCCATTTCATAAAATTCGATAATTCACTATAATTTCCTTTTTATTATTGTTCTCATTAAAGTGTCTAAGAGTCTCAACGGTCAATGTATGAATTATGATTTGATTATTTCCGGGACAGAAAAGTGCAAAACCTTAAAAAATTGAAGGACAAACACAAATGAAGAGCACAAAGACAGTGATGCAGATCTTGGCTTTCTCTATCCTCATTACTCTAATAGTCGCCCTTCCCGAAGAACCCCAGTTTGGCTGCGCTCGTGTTGTTCTTCAGGTTGTTACTCCCAATTGTACACTTCTCCTATGTGTTATACATTTTGTTTGATGCTTAATATCTACCCTATTTATCATTGATTGGTAATTGTCATTAGTTATATGATGTTGTGTCTTGATTACGCTTCAGTGTGCACTTTGATATTGTTCATTCTAAATTTGAGAAATTATGGGTGAAAAGCCAAAAAGGTGAAGTGGGGTTTAAGCAAATTGTATTGGGGGTGAAAAAAGTTTCAAGCTTTATTAAAATTTTCCAATTCTTTTTCATTGAAATGTTGATGAATTATATTATTATAATGTGTGCTAGTATATGGTAATCTAATTGCAAAAGCATATGGTATGTTGTAGAATTGTACCCAGATGACAAAGTTTTCATCTTTTTGGGAAACTGATTATTTATTTATTTTAAAGTTTGCTTTATGTTTTTGTAAATAAAAAACCCATGAATTTGTCTGAACTAAATTGGATTGATTAACTTTGAATGTACCGAACTTATACTATCACTAGTGTTTTTAAATTGTGCGAGCATAGATGAACTTATTTTCGCGCTAGATTGAAGTTATCAGTCCTGGTGCTAGACTTATTTTCCGTGAACATACCGTGTCGTTGCGTGGTGTAAAGAAAGGGTTACTGTTTTCTGACGTCATATGATAACCCATATTTTAAAGCATAAGGTTCATGTTCGTTCTGTTATTTGATACTGAGTTCTTGGTACATGGAGTATGGTTAAGTGTCTGTCTAATTGAATTAGCCTTTCAGTATCCTATGGTAATATGCATACAAATATGATTTTTGGAGCATAGTTGAATCAGATTGTTATGTGTGGCTGTGTGGGATTGTGAGGGGGAAGAGGGTGTGATGGCTTGTTTCAACTTTCCTGGTTCAAATGATAGCTGATTTTGATTAACATAACCTTGGCTCTGAACTGGATAGTACCTTTTATTTGAAACACATAGTATGGTTTTAGTGTCTTCCAACATCAGATGATTATGTGCATTACATATACGAGTATGTTGTCATACATAGTGGTGTAATACTTTCATAGTATTGTGCGGATTGTAGGGATGTGATTGCTCGCTTTAGTTCCCTGGTTCAAATCAAAGCCATTTTTGATATGAATGACATTGGGTTTGATCTGGATTGTTCCTTTTCTATTTTTTGTTTTGTAAGTATACTATTTCTTATGTTTGATTACTACAGTATATCACAGAGTAAATTTTTCTGTTTCTTGTATGTTACACGTCTCATCACTGTTGTTCACTTGTTCTTGTTGATTCCTGCTGCAGACAAATTATGGAGATATCGAATTTGATTTCTTTCCCCCCTAAAACTGTTTAACACATTTTCAAGCTTGTTCGCTTGCAATGCTATAATACCAATCCTTTCTTCCGGGTAATAATTTGGACTTTTGTATATGTTTGGTTTGGTTGAGTTACTGTAAACTTTGTGTAAAGTGTTGATGAGTGAAGCTTATTCTTTGAGACAGATTGATAAGGGTTTTGTAGCTCAAGTTGCTTTTGTGGTAGGAGGCAAAACAGCTCCCATAAACGATGAACAGAGGGAGGAAGCTGAGAAAACTGTTATCGATGATTTTAGTGAGGTCAAACATGTTAGGCGTGTCCTTTCAATGGTGAGGTAAAGTTCTCCATGACTTTAATCTTCTATTGATGGTTTTATTAGAGTGTGCTTAATGCTCACCCATGTTTTGGCTTTATGGTTGATTCTGAAAAATTCTTTCCGGATAAATTGATTTAGAAGTGTGCTTTAATTGTCTTGTACTATGTTATTGTGATTAACATAATAGATATGGGATTGACTCGCTTAAGCTATTCTAGTTGCTGGATTTCACTATTTGCAATTGGTGTCTTATCCTTGTTTTTATTGTGCTGATTTCCTAATTGCAATTGCTTTATTGCAAGGCAGGCATGATGATCTCACTTGTTAGCATCTCTAGTCTGACATTTTAGTATAGTATTCAAGCTGCCCTTCATCGGTCACTGACAGATATCACACATATTTTCTCTGTGTAAGAGCTCGACTAGGTGGTCTCTAGTCTAACATGCTTCAGTGTAGCATGCAGGTAGTCCTCCGTATAAGAGCTTGACTAGGAGGTTGTAGTGTGTTGGACCTTGGCATGTTTCTTTGTTGAGGACTTCTTATTACCGGCTTTGTCATTGTACCCTTAGGGACATAATATTCATCTACAAACATCCGCCTTGCATTGAGTTGTTGGCATTGGTTTGATGTTCATCTTTTTTTTTTTTGGTAATGTGATGTTCATCTTTGTTACATGACTCTTTCATTGAAAATCACATCTCTAATATGGATCGCCTATTTTCATTATCCAATGTGAATCTAAACAGATACCTGCCATAGCTAATGAAAGTACATTTCTTTGCCTTGATTACTAATATGCACGTATGATATACAATGGAAAACCCTTAAGTGAGACAATTTTATCTCTTTTTCTCCCTATGGCTCCTCTAGGATTTTGTATTCTAGCTGAGGGTCTTCGATTAATCAACTAAGCTGCTATCTTGATTGCTTCTAACTTAACTATGTAAATTGGTTCTGGCTCTTTGTGTCAACATTTGTCTCATACCCTTAGGGGCACCATTCCTGTATGATTTTCTCCCTCTTGATTCCAGGCTCATAGTAAATTTTTTGAATAAAATATGATAAAATTTATGTGAGGCTTTATTACCGTTGGATTGGAAGAATTCAACCATTGTACTCGGTAATACACTCACTGGAGTTAGGAATCAAATGTTAAGCCATCTTGGAAAGGAAGTCTTTTCATGGTGTAACTGAAGAAATGTAGAGAAACCTTTGTTAAGGTTGAAGCCATATGTCGTGTGCAGTGTGCCTCTTGCTGTTATGCAGGACAAGCTCCTATCTTGTTCTCATGTGCTTACTATTAAGGTTAATAGGAAGTTTCCTTATTATTCCATTCAAAAATTGTCTGAACATGTTACTATCTGCAAGCATTCAAACAGTGAAACCATATCTTATTAAGGTTTAAATTTACTGTTGCCTCAAAAGGTTCTCCAATTTATTCCTTACAAAATAATTTCTCTGATTCTGTTTGAATTAGGTTCTCTTTTAGTCACTCAGGCCTTGTTAATATAAGGTTGTGTACATCTTGAACCTCCTCATACCTCAGTAAAAGATGAAAACCATACAGGCTTGTTGTTTAGCCATTAAGTTACTTAAAAAGAGTAGTTTCAAGCTTCAGTGACTGCAAAATATTGGTTTATTACTAGAACTTCCTGCTTCTGCTTTACATGAATCATACTTTAATTGGATATGTCTAAATTTAGTATAGCCAGTTTGGAGAAATAGAGCCATAGAGGATTCTTTTACTGCCTTACTAGGTAAAGATTTTGGCCTTATAGATAGCTGTGTCACAATAGTTAGATGCCTATCCCATTAGATCAGATGAAATAAACAAGAAGGGCTATAGATAACTGCAGGGCTTTTCCAGGTGACAGAAAGTATATATTAGTGCGATGAAGTGCCTTGTACATCATTGAAGCAATTGACTACCTTTGTTATTCTGTTTTTATTCGGTTCCCATTATACTGCTTGGGATCGTTGTCTAAGTAAACATTAAAGGAATCAAGCTTCTTGGTGTATTGAGGGTTGGCTAGATAGCTAGAATAATCGTGTGTTTGAGATTGGTTTAATGTAATTCTGAATTGATTAATTTGTTACGTGTACAATGTAGGTATTTATACAGAAGCTATAGTTCTTAGATTAGTCTTTGGCTCAACCTGAACTCTATCTTTATGCTAGTTTATCTTTACTGAAATTGTTATAATGTTGTTCTATCTTTCGGGTATCAAATTCTATCCCTTCAATCTTTTATCTTGTTCTACGTGGCTGGGTTGGATGTTTTTAACGTCTTTGGGATTGTGGAAGGCCGTAATTTTAGGAATGTCACGGCCTGCTTAAAATTTATAAAGTTTGAAACATATGGTAGAATAGACTAGAGCAGAAGCGCTTGAACAGGCATCAAGGAAGTGCATCGTGTGGAGACAGGTAGTCCTGTAGAACAAAGCATAATATTATCTTATGATGAATAATTTTATTTTTTGAGTTTAATTTTGTATGTATATATTGCGCTTGTCTGAAATTCACTTTCAAATGTAAGAATTTTGATGCGTGCCCTGCTACAAGTCTCAAGTAATTTACATTGTGCTGAGTTTTCTTTTTAACGTCTCTGTGGAAAGGTTTTTTTCTATTACATTTGAATAAGTATGCACAATTATCTTCGTTCTAATGATCTCTCTGCAGTTGCTTTGGCGCTTATATAGTCACGTGGTCTAGGATTAGCTTTGTTGCAGCGGTTATTAGAAATCACTTCAACTACATATTGGATTACCTTATGATCTACTACTGTGCGATTATTGTGATTCTAGCTATTTGGCTAATCAAGTAAAGAAAATTGCTAGGAACTGCAGTAATCAAGCTTTATGAAATTCAAAGACTGTTATTCAGGCAAGGTTGCTGTTTCATCATCTATTGTGGGTCCTTTTACTTTGAAAAAAACCCGTTTTCTTTAAGTTTAGGGTCGGCATTCCTTTGTTCATCTTAATTATGGGTCACCGTACATGAAAATAACTGTCTTGATTTATGAAACTGTGGTGGATGTCTTGAGTCTTGCTTATTGTTAGCTTGGTATGCAAAGATGAACAGTTAAATGTTGTACTTAGATCTTAGTACAGTTGCTTATTTTATAGTCCCCTTTTGTTCAAATCTTGGGTAGATTACTAGTTAATATAAAATAGCGTTCTGTGGGATATGAAAGTATGAAACTCTAATGGGATGGATCGATCCTTAAAAAATAACATGTTTTCTTTCTGAAGTATGATGATCAATATCAATGTCTGAAGTTGAGTCAGTCCCTTTCCTTTGTATGTATGTCGACATCAATGTTAAGATCCTTCTTGTGCCATTACTGAATTGTTTTGTCATGTATTTTCAGAAATGGATCGTCGTATGAAATGCTTGGTATCCGGCTACGAGTATCCTTCAAGGGTAATTGTCCAAGTTCCGGACTTGGAGACTAATTCTGAAAAATTATCGTGTATTTAGCTAGTTTTCCGTATATATCGTGAGATGTCAGGTAATAGAGATGAAGCTTTGAAAGTGGAAGGAAAAATGGAAAATCCCACAAAAATTTTCCTCAAAACCAAGCATGTCACGTAGAATTACAACTTAAACGAGACATGTGCTTCTTTTCAGCAAGTGGTAACTGTAGATGATTTTGGCTTTGATTGTCTTGAGGTAGATAAGTTGTTGCAAATGACAATAAATCTTGAGTCAGAGATATGAATTACCGTTGCATCTTGTATAGCAAGCCCTGTAAATGAAGTCAACCATGACTGTATAGCATCACCGTTTTCTTCATGTCTTGTTCTCGTTGTCAGTAGACAAGTTCTACTGTAGTGGGGCTATTGTTTTCGTCGCCTTAATGAACCAATTGACACTGATTTGATGCTCTTTTCTTGCTATAATTTGATGCTTTACTATGTATGGAGGTTTTCTGTTAAACAGTGGGAGCAGTGGAGCACATCTTGTTTGGTATCCCAGATTCTTCTTCTTCTTCATTGTTTTGGGTGGAGCCGGGTGGGGAAGGGGAAGTTGGGGACTCCAGAAAGTTCCATGTGTTTACAATTACTTGACGTATGCCTAAGGTAGGTCAAGTGATTTTACGTTTTAGACAGTCCATGAGACACCTAAAACTTGCATTTATCTTCGATGTGAAAAGCTCGAGGTACAAGTCTTGGAAGAGAATGTACCATTCCTACCATCAAATCCATTGGCGAGATAGATGTGTTTATAGAGTAATGTATTTTTTATTTTTTGATGAGCAGCTTATAAAGGCAATGCCCATTAAGAAATAAAATTGGACAAAAGTCGGTCAATTAAATATATTGGCTGCCTGATTTATTTCAATTGCATTTTTGCTTAGAGTCAAGAAAATAGATGTTGTGGATGCTTAGTTAGTTAAAGTATTGAAAGGTGGTGGAATTAAATCTTTTCCACACCAGTTGTTGTCTTATTGATTGCGGCTTTCTTCACATCATATAAGAAAAATGACATTATTTTGCTTAGACTTACACACTGTAATCACAAATCATCAAAAACAGTTGATAAGTCACCCACTAATATAACTGATACTTGGTAAGTCCTGTTCACATATTTGCTCATCATTCAGTTTCAACCTCATTTAATCAAAAGTAAATGTACCCAGATACATAAAAATAACAAACTGGCTGATCTATGCAACAGTATATAGTATCAAGGTTTTCAGACTCCTTTAAATGCTTCGCTTGCTATTGTTCAAAGCAATAACTTATAAATACATGTGTCCAAAGTTGTACTTTCGAAAACACTCTCGAGAAGTGGAGGCCATTGTATACTATCTCCATCAAAAATTAATGGGTTGACAATACTATTTTAGCATGCCATATATAATTGTTACTGAATATGTTGACTATGCTTGCATGAAAAACAAATACTTCGTATATGTATTGATTATGCAACTCAATTATGAGTGCTTGTAAAAATGTCACTACTATATCATCATATAGAGTTAAAAAAAACACAAACTAGGTTCAGATTTGGTGATTGGGTCGGTTCTTGTCCATTTATGTTATGTTAGTGGTGGATCATGTCTAATCAATGGATTAATTGAGGATGATTTGGGTTCAATTCAGGTTGATTAGATTAAAGTCAAATAAGGTTTAAGGTCAGATTTGGGATGCACCAAGTTTGAATCAAGCCAAGTACATGTGTTGACACAGTTTGAATACTAGGCATGATAGTGTCATGTTAATTTTATTATCTTGAACATCGGATCAAGTTAAAATCAGGACTTTTTTTATTTGGATCACAATTATATACTATTAAATTTGGATATAATCATCCAAAATTCAATAAGTCTCAAACACCATGAAGTCCTGGAACCTTTATCTTAAAAAGGTTATGGAAATTGAAAATTGAAACTCATGGTCAAATATTTTTAGTGGATCAATATGGGTTAGATAAAAAAGAGTCGGGTCAAATGGATCGATTTGAATTTGGATTAGACTATTTAAAGGTAAGATCAAACTGGCTAGTTTTGGAGTTAATTAAGTTCAATAAATAGCTTATTGGGTTGCATTGAATTAGATTTGGGGTTTTTCATGGGCTCTTTGTAGCCATGTAGGTCGAGTTTAAATCAAGAATTCTCAAGTCTAATATTGTGTCACATTAATTTAGTGGAAGTTGCTGCCAAAAAAAAAAAAATTAGTGGAAGTGGGAGTCCGGTTAAGGTACTAAATAGTTAGTTTTGTTAGGGCAGATAATTAACGGATAAGGTTGGTTTGGTTTTGTAGAGTTTTAGAATTGTCAAGTTCATACAATGTGACAACAAATAATGGATTGATATCGGGTTTCATGCTTCTATAATTTAGTCAGTAATATACAAACTTTATCACACTATCATGACCAGAGCTAGGCATGGGCCGAACAGACACGACACACTTTTGGCCTGGCACGAGCACGGTCGTGGCACGGTACGACACACTATATGTGGAGTGGGCCGCTGGCAGAAAAAAAAAATTTAGGCATGAGCATATGAGCGACATGTCAATTTGGCACAAGGTATGACCCAAAGCATGTCATTATTTAATACCATTATCATTAATATTATTATTATTACTACTACAATTAATATTACTATTATTTTTAATACTATTATATTCTTATAATATAATTTGAATTATCTAATTTTTTTTTCGATTCTATTACTTCATTTTTATTTTTTATTAAAAAACTCAGGCAGCACAAGGCATGACACGCCGGGCACGTTTGTCGTGCCAGGCCATGGGTTGAATTTTAGGGAAAGGTAACATGTCAAGCAAGGTACGACACGACACGACAACAATTAGGCGCGATACAATACGACAAGAGACTAGGCATGATACGACAAAAGACTAGTCACGTACTGGGTACAATATATGACGGGCACTGCACAGCCCGTGCACTCCTCTAGTCATCCTGACACTCACGAGCAATAAAATTTCTATATCAAGGACAACATATGTGGAACTATTGACATAAAGGTTGAGTATTAATAATCAAGCATAGAACTATTAGCAAAGAGCCATGGTCTAATCAGTACCATGTCAAAGGAGCCATCACCTAAACTTTCTAGAAACATTTTAAACAAAACCTTGTACTTCGTATTTTTTTAGTAAAAGTATGGTGCTCCACAAAACGATGTATTGAACATTCAAACTAATATAGTATTTGACAAAAAGAATGCAAAGTTTAAGTAAATAAGTAATCAATGCTAGAGAGATGCTAAGATGTCTTAGCTAGGCTAGCTTAAGCAAAACCAAGAAAGATTTAGGAGTACGTAACCAAGATTAAATATATAGACCGCACGAGCCAAATAGTCTAGTAATTTGCATAAGTTATGGTTTGCATACTGTGAACCAAAAAGAGTTCAACGCACGCACTAAGATGTGGCAATACCAAGTGAAGATAAAGACAAACTCAAGATTAAGCATAATTATTATTCTAAGTAAGCGGCTAGGGTAAGTAATCGTGTGTAGTTATTGGAAGGATGATGAAATTATGAAAAGGACAAAGAGCTTGGATATGTGTAAAATATGCTTGACCATTCTTACACAAGAAACAAGGAGATCGAACACTGTTGCCGCAAAATGCATAAATAACATGATATTAATTAGTTTAGCAGTATTGCTACATCGTGAAGGTAGGGTATGTGTATGGGGTTTTAACCATAGAGGTAAAAATGTTGAAATTACTATTATGACATTTATTACTACTAAAATGTTTAGTGTGATATATATGAAGGCCCCTCCTAGATATTTTGTGTTTTTGATTTGTTCTAGAAATTCAAAGAAATTTTCTCATTTTGGAAAAGAATAGTACGTGATTTGTAAATGGTTAACAACAAATACTCTTAAGTAGTATAGAGTGTAGACGATTTGAAAAGGGATATTTTTTTCATTGTAAAGAGCATTCAATAATACTCACATTACGTACTTTGCTCAATCCAATAAGTTTTTTATCTAAAATAAAATTAGTTTATTACAAATTTATCGTGGAATCTACTTTGTTGCTTTGGACATGTTAGATGTCGAATGATAAATGTTTAGGTGAGTAAGGTGGAAGGTTTGAGTAATGGATATCTTAAATATGGCCGATGATTACTTGGATGGAGGAAACTAGGTAAGATATGGAGAAAATCAATTTGGAAGAAAAAGTGTACTGCATATTGCAAAGTCTGCGAGTGAAAACTCAATGGAGTAGATATGCTAGGAATCACTTTTCAGTTACTAAACATCGATTTATGGCGTGGTTGGCAATCCTTGGTGAAATGCAGACTCAACCAAAAGCTTTTCAACATCGCAAGTCTACGACTCTGATACTTGTGGTACGATCACATTATTTGTTCTTCCGTTGTGATAATAGTAAAAAATGCATCCAAATTATCAAGCAATATATAGCTTGATAAATCTGCTGTTGCATGTGAGTTCTACCCCCTGCTAAGATGGATTGGAGAAGAAAATGATCTTCAACCTCAGCTCAGAAAAATGTGTGCCTAGCTGTTGTTACTGCTACAATAAACGAAGTTTGGGTTTGTCCCTACAGCTGAAAAATTGGTGAAAGACATCAAAGAGCTAGTGTGTAAAGTTGGGAGTAGGTAAATCGTAGGGAAGAAGATTACGAGTACTGATGAGGAATGGATTAATGTTTGCTGTTTTGTCCTAGGGTCTTTTGAGGAGGGGTGTCCTTCCTAGAAGGTTTGTTCACTCTTAGGATGCCTTGTAGGTTGTATAAATGTTGTTTGTGCAATAAATTTCAAATGTGATCCAATTCAAGATAATCTCTCTAGTCTCTACTGAGTAAATGTTGCAATCTCCATTGTATCCTCACCTTTCATCTAGTGTGGGCCAAGTGCCTCGATAGAAAGCTCAACCACTTAAAAACTAGTTCTTAAAAGAGAGAGAATTCATACAAAGGGCTAAAAAAAACTTCAAAAAGGCTTGTTTATAAACTCCACATGCAATGAGATTCAAATATATGTGTGTCTCTAGATATATTTGTAAACATATCTGACAATTTGTAATAGTGTAAATTTTATATCTTTTAATACAATTTTAATTGCAATAGTATAACTTCATATTTAAATAGTACAAATTAAAAAAATAAAGGTAAAACAACGAAAATGGTGAGAAATTCCAAATATTTCTCTGAGATATCTCACAATTTGAATGACAAAGAAGGCACGAAGAGATGAAAAAATGAAAAATCAGAGGCTAATAGTGAAGAAGCAAAGTAGCAGATTGCAAATAGAAAGTAAAAACTAGGGTTGACTGGTGATAATTACGATTTGAGTTTATAACGCGTATTAATTAAACCTGGCCCATATATAAAAATTAAACCTAATAATAAACAAGTCGGGTAGGGTTGAAATCGGGTTGGAAATTTCAACCCAACCCAGCTTGTTTATTAATCAGGTTGGGTTGGGTTGGGTTGGGTTGAACCATTTAATTAATCGGATTGAAAATTTCAACTCAATCCTTTATAAATGGGTTGGTTTTGGATCGGGTTGGCGGTGTGAATCATTTTTTTTTTGCCACCCTAGATGTGCGTGCACTATCCTCAGAGTTTCCTGCACTTAAAAACGTAATGACTTGAACATGTAGTGAAGAAGGGACAGGAAAAAAAAGAAAGAGAAGTGAGAGAGGTTAAGAACACGATAGGTCATTTTATGTGTATCTACTATTTCAGTCTTATTGGTTACTCAAGATTCTGCATATCTATGCGACATTGTTATATATGGTCCCGTGTCTAAACTTATGGATAGCTTTCAGTGTCTAACTTTTTCGGAATTTACGTAAGGTGTGACCTTTTTTCTTTGTTTGTTATCATTTTATTTGATGGTTGATTACCTATTTTGGTGGAGACTGGTAGTAGAACTTGGTTTGTGGGCTTGTGGGTACGGTTAGGCTGAGGGTTTAGGCATGAATATGAACGTCTGCATGGGAGATTTTTCTTACGTTATGTTTGACCATAGCTTTTCATGTGATACAATGGAAAATATCGCAAACTATTCACCTTAAAATTTGAATATAGCTTAATTAGAAGGTTATTTGAATATCCTTGTGAAATATTTTTAAGTATATGAAAGAATAGGTTAATCGTAAAATGCGAGTGATTATTTGCATAGTCAAGAGTTTTGTTTCCATATTTGTACTGACCACATGGACCACTAAATAAACATAATAGGTACTAGTCTATTTTTTTTTACTAATTTAGTTATTTAAAGCTAGAATTTTGTAAGTTTTATACACGAATTTCTAAATAAATGCACTTTTCTATTAGTTTAGTTATCTTTAACCTATTTGATTATCGGAATATAGCTTGTTTTCATGTAATCATGTATAGAGGGTTAAAAGGTAATTATTAATGGTCTAGCTAAGGTGTAGACAACAATCGTTCTCTATCATACGATGATATATTGATATCAACTTAAACTTTAACTAAGATATTTACACACCCCACTTGTATATATATCATGTATGTATTATATTGACTGATTGATACTTTTACTTACAGAATTCCTAACTTATACATGATATAAACATATCGAGGAATATTTTCATAATTTCATTTTTATAACTGATATGATCGAGTTTTTCTCTATTTTTATATATTTTATATTTCTATAACTGATATAACATTACAAATATCTGACATAACAATACATATATCTGAAATTTGAATATTATGATGTAATTTACATCAGCTATGAATTAGAAAAGTCTACTTTTACTTACTGATCGCACAAACAAGCGACAAATCGAAGGATTATGTATGTATGCATGCCCACTCTAGCTAGTTCCACCACCACACTACGACTAACAAAAAAGAAACAATTTGTAACGTCGACAACATACTGACCAGTTAAGCAGGAATCTCGCCGGAGAAAAGAGGCATCATATCTCTCCCACATGCTTGATGCTTCTTATTTAATTATGCTTATTAACTAGCTTTATCACTTTGACCTTAGGAACCGGATACGTAAGCTTTCCTTGTATATTATTACAAGACAAACAAGCTTGATCAAACCGTACCATAAATCTTGTAAAATTAATATTTTAACACTACATGCTATAAACTTGGCAACTACAATAGTTAGACAAGGACTGGCAATGCAGAAGGAAATTGAACTTGGATTTCATATTTTATTAAATGGATGGTGTCTCTATTTAATAAGCTAGCACTGCACGATTGTTTCTCAAGATATGGATCTTAGTTGTTTGCATGCAATGTAAATTAAACTGAATTTTATTTAGAGTATATACCTTTATTTCAACTTTTACATCAATAAACTTAGCTCTATTATTTTTATTTCATAAATATGACTTTTGTCCAGAATTTTATTTTAAAATGTTTGGCTAAGTTAATTTTTAAAAAAGTACAAGTACACTAAAATTGATATCATATCATTAACTAGCTTCTCTGAATCTATATATGATGTATACAATAGTGCATATATTGGAGGGTAAAACGATAATTTTTTTTAAAGTTTCACTTTTGAGAATTAAAATTCTATAATTTATAAATATCAATGTACTTATAAAATATGAAATTATGATATTAGAAAATAAAATTATACATGATTTCACTATTTTTGTATGGGCCCGTCATTTTACTTTCATTTTCTTTTTTGAAATTGCATTTGTAAATGAAAATGTATTTATAAAATATAAAATTATTCTCTTAAAAAATAAAGTACATAATTTTACCATTTTTGTTTGGGGCCGTTGTTTCACCTTCACTTTCTTTTTTTGAATTGTACTTTTGAGAATTGAAGATGTACTATATATACTTATAGAATATGAAGTTGTACTATTAAGAAATGACAAAAATTGTGATATGTATTTACAAACATATACCCGATATATTTTTAGAATTTCTTGATCATTAACTCTACAATAGAAGTTAGGTTTCACTAAAACTATTCAGTTCATTACATTCACTTAGCTTAATCATACCCTGACCACCTTGCTTCCAATACATCATTTCCCAAGCCTCCTGATACTGGAATTCTTTCTCTATATATAGGGACTCAAGCGCCAATCTAGACATGTTAGTTCTCTTACTTAGATAATTATATTCGCTCCGATACGGCCTATCCTATTCATTATCTATAAGAGTAACTTAGATTATCCCTACCTAAGAGTGTAACCAAGTTTACTCTTCTTAATTATGTACATTCTATAGGAATATATATTATAATATAGTTTAGCCAACAACTTCTATGTAGTTAGTGTGAAGGTATAACTACTGGAAAAAGATAAACATAAAAAAAAAAAAAAAGGCTTAGGATTGGGGTCTGTGTAATGTGAGTTTCCGAGATGCACGAGTTAAGCTGTGATGTAATGATGCAAATTGTTTGAAAAAATTGAGAGAATTGTGATGTTTGTCATGTTTTAAAGCGTGACTGGTCAACCATGTCAAACTCCCATCCTTCTGTACTGTGGCTTTTTCTCAAAACCTCAACTAACGCCTAGCGGATCCCCGTTGAGTTGCAAAACCGTCATTTTTACGTTTTAAATTCTCATTATGAACTTAGAACTAGTTACTCCGTGATGCCTAATGCATCCAAACTTGATTAAAATACTACTAATATATAGTTACTCCGTGATGCCCGCTAAATCTTTCTTTATTTTATTTGTTAGGGAAACTTCAATCTACAGTGTACTCCCGAAGCACTACACTTCGACTCAACCTATCCAATTCGTGTCTAGTAGCTTTTAGTAATCATAATTAGAGTTATGGGCAGTAAATGAATCCGGAAATGTACCCGATTTAAAAACCGACCCGAATAGAAAACTTATCTAAATATGATCCTTTGATTGGTATTAATCCGAATTAAATCCAATCTGGATAACCTAATTGCAATCTTTTTACTTTAAGTGAACTTGTGAAACTTGCATCCATGTACTGTTCAAATTAATTTCTTGCATTCTCTTTCATCTACCCTTTTTTTAAAAAAAAAAAATCAAAAAGTAACCTCCTTCTGAAAATATTTCGAAAAATAACCTTTTGACTAGTTTCGGGTGTTAATCGCTATCACTGACAGCGGTTTTAAGTGATTTTATGAATTATTAAAAACTGAATTTCATCTCACGTTAAAACCAGGATAGTGGTTTCATTCAACTTAAAATTTTTGTCACTGGTAGCTGTTTACACTCAAAGCTAGCCAAAAGGTTACTTTTTGAATTATTTTTAAAAAAAAATGCTAAAAATATTAGTCGTAGTTTATTTGCTCTCTTACTAAATGTTCTCATTTATTTAGGTGAAGTTACTGGTTCTAAGAACTCAAGTGAACAAAGGGAGTTTACTACCCACATGGGTGGTTTGATTACTCGCTTCTTATAGTGCTTAATAATTTTATGTTGCTAAGGGTTTTGATCAGAACTCAAGAGAACATAAAAGAGTATGTATAATTGAAAATTTTGACCGTTGGAAAAATATTGTGAATTTGTCATATTATGATCTAACAATATTGCTTTATTAATTTACTAGCGCAACTTTACTATGATTGAGTAATGACTAACGAGACTTTTCTAATTTGTATCTGATATAAATATATCAGAATATTGAGATCTCATATACAATTATTATTATATCAGATATAGTTATTATTATATCATATATATGTATTGTTATATCAAATATAAAAAAAATAAAAAATATAAAAATACAAAAAAATATATATCAGGTATAGAAATTATGATCTCATTGAATAATTAATGTCAAAAAATGGTCCAATAATTAAAATTGGATAGTTCTATTTATGCTTAATTATGATTAGTTAAGATAATATGACTTGTAATTCCTCAAAGAGGATGATTGTTGAGCTTATTATTAATAAATATAGCATGGATCCTCAACAATGAGAGTGATATAGAATCTTATCGCATTGTGCCGACTTCGCAAGTTAAAGTGAGGTTAATTGAATTTGAACCCCTTAATCTGAGACATAATTTGTCTTAGAACATGATCGAGTTGAATCTCTTATACAAAATAATTGTCACATAAATAATATGTTATCTTTCGAATGATCACTTGATGTCAGACAAATCAATGCAGTCCCAAAAATTTTCTACGTACGTACCACATGCTGTAAGCCTGAAGTGTTATAGTTAATATGTGTATATCAGGATATATAGTTGTTACTTGTTACCCGTAGGACAGTCTAGCTATAACTAAGCCAGTTACGATAATCCTGCGCGCGTTGATGGGCCAACCTAAGCTATATGTGTACGTACATGGTTGCAACAGAGAATAGTCGCAATTCATTTATAACTTGTGAAGATTTTGGCTTATTCATGGAAATATATAAGAGATTTTCAGTACTTTCCAGCTTTAAATTCAATCTTAAACTCTTCTACGCCTGAAAAATATATATCTGAATATCTAATCATCCAAACACAAGTTCTGTCCTAAATAAAATGACCTTAGCTATTCGGGTAAAGCATTACTAACTATGATATATGAACTAAACTGATTCAAATTAAAATCAATCTGAATGATTTTTTTGCTACCCCTACTTAATTTATGCCCCTCCATCCCTATAAATGCTTCATTCTTTCCTTGTACAAAATTTCGATAAAAACTTTACATGTCTTTTTTAATTAAGTTTTTACCAGAATTCCTCTAAATAATAACTATATCTTAAACTATCATATAGGTATAATAAGAAAAATAATGAACTAGGGTTTTTTTCAATAAGAATACAATTGATTATAAATTAAGTACAACAAATAAGTTAAATTCAACAAAAAAAGTGAAGTTCAGTAAAAAAAATGGCTATAAATACACTATATTTAAAGTTCAACAAAAATAAGTGAAATGACTATAAATACATCATATCTAAAGTTCAACAAAAATAAGTGAAATTAAGCAAAAATCATCAACTAAGGAGAGGCATAGATTCTCACTTCTTAAAAAGCGTATTGTAATAAATATTTTTGGTGTAAATAGGGCCATAAGTAGTAAATGATGTACTCCTTTCATTCCACTAACATGTTTCCGTTTATAATTTATTTGGTCAAATTAAATAAGAAAACTTTGACCTCATTTATTATATATGTATAATATAAAATAATATTGTTATGAGATTTCATTATATTTTGAAATTTATTATCCTAATATAGAATTTTCATAATCATTTATAAAATATTTATAACGATCAAAATTGTATTTAAGAGATTGTGAAAAATCAAATAGGTACATCTTTATGGAATAGAGGGAGTAGACGAAATTTAATTCCAAATCTTAAGTACCACAGTACACATGCATAATTAAGACTTTAGCCAACAAATTAGTTGACATTCACAACAACTTGTAACATAATAATAATCGAAAGAGATCAAACTAATTGAGACGAGTAAATAATTTACTGAAACCATGTAAACTATTTATGTACGTGAAAAAAAAAGATGGTCCGAGTAAGTATATAAATTTAGTAGAGATCGACATAGAGCAGATCAAAATGAATACTAGGCAAGCATAACATGGCATTGCATGCTTGAACTGACACAAAGAGGCCCCGTTCGTATGCTTAAAAACAAGCAAAGTTCACCCTCGCCCACTTGAAGACTATCCCCAATTTGGGGACACCAAGAGAAGGACACTTCCCTACAACATGCCGCCCCTTCCTCTCTTCCTTCAATAACATCGTTTTTAAAGCCATCCCTTTAGCCCACGTCACTGCGGTCTCCTATGCAATTGTCTTCTTCTCCTCCAACACCCTCCACTGTTTTCTTAATACCCTCTTCTCCTCTATCCCATTCCCTCTTCTTCATGGTTTCCTCACCCCTTTGTCCTTAACTTGTCAACTTATATACATAAAAATAAAATATAATATAAAGTTACATTTATAAATTTATTAACAAACAGTTTATGTTTTTCTTTCCTTTATATACTTATCATTTTTTCCTTAGTTTCTTCCATTGCCCATATCTTTCTCTCTTTCACATTCTCTGACAACCCTACACTTTCTCAGCTTCTTCTTTAATTCACTACATTCATATACTCTCCTCTTACAACTACTCTCACCACCTACATATTCTTCCTTTAACTATATTTCTGTAACGAGATATATATATTTATATCGATATGTCTAGCAGAAGATCACGTTCGAGGCAGTCTGGTGGTGTCTCTGGCATTAGTGATGATCAAATTGCTGACCTTGTTCACAAATTGCAGCAACTTATTCCTGAAATACGTGGCAGCAGGCGTAGCTCAGACAAGGTATATATACATATATACATCCACACATAAGCATCCATATATACATATGTCATACTTGCAAGCTAAGGTCTTTTCTTCTAGTTTTCTAACACCCTTCTTAAAGTAAATACGACTGCGTATGTCTGAACTCTTGAGACCCCACAGTGTAATGGAGTCAGGTCGTATATACATTGAGAATTTAGAAACGCTTTCATATTAGAGAAGTGATTTGAATTTTGTCCACATTATTTTGGTATATAGTTCTTCACTATGTGGGTGAGTCCGTGAGTTACAAGTTATAACAACAGCCAGCTAGGAAGTCGAAGCATGAATTTTGTGTGGACTTCATTGTGTTAGGGTAGATAAGTCACTATCTCTATGTTTGTAATAGAGATGGTATGGATTTATTGGCATATCTGCCCATTATATATATTACTAGCACTATATGCATTTATTATTTTGTGGTGCAACTAGCAAACAATTTGCATGTAGTGTGGGACTCTTTTATTTCTTCCATTAATTTCTTATCTTGCAGCATTAAGTTATTTTAATACCCAAAGTTTACATTTTTCATGAAGAAAATATTAGTATATGTACATATTATGATATGATATGATATGATATGATATGATAGTAAAATATTATAGTTGACTAGTATACTTATTTAATCTATTTTGGCAGCCGGCAAATAGGGTTTTGCAGGAGACTTGCAATTATATTAGGAACTTGCATAGGGAAGTGGATGATCTAAGCGACAGATTAGCGGAGCTCTTGGCTTCAACTGACAGTGACAGTGCTCAGGCAGCCATTATTAGAAGTTTACTTATGTAAACAAAATGAAAAGAAAAGAAAGCATGAGTAATTACTCTGTATTTAAGTAATTTAATTAGCTGGATAACATTATTATTTTTGTGTTTTTAATACTTCTCTCCCTTCTATCTAGGGTTTGGTCTCTAGCTTGACCAACAAGAGAGATTGAGTGAGAGACTCGGAGTGTACTTAATTAGCACTTCTAGTAGTATTAGTTGTAACATTTTAATAATAATTAACGTAGTTCTCCGTGATTGAATATTAATATCTCTCTCGAGTCTTGGCAATTGACGTGAATGTACAATGAAAGAAGATGAATATATATATATATATATATATATATATATATATATATATATATATATATATATATATATATATATATATATATAGGGATAATGTACAATGATAAAGAATGTCTTTAATTTTGAGTCTTTGGTACTTAAATGTAAATTCTAATGCATGCCTCAACATAAGTATAGCCCACGATCATTTCCTCTTATTAACATGCATGGCTCTGCATAGCCTTAGATTATGGAGGATAATTAGACCGTGATTGACTAGTAACATATAAAAATGGTTTATTTAAGGTTAAGTTGTTTGCTGTTGATGGTGACATTTGCTAGAACATAAAAACAAGTTGCTAAATAAGTCTGACTTTACAATAAATTAGCCATCGATGTAATATGGTTGTGTTCATAAGCTCTCCGACATGGAAAATGTCAAGATTAGTTAGCTGTAGGGTAAATACAGAAAATTTGATGTGGCCGGAATCTCATAATTTGCTACGTTACTCGTTAAAATATTTGAAAAAGCACCAACAAGTTAGGAATTTTTTTGTGACACAAAACTATGTGTTTCAATCTAGAGATTGAAAAGACTACTTAAAAGATAAGTAATGATTAAGATTGTTAATATTTGATAATTGTTGGTGGATCAAATGATTAAGCTAATCACGGTTTGATGCAGAGAATAACCTATACAAGAAACAAATAAACTAGCATCATGGATGGTTGTCTTAAGAAACCCACTTCAATACCTAAGATGATTGTCCTAATATCTTTAGTTTACCTCAAAGTTTATATTTAGTTTGGACAGATGTCAATTAATGATTGAGAGAATGTTACGTGTCTAGTGTAAGATAAATCAACATCTTTGTCCTTAACCCATAATTTGATATTAACAAGTCCAAGGAAGGACGGTTCATTGGTTTTACATGTGTCACTGTAGGTGAACCAAACCTTTAGGTTATTGTTCAAGGCCCAAGAAGCTTAAATTAAAAGAATCCCTTGATATGGGCTTGTTGTTGTTGGGCTGGTCTTTGATTTTGGATAAATAATGTGGGCTAGTGGTAGTCTGACCTACATAATTTGCCTCTCAAATGCACTTATATATCTTATTGAAAAGATAAGTGGATACGATATCAGATATCACTAAGAAGATCTTTCTTTGTGTTTGCTAAAGGGTTACTTCCTTAAGATCTGCCAGACAGTCGATCAAACCAGACCTAGGTTGCTCCTGGCTTAAAGTGCTGTAACTACTTTGGTAAGGTCCAAAGGGTTGGAGAATTATTTGAATTTTTTGCCTTGAAAAGTTTAAGAGACTAAAATATCGTTAAGCATTGTGGGAGGAAACAGCTAACAAAAATTTCCCACTTTGCGAATTTCAAGAATCGTACAAACCTCATGTGCCCTTATTCAAAATTAACAGTTATTTTCTTTCTTTTGGAATTTGAATCGTCATACATTTTTGTTATAATTGAACCCTTAGCAAAATTTACAAAATTTTATTCACTTCTACAAAATTTCCTTGCCACTGCCTTTCAAGTCTGAACCTTTGCAAGTTAACTTGACATCACTTGGTCATCGGCATTTGTTCTTCAAGTTCATCTTAGAGTATGAATTTTTGGATCCTTTTGTTAAGCTTTAGTTCCTAATCTTCTATATTCTGAGTTAACTTCCTTTCTTCTTCACTTTTATTTGATATCTCTGAACAATTGTCACTACGCCGTCACTTGCTAGCTTCTCTTATGACAAGTCGGTCTTAAACATGCCAACTGAAATCAGGTTAAGGATCCCTATTAATTGGGATTTGTATGTTTGGTGTCGGGTTGAATCGATTTCAGATATTTACAAGTCAGCTTCATGTTTAGTTGGATTATTAGGTTGGGTTAATTCTAGATTGGGTTGTCTTTAGATTGAGGCACGCTGGGTCTAGGTTCTCAAATTTTGGGTTAAATTGGTTTTCATGTTGATTTCAAAGGTCGGGTTGGGTTACAGATTTTTCCTTTCGAATTGTAAAGTAGGTTGGGTCCCTCCCAAATCTGGTCAATATTGGTTAGGTTAGTAGCTCGGGTTGAAAACTAATAGCTCTAGTTAGAATAAGGAAAGTGTTTTCTTTTAAAACAATGAAAAGGTTAGATATGGTCACGTATATCGAAGAGAATGCATGATTAGGTTTTGCCTTCACTATATTAACTTAAATTCTAAAATATTAATATATAAGATTATTGTCTTGAATTATTCAATATTTATGTATCATTTTTTCTATTCTGTTACTTGTTATTAGTGTACTTAGTGATTAAAATATCAATGAAAAGAAAACGTTGGCAGCATTAAGTTGAACTAATCCAACTTCAAATAATTGAAGATAAAAAAATGGTCATAATCACATCAACTAGGTAAGTCACCTTTGATTTCAAAGTTGAAACAATTCCCTTAAAATATTATCTTTATCCAGAATTTAAGTTTTTTTGAAGAAAATATACCAGGGTAAAATTTTTAAAAGCAATAGTTTTAATCCTTAACTTCATCCATTTTTTCCCACTAGTTTTCTCCTTCTTTATTTTTCTCAATAAAAAAAAAAAAAGAAAAGCACTCATTTTTTATTTATGATTCGCTTGTTAACTATATGAAGTAGTGCTTTTGTAGCAATGTGAAAGAAATTGGTCTTAGGAAGGTGAATTACATTATTAAATATTTATATATACTTCAATTAATTATCTCCATATTTTTGTGACAGATATAAGAACTATTGTTTTGGTCTATAATTGTGAATTTAATCTCTCTTGGCTTGGCTTTATTTTGTTAGAAAAACTAGATACGCAACTAGGTAATAATCTTCTCTCTTGATTTTAGGGATGGCACTTTTTTCTAGGCATGGATGTAGTAATGTAATTATTTATTTGTACAGGATGAAGAACAAACATAAGTATTATGATTGTTGAGAATTCAATACAAAACAATACGCATAGCATGACATATTTAATAGAAAGTAAATTTAGAGGTTCTATACATCATTTTTTGATTCATGGTCCTCTTTCTATTTGTTGGTGAATAGAAATGAAGGAAGCTGTAATTTCAGAAAGGTTGATTCTTTGATACTATGTATTTGAGCCTCAATTAGAAGTATTTTTTAATGATAACTTTTATTAGGGTTGAGTATAAGACCCAATGCAATCCCGGACCTAGAATCGATAGTACCTATCGAGTTTGGACTAGGAACCACTCTCGATGGGTCCAATTTCAGTTCAAAAAAATTTCAAACAAGGTCATAATCGGTTCCAAATCTAGGTCTGGTTCTTGGTTTTCAAGATTGAGTACTTGTTAGTACTAGTTCCATGACTGATTACCTGTTGAAATTGTTTTTGAACCACCTTGTATTGACTCGATATGTTTTGGAACTTTTGAATTAATATATATATATATATATATATATATATATATATATATATATATATATATATATTTTGGGATTGTAGTATGAATTATGTATTTGTAGGTACAATATGGAGATAATGAGGTTTTTTTTTTTGAAAATTTTTATGTAATTATAACTACAAAAAAGGAGATTTATCAAATCGAAAATGAACCGAGTACTCGATTCTAGAACCTTTTGGAACTAGTTTGATTGGGTCCGCTACTGGTTTCAAAAATCAAGACTGGATTATGACCTTGTTCGTTCCTAAGAAAAAAGAGATACCGGTTTGCTCACTCATAATTTTTTTAGTCCAATTTGGTGTATAGTTCTCCGTAAAAAGAGTTGTTTGTGAAATGTCCAAATGACTATTCAGAAGAATGTCTACTGATTTTTCATAGTAATGGATAATATGAATGGATTCCAAACTAAAGGGTTAAAAATTACTTATATGGAGGAAAAACTAAGTGTACCACGTGAAACTTGGAGAAACATCATCCTTGAATTTTGAAGATAGTTTTTTTTTAACGTGAAGTCTCTCTAATTAAGGATGAAATATTGATGGAACTTTTAAAGGATCTTCCTAAGAATGCAAACACACATGGAAAATACTAGGTTGTACTATATTTATCTACATTTGCCTTATGTTATCATCTAACGGGTTAATATAACTCACATATTTGCATCTAGGTGCCTCAAATGGAGAGAATGGACTATGTTGTTATGCCATATGGAGTACTTTTAAGGCTAAAAGGAAAAGTTTATATGGTTGTGATTAGAAGAGTTTTATTATATGGGTCTAAATATTGGGAATTGAGGATACACTGTAGTAAGAAGATGAGTGTAGTAAAAAGACAATGTTGAAATGCATGTAAAAGAGCCCTTAGATAAGTGATAAGTACATATGTTGAAACTAGGGGGGACAAAAACTGACCCAACCTGAAAACCCGATACGAATTCGATCTGAAAATAGTGGGTTAGGGTTGAGATTTTTGATACAAAAACTTAAATGGATTGACACGAACCTGACCCGAAATTAAATGGGTTAGGTTAAGGTTGAAAATTACAATCCGAAAATGACCCGTGTAACCCGAAATTATTTTCGGGTCAAAATCAGGTCGGGTCAACCCGAACCCGACCTTATAACCAAACTATATAAAGTAGATTAAAAAAATTACTTGGCTAGTCATCCATTCTGTACAAACCCCAAACCCAAATTAAAAACCTAAAAGATAATTAAACTACTACTGTCAACTTGTTAGTCGTTTCATTTCAACTCTAAAAGTTTTTTTTTCAGCCACACTTTTGAATAACCACATCTCAGGGGTGGCAATAGTTGACCCGACCCGAACCCGACCCGACCCGACCCGACCCGAAAATAGCGGGTAGGGTTGATATTTTCGATACAAAAACTTAAATAGGTTGATACGAACTCTACTTGAAATTAAATGGGTTAGATTATGGTTAGGGTTTTCAACCCAAAGACTTAAATGGATTAGGTTCGGGTTGGGGGTAGCTGACCCGAAAGTAGGCGACCCGAACACGAACCTGACCCGACTTGACCTGATCCGTTTGTCACCCATAGTTGAAACTTAGGAATGTAGGTATTTAAAAAAAAATAGAGATATGGATATTGACAATGAGATAAGACATAACTAGTCAAATTTGTTTGCTATATAGAAGACCTTCGTTACCCAGTTTCTTCAACTTTTTTTTTTTTTTTTGTAGCTCAGACAAGGGTGAAAGATTGAGAAAATAAAGATTTCAAATATAGCTTAAGAAGGTTATAGGTAGTACTATTGAAAAATTTGGGCCCATATGAAAAAAAAAATTTGGCCCATGGTCTTTACAGATTACGAACTTGTTTGGGCTTAGGATTGAATTTTCCCACGCGCATTTAAAATTTAAAAATAAAATAAAAATAAAGAAATCTAACATTTGGTCGGTCAGATTCAACAACAACGTAGGTCGGTCAGTCTCGCACATCACCTTACTTCTCTTCAAATCTTTCTCTTATTCAGATCCGCAAACGGGACGTTCCTGCATTTGATTGATGACACCGACTCCTTGAGTCGCTGAGTCAAACTCGGACGTGTTTACGAGTTATTCTGCTAGCCATGGCGGAGAAGCCGGACTCAGTAGTGTCGATCCGAGTCCCTTATAAAAACCTTAAGCACGTAGCCGAGGTTGAAATGGTAGGGTTCGAAGACGATGTTCCTAAGATTTCTAGGGTTTCCAACGGTGGTGTCGGTGACGAAGATTCGCCGGAGATTCGCCGGGATTCGAGATCGGATAAGAATAGTTTGGTAACGTTGATACTTAGCTGCACGGTTGCTGCCGGTGTGCAGTTCGGTTGGGCGCTGCAACTCTCTCTCCTAACTCCTTACATTCAGGTCCTCTCTCTGCTCTTGATTTTGTTGTGAATTAAATATAAAAGCCTTGAATCTTCTCAAAAAAAAAAAAAAAAATAAGAGCCTTGAATTTCATCAGTTCTTATTTGAATTGAATTATTGTCGTGTAAAGTTAGAAATGCATAGTTGTGAAATTAGGTTATTTATCGTAGTTTATAGGTGAAGTGAGTAATTTATGTGTTAATGCTATTGCCGTCTTTTTTAGGTTTTGAGGATGAAATTTTGAGATTTAGATAGGACAAGTCGAGTCGTGAATCGGTTAATTGGAATTTGATTACATCACTGCTTATCGAAAATGTTACCTCTTTGAGATTGTAACTTTATGGTTTGGGAATTATTCGTTTGTTTTGCCTTTATTTGATGTGATTTTGTCAATTTTGTTTTAGGATTTAAAGAAACAGCTCTAAAAAGTGATGAGAGGCTAACTGGATAGGTTCTAAAAATTGATTGGAGACCTAAGGTTTTCCAATCAAAAAACTATTTTAGAGATAAAGTTGTTTATAATCACGCCGATCTCATAGGTTTGATTATAAAGTAAAAGTTTCCTTCTGTTTCCCAAAATACTTCGCCTTGTCCTCTATTGAAATTAAGAGTGAATTCTATTTTTTTTCCCTAAGTTATGGAAATAAGAAAACCTATGAAAACTACATCTTTTTTATATCTATTTTAGTTGTGAAACTCTTTGAATCTTGTTTACCTTTCAAATTCATGCCATAAACTTTGCTTGTTGATTTAGGATTTATTGTACTGGTTGGTCACCTATCCTAACATTGATTTTGTTAAATGCAAATGAGGTGTGTCTTACTGTCTTCTATAGGAAAGTACATTCCATGAAAATGCATGCTCTTAAACATAGTTATATCTTTTGAGGTGTAAACAACCCTTTTTTTCCATTACCATGTTTGATGTAAAAAGCTTCGAAACCTTGTTTTGCTGGAGATTTGGAAGTAGCAAAAAAGAATTCAAAAATTTGGAAAGAGGCCTTGTTATGGTCTTATAAGATCCATGACAAGGTAAACACAAAAGAGGTGACTTATCAGCTTATGAAGGCTTAGATGGTAATTGTGTAGAAGAAGAAAAGTTAGAAACTTGATGCCAATACAAGTTGGCTAAAAGAAACGCCAAAAAAAGGATTTTTAATAGAAGATATAGGACATATGAGACCTTATTGTGTTGTTAGAGACATAACACATTCATATTTGTATATACTAAAAGAGATTTAAGTTGTATCCTCTCTGTTTAAGGAAAAATATTAATTTAATGCAAGTGGGTCTTTTTATTACGTTTAGAGGAGAGAGAAATAGATGTAGAGACATGAGTATTAAAAAAGTTATAATAGACTCATATGGTGGGATAAACAAAAATAAAATAGTTATATGTAGTAGCAATAAAAGGAATAAAGTAGAAATAGAAATAACATTTTGGGGCAACCATAAACAGAAAGAAGAACTTTGTGAAATGCAGGGAGTAATTGCTAATTATTTTATAAGTGGTATTGAGTTCCTTAGCTTCATTATGGAGAAGCAATCTTGTATTTACTTAAGAAATCTTTTGTTTTCACGCTAGAGGATATTACATAGCCTTGTAATATGTCTCTACAAAACTAAGGGATCTATTTGTGGTACATCCTTTTACCATGGTCATATATCATTAGGTGTGATGTGGAAATGTCAAGCGTTATCTATCAATATATAGCTATATCATGGATAATGTTTGAGTAATTTCCACTTTTAATTGCTATGATAAGATAATTTTTTTATGAGATGCTGGTGCATTAGAGAGATATTGTGTGACCAAAGAGGTTTGAAGTTGAATCAGATTAAAATTAAATGCTTGTACTTTTTATTCCAGATAGGAGGCCTTGAACTTAAACTCGGGCTTTGACTTTTGAATGTTGTAACAAAGCCAAAATAGCAATTGAAAGGGAAATTCAACTAGGTGCACATCGCAACACATCATGAAGTTTACACCTTTCTCTTGAATTAATGCTAAATATGTCAGCCTTCATAGTATTTTGACAAAAAAAATTCACTTTGAGTCACAAAGGTCCAAAACTGACTATAACTTGAGTCACAAAGGTCCAAATTTCACGTTGGAGGCTGGAAAATAGAAAATAGAATTTAAACTTAAGAGTAAATTAATTCTCTTTGCTTACCTTGATGTCCATTTAAGCAAAGTCAATTCATAAACATCCTTTGTACAAAATTGCTTTTGGTCATTTAGTAAGAGCCTCTACTGGTTAGGACTAAGGATGGTTAATGTGGGTCATTATTGTTTGAGTTCTTCAATAGTTATAGTTTTCTTTTATGTTAAATTCTAGCGTAACTCTATTGGTTTTACTGTCTTTGCAGACACTTGGAATTGGACATGCGTTTTCTTCCTTTATTTGGCTTTGTGGCCCTATCACAGGTCTTGTGGTAAGTAATAGCATATTTGACTTGCTTCTTTTATTTCTTATCTATATTTGTTTTGTTATGTCTTCTCCGTAATTCTGTTTTCCAATGGCAAAACTAGCTATTTGCCCCCTTAACTTTAAGCGAACATGTAAACTAGCCTTGAACATTTGCTTGCAACAATATGACCCCATTACTTTTATTTATGTTCAATCAACCCTAATGTCATTTTTTTAAGATTAAAATTAATTTTTACATGCATCTAAAATCTACAAAAACATTTTATGAGCCATAAACATAAAACAATTTGAACGATAGATATACACATACATTGTATTTAACTGGTTCTAAAGGTGGTCAAAGGTTGGGCTAGACCAGGCTTTGGCCAAAAAAAGTTTTGGGTTCATGTATCGGGTTGGGCCAAAGATTAGGTCATTTTTGTTTGTTGAAACCAACATTTCTTGGCTCGAAACTCAGGTTTTTTAGTTTGGGCCTAATTTTTAGTCTAAAATACTATTGTTGGATTGCACAAAAACCTTCTTTAGAAAAATTCTAGTCGGACCTGAAAATGTCTTGTGCCCAATATTTATGTTCAAACCCACATTTTTTTTGGGCTGAGTCACTTTGATCAGCTTTAGTTGTTCATAATCTCTTCTTCATCTCCATCCCCAACCTGGACCCTCAAAAGTGAACAACCATAATCGTCACTTGCGATGCATGGATACGTCATATCCATGCCGTATCCCATACCCGATACATATACGTGCTGGATACGCTACTAATATGGCATGGATATGTCCCCAGGACCCTGTCTATGGGTTGGTTACGGGTGGATGTGATTGGGTATGGCCGGATACGGGTTGGATACGTATCGGGTACGGATGGGCCATATCCAAACTGCATCCAGCTCAATTAACCCAAAAAATTGAAAAAAAAAGACTTTGCAATTTGCTTGGATACAACCCATTATCTTTGATCTCAGCCTCTCTTCTCTTCTGGGTTCTTCCCAACGTATCGGGTACGGATGGGCTATATCCTTGGAATATGTTTAACTTTTCTAGCAATGCCGTTATCTACAAAGTACAAACACTAGAAAGAAACTTGCTTTTTCTGTCTAACTTTCTTAGAGCTGCAAGATTCTAGGGCGTGGTTGGGAGATTCTTTGTAGTTTTGCCTTGTTAGTCTTTTCTTAGTTGCTTGAATAAACCCTCAAGTGAGCTTTCTTGTAGCTAAAGTTACCAAAGGTGAAAGATCTTCTTAAGTTGGGAGCCTTCTTGGGGACCTGAGCTTTGGAAAGGTTTGGCATGAAAGATATGCTCCAAAAGTGTAGCTCATAATCGACCCTTAAATTTGACATTTGCATGCTTTGAGAAGCTAGCTATAAGTTGTGTTCACTGGGTTTTTTTCACTGTGAGATACCATGCTATTTGTGGAGAACATATTATAAGATTTATTGCAGATTTTTTGTGAGGGGTTTGGAAGGGAGAAGAAAAAGTTGCTTTGGTGAAACACTATAATGACAATCATGTGGAGCATGTTACTGTAGCTGAATGCCCATTATTTTTTGGTTTCTCAATTTTTTTTTGAAAATAAGTAACTTGAAGGCCTGTTTGGCTTTAAATATTATGTAATTGAGGAGATAAAAAGGAATTTCCTCCATTTTGGGTGAACTTGTGATCTTGATTTGTAATTCTCTGAGAGGACTCCTATGAATGCTACGTGTTCTTTTAACACTTTTCAATAATGATTCAGAAAAAAACAATAGAATCTACTTTTCTTTCTAATGTTAACTTTCACAAAAGTCTTGAGGTGTTTCACCTTCCTTGAACTAAGATAACGGAGGAGTTAGATACTTCAGGGCTTTATTTAAGAAACTAAGAAAGGGTTTTTTAGAAAAATTGTTCAAAGAATCTTTTCTATCCTCACCCTAGAATTGCCCACGTCCAATAACTGTGTACTTAAGGTCACACATGGAAGCTAGCTCTGTTAACTCTCAATCTTTGGGGGTATATTTAATGTAAATTCCATGTAAATTTGATAGTGGGTTACAGGCAAAAATACGGCACTTGTTTCAAAATAGCTTCCAGGAAAGGAATACGCTATCCATCCCTATCTTCTACCAAAAGAGTGATAGAAATAGAAGCACTCGATGATTTTCCTGGGACATTATGAGTCTTCCAAACAGCATCTTGAACATTCCTGCAGTTGTGAAGACTTTCGACTTAACCCACACGTACTCTTGATGAATTTATACCATAGAGATTGGAGTATAAGAGGAATCTGCTATCACCCAGTTCTTCACTAAATCTCTCTCCTAAAACTTAACATCCTTATGCCTTTGGAGACACACTAAATCCCATTGTTCAAGCTGCTTCTGAATCACCAGCCCCAGATTATAAAAAAAAAGTTCCCTATCAACCTCTCTATCTTACTTTGGTCAATTTGGATGTTGCCCATTGTTTGCTCACTTCAAAAACACAGTATGTGTCATGTGCATAAATTCTTTAGCTTATACATTCATGGATATCTGAAGCATAGTTGACTCTGAACCTTTGTGTCAGTATTAATTCACCTGGAAGCATTTTGAAGTCCCTTCTCTCTGTATCCACGCGATTTTATTGTACATTGTCAGAAATCCTATTGTACTTATAGTTTGGAAGTACTGTTGTAGACTGTATTGAAAGAAAGTATGCTGATAAATATGCATGAATTGAGTAGAACCAAGCTTGCTGAAATATTATGATGTCCTTTTTCCTTTGAACAATGTTAAATTTGGTGCTTATCTGTGAGGACCAATTTATGGTTATATTTAAAGAAGCTATTATATGATGGATGCAGCTTGACTTATTCTGCCAAATTCAACTTTATCTCGTTACAGGTTCAACCATGTGTAGGTATCTGGAGTGACAAATGCACTTCTAAATATGGAAGAAGACGACCATTTATTCTTGCTGGATCCCTCATGATCTCTGTTGCTGTGAGAGTTTGTCGATTTCCTTGTGTTATCCAGTTTAACTTTTTGTGTTTATTGCTGTGTTATTCCTGAGTTGAAGCCTTGTGCTTTAGGTCATAATTATAGGCTTTTCTGCAGACATTGGATATTTGTTAGGAGACACAAAGGAGCACTGCAGGTTACTAATATTTATCTTTGTTTGTTTGCCTTTTTTATTTATATAGATTTCCTTTCTATTTACTCACTTCTATTGGCAGTACATTCAAAGGTACTCGAACAAGGGCCACTATAACATTCGTTGTTGGTTTTTGGATGTTGGATCTTGCTAATAACACAGTGCAGGTTAGTTATCTAGCTTGGATGATTAGGCTTCTTATCGTTATGTTTCAATTGCATTTCTATTTTCATGTCAGTTTTCTGGCTTGGATGATTAGACTACTTGATATGTAATTAGCATTTCAATTTACAGGGCCCAGCTCGAGCTCTTTTGGCTGATTTATCAGGTGGGATTCTGTTTTTGCTCTTCATATAGCCTTGCTGACTTGCGTTCAAGGTTGTTAAAATAGCGAACCGAATCATAGAATCATACGATTCTATGATCTAGATGTGACCAAACAACTTGGATGGTGGCTAAAATTGGGATCCCAAAGAATCAGGGTTAGGATCGTTATTATCGATTAGGATCATTTGGATCATGATCCTAGCCTTTTTTAATAATTCTGTAAAAAGACCTCAAATGAGGTGCTAAATGAACTTTTGGGCCAGACCATTTGATCACCTAATACAACCATCATACATTAGCCGTCTTTAAAACCCTTTTTGCACTAAGACTCACTCTCTCACTTCTATTCCAAATCTATTCAA
Source organism: Dysphania ambrosioides (assembly GCA_026401315.1). Lineage (NCBI taxonomy): Eukaryota > Viridiplantae > Streptophyta > Magnoliopsida > Caryophyllales > Amaranthaceae > Dysphania > Dysphania ambrosioides. The sequence continues at coordinate 4,254,042 of CM048660.1, read as the reverse complement.
CATTTTCTCAATATTCTTTTCAAAATCAACGAATTTAGAGATGTTGCTTAATTACTTGAACAAATTGGAATTCACTGGTTGGTTCAACTCGACAAATCTTTGTGCTTCTTAAACAACTTGCTGCAATTAATCAATCAACAGGGAAGCAGTTATGTGCTATTTTCTTTCCCTTTTTTCTTGTAATTTTTTTTTGCTGAACTTAGGGATTTGATAATTGGATTTTTGTTCTTTGAATCAGGGGTTCATATTAGGATTCTATTTATTGAGTTTTTAAACAGAATTTCCTTCTCATCAAATTTGAATTTCCTGTTTGAGTGATAATGATAAGATTTAAGCAAAAAACAACCTTTGTTTGCAAATAAAACCGAAGAGGATGAATTTGGGTATGTTGACAGTGTCCAATGATGAGATTTTTGGATTTGATGGCTAAAAAGTCTATTGCAACTACAATTGACAAGTCTAAGAACATTGTCTTATTTGTGGTTTTTTCTTTTTGTATTGCTTAACTTTGAAATTCATGGCTTATGTTGTAACATGAACACTGATTTTCTTATTTATGTACCAGTGTTATTTAAAGGGCTCATGATCACAAAAATTGCATTTTTAATGTGGTTTCCCTCACAAAACGAACCCACGATTACTTGATTAGTGTAAAACATCTTAATTTACCTAATTTGTAGGATGGTTCTACGATCCAATCCTAGGGACTCTTTTGATCCCAAAAGAATATTGATCCTGATAACCTTTACTTGCATTGTAGTATAGAATTCCCATGGTACTTTTGTAATTATGTTCTCTGTGCAATGTGCTTATGTGCATTACGATGGTTATTAGTGTTCTTGTTAATATAGGACCTGACCAACGGAATGCTGCAAATGCTGTGTTTGCCTCCTGGATGGCTGTGGGCAACATCTTGGGGTTCTTATCTGGTGCTAGTGGAAATTGGCACAAGTAAGGTTCTTTTTTCTAGGAAATGTTTGCATATGAAGATCAAAATAACTTTTAGCCTAAGAATTTTTCGTTCGGAAATATTAATTCATTTGTTAGTGACTTATAATTGGCTTTTTGCTTCGATGGAGTGTGATAGTTGTTTTTTTTGTTCTGACTGTCTACTTGAACTATTTGGATTATAATTTTGTCTAAAGTATAAAATTACTTGAGGAGAAATATTTGTCTTCTAATTTTGACAGTTTAAGGTCCAAGACTAGACGAAATTTTATTGGAGAAGAAAGAAAAGAGAGTACAGAGAGAAGACAAGTAGTCCTTGTATGGAAAAAGAAGAGGAGAAACAATAAAAACTATCAATTCTATTATGCAAGCTCTTGTTGAGACTGTGGTTGTCATACTTAATCCCTTGACTTCATATTCTTTGATGCTCCATTCCATTATTTTCTCTCTCTATCAAGTTTGAACAGTCCTTATTTTTCTTCGTCCAGAAGCATTAAGCTTGATCTTGTCCAAATGTTTTTCTGCTAGCTCATTTTGCCCCTTAGTTCCGTAAGTTATTTATGCTTTGTGGGTTTAGCAGATTTTTTATTCCTCTTTGAATGATAAAATATGAGGTTTGGATGCCATTATTGCTTTTACTGTTATTCACTTATATTTAATAATTTTTATGTATTTACCATGTTTGTCTTGGAACAATAATTATCTACAGATGGTTCCCTTTCCTGACCAACCGGGCTTGCTGTGAAGCATGTGGAAATTTAAAAGCAGCATTTCTGATTGCAGTGGTAGGCTGACTCTTGGTTTTTTCTGGGTTGTTATATTTTGTTTTCTTTGTGAATGCCTTAGTTCTTTAAGTTTGTTTTTCCAGTTTACATCAACATCAATCTACTTTTTTGTTAATGATCTATAATGTTCTTATCACATATGACTTAATTTTACGAGCTTCTTAAGTATGCGGCTTTTGTTTTCTTATCTGTTTACGTTTGTTGTAAACTTGTAACTTTATCCCCTAGTTACATTTTTCTTTTAATTTTCTGTTGGAGAATACATGTATGGTTATGTAGTTTATCGTCTGTAGAAAAATGTTGCTTAAGTCCTGAATGATGTGATTTGGAACTTCTAACCTGTTATAAGAATTTTTGACAGTATTCATTCATTTTAGTTTCTATGGGTCAAAATTTCTCATGCATACTTTCCATTTTTTTCCTGCAGCTTACTTGATTGAGGGGATTATTAATGGTGTTTTCGATTTTCTCCTGCTAGGTGCTATCATGTTGATAATTGTTTTAAAGTTTATGGGCTGTATTTCTAGTGCAATTGTGTTGATTCTGTTTATAGAATTCTATTTGGTGGCACCACTTCTGAATCTGACTTCATTCTGTTATTTGTTTTGGGGCAACTTGCTGAGGATTTGTACCTTACATGATTCTTTTAAAGAGGTTAAGTGTCTTCTCTTATTTAATATGAGAAAGGTCCAATCCTCTTCTCTCTGGTTGGACTCTAGAAGTGAACTACCATGAGCTCCATCTATATTTTTGTGTTGTTTTTACGGTTCTTCCTATTACCATACGATTATAAATTTATAACTTCATTAGCAACCCCACGTCACAAGAATGGGTTATTTACTCTTCTTTCACATTTTCCTCTTTGTTTTATTCTTTACTCCTGTCCCTCTTTCCCTTCCCTTTTTCTCTGTTCTTTCAGAACTGTTGTAGTAAAAGAGAGTGAGGAAAGAATATAGAAGCAATTGACTTTTTTTTTTTTTTTTTTGCATTTATAGTCCTGATTGTACTATAAAATATGATTTTCTACTATTGCCATATGACCTACTTTTATAGTAGTTATACTCAATTGTAAGCAGACCAAAAGCTTTTTTCTGCATGCAGGTCTTCTTAACATTATGTACACTTGTTACTCTTTACTTCGCCGAGGAGGTTCCCTTGGATGGTAGCCCTTCTCGGAGATTATCAGATTCTGCTCCCCTACTAGATGATCCTCAACCAATATCAGTGAACCTTTCTAATTCAAAGCCCCATGACAATAATTCTCTGTCTTACTCTGAGAATGTTCAGAGGAATGAAGAAAATCATGATGAAATTCTTAATGATGGACCTGGAGCTGTTATGGTCAAGTTGTTAACCAGCCTGAGACATCTACCTCCTGCAATGTATTCGGTACTCATTGTAACAGCTCTAACCTGGGTATGATTTCCCCACTTGAATTTCCTTTGTTTCTCCACAATCTCTTTGTTTTATCTCTAGCCCCATCTACAACTGAAACAAGAAAATACGCTTCTGATTTATTTTGAGTAAGAACATATATAAAGTTCTCATATAGGATGCTTTTGCTGCCTACATTTGATCTTCTTCTTGTGCTTCATGTTGTTTGTCTTGGTTGATTTCTCAAAGATTGAGATTGATGAAAAAAAACAAATAATTTTTCTCTAGTGGAACAGTAAATAAAATGCATAGAAATCAAACTGGTAACTAGGAGAACTACCTGAATACTTGAAAATAAAAAGGACAATCTTTGAGAAATAGTAGGATAATAACAGTCCTATTACTCTGCTAGGTTTCCTGGTTTCCCTTTTTGCTTTTCGATACTGATTGGATGGGAAGAGAGGTTTATCATGGGAATCCCACTGGAAGTGCCTCTGAAGTGAAGGCCTATGATCGAGGTGTCAGAGAAGGTGCGGTTGGATTGCTTCTCAATTCAGTAAGAACACAAAATTTTACATTTAGGCTCTCTGTCTCTTTCGTTCTCTTACTAGTATATTAACTGATGACATTGATAATTTATTGGTTTTTATGCATTTAAAAGGCTAAAGTTTAGGGGGCTCTTTTTTCTAATAAATGCTTGAGTTTATGATTCTTGTGCATTTTTGTAGGTTGTTCTTGGAATTGGCTCTTTTCTAATTGAACCTATGTGCCGGCATATGGGGACTAAAGTTGTCTGGGCGTTGAGCAATTTTATTGTGTTCATCTGCATGGCAAGCATTGCTCTGATCAGTTTGGTTTCTCTCAAAAGTTACTCCCAAGGTGTTCAACATGTGATTGGAGAAAAATCATCAACCAAGACTGCAGCCCTAGTAATATTTGCCATTCTCGGTTTCCCTCTATCTGTAAGACCTAGTCCCCTGGATTTGAATTTTTATTCTTTTCCATAAACATTTATTTGCCTGAATATGAATATTAATCCTTGTTAATCTCTCTTTGTATGCCAGATAACATATAGTGTACCCTATTCTGTCACTGCCTCAGTTACCGCTGATTCTGGAGGTGGTCAAGGTATGCCTCACAGGTTGCTTCTCATAAGCCTATTGTTGTCTTTGATGCCTACTTTCTTTACTCTGAAGTAATTCTGTGTACGTAGGATTGGCACTTGGAGTTCTCAATCTTGCAATTGTTGTCCCTCAGGTAATATTGCACTGTTTGGTCAATTTCTCCCCCGTCCTTCACCCTCGGCTTATTTGGATGGAAAAGACAGTTGTATTTGAGTGGTTTCCTGTGTGTGGGTGGGTGGGGGGAAGGGTCTTGGTTTCTTCCATGCTCTAACATAGTTATGGTTGTGTGTGAGTGTAAGGGCCGGTGTTCTATATGCAAATAGGTTTTAAAAATAAGATTTAATGAACAACATATGGGAGTAGGAATAATTACCAGATAACAATGCTTTTGGTTAGTAAAAGCATAAAGAAGTTTGGATTTTCCTAGTAAAAGTTAATGTTTATAATATGAGCAGTATTTTCAAAGATAAATAGTTTTTCAACTATACCATTAGACTCAACTGCAAAACAATAATTTTTTTTGTCTTTTTGGAAGCTTGATTAAACATTTAGCAATATAAATTATTTCAATTGAGTAGCCTGTGTTTAACAACCTTGTTATTGGCACTCATCCTCAACCTGTCAAATAATGAATTCAGAATGGGAAAATTCTGGCTTTGTTTTACTTGTCTTTTAATCTTGATAAGTTTCTTTAGATTCTCCCACCAATCCGCTCCTGCCCAATAAAAATAATTATTGGAAAAAAGAAATGCTGCCCTGTGGTGCTTTGCTGATTAGCATCGGGAAGAATGGGGAGGGGTAGAACTAGATTGTTGATGGAAGTCTTTTCTAAATCAATGTCTGTTGACCACAGATGATTGTATCGCTTGGTGCTGGGCCATGGGATGCCCTCTTTGGCGGAGGAAACGTACCTGCTTTTGTTTTGGCTTCTGCAGCTGCATTTGCAGCTGGTGTCGTTGCAACAATGAAGATGCCTAATATTTCTGGCAGCTTCAAGTCAGGTGGCATGCATGTTGGGTAATAGAATTTCCTTGCAATGAGGCCTTAGAAAAATGTGTCTTCTTTCGACACAAGTTCCAACAAGGTAGAATGCCATGGCCATGGGAGTGATTCCCTTACTCGTATGTGCAGCCTTATCATCCCACAGTTTTTGCTTAACAAGATCATTTAATTTATTTTTTAGCCTTGTTTTGGCTTTTGTATTTTATGTAGTGAATATATATATATATATATATATATATATATATATATATATATATATATATATATATATATATATATATATATATATATATATGTATATGTATAGGGCTTACGTTGATAAGAAATTAATTTACATAGAGGAGGTGAGCAGTGCTCCCTTGTAATTTTACGAACCCTATTTACCAAGGCAAAGGGCATGTAATCAACTGAGTAGGTGAAAAATCTACAATTTTGTAAATGATTGTTTTGCTCTGTGATTGACTTCTAGGGCACTAATTTTGCAGCATTTTTCACGTCCTACAGAAATGCGGGTCCAATATGGAGGATGCCTGCATATCCTTCCACTATTTGGCACAACCTACGATTTTTGTCACTTTAAAACACTACAATACTCTGTGTCATTCTTGTCTATTTCGATTTCAAGTTGCATTTTATCCTTTAAAGAGTGTAAAAAGAAACTAAAGAAATTTTTTAGTTGAAGAGGAGGAGGCTTATCCTTTTAAAAGATGTTCTGATCAGTGGAACTAGCCTTTAAAAGTTGAAACTAAAGTTAAGGTGCTACTACCGCACTACGTATGAAAGCTCTATGATTTAGGAAAAACTTTTTTTTGACTGTTAGTAATGAACCTTAAACTTTGATTAGACTCAATTCAAATTACATAGCGGAATAAAATAACTTATTATTCAAGAAAAAGTGTACAACAAAAAAGATAATGGAAATTACAACTTGACTGCTCTTCTTAAAGATTCCAGCAACTATAGATGGTTGTTTACGCAAAACAACTTAACAATTCTGCTTCTATCAAGGCGTGTTCAAAGAACAAAATTAATAAAAGTTGGGTACAAAGTGTTCAATTTTAAATACTTTTCGGTGACACTTTAGATGATTACTTCACATAACTTCTAGGAAATATCTTTGCTTAAAAACTTACATATAATATCTTTTATTGTAAATCACCGCTTCTTAAAGTTCAAGAACATTCATTTTCTAATACAATTTATAAAGAATTTAAAATAAGGATAATCACAACAAAATAAATGCCCAAGAATAATATTTCATTAAGCTTTTAAGAGAGTTCCCTATTCAAGCAGATTATTCAACTACAAAAACGAGGATAACAACAATAAAATAAACCCAAGAATTAGGTTGTCTTAAGGAAAATTTGTCAGAAACTATCTAATAAAAACTTATTTTTGTGGGAAACTATGACTTTAAAAATCGTAGCAATAAACTATCAATTTATTTTTATTTTTTTGCAAAGCAGTAGTTTTTTCACTGCATGTGGATAGTCATAATTTCCTAATATAAAAATACATATAGTTCGAATGTCATATTAAATAGAATGTTTATTTCATGAAAAATGCATATAGTCCATAACCTGCTAAGATGCTTCATGACTTCGGAAGCTTAGAATTTAAAATTATAAGGTTCTAAACCTTATCATATGATCTTAATTATAAGGCACTGAGTACCATTACTACTTAAAAAAAATTCAAAAATGACTCAAAATTATAAGATCATTTCTAACTTTGAATTAAATGAAAGAGCACATTGATATGATTACTCAAGTCTTATAAGGACATATTAGGCCTTAGGAGTTGTTGGAATGATCTATATTGACTAGAAACACATAATTTCAACTGATTTTTAAAAATTTACAACTGGATCTTAAACTTATTTTAGGGCCTTTAAATAACAACTATAAGGTATTGGAGGTTCCAAACGTCATCAAATGACCTTAGAAAGAAACAAATAACTTTATTTTTGTTTTGAAATTATTTCAAAAATATCTAAAGAGAAGTGTATAGTAATAATTTTTAAAATTCTGTCATTTTGAATTTAAGACTTAGTGAAAAACACCTTAATACATTTATTTCAATTGTGCCATAAACTCATATTTGTGGCCTTTGGATAACAAATATAAGATACTAAATGGTTCTAAACTTTCTTATATAACTTTAAGAAGCATCCAAGATCTTTATATCAAATATCTCAAAAAGTGCATAAAAAACGTCAAAATTCATTTACGAAGCACAATTCTAGACACTATGAGGGGAAAAAAACCTTGATATGCTCTATATTATAGGGTCATATAAGGCCCTATAAGATATTAGAACCATCTACTTTGACTCTAAATACTAATTTCAATGGATTTTTAAAACTCCTTCAATTGAGTAATAAACTCATGTTTATGTATTTTGGAAAGAAAATATGAGGTATCAAGTGGTTTCAAACCTCCTTATATGACCTTTGTAAGCATCTAAGATCACTACTTCACTTTTGTATTCTGGAAAATATCATAAAAAATAATATGACCTTCAAAATCCGATCAGTTTAGTAAATTACACATTCGAGAGAGGATACTTTGATATGCTTATCATGGGTCTTATAAGTTCTTACTAGGTCTTAGGAGTGATCAAAATAATTTACTTTTACTTTAGACTACAATCTTAATAACTGAAGGAATTATGACAATGAGGTCAATAGGACTTATTACTGAATTAATGTAAGTGAGCTAAGGATGCAAGGAACCATTAGCTAAAAAATCCTACTGCTATATCAGTTAAATAAACTATAATTGTGCAACTATCCCCCTCAAGTGAGTGAGAATTAACACAACCTTCAAAATTTTTGGAATGTTGGATAATTCTAGACTCGATGAGAACAGCGATATGCTTATTATGGATCTTATAGTGTCATATTAAGCTCTAAGAGTGACTAAAACCTTCTATTTGACTCTAAATAGCCATTTGAACCAATTTTCTTAACTCTTACAATTAGGTCATAAACTTGTTTTAGGGCCTTTGGAGATGAAAGATAAGGTATTGAATTGTTACAAATTTCTCATATGACCTTGGGAGCCATCTAGTACCTCTATTTCAATTTTGAAGTTTTCTTAGAAAATATCTCATAAGTGTATAAGGACCTGTAAAATTTGGTCATTTTGACAATTCCTAAATCAATAAGAGAATACCTTGATACTCTCAATATGGGTCTTACTGGATCACATATAGTTGGCACTAAAAGTAATGAAATCATCTACTTCTCTAAGCATTCCTTTAACCAATTATAATAACTCTTATAATTAGGTCCTAAACCATTTTTAAGGCCTTGAAAGATTGAATATAAGGTATTGAATAGCTCTAAACATCGTCGTATGACCTTAAGAATCATCCAATGCCTTATTGGATTTTATAAAAATAGTGAATTGCCTTACCTTCAAAATTCGATCATTTTTGACAATTTTAGACTTGATGATAGAATAGCTTGATATAATTAGTGTGGGTCTTATAGAGTCATATTAAGCCTTAAGTAATTAGAACCAAATACTTTTACACTATAGCTCCCATTTTAACCTATTTTAAAAACTTTTACAATTGAGTCCCAAACTTGTTTTTAAGGTATTTGAAAGTCAAATATAAGATATTAAATGGTTTCAAACCGCCTCATATGACCCTAGTAAGCATCTTTTTTTTTTTGGAAAATTTTCAAAAATATATCTCTTAAACAACATTCGAAATTCGGCTATTTTAACAATTTTGAACTTGGTGAATGAGCACCTTGTTATGTTTAATTATCACAAATCATATAGGGTCAATGTGATATTAGACCTTAGGATCGATTAAAGACATTTGTTTTGAGTTACGATTTCGAAAACTCTAACAAATGAGTCATAAGCTCGACTCTAGGGCTTTTAGACAAGGAATGTGCAATGCTATATATCATTATAGTTTTAAACATTTTTAGACCTATTGTTATCTTTATGTTAACTCACTATAAAAAGTTGTAAGAATAAAGGAAAAATGCTTAAATGTTATATTTTTCTTATACTAAATGGCATATGGAAGCTTAAAATACTTGTGGAATTGCTTTAATTTTTTTATATAGATTCCTTTAAATAGAATAAAGTTGCACAATATGTACTTTTACGACTTTCTCAAATTTGTACATAATATTAGCTTTTGTCCCTCCTCATTTACTTAAGTAGGATTTCAATCCTCACAGTCTTACCTAAAACCCGAATCATTCAACATGAATCCTACGCATATATGACACTCAAGGCTAGATTGTATCACAAGACAGACATACCACCTACATAATGCATGCATCCATTGCATTGCAAGTACGTTTTATCTAGGATTATAAGTAAATATTTATCTAGCCTATATTTTTTTACGATTCTACGTACATTTAGACTAAACCAATTTTCATGATCCTTCCATACGGAAGTTATTTTCATAGAGTATGTTTTATTCTCATAAGTCTCAAATTATCCATACTAAACCAATTTATTCTCATAGAGTACGTTTTATTTACATGATCCTTACTAAACCAATTTATTCTCATAGAGTCTCAAATTTTAGTACGGAGGTTATTCTCAATAGAGGTGGCCACCGGTCCGGTCCGTGCGAGCTGGGCCGGGCCTGGGACCGGGCTGAGCTAGGGAACCAGGACCGAGACCGGATCGGGCAGGGGGGGCGGTCCGGTTCGGACTGGGGGTTGGGGTTATTCGATTCAGTACCGAATTGATCCGAATCACAAACCGAATCGAACTGAATCACGAACCGAATCACGACCGAATCAAACCGAATTACGATGTTTTTAATTTTTTGGTCTTGATAATTATGTATTATTAAACTAACTATGTATATTTACATAATTTCATATTTACGTATTATTGTAGCAAATAAACTAAGTAAACTAAAATCTAATGAACTAATTCACTTTTTATAAAACAAATTTAATTAAACATATTTTGGGGGTTGGGGGAAGAAGAATGGGCTTGTACTTAATTTAGAAAATCAAAATTTGATTAAATAACTAAATATTGATTTTCAAAATTAAGTTGCCTATGTATCCCGAAAGAATCAAAGCCCACGTAGTTCTGTTACTTACCTCGAGCGGTGCATGTGCCTAGCCTAGTCTGGGACAGTCCCCGAACCTCCTTCACCTATTTGGTTGTCGCTTGATTCGCTCGTGTCTATCATCATCCAAGGATCGTCTTCGTCGTTGTCCTCCTCCTTCAATCCTTGGGTCCTACGCTCCGCCTGATCCCAATCTTTCTTAAATACACAAATTTCTATGCTCTCGGGAGATAAGCTAGATCTCCTCTTTTCGTCAAGTACTTGTCTACCTGCACTAAAAGTAGACTCGGAAGCAATAGAGGAGGCGAGAATTGCAAGAATATCCTTTGCAATTCTCGCCATAATGGGAAATTGTCGTTCGTGATCGCACCACCACTTAAAAATTGAAAAATTAGCACCGGTTTCATGTTGGTAAGAAATATATTCATTAATATTATAAAGTGAAGAAGAAGAAACCGATGTTTTTTATTTTTTAAAAATTCTACCAAGTGCTGGCTGCCATCGCATACCAGAACTTCTACTAGACGACGATAAATTTTGGGAAGGTGCATAAATAGAAGCACAATGATCATATAAACCAGCTAAAACATTTTTATATTTTTCTATATAGGCATTCACATCGTATTGTAAACTTAAAGCGCTATAATAAAATTCTAACACGTTTTCTAAACCCACAGTCTTGACCCCGGGATCAAGAATAGCAGCTATACCGTATACGACGGGGAATTCACTAAAGTAGGAGTACCATTTACTTAGCATACTAGTAATTACATCACTAATTTGGGTGATGTTGAAATGCTCGCTAAGAGTGTTAACTACGCTAACACACTCTAATATAACTAAATGAATGTTAGGGTCGTAAACATAAGAGAAAATTTTGGTTGCATGGTCAAATGCTGCTAAAATATCACGGATGTAAATTGCGGTATTCCAATGGAAATCAGTAATAAGTTCATCGGGAGTCGCTCAGGTTTCGTTATAAATAATGGAAAAAACCTCACGGTATTTAATGGGATCTTTTAACAGTCTATATGTTGAGTTCCAACGGATCGGTGTATCTAGACTCCATTGTCTCTTCTTAAGGTCTCTTTCCTTACACAAGGCCATATACATCCTTCTAATCGAGGCCGTAATCCTAACCATTTAATTACACTCCTAATAGGGTTAAGCAAGTCATTCAACTCAACTAAACCTTCTTGAATCGAGAGGTTCATAATATGTGCACTACAACGAACATGTAATACTGTAATAGCTCTCCACTGTTTATTAAATTTAAGCTTGGTTCAGATATTAAATAATCTATACATTTTGTGTTTACTGAAGCATTATCTAAGGAAAGGGGAAAAACTTTATCAAGCAAGTGAAAGGTCTTAAGACACTCTATTATCCTTACCTTAAGGTTGTACTCGGTATGTCTCTCCTCCATAGCTTCAAAGCAAATGATACATTTTTGAATATACCATTCATCATCTATCCAATAGGCGATTACACAAAGAAAAGGTTCACCAAAATAAGAGGTCAATATATCACTAGTAAGGCTAATACAACCATTAACAATACAAAACATATCTATTAAACTACTATATTTGTAATAAGCAGTTTGGGTATGACGTATAAGCGTGTTCCTAGGGACACGTCTATAAGCAGGTTGTAAAGAGGTTCTAGTGAAATGTTCAAAGTTCGAACTCTCACCATAGCTAAAAGGTAATTCATCAGCAATCACGAAGTTAGCTATTTCATCAATCATCCTATCTCGGTTATACATAAAAGGCATACCTCCTTCGGGCATGAAACCCATATACCCGTGTAGTTGTGTCTGACTTGAAGATTCAGCTGCGCCTGCGGATTCAGTTGCATCCAAGTTTATTCCGTGTACTCCGGTCAAGTGACGGGATAATGTCCCTGTCCCATAACCGATCTTCCATGAATAAGAAGTTATTGGCTTCTTTCCTTGTTGCTTGCATAAAAATTTGGAAGTAGCGTCGGTCATTAGGACCTTCTCATAATATGGCCATATAGGTGAAGGTTTCTTTCTACAGTGAGTAGACTCGGGTACTCCTCCTTCATCACCTTCACCTTCACATTATTAGTTCATTAACTAATTAATTAACATAATCAACCAAATATAACATAATCAAGTAATTTAACTAATCTAACAAAACTAATCAATTTAACTTTAACATTATCAACTAATCTAGCATAACTAATCTTAACATAACATAATCAACTAATCTAACTACCCTAATCAATTAAACTTCAAAATTATCAACTAATTAAACATCAACAACTTAATCTAACATAATCAAATAATCTAACATTAATTAATTAGAAGTTTAAGAGTTACCTTGAGGAGTAGAAGAAGGCGGACGCATCTGCGAAGTTGGAGTTTAAGGGATTTGAGCACTCGGAGTACCGAAAAGTTGTTGCTCCAAGTTTTGAGCAAACTCCGTAGTATTATCAAAGGAACTACTCACACTGAATCTACCTCTTGAAGCCATTTTCTTTTATGAATTGTAGTAGTAAACAACTAACTTAAGAATAATAAACCAAGTAATTAAGATAACTAATGAAGTTTAAGAGAGTACTTAAGAAGAAGATTAGAACTTATAAGTAAGCTAATTGTAATTAGTAGTAATTGAGAGATTGAAAGATTGAGAGTGATTTTGTGAGGAATGAAACTGAATTCATGGGTTTATATAGGGGTTAGGGCAACAGCTAGTTCAATGGTCAAATTTCGACCGAATTCGCGGGCCGGGCCGAATCAACGGGCCGGGCCGATCCTTATTGATGGGCCGAATCGAGCTTCTTCGCGAACCGAATCGAACCGGGTCAGGGTTGGAAATTTGGGATTCGTATTCAGCCCATTAGACTAACGAGCCGAACCAGGCTCGACCCGATTCGTTAGTGGGCCTGTCAGGGTCGGGCTTCCAGCGGGTCGGGCTGGTGCTGGGCCGGGTGAACCGGCCCACTGGCCACCTCTAATTCTCAAGTTATTCTAGTATGTTTTATGATCCTTACTAAACCAATTTTCATCTCCTTCCATAAGGAAGTTATTCTCATAGAGTCTCAAATTCATTTCCTAGGCAGGCCCCTTCTTGACATTTTAGAGGCCTAGGGCGAAATAAGAAATTTGGCCCTAAAATTTAATAATATATTTTGTATTATTTTATTTTCTTGTTTAACAAATATAAAAAATTAAATAGTGGTTTCACAAAATAAATAAACTATTAAAAAAATATAATTAAAAATAATACTATGCTTTATAATCACATAAATCAATAATTAAAAATTTCAATTTAAAAAATATCATGAACAATCCAAAAGTTTTATTTACCAAGTATTTTTATTATGGTCATTTCACAAATTAATAAATATAGTATACATTCTAAATATAATGAATTAATAAGATGTTATTGCATTAACAAAATTAGGAACAGTGATAACTATGTACAAATAATAGACAAAATAATTAGTTGAATTTCTTATATTTTTTATTTGTGACATAAGTAGCTATTTTGGTGACAATAATATTTTGTATATTGTATTTAGTTTTAGTAGGTTGTTGCTTGTTTTTTTTAAGTCATATGAAGTATATATATAGTATGTGGTTAAAAAAAAATGAATCGAACAAACAATCATAAAATATGCAAGTAAAGAGAATCAAACCCATGTCAAATTACATTAAAAACTTTATACAAATAGGCACTTACCATTGAAATACTTCAATTAATATGATACAATTTAAACATATTATATTTATATTCCTTTTATTTTTATCTTAGCATTAAAAAATAGACCCTATTTAACGGGGCCCTGGGCGACCGTCTTGCTCACCCCACCCTAGGGACGGAGCTGATCTTAGGGATATTTAACATCCATCACCATGGAGTCCATGTTGGAGTATTGACTTAGAATAATATTTCATATACAGCTTTGTATGCAATACGCATACATAAACTTGGCATTAATTAATTGCCAATTGATCGTCAATGGTTGATCAATAAATGAAGCTTAAATTAGCTTCAAAATATGGACCGAGCTAGCATTGGAAGTGTTATTACAAACTTACAATATACGGAGTAATGTTTTGTGTCCATAGCCAATAGTGGGAAGAAAACTATTTTGTCATAAAATTTATGACTTAATAAGCAAGAGATACACATACTCTCCAACAACAACACTTATCTCAATTCTCTTCTTCTAATCTCGGCTCCCTTGTTAGTACTGTGTCTGTATTAATCAAAGATAGAATACAACAGTAGACATTTTTCAGAAAAACTGAAGAAAGATATGAAAAAGAAAGGTGGTAGGGTGGTAGACTGCTACTATATTACTATAAACTAGTGGTTGACGAATCACTATCGAAAGAGCGAGGCTGACGCAAGGGGAAACAGGCACATGGGGATCTGTGCTAGCTGAGCACACCAGAAGCAGGATGGCATGTGGATGGGAACATTCACTTCCCCCCTCTTTTTTATTAAGTTTGTTTTTATGAATATTTCTTATATTAGGAAGAAGAAGAAAAAAAGAAGGGGGAATTTATTTATTTATTTATTTATTTATTAATTAATTAATTTTGCTAGGAGGGGTGATCTTCAGAGTACCCAAGAACATGGTTCCACCCAATTCTTATGGGGCACCCTTACAGCTTCCAACTAATAAAGTCATGTGATGGCACTGAGACTTGCTTTGTCTTTGTTCCATTTTATTTTTAAAATCCATATATTTTGGGGGGTGATATTATTTTTCTCACTTGTAGGAGCCCACTATCCAACCACAACCCCTCACCAATAGTAGAAAATAGTGTTTCGTGGGACCTAAAATTTCTAAACTTTCTCTATTGGATTACACTCTTTTTGTTGGACACAATTTTGGTGCTCTATTTGATTGTGCTATTCCAAAAAGATACATTTGACAACCACATTTATTTTACCCTCCATCATCATCATGCATTGCATGTATACATCATAATCTCCCTTCTAAAAATCAAATCCATGCATAACTCACTATACTATACCCTATGTCAATTTTCGGCTTTATTCAGATTGTTCTTAGCTTCAGGTGTAAAATAATACTGTAACCTACATTATCATTTGCTTGGTATTCTGTATATCATTATATCCCTATATAAAGTACATAGTATTACATTCTCAAATTCTGTAATCATGCCAATCACCTTGTAAAGGATTTGTAAGAATATCTACATGATTATTATAAATTTTTTTTTTGTCGGTCTTGATACTTGATACAATTTGAATTAAGAATTTTCATATTCCAATTACCAATCTTTATCCTATGTTTGATGGTACGTACTTGTGTTCATATTTCTTCGACACATATAATAAAACAAACGTTTAAATATAATTGTATTAGGGCATGCATGATGTAAGTTATGCCACGAATTACTCTCTTTTTTTTTTATCCTTTTCATTCTGAGGTATGGGGAAATAGGCATTAGTAACTCTAATTACATAAACTTCATGCACATATTTACCTTTGATCATAGCATATATAATTCTCATGCGCATTACTTCCTAGAGTGGCACTTTTGTATGTGAGTAAGAAATGCTATGTGTACTTGGCATCATGGCTTACAATCCCCAAGCAAAAGGTTGGCTAATCATCCCGCTTAATGGTACTTTATCAAGTGCTAATGTGCATTTTGATTTGTATTGTATATTTGCATGTCTCTATAAAGGTGGAATCATGCTCTACTTTCTTCTTTTAGTTAAGTCGAGCTAAGAGTACTTAGAATGTAGACCCACTATATATGTGCATAAAGCAAACCCTAATACTATGATTTGTAAAGTAATGGAGCTTATTAAGATACGTATAAATGAAAAAATCAGTCTAGAATAAATGTAAATCCACAAACATAGGCTAAGGTTGATTTGATATTGGTCCCATTAGTATTGGCTTTTACTAATGTCACAATCTGATCATTCAGCGCATCCAGTCACTTGATGATGGACTAATCAAAGCAAATACTGTTGAGAAATCAACAAAATTTAGTGGGAAATAGGATCCTTCAGTTCTAATTCAGCTATCTTCAGGTCCACTAGATTTGACCCTTAATTCCCTTGTTATGGGGTCCTATTTGCTGTTTCTTTCTCCCATCATATCTGGCAGTTATCTATACATACCACTACTTATTTTAGTTCTAAATTTTACGGGTAGCACTTATCTATACATAACACTCTTGGTAGAAGTTTTTTTTATAGGTCCGCACAAATGTTTTCACGCTGTTTTGTGTACTCCTTTAAATATTAGACCGAGAGCTTATGTAGTCCCCATTTTTTATGCATGATTGAGAAGTCCATTGAGTAAGGCAAGGGTGGTTAGGCCTTATCCATCAATCCACATACGTTATTCTTTGGGATACAAGTTTATGCGAATAATGATTCGGCTTAAAGAGTACCACTTATGTAAATTCATGTGCTACATACGATTAAACATAAATTTTTAAAGAAGTTGAGAACATTATATTGACAATGACCATTTCATTAGAATAGTGTCCCAAGCTTACTAGTGACAACAGTTTTCTTTGTCCTTATGCTATTCAACCAACAAGCTGAACCCTTTATCGCAAACATTTATTTGCGTTATGTGTATACTTTTTCCATTTCAAGTAGATATATCGCTGTTTCAGAGTGTGGCATTAATTATTTCTTTAAGCATAGAAGAAAGTAATGTCTGCAGTGAAAATGAGGGGACTCGTGGGGGATTTGATGATGAGAGAACCATGCAATATTTTGTTGTGGCCTTTTCTTATTCTAGTCTGATGTGTGCTACGGGTTTAGCAGTAGGAAACTGAAAACAATGCATTTACAATATGCTTTGTGCATTACGTACACTAATTTGTACCCAAAATATCATTAAGAAGGGGTGATTCGTCATCTAAGACATACCCTCCCCCACCCCCAAAGTATCACATTGGAAAGCTACAAGAGTTTCATTAGGAATTGAAGTCAAGAAGCAATTGGGAAAAGATTATGATCATACACATACACTCAATTCTCAACACTTCATCAGAGCACAGCACAGCAGAGCAGGGCAGGGCAGGGCAGGGCAGGACAAGGGCCAGGGCAGATGGTCTGATAGGGATAAAATGGGTGATGGGAAAGAGGCTTCGTCCTGGTTCACATTACTTGTTGGTGGGTTAGGTAGCAAACTCTGCCCCTCCTTTGGCCCCACCCCCTCACCCCTTCTTTCCCTAGATACCCCCTAACCCCACCCCCCCACCCCCCCCCCCCCCCCCCCCCCCCCATAAGAAATTTTACTATAAAACAATTGCAGCCATCTCATTTCTCCTTTCTCACAAGTTACTCCTAAGCATTTTATGTGCACTCGGTATTACATTTTTAGGATGCCTTTGTCCGCCTGCTTATATTAAATATAAACTAAATTATACAAAGCCTAATGATATTATTACCCAAAATCTTAGATAATTCAATATTTATGTTGTAAAGGTTTAGACTTCAAATCATGTTATGTGCACTGACAGGAAAAACAGTAGTAAAGTGTTCGCTTTGGTATTATTTTACCTTACCCACTTCTCATATTAAAAGATAGCCTTCACATATTCTCTTTAACACTTGTTACTCTAAGATGGAATCCTTCTTTGTGCATCACATTTGTCTCCTCCCATCTCAGACTCTACTTGTTTATGTTTCCATGTACAACCTGTCTTTAGGCCAGAAGAAATAGACTTTGCATCTGTTTTAAGAGGTGGGAATGAGAAAACTTTTAACCTTCCATGCATAATTGCTCATTAATTAACATTAATCACTAAAGAAATCCCAGTTGTTGACTTTACATCAACTTTAATGTTTTTAATTTACTCAAGTAACGAGTAATGTTCTGCCCATTATCATTAGAATCGAAGATTTGTAAGCTTTCCTACATTTTATATAATGGTTTAAGTTAATAAGGATCACTCAATTCTAGATCAGCATATTTATCTTATGGTGAATTCCATTATTGTTGTTTATGCGATAATACTTTTATGAAAAAACTTATTTTTGGTGTTGCGAGGATAATTCGTCTAGATCATAGTATTATGCATCAATAACTATCTGCATGTAATTTATTGAAGAGCAAGCATCGAGGTGAGATGATTAATTAAACGATAAGTAATTATAAAACGTAAAAAGTTAGAAGCGAAGTTACCACAATCTCACAAGCCTAACATACTATCGAGCACAGGTGCAACAATGCAAGTCCTTAAGTCGTACTCCCTTCGTGTTTTTAGTTCTTATTTAGAATCTATAGATTTTAGAGACGAACTTTAACTATAAATTCTTCCTTTTATTAGAAAAATATAATCATATGGGATTTTTAAAAATTCGCCTCAATATATATTTTTCAAATATCAATTTTTTATAATTTTTACAAATATATAATTAAAGATATTTAAAATATAACTTTGCTTTTGAATTATATACAAAAACAAGTAAGAAGAACGAAAAGAAAAAGAGGGAGTAACTGTGTTTTTCCACAACCCCAAAGTCTATAAACACCAAGCGCCCTCTTTAAGCAGATTAATTTAGATCTGCTGTAAATTTGCTTTAATCCCGAGGCAGTATAAAATTCACTGTCTAGTTATCCATTTATAAGACTAACTAGCCCATAAAACAGTTGACATTTTCATTAGATCAGGACATTCTACGATCAAATCTACCCCAATAGTAGAACTACTAGCAATTTTTTAAGATAAATGTAAGATTAATTTAACTATGTAAAAAAAATATTTGTCAAATATAAAAAGGATTCTATTATGAAGCCACCATAAAGTAGACAACTTTTCTCTCCCTCCTCTCTCTCTCTCTCTGTCTTCCCCTCTCTCAAAAAAAAAAAAAAGTAGAAGCTCTTGTGAAGATCGAGCTAGTAAGGTATATAAACCATCTGTCATAACAAAACAGTGTTCCATCTTCTTACTTTCAAAACAACCTTGTATATTCTTGCTGAATAATTATTCCTAGCTAACATATAAAAACTTAGCATTATAATTTTCATACACCAAAGTTGTGTACTCTTCTATGTCATCTTCTCCACCTTTGGGATGCTATGATAGTTCAGCTATGAAGAGAAGATCAAGGTGCATCATAGTTATGCTAGCCTACTAGTACGAGGATTCGATTGCTATACTAGCTAGCCAACTAAGTAGTAGCTTCAGCAGCAAGCCTAGCAAGCGTAGGTGCAGGACATGAGTACTACTTGTAGTGGGATGGCTTTCTTCCCTACCAATTTCATGCTTCATACCCCAACTGATAATGACAACCACCAACCTCCTCTCTCGTCGATCATCCCTTCTTGCAATCCTCAAGACTTTCACGGTATAGCATATATACACACTCACTCTGTTACATTTTCTAGGAATTCCATGTTTCATTTTGTTTTTTGTTTACAGACTGAGTAAAGAGCGAGGGATTCTCTCGGGTTACTGGACCATAAGATACATGACTTCTTTTATATGAAAAGTCTTTTTATTTTCGTCAAAAGTTAATCACAAATTCTGTTCGTATTATCCGAAATAATATATTTAAGTGAAATCTTATTTAATACATTTCAATGTAAATTTTTAAAATATTAAGTTTCTATAATTTCGAATTAAGAGATAAAAAAATTTAAAATTATATATTAAAAACCGTAAAAAATCGATAAAAAAAAAAAACTAGGGATTTACATAGCAATAGAGGATGTATATATATATGAGCTAACCACAGATGTATATATTTTTATATTATTTTTTGTGGTGATGGTCCAGGAGGAATTGCACCTATGTTAGGGAAGAGATCCATGTCATTTTCGGGGATCGAAATGTGTGAAGATGGGAACACGAATCCCAATAATAATGTAGGAGATGAGGATTTATCAGATGATGGGTCACAATTAGGAGGGGCAGGGGAAAAGAAGAGAAGGCTAAACATGGAACAAGTCAAGACCCTTGAAAAGAATTTTGAATTGGGTAATAAACTTGAGCCTGAAAGAAAAATGCAACTTGCTAAGGCACTTGGCTTACAACCCAGACAGATTGCAATTTGGTTTCAAAATAGGAGAGCAAGATGGAAGACTAAGCAATTAGAGAAGGACTATGAAGTTCTTAAGAGACAATTTGATGCTCTTCAAGCAGATAATGAAGCTCTTCTATCTCAAAATCATAAACTCCAAGCAGAGGTCTGTGCTACATTTTCTTGTTATATCATCAATCAAATTACTTCTATTTTTTCAACTGTCCCCTCTTTTTTTAATCAGATCGATACATTTTACTTTTTGATTCTTTCATAAACATCAGTATCATTCCTTTGTCACCTCTTTCTATACTGCTGGCTTTTTTGGGATTTTGTTGATTGATTTATCATGTTTTTACTGTTGGCATAAAAGAAGAAGTAAAAGATCAAAACTTTATCTTTATGGCATATTTTCATAGTCATATGATTGATTACTAACTGTTCTTTAAAAAATCCACGCATCATCACTAATATGGTGTCTATTATGATTAGTAGATTGATTTTTTTTTTTTTCCCGTTTGTGTTGGTGTAGATAATAGCACTTAAAAATAGGGAACCAACTGAGGCAATCAACTTGAACAAAGAGACTGAAGGATCAAGCAGCAATAGAAGTGAACATAGCTCTGATATAAAGTTGGACATCTCAAGGACTCCCACTACAACTATTGAAAGCACACTGGATCTTTCAACCCATCCAACAACAACCACCACTGCCACTGCCACCGCCACCACCGGACGGACCTTCTTTCCATCCTCTTCGATGAGGCCCAATGGGCCTTCTGTGGCCCAAGTCCTATTCCAAAGCCCACAACCATCATCAGTCAAGGAAGAGACCTTCACTAGTATGTTTTGTGGCATTGATGATCAAACTGGATTTTGGCCTTGGATTGAGCATCAAAATTTTAATTAATAAGTATTTCATTTGAATTCGATTTTTTTTTCCCCTTTTGTTTGGGAGCAAATATTTTGGTTTATGATCTCACAAGGAATTAAGTTACTAAAAATTTGACATAGTAGTTCCATTTCCCCCCTTTTTTTTTTTACTTTTCTTGTCAATTGGCTACTTTTATTTTTGATGTATAAAGTTCAAACATCAATTTGGCTTAATCTTTTTATTATTTTAGATTTTTTTTAAACGAAAGTAATAAAGGATATGTGCTTCTAAATTATAGATTATTATCCCGCCTATATTTTCCATCCATCTCTTCCTCCTTTAGGTTACCTTTTTGAGTAAGGTCTCATTTTTCAATAATGTTAGAAACTTAACGTACAATTTTAATGATTTTACCTAAGTGGAGGTCACTTCATTAACAAAACGTCTACTTGTCTTGATACATTTACTCATTGAGTATAGTGATGTCCAACTAGAGGCGGCGACCTTAGCCTCTCGTAATCTAGCTATTCAGGCTAGAAATTATGGGTAGGTCTTGTTCTCGTTTCTTTTCACTGCCAAAAAAAACTGTCAACTATTCAGGATGATCATCAAGTTAGTACCTTAATCATGCAAAAGAAAAAGTTCACGTCTATTCACCTGGTAGATTATTCACTAGGCAACTACATTAAGTTGACGCTTGTTTTTGGTGTTATTTTTGTGGTGATTCATTTATTTTCTTACGCTTTTAGTCCTTGAGTTATTGTGTTGCATCCTAGTTATATTATATTATCTCGATTTGTTTTTAATTGTTTGCTCTATTTTTTATTTTAAATTGTCATCAAAAAATTGTCTCATTTTCTACGTACATTAGTTATTGGTGATATCCGATCCCTTGCATAGTTGCGTATGGTTTAAATTAAAGTGAGCATTTGACAACCATGTCATCTCATTTATTATGTTCATATTGTGATGTTGGATCTTGTTATAGGAATCTATTTTGGGAGTGCCTGAGTTTGAACAAAGTTAATGATTGATTCCTTGAATATGATAATAATACTTATATTTGTGCTTTATGTGGTACGGATTCTTTGTACATGAACTTAATAAGTGACATATTGCATTATATTGAATTAAGTTGGTGGTTGGCTTGCTATCATATGGTAATAGTTAGCGTATTTCTACTAATATAAGACTGATTCCACTTATTTTTAAAGTGATAGATTGTCGTATGTTTTGGACAAAATCTTTTGTGTAATTTCAGCTGGTTATTCTCTCTCTACATTCTATGCTAAATAGGTCAGTTTAATGTAGAAATGAGTTTTGGATTTTGGTGAAAACTTGAATTTAGGGCCATAAGTAAGAAAATGGTGGGAAGGGAAAATTTTGGAAGTTTCATGTTATTTTCATTCCCATGTGAATTGGTTAACCTTTTGACCATTGTTTAATTAAAGTGGATAAAGGAGAAAAAAAAAAAGGTAACAAATTCTCCTTCGGTTTCCCTTTGCTCTTAAAATAGTAAACATCGTAAAATAGGGTAATCTTTTGGACACAGTAAAAATACTCTATGAAATTGTATATTATACGAGATCGGTAATGTCAATGTAGAGACTCTCCGCCACCACCATGGCACCACCACAACCACGGCCACAACAACAACAAAATCAACAACCACTCTCTTCCAACATTGGCCACGTCCTAGCAACTCTTCGTCTGCACATTATGAAATTAATTGCTCTCGAAAGCTTCTCCACCCAGACGGCGTACGCCACGAGGTTCAGATCATGCACCACATCATCGACCATCGCAACATTGTCGAGCTCAAAGGCGGCCATGAGGGCTGCCACTCCATCAACCTAGCTAGTCATGGAGTAGTGCGCTGGGAGTCAACGATTAGAGTTCAAAGTTTTTAATTTGATTTTTTAAATATAATCTCAAAATTAAGAAATACGTACAATCTCAAAATTAAAAAAAAAAAACCTATTATCAGATTTTGAAAATATTTATAATCTCAAATTTAAAAAATACAATCTTAGAATAAGATTTTAAAACTTTAATATTGGACATTATAGAAATTATATATTCAGATATTAAACTAAATAAATATTATATTTTAGATATAAATCAATAAATAACATTATATTTTAAATATAAACTAATAAGTCATACATATTAAATATTATATATTTTAAATATAGCCTGTCAAATTTTGTATTTTAAATTAGTCTTTTATTTTCTGAAAAAAAATACTTTTTTGTGTATATTATTATATATATGCCATACCCAATTACTTCTCTTAGGGTTTGAAATTTTTTTTTCCTAATGAATAAAAGATGATGACATCATCAATTCATCACTGCATATTTTCATATAATTTACTTATTTTTTATGGTCATATCTCATATGAGTCTAAAATCTTCTTGAAGTTAGAGAACACGAGTAATAAAGAATCTACTCTAGCACTATTGTACCCAAAAAAAATTATGCATTAATCTTTTGAAACATTGCCAAAAAAAAAAAAAAATATAATCTTTGAAGAATTTTAAGGACTATCAAGCACAAATTCCGAGGGGGGGAAACGACAAGGAGAAGAATGGGCAAAATCAGGAAGAAGAAAACAAGAGGGGAGTGGGAAATGGTCGTTTTCGTGAAGGGGACGTTGGCAGTCTTTTTGACAAAGAAAGGTTTCTCTTTGAGTTTCAATTTTTTTTTTTTCCCAAGGATTCTTTTGTATATCATATTTGTATTGTTCATCAATTATATGATGAAAATTTATCAATTACTATCTATCTAATAATTTAATAAATTATTTTTTATTTTTTAAATTTTTAATATTTTCAATTACTACTTTATTAACATACATAATATTGATATAGTTACCGAGTTCTTGTTTTTGTTATTTGAATTTTTCTGTTTCTTTCAAAATATATTTAACCCAAAAGATAATTTTACCTCCTAACATGATATTACTTTCCGCCCAAATTCGTTGGAAAATAGTTCTTCCTCCGTTAGCACTATTCATTTATTATATTTAACTAATTTTTTACTCATATATTACAAATATACTTTTAATTGCAACATTTTTCATAGTTTACTTTTAATGTATACTATCAATTGAACATTTGTTCGTAATTTAATAGTGTATAAGTAGAGACATTAATTGTCAAATAAATGCATAGACAAACGTGAAAGTCAAAATGTTATGAAAAACGAATAATATAAAGTATTAGTTTACAAAATTAAAAATAGAATATTATATGGAGTACTTTACAAAGTTACAAACAAATTAATATTATACAAAACGTACTTATAGTAGTAGTTATGGTACTCCAGGCCACTAGTCGTATAGAACAAGATTACCAACTCCAAAACATATCCAATAATAACAACTTTTCAAAGTGATGATTTTTGTGTGATTCAGAATGATTAAGCATATTATATTATATGATATGATATAATATAATTTCGTTGCACAAAAATTGTACCTATTGTTATATGAATTTGATTTACAATACTACCTTAGTGTAACATGAATTGGTATACTCTATGAAGTATTTGTGTTTTTTTTTTCTTTTTGTAAAAATTAATTTGTAGCTCTTGTAGATTTGGATCAATCATTGAAGTCTTGGTTGCCACTCCTGTTCATTGGAGTATGTGATGTCAAGGATTTTTGGTATGGCCCTACTGTCATCCACCACATTCAAGAAGAGGAATCTTGCAATCCAACAAAGTCTTGCAAAGTGAAGGTATGAAAGCTCAAACCCTTGGATGTGGAGAGCAAATCAACTTATCTAGCCATGCTATGAAGTTATATAAACCTATGGGCCATACTCTATTTGGATACATATTTTATTGAAATTTGAAGATAGAATAGTTTTTCGAATATAAAATTAAAATTTCTAACTTGGTATGATTACAATTCTACTCTTGAAATATCAATTTCTCTTAAACTACACTATTTGTATGTCAATATTAATTAAAATTGCATTTTAAAACCGTAAATCATATCGTTAAAGCATGTTCGAGAAAGTAATGTCGGAGTCAAGATCACAAGTAAATAACTATACTTTGTAATTTTTAAGATTGAATAATAGTTTAGTTTATCGTTTTGCCAAATATATAGAATTGACTTTGGTCTAACACAGTGAAAGTTCAATGCTCAATAAGTGTAAAGTTTCTTATCTTTCCATGGATTAATAGTTCATTCGAATGGAAAATAAAGATATCTTATGTGCGTTTAACAAGACATTATATGTAAGGTATAAATATACTTTGTATATAGATTATACTGATAAATAATACTTCCTCCATTCTTTTTTGTTCTTCCTATTTTTTCCATTCAGAAATTTTAAAATGTTGTTCTCATTTGAAATCCTTCTATTTTAGTTTAATATTGTGATTGGATGAAAAAATTTAGTTGGGATCACTATCCATATAATATGTAGCTCATTGGTTAATTTTTTAATTGTTTAATGCTATAAACTTTAGAAATTCTACTAATCATTTAATGCTCAACCCACTTGAATCATTTTTTAAAAGAATTTATTTTTATTTTTAGATTAATTTAAATTATTTTATAGAATCTTAATGATATTTAATATTGTCTTTTTTTTCTCTGATTTCAAATGGGAAGGAAAAAAAAGAATGGAGGGAGTAATTTATTTGAATGGAAAATAAAGGTATAAATAATTCATTCAAATGGAAAATAAATATATATGAAGCTTTTCTAATTTAATTTATACCTAATATAAATTATATTAGAATATACAAAAAAAAAAACACATATCAGATATAGACATTACAACTGCAAATATAAAAAAAAAATTACAAAAATACCCCTAATATATTTATATTATGCATAAATTAGGAATTTTTCAAATATATCCCAATTTAATTTACACTTCTTCTCTGTAGTAATATTTCTTTGAAAAATCTTTCTCTATAAGAATCAATAACCCAAGTTATCAAACAAACGTGGAAAAGAATTGAGTTGCGAATTAAAAACCCAAGAGTCCCACTAATTTGTATTCATTATGTGCAATACTTGACGTCTTCACTCACAGTCACAGAAAAGTAACAAACATAACTCTGGGACAAACCATGCAGTGGGACAATTGAGGCATCTCTAACCCTCAATATCCCTACATACATTCAAGCATATGAGCACAACTCTTCGAGTCTTCTCAACATAATTTATTCCATGCTCATTTCCCCTAATTTCCTCCATACTTATTATTTTTTTTAAAAAATTGTAAATTTTACACTTTTTTTTTTATCCAAAGAAATTTCATTTCAGATTTTTATGGCATTTTTTTAACAAATTTTCTTGTTTTAACCATGACTTTGTACCATCGAAGAGATGTGATTATAATGTGAAACATAAATATTTTACAATTTCAAATACAAGTGCATCATTTATTAATGTCATATACATACTACTCCCTCCGTTTTTCCTTTTATTTGTCATATTTGCTTTTTGCACAATTTTCAATGTACATATTATAGACGCTACACTATGCATATGTAAGTGTTAAACAAGTTTGATGGGAGGCACTATATGTTATAAGGCGAATGAACTGTTATTTAATTGAATTATTGAATCAATCAAATACTTTTCGCACGAAATTATGAAAAAAAAGCTCCTCTGTGATAGATGATTGTAAGATAATCGCTGTGAGTTTTCCATAACCACATCAAAAACAGTTAATTATATCATGGATCATATACGAACATCACATAGTCTTAACATATCACATGTTATTGTAGACATTACCGTTTAAGCCAAAATCACTACACACGATTCAAGTGAGCTCTCACATTCTCTTGTTTAGGATTGAGGAACCTTAAAGGGACATAGCCAGCAAGCCATCTTCACAGTAGACTACCTTTGTGCATAGAGGTCTTCTAAAACCTACTACATTTAGGATTAAAAAATTTATTAAATTTAAATATAATAATAAAAAAAAAGTTATCTTAACATATATACCTCCTTTCTTATTCTAGTCTTATTGATTCATGTTATTCATGTATTTACTAAGAAACTGAAAGAAACCCTAAAAACTAATGAAAGTGAGTAAGAAACAGAGGTAGAAATATAAAAAAACTTCTGAAACGAAGGAGACTAAACTAGAAGAAGAGAGCTTCATCGAAGAAGGGCCTTCTCCTTCCCTTTCTTCAGAAGAAAAGAGGAACCTGGTTAAATCAAAATCGACGAAACATTCATTCTCTACTATATATGAAATACGAAGCATAATATATACAAAAAGCTTAGAAATTGAATAATCATATCATTGAAGAATATATATATAATTTGTTACAACATAAATTCTATGCAACTAATTGGTACGTAGATTCACAAAATTTATAGCATATCATCGTATTAATATGAATTTGTCATGAACGGTTAGCCATTACTTACAGCTATAAAATCTCGTCTTCAATTGAAGCAAAAACTTTTCAGTATGTGTTATACACGCAATACACCGTGCATAGCAAAACATGGATTCGTTTTGTCATTTTACTGATATCTCTAAATCTAAACTTATTTACATTATGAATCCTTTTCGTTTTATTTTTCTCATTTACATCAACCCTTATTTGTACTACATTATTGATCATTCATAGTGAACCTTTCATTTGTGGCTCTAATCATCTATGTTACACGGATTCGCATATGAGCTGTTGTTTTCGATCCGTATCCATATCCGTATCCGCATTTATATATGTGCAACATTTCACTAGCAATTAAACGATTTTACCATTTTCCATCTTCGTAGTTATATTGGTATTCATATCCACATTTGTATCGATACAAAATTGATAATCACGGCTCATCTAGTCATCTATACTTATTTTTTTTGGGTTATGCAACTTATATTCTTGCAGTTTGAAAAACAAAAACTTCACATGAATACATCCTTCTTCTTTGGTGCACTAACTTATATTACTGACAATGCCCACTATCTAAATCAAGAAATAACCAAGATAAGCTCCAATCCCGAGGGTAACTAAATTTGATTATATACAATAACCTATAGCATATATATATAGCAGTGTCGTCTGTCATAGGCAGATTTTGAGATTGAACATCAATTGATTAAATAGCTTAACCACTGTAAGATCATTCCCAAATATCAGGGCACATTTATCAAGTAAGTGATCTTGATGTACTTAATAATAGGCCAAGTTTTTAGGGCATTAGTTAATATAGAATAAAACATGGGATCATGTGAACAGAAGTACTTACAGATATTTGCTTCTTAATTAGCAGGAAGTTGGATGGAAATTTTGGCATTATAATTGAGTGTTCATTCAGATGTCAACAACAACATGATGTTGTAAGCTTAATGTAAATTATTAATATTATTTTGAATCGATCGGCATACAATACACACACAGAGTAGTGGAGGATTAAGTAAAAATTGTAAATCTAGATACCCTATATGTGGCCACGTGCATAGTGGTTTAAATGGAATAATAAAAAACCTAATGAAGATTATAATGGATTTTCTTGGAGATTTTTGCAATTACTCTAGGAAACAAATCCTGCCATGTTGAGGGATTATTCAAATTTTTATATGAACACTCCATGTGGTGGGCACCTGGGTTTGCAAGAACATGGAAGCTCCACCCAAAGTACTACCATACTATTTAGCTCCTTTGTTCTTCCTTTTTTTTTTTTTTTTCTAAAACAAAAGCCAACATTTCAACAAAATTTTAATTGTACACAACAAACAACTCTATATAATACACTTAATATTCAAGTTCAAAAAGGTGTTACTTCTCATACAATTTTGTCTGAAAATGTTTTGTATCGATGTATACTCTCTTCGTCCCATTTTAATTGTTATATTTCTATTTTTAGAGTTAAACTTTAAAAGCTTTTTACTGTAAATTTTAATTATATTATGACAAATAATATATTCAAGTGAGATCTTGTTGGAAGCATCTTGATATAAATTTTTAGCATATCAAGTTTTTATAAATTTTTTATCTTACAAATTTAGAGGAAAAAACGTTTTAAGTTGTGTTATAAAAACCGTGAAAATTCAAATGTTGCAAATAAAATGGGATGGAGTGAATAGTCACATAAAATCATATTCACAAATCAAAAGCATGAATTAAGACTCCATTGTGTCTGTGATATATCATATTTCCGTTTTATATATAGGACGATTGGTACTACCAACAATTTTACGAAGTAGAACGCAAAGTAGCCAAATAAAAACTATAGCTTATTCCAATTCTCTTTCTTATGTTTAGTAATGTTGTAGCCCTAACTTTTTTATAATAATTTTGTCTTGTATAGCTCTTTTTGGTGGGGGAAATTTACATACTGAGGCTCAAGAAGGTAAGGTTAGTTGAGATCTCAGGTACTTCTCAACGGTTTAATTGAGATGTTGTTTAATCCTTTTTCTAAGTGGTTATGCTAATGAAGTCAAACTCAACCATATCTTATGATTAGAACAAACATTTTTATAGAAGTTTGTGCCATTAACTTTTATAACCAAATGATTACTCCTTAAATAGATGATATGAGGTGAATCTTTGCTGCAGTAACGCCAAAAGACTATGATTTTTTCAACATCATACTCACCTTTGTAAAGTGAGATCGATATCATCATTTCAGTTATCAATGATAGATTTTGAGTACTTGAGTCAATCCCATTGATGTTTATAATCTTGTAAATGCCTCACTGTAAGCTACCGTGTGTGCTGTAGTAACTAATATTGCCATATATATGTTTTTATTTTATGATTAGGTAATAATTAATATTGCCATATATGCTTTTATTTTATGTTTAGGTCAGATTAAGTTAAGACTCAAGGGGTAATAAGGTTTTCTAATTCATACTTGATATAAATTATATTAAGATATTGAGATCTCATATATAGGAATTGTTATATCAGATATATAACTGTTGTTATATCATATATAAAAATATAAAAGATAAAAAAAAAATACAGAAAAACATATATTATGTATAGATATCATGATCTCATATATAAAAAGAAAATTATAAAAATGTCCTTTGATATGTTTATATCAGATATAAATTAGAAATTTCTCGTGATAGAGAAAATTTTATGAGATGTACGCTTGGCAATCCTTAAGAATTTCTTCCACCTAACTATTTGTTACACGTACTAGTTTTGTATTAGTTGTATGGCAATTGAAATAGGTTAATGAGAATAGAACAATGATCATACAAGAACACCAAAATAAATTTGGGTGAAACCATGTAAAGTTATACAAAATGAATAAAAAATGTGAGGGAATATAAGATACGACGGAGTATCAAACTTGATTTACATGATTAACAACATGATGATGATAGAAGAGGTCATGATTCCTCAAACATAACGTGTTTGACGTGAGTATTTAGGATATAATAAGAGGTAAATATGTCACTGTGATTGAAATACATATCTCCCTAAAAAAGCTATGAAATCAGTCTATATATGTGAATCAATCATTCTTTTACTATGCACACTTCCGTAGTTTCCATGCACCACATTCTCCATATCTGGGGTGTGTTATTAGACCCACGTCCCATTCACGAGATGCATCATGATGAAATTAGTTCTCTTAGCTCATGAATCTAATTTATTCTCATTGAATAGCAAAAAAAAAGGAATAGGAAATTAAGACGTTTTCCTTTTCAAATGGTCGACTTGCTTTTAATTTGTTACTCAGATTTGTTGACCAACTCAGAATGATATTGAAATGAGCATAGTTTTTTTTCTTCTTTTCCAAATGAGCATTTATATTATAAGGTGTATATGTTGCTTAGTTCGAGGTTTAATGTACTCTCTATGTGTACCTCAAGATAGGATGTGTAAAAGGCCCTAATCCTTTCACCCTTCTTTCCACTTATTTTATTAAAAATAATTGGGTAATGTTAGATAAAATCATTTAACATTAAATCAAGGAATAATTGTCACTTAACAACAATTCATAACTAACTAAAACTTGAAGTGACAAATGAGTTGTTTCCACCGATATAGGGACGAATCAATTCATTACGGTCAAGTTTGGGTGAATATTTTTCGGGTAGGCTTCAGGTTAGGGTATGTTTAGTTCGGGTCGGGTCGGGTCGTGTTCGGTTTGTTGCAAAGTGATTTTTTGATAAAATAATCTTCATATGAAATAATATATAATTGGATAATTCAGTTTAAGTAAGATCGAATTTGGGTTGGATGAGATTCAGGTTTGATGATTTCAAGTATAGTTCATGTTTTGATTCAGGTAATCGGGTATGGGTCTATATTGCCAGGTTTAACTAAAATAAGTTTTTAATAAGAATACTTAAGATAATATTCTATATACATTAGATTAGAAAAATAGGTAAAAATGAATTGAATAAAATGCATCCAAATAATTGGATACTTGGATTTATTATAGAATATTCACAAAATATTGATGGCATCGGTCAGGGCCATCTTTGTTGTAATATTAAGTTGAAGCCTCCAAAATTAAAAGGTCTAATTTGTGGTAAAAATATGTTATTTCTATTTTTCCCTCCTTAAATAGGGGATTGAGGCTTGGTTTGATGTAAATCATGTTTGAAATTGGAATTAAGTCTTTTTAAGTGTAAGAAGGAAAAAAATATTTTATTTCCTAGGACTCAAAAACAAAACAAAGTTGGGAGATTAGCGTAAAAATACAATTTTTTTTTTTTTTTTTTTTTTTTTTTTTTTTTTTTTTTGGGCTTAGGAGTATGATGGGAGGGAATGGAAGAAAGAAAGAAAAAAAAATTCATGGCTTGCTAGATTTTTGATCTTGAGACCTTATGCACATGCAATATGCTCTATATAGCTAATAGGTTTAACATTGCCACAATTTTTA
Source organism: Dysphania ambrosioides (assembly GCA_026401315.1). Lineage (NCBI taxonomy): Eukaryota > Viridiplantae > Streptophyta > Magnoliopsida > Caryophyllales > Amaranthaceae > Dysphania > Dysphania ambrosioides. The sequence goes on along the minus strand of CM048660.1, from coordinate 4,222,012 downwards.
CAATAACCCATAAATGGAGGCCCCTTTTTTCAAGTTCTTTTTAAGGCCTTGTGTTGAGGCCCAACCTACACAAGGACCCAGCTGGCCCTGGCCCTGGCCCTGGCCAACAAAGTTCAACAAAATTGCGTTTATATACTCCAAACACTTTCGATAGAACAACTTGGTGTTCACTTACCAGAGTTACTCCTAGCATTCTTATTCCTTAGGGTGATATATCAAATTTTCCTTACACATTGACTTTGTCACATCACCTTTTCTTTAATTTTAAATATTTTTTATTGTTCAAACTCATTCAAATTTTACACTTAAACCAAATTAAAGATCCACTTTAAATTTTAAAAATACATATAATCGTATTCCATGCATACACAATTATTAAAATAAAAAAGAAGTATGTGTGACTTTTCAAGTTGAGGAGTATGATGGAGTGAAAATGAATTTCCCATATGATGCAAAATTTTAAGTTGAGTCTTAATTTCAATAATTCAAGTTAAGATTTTGGTTAAAAGTCTCTTCTATATCCATGACTTTTCCTCATTATTTTTCTTTACTCAATTTAAAACTTTATAAAAAGTACAATTAAAACACCCTTAAGCATTTATGCTCATACATCATACATCATACATCATACATCATACATGATGCAATGCAAGCTACGTGCTTATAAAAATTTTATCTACAATAGGAAAGAATTAAACAAGTTATAATTGAATTTAACTAGTGTTAATATGCTATACTTTTACTATTTATTTATCGAAAAGAAAGACTTTCAATGTCGTTTTGAAATTATGACTCAAAATTTTTTATTTTAAGTGTTGACAGAATCTATGCATTTCTTATTTGCCACTCAATTATAATAATAATGATATTTTGCTATATAGTTAAAATGAGCATATAATTTGAAAGTTAATAGTGGATGCTATTGAACTTAATTGGTTACAATTTTGAAGAGGTGCAAAATATTTTTATCATCATAAGTTCTAATAAAAGAAATAAAGAAAATTTCCAGGAGAATAGATATGAGAAGGAAGAGAAGACATGAAAGATGGAAAGATAACAAAAGTTGAGCACAATCATGCTTAACCTAGCATGAACATTCTTAAAATTCAGTAGCGACACAAGGACATACAACAATTAACAGGTTTTGTGAGTGTTTAAGGTTTATGTATAATTGCTTTTCTGATTTATTAATCTCGGTACAATGAACTGTATTTATACAAAGTTCTTAGGTATTCTACTAACCTTGGACTATTCTTTTAATATCTTACTATTAAGACTCTACTATCATAATCTGTTATCTTTCTGTTAATTTGATCTTTTACATATGCTAAGATCTTATCTTTTGTTCTAATGTTAGCTTATCTTTTCTACACTCCCCCCCAATCTGGATCGTCAAATTTCCGACACCCAACTTGGACAATACATTTTTATAAAACAACAGTTTCAATTGCCTTCATCAAAATATCTGCTAACTGCTCATCTGTTTGATAGAATTGAAGGTTAATAATCCTTGCTTCCATATTATCTTTTATAAAGTGTCTATCAATCTCTACATGTTTCATCCGATCATGCTACACAAGGTTTTCAAATATACTAATTGATGCCTTATTATCACAAAATAATTCACAACTCCTATCGGAAGGAAAACCAACTTCAGAGAGGAGCTTCTTTAGCCATAACACTTCTGTTACTCCTTTAGCAATTCCTCTAAACTCTGCTTCAGCACTCAACATTGCAACAACTTTTTGTTTTTTTACTATTCCAAGTAACTAGATTGCCTCTAACCAGAGCGAAGAAACCAAATGTTGACTTCCTATTGTCTTAATCTCCTGTCCAGTCAGCATCAGTGTAGACTTCTATTTCCAGGTGACCATTCCTCCTATACGGTACTCCTCTTCCAAATGTTTACTTGAGGTATCTCAGAATTCTGAACACAGCTTCTAAGTGAGCAGTTTGAGGTTTATGCATAAACCTACTCACAACTCCAACTACATAATCTATATCAGGCCGAGTATGGGATAAGTAGATTAGGTTTCCTACCAGCTTCTGCTACTATCCCTGATTAATAGACTCTCTATTTTCTTCAATCAGAATCCCATGATTCATTACCATCAGTGTATCTATATGCTTACAACCTTGCATTCCTATCTCTGCTAATAAATCAAGAATATACTTTAATTCCCAAAAAGTATTTCAACCTTCCCAAATCTTTCATCTCAAATTCATAGAACAGTCTCTCCTTCAACATTCTGATTTCTTCCTTGTCCTCTCCAGTAATGATCATATCATCCACATATATGATTAAGCATGTTCTCAGACCTCCTTTTTTCTTCAGAAACAATGTATGATCAACATTTCTCTGGTTATACCCAAACTTCTTCATTGCCACTGTAAATCTTCCAAAGCAGGCCCTCGGAGACTACTTCAACCCATATAAAGCTTTCTTTAATCTGCATCCTTCTCCTTGAGAAAATTCATGAGAAAAACCCAGAGGGGCTTTCATGTATACTTCTTCAAAAATTTCCCCATGGAGAAATGCATTTTTAACATCGAGTTGATGTAATGGTCAATCCTTGTTTGCAGCTATGGAGAAAAGAACCCTGATAGTATCAATTTTTGCTACTAGTGAAAAGGTTTTTGAGTATTCAATTCCATACACCTGAGTATATCCTTTTTCCACCAAACTTACTTTTTATCTCTCGATACTTCCATCATCCTTATACTTAGTTATAAAGATCCATGTGCACCCTACTGCCTTTTTACTCTTAGGAATAACACATCATTCCCAAGTTTGGTTCTGTGAGAGAGCTTCGGCCTACACCTTTATATCTCTTCTCCAATGTTCATATTTTAGAGCCTCCTTAACAGTCATCGAAATCTTCTCTGAATACACAGAATTGTTAAATGTTGCAGCTATCTGTGATAGATTTCCTGCTGACGTTTCTTGAATCGGATACCATGATCTCTGAGGTTCATATGAGGGATTATATCTCTTCGAGGGCACGCCTCTTGTACTTCTGATAGGTAGCTAATACTTTTATGTATGTTCTTCACCAGTTACACCTTCATCCTGCAGCACTTCAGTGCTACTGCCTATACCATCATTAAATTCAATATTCAAAGGAATAGGAGAGTTTATCTTTTGTTCTAGTGTTAGCTTATCTTTTCTACAAGGACAAGCATGAACATGCTCAACATTGTTACTTAGAATAGAGGCCAACACTCAGACACAAGCATGATAATGCTCCCCATCTTGTCCATGTGCTCAAGAAGGACCAAACTCTTGGGAATAATTGTGCCCTTATATTATTGAGCGTGCTCCAAACGATTTCTAGCAAGAGCATAACCGTGCCTCCTAGATGGACTACCATACCTAGTGTCGAGTGCAACATTTGCAGCTAAGTGGGAGTTTACACTCTTTTCCCTTTCTCTATATATACAAGAGTTTACCTTGTACAACTCTAAATCACAAGTGGCATTTTATTTTCTGATTCTCCTAATTTATTTAGAAGCTTCTCATAAGTTTTCTCAAACTTTATTTTAAGGTAATCTTAACCTTACAACATTTTGGATCTAGTTTTATTTTCAAACTTTTAACTGCATTTAGGACCCGGAGTATATCCTTAGTTTTAGTAAAGACTTTTCAACCTTCTAGCTTGTATAACTCTTACTCTACTACATTTTATTCAAGTACTCATTGTTTGAATTTATTTACAGTATTTGGCAAGTTTTCATGTTTATGGTGTGCTTTTCTTGTTGAAGTTCTTTACTATACATAAATTCTTATTGTTTTTTATATAGATTTTCTTGTTACTTGCATTATGAGTGAGTAGTTCTTTAGGTCTAGGGGTTAGAAAACCCCTATTATGTCTCACCATGATTTAAATGATCATTTTGTTTGCTTTAGTTATGATGTGATGCATATATGTCATGGCTAGTGCAAAACAATCACTATTTCTCTTGTCTAGGAAATGTTCTTTGATGTCCGTCTCCTTAGACTAACCATTGATGCCATGCAAAGGGTGTTTTAGAAGTGTACTCTTCTAAACCTTCCTAGACGAAAGATAGAGAGAGATGAACCTAGGGAAGCAAAGTGAGTAGTATATGCACTAACTTATGCATCTCACTAATTTTTGGAAATCTACTATCAAAAATATTATAATTATTGGAATAATTTTTTGCAAGCATATATCAAAGTGATGATTCCAAATTTCTAACCAAGAAAACAAGTAGTACACCGAGATATTATGTTACAAGAGCTACATGTAAAATTACTTTTAAAATAAATTTGATAAAGTAAACAACCGGTGTAAGACTTGAACTTACAAACTAGTGAATCATATATTAGTAATAGGCTAATAGCTATTCTTCTAGGAAATCATACGAGTAATAACTGTTTTTATAGAAAAGTTGATTTTTTTAGGAGAAAGTGTTAAAACTATAAAGTGGGAGAAAAAAATAAATCGAAGGTCAAAAATTCCTGTAGATTAGTTGATCATATGCCACACAATTCTTTTCTCCAACTTTCGCAACCTCACGATCAACAAAATCATGCTTTTGACTAACTAACTTCTCTAACAACCTTATCCACTTTCCTCCATCCACTCACCCCGCCAAAACCATGTCCTTCTCCGCCGCATCAACCACCGCCTCATTCCTCCTACCTCACTCCTTCACCACCAAACACCAAACCCACCTCCCATTCCCTTCAAAATCCACCTTATTTAAGCCAGCCCGACCAACCACCAAACTCCAAGTCTCGTCCTCCTCCTCCTCCTCCTCCCTCACTTCCTCCGATGCCTTTAACACTAACCCCACTGCCAACAATACCAAATAAATCATCTTCTTTGACGGAAGTGCTCACTACGGCGACCTATTGGCAACCTTGCTCTGGGGTTCACCCTACTGTGGCTCCCCTTAACTTTGGCTGCAGTCTCAAGAGCATTCTTTCTAAGGTACTGATTTACAAACTTAGGGTGACAGTCATATCCGGGTTCTTCGAGGAGGACAGGAGTGACTTCTCTAACAAGGTGATCAAGGATGTTCAGGTTGTTCCAAGGTTTATTGGGGAATGGGGTGACATCATTATTACCTTAAAAGATGGGACTAAGGTTGACTTGAGGAGGGTCCCCAAGTTTAGGGAAATTGCTAAGTATTGTCTTTCTATGGCTGAGAAGCCTGTTGTGCTCAAAGAATCTAGTCCTAAAGGATTTTGATCATTGATTAATTTGTTTTATGAACTGATTTAGGTATTTATATTTTTCTATATTTTTTTTTTGCAATTTAATTTTTAGTTTTTGAAGGGATCATATGATAAGGTGTTAATGTGATAGCAATAATAATTTTATGCCTTTATTTGTGTTGTAATTTTGTTGAGAATCAATTGAAATAAAAAATAGTATTTGAATGTAGCATCATCCCATCAAAATTAATCATCACTTTGATATGCTTGCACATTTCTTGGTAATGAATGATTTGGTTGTCTTTGTTGTTTAATGCACAATTCAATTGCACTCTCTTGGAAAAGGGATTGTTATTTTGGTTAGTTCAATATATTTACAAATTGAGTATGTTTGGTTTTACTCGTTTGTTTTGGCGGAACTAGATATGAATTACTAAATTTTATCCACCAGAGCCTCCATTCCAAAAACAATGGTGTTGGTGGCGCTGTTCTTTGTTTGTGTACAAATTTGGTATGTTTGTGGAGAAAACGTTATCCAAAATTCGTAAGGAATTTAATAAAGGGGTCTAGTATCCTTTCCTAGCAAGGGACTTGAGGAATTAGCTTTAGCATAATCCAAGTTGTTGGAATTATTTGGTTGATGGAATCCCAAATGAGACATTAAAATGTATCGCGCATTGAACTATTTAACTAGATTAGTAGAAACCATCAAAGTGGATTGTTACATGGTCTAGTTCAAACTTTGTGTGAACTATAAGTAGCCTTGTTATCATTTGTTTGCGCTTTTGAAATGTCAAGATAAAACATGATTGATAATACTTATATGAGATATGTGTAAAGTGTATAAGATGCTGCAATGCAATCACATTATATTCTTTATGTCGAATGTTTCAAGAAGTATACGTCTTTGTGTTGTGTGGTTGTTGAAGGCTTGTAGAGTTGTAGCTCCTGGAAATAGTTGAATGTGGCTTATCCTTAGAATTGTTACTGTTGGTGTCTACTATTGTGCTTATTTAGAATGTTAACAAATTTCATACAATGGAAGAAGAATAAAAGCTTATATGATGGAGCTTGTTGAATAAAGGAGGTTAGCCTCAACTCTTTTTGGTAAAAAAAAGGGGGTGGATAATGGAGAATGTGTGAAAATTGAGTCATGAATGACACTTTCTTTGTGCAGTTAAAGAGTCTAGAAACTTATTGTTATATGCTTCAAATTTCAATTACTAAATAGCAAATGAAAGATAATTTATCTCTGAATTTTGTGGCATGATAGCTAAACTAAATGGGTTTGTGCCTCTTTGTGATTGTTGATTGTCAAATCTACGATCTAGCAACAAAAAATTCAGTTCAGTCATGTTAAATGGGATGAACACTTACAAGAGGGGGGTGAATTGGAAATGTAAATTAATTAAAACTTTTTGCGGAATTAAACTGGAACTTGTAAGCAGAAATAAACATGATGAAAGAAACACAAGAGATTTTAGCATGGAAACTTTTTATGCCCAACCCAAAGGGAAAAACCACAACCCACTCGGGATTTCTCAACTCTTTTCACTAACAGGGGCAATCAACAATTACAATCTATTAGCTACTCTCAACTCATGTTCCACTCAGAATTGGAGTTCCCTTTAGCAATAACTCCCTCAAGTCAAAGTGATCTCTCTTGCTCTCTCTCTCTCAGACTTAACTCTAAGTCTATACAAGGTCCCTTAACCTTGTCACCCTAGTACAACTTAGTACTACGAACTATTACAAGGTTCTTCAACCTTATCACCCTAATACAACTCGGTACTACGCACACTCTAGTACAACTCAGTACAATTCAGTACTATACACACCCTTGTACAACTCAGTATTATGCACTCAAAGATTACAACTCAATAAATAACTTGCATAAGGACTATAGAGTTTGAAACAAGGATTTAAGCCTTAAACTAATGTATAAAATATTTTCTATCAAGAAAATCTTTTTAAGAGTTGGCTAGTTATACGGAAAATAAGCTTCAAAGAACATTTATATATAGAGATCTACATAGTTTTTGTTTTGGCTCAACTTCTCCATGATCTACTTGATTTAAGGAAAATATCTCATAAGATTAGGAATCTTCCTTTGGATCAATTTGATCGTGAGAGAGTCCTTGTCATATAAATCATTTAGTTATTTGCAAATCCACTACTTTACATACTTACTAACTTAACAACACTTCTCCATAGAAATAGGAAACTTGCTAAGATTTAGTCTATGTAAAGTGGAACTCACAACCAATAAAAAAGAAAGTATAGGATATTTTCAAAATCACGTTTTTATGATAAAATCATTTATAAAATCATGTTCATTAAATCAGAAGTTTTCCATAAAAATCTTTTCCCAAAAACTTCAATTTAATAATTTATTTTCCATAAAAACGTTTTCCATAAAAACTTAAGTAGATCTCTTCTAATAAAAGAAATTTGAATCTCACCAATTAAGTTTTATATCTTGTGTGTTCCAAACACTTAGCCCTATATACTTACATAAATCCTAAGTATACTCCTACATAGTTTTCATACTCTCCACTGCTTTGAGCTTCTCCTCTGATGCTCCATCTTGAATTCCGACTCTGAAACTCGAAGGCTCAATCAACAGGAACTCATACTTAAGTTCTCATAGATAACTGACTCTTTACTCTTTATTTGACTTCATAATTGTTGTTAAGCTTGATGTCTTATTTGACTTAGTATAACAGCTTTAGGAACTCACTTGCTCCTACTCCGGAACTTACTTCCTTAACCTGTATATTACTTAGGCAAACAACATCAAATGCTTTTGCATTGTCATCACTAAAACTCATCACAAGGTGGAACAACAAGTCATATACCTCAAAAGAAGGTCCAATATCTGATTCAAGCGAACAATGAACAGAATTCCCTACTATAGTAAAGGTGAAGCAGTAGTTGGCTATGTTACTGGGACTTGGCTAACTGTCTGGATAGACTTTTAAACGTACATTTTTCATATTCAACACTATCAACATGTCAAGTGTCCGTTCAAAAGTCGGACTGTCAAGGATCTGATTTGGAGTATTTGAGTTGATCAGATGATGTAAAGAGTACGAGTAACACATTTTGTAAGAAACTCAGTAGACATTCTCTCTGAAAAATAGAATTCACAGTTAAGGAGAGGTAAAGAATGCAGAGGATGTGAGTGGCTAGCTCAATATTTTGTTTTGTGGACAAGGTTAGCAGTTAACTCAATAATCTGTTGTATGTGGAAGCTAGCTAAGAGGATCATGAATCATTGAGCACTAAGCAGGTACTACTTTGTCGCAGAATTTTCAATATCTGTCGTAGGATTATTTTGTTGTAGGATTTTGAAGGCTTTGTGCTCAAAGTATGTGCTCCTAAACGATACTGATGAATCTTTTCTATTGTACTAAAAATGTAAGTTATTCTTTATTTTTTCCCGGCTTTACTTTACTTGATAAAGCGATAGCAATTATATATTGTAATTTGTGTTGTAATTTTGCTGTGAATTCAATTAAAATGGAATACTTTTTGGTATTTATACATCTATTAGATCTGATTTTGTGATGTAATGGGCAATGGTCGTACTTTTTTTGGTTGACTTATCACTACAAATTCCAATTTCGGTCACTTGAAAATGGTTGATCATAATGGTGAGTACCAAATCTTATGAACTTCGAGTTTGTTTGATTGGACTCGTTTCCTCTATTAATAGAGGGAAGCCGGGTTGTTTTAGAGAGAAAGAGAACTTAGAGAGGAGGATTATGATTGTTATTCAACATGCGAATGAATAACAGAGATATAGAGCTATCTATAGGCCAGCTGATCTAACAAACTATTTAACAGTTGACTGAGGACTGTGAGGAGGCCTAAATGACACTTTCACTGTGCAGCATGATGGCCGAACTTCAATGTCTTTGTGAATTATATACAAAAATTTTCTGAAGCAATTGATTGTTGATTGTCAAATCTCTCAAGTCGTGAAGTAGCATCTGCTGTCAAATTATGGTTGTTGCAACACTGTTATCCAGTTCAGTAATACATCCTGAAAGGAGGTTTAATCTCTAGTTCAAGTAAATAATGAACATTAAACTCATCTGAGAAAAACTTTACTTGGACAAGGGTATGGGTTAATTGTCAGCCTACCAGGTTAGCTTTCATTTGCATATGTATGATGTTTATATGTTTTGTCCAGATTAAACTTTGAACACTATCAAGTGTCCAATTGTCCGTTCCCATGTCAAACTCTCAGGATCTGTTAAGGGTATTTCAGAAACTATAAAGCGTAGGAGTGGCATAGCTAGTGGGAATCTCTGAAAATCTTGCTGATAAAAGTGCCTTCACAGATCTACATTGGCAAAGATTCGGAGGACGAGCCTACTGTAAGCAGAACTGCAGAACACATATTGTTTTAGGCATAACGTTACGATATCTTTAGCTATTCAAAGTCCAAATTTTCAGAGTTTTCATGGATTAGTTTGTTGGAGTAGGATTTCGACAGGAACATATTATAATGGACCGGGCTGTAATTGCTGAACTAGTATCAAAATTTTGTGGGAATGTTATCAGCTTATCACTCTTGATGAGTACAACCCAACTAGTTGATTTGATTCCAAAAATGAGGACCATATGCAGTGCTATATATGAAATCCAGTTTGAACTAGATCGACCTGGCTAAATTTGAAACATTTAAGGTCTTGAACACAAGTTTTCAACCCAAAAGAAACTTCCTATAAAAAATAGTTTGATCCAAAAGTAATACGTTGAGGTGGCCAATCGATTGGGCTTATGCTTTTTAATTCATAACCGACCTACTTAAAATATGGATTAGGTTGGTTTCAGATTGGGTTAGGACTTGACTAAGGTGGCCCGGCCCAATGGCCATATGTAGTGATACGTGAGTAGACCTGCACCAAGCCTGAGTTACCCAACTCAAAACTAACCTAACCGACTCCTTTGATGAACTAGTGTAATCTATAGTTGAAAGATGGGCTCCACCATTCAGCTGTGGAACTAGTGATTGAAATGTGATTCTGCTGTTCCAGTTTGTGGCTACTTTTGTATTTCATGAGTACAGAATAAACAGTCATGAGTGGCACCTTTCATCAAGAGTTGTCATAGCAGTCATGGTTGGAGCCTTGAAGAAAATCATTGTGTGATGTTAAAGTTGTTTGGTTTAAAATGTTAAAATTTGTGAAATAATAAAAAATGTTCTTATCCATAAACGGTAACTAAAGTTGTCTTGATATTAGGATCTTTTACTTCTTTAACTTGATCAATATGCTATTCGACTGCAGTCAAAGTGTACAATTAAGTTAATCATTTTAACTTGGAGCTTGTAAACATGATTAAGTCGGCCACAGTGTTGGATTTACCCTTCTTCACCATCTAACCATAAAAGTTTGAACATGTCTTTAATTTGTATGCCATTTACATTAGATATTCATTTAATTTGCCTCATGATCTCATTCCAAACCCAAAACGTATGCTTTGTATTTCCAAAAACAAAGATTATGGGATGCTCCTTTCACACTAGATCGATGATTATGTAGCAATATTATTGTACTCCTATCTAGTCGAAATTAGGTGTTAGATTGCGCAAAATTGCAAATTATTGAGTACATAATTTTGCTTGGAAGATCTCGTTATAAAAGTAATATATCTCTTTCCGTCCCCTAATGATCACCTTATTTTCCATTTTTGATTGTTCCCCAAAATTTGTCTCATTCCTTTAAAAAATTTCCATTTTGGGTTATCATGCGATGATTTACCAATTGATTTAGAAAAATTACTTTTCATACTTGGAACAATATTTAAGGGAACGGAAGGAGTATCATTTCTCCAACGCCTAGTTTTAGTACCATATGTAGGTATTTATTTCAATTGAGGGAAGGCATTTTGATTTCTTTATTTGTTGAAAGGAATCATTTAATACAATTTTCAATAGCCCATATGAATGATAACTGATCCCCTTAATCTCCTTTCTGAGCCCGGCCTGCTTCCACAAACATGACATGATGGATGCTCCTACAGGATATGTTAGATTATTTTCTGGAAGAGAATGATTAGATTTAGGGATGGCCAAGCTTTGGCTCCCTCCTAGTGATGTGATCAACACAATAATCACAATCTTTTCAAAAAAATATTCACATGCATTCTCCTCAATAAATAGTTATTACACTGTATACTATAAGATTAATGTATAGAATATCATTCTAGTCTTAAGAGACCCTTGTATAATTATATCTCTCTATTTTGTAATTTTATGTTTATAATAATATATATTTTATTGTCATATGGGACCTTGTTAAGGTAGCACCATATAATTTTCTTGACTTTTAAAACAATACAAAATATAGTTAACTGAAATTTGCTAAATCTATCTTCTTCTTTTTTTTTAAATATATCAACTTATTATAATTTTTACTTATTAAGAATTAGAAACAAAATTATTATTTATGCATTATAAAGCAGAAAATTTTAAATATTTTAATATTTATAAAATAGAAAAAATATTACTCCCACCGTTCTTTTTTGTTCTTCTCGTATACCCCATTCAGAAATTTCAAAAATATCTTCCTATACATAAATATTATATTTTAGTCTAATTTATTAGACTAAAATAACCTCATTTGAATAAAATTATTGACAAAAATAACCTCATTATCCACATGAACTACCAAAAATATACTCACTAATTCTAAAAGTTTTTTACAATATTTACTTCTAAACAACTCAGTTATATATTTCCATAACTATTTAATACATGCCCCACTTACAACTTCTTTTTAAGAGAATCTTATTTTTTCAGTTTATTTTTAATTAAATATATGTAATCTTACCCATATTTACTCATGTCTTGATTTATTTCCTAATTATAAATAAGAAATACAAACAAAATCGGAGAAAGTATAAGTTAAAAATTTTAATAAATACCCCTCCACCTGTAAGGCCTAAGCTATGATTTTGTCAGTGCTTGAAAAGCTGAGAAGGGGGTGACCACTGAGCATAAGGCCATACCCCATATTATTTGGGAAGGCTCTATCAATTACAACCCCTTCTCTTGCAAAGTGGCAAAGAATAAAGGGGAAAGACAACTTAAAAATGGACCAACCCTAAAGTTTATTGTTTTTTGGATTCAGAAGCAAGGCCTAGCTGTTGTTGTTGTGAAACTTTTGACCATGCCGCTCTGTGAATTCCGTCATCTTGCCTTCTGTATTTCATAGGCATGCCCAAAACCAGGGCCCTTAGAGTATGTAATCTCTTGTAAGAGCACATGAAATTCTTGTTGAAAGCTGTTGAATCAAGTCTGACCAATTTAGTTATATTTGGTACAATCCTTGAGTCCTTTTAATTTCTACGTTCTTTACTTTCTGTAGCCTGTAGGTCTACCATTTTAAGTCTGTTATGGACTAGCTAGCATAATCCTATTTTCTTTCACGATAAGACTCTTGGAATGCAATATATTTGCTGCCTAGTTATTTTTACATACTCGTCTCTCTATTAGGGAATTCTTTGGCTAAATATTAGGGTTTGTGGATTTGGTTGTGACATGATTAGATATAGTAATGGGTTTAGGATTCGACTCGAACTTGGTCTAATCTGATTCATTTTTTAAGGTTTAGATCTAATTTTTTGTCCCATTAGATTTGGGTAAAATATGGATCTAAATGTCCTCGAATCTGATCTATGTCTAAGTCCAAAAAAGTTAAACTCAGATCCAATCCCTGGACCCACATATATAAGTAACTAAATTAAAACCTAATCTTTGATTTAGAAGTAGACAAGTTAGAAGTTCACTCAACCTATTTACTAGTTGTGTGTGATTTTTTAATTTATAAACTTCTAATATTTTGAAATTAAAATTAATTAGGATAAGGTGGATTGCTTGTTGAGTTGTAATTTTTTATGTTTAGTAGTTTTCTCAGTGTAAACTTTGTTTTATTCATTTGACTTGAAATTTTTTTACGAAAAGACATCAAATTACAAAATAGGAGGACAATATGCAAACATGACCCATTTTGGATTCATATTGGACTCGAAACCCATCATACCTGGTGGATATGGATAAGGGTCTAAATTTTTAGAATCCAATGATTTTAGAGCCGATATTGGTCTACTATAAAAAAAAAATAGTTATAAATCTGGGTCTAATTGAATTCAACCCTTATCCAACCCATTGTCATCCCTAAACATAAGTAGGGCATGGACCTTATGGTGCATTGATGCTTCCAAAATAATAATTAATTTTCTAAAAAGTTGATTTAAATATGTGATGTTAGTAAGCTCCACCTAATTGACTTTCCTAATTAAAAACAAAAAGATACAAAGTACATGTTTTACTAAGTACAATTGGAGATTATCACAATTACATTTATTTGATTTACTTTTTTAGGATTTAAGAGTAGGGGATAATACAATGGAAAACGCATCTTGCCAAATATTGAAAGGTGAAGTTAAAAATATTACAATCATCAAAGTACATAAAATAAGACACTAAATAAAGATCCAAGCAATCTACAACTCGATTATGGAATATTCATCACGGTGATTTTATACTTATCTAAATGGTCGATTTCATACAAATGATTAATGACATATGACACTCTTTGTTGTATTTAACCAAAATTTGGTGAATGCATCATACATTCATTGTGTGACTTGTGTCCTAGTTTTGCTTGATTGGTTGGGTTAGTAGAGAGCATAATCTACATTGTAAGTTGTAAACTCCAAATTATCAAACCAAGAAAGATGATAAAGTAGGGAACAGTAACCATTAGAATGTGATGATGTTGTAGGAATCTAACAAAACTCAAATCTGAACTTTTTTCAACGCCAAAAAATATTTCAACAATCTAAGCAATTTTATATGATACTCACTCTATCCCTTAATATTTGTCTTATTTTGTCTAGAAAGTTCTCAAAAATGATTAAATAACTCAAATATTAAGGAACCGAAGGAGTAAAATAGATGAAAAATTGATTAAGAAAATTTGAAAGCATAGGATTCTCAAGCCCGAAACTATATCCCTCTTGCTTGGCTTCATTGTCTCTTAAATAGAGCGTGCTTTGCAGAATAAAAAAGAGGGGAGTAGTAATTGTGAAAAGATCATTAGAAAAACTGAAAAAAGGTTGGTTTCATGGTAGGCTTAAAGGGAGGGATTGGCTCGAATTCCAATTAACTTAAGGCGCCCACACGGAATGCGAAGAAAAAGGTATCCTAAGTTTTGCCAAAGAAATTACCATTGAGTTTTTAGATAATTTATAATATATCTTCTATATTTTAAAATTTTATCATATATATTAGAGAAGTACATTTGATATTTTTTATCAAGCATTAATTTACTATTTTTTGGACAAAAGTTTGGACATGATTTGAGACTACTTTAATGGAAGTTTAATTTTAAACAAGGTTATTAGAATGGGAAAATCTAGTATCCAAAAAATTAGTGAATTAGGACTTGATAGTATTATTTAGATGTATTTTACAAAAATCGAGAGGTATATAACGAGTTTTTATAATACGAAAATTACATTGTGAATTATCTTAAATTTAGGGCTATATCATAACTAAAAAATATTTTACAATAAGAAAATACCTTTTCTAATTAGTAAAAATTACAAATAAAGGGGAGAAAAATGAGGATAATAATGATAAATACTTTTTCGTTTTTTTTTTTACTTCTCATTTTGAATCCGGAAAAAACTACAAAATTAAAATATTAAATATTAATAAGATTATATGGAAATTGTTTAAATTAAATAGATTAGATTCTAATAAAAAAAATAATGCAAGTGAGTTGAGCATTAAATAAGTAGTGAAATTTAAAAAGTTTATGACATTAAACAATTAGAAAAAAAAATTTCCACCCAATCATAATATTAGACCAAATAGAAGGATTCCAAAAGATAACAACATTTCAAAATTTGTGGATGGAAAAAATAAAAAGAAAAAAAACGGAGGGAATACAAAAAGTTATCAAAGTTAGAAAGAGTATTTGGTG
Source organism: Dysphania ambrosioides (assembly GCA_026401315.1). Taxonomy (NCBI): domain Eukaryota; kingdom Viridiplantae; phylum Streptophyta; class Magnoliopsida; order Caryophyllales; family Amaranthaceae; genus Dysphania; species Dysphania ambrosioides. The sequence goes on along the minus strand of CM048660.1, from coordinate 4,206,823 downwards.
CATAAACACACACACAAAAAAAAACTCAAAGAGAAAAAGTAATATTTACTAATTAACTTTTATAAAATGTCGCAATTAAAAAAAAGCGGGGGAAGCAAAATTATGCATAGTACTCATAGTTTTATTGTTTCAAACTTAATTTTGGAAAATAATAGCATTATTAGATATTATAAAAAGAAAAAAAGAAGTGAAATGTAATAGATCAATGATAGTACAAAGTATTAAGATTTCATCGACCAAAACAAGAAAAAAAAAGTGTAATCATAATTACAAAGTATTAGAAAAAAAGTGCGTTTAAGGCATGATACGCATTCTCAATCTTAAACATGGGAATTCTATAGACCATTTTCATTCTTCACTTGTGATGTTTTTCTGACATATTGCAAGATCATTTGGGAATTTTCTCCCTCGAATTTTTTTCTATCTCAAATTCCCATGCATTTAACATTTTATTGTGTTTAATATACGATCTAAAGCGTTTTTATTTCTAAATTCATAAGACAAAAAAATTATAAAAACTTGAATTTATAAAAAATTTATATTGAAATGCATCCAACAAAATTTCATTAAAAATATTATTTTTTATAATATAATGAAAATTTATGAATCAATACTTTTAAACCTTAACTTTATAAATAAATTGGGGGCAAAAATAAAGAGTAATTGTTTGATGTGAATCATGCAATTAAAGTACTTATAAATAAACGTCCTTGTGGTACACCCAACCAATTGAAGTAATAATTTTAGTTTTTTAGTGATAGAATAATTTCCACTAGCCATTTTACATGTTCCGTGGTGACACCCTTGGCTATCGTTCTTGCTCACCAAACTAGCTAGTACATACGGAGTATTATAAGATTGGCTATAAAGTATTTGGGTATTATATTATAATTAGAACCATCTAAAAAGAGACAGACATGTACTTGACCAACTTTATCAGTTTACAGGATTTGACTCTGACATTTCCATGAGTTTGTCAAGTGTATCTGTGTATGTATCACGTTATATTATTCCCGTACAAGTTGGTACTTGGCACAACTATTAAAACGTTACAGTTGGGGAATTAAAACCTTGGGTCCTTTAGAGAGTAACTCTAAATCATTCTTAAGAATGAGGGAGAGGGAGAGGGAGGGGGAGGGGGAATGATCAATAAAGATTTGTCTGCAGTACCGAAAAAGATGGCGTCTTTTTAGCGATGGGTGGAAGAATGAGTGGCAAAATTAACCAGTATTCTCTCAAAGGTTCAATTATTAAAGAATTTTTTTTTTAAAAAAATCAAGCCTGTTACACGACGCAAAATTGGGTTAACGTCTAGAAAACCACCATGTGGTGGTATCGTGCAATTGAATTTTTTAATATGTTAGTTTTTCATAAGATTGTTTTTATGTGATAATTTTTCACACGATGGTGTTTTTACGTGGTAGTTTCTTACAAATTATCCTTTTTGTATAAGAATTTATATTGCATAACTTTGTTGTTTACTTTCGCTTCCAAATAATAGCATTATGCAACAAAAACCCAATATAACAGTAATTGTTAAGTTATCAAGCTATTAGAAAGTTACTGTCATAATAAAAGTTATATATATATATATATATATATATATATATATATATATATATATAATTGTATCAAGACTCTTTTTATAATAACATAATACAAAGAATTTTTAGTTTTCATTCTCTCTCTATACCCTTTCAATATTCTCTCTCTATTTCTTGGTCTTATTCTTCTTCTTTTCAATTTCATTTGTTCTTGTTGAATGTAATGATCTGCAATATGTTCATGGTATTAGAGCAATAGGTTTAATCCTTTGATTCTCTATGTTTTTTTCTCTCAATTGATACAGAATTCTTTAAAATTCGTGAAAATGGGTTTTGAAACCCATTTATGATTTTTCTATCATTCTTTCTGAAATCTTCTTCGAGAATCCTTATTAATCATATTCTTAAATTTTGGAAGTTCATTCTTCAATTTTGTTCTGAAATGGAGAGTGATCATTCTTCTAGTCAGAGCATGCAGACTCAAAATAGCCTCAATTTTTCTGATCCTTACTATTTGTCCAATGGAGATCATCTTGGAATGCAACATGGGAATCAAATTTTGAATGGTTCGAACTTTATCAATTAGAGCAGAACTGTTTGCATGGCACTAATAGCTCGCAATAAGTTGCATTTTGTTGACATAACATTGCAATCTCCTGGTGTTAATTCACCGGATTACCAGAAGTGGATACAGAATGATTATATGGTGATGTCATGGATCCTAAATTTGATTGATAAGAGTTTGGCTGAGAGTCTAATGTTTGTAAGTTCCTCAGCTGAATTATGGAAAGAAGTTTATGAGAGGTTTGGACACACTAATGCACCTCAATTATTATTTAATTACATAGGAGTTTGAACTCTGTTACTCAGAATGATGATAGCATTGCTGAGAATTTTGGAAAATTAAAAAGTGTCTGGGATCAATTGCAAGTTCATGAGGCTATTCCAAATTGTACGTGTGGAGCTATGAAGCTATGTAGTTGCGGTGTGCTGAAGAAGATATTGGAGATGGAACATAGAAAGAAGTTAAATGCAATTGTTTTCTGGTCTTAACAAAGAGTATGATCATGTTAAAACAAATTTGCTCAGTCACGATCCTTTGCCTACAATTAATAAAGCGTATCATACACTTCAATAAATAAAACAACAGAACAAGTTAAATCAACTTGTATCTCAATCTGTTGAAGTTAATGCATTGTATACATCGGAAAATACTGTTCCAAAAACATTTCATTAGCCGAGTTTCCAAAACAAGAAAGATTTCAAGAAACTGAAATCTAAGCTTGTATGTGAACATTATAAGAAGAGAGGGCATGGCGTTGAGAGTTGTTTCAAGTTGATTGGAATTCTAGAATGGTATACCAACTTGAAAGGCAAAGGAAATGCAAGGGTAGCCTATAATGTGAGTTCCTCTCTTGGAGTTCTTGGAAAGTCCCCAATGGAGATAAATGAGAATGGTGATTATCATACTCAAGCTCATATTGATCCAACACTTATGAAAAATGTGTACAATGAGGTTCTCCGAATGCTTCAACAAAAGACTTCAGACAATCCTTTATCATATGTTGCCGTCAACTTTTGCAGGTACATCCATTGCATATAATGTTGATAATATGACTAAAAACTATGATAAAGGCAATTGGATAATTGATACTAGTGCAAGTGACCATATGGTTGGAAATTTGCATTTCTTTGTTTATATACATCAATTAAGAAATCCTATTAAGGTAGGACTGCCTGATGGATCTTTTACTTGGGTGATATATGATAGAAGTGTTCCTTTAAAACCTAATATTATTCCTCAAAACGTGTTTTATGTTCCTACATTCAAACATAATCTTCTCTCAGTAGGAAGATTGCTTGATCATCACCAGTTAAGTGCACATTTTAAGAAAGAGTTATGCTTGTTTCAGGACCTTCTTACTAAGGAGGTTCGAGCAGTGGGAAGAAGAATTTCTTGCCTTTACAAATTCAGTAATGATTCTTCTATGTCTTAGTTATCATCTTCATACATGATTTCTTCTATGTCTCGTGTTGAGACTGTCCATATTTCTGCTCGCAAGTTGAAATATGTAATGAAACATGTTTCAGATAACAATAATTGTGATTTTACTTGTGAGGCTTGTGTTCTTAGCAAACAACATAAGCTTCCTTTTCCTGTTTCAAATTCTCTAGCTTCAAATGCTTTTGATCCTATGGACGTTGATTTGTGGGGGAAATACAGACGTCCTACTTTATCAGGTGCTACTTATTTTTTTGACAATACTAGATGATAAAACAAGGATTACTGGGACCTATTTGTTTCAAGATAAAACTCAGTTGTATTCTGTGTTATACATCTTCATTGTATCTATTGAAAATCAGTTTGGTTGCAGATTAAAGACAATTAGAAGCGATAATGGTACTGAGTTTATTCAACAGTCTTGTGCAAGATTATTTTATGATTATGGTATAATCCATCAGCGTAGCATACCTGGTAACCCTCAACAGAATGGTAGAGTAGAGAGGAAGCACGGGTATCTGCTAGAAACTGCTAGAACAATGAGAATACATGCTAATCTTCCTTTCAAGTTCTGGGGTGAGTGTTTATTGACAGCAACATTCTTGGTGAATCTTTTACCAAGTTTAGTTTTAGGATGGAAGATACCTCATGAGATATTGTTTGGAGAGATTCCTGATTATTCTCATTTGAGGGTATTAGGTTGTTTGCGTTATGTTGCTAAAAAATTGTGAGACAAGTTTGAAGCAAGGGGAAGGAGATGTGTTTTTCTTGGGTATCCTTTTGGTCAAAAAGGATATAAACTATATGATTTGCAAACCCATAAAATTGTATTAAGTAGAGCTGTATATTTTGTTAAGAATTCTTTTCCTTTTAAATTTGATAATTGCTCTCAAGATTATCAAAGCAGATTACCTAATACCTAGCTGGTTAATCCTGCATTTGATGGCTCTTCAGTTAATCCTTGGTCTATTGGAATTCAAAGGGGTATGCATGATCAATCCTATTTTATAACCGAACATTCTCCTTCTTTTTCCCATGTTGATAATGCTACTTTTGATCAGTTTATTTCTTATCAACATGATAATGGCCTGTCTCTGGTCAGAAAATCCATAAGGCAGAGATCTATACCAAAGAGGTTTGATGAATTTCAGGTTAATATTCTTGGAATTTTAACAAAGGGATTAAATGCTTTTAATGATTCTTTATTGTCTCATATGATGTTTGCTGATGGAAAGTCTACAGGAAATATGTTAACATATTTTGAGCCAACAACCTATAATCAAGCAAAGGTGCATGAAGAGTGGGTAAAAGCTATGAATAATGAAATAGAAGCCATGGAGAGAAATGATACATGGAAGCTTACTGAATTGCCTCAAGGGAAGAAGGATATTGGTTCTAAATGGGTTTATAAGACAACATTTAACCCTAATGGCTCAGTTGAAAAATGCAAGGCATGGATTATTTCTAGAGGGAATAAGCAGGTTGAAGGTAAGGACTATAAACACACTTTTAGTCCTATAGCCAAGTTCTCAACTATTAGAACCATTATAGCTTTGGCAGCTGCATATAATTGGGATATTCAACAGATAGATGTGAATAATGCTTTTTTGCATGGTTATTTGGATGAGGAAGTGTACATGACTCCTCCTCAAGTTTACATAAAAGATTTACCAGGGCAAAGTGTGTAAACTAAAAAGGTCTATATATGGCCTAAAGCAAGCTTCTAGATGCTGGAACAAGGAGCTTAGCAAGTTTTTATTGAAATCTGGTTTTAAGCAATAAAAATAGGATAACTCACTGTTTGTAAAGAAGAATGGTGATTCTTTTCCTGTGGTTGTGGCATAAGTTGATGATTTATTGTTGACTGGGAATGATAAAGATGTGATAGTAGCTTTGAAGGAGGCCTCAAGTTTTTTCTTGGTATTGAAGTCACAAGATCTGAGTCTGGAATTTTACTGAATCAAAGGAATTATATTTAAGATATGCTTTGTGATGCTCACATGATAAATTGTAATCCTACTCATTTTCCTCTGCCTAAAGAACTGAAGTTGAGTACTTTTGAAGGAAAGCTTTTACTGTTGAGCCAAAAGTCTACAAAAAATGATTGGGAAGATGCTCTATCTTAATCTCACAACCTGATATAAGCTATGATGTTCAGCAGCTTAACCAATACTTGCATCAACCAAGAGACACTCATCTTTCTGCTACAAATCATGTTCTGAAGTACTTGGAAGGAACATTAGAAATGGGCTTATTTTATCTTGCTGAAAGTGATATGGTTTTTACAACATACAGTGATGCAGATTGGGGTAATTGTGTAGATCAGGAAGATCTCTATCTGATGATTGCATATTTCTTGGAAAATTATTGATTTCTTGGAAGACAAAGAAATAATCTATTGTTTTTAAAAGCTCAATAGAAGCGGAGTATAGAAGTATGAGCTATGCAACAAATGAAATTTTATGGCTGGATAGTTTACTGGAAGACTTGTTGGTGCATGTCTCAGCTCAGCATATTGCTGAGAATCCTGTATTTCATGAGAAAACTAAACACATGAAATGCAAACATCACAAGATAGATGTTCATTTCATTTGAGAGAAGGTTCAAAGTGGTTTCATTAAGACCATACATGTTAAATCTACATTGCATCTGGCATACCTCATGACAAAGCCTTTAGGTACTGACCGACATAAGTTTTTGAGTTCGAAAGTTGGTATGTTGGTTCAATCTAGTCGTCAAGATTAATCTTTGCTTTCACAAAAGTTCAATAAGTTATCAAGCTATTAGAAAGTTATTGTCATAATAAAAGTTATATATATATATATATATATAGGAGGGATCAAATGAGAAGGGTACTTAAAATAAGAAGAATAAGAAGATATCTTAGCCATTCAAATGATAAGATCTAACGCTAGAGATTTCATGTAAAAAAAAATGATTACTATAACAATTAAAAATGGTCATTATAATAATAAAAAGAGTCATTATAAGTGAAAAAAAAAATTATTTGGTCACTATGAGTACATAAAATATCAACTGTTGAATTTAGGAGATGAAGAGCCAAGATGACTTCTCATCCTTCTCATTTTAAGTATCCTTCTTATTTTAACTTATATATATATATATATATATATATATATATATATATATATATATATATATATATATATATAGGGGGATCCAATGAAAAGGGTGTTTAAATTAAAAAGAATAAGAAAAGATTTTAACCATTCAAATGGTAAAATCCAACGCTAGAGATTTCAGGTAAAAAAAAATGGTTACTATAACAATAAAAAATAGTCACTATAATAATAATAAAAAAGAGTAACTATAATAATAAAAAGAGTCATTATAAGTGAAAAAATTTATTTGGTCACTATAAGTTAAAAAAAGTTACTATGAATACATAAAATATCATTCGTTGGATTTAGGATATGAAGAGTCAAGATATCTTCTCATCCTTCTCATTTTAAGTACCCTTCTTATTTTAACTTTTACCTATATATATATATATATATATATATATATATATATATATATATATATATATATATATATATACATAATACAAAGAATTTTCTATTTTCATTCTCTCTTTATATCCTTTCAATATCCTCTCTCTATTTCTTGATCTTCTTCTTCTTCTTCTCAATTTCATTCGTTCTTGTTGCATGTCATAAATTCATCAACATAAATTGAGCAACTTGGGTAGTGAATGTAGTTGAAGTAAATTATGTATTTGAAAGACAAAAAAAAAAAAAAAAAAAAAAAAAATCAAAGCTGTCCACTCTACAGTAATAGCTTAGATGCATAATAAAATGATCTCCATGAAGCTTGAATTAAATACCTATGCTTGATTCATATACAGATCGACATTCATTTATTACACTATATTTTTGAGCAACGTAATTCTAAAAATTACTGGTCAATTAGTGAATTACGGGTACCCTTTTTGCCATCAAACATTATCTGTGGGGAAAAATTCCAAAATTATATCATCCTTTCTTTTCTTTTCTTTTTTTCCCCATTCTAACAACACACCTATGTAAACCCTACAAGTAACATGAAAATCTACTATTTATGAAATGAGTAGACAATGTGTTTTGTCTCTTCTTATAGCAGCCTGAAATATAAATTAATTTATGCTTACTCTTTTGACCATTTAACTTTATTTGTAGGGCAAAATACTATTATCTATATTTGCCCTACTTGTATATGTCAACCATTTCGATTACTTGTTCAACAAACTAACGGAAAGGTTGCATTTAGGAGCGCAATTTGCATCATTCATTGGGCCCTATTCAGGAAAAAACAAAGAAAAGAAGGGCAACAAAACACAAAGTTGGGCATTAATATTCATAATTGTACTTCAATATGTTAATGAATAATTAGTTAATTACTATATAAGGTTTGTTTACGCATAAAAAACTAGAGAAATTACTGTGTGTTTAAGTAAAGAATTAATTAGTACCAAAGATGATTCATTGCAGCAGATGAAAAGCATGTTTTCAGTTCAAAACTAAAGATGTTTCTTATGTAGAATTGCTTTTTAAGACAGGAAATTGTTAACTTTACATACACTTTTTATTTAGATTTTGTGTTCCCTGACATTTTAAATGCGTATTAGTACTATAAAACAAAGAATTTACATTTTAATTCTTTACTGAATAATCTCCATGCATACCAACATGCAAGTGTCCGCTTTATAAATGTCTTGTTCTTTCGTTCTCTCCTATTTTCATGAAACACTCAGCTCAATAATTCCTCCTCCTTTTATTTTTATTTTTTAAGCAGAATATTAATAAATATTTAGTTCAATAAATCCAAACTAAGTATTGTTGTCTTTACAATAAAGAATTAAATACTTGCAACGACCATATTATATTGGTACCAATTCAAGCAATATATCAAATATCATATCCCTCCCTTTTGACCAATCTCCTTCGCTAAAATATGAGTTTCATGGTTAATTTCCCTTAATTCAGCTCAAAAATAACATATTTGCGTGATTGATGAGGTTGAGATTGTAGCGTAGTGGCTTACAATTAACAAATACAACTTCTAGTGTTACCTAGCCTTAGGGTCAATAATCCCTAAAAAAACCATGTTCCATACTTAATTACGTTGTTTACTTGGTTAGATTTCTAACATAGCCTATTAATAAATTATCCCGAGCGTAATAATTACACTTAGAATCGAGATCAAATTTTATTTACATCACTCTCATAGTTTGTGACTATTGTAGTAGTTTATGGCTTTCGTTACCCAAAAAAAGTGGTGAATTAAATGGTAATCGTTAATAGTGTCATTTCGTTAACCATGTATATTCATTTGTGAGACACTCTACAAATTAATTCTCCATTTGGCATAAGTCAACAAAATGAAAACAAAATTTTAGCTCACTCTAGCTAGCTTCTTATTTACGAAATTTTACTTATTTATATAAAACCTAACTTATTTTTTGAATTTACTTATTTTAGCTTAAACTTCATATTTTGATAACCCGGGGAAAATGTTGCCGTAAGTTATCCAAATATCTATACAAAGTAGTTATCTTCAAATCGAAACAATGTATGGACATGGAAATAAGTTATTGTCAAATTTCCATAAGATTAGGTAATGATTAGATATATTCAATTCGTACAGAAAGTTTGGGGTAGCGTTAATTGATTGGCAACTTAAACTAAAGTAGTCTATATATCCATAATGTAACACTTCGCCATCACAACCAAAAATCATTTACACTTTACAACGTGTATTCAATCTTTTCCTCATCAAGCGCACGCATGCACTAATTTCCGTGAATTCTTCTTCTTCTTCTTCAACCAAAGTCATTTTTCTATGAACCATTTTATTTACAAAAATCATCTCATTTCTCTGGTTTACTCACCTAAATTACTCAAAATTGATTTACATTGGTTTTTGAGATCGTTGCAATATTAATACGGAGCAATTGTACATTTTAATTATATTTGTAGTCGATCAAACAAATTTAGAAAATATGACTTAAAATCATGAATCGAGAGTTGATTAATTAGTTCGTTGCTAAATGAGATAAAATACCGGGCATGCATGATTTTACTAGGCAATTCAATATGTAATGGAGTTGAAGAAAATACGCACACATTTAGGATTATTTTCTTTTAAGTTGGTTAAATTAAATGAGCAATTTATAAGTTGCTTAAATTTAATGAGCAATTTATATGCGGAGTGTACTGTGGTATATCATTACCGTTTGCTTGACTATATAATATGAAAGCTATATATCATCACAAAATCTTGTATACACACGAAATACAATAATGATATAGTAACCCTTTAAAATAACAAAAGTTACCCTCTTAAAGTTAATAAAGATTGATATATGTTCTGTGGATGGATAACTTTTCTTATATTGAGAGGTCACTTTTACTTTCTCGTGTGTTTATAATACTTTACGATATATCGTGCGTATCTTTTGGATTAGCACAAAGCTAATTAGCTGTTTGTAGACAAACTTTTCCATAAAAAAATTTCTTCGTTTTGCTTCTTTACCCGTTAGCTTATATCTGTCTTCAGCCTTTCTTTTTCTTTAACTTGCCTTTCCTCAGCCTTTGTTTTCAAGTATAAGGTCCAAAAGATAGCGCTAATGGACCCAGTGGATTGATCAACATATAAAAGCGAAGAATAATCTTTCCCACGAGTAAAGGTGATCGTAAAGGTTAGTAGCTTAATTTAGTTTATAGACATAATACGTACGTAGATATATATATAATAACTTATGACTCATTGATTCATGTATGGGAGGAAATGGTTGATATTTTTTATATATGTTTAATATGTGAAAGTTTTTTTTTTTTTTTTTTTTTTTTTGACATTCATGTGAAAGTATTTACCCCCTGACCCTCTCCATTTAAGAGATCGAGAATAGTAAATCAACAATTATTTTAACCGTATTTCTTTTACCACATAATTTTTTGTCAAGTATTTGCAAGTCAAGAGGCTTCTAGACGAGGCTCTATTACTATAGTATTGGAACGCAATCCTCAAATCTTCAGCGTCCTATATTTTAGGGCTTCTATCAAAACCTTAAAATATAAGACGCTGGAAATTTGAGGATTACTTAATTCCAAAGAAAAGAAAGTATAATTGGTAGAAATCAAATCTATGACTTTAAAATTTTAAGGAAAATATCCCATGAATTATACTAAGGCACTAAGCTATTAACTTGTAATGACATATTCAGTATTGCATACAAAGAGGGTTGAATAGAGAGATTTATAAAGGCCACATAGAGCCCACCGTTGAACAGTGGAAACTAAGACCTAAACAAAAGTTGATTATGATAAGCTCATTGAATATTAAGTACGGAGTTGTAATTATTTAGTATTTAGTAGTAGTAAATTCAACATGGATGCTATAAATCTTGCCTAAAGGAAAGGCCCACGTGTATATTAATCCCCCTGAAAATGTAAATTGGACACGTAGAGAAGGAGCGCATGTATGTGTACAGTTGGCATGGTCTAATTGGCTAGGTGGCCGCGCAGCTTGACATCATGAAAGCTCTTCCGAAAAAGAAAACTATAGGTTATATTTAAAAATATATATATAATAAAGTCCCACATTAGCTTCAAATTGGCATCAATCTCTTTTGGAAATTGGACCTCACTTGCAACATTATTTTACATATACTAACATCTTTACATAACTATGTACTCCACAGTCTACAAGTCCATCATCTTTACGTATAAAAGGGTGCAATTTTATACTTTCATTTTGCATGATAGTTGCATGCTTAACTAGCTAGGTACACATCTTCAACAGTATTGTCAAGTATTGTACTTGTTTGAATTTTCCTCCTTACTTTAGAGTAGCACAAGGGCGTTAGGTTACTTTGAGGAAGCTCGATCAAGTACGCATAGCCTTAAATTGCATCCTTCGAACCCTTATATCCCTTTGCTTCGATAGGACCTAATGTACGTACATTCTTAATTATGAATTAGTATACATCTTCTTTAACCTGTACGTACATCCTATGGCTAAGAAAACCGACTTAATTTATATTTCTTTCGTTCCTTTTTATTTGCTACATTTGCTTTTTGTACAGTTTTCTATTGAATCTTATAAAATATACCTCAAGACGAATCTAACAAGATCCCGCATGAATATGTTTTAACTTATATTTAAGTTTTTTACTCCTCAATTGAAATATTCTAAATAGGACAAACAAAAAGAAACAGAGGGAATACTTAATTATGAATTAGTATACATCTTCTTAATCCAAAAAACTTCTTGAGCGTTGCATTTAGCGGATTAAGATAATTTTAACATGTATTTAGACATTTATTGTCAAAAGGCTTAATGAGATTTCCATTATCGCGTTGATAAATTTCGCAAAGAATATTGAGTACGAATTTATTTACATTATTAAATAGAATGATTAGCTTTAATATTTGGGGATGCGATGCTTAATTTGAAAAGATGATTAATAAGGTGCCCTACAAAGTAATCAGATGGAGAATGTTTAGGCAAACATAATTTGTCCACTATATCCTTTCAACCATATCGATCTATCTATAACTATTACTAAATCAAAACTTTTACTGATGTCATACTTAACACGTGTCGTGCTATTATTAAAAAAATTCCCCTAAAGATGATGTTATCTACTTTTTTTCTACTTTATATTAATATTATATTGAAAAATATGATATATAGAAAATTGTGTGATTATAAAACTACCTTTATTTCTTTCTTTTATTTCATGTTTGATTTCTACCTTTTTCTACAATAATTTTTTCATCTAATATGATAAAAAGTATTATCCCAATTAAATTTTTACGATAATTTTATAAAACCTATAAATTTTTACCAATAAATAAAAATATTCTTATAATTGAAATATTTGACAAAAGTAAGTTATTATCAAACCGTGCATCGTATGGAATTTATATAGTAAATAAATAAATTACTACTTACTATATAATTTCATTGAGCACTTACCAATTCCTCCTGCCACATTCCCATGATTCTTGGTCATCTATAAATATCATAAATTGAGTAATGATGATAATAATATATTATGGAAAAAATAAATCAAATATGATTACAAAAAGTGTGCACCTCAATTGATCATCATTATATAAGGCGCGGCATCACTAAAAAACTTGCATTTTTTACAAAATATGAACAGAGAATTTTAGAAGAAAAATAGGAGTTAAAAAAAAAAAAAGAAAAATTTTCCTTTTTTTTTTTGGTTTATTAAGATATTGTTTAGATTATATCACCGGAATGAAGTCATAGCCGATTTGAGGTAATGAAAATTAAACTTGAATAAAATAAAATTAAGTTTGATGTGATTTTTAAAAGTTTCAACTAATTAAATAGTACGAATAGGATCTACAACACTAACAAAAGGACAAATCGTTACGATGATCAACAGGATGATAGACTTATCGAGAGACCTACTAAGTACGATATAAGCATTAAGCAAGCTGATCAAATGTATCACCGTCCAAACATCAAAACCTAACTTTTTTTTTTTTTACAAAAAAAATAATCTCTTATGCTTATACTACTTTAGAATATTATTAAAAAAAATTCATGTTTTCTGAAATAAATACTAAAGTATGATTCATAAAATAAATAAGATATATATATATATATATATATCTTATTTATTTTAACACTGAGCAAAATTGTTCTATCTACTAATTAAGTATGAGAGTACACAGTACTAATTATTATAAGATGACTATTGATTAGTGGTGACGGAGGTATTCATAAAAGTGAACACTTGCATGGCCAATTGCACATTTGCACTCACTAGTGATCAAAGACAAGACAAAATTTTAGGCTTAATGGATGGTGGAGCAAAGAGAAAAGAAACTACTGTTGCTTGTTTCTTTTTCTCTGAAAAAAAGGAGGTGGGTACATAATCAACCTATTGACTATATTGTGGAGGAAGAATACTAGCAAAGGGAATCTTTATTATTTTTGTTTGCATAGGGTTCCAGATTGAAATATCACGAGGAATCTAATTGTGTTTAAAATGAGAAGGATGAGAAAGATGTTGGTTTTTAAGTAGTAAGATCCAGCACATAATATTTCACATAAAAAAATGAGTCATTATAACGATGAAAAGGATCACTATAAGGAAAAAAATGTCTTAGTCACTATAAGTTAAAAAAAGGTCACTATACGTACGTAAAATGTCATGCATTGGATCTATAAGATGAAGGCTTAAGATATCTTCTCATCCTTCTCATATTAACTTCTCATATATATATATATATAAGGGTACTTAAAATGAGAAGGATAAGAAGATATTTTGGCTCTTCATCTTTTAAATCCAACGGATGATATTTTATGTACTTAAAGTGACCCTTTTTTAACCTATAATGACCAAATAATTTTTTTAACTTATAATAATTCTTTTTATTATTATAATTACACTTTTTATTATTATAGTGACAATTTTTTATTGTTATAGTTATTATTTTTTTTACGTGAAATCTTTAGCGATTGATCTTACCATTTGAATAGCCAAGATCTCTTCTTATTCTTCTTATTTTAAGCACCCTTCTCATTTGATCTCTCTCTATATAAAAGAAATATGTCATACCTAGCATATTTTGTCGCACATCAGTCTTGTTCAAATTATTTCATTTATTTGTTTTACTTTAATGCTCAAGCCATCTCGGGCTTTCGGTGGCTGCTTGCATTGTGGGACAAGGAATTTTTTTTTTCTAAACTTTTTTTAAAAAAAATATTGTAAAAATAAGTTACTTTCTAAACTAATTTAAAAAGTAAGTCAATATAGGCTCAGATAAAAATCGTTGTCCCATGCAATGTAGTAAGCTGGATTAGGGGAATGGGTGAAAGTTGGACAAGAGAAATTGTTCTCAAGGCAACGATTTTAGCTCAAAGAAAATCGTTGCTAAAATCATTACCTAAGGCAACGATTTAAATTTTATTTTTTAATAAAATTGTTGCCCCTTGAGCTAAAATCAACGATTTTAGTTAAATGAAAATCGTTCCAAGGCAACGATTTTCACCTAATTGAAATGGTTGCACAGTGCAACGATTTTCCTTGGCCCATGTTTCTACCATTCCCCTATTTTTGAAATTAATTTGGAAAGTAGCTTATTTTTGTAATTTTTTAAAAAAATAAAGCTTAGAAATAAAAAAATTTCCAAATTTAGCACCCACCGGTGAAGTCCTTGTTGAAATGGCTCATCAACGACATAATAATTCTTGTTTATTTGACATCATAATTTTCTTTTTCTTAGATTCTAAGTATATAAGTATCGTATAAGTATTTACTAATTATATAGGTTTATTAATATACATTAATAGAATATCCTGATTCAGAAACTTTATTTCATCATCATTTTGACATTCCTATAATTATTCAAACGTTGTCTTCGATATCCAATAATCCCAATATGTGTATGTATGCCTGGTGGTGCATCTACAAGCATATGCATATGCAGGAAATTATTATGTAATATTCAGTCAAAGATAAACACAAATTGGTTGAGAATGATACGTATACCATAGTAGTAAATTTGGTATTGAATTAATTTGAGCCCCTGTCTATTTAGGGCAATTTGGACTTAAAACGTGATAGAGATATGAGATAACCAATATTATCGGAAAATATATGTGATATATTTTCCGTATTGATATTAGTAAGAGAATAATGTTTTTAGGATTATTTATACATGTTAAGTTATTATCTTTAGGATATTTTATTATGAAAGTATATCTTTTATCTTATAGGCGTAAGTTTTGTATAAATACTCTACCTATTGATCAATAATGATCAAGTCATATTATTTAAAAACACTTATCCTAAATTTGTCACAGTATCAAGAGCAGGTTAGATCTTTGGAGAGTTCACAACAATTCCTCCTGCGGGTGGGTCAGAAAATTAAACACACCGGTAGGATGAACTTTTAGTCAAAATTACAAAAAAAATTATCTTCAATCTAGTTCCACAGTGAAGATGATGTTTTTCAACTCTTCTTCTGTCATGAGAAAAGGAATATTGGTTCTACTTGTCCCGTAAGACAGTTTTTTTTTCTGATTAGAGTGTAGTTTGCTCTAAAAAAACCAATATTTGAATGGGACACAGTTTCGCTCTGGAAAAACCAAAATATGATGAGTTGGAGAGGAAGAGACGTTCTCATTGTAATGTTAAATTTGTAGGTTAAAAAAAGTAACGTCCTGTTTGATTGATGATTGTTGGGTTCGAAAAAGATAATCGTTCTCATCATAAAAAAATTTGAAGGCGACATCACAAAAGTAGTGCATCTCAACTTCAACAAAGAGAACAATCGCAACGTTCGTGTTACTGCTATTACGATTGCGGGAAGGCGATAGAGATATGAGATAACCAATATTATCGGAAAATATATGTGATATATCTTTCATATTGATATTAGTAAGAGAATAATATTTTATTGATATTGACATTAGCTTCGGTCTAATTGCTGCAATTAAATGATATATGTAGCACATAACTCTTAGTATAAGTAAATAATTGACAAGGCGGTTTTTTAAAAACCATAGTACTTGTCCATTATGTACACATCTCCCTTTCCAACTTTATATTTCAAACTTAAAAAAACCTCCAACACTTCCAGTTCCAACTATACATTGAGTACTCCCATAACCCTAATTAACTCGCCGGCATTGTCCTCCTCCTCCCACCCACAACCACTCACGCCGCCGGAGGATCACCCTCAACCACTCACATTACTCATTCTCCCTCTCTCACTCTCCTCCCCATGACCCGTGACTGTCTCCCACGCACTCGTGTGGTTCTTGGCCTAACCAGACGCTAATGTGGCCCTCGCTCTCTCTCATTTTGATTTGAAAAAGGCCGGCTACACTCCATACAATTCGAGTTTAAAGGTAATACCGATGCTTTTATCTATAAAAATTATTTGATGCATTAGGGTTACAATACTTACTAGGTGTTTAGAGGTCTTCAGCTGAGGAATGATGCATTAGGGTTAAAATGTTGTTAATCATTTCATCCATTCAATAATATGTAACTTGATTAGGTTGTAATGATGAGTATTTAGGGGACATTTTATCTTGAAGTTTTGACATGCATGCAAGAGTAGAGGGTTATATATGATAATGCATCTCGGTTATGTCAGCTAATATACCCTATTCCACTTGGTTTAATACTTGATAAAGTCAACAAGGAAAATAGTTGTATCCGTGGAGAATGTAGCCTACATTTATAGGCTTCATCATGATGCCGCGTAATTGGACAGCTTATTGAATATTGATCATGATCAACACCATACATCCATACATATGATTACTCCGTAGATGTCTATAAATTTCTAATGCTGGAATGATATGTACACCTTTTTTGGCGGGAGATATCACCATCAAGAAAGAGACTGTTGATGACTTCTACTGTCTGTTTGGGAAGATTCCATTATTTTTCAAGCAGATGATGATAGGAACCTATACATGAAGTGCTAGGGCCACTATAGGCCTATAGCTATTTAATTTCTTCCAAGTGGGATACTATGATAAAACTATAGTCTTAGGTGTATTACGTTAATGGTGGATCAATTTCAATTTTTTCTTAGGCTGACCAATTGAAACTTCATATTACAAAGTTACATCTTACAAGTAGCCAAAGTTTTCAAAAAATAAAAAAAAGTTTATAAGTTACTAAGTAATTCTTATATCTTTGATGCGTACTCCGTGTAATTATGTTGCTAATCAAACATAAAACCTCAATTTTCGTAACTTTAAAGTATATATTGAGTGTTTTTTTTTTTACTTAATATCTACTTCAGAGTGATTGGTATTAAGATTCCATTTTACTCAACTTATTATGTATAAATTTATATTATATAAACTTATTAGAATTTGTATTTAAAAAATTAACCTGAATTATTATTATATGAATCTATTTTATTTGAAATTTTTTGATATTTTCTAAAATTATGTGGCAGAACTTATATTGAGTATGAAAAAATTGTAGCATAACTTATTTAGTATGTATATAACTTAAACTGTTTTTGTCCTAAATAAAGTCAAAATAAGTTGAAAATAATGGACAGAATAATGTAGGAATTTTATTTAAGAATGAGGAAAAAACAAGTATAATGATTTTAAGGATATACCTAAAATATAACATTGTTGTGCCTATATAAAAATTGCCACGTAAATTACTTTATACATGCCATTAGCTTTGCTAAAAAAGGTTTTATATATATATATATATATATATATATATATATATATATATATATATATATATATATATATATATATATATATATTAACATATGACAAGCATAACCAAATATATTTCGTAAAGGTACTACAAATGCAAAGTTTAGTGGCGTAGATCCGTAGATGACAAATGAATAGTCATTTATTCTCTTACACGAAGCTTTGGAACATGATTGGATTCCTCAAAATATGAATAGAGACTTATGAAAAACATTGACAAATGTGATAAGAGGCCTAAGAAAAACTTTATTAGATGTACATGATTTCATTAACAAGTCTATAATCTACTATTAGCCTAATTGGTAACATAGGGTAGTAGACTTATTATCACAAAGCCAGCATTATTTGAATGATGAAAGGAATTCGAGGGTTTTCATTCATTGTAATTACGGAGTACTTAAAAGTGGAGGTAAAATTTAAAATACAGTCATGTTTTTAGGGAGGAATTCCGTTTGGTGCAACAGTGCCCTGAAACTGTGGATTTTGCTTTTGCTCTGTTATCCTAAGAATACGGTTGAAATGTTCTTCTCATCTCAATTAAATAGATTAAGTATACGGCTAATTATGTCCCACTTTCCACATGGATGTTTTAGATAATTATAGTATAATGTTAAAAGAGAAAAGGGAATTAGAGGATCGTTGTTACTTGCGAGGCATATGTTACTTTCGTTGAGATACTTCCTAATTTATATACATATCGCAGTTCATGTATCATCAGCACTATCATTGGAATCTAAATATATGATGTAAGAAGTAAGCAAGCAAAATTGAACCACTTCCAAGTAGACATGATAATTCAATCCGAATTCGAACCGAGTTTGATCCGATCCGAAGGAAAAAATCAGATCCAAACCCGTTAAAAAAAAAACTCCGACTTCGAATCCGATAAAAAAACTCCGACTCCGAATAGGAGATGGGTCGGATTCGGATATTGTATTACATCCGACTCAATTGTAATCCGAGTCCGATAGTCCGATCCGAATAAGTAGTATCAAGGCTAGTATTTAAAAAAGCCCAAATATAATAACCCAAAATAAAAAATGAAATAAATAAACCATGGTATTTGCTTGTGTTGTATAATTTTTTAAATTTGTTTTATATATTATAAATGAATTATAGTATTAGTAATGAAATTAACAAAAATATAGGTAAGAAAATATTACTTTTTGATCATATACTCGATAAAAGTGGATGTAAAATTAATCTAGTTGGTCAAATTTTTTGAATTGGTCTGATTTCAAAATTTAGAATTGATTATCATTTGTATTATTTTGTACTGTCACTTGTGATTCTCTTTACACCAAAAATAATACAATATACGTTCGATAGGAAAAAAGTAGGGTATTTATTTAAGTACTAAAATAGCTTTAAGAGTACAATATAACCTAAATAACTCCAATCCTAAAATAAATTATGTATGTATCTGATTTTAGGCTAAATGATATATTGTGTGTAGTGTCTTTATTGTCTCTTCTTGAAGAAAAAGAGACACACGGTTATTTTGACTACATGAACTACTCCTTAGCAGATTTATTTAAAATACGATAATAATTACAAACAACATCTTTGCAAAAAAAAAAAAAAAAAAAAAAAAAACTACAAACACAAAACAATATTAAACACAATAATTTATGCTACCAAAGATTTATTTAAAGTCATTTGCATACGAGACTTTACGATATATATGTGACATTGACTAGCCTAAAAAAATTATTTTGGTTTGTAAATTCACAACCAATAAACTTTTCTCTACTTAATCAATAAAAAAAAAAAACTTTTTCACTCTATTTCTTTTGACCCCTTCAATATCATCAAATGAGGAGAACCATAATAGGGTGCTATAGGGTCATATATATGAGTGGATAACTCTATCCACTCACTTTTTGTGATGTCTCCACTTCAACTAGCTAGCTTAGGTTTATTGTATTATCTTTGTTCACTTGGCATAATCTATAAAACTTTAAACCTCACAATGTGCAAACCTTAGTGATAAAAAAATTTGGAGAAACATTTTGCAAATTAATGTTTTAATTGATACTTATATCGCATTGTGTATTCATTTAGCTCGTACATTGATATACATCAACCAAAATTTCGGGTGGACTATGTGTATATTAGCATCCCTACACTAAGAGTGGTTATGGATACTAATTTGTTTTGTTAATTAATTGGTTTAGCCGTTTAGGTACATGCTTAAAACACACTCCTGAGTCCTGACTATGTATACGGATTATCAAAATGTTCTCTCTTTATTTTGTTACGAAGTATAAGTTTATACCTTATGTTATACTCTAAAATTGGAAAGCTTGGAAAACAAAATTGTTTAACAATACAAAAGCTGAATAGTAATTTTTTAACCCTCATATAGTCATATTGGCCGACATATTTCCAAAAGAATGTCTTTTAAATTACTACCTTGTTGGGCAAGCAGCTACTTCTTAATATAGCAAAAACACGTAATTGTTATAGGTTTGACTTGGTGTTAATTAATTAACCCTATTATCAATATAGTACATGACAAAATATAGTCTAGGGGAAAGAAAGTATGCGACTCGTATTATGCTTTTTTCTTTCCAAAGGGAAAATGAATGAGTTATTAATATCATGCATACAACTTTAATCATATATATATATATATATATATATATATATATATATATATATATATATATATATATATATATATATATATATATATATATATATATATATATATATATATATATATAATGTTATGCATTGGATCTAGGAGATAAATGTTCTAAACGCTTTCTCATCCTTCTCCTTCTCATTTTAACTTAATTAATTATTTTTTTAATGTAATTAACTAAGTTTGACTATGGTCATCAACTTATTTTGCATTCTAAATTGATCTTAAAATCTTAATATCAACTCTTTGGTCATTCCCTTAAAAATGTCTATCAAGTCCTTGTGATCTAAGAGTAAATACACACACAAAAAAAAAAAAAAAAAATTGGAGTAACTAGAACTTAATGTTTTAAGTTCCTACATGATTAAAAATAGTTCCATACATTAAAGTTTTGTATGGTTAAACTTTGTCAAAATCAATATTTTGCAAACAAATTGAATCACATTGGGCACAATCTAATCAAAGTTGATATTCTAGTTTGTTTTTTTTTTTTTTTAATGTCAATTCAAGGCTTTAATAATTTATTGTCCTTTTAAATAATAAATATCCTAGTGTGATTGTAATATTCCAACATGAGAGGGGTAGGCAGCAGCATCCAATCACAAAAAAGCTTTGTTTTTTTCGAAAATTTAGGAATCCACACACTTACTATCAGTAGTAGCAGTTCATCACCAAAGCACAAGTGAAAGCAAACTAAGCACAAAAACACACACAGGAAGATGAGAGAGGAGCCAATAGCATGAAAGGCATCCATAAATGAAATCCTTCATCCTTCAAAATAATCTCACAACCCCTTTGATAGAATCACGTGGTCTACACCCCACAAAATTACCCCCATACAAACAGATTATAAATGAAATATTAACAGTAAAAAAAAAAAAAACTCACCTTAGCTTGTTTTTGGAACAATTTAGATCTTATTTTAATTTGAAGAATTCTTTGACAACATTGTTGATTTGCCTTAGCTTTTAAAATAATGTTTAATTAGTGATAAGATATTTCAACCATTACGCCAAATTACTGGTTGTATCCGTATAACTAGGGTGAAGGTTGAAAAGACAAAATTAAACCGTCCACAAACCTAAGACAATTTTAAAAGATTAATCGAAATTATTCTACGATAATTTAAGAAAGTTGGGATTATTACTCAAGCAAGACTAATTTAAATAAAAAACTTATTCGGGATTTCTATGAGACAGTGAAAATATGAAAAATGGTGATTGTATTTAACACATACAAATACACAATCTCTAATAGTGTTTAATACAAAATCTCTGACACGATACGCGGTTTTATATCTCCGGAATTTTCAAACTTACTAGCGTTAATAAGTTAATTATATAGCAATATTGTTAAGAAAAACTTAAAGCAATACCAGCAGGAACACCACGCACGCGTGAGGGACTAATATGTCAAGTAGCGAGTCAGCATAGAATGGTCCTACATCTTCGTGTGTTGTATTATCATGCTATTTTAAAGACAATTTATATGAAAACAAGATGTATACTACCAACCCACAAACATGGCATTCAATTTAAACAATCCAAACAAAAACACATGCTCCGGTGCGGGGTTTAATGGTCACGAATTTTATCATGCATTGTTTATATAATTGAGCCACACCAACAAACTCAAAAATTGAAATTTTGAGAAAGAGAGGGAAGATTTCTTGTTGATCATTCCTCTCTACGCATGTATCCCTACATATGTTAATTAGTTCTTGTTAGGGCCGGAGTAACAATTGCATATTATTTATGGGGTTCTGTTTAACTTTTCAAGAATGAGCCTTTATTCAATAAATTAAATATCCAATATTTTATTTGATAAAAAAACATAAGTATTCAAACCACTATTATAAGTCTCTAACTATACTTTTATGCTATTATATAAAACTAATATAAATATATTTGAATTTTGAGGCCCATCAAATTTAGGACCCCTCTTCCGTTGAGCACCCTAGACATGCCTAGAACTGCATCTGGTTCTTGCATATTAACATTATTAGCATTGTTTATTGCAATGTGATAAAAATATGACTAGTTATTTTTGAATAAACCATAGGATAACATGACACTTATTGATCATTACCTTGATTGGTTGTTCTTTGGAATAATCCAAAATTTTTAGTTAATTTATAATAATCATCATAATTTCTATGCATTTTCCTTGACAATCAAATGTTATGAAGTTGATAGTTTCATCAAAAGCATATTTATTAGATTGAATACGGTATCTTTATAGGTATATTGTAATATAAATACTTTACTCATAATTATGTTTTCATCAATAAAAACAAAGACAAAACAAGGTTGTCTACATGAAAGTCAACTTCGAACTTAGCCTCCTAGTAGGATTATTAGATTGACTAAGGTATACACTAATACACTACATGAACATTACAGTTATAAAACTAGTTTCATAGCTGCTTGATCAAATTATAAAGAGAGTTGAACTATAATGAGAAACAATTTTCATCATACACTCAGGTAAATTATGCAAGTTAAACTGCCTATTTTCATCTTACCTAAACTAGCATTTATATATTGATCAAATAAGTAAAAATAAATTCGAAAACGTATCTAACTACATACTTTGGATGTATAATGAAAGTCTGTCTAACGACACGAAATAGACCCACAGTTAAACAAAGAATTATGGAATACTGTAATTAACTCTTAAGAGGAACCATTAAATTACGTAGAAAATTTCAAAGGGATGGAGTGTAGTGTAGTAGTAATATACTTTTATTGTTTAAATTGCTATATTTTCATTTTTGAAGTTAAAGTTTACATATTTTGATCATGAATCTTAATTATATTATAATAAATAATTTATTCAAGTGAGATTTTATTGAAAACATTTTGATATAAATTTTTAAACTATCAATTTTTTATAATATTTTCTTATAAATTTTTCAAAAAATATTTTGAATTATATTTTAAAGAACATAAAAAATGAGACAAAAGAAGTAGACTATAAATTCTCGTTCCCTCTCTTCTTGTGATAGTAGATGCATGCGGGGAGGCAAAACCCAACTCGAACCCGACCCGAAAATAGCGAGCAGGATCGATATTTTCGATACAAAAACTTAAATGGTTTGACACAAATCCGACCCGAAATTAAATGAGTTATGTTCGGAATGAGATTTTTAACCCAAAAAATGGATCAGAATTGAGTTGAAGGATAGATGACCCGAAAGTAGATAATCGAACATAATTCCGACCCTATATGCATGTGACACAAGCGTCCTTCATGATAAGCGAAGACTAACATAGAATTCAGCGTAATTATTCAAACTTGCCATCTCTACCCGCCCACTCTCCAATGCACCCGTTTATATATATAAATTTTTTTTGGTGCATATGCATCCGTTATTATCCTATGCTTGGTTAATACTCCACTGCCCTTTCTCATTACTCAACCTCACTTCATTACATGACCAAATTACCACCGTACCTTTAATTTTTTCTTTCTTTTAATTATTATTTGTGTTTTAAGTGATTTCTAATTCACTTATTTAATTATTAATATATCTAATTTAATTTAAATAAAAGTTATAAAAAGTTAATATTATAAATATTTACATTCTAACTAATCTAATTAAATTTCACATGATAAAAAGTTAATATTTTTGTTAATAATTAACTAAACATTTTCATGTATGACCATTAATTGTATGAATAACATTTTAACTTTCATACTATTTTTAAAATATTTGATTTAATTATTTTTTTACTAATGTATAAATGTTAAAATGTTAAATGTTGTTAGGTAAGTTTTTTCACATAGTTTTATAAAATTAATATTTTTATAAATTTATTATTATATATTAATGGACAGCTGAATAAATAATATGATTTCCTCCAAAAAAAATTAAGGTACTATTATAATTTCTTATTTTTTTCATCTTCATATATCGTAATTACTTTGGAATAAAAGAGTATTTATTTAGAAGTTCAAAATGGCATTAATTATATTCACTCCCAAATTTAAATTTCACCTTAAAAAGCTCCCCCTTTTGGGACACTTCAATTCCTCTGCATTTTCAAAATAATTAAAAAAAAGTTGAAAAATAAAATTATAAAAATTACTTGATATATAAACACACAAAACTACCAAAATCTCTCACATGTTTTTTCACCTTTCTTCATTCTTCTGTCTCCAATTCCTATTTCTCTCTCTTTTACAAACACTGTCACTTAAAAACAGTCGATACCCCTAAAAAATTACAAAGTAAGCTTTCACTACCCTGTATTTCGCAGATCTATCATATTTAGTTTTTCAAAATAAATCAAAATTTTATTTCTATATGTTTTTAACTTTTATTCTGTTAATTAGGAACCCCACTTTTGCTAATATCGATGAACATAATACTTGAATAAATTGATCACCTATCAATCCCTCAAACTTACCCTTCATTCTTCAAAATTTCTCTCTATCTGTTTATTTTTTATTTTTTATTATATATATATTCTATAAATAAAGTTTCTGGGTTTTTGTTGAATTGAACAGAGATTGTTGATTGATTGAATAAAGTTTTCAACTTTGATGGGATTTGCCTATTGTATGTAAATCAAAGGAAGAATTCGAGTATGCGCAAAACATGACAACTCTAACGTTGCAGAAGAAGCAGCAAATTCATGATGATAATGCTTCTAAACCTAAAGAACGCCGGATTGTTACTTGGACTCAAGAGGTAGTCCTTTTATTTTCATAAACCCGAGTTGGGGATTAATAGTCGCGTTGATGGTGTAAGTTGAACTAGTAACACCACTGTTTGATCAAGAAATATTGTGTTTTGATCTTTATTTTATAAGTCTGGATTAATAGTCGAGTTGATAGTATGATAAAGAAGTATTGTGTTTTGATCTTTATTTTATAAGTCTGGATTAATAGTCGTGTTGATAGTGTAACTAAGAAATATTGTGTTTTGATCTTTATTTTATAACTCCAGATTAATAGTCGTATTGACGGTGTAATTAAGAAATACTGTGTTTTGATATTTATTTTTTAAGTCTGGATTAATAGTCATGTCGATAGTGTAATTAAGAAATATTGTGTTTTGATCTTCATCTAATAAGTCTGGATTAATAATTATGTTGATAGTGTAATTTGACTTAAATCTTTCAGGGATTGAGGGAGTATTGTCTTATATTCTTTATTTTCTGTTTTTGAGTTTGGAATGAGTAGTCGTGTTGATTGTGTAGTTGGAATCAGTATAAATCCACTGCTTGTATTGGGTTTATTATGATTGATGTTGAATCAATGGATTGAATTTTGCAGGAGGATGATATATTAAGGGAGCAAATAAGCATACATGGAACTGAAAAGTTAGATTTCAATACTAATATTTTTCATGTTCTTATGATTTTTTTGTTGAATATTTGATGAAATCATGAAATGGGTATTGATTATATTTTTGTGGGTTTGTTGAAATTAATAAGGATTTGAATTTGAGGGGTCTGATTTTTTTTTGTTTTGGTTGGCAGTTGGACGATTATTGCATCCAAATTTAAGGATAAAACGACGAGACAGTGTAGAAGAAGGTTAGTTATAAAAGTTAACACATGATAGATTTGTTTGTTCAAGTGTTAAAAGTTAATTTTAAATTTTTTTTATTGGTCTTATGAAGTTCTTTTTACTGTTTGATATACAATCAGGAATTTATTCTGTTATGCTGTTTTTAACTTTTTTAACATAAACAAAAATTTACCATTTAATTGTTTTTTGGGGATGCAGATGGTACACATATCTGAATTCTGATTTCAAAAAAGGAGGTTGGTCACCAGAAGAGGATCTGTTGTTATGTGAGGTAATTGGATTTTACGTACGTACTTCGTTTTTATTAATTGCAACGTTTGTACGGTGGAATAATGTTGTAAGCTCTGAATGTTTGACTGTAAGGATTAATATGAGTTCTGAAATTTAGACAGTATTTGCTGCTTCAACAGTTAATGATTTGATTTGATCGGATTTTAAAGTTCTGATCTGATAAATGGTTTAGTGATAGAGAATGAAACAGTGAAGTTGTAATGATAACAGTAGCTTATTTGCAGGCCCAGAAGATATTTGGCAATAGATGGACTGAAATAGCCAAGGTGGTCTCTGGAAGGTATGTAATGTTCCTGTTGCATTTGTTTGTGTTTGCATTGTGATTGAATGATGCTTATATTGTGTATGTGAACCGCGTATGCAGAACCGACAATGCTGTGAAGAACCGATTCTCCACCTTATGCAAGAAGAAAGCAAAACGTGAAGCCTTGGCTAAGGAGAACAGCAATGCATACATCAATGTTAACAATAAAAGGATTTTTATTGATAGTTGTGGGTTTCATTCGCTTGCAGTGGCAGATGTTGCATCACCACTTAAAAAGTTGAAGTACTATACAATTGCTTATCTGAACTTTTTGTCCTGTTCACAAGTTTTACCCAATAATTCTAACTCTTGTTGCTGCAGGAGGGAACATATTCCAAATTTCAACTCTGGAAATATGTTGCTAAAGGAATGTGGATTAACAAAGCAGCACCCAAGACCTCCATTTGCAGTATTGGCTCAAAATGTCCGCAATGCCAATAACTTACTAATCTCCACTACAAAAGACACTTTGATTAATGGTAATGACATAGACAGCTGCATTTGAAGAACCATATGTCAAAAATTTTGCTGTTAACTTTTGAATCTGTGGTTATCCTTCTTGACTTTACAAGCGTGACAGTCTTTGTCTTACTATTGCTTTATGAATATGTTTTTTTTGAATGAGTATACTGTAAAACTAATCAACTATAGCCTTAATTACAGGGGACAAAAAAATAGATGGAACATTTCTTAGAAAGGATGACCCGAAGGTAGCTGCTTTGATGCAACAAGCGGAGCTACTTAGCTCTCTTGCATTAAAAGTAAACATGGATTACACGGAGCAAAGTCTTGAAAATGCTTGGAAAGTGAGCATTCTTTCTAGCTCACAATGCCCTTAGCTTGTCTTTGTTCAGTAATATGATGACATTGATGAAGGAATTATTATGCATTTATCCAGGTACTCCAAAATTTCTTTGGTCGAAGCAAAGAAAATGAGGAGCACAGACACAAATTAGTGGATGCAGATATACAGCTTGATGATTTCAAAGCCTTGATGGAGAGTTTGAGAAGCAGTGACGATGGCATTTCACTCTCTGAGAGGTAAAAATAGAGATGAACTGTTTGAATAGAACAAAAAAATGTGTTATGTGAAGTCTCTTTGTTTTACTTAAAATTTCTGTGTCGGATACTCTCCAATTTGACATGGGTATGGATACTTCGACGTGGATGTGGATACTTGGCACCGCTATTTTTGGACTGAAAACTCGGGCATTTTCAAAAATTATGCAGAGTTTTGACTCTTGACTCATACAGACATACATACCTGAACTGGAGTCTAGGTAAAATTGAATAAGTCAATTGAAAATGTTTGCATAATCTTTATATTTTGCAGGCAGCATGACATGTACGAGTCACCAAGCAGCTCTGAGTATAGCACAGGATCAACCAGCTTATCTGCTTGTGATCAAGGGGAACAATCCCAGGGTGAGATTTCCACAATGCACGGGGAGATTGGAGCAGCATCACAGTCAGTACAGATAGCAGATGATGGTTGTGTTGACATGCCAGAAAACAAAATCTTTTCCTGCAAAACAACAGATCAAGGTAATTAATATTGTTTGAAGAACTCACTTAGTCAGTAAATGGTCTTGTACGACATGGTATGTTGTGGTAGTTATTAAGTTAAGATGCATAAAGGATGAACAAACCTTTTTACAGGAGTAATTTCTAATATTCACGTTGATTATCCTGCAAGGTTTGTAATTTGGACTGTTTTTGGCTTGTCTGCAGAATTTACTTCCCCAATCCAAGTAACTCCGCTGTTCAGGTCTTTAGCATCTACAATACCAAGCCCACAATTTTCTGAAAGTGTACGCAAGCTATCCCTTCTTTGTCTCTTGATAAATACATGTAATCCTCACTCGTATTAGGTATATTTGCCTTTGTTGAGTGATGCCGTGATACTGAAACAAAGTTTCCACTCTATGAATATAGAGGCTTACAAGGAATCTTTGGACATACAAGTCTCTGCTTGTTGATCCACTGTAGCCAACTTTGAGCTGCTAAACACAGTTAAAGGATCATCTGCCGCAGATACGCAGCTATCTTTTTAATTGAGTTATTCATGTGTTCTACAGAGAGTGTGGGGGACCTGTGACTCAGTCATATGGAAGAACCCTTTGTGATAAAGAGAAGTCCATTTCTATCAATTGGCATTATCCTTATGCTTGAGTCAAATTTAAAGTCTTGCCACAATTACTCCGTTTAATATGCTACTCTGGTAGTATGTACTGCTTTACTTGGCAGAAGATCAGTTATACTTCCTAGTTTCAATTACTCCGGTACTCCCTCCACTTAGACCATGAAATCCAAAGAGTCTAAGAGGTCCTAACTGCTTTATGTGATATTGTTACTCTTTTAGAAGCTAGGTAATTGGTCTTGGAAAGTCCACTAGGTGCAGCCTACCCACTTAATAGTCCTGAATTGGCAAAAGGGATCTAAGGCTTAGTTTGGTTGAAGCTGTGTTAATAGGCTGATCACATTTTGAACTCTGTTGAAACAACGGGGAAGGTATTGATCTGGAAGGATTGAAAAGAGACTAGCAATACCTTGTAATCTTGATCTCCCTTCAACTTCTTGAACTTGCATCTTACTGCTCATCTGACATTACCAGTCATTAGTGCAGCATTATGACCAATGATGTGTAGATACCTGTGCAGCCTGTCACTCTCTCCACCTCCTCCCTTTGCAGCCTACCCACTTAGTATTCCAGAATCTGGAAAAAGGGATCAAAGGCTAGTTTGGTTGAAGCTGTGTCAATAGGCTGATAACATTTTGAACGCTGTTGTAAACAACAGGGAAGGTATTGATCTGGAGGGTTGAAAAGAAACTAGTAATACCTTGTAATCTGATCTCCCTTCAACTCCTGAACTTGCATCTTACTCCTCATCTGACATTGCCAGTTATTAGTGCATCATCATGACCAATGATGAATTGATTCCTGTGCAGTCTGCCACTCTCTCCACCTCCTCCCTAACCTTTTGCTACGAATGCTACCAAAGACATCTCTACAGTCTCTAGCCTTCTTCTCCTTTATATCTGGCAACACTGGCTCCTTGCCATTTTATGTGCAATGAATAGTCTTAGATTTAGTGGAAAATTTCTTGTTCTCTTCCATCACAACTTAATATTTAGCATTGCTACTTGCATGTACTAAACAATTTAAGTAGCATTGCAACATCCTTCCCCCCCAGTTTCCACTTTCCAGACTTAACATCAACATGAATTTTGAGGAACAAGAAAAGATATGCGGGGAACTCTTCACACGTGTCCGATTCAAGCCTTTTTCTAAAAATAAAGTTATCCATCAGAGTAATCAAACCACATGTTATCCACCAGTGCAGTCCAATTTCTAGGCATTTGATTATACCAGCTATGTCGGGCGCACACTTCCTATAGTTTATAGTATCGATTGAAACTTCCTTACCACAATTACAACTTCTATATTTTTTTTTGTTACTACTGAAGTACTATAACTTCCTTGGATATGCTGTCCATGTTAGTACCATTAATATAATTATATGTGTGTGTATAAGAAGGAAAAAGATAAATGAATCTCTGTGTTAGGGTGAAGAATTTTCTAATAGGAATCCTGGAAAGCTTTTCATGGCTGATGAGTGTTGATAAGATTTGCTTATCTAACAGATTTTGCCGATGGAAATTTGAACCTGGTTTTTCAGAAGTTGCCTTAAGGTATTGCAAGTTGTTTTTGCTAGGCGTTTTCTGTCTACTTTCCAGTGCAGTGATCTCTTGTGCTAGTTTAGGCACATTTACATTCCCACTAGTTGGGGACTTAGGGGTTGGGAACTGAATTAGCATGTTGGACTGGTGTTTTCTTTGACTGCATTTCCCCTTGTTGGCCTTTCATTTGTCATGTCAACCTCATTGCTAAATGTTTAACTAAGGTAATGACGTTGTTTAAGTCTACATTACTCAGAATCTTCGGTTGCACTCAAGTACTAAAGTACTAGTATCAGTTAATACTTCAATATGGTCATGGCGATGGTTGGAGCTTTACACTTGGCGAGGGTTTAACATAGGATTTGACTCGTAAGTTACGTTTTGTGGTTAAGTGAAAACAAGATGAGTAGATTTTCTTCCTTACTGAACTTATGCGTGTTACATACATCAAGATACGTCAGACCTTTTGCACTTATTACTACCAACATGCCCAAAATCTTAGTAACCCCAACTTCATATATCTGTAGTGTCCAACAGCATACAACTTATAGTTCAAAAATAAAGAATATGAATATTTAGGCTTCTCTTTTCACTTGACTGATTACGTCCCTTATCAGCAGCTGAACTCATTAGGTGTTATCCAAACTGTTCCTATTAGCCCTTGTAAGAGAAGTTTAGTTGTCATTGAACTTGGCTGTAGTTTATATGTAAAATTATATAAACTGATTGATTTTAGTTATGATTTGTTTCGAATTTCAGTTTGGATTTATTTAGTTATCCGAACTGAATTTATATGTGAACTTGACGAAAGCAAAACAGACTGACCACTTTTATCTCTACATCTTTGCAGGAGAGGCACTTTCTACTGAGAACACTTGGAATTGAGTCTCCTTCTCACAACTCGATCAGCAAATCTATGCAACCACCACCTTGCAGAAAGGCACTTCTGCAAGGCCTTTAAATGACAATTTTTCCTGATCCCATATTACAGATAACAGCATCCTTACTATTGCAGTTTTAAAGTCGAGGATATTTGTCAATCTTCGCGGTTTTTCAGCATAGCAGCCACATAGGCCCAAATTTTTTTTGAGAGGCTTTCTATGATCTTCATATCCAAGATCTGCATCCCAGAATGTCAAACAAGGCGACGTTCTTTTCCATCAGATCAACTATGCTCGGTCTGCATCCCCTTCATTCTATGTTTACTAATTCACCGTCAGGGTGCCTAAAGCTGACCCTGGTGTGGATTAGTTGTCTATGATGTGTGTGTCATTCTTTCGTTTATGTGGGGTTTCAAATTAAGGGTAATTTGATTTCCCAGCCAGGAATTGGCATTTATTAATCTTTTGTACAGAACCTGCAACACATAACCTTAGTTTATCTTAGTGTATAATCATTCATACTTGGGTATCTCATCGATCCCATATAGATATAAGTCAGATGAGTAATGGAGGATCTACCAACGGAAATGGTAATCCTTTTTTTTTTTTCCCTTTTCTATCTTGGCGTGCAGATAGTATAGAGAATAAGCTTTTGTTCAAGGTTTCGATCTTCCTCACTGCATGTAATTTAAACTCAAGATGATTTGAGTTGGAAAAAGAAAAAAAAAAGTCTGATTTGCGTGTGTTGATTTGTATTCTTACTTATTTTTTTGCAGAAATGATGTGCAAATTCATGTAGAACAGGAAAACACAGATACACAAATCCTAATTTCATACACGAAAATCATGGAAATTTTGCAGACCCTTGCACATTTTATGTTCAAATATTCTTCAGAAGTATGTTTTGAAATGTTTGTGACCTCGTTTAAATGAAAAAGGGAATTCGACTTTCTGAGTGCATATCAAAGAGGAAGTAAAGGTTGAACTTACAATTATACTGATAAGCTCAGCAGAACATTTGAGCTGTCGAAAAGCTGCTCCTGATACTCTCCTCTGTGTGTACTAGCTTAAAGCTTGAAATTTTAGTAGAGGGAAGAAGAAGAATAAGGAGGTGAAGATTTGTTAAATTTGGTAGATTAAAGTTGAAGATGATGGAGGACAGAAGTGATCATAACTTACCCATAAAGCTTCAAGAAAGGTTTAAAAAGGTGGAGGGAACTCTATACAAATTAAAGTGTACTCTTTGAATGCGACTTTTCTCCATCCAATACAACTAAAATTTAAAAGTTGATGATTATATTCATGTGTTAATTACTTCTTTTGACCTTTGTGTTTGTTCTTACTAGTGTTACTACACCCACACACTAGTGATTTTATTCATCTTTTAAGGGGTACTTGAGTGATTTAGGGTGTGTGCTACTGTACTGTGATTTAGGGTTGTGTGCTACTGTACTGATTGTAGTATGCACGTCGGTTGGTCATGTATGGGCCATAGCACTTCAATTATATAGTGTACTAAACTCCTAAATTTTGACTGATTATATCCGACGATTTGGTAGCATGGCTTAAGGAGATATAAAAATGGTAGCATGGCTTAAGGGCTCAAGGCTGGCCACGAAAGGAGCCAACCTGAACCTTAATATGACTCGGCTTAATGTGAACGACATATAATTTTTACATATATTTAGTACTTGATTTACTATACTTTTGGTAACTAAAACAGAATTTGATTACGCACATGAGAATGCGTCTAAGCTAAAGAGCACTCCTTTTATTGCAGTTAACTTTGAAACAATCAGCAAGGCTGTTCTTGGAAGTTTGTACAGGACTTAGAGCTAAGTCGTGAGCAATCTTTTAAGGCTATATATACAGGACTTAGAGCTAAGTCATGTGCATTGGGTCAGTTTAGCGTCGAGATGGGTCACATAAAAAACGGGCTAGGCCGAGTTGAGCTAAAGAATATGCAAACGGGCCGAGTCGGGTCGGACCAAAGAAGATACAAAACGGGCCAAGTCGGAATGGGTCGTCCAAAAAAGAGTAGTTTTTATCTATACAAAACGGGCAGTGGACCCTCGACAAGTAAGTGAAAATAATTCGTTACCTGATAGTGTTTAAAAACCTTGGAAATTATTGGGTCTTTTGGAAATTATTGGCCTATTGAAGACTCAATAAAACATGACATTTTAAAATATCAACCCAATTAAGCTCATAATTAATTAGACCCTTTTACAAACGATCCGGCTAAGGGCCCCTCCCATTTAAACTGGTCTATTCTAGGACGCGAAAAATAGCCTGATCCATACCTTATAGTCTAATACTTGAATCATAGTAAAAGTAAGGCCATTCACGACAATAGAACAATCAACTGGAGATCATAATCAGAACCCAAATACCATATGCTTGGAAACTTAAAAGTTAGAGGATAGGACCAGCCCAATAATTTCTCGAATGTAATAAGAATTATCTACGATTAGCGAAATATTAGGAAAGTTTTCTAACTCCTAAACTAGGATCTCATGCATAAACATAATACAAATTATATTTTAAGGAGTTAGATATACCTTTATTGCGTGATTCAACTATCAAACAAAATGGAGATCTTGAACTACAAGTGTAGTACCTCTATTCAATCCACAAACCCACCAGTAGATCACCACGCATGCTAGTAAGAAAATCTCCCTATTGCTTCTCCTCAAAATCACGGCTAGGGTTAGGGTAGTTTTAGGGTTTTTGCTCTTATGATTAGTATTGTGCAAGTGTGTTTTAACCTAATTAATCTCCTTTATATACTAATCCTAATCAGCCAACCACATAAAACCCTAATCTACTCCTATTTGGCCGTCCTACCCATATAATAAATGGACTTATTGATTCGTTTGAGTTTATTGTGTGACCTCATAGGCCTCGATTAGATTATTTATCGACCCAATTGCATTAAACTCACGTATCGCAATTGGTTTCTAGAAAAACATTATGATATTAAAATAACCAAACTAATTGTCTTCATAATAATCCTAACATATATTTAATAAGGGGATTACTAA
This sequence comes from Dysphania ambrosioides, assembly GCA_026401315.1. Lineage (NCBI taxonomy): Eukaryota > Viridiplantae > Streptophyta > Magnoliopsida > Caryophyllales > Amaranthaceae > Dysphania > Dysphania ambrosioides. The sequence goes on along the minus strand of CM048660.1, from coordinate 4,172,632 downwards.
ACATCGCCCGCGAATTACCAGGGATCGCCCGCATTTTCATCATAAAATGACCTTTTTGCCCTTACTAATTTTTTTTTTAAAAAAAAAGGATAAATAAGTTCATTTCATCAGTCACTATAACATTGTAATTCTGTAAAAAAAAATTTCACTATAGTAAGGTGTATTTGACATTCAAAACATTCAAAACTCACAATTAGAGAAGGTGTACGTGACGAATTAAGGTGTACTTGACATTAACTGTGGGAAATTGATAATGTCGGACCAACTGAGAACGCCTTCACCCGAAAATCAGGTAAAAGTTCGGATTGTACTTGAGAAATTGGTCGTATTATCGTGGTGGGGCGTCTTGGGAAGACGTCACTGACCATGGTGGGGCGTCTTGGGAAGACGTCACTGACCATGGTGTGGCGTCTTGGGAAGACGCCACTCACCATGGTGAGGCAGTGGCGTCTTCCGAAGACACCACCGACCATGGTGGGGCGTCTGGGGAAGACGCTACTGACCATGGTGGGGCGTCTTCCCTAGACACCTCAAATTTTTTTTTTATTTTTTTATTTCTAATATTTCCAATCTTGTTCTTTTAGGATAATAATGAAGATTACGGTGGAGATGAAATTGATTATAGTGGTATTTTTGAACATGATGATTTTGCAACATCGGAATTGGCAATTGAATGGGCTAAAAATGTTGCAATTCAATCCGGTTTTTGTTTGACGACTTCAACATGGAAAACGCAAAGAGATAGTCGATATGATAAATTGTTGAAATGTGATCGTTCTTCGAAGAAAGTTGATCGAGATTTGACAACAGCCGTGAGGTTCGACACGAAGAGGAAAGGTTGTGGTTGCTTGTTTAAGATTAAGGTTTGTCAGCGTCGAGATATTAGCGGTTGGCACATTGTTGGTGCTTCGAAATGGGGTAAACACAACCATGAGTTGGTTGTGTATCCACAAGGACATCGACAGATTAGCGGCATTAGTTCTGGTGCGAAGAAAGTTGTGCACGAGATGACTGAGGCACAAGTGAGACCGGCTAAAATACTGGCAACTTTGTTGGAGAAATATCCAGAAGATAATCCAAATAAAAGACATGTGTACAATGAAAGAGATAAGATAAGGAGAGAAAAGTCAGAAGGAAGGAACCCAATTCAGCAATTGCTATATCAAGCAATCAAGTATAATTACTTACACTGGTTTAAGAGTGATGAAGCCACTGATATTGTGACCCATGTCTTCTTGGTGCACCCAATGTCTGCTGATTTGTTACGCACGTATCCGTATGTAATCCTTATAGATTCTACATACAAGACAAACAAGTACAAGTATCCTTTAGTGGAGATAATTGGGATGACTCCGGGGAACATGAACTTCGTGATTGGTTATGCGATCATGAAAGATGAAACATAGTCAAGTTATCGGTGGGTGTTGGAGAAGCTGAAGAATTATGTTGGTCCTGAGGTGCACCCGAGTTCTATAGTAACCGATTGCGAGGGTGGTCTTTTTGCCCCGATTAGGGTTTTATTCCCTAATTCCGCACATTTACTTTGCACGTGGCATATCAATAAGTGTGTGTTGAATAAAGCTTACCATTGCATGGGAAAGAATAAGGTTTCAGCTGAAAAATTCCAGAAGGGACGTTGGAGGCAAGTCATGTATGCTACTACGCAAGAGCAGTATGAGGATAATGTTCAGTTCATGATGGATTGCTATAGCTGGTGTCCTCCACTTTTACAATACGTTACGCAACAATGGATTCCTCATAAAGAGAAATTTGTGCTATACTGGACGAATCAGGTCCTTCATTTTGGGAACACTACGACTTGCAGAGTCGAGAGTGCCCACAATGCACTAAAGGACTGGCTTAACTCTTCCACATCGGCTCTTGACACGTTATTCGAGCGTGTTAACAAGGCGATTGAGACCCAAGTCAACGGTATTAAACAATGTTTGGAGGACTCCAGACGAAGACATGGCACGTTATATCGAGGTCGACTGTACCAGAATCTCCATGGTCGCACTTCCCATCATTGCCTGAGCTTGCTGGAACAAGAAAAGAGTAGGATGAGTGCTTTAAGTGACGAGATTGACATTAGATGCGGGTGTGCACTGAAGACAACCCATGGGATTCCGTGCGCTTGCACAATATCGCGAATCATTCAGTCGGGTGAGAGTTTTTACCTAGATCAAATTCATCCTTTCTGGAGATTGCTTATCATTGGTGAAGTTGTGGACCCTAATATCGTAGATCGATCCACGCAAGACACAACACGTTTTGATGAACTTACAGGCCAAGTGCGAGCTAGTCATCCCTCGTTTGTACGTGATGCCACTCTACTTTTGCATGGTATGCTCCACCCAGATGAGTCGGAGATTAGAGAACCCGAGGGTACGAACATTACCAGAGGTCGACCTCGGCGTGATTTCAGTGCTTGGGAGTACATGGAGAGAAATGCTGCTCGGGGTCGGGGTCGGGGTCATGGTCGAGGTCGGAGTCGATCTTCTAGCAGTACTCAGACTATGGGTCGTTCGTCCTCATCTGTTAACATGCCCTCAACAGGTAGAGTGGACGTTGACCAATTCCCATATATTGATAGACTCCCCGGATTTATAATGCCGTATTTAGAAGGATGGAATGATGTCGTAGCTGATGGAAACTGTGGATTTCGATGTGTTGCCGATGTGTTTCATGGTTCTGAAGATCTGTGGTTCGTTGCCCGACAAACAATGTTCAATGAAATTACAACAAAACGACACAAATACCAAGATGTATACTACGACGGTTTGGATGCTGCGTTGGCACGTATCAATTGGGGAGGAGGGCACTGTGGTATTGAGCATTACATGGAAATTATCGCGGATCTGTTTCCAATTGCCAATTTTTATAAGAGCGCCGTCATGTGCTACGGATTGGGAAACGATGGAGTTTCAGTATACCCATGTGTTACTGTTCTCCCTTGGGAAAGTCCTACTAGCATTACAAGGCCATTAAGAGACTTTGCGATTGCACACTTGGGCAGATATAAGCATTTCATTCGGTTGGATTTAGCTGATGGTTTTCCAGTACCACCGGTAGCTACCTTGTGGTTTCAAATTCAAATTCAAGTCTGGGGAAGACGCCTGATCTAGGCGCCTGGTCCACGGCCGGGGCGTCTTCCCCAGACGCCGGATCCAGGCGCCCCGGCCGCCGTCGCCGCCCACCGCCGCCACCATCCCCAGCACATGCGAAATCAAAAAAAAAAACAAAAAAATTTACCTCACCCACCGGAAAAGCCGTCGCCGTCGCCGCCGTCGCAAGAGGTGTCGGCCGCCTCAACACTTCTTTGCCGGGTCTTTGGGACATGATGTTTGAAATGAGAATTTGTAAATTTTGTTTGGAGAAGATGATGAATGAATGGTGTTTTGTAGAAATGAGTTTGATTTAGATGATATAATGTACTAAGGGTGTAATGGTAATTTCATTTGAAAATTTGCGGGCGATGTCCTGTAATTGCGGGCGATGTTTAGCAATCCAGTTTAATAATTATGTAATCCTAACATATATTTAATAATTACGTAATGATCGAGGACACTTTCTATATAAGTATCAACATTTATAAGCGATCCTCATCGCCATGTTCCCTTAAGCTCCTAGGTGATAAGCATGTAAACAAACACCTCTGATGCACTTCCCTCCCTCTTGAACAGAATTTTGTTATCAGTCAACCAAATAATCACAGATTAATAAAGTATATAATCAGGCAATCTGACTGAAACCAGCTTATACTAGCACCTCCATTGGATTCATTTAGTTAGTGCCCAATATCAATGGTACCATATGTTTCCTGATCCGAACAGCCAAGGTAAGCCTGCCATCGATATGAGGCAAGTACATTTTCGTCGTAGCTCGTAGAGCAGGAACATTTTGGTCTAGGGGCTGCCTAATACCTCATCATACCATGTCAAATTACAGCAACGTACCACCATTTATTCTCCCCTTCATAATGTTTCACAACAATGAGGATCCTGTTATTGGCATTGAGAACAGGTTTATAGATCCAGCCTCATGAATTTCTAGAGGACAGCGGCATTCAGACTATTCCAATGGCCAGAACGGATAGTGTCAACATCTAACATCCAATTATGAGGTGAATAATAAGTGAACGATCGCGTATTTATATGAGGATTAGAGGATGAGTGATTGCCAAGATTTTACAGTCATTACATGTGAAGTCAAACCCAATTCCTACAGTGAGCAGACTATGGGTTTCAACGTTAAGCGAAGCATGCACTTCCACAGTTCCACTACCGTCAATAATAGCCGGGTTATAGGAATTTTTTTATTTATAAGCTTTTTTTAAAAAAAATTCGAAAAATAAGTCACGTCACGTTTGAATGTAAATTAAAAAATAAGCTAGTCTTGCTTCGGAGTGAAAACGTTGCATCGGGCAACGTTTTAGCATAAGCAAAATCGTTTTCAAGTTTCATAATAATTCAAATTAATATATTTTAAAAATGATATTGATACTGTATTTGATATCAAGTTTCAAACCTATTGGAATTTTAAAAATAATTTATTCAAATTATTGTTTAAATTTCTAAAATCAGATATATTATTTGAGATTTAATTAAATAAACTTATGTTAATTAGTTTGAAAATTAATGAAAATTTAAGGAATGATTTTTTACTATTTTGGAATGCTTTTAAGGGTCCTTAGATATAATTTTACGCTATACTCAATGATTTTTAATTACTTAACTATATTTATACAAAAAAGGGAATTATAATGAGTTATACTTACCTTTTATTAATAAGGGGCAACATCACTAATTTTGGATTTTACATTACTATGTCTAATGTAATATTTTTCTCTTCACTATGTTAAAGTTGATTTTTGTAGGACTATGACTTGTGTATGACCTAGTCTTTCATTAAATATAGACTATATAAAGGAGTTAATAGATTGGAAATTGATGTATGCACACTTAGAAGGATTATGAAAATAAATTATTTATTCCACTATATTATGCTTACTTGTTGAGTTTGGATTATTTTGAATTTGATTTATGAACTAATTTGGGTTGTTGATTATGTTCTTTGAATGTTTCAAGAACTTTGAAATGACTTTTGTCAAATGAATATTATGATTGGTTTTTGGTTGAAATATTTGAAAAATAAATATTTTTATTATCACGTGTATGATTGTACTCAGTTTTATACTGATTCATACTTTATTTTGTTTTGTCTTTGTCTTACTAATTAATATGAATAGTTTGAACAAGTTGGATGAAATCAATAAAGTGGGCATCTGCATCATGGAGACTATGCAGAAAGTGTTCACAACTTATTTAATAGATACAACCTGAATTTTTTACATATCACTTTATATTAGTTATGTAGTTGATATCATATAAAAAAAGCTAGTACTTGGCAATGGATGATATGATAACTTATCTGTGAAGTCATAATTTTTCAACGAAATAAGAGCTCTTGGTATCTTATTGGGTACCAATACCCAGTCCAAAAATACCTGATCTGAAATTAAACTACGTGTAATTTAATGATTCGGTTCATGAATTTAATTTTTCGTGCTATTGTTTATCAGGTACTCAAGCCGAGTGTTATCTTTTTGGGTACCCAATCAATGCTCACCCCTAGTTTTTAGGCCCTTGGTTTTAAATGGTTCTAAATTTCTTCATATGACTAGAGATGTCAATTTTCAACCCAAACTGCTAACTTGATTGTGCCGATCCGAACTAGACTAATCAAAACTACTTTACAACCCGAAAAGTGAAACATATAACACGACTTGAACCAAATTGAAACATGGTATTCTTAGAATGATGGGATCTATCTACTTTGATTCTAAACATTGATTTTAATAGATTTCAAAAACTCATACAATTGGGTATAAACTCAGTTTTAGTAGGATTTAGTACATATATTCAAAAACCCGATCCAAATATAAAGTAGCAAAACATTATCTAGATCAAATTGGTTTGGGTACCCTCTTCCGTAATTTGGCTAGCTGTTCGGTCCATAGAATCATTTAAGTTCTAAGGGTACCTAATAACAATTCGATAAACATTTTTCTTCTTTTTTCCCTACTAAAATAATATTCTACAAAACCTAAACTCCTATATTTTTTACATATCATTTTATAATTTGACAAAATATTAACTTATATTGGTTATGTAGTCCATATCATATAAAAATGCTAATATTTGGCAATGAATGAATGATACTTATTTGTGAAGTCCTAATTTTTCAATGGATAAGCGTTCTTGGCATCTAAGTGGGTACCAATACCCAGTCTAAAAATACTTGATCCGAAACTCCATGTACCTAAACTTAACAGTTCGATTCATGGATATAATTTTTCGTGCTATTGATTATCAATTTCTCAAGCCGACAATGTTATCGTTTCGGGTACCCATCAATAATCACCCCTAGTCTTTAGGCCTTTAGGTAACGATTATAAGGTATTAAATGATTCTAATCTCCTCCACATGACTAAAGCTGTCAGTTTTCACCTTGAACGACTAACCTGATTGTGCCGATCTAATTTGGGCTAACCAAAACTACTTTTCAACCCGAAAGGTGAAACCCGTAACCCGACCTAAACCAACTTAAAACCAACCAGTAAATCGATTTAGCCCGAAATGAACTCGATTTGCTCTCAACGTCCCAAAGACAACCCGATCTGAAAATGACTCAACCCATTAGTAAGCCAACCCGATAGTAAATAGATATGTAACGACCTGAAACCACTTTAACATGACAACAAATCAATAAGACATAATTGATAGTGACCTTTAACTTACTTTAAGTTAACATGTTCAAAATCGACCTGTAAGAATCTCGATAGTTGATTCCACCCACATCATTTATAACTACTATGATACTATATTGACCCGTAAATAACCTAAAACTGATTTTACCATATATCTTCCTTTGTCCTTCAATATTCCAGACTAACATGGGCTTTTTGGATCAATTCAAGAGTTTTCAATATTCCATACTAACTTGGGCTTTTTGGGTCAATTCAAGAGTTAGGATCTAGGACCTTGAGAATCTTTTCTAGACAAATAAAAAAAATAGCACTTGAAAACACAACTTAATTTGCTTTACATGAAAAATGGATAAATCATGGAAAAACTTCATTAGGTACTGTTCTTCGACTATACTCTAGTTACATTTTTCTATAACTTTTCAGAACATTTCTCCTGAATTTTGCTCTGGAACTATCACAAATTCACAACATTGGTATACTTTTCATTTCAAAAGGTCGACAATTAATAGGGGAAAAACATAAAAGGGACCCTGTTAATAATCTTAACTATTTATAGCTTCTTTCAAGTGGATTTCCGCTTCTTTTGCAATCTTTGTAGCTTCTGCCATTTAAGGTAAATCTGGTAGGACAATCCAGAGAAGACCATGGCAACACTGCTCCATTGAACCGTGGAGAGAGGATTGCCACTCAGAAGAGATGAGATAACAATGCTAACAAACTTTCGGGTAGTGGTGATAGTCGTGTTAGTAAGAGAGCCAAATCGACTGATGGTTAAGAAGATGAAATTTTGGCCAACTGCACCACATAAGCAGTAAAAGAGGATGTCCCATCCAGCCTCAGGATGCTGCTTGCAAAATCGAATGGCCTCGTAACCACTGGCTTGGGGCCAGCTAAACATGTAGACCACATTGTAAATGGTGCCCCAGAGATTCATTCCCAGCATGATATCCCAGGCACTTGTTTTCGGATACCTGAAAAAGTGTTCAAAAAAACATAAGTCTATCGAGCAAGAAAGGAGGAGAAAAAAACCAATTGCTAATCAAATTTGCAAAAAATAAAATTAGGTGGATTTCTAACATCTGGGTAAGAACTTACATTTCCTCTATTTTGAGCAGATCATTGTGTAACCAATAATAAGTAACAAAAATCTTTGATACTATCATACCTGTGTAATCAATATACTCGAGGACACCAATTTATTAACAAAACATTGCTAGCTGCCTAGCTGTATGTAACCCAGACTTAAAACTACAGCTACCCCCCACAGAAAGCTAGAAATAGGCTGTTTTCTGTAGAAACTTTCGTATATTTGTTATGATGCAATACTGTTACATTGCCTGACTATTTATACTGATTGCTTTGTATCAGGAAAACACCAAGAACAGTCTCCTGGTGGCCTAATACTTCTCTACTGATATTAATCTTGTTGCATAGATAATCTTATCTTGTATAAACTACTCTATTCTAATCTTATTCTAGTCTTTATCTTTTGTTTGCTATCCTCTGTTATCCAACACTCCCCCTCAAGTTGGGTCTCAGGAATCTCGATACCCAACTTGCCCAATATACATTCAAATAACAGAGTACTAACTGCCTTAGTTAAAATGTCTGTCAACTGGTCTTCTAAACAAACAAACTTGAGACTGATATTTTTGGACTCCAGATTATCTTTAAAAAAGTGTCTATCAATCTCCACGTGTTTTATTCGATCATGCTGTATGGATTATCAGAGATGCTTATCGCTGCTTTGTTGTCACAGTACAATTCACTACTAGTCCTTGGAGGAAAACCAAATTCAGTCAACACCTTCTTCAACCATAAAACTTTAGCAATTCCTTTTGCAATTCCTTTTGCAATTCCACGAAACTCGGCTTCAGCACTTGACATGGTCACCATCTTCTGTTTTTTACTCTTCCAAGTCACCAAATTTCCTCCTAAAAGAGCAAAATAGCCTGATAGTATCCCGGTCTCCTGCCAATCTGCATCCGTATAGAGCTGAAGAAAATGGCTGTTCCTTTTGAACATGGTTCCTCTTCCTGGAGTTCCCTTCAAATATCTCAAAATTCTGTATACACTCCATATGTTGAGTATGGGTCTATGCATAAATCTGCTGACAACTCCTCTGCATAAGCCACATCAGGTCGAGTGTGTGCTAGATATATTAGCTTCCCCACCAATCTTTGATATTGTGTCTAATCTACCATTTTTGCATTCTCAACAATATGTAATCCATGATTCATCATTATTGGAGTTTCAATTGGTTTACAGCTTAGCATTCCAGATTCAACTAAAAGACCAAGAATATACTTCTGTTGAGAAATAAAGATTCCCTTTTCATTTTTGAGAACCTCGATTCCTAAAAAATATTTTAGTTGACCAAGATCTTTCATTTTGAATTCCTAGAATAACTTTTCTGTTAACCCCTTTATTTCTTCTTTGTCACCTCCAGTGATAATCATGTCATCAACATAGATAACTAAACACGTTAACAAACCATTCTTCTATTTTAAAAACAGAGCGTGATCAGAGTTGCTTTGTCGATATTTGAACCACTTCATTGCTAGAGTGAATCTTCCAAACTAGGCTCTCGGTGACTGTTTTAATCCATATAACGCTTTTTTAAACCTACATTCGTTCTAAACTCTTGTGAGAACCCTGGAGGTGCTTTCATATATACCTCTTCAGTTATCTCTCTATTTAGGAACGCATTCTTAACATCAAACTGATGTAGAAACCACCCTTTGTTTGCTGCAACTGAGAATAACACTCTAATTGTGTCAATCTTTGCAACTGGAGAAAAAGTTTCTAAATAGTCTATTCCATAGACCTGAGTGTACCCCTTAGCCACCAATCTCGCCTTGTACCTTTTAATGCTCCCATCTGCTGCATGTTTGACAGTGAACACCCATCTGCACCCCACAACTTTCTTTCTTTTAGGAACAATACATCGTTCCTAAGTCTCATTTTTGTTAAGTGCTTCAATTTCTTCCTTCATTACCTTCCTGCAATTCTTACTGCGCAAGGCTTCTTCAACTGTTGCTAGAGTATGTTCTAAACCTACAGCTGCATTTGTCAATCCATGCATCGACCTATGAGCCTCATAATCAAGATCATAGCGCCTAGGTGGAATTCCCCTAGTATTTCGAGGTGGAAGGTTATAGGTTCTGACAACATTCTCATTTTCCTCATCTCCTTCAAAATTCTCATATAGTAATGTATCATTTATACTGTTAGAAGTAGATAAGTTCTCAGTATTGGGAGATCTTACCTCGTTCAGTGGATGTTCAACAACAGAGTCCATTGGAGGTGGTATTGATATTCTAGATTGCACTACTGTCATGTCAGTTGCTTCTTCTTGTTGTGGTACAAACCAAGTCAACCACCTCAAATCGTCACTAACACCATCCTCCCCCTGACGATTTAGTTGGGAATAAAAATAATCGTCTTTAACAAACTCACAATCCATAGAGGTGTATATCTGATTTGTTACAGGGTCCAACCACCTGCAACCTTTTTAGGATACACCATAGCCAACAAAAACACACTTTACAACTTTAGGTTCTAGTTTATGCATGTTCCTTTTAGGAAGATGAACATACGTTACACATCCAAAAACTCTAGGAGTCAAGGAATGAAAAGGTAGGTTTGACACCGTGGAACCTAGAACTTCTATAAGTGTTTTGTACCCAAGAGTTTTATTTGGAAGACGATTTGATAGATAATTAGAAGTAGCTACTGCCTCAGAGGTGGGTAAGGACACTAGCCTCTACCATAGTGGCTCGAGTCATATTGAAATGGGTTTGATTTTTCCTTTAAGATGTACAATTCTTTGATGGATAATACCTTCATATTTTGCTTTACAAATTCCCCTCCATTATTAGATTTGAAAATGCTTATTTTTGTTTGAAACTGAGTAAGGATCATTTTATAAAAGGTCATATAAATATCAAAGACAAAAGACTTCAGATTTCTGCTTCATGAATTAAACCCAACTCATTATAGTATTATCATCAATAAACAAAACATAATAAAGAAATTTATGGTTACCAAGGTCAGGCAGGTCCCCAAACATCCGAATGAACTAAATAGAAAGGTTTATAAGCACGATTAAAACTTCTACGATAACTATTTTTATGACTTTTTGCAATATAGCACGCTTCACAGTTCAAAACAAGTTTCGATCCAGCAATATAAGGAAAAAGGTGTTCCAAGTACCCTAACGAAGGATGCCCTAGACGCCGATGCCATTTTCGGAGTTGGATTTTGCTTGATCTACATATGAGAGTTGTATCATTTATTCCCCTCATCTCTTCTACATAGTAGAGTCTAGATTTTTCAATATCACACCCAATAGTCTCCCAATACCCAAATTTCATCAAAACTGAACAACTCAAATCTTTTGTCAATTGACTAACAGATAATAGTTTATACGAGAGTGATGGAATATAAAGACAACAATTTTTACATCTCTAATTCCAACAACTTTCATACAATCACCATTGGTTGTCTTTGTGGTTTAATGGGCTCAAAAAAATATGTTTCATCATGAGTCATAGTGTGGGTCGCCCCATAATCAAAAATCCACCTGGGTTCGGGTTTAACATAACACGAGGTGCAACTATGCTTAGGTTTGGGAATTTTTTGTTTTTTTTGGTGCTTGTGTTTGGGCCGTGAGGGTTTTTGGGAGTAAGGGATGGTTTGGGCTTATGGTGAAGAGTGTTAGGTTTAGGGTTTTGTACGGTATTAGGTTGGATGTTTGAGGAATTAGGGTTGTTATTTCCCTAATTCTCCCACTCGCCGTTCTTAACTCCCTCACTGTTATCACGTTGCTCCGTGTTATGCTTCTCTCGAATCTGGGTTTTTCCTTCTTCTCTTGGTTTATCACTCGCCTTCTCCCTTCTTGCTCCCACTATCTCCCCCTCTCCTCTTACAATGGCAACTCGTCCCCCTTGCTCTGTCTCTGTGCCTTAATTCCTCCCCTTCTTCTTGGGATCTTGCCACCAATTTGGGTATCTGATGAGTCGAAAACACCCTTCCTTGGTGTGACGTGTTCCCCACTATGGGAGCATTTAAGATGAGACTTGCCCTCTCCTCTCCGGGATGATGTGGATCCTGACCGGGTGTGTGTGATGAGGCCACTTCCGACGCCGTGCATCTCCGTTGAAGGTAAGTTACGTCAGTGATGTTTCATCACCTCCCTTCTTGTCATCTCTCACCGGATTGTGCTGAAGGCGACGTCCACCGTAGGTAAGGGTTCCTGATTTACCAATTCCTTTCGGTCTTTGTCTAGTGTTTCATCCAAGCCCGTAAGGAATTGGTATAGCCGTGTCTATTGTGTTAGTTGGTTGAATTAGTTTATGTCATCAGTGCATGTCATTGGATTTGGCATCCTGCGATCTCTTTCCAGATCGTGACTAGCTTGTCGTAGTATACTTCGATCGTGTCTTTGCCTTGTGTGATCTTGTTGGCCCTTGTGGTAAGGTCGAAAATCTGCAGGCCGTCTTTTCCACTGCCATATATCGCTTTAATGCCCCTTCATAAATCTTTTGTTGTTGGAAAATCAAGGAACTAGTTCACCAATTTCAGTTTAATGTTTTCAATAACCCAAGTCTAGACAATGGCATCTTTCTGGTTCCACACGTTGTAATCTTCGGTGTTGGGAGGGATTGGCTGTGATATGGGTGAACCTACCCCTCCCTTCGTTCGCCATTAGCATCAACTGTGATCATTTGCCATAGTTTTGACGGTTGAGTCTTTCGGCAATTCGAACAGAGGAGGCATGATTATCTCGGCTCCTATTGTTCAGTTTATTTATTACATGCAATAGTTGAGCCATAGTAACATACTCTTTGTTTGGATTTTCGGTGGTCCTATATTTTTTGGTGGTTACAGGTAAGGTAATCTTGGTAGGTGATGAAATTGGCTAGAAACCACCACAAATAGTGTCTGCTCTGATACCAAGAAAGCTAGAAATAGGCTTTTTCTATAGAAACTTTTGTATATTTGTTATGATGCAATACTGTTACATTCGTTGATTATTTATACTGATTGCTTTGTATCAGGATAACACCAAGAACAGTCTCCTGGTGGCCTAATACTTCTCTACTGATATTAATCTTGTTGCATAGATAATCTTATCTAAGCTAATTCTATCTTATCTTGTATAAACTACTCTATTCTAATCTTATTCTAGTCTTTATCTTTTGTTTGCTATCCTCTGTTATCCAACACCCACTGATTTATTTTTTTTAAAATAAGAACATGATTATAATCCTTAAACATAAAAGACTGTAATCATATAAAATACAGGTATGCCACCAGGTTTATGAAATAAAGCATTCCACATTTTCACAAAATAGTTACATGAAAATCCTAACTGGCCATTAGGGCATCCAGGTAGTGATAAGTAACGTAATATTAACGGGAGAAAAAGTAAATGATATACCTGGCTGTTATTGAATCCTGTGTAGCATTTGTAAACCCATCAAAAGCAAGGTTCAGGAAACAGAGCCCATATCCAAGGGGTGCGTTAGGGTGTGCCAGCTTACTGATGGTCTTTGCACTGGTCTGTGGAGCAACAAAACAAGTATAAGATCCAAGTAATCATAAGAAATACTGAAGAGCAACAGCACTACCATAAAATGCCTACTAAAAAAAGGTTGAAAAGATGGTGCTAACATATTAGAAGTTTGGTGTATATCTCACCTTAGAGAGTGCAAAAAGCGACACACCACCGGCAACAAGAAGTGTGCAAATATACTCTGAATATGTGTATCTGATGCCATATACCAGAGCACCCATAAGCATCACTGCAGAAGACAAAAGAAAAAAAGTGGTAAATACTTTTACAATGAGAATTCATTACACCAAAGCTTTCTAATAATCAAAGAGAGCCAAAATAATTTTTTTTTAAACATGAAGCACAACAATAATACATCTGAACAGTGGGTTTATTATTTCATCAATCAGGACTCTCAGTCATGTACCCATGCTCAACCTATAACATAATCTGCTGCTCCAAGAAAGAATTTATGAGTGCAGCACTACAATAAGTTAGTTACATCTCAGCAGATATTGATTAATATATAAAGCTCACTTTGATGCTAGTACATTCCCTTTCTAGCCACATTCATACAATGTATCTTTTTGAAGGCAGTTACTATGCATTAAGGGACAAAAAAAACTCTTCTACTAAGAATGACGAGGAAAATCTACAATAACAAGGAGCAGATATTAGCAGTAAGGGATTCTGGTACATGTCACAATCAAGTATCTATGCTGGAATAATAACACTACCATGATTCCTAACTCAAAATTCCATGATCACTGTTTCATGAATACACTATACAAATACTAAATAGTCCAAAATGCCAGAAAAAGATCCACTCTTGGGACAGCAAGGTATATTGTTTTGAGCACCATGACTAGGCTTTTAAATCAAGCATTTATTTGTGGTCAATAATAAATTATTAGGACATTGAGACAGTGAATTTGAGACGACAAGAGTCAACTGGCATGATCTCCCCCCCCCCCCCCCCCCCCCACTCCTGAAACAAACCCAAATAGTGTTTCAGACAGTTGGCTAATAAAACAGACAGTTGGCTAATAAAACTCTGTTTTTACCTACTCAAGGAGAAGAACAATTAAGTCAATAGAAGGGGGGATGAAAACTGATTCTTGTGTGGCTCAACTTGAGGAAAACACTGTAACAAAACCAGGCAGCTACTCACTTCCGCTTTTGTAACTTCAAACCCCCTTCTTTCAACTACATTTTTGAGCTCGTGCAAGAACTACAGGACATATGCAAAAACTCCTGCAGCTTCATGAATGTTATAAAAGAACACACAGAATACCGATTGCTGATTCTCAAGCATCAATCAAGGCAGCAAGTAGTAACAAATAAACTCTTATCATTCAGAACTCCTAAGGATAACTATGACTAATATAAATTGCGAGGAAGGGAAATGAGTAGCTGCAATCCATGGAATCACAGCTGAACACGCTCAAAAGCACAAAGTATGGAAAACTGAATCTTGTCCAATATGAATGTCTTACTATTTTAGATCAATGACTACAAGAAAATCAATAAAGATAACAAAGTAGCATTTCCATTCCCACCTGGAATCATCTTCGATGATTTTGCAAGGACCTGCAAAAAGGCATTCCATCAGAACTTCAAAATGACAGTCTTTCAGACACAGAATTAGGTGGGAACACAGCAGACAAAGTCATATTCCTAAAACAAGCATGGTGTAACAATGAGTTGCCTTTTATCAAAAACATTCATGGAGCTAGTGGCAATGAGTTGCCTTTTATCAAAACAAGAAATCTGAAGCTAGTAACAAAAAAAATTCAACAACATGATCAAAATTAAGAAAAAGAGTTAAGTAGCTAGCATAATGAGCCTATGTTTACATGCTAAACACCAAGAGCTCAGCCACTATTCACTATTGTCTACTTCCCTCATCTTAAATAAATAAGTTCTCAATGTAATAGGTAGCAGTAAATTGAAAGTAAGTATAAGGTCTATTCATTTTCAAATTAAAATGAGTCAAGATGAGTTCAGATGAGTGAATTTCGCATAAAAGGAGCAAAACTTAAGTCCAAAAGAGTTTAGACTAGTACTGACATAACATGTATGATCACAAAGAAGATTAGCTACAAGCTCTAATGGTTTGTTTAAAAAGTGGTGATAAACTATGATGCACAGGTACGCCTACACACACCGTACCCGATACGGGTACGTATCTGGTACGGCACGAGTATGGCCCGGATACGTCTCCAAGACCCCGGGTACCGCTCGGGTACGGGTGGTTGACTATGGGTACGGCTAGGTACGTATCGGGTACGGCTGGGTTGGGGTATCCAATTGATTTGGGTTTCTTGCACAACCCATCAGCCCAAAAAAAAAAAAAAAAAAAAATTCTCATATAAGCTCAGCCCATCAAATTTCATATCTATTTTTTTGAAGGTAGTATTAAAATGGTATTTAAATATAAAAGTACCATTATAATAACATCTCATATAATCCCTCCAAACGTCTACTCTTACCTATTTTCAATTGAAGGTAGTATTACAAATTTTCCCTCCAAATTCTAATTAACTACGCTTATTTTTTTAAGGTAGTATTACAATATTAGTATGGCTTGTGCAAGTTATACATATAAACCCTCCAAATTCTCATATAAGCCCATCCCTTCCAAAGGTCTGCTCTTCTTATTTTATAATTTATGTTTTATTTTTTTGTCATACCCGTATTTAGAAATTTTGATTTTGCCGTTTCTCGTATCCGTATTCGTATTTGGATTCGTATCGGTGCAACATAGGTGATAAATGATGAAAATAGCACTGAATGTATGTTTGAATTTCGCAAAGAAGTCCAATGTCAATGTCTAAATTATTGCAGTAATATTTCCAAACAAGTGGTTTTCATTATAAATTTCTGTTAACACTCATTACTGATCTAGAGGTGATATCAAGTTGCACTAGAACACACAACTAGGGATGGAGTTCTATTATCATGGACTTCAGTATAAGATTTTCCAGACAAATTTACAAAATAAACTCATTGATATCACTAAGAATTTACATACTTTTCTTTCTCACCAAATAGCAACACATGCCCTCAAATGATTATCACAAGCAAACCACCTAGCTGTGCCCATACTCAAAAGCCAATCAACCTTCATCATTTTCAATCATTCTTTCTAACAAGATTAACGAAACAACATAACCTAAGACACCTTCTGTAATAATGGTATTCATTTCGTGGAAAGTTCTATTTTCAAAAGACTCCCCCACGTTTACCAGCGAACAATTCCCCCAATTTCTATTTCTGAGGAAATACAACTTCCTTCGCTTATAGTTATGACAACCAAACAACCTCTAAGCATACTACTTCCTCTATCCACAAATAATCGTTACACTGCCTCACCTCTCAATATACACAAATTTCTGTTATCAGTTAAGACCTCTTACTGCTACAGAAGGTGGTCATAGGAGGCAATGGAAATTTATGGGGAAAAGAATACAAACTTGAGGACTAGGAGTGAAGTCACATCATCTTAGACTTTAGCCATAACAAGTTCAACGAATGACAATACTACATTTTGCGGGAAGTTCTACCTCCCACAGACTCCCACACATTTTCCAACCAACAATACCCTGATTCCTATTACCTTGGATTCACAACTTCCTCCATTCACAAAACCGTCACATAATCTCACCGCATAATTAACTTAATCAACCCCTATAGTTTCACCAACATACCCTACAACACTCGTGCTCCTATTTTATTTTAAAGAAAGACGCGCTTTCTAATATAAACCTACATTTTCCATAGAAGCAACATTTAAGCAGGATATCAAACATACATTAAACCCAAAGTAACCCAAAACAAGCAATGAGAGGAGATCGAATCGATACCTGAGCAGGATAACTAATATACTTTAAAGCTTCAATACCCATAGCAGGACCAATGGTGTTGGTAATACCAGCACCCCAATAACTCCACCAAGGCGCTCCTCCCTTACTTCCTCTTGACCATATACCTAGCACTGCTCATCATTGCATTCACAATTTCACATTACATTGAAATCCCAAACTTTATTATAAAATTAATCAAATAATCATACATTCATTATCTCAATTAAATTCATCAAGTTCACTTACTTATGAATGACCAGATTAAACATACTACATTTTGCGCCAAATTCAAAAACGCTAAGTGCTCGAATCTCTTCTTGTCCGGCCCGAATCTCTTCGTGGACCTGCACCATTTCATTAAACTAACATCAGTTAAAAAAAACGGATGACAACAAGTTTAATTGGTTTAAGTACTGAAAGATCGTAAGAGTTTTATGACTCCGACTCGTATCGATACCCGGAATTAAATCCCATGTATATCATCTGCCAACTATCTTAATTGGGTTTATGCTCAGAACCCGGGATCAAATGCCGTCTTAATAAAAAACGATTATTAATAACAATGATGAATCAAATTGATGGGAGAGTTGGGGGGGATTACAGATGTTCTTGCAGGACGCCTTGGGAAATGTAAGCAGCCCAGATACCGGCCACGCAGAAGCTGAGAAGCAGCACACGCCCGATTCCAGTCGCGTGTGCTTCCATTTTCCGGCGCCTGTAATCGCCGGTAAATGTTTTATGGACGCTTCGACTATTTGCCGGATATTTCCCGACGCTTCTTAATTTAAAGAATTTAGTTTTATTCTATTTTCATTAAATGGAACGTCTGAAGTGAGGTTGGGTGTTGAAGAAAAAGGCAAAAGATCGTAACTTTTGCTTTTGTAGCGCTGACGTTGCACTATTACGTGGCTTGAGTTAATTGGTGGGAGGAGAAGGATGTTGGATTTCTATTGGTTGGTTGAACGCGGAGGTGTGAGAACTAAGAAGAGGGAGTTTGAGAGGGAGGGGGACAAGTGGGAGGGTCATAGGTATGGGTCCGACTGTCCGAGTTTGATTTTATGGGAGTTAGCCTTGAACAACTTACACGGTTACACCTACGGGTGGCAAGACCCGATTAGACTCGATCTATTTTTTAGGATTTACGTGTAATTTTTTAGATTTATTAGATTCGACTTAAATATGAGTTCAAGTGTTTTTAGGTTCGATATGGGTCGGGATTTAAAAAAATTAGATCCAGATACGACTTATGAACTCGCACATTTTAAAAAATAAAACTAAAACCTAATCTCAATTTAGAACTAAAACTAAATTTTCATTTACATTGCCCCATCGTCTTCCTCTTCTACTCTTCTCCTCTCAATCCTCCATTTTCTACTCTCAATCTATTGCAAGCCCCCAACTCTTTCTCATCGCCACTCGCCAGGTAATATATTCATATAATTTTGATGCACACTTTCCTATAAGTGATAATTTGTGTTTTATTATTACTAGCTTCTCGTCGTCACGTCCCGCAAACATATTCAAATGGGTTTAAAACTACTAGCTTTTGTGAGAAAATTAGCAAATAGCGATGCACTTAATCTTAAATAACATGGTAATAGAGGACTCTTGAGTTTAGGACTTTTGATTCATTGTTGGATTTTGACTCTGGTGCTTACTTATTTTCATTCACTAAACTAAAGATTGTTTTGCAAGCATTTCAACAATGCAAATTATGTCATTATGTGCTTAAGAAAGGATTGATTAATTTCTCTCATTTGACATAATAATGCAATTTATGTTCCTTACACTTAATTGTTAAACAATTCTAAGGTCTGAAAAAATACATCAAATTATAAAATATATGAATAATAAGCACATAGAAATAAAAATATGTTAATGATCCATTTTAGACATGAGACCCATCAGATCTAGTTGATTTGGGTAAGGGTTTGAAATTTTAGGACCCAATGGGTCAGGGACGGATATGGGTCTATTTAAAAAAATGGGTATGGGTCTGTGTCTAATCAGACTTGACCTATATCCAACCCATTGTCATCCATACTTACACCTTAGGTTATATATTTCAGGAATTGTACCACCCTCTTAAATTACAAAATTGCCCTTTTTCTTCCCTTTTCTCCTTTCTCTTCACACTACCCACTCCATGAGTCGCACGTATTGGAAAGGAGCCTATAAACGAGGAGGGGAGACCGCAGGCACACCGCCATTAAAGTTTCGTTTTTTGTTTTTTTCGGCCCTTGGTCGTTAAAATTTCCGGCTAGTCCTTGGGGCAGTCGTCTGATTGTTCCGGTTAACCCAAGGGTTGGTCGAAAGTTTCAAAAGGTTTTCCCGAGGGGTAGCCGTTTGAAATTTAGGGTAGCCAAAAATATCAAACGGATGCCTCCAAGGGTTGGCCGAAAAATTTAAATGCCCCTATTTGGTCTTTAATCTCTTGCGATTCAAACTTACTGTAGTTAGCAAAATGATTATTTTTTATAGGTCAGAGCTGAGATAACCTTATCATTTGTTATTTACTATAATTTGTAAATATTAGAAAAATAATCAATTGATTTTGACATATTATATTGTCTAAATGCAACCAAGTCATGGTCCTAATATATATTTTATCCATTAATTATTCTTTGTGGTCGAAAAAAATTATAGATCAGAGAGTTAGCTATAAGAACAATTCAAATTGAATCCATCAAACGAAAATTTTAATAAAGAGATAGACAACTAAACATAGATCATGTAACTTAAAAATAACACTATGAGGTGTTTCATTCACAGTTTTGGATTGTATTTTGAATCTACCTTTGTTGGACGTGTTTGGTTGAGAACTTTTATAATGGAATCACATACCAACGTTTATTTCACCTCTCCCCAATCCCTTGAAATTCCACACCTATCTTACCCCCAAATATTCATAATCCATTCTCTACCCTATCAAACTAACCCTAGGTCATAAAGAGGGAGGAGAGAAGCCACAATTTCTAGTACCCACCTTCATTGTTTTGGGCACCACCCCCACTAGATCAAGCTACCAACTACTATTTGTAAGCACTTTTGTAATGATGAAACAATACTTCTTCTTTAGTGAATTTTTTCTAATTTGATTTTGTTATCTTTTGGTGGTTTTGTTACTTGAATTTTGGTTCTTGATATATTAATGGGTATGTTTCTATCATGCTTATTTTTTAATGGTAATTATTGTTCTATTGTGTCGTATAATCTCCAATAAAGCGTTAAATTTAGAAAAACCTAAGCATAACCATCAAGTGATAGTTAAATGGATACCGTCCCAACTACATTTTCTTGCCCTAATTGGAACACCTTCTCCACCACATAGTCGTTGCATGTTGAATTTATACTTGTTATGATTCACCCCACAACATATATACCTTGTGAAGTTCAACCACATTAAATCATGTCATTAAGAATAAATTCTTAAGTCAATAAGATTTGGGGAGACATGCATAATGTAAACATCAGAGTATATTGTATACATATATGATCAATCATATTGGCCAGAAAATAATGTATATTAACATTAGTCACTCATATATAGAGAAATTACTTAAGCACCTAATTTGTCACATACTCATACTATCCCATGTAGAAGGATCGAGAGATATGTATGAAGGCAAGGAAGTCATAGTAAGGTATGCAGTTGCTATAGTATACATTGAAATCTCAAAAGGCTTTCGACTTCAAGAAAATGTAGTCCATTTAGATGAAATCCATGCAGAGTATTTCAGACCAGAATTTAGACCACAAAGTGATATATGACTGGTGATAACTGGCTAATCTTATATAATTGGTACGTAAAAGCATATAGTAAAATTTAGTGAGTGTTATTCGAGGAAATCATCTCAAAGATTGGACTGAAACTATCAAGGAATAATAATATTTCACGTACATGATATAACAACGTAGTAGTTACATCGATAATTAATTACATGCTTTCACTCAAGCCAACCAAATTTATTCTGTAAGTCATCTGTAATAGGAAGTATGCCAGAGTGCCAGACTATTCATACTTCACAATACAAGATTTTATCCAGTCAATATGTTCAATTTTCTTGTAAGAAAAAAAAAACCATATATATGCACTTGATTATACAGAACTTCATAAGTATTATCATATTATAATATTGGAAATTAGTCTTATATTCTAAGTGTTATCATCGAACGTGAATTTTAATTACAATCTAATACAGGGGCTTAAAGGAGAGTTTAAATATGTCAGTAGAAGAAATTATCGCCATCATTTTGTATACAATGACTATCATCTCAAAAATTGAACAGTTTAGAAGTGGAGATAGTGAGACGGAACTTTCATCAATGTCTTCTTACTATTTTAAAGATACATGAGCATTTTCTCATGAAGCTTACACTTATTAAAGAAGCATGTGACGAGGATGAGGATGAAAAATGGAAATATTTTAAGGCATTATGGTACTCTAGTTGTTCGTTACATATAAAGCGAACACACATATTTTTTATGTCAAACTTATTTGTATTGTTATTTTATAGAATTGTTTTGGACCCTTAGATGGCACATATGTAACTATTCATGTACCAAGTAAGGATAGACCAAGGTATCAGACAAGGTTTTATTTCCATGAATATGTTATGTATATGTAACCCTTACTGGGGTTAGGAAGGATCAACTCATGATGGTTGAAATTCATATTTTTACAAGTTTCAATTGAAGAGTTCATTATTAAATGATTGCACTATTTTTCTATGTATGTTTATAAAAAAATTTATAGGATAGTTGTTGGTCGGAATTCTCAAGGAAGAGGAAGAGGAAGAGGAGGAGAGAGGGAGATAAATGTTCTGATACGAAAGCTGATAAAGAAGCTCTTATTATTGGCCTCTTGGACTTGAGCACTGACCCATCTTGAATAGCTGATGAAATTTACAAGAATGATTCAAGAATAAGTTGGAAGCTAGGGAAAATATTTGATATTATCTTTGCAACTACTATAAAATGCTCAAGGGCTATAGAGTGTACCCTTCTCCTTTGATTAGCTCGCACAAATTTATGGACCCAATTGAGCTACCAAGGATAATTCAAAGACTTTTGTACATTATGTGGGTAATCAACAATAAGGGACCATTAACTCAAATAAGGATTAAAGTAACAGGGATAGATAATGATGAGTTTGTGAATCAATCTAATTAATCCACTCTAGGTTAACCTTCTTCAATGAATGTGAACTTGTGAAGAAGGAGAAGACTTAGCTTTAAAGGAGAAAGGAAAAAAGAGGAAACTAATAGAGATTATGGATTTAACCTCTTAGCTTAACAATATGTCATCTAACTTATGTTATTCTATGAATGACATAAACATACATATATCAACTATTGCAAGTGCTTTATCAAATATTGAACAACATGAATAACTCATTATGGCCTGTGAACAAGAAGTAGAGGATCAAAACTAGACTTTGATAAGCAAGTTCCTCAATATACTAGGTTTGACTAGATATAAAGCAACATTTAGCATCGAAAAAGTTGACATCTAATCCAAGTTTTCTCTTCTTTTTCGCCAAAGTGCCAATGATATGATAAGTGGAATAAGAAAGATTTTGTTGTTAATTCCTCATTTATCTTTTGATGTCCGCACATGATAAGGCTTGATATACAATGAGTAGAAATTTTTTTAAAATTGTAGGAAATTTGAAGGGTTTTGGTGATGACATCCCATTTTTATTGTAATTTACTTTGTAATGTTAACAATATCTTTTGCATTTTGGACTATCATGCAAACAATGTATTTGATCATGGCATCTAGTATTATTAATGTTGAATTTTTTAGGAAAAATTAGTTAGTTTGTATTTTATTTAGTATGTAATGTTTAAATTATGAATGATAGTCTTTAAATTAAATGAATAAGATATATAACATATTTCAAAAGTGAACTAGAAAGCATGAATTTGATGTAGAATCCTTTTTAATAATAAACCAAACAGTTTTTAAAGTGGTATGGGATTTTGAATCCATACCTTTCAGGAATAGACTTCCACACCATTCCATTACAGTATAGAGAACCAAACGACCCCTGATATTAGAACATAGGTAGACACATTATTTCAACTCCTAATTATTCATTAAAGCCACATAAGTTGGAGATTGCAGTTTTATGACTTGTTTCATGTCATGGATCACGTCGCTCAAATTTTCGTGCCCAAATGTGTTTACCTTTATAACGAAATTGTGCCATATGTTTACCTCCCATAATTTGATCCATGTATGAAACTGAGCGTAAAGTCAAACGAGCGTACAAAGATTGTTTCTTTGAGTTATTGACTTGTTCCATCTCAAAGCTCTCTATGCAATCCCCACACATTTGTGTGAAGAATTGTTGTGCTTCCCCTCGCGAAACCGGAAAACCTCGTGAAAAAGTGATAAACAGGGTCCTATCATCGACAGGAGCTTCGAAAGTAAGTTTCCAGCCCCATAGCCCTTTAACAGGGATGGTATAACTCGAAGGGAGGACGAAGATTTCAAGCGAACCGAAGGTGGGGTGAGGAAAGCCAGGAACATAGAGAGGGGTGTTAAGGTTCAAATTTGGGGGGCTTGACAAAACTTGCAATAATATGTCAGTGAATATCCAAGCACAAACTTCATTCAGAAAAGCTTTTACACCACTAATTGCAGTGTATTTCATATCAGAAATTACAATCAAGGAGATTTCTTTCTCCATTAATCTTGATAGTAGATGAAGGCTACCACCATGAGTTGTGGGTGTTTTTGATTTTATGCAATTCAAGCACAAATCGGCTTCATTGGCTATGGCATCAAGAAGGTTGTCAGATAGCCCCACTACTTTGCTTACGATTTCACAGTTTTTTGTATCCTCTAGCCAAAGCCACAAGGCCATGACCAGCAAGGCTTCGGATGCTTGTCTTTTCAGAGTAAAGACTAACCTTGAAAAAGTGGTACGGTCGATGGAATGGAAAAGATGAAGTTCTGATAGGGTAATGGAAGCCATGGTAGGAGTGGATTGGGGAAATAAAGAAATTAAAGTAAGTTGGATGCACAACATGATTGGTTAAGCTATTCAACTTATATAGGCATGCTCATTATGTCAAGGAACATGAGATTTATGACTTGAAACGTGAATGAAGCCAATTGACATGCACAAACTCACACAGAAATTTCACGTACTAGTGAATAAAAAGAGAGGATAGCATATGGTCTTAGCTTTGGGGCCTTTAACTTTTGATAACCTATGTGAAAAATTTAATTGTAAATAAAAAACGTAACAACGTTTGATTGTTGCAAACTTTTTCAATTTTTATGGGGTTTAATCTTACACCCCCATGACTCATTTCAATGCCACTTGTAATTTGTAACCCCCCCACCTACGAACTCTATCAAACTCCAAAAGTAAATCTTTTAAAATAATCATTAGTAAAAAAAACATAAGATGTTTTGACTATTTTAATAGAAAAGATAAGCTATCATTATATATATATATATATATATATATACATTAAAAAAATTGCTTAATGTATATGATAATAAACAAAATCAACATATATTTTTGGATTAAAAGATTCTAGCACTACAAATGGTAACAAATCAATAATGTGAACCGAATCTGTGTTATAAAGGTGATACCTGTCCTTATAAGTATATTACTATAATTAATTAGATTATGAAAAAACCGAATGGACTAATATATTGAAAACAAGTTTATTACTACGCCAAATGAAATTACAGTGAATTTATTATTTATAGTGTTTGACAGTCAATAATTGTTTGTTTTGTAATGATTATTTTTGTTTCATTTGGATTATATTAGGTTTTCTTTTATTTCCAAAATAGGGATGGATTATGCAGCTTAACAGTAACTCTTCTAAAGGGTATGACAAGATTAAAAATAATGTTGAAAACTTCTGAGGTTATTCATAAACAACATTCTATTTCGATGTTTACATGCAACATAGAGAAACAGGAATTTGAGTGTTATTTTCAAGTTTAATCATATATTTTGTGAATTCATACTAGTAATAATTTACATCTACTACATGAAAATGAAAAGTTTTATATCATACTTATCAAGGAAACTCTCTCATTATTAAGTAATTATGAAGTTAAACGTAATTAGTCAATTGTAGTATATATAATCTCCTTTCACACCAAAAAGTTGTGTAATATACAATTACACCCTATATAAATAAATCATTTTGAAATATTAATTGATTCTTAGTAGTGTGAAATGGCAAGAGTTTATTGAAATTTTCTCTTACAATTCAATTGACAAAGAAGTTACTCCCTTCATGGCTCCATCCCCTTATTTTTGTCCCATTTCTATTTATAAAGTCAAAGTTTAAAAATTTTGACTTTAAATTTTCATTATATTATAAGAAAAAAATATATTCTAGTGATATTTTAGTTGAATATATTTCAATGTAAATTTTTACAAAATTAAGTTTTCATAATTTTAATATTGTCTTATAAAAGTATTCTAAGTCATGTATTAGAGATCGTAAAAAGTAAAAAAGGGCAAAAATTTAGGGATGTAGGGAGTATAATATTTAAGGAAGCTTCCTATCAATTTCTAAAAAAATTCATAATTTAGAGAAGATAAAATAAAAACTATGTAAACTAAAAATGCACAAACCATGTGTATATTGGGGTTGTCTAACGTTACAAGCATTCATCCCTTAATTAAGGTAAAGTTCACTACTACTCAATGTTTTAGTAGAGCGTATTTGACCCCAGTAACTTTAGTTGTTTAGGTCGAAAGCTTTTGTATTGCTTGAAATAAGTTTTGGTTGGCATATTTATTTTTTGTGAATTATATTTAATTCTTTATCAAGAAACATTTTTAAAAATATGTTCTTCAAGTCAACATATATTTTGAGTAAGTTAACTTCTTTTTTTTCTACATTAGATTGTGATGAAAAGTCATCTATCTTCTTTCTCCACGTACAAAAATAACATTCACGGAATAGAATGTGCAGTAAAAATATAGGTTTCAACTAGCAATGTTCAATTTTAAACATTAAACATTAGTAATGTAATATTTCTCTAATTACTAGAGAGTTAGTACCATAAAATCTAATGTCGATATTATTTAAAAAAAGAATAATATTAATGAGTAGAAATAAGCTTTTTAAGTAAGTAGAAATAAGCCTTAGGAACTTAGTTTTATGTTTTTTCTTATCTAAAATAACTTTAAAATATATCATTTTTGAATTGAAATAGATTGCTAATTCTCTATCTTGCTACTTTAGTGTCAAGACCATTCACATGAGTTAAAACTTTGTATTCAAACCCAAGTAGGCATCCAAACCGCCTTTATTGGTTTAGTGGCGACTCTTCGAAAGACGCATAATAGACCCAATTTGATCATACGAGGACAAGTCAAAAGCCTCAACGCGAAATCTCAATGTCACGGATGTGTTGGGTTAGTTTAGGGAAAATCCTACATCTCCTTGCTACATTGGGATTCGAGAGGGTTAGGTTGCAAAAATCGAGTCTTTTAGTGAAAGTTCACTCATTGATCTTTAATTTCCACCCTCCAAAAAATTAAAATCTTAAAATCTCCTTGACAAGAAACATATAATTTATGAATATCATCTTATAATTTTGCTATTGTTTTATTTGTCTAGAGAAGGTCCTTAAGCCCTAGATTCTAACTCTTGAATTAGTCTAGGAAGCCCATGTTTGTATGGAACAATGAAAAATAGAGAGAGTTGTCAAGTTTGTTGTTGGGTTGATTCAATTTCGTATGGTCATAGTAATCACAAATGATGTGGGTGAAATCAACTCCTGGGATTCTAACAAGTTGATCTTGAGCATGATGATCGAGTTCATTCGGGTTAAGGGCCGCTATCAATTGGGCATTGTTGGCTTATTGTTGGTTCAATCAGTTGCAAGTTGTTACATGTTGGTTTACTTTCAATTTGAGTTGTTAACTGGTCGAGTCAATTTTGGATTGGGTTGTTTTCTAGTTGAGATCGAGTAAGTCAGGTTTTGATCGGGTCAATTTCAAGTCAAGTTGGTTTTAGGTTGGGTTGGATTTGGTTATGTGTTTCACCTTTCGTATTGTAAAATAGTTTGAGTTAGCTCGGATTGAGTCAATACAATTAGATTACTTCTACTCAAGTGGATTCTTCCAACATTTATCCCACTTTTGGTCTGTATGAAATCTTTACATTACAAGTAATTAAAAAGCATTGCCGTACATGAGTATTTTGTGTTAGAGTAGATTCCTTTATTTTATGTAAGATAGCAAATTTTTCATATTTCATATGTTTTCCAGAGTATTATATATATCCTATTCGGCTATTCACTTGTATTTCATGCTGTCAATGGTAAAATTATTGTTTTGGTATTTTGGACACGGGTTATATACGTCTTTGGAAAAGGTGGGTACAGCTTTAAACAACCATTATTTTGAGAAGTCACAAACATTATTTTTTTTTAATTTTAACAAAAATTATTAGCAATGAGATTGCATCAGTTATTAATTATTTTTCAGCTGATGGCTCAAAAAGTGGTATAAATCTATCTTTATCTTTCAAACCTAAGATGTCAAAAAAAAAAAAAAAAAAAAAAAAATCAAACCTAGTTTCTACATATCTAACGCTCTTCTTACACCGTACCCTTGTTTAATAACTTGGCTAAAATGGCTACAGATGTTGCCAAAGGACTATCTTTCTTTTATGAGAAAAATCTCTAATTTATACTTGATATAAATATATCATGGGCATTTTCGTAATTTTATTTTTAATCATGAGATTATAATGTCTAAACCTGATATAATTTTTATGTATTTTTATATTCTGATATAAAATATATCAAGTTGGTTTAATGTTGGGTTGGATTTGGTTACGTGTTTCACCGTTCGGATTGTAAAATAGTTTGAGTTAGCTCGGATTGAGTCAATACAATTAGATTAACATTTCGGGTTGAAAATTGACCAATCTAGCCACATACTAACATTATAGGTATATCGCCAGTCGATTTGTGGCCAAACAATTATATGAACTTAGGGACCCAACAACAATTTTTAATGAATAAGCAAAGGGGTTAAGTTCAGCTTACAAGAACAATAATCTATCCCCTCTGTCACTAACCTATGCTAAGAACCTCTTGGTTACATTCCTGTCTCTCCATTTGCGAAGGTTGGGTTGTTTTAGAAGCACAATTTAAATGAGGGATGGGTAGGTTAACATCTACTCAAGTGGATTCTTCCAACATTTATCCCACTTTTGGTCTGTATGAAATATTTACATTACTACTCGATGCATATTTAATTTATACTTGATATAAATATATCAGGTAGTACAATTTATACTCGATGCAATATTTACATTATCGAGTAAACACCTTACATTATTGTACTACCATGTAAGTGCTAATTAATCTTCAACTTTTATGCATGGGACAATCATATCATCATAGATTCATATATATTTATAATAGGAGTACTGATAATATATACTGCAGAGTACTACTTTGAAGTTGTATCCGTGATTGAGTTTGTGTAAATATGCTCCAATCAATATATGATGAGTACGTAGTATATTATTATGAGCAGAGACTTTGCGATGTCTTAGAATGATTTTATGATATTAGCTTTTCCCATCCAGAATAATGGCTTTATTTGTTGCTACACAGGCATTTATATACTATGGTATTTTAATAAATTTCTTATATATGAAGGTTCTAGTTGGTTTGTCCTCAATAAAATTTAATTTTAGTTTAATTAATTTTTCTTAAAGATTGTTTGAGGTTCATTGTTGAATTAACATATTGATTTCCTGGCCTAGGTATAGTGCACTACTCTTTAAAACATACTTAATTCCTATGTACTTTCCAAACAAAGTGATGATCGACAATAACTCTTGAATTTATAATTGATATAAATATATTAGAGGCATTTTCGTAATTTTATTTTTAATTATGAGATTATAATGTCTAAATCTGATATAATTTTTTCTATATTTTTATATCCTGATATAATTTATATTACAAATGAATTAGAAAATCATCTTTCCTTCGTGATGCTAAACCACAAACTTTTTGCTAGATGCAATATGTTCTGAAAGCTACAACACCTGAATATTTTCTGATCAGCCTATGTATATCAACTCAGGTCATGCATATTCACGGTGATGCAAGAGTTGGGGATTATGCAGTTACGTAGGACCAGGGTCTGTAGATACAGCCATACTGGTGTGCGCAATGCATTGATCTTGGCTAAATTCATAGCTAAAATTTTTACATGCTGTGATTGAGCAAAGACTTCGTGTATAGATGTCTATACTGAATGATTTCACATAGCTTGATAGGGTACTAATAAACAATAACTGCCTTCTTTTGTTTTTGCACAACCAGGTTACGTTTGAGCAAAGAGCGATATCTACAGTACAAACAATTAACTGAACGGCCTCCAAACAATGGATCTCAAACTGAAACGAAAATATCCTAAACAATGGATCACACAGCCGCTGTGGCAGTTGCTGCACTTGCTTTACAGTGTACTATACATAACCCAAATTCAAGGCCTAACATGTCAGAGGTCTTAAAGAAGCTGCCAGAAGCTGCAAAACCTCCAGAGTGTATATAAAAATTCCTCATTGTCATCTATCTCATCCACTATGAAGATTCCATTTCAAGTTCAGTAGGTAGTATTTTACTCTTAATTAGCTGTCTTTTGGTCACATAAATCATTTTACAGAGAAATTCCTAATATAAATTTATAAACTTTTTTGTAATTTTATTTATATATCTAAGATCATAATATCTATATTTGATATACGTTTTTTTTATATTTTTATGTCTTTTGTATTTCTATATCTGATATAACA
Organism: Dysphania ambrosioides; assembly: GCA_026401315.1. Lineage (NCBI taxonomy): Eukaryota > Viridiplantae > Streptophyta > Magnoliopsida > Caryophyllales > Amaranthaceae > Dysphania > Dysphania ambrosioides. The sequence continues at coordinate 4,142,613 of CM048660.1, read as the reverse complement.
ATACCTGATAAAACAATAATTATATATATAATATAACAATACATATATCTGATATCTCAATATCCTGAATTTCTGATATAATTTATATCAGATATAAATTAGAAAATTCTCTCGTTCTATATGATTAAAGAGTGCATTTTTACGTTGTATTTTACAATTACATATAGTTGCTCCCTTCATATGAAATATGCCAATTGTCATACACATTTTCTACTATTATCTCTTTTTCAATATACTATGTACGCCCTTTTTGTTCAACATACTAGGTATAATTTTTGGTTTTTCCTCACTATTGTAATTCCTTATTTATTTTCTTGAATATTCTGTAGGGATTTATTTTATTTAAGATTTTTTTGGACATCCCCTGTTTTATTTAAGTTTATAGTTTGTCTTATCACTTATGTATCGTGTTTGTACACAGTGTATGGTTTGAATATATTATTTGATAAATTAATGCAAGAAAACATGATGTTTTATTAAAATATTTTGATTATTTTTCTAAAGATACAGTATAATGTATAAAGTATATTAAATATCATAAACAGATCGAGTAGGTACTAGTCTTATAACCACCAATAACGTCAATTTTCTTGACAATATTTGAACATTCCAACAACCATGCATGGGGGCCATGGGGCTTGGCCTTAAGAAAATAATGCAAGTATTGAAGTATATCACAACCCAGAGCTTCTAGGTTCAGATCAAAACCCTCTAGAAAAAGGCCTTGGGGATGGGGATTTCACTTTAAAAAAGCCTTGTCTATTAAATCAATTATGTAAGCTAAGGTCTACACCTCTAGGAGATAGGTATAATTGTATAAATGGATTAGAAAAAGAGAGGCAAAAAAAATTATAAACTAACTTAGAGTATTTTTGTACAAAAATTTAGGCCATATATAAAAAAAATTCAAAATAGGAAGAATTATATTAAATTTTCGAATCACAAGAATTCAAAAGAGAATAAAGGGCTTTCAATTTTAAATATATCAAACAAATTCTTTATAGACTCGTATTTGAAAATAACTAAAGTCAAAATAAATTATAGAATTAAAAGGGTATATTATTATTAATTGTAACGAATCACTACTGTGAACCGAATATTATGAAACTGATATTTTTTTTCTTCTATTTCTATTACAAATATTCAGTTGATGATGAAAAAAAATTCAATGTACTAATATATTTGAAAGAAATTTATAATAATAATAATAATAATAATAATAATAATAAATTATATAAAATGATTTTAGTGAAATCTAGATTTGACCAATCAATAAAAGGAATGAGTTTCAAACCCTTTCGGATTTCAAACACTCTCAAAATCCCCTTTTTTATTCCTTTGGTTTTAATTAGTATTCACTCAGTGTTCATTCAAACCTTGCCCTCCTGCTCCAACTTTTGAATGTTGCGTTATTATAATACTTATTATTATTATTATATTTATTAAATTGATTACTATAATCATTATTATTAATATATTTATAAATTTTTATTATTATTACTATTGTTATTGTTAGTAATTTTTCTATAATATTAATTTTTATAGTTATTTTAATTAGAGCTGTTAAAATTTGACCCGACCCAATAAACTACCTGAAATCGACTTGGACCCGACCTGATTACGACTCGAAAAGTGAGACTCGTAAACCGACCCAACTCGACCTAAAATAAATTTGAAACCGATTTTACCCGATATTCGAAACCCAAACTCGACATGTGTCCGAACTGTTACAAACCCAACTCATTATAGACCCGACCCAAAGATAAACCAAAATCGATTGAACCCGACTAATAGCTCGTAGTTAACTTAACCCAAAACTTGCTATAACCGTCTAGGAACCGACCCGAATTGACCTGAACCGACATTGACCCAAACCGAATACGAGCTAACCCGAACCCAAGCAAGCAAATTACCTGATTTGGCATGACCCAACTTGACCCGACTTGATAGGTCAAATTGACCTAATTCAACCCGAATCAATAAGCATCGACTTGTAATGGATCAACCCAAATTTGTCATGTGGACCCAAATTGACACCCTAGTTTTAATATCGTGAATATATAAAAATAAAAATATTTTTATTGTTAATTTCAAGATTACAGTTATTCATGTTTGAACCAAACAAGTAAGAAACTAAATCTCATTCCTCTGTTAAACCAAACAACTGAAAAGGTTTAAAACTCATTCATGTACTTAATCAAATAACTCTCTAAAACTGATTTCATTCTTCCCAAGTATCATTTCTAATTTCATTTCATTCCTGCAATTTAAACAAGGTCTTAAATAGCTATGTTGAAGGTTAATAAATGAAGATTATATTTAAACAACTCCTAAGGATGCTCATACATAACCTATTTTAAAGGCTACTACATCAAGATCCAATGGAAGAATGAGGGTAGAGTTGAGGTTAATTTTCCAATAAACAAGTATGTTACTGTATTTATAGTACTTCATAGTTAAGCCACACACACATGGGATGAAAATTGCCATTTCAAAACTTTCAAGCTACCTCATAATAAGTAAACCATAATTATGTGCTTTAAATTTTACTACATATTCTCCTTTCGCATTGTATAGATTACAATTACACTTTTTATTAAAAAAAAAAATTCATATCAAAATATCATACAACCTTAATTCCATATTTTTTTCCCTAGTTAACTTTTTACAGTATCAAAGATACAATTTAAAACGTTTTTATCTCCAAATTCGTAAGACAAAAATTATAAAAACTTCATATTCTAAAAATTTACATTAAAATGCATCAAACAAAATGTCACTTTAATATACTATTTTATATAATATGATGACAATATATGGTCAAACTTTTTAAATTTTTACTCCATAAATAAAAGGGGGACAAATATAAAAGGATAAAGGGAATATCAATAAATTCTTAGTAGTGAGTAATGACAAACGTTTAATAGTTTTTGTCACAACTTAACTGACACAAAAGTTACAACCTTTAAGACAACATCCTTTCAATTTCTTAAGATTGTCCTGATTTAAAACTTTCTATCAATTTTTTTTTGACCTTTTTTTAAAAAATTATATTCGAAATCTAACCCTCACTCGAAAGTATTTCGAAATATGACCTTCGTTTGTAAACCGCTGTCAGTGACAACAATTTTAAAAGAGTCTTTATGAGACTTGAATTTACGAAGTATAAAACAGCTGTCCTTGAGAGCGGTTTTACACTTGGTAAATTTTCAGACCTCATTTCCCCATCATTAAAAAATGTTTAAACATCAATATAAAATCGCTGCCAAGGACAACGATTAGGTAAAATCGTTGTCCTTGGCAGCGGTTTACACCAAGTAAATTCAAGTCCCATAAAGTCAATATATTGACTCTCTTAAAACCGTTCTCAGTGACACCGATTTACAAATGAAGGTCATATTTCGAAATATTTTCTGGTGAGGGTTAGTTTTCGAATTTTTTTTTAAAAAAAAGGTTAAAAAAATATTTAGAGGTACATAAAATCGCACAAACCATGTGCATATGGTGCTAGTCGAACGTTGGTTGCATGATTTATCCATAAAACAAGGAAAAGTTTGTAATAAATAGGGTGTCTTTTGACCCTCAGTAAGTAACTTCATGAATTCTGATTGAAAGCTTTATCTTATGCTCGAAATAAGTTTCCGTTGGCATATTTTTTGTTTATGGGCAAGCAAAGTCATCTAGATTTCTCCCCATAAAAATATAACATCGACAAAAAATTATTTTTATAGTAGTGGAAATCAGTTCTAATGCAAAAAGTTCAATTTAGAGAGTAACGAGGTAGTATTGTAATAATTCTATTTAAAAAAAACTATGTTGATTAGGGCATGATAGGGGTGTACCATGTTTTAACGTTTTTTATTATTATTGAAATTAGTAAATAAAGTGGTTTTCATAATAAGTGAGATAAATAATAAATAAATAGTAGATTCATGTCATTTATGGAAAAAATGCTAGTGAGTCAAGTAATATGAGACAAAGGTTTAAGAACAGTTTGTTAAAATCTAAGACGAAAGGAGTAGTAAAATTAGTAATAATAAAAATAGTTAAATAATTTTAATTTGGGTGTAAAAGTACACCAAGGCCATGAAATTATGTGAAGAAAACAAGGTAGACTTAGACAAGGTGTTCATTTAGATATATTTGCATTTTAGAGTAGCAAATTAAAATGAGTAAATTTTTTTATTTCTTTCGTGACATTGTGTATAGGCCTTATTTCACCAAAGAGTAGGGATGACAACGGATATTGGACCCGATCCGGATCCGTAGATCCATATCCGTTTTTGTGGATATGGGTCTTCAAAATTTAGACCCAACGGATCCGGGTCTTATCCAGGTCCTATGACTGAAAAACGGATCCAGGTACGGATCCAACCATAATACCCGGACCCGAATCCGTTTACCCGTTTTATTTTTAAAAAAAAACTGTTATTCTGTGTAAGGCCCAAATTCAAACCCTAAATCCCTAACTTGATCTCGGCAACACTCTCATTTGTCTGGTACTCTGATTGTCTCTCTCACAATCTCACATTTCACTAGTCTCTAGTTCTCCACTCTCACAATCTCACCTCGGCGCCACAACCAGGAACAACGAACATTGTCTTTGCCTCTGCTCCCGCTTCGCCACAACCTAGTCTATGGGTTCTTGGGCCATTTGACTTTATTCATTTGTACTTTATTGTTTTGTAATATTTGATTAGTTATATGAATTGTATTCAAGTATTGAACTTATATCATTCGTTGGGCTGTTGTAATATATACAAAATGTAGATTTATAAATTTAAAATTTATTATTGTCGCAAAAAAATAGGCAAAATATGTAGGATCCGTTTTGGACCTGGATCCGTTGGATTTGGATCTGGAACTTTACTTCTCATACCCGACGGATCTGGATCTGGATCCATCATTGAAAACCGGATCTGGATCTGGATTTGGATCCATTCTTGAAAAACGGATTTGGATCTGGATCCATCCTTGAAAAACGGATCTGGATCCATATGGAACCAGTCCAGATCCGGTCCGTTGTCATCCCTACCAAAGAGGTTGATAATTATACGTGCACACGTATTTGGCATTTACATGGGATTGCGTGAATGACTCTCTGAAAGAGTTAACAAAAGGTTCAAGTAGGAATCGCCAATGAATCTTTAAAGGACAATTATAAACCTATATTAAGAATTCAATGACAGGAACAAATTGAGGGACATATTCATAGCAAAAGTTTTCCTATTAATTATGAACCCTTGATATATACGACTGCATGGATACTCTTGAATCAAAATTGGATTATGGAATGAAATATGTAACATATTAAAAGTCTTAATATTACACATAATTACAATCTATTAAAGATTGATTAATTTGATACACATAAAAAGACTAATAACTGTGATGACTTCATTAGACAATCATGCTCAAGGTGCCTAAGCATGTTATCTATAATTATCTAATTTAGTCATAAATAAAAGTTGATTAGTGCAATTAATAAAAGGTGGAATAAAAAAAATTGATAAACATGAAAAGAAAGCATGGAAACAAATCACAAAAAAATGCTAGAACAATTATAACAAATAAACAATAATAACCCCATAGAAAAATATTGTTAAATCATGCCAATCATATGGAGCATGCTAATAATCATATTAAAAACAAAAAAATAATAAATTAAATAAAGATATACCACCAAGCACATACTTAGATGGATAGAAAATCAATAAAAATTTAATAAATAACAATAAAAAAAGAATTTATTAATTATGGACTTTTAGATATTATATTTTGATCACCCGAATCAAATACGAATTGAACTAGAGAGAGCACCTTGAAATCGCTTAGGTCTTTTTGAAAAATAGAGAGTACGAAAGTGCCTTGATATTTATAAAATTGAAGGATGGAAATTAGTTGATAATAGTTAATAATTAGTTGAATGTTAATAGGACATAGAGGGGTTTATATAGGTATGAGGAAAAGAATTCGAGCGGAATAGAATACTCGTTAAGGAAAATAAAAGCAACGGAGTTTACGTGCCATGCAAACAAGATTGCGCACAGCGCACAACTATTTTGGGCGGCATGCAACTTCTTTGCGCGAGATGGAATCCAACAACTGTTCAAAAGTTCAACTTTTGCTATAGTCATGTGTATGAAGCCCACCATATATCAAAGGAAATAAAACTAACTTACCAATGCTTTAAAATCAAGCTATTTCGATAAAAATTGAAAAATTTATGAGCTCGTACCGTAAAAGATATTCAAATCAAGTCTAATTTTAATAAATTGCTTTTATCACTTTCATTTTAAATCGGAATTGAGATTATAATATATAATTGGTAAGTTTTTATAAGAAGGGATATAAAACAAATAAAGTTCATAGATAAATATGTGGACGTATGAATGTTATAGGCTCGATTATTTTTTTATTTTTTTTGGATATTTGGGTTTAAAGGATTGTAAGTTCATTAATATTAACATTCATGAAATATTTAAGTAATTTTGGACTGTCCAACAGTGGGTTTTAAGAAATTTTACATTGTGTAACCTATTATTGGATTTATTTTAAGATTTTTTTTGGATGTTTTGTTAAATTAATAACCAATCATGATATGAGGATAACTCCATAATACTCACTAGTTGGATATTTAATGATTTTCTTTATTGAAAATAATTTGAAATTCTTGAAATTTGTTACTCCCTCTTCCTATATGACGCTAAATTTAAGTCAAAAATATGAAGAAAAAAAAAAGAATCTTATTTAAGTAGGTAATTAATGAGAAGATACCGAGATATTGAAGGTGCATCATCTGGAATGAAGCAACAGTTATTTCAATCCATTTCTTTATGGTAGCTACATCTTCATAAGAAATTTTGAGTACTACAATTGAAGCACTCATTAAAGATCTTCCCCATTAGGATTGCATTTCCCAATTAAAATCTCAATTGATAGACTAAAATAAACCGACAAGAATAAAAAAAAATCCCAAGATTTTGCGACTCACCTTTCTTCATTAATTTCCCATTTTAAGAGGTTTTGGTGTTGTTGCCTGCCCTCAATTTCACCGCCTTGTGCAGCTCAGCCACCGGAATATTGTGGTGAAGCTATCGTTGAGAAAAAGTGGGTGTCTCTCTGATGAGATCTTCTGTATCAGACATAATCGATGAGAAAGGCCAGGGGATCAATTTTTATATTGATGTGAACAATCTAGGAATAAATTTAATCGTGTTTTGAGAGACAATTAGAAAAGTAATCACAAGATCTCGAGTGAAGTTGAGAGTGAAATGTTGTAATGGATGAGCAAAGAATATCCTAGGAACTTGACCGTTAGGTGAAGGCTTCCACGTGAAATTTAATTAGATCATAATACACTTTTAGTATTTTCTCTTTTAACGAGGGTATTTTAGTCAAAATATCATTTTGTAAATAGTCAAAATGTCCCAAAAACAATGTGGTTGACTACGTGAATCTAAAAACTATCTCGTATGATCATCCACAAAAATTATTCTCAACTATCCCCTCTTATTTAAAGTCACGTCTTCTCATAAACTCATTTTCTCTATATATATTAGAATGATTTGATAAAATTATATAGAGTATTAGTCATGTACTAAAAGCTATGTTATGTTGACCAAGTTCATATTATCTTATAATGTTTATATTCTCTTGTTGTGCAATACATTAACTACTACTAAAGGATAATATATTGGATAAATTTTCCTTCTAAGTACATTAATTAAGCTATAATAATGTATTGAAATTATAAGGATTATTGTATTGAAAAAAAATAAGTATTTAATAAAAATTTTATTTCTAATGTGAAATTTAATTGTTGATAATGCCATGGATATATAATTTATATTTCAAGAAGCCACATTTAATATTTACAGAGAAGCCAATATTGGTTCAATAATTCATTGGCTAAAAAAAAGGCCTTTTAGGTTTATAAAAGACTCAAGGAAGTGAAGTGGACCGAATATTGGAGAGGGTTGGTTGTTTTTGTTCGGCCTTTTCAAATCCAGTGTAAAACCACTGTCAAAAAAGGCCGAATAAAATTGTACTATAGTCTTGGGGTTCTGTTACTCGTACTATACAATACATACCCCGGCCCAAGTTCAAGGTCTAACATGTCAGAGGCCTTGCTATAAAACCTCCAAAACTTAAATCAAAGGCCCCAAGCAAGTTGTAAGCTCAATGTCCCCAGCCAAGTGGGGTTTCATCCTTGAAAAAGTTATCGTTCTCCCATGCTAATTGCGATCTCATTCGACAATCTCATCGTGTTCTTTGATCGTGAAGATCGATTCTTCTTCAATGGTTTTTGGATGTTTCCGCTTTGTTGTGGAAGACTGACTCCCACTTCATAGCTGAATAGGTAGTATTCTTCGTCTCAGATACTGATCTAGAAGAATAAGAAGAGTGCATTTTGCAATGTACTTTACATTTACTTTTACTCTTACCATTCAACTTTATTGTGAAGGAAGTATACTCGATCGTTACGCAATTACTAAATATATAATAGGATTGTTATGAAAATAATAAATTCGATTATTTTAGTATCGTAACGTTTTTTTCTAGAAACCAATAGTGATACTTGGGTTTAATGTAATTAGGCCCACAACTAATGTAACCGGATCCTACGAGGTCACACAATAAACGCAATCAAGTCATATAGTATACGTAGAAAACTCTAAAAAGTATTAAACCCTAAACCTACTCAAATCCTTGCCATCCTAAGAAGAAAAAGCAAAATAGCGTATTAGCATATGTTGCGTTGTGATGCTAGTGCATTTGTGGATTAAGTAGAGGAACTACATTTATGGTTTCTTATCTTCATTCTTTTTGATAGTTGAAGCACGCATCAAAGGTATACCTAATTCCTTGAAATATGATTTGTATTATATGTATGCGTGAGATCCTATGATTAAGGGTTAGAAAATGTTCATGAAATTTCGCTTATCGCACTTAATAGTTCTACATCTAGTTGTTTTGTTTACATCTATGAAATATGTCGATAATCAAGCTTAATTTACTTAACTGTCATGAATTTTGCTTGATTAAACATTAGTAAGACAAAACGATATTTATTGAAGTAGTTAGTTAACAAGTTCAGCAGATACAGGTAACGTTATAGTTAATAGCGTAACAAAGAGCTAATTTTACAAGCACGGCAGCAGATGAATAAATAACAGAATTAAAGATTTACAGACAATGTTGAAACTATTACGTAAAAACAGCGTACCAATTGCCTACAAGAACACCTTGTTTGTCTCGACTTCTACTTCTCCAAATCATTTATTATAGTCTATAGACGAGTCCTCTTCAAGAAGATTACCTCAGATTTGAGCTTCAGCCACATCAAAAGATGGAAGGCATGAAAAGTGACGAACTAATCCTGCCATCTTTTCTAAATGCAACAATTGTAGGAATACATAACTAAAGAACCTTGGATTAATTTTTTTTTTAAAAATAATTCAAAAAATAACCACGACCCGAAAGTATTTCGAAATATGACCTCCATGTCAGGTTCGAGTGTAACCACTGTCAGTTTTAAGTCAGTCAATATATTGACTTTATGGGAGTTTAATTTACCTAATGTAAAACCGCTGTCAAAGACAACAATTATACTTATAGGTAAAACCGATGTCCTTGGCAGCGGTTTTACACTGTCTAAGTTCAATTCCCAGATCTAATTTCCCCATTCTTGTCTTTTACTCCCATTCTCCTCTCCTCTCCTTTAAATCTAATTTCCCCATGGTCGTGCTGTCAAGGATCTAAGCGTGACTCACAAGTTTCTCTACACTCCCCGTCAAGAATTCTAATTTGGATCCCCATTTTTCTTATTGTGTTTTTTTTTTATCGTAAACATCACCATTATTATTATTACTGCGTATAATGTTGATATAATTTATTTTGAGCAGCAATTCGCCAATTTATTTGGGTTGTTGAATTTTTCTGGGTTGGTATTGAATTTTCTTGAGAATTTTCCAATCTATTTTATTGAAAAAATGAGCTTGATATTGTGAGAGATGCGGTAGAAGAAGGAGAAGGAAGAGGGCGCCAATAATAGAGGACAGTGACTTAAACACGAAGCTGATGACGAAGTTCTTATTCCTTCTACCAACTTCTCAATGGTGTAAGATATGCTCTAAATTTGTCCAGTGTAAAACCGCTATCAAGAATAACAGTTTTACCTTTAAGTAAAATCATTATCTTTGGCATCGGTTTTACACTAGATAAATTCAACTTCCAAAAAGTTAATATACTGGCTGACTTAAAATCGCTGTCAGTGACAGTGGTTGACACCCGAACCTAACATGGAGGTCATATTTCGACATACTTTCAGGTCAGGGTTATTTTTTGAATTATTTAAAAAAAAAAGGTAAAAAAAATTAGCCAAAGAACCTTAGAAAAAGTTGTTACTTTCTTGAGTTCCTCAACACCCTTTTTTTTTATCAAAGAGGAGTTCATCTCATTTTGTGAAAGACATTTGGTGCCCCGGTAGCAAGAAATTTCTAGGCCCTACCCCTTGTGTAATAATGAATAATGGTTTTAGATAACCTATTGTATGGTTGAAATATTAGTAGTTAATTTGTCTTTTTGCGAAGTTATCTTGATGCCAAAAAAAAAAAAAAAAAAAAAACACCCTTTATATTGTTGTATGTCACATAACTTCAAGTGTAGTCTCTAAAAGTGTGGTGTTGTTCAATCTCCATAGCATGTATACGGTATACCGCTTACAGTGTTCATTAGTTACGCACATCCTTAAGTTTGTTCTTTCCAACGACGTATATCAAATAAATGCTTCCAAAGGCCAATTAACGAAGGAGAAATTCCTACATTAAAAAATGTAGGAAAAATTCCTAATTTATAACTTATATGAATATATTAGGGACATTTTTATAATTTTATTTATATACCTGAGATTATAATATTTATACCTGATATATGTTTTTATGTATTTTGTACCTTATGTATTTCTGTATCTAATATAACAATAATTATATATAATATAACAATATCAATATCAGATATAACAATACCAATATTTAAAATTTCAGTATTCTGATATAATTTATATAAAGTATGAATTAGGAATGTCTGGCTAAAGAAGTTGAAAAAAATGTGAAACTAGCATTGTGCAATTTAAAAGTGAAAGCAAGTTATTGGTATGTGTTATGAAAATAAACAAAACAGAAATAAAATCATTTTCCGTACATTTGAAACATATAATTGCCTACAAGTCCATGCTTAATTTGGAAGGAATAAAACTTGATATTGACACAAAGGAATTTCATACATGACTTATTTATATCAGCGTATTTAGGGTGAGTGTCACTAATCAAGCTAGGTTAAAAAAAATTAATTTATTATGTCTTCTTTTCCATCCACATAATATAAATAAATAAAAAAAAATTAGATTTATTAAATTTTCAAGATTGACACTGTTGTGACTTGTGAGGATAAATGATATAGCTTTCATTATCAAGGTGGTCAAGAAATATATTTAAAACTATGTTGTTGAATAATAAAACAATAAAGTATGTTGTACACACTATACTATAGACCACATACTATTTTTTAACATATGGTTAGGCAGAATCATTCAAAATATTTTTTTAACTAATTATTTCACCTTTTTTGTTGTTTGACAAACAATTCAAGAGCACGCACGACATCCGAGTCGAATTAGTAAGAGACAACTTTCTAGTTAAACAAATGTCAACTTATTCCAAAAAGTTTTAACAAAAGAATAAGGAGTACAATTAGATAGTAATAGTTTGACTAGTAAGATGTATTTCTAAATGTATAAGTCAAAAGGTGCACTATTTTAAAATGGAGGTGGTAAGTGAATACTTTTTTTTTTTTTTTTTTTTACTTTTTAGAGGAGAGAGGACATAATTACATAAACATAAACATTATAAAATAGTTAAAGTAGACTCGTATAATATAGTAAGTAATGATAAAATACCGATAGTTAGTTGTAAATGGAGTAAAATAGAAACACTTTATAAAATAGACTTAAATTGAAAAAAAAAGGAATTTTTTTTGTGAAATGAATAAGAGTAGTTGCCATTAATTCGGCTTGTTATTGTCAATAATTCAACATTTTCCAATAATCAAGGGTCGACCTTGAGAAAGGATGTATCTCACAACCAAAAGAAAATAAGGTAAAATTAGAAAGTTTTTACGCAAATATTTGTATAAGAGTGGGTAAATTCTTCAACGACTAAATTGTATTACATACTCTTAATTCTTCATTTCTAATATGTTTGTTATATTAACTATTTTAATTGGTTCGAGTTTTAGAGGAGATACTTATTATATCTTACTTGAATTGTTATATACGGGTATTACGTACTCTAAAGTAGTATGAGGTATAGAGAAACTACACATGGATGATGTATTGAGGTATGACATAGTAACATATGCATATACACAAGGTTGACAAATATGCAAACAAATTCTTAGTATCAGATTGACTGCCATCAAGAAAGAGGAAATATCTAACAAAGACCAACTAAAATGTAGCAGTCAGCCAAAAGCATTGACGAATGACGACCTCATTTTTCTACGATTAATGCTGTAGAAAGAAGCGGTACACACGGAACTCCTATCTCAACTAAACATTAAATATAATAAAAAAAAAACTAGGTAAGTCTTCTCCGATGCACGAATTGATAATAAATTATTTTGTTGAATATTTTAATTATAAGAAATTTTATATTTATTGATGAAAAAATTATAGGCTTTATAGAACTACCATATACAATTTAATTGGGATAATATTTTTAATACATTAAATGAAAAATTATTATAGAAAAAGGTAGAGAAAAAATATGAAATGAAGAGAAGAAATAAATATAGTTTTAAATGATTTAAGAATTTATATAGTTACATAATTTTCTATATATAATATTTTTTATTTTAATATTAATATAAAGTAAAAAATGACATCATCTTTAAAAAAATGTGGGATTTTTTTTTATAATATCTTGATATGTGGTAAATATGATATCAGTAGGGTTTTGCTTTAGTAATATTTATAGATAAATTAAAAAATCTATCTTCTTTTCAAAATAAGTGCAATCAAGTAAAATGTTGGTTGATTGATATCATTTTGTATATCTATGATACCAACCTTCTGTAAATTAAGTTAGTTAATGTTTGACTATTTTAATGGTTAAAATTGTATGTTGAAAATGTGAAAGTCAAGTTGTATTTTTTGTGGAATATAGGTTGGTATTTAGCAGAGGTGATCAAGTTGTGGGTCGGGTCGGGTCAAAGGTTTGCTTTACAACCCATTCTTTGGGTCGGGGTCGGGTCAAGATTATATTTGAGCCTAAAGTTGTTGTCCATATCCCATATAATTGGGTTTTGCGGGCTTTTTGGGTCTATTTTACTATTTAAGGGGAATATCATTTCTGTTGAGATTGTGGGAGTTTTCTACCCATATCCCATAATTAGGCCAATGTTTCATCTGGGTTAGCGTATAGAATAGGGGATGGTGTGCCTAATGAGGGTTTTGATGGAATTTGAGTCGAGTTTCCGGTGAGTTCAATTCAATAGGGGAAAGATTGGATTGGTTTTCTAGTGACTTAGAGAAGAATTATAGCTCAAATATGTTAACTAGGTAGATGGAGCCAGAGGTGATTCTTGCAAGGATAATAAAGCACTTGATATAAAGTTTTGTTGGCGTTGATGATGGGAAACAAATTGTGTTGTCAACTGGGATGATCATGAGGTGGTTTTTCACGCATTGGATGAGTCATAAAACTCTCTTTGCATTGGAAGTGATTATTATGAGATTAATTTGTCAAATGAGTTATGGAAATCACGGCTGCCTATTAAGGATTTTGGCAATGGGACTTATTCATTTAGTCTCCACGTCCATCCGTTTTTTTTTTTTGTACTCATAACCTCACTATAATCCTCCTTTTTCGGCATTTTGAAGGGTTGAAGTTCTCTTCTATTCGATTTGATTTTGATAAGCAGCTTCAAAATATTCCTATCATGTTTACAAAATTTGAAGATACATAACCTAAATTGCAACTGTGTAGAAAATCTTATTTCAATATAGATGTTTGGACAAGGAGGTGGACTAAGCATGGTCGTAATAATGATTTGTGGGAGCTGTTAATTAAAATTTGGGCTAGTCAGACAGGGTTTCGGGCTGTGCATCGCTACCCAAACATATCCCAATAATTTTAGGGTCAAAGTCAACTTGTCCAAACCCTAAATTCGGACGCCCGAACATTTTTTGAGTTGAGTCAGGCCAGGCTAGCGGGTCGGGCTATTGTTGATCATGTCTAGTATTTAGTCATGAGTAACTAAATAGTTGTAGTATTGCCTCCGTTATCAAAGAATCCTCGTGCTTGACTTTTTGACACTAACTATACATCTTTCACTGTTTCACCATAATATCTAGTTACAATCCGAAATGTTATTTCCTCCATTTCTAAATGTTTTTCATGCTTGAATATTTTGGAATCTTAAACAAGTATCCAATTTTTTTAAAGCTATGAGAAACAAATGCTTGTGTGAGATTTAATTAGTTTCGTTTCATTGTGTTCTTTCATATGTAGAAAAATTTATTTAATATGCTTATAACATGTAATTAGAAATATATAAGCTTAATTATTATATTGTGTGCATTAAAAACTACCAAGATTTCAGATATAACAAACTTTAGGAATCATAAAGAAGATCGATTTAACACTTTTAGGACTATGGAGTAACGGAGTACAAAGTAAATGCGTGTGTAATAATAATATGAAACTAATTGACCCGTACACAATTCGAAAATTAGTCTCCATATCATAAAGAGGATCGATTCATAGGCATTATGGCTATGACCATAGCTGTCAATTCGGGTGTTCCGGTCGGGTTTGGATCAAAGTCATGTCGGGTTATATTAGGTGAAATCTTTATCGGGTCAAGTTCGGACTTAGCTCGGGTTTCGCTCAAATCAAATCATGTCGGATTATTTACCTTTTCGGGTATAAGTCAGGTCCAGTTAGGCCAATTCAGATTCGATTCAATTTCGGGTTTGGATTATACTAACTTGGGGTTTAGCCGAGTTTGTGATGGATAATTTCGAGTATAGGTCATATTGGATAATTATCAAGTCAGATAGGTTCCGAGATTGACTCAATATGTGGGACATTTAATCAACTATTTTGGTCATATAACTAACATGATGAAACATTAAATTTCAGACGATATTCTATCTCTTACAAAAGTAATAAATCATTACAAAATGTTCAATCAAAGTTAGGTCAAATAATTATTAAGCATGTTAGCCTTGCTTGGAAAAAACAAATTAGAGAAATCATGTAGATAATAATCCAAATCATACTTGAGATTTGTAACAAAAAATTATTTTAGAAGGGCGTCCCTAAATTATGTTAGTTGGTCGAAAGTCATTAAGATGTATTATTTGATCCATCATATACTATATATATATATATATATATATATATATATATATATATATATATATATATATATATATTTTAAAAGTAAAATTCAATAAACATAATGCAATTTCTTCAAAATTAGGTTATAGGTTATTATGATTTTAGTTAATAACGGGTCGGATAAACAACAAATCAAAATAAAATAGGTCATGGGTCACAATAGGCCGGGTTTATAGTAGGTTATCTTAGGTTATAATCTGTTTCGGTTATAATCAGGTCGGACGTTATTTTGGGATTGCTTCATTGTCAAGTAGGTTCTAGTCGATTATCGGTTTATGTTGCGTTAGGTGCAGGTTTGAGTTTGGGTAAAATAATATAAGATTAAGTCAGTTAATATCAAGTCGGATTTAGATCGGGTTACATGTTACTAATTTCATATTTAAAATGGATAAAGATCAATATTTGACAGCTGCCTGTGGCCTTGTAAGTTGTGGGTGGCGTAAGGGGCTAAGGGGGAATCGTGTGAACAAATCCAAGAAACACGAACAATAATCAAACATAAAAGAATATAACAAAACAAAAAGGGAAGACTTTTTTGCGTTGAAGAGAGGGTTGCTATGTGACTTCCAGGCATCCTCCAAAGACCTTCCTATTTACCTTTCCTTGTCATATTTTTCTTCCATTTCCCACTTATTTAAACCCACAAATTCGCATTATAATAATTGTTTTCCACAAATTTTAATCATTTTATTTTTTTTAAATTTTTTTCTGAATTCTTCAACCTCTGCACTTTCCTAGGAAGCTTGTGAGTACCCCCATGTGAGAGTTGTGCCCAAGGAAGTGAGAGAATAATAGTTTATGCTTTTGCTGAAATTCTTCCTTACTTAAAGTGGGTTTTTGCTATATTTTGTTGTTACTATATCTAGTAGGTTTTGTGATCTTGGGTTGGATTTCTGTCAATAACTGAGATGGGTAATTGCTTGGGTTCTTCTGCTCAGGTGGAGAACTTCAATTCTGGTATGAATGCTTCTATGTTTTGATGTTAGCTATTGAATTTCTATTATTGGGTATCTGTCTAAATTTAGAAACTTGGTATCCATGTTTGTTAAATTTGGTTGTTTGAAACCTTTGTTATTGATTACATCTATAATCTTGTATTTATTTGCCTATGATTGCTTTTGTTATTGATTTTGCTTACTTTGTGATATATTTGAGAGTCAAAGATTTGATTTTTATTTGAAAATTTTACAATCTTGGTGAATTGGGGGAATAGTTTAGTTGAGCAGATTTAACTATAAGTTAGTACCTTTTTTTTATCTTCTTTTACTTCTCTCAATCCCTGTTACTAACTTTTTGATCTTCTTTTGTACATCACTCAAACCCTCAAAAGTTGTTAGTCTTTTGCTTTTAAAGTAGTCCTAGTTATGGCCTGCAACCCGGCCAAACCGACTGACCGAGGCCGGTTTTTTGGAGTTAGGTTGCCCTCCCTGGATCGTGATGGTTCCCGGCCGTTTGTTGCAGATTATCATTGTTTCTTGTTATAGTTTTACTCTAGATTAAAGTGTTCATTTTGTGGTGAATCATGAATGATAGTTGAGAAGGCAGTGGTTACTTCGATACCCGTTGACTTTATGTTAGTGGAAGCTTTTGAATATTGTTTTTGTTATCCTATTTTAGTTCATATCGTTAAGTCAAAAAGTTATCAAGATTAATGGCAATGATTTTGCTAGATGTATAATTTTACCATTGAGTGTTGACTGTTGAAAATATGGATTAGTGTTGAAATCTTATCATGAGTTCATTGTGATGTATTCTCAACAATAATAATTTTTTTTAATATTTGAGAACTGCTCTTACATCTTTCAATGGTAATAACTGATAAGCATATGAGATGTAGAGAAGTTCATTGCCTAGTATTTTTTTGTATTGATTTTAACTTGTAACTAAGGCCCTTTGTACAATCTTGTATGATTTTTTGGTTTCTTCATTCCTTTGTAGTGAAGCAGAGTTTAGTGTGTAAAGAATAATTGCTAGGGTCAAAGCAAATGTATTTGTTAGAATTTGTTGCTGTTTTCCGAAGAAGCAATGTGGACAAGGGCATTCCTTGGCCTTCAACTGTTTGTTTGATTTTGCTTCTTCGACCTTTTCATTGGCTATATAAAGTAGCATATATCATAAGCTTTTCTAAACGATACTTGGTAAAATCAGTGGATGGCTAGTAGTTGACATGTTTGTCAATTATAGATGGTTATTTGGTCACATTAATAAGTTATATGCCAATACAAAATTGGGCCTAAAGCTATGTACCAAATAAGGTCAATGACAATGGAGTCAATAATTTTATGTTCAGATTGTGCCACTAACATTGCCAAGCTATTTCTAATTTCAAATATCATGCAGATGAGGTGTTTATTGTTCAGTTCTCTGGTTGGTAGTTTAATGAGTGTTATTGGATTCTGGACAAATATTAAGTTAATTTAAGGCTTTATTATGTCTCTGAAGCTAAGACTTACATAAATAGCTTAGGTTATCTCAAGACTTTATGCTTTTCTTTGATAGTAGCTTTCAAAAGCTTGTTCACTAGAAAGTTCATGTTTTCCTTGTATCTAGATTTCTAAGTTATTACCAAGGCTTTAATGTTTTCCTTGTATTGATGTTTGAGTTCTATTACTGCCTTACTAGACTTTAAGTATAGAGACTGCAGTATGAACTTATAAAGCAATTTCAAGGTGACATTTATGATTTTCTCTTTGGTTGTCCCTAAAATGGTTGAGGATATAACAAACAGTATTACCTGATTTGCCTATACAAAATTGGGTATAGTTATGCAATTTGCTTCCTGATTTGTTATTTGGCCGAAAATTTAAATTTTCACTTATTAATTTGTCCTTGTTTGGTGCTGTGCTTCACGGGGGACAGTAGGCAATTAGGTAACTATTATCTTACATAATGTCACTTCTGTGATAATAGTTGTGCCCCTTTCTACATCCTTTCTTTCAAACAGGGTTGTCATAGAAATTATGATGATGATTCTTTGATATCTTAGGAAACATGACATCATCCCTCTCATCCCAAGGTTATTTGACTATTATAGGGGATGGAGGGAGTAGATGTAATAAAAAAAAAAGTTGGATATTGATACCAACAACTATTAATTTAAGGAATGATGTAGCTTATTTTGGAAGTTTGCATTAATCATGTTTTGATTATCCTTGAGCTCTTAGCTTATAATTTTGGTTCATAGTTTCATACTATCACAAACTTTTGCCTCTCGTCTAATAACTTTTTTTTTTTTGCACTCTGTAATATTTTTAGACTTTGATGTTTAGAATTTACTGTTGTCAACCTCAGGAGCCTCAAAAGTTGGCGGTAGGATAAGCAACTCCTCCAACCTGTCTAGTCCGAATGTCTCAGCACCAAATGTCAAAAGCACTTGTCAAAGTCTTCCTACTCCAAGATCTGAAGATGAAATTTTGTCTTCTCCTGGTTTGAAGGCCTTCTCCTTCAATGACCTAAAGACTGCCACCAAAAATTTCCGTCCTGACAGCCTCATTGGAGAAGGAGGTTTTGGTTATGTTTTCAAGGGGTGGATTGATGAGCAGACTCTCTCACCTTCACGACCTGGATCTGGAATGGTTGTTGCTGTGAAGAAACTTAAACCTGAAGGTTTCCAGGGCCACAAAGAGTGGTTGGTAAGTTTCTTTTCCTTTTCCATATGTTCACTTCTCTCTGAGCTTTTTAGACAGTTTCCTTATAGTTGATTTGATGCAGACAGAAGTAAACTATCTCGGCCAACTACATCATGCTAATCTGGTGAAGCTCATTGGATATTGCGTTGAAGGAGAAAATCGGCTTTTGGTGTATGAGTTTTTGCCCAAGGGAAGCCTAGAGAACCATTTGTTCAGACGTAAGTAGCTTAATGGTGATAGTTCCTTGTATTACCAGTTCAGTTATGTTAATTATTTTTTCTTTATGTCTTTGGTAAATTACCTGAAAATAATACAAGAACTTGTATGTGTAGGCTTTTAAATTCTTTGTAAAGGATGCACATAGATGTAGAATTAGTTTAGTGGTTTATTTATTACCTGAAAGCACTCTACTTTGTGTTTCCACGTGTGTGCAAATCTTATTTTCTAACCAATGATCGTACCCTATCATAGTTTTTATTGGTTTTAAGATCAACATTGCACAACTTTCTCCTGCCTTTTTTTCCTGGCATATTTTTTTAACCGCCTTTTTAGGTTTATCATGTAAAAGATTTCTTCATGTTGCTATTACTTCATTTTTATGTTTGCTCTTGACATCAAGTATACTCGTGTAAATAGGTTACTCTATATATTGTAGTTAAACATTTGCTACTTTGGAGTCCTAATAATCTGATGGGCTATATAATTTTTTGCAGGGGGGCCTCAGCCAGTCTCTTGGGGAACTAGGATTAAAGTGGCTATAGGTGCTGCTGAAGGACTTTCTTTCCTTCATGATGCTGAATCACAAGTCATATATCGTGATTTCAAGGCATCAAACATCTTGCTAGATGCTGTATGTCCAGAATTTGACATTTTTATGTATGGTTCTCTTTCAATCCGTCTACTGAGAAGCTCTCTGATATCTTTTCTCATATTTGCAGGAGTTCAATGCAAAGCTGTCTGATTTTGGTTTGGCAAAAGCAGGGCCAACAGGGGACCACACTCATGTGTCAACTCAGGTCATGGGTACCCAGGGTTATGCAGCACCAGAATATGTAGCTACTGGTGAGGCAATTTCCTATATCATCTCAAGAATATCTTTTCTTATTTCCTGTATTTTTATAGAAAATTTCATCCAGCAACTCCTTAATTATGCTGCTTTGCTCAAAGCTACCCCTTATTTTCAGCTTTTGTTTCAATTGTCCACATAGTTTCTCTTCACAATCAGTCAAGCATCTCTCTTTGTTTCATCAAACTGGTGTTAAATGTCTGGTTGGGTACCAAGTGTGTGATTTTAGTGAACACAATTGCCAACTGAGCACCAAAAAAATTTAAGCTAATTTAAAATTAAGAACTTTTAGCTTATTGCTGGTTAGTCTTATTGTTAAATTTCTTAATGATGACTATGGTTACTATCAATGGAGTAATAATGGTGGAGTACACAAATGGAAGAGGAGTGACTGAAGTTTAAGAGTTGTTAGATTTCTTCAAGATATTTCCAGATGAACATAACAAACAATAAAAACTTGGAAAAAAGGAGGTCAGGTGAAGAAAAGCACATATAGAGTTTGAAGTATTTTTAGACCTTCTGTTGCAAGAGGGCCCGGAACTGTGTAATCACTCTATTGGTTAATGAGGATTTTATAAGATACTTCTTTGAGTAGTTGGCTGTCAATATCTCTTGATAGATAAAAAGGTATTGATGATCGATTATCAAGTGAAATTGGGAGAGAGAGAGGGTGGATGTCTTTTCAATGAAAGAAGTGTTGGTGTGACCTGTATGTAGTCAAAGTCAAATATGGAGAACTCAAATAGCATATGGCTGGCTTAATTAGTAAGCAAAACTTAGGGTTAGTTTTGTGCAAATAGGTACATAGAATAAGAGAGGCTAAATTTACACAAAGTTCTCTTTTTTTAATTAATTATGAACTTGACAATAAATTTTGTGGCGAAACTCATTCATGTATTCTGTACCTATATGTGGAGTAATTGTTTATATTGATAGCTTTGCATAGCTTTATACTAATCATCTGACGTCTTTCACCAGGTCGCCTTTCAGCAAAGAGCGATGTCTATAGTTATGGGGTTGTGTTGCTCGAACTATTGACTGGACGGCGTGCACTTGACAAATCAAGAGTTGGTGCAGAGCAGAGTCTTGTGGACTGGGCAAAGCCATATTTAGGGGACCGAAGAAAATTGTTCCGAATAATGGATACCAAGCTAGAAGGCCAGTATCCTCAAAAAGCTGCTTTCACAGTTGCTACACTTGCTTTAAAGTGTCTTAATCCTGAAGCAAAATCAAGGCCTAAAATGTCGGAGGTCTTAGAGGAACTCAAGAAGCTGCAAGACCTGAAAAATGCAAATAAAAGCTCCCAGGCAGCTTACAAGAACATTTCCAGCCCCATGAGATCTCCAATGAGAAACTATCATTCTCCCATGCAGTTTACCCCTTCGGCATCTCCATTGCCATCTCATCGACAATCTCCTCGTGTCCGTTGATTATGGAGATAGATTCACTGCAGTGTTTGTGGGTGCATCTCCCATTCTCCCCTTTCTAAATGTATGTATATATTGGTAGTATATCCCTGTAGAAGACTGCATCCGGCTTCAACCTTAGGTAAAATTTTTCTGTCATCTGCCCTTTTTTCTCTGAAATTGATCAAGAGATGTAAAATTTTGTATTTTCTTCATATCTTTATATTTTTGGGGTGCGGTGTCAGTTCTTGATGTGTGTAACTATAAAATACGCCAAGTATTTTTGGAGCATACACGTTTCTTGAATGTGTTGTTTGATTATCCATGTTATTTTCATACATTGGGTGATTAGTTTTCCATTTCAATCCATGTAATCTTGTATTGATTGTACATATGTGCGGTCAAAAATATAAAATCTTTCAACTTTTGCCGTCTGGTATATGCTACTGGCTTCTATGTGTTCTTATGCCTCGCGAGGACTGTAAGAAAGGCAGTTCCAGTCTTATCAGCTACTAATCAGGGCGATACCTGCTAATTTATTCTTAGATTATATGCATTATGAGTTATACAAGCATAAAAATATTCATCATATAATTTGAGGTGTCTCTTATCCAAAGATCAAGAACACTTACGTAAGAACCTCACGTGAATGAGAACAATTATTATAGAAACTTTTTAGCCTATCAGTAATATCAGTAAACCCAGGCATTCCCTGTAATACTTTAATAGAATTATTATTCTTTAGCATACTTGAATAGAATTACTATTCTCTAGGATCATGGAGCAACTGATAAGTTGTAACGATGCGTATTTCTTTGTCATTCAGGCACGAATTGCCTTCTCAATTTAACGTAGCCCTTGTGGCCTTGCCCTTGCAAGCATGACATGAACTCAAATTATGCAGAAACAAAGAGGTAGAAGATGAAGGCTAATTTGAATTATAAACTGGAAAATTACAGAAGATAGTGAAGATAAGCAAGCTTTTGTATGGCTTTATCACTCCCAAGGGCCAAGCTAACCCACTAGCAATTATGATCATTCAACATACCTCTTAACTCATTGATTTCACTTATTTATAGCTAACTAATGACCCCTTCCCCAAGCTAATTGATGCACTACCTGAAGTCCCCCTTCCCTCTGCTAACCACTGACCAGTTTATTACAATGCAGTTCAAGGAAATAGTTCTGCCCCAAAGAGAAGGTACTTTTGTGGACCTAAGAGTCTGAAACACTAATATGAGCACGAGTCTGGGCAAGTTTAGATACATGTAGAGAGAGAGAGAGAGAGAGAGAGAGAGAGACAGAGACAATCTCATTATCACAGTACTACAGAAAGTGGTGAATGTCATCCTCCATTTGTTTCTTTGCTGCTTTTATGCCTATCTTCTTATCCTGTGGTAATAATTATTTGCTGCTCTGGTGAAAACTTAGGTTAACTTTACTCACTGTGCTTCTGATAATATGCTGATCACCTAAGCCTGGGTGTGCAAATGTTGAATTTCTGTAAATTACTTAGTAATCTTAACCTTCATGCAAAATTTTATTTCTTTACCTCAAGTAACCTTTGTTTTCCTCTATTTCCCTTCACTTTGACTGTCTAATGTTGTAGTTATAATGGTTCATATTCCTCAAAAGTTTATTCTGACTTTTCCTTCTAAGAAATTACTGATTGCAAGCTGATATTAGGGAGCTCCTCTAACAGAAGATGTCGACAAAGTGTGTCACCAAGCGTACTCCCTTCTGTTTGACCCTGAAAGAGAGGTTCTGCTTCCTCGCTGGATTAACTTCATCTTCTTATATGCATTATATTTTTTTGCCAGAGCATTCAAGGTTGAACATGAGTTCAGGCCATGGGTGAGTACTTGTGTGCTAGAGAGCACTACTAGGGTTGATGTGACACAAGACCATCATGGCTCTGATCCCTTCTTAAAATATTAATTAGCAATATTGTCACTTTAAATTCATGAACACCGGCAACTATGGCCTCAAAAGCAGCCTGAGGCATTGAGCCATAGTTTGTACTCAATGTCATGGCCAAAGCTACATGAAATTTCTCTAGGCTACATAAGAAACTGTAGGGTGGGGTGTGCAGGTCACGCCCGACTTGACTACTTAGGGCGTTCGGATGTGCCAAATGCTCGTGTCGGGTATGCCGCCCCATGTTTGATCAACTCTAAGAAGGTTGCAAAAAGGTGGCAATTAATTTGTTGTGCATTAAAAGATATAGTATTTGAATTTTACATTTAATAATTTTCTATTTTTGGTAAGATGAATTTTACAAAATTTTATCCTATTCAGTTTCTGTGTTGAGCTTGTCAACTCTTGTTTGATCAGACTATTTACATGGAATATATCCCTCAACAATATGTCTGCTTTAACCAAATCTTGAGGCACTATGAACTTGGTCATGTTCTTGTGCCAGATTAGAGGCAGATCTGCAATCAGGAGTCAAAATAACCATTCTTTATTTGCTAATTTGTTGCTTACTTTTATCCAATATACCAGAATTTTCGCTTATTTCGGATGGTTGAATTATATTATACGGTCTCATAACGACTTGCATGATTTCCTTTGCTACAACAGCTTGATGTTTTCTTAGAGAATTTTTTTGTAAAAATAATTAAGTTATGTGCATATAATAGTGTCAACATGCACAAGCAGATAGTTTATTCTGCCTGGCAGCATTATTGTTTAAGAACTTTTAGAGTATCTGGCCAGCCAATCAACAACATTAGCGCCTCTTTGATACCTTATTTAACAATAAATTTAAATTATGTGTAAATATAGTAAGGCATTAACTGATGAAAATATCTGATGGAACTTATTTAACAAATGATATGATGAGCTAGGACTTATCAAAAATTTCTGATTAGACTGCTTTCTTCTTTTTCAATGATGAGCTAGGTTAGAAATAATATGATGAACTCTCTTTACAATCCTAGGAATAGGGAAAATGTAAATGTTTATGCATGCTAATTCAGTGGATTTGGCAAATATTCTTAAGGTTTTAGGATGATGGTTTTGCAAGTTAAGAATTTCTCTGTTTTTGACTCCGTCTATGGTGGTTCGGCATTATTACAGGATTTTTTCAGGATCGGTGTTCGTTTTATGTGGTTACTTTTATATGCGGACAGTCTTGAGTTACATGATTGTTTATTATTGATGACCAACGTCTAAATTTAGTTGTCACATTGTGATTCAAAATTACACTGTCAAACATGCCCATCCTGCAAGAAAGACTGAAACAGGTACTATGTGACTTTAATTCTCTATTCGGTCACCTGCGAGATGTATAAGGAAAGCAGAAAGTTATGTTATCACAATGATAAAAGCCAGAATACTATTGTCAAATCCTAATAATGACAGAATTATCATTGCTCAATGCAAAGTTTGATGTCTAATACATGTTGGTTTCTAAGTTTTTACATTAGTGCAGGAAGTTTGAAGTAAGAACTGCACAAACTTACAGTATGATGTTATCTTACAAATTTTTCTGACGAGGGTGCTTGTGTGTTCTAGAAATAAGATCCTCAACTGTTCCTGATATTAGAATTTTCTATGGCCTCAAAGAACATTGTAGCGGCATGGCTGCAGGAGAGACGCTTCAGAAATCGAATGAAGTTGCATCGGCTTGTGAATGTAGAATGCAGGTTATGCTGTACTCCTTGATTTTCTTATGAACGAAAATATTTAGCTGCAGGATTTCCTATCTGTAGTTGCCAGTTGCATATCCTCACCCTCTTACCAATGTGATTGTCACAATATTTTCTTCCTTGAGTTACACATTGCATATACAATTCACTTCTTAGATTTGAAATTATTAAATTTTGGAGGAAAAAAAAGAGGTACACCTTAATCAAATGAACCCTGGAGTTCCCCCAAACGCTTCAGTAGAGAATCGAAAACGTTCCCTTAATGAAGTGTTCAGAGGAACTCTAGGGAACACCTGATGTGTTAGATTGCTGATGCATGAGACCTGTGTTGGTCTTTCTATATATAGCAAGTTGTTAAAAAAATATTCTAGTTTACATGTTTTGACTTCAATAGAACCTAGCCATGTTCTTGGGCTCAATTAGACATATACGTGTACAGAACACCAGATCTACAGTATTGTGTGGTCAATATTCCATTTCTACTTTTTTTCGGGAGATCCTATATGCTTACGATCTCTCTCTCTCTTTTTTATATATTTATGTCATTATTGTTTCGGGTGTCCAATTAGGGGTCAGACGATCCAAATCTCCCCATTCTAAGTGTATCCGGATGCTTTGACAGATGCCGAGATTATGACAGAGTAATAAATGTAGAATCCTTGGATTATATATATTTGTATTGGTATCGCTGATGTACTCTATTTGTATTTGCTCTTCCTATCCGGATGAAAGTAGATCCAAACATATGTACTTGATTTCACTGCACAATTTCTTTGATTCCACGGGTAATGTGGGGACCCTATATAATTATTATTATTATTATTATTATTATTATTATTATTATTATTATTATTATTATTATTATTATTATTATTATTATTATTATTATTATTATTATTATTACTACTACTACTATTATCATCATTTGTAATCCTTGAGTTAGAAGTTTTGTTTTTGCCTTTTCATACACATGCTTATATCCCACATGCCATCTTTTAAAGGTTATCCTTAAAGGTGTTTTAAATGACTTTGTTATGTTTCAAATCTATAAGAAAGTTCATATGGCTGTGCTTGACTTGCATAGCATGATTAATGTTTCTTTCCAGTAGCTTTTAATCAATTGCTTAGTTTGACTAACATTTTCATGATCGCAACTTCTGGCTTCATGTGCTCTTTTGTGCTGATTTAAATGATATGGAACAGATAAAAGTGAAAGAGAAAGTGTTCTTCCTTTACCTGGCATTGTTAATGTTAATATAGTATCTAAAATTTTGCTTTTTTACTTTTAAGTCTTTAACCGACTAAGTTAGTAATTATGAAAAACTATGTTTTTTTGCTATCATTGAATTGGAAGCTATTTGAAGATGTAGAAGTAACTATTTGAACTTGTAACCTTTTAAATTGTCAAAGTGTTTAAAAATCAAGTGTCACGTTAATTTGTATCTTAGTATAAAATTGTCAATTAGACATACGTAATTGTTTCTTGTGATGTTGACGGACCGACGTAATATTGCTAAAATTATTATTGGGCTGTTATGTTTAGGTTCCACTTGCTTTAAGCTACGAATTATGCCACTCAAACTTGGGGACAATGCAGTGCATATGGCGTAAACCCGGAATAGGACTAGGCCATTGTCATTGTGTAATTAAACCGTTATGTTTGTGGTCAAAGATTTGAACCTAAATTCTTTTCATAAATTCTTAAAACTATGAAATAGAACCAATAATAATTTTCTAATGGAATGCATGGTTTAGCCTTTCAATTTTGAACATCTACATTCTCTAATGGCTGAAGATGAAATAGAACGCCATCCCTTATCTACACTCATATGTGACTAGACCTGTGCATTGTGTTGGGTTAGGTCCGAGACGGATCACATGTAAAACCGGTTGGACTAGGTTGGATCAATGAAGATGCAAAACAAGCCGAGTCGAGCCGGACTAAAGAAGATACAAAACGGACCTAGTCGGGTCAAGTTGGTCCAAAGAGAGTATAGTTTTACCCAATCTTTGGTAGTAGACAATTGACAAGCAAGTGGAAAGCATTTATTATCTAATAGTGTTTAAAAGCATTGAAGACTATTGACCCATCATTGACCCAACTTGACCCATTAAAGACCCCATAAAACATAAACCTATAAAAGACTGACCTAATTAAACTCATAATTACTTATACCCTTTTACAATTCCGATCAAGGTCCTTTAACGAGCACCTTTCATTTGAATAAATCTATATGGGGCTTAACTTTTACGGAGTACAAAGTATTCAGAAGACGACAATTATCCGCACCAATGAACAAAAAATAAAAATAGTCCACAGTTCACCTATAGAGAGGTGTGTAGATGAATGAGATGAACTTGTTCAGAGCTGCTGAAAGTAGTTCATTGTTTATGGAAATTTTCATTGCGACTCTAGCTAGTGAGCCTAGCAATATTATGACTCTAGTTCAAAGGTCTAAAGAAATATCAAAGTTTGTAACCTTTTCCTGGTTTCCGAGGGACATAAGGCTATAACTTTTTTTGCCTGAGGTATGTTCAATAATGCTGCTGTGTCTAAATTTTCACACTTTATGTAGTACATTTGTGATTGCTTTCAAGTGTACAAGCTAAGCAGCTACCATTGAGAAATCAGGTGTGCCTTAGGTGTAATGAAAGGGGTTATTGTAGTAACTTACTATAATTTATATATCTATGATAATGGAAGTAGTTGAACAAGCAAAGGATGTTATATTAGCCTTAAGTAGATAATGACTTGATCATTTAATTTTTGAGTCAAATTGCGATCATTACTGACCTGGCAGGTCTTGTTTCTAAGGTTGCTAAATACATTGCTCATTCGAATTAATATTTGCATTTGCAAAATTTTAAAGTGTATAAATCTAATAAACAACACAGGGTCTGATTTGCGCACTTTTAAGATTGATTCATTAGGTATGTTTATCCTGGCATTAATCCATGCATGCATCCTTAAGTATGCATTAGAATAAGCTCGTATAAGTTATGACAAGGGGAAAGTAACGTAAGAGCTACTACAAGTTTTATAGGAAAGTCAGAGATCAGTATAAGAGCAATTAAGAGGGAAATAATCTCACAGATATAACAAAGGAATCAATCAATAATTAGAATAATCAATATACATAATTAGGAGATTTACCTGACTTACTTAGAGTATGCATTTTAGGTAAACTAAGATGTATATATGTTTTACCCATTTTACACTGAAAATACAACGAAATACACTGAAATTCTTACAAAACTGAAGGCTTAAATCCTTCATGGTATTAGAGCGGGAATGTTAATGCTCTCATCATATACCATTTTCAACTTATCAGGCATAAATGGAGGGTGATAATCAATCATCGGCCTCTGACACAACCAATACTGAAACTATGGCCTCTGTAGAACAATTATTACAACTCATACATAAGCTAAGTACCTATAAAATCTTACAAGAAAATACGAACACCCAATCAATAAATATTCTAGAGAAGCTAAATCACAACAATTACAATAAGAGGGCCCAATTTGTGCACCTGACAATCAATGGGAGGGGAAGCTCAGTCACATAATTGCTTCTCCTCCTTCCCCTAACACCCCAAGGTACGCAAAATGGCTCCAACAAAATTCAATTGTTACAACTTGGATCTTGAAAAATATTGAATAAGGGCTGGTGAATCAGTTTTTAGATTACCCAAATGCTCGTGAATTATGGCATAGATTAGAGGCATTATTCAGTAGTGGAAGGAATGACCTTCAAATTTACGACCTCACAATCAAAGCAAATATAATCAAGCAAGGGAACAAACCGGTGGAGCTATTCTATGGAAAATTGGTGGCCCTTTAGAAAGAAATCGATATGAGGGTACCAAATCCCATGGAATGTCTAAGGAATAAGAACATATACAATGAGATGAACCAAAGGCATAGAATGTACCAATTTCTTACAGGTTTGAATGAGACTTTCGACAAGGACCAGAAAGACTTGCCCAACCGGGAACACTTGCCGACAGTCGAAGAAGCTTACTTGACGATATAGAAGATCAAACCACATGTCCTCAGCAAAAAGGAGTTGTCGAGCGGAAAAACAGAACCCTTCTAGAAATAACATGAGCCATGATGATAGCGTCTACCGTCCCGAAGAATTTTTGGCCTGAAGTAGTTGTTATTGCTATCTATCTCACAAGCAGACTTCCAACCAAAAATTCTCAAATTTCGAACACCTGTTTCTTCTTTATCCAAACACATTCCCTCCTTATCTTCAACCAGAATCTTCCGGTGCACTGTGTTTGTCCACATTCC
This sequence comes from Dysphania ambrosioides, assembly GCA_026401315.1. NCBI lineage: Eukaryota > Viridiplantae > Streptophyta > Magnoliopsida > Caryophyllales > Amaranthaceae > Dysphania > Dysphania ambrosioides. The sequence continues at coordinate 4,113,093 of CM048660.1, read as the reverse complement.
AAAAACACATAGGACCAAGATAAATCCCTATGTTGTTTGATGTATCTTCCTGGGTTATGGACAAAATCAAAAGGACTATAGGTGCTATGATCCTATCACTACTTGTCTTTACACCACAATGAATTATGACTTTGTAGAAACTGAATACTTCTATAAACCACAAACCCATCGTCGCAGTCAGGTGGAGAGTTCATGTGACATGCGAAGCTGGCTAATTAACCCAATTATGACATATCAAGGTCCCACGAAGCTAGTAGGCGATGCCACGGAGCCTGTCTCTGAAAATATGGAAAGCCTTGATTTCCCAGTATCAACCCCTCTATCTAACCTTACCGATACTACTAAGGTAAGTATTTTTGGAATTTGGGATGATTTGAATATGAACACTAACTCTTTAGTACAGGAGGAAACTCATGAAGCAGCTCAAGAGGTACAAGCAACATACAAACTTCCTCCTCGAAGCACCAGAGGCATACCTTCAAAGTGTTATGAACCAGAATACAAACCATAACAATCAAAATACCCAGTTCTCAAGTATAGAATAAAAACCATCTTATGAAGCAAGAGCATACAACACAGTGATTTATTCTGGTAAGGTTCTGAGAAATGCTAAAGAAGCATTACAGAATAAAGTCTAGAAGAAGGCAATGGAAGAAGAGATCTTTGCCTTGGAATAGAATAACACTTGGGAAAAATGTGTACTTCCCAAAGGAAAGAAACCTGTTGGGTGTAAATGGGTATTCACCATAAAATACCGAGCTGAAGGTTTAGTAGAAAGGTACAAGGCAAGGCTAGTAGCAAAGGGATATACTCAAACATATGTCATCGATTACTTAGAAATATTCTCACCAGTAGCAAAAATCGATACCATAAGAGTTCTATTCTCAGTTGTCGCGAATAAAGGATAACCTCTACACCAATTTGATGTAAAAAATGCCTTTTAAAGTGGAGAATTGCAAGAAGAAGTCTACATGGAAGCTCCTTCAGGCTTCTTAGAAGATTTTTGTAGTGGTGAAGGTTGCAGATTATAGAAAGCTCTATATGGGTTAAAACAGTCACCTAGGGCATGGTTTGGGAGAGGTTCTCGTTAGCAATGAAAAGATATGGATATCATCAAAGCAATTCAGATCATACTATTTTCTTAAAACAACGAGGAGATCTCATAACATACTTGGGGAAGAGATGATATGATTTTACTTGAAAGTGATAAAGAAGAGATTTTAGATGTAAAGAGAAGGCTGTTTTAGGAGTTTGAGATGAAAGACTTGGGGAACTTAAAGTACTTTTTAGGGATAGAAGTTTTACTCTCTAAAATCGATATCTTAATATCTCAAAGAAAGTATATCCTTGATTTACTTGCTGAAATAGGTATGATTAATTGTAAACCTGCAAACACCCCCATGATAGTAAATCATGGATTACAGATACACAAAGAAGCTGAAGAGACATATCAGATGCAATATCAGAGATTAGTAGGAAAACTTATCTACTTATCTAACACAAGGCCTGATATAGCCTATGCGGTTGGAGTAGTAAGTCAATTTATGCATAAACCCAAGAAGGAGCATTTAGAAGCAATGCTAAGAATTATACGATACTTGAAAGGGTCAGTTGGAAAAGGGCTATTATTTCAGAATAATGGTCACTTAGAAATGAAAGCCTACACAGATGCAGATTGGGGAGGAAACAAGCTAGACAGACGCTTTACCTTGGGATACTTCACCATAGTAGGTGGAAATCTTGTCACCTGGAAAAGCAAGAAGCAAAAGGTGATAGCACTTTCGAGTGCAGAAGGTGAATTCAGAGGGATCGCAAAAGGGATCACTGAGATATTATGGTTGTGAAAGCTACTCACTGAACTTGGTTTTTCCCCTAAACAGAAATGTGAGTTACTATGTGACAATAAAGCAACCATTAATATCTCAAAAAATCCAGTTCAACATGATAGAACAAAATATGTTGAAATTGACAGACATTTTATTAAAGAGAAGCTCGATGTAGGAGTGGTAGCTCTTCCATATATAAAATAAGAAGATCAATTAGTTTACATCCTAACTAAAACAGTCCCAACAAAGTAGTTCCTTGATGTTTTTGGCAAGTTAGGCATTGAATATCCTACTGCCCAACTTGAGGGGGAGTATAGGAAAGTCAGAGATTAGTATAAGAGCAAAGAGGGCATAATCAATCAATCAATGATCAGAATAATTCAAAAGATCATAATCAATCAATGTCACAGATATAGCAAAGGAATCAATCAATGATCAGAATAATCAATAGACATAATTAGGAGATTTACCTAACTTACTTAGAGTATGTATTTTAGGTAAACTAAGATGTATATATGTTGTACCCATTTTGCACTGAAAATACAACGAAATACACTGAAATTCTTACAAAACCGAAGGCTTAAATCCTTTACATTTCACAACTATAATTACAAAATCTTTATCCTTGAAAAAATGATGTCTTACTTAATCTAAATATATATGGAGTGATTTAATAAGTTTTAGTTTGTGCTACCTTCTGTGAACTGTTTCAATGCATGCATGATTATTGAGTATGATTATTGAGTGAGTCAGTTATTCATTGTCTTCGTTTTCCCGGGTTTTCACCATTCTTTTCGTTTTCCTTTTCCTTTTCTCTGGCATGCATGCAGATGCTTAACAATGTTCAGAAGATTTTTGTTCTAAATTTGATGTCAAGTATTGCCCTATCCTTCTTCAATGTGTGAGCCTCTTTCATGCAGTACAATACTCGTTTTTTAGCTGAGTAAATTTTTGCTCTGAAGAGACCTGTCTCAAACTCTCAACAAACTATACTAGCTATACGGAGTATATATCATTAAGATCATTCAATTTCCAAAAGATATGCTTAGATTTTGGAAAGGATCCTTTGTGGGGATCGGTTGACTATTTAGCAATATAGATAAACAACAGTGTATATATATTTTTTGATCCAGAACAAGAATGTATATATGCGTGTACCTCTGATTCATATGGAGCTTTTCCTAATGCTTACCTAATATAAATTATATTTGGATATTAAAATCTCAGATATATAGATATGTTATATTAGATAATAACAATACATAAAAACGTCTATCAGATATAGACATTATGAGTTCAGATATAAAAATAAAATTACAAAAATGACATTGATATATTTATATCACGTATAAATTAGGAATTTCTCTAGGAATTTCTCATTTGTTAGCCGCATCTTTTGAGACTGCAATATTGTTAAAACTTTGAACCAATACCGTCAATCTCATCATGAAAAGTACGACAATTTCATTATAAAAGGAACTACACCATTGTTAGAAAATTGTTTAATTTCAAATGGCATGTAATAAGAGTAACACCCTCATAGTTAATCTTCTTGTATTAATTTGAGCTTCTCGATAATTCTAGAGAAAAATAAAGCAGAAGCTGGAAACTGTAAGTATTCCATAATCGATTACCTCAAAATTTATGCTTTCTTTATATGTCTTCCCTAATTAAGGTCAATATCTTGCATGCGAAAACCCTATTAAAAGTGACCCACTAATCATAGAGGATATATATACTGACTAGCTGATCGATTATTTTATCTTCTATTTCCTTAATTTATTACATCAAGGGAATGGCACTAAAGATAGAATGTATTATAGACATTAGACATTAGACATTAGCCATTACCCAACATGAGGGGTTATGCAAAATTCTTATCAATTCTCCTGTTTTTGCATGTGTTTAGGTGAAAATGGTATAATACAAATTATATAAGTTTTTTTTTCAATGCATTGAATAAAGTTTTAATGTTTTTGCAATTTTACATGAAGTGGTTTAATGCGAGGAGACGACCATTTGGAGAGCCATTTATAAACCGAAATAACATCCAAAGACTACATCTTAGGGGGAAGTACTTTGTTGGGAATGACATAACAGCAACACCAGCAATTTCTTATGATGTGGTCTACTTCCCTGCATGGGATGGGAATTTATGTGCAGTAAACACATTTAATGGTGATCTTAAATGGACGGTGAACCTTGGCCAATTAGCTTGTTTAGCCCTTGTTGGTACTTATGTTAGTGTAACAGTATCACAAGCAACACCCACGATTGTGAATGGTCTATTGATCATAGGGATATATGGCCTTGCTGTTGTCATTGCTCTTAATAGGTTCACTGCTAGCTAGGCATGTTTGGATGATAATGCTAGATCCTAATGAAGGAATTCCATGGTTCACTGCTAGGCATGTTTGGATGGATGATAACGCTAGATCCTAATGAAGGAATTCCATGTCATATGATCAAGCGTTTAAACTAATTAATACTTATCAAATAACAAATATTATTAATTTGGTTGATTTATGTAATTATAATATTTAGTTAGAAATCAATTATGATTTGTATTACAAGTATGAGTAATCCTATGGGGTTAATTACACACTAGAGTAATGGATGGGATCATACTGATAAGAACCTATTAATGTTCATGGGTTGACTAAACCTTTTTTGGTTAGTTCATCATTCTTCTAGTTTACTCTATGAGTTGAAGAATATTGATGTATGTGATATATTGATCCACATATTAAAAAAACTAAGAAGTGTTCTCCTGCTCTATGAGTTCAGATTCATACTCGAGTGGACCACATAGAGAAATCACGATTAGGGTTCTTGATCTCTAATTTGGTCCTAATTCCAAAGGAAATAAATGCTATACAGACATATCTAACTTCTTGCTGATTTATGATTAACTATTTATGAGGTCCTAGTTATGATGTAAGAAAATCATATTATGAAATTATATTTTTATGCATCATATATAATCCTACAGTGGTATCAGTTGCCTCTTGTACTGTATATATTTTTTTTATTAAAGATATGATTTTTACATGCATGTCTTAACTATTTTGAATCAATTAGGAAAGGTTTATTATGTGAGTTAAAAATGCATAATTAAAATTTTATTTTAATTGGTTTTTGGATTAGTTTTGTAGCACACGGAAATTCCTAGAATTGTAGAAGAGGACCAAAAGAGTGAAAAATGGAGATCAACTATAGAGGCTGAAATAAATGCTCTATAGAAGAATGGAACATGGTAAACTAGTAGGGTGTTGATGGATCTTCACAATTTTGTATAAAACTGATAGATCGGTAGTTAGGTATAAAGATCGACTTGTTGAAAAATGGTATACTCAGACATATGACATCGACTACTCAAAGACCTTTTCTCCAGTTGCCAAAATAGATATAATCAAGATACTATTCTCCATTACAGCAAATCAAGACTAACTGTTATACCAATTTGATGTAAAGAATGTCTTCTTACATGGTGACTTGAAAGAAGAAGTGTATATGGAAGAACCACAAAGGTTTACAAACGGATTCTAGAAAGGAGAAGGATGCATACTATTAAAAGCCCTATATGGCCTAATTAAAACAATCTCCTATGGCATGGTTTGAGAGATTTATAACTATGGCTATGAAAAGGTATGGTACAATTAGAGTAACTCGTATCACACCTTATTCCTTAAAAAAGGAGGTAGCTAATAAAATATCTGATTATATATGTAGATGACATGATGATATAACATATAATGTGGGAATAGTGAGTCAATTTATGCACAAACCTCAAGAAGAGCACATGGAAGCTGCCCATAGAATCATGAGATACCTTAAAGGAACATCAGAAAAAAGAGTACTATTTCAAACGAATAATCACTTAGAAATTATTTTCAAGCCTATACAGAAGCAAATTGGGTTGGAAATCCAAATGATCAACAATCTACTTTAGGGTATATTACATTAGTAGGAGGGAATATAATTTGGTCACATGGAGGAGTAAAAAACAAAAGGTTGTAGCACTTTCGAGTGTCGAGGCAGAATTCAGAGGATTTGCAAAAGGAGTAGCCGAGATATTGTGGCTAAGAAAGCTAATAAGCTAACATAAGTTGGATACTCACCAAGGGAAACATGTGAGTTATTTTGTGATAACAAAGCCGCACTTAGTATCTTGGAAAACCCTGTACAACATGACCAAACAAAACATGTGGAGAATTGGAGATTGACAGACATTTTATTAAGGAAAAACTTGAAGATCATATTATATGCCTTCCATTTGTCTGATTTGAAGATCAACTTGCAAATGTCCTAACAAAAGTAGTTCCATCAAAGCCATTCAATGATGCACTATGCAAGTTGGTGTAGGAGATCCCACTATCCAACTTGAGGGGGAGTATGGAAAGAATCATGCAAGTCAATCAAGTCCATCAAGCTAGGCAAGAATCAACAAAGTCTAGAAAAATAAAGGAGAGTCAAGATTAGAATCAATTAATCATGTAATTATCGTAAATGACAGATTATGGAAAATTATAACTTAGAAAACCTTTGTAGTATATAAGCAATGTAATGAGGTATCGATGAAATACATAACACAATTAATCAAATACAAATTATCATAACTCTCACTTAATACCCTCAAATTGACAAAGAGCAGGAAAATATGAAAGGTGTTGCCTAGCGTAAATTAGACTATGGACCCGGGTGCACAATGTTCATTGTGCACTCGGTGCAAAATGCGGTGAATTTTAAATAAAACGCAACATATTTCACATAAATTGAACAAAATAAACATTCTTTACAAGGCAATGAACATTGAAATGCGTAATATTCATTATTTTTCAAGTGAAGTCATCATCAGTGCTTCATAATTTGCGCATTGAGAAAAGATACGTACAAAACTTAACACTATTCTTTTTAATCTGAACATTTTGCATTGGGAATAGTATACTTATTGTACACATACTTATTAAAATGAACATTCTGTATTATAGAAATAAACATTATATATTATGGGAGTGAACATTAATTATTATAACAATGAACATTAGTTATTATCAAAATGAACATGGAACATTCGTGAAGAAAGTATTGCAAAAAATGAACACTATGTATTGCGAAAATGAACATTATATACCACTTGAATGAACATTATATACCACTTGAATGAACATTATATACCACTTGAATGAACATTTTGTACAAAGACAATGAACATTTGTTTCAGGTCTATTAGAAAGATTTTTAAAATGAACATTATGTATTACGAAAAATGATCATTATATATCACTTGAATGAACATTTTATACAAAGACAATGAACATTGGTTTCAGTTATATCAAAAGCAATGAACATTGGTTTACGTAATATTCTCAGCAGAAGTCATCATTAATGCTTCATAATTTGCGCCATTAATGCTATTGAGATTCTATTATTTTTGCATTGAAAATAGGATATGTATAGAACTTTGTAATATTCTTTTTAAATCTTAACTTTTGCATTGGAAATAGTACACATACAGCTATATGTTCATTGGAAAATACACAAAACCATATAATGTACATTACTTATTAAAATGAACATTCTGTATTATAAAAATGAACATTATACATTATGAAAATGAACATTACCTATTATGAAAATGAACATTAGTTATTATTAAATGAACATAGAACATTCGTGAAGAAAGATTTTTACAATGAACATTATATATTCATAAAATAAATATTATACATTACGATAATGAACATTATATATCACTTGAATGAACATTCAGTACAAAGACAATGAACATTGGTTTTAGTTCTATTAGAAAGATTTTTACAATAAACATTATGTATTCATAAAATAAACATAATATATTACGAAAATGAACATTATATATCCCTTGAATGAACATTCTGTACAAAGGCAATGAACATTGGTTTCAATTCTATCAAAGGCAATGAACATTGGTTTGTGTAATATTCCCAACATAAGTCATCATCAATGTTTTGTAACTTGCGTCATCAATGCTGTTGGGACTCTACTTTAATTTGCATTGAGAATAAGACACGTACAAAACTTTAATTTGCATTGGTTTATGGGGAAAACTTTAAAACTTCCAATATTTATTTCTTTATACATAATGTTCATCGCGTTTTGCACGGGTGCACTGTCCAACCACTAGTTGCCTGGAACATGCTTGATAGTCGCTTATTGTTGTTGCAACAAATATATTATTCATTTTGCTTTAGATAGTGTATGTTTTTAGATCAGAATAGGGCCAAACTTTTGGCCATATACACCATCATAACTTGAAGCCAGTCAAGATTATGGCTTCAGGTATGGAAGAATGTCAAGAATATAATGCTTATTGCGTATATTTACTGTTTGTCCCACTTTTCTATCTGCAGTCCCTTTCTTCCTAAGTTTCACGGAAATCCAAATCCACATTTCTTGAGTTTATGCAGTTTTCCATTGGATTTCATTGATACAGGTAGTGACACAAAAAGACATTTGCATTAGTGGTAGTGGCTCAAGTAAATGAAGTACTTCTAATGGTAGAGTTTAATACATATCAACTTTGTTACATTACGAATCTAGATACAAATATAAATACGTATACGAATACGAAAACGGTAAAATTATTTAATTGCTAGTGAAGTATGTTACAACAAGACGAATCTGGATACAAATACGAAAAACGTCATGTCGTACGCGAATCCATGTTACATACCAAGATCAGGAGTCAAAAGTACTATATAGTACCTACGTGACATCACTCTTGCGTTTACCCTCTTATAACCCATATATACCAAGCCAATAATCCTTACAAATAATTAAAGAGAGAATTTGGAGCCACTCCTCGAGTCCATAACCATGAAGCTTACATATATGCATGGATCCATCATCCATGGGACAATTAAAACAACAATAAATTTGAATTGAATTCATTTATTATGTGCTTTAAGTGTTCAAGACGCATCAATGTTTAGGTTTACTTACGAGGTACACTACTATGTGTAAAAGTTTTACTAATAACTCGATACAATTCTCCAACTTAGACGCCTAAAACTCCCCTGCGTCACTTTCTCTTTTCACAACCTCACCACCTCACCTTATGCTGATAGCCTTTAGCATCTTGACTACTACAATTGTTACAATTTTTACACAATAATTTAGCAACAACTGAATCCAACGCTACAGTTACCTGCTTTGCAAGGGAAAGATTCATTATGCTGTAAATAGATGGTTGCTCTCCTCAAGATTATATTGCCACCTCTTAGACAATGTCAAGCAGCCTCAAGAGCTCCCCCAAACACTTCAGTAGAAAAAAGCTTCGCATCAAGAAGCTGCTAATGACCCATTGAAGCGTTCTGAGGGAACCCTGAGGATACCTGACTCCACTGTTTGCGAGGCACAAAATGCATCTCAATGTACTGCAAAATATATGGAAAACTTGCAAGGTATATGGATGTCACAAAATGCTACCACTATACAGTGTCAAGCACCACCAAGAGTTCCCCCAAACACTTCAGTAGAGAAGCCATATATGTCCCTATTGAAGTGTTCCGAGGGAACTCTAGAGGACACCTGACTCGCAGACACTGTTTTTTGCAGATACTAAATGCATTTCAACAGCAAATTTATAAGGTAAACAATTTACCATGAAATTCCTATAAGATCTGAACAACGAAAGACAACAAAATAGAACCAGTATTCAGGCCAAGTGCAAATTCACAAACTGCATCTAGTCAGAAATGCGGCTTTTAGTAAAAAAAAAGGCAAGGAATATAATGTTAAAATGTAAAGACCCATGCACATAAAACTTTAGAACTTGTATATCTCCTGTCAATTTCTTCATTTTATTCTCATGGACATTCCACCCATACTAATTGAATCAATGCAATTCCCACAACCAGAAGTGTGACATTCTCTGTAGGTTCACACTAAATTATCCATCAAGAAAAGGGCATGATTTTGTTCCATACTATGCGATAGCTTAACCAACAAACACAAAAATATTCTAGGTAGTCAGATTCTTTTCCTCATATAACCCACAGTTCTGACTAAATACCTAGCTACAATGAAATAAGGAGTTTAAAAGGTGAAGGGCTAGAGTTACATTATCCTGACCTTTTCAGGTAGCTTTTCGGCTCATCCAACATGCATTTTCTAACAACACTCAGCTTCTGTCCCGAAAAAAATATCATATATACTTCATTTATACGCTTCATAATCCTTTTCCTCTACCGACACTATATTTAACTTTTTCCCGTTCTCTACCCACTTTCAATTTTTGGACTCTAAATATGACTTCTTAAAATCCGTGCCATTTAATTTCTAGCAAGATATGTACGACAATACCGTTCACAAGAAACACAAGTTATGAAATTGTCACACATATCTTGCTAATGAGATTAATAGAAGCTTAGAGGACAATATTATCTATATTCTGGAATAAGGACATACTCTTGAATCACGAATTTGTCTTTCCTTCAATAAAAAAGGACAGCATACCTTATGGAGAAGAGCAACTTACAGAGTTTATCATCTTATGCATCCCGACAGAGAACGAATACATTGGATCCTTAGTCACCCTTGCAAATACTCCGTATACAGTTCCTTGCACCTTGCAACCAAAGAAAACAGAAATATAACTAGCCAATATAAAGAAGAAGGATTCACTGAGGCCAGTTTTGGGATACTATTGGCTGTTCTGGAGTCAGCTGTCATAATACTCTCAGTTGTAGCACAAAGAGAAGATACAGCAGTACCGGAGCAAAAACATCATAAAACATGCATATGCCACAGGCCCCTTGTCTTTAAGCATATGACTGCAGACTTACAGACTACAGAGTGCAAGGGACTGCAGATATTGCGTAAATTAACCCATTGTAATTCTGTGCTGTTTACCAAAAAAAATTCAGCTGCTGCTGAAACCGTATAAATAAAGAATGTCTTGTGAATATTGGTGTTACTCATAGCTGTTATTATTCATTGTTCCCTCCCACGCTTATCAAACTTCATCGTATTTTGACAAAAGATTCTAAAAGAAAATAAATCATGTAGAGCAGCAGATTGTTTCTTCATTTTCATAGCCTGCTATTAGTGGTACATAAGTGATGCCATTGCAATCTAACTATGGATATTTCTTTTGAATCATCTTCTTCTAGATAAAAAAAACAAACAAAAAAAACAAAAGGCGTTAAAAAAAATTGAAATTAATAAAGACATTTAATCGGCTCCATACACGGAGTAGGATGCAAAATACTGAGTGTAACAAATGTCTAGCTTTTACTACATATATTTATTATCCTGGTAGAATGATGTACATACACAGACAGAAAAATAACATACCAAGATATATATATATATATATATATATATATATATATATATATATATATATATATATATATATATATATATATATATATATATATATATATATATATATATAACCCGATAAGTTACCCGAAACCGACCTGATTATGACCCGAAAAGTGAGACCCGAAAACCGACCCAACTCGACCTGAAGTTAACTCGAAACCAATTTGACCCGATACCCGTTAGGGACCCGACCCATTAACAACCCGATCTGTTACAGACCCGACCCGTTACAAACCCGACCCGAAAAGAACCCAAAACCGATTGAAACCGATACATAACCGATATAACCCAATTTATAACAATTCGTTACCCGAATTCATTGGATGTGTTAATAATTTGAATATACGTGAATATGACCTAATCTTAACAGACTTATTTTTACTTAATATCTAATAACTTTGAAACCAAACATTTTTATTAATTTAATTATTTAATAAGTACATTTATGAAAATAAAAATTTTAAAAGATTTATTAAAAATTCAAATAAAAGCAAAATCATCATGTTTACGCCTAAGTAAAGTGAGATTAAAGTCTTCCAATTTGGAGTTTTATTGTTTCATAAATCTCATTGACGTCCTTTTTTCAAAATAAAAAAATAAATAACATTAATAAGATATAGTTTTTATAGAATTCCATTATAACCTGTTTAGGAACCGATACAATTTTACCAGAATCGACCTTGACCCGAATCCGAAATAATCTACTATAACCCGTTCAGGAACCGACCCAATTGTACTAGAACCGACCTTGAACCGAACCGAATACAACCCGAACTGACATTGATCTAAACCGAATACAACCCGACCCGAACCCGACCAAGCAAATAACCAATTTAACCCGACCCGACAATGACCCGAACCGACCCGATAGGCAAAATTGACCCGATAAGAATCGACCCGCGATTGGTCAACCCAGAACCGACCCGTTGACCCGATTTGACACTCCTATATAAATATATATATATAAATTATGGGGAGTACATGTAAAACTAAGCAACAGACCAAAAGCTAAAACTAGGAAGCATCAATCTTGCAAATCTTATATCAAAAGAATTTTCCAAAATATGGAAAACTTATTGATAAATTGAAAGAGAAAAACTATGCAATTCATACAGAATCACGTTTTAGGATGATAAAGTCATGAAAAGGCTAAAGATTCAATTTCATGTGGAGAAACGAAAGAGAGGAACTCTTTAAGCATAAACCAAAGAGAACAAAGGAAGAAGCTAAGGCTGAAGGCATATTGACCACTCATACTGTAGTTTTGTTGCTCTGTCCACAAAAGTGTCTAATTTTGCCCAGGAACACAGCCAGGTTCTCCATCTTAAGGTCGTCAAATCAGAATCTATTTTTCCTGAACTGAATTTCAAACAAGTTGCCATAAATAGGAAGACCAACATATGCCTCAAGCATCAAGCATTGGCAGTTGTACACATCTGGTGCTCCCTAGAGTTCCTCTGAGCACTTCATTAGGGATAATCATTCTACTCCTACTGAAGCGTTTGGGGGAACTCCCGGGTTCATCTGATTACTCTTTTCCTATGAAGCATAGTACTTCATTTGGTTGCTGTCTCCCGTACCCAATACGTCCCTATACTAGGGACGTTTCAGGTACATTACTTAATAGTCTGTCGTACTTGTTTAATAATTTTCGGATTTGTCGTTTTGGCCCCGTTCCCAAACAAGTTTTTGAACCCGTATCCGTATTGGTGCAACATAGCTCTTTTCTGTTTCGAATGTCTTTACGTTAGTTAAAGAAGCTAGTTGAAGCATCTAGTATTCAGCTAAGCTGCAGGTATGCAATGCATTTATTTATGTGCAGAAATTAATATCAGCAGCTTAACTTAGTTTTTTCTCCCCTCATATGGTTTGTATGTAAGAAAATCAGCCTATATACATTCTCCAAGCAACAAACAAGGAAGATAATTTGCAATATCATGCCCACTTAAGCCACTGTCTCACCAGATAAAACATTCAATCTTAAGAAGATTATTTAGCTAACTTAATACCAAAGATAGATTTGGTAATGCAGATTTCGCATTGACCTTTCCACGTAGGAAATGAATGGGAACATTAGATAAAGAAAATTCACATTGAATGATAAGCTTCAACAATAGGAAATGGACATGAACTCCCAACTTCTGTGAAACTTTTTTATGATATATCATTGACAAGAAGTCATTAGAATACTGAAAATAATATTTTGGCTTTCAGTTTTGCTTAGGAAAATGACAGGAAAAAAAGTAAATTAAAAACCACAGATACAATACAGAATTTCGGCCAAGTACAGTACCATAACTTGAACCTTATCAGGGACATGCCAAGTTAGTTAGTTTATTGTACCCAGATTATGAATATAATGATGCATTGCGACATTTAATTCCAGTAACTTCCTGTTTTCCTCGACATTCTGCTATGAAATTATGTTACTTTGAGATGTAAAAAAAAAAAAGCATGTTACTCATCTATAAGAGGGTCTCTTTGCTTCTTTCGTTTGCATCTCAACTATAGGACTAACTATCTGCAAATAAGACTATGTACCCGGGATGCACAATGCCAAAACGCAAGAAAACTAAGTACAAAACGCAAGCTTCATAAAATAAGTAAAAAAACGCAATGAACCTAAAGAACAAATGTAATGAAAGCGTACAATTCATTATATCTCAGTAGAAATTATCATTAATGCTTCGTAATTTGCGTCATTAATGCTTTTTAATTTGCATTAATAAAACATTGATTCTATTATTTTTGCATTGGAAATAAAATAATAACATAACTATTGGGATTTTTTTGTTTTATTTAATATTGTTGTACATTTTAAATCTGACTAATTTTTTATATCAATGTTTTTAATACTTGCACACAACTGTCTAAAATATTATGCACATTACTAGATAAAGAAATGTACATCACTTAAGGAACTTCTTCATTACAAATTCATACAATGTACATCCGTGTCATTATGATTACAATATGACATACAAAATTTAAATATATATATCATTTTTAGACATGTACATCTATATTGTACATCATACAAAGAGTTACTATTGTACATCTTATATATTTTAAATGTACATTTTATATCATCTCAATGAACAATATACTTGACATCATTAATTAAGGGATATAGTAAGTACTACTGAACATTTTATATATTTTTAATGAATAATATACTCATTACTAAAGAGCATTTTGATATATACTCAATACTCATTACAATGGAATCAAATTTACTTAGTACTAATGAACATTCTATATATTTCTAATGTTCATTACAATCGAATCAAATGTACATGCTAAATAAACAACATACGCCAATAATTTCTCATTGAGCATGTGCACAAAGATGTTTAATGTGCAAAATACTTAACAATAATATACATTATATCATAATTATGATGATTATTACATTAAAATACAAATATACTCAATATTCATTACACTAGAATCAAATGTACTCAAATATACTCATTGAGCATATGCACGAATATGTTTAATGAACAATATACTCAATACTAATGAACATTCCATATATTTTTAATGAACAATATACTTAGTACTAATGAACATTCTATATATTTCTAATGAACATTCTATATATTTCTAATGAACATTCTATATATTTAATTTCTAATGAACAATATACTCAGTCAAATTTGGTAAAAATAGAAAATGAAAAGTCACACACTGAGGTTTGTGCTAATAATGAATGCGTGGGAAAACTGATAAACAAAAGTGACGGTAATGATTAATGTTGTTTAGGGGAAACTTTGAACTGTCAACGTTCATTACAATTCTACGGGATATTTATTGCTTTTTCCACATATTAAATTTGGTGCATAGTCCTCACTGTATACCTTGGTACATAGTTCAGGCGTTGCTAAAAATCGGTCCACAACTAAGACCTTAATAAGGAACAGGGCATATAACTCACATTTAAAACCTTTTATACTTTACTTATAATTTTGTGCATATTTGCCTGTTGAAGCTCTACATTTTGTTTGGTAAAAACATACATTATTAAAGATGCTAGAAAACCTCAAGTAACGCCCCAAAATACGAGTATGATGAAACTGTAGAACAAGATAGAATTAGATATAAGATAAGATTACAAGATAATCATAGAATGAACAAAAGATAACATAAGATAGAGATATAAAAGACTTAGAAGTCATAGAACAGTAGAATTCCAAGGTTGAACAACTAGCACATATGAATGGTATAAATACCTGCAAACATGTACAAGAATTATCAATAAAAAAAAATCAATCTTTCTTTAACAGTTTTTTCTCTACAAAATACTATCATACTTTCTGTCTGAAACTGGCCTACTGCCTCGCTTAATGTAAAAAATAAGGACACGATCACTTATGATGGTCAACATTAACAAGCTTCAATCATACTCCCTTTATTTCATTTTATTTGCTATATTTTCCTTTATTTTATTTTATTTTCTATATTTCTATTTATTTTATTTTATATTCTACATTTTCCTTTATTTTATTTTATTTTATTTTATTTTTTATATTTGACTTTTCACAGTATTTAATATACAAATTAAAACATTTTTTCTCTAAATTTGTGAGACAAAAAATTATGAAAGCTTGATATTTTAAAAATTTACATCAAGATACATCTAATAAGATTTTAATTAAATATATTATTTGTTATAATATAAGTAGAATTTATGATCAAAATTTTTAAACTTTGGCTTGGAAAATAAAAATATAACAACTAAAATAGAAGGAATAGAGAGTAAAAGAATGTATGTTATATTTTTGGGGCAAAGGGATAGTTATATTCCTAAATAACAAGGGGGTACGCACTCTAACACAGCTTAATAAAGTATATAGCAAGCAAATGAGAAGCGCAAGGTCAGAAACAATTAGGAGGGCAAAGTGAGGAGCTTTGGTTTACATTGAGATAATGAAGTGGGAGCTCAATGGAATAACCTCTTCCATGGTTCGAAACGACAACCTCAGATTTGTCTGTCCATTTGGGTGTTGTGATTATTTATTTCAATAACAAGAAAGGGTGGTAACTTCACATGACCTCCCAAATTCTTGTTCTCATGTATTTCTGACTCGCTGGCAGTCTTTTCGTGGCAAGATAGATCAAGAAACGCAAAAGCTACCTTTCTTATTAATGCTTACCACCAAACAACGCATTCCTAAAGAAGTGGTAGTTTCGAGCTATCCACTCCAACATGATATACCAGAAAGTTCTAACCTGCAACTTACAGACCTAACAGAAATGTGATAAGTGTATAACAACTTTCCGATGCCAAAATTTTTTTAAGCTTTTTTTTAAAAATTATACTTCGGAGCAAAATAATTTCAAAAAAAAGTTTATCTAGATTCGAGTCTATATTTGATGACTGGGAGCGACGGATCAGTACAATCCGTATCTAATTTGGTACTATGGTATCATTAGGCATTTAGCCCAACATTCCAGCCTCCCTTCACATTTCGCTCTAGTATTAGTGTCGTTCACATCATGGAATTTTATGCATATTATTCATTGTTTAATGTCGATTACTCGACTAACATTATTTTTAATTGTTTCATCTTATCTAAACTGAGAAGTTTTTGGCTATTCGTGACTACTATCACGATAACCGCAATCTTAGTCTTGTCGTGGCAGATAGAGTCTTGGACATATGTGTAGGGGTATGGAGAGGATTGGGGTTGAAATTGCTTTAGATTGGAAGAAGATAAGGAATGATATTGGTTCTGATATTGGAATGTTTATGTATAAGATTGAAGGGTTGAACAAATATTTTTATGTTTTGAAAACGAGTTTCTATTAATTGGTGTTGTAGGGACAAAACAAAATTAATAAATACTCTTAGAAAATCGTTTTTTATGTCAAAACCCTAACCTAAAACTCAGGAAAAGAAATAAATATAAGTAAAGGCAGCGATTTTATATAATAAAAAAATATTTTAACCAGCCTAATTCAGGCTGACCCAAAATCGCTGTCACATGTAGCGATTTAGACTTGAATCTGCAAAAAATTATTTTTGAAATTATTTTGGAGCCTATTTTGAAAATATTTTTAAAAAAAAAACTTTAAAAAATTCCCTTTTTGGACAAGTTAAATCTAGTGATCATTTTGTTGACCAAGCCCTAACTTATACAAGTACATTGTACTTCGACCATATTTCCCCTATAAATAGCAGATAGATAGATCCTCAGAAACAGGAAAGTAAATTAGATTCCCACTTGCTCCTCCTAGTCTCCTAAGTATCAAACATGGCAAAGACTATCAACTTAGCACTGTTGGTGCCCTTCCTTGTTATCGCAATAGGTGAAATATTTTTTTACTTTTCTCTTTACTTTGTTGATAAGAAATTTAAGTCTCACAACTGCAGCGCTTTCTTAATTTGAGCAGGTTTACCATTAGCAATGTGCCAACGGTGTTCTGGCACATACGACTGCAGAGTAACTGGCTGTCCCTGCATGAACGGAGTGTGTACATGCCTATATCCACAACCAGCTCTAGATATAAAGGTACCACCAACGAAGCCACCATCAGCTCTAGATTCAAAGGTGTCACCAATGCCACCATCAGCTCTAGATTCTAAGGGACCACCAAAGCCACCATCAGCTCTAGACTCTAATGCGCCACCAAAGCCACCATCAGCTCTAGACTTTAAGGGGCCACCAAGGCCACCATCAGCTCTAGACTCTAATGCGCCACCAAAGCCACCATCAGCTCTAGACTTTAAGGGGAGACCAAAGCCACCATCAGCTCTAGACTCTAAGGGGACACCAAAGCCACCATCAGCTCTAGACTCTAAGGGGACTCCAAAGCCATCATCAGCTCTAGACTCCAAGGGGCCACCATCAGCTCTAAATTCTAAGGGGCCACAAAAGCCACCATCAGCTACAGCTTCATAGGTAACGCCAAAGCTACCATCAGCCAATCGAAAGGTGCAGAGTCCCCATCTACCATGATGAAGCAAACATATCTTCTACGGCTTTACTATAACTATAATAATACAGTTCCATAAGAACAACTGTTAGTACAATAAGACAGGAACAGCAATAGACATGTTTGATTATTGTAAATTAATTACTAACTGTATGTTCAGGAATAATAATAATAATAATAATAATAATAATAATAATAATAATTTAGTAAAGGAGCAGGTTATCATCAAATAAACTGTATTCCGTGAGTGTTAATTTGATCTTCAAACAAAAAAATGAAGGACAGATTTAAGGGTTATATATATGCAGCTACGCAGTCTAAGAGAAGTAATAAATAAGTTCATGTAGTCCGCCCATCATTTTGGAATTAAGGTAGGACTTTGTTGTCGTTTTTCTCATCATTGGCGCATCTAAGTGACAGTTTGATTTCCAAATGACAAATTCCTGAAAAATAATCCGTACTACAGGAATTAATGCAAATTGATTTACAACTAAGTAGTTAAGACCTTTTCATCTAAGTGAGTTTTTAAAATTTGGAAGATGTTCTGCTTTCAACAGGGAGAACTAGAACCTTTAGGAGTATTAACCATGAAATTCAGAAGAACATACAATATGTAGAAAGGGCACCTAACACAGAAATGAAAAATAGCAAAGCCCTGTGGATTCAAACATATATATTTCCCGTTAACACAAAAATTTAGGCATTATGCTATCCACCAAAAGCCCAAAGCAAAAAACTTTCAAAGTAAATGGTCTCGATCACTCTTAGGGCCTATAATAACCTTTTAAAACTCATAATAAGCATATTAAAGTATTCTTTTACGAGATCCAAAGCTGTTCCAAATGTCTAAAGTTTGAGATTATTTTCAAAAATATTTATGATATTGAAATAAAAGTAGTAGATGCTTTCTAAAGCCATGTTAAAGTCAAAATTAAATATGCCATATAGCGAGAAAAAATCGAACAACTCTTGCACATGCTGTAGAAAAGAAAGAATTATATTTCTGAAATTTGGGAGTTAGTTTTGTCATATAACAAAAAATTAGGAGATCAGTTAAGCCTTGTAACTATAAATATATGATCAATGTATGCAAATATTATCATAAAATCAATACAGAATTAAACAAAACTCTAGCATTCTTTTATTCTTGGTATCATAGCCAACTTTTTCAATTAACGGTCATCTGCCATAGCTTCTTCATCTACCTAAGAAACTTACCTAAAACAATGGGTGAACCACCTAATGAAGCGAGTGAGACAACTGTTGAGGAATTTACAAAAAATAGGGTCACAATTCACAAAGATAATCGGGAATAAATTTCTTCTAGTCATGAATGAGATCACTTTCTCAAAAGTATAATTTCGACCGTTTAGACTACCCGGGTTACACAAAATTTACTTAGGAGATAAAACAAAGAACAATTGTAATTTCGTGTAGTAAAATCTATGAAGACAAGTTTTGTATTTGAGATAATGATAAATAAAAATTCCAATGCCTAAAGAAAAGAAGAAAAAAGATTTTTTCTTATCCCTCCTCCATCATATGAGTGTTCTCGTATATTTATAATTGTATAAAACTAACCAAAAGACATCTTTTAATTAATACTTTAAGTATTTATAACAATGTCAAACGACATTTACTAAATCAAGCCTTTTCATATATAATAATTTTTTCTTGGTTTACTATATACAACTACTTTATTCATGTGTTTGTTTAAGTCATGATACCATAACCAAATGACTTAAACAATACATAACATGAATATAATCAATCAAATACTTAAAATCTCCAACAATTGTGACCCTCACTCAACTATGGCAATTCTTTGAGAAGATGAATACCAATATGAGCACGGAAATTCATGAAGGCTCAATTAGCATCTCAGAAAAATTTAACACTCCAAATTATTCAAAAACTTTTTCACCGATCGTAAAGATAGATAGTATCAGGGTATTGTTATCCGTTGTAGCAAACAAAGGGTGGCCCCTACACCAATTTGACGTGAAAAATGTCTTTCTACATGGTGCAATCACAGAGGAAGTATAAATGGAAGCTCCTCATGATTTTCTCAATATTTTTCTCCAGGAGAAGGGTGTAAATTACAAAAGGCTTTAAATGGATTGAAGCAGTCTCATAGGGCATGGTTTGGTAGGTTTACACTAGCAATGAAGAAGTTTGGATATCAACAAAGTAATTTTGATCATATTTTATTCCTTAAAAGAAGAGGATTGGTGACATGTCTTATTATATATGTAGACGATATGATTATCACTAGAGATGACAAAGAGGAGATTGGCCAGTTAAGGAAAAAATTATTCTAGAAATTTAAAATGAAGGATTTTGGAAGACTTAAATACTTCTTGGGAGTTGAGGTACTTAGGTAAAAAAAGGGGTATCTTTATCTCTCAACGAAAGTATATCCTTGATCTTTTGACAGATGCTGGTATGTTAGATTCTAAATTAACTTGCAAACACTCTGATGATAATGAATCATGGACTACTGATTGATGAAAAAGAAGAGTTTGCTAATCAGGCACAATATCAAAAATGGGTAGGGAAGCTGATTTACATGTCACATACCCGCCCTGATATTGCATATGTCATTGAGGTAGTAAGTAGGTTTAGGCATATACCGCAGGTTCAACACATAGAGGTTGTCTACTAAATATTGAGATATCTAAAGAATATTCTTGGAAGAGGCATGATTTTCAGGAATCATGGTTACTTAAATCTTCAAGCCTATTTTTTGTTATCTCGATCCCCTACCCAAGGCAACTATCGGTATCTATGAAAATCCAGTTCAATATGATCGGACTAAGCATGTCAAGGTGGACAAACATTCTATAAAAGACAACTTGGAAGCGGGGGTCGTTAGTCTTCCGTTTGTGTGGTCAAGTGATCAAATGGCAGATATTCTAACAAAAGCGGTGGGTGCAAGTACGTTTGTAAAGGTATTGTGCAAGTTGGGCATCGAATATCATACGACCTAACTTGAGGGAGAGAGTAGGAAAGATAGAATTATATTCCTGAAATCAGGGAGTTAGTTTTATCTTATAACACAAAATTAGGAGATCAGTTAAGCCTTGTAATTATAAATTATATGATCTGTATATGCAAATATGATCAGAAAATCAATACAGAATTGAACAAAACTCTTGCGTTCTTCTTTTCTCACGCACGGGTATCAAAAACTAGTGTCTCACTAAAGCATGTGAATTAGCCAAAACATATTTGATCTTCGTAAATATCCCATTTCTCCTGATGAGCTACTCTTTGAGTAGAGTGCAATAAATGGAGTTCAAACGACTAGTTGGTATATAACCAGAGCAATGGCCTTCCTCTCTGATCAAGCTTTGTACTACTATTTAATAAGTTCCTCAATATGTACTTGGTGGTTATTATTGTAATCCTCATGCCTGCTTCCAAATTATACTTTTAAACCAAGCATCATTTGGATGCACACACAGAATAATATATATCAATCACATTAAATTTAAAACATTGCTCTACAATGTCAGGCGTCACGAACACACCTACAGTTCCCTCAACACAAAGGCAGAAAAGTAAGTGCATCTATTTGTTTGCCCATTGAAGTGTTCGAGAAAACACTTGAGTCTCAAAACAGCAAATTGGTATAACACTATGTTCATATGCAGAATGTGAACGTAGTCATTAGTATGGCTTTGGTGAAGGATAATAAATGTGCCGAATATTATCCTAATTGTTATGCAACTTTATCTACCTTTTTGGCCTCTATTTCATGGACAAACTTGACTCAAACTGACACAGTTTGCACAGCAAGAAGTCAAAGCCTTATGTAATGTTACACTAAGAATAGCCCACAAGAATTTTTTTTTTTTTTTTTTTTTGGCTTTCCAGAGTATGACTCAAACAATAACGACTTTGATTCTACTTTGAACTTTACCCAAAATAATGAATCGATGCATAGTCAAATAAAACTGAAGTCACAAGATAAATGACTTTGTTGAGTGTGGATGCCCTTGTGCATAACAACCTGGATATAAAAAGTGATCAGAGATTCTGAGATGTATAAATATAAGAGTGAGTAGCAAATGTTTGGCAAATAAAATTGCAGTGCTCTAATTTTATCATGTGCCCTCTAGAAATCCCTCTAACGCTTCAACAGGACACTTAGAAAACAACATTTAAACAGCCAAATAGAAATATATATATATATATATGTCCTACTGAAGTGTTTGGGGGAACTTCAAGGATCACAGATACAGTCCAAAGAGACAAAGGTATCACTGCATTTTCTCATTGATAGTGTATCCAAAACAAAATTGTAAGTCATAAATCAAACCATGAATACCTTGGTTTGGCATGTTTTAGTTTTTGTGAGTATTCAGACACTTCGATTTGTTCTGCCATATCCATTGATCAGAATGTTTCACCTGATTTATGAATTGTCTCCTTTCTCAGAATGTTTCAGCTGTCATTTACCACTGTCGTGAATTGAGCAGTTTAGAAACAAAATATCGTTGTGAACACATCTTGATCATCTTAAAGACACTTTTAAATACTCGCTCTATCCCTTTAGTTTTGCCCTATATCTATTTATGAAGTCAAAGTTTAAAAAGTTTGACTACATATATTCATCATGTTATAAGAAATAATATATTAAAGCGAGATCTTGTTGGATGCATCTCAATATAAATTTTTATAATATCAAGTTTTCATAAATATTTATTTTACGAATTTAGAAATAAAAACGTTTAAAATTGTGTCTTTGAGATCGTGAAAAGTCAAATGAGACAAAAAATTGGGAACAAAGGGAGAACAACAGAAGTCGTTGAGGGGGGAAAACAAATGACGAAGAGTTTCTACTATAGAAGTTTTTCAACTGGAAAATCTGTTTATTGAATCTTATAAGAAGTCTCTTCACATGAGAAGGATATACCTGAAAACATAGTTGCATCAAATTTTTCATTGCATCATGATTACTCAAGTCTGGGCACTCAGTCATTCATTTAAACCGAGCAGTATTAATTAATAAATGAAAAACTATCTACAAACCCACGAGAGCCAAACTTAGCACTCAGTATACTGTATACCAATATAAATATGTAATACAAGTACAGTAAAACTTGGGTTTATGTCCATACCCTTAATACTCTTACTTCCATGTTTGTGACCATTTTCCAAGAGGTGATCAAGAGTTGTTCAATTCTTGCATCAAGAAATTGTTCAATTCTTGCAAATCTTGCTGATTTCAAGTAAGTTGCTCATTGCTGATCAAGAAATTATCTTCAATCTTTGCATTGTTAATTCCATTGTCTTGAAAATATGGCAACAAATTCAATCATGCATAATCTGATTAAAACTGATCCGACTTCTCTTTACTATATCAATCCATCTGAAAATGCTGCTTTACCTATTGTATCTGAGAAATTTTTTGGCGAGGAGTTTGGAGAATGGAAGAGGAGTATGATTATTGCATTAGAAACGAAAAATAAACTATGCTTTGTGGATGGAAGTTTATCAAAGCCAGCAGAAGATGATCCAACATATGCAGCATGGAAAAGATGTGATGCAATAATCATATCCTATATTCTGAGATCATTGGAGACTTCTATTGCTAGGAGTGTTTTGTTTTTGGAGACTTCTCAAGAAATCTGGAAGGAATTGGAGATAGATTTTCTCAAACTTCTGGTCCTTAATTATATGCATCACAACAATTTCTCACTGAGTTGAAAAAAGGATCAGAGTCAATAACTGATTTCTTTACTCGGATCAAAGGAATTTGGGACCAGATCAACCACATTAATCCATTGCCTTCATTGCCTTCATGACTGGTTCAATTGCTTATGAAACTAGACAGCAAGTTTACAGCAGTCAGAACTAACATCTTAATGATGCAACCTTTACCTACGATATCCATGACATATAAATTGCTTGTACAAGAAGAGAAACAAAGACAAGCAAGTTTGAATGATGAAGAGATGAGTAATAGAGTCATGGCATTTGCAACTGATTACAGAAAGCATTACAAGAATTAGTCACAAGGAAATAAAGTGACTTTTAGTTTATAAATGGAAATTAACTGGTGGTAGCAGGAAAGAGACCATATTGTGACCACTGTAAGATGCCTGGACATACTATAGACAAATGTTTCAAGATTCATTGATATCCATCACACTTCAACAGAGGTAAAGGGAAGAGAGTAGCTGCTGTCACTACTCATAGTGATAATGAAGAAGAGGATTCTAAGGAGCATATTACTCATATATCAACTGAGCAGTACAAAAGCATTATTAAAGCATTGCAATCTCAAGAAGCTGATGTGCACACTCAAAACATGCACAAGTCAATGTAGTAGGTATATGTCTCTTAACGTGCTCAACTATCAAGTGGATAGTAGATAGCGGTGCAACTGATCATATATGTTCTAGTCTAAATCTGTTCAAGACTTATGAGGTTTTTGATAAGAAGCCTAACACTATCACAATAGCTGATGGAAAGTGCGTGACAATGGAGCATATAGGGTCTGTATCCCTTGATAATGGTATAATCCTACAAAATGTCTTGCATGTACCAGGATTAATGTACAATTTGATTTCCACTCAAACTCTGTAAAGATTTGAGTTGTCAAAACATTTTCACGCATGATAAATGCTTGATTTAGGGATCGACCTTGAATCAGTCAGTGGTTCTTGGTAATGTGGTGTCTGGTTTGTATGTTGTTGATGGCAAGGCAATAAACAAGCAAGATCAAGCAGTAGCAGTGGCTGAATCTAGCCTAAGCAAGAAGACAGATGATGAATCAAGAATGTGGCACCTTAGATTCGGACATATGCCCTTCAATAAATTGCATCTTGTTAACTCTAAACGTGATAGAAAAGCTGGAAGTAGAACAGTCTGTGATGTTTGTCGTAGAGCTAAGCAAACTAGAAATCCTTTTCATACTAGTGCAATGAAAACAGAAAGTCCATTTGCATTGCTTCATATTGATACATGGGGGCCCTGTAAGACTAAAACATATGATGGTTTTAGTTATTTTCTCACAATTATAGATGATTTCTCAAGGTATACGTGGACTTTCCTTATGAAGAATAAAAATAATTAATGCAGTAAAGGTTGTCATTGACTTGCTTACTTTCATCAAAGTTCAATACAACAAAAATGTTAAGTGTATTAGAACTGACAATGCCAAGGAATTATGCAAAAGAGACATTGTTCATGTTTACCGTGAGAATGGAATACACCATCAGAAATCTTGTGCAGAGACTCCACAGCAAAATGGAGTGGTGGAACGGAAGCATAGGCATCTATTAGAGACTGCAAGATCTCTATATTTTCAGTTTAGAGTATCAGTAAGGAATTGGGGAGAATGTTTATTAACAGCAACTCATGTGATAAATTGAATGCCTTTGAGTTCTGTAAAGTTTGCATCTCCATATGAACTGATACATGGAAGACAGCCTAGATTGGATCACTTGAAAGTATTTGGGTGTCTTTGTTATGTATCTACATTGAAGAATGGAAGAACAAAGTTTGATGCTAGAGCTTCCCCTTGTGTGCTGCTAGGTTATCCCCCAAATCAAAAGGCATATAAGGTACTTGATTTGAAAACAAAGAATATGATCATTTCTAGAGATGTGGTATTTTATGAGAAGACATCTACCATTTCATTTCAACAGTCAAAATAACTCCATAAAGTAGCCTATCTTTCTTCCTACAAATACTTCTTTTGATTTTGAGGCTGACTTCACAAGTCCTGAAGATCTTCTTCTAGATCATGAGATTGAGGTAGATCCTCCTCAATCAAATTCTAAACAATCTTCTTCCTGTGCAAATAATGATAAGCCACAGTCAGTGGCTGAACACAGGCATTCTGACTGACAGAGGAGAAGTCCTAGTTATTTGGATAATTACATATGTGCAGCAGAATTGACTCATGATCATTGGTGTAATATTGTGAAGTTTGATGATATTCCAACATCAATGAAGGCATTGATAAATCTGAATACTCAGATAGTCGAACCAACAAGTTTCTTAGAAGCTGCTCAAAGTCAATGTTGGATTGATGCAATGCAAAAGGAGTTGGAGGCTTTGAACAAGAATGAAACATGGGAGTTGGTGCCTCTGCCTAAAAACAAGAAAGCCATAGGGTGTAAATGGGTATATAAAGTGAAGCTTAAGGCCGATGGAAGTGTTGAAAGATTGAAAGCAAGATTAGTTGCTCAGGGATTTACTCAGTGCCCTGAAAAGACAAAGATCAGTTGTAAATCTTGAGTATTGAGTTACTCCATATCAACTTTTCCTAGATCGGAATATTTGCTTCTACAACAGAACATACACAGAGAACATGAGTCACTCGAAAGAACTTTAACTTTCTTGACCCTCCCCAAATCAAAATACTCCCTCTGTTTCTTAATGTTTATCTCATTTGAACATTTTTTGTAAGAGCATTTTGGTCAAAATGGGGCAAAACATTAAGGGACAAAGGGAGGAACTTTTAAGGACATTTAGATTACTGAAAAGCAATGACCTCTAGTCAGAATAAACAGAAAAGAATTCACATTATATGATATAGTTTAAAGCTACCATAGATGAATCTAAGGAACACAAGACCATTCCTAGCTTCACAACTTAATAGTGCTTAAATTATGTGAAGCAGGAAGTCAGAAGTCAAAAAGAAACTAAACATCCATGAAGCATTTACACTTCTTAGTGAAGATTTAGATTATGTTACGTAAGGAACCACAATTTCAATTCTTAGTGATCGAAGTGTGCATCTCAATAACTGACTGTAAGCCAGTAATCTGGACAAACAAACAAAACAAAAGCTTACATTTAATCTGGTAACACAGAAACTAGTAACTAGTAGAATAAAGTTTTAGAAAATCCTTTTCCAGACAAGTCATGCAACACAGAAACTATTCCATATGTCAAAACCCAAGCTAGCTAGCTATATATCCGTGGCACCCAGAAACAGAATAATTGACACGCCTCGAGTCCTCTCCATGAATAACAGAAAGTAGCCTCAGAAAGTAGAAATCAAAGTAAATCCAACAAGATCCATTCAATAACTTGTAAGAGGCAGTACCATGGGAAAGGTTCTCAACTCAAGTCTGTTCTTTTGGAGGCCCTCTTCACTATTGCATTTGGTAAAGTGACACCAGCCCTTCTCCCCTTCCCCCCGAAAGTGTATTGTTAATTTTTCTCCCCATGAACTTTTTTATGCATATTTGTGGCCCTCGAGTATTTATTTAGCTATAAAGCACTGTGAATTTTACCAGGTTTAGCATTCTCAAGAGAACCTGAAACTGAATCAAAGCAACTTTGAGTGTCACAGCATAAACGACTGCAAGTTAGAGGGCTGCCCATGCGTCAAAGGAATTTACCAGTGAAGCGAAGCCAATGTGGCAGCAGAAACTTATTCAAGGAAGTGAACACAAGTAACTAACAAGGCAAGACTTCTACATTCTGAAGATGGTAAATGTGAAGGAACCACAGCTGAAGCAGAAGCACTTCTTCCATAATGAGACATGCAAAAGTTATATGATCCAGATATTATTTCAACAATTAAAAACAAAACAAAACAAACCACCTTTCATCAATAAAGTTAGTAAGGAAAATAGAATAAGTTGAAGTCTTTTCTAAATAATAGACTATATGATAAAACATGATCGCTAATTGCAAGTTGTGGTTATGGTTGTTGGTCATCTGTAAATTCAGAAATTAAAGTCTAAGAAGCATGGTTTACATGTGAATAAACAGAAAATCACCGTATACTGAGCCAAAGAAAAGAACTGCTCTCAAGGACAGTTAGAAGTGTGATCTTTTCTCATACATGAAACGGTTGCATAATTACTATAAATACACAGTGCTAGACTCTAAGAGGATACATCAGAAGTTGAACCAGTTTTGTTTTATCATCACGTACTGCATCTCATCCACATAGGATAGATTACTGAAAACTACTCCTTTCCAAACTATATCAGATGTGATTTCGAGTCTATTTCAATGGTTTATTAATTGAAAATATTGATAGTCTAAATCTTATACTAATCCACACACTAAGATATATTGCTAACATGAATCTTGTTTTTTGATACTAAGACAAGAGCAAGTATGACTCGGATCTCCTGAAAAAATAAATGACCTTGTCAATAGTACAATTCCCTCGTAAACCCTTCACTTGTCCAGGGCAACGAGGAACAGATCAATGGGTAAGTCTAAACCATCATAAGCATAAAAAGTATATGGACTCCAGCTGCAGTTAACAAATTAGCCAGCAACAAAGTATTCAACTACAATTTAGTCATCCACTATAAACTCAAAATGGACCAGTAGAGGAATGAGGATCACTAGGAGTAGAATATCCGATAGCTATTCCAGTTTCCTTGCACAAACACTCAATACGTAGTAGAAACAGACCGAGAAAATGAAGTTCAATAGTAAGCCATCAAAAAGTATAATTCTGTGAGGAAAGAGTAGAGAGACGAAGATCAGCTACGCCTAAACATCACTCAAACAATTCCTCAATATCCAGTCAATCACAATACACATTTTAATGCTTAACACATAGTAGCATGGCTTTCCAAAATAGCAAGAAATAGGCCAAGGTGACAAGCATCAGAATTGCACTAAGAAATGGTACAAAGTTATATTACAAACTACAACCCAATAGTGGAATCAAGGATTTCACAATCTTGTCTTCAATCTTCATAGTAGTTAGTGATTAGTGAATACTGTCTAAAATCAACAATATACAGAGTAACACAGTTCACGCAGTCCCTACAAACCCAGTTATCTTCCATGACATAAAGAATTACATGTCAACAACCTCATTGACATATCTAAGATACTCATCATGGGTTATATATGCCTTGGTATTCTAGAATATTCTAATTGCAATGGGCTCATTAATTACCCAACATAATTTCTTCAATACATATACAAAAAAATTGGAGAGAAACAACAAGTTGGAAACGATAGGAACCAAACAAGTGCAATTTGCATGAGGGGGAAAAAAGGGAAAGAGAGAACGAAATATGGGGGTTTACCAGTTAGAAGTGTGGAGGTAACCTGAGATGAATGATTCTCTACTTAGCATAGAATCATGGGGTCGAAGAACAGCAGCAAAATAACCGTAACCGTTAATCGTGTATAATCGATTCATATTAACAGTTAATACTAAGAATTAATGGTTATGATTATGGTTACCGAACTGTTAACGGTTACGGTTATGGTAATAAAATTTTTGTAAAGGTTAACCGTTATTATTATCTTTTTAAAAAATTAAATCTAAAAGTCTAAAACATGAATGAATGTCACAAGTTTTTTTTATGCATGATCAAACCTTGTGTATATATGTGTTATCATTATTGTAGAAGACCCAAATAAACTAAAGAATCATACAAAAAGTTTCACGATGTTACGTGTACAAGTTCATAAAAATAAAATGAAACGATTAGCACTTAACGTACTCCTCATACCTATTTCCATTATTTACAAAACACCTACGTCCAATTGAATTATATATTCATTTTTAATATTTTTTGAAGACCAAATAAAAGAAATTTAATGATTTCATACCTTCTCATATGATTAAATATTAGTCATAAAAGTATTTCAAAACATACTCCTCATACAACCAAACAATTTCGGACCCGGTGAAGGTTACTTGCAATGGGTCTTATAAGATTACATTAGACTCTAACAGTACCTAAAAATCATCTAATTTGACACTAAACTCCCATTTTAATCGATTTTTCAAGTCTTACAATTGGGTAATAAACTCTTTTTTTATATTAGGGTCTTGAAAAACAATAATAAGGTATTGAATAATTTTAAACCTCTTCATATGACCAGAACTATTAAAGCATCCTTTATCTTCATTTTAATTTTGAAATATCACTTGACAATCGATTGGAAAAAAGATTTTCGATGAAAGATGGAACCACATTCAACCTCACCAAACGCACAAGAACAAGCTAATAGTGGTAACAAATGCCAACATGGAGTGCCGCCAACGTCTCCAAGGCACATTCCTCGGTCGCTTTCACGGCTAACAAAGCCCACTTTGAACGCTTGGATCCTAGCAACCATGAAACCGTGTTAGATTTCATTAACAACCCATCACCCAAATACTTCTCTTTTATAGTAATTTGTCATCTTTTCGGTTGACGAAATTGCATGCCATATACTTTATAATATAGAAATGGCAGTCGTATAATATAAGATAATTTAAGATGCGCCAGTTAGTAAGTTTACGTCGACCATGTGATGATATATATTATTATTCGTTGGCTGAGTATCTTACCAAAAGGTGATGAGCCCATGCTAGCTAAAGAACTTCTAAGAATACTATAATTAAGCTTTGCTGTCAAAGAGAAAATGACTCAAAAGTTTTGACTTTGTTTATAAGTTGAAAGTTCATACTAGCAGATTCTAGCTAAGTAGCATTAGTTCTACATTATAATTTATCGACTTCCAAATATTTAAGTGCATTTCATTTTTCAAATGATGAATGACAAGAAAGATTATACGACGTATTTTATTTATTCTTATTTTTTGAAGTTAGTTCCATATGAATTTGCAAGGAAATTAAATAAGGTAGTTCACATGGTAATTTTCATGGACCAGCTGGGGTTTGTTATAGACCATTCTTTGGCTTGACACCAGCAAATCTACCAAATGGTAAACCATGTAACGCTCCAAACATATAACGCATATCATCCTTAATTATGGCAGATCTTTTGATAGACCCGGGGGGGGCTTGGCCCCTCCTGAAATGTTCGTTCTAGGGTTTTATATAATACTACGTATAAAGATATTGCTCAAAGTTAACATAAAAAAAAAACTATAACTTAATGGTTAAGTGTCTAATTTTTAAACTAGAGGTTTAAACTTGCCCCTTAATTTTTTGGTTTGGAAAATAACCTTACTTCAAGATCCGGCTTAAAGTAGTGAAAGATTCAACCACAGCTTGATTTAGATCAATATTGAGAGTATCAGCAGTTATTAAGCTAAGTATAATCTTAATAATAAGGCAATATTCTCCTAAATAAGTTTCAGCAAAAATTAGTGATTGACTGATTGTGAACGAGGCCTTGCTAAAGTAGCGAGGATAGACTAAAAGTAATGTCATAATGTTGTTCCTCCTTTTCATAACGAATATATTCGACTTTTTGATTTTTTTTTTTTTATGATATTCGTGACTTTATAAGTTATATAAAAATCACAAACTAATATTTAAAAAAAAAAAAAAATCACCTTGTGAGACATTAGTAGACTAGAAATAAAATTAAAGTAATTGAAAAGTCATAAAATCATAATAGTAGCTTAAATACCTAGACCTCGATAATGAAATATTTAGTGCACATTATCCACTAAGATCTTGATCGATCTCAACTTTTACAAAATCCAAAAGTTGCAAGTCTTTAATTTCTTGCATATTTTTGTTCTGTTGGTATTAGCCGTGCATTGGGTTTGTTTCCAAGTTACCGTCTGTATTTTTGTAGAGTATTAGAGTCTAAGCTAATAATTTGCACTGAGTTTTGACATTTGAGCTACATATCACTAAGTTCATGAAATCGCATAATCTTTTATATTGTTCCCTTTTCTAAGTTATGTTTCTGTGTTACTAGGGCACTAGCTACAGCAGCTAGGCTAGCTCGATTATAAATAAGAATATCCCTTTTATATTGAGATAATACTTCTTATCATATTAAATAAATAATATTATAGAAAAGGATAAATAGAAAATCATAAAATGAAGTGAGAAATAAAGGCAGTTTTTAATGATTTAGAAATCTGTATTGTATAATCATACAAATTTTACGTTCATAACTATCTAATATTAGTGTAAAATAGGAAGAAGAAAAAAAGTAAATAATATTATATATATAAAAAAAAAAGTAAATATAATAACATGACATTATCTAGTATGATAGTAATTATAGATAAATTACAAATATGAGTTAACTTTATTAACATGTGCAGCATAGTACTCCACATCGGGTTACTAAATACTAACAGTGGAATTGAATGATCTGCCAGAAAACGATTAAAGTAAATTTTGGAAGGGTAAAATTACAAGACAGTGATAGCTAAAGGTATGGTAATATATTAGTTTTCATTTATATATTTTTTCTAACTTGGTAACTTCTTAAATGGCTAATTGTTGTAATTCATTATATTCCTTCAGATTTTTCAATAGTTTACGTTCAATTGTTCAAAATGTATCCTTTTGCATGGATCAATGATGGAATATTGTAGATTATAGAACTAAATTTTGACTATAAATTCTCCAAAAAATATGCGTTTTTTTATAATTTTTATAAATTCACAATTGAAAATATTTGAATTTTAAGTTTAAATTGAGATATATACAAAAAATAAATAGAAAGAACGGAGAGAAAAAAAAAAAAGAAATCATATTTTTTCTGGGTGTATAAATTAAATATTCAAGTTCCAACACACTGTCTGTCCTTCATCTCCTTAAAAAGGAAATCATTGACATGAATTGAAGAGAATATTAAAACCACCAATTTAAAGAGTGACAAAAATTCTCTGTGTCTTATTTCTGATTCACATTTGCTCAAAGACAGCCCTGCACTGTTTATCTCCAGTTCAATTTTTATCATTTTATGAGCTCCACATCATTAATAATGTCATTAATAATAATAATAATAATAATAATAATAATAATAATAATAATAAAACAACGTAACTAGGCCACCAACAACACATCTCATATCTGTCAGAAATTGTGGTAGTTCCATATATATTAAGATGGCTAGCTTGTTGGAGAATTCTGCTTGTCCTTTTCAACCAATAACCACAAATTGAAGATGCCGAATCATCATATACCAAGTACTAATAATAAAAAAAAAATAAAAAATAAAAAAAGTACTAGTATTAGTATTAGTATTAGCAAATCATTAAACCATGTTAGGGACTAATTACCTTATCTTAATCGTTTAAAAGCTAGTTAATTACTGAACTACTACCATTGAAAAGAAGAAACATTCACAGCCCACCACCGACACAGCTCCATTTCCCACCATCACTATCTAACCATTACTTTCAAATGTGAAATGACATTCTTTGTACAACATGCCAATAATTTGAGTTATTTCCTAATAAGAATACAATTTTCCAAAACCCCTTCACCACTTTCATAATTTTTTTTATAGTCATTATCGCTTAGGATGTCTACCAATTCTCGATTATTTTCATGTATGGAATACTCTTATATATGACTATAAGAGTAAGAGCTCTTAGGGTTCTGACAAAAACAAAAACCTTAGGTTTTGTCGGAGTACTCTTTTCTTCTCTATTTGTTTCGTCGAACAGGGAAAAACAAATGGAATTACAAGAATATTAATGTAAAATAGGACTAATTGAAGGATTTTTTTAAAAAAATTTAACGGGTGATTTGGGAATTTTGGGAATATAAAAGTACATTTTTACTACACTCTGTGTTTGATATTTGGATGAACCTATATTGTGTTTGATATTTGGATGAACCTATATTATTCACCTTTCTGTATCTAGAATTTGGTAATCTTTAGCAGTGGCGGATTCAGAATTTTCCGCCTGATGAGTCACGATCAATAATCAAACATGTAATAATATTTTTTAATAAACAACCAAATAATAAAACTAAAAAATATATTCAAATTTTTTTTTTTACTAACTGATAAGTCATTTGACCACATAGCTACAACAGCCACTGGTCTTTAGGTCATTCTTTGCTCAACTGGAACAATTTTCACGTGTCAACGATAAAAAAAACAAACTCAACTGTATATTCCTCTGCTTTTCCATTCGCGTGATATGACCTGAAAAATTTTCTTGGGGCTTTGAGAGTTATAATTTTTTGTACAATTTTAGCTTCAAAATCCTAGGAATATCATCCTCATACACTCGTACTTGTGTGAACACAAGTTGGAGAATGCTCTCACAAATATGAGTAGTAGACTGGCAGTGAAAGAGAATAAATTTGGGAGGGCTAGTAATAGATTTTGCCTTACAAAATTATTTATTTTTTTTTTCAAGGTGAAATGACATATTTGCACCATATGACAATAATTTGAGGTGTCCTACACTACTCATAGTTGATAGTGAGTTCACATAAAAGTTGAATATTTGTTAGGCAATCAGGATATCTCAAGAGTATTTCATAATTGATTTATTTTGCAGATAGCAGCTGATAGAAGCAGTTAATTGTATATTTATATTAGCATTGATAATAGTGGCCCGTTTCGAAAAAAGAAGTGGATTTGGACCTAAATTTTTTTTTTTAAAAAAATTGGATTTTGAGCAATAAAACTAACATTTAAAACCAAAATTAAGACCCTCCTCAAAAAAGGCTCAAAACCCCGCTTTTAAACCCAAAAATATGATTATGGACAAACAAAAATCGACAGTGACTTATAACCAGCCTGATGCCTAGATCTGAAATAGGCAAATTTTGAGCAGAGCCCAGCTATATCCGACTTTTGATTACCCCAAAATTATATTATAGATATTATTTACCATGTTCAATGCAAATATTTTGATAAGAATACATTGCTCGTCTAAAAATTAAAAATTGTCAAGGTAAAATTTTTACCCTTGTATTTATAGCAATGAAGTTGTAACTATATTTTAGTTATACTTCGTATTTAAGTGAATACTTTTTAATCCATATATACTACAAAAACCAACATATGAAATAACCATTTTAAGTTTTACATTTCATGACTCCATGCGTAGAGTCCAGTCAACACATTAAATTATCAAATATGGAGCATTACATTAATAATCACTATAATTCAAAGTGCCTTACAATCATATAGTAATTTTTTTTATGATAGTTGCATGATCACATCACGTGCTTCCAGGTACCTCCACCTCCAAGATCCACCGATATAGTAAATATAGTCAAACCCCTTAAGATCTCACTAAACTGCATCTAATGTTTGACTTACCACTTACTATATCATCTCACGGTGATGATCATCAGTTAGTTTGACATCCACATGACACATCCATATTTACTAAAGTAAACTGTGCCACACTAGATCATGTCTAGCTAGTAGCTACTGCTCCACTTCCTTCTTTAGTGCATTGACAGATTGGCAGAATAACCCACTTTATTATATTCACTATTATACTCTATAATAAATATATTAGTAATATTAATATCATATACTCTGTTTTTGCTCTGTTTAGAAATTTGAGCTCTTCAATTTCCTCCCAAAAATTACTGCAAATTATGCAAGTTTTATGTTAATGTTAATATTTTTTTCTAAAGCTGACAACTTTGGTTAGTTAAATTGTATTTTGTACAATAAATATTCATGTTTGTACCTCAGCTTTAGTTGGTTGTTGGCTCATTTACTCTTCTTTTCTTTGTTTTTTGGGGTTGTGTGACACATTGTTGCTTCTTTTCCGATCAAACAAATTTGTGGAATTCCTGAGGCAATACACAGATTGCAAATTTTGCATAAAATTTACAACTTTTGAAGGTGACATTCATGCTTGCTTCATCCTCCCTTTTCCTCTGATTTTGCTCGGTTTTCCTCTGTTTTTTTTTCAGTTTATATGGCAGTTTGAGCTTTGTTGAGTTGAATCTATAAAATTTGAGGAAAAAAAAATTCTCAGGAATTTGAAATGAAGAATTTTGATTCCTGGGTTTGTTTTAGTTTCTTCTGTATTGCATCAATTCTTGTTGGTTTCATCCCAAGATCAGAAGCACAGGTCAATCCAGCTGAAGCAAGAATCCTGCTTCAACTTCAGAAGTATCTAGAATATCCAGATTATCTGAAATCATGGCAAAAATGGACTGATTTCTGCTACCTTCCACCTTCATCATCTGTTACTATTATATGTTCAAATGGGCATATAACAGAATTAACTGTCATTGGGAACAGAACTTCTCCGTCACAGTCCCCAAACCCTGTATCTCCATCAGGCGAGTTTGCTGCTTCTCAGCAAACTCTGTCAAAGAAGTTTTCCCTCGATTCATTGTTCACAGTTCTCACAAAGCTCACATCCTTGAAGAAACTGTCACTTGTTTCATTGGGTATTTGGGGTACTTTACCTCCAAAGATCAGCAGGTTTCATTCCCTTGAAGTTCTCAACATTAGCTCGAATTTCGTGTATGGCGAAATCCCTTCACAGGTATCTTCTATGATAAGCCTTAAGAGTATTGTGCTAGCTGATAATTTGTTCAGTGGAAATGTTCCTGATTTAAGTACCTTGCAAGTTCTTCAAGAGCTAGACTTAAGCAACAACCAATTAGGACCAAACTTCCCTTCACTAGGAAGCAATGTAATAAGTATCATATTGAGAAACAACTCTATAAGGTCCCAAATTCCTGCCCAAATCAGGAGCTTTAACCAGCTTCAGAGATTTGATGCATCCTCGAATAATCTTGTTGGGCCGCTCCCGGGTTTGATTTTGTCTCTTCCTGCTCTATGGTACCTTAACTTGGCTGAAAACCAGCTAACTGGTGAGCTACCTAAGAGCACAACCTGTGGGAAGAGACTATGGTTCGTCGATATATCTCGAAACTTGTTGGTTGGGCAGCTTCCAAGTTGTGTTGGCTCGGATGCTGGCAAGTATAGGAAGGTGTTGAGTGTTTGGAACTGTCTTAGTGGTTCCAAGTTTCAGCACCCGGCGAAGTTCTGCCAGAGGCAGGCTCTTGCAGTGATCCCACCTCATAAGAGAAGCAGTGCACATGATCAGAAGAATGCAGGGATTCAGTTTGGCTTGATATTTGGCATCATTGGTGGGACTGTTTTGTTGGCTGGTACTGTTGTTTCTTTGATGTGGTTGATTTGCAAGAGAACACAAGATGCTGAGTATTTGAACAAGTATGATAAATCAATCGGTGGGAAGGCGTCAGCGCGCCCCTCGCCCATTGTTGATACTAGTAAGATCTCCATCTTTATGCAAACTTGTCATTTTTTTTGCACTATATTATGTCCCAGTTTTTTGGTGTCCTAGGTTCAAAATTTGTACTATATAGTCTTGAACATTGTCTGAAATTTTTAATACTGTCAGTTATGATGAGTCTCTTGAGTATAAAAACTGGTTGAAATACATGAATTTGGCTCAATGATAGCTCCCGACCCCACAGAAGGAAACTAATCATTTGTGTAATGGGAGCTTGATTGTAAATGAGTTTCTGATTTTGTTAGCCGGTTAAACTCAATTTCATTGTCTCAATCTAGTTCTTTTAGTCTAGGTCGGATTCTGATAGGCGTTTAACTGATGCAAATAACTTCTGTTACACAGCTTATGGGCCAAAATCAATGAGGATGCCAAATCTTGGTCTTCCATCATACCAGTCATTTACCATACATGAACTAGAAGAAGCAACAAACAACTTCGACTCAGTAAACTTGGTTGCAGAAGGATCTCAAGGACAGGTATAATCATTCTCTAGATTTGCATTTCTGCTTTGAAGATTGGAAAAAGAATTGTTATTGAACAGGGAAAGCTATTGTCTGTACAGCTTTACAGAGGTTTGCTTCAAAGCGGCTCAGCAGTTTTGATCAGATGTATAAAAGTGAAAGAGAAGCATTCATCCAAGGCTTTGAACCAACATTTGGAAGTGTTATCACAGTTAAGACATCAAAATCTGGTGTGTGTTATTGGACACTGTGTCCTTACAAATAAGGA
The DNA here is from genome assembly GCA_026401315.1 of Dysphania ambrosioides. Lineage (NCBI taxonomy): Eukaryota > Viridiplantae > Streptophyta > Magnoliopsida > Caryophyllales > Amaranthaceae > Dysphania > Dysphania ambrosioides. The sequence goes on along the minus strand of CM048660.1, from coordinate 4,075,306 downwards.
ACGTCATCAAGGCAGCACGATCTTTGTTGTCTTCGAGCACGTAACCAATGGTTCATTAAGAGAACATTTGACCGGTAAATTCATATCAAATTTCTTTCAATTTTTATACCATGATATATTTTCTTAAAGGAATGGTGACAGGAACAATAAACTTTCTTTGAGCAGATTGGAGAAGAAAAGATCGTCTAAAGTGGCCGCAGAGAATGATAATCTCAATGGGAATTGCAAGAGGAGTTCACTTCCTGCACACAGGAATGGTACCAGGAGTATTTGGGAATGAGGTGAGCATTGAGAATATCTTGTTAGATGAAAGCCTCACTCCAAAAGTCTGCAACTATAGGATACCCTTGCCTTTCAAGGTAATTAACCCGACCACTCTATGCCTATCGCTCAGAAAAATGCAGTTCACCTAAATAGCCTAATTTGATATTGGTGTATGATATTCTCTGATTATCGATTTGTGCTCTAAATTTGCAGGTAGAGACCCCAAATGGTCAAAATGCGGCTACCTCTGCTAACGCAGATAAGGATGACATTTACAAAGTTGGTGTGATCCTGCTTGAATTACTAACAGGTAGACAGATCACATCAGAAAGCCAAGTGCATGAACTAAAGCAAGAGGTAAGTCAGACCCCACTACCTCCCACCCGCCTCCCCTCATACCAGAACCTTTCATACAGATGTTCTTCTAAAGTCAATTCAATGATTACTCACTTTTTCTTTTCTTCTTGTTGGGCATCTTTGATATTGTAGCTGGAAAGGAGTTTAGGAGAATCAGCATCTTCAATTCAGCATGCAGTTGACCTGTCAATGAGGGGTACTTACGCATACCAGTCGATCAAAACTGCTGTTGAACTCACTGTCAACTGCCTATGCAATGATCCCAGCAGACGGCCTCCCATGGAAGATGTTGTATGGCATTTGCAGTACTCCATTCAGGCACAACAAACATGGACTAGCAGTGGAAATCTTGCCCTTAACAGTGGAAACCTTGGGTTGAATAAGTGACCTATGATAAAGCCCGTAAATATGGTGCCTCCTAGTCAGTCACATCTTCTCACACCTCTGTATTATAGCAACTTCTTTCTCGCAGCCCCCCTCTTCTTCAGAAAATTAATACGCTTTTACTTATTAGTTATTGTTACAAGTAATAAACTGGCACCAAATCTGTGTTCATTCCGGATATTGTCAAGGATAGAACAATGTAATTAAATCTTTAAAATTCTCTCTACTTTTCACCAGCTTTAAGCCTCGTGAAACAAAAAACGAATAAGGCAATTAGATACATTCAGTCTTGTGAAGGACCCATGACAGTAGTATTGACATTATTTATAAAGCCTTAAATTAACTAAGATACTCATATAATGGATTTTCTTTTAAGACTGCAACGAGTTGCTTTAAAAGTAGCTAAAGAAACAGAATTCCATAACAGATCTTGTGTATAACCTCGTCATAAATTTGTAAACAAGGCATTGCCGAGCCGGCATGCAAGCCTAACAAGCACAGTACGCTTAGGGAATTGACCAGCCGATAGTAAAGAAGAAATTTAGGCACGAGAGCGACACAAACACGCGAACGGCATGCCAATTTGACACGAGACACGTCCCATAAGCACAACGCGAAGCACACTATTATTTAATATTATTATTAGTAATAATATTATTATTATTACTATTAAAATTAATAATACTATTATTTTTAATACTATTATATTATTATAAAATAATTTTAATTAATTAATTTTTTTTTCAATTCTAATGTGTTTCATTTTTATTTTGTTAAACTTAGGCCAGCATGAGCCATAGCACGCCACGCCAAGACCACAATTAAGCACGACACGACCACAAATAGACACAACAAGAGGTCAGGCACGAGGTAACACAGTCCACGATGGGCACAGCACAGCCCATACCCACCTCTATTCAACACTATCCCCAAATCTATTTAACAAGATTATAGTGCATCATCTTCCATATGACAATTAGCACAACAACCCCTCGTCCGTAGGTATGTAGTAAGCAAACCAATCAGGTTACCCTGATTTTCCTTCAGGTATCAAGTCACTAACACTCCTTTAAGGGTCGTGGTAAATTTTACATGCTATCAGCACACATGCAAGATATCAGTCCTACGGATTCCAATAGTAAGGCTATTTTTTAGAGTAAGGCAGAAGCAACCATCTCACATAACCAGGCTCAAATAATTAATCTGGCGCCCATACTCACAAGTCGCTACTTTTAGGACCCAATACTTCGTCTACAGATGCAACACAAACACTACTAGGAACTGAAATTGAAAAGTAAAGCAAGGGCAATCTAAGGCTGAACTTACATAATTTGTAATGTTAAGTTCAACAGACAAGGATCTAGCATTCCTTTCTGAACAAGCAAGTACACTTCAGATATTATAAAATATTCAGATAGTAGCACAACAAATTGTTTTTCTATTCTTTATCCTTTCACCCTTTCTTCCATAGTCTCCTGAAGTTACTTATTTCAGACAGGACCACTTCTTCACAGGTTGTACATTCCAAGCACAGGATTAATCAGCAGTCCAGCTCTGCTCAACAATCTCACGCACTCTCCTATTATATTCACGCTTGTTCTCACTGAACATCCTTGCAGCTTCTGAATTTGCAGGAGAGTTTGGGTTTGGATCACATAGCAAAGACTGTCCGTGATACCAGATAGAGTGAGTGAGAGTAATGGATGAGACTCATATTGTCAAGTATTATAAGAAGTTGAATGAAATTTTAACACAACATATAAATGAAATACCAATTTTTATAGGTAATAATTAAGAAAAGAAATGGCATAAGTTTAGCCAAGTGCAACCAACCAGCCCAACATGAGGTGCTCTGTTGCCATTAAGGTATCATACTATATGACAAATTAGTACAAAATCTAAATCATTGATAATCTCATTCCTACACAGCTTCTAAAATTTAAACCTGCTCAGAAAATTTAGTTGCCTTTCACTAGTCTTTTTCCTATTAGATTAGATGTCCACAGAACATAGAGACTCAACGCAGAACAGCATTATATACTTCATCTCTTGAACCCAAAATACTCCTACCACTTTTAATTCCAAATCTTAGCATCTAAGAAACAGCTTACCCTAATCCTACAACCCATTTAAGAAAAGTCTAGAAAATAAAATAACTAAAATGTATTTGGGCATTTACTTTCAATTCTTTCTCGGAACAATTTTCGATATATCCAAGGTCACAAGAAGTATTCATAATGCTCATACCCTTACTCAAACCTTAGATGAGTACACAAATGTCGTCCTTGGTTCCATAGGCTTACTAAACCACCCAACTCTCAAAAGCCACTCCATTCTATCATTTCAGAATACAATAGTAAACTTCTTGAAAAGGGTCACTTATAACTCTAGAATAAACCCCCACAAGCCTATAAAAGGAATAACACTAGCTAAGGTTGGCAGCATTAACTACTGGATCTGGAGCCAAAACATTGCCTCCAGAAGGAAAGGTCTCCTTCACCACTCACCAGAAGCAATCAATAGCACTTGATTTCACGGGTACATAACTGACCATATAGGACCTCTACATACAGAAAGAATCTTGACCTAACAGGTAAGATACTTAAAAAGAAGAATACACAAAATGAGGATCACCAACAGGATCCAACATATTCCAATATGTTTTGGGACAAACCAACCATCGTGGTCCAATTGATTACTAGATATATCTATTGACAAAATTTCCTTCAAACTTAAGGATCTTCAAAACCAACAACTTCATCAGAAGTTTTGAGGTAAAAAAAAAATAGCTACTTAAACTCCAAGCATTACCGCAGTACATCTCAGACTCCAGAGAATTCTTAAGACCAATGTCATCAATCTCATCCAATTTCCCAAAATCAGCTTGCTTGAGAAAGTATAATTTCCAAAAGCAAACACCCTTGAAAGTATAATTTCCAAAAGCAAACAGCCTTCTCCTCTTCAAAATATCAAGTATAAGTTACTACCCTTCTCATTTTCAGAGCTCCTTAAAGCACTAGATAGAATGGTGATTAAAAACATCATTGATTCTATCCTCTGTTAATCCCACCTTAGTCAAACCGTGACACTCTGATCCATAAGGCCATACTCAGGTTATATAAATCTAGCTTTTCAAATCCGAAGACACAACTACAAGACTGCCCTTGAATAAAACCTAGGAACGAATCTAAAGTAACACTTTACGGTATGTATGTGCACCGACATTTCATTCCAAACATTGAATGTGTGAAGAACTTCTATTGCTGTGGACAAAAAACAAAAAGCAACACCATACTAAAATTTTCTTAGGCCTCTTAAAACACTACAAATGTCTCATGGGCAAGTGAGGAGTAAGAAATGATCCTATGAAGGATCAAGCCATGGGGGCAAACTTTATCTAATTCAATTGTTCTAAAAGCAAACCATGTGCAGCTGTGCTTATCTAGAATAAAGGGGTTCCTCATGGGATTGCAAATTGCACCACCACATAATTATAGATCCCGAATCCAGAAGGACAATCAGAAAATATTTTGAATGGACCCATTTCAGCACAGTTATTTTACACCATATGTGAGCAGCTCTAAATCTTAACTTGATAAGGATAAAGCTACAACTATGGACTTCGGCAAATATAATCCATGGTGGATTTTATTCTGGCCTCTTCTTATACATCTGTGAAACTATTCATCTAAATGCCGTCCAAGAAGATGGATATATCTTTACTATATATCTTTGATTCTCTCATTGGAGATTAGAATTTTATCAATTAGCATAATAAACTACACAACAAGGCATAACAAATAAATGAAACTACATGGACATTTCATGCAGGATAACATAAACTTTAGCAGCACACAAAGAATGACATTGTCATCAGATATATTGAAATTCTACAGTAACTATGCATCAAACGATGATGACTGCCTTAAACATGGAACAGATATCAGTGGTATAAGCATTAAACACAGCATCATTGAAAATACTTGTTAAGTGATTAGGAGCACAAACAAGAAAATACTAATTGCCACCGTAAAAATAAGGCACTAATTACAAAAGTTCAGCCAATGTGCCTGAAATCACGAGAAACTCCTCAATGTTAACTCGTTACCTGAATCGAAGTTAAGATAGCAGCAACATCATAAATGGGACTCCATTGGTTTTGTAGGATATCAAGACAGATGCTTCCATCAGCATAAACTAATAAAATCCCACCAAAAACGACAAGGCCCACATATACACGAGGTTAGAACAGGAATTGGCCGGTGTAAACAAAAACACAATTACAGTCATATAAAAGAAGAAAGTCGTCAAAAGCCTCTAAAGAACTAAGTTAAGGATAGTTACTCCTCTCAAACCTAGAAATAAGCTTTGGTGGCATAGAGAAAATCAAGCAGACTCACACCAGTCAAGCTCTCAACTTGGATGAGTATAGTAAGCTAATTGCAAGATAAAGCTTTAAAAACATGATCTTTTAGCAGGTTTATGCCACAACACAACCAACAAACTAACATCAAATTTTTAAGCATCTTCCCCAAATTCCCCACAAATAAGAGCAGTACCATTACAAATGAATTAAAATAAAATTTTATATCATCACTTTATCCATTCCAGGTCAATAACGAAAATCTGCTGCAAAAAAATCTAGTTAAAGTAAAATAAAGTAAAAATGAATGTTGTTGAGGTATATTGCTACCTTTTATGATTAATGATATCATAACCCTGTTTGGAATCAAATTTTTCGCAGCATAAATATAATTTTCATAAATATGCTTCTAGAGCTCTACCTGCATATTCCATCATATATAAATAACTTCTGATGATTTAGACATCATCACTTAAAATCATATAGTAAACATCAATGACAATTATACAACCATAATGTGCATAGGCAACTAAAAATACTTAATTGTAGCACATAAATTCGATTAATTCAAAGCAGTTTATAATGCTAATGACAACAAAACAATTATGCATCAAAAAGGCTCTAGATATAACATACAGCATCAGAACTAACACATAACAATAAGTGACCAAAGCAGCAAAATAAGAGCATTCCTCTCAAAAAACAACAAATTTAGAATTAGCAAATTACTGTTAGGATGGAACATCCGAGAGACAAAGCGCACTGTAGGAGGCTTATTTGGGTAGTCCTCGGTAAACTGAAGAGTCAATTTGAATGTACCTGACATACTCAAAATAATTTACAGATAATAAGTCGGGATAGATACTCAAAGTTAGGCCAATTGGAGAAATAAAAACCCATAAGACAGAAGTTATGAAAAATCATGGTCAAACCCAAATAATGAGCTTGGTAACCTCTACAAAGGTAATTATCTGAAGAATGAAAGAGCATTATCAATAAATATTAAACCTTAGACCCTGTCCTTAATAGAACATCTGCTAATTTATTTGCAACAATTATTATTTAAGACAAAATCAAAAAATAGAGCAGGGTATTATATAACGATTACTAAGATTATGTGTCCCAGAGTCATGCAACCTGGTGCACTTAAGGAACTATAACAAAAACTTAAACAATAACATAACTGGACAGGAGAGAAAAGGTAAAGTTTAGAAGATCATTTTCTTACATTAACATCTCCTATATGATTCAGAATATTGGGTTCTCAAACAAGATCAAGATCAAAAGATATGATGGTGATGCACAGGTTAAGGTGATAGTATGATATTCCGGGGTTCAAAGTGGCACTTATTTGGAAAATAAAAATACAAAGGAGAAGTGGAGAACAGATATCCATGGTTAGGGAAAATCTTGCGCCAATACCAGCATGCACGAAGCACCAATCTGAAAATTAGAGAGTTAGGATATCGAGAACAAGAAGTTGAGATAGAGCAAGGACGATCTTGATGGAACAATGAAAAGTAAAAAAAGGACATGAACCAGTTGCATCAGATTGGAGTGAGAGAATGAAGAAGGATTCATTTACATAACTCATGGGATGATATTTTGGTTTGAGAAGCCTACCCCATACCAGAATATTGTAGGTGTTGTTGCCAATAAATAAGAAGAAAGCTACTATATAACAGAATATTCCCAACAGGAAAAAGTTCACAAATGACAGTAAAAAGCAAAAGCACAACCAACGAGTCATAACTAAACCATAAAATGAAAAATCCCCAAGTATTAAGGGTGCTCCAGGGTTTCTCAGTACCTCCATCCCAAGGGGTGTCATCAGGGCTGCAATCAAATCAAATAAGACAAAGATAATAAGACTAATATTTGCACCTCTATTTATAACACAAGAACTTTTAACTAACAGCAACTCTGAATGAAGTGCTACCTACCCAAATATAACAGCATTCCAGAGCATAATGTTGTTGTCTTGAGGAGCACCACTAATCCCAGCTGGTGGATCTTGTTGCAAGCGCTTAAAATCCCTCATCAACCTCTTCCTTGCTGGAGTGGACATCCTCACCGCCTAAAAGTAACCAATGGAATCACTTCAGCAGAACATAAGAAAAAGCAACTCAAAACATGTGAAGAGGCACTATGCTTTAACAAGATTATCTCTTGAGTTAAATATCCACAACCAATAGCACTAAATAGTTTCTTATAACAGCAAATCTATTTGAAAATAAAAATCACATCACAAAAACAAGAAAACTCTTAAATCAACCGGAGATGGTAATTATCACAAAAGATTCGTAACCGAAAACAAGAAATCATCATTTGCAATGAAAATTCTCTCAGTTTCTGGCCGCACTCAAATTCATAATCATCAAACAAGAAAAAACCTTAACACAAACTGTAAAAGCACACAGCATAAATCCGCTTGCTTTGTACCCGCCACTCAAACTTACATTCATCAAACAAAGTCAAACTCAACACAAGCTGAAACTATCATGAACCGAAAATTCTTCTTTTACAATTACAACTCCCTTGCTTTCTTACCGCCACTCAACCATACAATCATCAAAAGAAATCAGCCTCAACACATGATGAATGGTAGATATCATGAAACATCCACCCACGAGCTCCAATCAACAAACCACACCACAAAAACTTCTTTTTCAATAAATACTCACTGGCTTTCTAACCACCACTCGAACATACAATCATCAAACAAAATTAAAATCAACACATGATTAAAAGATAACAATCATAAAACATCCGCTCCGATCGACAAACTAAAACCACAAAATCTTCTTTATCGATAAAAACTCGTTCGCTTACAAACCGCTACTCGAACACACACTAACCCAATCAAACAAGAAAAAACTCAACCACAAGCAGTAAAAACAACAATCACCAGCAAAATTCTTCAACTCTACGCCACGAGACAACAATCAAATTCACAACAAACAAAACGAAAAATCGTCATTGCAACAAAAGTTAATAAAGCTCCACGAATAATTCAAATAAAATCACAAGAAATCAGATCTGTAGCACGCTTCATTTATCAATTCAAGAAAAAGAGAAGAAAAAAATTAGGGTTAAGCCAGACAAAGGCAAAAAAACCTAATCAAAGTTGAAATTACAAATTTCGACACCAATTAGTTTCAGAATTCAACAATTAAATAGAATAACAAGAAATTCATCTTTAATTCGAGAAAAATGAATGTAAAATTAAAAAAGAAATAAATAAAAAATGAAAAGCGTCGGATATGGAACAAACCTGAAAAGAAAGCGCGGCGAGAGAGCTTAAAGAAATGGAGAAGAAGAGTCAAAATAGAGGGGAGAGGGGAGAGAAAAAGAGAGAGAGGGAGAGAGAGAGAATGGGATGAAGATGAAGGTGGAGAAAGAGAATGAGAATGAGAATACGTGGTGTTAGAAAATATGGACTTTCATTCGATCGATTATATTCGAGGTGAGGAGAAAAGAGGCAATGAGACACTATGAAAGAAATTTACGCACTCATATATATATATAAAGTCAATTTGACTCTTCATCTTATAAATCTAATATATGACATTTTACGTACATTTAGTGATATTTTTTTAACTTATAATGACTAAAATATTTTTTATTTATAGTGACCATTTTCATTGTTATATTAACTATTTTTATCGTTATAGTGATTATTTTTATTGCTATAATGACCTATATTTTTTACAGGAAATCTCATACGTTGAATTTTATCACTTAAATGGGTCAAGATCCCTTCTCATCTTTCTCATTTTAAGCACCATTTTTATTGGATCTCTCCTATATATATATATATATATATATATATATATATATATATATATGGTAACGTATGTATTTGGAGTATTATTACACTTTGTATTAAAGAGATGATTAGTACTTTGATAAGGGTGCTAATGAGTTAAGTCAAGGCCAAAAAAATACATAAGTTATATGTTTGGAGATAACATGGTGGTGTAATATTAAGTTAAAAACTTTATGTCTACGTATTAAAATTATGATTCATATTATATATTATTATTACTAATACTAACAATAAGTAATATTATAAATATTTTAAAATTGGTATTATCATTATCAAGAATTTTATTACTTATTATAATTAATATAGAAATTTATTAATACTACTACAATTAATGAAAATTAATATTAGTTAAAAATTATACTTTAGTTATTATCATTGTTAGTACTAATTAATCCACTATCAATTAATGATAAAACTAACATTCTATACACTAACAGTAATTACATAAAAATAACAATAAGTAAAAAATAATTAACAAAAATTAAATTTGTAAGTACACTTAAATATCATTATCATTAACATTAACGATTAAAAATAGGATAATTTTCAATGGTAACCCTGTGTTTTAACATTTTATATGTGGTTAACTTTAAGAAAAAAACATTCTCAATGGTGACCCTCTACTCTTTATTATTTTTTGTTGTGGCATTAATGAGACAAAATTTTGAAATTTCTTTGTATTTATTAACCATAGTAAATACTTTTAATTAAACTATATTACCAATAATTAAACAATATGCACTTATTCAAAAGGAGAGAGGGAGGTGTCTGAGAAAGACGTCCTTCCCCATTACCGGAATAAAATAATAATAAAAAACTTAATTGGTAGTTAATTGGTGTATCCCTTCATTTTTTTATTTCTTTACCAAGGCGTTGATTTATGGATTATGGCAGTGGGCTGTGGCATCAATGGGTTATAGGGATTGAGGTAGGGTTGCTACTTGCTAGTGTCAATAAGGAGAATGAGAAGAAAGTGAGGGTGATTTGGGGGAGTGAGAAGTTACAGGGAAAAAATAGTAATTTCAAGAGATAATTAAAAAAATTTATGGATGTAAATAACAAGCCTCATTAGTTATGGAAGTTAGGTTATATTCATATAATCCTCCACTGTCATTTAAGACTAGTGTGTGCCCTTGAGTCGTACGTGCCTAAGTCTAATTAGTTTAACTAGTGAGTATTCCTCATGATGCGTTGGGTTGAATCTATCATAATTAGTTATTTATATCATGAATTGAGTTTAATCTTTTCGTATTATTGGGTAAGAGAAGATGGTTTACAAATTATCCTCTTATGATGTATTCTAAAACATTAGATGTATAAATACTTTTTAGAAGCTTTTAGATAGAGTTAGTGAAGACTTTATTTTCTGTAATTTTGTATCATTAAACAATTATATCATAATGAATTGTGGTTAATTTCTCATTATCCAATTATGAAGCCATGTGTTTAAACCATGATGGAGACAATATTTTTTTAAGTGAAATGTTGACATATGAAAACCAAACATTTGCGAGAGGGAAGAATACCACATGGCCCATAAACGTTCAAAGGAATGCTTTTTTAATATATTAGAATAGAATATAGGTACTTTTAGATTATTTTTAATTTTATCTAATTGACTATTTGCAGATAATTAAGTATAAATAGGGAACATGAAAATACTTTGAGGTGCCTTTAAGATTGGGAAAAAAATTGGTAAAGCTACTCTGTAATAAATCAATAAATATTTATATAAATGTTTTAACACATTAATAAATAGATTTTGTTTTAACACATTAATAAATTATGAAAACTTAATATTATAAAAATTTTCATTTATATAAATTTAATAAGTTCTCAATTAAATATATTATTTATTTTAATATAACGTCCTACGAACTAAAGACGGAAATGTAGCAATAAGGGAGTAGTTTAAGACCCACCATCTTGGCGGAAGTCGAGTACTAAAGCCACACCATTGTTGCCAATCATTACCAAAAATACAATATCGATTGGCGCCATTTACCAGAAAGTGCTCATTATAATCTGAAACATCAACAAAATTTTATGGATCAGAGCTTAGAATCTGATGCACATGAGTCATAACATAGCTAAGTTAGTCTCAACTGGTTGTTTTAAAGAAGCTTTGCATTTGTATTCCCAGCTTCGTTCGTCCTCTTTACATATCAACCATTCCTCCTACCCATGTCTTCTCAAGTCCTGCGCCAAACTCAACTACCCTCTCCAAGGCCAAATTATTCATACCCATCTCATCAAATCCGGGTTATACTGCGATATGTACGCTGCTACTGGACTTACTCATATGTACATGAAATTTCACTATGTGAGTAATGCACTCAAGGTGTTCGATGAAATGCCTCAACGAAATGAGGCCTCTGTTAATGCTATGATTTCTGGGTTTTCTCAGAATGGGTGTTTTGGAGAAGCTTTTATGGTTTTTAGAGATGTTGGGTTGAGGAGGTTTAGGCCTAATTCGGTTATGATTGCTAGTGTGTTGTTGGCGTGTGATGTTGTTGAGCGTGGTAGTCAGGTTCATTGTTGGGCGGTGAAGATTGGTGTTGAAAGGGATGTTTTTGTTTCGACTGGGGTTGTGACGATGTATATGAGTTGTTTGGAAGTGGTGTCTGCTACAAAGGCGTTTGGAATGATGAAATACAAGAATTTGGTGAGCTATAACGCGTTTATGTCGGGATTAGTTCAAAATGGTGTTTACCGCGTTGTTTTGAAGGTGTTTAAGGGTATTTTTGAGTCTTCTAGTGAAGGGCCTAATTCAGTTACTTTGGTTACAGTTTTAGGTGCTTGTTCCAATTTGACTAATCTTGGATTTGGAAGACAAGTTCATGGGTTTGCTGTAAAAGTTGGACTACAATTTGATATTATGGTGGGAACTGCACTTGTTGACATGTATACTAAATGTGGATCACATTCCGGTTATTATGTATTTAGAGAAATGAAGGGTAACAGGAATTTGATTACATGGAATTCAATCATTGCTGGAACATTCTTGTCTGGCGACTGTGATATTGCGCTTAATTTGTTCTCTGAGCTGGAATCTGAAGGATTGGTACCAGATTCTGCAACTTGGAATACAATGATCAGTGGGTTTTCAAAACAAGGAAAATATGAGAAAGCTTTGCAGTTTTTCGCTGTGATGGTCTCGGAAGGAATCCCTCCAACTTTGAAGTCTTTGACTAGCCTGCTGGATGCATGTTCCATGATCTCATCTCTGCAGTTGGGAATGCAGATTCATGCAACTGCCTTAAGAGCTGATATCAGTAGCGATGAGTTCTTTACTACTGCCCTCATTGATATGTACATGAAGTGTGGACAATCTTTTTGGGCACGCAGAATTTTTAATCTCTACAAAATGAAGCCTCAAGACCCAGCATTTTGGAACGCTATGATTTCAGGATATGGAAGAAACGGTGAAGAAGAATCTGCATTTGAAATTTTCTATCTGATGCAGAAAGAGAATGTCTTGCCTAATAACAGCACTTTTGCTAACTTGCTGACTGTCTGCAGTCACGCAGGTCAACTTGAAAAAGGATTACGGGTATTTGAAATGATGATGGCAGAATATGGCCTGACGCCAACTCCACAACATTTTACTTGTATCATTGACCTATTGGGTCGATCTGGACACCTTCAGATAGCTCAAGAATTGATGCATAAAATATCTGACATTTCTAGTTCTGTGTATTCTTCATTGCTTGGCGCTGCTGGGCATCATTTGGATCCTCAGCTTGGCGAACATATGGCAAAGACACTTTCTGAGTTGGAACCTGGAAATCGAGCTACATTTGTGGTTTTATCTAATATATATGCAGCTATGGGGAGGTGGGAGGATGTTGAAAGAATCAGGAATATGATTGATTTGAAGAGACTAGAGAAATATCCTGGCTATAGTGCACAATTTACTTGAAAATGACTACCTAGTTTTCCCTGACAAGAATTCAGCGATGCCAACATTTACAGGCACCATGTCAAGGTAAGAAAATGCGATCACCGTAGTCTGTAGGATAAGGAACCGAATTTGATACTACCCCGCAGGTCATCAAAGAGTGCCTGATCATCTACAATCAGCTGAACTAGAAGGTAGCAAATGCAAGAAAAAATAGGATTTTTTCAAGGAATTCCAACGTGTTTGCCATAAAAAATATGCAAGATCCACAAAAATGTAATTTTTCTGCCGAAGTCGTTTTCCATCTCAATAGTAATTCGAACTGAAGCTAGTTCATCTGCTGGAAAATCACAGAATTTCAGGATACACACTAACTACAAGGCTCTGTTAAAGTTGAATTTTCTTACTAAGCATTTGTATTTTGGATTGTTAAGCCCTAGCTTCACGATTTCGTGTCATAAGGCCACAAGAGCCATGAGGTCATGGTATACATCAAAAGATTTCTTTTGTACCAGTATATTAGATTGACAAACATGTGTTTTTTCAGATACAACAGAAGAAAGTAGCTGACTGGAGGGACCAAACGAAGTTGTATAGATAGGTATGTGAATGATGACTCGTAGTATCCTCTTAATTGATTACCTGAGATTGTGAAATTGCTGTTCCCAAGAGTTTTGAGATGATGGGAAGAAATTGTTGCAGATTTTGAGACTGAGCTGATTATCTAAGATACCTATCTAAACTGTGAAATGGAAATATGGTATTCTTTTTTTTTTTTTAATCTTTTCCAGTCTTAACAAATTGAAGGCGTGAATGCAGATAGAGAAAGATATACCCAATCACTAGACATATCCAAAATCTTAAATTAAAATATGATTTTTAAAGTCCACAAAATCAAGGAGGAAGTAACTCAAGTTTCTACATGGCAAAAATAGGGTGCATTTATTCATCTCAAGAACAGACATTTCACTTCTTAAGCAACTCCTTTGCAGAATAACCTAAGTAATCATCAAAGTAATTTTGAGGCTCATAGATGAAGCAAGAAATAACATCTCTCAGTGTAATGACGCCAATTACTTCATCTTCCTCCCCCTCTACCGCATAAATTCTGTGAACGGACTTGGAAGCTATGCTGTGGATGACATCGCCTAGGGTGGAGTTCTTCTTGCATGTCACAGGTGGGATCACTTTTCCTGCCTCTTGGCTCATTGTGGTAACTGTCTTCATGAAGTCTTTTACTGTAAGATGCCTGAAATGTAAAAGATATGAAATGGTTAAGCAGATTAAAGAAGAGAAATATGCAGGGAAGTAAGCAGAGATGATCTACATCACCAGTGCTTTGATGTTAGGTCAGCTTCTTAACTCACTAATCCAGTAAGAATTTTCTATGTTTTCTTTGAATTTACATGTCTATGCCCCTTAAAAATCTTCAACATGTTTGATAACTAACGTATAGTATACACCCAGTCGTTTGACTCTTACCACTATCTGTTGATTTTCCACTTGTTGACCATAATAGAAGTTTCGAAGAGCTCATATTTAAGTTAGTGTCCAGCATTTAACTAGGGTATTTGAAAGGTAAAGAAAGGTCCATGTAACTAGGCTTTGAGCCTGAAGTTTGCAATTTCCTCAATGCAGTAATCACAAGCCTAAATGTGGATACACAACACAATCACAATGCTATACTTTTGAAGATGTTTGTTGAAAAGAAGGGATAAGGACATGCAATGTACTGTGAATCCCAGGTGAAAACTAAACAAAATACCTAAAGTTGGAGAATAGATCAGGCTGGAGTAACAGGTATCTTATGTCTCTCAAGCTCAAATTACCAACAATCTTCTTCTTGGGTCCCTCCACAACTGGAAGGCCGCCGATTTGGTGATCCTTCATCCGTTTGAATGCTTCCAAAATAAGCTCCTTGCTGTCGATGCTTACAACCTACCAACAGAAACCAAAGGCATTTTCAACAAATGAAAGCACAAAACTGATATTCCACAATGTAACTAGCATATGAGAGGTCCGAGAGGCTGATATATAGACAGCAGAAGAAAACACCTGATCGCGTGACATAAAAGGAAGTCCCAAGTCAGAAATGGGATGGGACGCAATGCAATCAAACCAATCTCGTCCATCACATCCCTCAAGACCCCTCACAATAGCCGATTGAGTGATGAAATTTTTCATGAAAGCCTTCCCTGGTTCGATTACTGGAACGTTTCTCATCCTATATTTGGATAGGAGCAATAAAACTGTCAACATGTTGCTTTCTGTTGAAACTGGAAGAAATGGCGTGGATCGAAATGATTTAACAATCTCCCTGACCTGCAAAGGCAAAGGTATACCATACAAGGCTTGATATGAAAGAACAGGAGTACAAGCAAATGTCAACAGAATCAGCTAGATGTAGACATTTTTGTGGGTGGCAGTACTCTTCAAAAATTGTTTTCAGGCTTGTCGAAAAGTACGTTTACACATTTAAAAGCCAATTTTCATAAATAAATGCATTAGATTTTGCAAGCCATTGACTTTCACAAGGAAATGAAACTAAATACCATACTTTGGTTGACTTGAAGGGCTCTTCTTGCAGAATCACTTTGAAGAAATCTTCACCTAAATGACTAGCAGCAGTTGGTGCATCCTTTCCCATCCCTTTGTCCACCGCTAAGCCACCTGCCACGGCCGCTCCAACGGCTGCAACAGCTAACCCAGCAACTGCAGCTGGGCCTGTAACACCAAGAGCCACTGCTCCTAGAGTCCCGACTGCACCTGCTCCTACTCCAGCAGCTGTTGCTGTGCTAGCAGATAAAGCTATAGCAGCAAGCTCAGCTCCTTCTAGCACCCACAATATGATAGCTGAATAGTCTATAATCCCGAGATACCTCTCTTTCCAATCATCGCTGTTAGCTTTATCTGGATTCGTCACTGGAGCCGAGAGTATGTTGCATTCGGAAAGAACTTTCACAGCATCGGATACGGTTGTTTCTGCTGAAATTTCTATCACTGCAAAACAAATTGCATACAGTTTTTGTCATCTTAAAGGAACTCAAAGATAAGGATTAAGGTCGTAACTATTTATACAAGTATATTACTCAAACTATTCATGTACTGATGTTAGATTCCGGATACTCTGACTTGGTATGAGTACCCGAGTAACATAGTAACTTGATGTGTTATGGATGATCACCTTTGCCACCAGGGACTTGTGGAAAGGATGAAACAGGGATGCTTGCAAACGCAGCAGTCAAAGTCTCTTGTAATGAAGTGGGCAATTTTTTTCTGCTCTGAATTGTCTCAAAGTAAGCATCACAGCTCACTGTTGTTGCAGTTTCCATCGTTTTCTCCTGTGATTTATCCATTTCTGAAATAACTGCCAAAATTTCTTACCTTTTTTTTTCTGCTTGAAATAATTCAGTCAAATAACATCATAACAAAAACTGCTCGAATTTGATTCTTTTGTGAGAACTTTTATAGCATTGTGATGTTATATTGTATCACATTCATTTTAATGTTAATCATATATTTTATATATATATATATATATATATATATATACCATAAATATCTTCATTTTATGAGATAAACTAAATGATTATAACTTTAATAAACAATAATATGGCAGATGTCAAAAAAAAAAAATATATGGTACGAATGGAATAGAGATTGATTATACCTGGTGCAGAACGATATCCAGATGGCTTCAGAAAGCAGATGATGAAATTTTATGGGATTAAAAATGAAACAAATAGAAAGATTGATTTGGATTTTCACTGCCTCCCAAAATTAGCAGATTACCCACAGGATTGCCCATTTTTCCACGTGTATTTTTTGTACAGATGTCAATTAGCTAGACATCTGGTGGCCCGACTAAACTGGCAGCTTACTATGGGCTGTGCTTTGAGATAGCCCATATTTCTTGTAATGCAACTGTTGTTTTATGTATCCTAATTAATTTGGTAAGCCCAAAGGCCCATATTGACACGTTAAAGTCCTTTATTTAGGACTTGGTTGAAACATAACCTTGACACATTGATTAAAAACTAACATTTTTTTTATGTCACTAAAATATAAATCCTATTGAAATAGAAAATTGAACAATTTCATAATTTAACTTGTTATATCTGAAAAGTGGCCCATTGATTTGTGATGTTGAAACTTAGGTGTATTCGATTCACCTGAATATTACTTTTTCTTCTTTTTTTATGATTTGATTTTATTTGTAAATTATTCCTAAATGATCCTAATTTTCTAATCTTGTATTGTATTTGATCTTAGTTACCTGGGTTCTTTTTTTGCCTGAAATAAGTGTACAGAAGGTGAAAGAATGATTGCTTCAAAATAGGGTTTATTAAATCTTACCTAACCTTCAAAATAAGTCAGAAATTAAGTCTAGAAATAAGATTATCATTGGTAGAAATCTACTTCAAAGGAATCAGTAGACTTTTTAGGTCAATGGAAACCCCACTTCAAAGGAATCAAGTGAGGTTTCACACCCAAATTCTTTATACTCTTACATTTAGACTTTGCTCTATAGTTTAATTTACTTATTATAATTTCAAAATAGCAATAGTTAATGATAATTTCATTTTATGAGTAGAAAACTAACGAAAAACATTTCTTTTCAATTTTTAAGCCTTGGAAGAGAGTGAATGTTACTAGTTACTAGGGATTGCTAGGTACTCCCTTAGCCCCTCTACCATTCATTATTTGCTCACCAATTTGACTTTTTTCACGGTTTTTAAAACTCTACTTAAAACGCTTTTTTTATCTCCAAATTTATAAGACAAATGCATCCAACAATATTCTATTTGAATATATTATTTCTATTAACATAATGAGAATTTATAATTCAATTGTTTAAACTTTAACTCTAAAAATAGAAATGAAGCAAAACTAAAGGGCCAGAAAGAGTAGTAGTTACTAGATGAGTACACAATTATGGTAATTTGTTGTAAAGCTTTGATTTTACCAGTGGCAGGTTGAATTAAAAGGATAGAATAATTACTGATAAATGTGAAAGTTTAGAATTACTTACTCGCGAAAAGAACTACTATGATATTCGTTCAAACTAGTTCTGATATTAGTATTTCAAATGATATTATTAACGTTGCTCTTGATTCTAGGTGGAGAAACTGGATTACATTGAATAGTGTAAATCATTGATTGGTGTGTGCTGAGTATAAGTTACAACACTTTAGCTTGCGTATACTTCAATCCTGCTGTGTATGAATTTCTATATTATCTCTAGTTTTTTTTTTTTTATAATTTATTTAGAGGTTAATTATTCTGGTTAGCTAGCGGAATCATTGTTTACACAAAAGATAACAACTCAAGATCAGAAAATACCAGAAACACCGTAAATTCGAAGGTGCACCCGGGATAAGTAATCAAAATATATCTTCAGTCACATACTAACTACTATAACTAGGGACGATAAGTAATGCCTTAATTGCCATGGCATTGACTACAACGGCTAGGTAATTGGTTCACTTGATGAGAATACTGATTAAACTAACGTAACAGATTTATTTTCGAATATCTATCACATTATTCAGTGCTCTCACTTTGTCCAAAATTAGGTGCAATGTCACATTATACTAAAGATGTGAATGTATGAAGACTCATTTTTTTAGCTACTTTTATCGAAATTAGTAAGGGGGTTTATTCTTCTGGTTTATAACTCTGATTCAACAAATTAAAGTAGGTAGTTGCCAAATAAATGCACTCTGAATGATAATTATCATTTGCATGAGCCATGTAAGGTAAACCCGCATATAGATACTTTGGTGTGTAATTTATGAAAATTGATAATCAAATGTCGCAGTAGCATGTCCTATTGTCCTTTACCTAGATATTCCCTTCTGAATGATAGATTGTCTATGACATTCCAAATCAAGAGTATAACAGAACTAACCTAAGCTAGATATCTTCATTCACAAGGAAAAGCTGCATAATCTTCTGTTCTCCCCTTGACCCAATCAAGCCAAAAGCCTTGTTTTATATTATGGATCGAGAAATTCCTAATTTATACTTGATATAAATATATTGAGGGTATTTTCATAATTTTACTTCTATATCTGAGGTTATAATATCCATATCTTTTACGTGTTTTTGTGTATTTTTATATCTTTTATATTTCTGTATCTGATACAACGATACCAATATATGATATAACAATACCTATATCTGAGATTTCAATATCCTGATATAATTTATCTTAAGTATGAATTAGAAAAAGCTCTGAATCATACTCGTAGTTTCTGCTATTGGTAAACTAGTTTAAAAAAAAACATAATCGTTCAAAAGTGTATATGTACTTACAAGTTTTGCATGACAAGAAATGCTAAAATAATGCACACCGATTAATCAATTATATATATATATATATATATATATATATATATATATATATATATATAAAAGAAGTATAGTACACTAGCAATTTCAACCATCATCCAATATGATCTCTTGCATCCGCAGATACAGAAGCGTTGCCATTCGACGTCGATAATGGCAAGGAAGTAGGGAACAATGCCAAGCTCCGACTACTTATTAGGTCAGCTGATTGCAGGGAGTCACTCGAAGGAAATGGCGTTTTTTTCTGGTCATTATTAGCCTTATGTCCTACATAGGACGAGATTGCAGCTGCCAAGACTGATTGGAAGTTAGGGTTTGATGCAATGGCCTTAGTAGCAACAGCAGCTATAGTTTCATTCAAAGAGGGTTGTTCTTGAGCATTATTACTGCTATTTGTGTAGGGTAACAAATACTCACCAGCCCAACTACTACTAGTAGGTAAGGAACTAGTAGAGAAGTCTAAAGAAGGTAGTGATGCGGGGGCTGTGGACGATGAAAAGTTAAGAAAGCTAGAGTTTCTTGATGGTGCAGTAGAAGAAGCATATGATGAGGAGGAGGATAGCCAATTATAGAAGGAGAATCCGGAGTTCGGTGTGGTGAGGTCTAAGGTGACTGTAGGGTGTGAGTTGTGACAAGAAGCTGAGATTAAAGAAGGATTGTCGTTGAAGGTGGTCATGAAATTTGAGGAATGGAGTCCAAGGGATGAAGTGGTTAGGCCGGGCCTTGTTAGGGTTGGAGTTTGGGAGGTTAAGGAGCTGGATTTGATCATAGAGGCAGCGGCAGAGGTGGCGGATGCCATGGCGGTGGCGGAGAGAGGGAGTGGGTGGTTGTGAGTGCCTTCATAGGTTGTGATCAAGATGGACATGTCATGGGGACATCTTTGTACCTACAGGAAAAAAAAGTATCAAAAGAGTCGGCAAACTCATATGAAATGTGATCACCTTATAATTTTTTTTGGTGCAAAATGTGATCACCCTATATGAAAATATGTATACTATAGCACATATTTTATAGGGGATATGTATACTAGTATGTTTATTTATGGTATATGGAATTATGGCTCAAATATATGTTATCATCCTCGATCTACCTAGCGCGCTAAGTCCTATACACAAAATACTTAAAATATATAAAGTTTGAGCGATTAGAAAACTCAAATAATATCTTTATATGAAGGACTTTTATTATAGATGTAAACAAGCAGTCTAAAATTACCAACTCATATGATCTAATGTTTACTATTTGTAATAAGTACTATAAATGTACGTTAGACCAATGAATGGTGGTCTTTATTTAATAGTCCATTGCCAATTTACTTAGTCATAATGGATAAACCAAAGGAATAAAATTTGAAGAAATTATTATAAGAACTCTTTTTTTTTTCTTTTTTCTTAGTATTTTTTTTTCTTATATATATAAGAAAACAAGATATATATAGTAGTTTTTAAAAAATTAATAACAAGTTGTCACATACTAGCTACTAGCCATTAAATTAAACTAGAATTTTCTTGGAAGGCTGGGAAAGGTCAAACGCCTCATTGGCGCCTGACAAAGTGGATCATGGAATAAATATCATCAAAACTATATCTTATAATTTCTGAAGAAACTAATTACCTGTTTTCTTACTGGACAATTCGGAGAAACTGTGCATCGATAGTATGCTCGAGGACATGGGTTTCCTTTGGCGATTTTCTGCCCATACTTCCTCCAGTGGCATCCGTCATGAATCTACTTGTCACATAACAAGCATACATGTTGAGTATATTGATGATAAAAGTTAGTTGTCACTTTTATGTACCGATCATATATTATATACTCCATTCGTTCCTCAAAATTTACCTCATTTGACCATTTTTCGTGAGTTTTTTGGTCAAAGAGGAGCAATCTTTGGGGATGGAGTGATGAAATTTAATTTTAAGAGACAAATCAATTAAGGGTGCTATACTAACCGTGGGAGAGTCACATCTTGATCTAATGCAAACCCTAGTCTTCTTCACTTGTGGCTGAGGCAAGGTCGTCGTCTCTTGATCATCCCCTTCTTTAGTACCTGTGTTCTCTTTAGCCTTAAGGTCTCGACTAGAAGCCCATGTGTCGATGTTTTCGTCCTCCTTCGACTCTTTATTCAAGCTCTCCAAGCTCGAATGCTTAAGTGATTCAGTAGCACGAGCCGGAGGGTTGTCCTGAAACTTACCATAATCTAGACATAGCTCTAATTCTCCAGCTTCTGCTACTTTTCTTCTTTTACTCAGAGTATCATCACTTTCTAGTTTGTTATGATCATAACTATGTTTTTTATTACATGAACTCCAACTACCAAGAGTTAGAGAAACCAACTCAGGCTCTTGTCTTCTATCATCCTCCTCTTTGTTGTCGCTTGATGAAATAATGGTTGCTGTCGACTGTTTTGATCTATCCATAGATGAAATTTGCTTCTCTAGAGTCTGATATTCCTTCACGATTTGTGCTAACAACTTCTTTAACCTTTCGTTTTCCTCTTTAACTTCTCCCATCTTTGCTTTGGCTGATTTCAAAAGCTCATCCTACAATCAAATTTATAAATCCATAAATAAATAAGAAGAATCGAGAAATTCCTAATTTATATCCGGTATAATGTTACGAGGATTCTCCTTAGCTAGATATATACTGAATTGTCTTGATATGTATATAAAACTCATAGAGATGATAAATTAAAAGAAATTAAAGTCATACAAAAATATCATGAACTTCTTAAACTTACTTGATCGTTAATGTAAATGGAAGAATTAATAAGCTCAGCATCCATGTTTTGATCTCTTACTAGTAGGTATATATGAAGCAACTAAGCTACAATATATACACAATTGTGAGTTAGGAGAACCCACCTAATGTATAATTATATATAGTCAAAGGCTAATGCATTATTTAATGTAAGTTTAGATCAATTAATATGATATTAATAATCATATAGTAAAATCAACCATTTGTCGACTAGTCTTTTTAGGAGAAGAATTAAAAAAGATGGATTAGAGTATTTCCCAACAAATGAATGGTGACGGTTGATGAAATATACCTAAGCTAAGCTATATAGCTAGTACATGTGAACTAATAGATAAACTATATATATTCAACTTAATTAAGGAGGCTAGATCGTGGAAAAAGAGTGGTTTAGCCAAAGAGATTGTAATTAGTTAAAATAATAGCTTCAATCAGTCTCCTTAATTAACATTAATGACAGAAGAAGAAAATGGATTAGAACATGATCATAAGAAATTTTTTTAGTGTAATTTTGCTGTCCTCAAAAAGGAATCCATGACCATTTTCCGTTGACTTTGTGGGGGCCTCCTAAAAAAAAAGCCTGTATTTTAGTACGAGTCAGAAATAATAGTCGGATTTTTTGACGGACTCGTTATTCAAGGAAATTTTGTAATGAATAGATTAATAAGCCTCTGATATCTATTATAATGTTTGTAATTATTAAAAGTTATATAGCTTGTAGACTTGTAGTAGTAGTAGTAGTAGTATTTAAAATTCTGTTTTCTGAACTGGATGCGTGTTATTACTTGATAAATCACACACACATAAGTATGATCTGTTTGTGTTGAGTGGTTGAGGGAAAGGGGAGTGTTAACATATTGATATTAAAATTGGGATTACAATTATTAGTGTGTAGGTCAGCAAAATGAATAGGACATTTCAGCAAATCAAATTCATATGTAGAAAACTAGAAAGAATAACTAAGGCTCCGTTTAGTAGGCATAAAATGTTTTCAAGTGAAAATTATTTTTCATGGAAAACTTTTTACGGTGGAAAACTCATTTTCATGGAACTTTTCTGTTGTTTGGTTGCATGGAAAATGATTTTACATTTAAACATTTTTCGTTGTTTGGTTGAACTAAAAATCAATTACTCCTATTAACTTTCATGGTTCAATCGATTCGGGGGAAAATCTAGGTTTTTTTATTTTCGACAAAAATGGATAAAATTTGTTTGAATTTATGATATCCTATGATAATTTAATAATCAAGATATGAGATTCGAAAAAAAACGTACTGAATTGATGATATTCGAAGAAGATGAAAAGAAATTGTGGATTTTTTCCCCAACTTTTAAGAGAGAGAAGTGTGGAGTAGAGAGAGAGGCTATCGAGAAGATGATAAATGAAGAATGCATGAGTGGAACCGAGAATGGGCCAGACTGGCACAAGGGCTGAGCAGAAACACTTTTAGCACCATACGACACAAGTAGGGGTGTTCAAAACTACCAGCCCCGATTGATGCGACCCGATGATCCAAAAATAAATAGGCGGTTTTTTTAAAAAAAATTTGATTTTTCGGGTCGAATGCCCGACCTTGTAAAAAATCAGGTACTCGGGTTGGGTCATGGGCTGGATAAAAAATATAATCGGGTACCTAAATACCCAAAATAACTTTTTTAAAATCTAGTTTTGCTGTTTTAGTAGGATTTCAGTTGGATACCCTGTGACCCCGACCCGATTTAAGTTGGTACCCACTAAGCGAGTAGTCTGTTTAAGCGGGTACTCTATGACTCGACCCGGTTTAAGCAGGTACCTTAGTGAGAATGAAAAGAGTTTAGGAAATAACCAGGGTACCCTGTGACCCAACTCAGTTTAAGCGGATACCCCTTAAGTGGATACCCGATTAAACCGGATCAAGTTGAGCCGATTTTCAAATTAACGGAAAGAGCGAGTACCCAATCTACCAAGTAGCCGAAAACCTGAGTACTCGGTTATGAACACCCTTAGACACAAGTACAATCGTGGTATGCTATTCGTAGAGTGGGCTGCAGGCCAAGCCGCAGACAACAAAAAAAATTAGGCATGAGCACGCTAGCAGCATGCTAATTTGACACGAGACACGGCCCGAAGCATGCTATTATTTAATACTATTATTGTTAATAATATTATTATTACTACTACAATTAATATTACTATTTTTTTAATATTATTATATTTTATAACATAATTTAAATTATCTAAAATTATTTTTTTCAATTCTGTTATATATATATATATATATATATATATATATATATATATATATATATATATATATATTTGTTAAAAAAATTAGGCTAGCACGAGGCATGACACAGCACGCCACGCTAAGCACGGGGCCGTGCTAGGACATGGATTGAGATTTAGGGAAAGGTAGCACGTCACACCACGACACGACCACAATTAGACACAACACGATAAGAAGCCAAGTACGAGCTGACACGGTCCATGGCGGGCACGGCACGACATGTTCCCACCTCTATGCGTGAGTTGGTAATGTGTGAATTGTTTGTTAGTTGGTAATTTTTTTGGAGTGAATGGATGTAAAATTATTTTACTCCCAGTTTTGGGGGAAAATGTTTTCAATAGGGTGTAAAATAAATTTACATTCCAAGTTTTACATCATATATTTTACTCCAAACCAAACAACGTAAAATGGGAAAAACAGTTTTCAGGGAAAACGTTTTACACCCTACTTAACGGAGCCTAAGTGGTAATTACGAAAGTTATCTAGACTGAATGTTAATTAACTTAATTGATTAAAGTATTAGAGGATGGTACCTGAGATCAAATCATATTACATCGGTTGTTGTCTTACTGCTTTTGACTCTCTTTATATAAAAAAAACTTGTATACACATGCTATTATGATTAAAGAAGGATACATATCCTTTAATTTATAACATTTTATTCGCATCTCTGTTCACATAAGAAGAAGACCTTACGGTTTACATCACTTTAAGTTGGAAGTACAATTATAATGAAAATATACATAAAGTTTATTAACATAATGTTCATAAAGAAAGAGTAGTTGACCACTTTCTGCGTATGTCGATACTATAACAGCTATAGCTGCCACCTTATCTTAAGATCAATACTTTATTACCTGTATCTAATTGTTTTATATATCCATATTGTTTATATCGATTCATAATTGTACGCTTCCTTAAACCAAGTGCTCCCAAAATACAAATTTTTTTTATCGTATATAACTAATATATTAAATAAAACTATGTTGTTGAAAACAAAATAGATAAAAATATGTTGAAGGAAACAAGCATAACAACAAAAGAATCAAGTGATAGGCTGTACGCATATGGGAAATTCCAAATATATCTATGAGATATGTTGGTAAACATATCTCACAATTTGTAGCAGTGCAATTTTCACGTCTTTTAGTATAACTTTATTTGCAATAGTGTAATTTTATTTGGAATAGTGCAACTTCATATCTAAATAGTAAAATTTTAAAAAAATGAGTTGAAGGTAACATAACAGAAATGGTAAAATAATTGCACAACTTTATTTACTAATAATACAACTTTATATTCTATAATATAACTTTATTTACAAATAGTGCAATTTCATATTCTATAGATACAACTTCATTTGTCAATGGTATAATTTTTAATTTCCTAATAGTGCAACTTCGTAGTTTATAAGTATAACTTCATTTGTAAATAGTAAAATTTTAATTCTCAAAAAAATGAAGGTAAAATAACGATGCTACACAAAAATGGTAAAACTATACAAAATTTCATTTTCTAACGATGCAACTACATATTCTATAAGTATAACTTTATTTACAAATAGTACAATTTATAATTTTCTAATAGTGCAACTTTATATTCCTTAAGTGCAACTTAATTTGCAATTGCACAACTTCATTTGCAATTATACAACTTCAATTCTCAAAAGTACAACTTCAAACAAAAATTTGATTTATCCTTCGAGATATGCACTGTTACGTATCACAAATATACATTCGGACAACCTCGTATGCACAACTAACAATGTGCATGATCTGGTCTCAACCAAACTATCAAGGAAATACCTATGGAGCATAGTAAAACCGAATAAGTTACATGCAAGAAAAAACTTCCATTGAAATAAAGAGAAGTTTTTTAAACTCTCGCCTTAACTACTTGACCGGTTGAAGTACATTATCTAGAATAATGTAAAAACTTTATTGACATTTCTTATATATATATATATATATATATATATATAGAGAGAGAGAGAGAGAGAGAGAGAAGAGAGAGAGAGAGAGATGTAAAAGTTAAAATAAGAAGGATACTTAAAATGAGAAGGATGAGAAGGCATTTTGGTTCTTCATCTCTTCAATCCAACGGATGATATTTTATGTACTCATAATGACCCTTTTTTAACTCATAGGGACCAAATAATTTTTTTTCACTTATAATGACTCTTTTTATTAATATAATTGCTCTTTTTATTATTAAAATGATCAAATTTAATTGTTATAGTAATTATTTTTTTATATAAAATCTCTAGCATTGAATCTTATCATTTGAATGGCTAAGATTTCTTCTTATTCTTCTTATTTTAAGTATCCTATATATATATATATATATATATATATAGGAGAGGTCAAGATGCCTTCTCATTTTAAGGACCCTTTTCCTAAATCTAACGCATGATATTTTACATACATATAATGACTCTTTTATATATAATCCATAGTGATTAAATTATTTTTCTCACTTAAAATAATCATTTTTATTATTATAGTGACTTTTTTTTCTTATGCGAAATCTCAAACGTTAAATATTAACACTTGAAAGACCAAGATCACAAGAACTTTTCTCATTGTATTTATCTCTCTTTGTGTATAACATACGTAAGGAA
This sequence comes from Dysphania ambrosioides, assembly GCA_026401315.1. Taxonomy (NCBI): domain Eukaryota; kingdom Viridiplantae; phylum Streptophyta; class Magnoliopsida; order Caryophyllales; family Amaranthaceae; genus Dysphania; species Dysphania ambrosioides. The sequence goes on along the minus strand of CM048660.1, from coordinate 4,048,213 downwards.
TTTATCATCCTGTTGCAATAATTATTTTAATAAATCATTGTAAAGGGAGTTTTCATATAAATTTGACTTTTATATATATAAAACCAATAAAATCTAACAACTCGACCCTTATCTTTTCGCTTACTATGTAAAACAAAGAAATGTCAACCATCTAGCACGTTTCACTCTCACAAGCAAAAGGGAGTATAATATTGACTTGTTACTTCAAAATGATATTAATAATACTTCATATTAGATTATTGAAAAAATCTATTTTTTTAAGGTAAGATAAATGTTCTAATTAGACTTGGCTTTCCATGGATGAACTTAGTTAAGCGGCTTTTATAATTTTACATGCCCTCGGTAGTAAAATAAATATGCAATTAGCAGGAATCCGACTCGTAAGCTCGTGATCACAAGTTAGAATGTCAAAAACTACATCAAGCTTAGCTTGTCAATTTGATTAACAAGGAAAATAATTGACTATATGTTGCACCAATACAAATCCGGATAATGATACGGATACGTGTATGGGTACTGAAAACAGCAAAATTATTCAATTGCTAGTGAACTATCGATATGGATTCGAATTGTGAATATAGATATGGATATGGATATGGATATAGGTACAAAACAACAGGTAATATGTGAATCCGTACAACATAGATTATGGAGGCTCGCATAGGTTATATAATTAGTTCCAAAATAGCACAATACATATAAATATAATTGAGTTATTTTGTGTGAAAAAAAGTGATTTTCAACGTCAAACTTAGCTTCTAGTTCTGGGAGGAACAGTGGGGCATCCTTTTCTGCATGAACAACTCACCTTTGGACTTCCCCTACCACTGTAATGAAATGGTCAAATTAAATCTCTTTTCTTTCCATTTATTTATATATTATATTTATAAAGGGTATATATGTTTTATATATTAGGATAATCAAAGAAATAGACCAACAATCAACATGAAACAACCAACCATATGGTCAAAAGTTTGAGCCTTCCTTCTAATCGTTTTTAGTTATTGATAAATGTTTGACTTTTTCGAAGACCTTGCGGGTCCCAACGACTGTCCAATAAGGTGAATCCATGTCAGCACACTTTCTATTTGGAGGCTGACATGGTAAGCTTTCACTGGATGCATGCTGGACGGAGCTGTCCACTTACATAATTTGAAATAATGTAGGGTTGCTTGACATACATACATGGCTTAGACTATGTTTGAATGCATAAACTTGAGTCTATTGATTCCGATCCATTCTTATTCTTCCCCCCTTCTTTTTTAGAGTCAGCAGACTCAATGGCTTTTCTAGGGCTTAATCTTCCTATAATTAATATTGTTTGGATGTATATTTACTTACTCTGTCGTATTATATCATTTTATTCTTCGATCCCTTCTAAATAATAAAAATTACAGTTGTTTCCTAATTGATTTCTTATTGCAAAAGTGGAACAATATATATCTCGCTTAAAGCGCTCAAAGTTTAATGTTTAATGAGTCTACCATGAGTTGGAATACATGTTTGTTGGCATGCTTTGAAAGAATTAATATGTTTGTATGACTCAGACAATGCAAGCATGAAGTTAGTTTAATATATGTTTGTAAGCATGTTGCATGACTTACTTTCATCATAATAATTCATGTCAAGTAGTAATAATTTATGTTCATTTATATCATATGTTTTGAATGGAACTACTCGGAAAGAGGAAATGTGTTTTCTATGACATTTATTAATATTTGAACATGTTATTAATCTTGTTTAAGTCACTAGTAAAAGATTACTTTCATGAATTTTTTCTATAATCATTAATTATTAATCAAGATAAAATGAAATCCTTTGTGATGAGCATGTTTTGACTTGTTGTTTAAGTATGATTTATATAACTAATTTAAGTTACTAATCACTTAAAGTGAAAAGAGGTTAAGTAATAATATAATGGGAGAGTATTGCTTGGTGGTATATCAAGAATCCTAATGGTTGCATGACAATGCGTTCTTACCAATTGCACTTGTAATTTCAATCACTTTCATAATAGTGACACCTTACTAATAACATACCGTTCCTTGCTAGTCTCGGTGGACAAAGCATTAAACCCGACGATCTTTGCTTATACCATTTACAATAGCAGTTATTAAGGAAAGCGCAAAGTTTCTAATTATCATTTCTCGTGAAGTAAATTGTCTTAATTTAATAAGTTTAAAACATGAATTGTATTCTTGATTGACCTACTTTATTAGTCTTGCATGTGACAAATTATTTAATTTAGAAAAATGCATGTTATGCTTAATTTGACTTCGTAACATGTATGTCTCAACTTTGCTGATTGTGTGTATTTCGTTTTTTGTCATGACATGTTCCTTAATTAGTTAGCCCTATAACCATTCAATTTCACACTCGTGTTGTTAATGAACTATCATCATTTAAGTAAAGATTTTGGCATTAATTTGGTAGTAATTAGTGATGTCATAATTTACATGGGATATTAAGCAGAGAGTTCCATTTATTGCATGTTTAAACTTTGTTGGTTTATTGTTGGATTATTTCAGTTTGATTTGGATTTTTATTATGTATACTTTGAAGATTATGTTGATAAACTTAATTTAATCTAGGTTTGTGGGACTTTAAAGACTTTTAAATGACCTTAATTAGTTTAATACACATTTATAATATTAGTAATTAGTTTGTCCACTGTAGAACTCTAAATAGTCAATGGAACATTTATCAATGGATAATAATATATATTCTTGTAATTTTCTTTATTGGTTTAAATATTCAAAAAAATGAATTATAAAAGTAAAGAATTTGTTACGAATAACTACTACTTCCTCCGTTGAGTTTTTCTAAATTATAATCGGTATTTGTACATCTAGATATGGTGACAAATGTTTTTCATGCAAGCTAGAGTAATGTTACTTGAACCTGTATGATTTCATTTACTCAGTACTCCCTCTGTCCCACTCAAATTGTCGTAATATACAAAAGTTACTTTTTTAAAAATGGACTAAATGAACAAACATCATTAGTGGACCAGGCCACTTTTCATTAATATTAACATGCATAATTTATATACAAATGTGGGCCAACAGCGAATGGGATTTGTGTATAATAAGCACCACGTGATTCCTAAAGAGCTGCCAATGGCTTTTGCTGCCAAAATTTTCAGCCAAATTCCAACATTTCAAGTTTCCCACCATAATATTTCAAGTTTCCCACCAAAATTACAAAGGAGTAACAAAGGAGTAGACAATTCAAATTTCTGATAAAATTTTTCACAGCTAAGTTTATAGAAGCCAAACCAAGGAGAAAGAGCAACAAACCAAATTCTTCTTCCCACATTTAATTCCAGAAGACAAAACTATTTCTAGTATGTTCTGCCATTATAGCAAAGGTATTTCTCTCATATACACATCATCATTGAGAATAAGAATGCAAGAGTTGTCTTTTAAAATTTTTTCCTCCAACATCAACAGTACCAAAACAAATGAAAGATAGAATGGGGCATCAAGAATGTAGAGCATTGGTGAGGAGTTGGCACTTAGAAGTTTTCTCCAACACAACCTCATTTATCGTAACTTTCAGCAAGGACTAGTGACATCAAACAGTGAAACATAAAGCCAACCAGATGTAACATCGAGCATCTCAATAAACCAGCAAACAATGAATCAAACACACATACATCAACAACTAGCAACCAACGACAACTCAATCAAAGAGACAAGAGGATAGACATGAATGAAGACCAAAGACAGTTATGCATAGACCGAATATTACATCAAAGTACAAGTTTGAATTACCAGTTGATTGTATTTCAAATTTAGCTAACACATTCAAATACTAAAAATGAATAATTCAAAGATTATGGAGATAAGTTAAGAGGAGTGTCAGATTGGACCAAAACCTTAAGCTTTCCGAGAACTACAAAGGAAGAGCGGGACAAAAGCCCAAACCACTTATTGTAGAAAATTTAATTGTTGTACCTCTAAAGAACATAACAGAACAAATATTCGTTTATTGGCAAAATTCTTGAATGTAAGCAAGAGCACATCACACTTATACATCAAAAGAGGCATGCACAGAAGACACTAAATTGCAATAAAACCAACACTAAACAAGTTACAAATTAGGCTCAATTAGTGCATGTTATATCTCATTTATATCAACACTTGTCTAATATTTGATGATATGTTTGATTATGTGCATGTTGATAAGAAATGGTTATTTATGTCAAAGACAAGTTAAAATTATTTACTTAACACCTCAAGAAATGGAGCCCTATAGACATACTAAGTCAAAGAGGTTCATCACAAAAGTGATATTCTTTACAGTAGTGGCAAGGCCTAGATTCAATGAGGATGGAAGCTATCTGTTTGAATGGAATATTGGATGTTGGCCATTCACTAAACAAGTACCAGCACAGAAAAGGAGCATACACAGAGAGACAGGAACAATAGAGACAAAACCAATCAAAAACATAACTAAAGAAGTCATCAAAGAAATGTTCATCAACAAACTAATTCCAGCAATCAAGGCTAAGTGGTCATTAGGTGCAAGTCGCAATATCAATATTCAACAGGACAATGCAACACCACATATACTCAACACAAACCCAACTTTCCAACTTGCACCAAATTTAGATGGATTTAAAATAAAACTGGTAGCTTAGCCTCCTAACAGTCCAGATACCAATGTTATGGACTTGGGATTTTTCAAGGCTATAAAAGCTATACAACATAAGCAAGCATCAAGGAATATACATGAATTCATAAAAGTTATGAACAATACATTTGATGTTTTCCAACCAAGGCTACTAAACCATGTATTCTTTAGTTTATAGTGTGTAATGGTGGAAATAATGAGAAAGCATGGAGGTAATAATTACAAATTAGCACATGTCAGCAAGCAAAGAATGGAAGAGGTGTTGTGTAGCCCACTTCAGTGCTAGTGCCAATAAATTTAGTAAAGGAATGCTTAACATCATCCATACAAGAATATGTACACTTAAGTGGGATGCCAATGTCAAACATCACTGATGAAGATGGAGTGCAGATGCATAACAATGTGTCATACATGGCACAACAAGAAGAATAGGACATGAATACACAAGAGCTGGATGAATTAATGGAATATCTACATATTAACTAGTAGGTACCATAGACTATAAATGCAATATGTAAATATCTCAAATGATTTTAGAAAATAACTTTTGGAAACCATTTGAAGTAGTTGACAATTTTATAAAGCTTAAAATGACCAAATATAAATGAATCGAAAACTTTTAGAAAGTAAAATATCCTCTTAGGTTACAAACACTCAACATATATACAAACATGTGAATTAGAATAAAATTTCAACATTTTCATAAATATAAGAATGTGTATAGTGGCATATGGCTACAATTACAACAAAAAGGAGCAACACACACTCATATAGTCATAGACAACTCTATCATCATTGGGACTGACTCTCTCGGATTCTGAATACATTTCACAGGAGTAAGTGTGATGTACCCTAGTTGCATGCTACCTTATATGCCTCATCAAACAGTTTAGGACTTAAATGGAAAAGTGTCTAAATGCAACATGTTAAGTAGTATTCTAGGTACACTCCTTCATCATAAAGGACATATTATGCACTAGCTTACCTATATCAATGAACCAATTTAGTATCAATGGGCCAATTTAGTAGGATAGATAAGTTTAGGACTGAATGACATATAAGGACCAGAAGGACCTAAGTACCAAAATCATACAACTCATGCAAATATCACCAAGAAACACACTAGAGGTTAGAAACATGCAAATATCAAGATGCTCTAAAACACCATGATTACCCAAGGACTAATATCCCCCTAAAAGTTAGTTAGAAACAAAATCACCCTAGTCCCACAGCAAGAAAAAAAAATCACCACAATCCCACAGCAAGAAACAAAACACCAGTACCACAGCAAGAAATACAATCACCTTAGTCCCACAACAAGAAACAAAATCCTAGTCCCACAGCAAGAAACACAATCATCCTAGTTCCAATATCCCCTAAAAAACAGCAAGATCCAAGTCCTACATAATCACCAAAATAATAAAAAGACAAGTAAAAGGCATATGCATGAACCATGAGCATATTAAACATAATAACATAAGAATTGAAGCCGACTAAACATGCAACTAATCGCATGACATAAGAATTGAACCAGAACAAATAGTAAGTACCCCAAAATTGAATGAACCACGAACTAAAGCAACAACAACAAGTGACGAAGCAAATAAATCATGAAACCACTTTAAATGGAACTAAATAAACACAAAAATCATGAACCACTTTAAACGAAACTCACGAAACATAAAATCCATAAATCACAAAAATTAAGAGACTAGAATTAAGTTAAGAATACCTCCCCTAAGGTTTTTGGAAGTACAGAGGTAAGAGCAGTTTAAGCATGTCATGACTAGATCCTGGTACATATTCAGGAGGTAGCCATTCAGAATCAGTAGATGTTCCTCCTTTTTTGGGGTCATCATCCACATCTCCATGGTCGGGCTTCGTCACATCTAGATTCAACCCATGTTTGTGCTGATAAAGCCCCGACTCCAACCTCCTCTCTTCCCTCCTCCTCTGTCTTTGATGGTGCTCAAGAGTGGACCAAATCTCTTTCGGAGTCTCCATGACAACCAATGGAGATTTTTCTAGAGGAAGAGGGGGAGTTCAAAACCTTGGACATGGTAGTAGAAGTGGTGGAGTAGGGATATGAATAGGACTGAGTGCTTGGATGGTAGGGATAGGAGTACTTGTCGGAGATGCAGATCTGGCCAAATTTAGGTCATCATCAGAAGGGGGTGTGTTAGGGACAAATTCATCCCATTCGTCACAAGATTCACACTAGAAGTCGGTAGACATGCTTTGGGGTCGAATCGAAGAACACACAAAGCCAAACACAAGGGTATTGAACCCAGAAAACAACAAAACCAAAGGAGTGTTTAGAACGAAGGGGAGTATAAGGTGTAGAGCTGTCAACAAAACATACACCAAAATGATTAGGTGGAGACGAGATGATTTCTGGTGCAATTTGTGGTAATTGGTAGCGAGATGAAGAGTAAATCTAGGGTTTTTAGCAAGAGCGAAGAGAGAGAGAGCTGAGAAGACGAAGGAATAAGGACGAGTGAAGAGATTGGGGTTAATAGTTAGGGTTTGAAAAGGGAGTTATTAGTACAGGGGAGTAAAGTGAGTAGCAGCCCACTAAGCCAAAAATAGGGAGCAAACATTAGGCTTAATCCATTTACAGGTTTAACAGAAGTAGGCAATGAGACAAATATAGTGGGACAGCTAAAATAAGACAATGGGGCAATTTGAACGGGATTATGCTAGCATAAGTTCCATAACTATTTTACCCCAAAGTAGGCAGATCAGCCCACTCCAGAATTTTCTTTTAACAGTACGGACATACATAAGACTAGAGGTCAGAGGTAGCACATTTTTATATTACAGCGGACTTAATTTCTATAATAAGATTAAATACCACAGTATATGTACAAATTTGTAATTGACAATACACACCAGAAACTGTTGAAATCAGACATTTGAAAAGGTAGATTTCATGTTCTTCATTGACCTTTGAAATAATTAATTAAAAATAATTGAGACTAATATCGAGTCGTAAAATGTGCAACAATAACGCATCATTAATCTACACCAAGCAATTTATAATACTTGTTTTGGTAAGCAAATGTAAACTTTATTGATGGCTTTTGTTGCGTCTAATATATGTATAATGGCTATACTTTTTTTTAAAAATATTGACCACTTTTTCATTATTATAATAGTCATGTAGTGTTTACCAAATTTCTTATATCATTAGGGAAAAAAAAAATTAATGGTCTTTTAATTTACTAAGCAAACTAAAATATCTACCAATAACATTTTGTTTAACACAACTTGTAAGCCTAGTCAAAGAATTAAGCTTTCTTTTTGTTATAAGAGGATACCTTTAAAAAAAAATTACTTCCATTCCAACCATACGATTAGATTGTCTAAAACTATTATTCACTTCACAAGGGATAAAGCTTTGAATTTTTTTGCGAAAGGAATACCAATTTAAGTGTATTCGATAAGTTGAGAGGAACTTTTCTTTGAGTCGACGTTATTCGTGCAGAATCAAAATTTTGCTAGTAGAATAATTTAGCTATCGGGCAATAGGCGCTCAAAATTGAAGGCTAGCTAGCAAAAATAAATTTACAAATAGTTGATTACATAAGGCATGCGTCGTAATATTAATAAGTTATCGAGCATGATTAAGTAAACGTAATGATGTTGATAACTGAATATTTTGATGCAGTACCTTAACCTAATGATGACAAATATCATATCTAACTTTCGAAGGATATTATTAGTATTACTATAATTAAGTCCAACTTCTTGCCGCCATTAAGTTAGCTTGCAAAAGTAAAACTAAAATTTAAAACTCTTCGACAATGTATGACGTCCATGTGATTTTTAGTGTGGACTTTTTTAAGTAATCAATTACTCCGTACTATGTCATTTGATGCTTTCCTATATAAATTATATTAAGATATTGAAATCTCATATATAGATATTGTTGTATCAGATATAACTATTATTATATCAAATATTAGTATTGTTATATTATATATAAAAATATAGAAGATATAAAAATATAGAAAAATCAAAATTCAGATATAAACATTATAATCACATATATAGAAATAAAACTATAAAAATACCCCTGATATTTTTTTATATTAGATATAAAGTAGAAATTTTTCTATGTTATTTTTTTAATATATTGCTTGTAGAAATAAACTAAATTTCTAGTAATTTACACTTCGTATATATTGTCTTATTTCAAGATTAATCTATGAAGCAACCTGACTAGATCGTTATTCACTATTAATTGCTCAGATATTACTACTTTAATGAGATCATTATCTGGGCAAACATTGCGTAAGATGGATAGATATTCAATCAAGTCAAAGTTGTGTGGTCATTATCGAACAAGCAATATTCATTCTATGAAACTTGGGATATACACTTTTTTACTTGATCCAAAAATTTAATGTGATGGGATGTAGAAATTTCCCGGGATTATATTTTTTGTGAATTAAATAACTTTAATTTCTCTCAATTATTATAAATTTGAACTTCGTAAAATGTCAACCAAACAATCACTTAACTCTCGGAAATTTAATAGGTTATTATATGTTTCCCTCCTCCAAATGATTATTCATACTTATGAAAAGTTGTAATTTGAGATGTGAAGAGGGGGCAAAGGGCAACAAAAAAGGTCAAACACAATATACCTAATAACTAAAAGTATTACTTTAATTAATAGGAGTCGCATTATACTTGGTATTGAATTTTAAGTACTGTAAATAACATATATTTATGTCAATATACAGCTAAAGAAAGGAGATTATGCTTGGGGCAATGCTTGGACCTTCATAGTTAACTGTATCACATAAGTAGCTGATGCATTATATTGTACTGAAATGAAGTACGTATGTCTTGAAAAAGCACAAACAATAGAGGAAAACTCGAGCGAGCGAGCAAGCAAGCAAGCTAAGTAAATGTGCATGGCATTGACATGTCCTAATTTCTATGATCACTATGTCCACAAATAAATGTCACATCAATTCAATCACTAAAAATTGAGGACAATAATTGTAACAATACAACTTAATAAAGATTCTTCATATAGTTGGATTATTCTCATATTCTTTCCATAACTCAACCTTAGTATGAAAATTCTGAAAAATTTATTGAGTTTTGTAAACACACGAAACACAATAAAGTTATTGTGTCCCCAATAAAATTGACCCTTAGATAACACAATAATTTTTTTTGTGTCTTGCGTGTATACTCTATACAATACTTTGTGATTAGTTTTTTAACAAAAGGAGACAATTCATCAAAAACTACTAGAAACCGAAAATGTATAATTGTATATGTAACAATTTTGACATTGAAATACAAAGGAACAAGTAATAGAAAATCCCCAACGAAGAAATTCCCTGTCACTGAAAACTTAGAAGTGAAATTTTGTAATGTGAAAAAATTATACAGAGGAAATTATTGACTAATGTGACGAAGAATTCTCGTAATGACATAGCAATTGGTCAAATACTGGTGATGGGTGAAGAGCTATTACTTTATCTAATACGATTATACGACTGCAAGTCTTGTGAAAAGCCAAATCTTGATTATGGCAGCACGATTCGTACATTTACATCATACACGTACCAATTAACAAATACAGAGACACTGGCAGTTGCCACTTTTGTTGGGACATTGTTGAATGGGTGCAACCATTCATTGTTTCAGAAAAGAGACCATGAATTGGTAACAATCTAATTTGTTCACTAGAAATAGACTTTTAGCCATATTTATCGACGATGTTGAGTTGGCAAATGGACTTGAAAAGGCCATGAAGCCTTTGCCGCATATTGTTTTTTTTTTTTTTTTTGGGCTAGATTGCCAAAATCAAGATGGAAAATTAAAAAGTGTACGTTCCAAATCTCATACCGACTAAGAAAGGAAGAATTATCACGTATATAAGTGATTTAATTTCACATTCGTATGATGCCTTTTGAAAGATGCCCAAAAACAAATTCGTGAGGTCTTGACCAAGAGCGGACAATATCGTACTAATACGAGTCATTTATGGCGGCTGGCCCAACATAAATTTTCATAGCCAAGCGTATCAATATTTGAATGCAACTGCTGATTCATTGCAGTAAATGGGAAAAATAGGCACATGAAGTAAACTCCGTACTAATCTCACCTTCTACCATTCTTCTAAATCATTAACGTTAAAACTCCTCCACAAAACTTTCTAGTCAGTTCTTAAATGAGATAAAGGAAAGGGTTTACAAGCACATAATTGTGGCATGCCAAAGCCTGAGACCTGAATCATTACATGAATTTCGATAAACAAAATAACGTTTTTATGTGCCACCACTCGAGTTAACTTCATTTTAACATACGGCAAAACTATCGATTCCATTCATAATCCACTGTTCTTGTGTTGTCAGCGCGGTTGCTGTTGTCTGGTTTTATGGAATCAGCAAAGACATGCCATCCTAAAAGGTATGGCAAGACAAACTGCACATTTAAGTAATATTTGGTTAGTGAAACAGCTACAAGATTGATCGATGATATGAGCACATACTATCTTCGAAGCTAGGAGGAAGAAAAAACATCATGAAACTGAATATTTATGCTGAGAGGAGATATAAGGATCAGAAAGAAATGGTGAAAGATTTTATCTTACGTTGAATGCAGTAATAAGAACTGCAAACTCTGCTTTAGAGATGGGTATGTAGACATTCTCATCCAAGTTCAGAAGCTTATTTTGAACACCTACGGAATGTCAGAGAAGAATTAGGAAAGATAAATAAGGTATTTAGAACCAAATTTTTATTCTTCCATATAACCGTGAATAGAGCTTTCAAGAACACCACTACGAAGGAAAGTGAAACAGTCAAGTTTAAGCAAAGACATAAGCCATTAAGCCATTTAATATGCCAGTTATGCACAGTGCACGAATGAGAAACAGAGGCATAAACTGTTGCTGGGAAAATAGTTTTAAGATTAGAAGCTTGAATCAGAAAAACTGCCATGATTCCCTCAATAATACATAACTTAATTGGGCTTATAATAAGATGCTAATTGTTAAATTTATGAACAACATAAATAATACTAAGAAGTTGACATGGATAATACCAAATTCACATAAGACCACCAAGATAATAGAGATGAACGTGAAGCCAACATCCACCATGGTTTCACAGAATCATAGTATCATCAACTAGGTATATACCAAATTCCAAGTACTGAACTTTGAATCCAGGAATGATGTATTTGAGATAATATGTAGAAACTTTTTCAAACCTCGTACTTATAAAGTGCACTAGAGTCTATTCAGTATTCACAAGTTAATATACCAAGGTCAATTTCTAATTAAATTGTAGAACCACTTTACCAGACTCTAGCATAGGTGCATGAAAGATCAAAGAGGCAATGAAAACCACTATGAAAGTCCAGACACAGGAGGGAGAGGATTTTAGTCATCCAAGACATGGGCAACTTGAGAGGAACTCATGGGATTCATCTTCCCAGACACTCCTTAAATTAAAAAAAAAAAAAAAAAGGGGGGGGGGGGGGGGGGGGGGGGGGGGGGGGGGGTGGGTGGGGAGAACACACAAGCATAAAAAAATGAATAGTGTTAAGTACATTTGCAAAGAAAGTGGAATACAATAAAGGATATTGGCATCTGTAATTTTGGCCATATGGGTAGGCTTAGCAACTAAGGTTCAATCACAGCCAAAGTATTAAAATTAGTGCATCTAAGCTGATTATTCACATTTTTATCTTTTTAACCACAATCAAACATGGAGCTTCCAGATGTCAACCAAACCTTTGAACAATCAAGTTGGAAGGCTTGCTTTAGTCCGCTTGTGAGATCTCATATAACTTCAACATCTAGTAAGCTAGCTAGGCATTCCAGCCACACATTCATGATGCAAATATATCAGCACCTTGATTCTAACATATACTCCCTCCATCCACATTCCACACCTAATTGTCACACCGTCCAGATCCCTTATAATTAAGGAAGAACGCGATTTCTCTGAAGCTCCCTTTATAACAGCTGTCTCTTACTCTCTTTCCCATAATCCCCCACTCTATTTAAGAAGCAGGGAAATGCATGTTAATAGAACCATTACCATAATCTATTTCTATTCAGAAACGCAAGTCTTTCTGAACAATCCAAAATAGTATGTGTACTTTTATATTAAGACAAAAGGAGTAGTCAACAAAAATACGCCTATGTCATAAAGTGGAACCGCCCAGAAAACAAAGTGCTCTTTCAACTTCAGGCCATTCAGAAAATTCATGTCGACTAGAGATAAAGAAATTAATTAAGCAGAGGAGATTACATAGATTATATACATAAAGTCAAGAGGATTTGGAAGAGGAGATTACTTAGATTAAAGAAATAGCCAGAACCATCTGGAAGGGGCTCTACTTTTAACACCTTCCTTACTTTGCCTTCATCACTGTATCAAAGGAAAAAAAGGACACATTTTCAGTACATCCAGAACCATTGTAACATCACTTGCAGAATACGAAACTTGACACTCAAAAAGGTAGCTTGCACAAAAAGATCTTATGTCTATGTGATAACCCCTCCACCCTCAAATGAAATTTTTTTAAAAGAAAAAAGGAACTCCTGGAATCATCATCACATAAAGTTGGAAGCAATTGATCATGTATCTATAGAATTATAGCTGCTTAAAATGATAAGACAAAACTCAGCATGTGGGAACAGCACCACGTCTTTTTAAGAATTCAGGCAATTCTATGATTGATCAAACAAACTTCATAGTTCAACAACTATCCAACAGACAGGAAAGGGCATAAAGTGACCAGGAAAATGTTGGGATTAAATGGGTCATGGAAACATACCCTTCTTAAATATATTGAGATAACGGAAGCTGTACCACTTTGTGTTCTCCCTAGATGATGCAAAATTCCCACCCAAACAACAGAAGGGAAAACTCCAAAGTCCAAAAAGTTTATACTCTACTCTACCAATCACACTCACAAAAAATAGTCTACCCAAATATGGTTCAGTGAACCCACTAGATTTCTAAATAACTCCATGTGTTTAGATAGTGAAAATGTGAAGTACTTGATATACTTTAGATTTCATCAAATCTGATAAGAATTTATTTTTTGACAAAAAGAGAGTAATGATACATACATTTGGAAATGGAATTGAGACACTCCCAACTTCAGTCCTTCACATGAAATTTTTCACATGATCCTTTGATAAACTTAGTGAGCTAAGTTGTTAAAAATTGAATAAATATTGGTAGTAGAAAGAGAGTGAACATAATATAAAGTTTCATTATAGAGAAAGAGAAAGGACAGATATGAGAGGAAGTGAGAAAAAAAATGTGTACTTGAATAAAAATGTCAAAATTTTTTGGAGACCACCCAATAGGGAGATTGTGAAAACTATGATAGTCCAATGGGGAAAAAAGAGATATTAAATCACCATTGTGGATGCAGTAGTTTAGTTTGTTTTATCTGGCTTTCGTTTGTCATATCTGGATGTCACCACCATCAAAAGGACACAAAACTACCAGCGGATGAGCAACACAGAGAAAAGCATACAATATACAGTTAGGCGTATTGTGATCTTTTGACAAGGACAGCAACATCAAAGAAGCAGGCTATACCTCCCCATATAAACACACTGAAAAATTGAGTGTAGCTTCAAATTTCAAGTTCACAAGATGTTACAACTAGGTAGTGGTTTACTTACAATTTACAAATTATATTGTATATAAAACCGAGTACTTAGTCCATTGCTCATTTTTCTAGAATTGCTGTAGGAAGTTATGAATCACAAATAACATCTGAGAAATTCTCTAAGGAAGTTCCTAAGTTAATTCAATGCAAGAGGAAAATGAGTTCAATAGTAGCTGTGGTGTCGAGCTCATTCTGAGAATGCATATGCAGATACAGTAGTGTACTGGATAATTGAGATAGAAATTAATATGAAGAAGATGAATCTCGATTAAAAATCTAAAAGTCGATAGAAATAGACTGAGCACTTTGAGTGGCTTAGCACTCCCAGAACTATCAAACTAAAATAAAAAATAACATCTTATTCTTTCTTCCTACTTTTCCTATCCTTACTCTCCTCTGTTTCTATAAATTCTGGTTTCCTTATCTATTTCCATCTTCTAAATGAAACTCTAATTCTTCATCAAGCTACCCATAAGAGAAATACAAAGGCATTCCATAAGGTGCTCCTCCTCTGTACTCATTGCATAACAGAAACAGACTGGACACTTAGTTTAATTATTACAACAAATCTAAGACAGCAACACGCTTATAAACGTCTGCTCCACCTTTAGACCTCATAAATAATTTCCTCTGAACAATCTTGCAGTAAAGCACCTCAGTACACTCTTTATTCATAGAGAAGATATAACTTTCCCAGTTGCACTCCACCAAAGCTATACGACTGTCCCAATGGTTATACTTAATATGCAATAAAAACAAAAAATAATTACTGTCCCTTTTCACATGCCTTGCCTCACCAAATTAAATATCATTTCTCTTTCCATCTCACTCTTCGTACTTCACACAGCTAAAACCTAGGATTCACTAAGGAAGATCCTCAAGACAAAGAATCAAGGGAAGATCTTAGGGTTCACATTTCAAAGCTCCATTTCTGCATTGATATGTTTAACGCAAAACCAGTATCGGACTGCAGTGCCTTTGAGGTCACACTATTATAAAGCGCAAAATCTCTTTCCAATTATTCCATGACATAAAACTAAAGATGAGCAAAAAAAGATCCGCACTCAAATAAAACACTGCCCACTACTACACAATATTTTAATACCTCGAAAAAGTACCTCAATGCAAGGCAAGGGAAATCATATGCGGCCTACTTCCTACTTATATAATCTAGAAGAAGGAATGTACAAATTATCCCAACAAAGTAAGGATGATAGTTTTATTAGATCCATGATGCCAAAACACTGACTACTTTGACTGGTTTACTGATGTTTGATTCAAAATAAACAAGGACACTTTGATGTTATGTCTGGTGTATAAGATTGAACAAATGCTCATTACAGACTCCCTCAAAGTTACTAAAAGTTCCAGGGAGCATTCCTTCAAGAAAATTGCACTATTAGGCTAGCATCGGCAGCTGATCCTTGGCGTACCAAACAGAGTACCCAGCATCGAAAAGCCAGGAAATATAGGTGTTCAACTTTCCAAGATATGTGACACATAATAAGCAGCAGGGTAGTTCTCTCAATTATATTAACCAAGAACCAGCTCAGACATAGCTAAGAAGGCAAAAAGAAGAATGAAGCAATTTCAAGGCAGAATCACTAGATTGCAAAGGTCTCTAGATCAAATAAGATATTCTCCAATTTCCAATGAACTTTGTTAGCATGGTGGACATGCATAAGAGAGCTCAATTAAAGGAAACCATTCATTGTCCAATGCTCAAGGCCTCAAGCTTGAAGTGCTTTCCTATGATTTTATTACTAGTATGAGACTATTATCTAAGCTTAGTAACTGATAAAGATACATAAAGAATTTTTTTTTTGGAATCTTCTAATTTGTAAAGCTTTAATTATTCGTTTGAAGTAGCAACTAGAAGCTGCATAGAAGAGAGGAGCAATACATCCATAGAAATATACTTCTTCTACATGCTGAATTTGTCAAATTGAGGATTAGAGGGGCACCCAAAAGGCAAATCAAGGAAAAAGAAACGAGTGGGTGAATGGTAAAGAAGCTATAAGTAGACATCTATATCCAGACAATCCTCTCTCCACTTAACTACATTTCATTGCAAGAGAGAAATGACTTCAAGCATTCAACACACAAACTGGAGTCAAGCTCACTCTGGTAATACATACAGAAACTGGATAATTGAGAGAGAATTAAGGGTAAGAAAGTAAGTATAGATATTATAGCAAGACTCTGAGTAATTCGAGTGGCTTATCAATCCCATAAGGGCAATAACAATCAAACTCAAATAAAATTCTCTTCCTACTTTTACATCCCTACTCTTCTCTATTTTTTCCCTCCCTCCTGACCTCCTCTAACCGATGATGTACTTCTTCCTCAAGCTAACCATAACAGAGATACAGAATCATTCCCCAAGGTGCCCTCTTTATTGAAATAGATTGGAAAATTAAAATCTAGAAACAGGGTAAAAAATAAGAATCTGGGCAAAATTGATAGGCAATTGATATTGGATTCGAATTAACCATCAATGTTAACTACAATCTCAGTCCTTCCAGTAACTGGACACTAAAGCTACAAACTAATATAGAGTAAAAATTAGCTTCAATCTCTGATGATTTCTCTCATTGATATCCTCTCTATAGATGTTCTCCATCTTTATCCTCCCTCTCTGCTCTGATGACTTTTCAACTTAATCCCCAATCTACGTGCTAGCTGAAATACATTGCACTACCAATAGTACCACGCCCCCTTGACTGATCGATCACATGTACAGGTGCATAACACATACAGACAGGAACCTACACCTTTAGACCCCATAAATAGTTATTCTCTTAAGCAGTCTTGCATGAAAACACTTCAGTAAAAAACTTTATATTTTGAGAAATACAAGATTCAATTTTACAGTAGTGCTCCACCAAAGTTATAGGATGGTCCTATCCCCAGAAAAGAAAAGAAAAATTAAAGCACTGCCCCAATGGTTATACTTTAAATGTGATAGAAATACCCTTCCATGTCTTTCCTGTTGCCTCAGAAAAATATATCGTTTCTAGTACAGCTAAAACCCAGGCTTCTTAAAGGTCCCCTAAACAAGAATGCCCTTGAAGTCGCAATATTATATGACTCAAAATCTCATTCTATCTTTCCGTAACTTAGAATCGTAGATAAGCGAACAGCCAAACCACCCAGCTTTAAATTAGTAACTTTACACTACTATACAATACCTCTAAGGCTGTAAAACACTCCAACATACGGCAAGGAAGATCATATGTATGAAGCCTACTCATATAATCTGGAAGAGGTTCTTTATTCATTATTTCAACAATTGCAAAGAGGACCATAGTTTTGTTCAAAACATGATGCCAAAACACTAACTTTTTTACCGGTACACAGATGTCAGATGCACAATATATAGAAGGGTTAGTTTGTAAGATATATTGTCTGATGCACAAATGCTTATTAGAGACTCCCTCAAATCTATTAAAAGTTATACGGTGCATTCCTCAAGCAAGTTATACACTGGCAATGGCAGTTAAACAGTGGCATACCTAACAGAGTTATCAGCCTTGAAAAGCATGAAAAGACGTGTTCAATTTTCTATTAGACATGACAGGAACTAAGCATCTGAGTATTGCAACAAGGAGCACATAACAACGAAAGTTTTAAGTATTGAGCAACCAAGAACCAGCTTGAACATAGTTTAGAAGGCATAGAAGAGCGGGTAATTTGAAGGTAGCATGCACAGAACACTAGATCAATTTACAGACTTTCCACACTCCGAGGACAGTGTTAGCATGATGGCCTATAGAAGAGATACGTTATAGTTCAATATTGAAGCTTGAATTGCTCACCCAAGATTTTATTAATAGTACGAGCTTTGTAAGTTGTTTTAGACGCATAAAAAGTTAATTTTAAAAGAAAATCAATTTGTAGATCTACATTCATTGTTTGAAGCAGCAACTAGAAGTTGCAAATAGCCTACATATATGGGAAGGTTTTAGTAAGAAAATCATACGTGCTTAATGACTCGAACCAAGAGGCAGATGAAAGACAAATAAAGGAAAAATAAAATAAAGGAAAGGATAAATGGGATGTAAGTGGATATCTATATCCAACTATCCCGTCTCCACTTTATAACATGTCAAGATTATGCATATGCAGCATCATCTATAGAGAAGAAGAATGTCAGTACCTTTTTCCTTTGTTTGGGTCATGAAAAAATTCACATGAGTCCCTAGCACCAAGGCTTACCAGACTTCCAATTTCAGTCACTGAAAGGGAAAACACCTGAAAGGTAACTACATATCAGTATCTTATGAAAAATAGGAAATATGACACCTTGCTAAGCAAAAAAAGTCATAAACTTCATATATCATTAGAAACCTAAGCAAGTCCGAGTTAAGTATAAAAGTGTTGGAGATACAGTTCATGAAACAATGTTGCCTCATTTCTCACTGTTACAACATTCACCATCTTTGTTTTTCAAAGCCCACTGTTTTCCAGATATATTCAAATTCAACAGAATACAAGTTCTCAAACAATTTATAGGTCATGAAGAAGCAGGCAAACTTTTAATCCTAAATATTCCAGAAGACCACGAATCATATTAGGATCCCCTTACATATGAGTTCACTAAGTATACTTCATTGACAATCTGGCAGAGTTGCCAATAGTATGAATGCTGAGAAGTGAATATTAGACAAAAATCTTCAAAAACTAGTCATCCTAAACGTTTCATCTCACCTGCTTCCTGCTCCAATCATACTGGCGAACACCTGCTGCTGGAGCAAATTGAAGCAATACATAGCCCTCCCTTGAAAGTTTAAATGCGCCTGACTATAACTAAAAGAATGAGGAGAAAACATACAAAGAGTACAACATTAAGAAGAGCAAAAAGTTCCATGGCATAGTCTAGCACTGAAACGTACATCCAATGGCACAAACTCTGGCGATTTCGGCTCCACAGTAAGTGCAGCTTTCCCTTTGTATATGGAATGCCCCACAAAAACCCTAGATGGACCACCTACAATTCAGCATCAAACTCCCAATTACTAAGCTTAAGAGGCAATCATACAATGTATTCAATTACCGAGAAATTACAAGATCATGAAACAAAAACTAGCATTATCATAACAAACACAAGAAAAATCATAACTTGGAGCAATACCCATTTCACATAACAAGTAAACTACACAAATTCCAACCAAATTATCCTCTTAAAACTGGTAAACTCCCAATTAACCAAAGTAAGCAAGCAATAACAAAACACAAACCCAGAAAATCAACGACTTTATTGAAAGATTGAAGCAATACCCATTTCAAATCACCCAAAAATAACCCAAATTAAACCAATTCTTCCTCAGAAAACCAAGAAAACATGCATATTAATGCCAAGAACAAAACTTAAAAACATATAAAACCGAAATTTAAAAGATACCCAGTTGAGCAAACTACCTGAAGGAGTGACAGGAGTTGGAGAGTAAGACGGAGAGAATCGAGGAGTGGGAGATTGTTCAAAGTACTCAGAAGATTGGCGACATTTCACAGAAAGCAGGAGCTTTGAAGAAGAATGGGACACCCTTAGCTTCAATTGAGAAATGTTAGTGAAGATGGAATTGTGAGAGGAGAGCGAGAGTGCATGGGTATGGAGTTGGGTTCCAACGAAGAAGCTTGAAGGAGAAGATAAGAGTTGTTGCACCATTTTTTTGGGCACTAACACTCAATCGAGTAGGGAGTAGTTCTTTTGGGTTTCAATGGGTTCGTGCTGATGGAATGTGAGAGCAACATCGGTCTAACACTCACCAACGAGGTGATTAAGAGTCTACTTTATTCAATTTTTTTTATTTTTTGAAACATTTAAAGGGATTATGGGAATTGGTTTTGCTATAGGTTGGTTTGAGGGAATTATTTAAAGGGATAAAAGGGATTTCCATGCTTGATACCATGGCAAAAATGCATTTGTGATCTTTATTTGATTATAGTCATCGTATATAATACTACGGATAGAAGATTTGTCTTATAAATCCTAAATACTGTAGTTACAAGTATAAACAATCTAATTGCAGGATATTTTTACGAAATTGAAATAAACAATTTAGTAGATCTAAATTTACTTTGTGTATCACATGGTATCCCGCAGCAGATTTCTCAGATCTTATAATCAAATAACAAAACTCAGATTTAAGAACCAATCTTTGAACAATCAAGCACATATCGAAGACCTATATCATACCTCATAAAATTTAAGCATAAAGCATAAGCAAATCGAAGACATGAACGATGGGGACGAGAAAGGAGGCGTAAACGATAGGGACGAGGAAGGAGGAGTGAACTGAGGAAGGAGGAAAGCTAGGATTCAACCCTTTCCGTAATGGAAGGGAGAGATGGTTGAGTTTTTCTGTGGGAAAATGAAGCTGAATTGAGGTCAAATTTTTCCTTCATTTCACTAGGGCCCCAAGGGTAATACCCTTCTTTTGAGAGAGAGAATTTCAAGTCCAATTTATTTCCCTCATTCCAACCTCACTTAAAATAGCTTGCTTTTGAACCCAACATTTTATAATGGGCTATTACACTTGATCCAAGCAAGCCCTAAATGTGTTGCCTAACATTATAACGTGTGGAGTTTTAGCTGAATATATCTAGAATTTAATTTGGATTCCAATCATATTAAATCAATGAATTCCCAGTCGAAATGGTCAATCAAGTATGTGACATAACAAATGAGTCTAATCCTGCAAAATATTTTCTCTGACTCACAAAACAATCTGTTATGCTACGATATATGGTAATTGCAAGTAAAGTTGCCAGATTAAAGTATATCTATTGATGATACTTTCGGACACCCTTTGAATCCTTTAGAGAGACTTTTATCTCAGGGGAAGCATTGACTAGCAGTAGTTCAGTTTTCACAGAACATGTCCTGCGATTGTGGCCACTCTTTCGACATATATTGCATCGATAGTGATGGTCTCGGATATATACATTAGAATTCATGGGAGAGATCTTCGATTCAGGAGCAGCCCAGTCCGACTGCAGTTCAGTCTTCAGAGAACAAGTCCGGCTATTGTGACCACTTCTACCACATATACTGCATCGACGATGATGCTTTCGAAGATATCCCTTCAAATCTTTGAGAGAACCTTTATTTTCAGAAGCAGCGCTATGTGACTGTAATTCAGTCTTCAGAGAACAAGTCCTGCGATTATGACCAACTCTACCACATGCCCGGCAATGGTACTCTCTTAATATTCTTTGTTTTGGTTTACATGCTTTTAGCTTTTGACAAGTTCTTTTATTATGACCCTTCTCCCCACACAACCCACATTTGAATCTCTTATCAGTGTTTTCTCCACGATCAGGACAGTAATAACTCCTATGCCCTTCTTGTCCACAGTTCCTGCAGAAGAATTTTACCCCTGCAGATTATAAAAGGGTGATCACTTTTTTCACTTTATGTCTATCACGAATAAAAGCAATCAAAGCAGTATACGTACAATGGCAGGAAAGGAATCCAAACTTAAGACCTACTCTTAATATACCCAAAATTTCAATATTTTTCCTCTAGGATAAACCTCAAAGGCTAAAGAGTAAAGACATGATTGTTTCGTTGGTGCAATGCTATTGTTTGGTATGGAGGAAAACAGTTTAAACTGAATTTAATTTTCTACAGAAATTTAACTTCAAAAGACTTAAACTTCCAAGAATAATTTTCCTTACGTCAGTATCCTTATTTGAAAAATCAGAAGAAAAACGTATTAAGGGAGATAAGGCAAAGATAGGATCAAGGAAATTAAAAAGAGGAATGTCATATTTCTTCCTTAAGGGAATTCTTTGATACTTCCTTGCCTCTTTGGTAAACTATGATCAACTTTAAAAAGATACACTCAACCAACCAAATAGATGAAATTGAGAAAACTTATTTTCTTAGAAAGGATTTTCCTTCCACTCAAATGCAGATTTTAGAAAGTTAGAAAATTGAGATGGGGCAGTTTATATGGATATTGCTAGAGCGATAGTTGCTATCACAGTCTTTGACCAGTAAACATGTGGGAGTTTTTTTCAGCTTCACTGAAGTTTCACAAGTTTGACAATTTGGTATAATCAGACCAACCTTTCATAGAAAGACTTCTCTTCCGGCGGTTTTCAGGATCAGTAAAGAAGGTTTTCAGAGTTTCAGAAGTACGTTTCCTTGCTGCAGGTGTCCCTTTAGCTTTCTGAAAGCAAACCAAAAATGCAGAAATAAGCTACACTATAAGAAGACAAGTGCTATCTTTGACTACTACTATACTAGTGAACTAAAAAAAATCAATTAATAAACATTATACATGTTTAACATAAATACGTGGTTCTTAAACATATTGTTGACCAATCATCTGCAGTCAAAAATCATGGGGAACTATCAAATATTAACAAAGATATAGTAATAGCATGTAGCCTTTATCATATACTACTACTTAGAAGAACAACTCATGTTGGAAAAAGAAAACAATTACAAATGAATCAGACATATATTATTACACATCAGAAGCATAGAAGTTTTGAGAGCCCTACAAGCCTTTTTTGGCAAAAGGTTGTAAATGAAGAGAACTTAACACTGGAAAGATAAATGAAGAGAATATAGTCTTATGCAACTTTATGAGGGAATGCCTCTTATGCGTGTCCATGACCATGTTTATCAGAAACAAGTATGTCCTTTTGCTTTTTTAAACTTCATTTACTCGAATTATCTAAATGCTAGGCCATAAGCCTATAGGTGCAAAGTATCACTAAAAATCAAAGGAAGCAAATACAGAGTACTTGATTGTAGATATTTATTACCACAGGCATTTGGGAGGAAATGGGAGTGTGGGACTTTTCATGGAAAACTATATGGCTGATCAACCATGGCCTCAATGTTTTGCCAAACAGCCAGTACATTTTTCTCATATATTATACTTTACCAATGACTATCTCATTTAACAGTTCAAGAGTCCAGCAAACCAGCATATTTTGCAGCTGTTTCCTACAGTTCAAGACTTATCTCTTCTGATGATAAGTCTGTGCATTTCTTGTCACTGAAATCCACAAGATCAGCATAAGAGAAAATAAGAAATTCTCCATATACAAATAAGTATAAATTTAGAAACCTTAATTGCGGCTACTCTTTGTGCATGAAGAGCAGGATCACGATGGATTATCTTCATCCTCTTGCTGAACAGTCCTGTTTTTGCATTGAGACTCTGCAGTCATTCAACTAAAAGAACAAGATTACAATATAGAACTTCAATTCACAAGAAAACTCAAAAGCCTCATGCTCTATAAGCTTTAAAAGTAAATCAAATACGGAGTATATGATATGCAATGGTTTCAAAGTAGACACAGAGAAAACATTTCAAACAGGCAACTAACTTTTAAGGAGCGGCTGATTTTCAGCCCAACTTCTGGAGGAGTGGAGCGGTAAACTCGTTTTGATTTCTTCCTTGAATCTAGTTTTATTTCCAAATTATCAACTTCATCATCTTCTTTGACTTTGAGTGGAGAACTGGAAAATGAATCAGCATTAACATGAAACATCGACAAGCGTCTCTATCACAAGCATTGCAACACACAAACAAAAGAAGTATGAAAAAGTGATGCAAGAATAAATGAAGATAAATAAGAGATAACTGATGCTCAAAAGAACAAGCTTTCAGCTGAGAATGACAGTAACCGAATGAAAATAAGTACAAGAAAAGTTGCAAAGGGGTTACATGGAACGTGCTATTTCCCACGGAATCTCATCAATCGCCTCTTCCCATATGACACGTTCCCCCAAGCATTGTAGGCAAGTCATGATTCCCTGCAACATAGTGAAGTAGGGAAAACAAGTTAACATAGGAATCATGTTTTTATTGATACCGTAACTGTACATATACTTACTATGTAAGATCAGTAAAGCATAACATCAGTGTAAACCATGCTTAAAGAAACACTGTAAGAATCACCAGGACCACATTACATGTAATGTTAAAATATCATACCTTCCCACTACAAAGTGAACAGTCTTGTCTAGAACGCTCAATTCCACACTCTGTACATGGAGTGTATCCCCTTCCCCGGCAACTTGGGCAGGGAAGTTCTTTAATATACTGTCCATTGGGCCCAAACCATGATCTAGGTTCAAGTGAACTTGATTTTGCATCCCTAAAATTAATTTGAGACACTCGGTTACTCAATTATCACGATCAAGTTTAGTAACAGGAAGCATTTGAAAACTGACCTTAGGTAAGCATTTCAAGCTTTGTGAAACAAAGTACCAGACTACGCATTAATCTCTAACCCATGCAGAGGAGAACATTCACAATCATGGAAGGACAATAATTGATCATAAAGTAAAACTCCATACCCGATACCCAAGCTAGTGTAATTGGTATGAAGGCAATGCTCCATAACAAAGCCAGGATTCAAACCTGGAAACCCCATCCAAAAATGAATCGAAATTTCTTAGGCAATTCAGTGTTAGAAGCTGAATCAATCATAGACTTCTCAATCCAACAAAACAACAAGATGACCAAGGAATGAGGTACTATTGAACCGAGCCATTCAATGGTCGAATATATGAACTTAAAGAGACCAACAAAGATCTAAAAGATATCCACGTCGCCATCACATTCACTTTCATTTCAATACAAAAATCGGTTCCCCATTGAACCGAGCCATTCAAAGGTCGAATATGAGGAATTGGTATCTATGAACAAAATTAATGAACAATCATTCACATGTTTCTCCCTCTGTCAGCCTACAAGTCTCAACAATTCCAAATTGTAACATAAAAAGCACACACATATAAATTGAATTCCAATACTCCATATTTGACAAACGGACAACGTACTGTACATACGTCCTCCTAAGTCCTAAATCATAGTATGCACTATGCAAGTTATGACATCGTATATTCGACTTTAGCTGTAAAATGCAATAACCTAAGCATGATTTTGTTATGCATTCCAAAATTACTACCAAATTAAAGACAAAGAAAACGATAATGAAGATAACCTTGGGAGTATATCAACATCGAGACCAAATATCTCATTTGATGGATCATATCCCAACTGCACAGACACATATTAAAAACAAAAAAGTTAGAATTTTTTGAGATATATTTCAAGACATTGTTTTTTTATTAGAAAAAAGGGGAGGAGGGGTGCCTGGTTTTGGTTACGGGTAGAAGAAGGGGAGTCATCTTTGGAGAGAGCATTGATGATATGATGAGATGGAGGAGATTTTATGGATTTGGTTGAATTTGAGTGATGGCAAAGAAAGTTGGTATTATGCTTCCATGGAGGAACAAGAATGAGTTGAAGGGTTGAGCAGATTGCCAACATCTTTCATGTCACAAGAAATGCAGGATAGATATTTCAATGAGGTTTATCAGAGGACTGACTACAGACCTACAGTTGCTTGATTTCGTTCTGACTTCTGAGTGGATAGGAATTTTACACCTCTGTTTTGTTAGCATAGGTTGCTGCGTAGTGTAAAGTTTCTAATTTATACGGAGTATTAGAGAAATTTGATAATAGCCGTCTTTTAAACAAGTGAGATTACAAAATACGAAGTATACTTTTTCAGAATTCAGATTAAAAAAAAAAAGCGAATAAACTTTGTCCGTTGTCTAAAATGAGCTTGCATTTGAAACCCTGTATTTACAATTTTCTTAGGTTTTAAGTTGTCCATTTCGAATGTTTCAAAAAAAAAAAAAAAAAAAAGTTGTCCAATTCGGAAAAAAACTACGATTATAGTATGGTGAAATTATTTCTAATTCAATTTGTTAGACATAATTGAGTAGTAAGAATTAATTTTTTGGTGAAGTATGATCCCGGATTGAAAACGAGGTAAATCATTCAACGACAAACAAATAATAAAAATGATCATTTTCATGACTATAGTCTACAGTAGATCGGTAGACAATCTCATTAAACATTGTAAATCACAATGATTTAGAAAAGATTATGTAAAATGTCGACATGGAGAACCCCCTTTACTTTCCATCCTAATCTAATTAAAGTGTGAATCAATTCCTTCTTTTGGCAAAGTACGTACTAAACTTCTGCTAAGTTTTTTCTACTCAATTCCTCAAATTTGGCTGGTTCATCAATCTTTATATTGTGATTATGAATTTTAGCTTCAATTTGTTGAATTTTCCAATTAATTTATGAAATTTGGTCTATATTTGAAATAGTATTATTATTATGCTTGAGTGTAGAGATCAAGTGAACTAGACATTGACAAGTGAATTATTTCGTGAGTTTTTCAATTATTTTGTTGAATAGAGGTCATGTTACTGAAAATTACTTGCTTGTCTCTTGCATTTTATTGTGATTTTTATTTCTATTGTTTTTTGATTTTTTAAGTCTTAATTATTTATTGAATTTTTAAGTCTTAATTATTTTTTTGATTTTTTAAAATTACTTTGCATTTTACTGTGGTGTGGAGTTGAGCTTGAAGAGTGGGTGTCTGGTGAAGGAAAACTACAAAAGTGACTAGTATGATCACACCTTTCATTTAGATTCCACAAAGGAAAATAAACCATCCATTTCTTTGCCTACTTCCTTGTGTTAAAGGATCGGGTTGAGTTGAGTCATCTTATTTCGGCCCTCATGACATATGTTAAATCTTCGTTGACCCTGTTGATCGGCCTATTAGATTGGTGGGCCAACCTGATACAACCCTAACATGGGTCAATGCACAAGTCAATAGGAACTATTAATGATGGACAAGGATATAAAGATTTTAAAAACGAATTATATTAAAACGCAAATCCAAATCTAGCTACTGTCTTCTCTTTATTTAAAGAATGGAGTGGAAGATACTCACAAGCTTGGATCCCAGAGGATAAAAATGAGAACTATCTTATCTAGGCGTCTCCTATAATTCATTTCTAGACAATAGGAAAACTTTAGGGACGAAATTCAAATATTATGGAAGTTGATGGAGCCTGGAAAGAAAAAGAATAAAAGATGGTTTATTGAAGAAGTGATAGGATGGTATATCTAAAAAGGGATGAAGGAATTGTCCAAGGTAACCAAAAAGTCTAGGCCTTTTCGCCTCTACATGCATAATTGCTTGCCATTTAAATAAAAGGGCATGAGAGAGGCATGTCTCTTGGGGGGACCTTGACTTCTTCGTAAGGATAATACTGGAGCAGTGGATGTCCTGTTGGACCCGTCGAAGTCCCCAAAAGAGCTGAGGAACCTCGTTGAAGATATTAAGTTAGACGCTTCTAATTTTATGTTTTTCTCGTGTTTTAAAGTTTTTAAATATCTTATTAGTAATGTCTACAACTTAGCTGTAGCGACTATAATGAGGTAACTTTATTGTATGTAGTTTTATTCACTATAAAAAAACAAAAAAAAGGAAAAACAGAGAATCAACCGAAAATAAGGACTAAAGTTAGAATTATAAAAGAAATCGAAAACTTCACTTATCTTAAGCGAACCGATCACAAGTTTAATTATTAATGTCAAATTTGATTAGGTTTTGTATACGTGTATATAAAAACATGCACATCTCCCTAATACTATAATCGAGATTTCCACTTCTCTCTCCCCTCCGTATCAACGACCACCACCAAATTAGGGTTTCCGTCGATCTCATCTCCACCATCTTCAATGGCGCTCCAAACTGGAATTGGCTTATCGCGCCTCCTCTTCTTAGTCGGAGCTGGTCCTCCCTCCCTCCCTTCCTTCCTCCTCAAATCTCCAATTTTTTTTTTATTGTTTTACTAATTTTTTGGTGACGCCACTCCTTTATCTTTGAGCAGGCTATACTGGCACTGTTCTTGTCAAGAATGGGAAGATGTCTGACATCATTGGCGAGCTTCAGGTTGTTACGCCATCCATATCTTTTGTGATTTTTTAAGGTTTATTTGATCTATTAATTGCTGAATTGATATATTTATGTTCATTATTTGTAATAATTTATGAGTTTAATTAGAGTTATTCTTCGCTGAATTTTTTCTATTAATTATTGATTATGTGTATTTTTGAAAATGTAGGCGTTGGTGAAGGGGCTGGAGAATTCAGGTGATGCGGCCAATGCTGATACTGATCCTATTGCTGCTCAGGTTTGGTTTATTCAACTTTTATACTAATCGCTCAATGTAATTAATTGTTTTTGGTTGGGGATTCGGGCGGTGAGACGAATCGGTGAATACGACTTGAACTTGTTAATTTGGTTGTATTGGAGTGATGGTAGGGAAAAACTTGAGGGAGAACTACGAGGAGCCAACCCTAGTACGAGAGGGAGTTTTGGTTTGAGTTGATTGTGAGAGGGTTTGGAAGCTTCATTGAGGTTTTAAATTTGGGAAACTCTATTTGATTTGTCTATTGTTATTTTTCGGGATTTTACCTTTATGAGTTAACTATTGCTTGCTCTTAGAGTCCTAAGTGACTACAAATTATAGGGAACATGAGATTAGCACTGCAATAATGACTCAGACATGTTGATCAGGCTGTAATGAAGTGATGCTTATAAATTAAGTTGAACTTTTCTATGGCTAGAGGGTGTGAGTTTGGAAGGTGCCATTAGTTTCTGAAGTTGGGAATGGAGTTTGATTGTGAAGAACCCTAATTGAGCTGTCTGTTGTTAGCTTTTCTGGTATTTGATCATTACTTGTGACACATATCTTTTACCCTTTATTGGATTTCTTGGTAACTCTGACATATGACAATTCGTAGGCAAGAGGGGACTTATTATTGTTTGATGAACCTCAATTGTGCTTTCAACTATTTGATTTTCTCGCTCTTCCCTTTCTTTGTTATGCTCTGTGGAGTGCTGATTTCCGATCTGGGTGTGAAGAGAAATGAAAGAGGCTATTAAAGAAGGGTATTCTATAGAGTTTGGGGGTGGAGGGTTTCATATTAGGCATTACTTTGGGAGATTTTGCTGTGATATCACTCCGTTTTGCTGGCAAGCTGTCGTGCTTGACGGTCCAATGATGTAAGCATAGGGATAATATAGTAGCTTGGATTTTTTTTTATTTTTTTATATTTCCTCTCTCTATCATGTGAAGATAGCTAGTAAAATATGAATTTACAAGGATAAGTAATGCAGATTTGCTGGGAAAGAGGCTTCCTTTGATTAACTGATGTTATAATCTAAACTCCCATAATTTAGCTCTGAGTGACTTGGTTTCCATACTTCTATATATTATTTTAGAAGGTTCAAATTGCCCTGAGGCAATAGGATATTTCAGCACCTTGGGCGTTCCTTGTTGAAATGAGGTGCTGCTAAGAAGTTGGTGATAAAAATGAGCTGGTCCTCCAGGCGTTCCTTTTCAAGCATTGCTCTATATCATCATCAATTGATCATTTCTTTTTGGGGATTTGAGGCTATAAAAGGAGAGAACTTTTGGATGCTCTTGGTGGAAGGGTTATTGGTTAGTTTTTTTTAGAAGTTCCCTTTTTCTACACGCTCCTTGCACTTATGTTTAAGGGTGGGTGAAGAGAAAAAAGGAGAAAAAACTCTGATGTATTGGATGCAATCTGTTATTCTATAATATCATGATGGGTTTATAAGATGTATCCACTTTGTAAGAAAACAGAAGTGGGTTGTGTTTTTCATTTTGTTGCACAATCTATGGATTAGATATCTCTCTCTTTTAGTTTATGTTAAGGGTGACAATTAACTAGATTGTTGCCTTTTTTGGTTTAAGTGAGCTCCTTCATCCAGCTATTTCAAACGCAGAAACTTCTTTTAATTATGTTAGTTTGTTGGCGCATACATTTTTGAGGCAGAAAGAACTCATATGTGAATAGCTCTCTATGGGAAGTGTGAGGTGGTTTTGGTTGGGGAAATGTGAGGTGATTTTGGTTGGTTCATTGTAGTACTTCCATGGAAGTACTTGATATGATAAATAAAAGTTCCCATTATATACATTAAATAGTGATTGTAATGGAAAAGTGAGTCATTGTAGGAAATACACTTGCAAGTTGTGATTTTCCTCCAATTTCACCTCAGTAAGCAAGTTTCCATGTTCCACAGGATATTAATTACCTTGGGAACTTGAAGCTCTATGTATGGTAGATAACCAAACAATGTAGCCTTTTCTTCCTTGGGACTTAAATTCTCTATCATCACCAACATTGAAACTATTAAAACCTGAGGGGACCTCTTTGATATGCAATCTCACATAAAATTATGTTTCAAATGGTTGGTTATTGCAAAATCTGACAGTAATATATAGGTACGCTGGTTGGCTCAAGAGGTTCGAAATTTAGCCTCATCACGGCAAATCACTGTGGTGAATGGTGGATCTGGTGGGACTGGTATGTCAGTTAAAATTCAAAGTTTCTGTTTTATTTTTATATATATTTTTTAAAGGCTGTGCTGGTCCCTTTAGAGTTGTGTTTTGTTGATTCTATGATTTTTAACAGATATTTCATCGCTTGTTCTTCCGGCTGCAACCTTGGGTGCTTTGGGCTATGGTTATATGTGGTGGAAGGTATAATAAAATCTTCTGTTATCCAGTTTTATCTCTAATTATATTGTCCTCTTATGAGGAATGATCAATGACAAAGGATTGTGTTCTTCATTGTACAATATCAGGGATTCTCTTTCTCTGATCTTATGTATGTCACCAAGCGCAATATGGCAGCGGCAGTTGCAAATTTGACTGCAAATCTGGATAATATCACAGACAGGCTTGCTGTAAGTAGCAAGATTTTTTTTCTATTCTATGGATCAGATGGCTTAATCCATATACCATTATATGCTGTTTGTGGTCTGATGTTTCCTGCCACCAGTATTCTGTAGTTTTCATCAAATTCAATGTCTGCTGCTCTTTGTTCACTTTTTTTTTTATTTTTTTGTGTTAAGTGGGGTGTTGAATTTCTAATTTCCCCCCTTTTTTTACCTTTATTAATTGATTTGGTGAATTTCTCATTTTTCCCCTTTTTACCTTTATTAATTGATTTGGTGAATTTCTCATTCCTGCAGAAAGTAAAGTCACACTTGACTCAAAGGATTGAGAACTTGGATGGGAAAGTTGATGAGCAGAGGGAATTGTCTAAACAAATTGGCAATGAGGTGCACTTATTATATTTACCCCTCTACTTTTTCCTTACACAAAAATAAATTTATATTTACCCCTTCCCTTCTACATTTGTCCTGCTCTACTGTGAATATTAGTCTATTCATTGAAAGTTTTGTTCTGTACCTACTTGGTAAACAAATGCATACTTGCTCCAGTTGCTTTCTTTGTAGTTAGTTTCCAATGATGAAGGTCTGTGCTGATGTATGTTGTTTGGTGTTAGTTCATTCATTGTCCTAATTGGTTATTTGGTTTGTCTCCCGAACCTTCTCACTGGAAATTTTGTTATTATCCTCGTGTATGGTGTATATCTTCTGTTCTGTGACTAATTTGCTCTTGAATTTAAAGCTGCATCTGATATTGTGACATGGCGCTAAACTATTCCTGGATATTTTAGAGTGGACCTTTTATTATATGTAATCAACAGTGGTATGGGATCTCCAGTTGTACTTTCTGATGAAATAATCTGCTCCCAAGTCAAAACATGATGTAAATTTTTGTTGAACTGCCGGACCATGTCTAGAGTCTCCAATTGAGTCTAACTGGTCAGCCTATTATTTCAGCATAAATGGGATAATGTGATCATTTGTACACTATCTAGGTATACACTAAGTATATCTCCTTCTGGCCAGCTTCTTATTTCTGCATAGATGTCTTAATGCTATCATTAAGACACTTTCCAGTTATCCACTAAGTACATCTCCTTCTTTCTGAAAGAAATTTATATTTACATTTTCAGTCTCCAAGACACCTTAATGGTTTAGTTATATATCAGGTGAAATGCTTCAGAAGACTAGAAGAGCTTTGAAAATATACTTTGAATCAAATCTAACAAAATTCAGAAAGTAGATCTCAAAAAAAAAAGATTTAAAAACAAAATATTCCCATCAAGTAGATGTTAACTTTTTTGGATCACGGAGACTATTAAACTTCTTTCAATGGACCCTGAAGGTACTTGATCGTGTTTGAGTTTTGAAGAGAATTACTCATGTTCCTTCTATATGGTCTTGTGATTTTTGTATGTTGTGCTGGTAAATGTATATCATCATGCTAATCTTTGTTGCCTCTGAATCAGGTCCGTGAAACTCGTTTCGATATCAATAAAGTTTCCAACCGGTTAGAGTCCTTGAAACACTCAGTTCACAGTTTGGTGAGTTAATTGTAAACATTATTCTACATTCTGATTTTATGTTCCTAGTTAATTTCAGCATTGTCTAGCATGTTCAGTTGGCATAAATAATTATGATCCCTCCAATTTATACTAGCATATCTTGTTTACTTTCTTCCAGCCTTCAAAGCCACATTATGGCGTTTATACTCTTTATCTGTAAAAATCATTAAAATATAAAGCTATGAATGGATTTTCTACAAAAAACTTAAGTAGATAGATTTCTTACCTGATCCAATATTCTATTTGACAAATATACCATTCAACTAGTGGCATCGTTAGTTTGGAAATATGCAATTATTTGACTATCTCCTTGCAACAATATTTAGATGATTTTTGGTTTGCAATTGTTGCAGTTGTTACCTTCCATTTGCGTCAGTTGAAGCAATGAGCTCTGTCAGACTATATATTTTATACTAGTCTTGAATTAATAACTTATAGGTAGATACCACCTATTCACGTGACAGAAAAGGGTTCGGAAAGATTGTTCGTCTGATATTTGGCATCTAGCGTTACTCAACTAGAAACTAGTTTAAAAATTGGTTTGTCTTCTGTAATAGTTTCTTTGAGGGCTTATAAACAAGAACAATTCAAGGCTTTAGAATTTTTCCAGTTATTTTTTGATGCTTGAAATGAACTGTCGGTCAAAATTCCTTATCAGCTTCTACTCATCTATAAGCTTCATTAACTAAACTATGTTATTTTGTTTTGATGTATGTTGTTCATCTTACGGCAGAAGGAGCAGATGACACAATTTGAATACAACCAGGTACAGCGTCATCTAGTGGCCTTTAATTTTATTGTAAAATTTTCTATTGTCATGCTTTTGAAATGATTTTAGCTTTCGTAAGGCCTCTAATATTAGAAGGCTCTCAAAATTTTATATTGGAATTGACCACCGAGCAATGTAGTAAACTCACACTGTGGCTTACACTGCATATGTTGGATGGCTTTACTTATTGTGAACAAGGATATGGATATCTTGAAAATAATTTTTTGTGTTCTCTGAATCTTGCTAAACAATAAATTTGTGTCTTGACAGAATCTTACCCTTATGGGTGTGGATCACTTGTGCCAATTTGTTGATGGGACAACTTCGAAGGTTCCTGAGCTTTCTCAATACGTACAGGTATTTTCCTAGAGTACATATATTCTAGTTTCTGCCACTTGATAAATCGTTGTCATTAGTGTACATGCTAATTACTGTCAGTCTCCAAGTTGTACCTTCTTGCTGAAGATGCTTCTGTCATATTTTTGAACTGGTATAAATCCTAGAAATGGAATCAAATGTCTGCGTCCACTAGCTAGACTTCATTATAGCCTGTGATTGCATTTTTTTTAACGCAAAGGAATAGGGATCAGCTGAATTGGATAGCTTGTGGAATTAGCTGCAAGACAATATATTGTGTGGTTTTGTGTGATTCTTATATGCCCAAGCATATTATCTTTGTGCTGGAAGCTATACATTGAACGAATAAGTTTTAAATATTCATGTATATTACCCAAATATTTGTGCAAGGCAGGTTGTTTAATTGCTTTAAGTCATCTTGAAGATATAGTCATCTTATATTGATAATAGAATTTACCCGCAAAACCTAGACACTTCCTAGTTTTGCTATGAAATCAACAAACTTCCTCTTAGATTGTCTCATATAAGAATTGCCTAAGTCAAAATAGTTTTTTTTTTGGCAGCAAGTCAAAATAGTTATTGAGTCATTAAAATGCTACTTGATATCTCTCAGGAACTAAAGCATGGCAAATCTCGTCCTCAGCTCCCATCTACAAATGGTCTTGGCCTCCAGGTTTTATCTTAACCTTTTAAATATCTCAATGTGGATTGTTTGTTCAATCTTGTGTCTCTATTCTCCAGCTTCTCTTGGAAGCCATTTGCTGGCAATATACTTTTGACATGAAAATTTTGCTGGGTTTTCTGTCATAGTTCTATTCTATATTTGTTGCTTAAAAGACATAGAAATTTATCAATTCAAATGTTCCTGACATGTCATTTTATTTGTCATCCTCAATGTCATTTTCAGGGTCTCATAGAGATGGCATCAGTAAATGAGATTAGGTCCATCAAAGATGACAAGATTTCAAGTTGAATGACCAGGCAACAACAAACTTGACAGGTTCATTTTTATTGCTCCAAAACTTCTTGGGTCTTTGTTATTATTCAAGATTAATAACAAAATTCTACCTTTATGTGCGGGGTTTATTTGCTTAGATGACCCCTAAGTAGCTAATTGTATACAGAAAACACCCTTCATCCCTTATCACCCAATTAACATTAGCAAGGGCACCCAATCTCATTGTCCTATTCAATACTTCAAATGAGTCCTGATTTGGTCACCAAGAGTAAATTTCAGGGTTGCCTTCCTAACCCCTTCATCATCAAGTGCATTCCATTTGTCGTCTCCATCTATAGGTATTAGGGTTCAACCTTCAGAGAAGTCGTTCCTATAGATTATGAGCTTCTTCTCCATGGTAGGTTTGAGTCCTTATAAATTAAAACTCTTCAATTCATACACAAACATGTCGTCATGATTCTTCTTTACACCCACTCTCCATTGCAGATGAGGGAAAAGATATCATTTAATTAGTTAAGATTATTCAATTTCCCCCTTTACATCTCCAAATCTATTTTGCTTTTGATTCTTCTTCATTGTCAGCTTATCATAAAGATTTTTGATCCTTGAGAGTTCTTGGTCTCATTGATTGAAGGAAGTGAATTTCTTCTGGAGATCCAAAATATAAATTTCCTGTCCATTTTGTCTTGATGCCTTGAAGAATTCTTGTTTAGAAATTATTACACATGCGCTTCACTCATAGCAGCAATGAAGTATATTAGTATTGATTGTTAAAACTTGTGAGATTACTTGTATGAATGATTATTTTGATGCTGATATGGAGTTATAATTTTGTCTTTCTCAGATAGTTAATTCTCTTCGATGTTGTGTTCAGGTCTGCTTCAAGCAAGGCTTTGAAGTTCTTGACTCCCCAGGCAGCTGTCCGAAAATTTATATATGGCAATAAAATTTGTTAACAGTATATATTACTAATATTGAGCAGAAAGACTGTAAGAAGGAAAGCCATGGTGTTTTTTTTATTTTTTTTATTTTTTTTTATTTTTATTTTTTAATGGGCAACCCAGCATCCCCTTAAGTTTGATGTACATCTTGAGCTCAAGATCTAACTAGAACCTTGTTTTGTATTATTTCACTATTTCCCCGCCTTCAATCATATTTTATGATGGCAGATTTGCTGAATGTGAAGTATGACACTGAAAAATGAATTCACACTTTTGTCTAGTATTCTGGATGAATTATAGAGATGAGCGTCCAAACAGCAAAAGAAGTTTTATGAGTTCAGCAATATGACTTTATGCATGTTTATCTTTTGCAATTATTACCATCTTACGGATGAGATGCATAACGCTCATGCTATATATGTATGAAATGAGAATATGGCTTTTGTATCAGCTAGATTTGCATCCGCAATTGTACCGAGTGAACTTGCGTCAGAGTAGTCCGATTGAACTAGTGCACATTTGACGGTTTTAAAGGTATGAAGATAGTTTGAAAATGTACTGATTGAACTACATCTTGTGGACAGTCGACGGGTTTCAAAGGTCGGGATGTGGAATAAGATGTATTCATTTGTGATAAGACGCCACCCAATTTGTCAATAATCTGTTGCAATGATAGTGTTTTTGTGTATGCCGTCTGTGAAATTTAATGTATTGACTGAATTACTAGTGTAGTCTGATCTTACTAGAGGTGGTCATTGGGCTGGTTCCGCCCAGCCCAGCCCGCCTCTAGCCCGGTTTCTTAGTAGGTTGAATACGAATTCCGAATTCTCAACATTGACTCTATTCGATTCGGTTCGTGAAAACATTCTATTCGGCCCACAATTTGAACCGAATCGGCCCACTCAATCGGACCGGCCCGACTCGTACCAGGCAATTCGCCTGAAAACCAGCCATTTTGCACCGTTGGAAGTAGCCGTTGATCCCTTGCCTGTATAAATTTTGCAATAATCGGTTTCTTTAATCCACACAAACTCTCTCAAACTCTCTTTCTCAATCTCTCAATATCTCAATTACTACTAAATACAATTAACTTACTTATTAGTATTAATCTTCTTCTTAATTACTCTCTTAATCTTCATTAATTATCTTAATTAGTTGGTTTATTATTCTTAATTTATTTGTTTACTACTACATTTCAAAAAAGAAATGGCTTCAAAAGGTAGACTCAGCATTAGTAGCTTATATGATAATATCGCAAATTTTGCTCAAAACTTGGAGGAACACCTTATCGGTACTCCCGCTGGTCAAGTTCCTCAAACTCCAACTTTGGAGATGCATCCGCCTCCTTCTACTGGTCAAGGTAACTCTTAAACTTCTAATTAATTAATGTTAATATGAAAACTAGTTAGTTTAATTAGATAGATTAATTAAGTTTATAATGTTTAATTAGTTGATAATGTCAGATTAGTAGATGATAATATGTAGATTAAGTTGATATGTTGATTATGTAATTATGTTTAATTAGTGATGATGTTTAATTGTGTAGATTATGTTAATGATGCTAATTAAGTAGATTTACTTAAATTATATCTATAATCTTAAATAGTTTAATTGGTTGATTATGGTAATTAAGTAAATTATGTTGATATTATTGAATTAGTTGAATAGTTGATGATGTTAGATTAAGCACATTAGGTTGATGATTATAAATAAGTTTAAGTTAATTGATTTAAGTAAATTGATTAATTTAGTTAGATTAGTTTAATTAATATAAGTAAATTAATTTAAATTGATTATTTTATATTAAGTTGATGATGTTAGTTTAAGTAAATTGATTAGTTTAATTAGTGTATTTAGTTTGATTAGTTTAAGTAAATTGATTAATTTAGTTAGATTAGTTTAAGTAAATTGATTTAAGTAAATTGATTAATTTAGTTAAATTGATTAATTTAGTTAGATTAGTTTAATTAATATAAGTAAATTAATTTAAATTGATTATTTTATATTAAGTTGATGATGTTAGTTTAAGTAAATTGATTAGTTTAATTAGTTTATTTAGTTTGATTAGTTTAATTTGTTTAAGTAAATTGATTAATTTAGTTAGATTAGTTTAAGTAAATTGATTTAAGTTAAGTCGATTAGTTTAGTTAGATTAGTTTAATTAGTTTAAATTGATTTAAATTGATTATGTAATATTAAGTTGATGAAGTTAGTTTAACTACATTAATTAGTTTAATCACTTTATTTAATTAGATGATATTAAATTGATTTAAGTAAAATGATTAATTTTGTTTGATTAGTTTAAGTAAATTAATTTAAGTTAAATTGATTATTTTAGTTGGATTAGTTTATTTATTTTTAATCGATTAGTTATGTCAGATTAGTTGATTATATTATGTTAAGATTAGTTAAATTGATTAGTTATGTTATATTAGTTGATTATGTTATGTAAAGATTAGTTAAATTGATTAATTATGTTAGATTAGTTGATTATGTTATATTAAATTTTTGATATTTAATTAGTTGATAATGTTTAAGTTAAATTGAGTAGTTATGTTAGATTAGTTAGATTAGTTGATTATGTTATGTTAAGATTAGTTATGTTAGATTTGTTGATAATGTTATGTTAAGATTAGCTATATTAGATTAGTTGATTATGTTATATTAAGTTGTTGATGTTTAATTAGGTTAGTTGATTATGTTATATTAAGTTGTTGATGTTTAATTAGGTTAGTTGTTTATGTTAATATAAAGTTGATGAGATTTAATTAGTTGATAATGTTTAACTTGATAGTTAGTATTTCTTTTATGAAGTTAATTATGTTATATTAGGTTGATTATGTTATATTAGGTGGATAATGTTAATTAGTTAGTTAATGAACTAATAATGTTAGTTTTTTGCTTAACTTGATATAATGAAGGTGATGATGATGGTGAAGGTGGAGTACTCGAGTTTACTCAATGTA
The DNA here is from genome assembly GCA_026401315.1 of Dysphania ambrosioides. Classification (NCBI taxonomy): domain Eukaryota; kingdom Viridiplantae; phylum Streptophyta; class Magnoliopsida; order Caryophyllales; family Amaranthaceae; genus Dysphania; species Dysphania ambrosioides. The sequence goes on along the minus strand of CM048660.1, from coordinate 4,009,727 downwards.
GAAAGAAATCTTCACTTGTATTACCATATTACGAGAAGGTTCCAATGACCGACGCTTCTTCAAAAGGGAAGAAATTCATGTGCTTTTGCTTGATATGAAAGGAACAAGGGAAGAAGTCAATAGCTTTGTATTAATGGAAGACCGGTTATGGGACGGGGACATTATCCCGTCACTTGATCGGAGTACACAGAATTAACTTGGAAGCAGCTGAATCCGCATGTGCAGCTGAATCGTCAAGTCAGACACAACTACACGGGTATATGGGTTCCATGTCCGGAGGAGGTATGCCTTTTACGTATTAATAGAGATAAGATGATTGATGAATTAACTAACTTTGTAATTGCAGACGAACTACCATTTAGCAATGGTGAGAGTCCGAACTTCGAACATTTTTCTAGGTATGCTTCCTCTATTGCTTCCGAGTCTACTTTTAGTGCAGGTAGAAGAATACTACACGAGAAGAGATATCGCTTATCTCCGGAGAGCATAGAAATATGCGTATGTAAGAAAGATTGGGATTACGCGGAGCGTAGGACCCAAGGATTAAGGGAGGATAGCAATGACGAAGACGATCCTTGGATGATGATGGACACGAGCGAATCAAGCGACAACGCACTAGGTGAAGGAGGTTCGGGGACCGCCCCTGGCTAGGCTAGGCACCCCTTGAGATACGTAACTAACTATGTGGGCTTTGATTCCTTCGAGATTCGTAGGCAACTTAATTTTGAAAATCAATATTTAATTATATAATTAAATTTTGATTTCCTAAATTAAGTGCAAGATTTTTCTTTTTTCCTTAACCCCCAAAACATGTTTAATTAAATTAAATTAATATGATAATATGGATAATAAGTAAATATGTAATTACCAAATTACGTTAATTGGTTTGATAATACATAATTTGTTTAATAATAGGTTAATTAGTTTATTTAGTTTATTTAGCTTATTTGGTTTAATAATACGTAAATATGAAATTAGGTGAATATACGTAATTAGTTTAATAATACATAATTATCAAGAAAATAAATAAAAAATGACTTTATTTTAAAGTTTACTAAAAAATTTCTTATGAGTGTAATATAAACGTTTAATTACATTCGAAATAGTTTATTTATTCTAATTTGTAAATGTCTTTCTATGTAATTAGTTTTGATTCGTTTCAATTCGATTCGTGAATTCGTTTCAATTCGATTCGTGAATTCGTTTCGATTCGATACCAAATTTATTCCGATTCGATTCGTTAATTCGGTTCGTGATTCAGTTCGATTTGGTTTATGATTAGGTTCATGATTTGGTTCGTGATTCAGTTTTCGATAACCCCAAGGCCCAGCTCAGAACCGGACCGGCCCGTCCAAAGGACCGGTCCGATCACGGTCCTTCAGCCCGGTGGCTGGCCCGACCCCGTGACCACCCCTAGATCTAACTAGTCAAAATTTTTTGGTTGAGTTGGGATTTGGATTTGGATTTCGATTATGATAAGTTTTCATTTACGACTACTCAATTTCGCTCAATTTTGCAATAATCTGTTTCTATGATTGACGGTGTCTGATATAAAGACAAAGAAAAATGACTTTTTCTAGTGTAACCTCGATACAAATATTGTCAACAAGCTTGTTTTGGTACACATTTCAACGGTCCTGCATATTTAGTTGCACGTCCAGCAAATTTCCCACTAAATGGAACCATCATTTTACTCTGGATACTTTTTAACTGAAGCGTTGCGCGTGACTGCAGGAAGGTAGCACCATTGACCAACACATCCCTATTCGATATCCATGTCCCGCTATCCCATGGCGAATTTGGTATTTGTCTGTGGGTAACCTGTGCTCGAAAAGAAACATATATAAGCTGGTTAGGATTTGCATAAAATTTCTATGTTGGTTTTGAACAATTTGAAAGGCGTTCGTTTTTGTTTTCATGAAGTAATGATGTACCTCTTTAGCTCTCGGGTCAGGAGGGGCGATGAATCGGTTTCCCTCACTGATGATGGTTGGGTTCTTACCGCCACCAATGGCATACATTAGCCAGTGAGTGTAATCGTTGTTGACAATATGGAAGAATCCCCATCTGCACCTTGGCATTCTTTGCACCAATCCTTTCCCAAAGTGAGTATATGCAATTGTTATTTGCATTTTTCTATCTTCATAGTGGGTGTCTGATGCACCAAACAAGAATACCTGCATACATAAGATAAGCTACTTCAGTACCTCATATATATGCATAAAGACAATATCGGGTATTGCACACCATCATCATCCTACACTGGTATTACCTTGTCATGATCTGTCATATGGCAGTTAGAGATGGTGATGGCTGTTGAGCCCTTGATGATGTCGATTAACCCATCCGAGGCTTTGGAGAACGAACAATGATCAATCCAAATGTGATGTGATGAAAAGATAGAGATGGCATCACCATCGCTTTGAGTTCTCAGACCGAAGTGGTTAGCTGCGTCCCTAATCAGTCCTCCTGATCCCGGGACTATGTCCCTGAACTTGATTCCATGTATGATGATGTTCTCCACATATTGGATGGTTATCCCAGCCCCACCTTCGATAACTATATGTGAACCCCGGGCGTCGATGGTCTTATGGCTAGTCATTATAAGCTCTTGGTTGAGTCTGATTGACATGACGGGCTTAGCAAATACAATCCATAATGGCTCTAGCTGGATGACTGCATGGCGTAAAGTTCCGGGTTTAGGGTTCACCATATCATCATCTGAGGAGTCAGTCACCAAGTACTTGCGCCCTGCTTTGCCCCCGGTAGTTCCTTTTCCGAACCCCAACACACACTTGGCTAGCTTCCGCCTCTTCTTCTCCCAGTCAGCTTGGCACCTCCAACATGCATCGATTGGATTCGTGAACATGCAGCCTTTTCTGTATCTCTTTGCTAATCCCCTCCTTGTGCTGTTTGTTCCCACTCGAGTCTCTAACCACCTGCTATGTAAACTATGCATGCTAATTTCCTTAGCTAGCTACTGAAACAAGAAATTCTTGGCCCCAACCAATTTAACAATTTAATGAATAGTCAAGGGTGGCAATTTCAACATTTCAAATAAAGTAGTAATAATCTGTGTCCTTTTCATGCGAATAGTCTATATTACATTAGTTTGGAAAGAAAGACAAAGAACACGAATTGATGATGTAGCGGAATTTGATACATAATATCCAAAGCTACAAATCTACAATCCACCAATATTTTGATAATCAAATTCTTAGCTACAAAGAATAATGATCGATGTTTAAGGAATGAGGTACAAATTAAAGAATATGGTTACTTTTATTTTGGCTTTGACTACATCATACAATCTTAAATTTTATTTAAGTAAAAATTATAAAAAATTAATATTGTAAATCTTTAAATTAATAAGATCACACATGATAATATTTTTTATTATTATTATTATATAAGACAATAGGTGGTAAAAAAAATCAATAAGTTTGACCATATAAATAGCAAATAAGAACACTATCCAAGGAGGGAGTATTTAAAAAATAATTATACATATACAGAGTAGTTACACGAGATAAACATTGATCTTTAAACCAAAGGCAAAACAACACAATATTATGTCCCTTTTCAATACCTTATGATAATGTAAGAAATCTTCCATCATGCATATCATATCGTATCTTTATTAAAAAAGGTAAATGTATTATGGTGAATCCTTAATATATATATATATATATATATATATATATATATATATATATATATATATATATATATATATATATATATATATATATATATATATATATATATATATATATATATATATATATATATATATATATATATATATATAAGGCGTTGGTTGGGTAGGACAATGTAATGTGCAACTTTAGACGGAAGGAGCAAATTACATGCATGATTTTTCTTAAGAATTTTGATGAATTAGAAGTGGAACGAAATAGCTAGCAGATTGTACGTGTAAATTATGAAACTCACATTCGAGCTTGAAGGTTAAGGTGGTTAGTGACATTGTAGGGTTGGGGGTGGTAGGCTCCCTCAATCCCCTTCTTAGCTTCTTCTTCACGTAATTTCCAGTACCCCTCTGATTCCAAAGAGGTGTTTTGTGCAGAAGCCAAGACAAAATATGATAAAGAGCACAGTAGGAGAAACAAATTATCTTGTTTCCCCATGCTTCTTTTTTTTTTGGTTGAATTAACCGAATTTCTTTGTTCAATTTATTAATTCAATTGATTATGGAATTAGGAAATTCGCTTTACAATAAACATCATTTTAGCTGTTGGACATCCCTCTGTCTCCTACCCTTAATTAGAATTAAACCAGGTGACAACTTGTATTGTATAAATAATTAGGGGTGTAAAAATAATTACAGCTTATTTTAGGTGGATTAATTAAGGAACCGTTAATTATTTTCTTTTCAGTTTTTTTTTATAATTATATTATAAGTATGTTAGTTTCTTGGAAAATATCTTTCAATTATATAAAAACAACTAATATTGATACTTTGGCTAAAATCATGGTTGATGAATGCCCTGATAAATATATATATATATATATATATATATATATATATATATATATATATATATATATATATATATATATATATAAGTTACCTAGTTACACTATGCGTCTCTCTTTGTATGCACCATTGGTGTTTGACATGATTATTAATGTTTTTTGGTGGTTACATGCATGATTGTGAACTGAACAGATTATTGATGTTTGTATGATATCTTCTTCGCCAATTATCAACGGTTTTGCTTTTAAATTTGTCGACTTAGTTCATATTTGTGAGAAAAAAATAAATTTTTTAATTGTTAGGAGTAAATATTTTGGACAAGTATAAAAACATTACAAAGTCCTGAAATTCTACTAATTAGTTTCGTAAAGAGGTTTTTCTAATTCATACCTGATATAAATTATATTAGGATATAATGATCTCAGATATATGTATTGTTATATCAGATATAAATATTGTTATATCAGATATAGAAAAACATAAGATTTAAAATTATAGAAAAACTCATATCAGGTATGGACATTATGATCTTAGACATAATAATAAAATAATAAAAATAACCCTTAATATATTTATATCAGGTATAAATTGAGAATTTCTCTTTTTAAGGATTTTCTAATTTATACTTGATATAAATTATAAGATCAGAATATTAAGATTTCAGATGTAGGTATTGTTATTTCAGATATAAAAATACAAAATATATAAACATACAAAAAAAACTCATATCATGAATAGACATTATGATATAAGATATAGAAATGAAATTATAAAAATACCCCTATTATCAGGTATAAATTAGGAATTTCTCTATACGTATTAGTTCATACTTGATTAATTATGAAATGTATGGATCATTCTTCTTAACCATTTTTGTAAGCTATATATGTGATTTTTGATTCATTGATCAGGAATGTATTCTGGTTTGATACTTTGATGTGAATGTGAACAAGAACTGAGTCCGAGTCCGAGAGCTTATCAACCCAGTATTGTGAATGGAAATATTGTCCACTACTTTTAAAAATGAGGAGCACTATTACTAGGATGTTTTGGATACTTTGAGAAAAAAACTAAAATTTTCCCTAGTCTAAGCTCCAAGACAATGGTTAGTCCAAAACCTCCTTATATGGCTCTATTTGGCCCTTAGTACCTTTATTTCAATAAGATTTTAGTGAACGTTTCTAAAAATAATAGTAACTTTCACAACTCTGTAATTTAGGATTATCTATACTCATTGAGAAAATACAATGATATGTTTACCATGCGCCTTATAGGATCCAACGTAGGCCTTAAAAGTCATAGTGTTTTTAGTAAAAAAATATACGTAGAAAAAGTAGTTAGAGTCTACCTAATGAAACACTAATATCTATTTTGTAACTCAAGATGCCATGGAAGCAAAATTTTGATGATCACTACAAAAATGAATTTACTGTGAAATCTACCTAAGTAAGGGTCATATCTTGTCTCCTTTTCACTTCAAGGAAGAGAAATTAGTTCGCCGAAATCTATAAGATAGCATGATGACCTCCTTCACTGAATCGTGGCTACATAACCAATGAAATAGTTTGGAAGGTGCCTTGAGTACACAGGCTTTCTTAGTCGATCATATTCATGAATTCTCCAGCATGCTTTCATTCCCTTCATTTTCTGGGTAGGATATTGCCTAATATCGGGCAGCTCTGAAGCTGGCACGATACTTAGTTCCATCTTTCCAGGCATCCCTTGGTAGCCGTTAGTAAGACTGTTCCTGAAATCCTCCTCAAGTGAAGTTAAATTCACATCCATACATCGGACCATATTAAGGCCCCAGTAGAAAGCTACATTTGGCTTGTAGTTTACATTTCCAGAGTCAACATATTCTGCGGGGTTGGGGTCAAAGGTAACACGAATCTCCTCCAACTGCAAGGAAAACCAAATGAGAAAACAGTGGGACATTATTGGGCATTGGTGTGATGTGAGTGCAACTGGGTGTTCACGAGTGAGTCAGAGGGGGAAGGCTCATGCGCACGCACACAGAGACTCACACAAACTAAGATCAAGTGAAGAATGCCGAATGATACACACACGCACCAAGTGGCCAGATGAATGTACAACACACGAGCACACACACCCGAGTCATGGGTACATGAATGAAAATGGCAGTAGGCAAAAGGTACTTTGGGTCATCTTTTATATTCTTAAGCATTCTTTAACAATGCGGTGAGAATAAATTCTAAAAAACCTAATTTTCAAATTCAAAGAAGCAGGCCTCGGAAATCTCACAGGTCAATGAAGGAGAGGGAAAAGAGAATTAACTAAACATTCCAATAATGTGTTTTGTTGTATTCCACAATTGACAAGTACATTTCCTATAAAGCTAAGAGAGGGGGAAAAAAAAAAAAAAAAAAAACAGGACTAGAACTATATTCATAAGCACGACAATGAAAATGTATACTCATTAATTATACCGTTTTCCCAGGGTGTAACACATAGAAGAGTAAGGGGAAGGGTAATCTCCTTCATGGACCATATACCCCATCAGATTTTATACCTTATACCCAGACCAACCCAGTTTATAGCTGAACTGTGGTATCCCCACCTTAATCTTATAAATCACAATAACAAATTGGACATTATCTATTTACCAATTTTGTGGCTATCACTACATCAGAACCGGAAATATTTACGTAAAGCTTGATGACTATAAATATTTGCAATAAAGTAAATACCCCAAGTTACCTAAATGGGATAAAATATGAACACATAAAGCTTGTATGGATTACATAAAAAATAACTGAATTAGCATTTTTATTTGTTTTCACAGAGAAACACTAATAGAGAACCAAAAACATATGGCAAGGAGGCCAGAACTCAGAAGTCGAGGAAAATCGCATAAAGGACAGAAAAATATACGAGATAGCAAGAAATCATCAGGGCCTCACTACAGAGGCATACAGCAAAATTTCAAAATAGCTCGTGACTCTAAAACCTGAGAGCTCAATAAAGCAAGCGCTGCAGACAGATTAAAACACCAATAAGCCAGATATTAAATAGAAAACGTCGCTTACTTTTAAAATGAGAGAGGGAAACCGTGACTTCACCCATCCAACCCAATCTCCCAAATCATCTTCCGCACAAGCTGAGAGATAAATTTTGAGAAATCGGGAATAAAGCTTCTGATAAACATTATCATAAGGTTCAAGTAAATTATCCCAGTCAAAATCAGGCTGAAGGATCCCCTGAATATTGAAGGTAGAAAATGTTAAGAATATAAGTGAGTGAAAGATGCAAGATCTGACATAGACAAAGGTCAAATATAATTGTATCATTTACTCCAATGATTAGCATAACACAGTTTAATGAACCATTTATATATATATATATATATATATATATATATATATATATATATATATATATATATATATATATATATATATATTTTTGCTGAAATCTAAATGTCCAAGAATTGTGTGTCCTTTACTTCTTTAATGGACAATGACAATCAAAAACAAAAAGGCATATGTCTTTTAAACAATAAAAAAAAGGCATATGACTTTTAAACAATAAGCCACTAGTCAAATCACAACCGGCTTTCACAAAAGTACCAACTGGACAAAAATATACAATGATCCCATAGGTGATGTATCATAAAACTAAAATCAAGAATGCGAACCTGGGTTAATTTGTGCCCTCGTAGAAATTCTGCTCTGATTCGGTTGAATGTGCTCCGTGTAACGTTGGACTGGCAACATCGATATGGGCTACAAGGCAGTCTGATAGGCATCCAAGTTTTTATCTCAATCACATCATTCACAAATTGCATCATTCCATCTTGCAAAACAACAGGTGTAGGCCAGGGCCAACTGGCAAATGTGCTGAAGAAGTTCATCACAAGGGCACTTAAGCAAGCATCTGCATTTGTCTGACAAATGAAAGACGATAATATAGCTAAATGTATCCCTCCGAGGAATCCAAACAGCTGAAAACAAACAGAGAAGTAGTCAACTATCTGGTGATTCGTAGACTATCCCAAAACTAGATAGGAAAACACCTTCATGATAGGAATATAAGAACTTAGAATAAGTATGAGAGATGCAATTCTAATTTAGTGAAAGCTCTTAAATTCAAATCTTACAAACTTTAAAAAGCTATAATCCTACCATCCCTTAACTAATTTTTCATTCTCATTTTTTGTTATATTTATTACCAAAAAAATCGAGGATCACAGAGGAGTTTCCGGCCAAAGAGGTATTTAGTTTTTTTATCTGGACTTGCAAAAAGGTAGCGAAGGTTCCATTGAAATCGGCAACAACCAAATCATATAAACCTGCACAAGTCAATGAAGCCAGTACCAAGTCGATGAAAGAAAATCCATGCAAACAAAATGTTGTATATGTAACAAGACTGGTACATGGTTGTAGAAACAGAATGAGACCAAAACAAACCTATAGTGCCAACCCTTCAAACCAGATAAAAAATGAGAATCGAAGTGCATGTTCTGCAAGTCACAGATGTAATCCATTTTGGTCATCTTAACTAGGTGATTCCCTACCTATGGTCGGTTTTAAAAATTGTATTTCGTAATATGTTTGAGAAAATGGAGAATTAGACAATTATATATTGAAGTAATTTTTAAGATATACGACAGAAATAAATTAGTTAAATATTTTTATTGCAAATCTCAATCATAAATCTCAATCAAGATGAACAATTGATGTACTACTTAAATATTTTAATTGAAAATTATGTTTTTGGTGAACAATTAATGTTTAAAGAGATTCATGCTTAGAATTCCAAAGTAAATTATGTAATTATCAATATAGGTTATCTTGATGTTTTAGGAGGGAATATGGGAGGGAAAATGCTTTAGTGCTCTTTTAGTATGAATAAATAGATGTTTTCCTCGCCTCGTTCAGAGGCCATGCTAAGAACAACACTCAATTCAACAAATTGTTCTCAAAAGTTGGGCTAGGTAAATCTACTGAATCTGGGGTCATCATTTACTTGCCACTCTTTTCTTCAATGTCAATTACAGGATTTGACAAAGAAAGTCATGATACCACAAGATGCCTAATAAGGCATTCTGCCCATAGTGTTCTTTAAAGGTAAATAAGAAGAAGAAAAAAAAATAGTGGCTTTGCAAATGACTTTATAGGAAAATTTTCCAGGGAAGTCTCTCAACCAGGTCCATGGATATTCTTCTCCATTCCAGACTATGTTCTTCTCTTAATTAATTTTGATCACCACTAGGTGTGGTCATGAGTGGACATGGAAATTTATAAAAGTAAAACATACTTGGTGCAGGGAGCTCACCCAAGCCACCTGTAAGAGTCAAGTACGACAGGAGGAACAAGGCCAAGGGAACAAGCAGCAACACAAACAAGGGAGCACCAGGATTCGGTTAAGCCAAGGGGACACTGAAGAGTGACAGGAAGTGGCAAAAAGGAGTAACAGAAAGTGGCACAAAAGAATAACAGAAGTTAATACAAGGGAATATAATTCTGTTAGTTGGGTAGAGGGTGAGATAGGAATATTCTGTAAATAAAAAGGGGAGTGGGGGGAAAAAGAGCATTATCCTGAAAATTGTATTAAGCTACTTGGGAGAGCCCTTCCTCTCGAATGAAGTTTAATGTAATAGACATTGAATACAGTGTATTACATAATAGTTACATGCTACTCATTACAATCTCTAGCAATTTTCTGCAAATTCTTTTTCTTCATCTCTTGCAATGCTTCTCTTGATCTATTGCCCTCCCCATCAGTGTCAGATACCTAGCAATTGGTATCAGAGTGCATTAACGAAGGTTGGTTATGGCGCCGGCCACGAACGCTATTGGAAGCCATGGAAACCGAGATTTCTACGTTGGACACTAGCATTTCGCAAGCCCTTACAGCAGCAATGGGGGCGTTGGAGATAAGGTTTATGAGACATACGAGTGAGGTGGTTGATAAATCCACTCAACAATTTCGAGCCGAAATTGCATCACTCTCTCAGAAACTGGACAATCAAGCGTTAGATCAAGGGTGGAAGCCTCACCAAACTGTGACTCGGACCTCCAAAGAGTTTGCAGGGCTTGTACCCAATTACATGGGAGAACAATCTCAGACCGCCACGGGGGAAGTAAACTCAAGGGAACTCGGCTCGGGATGGAGGACGAAGAAGCTAGATCTACCAGTGTTTGGCGGCACCAACCCGGATGGATGGATATTAAGGGCTAAAAGATACTTCCACTTCTACCGATTGAGTGAAGAGGATAGATTGGAAGCTTAGTTAAAAAAGGCGCGAGGCGCCCTAAGGTGCTAGGGGTCCCGGAGCCTAGGCGCTAGCCTTTGGGTATGAGGCGCTCCAATTATGCCAAAAATCAAATTTAACGCTTGTAAATTGTATTTTGTACTCTAAACAACATAATACTCATATAATAAGTGCAAAAAATGATAATGGGAAGTATTTATTCACTTACATAAGTCAACTTCAGTTAGTTAGCTCTTTCAAGCATTCTTACTTGTTTTATTAATAATAACTCCTCAAACTTCATCAATTGCCGACAATTACAAACAAATAAAAGGCAAGATCGTGCCAAAATATATTACCGATTCTCAAAATTCGATCATTTCCAAAAAAAATCCCAGCGCATATATCACATATAATTTGTTAAATCAAGTAAGATATACCTCTGTAGTATGTCAACTGATTTCTTATGATCTAATAGGAAAACAAAATAAATTGAAACAAGCATACATGCACAAATGCATACAAAAAATGATTTAACTGCCGCAAAATCCATATACATTCAGAAAAATTCATATAGGCAAAAAATAATACTCTTTAGTTAAAAAAAAGTTCTTATTGATTTTATACTTTGATAAGGGGTAAAAAAAAACCCAACTCCCGACTTCTCGAGCTCCAAATAAAAAAACCAGAAAAGTAGAGAAGAAAGGGAAGAAGAAGACTAGAAGGAGGAAGAAGAAAAAGACTAGAAGGAGGAAGAAAAGAAATATAGTGAAAGAGGAAGATAAAAAAATTGAAATAAAAAAATTAAAAACAAACCTGGAGGGTGGAGACGAAGGTTGGCTGTTGGTGGCTATCGTGGCTGGTGAGTCGGCACGGCAGTGATGGCTGATGGGTGCTTGCAGTCGCCTTGGTGCTTAGGTTTAGCATATTCTCATTTTGTGACTTTTGTGTTTTGTCTAATGCTTAGATTAGGAATTATAGAGAATTTGAGGTGGAAGCCAACTGTCCCCAACTCCCCAATTAAATAATCTCCTTTCTAGCTTTCCCCACAGCAAAATCAGGAAGCCCTCGCCTCTTGCCTACCCTCGCCTCGCCTCAAGCACTCCAAGGCGCTCGCCTTCTAGATTCGCCCTGCCTGACCTCACAAAAGCGCTCCACCCTCGCCTAGGCGCGCTTTTTAAAACCAAGATTGGAAGCGATGGTTGTAGCATTGGCGGGGGAAGCGATGGTTGTAGCATTCGCGGGGGATGCGTTGTTGTGGTTCCAATGGGAACACCAACGAAGAGGAATCACACGCTAGGAGGAATTGAAAAGCCTCCTCCTCCGTAAGTTCTGGGTGACGGCCTTAGGGAGTTTACATGAACAGTGGTCAGACGTCAACCTCGGTGACAGAGTATCGAAGGCAGTTCTTCGAGCTCATGGCACCACTCGAAGGAGTATCGGAGGTGTTAGCCCTCGATGGCTTGAGGGAAGACATCAGGGCAGAGGTAGGATTGCTGGCTCCCACAAGTTTGGATGTAGCTATGGACTTGTCCTTAAGGGTTGAAGAAAAACTCAAGTTCGGGCCGAGAAAATGGACTGAGCCCAAAACTTGGAAACCTTTTGCTAATTCAACAAAATCACCCAGCCTTATACAGACAACATTTGACTCACTCCTTGACCACGACTAATGCACAGCCAAACCCCACTAATGCAGTCAACCCCATACCACCCAGAAAATGGCAACGCCCCATGGGGTAGACTAGGAGATAGACAGAAGCAGAACTCCAGCAGAAGAGAGAAAAGGGTCTTTGCTTCCGTTGTGACGAGAAGTGGAGTACCAACCATCTGTGTAGGAAGCGCGAGCTCAGTGTTCTAATTGCGGGGGACATAACTGACGACATGGAGGATGAAGGAGAATGGTCGATGGAAAATGTTACTTTAAAACCGGGTCAAATGTCAGAAAACCACCTTGTGGTGGTATCGTGCAATTGGATTTTTTATGAGGTAGTTTTTTACAAGTTTGTTTTTATGTGGTAGTTTTTCACAAAATTGTATTTTCACATGGTAGTTTCTTGCAAATTACCCTTTTTAAAATGTCGATAGACTTGCATTCAAGCTATTTCATGAAAAACTAAGTCTCAAAAGGGGTAAATCTCTAAATAATTGCATTTTTGTGTTAAGTTACACTTAAAATGAGCCCAAACCTCACATACTTGTGTACAATCACTTACTTTTGCATATTTTGAAGAATCATCTGATCCTACAATTTGATTCTGAGAGCTCCTTCCAATCTAAAGTATAATTGCGATCCAGACATCTTTGGTCATACCAAATGCTTTCTTAAGCTTAAAATAAGTCATGAAGCACATAAATGTGAAGGGAATGTACACATCTACAATGAGAAAGTTTGAGAAAAAGATGACTTACATTACCATAAACACCACGTCGTTTGGCCCAAAACTTGATGCACCGCAGCAGTGACTGAAAATTCTGCAACATATGAACCAAAGATATGAGAAAGCCATTAAAGATTGCATTCTCATAAATGGAACGTGATTGATTTCATGATTACACAATATACACAAATTCCACAAAATATCGTAAAAATAAAATGAAAACGTTGAGACTCACAACCACATTTTCTTTCAATGTGAGTACAGTACAATGCCTTCAGATTCTTGGCTGGCAGGAGATTAGAATGACATGCAGGAACCTCTTCTAATTAAGAAAATTTTCAACAGGAAAAAAAATATGTAACAGATTGCTAAGGTGAAGCAAAAAGAAGTTGCAGGTTTGATTTATCATCTTCGGAAGACAAGAACTCGTTGGGGGGAAAAGGTCATTAAACCAGAAGTTTTTGTTGAGGGTGTACAAATTTAAGCATAAAGTTAGAATTTCTTCTGTTTTCCATCCAAACTTATAGAATTGGATATTTTGTGGTTTAATGGTGAGTAATTGTTTTGTTTTTTGGTTTACGAAGCCAAGGTGAGGAGCTCTTAAGGCACCCTCTCCTCCTAGATAGGTTGTTGATTGCTGGGTTTTTTTTTTCTGTTTGGTTTTGCCATGTTTTAATATTCGCTTGGGGAAAAAAGTTAGCCAATTCATATCTTTCATCAACTGAACTAGCTAGCTATTATAATTAGGTTGATTGCATAAAGCAGCAGTGCCAAAATTCTTTATATTTCCCTTGCACATTCTTTTCTCTATCTTCCCTCCACTTATTTGGTGACGTTTAAGCAATAGTGCACAACTTGATCAAGTAAGAATTTTGCTAGTTCAAGCACATTAAGAAGCCTAGCCATGGAAACATAACTCCTCAAACTAAGTTTATTTTGCTAGTTCAAGCAAAATAAAGTTTATTTTGCTAGTTCAAGCACATCAAGAAGCCAAGCCATGCAACAACGTGATTCCCATGCAATATCACGTTCTGTAATTTCTTCGTATTTCAATTCACTAAAACCTTTGTGTTAGGTCAACTCTAGATTCCTTATTTCAATGGCTAAGTAACCAAATTATTCTAGCTGTTCAGAAGTAGTTCAGATCATGGCTGAGTGATTTGAATTGGTCAGCTACATTTAAGCAAGTGGGTACTTTAATTCTTAGGTGGTTTCGTTTAGTTTTGAATATGCGTAGCTGGTCATTTCCCCTATAAAGGGGCATTCAATGCTGAAAGACAGATTGATTCAGAAACATATCAAAAAAACACACATTGTTTTGTCTAATTCTTGTAAAGAGAAGAACTAAACTTTTCCTTTGCTATTTCAACCTTCGCACGTTGAAAGGTATTCCAAGGACCCTAGTTCAATCTAAGTGGTGAATTCTTTATCTTAGATTGCATTTGGTCTGCCTTAGGATTAGTTTGCCTAGTTCTATCTTTGTTTTAATCAATTTTGATCCTCATTTATGTGGTTCCTCAATTAGGGAAATTATACAGCACTCTATGTATTCAATTCCACTAAGAGTCCAATCATTCTCTATTTTGAACAACCACTCAATTTCAATATAGGGGCTACTAAGTAGCTAGAAAAAACACCAATGGATAGAAAAAGAACATTTGGAGTGAACCTTGAAATACTGTAAATCATTTATGTTCTTTTCACATAAATCCCCTTATTTGAACATAATAGAAGGTAAAAATGAATGAAACAAGGCCTTATTGTGTAGAGTTTGATATAATTTTCTCTTTCAAAATTTCATAGTTTATTTGATGTAGTTTTCCTCTTTCAGGAAACTCATTTTGAAAATGACGATAAAGATTTTAGAAACGATAGGCTAATGGCTAAGAAAGAATAAAGAAAACCATATAAAATAGATAAATAGGAATCGAGGAGAAACGGATGCTGACAATAACATGCATATTGATGATATGGCAGAGCGATACTGCTACCAGCATTAGCCTCATAAAGGTCAAAATCATTCACTCCTCCCAGCCCAGAAATAATTGTCAAATTGATCCATTGGCCAACGTCCATTATTTGTTCACAGCTGGACAAATCATGGTTTAGGCATGGAATGATTTGACAACTCAAGAAGCAGAAGGGGACACAATTTTCGAGATATTTTGTTTTAGTTTTTGAACATAGCAGTCACTCAAACTAGAATATTTTACCTCCAAGTTCGGAACAAGTTGAAGGATGCGTTGGTTAACACGTACATCAGATAAGCTTTGCCAACTAGTTTCATCTATACCAGCCAGGATTGTTGGGTTCAGCAAGTCCACATTCTGCAGTTACATAATTCAGCAAATCAAAAAGGACAATACTTCATGAAGATGTGTTCTTGGTATTACTATGTTAAGAGGGAACTCTGAACACACTGAAATGGAAACAAACACAATCATGAAAAACAGAATGAAGATTGATGCTCATTTATTGCAATATAAGCTATCATTTATCAAACTAATTTTCCACGTATAAGCAGAGAGCCTAACTCACTTCAGGAATTGAGAAGGCTTGAAGTTGAGCATATGGCATATTAACAGAAACACCTTCAAATTTAAACCGCACTAATGGCACCTTAGCATCCTTAACATGGATTTCAGACACTTCAGATTTACTCCTAAGAATATTGTATAAAACAATACAGAAATCCTCCTGCAACGCCAAAGACTACTGTCAGACATCTAACACATTAGACACTTACAAATCACAAATTCCATTTATAGATGTAAGAAATACTTACCGCCAAAGTAGCAAACCTTGGGCCAACACATAAAACATCAATGTCTGATTCTGAATTATGGACCTGAGTAGATAATAGAAAATACATTACAACGGAATATTTTGGATCATATTCACTTGTTAGCATTCATTGGAAACACAAATAATGGTAAAAACAGGGTGTTACTTAAATCTCATGCACTATCAGTCTTATTCGTATAATTACTCCCATAAAACCAAAAAGATTTTAGAGCATTGGTTCTCAAGCATATGACTTATGAACCATAGAGAGCTTCACTAGAAGCATATTCACACTTAGAATGACTGTAGCACATTACATTGATTTGAAAGAGAATGTGCAGAATCATAAAGAGAAAGAAATTTAAGAATGCAGTATAGGAATTAGTAACTGGTTTGCTAGTTGTGTTAGCAACGCAATGAAATCATTACCAAGAGAAATACAACCCCAGTCCTTCGGCTGGATACAATCAAAAAGAAGAAAAAAGCACATAAATGATTACATACATTTCCCTTTATTTATGCTACTCACATCATTCACAAAGCTAACTAACTCTTAGGGAAAGACGTAATGTATCCTCCACCTTCCTCCTCAGGGCCATTGCAAACAAAAGCTTCTACTACACCATATGAAGTGCTCCTTTACTCCACCATGATGCATATTGCATACATATATATATGATTGGTGCCTTAGGGAGGGAATGCTGATGCATTACGAAGACATCAAGAATTTTCAATATCAACTATCACAAAGATCAATAGCTTGCAACACATTATTATATTTTTTGAAAATAGTTTCATAAGAATTGTCACTAGGATTCTTTATTAGACCTCAAGTACCCATATTGGACCCTTGACACTACCACATGAATATAAATATTCAACACATCATTTTGGACTAATGACATGCACATTACAAAAAATGGCTGAATCCTCAACACATACTCGTGTCCAATACTGCTAACCAAGTGTAGGTAACATGAGAACAGACAAATTGCAAATCACTCCACCCCCCCCCCCCCCCCCCCCCCCCCCCCCACACACACACACACACACACTCACACACCTCTTTCTCAGAAAAGGGACAGGGGAAGACAAAAAGCAGCATACACAAGTGGATCTCATAACAGTCTAATAAAATTATAAAAATGCAATTTTCTCACTGATGGGCTTCACTCAAGTATTCATACCAGGTTACCATGTACAAAAATCAAGTACACTTCAGTAAGGTGCCAAAAAGTTACTAATACGTTGGACCATCAAATTCAAACTTGCTTGCATGTAGAGGTCTATGTGTTTAAAACTAAGGCTCTATCAGTTGTTAAATGGTTCTAAGCTACTAAAAGTTAGCTATCAAAACTTTTTTTTTTAAAAAGGGATCAAAATGAACTCTTTTCGACCCAAAAACTTCTTTTTTTTCAAGTTTCTGCAGAACATGGGATCTATCTCTAAAACCTACTTAACAGAAGAATTGGTATCAGATTTCCAAAATTTTATTGACATACAAGCCTTTATACCATATGAGAAGAGTCCAAGCATTAAAAAATGGAATCTGATTACAAGTATGAAAAGAAAAAAAGAGAGAAAGAAAAGTAGAAATAAACAAGCCATAAAATCTGAATGCATTGTGACAAATGAGTTCACGTGTGTAAGATCTAAGATGAAACATTAGACCCTGGGCATAGTACAAGGGAGAACCATAATTCTTACCCCAAGACCAAAAGATCCATAAGTTAATATTGCAGCTGAAGCATCTCTAATCACATTTTCAGGAAGATTCCTCTGCCATGCAATTTTTGTGATCCAAGTCTGTATAATCTACAGCACATCAATGATCATCATGAGCCAATTAAAAATTGAGACCAAGGACATTTACACAGTTAAAATTAGATGCATAAAAAAAATAAAGTAGTAGTAGTTCAAATGACTATACAATTAAATGGGTGTTCATCCACATGAGAGAAAGAAAGGTGTTCTATGTCAACAGCTTAGCTGTCTCAAGAACTACTCTCAGAAGCATGAGTCCTTGTACAGCTAATTGATGCCCTTGAAGTTGTGAATAGCATAATTGCCTCTATTCAAGAAGGCAGTGAAACAACAAAAAGATTGCTCCAATAGCTAGCATAAGTGTGCAATACATCCCATTGGAAAATCTTGATTTATAGATACTACTTCGATAGAGCGGCAAGAGATTCAAGATAATGGAACCAGAGGTCTGACCTTATTAGACCTAAAGTGGTGCAAATGAAAGGAAGATACACTTGACAGTATAACTTAAAAAATCTTCATGTTGACAACCAATATATTGACTTGGATCATGTGTAAAAATCTGATACCATTATTGCTCTGATAACACAACCAATGTGATGCAATCAACTGGGCCGTCTAATATTAATTACTGCTGTAGCCATATTTAGGAGTTTTATTTGGTTAAATCATTTTTAATTATGTGTTTTATTTTATTAGGAAATTTTATAATTTCAAGGTTTATGTTAATCAAATTATAACCCTATATAAAGGGACCTTTATATGTTATTATAAGATGGAGATGATTTTATGAAAAAGTCTCTTGAAGTTTGTGCTCAAACCATGTTGAGAAGATTCTTGATAAGAATTCGAACGGGTTGTCAACATGGAACTTAATATTCTTGCCATTAAATTCAACCTTAGAATTCGTTGCCTTCAAAAAAATTTCTAGGGGTTGTCAAGATTCACATCATATCCACAAACCTATGACTTATCCCTACCTCCCGAAGGGGAAAAAGAAAGAGAAATGAAAAATAATAAAAAGCTCGAATTTGATTGTCTTCTTTTCTCCAAAGCATTGTAAAAAAAGGTTCCCCTTGATGCGCTGGGGAATGTGCCTTTTTCTGTCCAGGTGAGGCTATTTCAGTAATGCACAGTTGAGGCATACCCTAAAGAGCAATAGAGAAAAATATTCAAGAACGTTTACTAATTCTTTACAGTCAATTCAAAAAAAATATTTTGCTCCAAAGCCTAAATTACTACTTCCCAAACAGGGACTTTAATGTTAGGATTTTACACAGTTTGAAGTAATATCATTTTTGCTACAACAAGACAACAATTATTACATTTAATACTTTAGCAACATTCTCATATTATCTTTGCATAAGAAATCTCAACTAGGGTTGCAAATGAGCTAATACGTCTATGAACAACTTGCATGGTCAAAACTCCTTCATTAAGCAATTGAACACTTAAGCAAATACTTAGGCTCATTTACTAAGCGAGCTCTACTAACACCGTTGCGCTCAACTCATTAGTGTTCATGAACAGACTGTTCATAACTCGTTTAAGGCTCATCAATAGCTTGTTCATAACTCTAAAAAAGTTCGTATATGATTTTATGGACTAATAAAAAAAGATATATTTTACCAAAACAATTAGGGTATAATTTATATCATAAAATATATATACTCCAATTATGAGCTTGAGTTGTAAACATTACTTCTAGTTGGAATCCATTTTATTTGGTCATTATATTTTATTTTTAAGTTTTTCAAAGTTGTTTTTCTATTTGAATTGGTACCTTTACCTTCATAAAAAGGTTGAGTTGTGAAGCTCATTTACTAAAATGGCTCGTATGCAGAACTCGATCTCGAGAATAAATGAACTTGCTAAGTTCAAGTAAGTCTATTACTTAGCAAGCCAAGCTCAAACAAAAAAAATCAAATGCTCTCCCACCCCGACATTCGTTAACAAGTTTCGAACAAGCAAATACTCGACTCAACTAAACTTCACTCCACTCAACTCAACTCAACTCAATTTAATTCAACTCGTGTGGAGCCCTAATCTCAACCTACTCAACCATTTTCAACACACAAAAGTATAAGTTACTGATCAATAATACATACTTCATTAGGAGTACATCTCTAAATGAGAATTCCGGCCTTAATTGTTACCAGTATACAATAGAGTTATTTCCATCCTGAAAAGCAAGTAGTAAATGCAGAATAATAAAAATAAAATAAAATAAAGTAAATCCTACCCTTTTCCAAGTTACTGCTTCAATTTATTCAATTCCCTATTTTCAAACACTAGCCTTTCACAATTGCTTCTTTCTTTGCTAAGGTATGTCATAAGATAAGCAATAAAATGGATTGATGGACAGGGATGAACTGCATAAGTTTGGTAGAACGGGGATGAACTGTGTACCACGATTGGTGTGTTACTATACACTTCCTCAAATTTCATCCCAAAAGCATAAGAAACAGTCAACAAATGAAACATTGAAAAATGCAATCCCATCATCAAAAGTCAAAACCCCGCCACAATTTAAATCAAAAAATACCTTCTTGAGCTTATGAATGATGGAATCTCTTCTGAATGTTTCTTCAGGAGACAGCACCAGACCTCCTTCAGTCATGAACTAACCCAACAATTCAAATCAAACCCGATAACATTCATGGTAAACCCATCAAAGTTAAAAAAAAATAAAAAAAAATTCAAATAAATCGACAAGTACCTTTAGCAAGGATATAGAACGATGTTCATCCATCCCAAGGAGATTTCAGAGTTACAGTAGTACCATTTTCTGAGTATATTTCATGATGATGAATTCATGTAAAATCCGCCCCTTTTTGTTCTTTTTTTCTTTTCTCAATTAAGACAATGAAAGATCATCCGCACTGCCAAATCAAAAATAACAAAAAAATGACTGCACAAAATATGAGGTTTATCAGTCATTTCGATGCGTAAGCAAATCAATCTTTGCTATCCCGAGGGCAAATTTGTCCTATCTCATTTTCAGGGGTAAATCAGTCAATTCCTTAACTTTATTTCCCGAACTCCTAAACCTTAACCCTAAAGGGTTAGATTGGGAATTAATGGGTGGACAGTGCACCCAGCATGATGCACCCACTACAAAAAAAATGTACATCAAATACATGAAAAATGTACATTACGTATATGGAAAATGTACATTTTCCATGTACGTGATGTACACTTTTCATGTACGTGATGTATATTCCACATAACTCACATGTGTACTATATATGTTTTTCATGTAAGTAATATACTTTTTTTAGAGCGGGTGCACCTTCGAATTTGCGGTTGGAAATGGGATGGAGACTTGAGTCGATGTTAATAGCCAAATGTATATACTTCTTCTGCTTTTTATACCAGCAATTAACACTTTTTCTCTGAAAGTTGATAAAAAGGACAATAAATGGTTCTACATGAAGTTAAGCACGTTAATTAAGTTTTAAAATGCAAGTGGTCGGGTTACCCCCTTGTGAAACTTATCTACATCAACAAAAAGTACAAGAGTAGAAATTGGAAATTAAAACTTCTCTCTACATATGAAATTTTCTAAAATTATAGATTGTGAAAGTGGTTGAACATTTTAAGTTTGCTACAAAATTTTTGACTAACTCCTCTATAAAAATCAAAACTTCTATCTCATTGTTAAAAATCCTCACATCTAAGCACTTCACTCATTATCTTTATTCACTTACAAGCACTTGCTAGCTCGCACTGAACTTTTAGTTTTAGCCCGTGTATTATGATGAACACTTTGAGGATTTCATGTTATAAAATGTTAGGATGAAGGGTCAGGTGTCTTAGAGAGGAATTTATGCAGCTTGCAGATTTAATTAACAACAAAGAAGCCAAAGAAGAAACCATACTCAACATTGACTCTGACATTTGCGTGGAAGAGCTATTTCAGATTCAGGATGATATCAACAGATTTGAAGAGGAAGAAACTTCTTAAGATGAGGTATAGCACATAAGTGATTCAAACAATGAAGATGTCAGACAAAATTTTTAATGATTTGGAATCTAATGATATTATCAATGATATTCACACACACACAATTCCAAATTCTAGCAACAAAAAACAATCTTGAGTAATGAGTTGTTACAACAAATGATTATGGAATTATTTGCTAAAGTTGTAGATATGACAATCCCAAGGGCATTAAGGAAACATCTTCTAAAAAATGTTGTGTTTCTAAAATCATGGTCTTTTTTTTGCTAAAGTTGTACTAGCTAATTAAGTACTCCCTCTGTTCTTTTTTTCCTTTTCATTTGGAATTAGGGAAGAAACCAATATAATATTAAATATTAGTAAGATTTTCTAAAATAATTTAATTTAATCTAAAAATAAGAATAGATTCTATAAAAAAAATGATGCAAGTGGGTTGAACATTAATAAATAGTGGAATTTCTAAATTTTATGGCATTAAAAAATCAACCAATGGGCTACATATCACAAGGATAGTGATCCCAACCAAAAATTTTTCATCCAATAAAAATATTAACCTAAAATAGAAGGATTTCAAATGAGAACAACATTATAAAATTTCCGGATGGGGAAAATTGAAAGAACAAAAAAGAACGAAGGGAGTAACGACATTTTTCACAATAGTTCTAGTTATCAAGTTTAATTTGTTAATACTATGCAAACAAGTACGAAGTACAATAAGAAAAAAGGACAGCAACCATAAAAAAACACTTATTTTATCAAAGAACTTTTTTTGTCATTCTACTACAGGCATATATTATTCAAAGTAAGGTATGAAGTACAAAAATAGAATAAAGCGCAAATAAGACTATGGACCCGGGTGCACAGTGAGCATCGTGCACCCAGGCCAAAAACGAACAAACAATAAATATAAAACACAGCAATGTCATAGAAAATGAAAATGAATGAATATTCTTTTATCAGACAATGAATATAGGGATATGTGAAATTCATTATTTTCTATACAAGTAACTTCATAATTGAGAAAAGCAAGTATTTTTACAGAGTGAGAGTAGTACAGGTCCCAAGGTTTTTTAAAAATCTGATTTTTTTGCATTGGAAATAGTTACATACTGTACACAAACAATGATAACGAAAATTATATGTTATACCAATGAACATCGTATATTATTGCACTGAACATGAGATATGATAACAATGAACATTTTATATCAAAATAGATATGAACTTTTTGCATTGGTAATAGTAGACATTTTGTTCATATATATTGGAAATGAACATACTCTATTTAAGTAATGAACATCCAATATTATACTACTGAACATTGAGTGTTATAAGAATGAACATTAGTATTATGAAAATGAACATGGAACATTCGTGAAGAAAGTATTGTGAAAATGAACATTATATGCAACTTGAATGAACATTTTAGACAAAGGCAATGAACATTAACATATTTCACACGAATGAACATTATTTACAAGGCAATGAACATTAGAATACTTAATATTCATTGTTTCCCATGTGAAATCATCATCGGTGCTTCGTAATTTGCGCATTGGGAAAAAGAAACACAATATTATTTTAAAATCTGAACTTTTGCATAGGGAATGTATACGCACTGTACACATACTTATTAAAATGAACATTGAACATTACAAGGCAATGAAATTTACGTTCACATGCAAAGGCACTGAACATACACTTCAAAGGCAAAAAAAAAATTATTACTGAGTATGGGGAACGTGTTACATGGGAAATAACCATGTTCAATGCTTCGTAATTTGTGCATTGGGAAAAGAAATGAACATATTACTTAGTAATATTATTTTTAAATCTCAACTTTTGCATTGGAAATGTACACGCACTGTACACATATTTATTATAATGAACATTGAACATTACGTGCAAAGGCAATAAACATCATGTTTAAAGGCAGTAGAATTTACGTTCACATGCAATGAACTTCATGTTCAAAGGCACTGAATATTACGTTCAAAGGCACTAAACATACACTTCAAAGGCAAAAAAACATATTATTGAGTACTGGGGAATATGTTGCATGGGAAATCGAAATAGTCATGTTGAGTGGTAAATCCAACCATAATCATTGCACTTAGTGTGGGGAAATTTTTGAAACTGCCAATGTTCATTGCATTACACTCGGATGTTCTTGTCTATGTTGATTTGTTAATTTGCCTGTATTTTATGTGTAATGTCCGTGCGTTTTGTACCGGGTGCACAACGCTCACTGTGCACCCGGGTGCATGGTCCAATTACTCAAATAAGGAGCTTCACTTTTAAAGGAAGGGCTTCGTTATTAGACGAAATTGATGGTGGCTGAGGACATCGTTGTTTAGACGTAGCTGAGTAGTATATATTCAGATGTCTTGAGGACTTCTTTACCCTCCCCTATTGTTAACATAGGTGTGGAATGAGGAGAAGGAAGAGGTAGCAGTGTTGCACCATCAATGGTGTAACATCTAGAGAGCAGGATCTAGATCACTGTAATAATCCGACCCAGTAGCCTTACTCTTAGCTCTCTGAACTACTTTTTCCCATTCCTCATTAAAATCACCAACTCCTCTAGATTATTTGTAAGACTTACAAGTTGAGCTATTGTTACAATAATTACTATTATAATGCCTTTTTGATGAGGAATTCATGGGTTTTTTGCTCATCTTGAAGATTGAGAAAATACACTCTTGTAGTTTCTTCATCATAATGTAGGCAGACCTTTTTACTAGCTCAATTTGAGTGGATAGCTCGATGATAGAACAATCACAAAAGGCTTGGTTCTTTGCTACCCAATCCTTTCACTATCATGTAAAGGGAAGAGAGAGGGATCATTTCCTCGCTAGCCCTACGATTGCACAAATGGTTAGGGTAGGCATCACAGCTTTGTGACTATCCTCGTATGAATTGGAGCCAAAGGGTCAATTAAAGAGTTGTCACAAAAGATTTAAGGTAGTTTAGATACCTACTTGGAAAAAAAAACCCAATGACTCAAAAATAGGTTTTGATTACCAAATATGGGTTTGTAAATGAGCAATCTATTTCGAGTTGAAGATAACGTTCAAAACACTTGATTGTGATGGGTAAACATAAGATTAATAGTATTAAGGTACATGAATAAGTAATCTAAATTGCATAAATCCACTATGTTTCATTGATTAATATTTGCACCCAAATCTATTGTTCAAACTCTAATCATATTTGATAAGTTAAGGATAGTTTAAAAAATGAAAGGAAATTAAACAATAAAAAAAAGTATTATACCTTGTTACATTTTACATACGCTAATCATGTATTGATAAGGATGGTTGAAGAATCAAAAGCAAACAAAACAAGAGAAAAAATAGTATATAGTATAACTTGTTCTAAAGTGTTCTTCTAGTTGAGTATGTACAAACCTATTTGGATGACTCCTTGACTTCAATACATGAAAAGTTGCAAAAAATAATCATTAGATTGTCAAAGAGAAAGCGATTGTTCGATCTACAAGTTTAGAGTCGAAAATAGTAAAACGAACAGAACTTCTCTACTTATTTAAGTCTATAATTTCATTAAAGTGCCAAGTCTCAAATATATGAGGCTTTTTTGTTAACTTCCTTTTACTTTCTCATGTTTGTCAGTGCATAAATTTGACCATTAGTATCTATAATTATTCACTAATAAAATTATAATAAAATGTACTATTGAAGAAATACATTAAGACCAATCTATAAACATTCTATAGGATAAAAAATATTTTTATATAAGAGTAAAAAAAAATAGTCAAAGCTAATATATGAATAGTGCAAAAAACTAAAGGATATTCTCAGATAGTCACATAACATGCTTTGGAAGGCCATTCTCAGGAACGGTAGAGAGTATAAGAATTCAGGAGAAACATGCTAAAGGCCACTCTTAAAAACCATATCCCTTTAAAGTTGATATAATGAAAATCACACTGCAGCAAATGACATGCCACAAGCCCACAACTGACAGATAGACAGCAGACCCTACTAGCTGTTTGCAACCTAGCCACTCTTATTCAAGTCCTAAACAACATCAATAATTTCTGTTTTTTCCGGTGAAAGGAAAGAAAAACCCATTGGAGTCGCTTATACACGGACTAAAACACATCATTTAATTTACATACCAAACAACACTCATGAGTTAATCAAATTCAAGGAGTCCGCTTTTTCTTGCAGGGTATCAAGCAGGCTTTCAAAGCTCTTCTTGAAAGACTCTACTCCTTCAATTTCTAGCTGAGATCCCACCTGGTCCCAATCAATTCCCAACTTCTCAAGGGAACTGTAAATGCCTTCAGCCTCAAAGACATTTCTATCGATTGTCCTAGAGACTGTTCCATGGTCAATATATGCTTGAAGGGCCTGGTCTGGCATTGTTGAAACCTGCAAAAGCGTAATTTAGAGGTTGAGAACCTTCAATCATTTCCACAAAGCACCTGTTTACTTCGAAACACATAAGGAAATTCCAAAATGCAATATACTTACAGTGTCAGGTCCAATCAAAGGATCAACATAGAGGGTATCCGGGTAAGATGGATTCTTAACACTTGTAGAAGCCCACAATAGCCTCTGCTTCTTGGCACCTTTTTTAACCAACGCTTCCCATCTTGGACCAGAAAATTTCTTTTGATAAAGTAGGAATGCCATAGTCGCTTGGGCCACAGCAGCCTAGATTAGCAAAGAAGGCATATTATGAGTGATTGTATTTTTCATTTATGAATAAGAAAACCCTCAAAATAATGGCAGTGTCAGCATACTTGGCAATCATGTGCCAAAACTTAAAAAAATAAGGTAATCATGTTACCTTCCCACGAAGATCAAGAGCTTCTGGGGTTCCTATATTTTCAAGTAACTTGTCAATCAGGGAGTCAACCCTACTGACAAAAAATGACGCCACGCTTGTCACTTTGGAGAGGTCACTGAGACCAGAAGCTTCTAGCCCATCTAAGTATGCATCTATCACAGCTTCATACCTGGAAAGAGAGAAAATGAGCTGCGCATACGCACAGAGGCTCACAGTTAACATGTCATGATACTTTATGATATTATCAAGTCTCAACAATATGAGCAGATATAATGGTTCTCACCCCTCATGCAGGACATAAATCTAGCCCATCTAAGTTAAATGCATACATATTATTTGTAGCGGACAGTACATCTTTAAGCAGAATTGTCTCCCCGTGAACTTTAAGATTGAGTATGTGCGCGCATATCAGGACTTTGTCAAGTGGTTGCAGCTTTGAAGTGGATATATATAATCTCAAATGAAGCTAATGACTATAAAAACCCAAATGGTGAACAATAGAGCAAAAATTTCTCCACAATTTAATTGCAACACAATTGTTATCCATTAGTCCCTGAAGGCAACACTTCCTTATATAATGGCCCACTATTTTGATATTATAAAGTATGCAAATTGTCCCCCAAATGGTAGAGCCACAGCATTAATACGAACATTAAGAGCTAAAGAACAGGATAACCATACTATATTAGAGTATCAAAAAAGTGTGCTCGTGATCTAAACAATGGCTTCAGATGTATGTCATGTTGGATGGCATTTCTGCGGGGGTGTGATTTTAGAAATCGGAAATGTTCTACTGAATAAAAAAGAAATACATATTCTTACAAGGTGTAGGGTGCCCAAATGTTAAACAATACTTAGTACTAGGAAACTAAATATGGCTTAATCTACAAGCTATATCCTTAAAGCACTTTGAATAGTTCATCAGATATTGATAGGAGGTGATGCCACACTCAATGATATGTAGAAGATAAATTTTATCTTCCATTATTAAACTTGTACACTCCAAAGTATTTTGTTAATGAGCTACCAATTGGCTCTACAATTCTTCATTATTGCATTGAGTTGTAGAAAGTTTTATCCTCACTTTAACAGATTGTGTTACCACAGGGGCGCAAGAGGTTACAAACCAGATGAACCAAATACCACTAAGAAACGGTAGCAGAAAAAGTATACAACACTAAACCAAACACACAGTCACAATAATGTCATATCGATTCCGTTTCAGATTGCACGGAAATCACTTAACCGAACATGGTTTCAATGGGTTTAACAATAAATGCATATGACAGGCAGCCAGCAAAAGCAGTAAAGAGGAACTGACTTACAGTAACATTGACACTGATTCCGCTGGCAATAGTATCCTTAATGGAAGGGATGCAGGGAGCAGTAGCAGGAATCTTAATATAAACATTGGGGCGATTAACAATTCGGTGAAGCCACTTGGCAGCCTCCAGAGTGCCTTGGGTATCATCTGCAAGCCTAGGAGATACTTCGACAGAGACATAACCATCAGCTGCGTCAGTTTGATCATAAATTGGCTCAAAGAGTTTGCAAGCATCTTGAATGTCCTTGATTACCAGCTCCCAGTATGCACTCTCAATGTCTTTTCCAGATTTCACAAGTTCCCTGTAGATGCAATCCAAATATTGAATACAATCATTTAATTAATTATTGTTACACTAATTAATTTCAATATTTAGTTTAGTACCTGAATTGATCATTGTAAGCATCTGAAGACGATATAGCTTTCTGGAAGATCTGTATAGAAGAAGATTCTTAGGGTAAAAATCCGAACATGTGACACGTGTCCAAGAGTCGGACAGCACGAACGTAGGCAACAGTTATCTAAGCGATAAAGGAAGTGGCAGTTGCAACTATGCGTTTAATAGCCAAATCCAGGGTATATTAGTTGTAGGCAAACTCTTAACAAGTTCCCTATAGTTAGCAAAAACATCATCCCACAAGCCACGATGGTTGGACCAGGTCAATGCATACATGAAGGCTAAAAATTCGAAAACAGTTGTATTGTAACTTGTAAATGGATAGAACATTAACATTGAACGGGTCAGGGGCAAGGAAACCGAGGACTTGCTGAAGCGTGAAGGATAAGGAATCCTTTCCAAAAAGAGACGTTGCACATCAGATGACTCAAGCATAAAAGAGAATCTCCAAGCCATTGGAAAAGGATCATCAATCTACGAAAAGAAAACCTACAGGCTAAAACACAATTGTATTTTGCAGTACTTTACGTATTCACCCAACTATCTACTCTATCTCTTGTAAGTTGTAAAACAAAGGATTATCTCTTGTAAGTTGTAAGTTGTAGAAAACAGCGGCTATACGTAAGCCTAGCGGTTTTTCCCTCCGCGTCACCAATTTGTCTTTGTCGTTTGCATTATTAATTTCATTCTTTGCATATTTTAGCCTATGCGTATTTCAACTAGGTGTATAACGTTCCTAACCTTATATTGTCATAATTTTTGGCAGAAACAAACAGAATATTGCATCAAAAGCTACATAAGAGGATATTAGAGAATCTAATATGAACTCGGTTGGATTTTAGGTGCATCCCCGCATGTTAACTTAAACTGCAACCCCACATGTGAACTACTACTACGTAACTTTTATGGGTACATTTTAGGTGCAATCCGGTATGTGACGTGGTGCACCGTATTAAACTCGAGCAGGAAAAGAGAATTACCGCAGGGTTGCTGGTGACACCTCTAACGCCATTAGCAATGTAAGGGAGCAAATCAGTGACAGGGCGGCATAAATTATCATACCAGGGACTCTGTCCTTCCTTCTCGTACAGCTCATGCAGAGTTGTCCTCTTAATCGGGCTTCCATTTCCGCTGGATTGCGCGCATTTTACACTGTTTGTACATACCAATCACAAAAAAAAAAAAATTCAAAAATCATATTCGAACCGGAAGGAATATGAACAACTAAAAAGAGGAAGCTTACAGAAAGGGGAAGGTTGACCCGCGGTTGGTAGGTAAACACAAGCGAGACGATTTGAAGGCCGAATTTTTGGAGTTGGAGAAATCTAGCATCAAACACCGATGTGTAGGTGTAGATGAAGATCTACTCTTCAACCCCCCCGAAGATGGCGGCTGAGAAATCTTCGATATTGTAGCCATTTCCTATGATAAAAACGGCAACTAGGGTTTAACAAAAAGAGGACGACGATGGATATTATTATGGAATACAGAAAGCATAAGATGATGAATGGGGATTGGTAGAGATCGCAAATTATATAACAATTATTTTTCCACCCACCTTCTTTGAAAGTTGAGAAAACCAGGTTGGTTTCGGGAACAGAGGTTGTA
The DNA here is from genome assembly GCA_026401315.1 of Dysphania ambrosioides. Classification (NCBI taxonomy): domain Eukaryota; kingdom Viridiplantae; phylum Streptophyta; class Magnoliopsida; order Caryophyllales; family Amaranthaceae; genus Dysphania; species Dysphania ambrosioides. The sequence goes on along the minus strand of CM048660.1, from coordinate 3,979,978 downwards.
TGTTAGCGGAACACTCCTGACCCTTGGTGAGTTCACGGGGTGGCTTGTGGGTGGGTTGGTGAAGGTCAAACTAGGATACTTATAAGTATTTCTTTTTCGTATTTGATATTTTAAAATTTTAAATTGAGACGCATCTAATAAAAAAAAATATAAATATATTATTTATTTTAATAAAATTAAAATTTATAATCAAAGTTTTAAACTTTGACTATAAAAATAGAAATATAGCAAAATAAATAGATATAAAAAGAGTATTTTTATTTTAGAGAATGTTGACTAATATTAAATGAGACTCATTTGTGTCAACTCTTGGTTTTAAACTTTTAGGGTGTATATCTATAAAGGTAATGTCCTATCTTTCCTAGTTCCCTAGCGATGGATCCAAAGAATTGATGTTTCATGTATTGTGACTAGTGAATGTTACTCCTGATATTTTCACATATTTATGAAGAGGTCAAATGTTGGGCAATTTATAATAAATTGGGTCACAAAATTAATCGAGAAATAAATTTATTCGAGTCATGAACGAGATCACTTTCTCAAAAGTATAATTTCGACCCTTTAAACTACAACTCGGGTTACACAAAATATACTTAGGAGATAAAACGAAGAACTATTGTAATTTCGTGTAGTAAAATTACTATATAATGAAAACAAGTTTAGGAGATGATGATAAATAAAAGTATCAATGCATAAAAGAAATAAAAATGTTCGCTCTTGTCCCTCCTCCATCATAGAGTATTTTCATATATTTATAGTTGTATAAATACTAACCAAAAGACACCTCTTAAAAACATCTTTTAATCAATACTTTAATATTTATAACAATGCCAAACGACATTTACTAAACCAAGCCTTTTCATATATTTTTCGGTTTATTGCATACAACTATTTTATTCATATGTTTGTTTAAGTCATGACACCATAACCAATTGATTTAAATCATAAATAACATGAATATAATCAACCAAATACTGTAAATCTTTAATAATCATCCCCCATTTAGAGTATTAAAAATGATTTATTGCACCAACATCATCATAGCAAAATAATCTTATGCATAAATGAAAGTGTACTAAGACTTGAACACTTACTTAGTGCAATACACATTCCAAGAATCTGTATCCATTTGGTATCGTAAAACGTTTGAACCAAATTCAATACATATTGGACACTTGAAAATATTACACACACAAAATTAAATACTTGAATTCTTTATTAAATTGACTCTTTAAACCATGTGTCCATATCTATTCATAAGTACATAACAAAGTTATGCCTCAAATAACTTCTTAAAGCAGCCAAACTTCGTACTTACATTGGTAGAATTACAAAACATGCTCCTATGACAAAACACTATATTAGGAATTCCATTAAGCCAAGAAACCTCTTATACATCACAAAAAGACTGGAACTTTACCTTTGATGAAAAACAAGTTCCCAATTATCAAAAGAGAAATTTAAGCTTATTGAACTTAAGACCCAAAGTCTTATTGGGTGTTAAGTTAAGACTCCATCATTTGTAATTATTTAGGGTTTCAACCCTAAACTGATTGTCATCTTCTCATTAACATCTCTAGCCAACGTTTTTGTAAAGTAATCAGCGAGATTAACATTTGTTCGAACAATAATTAATAGTAATAACACTATCCTTGATAAGTCCTTGGATGAAGCTAAGCCATATATACTCCAATGTGCCTAGGCTTACCATTATACACTTGACTATATGTCTTAGCCAAGGTTGCATTGTTGTCACAATGTATCATTTTGACAATAAGGGTATCTCATGCATTAGATCTCTTAACTATTTAGCTTCTTTACCAGCTGAATGTAATGCAATGAACTCCGATGTCATTGTAGAGTTCGCAATGCAAGTTTGTTTCTTAGATGTCCATGAAATGGCACCTCCCCCATAAAGGAAAACACATCCCCTTATAGATGATTAATCTCTATTAGAGATCCAACTTGCATCCAAATATCCTTCTACAACTGAAGGATACCCACTATAATACAAACCATAGTCTATGGTTTTCTTCAAGTATTTTAACACACGACAAATTGCTTGCCAATGTTGCATACTAAGAGTACTAGTATATCTACTTAATTGACCTATCACATAAGTAATATCTAGTCTAGTACTTGTCATGGCATATATCAAACAACCTATGTCTCTAGCATACTCCAATTGTGAAACTATATTACCTCTATTAGGTAATAATTTTATACTATGATCCATTGGTGTTGAATAAAGAGACGTTGACAATTCACTATCATTGAACTTCTTAAGCACTTTCTCAATGTAATGAGATTGTGTCAAAATCAACTTTCCTTATTTCCTCTTTATACTCATGCATGCCCAAGATGACATCTGCTTCACCCATGTCTTTCATAGAAAATTTTGAACTAAGGAATGATTTTGTCATTTCAACTTGTGCCAAACTTGTTCCAAAGATCAACATGTCATCTACATATAGACTAATTATGACACCGGCTTTCACCATTGTCATCAATTTTGCTATATATGCACTTACCTGAATTATTTAATTTAAAGTCATTAGACAACACTACTGCATCAAATTTTTGATGGCACTGCTTAGGTGCTTGTTTTAGCTCATACAAATACTTAATCAACTTGCAAACTTTATGCTCTTGGCCTTCCACAACAAACCCTTTTGGTTGTCTCGTGTAAATCTCTTCTTCTAAATCTTCGTTCAAGAATGCAATCTTGACATCCATTTGATGGATCACAAGATTTTAATAGCCGCAAAAGCTATTAAGAACCTTATAGTTGAGATTCTTGCAACAGATGCATATGTATAGAAATAATCGATACCAGACTTTTGTGTAAAGCTTTGTGCAACCAACCGTGATTTGAACTTATCTATAGTTCCATCAACTATCAATTTCTTTTTGAAAATCAATTTGCACCCTAAAGGTTTACATTTAGGGGGTAAAGTAGCTAATACTCAAGTATTGTTTCCCATGATGGAGTCCATCTTATCATTAATTGCCTCTTTTCAAAATGGGGCATCATGAGACTTTATAGCCTCATTATAGGTCATAGGATCATCTACTACATTAAAAATGTAAGGAAATTTTGTTGAAATAGAATCCCTTAAACTTTCAACCAAGTATACATGAAACTCTGAGCCAAAAGATTTTTCTTTCTTTGCCCTTTTACTCCTTCTAGGTTGAGATGACGAAGTAGATGCTTCCTCTAAAGGAGCTTGGTGATCCAAAACTTTGTCGATACTTGGAGTGATATCCTTTTGTCTAGGAATATAATTGATGAATTATTTTCGTGTAGTAAAATTACAATACAATGAAAACAAGTTTAGGTATTTGAGATGATGATGAATAAAAGTATCAATGCATAAAAGAAAGAAGAAAAATGCTTTCTCTTGTCCCTCCTCCATATCATACGAGTGTTCTCATATATTTATAGTTACCTCTTAAAAGACACATTTTAATCAATACTTTAAGTATTTATAACAATGCTAAACGGCATTTACTAAACCAAGTTTTTTGATATATGTAACATTTTCTGGATTTATCACATACAACTATTTTATTCATATGTTTGTTTAATTCATGACACCATAACCAAATAACTTAAACCATACATTACATAAATATAATAAACCAAATACTCTAAATATCCAACATCAAATGCTCCTTTCAAGTTTCATTGGAGTAGATGCTCACTTTCATTGCTTATTTTATAAATTTTATGCTACGTTTTGTACTTGTATAACAAACACCCATTGCAACAACTCCTGTTTAGGATGCATTAACTAAACCATACCAGAATAGTTCTGAACTCACTGAGTGTATCGATAGGTTTAATTTCATCTTCTTTGACAATAAGCTAGCTTACAGAATGCACTAGATAAGTTCAACCTAGTTATAATCCAAAGCTTGTATTTGTTTAGATATTAGAACTGTCTACTGTACTTTCTTGCATTGGCAAGGACGCACGGTCTTGGGGGCCGAAGACTCGCTTTGAACAACGGGTTTGTACGTGTTCCCTGAAAGATATGTTACTCTATATATCTTACTGCAGATAGAACTGTAGAAGTGAACAATGTCATATATAGCAGTGTAATTTGCAAACATGAATTCAGATTTACTGCAGTTTGTAATCTCACGATCATCAGTTTATGTGCAGATTGTTTTTGTGGAGAGCAAGAAACTAACGCCTACGTTCCTTGCTAACATTGATAAAAGTCAGCTCAAGCAAACTACAGTAAACAGTTTTCTGTCTTCAGTACTGAGTCTCTATTTCAGTATTATTCTGACCAACTTTATCTTCTTTTCTACCTATTGTCTTCTCTTCTATTTCTCTTTCCTGATGTGGTAACTAACTGTAACACCAAACTAAACGTCTTCACTACCCCTCAAGTACAAAATTAAAATTGAATCATCTAGGCGTACTGACAAGAAAATTTCAGACTAGATCTTAGAAATCTCAAGCCAATATGCCGACCAAAACTTCATTTTCCTTGGGTGAATTAAAAGCCTATGACATCTTATATCTCTTCACAAACTAACATGAAAGTAGCCACGATCGGAAGTTCTGTCCTGATAGTCTAGTCACAGTTCAAAGAGAAATTCAAATCACAATCACAAACATCCTCTACGGCTCTACTTCATACATCTGAAAAGGACTGCAACAAATCGCAAAGTTCTTGTAATTCAAAACCTTAAAGCTAGATAATTTTCCGGATAGTTCACAGCCAAGAAACTGTAGTCGGGAGACTTCGTGCAGGTCCTTGAATTCCCTGGCAATGACGTCATGGGATCCATGGTATGGAGGTTAAATTGCAACAATAAATCTCTTGCTCCCATGATGTACATTTTTACCTTCGGAAACAGCAAAATTTATCTGTAGAACAAAAACATTATCATCAGCCCCCACCCTGTACTCCGCTGAACCAAAGATCAGCATTTGATTCAACCTATTTTTTCTATGTGGTACAAGGAAATCTACCTAGTTCTTTTTTAAAAAAACAAAGATCTTCCAAATTTCGGTAGTGTTAATCTTTCGATATGGTGATAAAACTTCCTCATCGAAATATACTTTTGTAAAACAAATCCAGTCAAAGCCATGAGAAGGGAAGATTAATGCTAGAGATTCTAGATGATAGGTTACCAGTTACTCCGTATTAACATTGAAATTCTCCAAACAGTCTAAAAATACTTTATATGATTGTAGAACCTGTTACATTCTGGGTTCATCAACAACAACCAAGAAATGGTTTTTATGCATCAAAATGATAAATATGTGAAGAACTGCAGAGTCATATAACCAAAGGGCCTTGTCAGCTCATACTTTCGAAAGTGTTATTCCTCCAAAAAAAATTCAAATTGTTATGGACAAAACTATGTGACTATCTTATGATCAAGAAAAATTAATCAATTGCTAAATAATAATGGCTGCATTCATGCTACAGTGGAGCAGAAACAGGGGTTCTTACAAGCTAGCTAAATGCAACAGTTCGACGTTTCCACATGTCTTTAACCATTAAAATCTTTTATTATCTATTTGGGAGTAGTAAATTGTTAAATTTGATATTAAAACATACAAGTTAAGATTAATTAAACAACTTTTTGACGAATATAACTTGTTCTGTTATGGAAATACATGTTAGTAAAAACTATGGTCAAAGCTAATTTTTGAATAGTTCATAAGTCAAAACATAGAAAGACTCGTGATTTAATAATAAGAGGAAATATGTTAGCAGTCCAATTTTTTTCTAAAAATATGCATATCAGGAGTATGAAAACTAGTACCGTATTAGCAAACCATAAATGATATTGAGGTAAACAAATTTACCATGTAGCAGATACGGAGTACCTCATAAACTTAAAGTAGCGCATGATATTCTTAAAATTAGAAGATGAGAAATTCAGATTTGATACTAATTCCCAGCATAAAAAATAATTTCATACAATCATATTTTTATAATTGTTAGGAATTTACTCTATATTTGGTAAGAGTTGGAGTTTGAAAAAGACAAAAGGGGGGCTTCTCTTTGAACCACCAAAGAACAGCAAAGGAAGTAGATTTGAGAAAATAAGTGATATGGAGACTCGATTTATGGACCTCATTGCACACGCATGACCAGCACTCCATTCAATTGACTGTTGTGCTGCTGATACTGACTTTATACTAAATTTTACATGATACTTGACTTGACAAGGTCCTCGCCCCATTGGCCTGAGGTAGCTTATTTTGAATAGGAGTCTTGGAATAAGTTTGGGGATTAAGTGAGAAATTAAAGGGAGTCTTGATGAATCTGGAAAATTGAAAAATAATGTGCGTAAAAGTTAGTCAAAAGCTAATGGCAGATTTAGAGTCAGGGTGTGGGTCTTAGGTATACATACAACCTAGGAGGAAAAATGGGGATTGAGTTGGCATTGACACAATGAGACAACACAATCTCAACCAGACACAGAATCCTTGAGGAATTGAATATTTGAACCCATCACAATACCAAGCCAAACATGAACATAACTCATTTTATTTTCTCTAGTTGGTATTCACCTTTGAAGATAAGAGTCAAGACTTAAGAGGTATGGATAAGATTGTTTTAGTTAGGTTAAGGAGATACTTCCCTCACCAGGGAAGATTAAAGATGAAGTAGACATCAGAAAAATTAAGTGGATGTGATTAGATAGGTTTGGCTCATCTAGGGATTATACAGGGGGTGCTTTCTGATAGGAAGTTATGGCATACCAAGTCCTAGAATCTGCCGATTTAAAGACAATGAGTTTGGGACAGGAGCTGCGCTGTTGCTTCTGAGTTTCCTTCTGCCTCACTTTGCACCTCTACAGACTATACCATACAAGACAGTACAGTCTATGCGTGCAATCTCTTATAATTTGTTATCTCTTCTTTTTCCCCTCCATGTGTCTACATGCCTACGTTTATGTATGTCATGCATATTGTTACCTTACAGACTTATTGTAAGTCCATTCTATTTTCAACATATTCAATGAGCTATAAGTTATATTCCTGGCAAAAGTTTTGATGGTGATGGTGGTAAAAGTTGAATGGACAATATCTGTAAGAAAAAGGGGTCAAAAGAGAAGAGAATTTCTCTACTATATTGGAGGGGAGAGAGAGAGTAACTTTAGGAAGGGGTCAATAAGCATCAATGAGCAGGGATAAAAAGCCATCTACTATTGAGTAGTACTCATGGAGGTGAAGGATGTCCAAAAAAAGTAAATAATTACGATAATAAGGTTGAAGAACATTTTCCAAACAGATCTACAGGAAAACCAATCACTCTAGCAGAACTGGTGGAATATTTTTGCCTCCAAATAAGTATTACCACTTATATGAAATGAAAGGGGTAATTCAATGGTGGGTACTATGAATGATGAGACGAACGATGGTCGGTATCACAAGCTTTTATATTCCAGCAGAGCAAACAAAGACTATAAGAAGAAATACAAGAGAAATTGTGAGCAAAATATATTGTTTTTCAACAGCACGATAAGGACACATATCTCAAAAATCATGGACCATAGACAGTTATAATAACAGCTAACAGAGTAGTGAAATGGTTAAAATGACTTACAGGCATGCCCACAGATTATTGCTTATGAAGGCGGATCTCAAGGTACTAAAGCCTTCGCTGCTCAAGCTTCTCAAGTAAAGTTGCCTTCTCCTCTTCTGGAAGGGCGTTAAACATGAATACAGACTTATCACCAATGTCATCCTTCATGTAAAGAACAATGAAATTACCACATCAAGAGTGCAAGTAATCACAAACTATAAATATAACCAGATGAAGTCTTCCAATAGTGATATATATAAAACTAAGAGAATATATATCCAGGATTCTATAATAGAAAGATTTGTACCTTAACAGGTTGAGTGAACTTCCTTCCAGCAAAAATGATAAAGAGCGCCATCCACACACCCAGGAGACTCAATTTCACAGAATCGTCTAATATCCCAGTCTGTTACAGGTCATACCAAGCACATTAAAGTTCAGATTAGAAAGAACAGAATTATTCAATTACATCCGTACTGAAAACCTCAATATAAATCACATGTATAACATTATAAGAAAAACAAAATCTAAATAAACCCTCAGCTATTTCAAAAGAACTGTACGAGTTTATTCTATGCTGGTCTGTTTGGCTGCTGAGAAAGAGAAATATTTGAGGGTATAGCAGAGTAAGTTACATATAATATTAAATATATCCAGGATTAAGTATAACCTCACCTCCACTAAACCTTTTATTAATATCCCATGGAATACATTCTTCTCTTTCTCCATATGAACAATTGGCTTTTCAATTTTTCATAAAGGAAAACCTTTCAGATTCCTCCCTTAAAAACTCTACCCTTTGGGCTGCTACCGAATGGTGGTACCCTCAAATAGACCAATCGTAGGAGAAATGCCCAACTTCAATTTTGGTCTTTCCTCTCTCACCCTTATCTCAAAATAAATACAAATGCTTCTTTTTGTCATTCTTCCAAACAAACGGGACTTGCAGCTATTTGCAAGAACAGCCTCGGTGAATGAGTCCAAGAGATTTCATCAAAAAGGATATGCAGTGACACATTAGAAGCTGAAATGGCAGTGAAGACTCCACCTTGATAACCTTGATATATCTAATTTTGTTTATGAATGATGGAAGTCAAAGAGCTTTAGTCATCAAAAGAATAATGCATGCACGTATATGTATGAAGTTGCGACCGAGCTCCTATGCTCATGCCCCGATTCTCTATCTCTAACGTTTATATTATTATCTAAAATGTGTGTTATTAGTGGATTATTTTCTAATAACTTTTCAGGTATAACAACTCAAGTTTAAAATGCTTCCTTAATTTAAGGAGTTGGTTATGCTATGGACTTTGAAGAATTTGAATTAATTCAAAACTCTATCAAGATGAGTTTGAATCATTTGGTCTTCCTAAGTTTGTGGGGTTGAACAATTCTGTCAAAGATATGCATGGATGATTATAGTTGTTGGACGTGCTTGTGTAAAAGAATTTCAATCAGCAAAATCATATCAACCGAAATTCAAAACCTCTAAGTCGTTTCTGTTACATTTCAAAACGGCTAAGTGGACTTCAAGAGTAACTGCCCGAAAAATAAGGAACAACTTTGAAGCAGTCAGTCAAAGGCCCAAACTCTGATTCAAAAGCAACGGTCTCTTTGAAGATTTTCTTATGAAGACTATCCGTTGCAAAAGGGCTCTATAAATAAGAGTGAGCTGAAGCATTGAAGTGAACACAAGCCTTCAACGTGCAATACAACTATCAAGCTTTAGCAAATATCTTTCTCTCTAGTACTTACTCTTCTCATTGTATCTTAGATTTGAAGAAAAGAAAACAAGTATCTCTTAAGTGTGAAAAAGAGAGATCAAAAGAAAAAGAGAGATATACCTTGAGTAGAAATTATAATACTCAAAGGTTCAGAAAAAGTAAGGTGATTTTTATTTTTAGGAATTGAGATGCTAACGTGTAGGGAAAGCTATGGTAAAGAAGATAGGGTGAATATCTTCAAGGTGGCTTTAGATCTCTAAGGGAAGAAATAAAAATTGTTAAATCCTAAGGGTAGGAAACCCTAGGCGGAGACGTAAGCACATTGCCGAACTTCGTAACAAATAATCGTCCCCTTTACATTTGCACTTTCGCTTTTAATTTGCTTTACTTAATTCATACATCTCGTAATAGCCTATTCAGGTCAAAATCCTGAAACCCGCTTCAAAGTCCTTGAAACCAGTTCTATTATATTTCCGCATCTGAAAGTCGTTTCAAAGCTTTGAAAGCCTAATTGCGAAAAACGACCATATTCTATTCACCCCCCCTCCCCTCTAGAGTATATTGATCCTATTCTATCTCCTATTGATTCTTCAGGCAGCAATTCTGATATCACCGCAATGGGTGAAGGATCAGAAATGGGAAAAAAGATCCCCATATCTGAGAGCAGTTTGGCAGTTGGTGAAATACTTAATGGAAATAAAATCAAATGCAGGGAATCACAACTAGAGCTGCAGGATACCAAGCACCGACATGAAAGAAGAGTGACTAACAAAGGTGGCAGACGTAGTAGCAAGCTAAGACTTGGTATTTAAAAAACTTTTGAGATATGAAATAAAGACACCCCACCCCCAGTTCGCACTAATTTTCTTTGAAAAGATAAACATGGAACTCCATTTACTCTAAACTCAAATCTCTAACCACCCCCACCGGATATTTTTGAAGCTGACTATTAATTCAACAATCTCCTTGCAACCAGAAAAATAGATAATCCAATTCAGCAAAGGTCACTTTAATTTGACTAGTAAATCTACTTTACATAAGAGGAAACTAATAAAATACATTTGATAAAAAGGGAGTACCAGGTGGCCAAGAAGTGTGATGGGTATAATAAAAGTAAGGACAGCAGCTTCCAACTTTCCATAGCAGAGGCCTGTGTGAGAATACAATATGCAGTTGTGAATAATTATAGAATAGTCAATTGTGATAATGTGATTAATAGTCAGCTCCGCAGGAGCACACCAGTTTATTACCTTCTTTGAAAACCAATCCCGTAAGAGCAGCAAAAACAGGACCAACAAGCCAGACAGCAGTTGGGTTATCAACAACATATTGCACCAAACCCTCACCAGCAGGTTGAGCAAGGGCTGTATAGGCGAGTATAGAGCCAAAGACACCTAAAGCCCATAGCGCTTGCAGGGTGCGCTTGATTTCGGTAACGTAAATGTGAATCAAATACAATGACAAACCAAGCCCAGCGGATCCCAACAGGTAAAAGGCGTCAAGATTATGGTTTAAGAAAGTATTATCGGGCAAATAAGCAGGTGAAGAGGCAACAACAAAGGAGAGAGCTGCTGTCACAAGTCCAGACCTATACAAAATCACCTGTGGAATAACAATACGTACAATTACATAAATTCATTAGTCATAGAGACAGAAAGTAATTAACTGAGTTAGTTGCATCTTAGAATATATTTTATTCATCTGATAAACTTTATTTTATTCAATTAAAGTTTCAAATAAGGAGCGAATGTCAATTAGATTAGTTGTTTAAAGTATTAAAAGGTGGTATCTAAAAACTGAAATAAAATAGTGGTTACATAATCGTTTTCTTATCACATAATAAGCAGTTATTCATCTGATAAACTTAATTTTATTCTATTAAAGTTCAAATAAGCGAAAAAAATAGGTGCACCCATACGAAATTATAGAGACAGAATACCTCACGAACATCGGACGGCTCAATAGTCCATGGGCCGTAGACACCTTGATAGACGCTGGTGTTTGTGTTCGTGTTTGTGTTTGCGCTGCTCTGGCTTTGTTCCACAGCTTTACAGGTCAGTTTGTGGCCAATCATCCGAAATCCGCCATCAATTCTTGTTCTACCAAATTCCAAGTTAACATTTCTTCTGCTTCCTCCAAAGTTCAATTCAGAAATTTGGCGATGATAATTGTTGTTAGTAATTGGGATCCTGCTTCTGCTGTTGAAATTGAACAGAGCGGCCCCTGCCCCTATATCTACGTGGCCTATGGTCGTACCCATGCCTATTACCTCGTCTGATCAGTGTTCTGGTAATATCCTTTTGATGCTCTCCCATTCATTAGAACTTTGGAACCTCTCTCACCACAAAAATTATATTAAACGAAATTAATATTTTGTTATAGATATTTCTTAAATTTTGTCCTCGTTACTTGTATAGTTTTTTTTTTTTTGGACAGAATAAAATTGAAATAAGAGATGACTTTAGAATAATATCTTCATCAACCCTCACTTTTTTGAGAAATTGGGACAACGATAAAATAAAGTTAGTATAATATGGATGCAAAAAAATAGTTTTTTTTTATATATTTGGTTAGAGTTGGATATAAAATTTAGTATAGGTGATAAAATTATTAAAATATTTTTAATAATTTTTTCTTTCTCTTTTTCTCTATTTTTTTATTAAGGATAAATTTGAATTTTTATATTCAATTATTATCAATTTTCTTTATATTACTAGTGCATCCGGACCAAAACGCACGCCGAAAAGATTTAAACGCAAATAGTAATTAACATGTGTTATACATAATGTACATGATGTTATTGGGCGAGAAAAATAAATGTTTTCCACTCAAAACACTAAGGGATTCATAAATTGCGACGATTAATTTTAAATTTTGAAAAAAATCGTCATTTCACAAATCCAAATTCTAGAGTATTTTTTATCTCTCTCTAGTACAGTGAATTTTTAGTTTTTCATTATTATCAAACTGAAGAAAAAAAATTCGTCCTCTCCTCCATTGAAGAACTAAGTTGCGAGTTTTACTTTCTTCAATTCAAATGAAAACAAATCAAGTTGTTTACATGTATACTGAATTCGATTGTTGTGAACATTAGCAATAAGAATAAAGTATACTAAAGTTGATTATTATGTACATTAAACATTTTATATAAGTTTTGGACATAGTAAATTATGTTTATTGAAATTACATAAGACGTACATCAAACTTATATAAGATGTATCTTGAAATTGTATCAGAATTTATGATAGTAAACAATAACTCTTTCACTTTGACATTGTACAAGATTTTTATTTAAATATTTATGTACATTAAGTTCATTGTGAGTAATATTGAAAACATGATAGAATTGTATTGATTGTTGTGAAGATAATAATGATATGTATATTTAAATTGTGAGTAATATACATTGTGAATAATATTGGAAACATGATAGAATTGTCAATAATGTACTTTTGCATACTGAATTCATAATGAACATGATATATATCGCACATGTATGTAATTTACATAATCTTGATGAGGTATATATATATTCAAATCATATAATATACATAATAAAATGATATATAATGACCATTATTTTGACATATTGATTTCATAATATACTTGCATGATGTGTATATATATATAAGTTAAGTTCAATGCACATGATAATATCATGTAGTGTAGGTTATATAAGTAAACCTATTTGTCAAAAAAGGCAGCACTAAAATAAAACAAATTAGAATGTTAAATGTCTCTTTTCTTATTTTTCTAATGAAAACAGGCTTTTTACAAGCTGTCAATTGCGCTTTTTGCATGCTGCCGACTAGATCTCTATTTTAAAGGTTATTACATGTTGTGGGCCAACTAGATCGGGTGCACCATCCCGGGTGTATAATTTAATTTGCGACATTTTCCTAGGTTTTAGATATAAGATACAGATGTCCCCATTCTTATTCTTCATCTTATCCCTATTATCCTAAAAATAGGTTTTGTTCTTTCCTCCCCTTTTATCCCTATCGAGTATCTAACCCTTTCTCGTAGTCTCACTAAACAAACACCTCCTAAGAGTTAAATGCAATTCGTCGATGCACAAGAAATATAACAAAGCTGAAAATCCATTCAAATACGTAATTTTTCAATTTCCTTCAATCATCTAAAAAACCATTTTTTTGCATGGAATACCCCTCATGGACACCTCTTAAATTTTAAAATATCCGGGATACTTTATGAAAAAACCAAAAAAAAAATTACATAGATTACAGCAACCCCAAACCTTCATCGAAGCAACAATTTTGAAGATGATTATAGAATTAAACATGAATCTCTATTATGCAGAACAAATTAATGAATTTAACTAGACACTAGTTTGGATCATATAATTCAATTTCTCAAACCTATGACCTAACCGATCAAATAAAAAAAAATAGTATATATAGTTGAATAGAAGAACATTCTACAAGAAAATTCTACTACACTACAATTCCATTATTGTTTGAATTCAATTGTCATATTTAATATAATTTTGGAACGTCGAGATACGTTGTACTTAATTAATTAATTGTGTACGAGTAATGCTTCTTTTTTTTATGTACAAAGAGCTACAAGCGGTAAGAGAACAACTGATATAGACGAGATTTGATCTCAGGTCTTGGATATCACCTTTTAATATTTTAACCAACTAATCTAGTAGATTTATTTATAATTTTATAATTTTTGTTTTTTGGTGTAAGAAGTTGAAGAGTGTCGAACAGCTAGCTTGTTACTTTGATCAGTAACTTGTACTCCACTACTCCTTGTAACTTCAGAGTTTTGTATGTAACATCACTTGCTCTGTAGTTTAGTTTGCAATATCGTTCATAACATTCATATTTTCTTACCATTTATTCAGGATTTTGTATTGTACGTCATTTGCTCCATTTGTTTAGAGCACTTTGCAATAGGTTTAACATTTGAGTGAATATAACTATATTAGAATTCTATACTATTATGATAAATAATCTAATTTACTAAACTCTACACGGCAAAGAAGAAGGAATTGATATATTGTAGTATTTAGAAGAAAAAAAACAACCTTTTATGGAGACTCTAATTCATATATTACAATTTAAATAACTAAAGATCTTATATGCCCATGAAATATAATAAGATTATTGTATTTCAACAAAAATCACTCCTTAATATAACAAAAGTTAGTGATGTCAAAAAAAATATGACAAAAGTTACCCTTGAACAGAACATATTTCAATCTTTATCGACTTTGAGGGGTAACTTTTATTTTGAATACAATAACATTATTGTATTTCGTATACATACAAGATTTTGTGTTTAAATAAAGCGAGAAAGAGAAAGACATGTGTGATTACCAATATTTAAATGCAAGAAAGGTATGTGAATTTTATTTCTAATTGAAAAGTCTGATTGAATAAGTATGTATGAGTTATCAAATTCTTACCACATATTAACCTTTTATTTTGATAATCTCCTAAACGTATTAAAATATCTAATTTTCAAATAGACAATATCCTTTGTTTACCATTGCCTTAAGTGAGGTCATTATCTACATTATATAAGAAAGTCTTTTAACTGTTTTTATGGTTACCCTTAACATTTTAGTATGAGAAGAATGCGTGACTGAACACGTTTAATACGAATTTTATCTTATCATATTTTATCTTATTATATTCATATGTTATACTGATCATTTGGGACTATATTGCAACTGATTCCAATCAAAATAAGATGAGTATAACAGCATATTATAAAGAGCAGGTGGTGCAACGTGCAAGATTAATATAGGGAAAGAGCACGCCAGGTTGCAATTTGGCTGGAGAGAAATATATAATGTTGCACAAAATTATGTTGGGGGGTACTGCACTACGTCAAATTACAGAATTCCATGAACAATTCAAGGACCCAGATGAAATAAAAATAGAAACGCAAAAAAAGCCAGCGCTTAAATACCAGCATCGGGGCTGCTGGGTTTGTTAGAGGAGCTAGTATTATTATGAGAAGAGCAGTTGCTGATGCTGCTGGTTGAGAAGCTCTCGAAGTCCCACTCTTCATACCGGGGAGCTGATCGAGGAGGCTCCTGGGCCGCATGATTCAATGCTGAAGTGATGGTAGAAGATGAAGATGAAGCTGAAGTCTGAGATGCCGATGTCATATAATAGTTACCAGTATTGTCCGCATAGTAAGTACTCTGTGGGTAGAGATTCGTCATGAAAGAGGGGACGTTGACATCATTACTAGAAAGAAGTTGTGCGTATTGCACAAGATGTGGGTACATATTGCTACTAGTAGTATCTTGATGCTGACACGGCAATGTTGATGAAGACATGCCACCAGGAGCAAGACCATGAGCAGTAGTCGTACAAGTAGCAGTGGCGGCCGAGGCAGAGGCGGCAGCAGCAGTAGTCGACTTCGTCGTCTGTTTCTGGTTGGCCATATAATAGTGAGGATGGCCATAAATAAATCTCTCAGGGAAGTTGAGTTTGGCTTTGGTGCCTTTGAACTTCAACGCTGCTTCATCATAAGCGATGGCAGCTGCCTCTGCAGTCTCAAACGTGCCCAGCCAAACTCGGGCTGCCTTCTTTGGGTCCCTGATCTCTGCTGCCCATTTCCCCCACGGCCTTTGTCTAACTCCTCTATAATGCCTTTTTCTTCCATTTCCAGCAACTCCTCCACCTACTACAAATCCGCACGTTCTGTTGTTATATATACTCAAGTGAAGTTACTCTAGCAAATACACTCTGATTTGAACAATCTTAGAAGTAACAAAAGACTTACACACAAGGAGTCTAAACTTCCGAGACTAGCTATAACAAGAAGATAAATTTATAATTTATACCTGATATAAATATATTATGGAATATTTTCGTAATTTTATTTCTATGTTTAATATCATAATATATATATCTTATATGAGTTTTTTTGTATTTCTATATATTATGTATTTTTATATCTGATTTAACAATATATAAATATCCTGATAGGTACAAATTAAAAAAAGCCTATGTAAAAGAAGCTAAGATTATATTTTATGTTACATACATTTTTTAGTTATGCATGCAAAACCATTAAAAACTTTGAGTAAAATTTATCTACACCACTTGAACTAATATATTTAGTATGCCTTTTATAGTATATATGTATGCCATTATTTTATTGTAAAATGTGTATTATATATATATTGCAATATATGGACATGTACAAAGTTATTTTAGTAGCTAGAAAAAACTAATAATTTCTTTTTAATTATCTTTGATTGCCTACACAATTGGAATATATTTAGCTACAAAACTAAGTACTACTCATATAAGTGAGATTCAATCAAATTAAATAATGAGAAGTAAAAAAGGGAAGTCCTAGAAAAGTGTGGGGACGAGAACTTGACAATAATGATTTATGAAGGTGCATGCGTACTGATCTGATTGAGCTCAAATTGTCGTTTACATGCATGTAATTTCAGCTCAGGGTCAATTATATTGGAGATCAGACAGTTGCATATGCCATACATTGATAATCAAGCTTAGCACTGTAGCATGCATGGTCAGCACCCTAAATGAATCAATAAGATATATATATATATATATATATATATATATATATATATATATATATATATATTCAATATCGAGACTTTCTTATTTTATACCTAATATAAATTATATTAGTATATTGAAATATCAGAGATATGTATTGTTATATCAGATATATGTATTGTTATATTAGATATAGAAATACAGAAGATATAAAAATATAGAAAAACATATATTAAGGCTTAGACATTATAATCTTAGGTATCGAAATAAAATTATGAAAATGCCTTTTAATAATATATCAGTATAAATTAGGAATTTCTCATTCAATATCCATGTTGAGACGACAAGATAATTAGTACAAAGTGCTAATAATTAAATATGCAGACTGTACTGTAGTCCTAATGGAATTGCATTGAATTGAACCCTATTAGAAATCTAACTTCATGAGATAAATATGTCATGAAGCCAAACATAGGAAGCAGCTTTCATTACTGTAGAAGAATCAAGTTATAATATATACTTCGTATAGGTACCCTAATGCCTTGCTATAACCTTAAGAGATACAGATGTCATAGAATCAAGCTAGCTAGTTATAATATATGCAAGATTTCGTATACCCTAAGGCCTAAGCAAGATTTCGCACATATGCATGCATTATTATGTATATAACTAATACATTAAATTAGTGCAAGTATGCTGGGAAGATCAGATTAGGGTTAGGAAGAAGTTTTGTTATTGTATCTCACATTGAAGATCCAGAATGTGGGGGACTACAAAGTTTATATATATATATATATAGATATAAATCGGTTGAACTTGGAAGTACATACTATTTACAGGAATCTATCTAGCTAGCTAGTTGATCAAACATGTACCTAACATTTTGAAGAAGAGGTTTCTTGAGCCAAACAAAGAGAAAAATTATGAGTATATCCAAATAAAACCACGTGGATTTCTAGAGACGGTATATATCTCAAACAAGAAAGTGATACATATTTGGCAGAATATAGTAACAAAAAACAAGGCTAGGATTAGAAGAATTAAGAATGATTGAGACTTATTCAACAAAGCAGACTAAAAAGTATAAAATCATCATAAAAATCTGTCAGTTAGGCAGACAAATAAATCATCATATAATATATATAAGAGAAAGAGAGTCCCTTACGCAAAGTATATGATGGTCTACTAGGCTGGCGGGAAGCTCCTACGAAGGACCTTTTGATCATGCCAAACCACCCAAGTGTGAACTTAAATAGTTCTCTCACTTTTTATCGTTTCTGATCTATTTCGATCCTTCCCTTTTGTTCAAAATATGTGTTGCTGATCTTTTTCTTCTTTTTAGTGAGATTTACTACTTTGTAACTAAAGGTTAGATTGTTAATTATAGATTTGGGCTATATTCGTGTTTATAAGATAGTTCACTTTACACGATTAAGAAAGTTCTATTTTAAAAATATACTGTAATAATAAAAAGGCGAGTTTCTCTACCTTATATATATGACATTTTTTTTTATAATTTTGTCAATGTAAAATACTTGTGTGTAATGTTTTATGGGCGGCTTTAGAGCTTTAATGTATAAAATTAGAGTAAGTTTTTTCGAAATAGTAAAAGTTAAAAGCATAAAAAAATTTAACTATTCTAAATAGGAAAAAAAAGGAATGAGAATATAATGAAGAGATAATCACTATTATATGCTTTAATTTAGGGTACCCAGCCTCATACTCCAGTCTGGTAAATGATCGATCATAAGATCTAATTTGAAATATTTTAATAAATGAAAACAGCTAGTAAACAAATGTAATTAGCAAGTTAAATTAGCAATTAAAACTTGTGTAGAAACAAAAGAGTACAACAAATTGAGATCTAATTAATAAACACGTACCAGCTTGTTGATCTTGCGACTGCGGCTGATGACTGAAGTTGAGGTTGGCATGAGCTGGTACGGACGACGGCTGAGGTTGTCTGGAGGAAGAATCCGAGGGCGAGGCCATGACCTGAGCAAGGGCAGTAACCATGGCTTTCATGTCCTTCTGATCTCTCCAATCCATAACATTATGGATTGCAGGATGGTGCTGCTCATTTGATGAGTGTAGCTTCGCAGCAGCTCCATAATCTTGTTGTTTCTCCTCATCTTCTGATGTTTGTGGGGGAATAGGCCTTTTCCCATGCCTGCTGCTTCGTGGATCCACCTTCAAATAAAAGGCTAGTACAATCTGGTTGTATATATCTATCTGCAGCAATAATTAGTTTGCAAATCGCAAGTTGTCAGGCCGGCCACGCTCAAACTGGTGTATATGTAGTCAGCTAGCTAGCTTAGCTTAAAGACCTTATTATAAGCGGAGATTAGCACAGCTAGTAGCAGCAACTTGGTACGCACATGCAAATTGCAACTTGGGTGGGGGCTCTAGCTATCTAGCTACCACTAGTGGTCCAGTTGTTGGTCAGGATTGAGCTTGAGAAGCACATATAGGGTTTACACTTTCACTGCCTTTTTACTTCTTATACTATGCGACAACCCAAGGGTTTTCTGTTTTATCCTTCCTTGTGTTTTCTTAAATAAACTATGTTTTCTACCGGCCGTCTCCTATATTTGTGTGTGAACCGCCTCCACATACTTCCCTTCTAGTCTATGTAATTGTTAGATCTCCCAACAATCCCAAATGTGCCGTACACGAAAAAAAATAGAATTTAACAACAAATTATAATTATAATTAATTTAAATAGAGCTTGTCAAATCATTCTAGTTTCAAGACACGACTTTAAACAGTTTTATCTCTTAATCTATAAGGAAAAAAAAATTATGAAAATTTGATATTCTAAAAATTTATATTGAGATACATCTAACAATTAAGATCCCACATGAATGCATTATATTTTATAACATGATGAGAATTTATGGTCTAACTTTTCAAACTTTAACTCATAAATAAAAATGGGGTAATATTTGAGGGACGGGGAAGTATTTAACTTTGCAAGGTTTTAGAAACACATATGGCTTAATTATATCAAAGAAAACATATTGGCATTACTTAGTGCTTGAGTTTGAGTTGGTGTAAGTTTGGGATAGAGTTTAAGTTAACTAACTAAAATATATTAACAACATTGTACTACACAACCATGTTGCCCCTTAGTGGTCTCGGTGGCGTTTTATTAGAGATATCATAAAAAAAATTTACAAGTCATAAAATTGCCTAAGATACTCCAAATGAGGCTTATAATATGTCTAAATTGTGTATTTTTCGAGATTTACGCACCGCAAATAATCTGCAGGGGGATTTTTCCACATATTTTCTCCCAAAAAAAGCCTTTAACAACATATAATATATGAAATTTGATTTTTAAGAGTTAATTCCTTTATGAACATAACACATAGCATGCAAATCTAAACACACAAGGATTTTTTGTCTTTACATTACTGTATAACAGATTATGAAGAAAAAATAAAAAAAAAACAATATACTTGGGTTTAGGGCATATGCAAACCTTTAGATTTCGAACTTTGGAGTATGTAGACTTCTTCAAATAAAAATGGGAGAGATGAGTAGGCTTTAAAATGTTTCACTGTGTCATATCCATGGAAACACGAGTGAAAGATAGGATTAGGCTTCAAAATGCATGAGAGAGAACGAATTATGGGGACTTTAAAAAGAAGTTAGGGTTAGAATTATTCAAAAACTAAAATAAACAACTAGCCTCAAAAATAATGACTACATAACTAAACAACACCTAGCATTATTAAAAGAAAAGCACATTATTAATAGCTCAAAACTTCAAATGAACAACAAACATTACAAAATAAAACTCAAATGCACTTAAATAAATAAGTCACTTAATACCATGAACAACTAGCTTTAAAAGAGAAGCTTTCAAACCTAGCAAAAAAAATTTAATAGTAGTGATTCACTATATGCACACAAATAACAATGAGTGAACAGTGCACCTAGGTGTATCATGAGCATGGTACACCTGCTCTAAAACGCAACTTGCAAACAATGAAATGCAACTCTAAAATGTACATTACTTACCTTCGAAATGTACAGATCAAATTGTAGTTACAACACGCAATCAAATGCATTGTCCCTACCAAAAGCAACTACCAGGCTTATTATTATTGGGAAGAGCAGTTTATTATGGCCCTAGCATTAGATTTCTCCATACATTCATTTTCTCAAGATTTTGTTTTTTGAAAATAAATTCTCTTCTCCTTCCCTCAAATTTGAATTTTATTACATGTGTACATTTTTTGATTAATTGTACATTTCATATCATGAGTATATACATTGTATATCATAAGTATGCATATTATAAATAACTTCAAAGAACATAAGTTTTTTGGTCCAAAAATTGCATGTGTATATATATTTTTTTATTTATATATGTACATTTCATATCAAGATTATGTACATTTCACGTCAGAAGTATGTACATTGCATATATAAGCTTTCCAACATACATTTTAAAATAAATATATGTACATTGCATATAAGTAGTATGTACATTTCACGTCAAAAGTATGTATATTGCATACATAAGCATTCCAACGTACATTTTAAGATATATATATGTACATTGCATATTAGTTAAATGTACACTTTACGTCAGAAGTATGTACATTGCATACATAAGCATCCCAACGTACATTTTGTTTCAAATTAAAAAATGACGGTAATCATTACCATAGGTCTGTTTTCCTTGCTTCCTGAGCTTGCTGCAATTTTCATCTCGGTCATGGTGCACTTTCCATTTCTCCAATGTTATTTCTTCCAGTTTGCATGTGACTTCATTGCCACATAAGACAAAAGCATAATCTCTCCCATACACCCGGATGCACTATCTAATTTGCGCACAAACAACTGTAAGTAGCTACATGCATACAAACAACTGTATGTATAATGCATGTAGCTACCATTTTGCACATACATTTTACACTTTGAAGTTTAATTTTTTACATTCGCAATTTGAAGTTGATTTTTTTATACGTGCAATATATGCGTTGAACGGCTAATTAAAAAGCTTTGCACCGTTTTAATCTATCAACCTTATGGAAACAAGCAGGAATATTTGCAAGAGTTTTTACCAAATCCTTCATCCATTGTTTTGGTTCACCATGCGAAGCACCAAGGGCTGCCACAGTTGCCACCGACCCTTCATCACCAGAAACACCAAGCAATAATCAAAGTAGAACCCAAGGATCCAATATTCTTTCACAACCCTCGCTGTGACTCAGTTTGCCGGCTTTCTTTTGCCGACGTCTTCCACCGGTGCTGTTGATACGTTGGAAGCTTGGAACTGCTTGTTCAGCCATTAAAGTAGCAATCTCTGATATCAAAGATTGTTCCTAGTATTTCCAATACAATAATAGTGAAAAAGAAATGCAAAATGCCGCCCAAAATGATAGGAATTTGAGGTCAAAAGAAAGTAAAAACAATGCTAAACTCATTTGTTCTGCATTAAAAATAAATAAATAAAAAAAAAAAAAAAACTCATTTGTTGACATGTGTATTTATATCCTAGTTTAAGTTTCTATTATTAATGAATGATTAAAAATACTAATAATTAATGTGGAGTGTTGGCAAACATGAAAGTTAAAGTGGAGGAAGTATATTTTATCCACAAAAAAAAAAATTTGGCATATTATTTGTAAAAAATATAAATAAAAAAATTATTTGAATTATATATATTAAGGTATATTAGGTATTTTTAAAGTACATACTATTAGTACTAAATATTATGATCAATTGCGTTAAAAATCAGGAAAAACAAATGTCCCAACTCAGAATAGGACGCAACATTCAAAGTATCAATAAAACATATTGAATACTCCGTTGTTCCTAATTATTTGCTACATTTCCATTTTTAGAGTCAAAGTTTAAAAATTTTAACTACATATTCTAATTATATTATAATAAATAATATATTTCAAGTGAAATCTTATTGAATTCATCTCAATATAGATTTTTATAATATCAAGTTTTTCTAACATTATGATAGCTGTATTTTTCTAAGGTCATACCATTGTGGTACTCCAAATCATAAAAGGTCTTGTTCGATTCTTTGGATATGTTGGGATGTTTTGGATAGAATGATCGAGGAATAAAGGCATATTTCATCATGTTCAGTCACTCAACACAGTCAACAGTTGCCTTTGTAAAATACTGAAACGAAGAAAAAATAACAAATGTGAAAAGTGACTAGAGGTTGAGTGGTTTAGATTAGGTCAGATTAGATTAAAATAAGTAAATTCCAATTACAATTCCAATTACAATTCCAATTCTACTCCAAATCAAAGAAGTGAACATATTCGGGATTATTTAACATAAATGTAAAAGTTTTATTTAATGACAGATAAATGAACAATGAATGTAATGAACAACCAGACATCGACCTGTTTATATCAGGCCTCACTCCTATATAGCCCTTTCTAGCCCCCCTCTTGCCGTCAATACGCACACTCTCTCCACCCCTTAAACCCACTGTTAAGAGCAAAAACACACTGCCAGGTGGGTACAGGACTACCACTATCACCGCTGGCCTACCCTCCAACCGCCATCATTTAGCGGCTTGATGAGAAAGATTGAAGGGGACGATTAAGATCTAACATCCACCCCTAAAATCCTTTAGTTAAGGGACCCACCTCCCTTGAAAACACTCCGAAATACAACAATGGAGAAATTCCATGTTTCAGAGAAACTCCCTAAACTTAATTCATATTGGTCTTCACAATCTGTCCTCGAGATTAAAAAGAATAATATCATGCTGAACAAACTGCTACAAATCAGGCGAAGCTCATATATCGCATCACAGCAAAAAAACCCAAACCCATCGAACCACATTGTTAGCACTCAGCAGTATTTTCAAATGTGATATTTCCAATCCATCTTGGTGAGAAAGAGGCATAGCTCACCCAATACTATTAATACTAAACTACCAACATAGAAAAGAGTAGGGACGACGTATGAGATGGATTCTATACAGGTATATAATACCGAAGCACAAACCTCGGGATGAACTACCAGCAACTACCAGACCTGCAAATTATGCTCCTTCAATCAACCATCTAATTGTACACCTGGTAGGCATCAACAATATGTATTCAAGAGGGCAAGGGGATTTACAAGCAATCACCATCCAAGACTTGTACTTATCCAAGCAGTTGCCATTCAGATTCAAAATTTGACATTATACAAAATTCACCTTCCCTTTGCAATGCATCACCACCATATAATGAGGACAATCTATCCCATGAGGCCACAATGTCATGATGGCACAATTTTTTTAGTGTGCAAATGACCTAAACAAGTTTTATGGACTGTCCAACCTTTCCCAAAGTCAAATTTAGGCTCCTAGACAAATACATTTTTGATGAGAAAACAGTTAGCCAAAGCTCCACCTACTGGTACTGCACCTATTCCCTTGTCACAGAAAACACACCGTTTTCACCACCAGCATAAACAGACTATATTACTTTGGATAAAGAATGTCATAGTGGCCTGGACGATAAAGCAAGGTTATATACGGATTGATCTCCAAGCCATCACCACCATTCAACAGAGCAGAGGGTACAAAATCATGATGATTCACACTAACACCGCCAGTGTCACATGAACTACGATCCAGGTATACAACCCGAACTGGCACTCCTAATGCATCAGATAGAGCAATAATGTGGACATGATCACTTTCTTCTCCCATAGGCTCCACCGATGATTTGCAAAACTACACATGACAAACAATATAAAATACATAAATAAACACGTGAGAGGCCACTTTTCAACTGTCAGGGCAATTACAGAAATTCACCAAGCAAAAGATAGCTAGTTTTTGCAGATAGTTATTTTTTATGCATAAACTTAGCGCTACTGGATAAATGTCAGATAGTGAATGAAGGTGCAATAAGACAATACCTAACAAGGAAGTTGCAAATGAAACAGCACATGCGGAAAACTTAAAATCTCTAAGGTGAACTGTGAACCTTTAATTACCAATATAAACCATGGCAGAGACTAGAGAAGAGAGAAGGCAAAAGACACCCATCTGTAACTTCACATCTCCACTAAACCAACATGTCATTCTTGAATCAGAGAAAACCTGGTCTATGCAGTATGTCACTCCCCAAGTAACAATTTATTGACTCCATGACAATGTAATCATGAAATTATCAGATTTTATTTCTGCAAGGGGCTGTAATTGAGGGGAAAGAACTACAATTGAAATAGATTAAGAATCCAGTCTTTGGCGTTATAACTACTTCATTTTTCATTGTAACTCCAATTCAGATACGCAACAGTTATAGGCAATGGATGCCAAAAGGGTAAGCCTGAAGAAGCTGTCAACCTTATATGCCATGGTCAAAAGGCAACTCGAGTGGGGCAGGTTGTGGAGAAGGTGTAGGTTCCCATGGTTGATGGAGTGCATATCCATCATAAAGCAGATAAAAATGGAGACAGCAGCCAAACCTAATTAAAAAATATAAATTTGTTCCTACAATCCATCAATATGTACCAATGACTGAGTCAGCCCCATGATAGATGTCTAAAGCAATTATGTCTATTCTTTGATAATTCCTTGGACTTTGTTCAGAATATCACATTGTTCAGAATCATTGTAGACTACGACTGTATTACTTAATTACTTACAAACACATTTTTCACAGGACAGATCCAATTTCCACAATCTACACCTAAATTGCTTGCGGGTATTAATTAAGTGTGCTTCGACAACACATCAGACTGCCTACTAATAGGAGCAGGGATACATAATAATCAACCATTCATAGAAATTATGCTAAAGGTCCTCACAAAACCCATTTGGTTCTCACATAAAGGCAATTCTAGCACCAAGATGGGAACGCTCATTGATAAACAAATTGATCTTTGCTCCTAGAAAAATGGCAAGGAAAACAAACAAACAAAAAATCTTGAACAAGGAATAGAGTTTTTGCTTTCCTTTCCCTACATTGAGTAGATAAAGATTAATCTAAGCATTATTCCAGAATATAAAGAGCAAATTATAGCCAATAAGATGAGCTCTATCATAACCACAATTTTCCAAGTAAAAGCACCTTGTGATCCAAAGATACTGTCTCAAAACAACTCTCATTGTCGCATCACTTTTTTATCAAACTCTTTATTTGAATTTGTACAGACATGCCATGGGTTCATAAACCCGCACTAGAGGTCAATGGCTCTATCCAAATATACACTCTTGTCCCCACCACAGAATCCCATTTCCCCTCACTGCTGTCAATTATTAGAAAAACAAGTAACACCATCGACCAACCATAAATGTTACCTCAAACTAGGAAAAAGATGCTCGGCACCTCCTGCTCGCTTACCAACTTAGTTTAAAAAGGCGCGAGGCACGCTAGGGATCTCCGGAGCCTAGGCGCTAGGCGCCAAGAAAAGGCGCTAGCCTTTGGGTATGAGGCGCTCCCATTATGCCAAAAATCCAATTTAACGCTTATAAATTGTATTTTGTACTCAAAAGAACATAATACTCGTATAATAAGTGCAAAAATTGGTAAGGGGAAGCATAATTTGTCCCTAGATATCAATAAAAGGAAAATTTACTTATAAAATAATAAAAGCAAGTTAAGCAACACATAAATAACAGTTATAACACTCAAAAGGCAATACATGATTCCAAAAATTGATCGTGATATTTGTATAAACACAGGGAAAATTCTCTATCTAGAGAACTACTCACAAATCAAATAAATTGTGGATTGAATTAAAGTTCACAACCTCTTCAATTTACACAAACACATTTATGTACAGAAAAATAAAATTATGTTATGTACAGAAAATATAATGCTATGTACAAAAAGTATAAAATGTTACGTACACTCGAAAATATAATGTTATGTATAGAAAAATAAAATTATTAAAAAAAGATCTAACAAAAATACAAATTAACAAATTATGTACAAAACTACAGAAAAATAAAATTTTAAAAAAAGCCCCAACTCCCGAGCCCCAAATTGAAAACCAGAAAGAATAGAGAAGAAAAGGAAGAAGAAGACTAGAAGGAGGAAGAAAAGAAATCTAGTGAAGGAGGAAGAAGAAAAAAAACTTGATATAAAAAAAATTAAAACATATCTGGATCTAGTGGCTAGCTAGTGGCTCTCGGCAGAGATGGTGGCTGGCCGGTGGCTATCGGGATGGCTGGTGGCGGCTGGTGAGTCGGCTCGGGTAGTCGGTGCTTGCACTCTTGCAGTCGGTGCTTGCTCTTGCTTAGGTTTAGGAAATTTTCATTTCCCCCGTGCTTAGGCTTAGGAAATAATTGAGGATTTGAGAGAAAAAGCCAGTTGTCCCCACTCCCCAAATAAATAAACCAGTTTCCAGCTTTCCCCAAAGTAAAAACCATGAAGCGAATGCCTCACGCCTCGCCTCGCCTCCTGGAATCGCCATGCCTGACCTCATCAAAGCGCTCCACCCCCTCGCTTGCCTCGCCTCAGTGCCTCAGTAGGCGCGCTTTTTAAAACTAAGCTTATCAATACTATCTTTTGTTTCATATCTTAGGAAAGAACTCCGAAACATATATTTTTAAGGACCTTTCATAGATCCAATGTCTAGAAAATGGGTTGGTTACCCTTTGTATTAGGAAATCTGATTCCATGATAGGAGTGGAAATTTCAGATTCAAAAGAAATTTTACTAATATCAATCCTACATCCCTACAAAACTGTTTCTGAGTTAATCAACATACTCCTTCACTTAATATCCAACAAAAAAGTTATAATAGTATGATGATGGAGAACCTTAATCCACCTTTTTGGCTATATGGCTCCAAAAGACAACAATCATTTCTAAAGCCAACCTAGAAATGGCAATGAGACTAGCACACAAGCAAGATTGACCTTGACTTTAAGTTAGCTCCAGATTTGAGCAAGTAATGCAACATTAAGCACCAAAATTTCATGACTGGGTTCAAATACTCAAATTATACATGAGTTTTGATTTGCAAGTGATAATATAGGCAAGAAAAATACTCAAATATTTCTGTTCATAGGATTCACTCGTCTCCCAAGTGAACAACCTATTGATTTTTACCTCTTTTATCATTATTGAAGTCTCTTTCTAGTACAAAAAAAAAAAGGGATCCCTAGAAGGAGAACCACCAGACCAAAAAAAAAAAAAAATTTGCAAATGTAACAGTCTAACTTCCAATAAGAAATTAAAGGCAAGACAAACCTGATCCACTGTTGCATTGGTCAATCCCAGAATGAAGGGTTCAAAGAACTCAGAACGCTTCCGTATCTCCCCAGATGTAACAAATCTAAAGAACATTACAACTAAGCAACAAAAACGTCAATGAATATAGCAAGAAAAGATAGTGAACACTAGACATGAGACGCGTAACAAAACCCACCATAATCAGATATTGACTGATCCCTACTCCTCTGCACAAGGTCCTCATGGCTGAGAGTATAATAAAATTAGAAAGAAGAAAAAAGGGAGGGACGGTAGCATAAGTGAATGTGAGAAGACATGAAAGAAAGAAGCAAGAATAACCTGATAGAAGCATCGGCCCCTTGAACAACACTATCCAACTGCTCAAGAAACAACTGGAAAAAAAAAAGATGCAGAAATGAGAGGAATAGCAATGCCAATGGAAATTATTACGGGAGAAAGAAAAGGAAAAGAGCCCAATGACCGAAAAGAAATCTTCGAAGGTAAAGTCAGCATAGCCAAGACTCTGGAGTGTGTTGCGACATTGTTCAACATTAGCCTTGACACGATCAATCTCAGCCTTGTCTTGAGTTTCTAGTATATGCTCCTGGAGTGAAAATTATAATGATGATGATAACTATATAATAATAATAATAATAATAATAATAATAATAATAATAATAATAATAATAATAATAATAGTAATAATACAGAAAAAAAGAGGCAAATAGGGTGGCATTCAGTGGGTACCAAGTATGAGAACATGAAACCCCTGAAAAAGCAATTGCCATCTCCTCGAGTTCGGCGGATTGCAGAGTAATTCTTCTCAAGAAACTGATGGACAGATGATGATTAAATTAAGGAGAGTTATAAATTAAGAATTTATTAGTGTAATTGGATAATAATAATAATAATAATAATAATAATAATAATAATAATAATAATAATAATAATAATAATAATAATAATAATAATAATAATAATAATAATAAGGGACCTTGATCTTCTGCAACAAGATGGAACTCCCTGATTCATATTCAGCAGCTAAAGCTGATAAAGGTTCCTGAATCAAAACCCAATACTCGATTATTTCTCTGCTAAGTCGTAACTACAACAACTATGATTATGATTATAGTTGTAATTATAATTACAATTATAATCAATTAATCAATCATTCATTCATAACAAATGAATCTAGGGTTTCATACACAAACCTCGTCACCGATAAAAGGGATCTTGTGGGCTTGCTCGGCCAGAATAGCAGAATGCTGATTCATGATTTCGTCGTCCCTGATATTCTCCCATTCCCCCGCCGGATTCCCTACCGATTCCTCTTCTTGCTTCTCCATTTTTCTTTTCTTTTCTTTTTTCTTTTTTTAACTGACTGGACTGTAGTTGAGTTATATCTCTATTATATATTCGTACTACGTATATGTATGTATATGCTTCATTCTCCTTCTTCACTGAGTTTCCCCTTTATTTAACAAGAAAACTATTTTTAATTATTCATGCTAATTTCTATTTCACTACTTGGTTTTCTTTTCTTTTCTTTTTTTGTTTATAAAACAAACACACGGCCTTTCTTGGGGAAATTTGCACGATGCACTTCTACGGATTACTTACCATATTGATGTTCGATAAATAATTAATTACATAGACACTAAATTAAGAGTAACTTTTGTTATATTTAGAGGTAACTTTTGCTGAAATATAATAATCTTATTGTATATCGTATGCATTCTATATCTTTTATATAAACAAAACGCCCAATTTAATATTGATCAATTTCAACATAAGTCAAATTAATGTTAGAGCAGGATCTTATTAATTGTACAAAATTACTTACCGTTTACGACTCCCTTTACATCAAAATGAAGAAAAAAATTAATTTTACAAAATCAATGTGTAATTTTCCGTAAAACATGAGTACAGGTTATTGACAATAAGCATCCAAATATAAAAAATGTACGGTATTTTCGAGTCTAAATTTGCCTTGTATGATCTAATATGATGTGGTCAAATAATCAGCTACGACTAAAACTTCAATCATTATTCAAAAGTTGGTTCTTTACAAATATGATTGCAACGTTTGCATATCAAATAATAAGCACGTCTGGCAGTCTGGCAGACAATGTACAAACAGTTAACTCAAAATTTAGAGCTGAAAGTCACTCTGGATTTTTACCCACAGGAGGGTTTGATAGCAAGAATGCTGACTTACAAAGTGGTTTAAAAAGGAAAATTAGCAAAAGAAGTTAATCCCAATAAGCTCTCCCGGCTACTGTAATGTAAAGCTCTCTTCTCTCTTCACCAATTAGATACAAAGTACTCCGTATATATTTACATTTATGGTATGCATGTATAAGACTCAACATCAATCAAAATTTCGAGGCTTCAGTTGTCGCTCCATATGCTAACCCTCCTTATAGTTACATGTTACATGTACACGAGAGTGAATTATATCTCAAAGGGTGCTATTAAATTACCATTTTCGACCATGAACTGCACCTCGTCGTCCCACTTTGAGATGTAACCAATAAAATTAGTTCAGTACTCAATCTGATTCCTTTCCAGAGCTTGAAGATGAGTCTCCAAACGAATAATCCTCCTTGCTGGCCATATTAGGTGGGCTATCTTGTTGGATGTCCTCGTTATTGCTGGATCTTGATCTACCAGGTCTAGATCGAATGTTGACACCCATGGGAAATGGCACCTGGAACAAGAAATTACCAGGAATCAGAAAGACAATACAGGGTTACAGAATCACTTGCCCCTCAATAACAGTATGTACCATGCGTTCCTAAAACATCAAAATCACCCCACTGCCTCTGTAGAGACTCATAGAATACCTGATTACATACAATCTTAAAATGTGTGTAGTGTAGATTATTTCCCATTCATACCACATCACACAGCAACATCAAAAGAATATTTCAAGGAGCAATAAACGTTTAGCATTAGTACAGTAACTAGATTGGTCACTAACGCCGTATCTTCATGCTCATGTACCTGATCACCAGCATTGGTGCCATCATTGTGGAAAAGGATAGGTCTGCATCGCTTGTCCTCATTCATTAAGCTAGAATTCTGAAAATGAGCAATTAGAGCAGATTTTCCTTGTATTCGAGCATAAGCAAGTGAAGCAACTTTTTCACTATTGAACTTTTCCCATTTCTGCCCATTTAATGTCTGCCAAATTGAAAAAATCCAGTCAAGGTACACTCAGGAAAGACAAATCAAGCAAAAAAATATAGTAAATTGAATTTACAGTAGTTAGAAGTTGACAAGAAAAAAAAACCTCGTAAAATGGAATGATATGGCTTGGATCAATCATGTTGATAAAGGCGTAACCCACATTGCACTTGTTCTGCATAACATGAGGATAAATGTTAAAGAATGATAACAAAATAAATGTCTTTTCCAGGTCCTGGTATGCAGCATTACTAGCCACCAGATATAAGAAAACTTGCCTTAAAATCAATTGGCAAATAGATGAAATCATAAGATCCACGGTGGTGTTCATCAATAGAAGCCATAAGCATCTTGGATGTATACCTACAAACCAAAAAAGTATAGTTGCAAGTATTAAAAAAGACAGATTTAATCACAATAAAATCGAAGGACTGATATGAAGTAGAAGTTCACTCCGTTCTAGAAAGAGAAATAAAATCTCTGAAAAAAGATATTACTTCAATAGAAAGTATTCAATTGGAAAAAAATTCTACGTACTTGTTAGGAATATTCTTTATCATAAGAGTGGTTCGATTATCTTCCCCTCGCCTAATGCAGGCAAGATCTAGTTCATAGTGTTTCTTGTTGTCAGCATGAGCAGAATTACTTTCACTTCTACGACTTCTACCACGTTCACCAGGATGTTCAAATGAACCTACCATGTTCATTTGGCTCCTACCTGGATAAATCATGCCTCTTTGATGACGGATATTCAAACCAACATTTCTAGAAGAGATTGGTAGATCCATGCTGTTTCCACTAACATGAGGAAACAAATTATGAGAAACAAAATCCATGTCATTCAAAGGGCTTCCAGAAAGTCTCATGTTCCCTAGTGGACCCTGGTAGAAGCTAGATGCTTCAGGAGAGCCCAGTGGATAGGAATTTTGCCTCTCCCAAAGAGAAGGATTAACAGCTGGTGCCGACCCCACATGATGAATATTCATAGGGAAATTTGAGTTCAACATATGAGATGGTGATCTGGTAAGTCCATGAAACCGATGTTGGGTTTGAGGACTACAAAACCCATTCGAAAGAGAAGGGGAGTTTGTCCACATGAAACCTGGTGTGTAGTGGTTAGAATTACTCCACATATGATGATACCCAGGAAGAGAGCCACTTCTATTCCCAGAAATAGCAAAACCTAATGGAGTAAATGGAATAAAACAAAGTGTTTAGAATTTTAACCAGAGGAAAAATAAATATCTGTATGAATAAAAACCAAGT
The DNA here is from genome assembly GCA_026401315.1 of Dysphania ambrosioides. Classification (NCBI taxonomy): domain Eukaryota; kingdom Viridiplantae; phylum Streptophyta; class Magnoliopsida; order Caryophyllales; family Amaranthaceae; genus Dysphania; species Dysphania ambrosioides. The sequence goes on along the minus strand of CM048660.1, from coordinate 3,947,534 downwards.
ATGTTTCATGATCTACATGCCTAGTTCGTCATAAAAAAGCCACGAAGATACACAAAGCACATAAAAGATAAACACACATACCATTACACATTTCAACACTTGAACTTATTCTGCCAAAGTGAGTATTCTCAACCCGTTCCTGTGGCAGGGAACAAACAGTACTATGCAAGTTACATTCAGAATTGCAAGGAACACCATTAGCCAAACCATCACTATACTCTGGAAGTGAGCGAGGATTAAGGGTCAGCAGGCCTCGAAAATCATAGTTTAACTGCCTGACTAACTTCTCAGGCTTGAGGAGCCCTGCTTGACTGCTGGCTGATTCAGCTCTGACAAGGGATGGTAAGCCACTTGGGACACTAGAAGAGATTCCACTACAACCAGGACTATCCATGACAGGACCAAGAGTTGCATGTATTCCAGCACTTGCACAACAACCAGTATCGTTTTCAATGCTAGTAGAGCTGACAGAGCCATTTGAAAACCCTGTAAAGTAAAAAAAAAGGTTTCTGACAGTTTATGCAAGTTGTCCCCCCTTCAAATGTAACTAGAACTGTGCAATCAAAAAAAACTTTCATACCAGCACCACTTTGCGGTACATGATGACCAAATTCCTGGTGCTCCATAGCTGGGAGAAGTGGTTGCGTAGAACTGAAAAATCGGGGAAAAAATAAAAGAGAAAATACAAGCTTTGAAAGAGAGCAATAAATTGGAAAAATTACTACTGAAATTCATAAAAACTGTTTTCAGTAGTGGAATAGAGAATAAAATTTCGTAGAAAGGGTAGATGTCCAGCTTGCATGGGTAGAAGAGGAGCTACTAGAACCATTAAGTGACTAAGAAAAGCAGTTAATAGACAATACCTTCGTCTTGCACCCCCAGGACACCTTGCCTCAAGCTTTATTTTCTTCCCAGCAATATCACTTTGATTCAATGCACGAAGAGCTTCATCAGCAGCTCTGATATCATAGAACTCGATATACTTCTGGTTACTTCTGTGTGGAGTTTCCCGTATCTGTGGTGCATGAAGAAAATTAGATTGATCATATCAATATTAAAAGTGGTAAATGAGCAAAGAAGTACATCAGTCATAATCCATCAAAAAGTAATACCGTGTGCAAAAAAAACGGATATGCTTACCCCCTTAACCTCTCCATAAGCACCAAAAATCTGGCAAAGATCATCATTTGAAACAGAAGCGTCAAGATTAAATGCCACTATAGTGCCTTGGTTTACATCTTTCTCTGAATGATTGTCCTGGATACAGCGGCCATGCAGGGGAGAAGTGTGAGTATCTTCTATTTCCGTAATTCTGCTGGAAAGCCAAGTTAAATGCATGCAAAGATAAAATTTTCATACCTTTGGGATTGAATAGTGTATATCAAGCCTTCTTCGTCTCAAAGGCTTATTTTGAAGTGCCTTCATTGCCTTCCTTGCTGCTCTAATATCAAAATATGAAATCATTACAAAACCCCTGTGCTTGCAAGCTGTATACAGAGTACAGATATCTCCATATTGCTGCAAATATAGGATCACTAATTAGTCTAACAACACTCAGACAAGTTACACTGCCGCAAAATCTCAACTAGAACATCATAATTAATATAACACAATTTCGATCTGATAACAGCAATCTAATCAGCAAAGTCCAACACATACCTCGAAGAGAGCCTTCAACTCAAAATCTTCAACATTGCTGTTTATGTTTCTCACAAATAAAGTGCGGGATGGATTTTCACCATATGGATGTACACTGTTGTAAGAGCTACTAGTTCCAAGCAGTTGTTCATTAGCGCTACCTGGAAATTTAGAACTCCTTTGTCCTACAGATGATGTATCATCTCCTAAATCCATCCCTCCAACAATACTAAAAAGTTCAAGATCTTCTCTGTCGTCCTCACCACTAAGTTGAACGATACTTTCAACCCCATTGACAACTCCAGAGAGCAAGTCATCGTCATCAGGAAGCAGGTTTCCTATGGTTTGGGCCTCAATTTCTTTAAGAGACTCGAAAGGTTCTTCCTCCTCAAAGTGTGAGGCAACAGTATCAACAGAGTGACCATAGGAGTCATTGTTTAAGGATAGTTGCACTAGAAAATAACATAGAGATTGATTAGTCATTCAGCACAAAGGAACATAAAGGTTTCATGGATGTTAAGTTGTTTGGATAACCACATGAAAGCAAAATAATTTCCACTCTATTCTCATGTGAGGAAAAACCGCACTTACACTTTTTGGTAAACAACTCTGACATTGAACTTGAAAATAGTCCTTTTTCATAGTGAGATATTGCGTTATTCGATTGGTGCACGTTAAGATTTGATCTTGTAACTGGATTGAGGTCCATAGAACTCCACAAATTCAAGGACCAATTGAGAGCTCTCTCTGCTCCCACGGCATGTCTATGCAAGCTAAATGTGACCCTGTTATCATGATTTTCAAAGCAATTGGTAGCTAGAGAATCCACATGTACTACTTTCTCCATGGGAGATGCAAAAGCTGGCATACCACATGAAGTAGCAGTAATTGCATCTGTCTTCTTATCTACAAAATTGATAGCAAAAAATACAACATTCCTTCAAACCATGTTTTTATGTTACTGGAGCACCCACAGAAAACCCATTTATCTAGAGGTGGAATCACATAGAGACAAGCAATCACATCCAAATTTGGTGGTCATACACATAGAATTTAAAGGGCAGCAAGTACACCTATGTATAGACGGCGCCCCTAGACCTCGATTGGATTCCAAATTCCCATTTCTCTAAATTCCCTAAAAGTTTCACAACAAAGAAAGACAATTCCAAAACGTACTTCCATGTATTTCAAACTATAAGAGTTTGGTTCCGTACAAAAAAGGTTGGCTCACATTAGAAGTTCACTTCAAGGAAGCTTATTAGAAAACAAACTTCCAATAATATAATCCGATTCCCGGAATACATATCCTAAGATTTGAAATGCTCATTGACATAGTCGTCATTCCATCTACGCATATCTAGAAATCAACAGGGTGAAATGAGTAAGTTGGGGTGCGTACATAATCCTAAAATTGGCATTGAAGACAAGCAACGGAAGCAACAAAGGGGAATTTCAAATTCCATCTAACAAAACACTACACCTATTTTTGGTTTCTAGCAGATAACGAATTTACAACGGAAACAGGCTGTAAACACAGCGAATAATGAGAGACATAGCATGGAAGAATTTCCATGTATAAAAGTTACTGTATAAGACATAATATCACAAAACAATGAACGATAAAAACTAACCATAGGAATCTAAGGGAGAGTCCATGTTGAAGAATTGAAGGTGTGGGTCCAAGCAAGGAGACGCAGACATGGGTTGCTCATCCACCACGTCCATGTTCATGTTCATTTTTGGTTTCAAAGAGAGGTCGATCCAATCCAGAGCAACTCCCAAGATTCAACAAGACAATTTTGGGAGTGGAGAGAAGCCCAGAATAATGCAAGCATAATAGGCAAGCTTTAATGAAAAGAATATATCACGGCGTAAGGCAAGGAAAATGTACATGAATTGCATGAGGAAGGGATCTTGGTTTCTGTGCCGTGCGACTTCCTCCTTGGCATTTCCTCTGTTTTTCCTTCGTTGCACGCTAACCTCCCCCCACCCCCCCTTTGTGTCCCTTCTTTTTTCTTTTTCTTTTTTAAATGTAAGAAAGCAATTGTTTGACCGCCAATGGAGGGGTTGTTCGGAGGCCCCTCTCTCACTCGCTCGCTCGCCGGCCTCCGCTGAGAGGAAGAGACAGAGGAGGAGGAGATTGGAACGCAAGATCGGTGGTGGTTGCTCACCTTTCACAGCTAAAATAAATTTTATAATATATATATAGATAGATATGTATATATGTATATGAATTTTTAATGTCATCATTTATTTATAATATGCGAAATCACCGATCAAATCATGGGGTGGAGAAATCATATAAGAGAGCCTTTTTTTAAAAGAAAAAAAAAACGTTTTCTATTGTTTAGAATTTGCTTGAATTACCTTTGTGAAAGGACAATTTTATCCTTATATTTCCGCAAATTACCTCTCTATCACTCTATCGATATAAGCGTTTATCCTCTTTTTCTCCTAGTCATTACCTCCATCGTCGGATTACCTTTTTTCACACTGCCGCCGTCACCTATCGCCATTATTCGTCACTCTCAACCACCACTACCATTGCATACAATGTGATTAACTATTGGCCACTTTTTGTAACTTTCAAAATATTTTCGATGAAGGAATAAGTTGCTAAGTGAGCTAAGTCAATGACCATTCAACTTGATTTCTAGTAAGTTAAATCATAGAAAAAAGTGGAAAACTTTATTTGAGATGAAATAAGGAGGAAATATAAGGATAAAAAAAAGAATTTAGAGGAAGTTGAATGACCAAATACAAAAGCATGTCTGCGATTGTAAATTTTTTATCGAGGCAGAATGGTCTAAAGAAGGGTAGTTTAGTTTCATGTCCTGCTTCGTCTGACGTGCACAACACGAGCTTTGAGGGTAATCGACAAATTAGTAGTTTTAGCCAAGGTGTAAAGAAACTAGTATGTGAATTCTGCAACTCAAACAAAGCCAGAGATTATTGCTATAAACTCCCAATTTTCAGACAACTAACTAACGCAAGACATATCTACAACTTAAGAGATCAAATGAGACGATTAAAGGCTGATGGGAGTGATTATGTAAGGGAATTCCTTCATCTTACTATGGAAAGTAAATAGTACATCGGATTCGGTGAGAATTACGATTTCTTATATTCATGGTGAATCCTATTTCGGTGAACTTGTTACGTAATTATCCATGATCATAAGCCTAGATTGTACTCACAAGACAATTATGTACAAGTTGTCATTATTTGAGATACGTATGATCACTCAATGCAATAAGAAATTTATAATCACCTACGCATATTTGGAAGATAAGACCACAAGTAGCTATTTGAGGGGTCTTAGATAAGTTGAAGTTATTGTATGGTAAAGATCTCTCTCTAATAATAATTGTAAGTAATCAGGAGTTTGGCATTATGGGAGCTATTCGAGAGATGTTTCCAATCTTTGTGAATCTACTACATACTTGATAATGTGGAAGATAACATTGAGAATATTTGTAAGGATAAAAGCATATACTCGATAGTCATAAACTCGGACAAAAGTATGCCCTCAACACACTATTTATTTCTACAAGAACTACTACAGTAAATATAATATTTATAACTAAGTTTGATGCTTGACCAAAATTAAAATGGAAAGTCAATATTAAAATTAATAAAGAACATTATTAGTGGATTAATTAGCATAATCTACTATATTCTTGATTAGTATAAATAATTATATTTCCAGTAAAGTATTAATAATAATTAAGAATAATATTAAGCGATTAGCTAGTACCATTATTAACACTAATTACTTATTATCATTTATTATTATTATTAATATTAGTAACACTACTTACTTCCTATTTATAATTTTTACTATTATCAACACTAGCATTCTAATTAAGCATTTTTTCTCACGTTAATGAACTAAAATTGAGTTGGACTTGGAATCCCTAAAACTAGTTTCTCTCTAGTCAACTTTTGTTATATTTTATTTGTACATAATTATGTAAATATTAAGTTCCAATTTTAGTTTCTCGACGTTAGAAACAAAACCTAAATAATATAAATTAACAAATTATAACTAGTAGTCAATTAAAAACTGAATTATGTTTAAAAGTTAAACAAAATTATCACAAAAAGGCAATACTTGAACTTATGAAGAAAATTTTCTATTATAGTATTTCTTCATAAATACAAGTATTTCTTTTCCATTATAATATTGTTGATAGTATTAATTTTAAGAATAGTAAGCAATAATTGTCATGTAGTCTTAATCTTTAACTATAAGGTAGAGAGAATTTCATTGCGAAATTTTTTCTTCTTATTTTGTTGTATATTTCATACCCGTCTTTTCCATGAATATATATTAACTAATATGGAGTATCATGTAAGGTATTTATCAATATATAAGATTTTTCTTAATTATTATTTTATATGTACTTAGATACTATTACTTTGAGGAAAAGTTAAGGCTTATATTAATAATTCGGGACAAATTGTCTGAAATTTTTGCGTGGTGCAATTTATGAGAAACATGATCCTTCCATTCTTAAATTATCTTGTTCACAAACAAAAGGCACTAATATAATTAAATGATGAGCAACAAATTAAAATTTCCTTCCCTCTTAACATTGCATGCACTTAAGATTTATAAAATCTAAAGAAGAACTAGAAAATAAAATATCATCCAAGTCTATTAAATAATATCTTTGGAAAATTATTTGATAGTTTTCTACAATAAGAACATTTTTCAGGTATTTGAAAAGTATTCGGAAAAGAGTAGGATACACTTAGGTAATGTGAAGTTTGGTCCATTTTTGTCAAGTTAATTTCGATCTTCTTGAAATTAAATAATTGAAATTTGCTATGATCTCGCATTATTTTCTTCACCGAACTAATTTTATTACACTTGTACTCAGTTAATTACATTATATTCATACAATGTAGTTTTTATTGCAATTAGCAATGAGAAAATAGTTTAATTAGAGAGGAAAATGAAAGGACAAAAATTTTAAGGGACTATATTTGATATGAGATAAATTTAGTTTTGTGAACCCATAGAAAACAGGAGGAGGGGAAGAGAAGTTAGAAAGACAATCTTGAATAAGTTTAACTCACAATATTTAATTTGTTTTACATTTGTATTGAAAAAAAAAATATAAACTTAATGTTTGCCAAAGACTTATGAGTTAAATTTGATGGCTAAATAAAGTAAAATTTACAATTGTTAGAGTTTTAGGGCTTGTGGTAATCCAAACATTAGACATAAAAAATACTTATTTATTTATTTCACTGAGGTAAACATTAGTACCTCTATATTGGTAAAATTAATATTAAAGCATTGTGAAAAGACGTTAAGTATTAGAAAAATAATTTTTTCAAAGTGGGATATATTCCTTTGTTTCCTTTTATTATTCTTATCAGAAAATATGAGAGGAATAAATATAAATGTAAGATTCAATTAGAGATAACTAATAAAGATGAATGAAAAGGGGGAAAAAGATATGATATAATTATCATTGAAAAGAGTTTTGAGGATAAAGAGAAATATTGTATTAAATAAATTATTAAAAATAGAATAGGGAAGGGGAAAAGGGTATATAATTAATTTGTGATTGATTTAGATCCCATATGATAAAAAAAAGAGGAAATAAAAAAAAAGTCTTTAAGAAGAATACCTAAGGGTAATTTTGTCTATAAAGTAGGTTAGGAATGAAAACAATTCTAAATAAGAACAACTATTTAAAATTTTTGGATGAGGAAGATAAAAAAATAAAAAGAAAGGAGGTAGTCATTTTTACCCAAAAATTCCACATTAAATAAATTATAGATTAAAAATTAAAATACAAAGTACAAAATAACTAAAAAAGTCAAACTCAATAACCTTTATTCTAAACATATATGAATACTCCATGGTTAAATGTTACTCGTATTTTCATGATATGGATTGGACCAAATTTAGGAAGATGATCGATTTGTATAAACTTGTTAATATTTACCTCCATATGAACAACCATTCAATAATAATAACTCAGTTTAATGAAAAATTGGGGAAAATATGAAAATTACATCATCGAAGCATCCGGTAATTATATTCTTGCCTAACATTCTCTCTTCCACCTTCCCCAACTATAATATTCGACATTATCCTTATCACTTTTTTAAGAGAGAAAACCATATCTCCTATTTTATTTGGTTTTGTACTCTAAATCACTGTTATCATCGATAACCTTTGTTTCAAGTCTATTTCCAACATTTCTCTTTTCGACGTTCAACTATGACTAAGGGCTCCACATTCCCATTACGATGAAACGAAAATGACTTTGTTGAAATTCGTTAGAAAATACTAAATAATTGGGAAAATTTAGGGAAAGAATCAACCATTCAAGGACGTGGTCTAACTACGTAAGACCCTAGATCCCATATTAATTCTAAAATCTTGCAAGGTGGTGTGATGTTGAGAGTGTGTTTAGGTTGTGGGCTAGGAAGGGTGGAGAGACGCCGTAGAGAGTGGGTGAGTGGGTCATTGACTTGCTAGGAACGTCGGTTGGGTGGGGGGGGGGGGGGGGGGGGTGAAACTAGTGGTGCTTAACGAATCAAGCTATTCGGGTTCGGCTCGGGCAAATAGAGCACAACTTGAGTTTGGGCTCAGCTCAAGACTTAAACGAATCAAGCTGAGCAAGGTATATATATATATACACACACACACACACAAGGGGAGGGTGAAACTAGGGGTGCTTAACGAATCAAGCTATTTGGGTTAGGCTCGGGCAAATAGAGCACAACTCGAGTTTGGGCTCAACTCAAGACTTAAACGAATCAAGCTGAGCAAGGTGTATATATATATATATATATATATATATAGATCCAATGAGAAGGGTAGTTAAAATAAGAAGAATAAGAAGAGATCTTAGCCATTCAAATGGTAAGATCCAATGCTAGAGATTTCATGTAAAAAAATAGTTACTATAACAATAAAAAATGGTCCCTATAATAATAAAAATAGTAACTATAATAATAAAAATAATCATTATAAGTGAAAAAAAATATTTGGTCACTATGAGTTAAAAAAGGGTTGGATTTAGGAGATGAAGAGCCAAGATAACACTGACGCAAGCCTTATTGTCAAGTTGAACAAACAGCTTGTTAATACTCATCTCCTTGGCCAAGACTTAGAGTGCTAATAATCACTTAGGATAAACATGTTTAGGAAATTAAAAATGGATGGTTAAGGGATTTTTCATAAAAATTACCACGTACTTGATCCATCTAGACGCATTTCAACCTCATACTAGTACATAACACACGTTGTTACATGCATTTCCAAGAGGGATAACAATTCATGCACTCAACAAAATTATGTATTTTAATTTCCTAAGTTTTAATTGCATTGTTACGTACATAGGGTTTGCTTGGCTTAATAACCCTTTTGCTGTGATTGTGTGTGTGGGTGGAGGGGAGGCTGTTAATAATGACATTCTTAATTCCTACCATTTTTTTTTATTAAATCCAAATACTTTATACAAATTACCTTGGTTTTATGTAAAGTTTATGCAAAATTTTTAACCTTTTTTATTTGATTATATAGATTGAACCAATTTTATCAAACATTTGATTCCACGACATTGAGAAATCACATTTTTTAGTTGCCATATTTAGAGTGAGAAACATAGGAAAGAAGTCTTCTAAAATATCGTAAGTAATTGATTGATTATTACACATTTACACAATTTATTTTCCTTGTTGTAAAAATCATAGTCGATAACAATTACTTAAAATATTTTCAAAAGCAAGTATTTGAATTAATGACAAATATATACTTCGTCTTACCCAGCTGATTTATTTAGTTTTTTCCTAATAATAAAATAATTTGAGAAAAATTAGCAAGCAAAAGTAAAAAAATGGTAAACATCGTCGTTTGTGGTTTTCAAAATTTAAAAAAGTGTTTTACAAACTCCGCTCAGTAGAAATCGCCCACGTACGTAAAAAAGAGGTTCCCGTTCCCGCCCTTGGAGCGTTTTTTTTTAATTTATTTCTAATATTACTTTTATTTTAGAAAAACCCTAATAAATAAATAAATATACTCAATACTCGCACCTCGCAAGCGTAGAGTGAAAATAACAAAATTCAATCACTCCTAGATTTTATTACTACTGAAGAATTGGGAGTATCAGTCATGCAATCCTAAGCTGGTAATTGTCTCCGCATTTTGTTTTCAGGTATTGTAAATTCATCAATTAGTTAGATTGTTTAGTAATAATTTGATAGTTAATTGTTGGCGTTATACAGATTCGGTAGTGATTTGATGGATTTGAAGGGGGTTGGTGGCATTAATGGAGAATTACGGAGGAGGGTCAGTCCTCGTCTCCATCACAATGATACTGATCTTGATGGGGATGGGGATGGGGTTGGGGATTCCGTTCCCAGAAGATTAAGATTCAGCCCTCGTCTTGCCAAACAATCTGGCCGGCTGCCTAACCCCAAAACCCCTGCCCCTAACCTTTACAACCCTGATTCCAACCTTCCGAGACGGGTCAGCCCTAGGCTCCACGGTGATCTTGGGCCCACCAGTGGCGCGTGTTTTGCTTCTTCTGATGTGCATCTACATAGAAGATTCAGCCCCAGGCTTCGCCAAAATACTCCTACTTCTACTTCCTCCGTTGAGAAGAAGCGCAATGCTCCTGCTGGGAATCCAGTGCTAAGGAGATTCAGTCCTAGACTTCGTACTTCTCCACCGGAGAATTCCGTTGCTGGCGGCAAATCACTTCACGTTTCTCTTGCAAATGACTTGGCCTGTGTCAAGAGGAGTAATGGCCATTCTGAGACTGGTCACAGTAAGCCGGACTTTGAACGTTCTTATGTTCATGAGATTACCTCTGCTTCTAATATGACAATGAAAGCTTGGACGAATAAAGCCCCTCATCTTGCTGGAAGAAGCGATCACGCTAAAGTAAAGGAGACTTTGAGACTCTTTAATTCATACTACCTTCAATGTGCGCAGGTATCTTCTTTACATTGTGATTATTTGTAGCTATCTGATTTATGGGTGTCAACAACAAATAAAACAATGCCTTTGTTGTTTTTTTTTGTTATCATTTGATGGCGAAATTGGTTTGGGCAAGTTTTTTAAATGACTTGTTCTTTGTCCAAATTGTATCTGCCAAGTACAACTACAAAAAAGCATTGTCTGATGTAACCATTTTAGCAGTATTTTGTTGCCGACATATTGTTATTTTACTTCATTTAGGAGGAAGAGGAAAGGTGCAAGCAAAGTGGGATTGCTATAAAGAACAAGAAAACTTCAATGGCTAAGGTAAATATTTATGTTTGTGGGTCTTTTTTTTTCAAAAAGTTCATTTATATGCAAATGTGGTTACTCTTTTCAATATATATGCTCTAATGAATATGTAGCTATTCACGAAACAGGCAATTTTGCTTATTGTTTTTGTTCAAACTCTATTTTTCTCCTTCCTTTTTGACTTTCAAGTTAATAGTTGTTTGAGATGCAATGTATCGTCCTATCTGCGACAAGTTTATTCAGCTTGCCAAGTAGTCGTTTTTGTTACTTCGCTTGATAGGTCTGATACAGACTAATAATGCCTATGTAAAATCATGCCAAGTCATTCTTGTCCCTTTATGCGACACTGTGGGGATGGACACTTCCCTTGTGTGATTTTTATTATGATCCAGAGTGCATTTAGTTCCCTTCTTTTCTTGCCACTTTTCATTGTGATTCTCACAGTTTGTTTTGAAAAGACTAGAGCATGCTGAATTCTTGGTTCTTCGTTGGTGCTATTAAAGGAATCACACATCTCCAATCTGTATGAGTTTGTATTCTTTGTCCCGGAACGTCTAAGTGCAGTTCTTTTGTCCTGAGCATTTTGGAGCTTTCTAGTCTCTGTTCTTTTGCTGCTTTGTTTAGTCTTCTTACATGATTAGGAAAGAGATGGTAGTTGACGTGGAATTGATTTGTTTCCTTATTGGCAGGAAAAAGTCAAGGGGACTTCTAGTAGACCTGATCTGAAGGCTTTAAAGAAGGCAAGTTTTTTGCACTTACCTTAGCTATGTTGCTATAGATTAAAAATATGTAGATGCATCAGCTTTATGCTTGAAGTTGTGGTTACATAAATGCATGTCAGATTTCAGTATGCAACTATTATGCCGTTGGATTGGATGTATCCCTTAACAAGTTTTTGAATCAAAAGTTGGAAAGTAATATTGAGAATATTTTTGGGTGCATCTGATTTGGTCCTCTTGATTTTGGAGGTTAAGTTAATGTTGAGATATCTTGGTATTATTTTGTGGAGAGATTTCCATCACTGGATTCATTATATAATTCTCTTTGTATTCATATGATCCACCACATTTCTCTGCCAGGAAGTTTTTGCTGGAAAACACCATTCCTTATTCATATGATCCGCCTCATTTCCCCGCCAATATGTTTCTGCTGGAAAGCACCATTCCTTTTACTCCTCATCTTGTAATCTCTGAGTTTTTCTGTCATGAGGGGAATGCTATATGGGTTATTAATCGTCGCACCTGGTTAGCTTTTTTACTTCTTGGCATGCCATTGTTTAAGATGGTTCTGATACTCATCTCTATTCCAATTTTCCAATGTTTTAATCAATATGCTTCCAGAGTTCCCGTCCTCTGACTATGCCCCTCTTTCCTTGTACATAGTTTTTAATTTGCTTTTTGACAATTGTCATATTGACAAAATGGTTGTTGCTCTATCACTCATATTGAAACCTTACTGTGTTTGGCTGTCATGAAGTATGTATGGACAACTTTATGCATTTTGTTCCCCTGCTGTGAAATCAAGACATGACGTTCTTACATTTTCCTTTGTCTTGTTTACTTTATGGTGGTGACAGATGATGTCGAAAAAAGAAATACTGTATCCTAAGAAGACATATGGCCATCTCCCTGGTTGGTGCATGTAACCCAAGCTGAAAATGAATTTTAAATTTTGCAGTTGTGAAACTAAGTATAGTGTGTTATTTATGGAAAGTGCAGGAATTGATGTTGGCTGTAAATTTTATTCCCGTGCTGAGATGGTTGCCGTTGGTATTCACAGTCACTGGCTAAATGGAATTGATTACATAGGAAGTTCGAAAGGCAAAAAGGTAATATCTATTAGATTTGATCCAGATAAGAGTACTTGTTTCTTATAATCATGTGATCTAAATAGATATCACACTCATATCATTGGTTTTCTTTCTTCCAAAAAACATTTCTGGAAAAGTTTAGTGAGAATGCTACAATAAAACGCTACAATATTTTTTTGAGAGAATGCTGCAATAAATCATATTTCTATTATATGAAATATAGCTAGTTTTGAGTAATTAATAGTTCTGAATATTCTTCATGAGAATAAGACTCTGATAATGATTTGGATTTAAAGTAGTATACAGAGTTGCTAAAGATAATTTGATACATGATTATAGGTCGAAGTCACGAAATGTTGTTTAGAGATGTTTGACTGCGTTTATCTGATGCTTCTTCGTTGTTTTATTTCTTTTTTAGTTATGCAGGGGTGGTGGGGGTGTCCTTTTCCCCATGATAGAGGAAGTACATTAAGTGATAGGAATTTGTTCTTAACAATACATGTTTTCCTTAGGGTATCTCTTAGCTAAGTATATTTTTCTTATATTTTGTGATAGTAACATTGGTGAACTCGTACTGTTACTAGCATGACCAGACACTAAGTTTCTCCCCTCTTTGAATTTTACATAATTTCTAAAAAAATTCCTACATACTTTAATGGAACTTAACTAATGGTTTAGGAGGATAAAGCAATTTCTGCTTGGTAGTAGTTAACCACAAATTTATTATTCTTATAATAGTAATTCATCTCCATTACAAAAATTTATTGGATTTTCCATTGGATATTAGAATCTCTAATGCTTTAATCCTTTTGTTTTTCTCCTACTTTTCTAAGTGAAGAAAACTAAACCTTTTGTCTTGGTATAGTAAAATTTTATGATCTTATCACTGATTCTTCGAGTAGATTAATGAATACGTAGAAGGGTTTATATACCAGTTTCTTCTTTTAGGAGGGGCCTTATATTTGTATCCCTCACTTCTTATTATGTGTGAATTTTTTTTTTGATACATTTAATTAATTATGTGCTCTTTCCTTGGCTTTGTCACACAATGCTTAATTGACCATTAGATTCAAATTTTTACTAAACTTAAGGATGGGAAGGTAATATTGAGTTTCGTATGATGAGTTGGTGAATATGCAATTATCAAAGAAAGGGATTATAATTTGGGTAAAAGTAAAAATGATGGAGGAGGGAGTATCCCCCCCCCCCCCCATTTTGTGATTTGTTTCTTTCTTTCTTTTTTGTTTGTAAGGGCTGCTTTGGTTTTGATATTGTTGTATCTTGATCTTTCTTTCTTTTCATTGTTCATCTTCCCATCTACTTTGGTTATGATTGAAATCAAATTTTTAAGTTTAATTGCTTAGGGTCTTTGCTTATTAATAAAAATCTCATGATCTCAACCTCTATGATCCCTATCAAGGTAGAAAGCAGGTAGTCTGATTTTGTTTGTGCTCATACAACAGTAAATCACCCCTTCGAGCCTTGATCCAGGCTTATCATTTGTATACATGACATCTTCCTTGATTTGTGTTAAATCTTCTTGAAACTCTTTGATTTGCATGAGCTCATGCCATATTAAGCAGGTCAATGTAGTTGCTATTATGTGTTACAATGAAGTCATGGATTGAAATTTAATTTGCTTTTTAATATTTATGCAAAAGGAATATGCAAAGTATACTTTGCCGATTGCTGTGGCTGTGGTATTGTCTGGTCAGTATGAAGATGATTTGGATAATGCTGACCATATTGTCTACACCGGTGAGGGTGGGAATGACTTGCTTGGGAGTAAATTACAATGTGGGAATCAACTTTTAGTTCGAGGTAATCTTGCCATGAAGGTAGGTGACATGGAAATTTTCATTCTATTGCCGTGGCTATAATAATTTTTAAGAGGGAATCTTGTTATTTTGACGTTGTCAAGTTTCTAGATATCCTCTCAATAACATGTTTGGAATCATGCAGAATAATTTGGATCAGTCTCTTCCAGTGAGAGTTATTCGTGGATGTAAAAACGCTGATAGTTACACTGGAAAAATTTACTCATATGATGGTTTATACAAGGTAGTCTACATGCCTTTTGTCCGCTGTTTTTTATTTTATTTTTCGGTCTCGTCTTTCTTTCAGTTTGTACATGCAGGGCTCCTTAACAAAATGGCCTTTGTTTCAAAAGTCATCAATAGTTTTCTTAGTCTTGGCTCTCTTTTGTTAAATTGTTCAGAGCATGCTTGGTGCTTCTGCCAAGGTAAATTTGGTCAAGTTTTTCTGAACCATTGTTCTATCTTTTCCCTTCAATTTTTAATTTTTTCGCTGCAGTTTTAGGTTTTCTCGTGTTAATGTCTTACATATCTTGTTAACCCATGATTAATATACAATTATCACTAGTGCATTATTTCTCTATAATTTTTTGGTGACTTGGTGCATTTTTTGTTTGACTAAAACAAGTGCAAACCTCATACTAACACAACATACTAGATAAATGATGAACCCATCTAATTCATTAATTAGCTTTTTTCTGAGCAAGAAACCAAATAGCATCAACTTTAGATCTCTACTAAACAGTTTGCTGCAGGTCATTACTATCCTTAAGCTCCTTTAGGTAGGCATAGTTTCTTATATACCACTAGGGTGTTTTTGGAAGATAAGCCTCCCAATTGATTTCCTTTTGTGTGTTTAGATTACCATAACACCATAAAACTAACTTTCTGTCTGTGATGGCTTCATGTTTTCTTTCTCACAGAAAAGCTTAATAAGTGTTTGTTTGATAGACATAGAAATTCATGAGAAGTTTGTTTTCCTAGGAAATAGATATATGAGCTCTTGTTTGGTCCACATTAACTTGGAAAGTAGAACTTTGTAGTTCTCTGTCCCACAAAATAGTTGAATCGACTTATCAAGCCCCCAAGTCCGCTAAACCAGTCTTGGCAGTTTCTAGGAATTGAATTTTCATGGGCAATTAAATTTCCTAGGAAGTAATACTTTATGCTTCTAACCAAAAATGTAATAAGAAGGTTCTTTATCATATTTATTTTGTAATTGCATTTGTAATTCTTGTGGCTTTAGATTAATCACGCCTCATCTAGATTTCTGCTTAGTTGGATACGGCATACGCAACTCAATTCAAATGTAATGTGTATGAAGTTATGAACAAGATACTAGGGTTAATGGACAGTGATTTTCTTCTAACTTTATTCTTAATGGTTTAATTTTTTTACCCCTAGGAAAAGTGGTAGTTCAAAACTCACAAATGTTCTGCTTAAAGATGTACTTACGAGTTGCGATTTCCTAGGCTTGGAAAGTCAGTTAAATGCACCATGTATAGTCCACATGTCAAATGAGCTGAGATAACCCCTTACCCTCCACCCCGACAATTCTTTAAAGCATCAATAAATGCACCTATCAATTTATCAAATAAGGCTAACTTTGTCATTCTGCTGTTTATATTAGCACAATTGATATGGGCAATTCATTGTCTTGACGAAAAGTTCCGTTAACTGAGCATAGTGACAGTGGCAAAAGTGATATACAGAGTTTTGAATCTAAAATAACTTTTTACTTTGATAATTTCTCGTGTGATTAGTGATTACTCTCTTGTCACTTTTGAAACTCTTTCTTATTATTTTACATTCTTGTGGTTCATCTGAAATATTACTGCCACAGCTTGTAGTCTTGCTACATTTTAAGTTCTGTTTATATTTTGGAGGATCTTAGTTTTCCACTACATTTTTTTCCCTTTTTTTTTCATGCCATAGAATCTTTAATATTTTTTTTAAATTGTTATTTTTGTGAGTCTATGTTGAACTGCAAACCTTGTGATTTTATGGTCAGCCGATATTCCATTTGCTTAATGCAGGTTGTTGATTATTGGCCTGACGAAGGGTGTAGAGGATTCCTTGTTTATAAGTTCCGTTTAAAGCGGATTCAAGGACAACCTAAGTTGACTACAGATCAGGTAGATATCAAGATCTACTTTCATTCTGTATTCATTTGCTAGTTCTTATCATGTGCTGGAACTAGAGAAAATAGTGGACTGATTTTCTAAGTAGGAAGAGACAATATTTTTTACTTATTTAGAAACATTTATGATAAGTGAACACCCACTTTGTTATGCGCTTAATTTATTTGGAAATAAATTTTTTATAATAAACACTAGCTTCGACTAGTGATACGACAAAATAAATTAACTTGGTGTTAAGATGCCATAATATGAATGAATTGTTGTAACTTCTCCTGATTCTTAATTATTGATTAGTGGTTTCTGTTCCTATTGTTTTTCTTCTCTTTTCTAATTGATATTTCTTGTACTGTTTGTGATAGAAATTTATCTCATTTTCTTTGTGCTGTTAATTACATCACATTGTTAATGGTTTTTCATCCTTGTTTGAGTGAAACTGAGTCTGAGTCTTATAACATAATTTTGTAAAGCTTATCACTGCTAACTTCTAAAACCTTGCTCATGAAGTACTTTGATGACACTCTTTATCTAATTCTTGAAGTTATTGGAGCATTACTTGTTTTTGTCACTAACTTTTAGATGAGAGAATCTGCTTTGCCAACTTTCTTTCACAGTTTGCTGGTTGAGAGACTTTATTTCAATTTCCTTGAAGACCACTTGATCTGGTTCCATTCTAGCTAAGAACAGGGATGTAAACTTATGGAGTCATCTGCGTCTGCACTTGGTTGTTCCGTATGGTATACGCTGTATAGCCTTTTATTTTTTCTTCTTCAGTGAAAATAGCAAAAAAAAAAAACAAAAGCCCTTGTATAATATCTGATGGCCTTGACACTAGTTTAATTTTATAGTGTATTTATTTCGAAATTTCTGGTTGTAATTCCCGTCAGATACCTACATAAGGCCAATTTTTTCATCCTGCTTCAACTCAGAAAAATCTACCCTTTTTCTTCTATGGTACATAATTAAATAGTCAGACATTCCTATCAAAACCCTGTTCCAATTTAAGTATGGATTGTAATGTTACTTCTGGCAACTCTTGCTATTATTTTAGTTGTAATTAAATGATACCAGTCTCCAAAACATGAGAAGGGTTTGAAATTCTGACCTGATACCTTTTATTTAGTTATCTCTGCATATTGATTTTCTTGAACTACAAATTGATAGAGAATAAAAATGCGAAAGGAGGACAGAAATAGAGATTATTTGATATTTTCTCAAGAAAGGGCATGAGATAAAAAAAATCGTCCAGAACTAGAAAACTACTCAACTTGAAATTTGAAGCTTGTAAAGCATGTGCATTATCTGAGCTCAGTCCAAACTTAAATGATTTGGATTTTGCGAACATGCATACACAGTTCTTTGAGACAAACATTGTGGAGTTGAGTGGTTGTTGATGTTGTGTTATTATGTTTCTCTCCTGAGCCTCTTGAAATATTGTAGTTGCATGGTTTTGATACCCATGAATGAATAGAATATACCTAAGTGTCAAGTGGTGGATTTTTACTGCATGCATTTTGGAACTCTTAAGTCAAGCTTACTTTGCAGGTCCAATTTGTTAGAGGTTGTCCGCTTAAGGCTGTTTCTGAATTGCCGGGGTAAGTTTTGCATGTTCTCAAGCTCTGACATATATGCGGCATATTCATGATAACCTGCTGCCTGCTTAATACAATACTTTCTTGGTGAAGGCTGGTCTGTCGTGATATTAGCAACGGTGTTGAAGAAATTGGCATTCCTGTTACGAATATAGTTGATAACCCTCCTGTTTGTCCCCCAGGCAAGTTTGCTTATTTTTTTTTGTGTGGAAGTTAGACCATCTCATCCATCACTTATATATATATATATATATATATATATATATATATATATATATATATATATATATATATATATATATATGAATAACTTGGTTGTGCGATTCAGTCTTGGGCTTTATTTTCTTATTTAAAGGAATATAAATTTAGATCAGTTTAGTTTTAGGTTTATTAGGAATACACAATCTTAATTCCAATGACCAGATGCTCTCTACTCTTGTCAGTAAGTTATATGTCCATTTTTAATAATCACAACGTTTTGACTTTTACTCTATTTATGAATCAACTTGATCACATGTTTTTACCAGTTTTATATAAAGCAAATGTTATGATCTTATAATGTACAGAGTAAATGGTTGTTGGATTTTCTCAGTGTATAATTCCAAAATTTCATCATCACTTTTTCATTCAGGCAACCAAACCACATGGCTTTTTAATTTCTTTGCGTACCCATATAGAAATGAACTTGCTTCTTGTACTCCTTTCAAACCCTATATATGTAGCTCGTAAATATACTTAAATAAGTGCTAAAGATGCGCACACCACCCGTTATCTCCAACAATATTTCAATAGTTGTGCATCCACCTCACCATGCTAGAAGAGATGACTATGATTTGCTCAGGCATAATATATTGCGATGTACTTAGTTAATGCGCCAAAACTTAATGGAAGAGGGAGAAGCTCAATTGGTTAAGAAACTAAAAAAGTTACTAAGAGTAATTGATCAAGTAGCTTGTTTCACTCCCAAAAAATGGGGAATTTTTTAAAGCTATTTTTAAAAAATAATTTGAAAAATGGATTCCAGACTAAAATATTTTTAAAAATAAGCTTCTTTAGGTTTAGATGGAAATTGCTGCATATCGCTGCCCCATACAGCGATTGAATTGGGTTGGCCCAAAGTATTTTGTAAATTTTTTAAAAATTAAACCCAAATTTTAGTTTCCTTCTATAAATTTTTTTTAATATCTAATTTTAAAATCGCTGCCTGTGGTTCGAATTTTTAAAAATATACAAATTGCATTTGGACCACTATATAGGTAGCGATTTTCATCCAAAGAAGTAGAAGCTTATTTTTGAAAATATTTTGGTACAAACCTATTTTTGAAAATATTTTTTAAAAAAAGCTTAAAGAAGTCCCAAAAAATGTATGGTGACTAATTCTCCATAACATCCATCATCATCATCATTTTCTCTAATTGATCTCCCCTATATATAGCTAACTAATGCCTTTTTTAAACCAACTCTCTAGTCTGTTAAACTGTTTAGCATTACCAAAAGTACCCTCCCTAATTCTTGATGAAAGGTTCTGTGAGAGAAATATCATGTTCACTTCTCTATCAATTTTAAGCTTTTAACCAAAAATTATCTTGAGCCAATCTCCCTTTTGATTTGCAGACTTATCTCATCCTACCAAATGGTCCCTCCTCTTTTACCTCAATATTGAACTGATGTTTCTCATAACTAACCTCCAAAGGAATTCAAAGATATGTCAACAAAGTACCATGGTTAAATACTCGTAAAGGAGAGGCAAACTCATTGAGGAAGGTCAACCAAATGAAGCTTTGAAACCCTAGACTTACCTAAAATATGCCTAACCTTACTAAACCTCCAAATATGCGAAGAACAAGGACTGTTGACTTTTTTTGTTTGTCTTAGAAATCAGAACCAACAATTTGAAAATGACATTACCTTTTTTGGAAAAACCATATAGCCTTTATACGTTTCCTTTTAGAGCAATTCTTTTTTCTTGATGATGATCAACGTCCTTTCTCTCAGAGCAGCAGCATCAGTACCATTACTCTCAAGCATTTTAAATGGAAACTTGTCCATATTGATGTTTATCTTAGTAGATCTTAAACAAATTATGTAGATGGATACCTAAATACATATTGTATTGGATTTCAGAGCACATAAGCAACAAAAGATAAGGGTTTAAGTGATCCCTTACGAACACAAGCTCAATTCTAAACTCAATACTCCTTTTGTCCCATATTAGTTTTTACACTTTTCTTTTTCATTTATTTCAAATTAGTTTTAAACTTCTATTTTAGGAGATGGCCTCATTATTTAATCTAAAGTATCATTTGAACGATAATTTTATGATACTTTACCTATTTTGTGATTAAAAGTACAATTTTATTCGACTTCAGTGCAGCCTAGTCTATGTGCTTGGTAATTTTTCTTGATGAGTACTCATTTTTTACACTGCAACCTAGTCATTCCAGTATGGAATAAACTATGATTGTTCGGCTGATGATCTCAATCTTACTCGTGTCTCTTTTTTTCACTTTTCGGGTGGTATGGGGAAGGGGAGCATGTGCCTCTTTTTGTTGTTTCTGTAGTTTACCAAATCTTCCTCAATTATTCTTTGCATCTATTTAAAAAAGGACATATAACTTATTTTCTCTTCCTCCAGTTCATTGCTTTTTTCCCTTTGCTTTTACAAAAGGAATAAGTGAATAACAATTTTTAGATTTCTTACAATATTTTCCTGTCCTCATTTTTGTTGCCTAAAGTGTCTGTTGGGAAACCATATTTTTGTAAACTTAAAATATTTTGGCTGGGAATTCATCCTAACTTGAAATGCTGTGTGATGTTGTTATGTTTGTAGAATTTACGTATATTAAGTCTATAGAAGTTGCAAAAGGTGTGAAGCTGCCTCCAAGCGCTACGGGATGCAAATGTAAGGACAAATGCACAAACCCTAAAACTTGTGCATGTGCAAAACTTAATGGAGAAGATTTCCCGTATGTGCATCGTGATGGTGGGAGGTGAGATCTCTAGCAGTGTACTATAACTTAATCTTCACATACGTTTCTTTTTCCTTTTTTTTTGGGGGGGGGGGGGGGGGGGGGGGGGGGTGGCGGCTGAGGCTTATTTGATGAACATTTTCCTTTGTTTTGGATTTTAAACATTTATAGAATATAATGTGTTGCAGATGTAGAGGAATAAGTAGTTTTATGGTTTATTAACATTAGTTTGCTTGATTTTTATTGATAGTTAACTTGTTCTGTATAGATTAGCTGAACCCAAGGATGTGGTCTTTGAATGTGGACCAAATTGTCACTGCAAACCTTGCTGCCTTAATCGCACATCTCAAAGGAGAATAAAATACCGTCTTGAGGTTTTGTTTTCATAAATTTTTTATTGACAAGTATCAAATATTTTATTTTCATTTTTCGTTCCTAAATTGTTTCTTTCATCTTCCAAGCAGGTTTACCGTACACCTAACAAGGGATGGGCTGTTAGGTCATGGGACTATATTCCTTCTGGTGCTCCTGTTTGTGAATACATTGGGGTGCTGAGAAGAAGTGATGAACTTGATAATATTGCTGGAAATGAATATATATTTGAAATTGATTGCCTGCACACCATAAACGAAATTGAAGGAAGGGAGGTGTGTTACATTTTTCTTCTGTTGTGTCTATATTGTTTACTTTTAAAATACTACTTTCAATTGTGTTCGTCAGTGGCGTGAGATCAAGGTAAGAGAGGTGATGTGACTATTTTTTCTTCAGTCGTTTACATCTTGTTTATATAATAATTATAAGTTAAAAATAAATTTTGTGATAAGACAATAAGCACTTCGCCCGAATGCATTATCTGTACGCCTTGAATTTAAAGGACCTTGTGTGCTGTTCCTTCTCTCTTGTATGTCATATTTTTGTTGGTTCATGATCTTCAGGTGTTTTGCTTCCAAGGAATGAAGTACATATTAGAAAGAACCTTACTGCCAGGGGTGTGTGTGTGTGTGGTTGTTCGGGGGGGGGGGGGGGGGGGGGGGGGGGGGTTGTTGGGAAGTGATGTGTGATATATTATCGGCTTGTGGTCTCAACCAAAAATATACTTTCTTGCACATTGTGTCTTTTCTTTTAACTCTTAATAATACTGGGTTTCTTTTTAGAAGAATATTTTTGCGTTGATGAAACAATATATTCCATGTTTGTTTCCCAGTTCTCATCATCTACAAGTCTTTGGTTTGTCTTTTCAGAGGCGCTTAGGAAATGTTCACGTGTCTCCGGATATAAGTTTATCAAAGAACGATAAGATGTTAGATGGTACCCCGGAGTTTTGCATTGATGCAGGTTCCAGAGGAAACGTTGCTAGATTTATTAATCACAGTTGTGATCCTAATATGTTCGTGCAATGTATTTTGAGTGAACACCATGACCTACGATTAGCTCGCATTGTGCTTATTGCGGCTGACAATATTTCACCTATGCAGGTAAAGTGACTTATTTGGCTGCTTGGCCTACTTTTCTTTACCTTTGTAGGACAAACTATTGTTTTGTATATAAGAATGTGAAAATGCACCACAGAAGAAAATTATTCAGAAATGATTCTTCATGTTTTGCAATTCATGATATGGGTTACTTTGGCTTCAGATGATTAGTGTTATTGGAGTCATATGACCTTGCTTCAGCTTTCATCACACATTCATTTCAACGCAGCTGTCTTATTTTCTTTGGTGGCTAATTAGCAGTGATTGGATAGTGGGCAGATGTAGTGTTCATATATGTTAAATTCAGTATTTAGTGTTATATTTTGATTAAAATAAATATGGTATATTATAACCTCTAAAACAAGTCAACATCAAACATTTATTCATCCAGTCCATGAGTACAATCTTCTGATTGTTCAGGGTACTAATTTCTGATAATCACATTTCTTTACTGTCATTGTCTCTGAATTCCGTAACATTCATGCGATTAGTATTTCCTTTTCCATGTTACTTTTTCTGTTGCCTTGTATGATTGAAACCTGATTAACTACTTGAAACAGGAGCTGACTTACGACTATGGGTATGCACTAGATAGCGTTGTAGGCGCCGATGGAAAAATTAGAGTATTGCCATGTTTCTGCGGTACAGAAGATTGTCGGAAACGTTTATATTAGTATAATCAAGTGTAGTTTCCTTAAGCTGGTACAGAAGCAAAGCATACCCCTTACACGTTCTTTCACAGATGCAAGTAAATTGATCTGCTCTATTAAATCTATTGATGTACACGCTATTGTTTTTTGCTGACTCAAATCGGCAATATCACTTTGTATCGCAATTTTCTAATGGTTGAAATTAGCGTACGGAACATTTAGGATCAAGAGTTGAAGACTTGAAGCTTTGCCTCAATTTTATTATACTGTTGCATCAAGCCATCACTCCTTCAACCCCCCTCCCCCCAACCCAATACACACACACACCAATAAAGATTCAGGCCTAGTGAAATGAAATTGTTCCCTTTATGTTCCATCTTATTGTTATAGAATTATTTTTGTTAATTATAATTTATTTATACTTATTCAAAACGATTCAAATTGATTTATACTCATCCTATTATATTATTTAGAAGTAAGAATGAATGTGAAACTTTCTAATTGCTTTGAGTGAAAAAAAAAAATAAACTAGCTTCAAGTGAAATAAAATAATAAAAATAAAAAACTATTGATGACTTTTCGTTGTTTTGGATGGAAAAAAATTAAAAAATACAAAAAAAGTTTTGGGTGAAAATAAATTAAAAAATACCTTTAGGTGAAAAAAAATCGATACACCTTAGATAATTGTATTGGTGACCCTATTAAAAAAATATCAGATCATTTTTATATATAAAAAAAAACTAACTAAGCTTTTGAGCGAAAAAAAAATTAAATTAAAAAATTAATAACTGAAACCAAAAATAAAAAAAGAGATTTTGACATTTTATGAGAACTATCTATGATCTTTTTCGAAAGTCATAAAAGATATGAAAGATTAGAATAAAACTTTGAAAAAATCCAACTAAAACTATAAATAAAAGTATCTCGAATTTTCTTCGCCAAAGTGAAAGAGAAATAGTGGTTGAGAGAGACACTCAAGTTTCGATACGCAATTCTTGAAATCAATTGTATAATCCCAAAAATTATTAAATTTATTAAATATCCTTTCAAATTCATATATATCCAGTGCATTAGTATGAGCACAAACTAGAGAAATAAAATACATATCTCATCTATCAAACTCATATTCTCTTTTAAATTCTATATAAAAGGGTAAGTTTTTAATATATTACATTTTACTTTGTTATTTTATACCCAAAAAACCCTTAAAAAATAATAAACAAATCCATAATCTCTGTGAGGTATGAGGCATCAAAGGAAGGTTATGATTACAACAAAGTTTGATGAAAAGAAAGAAAAATAAGGGACTAGGTAGGTGAAAAAAGTAAGGCAAAATGTCTAATATAGTATTATTTTAATTTGAAAAGGTTTAAGAGAAATAGACGATTTTATTGAAGAAAAAAATGTAGGGAGAACTACATCATAAGAATTGAATGTTTGTACAAATATAGTAGAATAAATATAGAGGGTCTAATAACTCTAATAGTATTTATAACTATATTTAGAGTACATATATAACTTTATATGTTATATTTTTTTTATTAATTGCTATATTTTTTTCAACTTTACTTATTGTGTTATAGGATTTCCAAGACGCAATATAGTATAAAATATTATTTTAATGTCAATTATCAATTTTTTTTTCTAAAATAGTTAATAAATATATATTAAATTTTATATATTTATAAACTTTCCGTGTATTAACACGAGCATATATTAGTTTACTATTATTTTTTATGCATAAGTTTAATAATTTTTACTGATTAAAATTGATTTTTCATTAATAATTTATTTTCTCAAGGCATTGTAAATTAGATTATACACCCAGTACATCATACTCATGGTGCACCTAGGTCTAGCTAGCAGCATGAAGTAACCTTTTAAATAGTGATCTAGCTGGCAACATGCAAAAATAAATTATAAGCGCCTGTTTCGTTGGGAAAATTAGAATAAGATACCTTTAACATTTTATTTGTTTTATTTTAGTGCCGCCTTTTTTGGATTGGAAATATATCAAGCCTATTTTGTAATGCTCTGTATTTTAGAAATTATATTAAAAACTTTATATGTTAAGTTTTATTTAAAATTAAATATACATTATATATTATCATTTTAAATAAAATTATTTTAAGAATGTTTTAGTACAATTAAATTTAAAAAGTATTTTGGCCCAATTATAATTATGGACTGTCATTTATATATTATATTTTAATTAAGAAAATTATTTAATATCATAAATAAGTATTTAATTCCTCAATTATTCCATTAAATTCCCAAAAAGCCTTCAAAATATCCCAAAAAATATCCCAAGTATACACTTTTATTATAGAATATTCCAGAAAATTTTAAAATATTATTCTTAGAAGAAAAAATCAGTTAAGATATTTATAAATATTATTTTTTTAAAACCAATTATATTACGAATCGGATATCTTTACCTAAAAAATAAAAAAATAAAAATCGACCATATATAATCATGGCCAGCTGCCATTATTAGTAGTTTTTTTTTAAAAAATAATTTAAATAATTTTATATTATTTTATCCTAATTTAAAGGATAGTTTTAGTTGAAAAGATAGTTTTAATTTAAAAAATAATATATTTTTTATAAAAAAAACAAAAATAAATTCTAACCTTAATATATTCTTTTTCTATGATTGATATTTAAAGAAAAAAATATTATAAAATTTGGATTTAAATAAATATAATGTACCATATGGAGATAGAAAAAATGAAAAATCAGTATACAGTATGAATAGAGAAAAGATATGCTCTAAAATTTGGATTTGTGAAATAAAATTTTATTTTAAAATTAAAATTAATGGTTACAGTTAATGAATTTCTCTACTTTTTGGTGAGAATATTCCATATAGTACAGGTTAAATACTCTTTATATTTTCTAGGATTATATGTTTAGTGAGTTCACATTGTAGGTTCCTAGATAAGTTTAGTTTTCCTTGAATTAAAAGTAAGAATATCATTTTATTTTTATTTTTAACTTGACATGTATCGTAATAATAAATTCACAGTACCTTGACAATAATAATATAGATCTATAATATATGGGTTGACAGAAGTATCACAATTATTGCAATCTAAATAATCATCCAACTCTAACTCCACTGCTTCAAATACGTTGGGAGTAGTGTTCTTTAAGGACTTTACATCTATTCAAGTATAGACAATAGTGTTATTTAAGGATTTCACATCCATTCAATTAGAGTCATTCACAATTTGATTTTGTTAAATTGTTTGGATCGATAAATTGATAGAAAAAAACTATGGTCCATTTTGAAATTCAGATCATGATCTCCTCGATTATTAAAACCCTATATATAATAATTTATCCCATACACGAGAAAAAAGACAAGCAAAGATGAGCAATTAACTCTCATCGTGATGAGAATGGGGCATAACATTAACAAAAATGGTGATAGAAACCCAAATAAATAAAGGTTGGTTTATTATAAATTAAATAAAAGATTGGATTAATATCCGTATATCGGGCAAATGTTAGATTAATGCGGCCAATTTTTCCTTAATTTTTTTGACAAAGCACAATAGAGAAAAAAAAAAGAGGCTAGATGAACATCATCTATAGACTTGACAAAACTAATTTGAACTACGTGACTAAATAGGATACCTGCATAATCAATTTTTGCCTATAAATGATTTAAAAAGAAACTCAAAATCTAGATTGAACCTAACTTGAACCGAACCTGAAATTAGTAGCTAGAAAATTACTTTAACTAAAATTGATTTGACTCAACCAAAATCAAGTATAGCTAATTGTTTCCTAATATGACCTAACTCTAAGGTTGTATACTAGGGCCCTATTTGGATTGTAGGAATGGAATGAAATCAGAACTGATATATGGGATGAATGAAATCGATCAATTTTAAAGAGTTATTTGGTTAAGTATATGAAACCCTTTTCAGCTGTTGTGTTTAACACATGAATGAGATTTAGTAATTTAGTTGTTGTTTGGTTCAAACATGAATAATGGTAATCTTGATATTAATAATAAAATATTTTTATTTTTATATATTTACGACATCAAAATAACTATAATAATAAATATTATTAAAAAGTACTAACAATAATAATAATAATTTATAAATATATTAATAATAATGATAATAGTAATCAATTTATTAAATAGAATAAATAATAATAATAATGATAATAATAATTATTATTCTAAGTATTATAATAACGCGACATTCAAAAGATGGAGTGGGACGATGGAGTTTTGATGAGCATATGGTGAATACTGACTAAAATCTAAGGAATCAAAAAGTAGATTTTGGAAGTGTTTGAAACATATTCTTTTTTTTTTTTTCAAACCAAACAACTTTTAGTTGAAAGTGAGTTTTAATCATAATTCCATTTCATTTCAGTTTCTCAAACCAAACGGACCTTAGATAGATATTGGAATGGATTTTATCAAGTTCATACCAAGTTGAATAATATTAAAACTAAAAAATGTAAGTTCAAATCCAATACAAACTTTTATATAGTCTAGTTTTATTAAATTTAATTAATTTTTGTAAGTCTGAATTTTGTCCAATCCAGTCTGATTTTTAAATTATTTTTACTTTCGTGAGTTAACCTATATTTGCTTAATTTTGTGATAATGATGATAAAAATGAGTGATATTATCGTTAAAAGAGTGTGTCTTTGAGGAGGTAAAAGAAGATATGTTACAAATAGAAATAATTTAGAAAACTGGGGTTCAAGGTAAAGTAAAGGTGACATTTTTATCTTTGAATTTCTTTTAAATATTTTAGATTTATATTATGTATAATTATATATAAATTTTGGATTGTACTTTTGACACTAAACAGTTGAGTACAAATCCAGTCCAATAAAATTTCTTATCACCTAATATACGACTCATACGCAAATGAAACTAACCTAGAATTCTCATTCTCCTTAAGGATCTTAAACGAATGAGACTTAGCCTAAATGGATTACACTTTAACCCAAATCTAAAAATTCAATTGTCACATCTATAATCATCTTCGTAAATATATAGTCAAGCTGTTCATGTATACAATTATAATAATAATATAGGATATAAATTTAACGTTATGATTTTTTGAAATGAGATTGATAATATATATGACCCATTGGAAAGTTGCCTTCAATGAGAAATTAATATAACCGGCCTCTACTCGTGTCGTGTTTTTTTTTTTTTTTTTTTTTTTTTAACCCATTTACATTTCATATGTTTTCAATGTCCACCTTTGACCTTATATAATGTATTACTAGTAATTTTAATATAGTATATTTGAATAATATACTTTGAATCATATCTAATAAAAAACTCCGAATTTTGATCAAAGTTTACTTATTAAGGAATATAGAGAGGGTTCAATTCCTATATGTTTGTAAGAATAATGTACGATGTATCCCTAAATTTTAAAATTACATTAGGAGTATTCAAGAAACTACGAGTATCATTAATTGTTCATATTGTGTCAAATCTAATTAAAGTTAAAAGAAAAACTTAAAGAAGAGATAATTTTTTTCTTAGAACAAAAAATTAAAGAACTAGAGGAAGACTATTGTAAGTCTACTAAACCACTATAAGGTCATGAAGGCTTATATTTAGGCACTCACCTAGCTTAGTGGGCCTATGGAGGAGGGGTCACAAGAAGAATATGACCTTTTACTAACTCTCATCTTAATGACTATCCCTAATTGCGTTTATATGCTAATCTTATGAAGCTTTCTATGTTAGACGACTAAATAAAAGGGGCCAAAAAAAAAAAAAAAAGAATGAGGTGGGTTTGATTAGAGACGATGGGAAATTGTTTAAGGACAGGGCATGACAAGGATAGGCATATGCTAATGGTGTAAGAAAGAATGGGTGCCCCTCAGTAGTCTAGAAAGTCTTAATTCAAAACAACAAAGGAGCCACTAATAAAGGGACACTAATGAGTATTTGGTAGATAATTATGCCTTATAATATAATGAAGGATGAGGTGGATATGATAAAGGAGTTGCAAAGAGAAGTCTTTCTTTTAGTGGTAGGGTAGGTTTGCCTTACATGGAGTAAAAGAATCGGTTTTGCAATCAACATCATTATCTTCAAATTAATACTTGTGAGATTATATTCTGTAACTAAGCTAGAATTTTATTTCAATAATAAGTATTTCCTTTTTAAACAATGAGATACTTTGATAAATACTACTTTATATGTAATTTTCTCGCTCGTGTAATTATCTTCTTATGCACGTAATTCGTGAGGGATAGTTTTAAAGCTTATTGAAGCCAATTGTTTGATGATTTTTTTTTTAAAATAAAGAAGGGTACTAACAAATTCATTTTTTGACATTACCTCCGAAATTCACGCAAGTAGTGAATTATAGTAAGATAAGTAAATTATAGTAAGATAACACGAAGTACTCCGTATATAGTTTAACATTTATATGTTACGCAAATGAACATCGTTAATTCCCCTAACGAAAAACCCTTAATATAATTAAAGAAAGAAATCTCCCCTGATCAATCCAAATAATGAAATGCAATGAATTATGAGTTGACAAATCATACTTGATACACTCCATCGTAATATTTTTTTTTTGGTAATTAAAATTAGAGAATCAAAGAGATATATATAGAGAGGGGGGGGCAACGCCAACATTAGGGATGAGATTAGCAAAGTAAACACGGAAAAAAAGGCTAATACACCCCCACAGCTCAAAGACCTGCTCTTTACTCCCTTAATTAATCCTCTAATGTGGGTTTAGGGACTCAATCCCATTCTAAACCCAACAACCCTTCAAAGTTCATACTTTTCTGTTTTTCTTATTGTTTATTAATTCAGGAAGTAGTAACTGCGTTTCTTTGTGTTGACTGAATTAGGTGGCTTTCTCTGTTACGGCGTTCAAACAATTGAGTACGGCGTTATAAGCTTCAACTTTGAAGTCACGTGCCACAAGAAAGCAGCACCCCAACGCTTGGTTTTCTATGGCTGAACCATTGGTCCGACAAGGAAACGATGGGGAAGATGATGACGAGGTTGTGACGCTGTCGGTGACGCCGAAACCTGTTGACGTTGACTTTAACACAAACGGTGACGAAGGAGGAGCCGGGGTCGGAGTCGGAGTCGGAGGAAAGGCAGCGCGGTTGCCGAGATGGACTCGGCAAGAGATACTGGTACTAATACAGGGGAAGCGGGTGGCTGAGAATCGGGTGAGGAGGGGAAGAAGCGCGGCGTTTTGTGAAGGACAAAGACAGGGACAAGGTCAAGTTCAACAACAAGTGGTGGAGCCCAAGTGGGTGACGGTTTCTTCGTATTGCAAGAGACATGGAGTGAACAGAGGACCCGTTCAGTGCAGGAAGAGATGGAGCAATTTAGCTGGCGATTTCAAGAAGATTAAGGAATGGGAGTCTCAAATTGATGATGAATCCGACTCCTTCTGGCTTATGCGCAATGACTTGAGGAGAGACAAGAAGCTACCAGGTTTCTTTGATAAGGAGGTTTTTGATATTCTTAATTCTCCTTCTTCTGATGCCCTTCTCCCTCGCCACCACCACCACCGCCACCACCACCAACAACAACAACCGCTTTTTGATAGTGGCAGGACTGCTGCCTCTGAAGATGGGTTATTCTCCGACTTCGAACAATCCGCGCCACCCCATCAAGACGATCATGTTGATGACGACGACGATGGTGATGATGATGAATTGGACGACAACAAAGTTGGTCCTGACGTATTAGATGTTCACATTAAGGTTGAGCCCCAACCACATAATCCTCCCTTGCTTTCTTCTACAACTATTCCGGCTCCTACTCCTATTTCTGGTACTAACTGCTCCTCCTTAATTTACTCCATCGCTCTTCTTTCTTTATTACAAATCACTATTCCCTCTTCTTTGTGCTCCGTATTATTTTACTTGCACTCTTCTTGCATACTAGACATGATTCTATTGACTTTGAGCATCATTTCTACACATTTAATATCTCTAGTGGCATTCTATTTTTACAAGGAATACATAAGTCAACCTTTGCAGGGTTATAATATTGTTGGGGCACAGCGCACAACTAATGTATGCGCTGCCCCTTCTGTGGTTCATAGAGTCAACATACCCTCATCAGTCGTAGCTAGTGGGGTTGTATACTTGTATCTCTTCGAATCCATCCTTTTTATTTCCAAAATAAAAAAAAAAATGTTCTTGTGGCTTTGTAATCTTATCTACTGTAATGACTGAAATCCAAAAATGCGGGCGTTTTGTGTGGTTACTGAGTCAACTATGTTTGATTAATGTTGTTTCTCAGAGAAGCAGTACCAGCCTAAAACTGCAGACGCCGTCACGGGTCCAGGCAAGTTTCGATCTCTTAGTGTAACTCACCTAGGTCCTAGGTACATGAATTATATCATTTCTTCACATCCAAGCTAAGCATATCATTTTGCCCTTGTTTTCATTGTATAGCAACAATATGTGGGCTTTGAGTTTTAGATTTTGCGCTGCACACTTCATCATTCATATACATATATTCTAACCAAATCTCTCTCCACTTGTGCTTTCTTTCTTGTGTTTACTCTCTAATTATGCGTATGGGCATCGCTCGATCCATCTTCCAAGCATTGATGTTTAATCAAGTCGTATTTACAATAATATATATATATATATATATATATATATATATATATATATATATATATATATATATATTTATATATATATACCCTAGGATTATACCTGTTTCCTTGATGCTGGCAACGGGTAGCGTTGCGGTCTGCTGGCTTAATTTAATTGATGTTAAATATTACACAATTACTTGTATGTATAGATACGATAAGGATTATATTCGAATAAAAGTTACCGCTTAATATAACAAAAGTTATCCAATAAAGTAATAAAGAGTGAAGTATGTTATATTAAGGGATAACTTTTGTTATATTAAGAAGTAATTTTGGCATGCATACAAGATCTTTTGATTACAATTACTAAAAAAAACATCTTAAGATTACATACACTGATCTCTTCGAAAATACAATGAAACGACACTAATGAAATGTTGCTATATATATCCAGGAACCACTAAAGAGAAGCAACGAGATGGGTTGAATCTTGAAATAGGATCAACTTCTCGTGAGGGCAGAAAGCGGAGACGGTTTCTGGAGGAAGATGATAATGGCGAGGGAGCTCCCTTGCAGAATGAATTAATCCAAGTCTTGGAGAGGAATGGAAAACTCCTAAGCGCTCAGCTGGATGCTTACAACATAAATCTGAAACTGGATAGGGAAGAACGTAGAGATAATGCTAATAGCTTAGTTGCTGTTCTGAACAAGCTAGCAGATTCTATGGGGAGGATCGCAGATAAGTTATAGCTCAGCTCGCTCTTCTTGCCTTAATATGGCGATTTGTTGTCATGTAAATAATTGGATTATGCATCTCTTTCACATCCAGTTAATTGGTATTGATGGCCTAAGCTAGATAGAATAGTGAGTATATGAAGATCAAGAGTTTTGCATCTTTTGATTACTCTTTCCTTATTTTTCTCTTAAAACTTTTTAGCTGCTCATTCTGCTTCACACACGCAGGGGGCTTATGTAGGTGTAGACGAAGATAATGCCCCCAGCACTCGAATATGCTACAGTGCAGCCAATACTCTGTTATGCATGCATCGTGATTTTATTAGGAATATTTTGTTAACGTACTCTCAAATCTCAATACTCTTTCTGCCCTCCTGTCCTTTTTTTTAACTATTTCATATCCCGTATCATCATTTTATTTCAGAGAAATTCCTTATTTGTATAAGGATATTTTTATTATTTTATTTTCATATTTGATATCATAATGTTTATACGTGATATTTTTTTTCTATATTTCTATATCTTTTATATCTGATATAACAATATATATATATGATATAATAATAGTTTTATCTAATATAACAATATTTATATGTGATATCTCAATATTCTGATATAATTTATATCAGATATAATTATGAATTAGAAAAATCTCTTTTATTTTACGTACATAACGGAAACATATAATATCAAATTTTAATGTGCAATTAATTATCCCATCCAAAATCTTCAAGTTGTCCGTCTGATTCATAAATGTCATGATTGTGTACTCACAATCCTATCTAGGCCATAACGGTTCCATCTTCCGGTAGTGATGGCCTAGATAGGATTAAGAGTATATCAAGATCTAAGAGTTTTTCAAGGACAAAAATTGCAATTGTGCACTGTGATGATTCATGGACATCATGATTGTGTACCTTGAGAAATGAATTTATCATTTCCCAATCTGTGCTCAATCAAATCTAAAAACCATGGAGTTTATATCGGATATTAACTAAGAATCATTCATCCTTATAAGTTTTAAAAAGAGTGGCTATTGTAAAATTGTAACTCCCTCTTTATTGTAGACACAAAGGCCTTAGCCCTTCATTCAAGTGGTAGTTTGTATGATTGTTGACACAAATATACACGAAGGTCACTATAAAATTATTGTATTATAGTTAAGTGATCTCTATATATAACAAAAGTTACCCTTTAAAGTTGTAACTATTGTTATATTGAGTGGTCACTTTTATTGAGAACACGTACAATTACTTTATTGGCTCTCGTGTGTGTACAATACTTCTTACATTGCTGAATATTCATAATTTTCTCATGTATTTATTAACTTCCTCATTAAGTGATAATCATATACTCAAGGTGAATTACTGAGATATCTATTGTACTCCAAGGTTATTTTAGAATCAAGTATTCACTTCCTTGGTGCACAAATATAGTATGAATGAAATTATGTCAATATATGGTTGTAAGTTGTACCTATGGTGAGAGTTGGTGCTAATTCATTAAGAGAAAAAAAAGGAAAATAATTTTTTAAATAAATGAATTTCAAGAAAATCATAAGATAAAATTAATACTTTATATTTAGTGGACAAAATTGTATAAATGACAGGCTAAAGTCGTATCACCTAATCAAAAGTAATTCCTAAAACCACTAATCAAAATAGATAGGGAAGTAGGGTCGAATCCACAGGGAAACACGTCTTCCTATTTCTAATCAACCTATATAGTCTAAATTATCAAGTAGCCAAATTAATTTTAATGGGAGATTATACTAAGAGAACAATTAGACTAGATCGAATTAACTGAGGAGGAAATCAAAGAACCGAAGCCTAAGATATAGGTTCACCAATAAATAAAATTACAGGGTAAAACACAAAGATCAATAATCAATACATCAATTAATTAGATCATAAAGGGTCTTCGCTACGTATTACAATCACAAAATAATCTATCGGTATTAAATTACATATCTCAAATCTTGATTTAACCATTTATAAATTAACCTACCTATTAAAACTAAGCCTAAACATCAATTCTTATCTCTCGAATCAATATTGTTTGACTCATACAATTAAACCTGGCCAAATCTAATTGCATAGCATTTAATCAATCAATAGAAAATCAATCAAGCATTGATAATCAACAATAATAGACTACCCCTTTATATTATTTATGGATCCCCAAAACCCTAGAAATAGAACTACTCACACATAATTGAATTTAAACTAAGAAAAGCAATTAAATACGACATGATTAATCAAAGAAATTAAATTACTGAAGATAAAAAGAGAAGAAATCGTTACCAAAATACACATAAATAATGAATTGCATAAATCCCAAAAAGTGTAAAGCGATAGACAAGAGTATTTGACCAATGCTAAAAGTAAGAAAAACCGATTAACCTAATGAGTTTGAGCGTAGTGAAAAACTCCCGTCCAAAACCCTAGTTTTAAAACTAATACGTAAAGAAATACACACGCACCCGGTAGGGAGGATTTTTGTCTGGCCGTGCGCATCTCCAAGGCAAGGGCTACATTAATGTTGTGCCTCACCCGGTCGAGCGCACCTTAGGGCGAGGGCTGCCCGGTAGGGCGAGCTTCCGGGCCAAATGATGTTCTGTTGGGATCCTAACTGGCCCAATCTGAGTTTGTCTTGGATATTTAAGAATCGGTCCAATGTCTCGAACTCTTCTTCTTCACCAAGCCCTTAATCACCGATTTGATGACTCCAACCGGTCTTGGGCTACAAACTTGTTGCAATAATGCGACCGTACTCCAATACTCGTATTGGCTCAAATAAATCCGAAAAAATGCTCCAAATTCGTAATTTCCTATAAAACAATACTCGTAACTTCTTCTCCTTGCGATAAAATTAAATTTAAGGTAGGTGACAATATAGGGACTAGACACTAGTAGAAATACCTCAATTGCTTCGCCTCAATTGCTGCGGTTAAATACATATCGAAGTACAAAACTATAAGTGCTACGGTTATTTCAAATAACTGCAATAACCGCAGCATTTATTCATGCCCAGGAAATTATTACAAGGCTGTGCATTTTCTTCAACGCTATTTCAAGCAAGGTAATCAATCCAGCGATATTAGATGACTTGCAAGCTGATGTGGTTGAGACCATGTGTCGATTTGAAATGTATTTTCCACCTTCTTTCTTCGATATCATGCCTCACTTGGTCATCCATTTGGTTCATGAGATTAAGCTATGTGGTCCAATTTAGGGGAGGTATATGTATCCATTTGAAAGAGAGATGGGTGTCTTGAAGAGTAGAGTCATGAATCCAGCCAAACCAGAGGCCAGTATAGTACAGAGAACAGTTGTTGAAGAAGTTGCATCATGGATTGCACATTATCTTGCCCGATCGCATGATATTGGGGTACCAATATCAAGACATGCAGGGAGGCTTGAGGGTTATGGCATTATTGGTCGGAAACGAATTACTCTCAGTTATGATTTGAAATATAAGGTTGAATTATTTATTTTACAAAACCTGAGTGAAGTCCATCCTTATGTAGACGAGCACATAAATACTCTGAGGAGTCAATATCCCTCTAAAAGGGATTTGCAGCTGGTAAAGGACCATAATGCTATATTTGTTGAATGGTTCAAATGAAGGATCATGGATCAATTATCTGACGCACCTGACGATGTTGGTGATACATTAAAGTGGTTGGCAAATGGTGCTAAAGTTCAAGTTATATCGTATGAGGGATACGATATCAACGATTATTCTTTTTACTTAAAGCGCTAGGATGAGAAGTCGACTGCAAAATAGTGGTGTAATGGTCGTTGGCATGTCACCTGAATTTTCTAGTTCAAAGGATCGAACATTAATAGACAAACGGGGTTCATACTATGGGGTTATTGTTGATATTTTCGAACTTGACTACGTCAATTTCAGTATTCCTCTTTTCTACTGTAATTGGGTTGATAATAACCGTGGGGTAAAGAAGGACGAACACGGGTATTTAACCCTAGTGAATCCCAATCGCCTGGGACATCATGTCGATCCATTCATATTAGCGTCACAAGCGAAGCAAGTTTTTTACATGGTCGATCCTGCCGATCGCAATTGGTCGGTTGTTGTTGAAGGGAAGAGACGGATTCTTGGCATTGGGGATGTTATTGATGAAGATGAATATGATGAACAGTTTGATGAAACCCCGCCATCCACATGGAATATCTCGAAATTAGTTGTTGACGATGTTGACGATATTCTAAGGCGTAATGACCATGATGAAGGATTCTACGTAGCTAGGGAGTCTGAATAATAATGAACTACCAAATTATCCAATAAGAAGGTATTACAAAGAAAATAGATAGAGTAGTAGAATATAAACAATTAACCTATTAATAAACAACAAAATTACCATTTATATGAGTTTATTGCATATAGTTATATGATTCTTTAATGTTATTTTTTTAAATTGTATATTTTTCATATAGATGTTTACTACTTAATTCAATTAACTTGATTGACCTATTTATTTTATATTTGCAAATTCACAGACATGGAAGAACACAGAGGACCCCAGCCATCTTCTGCTGCGGACACCCAGCGGTTGAAGAAGAAGAGAGTGGGGAGAGGTCCCTCAAAAGGGATCAAATCCATCCCCGGTGTCTAGAGAGTTCTAGAGTGGGACGCACTCGAACGCCCTTGTGGGACACACTACAAGGCATATAAATTCCATTTGGGGGAGATCAGTCGGTCGAAAGTATCGATCTTGATACCGGACAAGAGCTCCGTACCGAAAGGCGTGAAAGATATGCTTTGGGAGGATGTGGAGGTAATTAATGTACTTAATTACGTTACTTACATTCAAATCTAATTTTGTTATTTTTTGTTAATCTAATTGTGTTCTTTTGTGTTTCTATATAATACAGAAAGAGTTCCAGATCGAGGATAATCCTCGAAAGAAGCAGGCGGTTCTCACCTCTTGCGACTTGAAGTGGAGAGACTTCAAGGCCAAGCTCGTGAGTGGTTAGATCTCCTGTACAAGGAATAAGGAGGGCCAGACTAGGAAGCGACCTTGGGAGCTCAAAAACTTCATTTTGGAGGAAGACTGGAACTCATTCTTGAAGATGCATTCTATAGAGGAGTTTAGGGTAAGAATTTCGTTGAATATCGTTTGATATTAATTACAATATATATTACTTTAATTTCTTGGGTATTTTCTTGTATGTAATAACTTGTATCTTATAAACAGCAAAGAAGTGAGAAGGCGAAGAGGAGTGCGACCCAGAACTTGTATCCTCATCATATGGGTCAACACTCATATGCTGAGATGAGTAAAATATGGAGGCGAAAGGGCTTTATTCCTTCGGTGTCGTCGTCATTGTCCAGTTGTTCATTTATTTTTTCGAGTATGTCGGATAGGACGACGACTTGGCTTCTAGCGAGATCCGTCCCTGACGACAAAGGATGTCTCGTGGTGCCGGACAAGCAGACAACTGTTGTCCAAGACTCCATTATAAGTTATGTTTACTTACAACATTATTATATTCGTCTTATTATATTTTGTGAATTGTATTAACTTTATTTTGATATATACGCAGGATGAATGGAGACGGAGAGAGGAATCAGGAGAGTTTATCTCCCAGCCACGGGACGACATTCTGTCCCGTGCCCTCGGAAAAATGACCACCCAGGTCGGGTGGTCGGTTACGGAATCGGCGTTGGCCAAAGACTGTGTACAGGGCTGACAAGAGTAGCTCGGTACTAATGAAGAGGGTGGAGGACGTCGAAGCTTGAATCGATAACGCTGTGAGAGAGGCTGAGTAGCGGGTTCGAGCTCAGACGATCAAGGAGATGGAGGAGAAGATGGATTCCATGCTCCTAGAGAAGTTCAGGATATTCGCTGCGCAATTCGGTATCCCGCAACCACCACCGCAGGAACAGGAGCATAACAGGCTTGACCCTCCAGTCTTTCCATCCTCTAGTAGCTCGGGGGTTAGAGATCCTTTTCAGGATCTGCAGGTTTGTTTCCTTATGTTT
The DNA here is from genome assembly GCA_026401315.1 of Dysphania ambrosioides. NCBI lineage: Eukaryota > Viridiplantae > Streptophyta > Magnoliopsida > Caryophyllales > Amaranthaceae > Dysphania > Dysphania ambrosioides. Next base: position 3,908,845 of record CM048660.1, on the reverse strand, counting down.
TATAAACTACTAATCGCATTTGAAATTTATCTAATTTAAATGAATGAGAAAAACTGACATCTTTGTCTCTTTTGTTGCAAGAGCAAGTTTCCTGTCAGTTGATGCACATGGTGAACGACAATGAAGCAATCATTGTTGCTTTAGGAACCGTTCATCTAGCTCTGACTCGAGACCATCATGCTGACATCCTTCCTGGTCATGTAAAGGTCAGCGTCGACGACTATGACCAGGTATATAAGGATATCTTTGTCCCTTCCCCTTCTGCCTTCATCAAAAGGCTCGAGCAAGCCTATGGGACCTTCACACAGTGGCCAAAGCATCTAGTTCGGCTCCTAACGTCTGAGGTAAATGCATTCTACGTAACTTTATGAATTTGTATTCTACTAATGTATTGATATTAAGTTTTGAATTTGTTTGAATCAGGAAAGAGGTACGGTTCGAAAGGACGCAGCTGAAGGTGTTGCCAGCGGTCCTAGTGGTCCAGAGATAACTGAGTCCGTGAGGAAGGATGTTGCCCAAACCTATCTTACTGAGCTGGCCTTGAGTCATCCTGGTGAGAATTGTCGTCAAATGAGGGTCCAGTTGTCGAGGCTTTCGCCAGATAACATCGTCTTATTTCGTTGTGGGAAGATGATATTCGGGTACCCCGAGGACCAGGATATCGTGATCGTAGCAGAGGACGTCACTCAACTTCTCACAGGAGACGAGCTGAATGTATCTGTGCTTCAAGTCTTCATGATTTAAGTTACTTGACTATTGAATAATTCCTAATATAATATGTTTTATCGATTTGTTGATGTTGCTAAATGGGTGTTGTTTCAATTAATTATAGGGCCCGTTATGAGTTGGTCCAAGAAGAAGGACTAGGATCCTTTGGTTTCATGTGCCCATCTAGGGTCTCCGCTACCATGATCGGCAACGACTAGGGTTTCATCACTTCTTATATGGTATCTTTTATGTCCAATCACCATAGCGTTTCATCTTTTGCCCGTACCATGAATGGTATGATCTTACATAGTATACTCTTGCTTGTATGTTCGTATTTTAACCATTTACCAATCATGTTGTAGGCGTCATTGGATACTCCTTGTTCTGTCCTTAGAGAAGAGGACAATATACGTTTTTTATTCTCTTCAACGAAAACGTAATTTAGTGATTAAGGAAGTGCTAAATACGCAAGTTTTTGGTAATTACAATTTTTATTTCACTGACAAGAGTAACAGATTAAAGTATAATTATTGACATCTATTTTTTTTCCAAATCTAGTGCTTTTAAGAGCTTTAAAGTTCAATCCGGCCTCCATAACGGATTGAAGTTGAACTGGATTCCGGCTTAGGTAATCCTATTTTCAATCATATGACTATTTTGTTGCCTTAGAATTGTATTAGATCTGTTTGGTTTACATTTTACTTGGTTTCCAAATGCAGTGTCCTCAGCAGATTGGAAACACTGAGTGTGACTACTTTCTTATGTGTTACCTGTTTGAAATCCTCCCCAACCATGCTACTTGTGAGGATCTTTCAACGGTACGTATTCATGAGCTCCGTAATTTATTTTTGAGATCTAGTATATAGGAATTGTTTTGAGATCTACTTGTGTATGGGAATTGTGTTGTGAACACACAATGGATTTGTGAATTGTATTGTGAATTGTGTTGAGAATACACAATTGTGTTGTGAATACACAATGGATTTGTGAATTGTGTTGAGAATACACAATTGTGTTGTGAACACACAATTGTGTTGTGAATTTAGGATGGATTGTGGTGGATTATAATTATCGTGGAAACAGGTACTATTAAAAAATGAGAAAAGGTCTAATTACAAAGGAAACTCTGTCGAAATTTACGCTTGAAATTATGTCTCCTGCTTTGTAGATATACTAAACCTATCATTTCTTACCCTTTCAGGCGATTCAAAGAACCACGCCATACTCACCTCAAGAGCTGATGGAGATTAAGGAATTATGGGCGGAATACTTTATTGGGGCGGACAATATGTATAGGTAGAGCTAGCTTCTTCTTCGATTTTGTTATTACTAAAACACAATAGATTAAAAGATAGTAGGAATTCCTTGTATTCATTAGATTAAACATTCTTTTTGTATATATATAATTCATTGGGTTAAGTTAGTTGTAGATAATAATGTAAACTCATTGGCATATACAATTCAAATAACATTCTTTTTGTAGATTACACATTGGCATAAACACAAAATAAATCCATTGGCATAAACACACATTGGCAGCAATTGGCACTCCCTACTTGTTAGAAATGGTGGGAAAGCAGGAAAAAAACAGACATATTTACTGCGGTAATTACAAAAAACTGCAGCACATATAACTTATTTGTTGCGGTTAAATAAAAAACCGTAGCACTTATTGATCAGAATATAAATTAATTCTTTAGTTTTAATGATTTAATGTTGCGGTTATTTAAGAAAACTGCACCAAATAATATCAATAAATATTGCGGTTATTACGTAAAACCGCTACAAATAACATTTTAATTTTTTTTTTAGTTTTTAAGAATTATTGCTGCGGTTATTACGTAAAAACCGCAGCAAATAATGTTAATAAATGATGCGGTTATTGTAAATAACTGCATCCAATAATATTATAATTGTTGCGTCAAAAAAACTGCAGCATTTGCGATTTTTTCATGTACTTCAACTATATGTGCTGCGGTAGAATAATTGTAGCAAATAAGGTTAAAAAACCGCATCAAATAGACATTTTTCTACTTGTGAGAGGTGGCCAGTGGACCATTTTAGCCCGACCAATCCCTAAATCGACCCAAATTTGGTTTAGCACCCCAGCTGGGTGGGCCGAATACGTATCCAAAATTTGAAACCCAAACCCTATTTAATTTGGTTAAAAAAATTTATTTCATCCCACAAACCGGTTCGAGTTCGGGCCGACGCTCTAAAAACTAGTTGTTCTTAGCCGTTGATCATCCCCTATATAAATCCTTCCATTCAATCTTCATTCCTTACTCAATTCACTCTCAATCTCTCATTCTCTCAATTACTCCTAAATATAATTAGTTTAGTAATTAGTACTAATTTTAATCCTAATTACTCTTTTAATCTTAATTACTTTTGTTAATTAGTTCTATACATTTATTTAATTTATTAGTCTTAAGTTTTTACTACTTTAAAAGAAATGGTTTTGAGAGGAAGAGCTAGTAATGCTAGTAATTCGTTCGATAATTCTTTTCAAACATATGAAACAAACACCGATACTTTCTCTCAACAGTTGGAGTAACATATTTTTGGAACTCCTACCCTAAGTGCTCAAATTTATCAAACACCAATTTCAAGGATGCAACCTCCTAGTAGTGGGCAAGGTAATTTGAAAACATCAAATTTTGTAAAATTATGTTTAGTTTAATGTAGTTTAGTTTATAACTTTATATGAAATTATGAATGTTAGTTTAGTTGAAATTATATGAATAATGTTAGTTTAGTTTATAACTTTTTATGAATGTTAATTTAAAACTTATATGAATGTTAGTTTAGTTTATAACTTTATATGAATATTAGTTTGAACTTATTGTATGAATATACATATGGAGTTTGTGGTGGTAACGATTTTGATGGTGATGCCGTATCCGAGAGCTCTAATGTAGAAAGAAACCTTCAAAGGTGTAGCTGTACAACGAGAAAGTTCCAATCACCGACACTACTTATAAAGGGAAGAGATTCATGTGTTATTGCCTTGAATGCAAGCAAACTGGGAAGAAGTCAACCACAAATTATGCATGAAAAACCGGATATGAGACAGGGGAATTGTCTCGTCATTTGACTGGAGTACACGGAATTGATCTAGAAGGAGGGGAATCAAGAGGAGTTCAAGCCCAACGCAACTTTAAAGATTTATGGGCAACATGCCCAGAGGAGGTATGCCTTTTATGTATATTAGAGATAGAATGACTAATGAACTTACTAAATTTGTTATTATTGATGAATTGCCCTTTAACCATGGTGAGAGCCCTAACTTTGAACATTTCACTATAGTTTCCTTACATCCCACATTTAGATGTGTCTTTAGGAACACCCTTAAGTGTGATACCTAAACTGTCTATTACAAGTATAGAAGTTATTTGATAGAGATGTTTCGTATAGTCAATGGTGATGTGAGTGTTACTAGTGATACTTGAACCTCTAGTTTCAATGAACATTTCCTATGCATTACCGCTCATTAGATAGATGATGAGTGGTTTATTAAAAAATGTATTATTAGTTTTGAGGCTATGGAGGAGAAACATATCAAGTACAACCTTAAGGTTAGGATTATAGACCTTCCATTAGCTCGATAAAGTACTTCCCCTTTCCCTCCATAATGCTACAACTAACACCAAATGTATTTTACTTGAAGACGGACCCTAGCTTGATGTTGTTTAACCGGTGAACTTTTGAACGTACGTTGTTGTGCTCATATTATGAACTTGTTGGTTCAAGAAGGTATAGATGAGTTGACTCAATTGCCTAACCTTATTAGGAGTGTGATTAAATAGATTTGGATTATGACCTCGATTAGAAGGATATATATGACCTTGTGTAAAAAGAGAGACTTTAAGAAGAGGCAATGGTGTCTTAACGCACCAACTATTTGAAATTCAACCTATAGGTAGTTGAAGGAAACCATCAGGTTCGTGAAATTTTGACCTCCTTTATAACAAAAACAACGTAATCTCATCGATGTTGGTGCAAAGGTGACAACAATGGTGGGGAGGAAGAGAGATGGAGGAGGAAGGAGTAGAGGAAGAGAGTGAATGAGAGGGTGAGGATGTGTTTTAATGAAGAATGAGGGATATAACTATTGATAAATAGGGCGGTTTAAGTAAAAACGGGACTATAAGTGGCCATTTACTTAAAAAGAGGGAAGATAAGTGGCCTTAAAAGAACACAAAAATTGAAAAATGTATGTTTCAATCTGTCTCCCTCTTTTTCTTTTGAGACTTCCCTGCTGTCTTTACTCTATTTTATTTCTATATCTCGTTCTCTCACTCAAACAAACACACTCACACACTCACACCCGAATTTATAGAGGTTAGCATTGAAAAGCATAATCATTTCGGAGCACTTGCATTGAATGCGTTAAAGCTGTGATTTTCTATATTTTATAATTAGTAGTTGATTAAAAAAGAAAAGCAGTGTAGACTGTGTAGTGTGTGTGTATCTAAATTGTAGAACAGCAGCTACAACTACAGTACTAGTGCTACTCTCTACAATTGTAGTTTGTGAGGTACTCCGTAGATGATATGAATTCTGAGTGAGTCACGCCACAGCAGCAGCGGCTGCATCTGTGTGGGTTAATCTTAATCAAGCATACCATCCGCTGTGTCTAGGGTTGTTCAATTTTGGGGTTCCCGATTGTGAGATCGATCTCTTTCGATTCTTGTTAAAAGTAGGTTTTGATGTGGGAGCGGAGAAGGCGGGATCATTGAGTGAGAGTTCCACTAACAAAACAACATGCATTTCGGAAAGCTTGACGACTCTCCTATGTTCCGCCAACAGGTTCGTCTCTCTCTCCCTTGTCTAGTACACTCCAACTGTTAGTAGCCGACATTCTCTCGTGAATGATGCTTTTGTCTACTCAAATTGTAATTAGGGTAATGTTGTTGTGATGTTGAAAGAGCAAGGAGCGCTTCTCTTGATTTGTATCGACCAATGCTGAGGGATAGAGTTTGTATTGTGTTGAGGATGTTTACTTATCATAATTGGTATACTCATTACAATATACAAGTGTCTGAGTAAGGCGCAGTCCTCATTTGTCATTACTACTCTATGCTCCTTTCATTCCGGGACTTCCTTTTGGGAATCAGTGTTTCTGAACTTCTCTAGGAGATTGAATGGGTGCTCGGAGGTTTATATCTCTCGTTCAGGGATAACGACAGGGATAGGGATAGGGATAGGGATAGCGATTGTGATAGGGATAGGATACTCCTATTAGATTCCTGTTTGTCTAATACTCTCTTTATGGACCCAGCTCCATTTATTAGCTAGTTTACGATGACGTTCTATGCTTCAAAGAATCTTGTTGCTTGCAATTGGATCTTGTCAATTGTGGGAGACCTTCTCTTGTCTTTTTTCTTACTGGGAAACTGTTTGCAGCCAGCCTCTTTCACATAGAGAATCTGCCTTGATGATTCTTCTGGAAATTTCTCCTTTTTATTAACATTGTTCGATTACCATCTCCCTTTTCCTTCTTTCCTACTTTATTTGGATGGATTAGGTTTCCCTAACTGTTGTGTGGACTTCATTTTCGGAAAAGTTTAACACCCTTTATAACTTGGAGATGCAGAGTCTGGTTTTACCTCTATGGCTCTGCCTTCGCTACAAGGGGACTGCTTATTAATGATGCCAGCGTTTGGTTCTATAGGGGAGTTCTAGTGTTGTCCTGTTTCTTTGTTGGGGGCTATATACAGGTTATGAGGTCAACTAGTTTCTTTTTTGGGAGCTGGAAGGAGTTTTAAGAGAAGTGGATTTATGATAATTGTTTGTTTGAATAGTAACGATCACCGTTTTTGTATGGATTACACCTGATAATGTCCCTTTGCTTAGGCCAGTTCATTTCAAAATTATATGCCCAATTGCCTTTTGTAGCTTCTATTGTCTAGATTTAAGTTTAATATTCCCTTTAATCACTGGAATCAATAGTTTTTGATCCTCTGATAGGAATGTGATAGGATAATGAACTTGTTAATGATTATACTTAATGCTATTATGGATCAAGAGTTTAAGATAGGGCTCTAATTCTTCTATTTATGCTGACACGATGCAGAACAACAGTAGTAATTTAGAGCAATATCATTTTTTCACCCCCTCCCTCCCCGCCTCTTCTGATATGAGTCAGTCACTAAAAGTCTAAGAAGGCCACTGTCTTCTTTTTTTAATTTGTCTGCAGAGAGACTAATGAGCCTACTTCTTTCCTTCATGTGCTTGATAATGCTTTCCTGTCTTAGAATGGTGTTTTTATGTAGAGTCCTGGCAAAAGAATGGATCAATTATTGTCAATTGCGACCCATGGAAAACTAATGATTTTTGGTGGGATGCAGTTTTCTGTAACCCGGGAGAAGGGGAGGGAAGGGGAGCTTGAGGGTCAGTGACGGAGAAGGGAGATGGCAGGAGGGCTACTCTTGGCTGGTGAAGGGAGAGGGGAGACGGGGAAAAGGGTAAATGCAATTTTTATTGGTGTATTGGATACATACTCTTAGGTGTTCCTAAGTTCTTGTAGCTACACCTATAGCTATATATACTAAAGAAATTTTTTTTTACCCTTTGCTCATTTCGATGGCCAGTTAGGGTTAATCCTCAGTTGGAGCAATGGAGGTAAAAGATAGAATCTTGAGGATTTAGGCTCAGTTAGAATGAAATGAGATCATGGAGAGCAATCGCAGATTTGAGGATACAATAAGGGTGAGCCGACTACCTTAGTTTGGATTGGTGGATGCAACAGTAAGAAAAATTGAAGTTGGAATAATAGAGACTTTAGAAGAGAAAGCTCAAATATGACGGAGGGAGTTAAAAATGACATGAAAAAATGGGTGTACAAGAGTATGTAGCTCTAGACAGAAGTAAATGAAGGAAGAGGATCTATGTTGACAAAGGAGACATTCTGGGCTTATGCTGGCAATCTCATCCTTTTAGGAATAATAATTGGTATCCGTGTTGTCATTGCTCATTTTGATGCTCCTATGGAAAAATACAAATGTGGCTCTAAATGAGAAAATTAATAATAAATAGCCTTGGTTACTCCTAGATCTAGGTGTTCTTTGGACTTTAATGGACTAAGTGGCCCTTTTTACCTGCTGAACCGGTTGCCTTGCCCTCTTTTTTAGTTGGTTCTCACTAGGTAGGAGATTGGGATAGGTATTACCATATTACTTTGATTTTGATTTGGAGAAAAAGAACGAAGCTTTCTTTTTAATTCTAAATGAAACCTTAAATATAAGAGTAATTAGCTTTAAATGAACAAGTTCAAACATTAAGTAATTGAAGGTTATGTTTTGCCATGCACTTTTGTTCTTTATTCTCAAATTTTCTAAGATTAAGTGTACTCGTGTTATTTGATGGTGATACTACATCTATCCAAGACTTTCAGACAGATTGCTGACCTTCTGTAGCCAGTCCATTATGTGTATTTGCCTTTTCATATTTTGGAGATTTGCTTGTCTCAATACCTAAACAGACTATAATCTATAAGCACTCATAGCTAGTAGTTTTTGTTATTGTATACACTCTCTAGTGAACGGAACTGTGACAGTTATTTATTATCCTGTACCTTTTTCCCCTTTCATTCTTGTTTTCTCTTTATTTTATAGTACTTGAGGCATGGTTCTTGTTTATGCTTGATAATGCATATGATAACAAGTTGGAGAGTTACTGTTCCTTTACATGTGTGACTTTTGTGATTCCTTCTGTTGGTTATGCAGCTGCAGTGCCTGGAGGAGAGTGCTGAATCATTAAGGGAAAGATGCCAAAAATTCTACAAAGGATGTCGAAAATACACGTATGTGTGGCTTATATAATTCTTTTAATGAATAATGAATGCAAATCTTTCTGATCTTATCTTCGTTAGTTACTCTTTTTTGCTGCTCTCTCTCTTTCTCTCATATAGTGCAATTGTATGCAGTGTTTTCTGTGCAGTTGCGAGATTACTCATAGATAAATTTATATTGTTTGATTTACTTTTGCAGTGAAGGGCTTGGTGAGGCGTATGATGGTGATATTGCTTTTGCTAGTGCTTTAGAAACATTTGGGGGAGGGCACAATGATCCAATAAGTGTTGCTTTCGGTGGTATGCCCAATATTTTGTTGTTGCTGCCATATTGTTTCAAATGTCATCCTTATTTAATAGTAGCTATGATCACAGTCATAAGTGCATATATGCCAATCCAGTTAGTCAAATTACTATGCATGTTTGTCTATTGCTATGAGCCTATGACTCGGGGAATTAAACATGATTTATTTGATATTTACCACTTTCCCTTTTTATCAAGCTGTCTCTTGTTTCATGTCAATGACAGTATGAAGTTTATAGATTGCTTACTGGGAACATCAATTCTATGCAGGTCCTGTTATGACAAAATTTACTATTGCATTAAGAGAGATAGGGACTTACAAGGAAGTACTTCGTTCTCAGGTAGTGTGGCAAGTCACTGTATAATCTCATAGTGGCATTTGTCCTTGGTCTTGGATATTTTTGATGTGATTTTAGTTCATTCCTTTGGTCATTTTTTTGTGTGTTTTTTCTTTTCCTTTTTGTGCTGGTTATAGCATTATTTTGTTTGTTCTCCAGTAAATGACCTATTATTGCTTATTTTTTGTGTGTGTTTTCTTTTCTTTTTTGTGCTGGTAATAGCATTATTTCAATTTTTTGATTCAGAAATATGATGAGAAGCAGTAAAAATAAAAATTAAAAGTATATTTGATGCCTCAGTTTTGAAATTTGGTTAAGTGGCGTATTTTGGGGCATAATTGACATATGAGTTAGGACTTGTTATCCCCACCTTATTTTAACTAACAAAAACTGATTTTATAGCAATGAAACCTGAATTTACTCATACATTGTTGTTTTTGTTTAAGGAAGATACTGACTATTGCCTTAGAGAATTATTTTTGATTGAAAAATAACTCATTTATACTGGAAAAAATGGTTTAAACTGATTTATATGGTATACAACTGAAATTTACTTACTATAATGGTTTGAAGTTGAAGAAAACGAGGTCTTAGTTGTGCAAGCTGGTGGTCAGGAGGTTTAGTTCCTTGCTATTTTGACTTTGAATAAGGAATGAGGGTTAAAGATTTTATGAGCATGTGGGTTCTTGTAGATTGCATTGTTGTAACTTTACTCGCCTCCCATTTAGAAAATCTTTTAATGTAAGTAGGAGATGTTGCTATCTAGGGTTGTATTGTTAATATGTTCAATCCTCTCTTTTTCAGGCTGAGCACATGCTTAATGATCGGCTGTTACATTTTGTCAATATTGATATACATGATGTGAAGGTATGATATTGTTACTTAACAATTTGTTATGCAAATTGTTAGTTGTATAGTCCATTTGTGGTACTACTAATTTGATGCTCAGATGAAAGATCAGTGTAATTACTAAAAAGATAATGCATTTACTCGGAATGTTACATGTAGTACATTTAAAATTTAGATTTTTCATACATGTAGTGTGTTGTGACTGGTATCATATACACTTTTTCATTACGAAATCACCATTATGAGAAGAAGCTGTTGTGAATTCTATGACTTCTGTCCTTGAAAATCTCAGAGTTAGTTGAATACTGTGGTGGAAAGCTGGAATTTATAGTCTTCTATTGGGTAGGTGGGCCTAAAGACCACCTGATTTGAAGATTGATTTCTTCATAAAAGGATGTTTGTCATTACTTTTTTGGTAATGATGGAAAATCTTAACAAAGGTTGGTGACAAGTTTCTTACCTAATTGTTATTATGGTAGTAGGTTGCAATGGCACCACGTCAAGTCTGACATGCGTATTTCGCCTATATAAATGATTTTAGTCATATGTTTGAAATCAAAGTTATGAACTACCCATTCCATAGGAAAATCTTGGAAATGTTGGAGGTAAGCTTGGCTTATTATGGACTACAATGAGCCCTGTTCCGCAATAGAAATCATGACCACATTGCTAAACACTCGGTTGAAGTGTAAAATCTTGTTGGAAGGTAGTGGAAAATTTCATTGCTTTAGCAACCATGACGGGTTGTCTTTATTGAAGATCGTAAGTGACACATTGAAAAACTTATAAATATTGGACTCTGGATATCTATAGAGGAGCCGTTTCAAAGTTTATATGACTCACCTCTAGGTGATCCTTCTAGGATTTGATAAAAGATTAGGGTAGAAACAATGAATGAAGCCATGAAAGATTTCAGGGAGAGACTAGGCTCTGGTTTCCTCATTTGTCAAGCTTCTAAAATCCCTTCCGAATCCTGATATTGGATAACAAAAGTTAGAAAAAAAACCCAGGCAGCTAGTCTTGTCTGGGTATAAAGGTTGGTACATGATCCAACAATACTTGAACCCAAAAAGAATTCGACTTGGTTGACCTGGCTGATAGGTTCAAACAGGAATTTGAAAATGTTTTCCTTAGAAGAACGTTATTGGTTGCTCTTTAAAGGCCACAAGTGATGCATACAATGATGGTGAAGTCTCCAAGACTTCTTGATAACCTATTAAGCTTGTGTAGGATAAATTGGACAAGTTTGGGAAATCTTGTTTTAAAGGTAAGGAGATCTTTTCAAGGCTCAATCAGGGGAAGGTATTGAGAAAAAATGGAGGAGAGTCTCCAACTCTCCATGAACTATATATCGACTTGCAGCACCATGTATGACCCCAAAACCAAGATTGGCGTTGGTCTTGACTAAAGCTGTAACTCTAGATGTGAAGATCCTTTTTCGGTTTTGTAAAAATAGGAAAAAAGATAGGAGACTTCTCTTTTTCTTGGGTTGTTTCAAGGTTTACTGGGATCCACATCGGTCATCAAGTTTTCTTAGAAAGGCTTGTTTCAATTTCACTTGCTTATAAATCAAGTATGTTGGACCTTTTCTTGGTGCTGTCGGACATTCTCCTTAAAAATTAAGGATAAATCTTTTGGCCCCAGCAGCTCAGTTGCTTGGAAATGGGAAATGGAGACAAAAGCGCAGAAACAGGAAAATGGAGAAACATTGGTTTACAAAATACAAGGAAGCGTGGAAGCATCTAATAATATGTGAAACATAAATTTTAATACCATAATTGGTTTTGGAAAGATTTTCTCGTAAACTGTGTAATAAAGCTCTATATAACAATGAAGAAGAATCGTTATATTGGAAAGATTACAAAATCAACACAAACAATCCGCCTGTTAGTCTCCATTTGTTTTTGTAATGCAGTAAATTATTAGTGACTGTAGATAGAAAAGTGTAATTTCACTGTATAAAAGGAAATAAGTTCTTTTTATCAGTTGTAGTTTTCTTACCCATTTTTTTTCCTTTTCAGTTTTAACCTTTTTGTGTTAATTTGCTCATCTCCTTTGCAATGATGCTATTTACTGCCAACAACCATTCTCTGACTGGTCCTATCCTTCTTGATCGTCAATTGACAAGTCATTTTGTAGATACATGTAAAGAATGAAGTTTAGGAAAATATGCAAGTGTCTCATGATTTGTCATTGATTTTTGTTTGAGAAAGTCCAACTAGAGCCTAAATTTCCGTTTCAAGGCTGTTTCCTCATACTCTTATTTTCTGAAATGTTAGTGCATTTCAAAACGTTTTTGGGTGATTCAAAACGCCTTTTTTGACGTGTATATTCCCGAAACATTTTGGAAATGATTAATCCTAGAAAGTCGTTTCTGTATCATAGACAGTTTGTGTGCTTTGTCACCCGTGCTCTTTTTGTTGTAAGGTCTGGTTCTTCTATAAGTGTATGTTAGCATAAGGACCCAGAGGCCAAGTGCTCAACTTGGACATGCTTGGTCATTTGTTGATTTAATAATTTGGGCGATGCATGGAGAGAGTGATTAAGCTTCTCTTTTGCTATTATTTTTGTTCCCCATTTTATCTAATAGATCTATAGCTTAACTTAAAAATTAATGTTTATGAGATGAGGAGCAGAATTTGGTTTAGAAGTTGGTGTATGACTCGGGAGAATCTCAAATTAGGTTTCTTATCTGAAATTATGAACCATGACCATGATCCTACCACACAGCTCAATAAAATAAAGTTGGTAAGTTTAGGGCCTTAAGGTAATACTTAGGTTCAGCCTCTTTGTCATTCTATTTTGAAGAATTTTTGTTTATTGCAGGAAGCACGTAAGCGATTTGATAAGGCAACTCTCGTGTATGATCAGGTTTGTATTCTGAGCTTGAAATGAGCACTGCGTGGATTTCCTTTTATTTTCTTTTAAATATTTTTTACGTATATTTGGTCAGAAATTTGAGTTGTTTTTTTCTTGGATAAGGGAGACATTAGCTAGTAAATAGATATAAGAAAGAAAATAATGTGGTGTCTTTTAGGAAGTTTGAAAGATAAATCCTATGCCATGGTTACATCGCTTCCATACCATTGCCTGAGCATGTCACTACATCAATTAGATCTTACTCCTGAAGTTGGATCATGTTATTGGTTTCTTTTGTACCTGATGGGCTGCCTGAGCATTTAATTTTCTATTATCTCTGGACCAGTCTTCTGAGTTGATAGTGGGTTCTTTTCCTCAAAAAAAGATGATGATTTTGTGGTGCTCTAGTCTTTGATTTAGACCAGCCATGTTAACTCATTTTTTTATTTTTACATACAATAGACTTTAGGTATATTTTATTCATCTAGTTGGAATTAGCATTATGAGTTGTAATATCTGAGGGCTAGGCTATATTCTGTGTTTATGCATGGTTGAAGTTGAAAGGGTTAGTTTAGCCTTGACAAAGATGTGGTTGACACAGGCTCGAGAGAAGTTCCTGTCTCTTAGGAAGGGAACGAAAGGTGATGTTGCTACGATGTTGGAGGAGGTATATTTTTATCTGATTTTAGCCGATGATGTTCTCTAGAATCATGCAATATGGTCATTTGGTGGTAGTTACTTACAATGTAATATTTGGTGTTTCCTGAAAGTAGGAGCTGCATCAGGCAAGAACTATATTTGAGCAAGCTCGCTTTAATCTGGTATCAGAGCCCTTATAATCCATCTTTGTCTTTGATTGATTGATTTCTTGATGTTTGATTATTTTCTTCTTATGACTTTATGGTCACTAACTCAGTTTCTATAATTTGGACTTTCCTGGACCCAGGTGACTACTCTCTCTAACATTGAAGCAAAAAAGAGGTTTGAATTCCTTGAAGCAGTCAGTGGGACCATGGATGCACATCTGCGTTACTTCAAGCAGGTGTGTCATATAATTCTTTTTTTCAGGTTTAAGAGCACTTGTTTCATTCTTCTTGCTTTATACCTTTGGAAAGTTTTCTTTGACCACTTGTAGAAATATGTGGCGGAAAGGGTTCCTGAATTTGCATTTTTTGTTAGTTTGGAGAAATCTGTCTGTTTTGTTTGTGACAAGGTTTCACCATATGTTGGGCTTGATTGATTTAAAAATTGCTTACTCACCAAATGATAAGTGTCACCATTCTTTACGATTGGATCATTGTAGGCTAAATGAAAATCCACCCTTACATTGTCTTACTTCTTATTATTACGTATATGATGTAGCTGGTGGTGGTTATGTTCAAATCAAGGGTGATATTCTCTTTATAGGCATTGGAGTGAGGTTTGAAGATTGCAATTTGCTCTAGATACAATGAATATGAGATATTGCAGTTTGTAGGTAACTGGTTTAGTAGGAACAGAGTTGTGTTTAGTCTACATAGAAAGATGGCAAGAATAGTGGAAGAGTGAGTAGAGGGCTATGAACTGTTTGTTTCACTCACTGTTACCTGTGTCTCTTGTAGGGCTATGAGCTGTTGCATCAGATGGAGCCTTATATGAATCAGGTTTGGTTAACTTATATCCATCTGAAATGATACCCCCCGCCCTTTCTCATTCTGTATATTATCTTCTAATCAGCAATTCAGCACAATTAGCCTCACAACCTATGTAGCTTGGGTATGGCCCTAGCTTACCGTTTCTTGTACTGGGTACGGGTCAGGTATGATTGGGGTACGGGCTGGATACATGCCCAACACGTTTTTGTAGGGTATGGGTAGGCACGGTATTGGAAATGATTGGGCCTAAATAGGGCCGTACTCATTCAGTTGAAGCCCAACAAAAAATCCAAACTTACCCAACTTCCTACCGGCAGATTTTAAAGAGATAGAGAGCAAAATTTTGTTTGGAGTACAAGAAATGGTAAAAAATGAAAGAAGACGAAAGAAATGAGAGAGCCCTTCTTTGTTTGGAGTTGTCGGTGCATCCACTGTACTACCATTTATCTATTCTCTCCTCTTTCTTTTTTTCCCTTTTGCCTTTTTTGTTACTTAAATTAAATATGGCCTATATTATATATGTTAATTTGTAGTAATTACATTTGAATGATTTTTAATTTCAGATTTTTTGGCCATACATGTATCTGTATTTGTATCCGTGCTACATAGCTTACAACAACAGAGAAACCAAATGGTTTTCTGCAGCTACTACCCCCCTACCCCCATTACCACCACCCAACTTATGTGTCACTTTGATAATGTTGTACTAATAGATTAATTGTTTCACAATAGATCCAACACTTTAATTTTTTAAAAATGTCTCAATAGATGCAAGACAGCCCTAAATGAAATTTTTTCTTAGGAACAATTACCTTACTACCCTCATACAATTACCTTAAATTGTAGAAACCAAACCACATGCACTTTCTTCTGTTTATATTATGCCCCTCAACACTCTTTCCACTTCCTTAAAATATGTGGATTAGGGTTTGTTGCATCTATTTAGAAAAATAGTAAGTACTGAAATACATTAGAATAATATCTTCCTTGGAGATGTTACTTATTAGTTATTATTGACCACTTAGTGATTGTGATTATACATATATTGGCATAAGAAAAAGGCTAAGACATAAACAATGCTATTTCATGCTGTTGTGAAGTCAAAATTTCTCTTCCATTTCACTATATCCCCGAACATTGGCAGATAGTGACTCTGTTCTCTGAGAGATGTAAAGGCTAGCCTAGCTTTTAAAATTATAAGAGTGCTCTGTATTTTAGTTGGCATCTTTTGGTTACTCATGTGTGTTATTCTTATCTAATTTATTTTGTAAGCCTCCATTTTAGGTCTTGACGTATGCCCAGCAATCAAGAGAAAGGTCCAATTATGAGCAAGCAGCTCTTAACGAAAGAATGCAAGAGTACAAAAGACAAATTGATCGAGAGAGTAGGTGGTGTTCTAATGGATCTCCGAATGGTGATGGTATACAAGCTATTGGTAGAAGTTCACATAAAACAATAGATGCAGTTATGCAATCTGCTGCAAAGGGAAAGGTAAAATAGATGTATCTTACATTTTAAATGGACTTTGTTCTTTTTGAAGTTATCACTTAATCTGAACGCACTTGTTAATTCTTTGCAATATTAATTTTTTCCTACTTTTTAGGTTCAAACCATAAGACAAGGTTATCTCTCAAAACGTTCATCTAACTTGAGAGGTGACTGGAAGAGAAGGTTTTTTGTTCTTGATAGTCGAGGAATGCTTTACTACTACAGGAAAGAGTGTAGCAAACCATCTGTATGTTATCTGAATAGACAATGTTTTAAAAACGACATAAGATTCTTTCAACTCTTGCACCTCCTCTTTACTGACTGCTTTTATAATTTGTGAACAGAGCTCTGGGCCTCGTAGTTCTGGTCAGAGAAATAGTTCTGAACTTGGGTCTGGATTGTTAAGTCGCTGGCTCTCTTCTCATTATCATGGTGGTGTTCATGATGAGAAATCAGTTGCTCATCATACCGTCAACCTGCTAACTGCAACAATTAAAGTTGATGCCGACCAGTCAGATCTACGGTTTTGCTTCAGGATTATCTCACCAACAAAGAACTATACTTTACAGGTCCATAAATGATTTAGTGAAACATCTGTGTGGATGTTTTATACTAGGATTAAGCTCGTTGTTAGTAATAGCTCGTGTAGTAAATGCTAATTCATATCAACTGCTTACATATACAGGCAGAAAGTGCTTTGGATCAAATGGATTGGATTGAGAAAATAACAGGGGTCATTGCTTCTTTGCTAAGCTCTCAAACCCCTGAAAGGGTAAGCCTAATATGGGATGTCTGAGCTGGCTTATTTTGTTTTTAAATGTTTGTCTGCCAACAGTTTAGAGCCATTCTTGTTTCAGTGTCTGTCTACTAATACCATGGGAAGTCTTCATCGATCTGCTAGTGAGAGTAGCTCTGTCGAAAGCTCTGATTTCGATCACGCTGTGAATGAAGAAAACACTTATGATAGGTGTCTTACTGCTGTGCATCATGACCGCCCATTGAGAAGTTCACTGCAGCAGCGATCTTTCATAAAGTCTGAAAAGCCAATTGATCTGCTGAGGAAGGTTAGTGGTAACGACAAATGTGCTGATTGTGGTGCCCCAGAACCTGATTGGGCTTCCTTAAATCTGGGATTACTTGTCTGCATTGAATGTTCAGGTGTTCATCGCAACCTTGGTGTCCACATATCAAAGGTGAACTTTGGTTTCATATCAACTGTTTTGATTCATCTTTTGTGAATTTTTTTGAGCATTTTTAGACTTTGTTCCCTTTCTTTATTGGTTGTCACTTTTTACTTTTTAACGGAATTTTCACATTGATAATTAGCTGTGTAAGCTGATGTTGAGCCCTCCCTGTTTTCCTGTCTTTTTCTTTGTTGTTTTCCCCCTTGCAAGTTATTAGAAAACCACCTCTCAAATAGTCTCTACTGGTTATAGATAAGACTTTGCATTTAGTGCTCATAGCTCCTGTCATTGGCTGGGTCCATAGTGACTAATTGTTGTTTACTGGGCTAGAATCAAATTTCTGTCTATTTTTCAACTCATCATAATACAGAAATTTTCAACTCATCTATGGTTCCAAAATAATAATTGTAGTAGTTTTTTCACTAAAATAATAATTGTAGTAGTTTTTTCACTAAAATAATAATTGTAGTAGTTTTTTCACTAAAATAATAATTGTAGTAGTTTTTTCACTAAAATAATAATTGTAGTAGTTTTTTCACTGTAGACATGTTTGAATACAGAATTTTATGAACAACTTGCATTGATGTTAGGAGTAAGATGTAATCTGGCGGTTAGTCATATACTCCTATCCCTTTTTTGCCCCATTGGAGTGAAATTTTAAAATTTTTGGTTGGGTGAAGAGGATGAGAGAGAAATGGTAGGACCAAATTTAGTGGGTGTGAGAGTACAGTTGTAGACTTGGTCCCCTGCCCATTTGTAGAATGGGGCAAACTCAAAGAGACAAACATAAAAGAAAACTGGAGCTAACATTTGGGAATGGAGTGAGTTACAAGTATTCTTGCTGCTTTGCTGCTTACTTGAGCTTATATATGGTTAGACCATTCTTATATGCTTACATGTCTTTAAGTTTCCTGATCCACTCTCCAACATGGGTACTTCGTATTGGATTTTGTTTCCCTCGACTGTGTTATACTGTTATTGATGGAAATGAGAACTGGTCATAGTTTTCTGTATTTCCAGTCAATGCAACCAATTCCCACAAGTTTTTTCCCTGATTCCTTCACTTGTTTCCACGGCTTCTTTTCTATAGGTGAGGTCACTTACACTCGATGTTAAAGTGTGGGAGCCCTCAGTTATATCATTATTCCAGTCCCTTGGAAATTCCTTTGCGAATTTGGTATGGGAAGAACTTTTGCGGTCTAAAGGTGCTTTTCATGTCGATCTTTCAGCTACAAGGTAAATATCTTCCTGGTTTCTGCTAAAATATATATATTCCTATTGTTGTTCTTATTGAGTTTCACTTCTTTGGTTCTGAAGTTCATTGAAGACTGACAAGTCGCTGCAGTTCTTTATTAGCAAACCTAGTGCTGCCGATTCAATAGCAATAAAAGAAAAGTTCATCCATGCAAAGGTCACTATATCTTCCCTTGTCTCCATTTTTTGAACTTTTGTGTTTTACATCCTAAACTGGATTGGGTGACATTATGATATGATCATGCGTACAAACGAGCACATGAACAGTATGTATGTGTTACTTGCTCACTTGACTAAAAAACAAACATATCACTTTTGTTGATCAAACAGTATGCAGAAAAGCTATTTGTTCGGAAGCCAAAGGACACACACCATCTCCGGTTATTGGCACAGCAAATCTGGGAAGGTGTGCGTAATAATGATAAAAAATCTGTATATCGATGTATCGTGAACTTTGAAGCAGATGTCAATGCTGTGTATGAATTAACATCCTCAAGCTCTTTAACCCTTGCAAAAGTAATGCGGTTACCAGAGCAGGCAAGCCATGGACCAAACACTAGTCACTGGACTGCGGATATGTCATGCAAATCATCTGAGAGCTCTTCTAGTATATCTGTTGAAAATGAATTAGTTAGCATGGAGGATCTAGATGGATGCTCCTTGCTTCATCTTGCTTGTGAGTATGCTGACATAGGCATGTTAGAGCTGCTTCTGCAGTATGGTGCAAATGTGAATGTATCAGACTCTAGAGGTCTGACACCACTTCATCGATGTATTCTGAAAAGAAAGTCATCAGCAGCAAAATTGCTTCTAATGAGGTGACCTTTGAATTTTTTAAAGCAAGTTTTTCCCCTTAACTTGTTAGACTTTGTTGGCTCCCTGAACTTGCTTATGTTTTTTCTGCTTTCAAATATCGGTGGTTCCTGTTATAAGATTGACAGCATGGTTGTAGTTTCTTGTTTTCATGTTGGCATGTTTTAGCTTTTGTAAAGGTTTATTTGCATTGCCTAAATGTGTTTTTTTGGAGGAAACCGGTTAAATTTGTGTCCTTTTGTTTATTTCTAGATGTCTTTTAGGATAAATATTTTAACTTTCATTTTATGACGTTTTAGTATTCCCACTGATTGATGTCTATGTTAAATCATATCAGGGGAGCAGATCCGCTGGCTGTGGATGGAGAAAGTAGAACCACTCTTGATATTGCCAAGGAATCAAATTTTGACGACCCTGAGGTACTTTCCTTCTTGTCTGACTCAAGAGGATAACACATGAAGAGAGTTTTGGTTTTTTTTTTTTTTTTTTTAAAGGGGGGGGGGGGGGGGGGGGGGGGGGGGGGGGGGGGGGTGGTTGTACCATATATTTTGGAGGTGTATTTAACATTAGGTTGTGTAGAGTTGTATTTTCTTTTTCTTATGTATATTTTCATGTTGTGTCAATTGGAGAATATTAGAAACAGTTTGAATGCGATACTGAAGCCAGAAGATCTCGAAATATATATTATGATAGCCCGAGATCTTTAAATGCACTTGGATTTAGGTGGTGGTGTATATTTCTTTCCTCTTTTTTTCCCCTTGTATTGAGGAGTGAATACTTTTCTAGAGTTGTAGCGTAGCTGATTGCTATGCTTCCGTGTATCTAGTTTGAAAAGAACAGTAAATGAAAAAGTGAGCATTGTGTATTTGTGTTTCACTAGATGCGTACATTGCATTGATTTGTTTCCATCAACTTTGACATACCAATGGCTGTTAGGTGTGAAAGCCTTGCGAACTATACAGGGTGAATAATCTTCAGGCTTAGGTGGTTGCATATGCATGGTCAATTCATTACGTAAAATGTTAAGAAAATGTTATGGGATATGCATATATTGAAAAATGTAGGAAATTAAAAAAGAAATATATGAGCATTGGCGTTTTGAGAAGCTTTTATGCTAGCGATATCTCAATAGTTCCTGCATGACTTCTAGTACCTATTTTTAGGCAGAATGATAAGAAAATCAAGAATAAATGATACTATTTCTATCTTTAATTTTTTTTCCTCCATTTTACTATTCACGATTTTTAAGACGAAAACTTGATATTTTAAAAATTTACGTTGAATTGTATTCGATAAGATTTTACTTGAATATATTATTTTTTATTATATGTTGAGAATTTATGGTCAAACTTTTTAAATTTGACTTTATAAAAAAAAATTGAGCAAAAATAAAGGAATTAAGGGAGTAACCTCTCATTGCTATTTTTCTTCAATTCTTCATGTTGGATTCGAAACAAATTAGAGGATTTTTTTTTTACAGTAATTAGCGGATATTGCTGTTAGGTAATACAATCTATCTTAGATATGGAAGAATCTCTGATTAACTTAACTGCATGCTGCCAAAAAATAAAAACATAACTGTATAGCGCGGCAGTTATTTTCTGCAATAGCTGTTCTGAGAAAGATCTAGTAATATACTCTGTCAATTAGATACTGCTGACAACCAAGGACCTCTATCTGATGAAAGTAAAAGGAATGAAAGAAGTATACAGTAAGACTATATATTGAACCATCATACTGGGTTTAGAAGTAAAACTTCTGCAAGAATGTGAACCCCGTCCTTCAGCTCTCTCAATTGCTATCTCATTTCTCTTCCTCCAGCACAAAGCATCTATCTGATTACTCACTATTTAATCTAGTTCAAAAAGAGCTGGATCATCCTTTCCAAATTTTGAGGTAGCCAACAAAATTTTGTTAAGTCTGTTTTTTATACCTCTCATATATTACTGCCTTCATTTGATAATTCATAACATCAAAAATCAAATTTTAAACTACACCTTTGTTGTACGAAATAATTTTAAACATACACAATCGAAACAAAATTTTTCATTCTTGCTTTCTGAATCAATTTTGACAAAGATAGTTTCTGTTGGTTCTTCTACTTTGTAGTCGAATAATCCACAGAACACCCTGTTGGCCCCTCATACTGGGCTTGAAATGGTAACAGTCACTTGTGAGAATTTTCTCATCCAGAAGACCAGAACAATATTTAATGAAGGAAGATCAATAAAAGAAGAAGAATTCACAAAGTTAAATCTGCTTGATGTGCTTTTGAGACAAGGATTGGGATAAGAAAATAGCAGAAGTTTGAGTTAGCGAGGCGTGGGAGACATTGTAAGACTTGAGATGGCTGCGCTCAGAAGTTTACGTAAGCGAGGTGTGGGAGACATTGTACTACTTAAAATGGCTGCGCTCATCATCTCCAGGGAGTCTTTAGCTGAACTAGAACTCTCTGTGCTCATCATAGTTACACTCTTTGAGTTCTGTAACAATTTGAGTCATTGTTGGCCTATCTGCACTTTCTAACTGAATACATCTCACAGCTAGCTCTACTTCCTTCCAAACAGTGAGATAGTTGTCAACCACACCTTGTCTCAGGCTTGAATCTAGTATGCTGGCTATATCTCCTCTTTCAAGCACACTCCGAACCCATTATCCCAAATTCATAACTCTGTTTACTATTGCTGTTTTTCCTGTGATTAGTTCCAGCAGAACTACCCCAAAGCTGTTAACATCTGCTTTTTCATTCAAGTGTCCAGTTAAATTATACCTGCAATCGTTGATGAGTAAATGTTTGCACTGAATTGTTTCTTGATTAATGAATTTCTCGCCGAAAAAAGAAGTTTCAGCCTAATTAATTATTACTCCATCCGTCCCTAAAAGAAAGCCTCAATTCACTATTTGTAGTCCAAGTTCGAAAAGTGTGACCACAAATTCACATCATGTTATAAGAAATAATATATTCAAGTGGGATATTGTTGGATGCATCTCAATGTAAATTTTTAGAATATCAAATTTTTATAATTTTTTGCCTCACGGATTTGGAGATAAAAATGTCTAAGTCATATCTTGAAAACCGTAAAAGTCAAATGAGACTTTCTTTTAGGGACAGATGGAGTAGCATATAAAATTTGTTGTGGTTAAAAAGTGTTAGAATTTCTTGGATGGTACTGAAAAAGCTAGTTGTTATTCACTTACTGAGGATCAAGATACCCTAGCGTGCCTACAACCCTTGTTTGTAAATTCGATACATATTCGGCTGGGAAGATTTTGGAAAAACCGAAATCAG
Source organism: Dysphania ambrosioides (assembly GCA_026401315.1). Classification (NCBI taxonomy): domain Eukaryota; kingdom Viridiplantae; phylum Streptophyta; class Magnoliopsida; order Caryophyllales; family Amaranthaceae; genus Dysphania; species Dysphania ambrosioides. The sequence goes on along the minus strand of CM048660.1, from coordinate 3,886,330 downwards.
CTACCTTTGCTCGAAGGTCTTTGCTTATCAGTATATTAGCAGGTTTCACATCTCTATGGACTATAGGAGGGCTGCAACCGTTATGCAGGTAATCCAGTCCTACAAAATGCAGAGTTACGCATGAAATTCTTAAAAACTGAGCGATCAAGTGATAAAAAAATCTTCTTCAGCAACAGAACTGATGTATATAGTCATTTGTAAATAACCACTAGTAAATGGTACAAGGTATAACATGTATCTGACCTTGAGCTGTATCAATTGCTATCTCAACTCTCTTCGTCCAGCTTAAAGCATCTGATTGTTCTGTTCACCAAACCGAAAACAAAATGGATTCATGTCGAAAGAACAAGAGCAGTTAGCTCAGGTTCACCTACGAGAAAACAAAACTAAAAAAAAAATTGCAACCATTAGAAACTGGCCATGTAAGGTTTCACCTGAGAGAAGAGCTTTCAAATCACCCATGGCCATGAACTCATAAATGAGTGCTAAGTTGGTTCCTTCTTCACAATATCCTACCAGAGAAACCAAGTTCTTGTGAGAAATTCGACCAAGCACTTCAATCTGTAAAGAAAACATTTCTCATGCCTTTAGCTCATATATATTGTCATAACAAGATGTTAGAGAACAGGATTCACTCTATGGTTACCAAAAATTACAAACCTCAGTACTAAATTGCTTAGGGGCCTCGTTCTTTGAGAACACCTTGACTGCAACCTCTCTGTTGCCATCTACTAAAGAACCATGATACACGACTGCATAGCCACCTTCCCCTAATTTTTTCTTGAATCCACTTGCCATGTCCTCCACCTCAGAACAGGTAAACTGTGCCAATCCATGTCGCCTCCCTCTCTCATATGCTTTTAGATCGTTTTCAATTGATGGATCTGCAATCAGATTTTATTCCACAACTTAGGATCATGAATTACATCAGCTCACTATGGGGTTAGTACAGTGTAGCTTGCATAGAAAAAATATTTGTGAATGAAACTTGACCATATTCCTCTGACTCGCGGATGAAAATATCATCTTGCTCTTTTTCCAGGTTCTAGACGTGGATCCCCTATACAGAGAAAAGGAACTAGTGTATTAGTAATATCTATTATATGGTTTGAAGATATGAATACCAATGCAAATATGATAGGCACCAATAGAGAGAAAGGATCAGAATTATACAAGGGACTAAAGGTTATTGGAGGAATAAATGTTACTTATTATGATTCATGTGTACATAATAATTCTTAAGAAAATAAAGACATAATACCCAAAGTGATGTTTACCAGGAGAAGGAACCTATCCTCCCCAAAGGCTGGGAGAAAACTTAAACTACAAAAGCAAATTGATTGAATAGGACGCAGGGAAAGCACATTCATGAGCTGCCGGAGAAGAGAAAAAAAAGTGACACATCCACTTATGAAAAAGAAGTGCATGAGATTTTTAGAAGAATACCTTTTGAAGGACAGCGTTTCCATAGCCAAAAGCCACCGAGAAGTGATGAAGTTACAACCACGGATAGCATGGAAATAAGGGCCTTATGTCGCACTGTCACCGAGAAGCGATAAGGGAAGTACAAATTTAGTTGCAGTTAGTTATGAAGACATGTAATCAACCATGTTGGCGAGAGATGATATCCAGAATTTGTTAGCCCTTACCTGGTAAGGTTGATGAAGAGGGCGGAGGGGGTGAAGGAGGTAAGCCATACACTTCAAAACCAACAAGACAACATGGAAGGAATTCCATACAAGTGGTCCAAAGATCCATTTGCCTTAGAGCAGCGGCCAGGCATCTCTGACAAGCTGGGCCAGTTATGATTGGAGCGCACTGAGCCATCCCCCGTAAGGACTGAGACGGTGAGAGTCAAACTATGGCAGTGGCAAAACCTTGCTGGCTAAGGCTAGAGTTATTAGCAACCTGATCGATAAGGTTTCTCATGGTGCTGTCAAAAATGGGCTGATAATGATTGAGATGATCTCCCAGAATAGGGGTGTTGTTATATAGGGGGTAATTAACGAGTAAGATCATGAGTGTCAAGGGAGAAGATGGAGTAGTTGGCATAACGCAAGGTGCATTCCTCGCAGTATGTGGACATTATACTCGGGTGCACTCCGCAGCCCAAAATAACACAAAACGCAAGTGGCTGGAGGGGCTTTTACTCGTCAGATAATGCACTGACCATTTACCCTAACCCAGTAACCATTTGCAGTTCCCCATAAATTGTCATATATGGACATGACTGAGCGTGCCTCGTTTCAAGGAATACGGCAGTTGTGCATTCTCCATGTAAATGTCATTATTTCCTCCCCATTTTCCCAAATAAAAAAGACAAATCTTTTCACTTTCAACTCTTTCACTTCCATCTCTCTCTCTCTCTCTCTCTCTCTCCCGGTGCTTCCCTTCAAATCAATTAACTAATTGGTCATTGAGATTAAGGACTTGTTTAGTGGAGTTAATTTGATGTTCAGTGAGATTACTAAAATGTTAAGTGATCTGAAGTAGAAGACATGTTCAGTGGAGTCAGTATGGATGGTCAGTGAAATAAAATACGTGGTCAGTGTACATAACTAAATGTTTAGTGAGAGTTTAAAAATGGTCATTGAAAATGAAGAACATGATCATTGAATATAATTAGATGTTCATTGCAATTGACTAAAATGTTCAGTAAAATGGGAGTAAAATGTTTATGGAATTGGCTTAATGATCGATAAATGATTTAATAAATTGTCAGGGAAATGAATGAAATGTTCAGTGGAATTATGTAAATGGTCATTAGAAATGTAGAAATGTTCAATGGAATAAGGTAAATGATATAGTGAGATTTAATAAATGGTCATTGAGATTTAGTAGATGTTCAGTGAAAAGAGGGAAATGTTCAGTGGAATTATGCGAATGTTCAGTGAAATGAATGAATTGTTTAGTGGAATTATGTGAATGGTCAGTGAAAATGGACAAATATTCGGTGGAATAAGCTAAATGGTCAGTGAGATTTACTAAATGGTCGTTGAAAATGGTTAGTTGAATTATGTGAATGGTGAATCGAAAATGTATAAGATTTCTGCAAAAAAAAAAACCCACGCATCATTACAAAAAATTGTTCTTTCCCAATGCAATCTCTTAGATTTTTGTACTGATATGTAATGTTCATTCAAACAAAACCGTAAATGTTCATTCTTTTACACTTGTATGTTCATTCGTTTACACTTAAATGTTTATTCGTTTACACTTGTATGTTCATTCGTTTACACTTAAATGTTCATTGGCTCGTTATAAAATGTTCATTGTAAAATCTTTCAATGAATTATTTTGAGCTAATTCACCCAAGTATAGAAATGTTCATTGGGTTCTCCTCACATGTTCAGTGGTGTACAACTAAATGTTCAGTGAATGACTACATAATGTTCATTCGTGTATTGTATCATTAATTCTGGCCTCTTTTCATGATTCCCGATGCATAAAAAACAGATTGTCCATGCGCTACAGTAGCTTCTGCAAAAAATCTTTTCTTTTCACGTTTACCAAGTACAACTTTTTCACTTTTACCAACTTTTGCAAGTATGCACGTTACCACCTTTTCACGTTTCTGCTGACATGTTTCCAACCCTGCCACCCATGCTGACCTGTTTTCCACTATCATTCAACTCCAGCAAAGTCAATTGCGTTTTGTATTGTTTTGGCCTGCGTTTTGCACAGGGTGCACGATGCGCGCATGGTGCACTATCCTATTTGTGCATTCCTCGTACCAAACTATACCTTGTTTCAGCAGTTTGCATACATCTTTTATTTTTTTCATAGCACTCTCCACACATTCATGACAGACTGAAGGAATGTCTTCAACAAGTGTAACAAACTAGATATAATTAGGATGAATTATAGAGATAATGAAATTCGGTTATTTTAGATAATTATAGTGTTTTTAGTAAAACACTATAATATGTATATTAATTAGATTAGTATACTATTAACTATAATTGAGTCCTATGAGGTCACATAAATAAGCAAGTGATTGGATAAATCTCAGATACTTATGTGAGAGTTGTAAGTTTATCAAATTAGGTAATTGAGTCACTTTGAGTTATTTGATTATCATATATATATAGATATATGGGGTTGAAAACCTTGGATATTATATTTCAATACTAGCTTTTGCTTTCTCTCTCACATAACTCAAAAACCCTAAAAAGCAATCAAGAACGGTTCTTGATTCCGTACTAGTATACGTGGGTAATCTGATCCTGCTTGTGGACCAATACTAGAGGAACGACATTTGACGTTCTAGATTCTCCGTACAACGTGCCTTTTTTCTTCGAGGAATTCACACATCAAGGGTATGTTATACTGTTATAATAATTCATATTATTATATGCATGATATCCTATTTTAGATGCTAAGAAAATCGTTTCTTGAAATTCCGCTAATCGCATCTAAGTTCCTACACAGACTTGGAGACCAACATCGCCCCTGCAGTAGTACAGAGCATGCCTTCTCCTGTAGTGAAGTTTGAGAAGGTCGCTCGTGAGAAGTTGGAAACCAGGTCGGTGAAAAGGGTGTCATTCAGATTTTCTTCAAACGTGTTGCCCGCACTGTAAGAGTAGCCATCCACCGGGCAGTTGTTGTTAAGAGATAATCAAATCTTCTTGTATATAGCTACTAGTAATTAATGATTCTTAGCCATAATTGTACTCATAATCCTTGATTATACCGTGGCCTTAGTTTCCTTTGGTAGGTTATTTGCTTTCTCTATATATAGTTGGAAACACTTACTTGCTACTTAATACAAAATGTATTCAAACTCTAATATGGTATCATGAGCTATTGATCCAACTTTTTTCCACTTTCTCTACTACCATGGCTACACCATCAAAATCCTTTGTTGACACCGACAAATGATAATGACCATATTCAACTTCCCTCTCAAAACAAACTTTCGCTCAAACCTTTTTGGCACCGTGTAGTCTCTCTACCAAGGATAGCCAACTATCATTTTTTTTCTCCAAATCCCTTACGGAGAAACAAAATAATTTTTGACAACCCGTAGTTTATCTACGTAGTTTTGTCAAGCATAAACTTATTTTTCCAAACTCTTATGGAGAAACCCATCCACTACTCTTTTTTTCAAAAAAAAAAAAAAGTCATTATCAACATTTTCTTATTACAACCACAAATCACCTTTCAATATTGGACTTTCGCTTTAGTCATCCATGTTGCAGGGGCACATTTTCGGCAATGAACAACTTGCGGACGCCATTACTAAACCTTTTGCTATCTCCTGATTTAACAACTTGTATTCCAAGATTGGCCTCGTCTCTCGACCGTCCATCTTGCGAGGGAATGTTAAGAGATAATCAAATCTCCTTGTATATAGCTAGTAATTATTCTCTTCCCTTAATTGTAGCTCTAATACTTATCCTTTCTTGACCTTTTTTATAGTCATTAATGTTTTTGGTAATTAATGATTCTTAGCCACAATTATACTCATAATCCTTGATTATACCGTGGCCTTAGTTTCCTTTGGTAGGTTATTTGCTTTCTCTATATATAGTTGGAAACACTTACTTGCTACTTAATACAAAATGTATTCAAACTCTAATAGTGGTAGCCTACAAATGACGGTTCATCTGTGCCAGAGGAAGCAGCCCTACATCCAGGTAAATCATTTAACACTAGCAGCAGTGACAGGATCAGGATCACCGGCATCTTCTGCACGAAGATTCCTGTGATGCGGACACCCAAACGATTGGACACATTATGCGTACTTTAATCTGTACTCCTAGAAACTCACAAAGGATAAACTCTCAGATTTTTAACTTCAAAATTTACATACAACATGTTGCTGCTAATAAACTTGACGTTGGACCATTCATTACTTTTGAGTCAAGATTAAATCAGATGATTAGATACTATCGTGACACCCTACAACTGTGTTACAGCAAGAGCTCTAGTAGGTTAACCAGTCAACGAGATTAGACGGTTGACATATGACCCTTCTGGTAAGTGGCTAACCCTTTCCTTCCTTGTTTGGTCCATTGATTTATCATGCGGTCTGTTAATTATGTACATAACATGACAGGTTCAATATTCTAATCAGGGGGATGGAATCTTTCATATAATTATGCCCTTTCATATGATTTAGTCCGAGGAATACAACTCAGGATTATAGTATGTTTTCTTTATCATAAGAATTAACATCAATTATACTATGGAAAATTCCTCATGGCAGCTATGAAATGAACCTATTGATTCAAAAAAGATTATAAAAACTCTGATTTGACGACTTAGGGATATGTATTTTCAGTTCTGTTTAATTTCTTTATAGTTTAGCAAACTTCAAAAATGTCAGAAAATACTTAGCTAGTATTGTTGTTGATCTTGTATCAATAATAGCTGTCTCATACCTACACTCCTTATATTTAGTTGGCACAAGGAAAGGGTCCAGCCGTCCAGGGTTGGTTTGTGTGAATGGAGAGAGAACCGGATATTGGGGTGTCAAATTATATTCTATTAGTTAGTTTTTCGATCTTTAAATCACATAGCGCTAGGGACGTTAATTCGATTCCACTAATCGGTTCAAAGTTGACCCATCGTTGGTCAACATTAGGTCAGTTTGAAACGGGTTCATTTGATCTTTTGGGTTGTGTCATTATTTGGTTGAGTCAAATCGGTTATTTACTTTGTCAGATTCGGTTCGGGTCGTATCCAATTCGAATCATGTTCGATTTATAATTAGGTCAATTCAGAACAATTTTTGGACGGGTTACAAACTTACAACATGGTGTTGTTGGATCAGGTTGATTTCAAGTTCGGATCATATTAGATTTAGGTTAATTCGGATTAGCTATTGGATGGGTTACAACGGGTTGTTATTGGTTGAGATTTTAAGTTCAAGTCATAGTAGGCTCGGGTCAATCAGAACTACAATGTATGTGCTAATAATAAGGGAGTTTACATTTGCTTACACCTATCCAAACTTGCTGGAAGGCAATCTGGAGGAAGCTGCATATACTCTTCATTATATTTCACTAATACTTGACTTTATCCTTGAGGTGGGGTCAAAAACACTTAGGAAGTCCGTTAAAAATGTTTCATGAGTGATAGCAAAAGCTTAAGAAGAGACATTTTTTCACAACACAAGCAGTAATACACGATCTTTACTTTTATTGTAGTGATGATTTGATCATATATACTTCCACACTAAGACACAGATGTCAAGTGTACCAATTGTGGTACACCTTATACCTCATATTGTAACCAATACACCATCACCAGAAATTCACAATCAAACCACTCATCAACCACACAATATGCACATGAACAAACTGCAAAGTCACAATTTTAAGGGTACTCTATAGAGTCTTCAGTAAAGATTTTCCCATATTCAGACAGCTTAGGCAGGTTAGTTTTTCCTTCCTTGGTAATTTGGCAGTAGGTAGAACGGATAGGCAACTCTCTTTCTAACAGTATCACATGTGGTTCCCAAGTACACCATATACAAGATGATCACCAAAATCACCACTCCTATTGCCCCGGCGAACAAGATCCACAGAGTATCGAAGTCCAGTAAATTGGAATCAAGATTAGCTATATCCTGTTCATTCTCACATGCTTCAAGATCACCGATTGTCCTCAGTTGTATTTTTGCCAACTCATCATTGTCCATCAATTTCAATATCCCATTTGAAATCTGACGTACTAAGGTAGATCCTCTCTGGAAAGCCTGTGTTTCAGAGAATGCTCGAATCATTAGCATATTCAAATTACTGAATCATTATATATGTCTAGCTAGTTATGACTTTTTTTTTTGAGAGAAAAGCGAGTGAGGAAGACAAGCAAGTCATACAAAGCCAAATCCCTCTGCATGAAGATCGAAGGAAGGGACAAGATTATAGCCCTTGTTGCAATTCTTAGAGAGGAAAACTTTGAGATATGGGGTTTCGTCAATAACAGCAGCAACAGTTCCCTTGTTTAGCATGTCAAGCATTTCCTCTTCAGTATCATAAGTATGTATTTGACTTTCTGAAAACCCTCTTTGAACAAGCAAGCGAGGGACAAAGGACCCTTTTTGATTCCCTACATTTGCTCTTCTTCTTATGAGCTCGTCTAGTGTTCTGATTGGGCTTCTTTGCCGCTGTGCTGACAGCAGTGAAGTCAAGCTAGCCGCATAACAGGATGTTAAGAACAACAATACGAGAAAACACATTACGATAACAAGTCTTGTATGAATTATTGCTCTCACTGTTTCGCCTACATCATAAAAAAGACGAGTCAACTAATTCAATAAGTATTGTACTGTCAGACATTGTACGTACAGATCATGAACTATACAGTAATAAGGAAACGATTTATGTAACAGAAGCTAACAGAGCTTGCAATTAGTGATAGTTGTACTTAATATAAAGATGACGAGGTTGGTATGGATAAGGGGACTTACTCCGCCAGTAGTCATCGGTATTTGCACGTTGTCCTGGTGGGTTGATACCTACTGGTGCTTGTGACTGTCTATTTTTATCATTTCTGAATTCCACGAACCAAAAGATGATGGCACTAACGAAGCAGAATGCAAGTGCAGCAGATACCAATCCCTTGATCAGAGGCATCAGTTTGATTCCCGTGCTTTTGTTGGACTTCTGGTTTGTAGAAACCATCATTGTTATTCCAGTGTCTGAATAAGGTAGGGTAAAGTCAACCCAAAATGTCCTGTCAAATCTGATTGTCGTATCTCCCACTGCCCCATCATATTCCTGCTCATTGCATACAAGAAGCATATATTGCATACAGAAGGAACTTTTTAAATCCATGCATGTATAGATTATACACTCATTTGTAGACATATATAACCATATTTTGATCTATCTTAAATTATATACATAACATTATACTATTTCATAAAGTGGAGTAATTGCTTGCATATGATGATCTAATTATTACTATATACTACAGTTGACGAACCTGGTCATTGACTGCTTGAAGCATGGCATCAAAGCTTCCATTAAATGTTCCATCCTGCTTAGCAAAAGGGACAAGATCATATTCAAAGGGGTCACTTAAAGCTGTATTGACGACAGCCTGAAAGACTTCGATTGAAAAACCACCGATGCTCTGCTGCCCAGTGATATTATCTTTGGTAATGCTTACAAACTCTGTGTAGGTACTCACTGGAATTGCAATCCTTAGTCGCGTACCTCCGCTTGTTGGTGGTGGTGTTGCTGTTTGGTTTGCTGGTGGGGGGGTCTCAGTTGGAGTTGTTTGGTTTGCGGGTGCCGGTGCTTCACCACTACTCTGACCCATTGACAGGGAGGCATTCCAAATTATTAGGATTAGTATGAGGGATAGATTGATGGAGGAAGCTCTCAGCATGTTGTTTATACCTTTAAACTCTGACAATGTATGTTATAGATGGTGATATTAATGGTTTTATCTTAACTTTGAAAGATAGCAGGACTCCTCTATGATGCCCTCGTCAATGCCGGAATACTAAGACATGAGTTTATAGATGCATAAATTACTACTGTAATTTATTGAAAATTATATGCTGCCTATGAGAATAAATTATACAACTTTTGTTTCATAACATGCGACTATACATTGTCAAAAAACTAGCCAAGTACCAGAAAAATAATGCTCTACATATAATTCCCATCCCACGACTCTACAGCACCTGTTTTCCTTTTCATTGACTTTTAAGTGATCTTACTATAACATTATTCAGTTATCCAACCATATTATATATCATTAATATACTCAGTTTTCTAAGTTGTTCTCTTCATTCTGATTATATTCTCTAAGCAATTCATTGCCGTCCACGTTTTCATGAGTCAACCCTTCATAAGCAGATATAAATTATTGAATGACATAGCACTTAACACAAAGTCATCCACGAATATCTCGTGTGATGACCATTCATTTGTGAGATCAGAGAGAACAAATTGTCATAATTGCAACAACAAAATTAGGCATGACCTAAGCAAAACTACTGATGCTGAAAATGCGTAGAATTTTACTTCTCTAGTCAGAAAGTGAGTCAAAATCACCAAGTTAGCTGGTCCGAAGTAACTCATTTAAAAGGTTAATTATGAGGAACGATAAAAAGAAAGTGTCACAAGGCACATATTAGTCTCATAGAATACTTAGACTCATTATAGATATGTCTCCCCTTCTATATCTCAATGAATAGGGTGTGCATAAACGGTTAACCATACCGTTAAGCCTTAACTGTATGGTTAATTATTATAACGATTATTGAAAAAGGCTAACTGTAACCGTACCGTTAAGTAACGGTTAACCGCTGACCGTTTCATTCCATTTTATGAACTTATACACCTAATATAATAAAATTATTTGTATGATTTCTTAGCTTATTTGGGTCTTTTATGTACAATAGTTATAACACATATTTATACAAGGTTTAATCATGAAACTTGATATCCATTCATGTTATAATGGGTAGGAGTATTCTGATTCCATGGCTGCCTGATTCCTGAATCCACACCAGTGTGTGCCTTGATGCTCAACTTCAAAACTCTCGCATCTGATTCCGGAGTTTCATCGGTGCCATGCGTCAACAAAAAGCAAGCCTTGATGGAGTCAGACCTCAAAAGGCTTGGCCTTAGTATTATCTCAGGACTTGTGAGTTGTGAGAGACGGTATGGCTGCTGCAGTTGTCTCTAATCATCAGGTGATTTGTCCACTTTATCAATAAAGCTCCAATCCTCAAAGGCCCTGTTGTTTTCTCCCCCAAAATCGATCCCAAAACGCTTCGTTTCGCTCTTGATTATCAAAACCAGCTCATTGGGTGCAGCCCATGGCACTTACTATAGAACTAGTCTTGATAATGGCCTCAGTATGGCCGTGAAGACCCTCCTGCCCTTTGAAATGGGGTCCCCTCAAACTCAAAATAAGGCCTTGAAGAGGAAATTACAGCAAGACCTCCCACTAGTTGATGGATTAAGGCACAGGTATTTGATGAGCTTGAGGGCATAGGGTCGTGAGTCCGATTGTTTCAGCTTGGTTTATGTTAATGTTGTTGCAAGGGACGGGACTTTAGTCTTATATTGGTCCGGACTTAAGTACCATATTGGTCATACTGGACTTAAGTCCCATATTGGTCATATGAGACTAATGTTGGTTTATATAAAATAATAAACTCTCCTCTTCAACTAAATTTTTAGAATGGTTATTTTATTATCATGTACTAGTGGTATCAGAGTCGTCCACTGCGTCCACATGTGATTGGTGGATGTGACGTCGGTGCTTGTCCGGGACTAGGAACATTCTCTCTCTTCTACCTAGTGCAAAGTCTGACACATAAGGGCATGTGACCTGTAAAGAGGGTGGTATGTTATGATCCGTATGGGACTTGAATCCCATATTGGTTATATGGGAGGCTGATGTGGATTTATATAAGACAATAGGCTTTCTTCCTTTGAGTTAGCTTTTGGGGATGACTCCTTTTTTTCATGTACTAGTGTACGACTATATGACCATTGATATCCTTGAAGATGCTATGAATAAATTCCGTCAGAACCAATTGCAGATGGGTTGGGATGTTAGGCTTCAGATTGCTGTGGGGATGATGAAGGCGCTCAAGTTCCTTCATTTTGAATGCAATCCATGCATAGTGCATTCCAATCTCAAGCCCAGCAATGTGATGCTGGATGCTGAGTTTGAACCCCAAGATTGCAGATTGTAGACTAGCCAATCTTATGCCCAAATTGTATGGATCACCTAATGGCTATATGACTCCCGAGTCCTCCCAAAACTGCAGGTGAAATGCATGTCTAATTCATTATTCTGATGAGTATATGTGCTATTCTCGTGAGAGTTGTTTTGAATAGCTAGGTAGCACGGAGTTTACTATTTTCTGTCCCTACAAAAGATACCTGAAATTGTTCCATTAGATTCATTCAACTAGCTAGGCCTAGATTCATGCTCTGCTAATGCTTTGACTCTGTACCTTTTTTGTCCTTCTCTCTATCTCAAATGTAGGAAATGCCTTTTTTTTTAGGTGCATCTGACTACCTGATTAGGAAGTTATACGCCAAAGTAATTCATATTTTTTCAACTCATCCGGATGTTAACATTGTTCGTTATATACACATGTGGACGTGTGCTAGTGTACATCTTTTTGCTGTATTGACTGACCGGGGTAAAGGGCATACTTCTTGACATTGCTAGACCCTTTAAAAAGTGATGTTTACTTGAACTAATGAGAATATTTTTGTTAAATGCGACTACTTTTCTAGAATTGGTTTTTTTCTTGGTACATCTCTGTTAAGTTAATTTGGGTTTAAAAAGAAGGGAGTATCTGTGTGAGTAGGGATTTGGCCATTTTGGAGATGCTATAACCCTTAAAATAAATTTGCTCCATACCTTCTCACGTTGCTTATCATTATACAATAATGATCTCTTTGTTTGGAGTGCGACTGTGTGAGTAAAGGTGTAGAAAAAGTTCCCAGAAATTAGATTTATTATCCAGATATTTGGTTTTAGAACTGTCCTAAATATTGTATCTTGCCTTTTGTTGCTACAGATATACAGATGAGAGTGATGTTTTCAGTTTTGGAGTCATATTGGGTGTACTTCTGACAGGTCGAGTCCCCTTAGATCCATTGTTTGGCGAAGCAGCCAATGGGGGAAGTTTAGGCAGGTGGCTACGGCATTTACAGCAAGCCTTGGATAAAAGCATTCTTGATCGAGAAGTTGAGGAAGAAGAGATGCTAATGGCAGTGAGAATAGCATTAGTCTGCATGTCAGATCTCCCAGAAGATCGTCCTTCCAGCGATGAACTTGTCCCAATGCTTTCTCGTCTTCACAGTTTTTGAGGGTGATGTCACTGGCTCGTTAGATCCTCTTTGTCTCGTTCAGACTTGAGTATTTGATATTTTGCTCCATGGGTGTAAACTCTTGCTCTAGCTTTGGAAGCATTAAACCTGGTAAATGGATGGAACTGCTTCATTCTAAGTATTGGGAAAGGTGCAAATTGGCCTGCTCATGGTAATCTTCTTTGGATGATGTGCTAGGACTTTTAAGATGCATTGGGTATTATGAACTACATTTTGTACTTCACATTTCACAATGTTTATTTGTCAATACTCATCAGCATATTCAGATCACCCTCTGAATCGGGAGCAAAGGTTCCTAGTCTTTTGGCTCACATAACAAGTGAAAATTTTGCAGGGTAAAAGAAAGTCACTGTGATTTAATTCATTAACCTGATTGCCATGTATTATCTCTTCATGAGAATTGTATTAATGTAATGCTCAATGCCCTCGTTTTGTGTAGTACAGGGGATGAACTAGCATTATCCTTTTTTTAAATTCAAAATGAGACTCGTGACTATTTTGATGTAAAATTAGTTTCTCACGTAAATTTATCCTGATTGTGGAAGCCATAATTAACCTCAGCTTGGCAATAAACATGTTCATTGGATTGGGTTAAAGGCTAGGTTGGGTCACAAATCTTATGGGTCAAGTTGGGCCAAGCCAAATAAGACGCAAAACAAACTTTACCAATCAAAAGAGAGTTTAGTTTTATCTATGTAAAATAATAGTCTACCGATATCACATATAATCTTTGACAATGGATCATTGGCAAACAAGACCTAATAAAACATAACTCATTTAAAAATTAAACCAATCAAGCCCATAAATAATTAGACCTTTTTACAAACAGACCGGTCAAGAGCTATACCCTCAGCTATACAAGCTAATTTTGATACGTGTATTATTTGCTAAAAGAAAAACTTTGATAGTTGTAGCAATTTATAAACCTAGCAGGAAGTAACATGCAATGAGGGTGTGGATGACATCGAACTAACACTTCTTTTTGGCTTTGCTTTGACATTAATAAAGGATCTTTAAGCTATGAAGTACTAATATAAGTTTCACAACAAAAAAAGAGATCAACTATAAATTAGCACATAGAATTTCTTCCTTGGACCACTAACAACCAGCCCTTTGACAAACAACGGCTTAAGGACTTCATGGATATGTGTTTCCTCTCATGAGAAGACTGTGTGAGCCAATGAATAATCAACACAGATAGGCGGAACTGAGCCCAAAAAATAAGTTATCTAAGCAAACTGCTGAGCCGTTTCCAGTTGCAGTGCAGCACTTTGGTGCATTTCAGGAATATCACTACTCTCGAAAAAGGCATAATGAAGTGCTTTGACACACTTCTCGGCTTCATGATCATTTACTATCAATGATATGTTGACCTAGAAAGTACCAGGAATGCAACTTAAGTGCCAACACAAGGGCAATGTCTCAAGGAATTACTGGATTTAAATTTGAAAGACACTAACCTTTGAAGCACCTTGGGAGATCATCTGGACATTGACATTGTTAATTCGAAGAACATGAAAAGCCTGCAAAGAACATACCATGTATAAGAGGGAACAGACAGCAAAGCAAAGGAGAAATTTCAAAATATGCCTTGTATGCACAATTTCTTCGTATTTTCTATACTAGTGTATAAGGCCACACACCTTTTCAAGAGTCAAGTGTAAAAGACCACACCTTTTCAAGAATCATTGAAGAATAATGCACATTCCCAATGAGAGATATAATGGATCTGTTCTGCAGCAAATTGACAACTGCAATGTTTTCCAGCTCCTCTACTACACGATCTAGTTCCTGCCAATACAAAACAGAATTAGCTTCATCATCCTTTCTACCATAAGCATAAAACCCTTGAAATCGAAATACTAAAGAAAGAAAAAATGCATATTTTGTCTTCCAATGGGAAGCAATGTGTATAAACTTCATACTCTTGCCTGCTGAATAAGTTCTCTGCTCCAAAGTTTTGATGGATCCAACGTCAGTGAGATACTCACTTCACTGGTTGCAACAACATCAACAGAAATCCCCAAATCCTCGAATATTGAAAAGACCTACATGTAGACGAACCAAGTTACCCCAAGTTTAAGAAAATCAGGTAGGAGCCAGATAAGTGAGATAACATAAGTAAAGGGGATGGTAAGAACTCTGACCTTTGCAAGGAAACCAAACTGACCAAGCATGCGGGTACTAACTATATCTAGCATAGTAACATTGCGCTTCAACACTATGCTAGTCAATAGAACCTGCAATTAAATTTAAAGGAAGCCATCAATGTCAGTCATGCAAAGAATTACAACCATCAAACAATCTAGTTTGATACACACCTCACTCATATCACGTGACCTGTTGATTAGTGTTCCAGGAGCTTTTGGGTTGTAAGAATTCTTTACTCTGACAGGAACATCCCCCTCCCTGGCAGGCCTCATTGATTGTGGATGCAAGACCTAAAAAAGCATATGTTACCGATTTGAAATCTCACTGGCAAAGCCTTGCATCTAAAACACAAAGTAGAAAAACAGAAAAACAATAAATTAAAGTTGAGGGTATTAAAGGTTACTTAGGTTATACCATCATAACACATGGAGCCTCATCATTACCAAAATGCTCCAAAGGTTAGCACACAGGCACAGGATATGTGCAGCCTAACTAGAAAAGGTAGGCTGAGACTTGATATTTAGCCTCTATACAGAGATCAGATTGTATCTCCTCCTTTTAGCAACTACTCTAAATAACCAAGGATCAACTACAGCCTATCAAACTGGTTAGTGCTAACCTGAGCCCCAAAATAAGCAAGCTCAGCTGCCTCGTCAAATGTCAGGAACGGCACAGGTTGAGCACGAGGATATATCGTTGGGTCACATGTTAAAACACCATCAACATCTTTCCATACCTGGAAAAATAAAAACAGTTGGTTTTAGAATGGATTGAACAACCTATTGAACTATTTCTGTATGCTGTAGGATATGAACATTACACGTATACAATTCAATAACTAATCCAAGTAACCAAAACATGTCAACCTGAATCTCCCTTAAGCCCAGTGCTTTGCCGATTGTTGTAGCGGTTAAATCACTACCACCCCTGCCCAGTGTTGTGACAGCACCAGACTTGCAACCCTAGAAATTAAAAAAATATGCACCATTTATGACATAACCATACAGATGACTAATTTCAAATATTCCCAAGCAAAATTCAATGGAACAGTAAAGACCTTTCCCAGGAAACCTGTGACAATAGGAATCGCAGGATCAGCAGCCCAATCATCATAAAATCTCTTGGCTAAAGCTGGATAGGTAGCCTCCAAAATATCCGCATTGGTGAAGTCATCCGTTGTTATAAACCCAATATCAAATGCATCATACTGCAATTTTCTAATCAGTATCACAGTTAGAAAAATTTACCACCAAGCAGAGTATTTAACAGCTCTACAACCAATACGGGTCACAGCACATGACTTGTTGCTCGAGCCCTCATTTTCTCCTCTTGTTGTCTAAGGCGATGGGGGTGGGGGAGGGAGTTATAAGCAATCACCTAGATGCATCATACATGGGCTAGCTGTCAAAAGGAATAGGCATCAAGAGTTGCAATTTGCAAATCGTAATTTAGAACTATATTTCCTTTTCAATTCTGTTTGTCAAGGAACTTTAAATTAGCTGTGAAATCCAGTATAAATAGCAAAGGATTCACTAACGGAATTGATCTCTTTAGTGAAGTACTCCGAGTACTTAAAGCCAAGTACAGAATTCGAAATGATGATTCTGTTGTGCAGAGTATTAGGTGGTCTGATCAAATAAAAATGAAACAGCTATAGGGGACCCTAAAAATTTGCCTACACCACTAACCAAATAGTTACCAAAGGACTCATTTAAAGTTGAAAACTTTCACTGATCCAAAAAGGAAAAAAAAACATGGTAGTGTGATTTTACTATAAGAGAATAGTTGAGTAGAAACTTTTGGTTAGCCATTGTCATAAGTTGATGAGGAATGGCGGAAATCGATCTAGATAGAACAGTAATGGTGATTAAAAAACCTTTTAAGACATGCTAAAAGTTTATGAACACAATATTAGGGACGCAAGCCAAAGAAATGAACGTGTTAATCAACAAAGACAGTGTTGAGGATGGATTAAAAATAATGGGTACATCTAAGGCTACAAACTGCAAACTTGACCTTCGAAAGCCATACATGAAGTAGGATATCACATGTAAGAATAGGTAAAACGAATAAAGAGCAGGTGAGAAAGTGAAACATACTTGGCGGGCGTTGGCACCGATTTTGTTCAAATAGGCAGCGAAAATGCGGGTAGACATACACTCTCCAAAGGAAACAAGATAGTCCTTAGTACGAAGAGTGAGCTCCTTCATCATTGCAATACCCTTCAGTAACTGCTCTAATTCCTCCAAATGCGCTGCAATTCCAACAGATTCAAAAGAATGATAGGAATGAATAGGAAATGAGGTAGTGAGAAAAACAGAAGACGCTCACAAGATATGACAGAGGCATCAATCCCGAGCTCGGAGACGGTCCTTAAACACAAAGAAACAAACAAACAGATCATTCCAATTTTACTTCAGCAATTGGAGACAAGCATTGCTTTGATTAAAAAGGAATACCTAAAATGAAGATCCTTAATGACGCCCAGCTCCGGTATATCGGAGGCCTTGGACGCCCCACAACTCACAGCCTTCTCTCCGGCCTACGGGAAATATAATCAAGCAAATGTTGAATTGAAAACAGAAGAAGAAAAAGGGAAAGAGAGAGAGAGGGGGGATGGGATGATGTAGAGACATTGAGGAGGTTGTTGGTGGTCTTTCCCATGGCAGAGAGGACAACAACGGGGTTTTCTTCAGGAAAGCTAAGGATGAGATCAGCAACCTCCCGTATCCTCTCTGCCGTTGCTACCGAGGATCCTCCGAACTTCATCACCACCGTGAATTTCTCTGTATTGATATTCCTCTCCTCCGCCAACTTCGTACATTTGACGGTGAATGTCCTCTCTTTGTTCGTAACCGACAAGGGTGGTGGTGGATATTCTTGGGAATAGCATCCCACTTTGAACTTCCCTGATAAACTGGGTTTAAATAAGGCCTCTGGAACAATTCTGGGGTTAATGGCTGCCTTAACCCCGCAGAAATTCATCGAAGCCGCCATTTTTAATTACCTGATATCTCTCTTTCTTGAGTCTTTAAAAAGGAGCGTTGGAATGCTCTGCAGAGAAACACGCAGAGTCGGAACTTCCAAATACCAAAAATAGAATGCGTAGTAGGGTTTTGTTGGGTCACTGGATACTGGATACCGGATACCACGCTCGCGCCACCGTGTCTCCCCGTCCTTCTCTTTTAAGTTATAAATTAATAACAAAAAACGTTCCGATGCCGGGAATCGAACCCGGGTCTCCTGGGTGAAAGCCAGATATCCTAACCGCTGGACGACATCGGATTTGTTAGTGGAGTTGTCTCACTGTTTACTCGTAACTTTGTAATTCGTCCGTCTAGGGATGTCAGTGGTAACCCGATCCAGATCCAATTAAATCCGATCTATTTTTTAAGGCTTGTCTAATTTTTTTTAGACCCATTGAATCCAGGTTAATGGATTGAATATGGGTCTAAATGTTATTGAATCATATATGGATCTGAATCCAAAAAATTTAGAGTCAAATCTGACTCATGGACCCACTCATTACAAAAAAACAAAACCTAAACATAATCTCTATTTTTTCACTTTTCACACTCGATAATCGTCCTCCTCTACTCTTCTTTTCCTCTCTCGTATACATCCTCTATTCTTCACTCTTGTGAACCTCCAAGTATTGTCCTCGCTACTCAATTTCATTAGATTGTCTTGAGTTTTGGTAATTTCATTTACTATTCACCAGAGTTCTCGTCGCTATTTTTCATTTGTTATTTCTTGAGTTTTCATTAAATTATTCATCCTCTATTTCACCAATGTCATTTTGTTATGTACTTAAGACTTAGTGAATTGTGAACTTCTTATAGTTTGAAGTTAAGAGTAGGATATGACAGATTATTTATTGAGTTGTATTTTTCAATCTTTTTCACTTAACTAATAGTTTTATAAAAGGATAACATCATTATATTCATTCGATTTAAAAAAAATTGCAAAAATTCATCTAATTATAAAATATGAGAATAATAAGAACATACAATATAAAATATGTTAACGTTTAATGCCTTTATAAAATATGTTAACGTTTAATGCCTTTACGTTTAATGTCAATGTCCAGATGATCTCCCAAGGCATTGAACATGGTTAAAAAATAGGAAAAAAATTTGAAAATTTGTGTTACTAAGGCTACGATAAAGAATAATAAAGAGTATAGAGCCACTATTGAAAAAGTTTTTGTTTGAGTTGACCACACATAAAACGTAAAGGAATAAGGTTACCATTGATAATTACCCAAATATTTTTCTTTTATGGCATACATTATGATTTATAGTACATTATACAATGATACATTTGGATTTTTTTCTAGCATAGAGAATACTCATGATAGAAATGTGATACCCCATTTAAGAAAAAAGCACGAAACAAAAAATAACTTAAAATTGACTTACGTTAATAAAGTGAGGAAGATATATTAGTCATGATTAGAGGTGGGCAACAGACATATTGTGCCCGTCATGTATCATGCCGTGCTACCTTTCTCTAAATCTAAAAATTAAAAATGAACTACATAATAGAATTGAAAAAATAATTTTAGATAAGTTAAATTATATTATAAGAATATAATAATATTAAAAATAATAGTATATTAATTGTAGTAGTATTAATAATACTACTAATAATAATAATAACTAATACTAAATAATGACGTGTTTTGGCTTGTGTCTTGTGTCAAATTGGCATGCCGCTCGTACCTAAATTTGTTTTGCCTACGGCCACTCCTAGGACAATGTGTCATGATTGCTCAACTCGACAGCCATGGCCAGCTCTAGTCATGATTAGCGAAAACAAAGCAGTAATCTGTTGTATAAATTAGGGATGTCAATTCAATCCAAATCTGAATCCAGTCTGATCCAATCCGAAGAAAAAGACCGATCCAAACCTGTTTAAAAAAACTCCGACTCCGAATAGGAGATGAATTGGATTTGGATAATGTATTACATCCTACCGGATTGTGATCCGAGTCCGATCCGAATGAGTAGTATTAAGACTAGTATTAAAAAAAAGCCCAAATATAATAACCCAAAATAAAAAATTAAATAAATAAACCATGGTATTTGCTTGTGTTGTATATTTTTTTTAAAAATTTACTTTATATGTTATAAAGGAATCATAGTATTAGTAATGAAATTAACAAAAAAATAAGTAAGAAAATATTAAATTTTGGATCGAATTCGATGGTCCGACAGATCGGATCGGATACGGAGTTTGCGGATTCGGAGTCAGATTTGGATCTAAAATTAAGGTACGCGAACTCGTCAAATTGGATTTGGATTTAGTTGAATCCGGCTCCGACTCCGAACTATTACCATTCCTAATATAAATGTAAAAATGTAAGAAGAAAAGGTGGATAGTAACAATCATGCAATAAAAAAAAAAAAAAAAAAAAGAAAGAAAGAGAGAGCAAGAAAAGGGAGAGGGTAAAGCGAAAAGCGAGGACAAATAGGGGAAAAAAGAAGGAAAAAAAAAAGGTGAAGGAAAGGAGTTGGCGCCAAATGAAAAAAGCTGGTTGGATGATGGATGGTGGATGATGGATGATGGATGACGGATGATGGATCTGGCCATCTGGGTCTCTTACTTGCAAAGTATCAGCTTCAGATATGAGGATAACAAAATAAACATAATTGAAAGTTAAGTCTATCCACATGCTTCCTCTTGGTAATAATAACTGCTCCATTCAACTACAACCGCCAGCAAACCAATCACTTACTAATTATTGAGATATCATAAAAACATTATAATATACTCCGTATTTAATTTTAAAAAAAAAAAAAGCAATTCCAATCTCCACCTCCATCTCCAATACTCCCCAAACGCCATCCAGAAAGCTGATGTGACTCCCATATTCTTCTATATGTCCATCATTCATAGGAGTTTCAATAAGCCCCATCTAACTCTAATTCTAATTCTAATTCTATTTCTAATCTCTGGGTTTGGTTTGCTACTTACTCAGTCCACTCATCTAGATCACTTAGATCAGCCAAGTGTAAGTCGAAAGCTTTGTCCTTTCTTTGGTTGGTTTTACTTTTGTCCATTCTATTAATTTAGACCTTTCTTACATTGTCAACTCTGAGGATTCTGAGATTGCCGTTAGCATACAAGGGTCAAGGGATTGTTGTTGTTGTTGTTGTAGCCGTTGTTACTATTGTTATTGTTATCAGTTCGGTAACCAAGTTGGTGTTGTTAGTAAGGCTAAATATAGGAGGAAGTAAAGTGAAGTCTGTCGTTTGTGTATTGTATAACCTGAATGACCTCAGCGCCGCCCACCCTCTTATTCTGTTCACAATACTATGGACTATAATACTAGTTACTACTCAAAACTGAGAGCAGAATGTCAAATAAGGTGGACGGACGGACTGGACCCAACAACCATGATATGTCCACTTTAGTGTAGCCTAATTTCTAATATCCAATTTCCTATGTTTTAGCTGAGTTCGAAGTTGAAATGGAAGCTGCTGCGGAAACTAAATCGTGTACAGGTTATGGCAAACCCCCTTGGAGATTCAAAGGCAGGCCAGTGAAGTTTATCCTCATCTTCAAAAATGGTAATGACTTTTTGGAATATATTTAAGTTTTGAATGTTAAGGGGTTGTCAATAATGCAGGGCTCTGTATCAATTCCATCTCGTCAAGTCCGATGTTGCTCGAGCTCTCATTCCCAAAGAATTCAGATTGGTTGAAGCTTTCGGGTACGTGTGTCCTCTTTGTGTTTATCCGGCTGTGTTTCCTTTCGTTGCTAATCTTTGCTCAAAGTATGGTTGGGCATGTACAGATATACACTTGGTGGCTTCTTTCTTGCTAACTATGATCACAGCCCTGCTGGAGTCTTTGACGAGGTGCCTACATTTTCACTTGGGACCCCTTTATGATGAATATATATTCCCATCTTCGCAAATTTTTTTAAAAACAAAAATTTATGTTACTGCTATCTAAATATTGCGCTCTTTGGATGATTGAGAAGTGCTACTGTATTGATATTCTTTTCTGTACATTGTGCTTTCTTCCAGTTAGTGGTGATTGCCGGAATTGTTTGGAATCCACCGACATCTTGCGCGTATGTTCCTTTTTCAACCTCGCTTTTACTGCTTCATAACTGTAGTTAAACTACTTGTGTTACGTTAAATAACTGTTGCAAATCGAAGAGAGGAGGGAATGAGGGTTAACATAAAACAAAGCTCAATGAATGCATGCTACATAGTATAGAACTATATGAGACTTTTTTTTTTCTCTTTTCTGGATTTTGGTCATACAGATGGGCATCCAAGGTTCTTGTGAACAGCAACGAGGCTTGCCTACACGGACGAAAGGTAGGGGTTTTCCATCTTGACATTGAGCTCACATTCTTTTGCTTCATGCTATTTATTCCCCTTTGTCTTCAAATTTTTGGTTGCATGTTATTTTCTTTTCTTTTTGTGTCTTCTTTACTTAATTTCTATGTTCAACCTTGTAGGAAGTGGGCCTTCCAAGTCATGTTGCTAGATTTACAAAGGTGAGCTCTGCATAATCTTCAGTATGGTCTTTTTGTAACTTTCAATTATATTTTGTTGCATAGTTCCTTTAGAGAACCTTCCGATATGCTGACTTATGTTATGAATTGGTTCAAAGAGCCATCATTAGTTGTAGATGCAGTAACTTTTATGATTTTGAGAAGTCTAGTGGCCAAGACACCATAACACCATTTTTGTGTATGCCGAAAATTGAGTAAAGTTTCTGACTTTCGATACTTCATTTATAATGAATGCCATCTTACATAGCTTCCTTGCTGTCCAGAGCAGACTCGCAGCAGATGCAAGGCCAGAAGAAAGCAGAGGTAATCACTTCCTAAATATGATTGGTCTAGGTCCTGCCAAGCCCAGTTCAAGATTTCATTTGGATACCGAAGTGACTGAAATAAATGGCCTGGCACCTACAGCTGAGAATTTCAGTATCAACCTCCTAAGTTCTGGTAAGGTTCCTTGTTGTTAATGGACTTTATAGTAAAATGGCAGAATTGCAGTAATGATAATAATTACTAATGCTTCTACTTTCCTGGTGCTTTTAAATGCACAAAAATCACAAAACATTGGTAAAATCACTGTCTATACTGTTGTCTGAGAACTGCCCTTATTGTTTTCTTTTTGTTTGTATTTTGGTTTGTTTAGTGCCTGAGGAGAATTCCAAAGCATGGTTTGGTCCTCTCATCAATATGTCACTTCCAAGCTTTAGGTATATTACCCGTACTTACAGGTCATTTTTTGTAGAAGTTCTGTCTAAAATTTTCATTTGCTTATTTTGTAGTGGACGTACAGAACATAATCCCAATCTTCTCAAGTATTCTTGCCAAATGGAGTGCAGGTTTGCATCCGCATATTTCTACAAACCTGTCTTTCAACCTTTATTTTTTGTATACATCAAGAAGTGGCAGCCAGTGCAACTGTTAGTAATTAGGGAAGTTGAACTTTATATACAGGGTGCGTGTGGTACAGCCACTTCAGATATCTAGGCCATCTCCTATTGAACATCAGGATGCTGAAGTGCAGAATTCTGATTCTGCACATCAAGCCATGGAAGATACAGCAGAAACAAGAAGGCATCTAAGTCTTTCAGTGATGTTATCAAAGCCTATACTGGCTTTGGAATTCAATTGTCTGAACATGAATGTTAAAGATCCTCTTATCATTTCTCAGTGAAATAATTATGAAAAGTCATTTTTGATTTCAAGGTTAGTCAACCCATGTCTTTGTTATTGTGAATTTCTTGATTTACCTGATCTAGCTATAAGCCTTTTTGGCATCTAATGAATAAAAAAAAATAAAAAGTTACCTGACAAACATGACTGATTCAAGAGATTTCAAAGAAAAAAAAACCTGGTAATATTGTTATTTTGTCAGCTTCCATCATCATCACCCTCCCACATCCAGTAAGTATCTGCAAAACTAGGAACATTCTTATTTCCATTGCTTTCTTTGGTAGGCAGCTCATTCTCATCCTGCTTTACCTTTTCCAAATTTGGTTGTCTTGTGCGTATGAAAGTGAGTGACTGGTGACTGGTGACTGGTGAGTAGTGAGTGAATTGGAAAGAAAAAGAGAGACGTTGAGTTGAATAGAGAGAGGGTGGGCTGGTACAAATGCTGTTCTACTGTGGTGCATTTCCTCAATTCCACATATTAATAGTATAACGGTGACACTTTCTTACTTTCCACTTTGGAAGCATTACATCTCATACGTTATTACTGCTCTACAATTGTACGAAATATACACTCATTGATATTACCCCCTTTTGCAGGTTAAAGTTAATTTCACAGAGAAAAATTACATGAAATTACAGGTTTCAGATGATTTTACAGAAGAAGAAAAAGATTCAAGAAATTCCAGGTTCCTTGCATGAAAAAAAAAAAAAAATTCACATGGAACTAATCCTCTCGTATTGTGATAAGTCCACAATGCCCTTTGCAAAAAAAAAAAAAAAATTAACCTTTTCAGAAAATAAGATGTCAATAGATCATAGCCATAGGCCAATTAGTTGAAAAATCCAATGTTTCGGTTAGAACAAAAATTGTTTGAAAAAAAATCCTTCCCAAAAAATAAAATGTGGAGAGATCATAGCTATAGGAATCTGCAATATGGTCTAGGTTTGGTGATGTTATGCTATAACTTATCGTTTCTCTTTGTTCTTGATTATATTTCCTGTAGCTTTCCATCCATAAGGGTGATTTGGTTTAAGCTTTTATAGTGGAAGACTACACGAGGGATAGTACAATATTCTTGACTTGGTGTTCGATTGTTTCAAGGAGTGGTTGATTCAAGTGTAAAGACTAATACTTGAAAAGTGAAAGGAGGGGCAATCTGTTTGCCTTCAAAAGGAGCATACTCCAAATTCCTATTCATTGTACATTATGAATATACTTTTAACATGCGAATTGCACATATAAATTTCTCCAAAAACCACCTATAATTTTAGAGAAAGAGAAGGCTCAGCGTCGTGATTTATGAATCATCAATTATTATTAAGACCCTTGGTCTTATATTGTTAGCCTTACTTGATCATTTTTATGAGAGCTTTTAGACAAAGTGGAGCAATAATTTTGCAACGGGTGATGAAGGGAATGAATGTTTATTTATCGTATAATTCATGTTCTTCAAACATCTTCTCCTTTATTTCTAGAAAAAGAGCTATTTCACTAATTTGGCTAATTATTAGCCACCTTAATAAGCAATTAAAATATAAATTTTGTCTCGCCTCTCATTTCTAATAGAGCTCTCTCTCCTCTTGTCATTGAATATAGAAAAAATTAATGATGCCACTAACAGATAAATCAAATCTCGAATTTACAATCCCTATGGAGTATCAGGTAACCAAGAGCCCCTTACTTTTGCTAAATGAAAAAGGACTAAGGCGATTCCTAGAATCCTAGCAGCAAAAGGCAGTTGCACAAGACTACAAGAGAGTCGTGACCTTGCCACATGGTTTGAGAGTCCCATTGGGCCCCATCACTGCTCTTTCCTCCACTTTCTGTGGTGGATTCACTGGGTTGTGACCAGGCAGTTTGTAACCGAGAGAAACTGAGTATAAGGGACTTAATTACAGCAACCAAGTGAGAAACTCATGTGCGCTTCATCTATACAGGATAGTCTAACATTACAGACAAAGTCAAAGACACACGTACTGGTAGTCAGTTCTAGGATAGGTTAGCATATTAATAATATTTCTAGCAGCTTGAATACCGGTAGTCTCGGACTCTTGGCTAGATTTAAGAAATTCTTGAATAATGTATACATATATGTATGTATGTATGTTTCCTCTAAAACCTCATATGGTGCAAGCTCCGATTTCATTAAGCCAATCTGAGGTTACACATTTTGGTCTGATGTGCTGAGCTGCTTCCAAAGCTTCATGGCATCAACTTAGGAGGGGATCAACACAGTGCAGGTCATGACTCATAAGGATTGGGATTCATTATCCCGATTTTTTCTGACTGCATCTGTGATCTATGCGTTACAAATGAGGTAAACAGGTCGGGTCTTTGAAGGTAACTAGATAAATCAAAACATATTGGATGCCAGAATCCCAATAAACAGAACAGGGTTGGCCCAGCAAACAGGAGGAAACTAAGCTATGTACATATTAAGAAAAAATGCATCCTATGCAGCAGCGAGAGCAGAAGCTGAGGTCGCAACTAGTAGCAGAAAATACGTGTAATTTATGTAGTGGCATCAGAGATCATTTTCTCTGCGGGATGCTTTCCAGAGTCGACACTCAATACCTAATTTCCTCAGCTCCGTCAAACCTTGATCAACTGAGCAAGAGGCATTGAATGAAGATAATTAGAAACCATAAGATGCTCTGATACTGAATCCAGATCAGTCTAGTATTACACATGAATTGTTTTACAAAGTGGCAAACAATCAGAAATAAAATCCTTGTCCAAATCAGAAACAAATAATCAAAGTTCAGGACATTCAATCATGAAAGAGAACACAAATGTGTATAGGAGGACAGCACACACTAACACACATTCAGAGAACACGCAAGTAGTTTATCAGTATGATCAACTCCCCTAGGAGAAGCCCCTAGGGATACAACTAGGCCAAGACCATGCAAGGCTATTTGTGTTAAATTTCCAAAAGGTTCTTAAAAGTAGTAATATACTAGAGATCAGAAAAGAACGCTTACCATCAAATGCATCATGTGAAGTTGGCGAATGTCTGCTTCGACCAATCCAAAATTGAAGCCTTTCTTTGGCAATATCCTTCTCTATACCAAGGTTCAGAGCTCTTCTCCAAAAGTAAGTAAGCCATGCCTATTCATCCAACATTTACATGAATTAAACCTTAAATTGACATCAGGGTAAAATGGACGACCTAGCACCTGAATATGAATCCACATAGTTCAACTCCAAGTTCCTAAATCTGGGGTTTTCAAATTTATGGAGCACTATTTTGCAAATTTATTTTAATTTAGCACACTTGGGATTTGGGAACTCAATGGTAGACTTGAAATTGATGACATAACCGACCCTGTACACTGACTCTCTTCAACAAAAATAATAGAGTATAACCATAGTTTGCTGTCAAGAAACAACAGATATGTATGATAGTGGGATCATTGAGATCATGCGGCATACTTAATCTTAGAGTACTATGACTGCCAGTACAAAAAGAGTATATGCCCTCTAAACTTGCATAGAAGGAAAGAAAAACCTAGAGAGATGAAAAGCTGAACAGGTAAAGAGCCAAACCTCTTTAAACAGAACATCTTCAGACTCCTCTGGACTTAGCTCTGTCAACCAAAAAAGGAATATCAAAATCTTTGAACTTCCTCAAGGACGAAATATTTTGACATGAAATATACAAGATTTACAAGTCAAATCCTCACTTGAAACAAAGAAGAAAATCTCCATGATTTCAAAATGGATGAGAATAAACTTCAGCAGTGTAAAGGCATAGCTAAGCCATAAAAATAAGTCCAACAGCATGAAATTATAGAGCAGAAGCACCATACATTTAAAACCTTTTTTGATAGATCAATTACTTAAGCTCACAATGAGCAATAAAGTCAAGTGTCAACTTACAAACTAAGTATAGCTCAAAAAATTAAAAGCATACAGCTACTTTTGCAAGATTAGGTTAGCGATAAAAGAACGGAAGGGAAGGGAAGAACAGGGAAGGAAAGGAAAGGAAAGGGAGGGGAGGGAAGAACAGGGAAGGAAAGAGAAGGAAGGGAAGCAGTGGCTTTACGTTTTCCTTCCAATTCTTAATGAAAAGGAAAATGGATGTCTCCAATGTCATCCCTTCCCCTCTCCATTCCATATCTGAATTATCAAAACAGGGTGCCTCTATCTTTTCTTTTAAAAACCCTTCATCCAAACACACTGTTAATAACTTTCCAATAACCATCTGTAGAAGATGATATCCAGAGGAAAGGTCAATTTTGAAGTTTTTAATAATGGAGAATGAACCTTATAGAGCTACATAGCACTATTCATTTAGCATACATCTTGGTTGTACATAAAATATCATCAACGATCTTTCCTAAAAAGCTTTTGGTAGATAAGGAAATGTTTGCTACTCTCTCTTTTAAATGTCATAAACAAACACTCAAACCTATGGCAGGGTTGCTTCATCTAACAATCCCTCTAACTGGCGCTCTATATATATAGCAATCAAATGACATCAGCAAAGAATAATACCAAAGGCTTCCATATACTTTGCATCTCCTGGAGATTTAAAATCTGCACGCAAATGAAAAAGATACTTTAGTATATCAGCAAAACTATAATAACAAAACATAAGCAGAAGAAATATCCAAGCCCCAAAAACCATATATCCAGTGCATGCATACAAACAAGTCTTCTCCAAGCCGCAACTACAATAGGGATCCCTCTGTTGGCAAGGTGTTGAGAGGTTCACAGTATGTAGCATTACCCCTAACAGGGACCTTTATTTGAAGTAAACAAATTAATAGCAATAACCCTAGTTATTGCAGGCGTGATTAATGGTTATCTGCTATCAAACAAATACATTATCAACAAAAGTTGATAATATATGCTCTGACTTTTCTGAATAACTGCATGAAATACAATTCATTCTGCATTCATCAGGTGTAATCTGCAACCCATACACTCAATAAAATTCTTCCAGTGAACACAAACATGTACTCTACCAACGAATCTGACTCATTTGGCATTGGTCAATTAACAGGGATCCAAGACAAGAGACTAATAAAACAGGCCAATATGAAGAACCAATAATTTTCCATTTACCCCTTATAATAAGTTTCAGCACCGGCAATAATATCCAGAAAAATTATAGACATAATAAGTGTACTATGCAACACCCATTCAAAATTGCCTATAGACATGATAAGTGTAAATTTCAGTCCATCCGCACTTTATTTCATAAAACAATTGACCTTTCTGCTTTACTTCTAGAACACACAACAGACCCGAAAGGTATTTCTACTTTCTGAGGAAGGACTGCCTTCTGAATTTTCCAGAGATGAAGCTGAGAGCCTAAGTGGCGCTACACCTTTATTTTTCAAATCCTAAAGATTAAAGTTCTTCTCCATGCAAAAGTGATCCTAAAGTTAACATTTACACCTTGTAGAGAACATAACCTTGGTTTAAAGTTTGAAACGAAAACTTTCTGTAGCAAAGATGACCATTAAGAAAATTGTGATCAGCTTATTACAGTGGTTATGATGAAGTGCCAGAAGGTAAAAATGTAAACCTGATATAGACAATCTAGAAGAATTTGGCCGGCGCTGCTGGGCAAATGCATATGCAATGGATTCCTCCACCTGCAAAAAACAAAATCATGTCAAAGACTCAAGATTTAGGAAGAAAATAAAAGTTTACAGTATACATCAAGAAAAAAAAAAAGAAAGAATATGAGCGACAGTCAGACTGCAAAAAATATTTATAGGAAATCATGGCAAAAAAAATTGAAATAACATGAAATTGAAACTAACCTTTAATGAAGCAAGCTCCTTTAAGCCCATTTCAACTGAAAGCATACTCTCTATGTTACCTTCTCCAGTAAGATCATTAAAGTCTTGGTTAAGTCTGCTTTTACTCTCAGAATCTTCACCACCTCCTTATGCAAAAAGAAAAAAAAAAAGAGCATAAACGAATGTTGAGTGAAGAATTCAATTAAATATTTTTGTTATATCAAAAGAATTAAAGGAAACCTAGCTTTACAGAGGATGAAATGATTAGGTCAAACCTTTTTCCCAGCTTCCCTCTTTAGCCTTTTGCCCAGCAGAAATGACAACTTCAATAGGAAGAGGTGCTAATGAAGACCAATGTTCATACTTGGATGTAGCAATATCTGCACATATACCTGCCAAAAAGCATGAAATCCGGTCAAAATCAACAAAGTAAAATTTAACTAGGTAACTCATTAGATAGTAATATTTAATGCAACAAGATGGGACAAGAAAATATGTCAAGTAGAAAATGGATGGACGCTTGGTTCCAACTTTCTTCATCATTGTAGAATGTCATCAAGAAGAAACCCTGGTTGTGTAAAGTGTGCAAGAGCTAGCAAGCTGCAAACAGTGAAGGCACTTGGCTTTGCCACTTGAGCAGTCATTAATACACTCTCCTGTGATGTCATTTAGTGCTTATTGAAAATTACAGATTTTTTGTAAAATAAGATAGCAACATGTATCACAAAGCCACTGGAGCTGTAAAAAGGCGAATACAAAACATGACTGTATACAACAAGACAGACAACCTCCTCAGAAAATGACCCCCTCTAATTTCAACTAATTACCCAGTATAATCCCTCAAAAGGCAACCAGAAATAGATGAAGCAATTTAAAATAATGTATATATGAAAAAATTGCAGTAACTTTTGTCAAAAAAGAAGCAATTGGTGAGGAAAATTTTCCCAAAGCAAAACTACAAATAAAAAAGTAATTTTGTAAAAAGTCAAATATAAAAAGACAAAATGTGCATTAGTTGAGTAGCAGGAGCAAAAATTGCCCAATGAGTCCGCAGTATTTAATTTGAAATTCCATATTGTATCATTTTTATATGCCCCACCTCTTGTAGTTTGGTTAAGATTAAAATAACTTTTAAGAAGTCCAAAACTTAAGTGGTGTAACTGCTAGGACGACTGATGCAAGGTATGGGAGACAAAAAAATTGTTGGAATCAGAAACTAAATTGTACACAAGTTGAAAACAGTTCAAATAATATCATGGAAAGTTCTCAAGATATCTAAGCCCTAGAAGTCAAAAAAGTAAGACCGATAAATGAATGACATCAAACAATTTCCCTGAAAGCATGTCAAAAATTTATTTCGAACAGGAAGTAAAGTCACGAAAGAGAAACATGCTATAGAAAGAAATCAATAAACCAAGTGTTCATCTAAGGCTTTAAGCATAAATAAGTCAAGACTAAAATAGTAGAGAGACAAAAGGCAAACTACCAATATGTACAGCTAAGCCCCAGTAACGAGCAAGCCAACATCTCTTGAGAACTACTTCTTCCTGTCAGCATAATTTGGTCAGTAAGCTCACATCCAATTAATCAATGAGTAAATATGTAGAAAACAGCTGAGACAGACCATCTCTTCCTGGGTTAAAATCATTCTTTCTGTCATTGATCGAAGAGCTTTAACTTCAGATTCAGTACTCTGAAGCCGTGCTGCAGCTACTTCAACTTCATGTTTAGCATTCTTCAAAGAATGAAAAGAATAAGGTCACATGTGGAAAATAAATAGATATTAGTTGCAACTGTGTCTGAAAAAAAGGGACAGAAGCACACTCTACCTTGGCCTCAGAGCGAAGGTTTGTGATCTCCTTATTTATTACATCTTTTGATTGCTTGTCATCTTTTAGTGCAGCCTGTGGTGGTTGAGATCTTCATTAATATCAATATCATACATCACATCACAAGTACAGAACAAAATTCAAAAAAAAAGGGGGTTGGATTACTTGATGCATAAAGAATCCTAGATTAAAAATAGAAAAAAAAAGGAAAAAAGAATAAGGATTGCAAAATCATCAAACGTGCACGTTAAAAAAAAAAAGGAAAAACAGATACAAAATTACAAACATCATATAATACCTCTTTTTGACGTATTGCTGCTTCTTTTCTGCAGAGAATAAACAAGCAAGAGCACCAGAATGAATAAATCAAAACTAAAAGAAAACAAGTCAAAACATAAAAACTGAAGGTAGCATGATACCTGCTCAAGAATTTAGCCTCTAAAGAAACTCCCTCACCAAGTGAAGCAACCTGAAGAACCACAGAAATTCCGAGAACATATCAGCTGTATCAGGATAGAAAAATACAGAGTATTAATTAGCATAACTGAAAGGCATGAAAACGGCAATTCAAAATCACTTCCTTTCCCAAAACTTTTGCCCGTTATTCCCTTTTCCGACACAATAATATGAAACTTTGAGTTAATTATAAAAATGTATATCATTCTTTACATGTGATATGCTACCATATTTAATGGACACCTAAAAAAATTGTGTTTCACAGTTAATTCTATGTTGCTTTAAGTTTCCAAAGGGGCACTTCATATAAGAGGATATTACAATAATATGGCTTTTAAGGAATCTTAGAGAATATGAGACAGACTACCAAATTTGATGACTGCCAGATACTTTTAGCTTGTTTATCAAAAGTTTCTGTCAAACAACATACTCTGCAACAGAGAATACTGTGCTTTCAAATAGCATGGACAAACAACAGCTCCTGGAATGTGATGATAGTCCAAACTGACGTTACTTATAATATAGTAATGTCTACATCTACAGAGTTTATATAGAGATGACATTTACACATGTCTATTTCCCAGCTCTAAAAGTCTCTTTCTAGGACAATAATGGAGAAGGAATTCTAATTTTAGAAACAGCTTTTCTTCTTTTAGTTGCTTATATCTCAATTTTAGTTTGCATGGCTAAAGATGCCCTTTTCTTTCTATTACTTAATGTGAAAAAATAAGTCCTCTGATGATTGGAGTAGAAGCAATAAGCCTCAAATCAATTGGGAAGCAATTTAGAGATAACCTAGTTCCTAATCCCCTTATGTCAAAAGCAATTATTTTATCTTCAAATCAGAAGCTTGACATGGAAAGTTCTAATAATAATTGGGTCCATAACATTCTTTATGTAGAATTCCAAACAAAATAATGAATAAAGAGATGGAAAAAACAAAGGTGCTCAATTGAAAACACATAAGCAAGTTGAAACAAAAGTTATTCTAATAATAAGTCTATTTCCTTTAAACTTCAAGATGAGTTTGCACTTGGTCTAGATTTCACATTGAGAAGGTAAGTGTCATCTACAACACTGGATGACTTCTAGGGTAGTACACTTATCTGATGTTCGAACTTTAGTGAAGGCCATTTTAAAGGATACTCAGATTGTCGTTCAACAAAAAGCAGCTGTAGATATGTGTTTCCAAATCACACCACAACATCTATTATAAACAATAATGTTACTGCTATAGTCATTGCAATCAACTATTACAGCTGTAAATCAAAACTCATATTTTGTTATAATTTGTAAAAATGGGGTGCAAAAATATATATAATATTAAGTATAAGGGAAAAAATCTGTTCTAAAACTCTGAACGACGGCAATAAAGAGGTAATTTTTCAACTCATCAATTCATATGCAATGGCAAGTGAAGTGCAATGCAGCACCCATCAGATTTTTCAACATTGTTTCTTATGCTATGCAATAAAAGTTCAATTAAAAAAAACACATTCTCAAGATCTTACAAGGATTACCAACCCCTCTTTACCGTTCTGATGCTCAAGACAATAATGTAATCTACAGTAACCAAGAATCAAAACCTTCAGATATGGTCAATTCAAATCAACTACAAACCCTTATGTCACTAATTTTTTTGAAAAAATATCTGAATTGAATTGAAAGTACTAGATGCCTCCAAGGGTCATATGAAGTGGTTTGGACCAAATAATGCCTAATATTCAGCTTCAAATGACCTAGAAACCCAGTTTGAGAACCCTTTTAACCATTTTAAATTGCCTAATATTTCAACCAAATGGCCTAAATATCTTGGAATATGGTTGAAATGGCAATTTAAAAGGGGTTAAAAGGGTTCCAATCACCCTTAAAAGTTAGCAAGTAAAACTGACAAGTCAATTGGAAATTAAATCAAAGGTTTTCCCTTAAGCTTCCTTGAGTTTCTATGAGGAAGGTAACAAGGTTATCATAAGAGTAACATGTGTCATAGGTCTTAGATTGTATCCTCATATTATAAGGCTAAGCAAAACAAAAGCAAAAGGCTTTTGTATAGGAAATGCAGCAAGTGCTAGGCAAACAAAAGATGCGTGCTTTGTGGAGGATAAACTAAGCAAGTAAAATTTAGTTACAACCAAAATAAGGATGTTGATATCATAGGAAAGAAGGATATTGAAGCAAAACCTGTTTTTCAAGCTCTTTAACTCTAGCTTCCACTTGCTTGGCTCTGTCTTCTTCTGCTCTGAGCTGTAGAAGATATGGAAAATAAAATATCTAAACCAAACCAAAACAAAAACTAATATGATGTATCAGGCTATAAAAGCAGAAAGCACGAACCTTTGCCAGCACATTGTTGTTCTCCTCTTGTAGCATATCAAGCTGCATAATACAGTGTGTTAATCAAACTATTTTGATAAACAAGGGACCTAATATACCCTATGTCATAGATTCAGATGCATAAAATACAATTTTCATCACATATATTAGAAACATACTTCATCATGTAGAGCGGAAGAATCTTGTTGATGACCTGCATCTTTTGTTTTTCTTTGTCCTTTATCAGCAAAAAATCTGCAAATGGCAACAACTATTCAAAGTCAAGACTCATAATGTTACCAATGATTCATTCACCAAAGAATTTCTAATATACATTATTCTGCACAAGTAAAATAGAAACTCATACTGAGCAATTTATAAGGCGAGGAGCCATAAACCATCATATGGCAACAAAGTAGATGGTAAAAGAAATAACAGGATGCTATTTGCAGTTAGAGCAGACTTGTACATGAAGCTTAGGAAAGCATATGGCATACTATAGCCTTATCATAAAACAGTTGTGAGAAATTATAACAATGATAACAAAAGCCATCTTTTTGACATAAGATTACTTAAAGTTAAGCTCTTTCATGGCCCATTGTTTTCTATGTATTATGTCTACATAGAACTTATTTCTCCTGAAAGGAAGATTGACTTCATTATTAGAATAATAGAGGCTAATTTCATTGCACTTTTCATTTCAAACTAGCCCTCACTTCATGCATTACAGGCTCTAACAAAATCATGGTTTATGGTCATGTTAGCTGCATCTTGGAAGCATAACAACAACCATCATGATCATTGATACATAAATTGACCAATTTTAATGTTTCAACTTCAATTACACATCTATATTTCAACAAGACATGCAAGGAAGACTTGATAAATAACCTACAGCATGCCTTATTCGTGAATAAGTGAATGGCTGTCCGAAAGACAAGGGCTAATAAATTAGACCAACATTTACCATTCAACGGCATACAATACAATAGGATAGGTAGGTGCAATGGCAATGGCATTGGTTAAGTAGAAAACTAAAATTTCATAAAGCTAGAAACCACAAATACTAAACACCCTACAGTTTAAGAGCAACTGAGCAAGAACAACTTCAAAGTGAAACTCCCATCAACCATCAAGCTTAAAACTATTACGCCAACATGACCATATTGAAGCAAGTGAACTTAAAATAAGGGGAAATGGTGTATGGTTTTCGTAACTGAACCTGAAAGCAGTAAGTGCAAGTTCTACACATTTTACAAGAAGGAGATCTAAAACCAATTTCTGGAACTCATATGTATTAATTTATGGTTCAGAAATCCACTGCATCATGTTTCAGATTCTATCCGTAATGGAGTAGTAGCACATTCTTTGATCTTAATATCAACAGATATTAGCATTTTTGGGCAAAATTTAAACTAAAACTAGCAACTAAATTCATCTTAAATGCTTGATTAATGAGAAATGAGTACCTCATAGTATTATCTTTGAGAGACCTAGAAGAAGGCGAATCTAACGGAGGGAGAGACACTTGACTCCTTAGTGCTGTAATACTCGGTGAGGGCACAGGTGCCGGTGCCTGTGCTGATGCTGGCACAGGTGCCGGGACCGGGACTGGGGCAGCTGCGGCAGCAGTTCGGACAGAAACTGCCGGTTTTCCATTAGATTTGGCCCGAATTGACGGCATTTCGTCCACTGAGTTCCTTGCTGACTGTATTTAACAAATTTAATCAATAGCCAACTAAATTTCCAAAGAATTCCAGAAAACTCGGTAATGCCGGCGGTACAACAATAGATCAATCATAGAAGAGAAAAAGAGAGAGAGAGCTCACAGCAGGAGAAGAAGATCTAGTGGAGTTGGTTTTAGGAGCAGAAGGACGGACTGGCTTGCCGACACCAGTGATGATGTTTCTGGACAATGCCGGGGCAGGGAAACGCAGATCAGCGTCGTCTTCATCTTCATCAGTAGTCTGAGAAGCCATGACCATAGCTAAACGCTGGGCGGCGGCCCTGGCGGCGAAGTTCTGAGTGCGCTTGACGCTTGACATTCCGGTGGCAGAGGCAGTGGTGGCGTGGAGAGGGCGGGTGGGGGATGCGGAGGGTGAATCGACGGAGGCGGTGGAAGAAGTGCGGATATGATGGGACCGAGCAGAGAGGACATTGCCGGGCTCGGAGGTCCAACGGCGAGCATAGATCGGGCTTTCCGTCCGATTGGCTTCCATAGTAGAGTGAGTAATGAGGGAGTTGTTGAGTAAGGAAGAAAGAGAGGTTAAAAAGCGGATGTATTTGATAGTGAGCAGTGTCGCTATATTCTGGTGGAAGTTAAACTACCATTGTCGTCAAAACTTTGATGACTACTGAGGAGAGAGAAAGAAGACGGTGTTGGGAATATGAAAACGAGGAAAGATGTCCTGTTGGTGTTGTTGGATCCACCTAAGCTGGCGTTGGTTTTGCTTCTTCTATCACACCACTATACGATGTCCGCGAATTTTCATACCAAATACGTTACTTACATTTACTAAACATAAACATACGATGACCAAATAAGATTATCCACCCAACGTGTACCCGGTAAAAAATGCAATGGAAATATGAAGAATAAATGTAATGAACGCGTCTAATTTATTATTTCTCAATAAAATCATCATTAATGTTTCGTAATTTACGTTATTAATGATTTTTAGTTTGTAATAATAAAGTATTGATATTCTATTATTTTAGCATTGAAAATAAAATATTGATATGACTATTGCGATTCTTTTTGTTTTATTTAATATTGTTGCACATTTTTAAATCTGACTAATCTTTCATTTCAATTTTTTTAATACACGCAAACAACTGCCTAAAATATCATGTACATTACTTAATAAGAAAGTGTACATCACTTATAAGAAACTTGTTCATTATAAATTCATAAACAATATATTCAGTACTAATGAACATTCAATATATACTCAATACTCATTACATTGGAATCAAATATACTCAGTATTAATGAACATTATATATATTTTTAATGTTCATTGCAATCGATTCGAATGTACATACTAAATAAACAACATACGCCAGTAATTTCTCATTGAGCATGTGCACAAATATGTTTAATGTACATAATACTTAACAATAATGTACACTATATAATAATTATGACGATCATTACATTAAAATACAAATACAGTCAATACTCATTGCATTGGAATCAAATATACTCATTGAGCATGTGCACGAATATGTTTAATGAATAATATACTCAATACTATTGAATATTATATATATTTATAATGAATAATATATTCAGTACTAATGAACATTATACTCAGTACTAATGAACATTCTATATATACTCAATACTCATTACATTATAATCAAATATACTCAGTACTAATGAACATTCTATATATTTGTAATGAACATTCTATATATTTCTAACAAACAATATACTAAATCAAATTTGGTAAAAATGTAAAATGAAGAGTCACACACTGGAATTTGTAATGAGTGCACGGGAAAACTAACAAATAAAAGTAATGGTTCAATTCCCGCAGTAATGATTAATATTTTTTTTGGAAAACTTTAAACTGTTAATTTTCATTATAATTGTAAAGAATGTTCATTGCTTTTTCCACACATTAAATTTGATGCACAGTCCTCACTATGCACTCGGGTGTATAGTTTAGGCGTTGCATACAATGAGCTCAAGAATCGTAAAAAAAACGTTGAAGAAACCATCAACGTTGTCGGAAAATCAGGTTAATGTGCTTCGTTGTAAGAGGGATATTTGTAACAAACTCGCCACCAAGGCTGGAATGTGTGGAACATATGCCACTTTCGTGATGGTGGCGCTTGTTTCATTTGCCACCTTTTTTGTAATTTTTTTTAAATTAAATTTTTTGTTTAACGGCGCGATGAAATTATTTATTAATGAAAATTTAATCAATGAAATAGCTAAATTATTAGAAAAATAAGTAAGTTATTTAAAATATGTAATTAAAGTTAAATATTTGTTTCTAGTTACATTATTAAGTAATGTGTTTGTTTTCAATTAATTATTTGAAAAATTATGAATTTACAAGATGATTACGGAGAATTTGGTGGAGATTGAGTTGATTACAGCAGGATTTTTGAACACGATGGATTACAGCAGAATTGATTACACTATGTTTTAGGTCATGATTTTTGAATCTCCTTTGTTGTTGGTGCGGGCTTCTACTGTTATTGTTTTGTTTGTTTTTTTTTTTTGCAGTGATTGTTTTGTTGTTGTTGCCAAATGTTGTCATTGTTGTTGATGTTGTCATAGTTATGGAAAATGTTGTCTTTATCCTGGTTAAAGTTGTCTGTGTTGTTGGGGTTGTTGCTATAGTTGTGGATTTAATGATGTCATTGTCATTGCTGTAGAAACTAGAAACAATAATTTCACATGTAATTAGACATTAAATCCATGGACCGTAGGAAGAAAGCAGAGAGCAAGAAGGATGAAAAAGGTAACGGGGAAAGATAATGAAGAAAGGACAAACTTGAAAAGAGAAAAAAAAAATTAGAAATTAACTTAGTATTCATCTACTATTGCAAATTGCTATTTAACTAGGTAAGTTAAGTGTGATGCACGGTTTGATAATAAATTACTTTTGTCAAATATTTCAATTATAATAATATTTTATTTATTGGTGAAAACTTATAGATTATATAGCATTACTATAGAAAATTTAATTTGAATAATACTTTTTATCATATAAGATGAAAAAAATTAATATAGAAAAAGTTAGAGATGAAACATGAAATAGAAAGAAGAAATAAAGTTAGTTTTATAGTTACACAATTTTCTATGTATAACAATATCAATGGAATATTAAGGTAAAGTAGAAAAAAGTAGATGATATCATCTTTAAAAAAGGCGAGAAATTTTTTAATATTAGCGTGACATGTGTTAAGTATTACGTTAGCAGAGTTTTATTTTAGTAATAGTTATAGATGTTATCTATAAGAAAATAAGGGTTAAAGATTAAATTATTTAAAAATAATCTAAATATTGGCTTGTTTTTAGTGGACCACTCAAATTTTAGATTATTGTAGTAAGTTTTTTCTTTTTTATTTATTGAATAACCTATGAACAAATTTTTTTTTTTGCAATATGGAGGGTTACAAATTAATAGTGTTTTATAACGGTAATTACTAGTCGGTGGGCATTAGCAATCACTTGTCTATCTACTTCAATACAAAACATAAATTTAAAATTCCTAGATAGTAAAAGGATATCTTCAACTAGAACTTGCACTTCTTTTGGAGCAGATAATGGAGACTTCAAGGCTGCAATTGCTGCTAGACTATCTGTTTTCATGATCCATGCAGGTGTAATTTTGATCGCTTGACAAAGTGTTGTCCACATGGCCAGAAGTTCCATAAAAAGGGCCAAGGAAGCAAAAACTTTATCACTTGTTTGATGGCAAATATGATTATTTCAATACGATACATAGCTTATACATCCGTTTGCATTTTCCCGACCTTTACCTCGCTTCCTTTGTTTCCATGCACCATCCGTTTCAAGAAAGTAGCAATTTATTCCCTGTAGGTTCCTGTTGACCAATAAGTGAAATTCCTTTGATGGGGATATGTTCAACAATAAGAAGAATTCTCATTTATGTAAGCTTGGTAAGTTCTTCTCCTACATTGTACAAGGGAGGCCATGACTTTCCTTGGATCAGGTGGAGCATTAGAGAAAACAACCTCATTCCTATGGCTCCATAGACACTAGAGGATGAGAATGAATTCAACATCTTATCGAAAAGGCAAATCATTTGAGATATCCTTGAAGAACAACTGGAGATAATCAATGATCCATGGAGACAGAGCAGGTTCTAGACCCGTAATCATAATCCCCAGATTGCTTGCTACGCAAATTCTCTTAGCAAACATGCAGTCTCTAAGAAGGTGGTCAGCTGTTTCATGACTGGAGTGGCAAAGCAGACATAGGTCATCCTAAATTATATTTCTCTTCTTAAGAGCTGCTTTTGTGGGAAGAGCCTCGTGAATCGCTTTTCAGAGGAAGAAGATATTCTTCTTAATGCACTTCAGTCTCCATAACTTTTTTCAAAATTTAGAGGATAAGGCAGGAAAATGCAATGAGAAGTCTCTAGATTGTTGGTAGAGGAACTGGCATCCAGATTTAATCGTGAAGATTCCCGAGCTCGAGTAGTGCCAAGAAAAAGAATTATGTTCGCCCATTTGGAGGATTGACCTTGCCGAGTTCTTGTCAAAGAGTGACCAAATCTTTCTACTATCCCATTCTCTCCCATTCTTTATAAGGTCTGCCACCCATGTCGTTCAATTTCTAGACTAAGGTTCTGCCTGAACTTTACATATCCAGAATGAAGCCATTGATGCTCCAGGATTCTAATGCATTTCCCATTGCCTAACTTCATCCCAATGCCACCTTTAAACTACGCAACCGCTTTTAACATGCTCTTGAAATTGTACGAGGTCCATCCTCGTTTCTTGCCTTGAAGAATGCTTTGGATGGGGGAGAATTTGTACTTGCCTCTTATAACACAAGCCACCAGTGAGTTTGGGTTCTTCTCAATTCGCCAAGCTTGCTTGAACACAAAGGAGAGATTCATATGCTCAAGGTTTCGCATATCAATTCCACCCTCATGCTTTGGTGTTTCTAGTAGGCTTATTTTCTTCCAATAGATAGGTTTTTTATTTATTGAGTTAGCCCACTAGAATTTTAGAAATGTTGACGAAATGGCTTTATGCATCTTCTCTGGGAGGAGGTAAATTAAGATGACATGTGAGGCTAAAGCAGCAAGAATAGCATTAATAAGAATGATCTTACCAGCTTGGTTGAGGGATGAGAACTTCTAGGACGAAATTTTCGGATGAATTCTTTCCAAGATGAGGTAAGTTTTGATGATGAGCAACTGTCCACGTCCATTGGGGTTCCTAGGTATGAGCCCATATAAGACCCGACGTGAACACCCACAAGCTTCTTAAGAAACTTATGAAATTTTATCAGAGTGTTAGGGCTAAATATCACCGATGATTTTTCTGAGCTGACACACTCGCCTGAGATGCCACATAAAGTATCTATTGTTTCTCTGATCAAGGTATAAGAGGAAGGAGCCGCTTTGAACAATTGTATCAGTTTTTTTCACATATGGGAATCCTTATGCTGGTCAAGGTTACAACCCCTGTCTAGCCTTCAAATATGCCCCACCAGCAGTAGGGCCCCTCCCGCCACTCCACCGGCAAGCAGTGCAGTCCTTTAATTACCTA
This sequence comes from Dysphania ambrosioides, assembly GCA_026401315.1. Classification (NCBI taxonomy): domain Eukaryota; kingdom Viridiplantae; phylum Streptophyta; class Magnoliopsida; order Caryophyllales; family Amaranthaceae; genus Dysphania; species Dysphania ambrosioides. Next base: position 3,845,028 of record CM048660.1, on the reverse strand, counting down.
CTTCGCATATGCTACCAGCGACGACAGAAGAGCTATTAATGGCATACTTTTGGAATTTCTGTAATTGCCCAAGATATGAGGATGAAGGCCCCCCAATGACTACTTGCTGACACAAACTCATCCAGTTTGCATGTCAAAAATGTCAAAAACTAATTTTAAAGATAAAAGTTTTTTTTTCCAAAACTCACCAATCCATTAGACATGCTCCACGCTTATTACGAAATTCATGAATAAAAATTTCTGTCTCAAGGCACAAGTTCAATAAGTAAATAATGCACACGGATCAATTTTGGGTTGACCTATCATGAGTCAATGCTATTGATTTGGGCTAAATCGAGACAATTTGGCCTATTAAGTCGCGTTAGGTCAAATTAGTTATTTGTTTGCTCAAGTTTGGTTCAAGTTAGATCGTATTTAATTTGGGTCAATGTCCATTTGGGTCAATCCACATCCCTTCTTAGACAAGTTATAACTAGTTAATTGAAATTCGAATAGATTTAAGGTCAAGACTATTATAATAATGAGTCACCTTGATTTTGGTTGAAATCTAGATTAGACTTAATCAGGTAATTAATAACATATTATTATCAATTTATAACTCGATATTTGCTATTTTGTTGTATTCGACTTAAGTAATTTCAAGATAACTCATACAATAACTAATATTTTATATGATTACTAAATTTGTATTATTGTACAAACATATATATATATATATATATCATATTAGTATGTCATTGTATTACTTATATCAATTATCTACATTACTACTGATATTCAATTTTGTTAACAAATAGATTACAATCAAATCACTAGTATAGATCGAATTTGGGTCTTCAAATATCAAATCAAACCGGCTTCAAATTGATTTAAGGTCAGGTTTGAGTCGGTTCATAAGTCTCATTTTTTGGGTCATAATAAAGTCGAGTCCAGTTCAATTTCGAATCAGATTTTGATAACTCTAGTCATCCGCCCATAGCCTCGAATTTTAGGAAACAATATTTAAGATTGAATATTTCTAAAGTAGCTAGTCACATTCTGTTTTTTCTGATGGTATCATCTCGGTGAACTAAAGGCTGCCAAAGAACAATATAAGATCATAACAAACAAAATATCACCTTTTGTTAATTTGCCAATTTCCTCCCATGAGGTCACCTAAAATGGCAACTTTCACAAATTTGCAAATATTGCAATTATGACAAACAGCCCATAATTCGCCCAACCACAGTTCAAGAAGCGGTAATCTTTCATCAATTTAGGTTCAAATGATCTTTTAGCATGTCCACATTCCCTCCCCCCAAAATGTAATTTTTTTATAGTTTGTTACTTGAATTATAATTTTGGCCTTAGGAGAGCAATGAAAGGTGCCAGCCTTCAACTTTGCCCTCTGGCTTTTTCTGGCAAAGTTGGAAAGAATCATGCTATTCTGTACACAACCTGCGGCAAACTTAGACGTCCCAGCTTATCCCTTCATTTAGCAAGGCCCTTTTTGTGAGCCCATGAGGATTCCCACAACCCCTCACTATGTTTTCAAAACTGTAGGAGCATCGGCTACCTCCCTCCTTCCCTCAGACATCAAGCAATGCCAAATAATCCCAAAGGTCCCATCACTTAAATATATCTACCTCGGCAGTGGAATCCATCCTCCTAAGAAAACACATCCAGCCACGCTGTGCACCCAACAAGAAAATTCCCATCTACCATCTCTAGAGACCCATCATCCTAAATGTCAAGCGAAAGGTCAGGGATGAAAGCCAGGGCCAATCCTCACAACCAAAACTGCGTTTGCACTATCACTGACAAAAGGCAAAGGTCTGAGGTCAGTTTCCCCCCTGGTTCCATCCTTTCATAAATTTTTGGTAGGCTACCTTAAAATCTCAAGCATCTGCACGTAAAAAGGTTTCTATTTGACCAATTTGAGGATGCATTGTAGCTGTCAAGATTTGATAGCAAAATCTTGCTCATTTACCCTTCTGTAGAGTAATGCAGAAGCTTCCACCCTGTTGTGCAGTTAAAGTTAAAGGCATCAGCAATCCTATGTGATAAATATAAAATTACCATATTGAAAAGAAAAGAGCTTCTAGTAATAACAATTTGATAGTAAACTTGAATTGGAGAATAGGTTAAATTCTCACCAGCCAGGATGCACAACAAATCTTCCAGTTGAAATAGCCCAATTTACCTGTTCCAAATTTTTACATAATCAAGGACTGCTGATTGAAAATGAAATAAGATTTAAGATGGGGCAACAGGTATTTCCTTTGAATAATAACCGTAATGATTCCTCCCAAGCGGTTTACACACTCGCAGTCAATTGATAAACACAATACCTTGTCAGTCCCTGCAGAATTGGCCACTACATGGGTAACTTTTTCATCTATCTGGTTGGTACATACAGCACCAAACTGCTCTGCTGTTTGCCAAAGTGGATGTAAATGCGGATTAGCTTCCCCAACAGGAAAAACCCTGCTAAACAGAATGCGGCAGCCAGACAGAATCTTCCGCTGCTCAGCAGCCAAGATATTTCTCACATCCACATCATCCAAGGACTTGCGGGCAAAAAAGTTTTGGTGTATTCTCTCTATGACCTGTTTCACATATGAATACATTAAATGCAAACCATTCTTATCTCCACCAGTGTTTTCAAATGATGAATTTTAAGGGGGAGGGAAGAGTGAAGTAACTAAGTCCATTAAAATATGGAATAAGGATAGGATAGGATAGGATAGGGAATAGAAGGGATCCATTTTCATTCCCCCTTTAATTAACCAAAACCCTTCCACTATTGGAAAGATTTGGAAGGGAAACAGAAGAACACTCCATCTGCCCCCCTCAGACCCTCACCCTCTTTTCCTTACCCAATTACCCTCCCCTTTATTAATTGCTAACCAACTACAGAAATCTTACTGCCAAAGATGATGCCAAGGTTCCTTCTTCTGGTCTCTCATCATGGTCAATCTCAAGAAGTGAAGGTCCTGGTAGCCCAAATTGTCTTCTACTACAAGGAAAATAAGTATACCTGTGGGCAAAAAGGTTATATAAGGTGGATACATAAAAGCATTACTAGAATCGAAAAATACTTGAATCCAGAATGCAGTGTGACAAATTTTTACACAGTGCAAACTCACTCACCTTTCCACAACTATCAGATTTAGCTTGTTATGTGGCCAAACTCTAGCCGAATCATCTATTATAACAACAGAGGATTCCATACCCAAAACACCTTCTAAATCCTTACTCTTGGGTACCCTGTCATCACCATCAACAGGATCCCCATCATCCCCCCGTGAGATAACTCGGCCAGAGAACAAACTTCCCTTTGGATCAAGCACTTTTGCCATCTCAGTGGCATACAACTTGTTCCCCATGGTATAAAGATGAAGTTCATAAAGCTTACTAGCCTGGAAAATACAGGAAGAGTACATAAGTTTGTGTAAGCTGCACTCAAACTCTATCCAGTACCAAGGTGAAACTATTATTGTTGTACAAATCACATACCTTCTCCAAGAAATTCCAAATACCAGGACGTAATTTTGTCCACATTGCCATATGTGGAAAACGGAAGAGATGCCGCCGAGGCTTTTCACGATCTTGTTCCTCTTTTTTTCTCAAGATCTCATCATGCACAGGATCTACCTCCGCAAACTGCAAGGAATCAGATCAAATGATTATCAATGTAATGTCAAGAGTGCAAAAATATTACACTATCAAAGGAGATAGCCTATAGCCTTCAGCAGGATACTCACCTTCGCAGAATTAAGAAGTGTGTGATCCAGGTCTAGCACAAGACACAACTTGTTGGAAGCAAACATTTTTTTCTGTTCATCAAGCCTTCTAGACCTCTCTTGCTGTATAGCTGCCTTTTGCTGATCATCATACCCTTCAAAAAGATGCTCAACATCTCCCCAATTGTTATGCAATTGGGTACGACCCGAAACAACTTCTTTGGGCTTAAGAGCAGCCCCATTACGTTGGTCACCAGTATTAACTCCCCCACTGGTACTAGAATTAATTGTTGATGCATCAGAATTAATACTTGCTCCATCAAAATTGACTTGGACAGAAGAACTTATTGTAGTTGGAGAGTGTACAGTGGATGTTTGCGGGGAAGATATAATATCAGCAATATTTCTCAAATTCTTTGTAAATTGCTTTGTGATATCAGGTAGAACTGGGGTCTGAGAAGATGCAGCACTTAGACTTGTCCCATTAACAAGCCTTTGGAGATTGAAATTGTCTTGAAGTCCTCGTGCAGCAGCATTTTGTGGTACTGCTCCACTTACCTTAGGCTGCTCTGGAACAGAACTGCCAATCCTTGGGCTTATATTGGCATGCAGGACACGACGAGGGTCACGGGGTTTCATGCGAAGCTTTGTTGATTCATCCTGTGGGCTCTGCAAGTACAACATGTTTACAAAATGTTGTCAATTAGACTCAGGCCCTTAGCTTCTTCTCAGTCATAATTCCAAAATCCTCAAAAAAAAGTGTTCAAAGGAAACCTAGCAAGCATTACAGATTGCAAATTTCTAGACATAGGATAAACCTGGATGCCAAGCCAAGGGAAAGAGACAGGACATTAACTAAAAAACCCTATGTATGGAACATTAATCAAAGGAATAGAAGAAAATCTCACCGTGACCGCTATCTGAGAAGAGACCTGAAGCAATCCTGCATTTGTTTGGCCCACCACAGGAGAAATCATTGGAGCAACGTTAGCTGCCATTGTTGCTCCAGGTATTGAATTTGAGTTAGCTATGTGTGACACACATGGTAAAGGCTCACTGGAATTTTTCTGCTCCTTAATCATATTCATCCATGCTACGGGATTCCCGGCAATGTCTTTCAACAGAGACTGCAAGGACGAGGTATCACTGGCATTCTTTACAAACTGAGCAGTTGGATTCACATTCACAGTGGGATAAATAGCAATACCAGAGGAGACAGAGCCAATTGCTGATTTCTTAGGATCAATAGCTGGACTCAAGAGCCCCCCACTTGAAAATTGAGATCCTAAACTATTATTAGTCTCCACTCTAGTACTACCAGGTATATGTATTACTTGATTTGCATTTGAGGACATCTCTTCAGTTCCCAGACCATTTCTTGGTCTCTTGGATGCAGGACCATCAAAGAGGGGGCCCTCTAGAGCTTTCATCTTCTTAGGATTCATGATCTCGCCCAATGGCTCCAATTTAGCAGCTGAACTAGGAACTAGAGGTGAGGGACAAAAACTAAGGTCTAATGAGCCAAAACTAGGATTTAGTTGTCGAAGCCTAGGATCTCGGCTCTTTGCAGGGACCCGCAGAGAAGGAGAAGACCCCACATAAGAAAGTCCAGCACTAGCACCACTAACCACCCCTTGTCCAATTGAGTAATTAGTATGAACGGCAGAAGAAACAATTGGTTGTGGCATTACAGAGGTATTTGGATTCCCTCTCACAATATTATTATAGGTAGTAGAACTAGAAACCTCGTCATTAGAATCATCAGGTCCTCCATCATTGCCATCTTCGGAAGGAGTAGGACTAGGAAGTGTGTCAGTTGCTTGGAATGAACTCCGACCAAACCTTTGTTGGTAGCTTGAGACGGCTTTCAAAGCATCAGTTTCATAAGGATGCACCCCAGATTTCTGTCCAACCTGCACTATCCGTGGGGGAGCAGCTTCATAGAATGACAAGGGAGGCATCGATTTGCTGGTCGGCGATGGAAGACTGTCTTCATCATGAACCTTATGGAGATCAAGCAGAGGACCAAAACTGCTCCTTGCCTTGATATTGGAAGGAAACTGTCTGAATGCATCAGATAGAAAGTCAGAGTTCTTTTTCTCCGCCTGAAAAACAGACGATTCAAATTGTCCCACTTTCTGAAAATAGTCAGAGCTGTTACTATCACCAGTATTCACAGTTAATGTATTGGAATCAGTGAGAATAGCCTTGTCTGTAACTGGCAACTCTTCCTGCCTGTCCCTCGACTTAGGCTTGACTGAAACTATCGGAGGTGGGGGGTTAACAGTGGCAATCATGTCCTCCACCTAATCAAAACATTCAAATTTCACTCTCGCGTAAATTAAAAATAACTCGCATATGACAAACGGGATAAAACAGTGCAATAAACCAACCTCTTTCCTCTGTTCTGATCCAAAAAGAGAAGAACGGAGGCCCATGACAAAGTTAAGCAGCCTGCATTAAAGATTTAGTAGTTGGATTTAAAGAGACAGAAAACAGTAGGATCATTTATGTGAGTATTGGTAATGTATGCAACCCGAAACAATGAAGGGAACAAGACAAAACCTGGACATCCTATCCCTATTCTGTTCTTTTAAAGCATTGCTCATTGAACTGTAAACCTGAAAATAGTAACAAAACCATCATCATTTCGAAAAAGCTTAAAAAATCGAAACAGAAGAATCATATACACATAGCCATCAGGGTTGCTTACAGAGTAAACACACTGAATAGCAGCAAAAGATTGCTGAATAAGAGCATCCTTGGACGGAAACCAAGTATGCAGCACCAACTCCCTCAAGCTCTCCAAGGAGCTCCTCAGGCGAGCGCACACAATGTCAAAGGATCTAACCAAATCATCAGACAACCAATTCATTTCGTTATAACTCGTAATTGACAATAACAGTAATAATAAAGTGAGACTTACTTATTGGCTTCAGCAACAGTGACATTGTGAAGAACCTTGCGAATGGAAGAAACCTGATTCTCTAACTCAACGTCTTCCATCTCCAGTCCACCAAAATGGACATCCACTTTATTAGCATTATTACTACTATTGAGGTTGTCATCCGTGTTCTCCTCTGTATCGAAATCAATCTCGCCTTCTTCCAACTCGCCTTCTTCCTTGTCACTCTCAACCATCTCTTCGTTTTTATTAACATGCTGTTGCTTTTCCATGGTAGCAGCAACAGCAGCAGCAGCAGTAACATCATTACTTTTAATAACAGTCTTATCATCAAACTCCGGCAGTGCCTCATTGAGTGGCTTATTCTGCACAGCTTGCGCCCACGCTAGATTGTGTAGACCAGCGTATCCTCTGGGATGATACGAATACTTGTACAGATCACTCATCCAATACCTCTTATTGCTGTTATTCGATGCATCCGATGTAGCTGCTTTTGCTGTTTTGCTAATCGATTGTTGTTTAACTGGTTCCACTTCAGAGATCTCACCTTCCTCATTCATCTTCACATCGCTTCCCATTTTGCTCAATGACACAAATCAAATCTAGGGTTTCTTGATTACGTGTTCTCTAATCCTCAATCAGTCACCCGATCTACGGTTATCGACACTAATTATTTCTCCAAAAATCGAGGAACGGCAGAATCACGGAGTTTATTTAAGTTAGATCTATAAATTATCGTCAAATTAAGGGTTTCAGATTTGAGAGGTTTTGTTTGATATTACAATACAGATTCAAAAAATAAAAAAGTCAGCACATCTCGGATCTGGAATTAGCGACCCGAATCTGCCAAGTCTGACGATCTGTTCGGACTGTGATTGGTGAAGATAAGGAAATGGAGATCCAGAAAAGAAGAGCAGCAGCCGAGAGAGAAGAGAAAGAGAAGAGAGAATGACGTTATTGATGATGATGTTAATACACAATTTTGACGGTGTCAGTCTTCGCAAATTATTAGCGTTTAAATAAACTAACTCCTACTTACCCAAGAGATGGCCTTGTGATCTCAACCGTCCACGTCATCGATCCCAGTTTTAACTTTGAATTTTTAAAAGATTCTTTCTTTCTAACCAATGCACTTGTGCTGGGTTTTTTTTAGGCGGCTGTGGCGGGAGTAGTAAAGGGCGATATACGGATATAGCCGCATGTGTATTTAGGCATGACCATGGGGCCTGTTCGGGCGGGCTATGTTGTGGTGGGTTGAATTGTACCAAATTGAACACCGAATAACGAATCGAATTAAATCGAATTTCACATAATGACATTAGAAGTTAGAAAAAATGATTTGTTTCAAAAATAATTATATGTTTTTATTCATGAATCACATATTGACATTTGTTGTTACCTTTTTATATTCAACTAATCACATTCATTTTTCATTTCTTTTGTCGATATTTCTCATTTTTCATTACATATTTACATAAATTACATATATTACATATAATCACAAAAAGATATAATCATATTTGATTCATATAAACTAAATTATATTCAGCTAAACTAACATTCATTGATTCATATAAACTAAACTATATTCAACTAAACTTACATTATTCGTATAATCTAAATTGTGTTCAACTAAATTAACATTTATTAATTTAAATAATGAATAAACTAAATTATATTCAACTAAACTAACATTCATTGGTTTTTATAAACCAAATTATGTTCAACTAAACTAACACTCATATAAACTAAACTAAGATTCAATTAAACTAAGATTCAACAAAACTAAAATTCATTAATTCATCTAAATTAAACTATATTCAACTAAACTAACATTCATATAAACTAAATTATGTTCAACTAACTATATTAAACTAAATAACAATCAGTAATTCATATAAACTAAAATATATTCAACGAAACTAACATTCATTTATTCATATAAAATAAACTATATACAATTCAACTAAACTAATATTTATTGATTCATATAAACTAAATTATATTCAACTAAATTAACATTCATGTAAACTAAACTATATTTAACTAAATTAACATTTATGTAAACTAAACTATATTTAACTAAATTAACATTTATGAATTCATATAAACTAAACTATATTCAACTAAACTAATATTAATTAATTAATATAACCTAAAATATATATAATTCAACTAAACTGACATTCATTGATTCATATAGACTAAATTATATTCAACTAAACTAACATTTATATGAACCAAACTATACTCAATCAAACTAACATTCATATAACTAAACTAGTATTTAATGAGTCATATAAACTAAACTAAATTTAACTATACTAACATTCATTGATTCATATAAATTAAACTAACATTCTTATAGACTTAACTATATTCAGCTAAACTAACATTCATTGATTCATATGAATTAAACTAAAGTATATTCAAATAAAGTAACATTCATATAAATTAAACTATATACAAATCAACTAATATTCGTATAAATTAATTTATATTTAACTAAACTAATATTTATATAAACTAAAATACATTTAAATAAACTAAATTTTACAAAATTAGAAGACTTAGGCAGGCCGATTCAACGAGGCAAACCGGTCTGAATCAAATTTTTTTCTCGAATCGAATCGAATAGGGTTAGGGTTGGGAAAACGAAATTCATATTCGGCCCACTTTTTAGCGGGCCAAATCGGGCTGGTCCGGACCAGAGGTGGGCCAAGTTGAACCGGCCTAGTGACCATCTCTATGTGTATTATTCAGAGTTTAGGACATGTCTTTCATGTTATTAAAGTACTATACACTTGTACATTACACGGACATACGGTGATTATGGAAGTAGATGTAGATTGTCTAGTGGTTATGTCAAGATTTATCTAAGCTTAACCCTTTTTTTTATTATGTTCGATTCAATTTTAAATGATGTTTTATTTTCTACTTCTAATGTTTGATTTCATTTTTTGGTCTCAAGGGAGGGAAATTTCGTTGTTCATCATTTAGCTAAGTTGATGTTTTTCGGATGTGAATAAATTTGGGAGAAATAACCCTTATCAGGTCTCCCTCTATGTAATCTCGAACTCTTTGTCCCTTGATCAGTGAAAGGCTTTAACTTTGTCTTAAAAAACTATAAGTTTATAACTATAATAATATAATTTGTTGCAAAAATATTAGTCTTATTATTCAAATTAAATTAACCATTAAAGGTAATAATGAAGAGATTGGTTTCATTTTGCAGAATGAATTTAAATAAAAATAACAATAGTTTATAATAAACTATTTTAATAGCAAAACTTCTAGTACCCACACTATAATAACGTTAGTAATACTTATTTTTACTAATAAAAACTTGGAGCCTTGGACTCGTGTGGATACAAATCATGGGAAGACTAAAACCAGTCCTCCTCTTTTCTTTCCTTCAAGTTTATTACGAGGATAATATTCAAATCCCAGAATGCTATCTAATTGATCAGCTCATAATTAAACAAAATGTCGTTTGTTAGCATCCAACTACAAGTTTCTCTGAATATCCCATCTGCCTTTTTTTTCTAAAATAAAGGACTACTGCTCTTCAGTTTGCCACTCTTAGTAACTAAATGCTTTACTTTGGAAACTTTCTTCTTCCCTTCATTGCACTGATCACCTCCTCAGGATTAGTTATTTGCTCTCCATTAACCATATATAGCTAAATAGAACCATGCATGATATCCGATTTGTTGTATGAAACAAAAAATCATATATAGGAAACAGTCTACTTTAGATGATTGATAATTCCACTTAGAACCATATGACAATAAAGGAGAGTAGTTCATCAACTTTATATAGTGGACATTTCTATATTGATTTGTCAATGTGGGATACTCACGTGTATTGGACATTTATATAGTAGTTCATCATCTTTGTAGACGGTAATATAGTCCCCTGCTTTCAAATCATGGATTTGAAGAAATTCTCCTACACGATACAAAATCCACTCAGTCCATACACTTAATAGTGAGACTTCTTCATGCATTATCAAGCATCACATTGTATATAAGTATATATGCAAGGGCGAACTTTTGAAATATTGAATAAATCTAGCCAGCTTGGGAAGAAGGATCTTACTAGTTCCTTGAAGTGAATGGATTTCGGAGTTGTTTGTAATACGGAATCTGTTCCATTACAGGAAATTCAGGCGAAAAGAGGACTTTATAAGTTTTCCTAGAGCATTTGGTTCTATAAGAACTTATTAACATAAACTTGTCCCATGTTATTACAATATTATTCCTTAAGTACACGCAAAATCCAAGAGTAGAAAAGACATGTATACCTGCCTCTTGCACCCCACGTTTTTTTGGTTTCATAGTCTTCTATACGTATTCGAACACTTGATCTCCAGTCTACAAGAGGGAAATGAATTTCAGCTTCTCTATTCTTGGAATCATATCACAAGACCTTAGGGTGGGAAAATCAATCATATCTCTAAACGTTGCGATCACGAATATAAGAATGATAAACGAAGATAAAGATTATACAAACATACAGAATTTACGTGGTTCACTAATAATATGTTAGCTACGTTCACAGGCCGAGGGATAACGGGTTTTATTGATATGTGAAAAGGGAGGCGAAATACAAAAGTCAGAATACAGAAATTAGGTTAATAATGGTTTAAATAGAAATCATAAAAAAAAACTATAATTAGACTTAAACTTATTATGAGCCTAAAACCGAAACTAATAAGAAAACCCATAACATACCAGACCCCCACCCCCCGTACATCTGCGAAAACAGAGTACTTGAATATATAACTCATGTTATGATACTACACCAACAATGACCCTAAGAATAATTATTTTGTATCTCTTCTTGATGTCACTTGGTGTAAGCTCCTTACAGAAGAGGTACCTCAATGGCCTTGGATTATTGTTTCTCTATATATATGTATATTCATCAGATGTCTTATGAGTGCAAAAAGTTGGAAGAGGCCGAGAACCAGGATTCCATAGCATTCACGTACACTAAATTCAGGAAACAAATGATGAAAACATTTTATAATATGGTTAGACATATATGTGAATCATTCTTATTATATCGGCCAGTCGATATCAATGTAATGCTTCGTAGATGCTAATTTTCGTCAGGGAAAAAATAAAATCATACTAGATGTTAACTAAATGATATACGACAATATCTTCCTTTTTTATATTGTTAGCAAGTATACAAGATGTTCACTCATCAAATACGATAAAAAAATTATAATGCTTTTTTAATAGGAACAAATAAACTAAAAATTCAAGGTAACAAGTTAACAACTACTTTCTCTATCTCTAAGGCCACTCTCATTAATGGGCAAAAATTACATCTCTCTCTAATCACTTTCTCCCTCTTTCACATCACTTTTTCTCATGAATGAGAATTTTTTTGATCGAGTATTATGATGGGCATTGTGCTCTAGTACGTGTTCATGGTATATAATATATTATTGGTATAGTTTGTGATCTTGAATAGAATCTAAAAGCCAAAACAGATCAAATACGAAGAAATAAATTTGATTAGCTTTATAAAAAGAGTTAGCATAATCAATCTTCAAGGGTTTACTAGGATTCATAAGATATACTTCGTATATATTTTTTTCCAATTTATTTTCTAATTCAAAATAGATTATCACCACTTTATGCATGATTTTAATATTCATTTTAGGATGTTTTTCTAATTCATAACTGATATAAATTATATCAGGATATTAAAATCTCATATATAGATATCGTTATATCACATTTAGACATTATGTTCTTAGATAAAGAAATGAAATCATGAAAAATATCTAATAATATATTTATATCATAGGCATCATCTTGTCAAGAACAAACTAAAGTATACTACTTCATGAGTTGGACATGCAAGCATATGTGGGGGTAGGGCATGCAAGCATAAAAGTAGGACATGCAAGCATAAGAGGAGATGACAGCAATAAACCAAATGCAGACCATACTAACAGTTATCAAATAATTGATGTTAACAATCTTCTATTGTTGCTGTTGTGTGTCACGACTCATCTCCCACGCCTACGCAAGCCATGGAAGGGTCACTAGGCAAAACGCGTCATGGGCAGCGACGCATCACGGGTCCCATGGGGGCGCTCTGACTGCTAGACATTAACCTTTCCCTAAAGAGCTTTAAGCAAAAGTCAGTTTGCCGAAATGAACCCTTCCTTTACTGTAACATAATATGGGTCATTTTGGCGGGCCAAATGACCTTCAAATGGGCCCAAATTTAAGGGTCTATTGTATTTTGGGCCAATGACTATCATGAAAGTGTTAGATTTTTGAAATGAGACCCCAAAGTATGAGTTTTGGCAGAAAGGAGTCCGAAAATGTCTAAAAGGATCTAGAAGGTTACGGGCTTCTCTATGATGTTCTTTGGATGGAGTATTCTAGAGTAGATGACTCTAGAATATTCAAGGATGATCTTGTAAAGAGTAGAAGTCTTTTTGGTTCTTCTATGTATGTACAAAGGTATATGGTGTTCAACAATGTTCTAGGCTAGTCTTGTACATTCTAGGAAGGAAGTTTGTAGAAACCTCCTTGTATGTATGTTCCTTTGTAGGTAGGAACAATATATAGAGTTGTAGTCTAGAACCGCAGGTTAGAAATAATCTAGAAAATCTCTTGTAAGTAGGATGAAGCACTATAAATAGGTACATTTGTACATCCAAGTTGAGAGTCCAATACAAGAAGCATTCTAAGCACTTATGTTCTCTTGCAACTCAATTTCTTCCTACATCCACTTAGAGTGTGTAAGGAAAACTAAGGCACGAGTGTGTCAAGGAGTGATCGAGCATACTAGCAAAGAGAGTTATCTTGTGTGCTCATTTAACTTTGGGACTTAAAAACTAAGGAGAAGTGCTTATTTCAACTAACGGACTTTTCCTAGCACTAAGGGAGTGTGCTAGCAAAACTAAGGCACGAGTGTGTCAAGGAGTGATCGACTCAAGGAGTGTGCTACGTGGGGCACAAGAACAAGTGCAACGGGAAAGCCTGACTCATCTTACGACGAAGTGTAAGTGGGTGACGTATGTACGGTGCGTGACTAGGGCAAAGAATCAGCATGTGACATGTGGTTGCTGTCTACGCTAAAGTCGTGAAGCCTAGGAGCACGTTCCGTCTTAATTATTTATGAGTGCTCTCCTTTTTCTTTTGGAATTACCTCATGCATGTCCTGCTTTTTATTGTTACGCTTCTCCTACTTTCTCAACGACTATTGATTTATCAACTTTTTTCAACATATTTTTATGTGCCTTAACAAACTAGTCTTAAGCAGTTCATAATCTTAACTCTTAAACAGATGCAATACTTCTCGTGAGCATAAATGTTGTTGATAACTTGAAACTAGCTGCCTTTAAATATTTAATTGATTCTACATTTATTTCATAGGGTCCAATAGGATGCATAATCAACTACTAGCTTTTGAGTCGTTTTAAAAAGTACTAGTTATTTAGAAAGCTACTTCGCTCCAAGCTATTGTTTAATGCTTCGAGATTGTACTTAATTAATTCCTAAGCTCATTGTAATGAAGATTTAAGTATAAATACATATAGTACTCTAGGTATAGAAAGTATGTTTGAGCATGACATAACTTTTATTCCACAATTCTTACAAATTAAGACAAGTTTTTACATCGAGATTCATTATCTTAAATAACAATATATTAATCGTTCTAAAATCATTACAATACTCTTAATGTAGAAATTTGATTCCTTTTATTTAAATATTATATATAAAAATAAGCTTTAGAATTAGTTATAAAGCTAGCTTGTTTATTGAAATTCAAGTAATGATATGTCCTTAATCCCTTGTATAAAACCTACATGAACATTACTTAAAACACCATTTGCAATGAAAGTGAGCAAAATATTCACATAAATTAGGGTGTAATAACCTAGCTTCTTTGCAACGAAAGGGGTAAGGTCCACCTCTTTCCCTATCATGCAACGAGATTAATAAAGGACGATGACAGTGGGTAACCTTTATGCATATTAGGATATACATCAAGCTAGTTGAGATTTGCTTTTAAATCAGTTGATATATACTCAGTTTCTATTGTAGAATCTATCACAATACTTTGCTTAGAAATCTTTCAACTCACTTCACCTCAATTCAAACAAAATATAAAATCATATTATGATTGAAAGTCATCTTTATCTCTCTAAAAGCTGGCATTTGTATAGCCCTTAAAATGAGGGCAATACAAAATGAGGCCATGAGGGTTATACAAAATATTAAGCAATCCATTTGATTGTATTCATGTTAAAATCCATGAACTTTATGGTGGAGAAGTAAGGAAACCCTTGGGCCTTGCCACTATAAGAAGCAGACCTGGACAATATTACATTAACCATATAACAAACCGGGTTCGGGTTGAATTGCAGAATCCAAGTCCCCAACTCTAATCCCATCCCAGTCGTACGCTACACAGTTCACTCAACCCCCAAACACAGTCTCTCTCTCTCCCCAATCAAACTCAATTAATGGCAGCTGAATTGCAGCCGCCGCTATCAGGCAGCCCAGTCACCAACCTTCTCCCCGGAGCCACCCTTCCACCACCCCAGAATCCCCCTGCCACCGATAACCCAGGTTCAACTCTTGCCCCAAAACGGCAGCGTCGTCCCAGTGTTCGATTAGGAGACATCGGTGACCAACCCGCCACTCTTCGGACCTCTAAACCCTGGAGAGTTAACCCATACCCGAAATCACACTCTAACAAAGTTTCCAAGTTACGCCCTTTAACTAATCTTGTCACTCCCTCCAACGGCAACTTCGAATACTCCTCCGCCGATACCACCACCACTAACAACCCCAATAACAATCACCGGAAGGAGTTCAAGTCTAAAAGATCCACTAGCGCCACCACCTCCACCAGGAGAGTTCGCGCTAATGTCAACGATTTTGATTATGATGACGAGGATAGAGATAACAACTTTAACGATTTTGATGACGACATCAATGACAACGACAACAGCAACGCAGAGGAAGGGTTCAGAGATTACGACCCGGAAATTGATCAGGAGCAAAGCCCAATGAACTCAGCGGATGTACAAGTAGACATGTGGCACGCTCATAATCGGAGATCAATTAGGGGCACTACTAGGGTTTCAAATTCCAATCAGGATTTGGGGCTGGAAACCAATTCCAGAAATCAAGGATTTGGGTTGGAGGATGGGATTAGGAAATGGCTAGTGGAATTGGGGTTAGGTCGATACGCGCCGGTGTTCGAAATCCATGAGGTAGACGAGGAGGTATTGCCATATTTAACAATTGATGATCTTAAGGATATGGGTATTAATGCAGTTGGTTCTAGAAGGAAGTTGTATTCTGCCATTCTAAAACTCAGGAAAGGATTGTCTTAACTTCCCCATTTCAGGATAAGATGTATGTTTGTAGCGATTCCAAGCTTTCTTTAATAATGATAATAAAATTAGTAGTAACCTTTTTTGGTGAATTGATGTGTTGTGTTGTATTGGATGGGTTGTTCTCCTCCCACATTTTTAGTATTTGCTCTACTGCATTTTATCATGTCTTTGCATTCATTGGTGGAGTTGAAACGGAATGAAGTTGATTCTTATTTATTGTTATTGTGGAACTACATCTTGCTCTTTTGACTTTTTTTAGTTTCCTTTTACTGTGGTTGTTTATTGCTTCAATACGAAGCCGGATACGGATCCAATACAGGTACGAGCACGGAAAACGACAATGACATTTAGTTGCTATTGAAATGTTGCACAAATACGAATACGGATACGAGTACGGAAAACGGTATGTCATACGCATTTCCGTGCAACGTATTTCAACATGTTTAAGCTATGGACTATATTAGCTGCAGCTTACACTGCTCTCATGAACCAACAAATATGATAAGATACCTTGTTGTAAGACTGAACCTAGTTTCCTAGCACTGGAATTCCTCTTATTTATGTGAACAGCAGAAATGGTCTCTGAAACACACTACTTGAACAGTGCCTTTTTTCAAATGCATTGTGAGCACACATGTAGGTCTATTATTATTATCATTATTGTTTTCTTTTGGGTGAGGCTATTTTATTTTCACTCTGCTTATGACATGCTGGTAAAGGATGTATTTAGTGTACATGGGCTTCCAGGAGATAGCGTTTGGCTTTCTGGACTATGTGATAAACTGATATTCCGTGTTGGTGTTTGTTCATGCAACTTAGAAGTAATATTATTTCTTTAGCTGAAGAGAGGAGAAATTATTCTGCTTGTTTGATCTGTTCTTCAAATTTCTCTTTGATGCCTGATATTCTCTTGAGGTTGGCAAGTGGACACTTGCCTCTCTTAGATTTAATATATTTATCAGTCCTGAGAAATGTTGTTTCTTGTATTTTTGCGTGATGAAAGTTAACAGCCCTCCTGAATTCTATCTTAAGCTGAAGAGCATAAGTACCTGTCACTCTGTAAGGAAACATTTCCCCAGAAGCAATTACGAAGTACTCTGTGTTATTTGCTTTCCTGATATAATTGAAATAATAACCTTGCCTTGGCAGGATGTGGGTAATGGGTGCAGTACCTGCTTGCCTGTTACTTCTATCCTGTTCAGGTTATGTAGATTATTTCTTAAACTACTCCCTCTGTCCCTTAATGTTTGCCCCATTTTGACCAAAAATCTCTCACAAAAAAGGGTCAAATGAAGCAAACATTAAGGGATAGACGGAGTACCTACATAGAAAACTTCCTTTCTTTAGTCTATGTTAAGGAGGCAAAAAAGGTTATAGTGAACATTTTAACTGAAACCAGAAGATCCCCTCCCTGACAGAAGAGATCCCCCTTTGCAGCATCGTGGCATCATTAAATGAGGTACTTTGAGTGGTGCAAATGTTATATCCCACTCGTTTCAGCATTTGTACTCAGGGCTTAACGTTGAATGGCCATCTTTGAATGCATGCTGACTTATGACTTTGTGAGCTATCCTAATTGGAGCAATTATTCCAATTCTTTGTGATCTTAGTATTTTCATTTGGTGTGTAAGTAAAAGTATTTTCATTCTGAGTTCCAAATAACTCCTGTGTGTGAATTCCAAAATGGATGCAATTCTGACCTGTGACTTCTATGTGATATATTGTCATTTGAATTCCAATTCATGTTTATTTAGAATTTCTAATATCTGTACTTTCTACTGTGCTTGTGGCTTATGAAGAGTTAGCTTCTTGTTGGCAGATGTTATTTGGTCTGTCCATATTTTTTTGCATGCTGTCCAAGGTGAATGAGACAGCATGATATTTTTCTCCTGAAAAGTTATTGCTTCAAGATCGAGCACTAGCAAGCAAATACCATAGGAAGCATTGCATCGGTAATCCTAGTTGCTTGTCATTGCTGCTAATTATGCCCATACCTGCATCAAAATCATGGCATATAATTTTTCCAGCTTCCAATTTTTAAGTCAAGACTCAATCTTGTCATTGATGGCGTACGTCATAGAACTGATAGAAGTGTAAGCAATGTTGGCTGCTGCCAATATGTCACCATCTATATAATCTTCCCATTTATGTGCATGTTTTCACCATATAAACTTTTCTTCTCTAGTTTTCAAATTATGGAATTTGGCAGCTTCCATGCCCATGCTTCTATGTAGAAGCTTAAAGTTGAAGTAACTGTTCCTGGAAGTTGGAACTTGGAAGTTCCCATTTCCTACTAGTTTCTTCTGTAGGAGGGCAATAATCAGATCCGAAACAAGAAAACCTGAAAATTGTGGTGAATTACCTGAACGTTAAATAGGCCGATAACTCACTCAAACCAAGGTACATATGTTTGAGGCTTTATTTTATGTAGGTTGCGATTGTAATCAGAAATCTGTGATCACTTTGCTGGTGGCTCTCTGTTGGTTTTTAAATCCTGAGTTATTGGTCATCTTGAAGTGTTTTTCATTAAGGACTTCCAATTTGAGTCACTACTGTGTTGCATGAATATGTTATAGACTTGTAGGTCAACTTATGCTGTCTGGGTATCTCTGACTTTGAGAGCAGTCGGTGGGTTCGGCCCGTGGTTGTTGTGGACCCATTTCCTATACTTTATAAATTTGGACTTCGTTGAGCATAAAGAAGGGCTTAACAGTTGCTTTTTGGGCCTGCTTATTTCTTCTAACTGTTGGACCTTTTTTCATAGTTCAGGAAGTTTAAGAAAAAATATTTCTGTAAGATATAATACAAATGCTACATTGAGTGATTGTACTTTCATTGTCTTAGTGGAAATTGACTTTTGTTTCTGTTAAGTTCAAATGACTCAGTTGACTTTTTCGTAGTTTAACTTCATTATAAAGGTCAACAATCTGAACCGTCTAAGTTATATATATATATATATATATATATATATATATATATATATATATATATATATATATATATATATATATATATATATATATATATATATATATATATATATATATATATGGACAAAAATTTATTCTTTTGTACTAAAGTATATATTTATTGTTCTAAATTACATTTCTAATGTTCTAATACTTCGTCCTATTGTTCTACGTTATTCACAATTGTTCTATATACCTATTGTTCTATACACCCAATCAATACATATAGAAATCAACGAATGTGGATGTATCTTTTAGAGTTCAAATATCTATTGAAAAGGAATATTGCAATTTGAACATATAGAAATATGCACTTTATGGAAACTACATATTCCTAGGGAATAGATACAAACGTTTAGGAACCCCCTCCCCTAATAATCATGGGGCCGTATCTTTTTCAAATGCCATTTAATTTTGTACTTTTTGATATTTTCAATATTGCCATTAATGTATAATCAATCACAACCATTTTAATACAATAAACCAACGGTATTAGATGAGTTCTTGTATAAAAAGGGTTCTCATATAACTAAGAGGTTCTCGCATGATCCCATATATATATATATATATATATATATATATATATATATATATATATATATATATATATATATATATATATATAATGATTAAAATAATAATGTGGTTTAGTAATTTCAGACACAGGAACATTCTGATAGATTCGCTTGAAGTAATTTAAGAGGATAAGTTGAAAGTCATGCAACATTGTAATTTTATGCAATGCAGATAGGATGAAACCTACCTGGAAAGTGACTGTTGATTAGAAGCGTTGAAAATGAATATTGAAAATGAAGCCAAGTCCAGGCAATTCAACTCTGACCTTCCCTTAATTACTTTAATTAGTCAATTAATATGATAGTTGATTCTGAGGAGATATTCATATCTTTAATGACGCTGAAACTTGAATCATATTAGATATTACATTGTTAATGGCTGTACTACCCCTGGTCACCGGCCTCTCCATTGCATGGCTTTGATGCATGTTAACCACTATATATATATATATATATATATATATATATATATATATATATATATATATATATATATATATATATATATATATATATATATATATACATATTCCGTACAAATAAGTTAATAACAATACATTTTTATTTAACATCATCATGTGTACAAATCGTTGATTCGAGCAATCAATTGATTAAGTTCGTTTGTGAACATAATTAATCATGTTTTGATATTGCATCACGGTTTACACCTCTAAAAATTCTTATTGTTGAACGCTAAGACATCTAAATGTTAATTTGAGCAAGTAATAAAATTCTCAAGGTCGGACCAAATTGCATTGAACAAGAAACTCGAATTGACTCGGCTCTTTCCAAACCCAATTGTGAAAATTACCTATCCCTTACACGTACTGCTCTCTAAAAATAGATCAAACACACCGATTACATACGACGGCATGATATCATAAAAGAAAGAGTAGTCTTTTCTAATTTAAATATGATATAAGCTATATTAGGATATTAAAATATTAAATATAGCTATTGTTATATCAAATATAGAAATACAGAAGATATAAAAGTATAGAAAAACGTATATATTATATATATATATATTATATATATATATATATATACACACACACAATAAGATATCAGGTATAAACATAAAATTACGAATATATCATTCGATATATTTATATCGTGTATAAATTAGGAAATTTTCTACAATCAAAGGACAATAAATAAAATGTCATATAAGAAGACAATAAAAACTGTTTTATTCATTACAAGGACCCCACAAGCCAAAAACACATACCATTAATTACGGGGTACTTGGGATCTAATTTATCCTACAATTCTTTCCTTAGCTGCTAATGGGGGATAATGTAATCGATCGGCATTAATTAATATTGATACAAGATGCAACTGGGGGGGGTGTTAATGAATGAGGAGAGATTAAAAAAAAATTACATTCTCCGATCCATAATTCTATTCATAGGGTAGTAATTTAGTAACCTAGAGGCTACTAAGCTCATCAGCATAATTATTAATTAGGTAGAGGTAGCTCTAGGTACGTGGAGGAAGTAGTGGTGTAGTTGCTGCTTCTGCCGTAATTTAAAACCATGAGATGATCAGTTGTTGAGGAGTCAGGAAGCAGAGTCACAGTCACAGCTGCGTCCCTTGGAATCCAGATGTTGTCTCTTACATGCTGCAACGTCAAGAATGGTACTAGTTGTTGCCCTCTACATCTTATCTCTACCTGCATACATATATACATAAAATCACTCCATATTATCATACTACTAAATATAATACCAAAATTAATTATTATTATTTTGCGGAGTAAGTATCTGAAGCAGCAGATTGTACGTGCTTTTCATTCATATATTCCTTGCATATGCTGGAATTCTAAGTTTTAAGAAAAAGATAGGATGTAATTACAAGAATACCCAAATACATCAATCACATAATCACCATGAAATCCGCTCTAAAAGTGACAGTTTAACAGATGAGTAGGGTTTTGCTTTAGTAATAATATGTCAACATTAAACAAATCAATCAAGTCACGTACATAAAGCCCATGGATTATTGACTTAACTAAGATGTTGAAGCATATATGGAATTAGCTCATTCTATTCGTATTTCCCAAATAAAGTATGTCCCTATTGCTAGCAATATCCTGCAGAATATATGATCGAGCGTCTTGTACTGATTAATCAATTGCCAACATGGGAATTATTCTTCTCACCTAAAGAAAGAAGAAAATTTGAGATCGGATTATCCTCCGTTCATCCGAAGGCTTCTTAGATGTCTTGTTCATGAATTCACTAAAATAACCACTGCTGCATAATATTCCAATCTAAAAGGTGCCAAGGTTTATGCAATACTTGGTAGAAAACATTTCATTCATAGTATTAACTTCAAATTTATTTATTTTTTCGTAAAACTAGTTCTCTTTGCTGGTTATGTAGTTCAAGAGAACTAATTAAATTTGTAGTTTATCACTCAATTTGTGGTGTATAGTTTCTTTCATTTATCACTCACATAATATTGAAAGACTAATACCACGTTTGTATTTACTCCATCCATCTTCAAAGATCGCTCCATTTGACTTTTAGCGATTTTCAAGATATGACTTTAAACGTTTTTATTTTCAAATCCGTAAGGCAAAAAATTATGAAAATTTGATATTCTAAAAATTTACATTGATATGCATCTAACAAGATCCCATTTAAATATATATTATTTCTTATAACATGATGAAAATTTATAGTCAAAATTTTTAATTTTTAACTCTATAAATAGAAATGGGATAACTTTTGAGGGACAGAAAAAGTATAAAACTAGGCTATATACATATACATATACATATACATATACATATACATATACATATATATATATATATATATATATATATATATATATATATATATATATATTCTATAACAATAATTGACATGCATGACAAAATTGTTTTATTAGGCTTATTATCTCAAGAGTATATTGATTAGTAGGATACATAGAATATTATTGTTAGATTTTATTATTGCAAGTTCTTCTCTAAATTAGACTATGCCCCATACTACTCAGTAGCACACTCAATATTATGGATGAAAGTGGAGCATAGATTGTTAGTATTATCTGAACAACAACTTTCAAGAAAAGGGAATTGTAGGATGAAAGAAACAGAGAAGCCCAAAATTAGGAGGCCAGTAACTACAATCTCAACCACTACTGAAAGGGAAGACTACCACTTCTACAACAAGCCAAAAGCAAACATTTTGACGTTGCCATGTACTAAGTACTAACTATAAAAATGGGAAAACGTGGATGAGACATTCTAAAAGGAAAAAAAAAAGAAAAAAAAAATAATGCTGAGATCATCTTTGCCACAAGCTTACGTAATCAATGCTAATATTATTTAGGGAAAAAAGAAAAAACTTTAAGCCGACGTCTACATCATTAATTAGAAACTACAAGTGATGATCTCCTAAACTTTTTCTTGATGATCATCCCTAAATAAAGGGTAATCCTCCCCCCCCCCGACAAGACGAGGGTGAGCGCTCAGCCGCTTATTATAAGTTTTTGTAATTCACTAACTTATCACATATTGTATGTAGGCTATTGGACTAATTGGAGTATTATTCTGCCCCGCCATCCCACCATCCAGAAAATTTCCCCGCTTTAAATCATTGCATTCCGCACTCATACTTTGCTCGTAAGCCATAATCATCTCATAGACTTTTCATTTACAGTATACCACACAAGAATGCACCACTATATGTAACTATCTGTACAAAAAAAAAAAACCCTCAACTTTCACGGCATACTGTAAATACATCTTTCATTGTCATTGTATTTTATATTCCTGGAATTCCATGCACGTTGTTCTTCTCTCCAATGAGAAACCCTAGAACTTTGCCAAAATTCAATCTAATTCCACTGTCCAACTTGTCTTTTCATACCACATCCTCAAAATTCTCCTATTGCCTTACACACACATCTTTTCTATACACTAAGCAATATTATTCAACGTCATCGACATGCATTTATTAGGTGATCATACGCAATTTTTATTACATATGATGGTTTTGTATGAGGTACGTGTAGAGTAACTCAACTAAGAGAATTAATTATTATTTAGTTTATTGTTTGTGTAGAAGTTCCTGAATTTGCATACACACGAGTGTCATGTCACTAACCGCATCAACTAATATTAAGTTATAATTTCATCTTGATTGAAATTTATCATTTTTGTCATATTATGCTTAATATTAAGAAATACACTTCAAGTCTAGCTAGCTTCACTCTTTTAATTTATATCATACAATACATAACAACAAATGTTGTATATTAACCTACTATTACGTAAAACACACTCACCATCAATCTCATACTATGTTCCTTAATATTTGGTCTATTTACCTAGCTAACTACAAATAATTTTTAGGTGTCTAAGTAGAAACGAAAAAAATAATACTATGTTCCTTAATATTTGGTCTATTTAAAAAAAATTATAATTTTTTTTTTATTAATACAGATAGAGTAAACATAACTAACATAACTCCTATATACGTACGCTACAAGAACTTATGTTGGATGGATGAGGTCAGTGTAAAAACAAGCGTAAGCATGACGATGATGAGGGATCGTTGGAGATCAAAAGAAAGAGGGAGAGAGG
This sequence comes from Dysphania ambrosioides, assembly GCA_026401315.1. NCBI lineage: Eukaryota > Viridiplantae > Streptophyta > Magnoliopsida > Caryophyllales > Amaranthaceae > Dysphania > Dysphania ambrosioides. The sequence goes on along the minus strand of CM048660.1, from coordinate 3,820,866 downwards.
CATGCAAATGGGCAACTTGACGTAAATGTTTACACGTGTATTACTTGTAGGTGCTATGCCTATAGTAAATTTTATAAACAAAATTTTGTTTTCTCTATACAGTGATGATGGATGTAATAGTTCCACAACTACCACAACTCATCATTATTAGTATCATCAACCTATTCTTTTTAGTACATGTCTTGTTAAATCGAGTGTCAACTAAGGCCAAAAGATAATGCCATAAATTGATTACTCTATGCACTGTAATATGGTTTTGATTTTATTCACACGTCTCCTAATTTTAAAAAAGTCAATGCACCACATAAAAGAAAACTAAGGAAAAAAAAGGGATTACGTGTTGAATTCAGGATATAAAAAATAAAAATGTCTTTTTATTTTTCTCATTTTAAATACCATTTTTATTTTAAATTATACTTTTATTTTAAGTACCTTTTGATTTTAAATTATACTCTTACTACTACTGTGTAGGATGGAGTAATAAATTAGTGAAGAAAGTCATAAAAAGCTTAGGATATCAAACGTGCATGCCCACTTTTCATATAATAGTATAGCCCTTTGTCTTTTTTTTTTTTTTTTTTTACTTTCTCGTGGCATCCTACCATTATTGTTCATAAGACTCATTTTCATGGTTTGATGATGAAATATCTCAGTGCTTCTTATTTATCTAAATTATTACTAATAATTTTCATTTGTAAAAGAATTAATAAGAGGCTAATCAACATCATGATTGACATGATATATGCATACGATCAGTACTACAACACGTTTGCGTGCCGAATATGAACAAAAACCATTCATTATAGCATTCTGGAAAATTGTTCATCTTTCTTTATAATAGCAGTAATACTTTTTATAATATATGTCATTATTATCATCTGACAAGGTGATCGCAAAAGTTAAGGGTTCCAAAGGTTTTGAGTAACATTTTATTTTATTTTTTGTATTTTCCTATTTTTCTTTCAGTACGTGAGAGAATTATGGAATTAAAGATAATTTTTCTAAGCTAGAAATGTAATTAATGGTTGACATATGTTCCATGTTATAACAAGCAAGGAAAAAAGTTACCAAAAGAAAGAAGATCAAGTAAGAGGGAAAATAACTTAGCTTGAAGTTCCATCAATTCAACAAGGAATTGGGTTAGGATGAGTAGGAATAATATTTTAGTTAACCGTAAATTGCGGTAAAATTGCTTAAGAGTATAGTTTGTGTAGCAAAACAAAAGGCACAATATAATGATTGGTACTAATAAGTTGCATGCCATGTAGGATTGTGGGAATAGGAATCCGAATTATAGGATCAGATCACTAAGCTACAGAGGTTTGGACGTGAAGTCTTGTGCTGATACTGCGAATCTTTCTACTTACTTTTACGCAAAAAAAAAATTAAAGTATTAGCGATCTCTAGGATTTTGATTGATAGGAATGGAAAACAACAATTATGACCAAAACAGACCATCAGCTTGAGATCACTGAATATATATATATATATATATATATATATATATATTAGTAAAAAATGACTTATTTACTTCAATTTTCTAGAAATATTTGCTTCGATTTTTTATGTGAAGAACTTAGAGCACTACCGGCAGCGAGTAAAATTTTCCCCACGAGTAAAAATGGTGAGTAAAATGAGTGAAAAATGCATCTCGGCAGTGGTCACCCGTGAGAAAACTCATAAGAGGAAAAAACTTCAGGTGGGCCCATCATTTTTTATTCCGTTTTATACTCCAACGGCTATTTTCGACATTTAAACAATTTTAAAAAATAAAATAAAATTACCAACGGTCATAAAAAAATTTCTCTATAAAATGACACCTATTTTGCTATATTTTTCCACAACTTAAAAAAAATATATTTTCCTAATTGAATTCGTTTTTCACCATTATCTACCTCCCAACTATTATTATACACATTTTTTTTGCAAATCTTCGTTAAGGTAAGTTATTCTGTTGTTATTTTCATAAAAACGATAATAAAGACGTTAGTTAAGACGTTAATTTAAAATGATTATCAAATGTAATAATTATTAATAAACGCTACTGTTATCCGCTAATTAAAAACTATAATTATTAAAAAAATGATAATTAATTGCGATAATAAAGTAAACGATAGTTTAAAAAGGCAATTAATAACCAATTATGAAAAACGATATAAAAATGCGATAATTAAAAACGATAATTAAATACTGTAGTTATGAACGATAACTATAACCGCTAATTAAAAATATTAAATACATTACAAATTGATTGAAATACTAACTATGTAATAATAGCATAAATTAATTAATAATGATACAAATGTATTAATTATAATCATACATTAATTAGAAAATTAAGTAAAATTGGTAAATATGGAAGAGAGAGAAAGTGTGGTGGGGTATTGGAAAAAGTAAGAGAGAGATTAGTGATGAGTTTTTGTTACTCACTGCTGGGATGATATTTTACTCACAAAAAAACTCATGAGGATAATTGGGTGGGATGAGTGAGAAAGTGGTTAGAGGGAAAGTTGGATGGCAAAATTTTGCCCATTGCTGATAGTGGTCTTATAGACATTAACTAATAATTATAAGGGAAATTCAATCTTCTTTACCAATAATGTAATGACTAGGCATTAATTGAGATTTACTAATGTCAATTATTGCACTTTATTAGCTACGCAACACTTTAAAGTTACCTACAAATGAAGCATACTATACGACATTGGGCTAGGGCAATGTATCTACAAGATATGATCCATTAATTATATGAAGATGGGTGTGAGCAATCCATTAATTAATCCTTACTTAAAGAACAAAGATATAATAACTAGCCATATACTACCAATACAAAAGAAATATATACATATATATGAAAGACATCTTGTAATTAAGATTTATTAAAGGGAAGGGAGTGTATATATATATATATATATATATATATATATATATATATATATATATATATATATATATATATATATTGATTATGTCTCACCTTCCATTGGTTAGAAAATATTAAAGTTACAATATTACATGATTTTACGTGGGACGAGTTGATTACATTTTAGATGAAGATGACATGACAACCGAATCACAAATTAAATATAATTAAGAGAGCTTAAGGGATATATTTTAAGATTCTTGATTGGTATACTTGATTATTCTTTGATCAATTAAATTAAACATAGCTAAATGAATGATTATATCGTATGCTTTGCATTCGCATTTCGCTAAGAAGCAGAAGAAGTTTGTATCAAGAGTTGACCAACGATTATAAAAATGTTAGCTTAGAGGGTGGGAGGAATAAAAGGGAATGTTGGGTATTTTCATGCAATAATACTCATCCCATTCTAAGCTAAGTCAAGACAACAAAACACTTTACTTAATAAAATTCTTTATTGTTAGGTGGGAATAACATATATATGAGTACTACGGATCGGAGTACTATATTGCATTTTCATAACAATTCTTTTTGTATGAAAGTATCACGACATGACATCACAACAAGAATCTATAAGCTTATGCACCTCTTCTATATTAAACGTTTGAGAAATTCTTCCGTCGTTGTAGTTTGTTGCTTTGGTAATATAATTGTGCAAATTATAATGCAATTATGTCACCGTAAATTACGTGTTTTATTTCTGAATACCATTTTGATAGTTCCTTCAACAAGAGAAAGTGGGTACATGAAGACCAATTTTATATCTATGCAATATTCTAATGGTACGATCCAATGCTAGAGATTTCACGTAATAAAAATGGTCACTATAATAATAAAAATGGTCACTATAATAATAAAAAAGTCACTATAAGTGGAAAAAAATTATTTGGTCACTATGAGTTAAAAAATAGTCATTATGTGTATATAAAATATCATCTGTTGGATTTAGGAGATGAAGAGGCAAAATATTTTCTCGTCCTTATATATATACCTTGACCAAATATGTACAAGGTTCTTTTTTGTTATGAGATTTAGGAATTATTTTGACAGTTTTATCTTCATCTTTATGTTTATATTGTTCCTTAGACGAGCATAATAATATTGCTGTTTTTGGGCTAACATGCATGCATGTCAACATACTAGCACACTACAGGAAAATGGTTTAAGACATGGGAGGCAATCTTTAAATGACAGTAGTAGTTGGTAAGTATAGAAGGATAGTAATTAGCAAAATTAAAAGGTAGGTGCAGTACTCATTATTGTATATCATTACTGGGATGGATGACGTAAAATATTGCATGCATTATCCAAGCATTGATTATTTCATTCCTACATAGTTTATATACAAATTTTTCTATGCTCTACGTAAGTGTTGTACCTGAAATAATTCCCATACGAATATTTCGAAAGGTTGCTTGTATATATCTCTCTCTAAATTGTTCTTTTTTATAAGAAAGTAATATATATATTAAACTCCAAACAATGACAGACCGATCGACTTTTTTTATTTTCCAAGCCAAGAAATTATTAGCAAAGAAGAATGGTGCAATCGAGTGTAAAATAATCAAGATCAATAACTATTTTCAGAAACATAATTGTGAAGTGTATCAGAAAACAAGTTAAAAAGAGATGTCACTTTAAAACTAGTCTAAGTATTGTACTTTTGATTGGGAACGAGATATCATTTTTGTTCTTGTTTTGTGTTGGTTTTATTTTGTTCAATTTCTTGATTAGGATAGCAAAATATTGCTTTAATTGAAAGTTTAAAGCTCAACCTGCTCAGAATTTGGCTTGAAAGTTCATGCATAAAATATGCTTAGTGGTTGGTTTATGAAAAACGCATCATGTTTATTTGAATGGCAGATATAGTAGATGTAAGATTGTCTATATATTGAAACACTCCCTATTTGATTTCATAATTTCTAATCTTTAATTAACTCTTACTTGTTGTTGGGAAAGGATTCCTTTCATTTAGGAGTTAAAACACTAGATTGTCTAACTAGGGAGTTACTATTTTGCATAGAAATGGCATAACGTCTAAATTTTTAAAGTAAACTTATGGCATATACTCATATACAACTAGATATGGAGTAACTACTTTTATTAGGATATACTGACTCTATCTTCTTTTATGGCATATACTCATATACTCAACCTATATCTAATATAACAATACATATATTTGATATTTTTTTATCCTGATATAATTTATATCATGTATGAATTAGAAAACCTCTTTTTTTTTAAATGCATGCATTTTAGCATTTTATATTTTCATTTTACTAATTAAGTGCCTTTTTAATGAGGCCGGACTTTTCTTCCCCTGCATGATTGTCAACTTTTTTATCTCTCACTTTATAGATTGATTATGTTAAAATATAAAATTCCTCACCAACTCCTCGGGGTTGGGTTATTATGGAAAGAATTGTAAAAGAATCTATATGGATAATAAGTACATACTTGATCGAAAGATATTGTTTCTAGTGAAATAGAAGAGTGTAAGGTGAAAGACATAGACATTCGATAATGTAGTGATACCCCCTTGAAGAAGTACATGGATAAGTGTATAGACCATCGAATTCAAAAAAAAAAAAAAAAAAATTTGAGATAGGAACCAAATTGAGATGGTGGTAGGTAATCCTCTAAACTATATATACCTTACCATGCATTTCAATCCTTAAGCAACTAAACACGTCTACAAGGAGTCCTAAGTAATTTTTTGAAGGGATATATAAGAATTAGTTAATGGTTTAGTCAGCCTAAATGGCTAAATTAAATAAGCAAGAAAACTTTGAAGCAATACAAACTCGAGGAGCGCATTTCCTAGATTAGATAAACAGTGTAGTTGCATAGCTTAACTTAGCCCCCCCTCCCATTATCCTGCCTATATAAAAACAAAAGGAGATTGCAACCTAGAAATCTACTCACCACCTAAACTAAAGCATGGCATTATCAGTGCAATAATATTACTCATACAGAACTCCTTAATATATCTTATACTAGTATGTACTCCGTATATTAGTTACAATAATCCTTCACAAATTTGGCGAAATTTATTGGTTATTCTCTGCCTCTTTAATAATTTTATATATCACTTACACATTTGGGTGATGGTGTTAATTAATTACTACTTAATTGGTAATTTAACATCTTCAGATGTGTCTCTTTGTGCATGAAACAATAGAATGGTAATCAATTAATAATTACGTATATGATGAAAGTGTTAGAATTAGGTTTAATAAAACCTTAATATGTAGCAAAATACTACATATATCAAGAACATATATGCTGCTTTTGTTAGAACTTTTTTTAACCACTAATTTAGAACTTATTGGATTAAGCGGATAACGTAGAGAAAACATTAAGAATGGTTTGAGATGGAATACCTCTGATTCTCTATCCAATCCAAGCTTGTTAGCCACATACTTCATCACTAATCGAACTGTCATTCTCCCATCTCTGATCAAACAATTCCGAACAAACAGATGCTTACATTAAACCTTACAAACTCTTAAGGGGTACTGTATTTCATGACCATCAGAATAATATACGCTGTGTGTTCCAAAACTCATTACATGTACCAGCCTAATAATAAAAGGTTAAAGATTTGATTGTTAAGTGAAAGAATATGAAGAGATTAGTTACCTGATTCGTAAAAATTTCTTGGATACTTGAGGCAAAAAAGGTTCTTTAGATCTGCGCTCCACCCAAAAATGAACAAAATCCATTAATATGGAGCATATTATAGCTTAACATAATTTTTAAACAAATAAAAGAGAGAGAGAGAAAGTCTGAGCAAAGCTTACTGATGGGGCGAAGCTTGAAGGGTAAACCAAATGCCGGAATGAGGTCTCCTGGGAGGTGGGTGTATAAGTCTGAAGTCAGAATCCACGGCATCCATGGATGACCCGGAAGGCATAAACGGGCGACTTAAAAGAGAAGACGCGGCAGCTTGAGCCGGTGGCATGGAGGAAGATGACGAAGGAGATAGCGATGAAGAACACCCCGGAGCAGCTGCTCTCTGATTAACAAATAGTCCCCACCCTATCTGATGCTGTTGATGATGATGCTCACTTAATAATAATTGGTGAGGCTGATGATATTGATGAGGATATGGAAGAGGTGTTATTAGAGGAATCATCATTGGATGATGTTGAGGGATCAAACTATTATTGCCTCCACTCGATGCTGATCCGACACCTCCACCTACACCAAACATGTTACTACTTGTATATTCAAGCGGTCTTTGTTGGTGTAGAAATTGTGTCGTTGTTTGATGCATCAGTCCGCCACCGCCACCGCCACCGCCTAATTTGAGCTCCAGCATCAATCCACTGCCCTTGCCTCCTCCCATCTGATGACCTGCCGTTGATTCAACTTGGGCTGGATGGTGTTGATGTGGATCGAACGGCCCAGCTGAAGGACTATTGACATGGGTCCTACCTAGACCTAGTTGCAGCCAGCTGCTGCTTCTGTCGCTGATATCCCTTTGTTGATGTTGACGATGATCTAGAGGTGGGGGAGGAGTAGGGGTATCATCCCTGCCCTTGATGGAGGTGGAAGAAGCGACAGGAGTAGCAGCAGCAGCTGGCTGCTGATCATCCCCATCATCGTCTACACTAGTACTGTTAGAGGTTCTAGATTGTTCTTCTTCAGCCATAAGAAAAATATTATGGTAGGAGTAGTTGCTATTATTAGTAGGATGACCAACCCCTAACTCAGATCCTAAAACACAATTAGCGTTACTAATATCGAGCTTGTTGAGATTAAAACCTTGAGTAACACGAGTATTATTAGCGATAATGTCGTCGTTAGCACTAGTATCACTGCTGTTTCCGTTGATGATATGGTTATCGTAGGGAGCATAGGCAGGAGCAGCACCGCATCCATCAGTGAACCGAGACATGAAATCAGGGGCAGCAGCAGAACCAGCACCACAGCCACCATAAAAAAAGAGATGTGGTTTGGATATCTTAGGCGCAGGAACCATAGTCATATCTTATACCAACTACAAACAGTATTAGCAGCAGCAGCAGCAGCAATATTAATAATCCAACAGTACCAAAAGCTGGAATTGCTTATTGGTAGATCTCTAGTAGATATGCTGGTGTGGTTGCAGCCGCTTTTGTTGGTGGCTTGTTGTTCCATCAGCTGGACTTAGCACACCGAGTCCGAGTTTTGGATGACAAACTCAGATGTACTAGAGCCCATTTATTTTTAAAGGGAAAGAGGACGAGATGAAGAAGCGATTTTAGATAAATCCAGCTAAATCGTGGAAAAGTTACGTTGCTTCTCTGTGAATATTGGAAAGAAAAAAGAAAGAGGCTTTGAGGAGTATAAAGAGGGATATGAAATATATGATATGAAGCTAAGGTGCTGAATATCTGACTTATTATTCTCTTACTTTGGAAGTTTGTGAGTTGTGATTTGGAGGTTTTTAAGAGAGGATTGGGGGGACGACCTCTCCTATTCCTAAAGTTTCACTTTTTCTTATTAACATATATAATACTAATACAGCGCAGAGATAATCAAGAAGAAGGTGAACAGTATTCAATACTTTGTTTGACTATGTAAAGACCAGCTATTCATGAAGAGTATTAGGTTTATTTGGGGATCGGATGCCCATTGACGATGTTGTTTCAGAGGTCTATCAAATTCACGTTAACTTTCTTTCTTTTTAAGATATATTTATACATAATATAAACATATTAAAAGATATTTTCTTAATTTTATCACTACATTTAATATTTTCTTAATTTTATCTCTACATATGAGATTATAATGTCGATATATTTTTTTAATTTTTATTTTTTTTATTATTGTATCTGATATAACAATACCAACTCCTGTTATTCTTTTTTTAATTTCTCCTTTGCAAATTAATAATAATGACAAAATGCATTTTGCATATAGAGCAAGGAGGTTGTCCAAATGTAATCAAAATTATGCAACATACATGCGGAATTATATTATCCGACTTAAACGTAGTGCAAATTATATTATCATAATACATGCGGAATTAATTCAATATTTTTGTGATAATTAAATAGTACAGTGTTTATAATGGATCGTTTTTTCTCTCTTTGAACTTCATCCGTTTTACATATATTTTGCAACATGTAGATCAAGTTCTACGCTTTTCAATACACAGTTTTAAACATTAATGACTCAAATTCTCAACATTCAAAAATTATAACATGTTCAGATTTTTGAAAGAAAAAGCAAGATAAACCAGTACGATCCTATATGAAAATATTTTCATTCTTTTTGAAAGAAATATGAAAATATTTTCATTATGTATAAATCACAAAAGATATTCAAGGTATAGTGTGTGAATAGAGTAAAAGTCCAAAAATTACAATATTTAATTTTATTATATAATGTATATGTACTTTGATCACCAAATTAATCAGAAATATGACCCACGTACCAAAAGATTATCTTAAAATGTTATGCAACGAGTGTGTTATTATTATTATTATTATTATTATTATTATTATTATTATTATTATTATTATTATTATTATTATTATTATTATTATTATTTTCCTATAGTAAAGTGCGTGATCTTCAATCTCATTAAGCAAGTATGGTATCAACTCCATGCTTCTAATCAGTTCTTAATCATGCTTCATTATTTTAGATTTTCTTTTACTTGGTGTAAATTATATATGTTTGGTGTAGTGAAATTTTTAAAGTTCATGACATTAAATAATTAAAAATTCAATCATTAGGCTACCTATTACATGGATAGTGATCCCAATCAAATTTTTTCACCCAATCATAATATTAAATTAAAATAAAAAGATTACAAATGAGAACAACATTTTAAAATTTTCGGATGAAAAAATAAGAAGAATAAAAAAGAATGGAAAGAATACCGGCTAGAATGGTAAGTACAAACCACCGTGCTGATAAAACTGAAAATTCAGAAAAAGATCCACTGTGGAAGTAACAACTAGTCTACTACTACTAATGTGTATAATTATAAGGTTGAGGAAGTACCAAAAAAAAAAAGAGAATAAGGAAGTTTGATCACGTAACTTAAACGCGCCACAACCAGTTGGATGTGGACTTTTGATAACCCTTTGATTAGAGAGGATGCATTGATCAGTGCCAACACGGTTCACCATATTATTACCCTTAGCTAGCTATTTTGTCATGATTCTTGTAATGACGTACTGTGTAAAGCTTAGACAGACGGTTCTATTATTTGGAAGCCTGCAAACTAGCTACTCCAATCCTTTCAATCAAACTATTCTTGTAATGATTTTTGAATGTTCATCGAATAAGTATAATTGTCATGCGACAGAAGTGATTCCACGATGTGGATATGGATTTGTGGTATTTATAATCATAGACCGCTCCAAATTATCTGCTACATTCTTATTATAGTGGTATGATTTACTAAAATATCCTTATTTTTGTCTTTATTCCACTAATTACCCCAACTAACCCCACTAAAACCTAACGTAACCCTCCACTAAAACAAGACCCACTCCCAAACCTAACCCTAATTCCCGTTTTCATTTCCCAGCTCTCTTGAAATCTCCATCACTCACCATCTTGCATCTGTAATCCCTCAATTTTGTTATAGATTAATAATATACAAGTGTTTCTGATCATTTCTATACCTAAATTACGGTGGTTCATTGCGACCCAAATTCTAGGGTTTAAATTGGGGCATTTTCATGGATGATGGGGGTGGATCTGGGGAAAAGAAGCGTAAATATTTTGGTTTTGAGGAGGACCCATTCCCACCTCATGAGATGCGTCATCTCCAAGCCATTCTTCGTGGTTTGGCTGTAGAATCTTCAAAGAATTCGACACTTGTTGTTGCTCCATCTGTGTGTGGCTACTATGGGTCATCTATCTCCACTCGTTTAACTAACCCAAGTGCGTCTTCTCCCGAAACCATCCATTTTCCCCACCATTGGCTTCAAATCCTGGTCGGCCAACTCATATTGGTTCTCCAATAGAAAAGAGTAATATCTTCACCTCTTCTTTAATTTGTTTTTGGGTTGTGGTATACCATGTTTTGCCTTGATTCGTTTTTTTTTGGGTTGTGTCACGGTATATCATATTTGATTTGTTATGGGTGTTATGGATCTGGTATTTTGCCTTGATTCGTTTTTGTTTTCGGGTTTGATTTGTTATGGTACTAAGGATGTTTCTGTTCTTGGCTTGATTTTGTTTCTGTTTTCGGATTTTCTTGGTCCTCTTTTGTGAAGGTGATGGTGATGTTCATGTTAGCTCTTTATGTTCTTCTGTCTGTTGATGCTCATGTTTGGTCATGTTCTTTTATCCTCTTTGTGTTATGTCTGGTGATGCTCATGTTTGGCCATGTTCTTTGTGTCGATGCTCATGTTTGTTGATGGTTGGTGAAGATGATGTTTGGTGATGGTCATTTTTGCTCTTATTGATTTAGGGTTGGTGATGTTTCGTGATGTTTGGTTTGTTATGGTTTGTTAGTTCTTTGTTTTAGTCTCTTGATTTAGGGTTGGTGATGTTTGGTATGTTCTGGTCTGTTAGTTCTTTGTGTTTAGCTCTATTTATTTAGGTTTGGTGATGTTTAGGGTTTGTTTTGGTAGTTCTTTTTGTTTAGTCTCTTGATTTAGGGTTGGTGATGTTTGGTATGTTTTGGTATGTTAGGGTTGGTGACGTTTGGTATGTTTTGGTCTGTTAGTTTAGCTCTCTTGATTTAGGGTTGGTTATATTTTCGGTCTGTTAGTTCTTTGTGTTTAGCTCTGTTGATTTGGGGTTGGTGATGTTTGGTCTGTTCTGGTCTGTTAGTTCTTTATTTTAGCTCTGTTGATTTGGGGTTGGTGATGATTGGTCTGTTCTGGTCTTTTAGTTCTTTGTGTTTGGCTCTTTGTATTGATGCTCATGCCTGTTGATTTGGATTCCCTTACTTAGCCTTGATTTTGCATTTTGTTTATTGTGATGCTTATCATGCTCATGCTTATGATGCTAATGTTTTTCATGCTCGTGCTTGTTTATGGTAAATTACACATAATATGCTTAACTGGTTTATAGAATTACTTACAAAAAGTGTACACTTACACATAATATGCTTAGCTTAAGAAATTCACTACTTATCATGCTCACAATTATCTCTTCTGCATTTTCTAGTTCTCCACCATTCTGAGTGCTTGGTCCTTCATCCATTTCATACATATGGCCCTCTTGCACCCATTGTTGATATTCTTGCACAAGCTCCTCTAATCTCTAGTGACTGTTTCTTCGTATGTGGTATCTGGTAGTTGTTGCTGCCTTTGACCTTTAGTATCTCTGTCATGCATTATTGTATAGTCAAGAAAATATGATTAATTAGCTTTGGATTGTAGTCATTATAAGCTTCTTCTATTGCCTTAACTAGCTGATTGTTCCTTTAATGATTGAATTGCTCTGAAAAATCCAAGAACATTTACATTTAGATTTGGGCTTTGGGTAGGCTGGTTGACTAAGTGTATGTTAATTCCATCTTTAGTTGCTTCTTGCATATACTCTAGATCATCTCCTGCTATGTGTGGTTTTGCATTATCTTGAACTATATACAATTGCTTACTACCCCATGTTGGCCACTTAGCCCTAATGGCAGGCAATATACTATGTATGATATTTGATTTTATGATATCTTTAGTTACACTTGTTATTGCTTTCATTTCAAGTGTGTCTGCTGGTCTATTTTTGCTTGTTCTTTGTGCTAAGACTACCTCAGTAAATGGAAATATTCCTATCTTCCCATTATAAGCTACAACACCCTTTGCAGTGATATTGTGGTCTTTCAACTGCAGCTATGAACATTACCTTGATGATAAATCTATCGCTCTTACATGTTTAGTATGAATCTTTCTCATTTGTTACTAAGTAGTACCTAGCTGAGATTTGTGACATGTAAAACCATTTCTCATCCAAATGTATGATATTATATATGTTTACAAACTTTGGGTATGTTGTCATTGTTGATGGTACAATTGCATTCAAATACCACATAACTCTTGCTATCTTGTGTGCCTTGCTGAGTTCTTGTTTGATTGCATTCATATGCTTTTTTATGGTTCCTCTTTTCACCAGTCTGTGTTGTTGATTTGGTAATTCCTATACTAGTAGTATCTGCTCTTATGCTTATTTTATTCCTTAATGGAATGAGAGCAAACTCATCTAGGTTGAATGGCATTTTCTTTCTTTCTACTCTCCCTGTTTTCATGTTATGAACATTGATTTCTTCATTTGATGATATTTATGACTTGACTTTTTGCCATATCCTACTAATTGTCCATCGGGAGACATTATACTCATGTGCTAGCTTGTTTATGTAACATTTTAGTAGCTTCTTTGCATTTATTTATTGAATTTCATTACTTGCACAATGCTCTAGTAACTTCTCTGCAACTTTTACTCTGTCATCATTGGTAAGCACACAACATGGTTTCCTATTACCATCATTTGCCTCTACCACCTCCTCTGCTACCGATATATCCTCATTTAGTTCAAAGGCATTTGAGTTGTGAGTGAAGAGGTCAAAACCTTTTTCACTTTGTGCTGGTATATTCAGGTCAATAATTGATCTTGTTTGTGCTGCCTAACTCTTTACATTGACTTGAATGGGTTGTAGGCTTGATGTGGACAATGTTGGCTTTCTCTTAGATGCTCTATCATTCACAATGTATGTTGACATGATGCAGCTTAGAGTTTTCCAGCGAATTCCACAGAGAAGTTCCAAACCCCGGATAAGAACTCACCCAATGATGAAGTAAACTAAGCTAAGTTGAGGGTGTTCCTAACTCTGTCCCTTTTGCTAGCTATGTGCCTTTGGTGGCTCTGTCCCTTTGGTAGTTCTATGCCTTTGATGACTCTGTCCCTTTACTGGTTCTATGCCCTTTGTGGCTCTGCCCCCTGGTGGCTTTGTCCCCTTGGTGGCTCTATCCCTTTGCTGGTTCTGTCCCTTTAGTGGCTCTGTTCCTTTGCTGGTTCTGTTCCTTTGGTAGCTTTGTCCCTTGGTGGCACTGTCCCCTTTACAGGCTTTGTCCCTTTACTGGTTGTGGTTTGCACGGGTGTGTGCATTGCTCCGTTGACTTTTGCTGTTGTATATCCGTTGACAATAGAAATTGCTAGGTTTTGGCCATTGACTTCTCTGTCTCCTTTTGCTGGTTTTGTAACTTTTTTTATTGAAAATGTGTAATAAATGTAGGAAGAATGTTTCAATTCGTCTCCATTGTATTTATAGTGACATTTATTAAGGAGTTCAATTTTTGGAGCCAAGGGTCAAAATTCAGAAAATTAAAGCCAAAAAGTAAAAAAAAAAATTCAAAAAGTGGGTATTGGGAAGTGTCCAAATTTTTGAGCAAAAAAGTTCCCTCCAAAAATTAACATCAATGAATTGCTTTATAATTATTTTTCTATTTTCTACTAATTACAAGTGGACCACCTCCACTCAATTACATTCCTTAATAATCATGTGCTATGTAGCACATAATATGGGACGGGAGGAGTAATAGTGAATATTGCCTTCAACTATTAATTGATTGATGCATATTCAATCGGTTCCTAATTTTTTTGTTTCATTTATATTTTTACAATCTTTAAAACACAATTTAAAATATTTTTTATTTTTAAATTTATAAGATAGAAAGTAATAAAATATTAATATTCTAAAAATTTATATTGATATACAATTAATAAAATCTTAATTTAATATATTATTTCTTATAATATAATAAGAATTTATGATTCGTTGTACACTGGAGTACTTCGTTTGTCCTGCAGCATGCAACGCACCTAAATCCTAGGGACTAGGGAGTAAACAAGACACTTAGAAATGGATCGAAGAGGACGCCTCTGCTCATACAAAGCATAGCAGTGGGCCTAACAGAATGGCAATGCCATGAAGAAATGATGGCGCTAGCTGTGAAATGTTTTGTAGTACTAGCTGGTACAGTAGTAGTAAACTAGTGATAAAGGCAGTATGATCAACACAAATAACCCGCTAAGTCGATTTAATTTTATTATTTTTAAAAGTTCATGAATCCTAATAAGAGAAATAATTTGGAAAATTCTATTTTTATCCCGGTAAATACGACAAAATAACATAACGTGGATATCAACTAACTTAATTTAAGCGGTAACAAAATGAACAAGGATTTTTTGTTTCTAAAAAAATGGATACGAGTTTGGTATAGGCATGATGGTGTTTGGCATGATACTATTCATTGAAATGTAGCCAATGCGAAAGAACCAAGGACAGACGAGAAACTGAAAGGAAGGAAGCTCAGCAGTTAGCCATATATAAACGTGCCATCCATCCTAGCTATGATCGGGAGAGAGAACGAAGACATGCATGTGCTTCCCACCCTCCATGCATTGTTTTCTGTCTGTGTAATTTTTCTTAATAAGATATTAGTAATAAGTAGTAATTGATTTATACTATATGTATTATGGTGTGTTATTTGGTAGGCTTTTCAGGTAAAACTACGACTAAGGTAGTTCGGATTAGTTAACTAATTTCATAGGCAGAGACGTGATTATTTTCTATGCTAATAACTCATCCAAGATGAGCTAAACATTGCTGTTCAATTGGTTTGGTTCCCACTATTATTACTCCGTATGTCTTTAATATATTTTCTGGAAAAAGCTGAACACCCCCTTTCCAGCCCATCATCTCTTCTTGGCATTTCAATATAATCCAGACACACCATCCTATTGCAGTGCAGTGCAGGGCAGGGCTGCCCACATTTATTTGTTCTTTTTTTTTTTTTGGAGATGTCAATCAACCAATCTCCTCACTCGGATTTCCCTAAACCCATCTCATATTTAACTTCACTATTTTCGTAGACGCTTTTTTCACGCACCCTTTCAACATTACTGTTTTTTTAAAATTATTATTTATGAATTCCTTATCATCAGGGTGTCAATTGTATTCTTATATGTGACAATCAATTACTTTTCATAAAACTATTGGGGTATTTTTTTTTTACGTAAAGAGAGCACTAAGCGGTAAAATAATAATTTATATAGATGAGATTTGATCTCAGGTATTGGAGACGATAACTAAACTAGTTGGCATTCACTATGAGAGTATAATTTAAGATGATAGCGTCTAGAACTTTTTACATATTGTGTTTGGTGTAAAAAGAAATTTTTCTCTAGACTAGATTTATTTGAAGTATTTAAGGCATAGTTGATAATTTGCGATCTATTGTTCTACTTTTGATGTGGATTGGTAAGATATTAGTCTTGACTAAACTTATAATCTGTGTGAACTAATTGGCACTGGACATAACTTGATCTTAAATCAAACTCAACACACTCGTAAAAATCATCTCAAATATCTAAAGTATTCCGTGATAGCATCATTTCACTAGTTACGGTTTATGTGGAGTATATAATTACAACTACACGAAAGAGTTAGCTCACAAAGTCTAATTAGCTGGCATATGTCATAACCCCTACGATTAATGCGGAATTTAAACACTCTATCATTTACATGATTACATCTACGTACGGTATAACACATTTAAGAAAATATAGACGAGCTAAGTAAAGATTATGCGAAAATGAAAAAAATAACCCAGAAACGAAAATATTTCAAAAAATAACCCTTTCTTTAGGTTTATCAAAGATTGTCATCACAATTAGCAATTTTACTTGAGAGTATGTGGTCCATAATAACAATTTATGTTTTGGTTGTTTCCAAATCAAAGGAAAATCACTGTCACGCACAATAATTTTTAGAATTAAGACGCGATAAAATTTGATGAAGTTCAACGAAGTACCGACGCGAGCCACACACTGACGCACAACGACCTGCTGGACCAAAGCACCATGAGCACATCTAGAATTACAAACTCTCACAGGATTTAGTTAGAAAGGAGACAAAAAAAAAATGTAGCCATATTTAGAGCGCTTATGATAAATGTTAAGCAGAAGAAACATTTGGGAAAAAACATTATGCCTTTAGCAAATCTACTAACATGAATATATATTACAACATACACAACTTTACAAATTCCCTAAATCACCTTTACATATTCCAAATTAAAACCAAACACCAACTAGAAAACATGACAAAAATTTATCCTATTAATATACATTATGTATGTATATCCATTAAGTCTTATTATATACACGTATTGTGAAAGACGTCCTGACATTACGCCTCAAAAAAGTCTAAATCCCCCTAATAGTGTAGGCTGTGAAGTACGAAGTATAGAGCTGTAGATTGAAGACCTAGTCCCATTGAAATGTTGAATGCAACTAGTTTTAAGTTAGCTAGTAGCTTATATTTGATATGTATGGGAATTTTATGTGCAAGTAACATGCATGCATCAATGCATGAAGTATTGCAGAAGACCTAGGTTGAATTGGATTATTTTCATTTTTCTATTATGAGTTGGTACGTTTCTAAATTATGGTGAATAAAAGACAAAATCAATGATGTATGTGTATTGTCAAATCTTTCATATATATAAAGTATATAAGAAATATATGTTTGTGAAAGAGAACATATTATCTATTCATAAAATTTTGATTATTAGTCCCTTTTTAAAAATAAAAGATAGTAAATATAAGAGACGTATAAATGGATATTATAGTCGGAGTATTCATATACAAAGTATTCCGTCTTAAGTTAATGATGTAAGAAAGCAGATTAATTTCTCATCGTTTTGATTAAAGATAGCCAACTTATTGAATGTGCTTATGTAGATAATTAAAATCATAAGAAGTACATAGATGATCGCATTGAAACTATTGAATTAGATTATTTTGCCTTTCAAACTGCTCAAAAGGCCTGCATGACTAATTTCATAAGTTTTCTATTTGACTTAGACATTATTGTTTGTATAGTTAACTATTATTTTTGTTTAAAATGTAAATGAAAAACGAAACACAGATAAAATCATGTCAGGAGATTCCAGCGAAAAATCCTGGGAAGATTCCGCAAATATATTTATCCAATCTGACGGAAGCCGAAGTTCATAAACAATGAAGTCAACCACTATTGTTTTAAAGGCCGGCCGGCTTAATGTCAAATCTCTTATGATTATGCCATAAAATCTTGTAATAGATACGTTCGATATTTTTAGTAGGCTGCATGCAAGAAATATGCAAAATTGGCATGTCAATTCAAATTCAACCCCAAATTGGAGTAAATTATGAAGAACCTTAGCTATACCTTGTGCCATATGACAAGCATGTAGTTTGAGTTGATTTGTACAAAGTATTGTCCACTTGACATGTAGAGATAATTTAATTACAAGTTTTTATATTTGAGACAAGTCAAAGAAATTATAAATTGATTGAAAGTTTCTTAAGTTTTCAAGTGAGAGTAATTTGATGGCTCTCCTTAATTTCGAGTAAGAGCTTCATTATATACATGTAACTGTTCTTGGGGTGGGTGTGAGACATTCCAAAGCCATTCAAATGTAGATTGAAAGGATATCGGCTATTCTGGGAATAATGTCTAGTGGGAGGCCCCCCTATGATCCTGCATGATAATGGTACTTGAATATTCCTCCCACCACCAAAGACATTACGTTACTATCAAAGCAAAGATATTTTAAAGCTCCACTAACCAAAACATCAAACATTCGGAATTTATATGATGCAATGGGTACTATATTGTTGGGCCCTTTTCAGCAAGTAGTGAATTCTACGCCTTTAGATAAATGAGGTTTTTTCTTTTTTAATTCATGTATAATATTAAATTATATCATGATATTGAAATATCGATCAGATATAGCTTGTAATGTGTGTTTATAGCTTGTAATGTGTGTTTGTGTTGGATAATGCGAGCAATATAATAGATGGGATCTACAAGAGAAAATGGTGTCAACTTTTAAAATTGGCAAACTTCAGAAATAAAAAAAAATTATAATTTTCATAATAAGGTGGTAATTCTCAGAAAATGAAGAACATAATACGGCACGTATTAAATATCAATTTTTAAAAGAAGTTAATCCTTCATTATAAAAATAAATATATTGAGGCTCATTATCTCAGGCCAAGAAAGCAACCTACCCACCTTAAGTCCAATTTCAATCCCGCATGGATAAATTGTTTTATATAACACAATGAGAGTTTGTAGACGAACATATAAAATAAAAATAGGGCAAAAATATAGAGATAGAGAAATTAAAGGATTTGATAGGATGGCCAAATATGAGTAAAATTGTTAGAATATAAATAAGATAAATGAGTAGATTTCACGTTTGGAACGAACGTAAACGGAACTGATAATGGGTAGCTATTACTTTGTACTAGCAGCTAATTACGGTATGGAGGATATATATAAATAGCAGTTGTTTGTGGTATGGAGGATATATGTAAATACTCAGAATTGTTCATTGAAATGAAAAAAGAAAATGGTAACGGATATGATGCATGTGTGAAATGAACGTCGTTGCATTGCATGTTTCTTGGAGCAATAATATGCAATTAAAGTGGGGTTTGCAATGCTAGCTTAGCTTCCTCCACTATGGTTGGGTTCCAGTCTTCCAGACGCTATGCGTATTGTTCCCTCCATGTATACGTCATCGTGCTCTCATCAATCATCATCTTTTCTATATGTTATTTTGTTCTACTTTATCATGGCAAGTCTAAAACTAATGTTCATTTTATATATGTTATATGTATATGGAAAAACAAAAAGACTCGAAACGAAGACAAAGACGTCCTATAATAGTTAGCAATCTTATGGGCTTGTGTGATCTGATCTCTTTGAACCTTGAAGAGAATACACCGGGACAGAATGGTGTCCTTCATCCCTAAAACTAATGTTATTCGATCTATAGTGTCGGTACCTAGCTTGCAACACTTATTTTGGTTGATCAGCATATGCAGTACAACACTACACCGTAGTAATATTACACTGATGATATATAATAATGCAACAAAGCAGTAATATAAATATTGCAATCATACAATTAATGGTATACGCCTTTACGGAGTACAATGGTGCGTGGCTATGCAACAAATAAAAATCAATTAATATAACTGGTGTATGGACTATGGAGTATAGTAGGATAAAATTGAATAAAAAAGAAAACTAACTAGAGTTATAAAGAAAAAAAAATGTAGTACACCACGTTTTCTTGTAGTAATCATATGATGGAATAATGTTAGTGATGTTAAAAAAAATGTATATGTCCATACATAGAGTATGTACGTTCTAGGGATGACAGCGGACCGAATTTAGATCCAAAACCGTTTTTCAAGGATGGATTCAGATCCATATCCAAATCTGCCGGGTATAAAAAGTAAGGATCCATATCCATATCCAATAAATCCAGGTCCAAAACAGATCCAAAATGAATCCTACGTATTTTGTATTTTTTTACGACAATAATAAGTTTTAAATTCATAAATCTACATTTTATATCTATGACACACAGTCAAATGAAGGATGTACCCGAATTTGGGTATTATAGTTAAACCCATACCCGAATCCATTTTTCAATCAAAGGACCTAGATCCATCGGGTCTAAATTTTAAAGATCCGTATCCGTAAAAACGGATATGGATCCACGGATCTTGATCGGGTTCAATATCCGTTGACATTCCTAGTCAGTTCTAATAAATACAAAGTTCTATATAGTAGGCTATTCTCAAAAATAAGTTCTAATACATACAACAACCCTACTTAGTTCCTTTTGTTAAGCAATTACCATATTTTGATGAAATTTATTTACTAAGTTGAGGAGATTGAACCTAATCTTTAGATTAGTTGTCCTTGTCATAATACTCCCTGCATTTCTTTTTATTATTCTCATCTGTTTTTGCGTCAAATCCAAAACAAACTTAAATTTTAAATATTTTGAAGTGTGTGTTTCTAAAAATTATAAAAAGTTGATATTTGAAATATATACATTGAGACAGATCTTTTAAAATTTCGCGTACTTATGTTTTTTTCTTATAGATTAGAAATAATATATAGTCAAAATTTGGATGTAAAATTAATAAATTCCAAAACGAGAAGAACAAAAAAACGACGGGAATATTTGTTTCTACCAGTTCTTCTCTACTTTATTTTTGACTGATTGTAATAACTTTGAATTCGTTTCAAAATTTTGTGCATTTAATCAGGCTAAGTTTATTTTGGCGCAAAATACTCCGTGATGATTTAGGTGCAAAATTGGTTATGTGCGCAAAGCTAGGAAACCTAAGCAAAAGGGAGGGATGATATAATTTTAAGCATGTGGTAATAATGAGTAGGGATGGCAGACTATGCATGTGAGTGTGGGAGATTAATGATAGTTAATAAAATTGTAATTGGGTACTGTTTTTATTTAATGATGATTAATAAAGGCGTTGGGACGAGAGCGAGCGAGCGAGCGAGTGGAGAGAGCCTAGCATGCAAGGCGTGTGCCGGCCTTTGTCAGCTTGGTTTGTGTACTGTTCTTTTGTCCTGTGCCCGATTCATCAAAAAGTTTTCAAAAAGTCTAAGCTGCTCCAATTATGGTAATTAACAAATAAGTAAGGCAGAGTTTTAAATAATATTTAACAAAGTAAGATAAAAATGTATTATGGTCTTATGATTCCTAAAACATCAATAAGGACTCAGGCAGAGTTTATCGGTCCATAAACGAAACAATCTAGCGTAATGACCATGACGTAATACTTTCTCCGTTCTTTTTTGTTCTTTTCATTAGGAAAATTGTAGATTTTAGAGTCAACTATTGATTATAAATTCTCCCCAAGTTAGATGAAAAAACATATTTATTTGGAATCTTGATAGATTCTTCTCAATGTATATTTTTAAAATATGAGCTTTTTCTAATTTTTATAAATGCACAATTAAAGATATTTGAATTTTAAGTTTATATTATAATTTGCAAAAAAAAAAGTGTAAAACAAAGAAGGATGGAGGGAATATTAGAGATTTGTAAAATTGAGCTACATTAGATGTCTTGAAGCCATACCATTTCTCATTTTTATGATGAAAAATAGTGCATATTGACCCTTGCGTAGAAGGCTCCATGATGAAACACCAATTCGAAAGACATATAAACAACCGCTTGACATAAGTTTCATAAAGAGAAGTTTTATCTGGGTTAATTTGATCTGTACTTATTTTATTTTATTTTCTTGTACATATGTCGTATAACTTGTTAAATAGTTATTTTTACTTAATTTTTTAAAAAAACCGTAAATCTTTTTTTATTATCTTTATTCTTTACAAAAATTACTCTTTACCTCTTAACAATAACTGCTCATTAACCGTATAATTCAAACTAAACTAGTATGTGCTCATGTCGTAGCACGGTATTAATATTTGTTTAATAATGTCATAAAAGTTTGATTAATGCTAAAGTGACTATAATTTGATTACTTGTATTCGGCTAGAAAATTGATTGACGTAATTTGGTGTATAGCGAATTTTAAAATGCAAATATTGTATAAATATTTAAGAAGGCAATGTTGTTTTTCCTTTATACTAAATGGTTAATTTTGGAAGCATGTTTTCTTACTGGAGTAACTAAAGTCAACATCTCTAATACACTATATTTTTTATAAGAGCTTTATTTAAGACATTAATTGGGTTTACAAATTACCCTAGATTGAATAAATTGAGTCTAATTGGGTTACTTATTTTCGGCTATAACTTGATGTACATAAGTTGGTGTCTAGCGAATTTAAAAATGCAAATATTGCTGAAACAAATATACATAGTATTATCCAACATTGTAAACATATAAACAAAGTATTTTCTTATCAACTTTTTTTTAGCAATTGATTAATTATGAACTAAAAAAATATTTTGGCACATTATAGAAGCATATATTAAAATTAATATTTTAAATATTTTTGATGTGAAAGAAAAAATCATATACAACACTCGAGTGATAAATGAATTGGCAAGGGTCCACATAAATGAAAGAATCACACATAATAGGTCATCAAAGGAGCAATATTGAAAGTAATAAGTACCTAATCATATTGTCACGAATAAAGCACTTACACAATCTAAATAGATATTGGAGATTAGAGAGAAATTTTTTTATATTCAAATAAGTATCAAAATTATGATGTTCCCAAGTCTATAAGCAAAAGTAAAAAAAAAAAAAAAATGCATTGCCAAAAGATAATAAAAGTGTACCATTTCTCAAACCAGCATAGGAAATGTGGAGAAGTTACGCAATACAAAAATGAAAAAACCATAATCTAATCATCAATTCCCTTTAAATATTTTCTTGAAAGAAAAAAAACTCAGAAAAATTAGTCCATAATAATGAATTAAAAAAGTATTTCACTCAAATTAAAACACTTCAAACACAGGAAATTGATTTCAACTTCAACATAATCCTGAGATCTTAGTGGGTCTAACTAATATTATCCCAATTGTTTAGTGTAGGTTATTTTTCTACAGAGTGGCATCCACATTTAAAATCAAGCTTACAGCCCCCTAGCAACGTTGGGTATATGATTAAGAGTTGTGCGAGAGACTGGGACCAGGATATTGAAGAAAGAATTTTTTTGAAAATTAAAGAAAAAAGACACAAGTATTATTAAAGAGGTGACAATATTTGCAGTCATGCAAGGCTTACATCAAGTGGTTGTAGACATTATTATCACTGTTTTACTCGACCCTTCACTTGTTTCAACTAAACAAATCCAACAGAAGGAAAGAAAAATATAATGTGAAAGTACTTGTTCTGCTTGGTTTCAAAACAACTATCTTAGAGTGAAATTCTTGATTGCATTTTCAATGATTTGGCACTCAATTCACTATCTTCCTTTCGTACTTGAGCAGCACCTAAACATATGCCAAAATTCAGCATAACTATAAAAACTCAGTGCAACACAGCACATCTGAGCAATAAAATAACATCAAAACTGATCAATTAAACATCCACCTAATATGTTCAATGGAGTCAGAAAAAAATTAACGGCATGTAGGATGTTTTTCACGGTAATTTGAATTTTTTCCAGCCAAGATGGGTTACTCATGGCTGTGAAATTTAACACGCCAAGAAATGAACCATCCAAACAACATATAAGCCATAAGTCCTGGGTCAAAACTCAAAAAATAAACACCTTTTTCTTTATTATGAGAATACCAGGCCAACAGAGGGAGGAAAATGGAGATTGAAATATAAGCAAAATTCATCAAAAGTAGATTCATAATTCCAAAAAATTAAGCACAGTAGAAGAGAGAAAAGTTACATAATCGCGAAACGCCATGCCCGATTCCATGCTTTGTAGAATTTCTTCGGTTAATTCCAATTGAACTTTTTCCTCCATTTAAATTTTTTATTAAAAAAACAATAGAAAAAATAAGAAGATAAAATTGAAGAAGGATGGATGAGAATTGAGGAATCGTATCAGACATGTTTTTTGTGGATACCAAATTATGTGAAGACGAAAGTTGTGCAAAACCCTAATTAAAGTCGTTAGTTATCAATCACACTAAAAGACGGTTTTGTAGGATTTGTTTTTTTCATTATTATTTCATTTCATTATTATTGCTTTCAAAAAGACATAATCATAACTAATTACTATGATAGGCTTATAATTGCCGATTTCGGTCTCATCTTTTGAGACTATACTATAATAATTTAATAATTTTGTAGCACATAATTTTGAGTTAGGATTCGAGATTATTTGCCTCAAGCAACCTAAAAGCCTTGGCACTTCCTTATTGTGTGTATGTGTTTTTTTTTTCTTTTAGTAGAAGAAAGTGTTGAAGCAAATAGAACCAAAGTGGCAAAGACAAAAACACATTTTTCACTTACACATGTAAAATTTCAATCAAGTTTGTCAACGCCAATGGTAGTGGTTGAGCAGCATACTGCATATATGCAGCAGAAAGTGATGGTGGCTTTTGTTCCTTCTTATATATACCGACCTTTGCTTCCAAACTAGGCAAACAAACTGGGTGTCAGAACTCAGAACGTCGAACTAGAAGCCCAACTTTTTTTTAGAAAAGACCGGACGAGGTTCCTGATTCCTATTGCCATCCCTCAGGAATGACCTCATTTACTCTCCATAGATCACCCTCCGTCACTAACCTAGTCTACGTCAATCTCACTCCACTTTCCCTCTATATTTACTCAATTTTAATTCATGGAGTTAAATTATAAAAAATTTGATAACAAATTCTCATTCTCTTATATTATTAAGAATTTTTTTTTTATAATACCAAGTTTTAATAATATTTTATCTTACGTTTATTGAGAATAGACAAATAAAGCTGCTAAGGGTTAGTAATGATACGAAGGAAACAGCAGAAAACCCATATATTTCAACTTAAAAACCAAGTAAGGTATATATATGAAATACGTGGATATCAATTAATTTAATTAGTTAAAAAGTAGGGAGTGAATCTGTCTTTATATTAGCAGCTTGCAGCTCTTTACGTAAAAGGTACAAAAACAGGGCCTTTTCCATCGGCCCTCATACAACATAATGCAAATGCTTATTTACGGATGTAGTAAATGTTAGGAAGATTTCAATGCAAATGAGCTCATCGTCCTCACGAGAGTTAAAGTTGATGAATTAGAAAGTTGAGTACATTTAGTAAAAAGCTAGGATACATGATTTTCGAAATAAAACCGAGCTGATTCAGGTGCTTTTGTCGTTTGAATGAATGGATATGAGGACGAATAATGTGATAACACTGAGAGAACTGAAACAGAGAAAGTGGGGCAAAATAAAGTTGAGGCGGTCCATATATGAATCTTAAGCTAGCTTAGCTGTAGAAGGATGGATGTTGGATGAAAGAGTACAAATTATAATAAATAAAGATGAAATTATTATATGGTATCTGTATCTACTTAGCTAGCTAATCTTCTTTCTCTTTGTAAGTGGATTGTGGGGGTGACCGTTCTTTCCTAAGTGCAAAAGGACAATAACTTTCTGCATGCCTCTCCTCCTTAATTCCTCTCCATTTCTATAAGCTTTTTTTTTTTATATATATATATATATAAAAAGATTTTATTATTTTTTAACGTTTTTAGCATTTGCATTTTTTTCGAGGGTGTTCTATTCTATATTTAGGATACACTATAGCTCATGTCTTGAGGGATAAATTGATAATTTATCTATTTTTTATTTGCTAAACTAACTAACAAATTTTAAAATTTGGGTATTTTTGACATTTTGGTGTTGAATGTAAATTTAAATTGTAATATATAAAATTAAATTTATACTATTTGAAAATGGAGTCATACTATTAAAATATAGAGTTGTACTATTGAACATATGGAGTTCCACTTTTTAATTCGCAAACATATTTACTATTTACCTAACAAAACTTTAAATTGTATTATTTAATACTAAGCATCAAACCATAAATGAACATCTCTCAAATCACAAATGAACACATGTGGAAAGAGAAATGAACATTTAGTTTGGATAAATAAACAATGATGAAGATATGTGCATTAGTAAGCTTCAAAACATAAATGAACATTTTTCAAATAGCAACTAAGCATATCTAAAAAGAGGAATGAACATTCAATAATAAATTAGACAATTTTGAAAATTTATGTCGTAACAAAAATGAACATGATTTGTTTATAGAATGACCATTATATCATTTAATATTGAACACAATTGCATCCAAGATTTCATATATTATATGACAATATAAATATTTAGACAAATCCCAAATGAATATGAAAATATTGATCATGAATCGTACCCAACCAAGCCTTAAAACATAAATAATGAGCATATTTCAAATTGATGAAGATGTGTGCTTTACTAAGCATCTAAACCTAAATGAAAATTCCTAGAATTACAAATGAACAAATAAGGAAAGAGAAATGAACCTTTAGAGAAATTAATGAGCATTTAGGCTACCAAATAAATATGAAAATTTTCAATATGTACATTACCAAGCACCAAAACATACATGAATATTTTTTAAATTGCATATGATCGTATGCGAAAAGAGGAATGAACATTTAGGTTACCTTATGGATAATATACAAAATAATACGTGATAAATATATGTGCATTTTCAAGAATCAAAACCTAAATGAACATTTCTCAAATTGTTGAGTTTGCAAAATATGTTTTTCTAAGTGCTTCGTTTTGTTCAATGCTGCTGATGCTTTTCGCAAGATTAAAGTGAATTTAGAGTGAGATGAGTTTTTCTAGAGAGCGAATTAATTCTAGTTTGTAAATACTAGTTTTCAAATGTATTTCTTATTTTAAAAATTCCTATCGTAGGACGAAAGTAGTTGCTTAAGTTTTCAAAAGATGATGTATCATCATTTATTTATATCATTATATATCATAGTGTTGGTAAGCTATACCCCTATAAATCATTTAGTTTTGTCTCTTTATATATCAACTGTTCAACGAACCCCTTTACTAAAAGTTTCTAGTCGTAGGCTCTTTATTTCTTTAACTTATTTTTATTATTATTATTTTTATTATTATTATCTCAATTGAATTTAGCTTATTCTTATTAAACTTATTGTTTTTCTTAACTCATCTTTTATTGATTCTAATTTATTTTTCCAAATATCACTTAATTTTGCAAAATTATTTTATTTTTTCTGAAAATTTTTAAAATAATTGAGAAGAATTATAGAGTCGTACGTACCACATATACTTCCAATCTTCAATTCTTCACACTAGGATATTTTTTTACAGAGAAAGTAATATAATGAGGAATACTCCAGAACTTCGCACACGTATAGAATAGAAGGATCCGATCAAAGCTGATCACTTGGAAAAAAAAATCTGTAATAAACAAAAACTATTGTATGATCAACTGCAAGGATACGGATTGTTTAGTCTCTACAAGTCATACAAATAAAAACAAGGACAGTACACCAAAGTTCAGGAGTATAAATTAATTATCCGTATTCTATAAAAAAAGAAAGACATAAATTTCAGTAAGGTAGTAAAGATGTACTCTTTCAATTTATTTATTACATTTGACTTTTTATGATTTATAAGATATAATTTAAAATATTTTTTTTTCAAATTCATAAGACAAAAACTTATGAAAAAATAATATTCTAAAAATTTACACGAATATATCACTTAAATATATTATTTGTTAAAATATAATTAGAATTTTTATTCAAAATTTTTAAACTTTAACTCTTACCCAGAAAATGTAAGAACTAATAACATGAGATTTAGAAAAAGATGAAAATAAAAGTGGGGCAAACAGAGTGGGAATGGCATGGGAACAAACAGAAAACAGAGACAAACGCACACAGCGTACTTTGCATGGTCACAAACCCCCATATATTCCATTCCTTTTTGTTTGATAATTCAAGTCTTTGCTTTCCCCACTCAACATCATCATCACCGCCGCCTCACCACTTTCTACTCCTCTGTATTCCTTTTCTTTTTCTATTTCTATTTCATCCATACACACCATCCTCCGTACATTTTCATTAATTTTTACTCTCTCACTTTTTTTTTTGTTATTCCCATTTTTTCCATTCAAAATATTGTTCTTATTTGAAATCCTTTTATTTTAGTTTAATATT
Organism: Dysphania ambrosioides; assembly: GCA_026401315.1. NCBI lineage: Eukaryota > Viridiplantae > Streptophyta > Magnoliopsida > Caryophyllales > Amaranthaceae > Dysphania > Dysphania ambrosioides. The sequence continues at coordinate 3,792,483 of CM048660.1, read as the reverse complement.
GTGATTGGTTGAAAAAGTTTGGTTAGGATTACTATCCATGTGATATGTAGCTTATTGATTGATTTTTTAATTGTTTAATGCCACAAACTTTAGAAATTCTACTACTTATTTAATACTCAACCCACTTGCATCATTTTTAATAGAATATATTCTTAATTTTAGATTAATTTAAATTATTTTATAGAATCTTAATTATATTTAATATTATCTTGATTTATTCTCTAATTCCAAATGAGAAGGAAAAAAAAGAACGAAAGGAGTATTAACTTATTTTTGTTCAAGTTATTAATATTTTTATTCTTACCGGATTTTATTAAATTTTTTTGAATTTATTGCTTTTATATGCTTATTTATTGATAAACTTAATTTATTTGTATGGAAGTTAACTTATTTTTGTTTAAACTATTTAAATAAGTTAAAAACAAAAAAGTCTTTTTAGATAAGAGAATTAGTAACACTTCATAAGTTTAACTAACACTCAGCTCGTTTGTTTTAATATTATTAAATCTCATTTGAACTTGTAAGTGAATTTTTTCAAAAATTGAGTTAAGCTTATTTCTAAAACTTTATTAAATGAAATTTGACATCAAGCAATGCAATAAAGTAGTAATTAATTACTTAATAAAGTTATTAAAGTAGAGATTTGGCTAAATTAGATCAGCATAATGTATCCTTAATGGAAGTTCTCGGATAACCGGGGAGTGGGCAATGCAGCAGCGGGCCGGGCCAGCGAGAGAGTAGCATAGCTTTCTTCCATGTAATGATTATACGGAGTAGTGTAGTCTCACAGAGACAGATCTATTTGTGATTATTCTTACTTTTATTTACGTCAAACACTGAAAGGTCATCCCATGTTTTTGACTTCCATTCCTACCCTTCTCGTATTAGCCATACCTCGTGCAAGTATATAGACAATATATTACCATCACTAGAACTTGATGAATGTAGAATTAAGTCATTCTAGTACTATTACTTTGACGTATTCCTTCATTTTTTTTTCATTGCTTTTGCGCAAATCTCTAGGTAAAATTAAAACTTAAATGTTTTCAATTACGTGTTTGTTTGTAAAAATTATAAAAAAAATTAATACTTGAAAAATATACATTAAGACGAATATATCAAAATCTGATATGATAGTATTTTTTCTTTTAGATTACGGAGAATTTTAATTTAAAAGAAATAGAGGTGATTATTAATAGTGCATAAAGTAATTAAAAAACGCACTAACACACTTTAAATAAGGATTACATTATCATGAAGCGAGTAGATCCGAAGGGTTCGTATTGCCTAAAATTCACCATAAAGAGAGGAGTACAAAGGGACAATAAGAAGTAGAGTTGTAATGCCATTAAAACAATAATCTAGCAGTAATGATAACATAATTAGAGACACTTTTGGAATACATAATGATAATAAATCTGGAAATTTGTCATTGAGAAATGGTGAAAAGTAACATTTTCATCAAGGAAGTAGAAGAGTGGCCCACAAGATGCAAATGCACGCGCAGTCAGGAATTGAATGCACGTCCATGCAAAAAGCAAAGCGTGGAATTTGATGTGTTTATTATACTCCGTAATAGTTTGATGGGGCTTGGGGAGTTCGATCTGTTGCGTTTTACAATGTCGGTCTTAATTAATGACTTTCTGGTCAGTCTCTTGGCGTTCCGTTTCTGTTGAGAGCATCAAATAAAAAGCGCATGCCATATTCACGTTGTTTTGTCTTGTTATTGTTCCTCCACTTTCACTTCCTTGGCTAACCCCCGACACAGACTACTCTACTACTACTATGCGTTCCATTAGTTTAAGTTAATTAATCAAGCATTGTAAATTAATTATTAGTTGTTCTCGAGAATTCCGCAGCTGTTGAGAGCATGAATGATGGATGATGACGACCTTTTACTTGTATAATTTAAGTTCTCTGTTAAAAGGATGCCATTTGATTCTTATGCAGTGGCTGTGCATTAGGATCTATTCTTTTCATAATGCTCCCATCACTATGTATGATCTTACTATTATTTGTACATAGAAAATGTTTAATCATATCATATCACGCAAAGGTATCTAGTGACCTTACTACCAAAATATACATACAATTACTAACTAAAGTGAGGCAAAAGTGGTTGATTGGACCATAATTACATCAATTAATGCATCATTCTTATAATCTAACATCATAGCTAGCTTCCTTCTCCACGTCCTCTCCAATGTTATTCTTTCTCGACAAACCCTAACCGACGCTTCTTATATTTACTGTTTTAGCTTTTGTGTACGGGTCAAGGGTTAACTTTTTCCGTTAAATGTATCTAATTTCCTATTTTCATTAACGATCGAATTTCCTATAATCTCGTTACTTATAATTAGGCGATAAAAGAAATTCATGTATTATTTAATTGTATGAGGGTTAGGGAGAGTCTAATGACTAATTCTAGATTAGTAAAGTGGTTGCGTACTTATGACAACTTCAATAACGATAACTGTTTGAATGGATTTTACTAAACTGCTATAGAATCTTCAAAATTTTCTACACAAATGGGAGAAATCTAAACTACTTTCAATAGGAACGTACACATGTTGCGGTGATGCTTCGTGTATCTTTGTTTTTCCTTGAGTTGAAGGATTGATCCGTTTATCCAGACGACAATGGCCCAAACTTAGGGGATAATGTTTGTAAGTAGTCACAAACTATTAATCCTCCATCTAGATGATAGTAGATCTGTGCATTGGGTCAGGTTAGGATCGAGATGGATCACATGCATAACGAAGTGCAATTCTAAATTAGCGACAATTATACCCGTAGATAAAGCCTTGCTATCACGAGTGATTTCGCACCATATTCTAAACTCTCTAGGCAAAAGTATTATTCATAAAACTGGGGAATAAGTAATGAAGAACTTCTTTGACATATGGGGACCTTATAAAGACCATAATAACAATGGCTTTGATCAATTCATGACAATTGTAGATGATTTTAACAGATATACATGAGTGCATCTTATCAAGTCCAAGAGTGATTCTGACAAAATCATTCGTTATTTTGCTCAATATATTCAAACACAATTTGGCTCCAAGATATTGCAAGATATGATAATGCACTTGAGCTAACAGAGGGACTTATGAGGGAGTTCTATTTTCAGAATGGAATCATTCCTCAAACTAGTTGTGCATATACCCACAACAAAATGGTGTTGTGAAACGCAAATATAGACATTTGCTAGAAACAAGAAGAGCAATCTGTTTTCAATCTAACATCCCCAGAAAATATTGGGCTGAGAGTGTTCTTTGTGCAGCATACTTAATAAATCGAATGCCTTTAAGATGCATACAGTATTGCATCCAGATGATAGTACTTTGGTGTTTCATATCTGATTGATCTTGGATAACGATGTGCATTTCTAAATTAGCGATAATTATACCCGTAGATAAAGCCTTGCTAATAGTTCTCACGAGTGATTTCGCACCATATTCTAAACTCTCTAGGCAAAACTGGGGAATAATTAATGAAGTACTTTTTTGTGTAGGGGTCGAATGCAATGATATACTTTGTACATTTCTCCTGTACATTCAACAGCCGCAGCTTTGAAAAGTATGCATTAACTTCTGAAAACTTCAAGTCAAATATCATTACAAGCACGTCACCTCGCACACTCTAAGCATTTAAGCACCGTGTGCAAGAGGAAGCAAAACATTTGGCCAAATACTAATGATTTTAAAACGGTCTTCACTGAAAAAAAAAAAACATAAAGCAGCCTTCGATGCTTGATGAATGCAACTTTATTCACAGGCGACGCAGACTTGGGAAAGTAAATGGAGATATGAAAACCTTTACGACTACTTGCCTTAGTTGCCTACCATCACCACCTTATTACTTTACTACCAAGATATGGCAGGTTAATGTCCCTCTCTAAAACCTACTATGTAGTACGTACTACTTTTATGTGGAAGAGAACAACGTCTCAAAATTATTCGAATACAATTACAAGCTCAATACAGCACATCCTGACCAGCAAAGTGCAAGAAAGATGCAATAACACGGTTACATGCTTGTGCTGCGCTGATGCAAGTGCTTCAGATACTTGTACTATTCCATCCACAACGGGTTGTATGCCATACAAAACAGCAATTAACCTCAGATGAGCAACTTCTTCTCCATAGTTGAAATCCTAGCTGCATCATGAAAAAATATACTGCAAACTCAAAATCATACTATCAACATACTTAACACCAAGATATTTAATGTTGTTCTTTAATGTCAATGGTCTGCAGTTCTGCAACCAGTTACAGGTTGTCTGTAAAAGCCAGAAAACTCAATTACATCTGTTATAGTTGTTGGAGGGGTTCCATTACAAGTAATTGCAGTAAATGTGATACTCCATGAAGAGTAGAATTTAATTAGGATTACAAAGTAGGGTTTTGCAAGTTTACTCCATGCAAATGGCCTACATTAATAAGTAAAAGCTCCCTCTGAGCAACAAGAAACTGTATCTCGCTATAAATTCTAAGATACTTGCGATGACAACTGACAACACACCAGAGCCAAAGTACATATTCTTCAGAGTGGCAGGTGAAGAAATATGACTCCACAGGTTGATTTAAGGTCCATTCATAGAACCATAAGTTCACTTATGTAGCTACTAGCTAGCTGAGACAATTGAAAACACAAGTACGTACACATGCAAAAAGTTGTCTTTACAATGCTCTTACTAGACTCTGGCTAGCAGAGATTCGTTTTAAAACTGTGGTAATCTAGCATTTCTTTAATTAAACATGTTGCCAGTAACATTATATTACTCTTTTAAGCAGCAGGAACCAAACTTCTTAAATTTCAAGAGAGTAAATAGATAACTAACATTGCATCATAACCCTGGTTTGCTAATGTATGGTATAGAAAACAAGCTCCAATAGACAATTAGAGACAGGGCAGGGAAGGGAATTTCAAAAGCTCCCAAAAATCAGGTCAATTTCTAACACCATAATACTAGGATGCACAAGATAATTGATGAAATACCAAGTTTAAATGCATAAATGATCATCATTGGTGGTTGCCTAGTCATTTTAGGGCATAACTTTAGCAACAAATATATTCAATGTTTGAAGAAGATAAACTGTTGCTTTCTGAGAGATATGACACTTAGAACGTAGATAGGATAAGAAAATAACCAGACTACATTATACATCACCTGAATTATTCATTCTTTGATTCCAATATGAAGATAAACACAACTAAAGGGCTTGAAGATGTGGAGTGAGCATGTCATGAATGTCATATGACACCTGTTTCCCAACCAAACATCCAACCATGAAACCTCAGGAAAGCACTTCTTTGACATTATGAATACTAAAATCCAATCAGAAACACTGCAGTGTAGCTGCACCGAATCCTTAAATCAGCTTCTCTCATAAACTTAGAATCTAAGATGCAAAAACACTCTTACAGCCCATATGGTAGCTGGTAGGTAGTAATAAATAATGGTTAGCAGATCAAACATAAATCGTTTAAGACTCTTATAATGACAATATGTGCAATTAGCAGGTGTATGGAACTTTTTGGTTTTGAGGAGACTGTCAGGAGATACACACAAGGACATTCTGAAAGGAACACAGATCCGCTACAGGATATTTTTATTTTGGAAATTTCCATTACCACTCTCCAAAGTGATAACGTATGGTAATGATGAAGAAAAAGATATATCGGGGAGGACGAACATTATCGTGGACATTGAAAAGGAACTTTTCAAATCGAGAAATTTCTAATTTATACCTGATATAAATATAAATATATCAAGATGGTAATTTCATTTCTATGTATGAGATCATAATTTCAATACCTGATATGTGTTTTTGTATTTTATATCTTTTATATTTCGATATCTGGTATAGCAGTACTGATACAACAATACCTATAACTGAGATTTCAGTATCTTGATATATTTATATCAGCTATGAATTATGAAAGCCTTATTGCAAATTACATATCTAAATCATAACCTTTACCATTACCAGTGTTTTACCACGGTGGCCACCAATGACATAATGCCATCTATATATATATATATATATATATATATATATATATATATATATATATATATATATATATGCCAATGGCAAGATGATTTCTGCCACATAATTATTGTGTGCCCTTCATAAATTCATAGTCTAGTGAGAAATGATACAAAGAATAGTCTTCCAAATATATGTTCTAGTCAGAGACAAGGATGTTTGTTAATCTTACTATCTATTGTTGATCCACTTCAGATATCAATAAAATATACAAGTCACATCTGTGGTTTTGCATATTACAAATTTCCTGTACTCTTTCACCTGAAGGCGCATGATTACCAACCTCAATGTCCAAGCAATGGTTAAAACAAAAAGAAAAAGACTAGACTCCAACTTTTTAGTCTCATAGATGATGATTTAAGCAATGGAAAACTTCATTACATTGTCCTAAGAGATTTTAGACTCTGTAAGTCATTTAGTGCGGACTATGTAACCAGCAAGATAAACATTATAAAAGTCAAAAATTCATTGAATAGAGGCACTAATTCACGCCAGAAATATCACATCACGTAGCACTTCTAGTGATGGGTCACCTAAGTCTGAAAAATGTCAAACTTGGGCTGTGTCCATTGCTATCCTAAATGGACACCCAGTTTCCACAAGAATTCTAGAAGTGCCATGCATGTATCAAGTAGGGCTATCCGAAATAAAAATATCCGAAATCCAAACCGTATCCAACCCAATAATTAGGACATCCAATGTGATTTTGATTTTGGAAAGGATGTCCAATCTGGAAAATTCCAATATTCGGATACCCTTTTGAATATGATAGACTCCTTCCGGGTTTTTTTTAGTTGCAACTAGCTTCACTTCTACACTATTCAAACACATTACATTGACCCTTTTTGGTGACTTATACTTAAAAATAATCATAGTCGTATGCGATCTTGAATTAGTCTTAATGTGTAGTTTCATAATATCAAACTTGTTATTTTTTTTACTTAAGTATAATTAGAGATATTAATGTTTTAAAATATGCATTGACTAGTTTGAAAAGTGAACGCTACAATTAAAAAATGAAGTAATAGATTTATGATCCAAATATCTAAAAAACTTGGGTATTTTAACAAATCTGTCACAAAAAATAACACAAATTAAAAAATAAAGTAAAACTCGAATATCAGATATTCGGCCTATCCGAAACTTTTCATATCGGATATGGATATTAGACCTTTCAAATATGGAATATTCAATTCGAACTGATTTCAGATTGGATATCCAATCCGTGCTTAACCATACTTGTAAGGACAATACGGATAAATTGGAAGACTTCAGACCAAAAAATATCTTTGAAAGTGTCTCTTAGAGGCTAAGTCCGGCACTTCAATTCAACCTCCCTTCAATCACATAGCCATATTTGTACATCCCAAATATTAAAATTGTCAAAGCAGAAATATCAAACTATAAAAGATCCACTATACTGCCAAAAAAAAAAGAAAAAGATATCCACTATTTTGGGGACCAAAATTTGATTTGGGGATTAATGTTTAAAGCTGTGGCTAAGAGAGGATGGGTAAGAAAATATTTACATTTAATATAAATGAATTAAATTCAATGTAATAGTATTGTACTACAGAGTATGAAATGAAATAAAAAGCCTCCTGTTGAAAATATGAAGCGAAAAACCTTTTTATAATTGCTAGTATATTTTAAAGAGATGTGTAAATTATACTCTTTGAGTTTATTTCTAAGCAAAATTATTCACTAAAATTTAAAAATACCTTTAAAAATTATTATATTTTCGAACTAAATCTGAAAAAACAATTGTTAGTTAACAAGGGAAGTTTTTCCTCGAAGGAATTTTACTTTTAAGCTAACTTCTGTCAAAAAACACTTTAGCTAACTTCAAACTAGTGTTGTTAAAAAATTATGCATGACTTTTTTCAAGAACACCAGAATTTTTATAATTAGTAAGAGAAAGAATCCAAGAATGAACATTAACTTCTGTTATCTTCTCTAAGTTTTAGACTCCTAACCTAAGTTTTTATGTTGATTGTAGATTCAAGGGTACACAAGATAAGCTATGGACTAGAGTGTATCGGTAACACATTAATTCCACATTATCCTAGGAGTATCTATGCAAGAAAAAAAATGAGAAATATGAAAGAAAAATAAATATATAGTAGTGATGATAACAAGAAAAATATGTGGATGAAACGAAAGTGTATGGAAAAACTCCAACTGACAACAATAGGATAGATAATCTTCTAGTTCCCGAGACATAAAATCATCTGAATCTATGAAAAGTTAGAAGTATGGACATGCACATGTACTCCAAATGAGCATATATTAAGCTTTAATCTCAAGTCCACACTATAGAAGATTGAAGCCTCTCTCAGGTCTAAGGAAGGAAAAGAAATTGAAAGAGTAGGCTGGATATGAGCCGAGCTAACTTGTGAGCTACTCGGGATCGGATCGTCTAAAACTCGGCTCGAGCTCGGAATAATTAGGCGAGCTCGAGCTCAAACAATTCAGGCTCGAGGGCTTGACGAGCTTAAACGAGCCGAACTTAATTAAGGGCGTAGTTGAAACCAATATTTAAATAGAATCGAGCTTAATTACCCGAATAAGCTTTCGGCAAATTCGAGCCAAGTGACGAGCTTATGCCGAGCCACGAGCTTTTATCGAGCCAAACCCGAGCTCGAATTTTTAAACTCGGCGAGTCACGAGTCCGAGCTTTATGAGTATCAGGCGAGCCGAGCCACGAGCTTCTCAAGCTTGGGCTCAACTCGGCTCGTTGCCAGCCCTATGAAAGACACCCTATTTTAAATTTTGTAATACAGGATCTAAAAAGGGAACATAGGGGGGCCAAGCAGAAATATTTACCTGGTAAGATCTTTCCCAATGTTCCAGAATCCAAACACAATCACCTACAGAGAATAGAGTTTTAAGTAAAGCAGATTTTACTTGGTAACATTATGTAAGCAACATGCACTAAATCAAACATTTGTAGTAATACTGTGCAAAGTTCAGGGTTTCAGATTTTAGGGTTACTGGATGGAAGAAAAAAAAGATGGATTGCTCTCCTTTCTTTCCCATACATTCTTATTTCTTCTGATACCCCACAAAATCGATTCAGCAAAGAAAGATACAAACCCAAGTGGCCACCTGTCTAGAGTAATTGGCAGATTGAGCCATGAATCACTAGAAAAATTTTAGCCATCTGCAACTCATCTCTGGCAAATACATTCTTCACATAGGCCTTAGGTTTTTCCATTTTTACAAACTAGCCATCCAGAATTGATCTTTTTAGCTTCATTGGAGTGTAAGGGTAGAGCTAAGGCTTTCAATTCTTTTATATCACAAATCAATATGCACCAAATTTTGGCATCCTAAAACAGAAAATTTGTTAATGATATGAGTTATGCATGACATGGCTTCCTCAAGAACTCTCCGTTTGGCCTCTATATGCACCAAACCCACAACTCTGTTGTTTGGGGATATTCATACAAGGGTGAGGTGTCAGCTTGTTTGGGCAATTACAGAGAGGGATAGGGTGAGAAGAGAGTGGATCAGTTTCTTTGAGCACATGTCATGGGCACAGGCAAGCGACTATGTAAAATTGGCAGAGTATTATTTCTAATAATCATTGTTCATGCTTATAACTTCCTGACAGCATTAAAGGTTTAAATACATAGACATGGGATAAGCTAACCTAGTAACATTGTCACTTAATCATTTATGTTAGACAGGATATCCACCACTCATTTCTATGCTCAATTGACTTTTTAAAATGTCCCTTCAATGTCTAAGTGCTAATCTGAAGCTTCATTAAGCATTCACTCCATAAGTTTATTAAAGAAACACTGTCAATAAGGATCCAACCACTGATGGGGAATGAGGAAGTCATGAAAACAGTTCACATTAATTCATCAAAAGTCCAGCAAAATCATGGAAAAATACAAATGATTCACAGAAACACATCGTCTCTATTAACTGCCACTCTTTCTTATATGACAGGGACTTGTACGCATACTTATTAGTTAAGACACATACAGTAGGTTGAAGTGACAGTAGGTTCCCTTTCACAGAGCTCTGCTACACAGCACTCACCCCTACGCAATGAGAAGGTGACATATCATGGCTTAATTTCTTAATATCTGTCCAACTTCCAAAATAATGAGTGATAGAGGCATAATAATATTTGAACCTAATAATATTTCTTACAAATGTTAAATCTCAACCATCAAGGCGATGAATCGCATAGTTTTTGGAGTAAATAAATTAATAACTATGATGTGAGCATAATCTAACCTCCACAAATGTATGCTCCCTTAAGTTCCGCCTATTACTAACCTCGCAATTCACCCATGACAGCATACTAGTACAACTATGATTGAATCCTAGATAAAATAGTTATAGCTAGAGCTATTCATTGACCGCAAATAGGATAGTGGACCCGGGTGCACGATGCGCATCGTGCACCCTGGGTGAAACGCAGAGGAAAAGAGTACAAAACGCAAGGGGGAAGCAAGTGGACAAAGCAAACTTTACACGTCAGCTTCTCCACTGACCATTTCCATATTTTCGCTGACCATTTATGGTATGTAGTTGGTAAGTGTGAGAAGACATACTTGGTAAACGTGAAAAACAAAGATTTTTTGCAGTATTCACTGTAGTAGGTACTGTACACTACTTTTTTGCATTGGGAATCATGAAACGAGGCTAAGATGAATGTCACAATTATACGAGTGAAAACTACGTAGTTATCCAATGAACATATAGTTGAACATCACTGAACATTATGTAATAAGCAATGAACATTTCTTTACTGGGGTGAATTAGTTCAATATAATTCATTGGAAGTTTAAACAATGAACATTTTATAACGAGTCACTGAACATTTGTTTGAGAGGGAATGAACATTTAGTATTATGCAGTGAACATTTAGTATTATGCATTTGATTAATTTAATATTTCAATTATTGTTACGTATAAGGACTTATGTTCACTGCATACTACTAAATGTTCAGTCCCTCTCAAACAAATGTTCAGTGACTCGTTATAAAATGTTCATTGTTTAAACTTCCAGTGAATTATATTGAACTAACTCACCCCAGTAAAGAAATGTTCATTGCTTATTACATAATGTTCAGTGATGTTCAACTATATGTTCATTGGATAACTACGTAGTTTTCACTCGTATAATTGTGACATTCATCTTAGCCTCGTTTCATGATTCCCAATGCAAAAAAGTAGTGTACAGTACCTACTACAGTGAATACTGCAAAAAATCTTTGCTTTTCACGTTTACCAAGTATGTCTTCTCACACTTACCAACTACATACCATAAATGGTCAGCGAAAATATGGAAATGGTCAGTGGAGAAGCTGACGTGTAAAGTTTGCTTTGTCCACTTGCTTCCCCCTTGCGTTTTGTACTCTTTTCCTCTGCGTTTCACCCAGGGTGCACGATGCGCATCGTGCACCCGGGTCCAACGTCCACTAACTGTTCATTGACAGTTAAGACCACAGTCGCCAGAGTAATCTACTCTTTAGAGCTATATCATCATCCCCTCAAAGGCGTCAATTTTAATGAACAGCAGAAGTACGTAGTACTTAATCTTTCTAACAAGATAATTCAGAACAATAACAGGTCAATCTCACTAGAAAAATCTAGTCAGAACAAGGCTACAAACATACTCTTACCATAGGGTGCAAAAGTTTCACAATGATATAGAAATGAGTTGCCACAAATAATAGAGTGCAAAAAATAAAACTTGAAAGAAGGGACAAGGGATTTTCAGTATTACACAACACACACGTAGGGTGTCAAATCGGGTCAACGGATCGGTTCTGGGTTGATCCATCGCGGGTCGGTTCTTATCGGGCCAATTTTGCCCATCGGGTCGGGTCGGTTCCGATTCGAGTCGGGTCGTTATCGGGTCGGGTTAAAACGGTTATTTGCTTGGTCGTGTTCGGGTCAGGTTCGGTTCGGGTTGTATTCGGTTCGGGTCAAGATCGGTTCTAGTACAATCGGGTCGGTTCCTAAACGGGTTATATCGGATTCGGGTCAAGATCGGTTCTGGTAAAATCAGGTCGTTTCCTGAACGGGTTATAGCGAGGTTATTTTGGGTTCGGATCAAGGTTGGTTCTGGTAAAATCAGATCGATTCCTAAACGGGTTATTTCTGGTCAAGGTCGGTTTTGATAAAATCGGACAATGATGATGGTTAATTCATAAATTGGACAATGATGATGTCGATAAGTCATTTAAAAACAAAATATTTATGAGGTAATGATTATTAAATGTGTATTATCCTTTCAAACTAGTCTATAACATACGATATTAAGTTTATATATACATAATAACTTGTAATATGTTTAGTTTGAATCGACAATGACAAGTTTGGTTTCAAAGTTATTAGATATTAGGTAAAAAATAGATCTGTCAAAATTAGGTCATATTCATGTATATTCATATTATTAACATATCCAGTGAATTCGGGTAACGAATTGTTATAAATCGGGTTATATCGGTTATGTGTCGGTTTCAATCGGTTTCGGGTTTTTTTCAAGTCGGGTCTGTAACGGGTCGGGTCTTTAATGGGTCGGGTCCCTAACGGGTCGGATTCGGATCGGGTTCGGGTCTTTGAATATCGGGTCAAATCGGTTTCGGGTCTCACTTTTCGGGTCATAATCAGGTCGGGTCCGGGTCGGTTTCGGGTAACTTATCGGGTCGGGTCTGATTCTGACAGCTCTACACACGGAGTATCAATGTCCATTAAATGACTTAATGGAACTGTAGTTTTAACATAATAGTTTGTTAGCAGAGATAAGGCGCATACCTGTAATCCCTTGATATGAAGAAAAGCAAGTAACACTACACCACCTAAATCAAGAGACAAGGAGCTTAATTAGGAGGTGACAAAACACAACGTAGAACTTTTTGTACTGATTAATGCCCATTTATAATAGAGCCACACACACCTTAAGTCTCAAGGGATGAAAGATGGACTCATTTCAAGCGGAACTGCAGCATAATCTGAATTTGCATATAAAGCATCCATTGTCAATACGATGTATGGAGATCAAATGGAATACAAATATAGAACTGCATAGTACTGATCATCCATAAGAATCATAAATTCAGATTATCATATTCAATATTCATCATTTATAGTTCCAATGATTAACCAGTCAAGGAAAAACTAGGGAGGATGATAAGTACATAGCTGCGCCACTAAGTAAGTAGAAGACAGAGAAGCCTTCAAAAGGGCTTAGTATCAATGACGGAGGAAGTTCAATAAATAAGGAAGTTGGAGAAATTAAAGAAAAGAAAAGCGATGATTACGAATAAATTGTATAATAAGAAAAAGGAAGTGACATAAATGTCAGTAAATAAGAGCACAGAACATGAGCATGTATGAAAACAAGTGCTCGCTTAAAAACCACTACCTCTGTCCTCACTTCGGAATCTGAATAAGAATAACATATTTCAATCCTCTTATATGATCTTATGTGGTTTTAAATACCTTCATTTCATTTTCAGAAATTATTCAAAAATAACTCAAATAAAGTGTATCATCAAAATTCGATCATTTTAAATAATTTTGAACCTGATGAGAAGCACCTTAATATGCCTAACATAGATCCAGATAGGATCAAGGGTCATATTAGGTTTCCTAGGTGTAATCGAAATAATCTACTTTGATTGTAAACATTTGTTTTAATTGATTTTCAAAACTCCTACTATTGAGTCTTAGGCCTTTGAAGACCAAATATAAGTCAATGATTGTTTCCAACCCACCTTATATGACCTAGGAGGCATCAATTATCTTTAATTCAATTTTAAAATTTCTCAAAAACAGTGTATAATAACCTCCAAAATTCGATTATTTCAAAACATTCCAAACTCGATAAGGGAAAACCTTCATTGTTTACTATGGGACATGTTAGGCCTTAAAGTCATTGGAACTTTGACTAAAAATCTAAATCGATTTCAAAACTATTACCATTGAATCCTAAACTCATTTTCAAGTTTAGAGACTATATACAAGGCAATGGTTGATTTCAACCCTACTTAGAAAGCAAATATAAAGCAATGATTAGTTTCAACCCTCCTTATATGACCTTAAGAGGCATCTAATATCCTTATTTCAATTTAAAAAATTTCAAAAGTTTTTCATAGTATATTAACCCTTTGAATTCAATTAATTTAAACTATTCTAGACTTGGTGAGGGAATACTTTGAAATGTTTATCATAGATCTTATAAGTTTATATAAGGTTCTATGAGTTATTGGAATCGTCTACTTTGAATCTAAACATAAATTTAAATCGATTTCTAATACTCAGCCCCAATTTTGTTTTTAAACCTTTAATATTGAATATAAGAAACCATGGGTTCTCATTTCTATAAGATCTTAGGAGATATATATCCAATACCTTTACTTTAATATAAAACATTTTTCGAAAATATCCCAAACACGATGTATTACCTTCAAAGTTCAGTCATTTTAAAAAATTCCAAACTCAATTAGGGAAAACCTTCATTGCTTGCTATAGGTCCTATAAGTTTATATTAGACTCTATGAGTTATTGAAACATCTACTTTGACATTTATTTCAATAGATTTTCAAAACTCCTAGAATTGAGTTTTAAACTCATTTTTAGGCCTTTAGAGATCGATTATAAGGCAATTATTCTTTAGTACTCCTTAGATAACCCTAGGAGGCATCCAATGTTTTTATTTCAATGTAGGACAAAAATTTCTCAAAAACAGTGTATTAAAACATTTTAAATATGGTTATTTTAAACAATTTTGGACCAGGGTGAGAAAATACTTTATTATGCTTTTCATGGGTCCTAGTGTCATATTAGTCCCTAAGAGTGATTTGAACGATTTACTATGATGCTAAACATTTATTCAATCAACTTCTAAAACTCTTACAAGTAAGTCCTAAACTCGTTTTTAAGCCTTCGAAGATCGAACATAAGACAATAATATTTAATTTCAAAAATATTTCAAAATTAGTATTTAAACCTTCAAATCCAATCATTTCAGACAATTTCAGACTAAGTGACAAGGACACTTTTATATGTTTACCATGTGTCTATTAGGGTTAAAAACATAAATATAGATCGAGTATAAGTATAGAGAATCCTAACCGACAATAACAATGACCAACTGCCTCTACATGCATATCTAGGGAAGTCCAAAATGTATGCAACATTACACCTTTCTAGACTATCCTACTTTGAATTATGATATAATCCTAACTATCTTATTTATCTAAACTTACATTTAACTTTAATTTACTTATTATACGAACTTTGCAAGACGTGTATGTCATAACTTATGTAACTGAACTCATATAAACTTTTTTTTTTTTTGTCTAGAATAGTCAAAAATTAGTTTAGGAGAAAATATTTAAAAAATTCTCAAACCTATGGTCTTTTTTTGCACTAGCAATAGCTAAGACTCTAGTAAACTGCTAGGAACCCGGCTAGCCAACCGAAAATATACACACAATGCCCTTCTTTTGAGAGGAAAGGATTCTCTCCCAATATTAATTTACTGAATTTTCTAGTGTCTTCCCATGCGTTCCTCTGCCTCTTTTAAAGATGCTAACAAACTAACAAACTATCATAACCATTAAAAGACATCATTACCCTTAACAAACTATACAGACAACATTAATTTATTTAACAACTTTATGTTTCCTTAACCCGATTTCAAATCCAACTTAGTGAAAATGACTGAACCATGCAATTCATCCAGTAATTCATCAATGATGGGGATGGGGTATTTATCAGGAACGGTTACCTTGTTGAGTGCTCTGTAGTCGACGCAAAAACGCAATGAACCATCCTAGCTTCTTTTTGACCAATAGGACCAGACATGAAAAAGGGCTGGTAGATGGTCTTATTATACCCGAAGATAGCATACCACGAACCAACCTTTCTATCTCGTCTTTTTGGAACTGTGGGTACCTGTAATGTCATATACTGACGGGGTTGCTGCCTTCGTGTAATAGTATAGGATGATCCACTTCTCTGGTTATCGATAACCCTTCTGGCATTCAAAAAACATCCGCAAACTCCTCTAAGACCCCCCTCAAAATGGTGGCCACGACTCCGGCTCTAACCTTCCAGTAGAACACCCTTCTCCTTCCAACTGATTAAGTTCCAACAATAACCCCCCTTCCTCCTTTTGCAACGTTCTAATCATAGCCTTCAATGACACGCATGTCCTCCCAAGCGAGGGACCTCCCCTAAATGTTATCATTTCCTTTCCTAGTTGGAACTTAATAGTGTGAGTTTTCCAATTGGTAGTCATCGTACCCAGCTTCTCAAGCCACTAGATACCCAATATGAGATCCAAGTTCCCTAGAGGAAGTAGTAGGAAGTATTCCACTATCCTCACTCCTTGCACTGCCATAACCACACCATGGCACTCCCCTTCTACTTGCACCGAATCACCTGTACCCAACACTACCCCATAGCATTTGGATGAAGTTACTGGCAACCCCATTCTCTGAGCCGTTTGTGAAGAGATGAAGTTATGAGTGGCCCCGGGGTCAATCATAATTACGACTTGGTGGCCATTAACCGTACCCACTAGTTTCATCGTTCGTGGGTTAGAAATCCCTATTACCGAGTTAAGAGAAACCTTCGGCTGTTCCTCTAACCAAGTCCCCTGATCAATCTCCTCAACTAATCCTTCTATATCCTCCCCACGAGGCTCCTCCATGATTTTTGAATCCCCCTCATTTTCCTTCTCAAAAGTAAGCAACACACTCAACTCCTGTTTTGGGCAGCGGTGGTTAACCGACCACTTCCCATCGCATCTGAAACACAATCTCCTTTGCCTTTTCATCTGGACCTCTTTTTCGGAAAGCCTCCTGACATTTCCTAAGGGTTTTGCTACTGGTATAGAGGAATTGTGCTGGAAACTTAGTCGTGGTGTTGTGTTGTTAGTCCCATGGGCATAAGGAAAAGCATTTGCTACTCTCTGGGATACATTTGTGCGGGTGATATATGAGGGCCTCCACTGAGTACTCTGTGGAGTGGGCTTAGCATCCACCCTTCGACTTGGGCCCAATCTCAATTTCTCCTTAACCATGATAGATAATTCCATAGCTAGGTCAAGAGTACGAGGCCCAAGTAATCTTACCTCTGTCTTGATGTCGTCTGCTAGCCCGTTTAGATATTGACTGAGAGCAATGTCTTCGGGTATGCCTTCCAATGGAGCGATCAACTCGATAAACCTTCTTCTATAATCCAACACATCTCATGTCTGTTTGTGAGCCAACCATTGCTCTTGCAGTGACCCAAAAGATGTAGGACGAAATTGCCTTAAAAGTAACCCCTTGAGCTCCTCCCATCTCACCAATGGCCTCGTCCTGTGATCCCATTGGTAGAGCAGTAACACATCTCCATCCAAGGCAACCACCGCAGCTTCAACCTTATCCTTCTCACTAAGTCGATAGAAATGGAAGAACCTCTCCGCTCGGAGGATCCAACCGTTTGGGTTGGTGACATCGAATGTGGGTAAATCTAGCTTTCTAAACTTCCAGTTCTCCTGTCCCGCCTCAAAAAACTATCCCCCCGACATTGAACCCTCCTTCGCCATTCGTGGCAACACGTTGACTCATAATCCTCAAACCCCAGAGGTTTCCTCGATGGAATCCCATGCTCAGCAATTCCATCTGACACTGAGAGAAATGCATGGATAGGGACGCCATATCCGCACGGAGCTGTTGGGATTGCAATTCCAACCCGACATTAAGTTGAGCGATAAACCTTTACTCCATGGTTGACATGGCTTGCAAGATGGCGTGAGCGATACGCTCATCCCACTGTGAGTGTTCAGGTTCATTATTCTCTGGATTTCGATTTCCCGTGATAGGTGCCATCTCCCTCCAATCGTCACTGCTCTGATACCAAGTCTGCTAGTAACCCGACCAGCCAACCGAAAATGTACACAGAATGCCCTTCGTTTGAGAGGAAAGGATTCTCTCCCAATATTACTTTGCTGAATTTTCTGGTGTCTTCCCATGCGTTCCTCTGCCTCTTTTAAAGATGCTAACAAACTAACAAACTATCATAGCCATTAAAAGATATCATTACCCTTAACAAACTATACAAACAACATTAATTTATTTAACAACTCTATGTTTCCTTCGAGTGTAGGTGAGCTTGATTGGAGGTCTGACCATATTCCTTGCATAAACACTTGCAGGAACTTGCATCAGTGACTTTGAATTTTTAAGAAACATTGAACATCATCTCGAATTAATCTAGCTCCAGATAAAATTATTAAGCCTTGAACAAACCAGATAATATTCCATTGATACAATAAATTTCAGCAAACAAAACCTTCTCCGCAATACAACCAGTTAAAAACACGAAATACGTAACATCAAGAACTCATAGTTTGCATTGCGCTACTAGAACTCACCAATAGAAGTAGATACCGTCGTGAAGTGGTGAAAACGATTAATATCTCGAACAATAATTTCTCGTTGAACCTTTGATACAAGATTAAGTGCCACCAGACAATCTGCACATCCTGAAGATTTTTAAGTATACGCATAGGACTACCCAAAGGTGTCTAAGCTAAAATAAAGGTGCTCTTTTTTTCATCTTCTACATCAAGCAGAACTACATTGCAATTAGCAATGTACCCTACTTTGTTGATTCTCATCTTCAACTATTCGAGCATCCCCTTTTTTAATCTAATATCACCATGTGACATATGACCAAAAGTAAAGTAATATATGTCATCCTATATCTCAATCCAACTTCACCCTTTTCTTTTTCATGCTTTTCCTGACATGAGCTACATGCCCCCATGCCTCTATAGAAGTATAAATGTTAGATAGTAAAATATAAGTTTCCATCCTATGGCTCCATTTCAAGCACAAGTTCAGGCGCAACTTTGTCTAGATCAATATTCTTGTGTATTACATAAGCTCAAAGAACAGCACGTCATACCATAATACTAGTCTCAAATGGCATTTCCATAATTAGTTTCATAGCCTTATCATGATAACATGATCTCCCTATAATGCTCTATTGGTTCTATTCCCTAGTCCATGGTCATTGAGGTGAAATAAGCTTACCCTTCATCTAATAGTTTGATGTTGCTACAAGCTGACAAAACACCAACAAAATTTAATTTGTTTGGCTTACAGTCTATTCCTCGCATCCCCTCAAACATTCTTAGTGCATCCTTTCCAAGGCCATGCATGGCATACGCTAAAATAATAACATTTTAACCCTTTTTTCCGTTGTGCCAAATACTAAACGAGCAAGCTTGATGTTTCCACAATTGAAGTGCATATCTATTAAAGAGTTACCAACCATGCTATCTTTGTCAAATTTTATTTTAATAAAAAAGGCATGGATCTCTGTCCCAGGATCAGTTGGCACTAACCTGGCACAAGCACAAAGCTTACTAGAATTGTTACCTCAGTCAGCAGCACAAACTACTCAAGCATACAGTGAAACATTATCGTTGCATTCTCGATATCCTGTAATTAGACATAACCGACAATCAATGTGTTACAGGTGACATAAGTTTTATTTTTAGATGCCTCAAATAGTGCAAACAAGTCCTTAGTCCTTCCACACTTAACATCTATAAGGGCATTAGACACAAATATATTATAATCAAGACCAAGTTCCACAACAATGTGGTGCAATTGCTTCCTGGTATTCAAACTGGTCGTAGCAAACTTTGCTCAAGCATACAACGAAACATTATCGACGCATTCTTGCCATCCCTTGATTGGAAATAGTTGACAATCAAAGTGTTTTAGGTGATATAAGTTTTGGGAAATAAGTTTTGTTTTCGAAAGCCTCAAACAATACCAATGAGCCCTTAATCCATCCACACTTTGCATAAACATTTGTAAGGCCATTAGATACAAATATATTAGAACCAAGCCTGAGTTTCACATCAATGCAGTGCATTTACTTCCTTATATCCAAACTAGCCATACTGGCACAAGCCTGCAACATACTAACTAAAGTATACCCACAGCCAAACCACTCTGGTCAGTCTGTGCATAATGTGCAAGCATGACACTCCAAGGAATCATATCTATTTTCGACATATCTCTAAATTCTAGCCAAGCTTCACAAAGGCTTCAAAATTTAGTGCACAAATCAAGGACCACAATTCCCACATTATTGTCCTTCTCATATCCAGTCCTTAAAGCACACCCATATATACTCTAGGAAATATAAACTATCCCCAAACCAACCTAAGCCTTCAACACACTAACCAAAGTGAAATTATTGGCCATGAAACCTGCCATCCATATTTCCAGATATGTTGTAATACCTCCTCGAATCAAGCATTTTCAGCATCGGCAGCTACCGTTCCACTCCGGTAAATCATGTCTTTAACAAAAAAAACCATCAAAGACACCCTTCGTGATATCCACAAACCCACACATGGAATAAGAATCAATAAGAGCAGTACCCATGAATACATCACAATCTAGTCCAAGGTTAGTAAAGCAGCCGACTTTACAAAGTCCTTGAATGAAAGTAACAAGTGAAATGGTATTTCCCTTTCAGGCATTCATCAAACAGTTTACATGCATGAATGAGTTGACCACATTTGGAGTAAAAATTAAGCTAAATATTGTAGACAAAAAGGTTGAGACAATTACCTTTCTTAAAGATTGAAAGGCTTGACCCTTGAAAAGTTTGTGTTGAATTCAAATTCCTGGATCGCACTTCCATAGTCGTGGGAGTTGAACTCCCAAGTGGGGGAGTGGGTATTGGGTATGCATAGTATGTGCAGTAATGATCTCCACTTTGTTGGGCTGAGTAGCAATGCTCTTGAAATGATGAGATGTGGGTTGTTGATGATACATGGCAGCCAATTATTGTGCTTTGTTGATTTGAATTAAAGGTCAGTTAGAAAGGGATTGAATGAATATGCATGATGACATACATAAAAAAAAAAATCAGAAAATTTGGGGTGATTTCATCTCCGACCGCTGTTTACATGAAACAAGCGAGTTCAGCGAACAACTGGGGAAGTGGAGAGTGCCTACTCGGCCGCAGAACTACTAGTTGCAAACAAATGAGTATGTGCATAGAAGGCTAGAGTAGCAATAAGCTTAAATCCTATACTTCTCTTAATTTAAAGCTACACTCCTATCACCAATTCATCATGACTTGTTAAGTGACATGTTACTATATCATTAGACTTGTTCAAGTGGAAGGAGCCTCATTAAGGGTCCTTAACCGACCCAATTGTAAAAGGATCTAATTAATTATGTGCTTAATTAGGTCAGTCTTTGAAAAGGATCATATTTTATTGGATATTTAATGGTTTAAATCGAGTCAATAATGAGTCAATAATTTCTAAGGTTTTTAAATACAATCAAGTAATGAATTATTTCTACTTACTTACCGATGGTCCACGGCCAAATATTAGAGTTGATACAAGCAAACTATAACCCTCTATAAATAAAATGATACTCTCTTTAGACGGCTCGACTCGACACGTTTTGCATGTGACCATACCAACCATGACCAGACCTAATGCACATGTTTATGCATCATGTTATTAATATTTCAACGAAGGTGTAAATTTTTATGAAATCAATCCAAATGTCTAATAAAAAAAGAATATACGATCAAATAAATGTTCAAAAACTTTAATATACAAAGTATGAAAACAAATACGAGCTACATTTTTCCTCATTAACTCCTAACAATCAATAGTTTGGCTTTAGAAAATATTTGATGAAAATAATGAGGTAACATATTTAAACAATTTCTTTGATATATAAGGCAACTAAAAAAAAGAGGAGTAGTGATGATTACAATAAAATTAGATGGAAAAAAATAAGGGCCTATGTACGTTAAAAAAAAGCATAATGTCTAATACAATATAATTTCAATTTAAAAAGAGTTTTAGAAAAATAAGAAATTATTTTGTAAACACAAAAAATATTGAGAAAAAGACATCATAAAGTTAAATAAATTAAATATATTTTAAAATATTATAAAATAAATATATGGGGTCTGATTATGTTTGTGAGATATTTAGGATATCTACGTAACTACATAATTCTATCAAATTATTTTATTAATTATCATATTTTTTTTCAGCTTTACTTATTAATATTGTATGTGCGTCCAAAACACATTATATGTAAAAATATTACGTTAATGTCAATTATCAAACTAGTTTTCAAAGAAACTAATAAAAATGCATTAAATTAATATTTATATAATATCTCGTATATTAGAACGGACACATACTTTTTATACATTAATAAGGATTGGACCTTGGTTTTCCATTGTTAAAATGATGAAAATGTCTAAATTTGAAATATTTTTTCCATAAATCTTTAATATATTTTAAGCGTTTTTTCTCAAACATTAACCTAAGAATTATGAAATGGTTATATGTCTTTTTTAATTGATAACTCATCAAATTCATCCTCTTACTCGTGAAATCATGATTCATGATGTTAGAGAAAATCAGAAAATGGTGTGCTTTGCGACGAGTAT
The DNA here is from genome assembly GCA_026401315.1 of Dysphania ambrosioides. Taxonomy (NCBI): domain Eukaryota; kingdom Viridiplantae; phylum Streptophyta; class Magnoliopsida; order Caryophyllales; family Amaranthaceae; genus Dysphania; species Dysphania ambrosioides. Next base: position 3,769,936 of record CM048660.1, on the reverse strand, counting down.
TGTAAAAAGTTGCACAACACATAATCGCATTTCACATATGACGCATCCCTTCTTTTACAAGGTCATATGGACTATTTTTTCCAATTACATTTTCTAGAAAAATCAAATTACATAGTATAATCTTTATTTAGAGGGGGTTGGATAAGGATATAAATATATTTTTTATGTTGAGTAAATCATAAATGACCAGACAATAAGTGATATAGTATAAAGCTCTGTTTGGATTATAGGAATAAAATGGAATTAGAAATGATACTTGGAAGGAATGAAATCAGTTTTAGAGAGTTGTTTGGTTAAGTATAGGAATGAGTTTTAAACCCTTTCTAGGTGTTTAGTTTAATAGAGAAATGAGATTTAATTCCTTACTTGTTGTTTGATTCAAACATGACTAACTGTTCAAACATGACTAACTATTCAAACATGACTAATTACAATCTTGATATTAAAACTTGGGGTGTCGATTTGGGTCCACAGTACAGTTATGGGTTGGCCCATCGCGAGTCGATATTTATCGGTTCGGGTTAAATCAGATCAATTTGGCCTATTGGGGCAGGTCAAGTTGGATCAAGACAAATAAATTATTTGCTTGCTCGAGTTTGGGTCAGCTCGTATTCGATTTGGGTCAATGTCAGTTTAGGTCAATTCGGGTCGGTTTCTAGACGGGGTATAACAGGTTTTGGGTTAAGTCATATACAAGCTATTTGTCAGGTTCAATCGATTTTGGATTGTCTTCAAATTGGGTCTGTAACACTTCGGACACATCGAGTTTGGGTATTCGAATATCGGGTCAAATCGGTTTCGGGTTAATTTTAGGTCGGGTTGGATCGGTTTATGAGTCTCTTTTTGAGTCATATTCAGGTCGGATCCAAGTGGGTTTCATATAGTTTATTGGATCAGGTAAGATTTTAACAGCTCTAATTAAAATAACTATAAAAATAAATATTATAGAAAAATATTAATGATAATAATAATAATAAAAATTTGTAAATATACTAATAATAATGATAATAGTAATTAATTTCATAAATAAAATAAAAATGATAATACCATTAATAATAATAACTGTAGTAATAATAATAATAATAATAAATATTATAAAAACACGACATTCAAAAGTTGGAGTAGGACGGTGGAATTTAAATGAACATTAGTTGAATACTAACTAAAACCAAAGGAATAGAAAAAAGGATTTTGGGACTGTTTAAAACCCTTAAGGTTTTAAAACCCATTCTTTTTTTCCAAACAAAACAACTTTTTACCCATTCCATTCCAGTTTTCGTACTAACGGGCCCTAAATAAATAATCGTACCCTAATACAAATAGTCGACTTAGAGAGGGATGGATGAAGTAAAGCCCGCGAGGGATCCAAGCAACACAAAAGTACTAAAAGAAAGACTGGTGGAGCGGCCCATTGCATCTACCAACAACTCCATCTAGCCATCTAGGGTTTCACTTGCCTTCCTTTATATGGGGTTCCTCTTCCACAGCCTCCTTCATCGCTCATCTGCGAACTACTCTTTGATCTTCTTCTTCTTCTTCTTCTTCTTCTTCTGTTTATCTATGCGTTTAATCAGGGTTTTCTGTACTGCGTTTACTTTCTCATATTCTCTCTATCTATGTCTTGATTCTGTTAATCAGTATTAAAGTATCTGATTTTTTGCAATTGAATTTCAAAATTGGGGGCAGATGATGAAACAAATGTAACAGCTGCTGAGTTGTAATGCATGATGTTTCAAAATATCGAGCTTTTTAAAACTGATGCTCCAATTTATATCAAAGTTTGGTTTAAAGAGGTTTCCGATTGATTATCTTAATGAAGTGAAAGTGCTGTGCACAATAAGCCGATGCTCTGGAAATTAAAAAAAAGATGAAGGAAGCATGGTAATGTGCACAGAGAGTGATAACTGATGATAAGGTCAACATGTCTGCCTCCTCTGATACTCTCTGATTTGGGGGCCTGGTTTCAGACCTACATTTCTATTCTCTAATAATCATATGCCTTTTCTCTTATTCTTGCTTTTTAAGAGAGATCTTTACTTTGTTATGATCATCAAGTAACCCTCTTCAATTCTGACTTTGAGAACAGGATCCTGTAAATCTTAATAACATAGCTAGTTGAGATTATGGATTCCAACTGAGATTGAAATCTTAACTTTTTGGACCGAAATCCACAAATAAAATCAATCATTTTTAGGACTTTTTACGATTTATTCAGTAAAATATCAGTTAAATATATTATTTTATATTATTTAAGATTAAATTAGTCATTGTGAGTAGTGTGGACTTCACACCTACGACTTTCGAATTTAGCCCGAATTCGTATTCCAATTTTCAACAGTTGGATGGCGTTGTCGAATTGGTCACCAAAGCAATGCCAAAGAAAATAATTTTGGCCCATAAAATAGTCCTCACAACTCAGAACTCTTCTTAAGATTAACATAACTACATTAGTTGATTCCTTTATTTTAACCTTAATTTATAAGATAAATTTTATTATTATTGTTAGTATACTAATTTGAAAAATTAAAGTCTAATATAACTAATAATTAAAAATTACAATTTTTTATGACTTGAGGTTATGATTTAAAACCCCTCATTTTAATTGCCCCAAATGGTAGGTAAGTATAAATATATTCATTCCTTTCCGGTTAACTATGAAATAACATTATAACCGAATTTAAGTTAGACAATTTAAGTATTATGACGAATTTTCTTTAAATTATGTTATAGGAGCTTTACGTGGAATTTTCACAATTAGTCTTCTCTCTATTTATCCACAAGTACACATAATCGTTTTTCGAATGTATTGAACAAATAACCACTAGAAAGGATGCACAGATACTGAAATAGTCGTAGATAAAGAGAAACCTATGCTAAACTTTTTTTTTTATTCTTATGGAAAGCGCACAAGCACAGGGCTTCCAAAGCTAACAAAGGACAAGTCTGGCAAACTAAGTCAAGAGAAGCTACTTCCCTTAGTCTTCCCAACTGGCCAATAAGTTTAGGGAAAGCTACTCCCCTTACGTCTTCCTCTAATATAGAAACTTAACGCTAAAATACTCTCTTAGTTCAAAAAGGCATAAATAAAAGTCAACAAATGTAGGTTAGCGACTTGGAGGAGAAAACAACTAAACAAGTTAATTACAAACGTGATTAAAATCCAGTCTTTGGCAATAACATTGACTAAACAAATAATAATAAAAAAAAAAAAAGAGCACATCATCATTCATAATCATCATCCTAATATTATAATAAAGCACCCACTCCATTGCTTGACTAACTAACGCTAGATGACTAGATTTAATGTAAACAACAATAATTCCAAAGGCCAAACTAGGAGTCGACCAAAAATAGAACCTAATAAGTTTCTTTTGATTTCATCATACAATATAATATTAATATATACCACAAATAAAAACGTGCAGAAATCCCGGAGGCTGGAAGTTGCGGGAAGCAAGCCTTGTATAAAAAGATAATGTTTGTTAATCCTATAAAAGAGAAAACAAGACTGCAATGGACTTGGGTAACCAACGTTGTCTTTTACTGCAACATTTCTTAGGTCTTTTGCTGGAGGCGACCAGAAGCCACGTGTCCCAGGTTTTTATATGGTGATACTGGTATCAACCTGCATCCATTAACCATCACTATTTCCTTAGTTTGTTGCCAGTTCTTATAAATTGATAAACTATGTCACGGATGCAATTTTTTTTTGGTTCACATAATATTTTTGCTACTCAGGATTAAAAAAAAATATATATGTTTATGCTTCTTTGTACACAAAAAAAAGTATCGAGGACAACTAAATATTATCTGTAATTGTCATGTAAATATAGCGTACACATCCCCTCGAAGAGAATTGAAACTATGCAATCACAAGATTAGGGGGCAATAGATGCAATTATTATTTTAAATATTACTATTTTTGTTTTTATTTTTATTTTTTTTATCTTATTTGACTCTTTATGATGTTTGAAACACAACCGTAAACATTTTTATCTCTTAAGAAAGCAAAAAAAATTATAAAAAGTCGATTTCTAAAAAATTATTTTAAGATGCAAAAATAAAATAGTTTGAAAAGTCTGATCACAAATTTTCATCATATTATAAAAACTAATATATTCAAATGTAATTTTATTAAATGCATTTCAATATAATTTTTTATATTATCAAGTTTTTATAAATTATTACCTTACGAATTTAAAGATAAAAACACTTAATTTAAAAAAAATGAGAAAACACGACTAATAAGAAAGGAAAGACCGGTAGAAAACTACAAGAGATTTTGTGAGATGAAGTAAATATGTGGCCGAGGGGGAAAAGAAAAAAGAATTTCGAAAGGCTAATAATTATCACAGCCTTTCACGGGCAAGCTAAACAAGAGCCTCCACAGAAGGAAGGGCGTGAAGACGAATCAAATTGGATTTTTCCAAGAGCCTTGCAGGAAAGAAGGAAGTAGTTTCCCAAACACAGAAACACGTAACTGCCTTCCTGTTTTAGAGTGTAGTGTTTAATGTGTCAACAGTCAACTGTACATCTAACATCTGTACATGGTGTATTAGTTCTTTACCATGTCCATGTGAACCACCACCCATTGTAGTCATTTACACAATCTTACTGATCACATCACACTGATCCACAAATCAATTACTCAGTTTTATCCGAATACAACTAGCTCACTCTCCACAAGCTTGACATAATGTTTCTCACTTATACGGATATACCCACGATATGTCCCTTAAATACTATATCATTCTTTATTTTGGAGTGAGGATATCATATAAAGCACGACCATGTTCTTCGCCAACTCCTCAAAAGAATTGAAAAGTCTTCGACTCTTCAAGCATGTTTTGTGTGATAGTCCAACTGTCCAAGGTAGCCTCCTAAAGTAAAAAGAATTGAAAAGTCTTCCACTCTTCAAGCATAAGCATGTTTTGTGTGTGATAGTCTAAGGTAGCCTCCTGTAGGCTTGTATGACTAGAGATACCCTAGAAATCCACCTAAAAAATTCTACGGAAATGTAATTCAACTATTCCCTTGCTAGGTAAAGTCACATTCTATCTATTGTCCTATCACATATTGATATTTTCTAGGTTATTGTTCACGTTTATTTTAACTTGCATCCATCTCAACCTATGCCCTACAATTTTTTAACAAGTTGAACGGTCACACGAGAGTTGGAACAGTGACTTAATTTCTATCGTCCTTTCTTCATAATTCGTACTATAACCATTTGATCACCCATTTTCAACGACAACTACCGTTGTGATCCAAATCAATACAGTGTAGGCCAGGTAACTTGATAACAAGGACAGAAAATGTGTACTAAGTGCATGTGGATTTGAACTTTGAAGTTATAACATTAGTGATGATGGATGGCAATTTTGACGCCCATTTACGTCAATATCCTTCGATCCATCATGAAATGTAATATAATCTTTCTAGAGGACACAACGTTTCCAAAATGTAATACCGCCATTAGTCACTCTTAATGGTTAAACTACTCCCTCTATTCTCAAATAGTGCCCTAAGTAATTTTTTAAAGATGTCAAAATGAAGAATCTTTAAAAGAATGAGGCAATATTTAAAGGATAAATCAAAATGGAAAATGGGACAGAGGCCGGAAATAAATCGGGTAAAATGGTAGGTTATCATAAGAAGACACCAAACAATCCTCAAAGTTACAAGTGATTGGGCGTATGAATGACACAAGAGAGGAGGAAATAGTAAAAAATACCTCTCTTTGCGCTTCTCAAAGAACCTCTGGAGTGACTTCTTACGTGTGATAGGCATGTTAGCATCATCTAACAAACGTATTCCAAAATCAATGCAAAACAGCCCCATCATTTAAGGAATTCAAAAGCAAGCACGTTGTAAATACTAATACGAAGTACGTACTAACCTCCATCATCATTATTGACTGGGTCAAGGATGTTCTCAGTAGTAGTTTGGGTTGAGTTAGAACAGGAATGATCCACCACTTCCCCTTCGTCTTTTGAAACATTCTTTTCCATTGCGAACTTCATTATGCTTTCAGCCTGTGCATTCGTGCATCTTTAGTCTTTAATTACCATTACTATTTCATATTATTCAATACTTTATGCTACATACTACTCCCTATGTTTTACTTCCAAATTATATTAACCAAAGACTAACGGTAAAAAAAAAGACACCAACCTTGTCATGGGGAAGATCAAAAACTGAAACTGTCCCATTGTAGAAAATGGTCATTGGGGAAGCTTCTCCTGCTTTGTCCGTGCTACTTGCCCTGTTTTCTTACTCAAGTTAAATACATCCTTGACAATTTTCACTTCACATTAATTTTGCTAAATTTAAATTACTTTTATCCAACAAAAAACTTTTTTTTACTTCCTGTATGTTATTTTTACTGATTGACAGTTGTAATTGTTCTTATAAATTACTGATTTTTCCAGCATTAAAAGTTTTCAATGTTTTTTCTCTAAATTCGAAAAATGAAAAATTATAAAAATCCATTTAAATATATTATTTCTTATAATATAATTATTTGTTATAACATAATTATAATTGAGGGATGATTATTTTTATGTAAAGTGAATTGAACGTGAGCAAAGTATCATTTTTTAGTTTTTGAGTTTAGAACTAAGTTTTACTTAAACCAAATATTTATATTCCAAAAAACTATCTTTCGGTAAAATACTTTACATTTCTAAAATGTGAATTAATAGATTAGATTAACTAAAGTTGAAAATCGGTTGAACAGAAAAAAAACCAACGTGATGAAACACTAATAAATATTTAAAAAAAAAAAAAAAAAGTAGGGATGACCAAACCCAGAAAATGGATGAGAACGAAAGACGGGGAGTTGAGAAAATCCAAGTTGAGGACTTCCAGGAAGAGACAAGGATTTGGACGCATTATTAGTCGCTGATGCCATCACACTCTTCACAATCTCCGGATTCATCTTTGCTATTCCTGTTCATGTATCGTATTGTCCAACAATTATTTTTATCACTTCAAAAGACAATCCAAAAATAAAATGAATGAAATACTAGTAATTCAAGGTTTCAAACCATCATGTTACGTTGTGTAAGTAAAGATCAACGACCAAAGGAGCATACATACATACATATATATATGTATGGGTGTGTATTCTATGATGATCGGCCTAAAGGATAACTTACCTCGGAAACTTTGACGGCGATCAAGGCGAGGGCGAGGCTGAGGCTGGGGCTGGGGCTGAGCCAAGGAATTATTGAGGTTGTTCAAACCCAAGAAGTCGAGTTCCACGTGAGATTTGGTCATGGTGGGATTACGTTTCGTTGTTGGGAGGAATGAACGTAACTGCAAAAGTAAAGAAACGAATAAGCAAATGGATGTTGGAGAGAATTGAAGTGTGTGTATATATATACATATATATACATACGGAGACAGAGTATGTGTTTTTGATAGTGAGAGAATAGAAGCAATACAGCAGTTCAAAGTAACGGAATTGGGATATATACTTGGAGTGAAAACTGGAAAGTGGGGTAAAAAAAACTGAGTGGGGGTTTGAAATTTTAATTGAGTCACGACGTTCACGAGATGAATGGGGGTACTAACTCTACGAAGTGTAATAGAGTAATAGGCCGTGATTCAGCTTTTATTCTATCTGTATCTGCTTTGTGTATTCCTCATCCATTCATATGTGGGACACTCTTTAACTTTTCTTCTTCCTTTTTTCTTTTGCCTCATTTTTTATTTAATGTATTTGGATCTTACTTTTAATTGATATCATCGGAGTAAATGATTCCTTATTCCTTCATATTTATTTGTTGAAAAAATTTATGAAATATTAAGTTCTTCATCTTTAATTCTCGATAATGACTTTTGGAAAATTTAAGTTGGGGTTCTAAGTTTTATATCCAGATTATGCCAACTTTAATCTTCGCTGATCATCTTCATTCCATTGTTTTACTTGGAACTCGCCCACCTACACTCTCGCTAGCTACTCGTGCTTGTGTCTCATGCTTGTGGACAACATCAAATAAAATAAGCTACTAGTTAAGGGGGGCTTATTTGCTTCTATCAAAGCTGGAAATCGCACCAAATGCTCCTATATTTGCTTCGGACGTTTAAGAAAGCTGCAGCAAATGGCTCACAATTTCTTTGGTTATCACAAAAACTATAACAAATACTCTACTCACAATTGCTTCTCCTTAAAAATCACAACAAATAGACTTATTCTAATTGTTTCGCTAGCAAGTGCTTTCCCCTTTTAACAACAGCAAATGGATGTTCTCTAATAGTGTTTGAAGGAAATAGAGAAGCTGGTAAGAAAGATATGGGAAAGAGGTAAAAGAAGGTGGAGTAGCATTCCCAATGTGCTTTGGTGTAGCACAAGTAATAAAGACATAGTATGCTGGATCTTTAGATGTGGAGGGGAAAGGAAACCCACCCATTATAGATCGAGGTTTTGTCTTGGAAGATGGTATTTTCATTCCAAAGTCTACTCCGGAAAAAACCCCAAATCTATAAGGAATCACATTGTGGTTTTCGAATCGCAAGAACCACGAGTTCTTTTTGCACATCACTGCTTTAATATATGGAGTGGTTGCCTCAAAAAGAACATTACATTTCTATTGTCCATCACAAAAGAATAGGATAAGCATTCGAGTTTAAGGAAAGTTACACTCAATGAATTCTCTTGAAAATCGAGATATGCATACTCCAATAGAGATTAGTCACCCCCGATAGAAGAGTTATATAGGTGTAAAGTTGCTCTACTTCTGGTGAATGATAATTTTGTCACTAGTATGCTCCCTCTCTTGCATGCCATCATATGATCCTCTTAAAGTGCTCTCTTCAGGTGTTGCATTCCTTTATTTATTGAAGCTTCCAATTTGTCCATCTACTTTTTCCTAGAGACAGTTGAAGTTTCTCCTCATTTTTGTACCAGATTTCAAAGACTTACGGGCTCTTTTAAGGGTAAAAAGTTATCTATTACCAATTATTATCTAGCTTGCAAGTACAACGCTGGGTCCAAACAAAGATCATATCTTGGGGCTTGAGTCGCAAGAAGTTTTATGCCTTTTCCCCTTGTGGTGCACATTTTAATGTAGGTTGTGATAGTTTTTATTTACTTAAATTTTGTATTACTTCTGATTAATTCATGCAAGTTTATTGGATGTCAAAAAATATCGTGGGATTCAAACACCTGATTTGATATTTGAGCCCAAAATGATGATATCACCCCTTTCCAGCTTTATTCTTCAAAATAGGTAGAAAACAAATTAATGTTCTTACCATTTATACCTATTTGTTAAAATCTAGACAGAACAAAACCGTCCAAAAATTTGATATCTAATCCAATTTATACGGGTATTCGATCTAAAATAATTTTTGAATTAAATATTCGATTACAAAAGTTTAGATACAGATACCCACTTTAATATTCATTCTTGCGAATTCGAAAATTAGATATCCAAAAAGTATTCGAAAATTAAGGTAAAACTCATATTTTTTTAATTTGCCTTATTTATCTTACATTTCAAAACATAACCTCTTCGCTTAAGCACTTCCACCTCATTATGTGTCATACTATCGACTATTTCTTTGATTTTTAATTACTCATGTGTTAGTGCTTTTTTTTTTGTTCGTCTTCATTATTTTGTACTTGTTTCTATTTCTGGTCTAACATAAAACTTTTTGTATTCCTTATGTTTGAATTTCTCAGTATTCCTGCTGATCTTATTTGTTCTTCCTATTTTCCCCATGTGGGAATTTTAAAATGTTGTTCTGATTTGAAATCCTTTTATTTTAGTTTAATATTGTGATTGTGTGAAAAAGTTTGGTTGGAATCACTATCCATGTAATATTTAGCCCATTATTTGATTTTTTTAATTATTTAATGCCATAAACTTTAGAAATTTCATTGGTATTGGGAACAAAAAGGAAAAAGATGAAGAAAGGAGGAAGAAAGAGGGGGAGTAAGGATTAGAAAGGGAGAAGGGATTGAAAAGAGGAAAAACAAAAAGTAAAAAACATAAATAACTTGTTGTTGACTGGTTATCATAGGTTACTATTTCGTATTACTCAATAAAAGTGGCTTGGGGTCAAAGGTTGGATTATTTAGGAATAAACAATATGTTAAATTATTAATAGCGAATCGACAAAAGGTTGGATTATTCTCATCAATTGTTTTGGTTTCTTTCCTAATTCCAAATGGGAGAGAAAAAAGAACAAAGGGAATATAATATATGTTCGTTTATCTTATGGTTCCAATAGTGGGTTTGTTATATATAAGGAGGTTATGCTATTTTGATCAAAAAGATCCCTTATCATCAAAGAAGTGGCCCAATGCATTGCAAACATGGTGGAAAGTCAACAAGAAAAACATACTTATTTTAGTATGATATTTTGAGGCATTGACTTGGGTTGACTTTCCTGAGTTTTGGAAACTTTCTACTTTGGGAAAGTGGTAGCTTGGGAAGAAATGAATTGTGCTTAAAATAGAAGTAGGATGAAAATAAAACGTTTTGAACCCATAAAAGTTCAAACTTTAGGAGTATGGCTTGAATCCGGGATTGGTCAAAGTTGTTTAAAAGTTGGTCAAAGCTTGGTCAACTTGAGAGTTAAAGGTTGACCAAAGAGGTTGGTCAATGTTCTTACAACCTAAGTGATTCATAGGGTTGAAATACTAAAGAGTTGGATGAATCTTGAAGACTTAAAGAGTTTGGTGTGACAAGAAGACTTGGGTAGTTGGATGTGACGTAAAGACTTGAGAGTTGGATGGTGAATGAAGACTTGAAAGATAATGCATGAATTACAAGGATAAGAGAACAAGGATGATTCAACTTCTTCAAGGATAAAGCATTAGAGTTTATCTTGTTAGTTAAATCTTATCTTTGTATTACTTAGAGTTATCTTAGAGTCTTTTCAATTGTATGTAATTCTAGTTAAGCTTATCTTAGGGAATTTTGATTTCTAATTACTTCAAGTTAACATTATCCTAGGGAATTTCTATAATGAAACCCTAGCCAGTAACTTAGGACTCGAAGCTAGTATTTCGATTATTTATGCTTCTTGTAAACTCATGGCCATCCTACTATATAAAGGGGGCCCTTTGCATTGAATAAAAGCATATTTTGAAGTTTAAACCTACTTGTCTTTGTGACATTTTGAATTCTCTAAGTTTTTGGATTAAAACTTGGTTTATTAGTTCCTATGCTAGCCTAATTATTTGTTGGTGAATTAGGTGGTGTTCTTAGGAGACTTTTCGGATTAATTGGTGGTGTTTATGTATCCAACTAATCTTTAAAGTTACCAATTTATTTATCCTTTTTATTTCATGCAGATCACGCATAAACATCCAAAAACACAACAAAAACACGATTTTGTGATTCACGATTTTTGCAATTGTTCTTTAGAGCAATCTTCGATCTTTCAAGCTTGTATTTTTCGATTTGCATATCCAAAAATACAACAGGGTTGTTTGGATGAAAATCAAATTTATGCAAGGAGTTAATCTATATACTGAAGCCTTGAATGCAAAGGGGTCGAAAGTTTGCCACTTATAGCGACATCAAAGTGGTTTGTTGTCATTCATGGAGAAATCATTGAGTTAGGGGATGATAAAGTCAAGATTAACCAACACTATTATGAAATTTATCGGATATTAAATTGCCACATTATATTCGATTCAAAAACTTTTGAATATAAGGTATTCAAAGTTTTTCGGATTGGATTTATTTATCAGATTTGGTAAGTAAGAAATTCGATCCAAATCCTATTTGAAATAAATATTTGATTCGTGCTAAACCCTAGTTACGATTGAATTTCCAAAAAAAAAAAAAGAAAATCCCTTCTCACCCCTCTTTTTGATTTTTATTTTTAGTTCATTGATTTTAATAATGGAAAGTTATAGAGGAAGTAAACAAAATTTACATTGATTTTTATAAAGTAAAACTTTAATTTTCTAGTTCTTTTTTGCTTTCCTTATATTCTAAATTAAGTTTCTAATATTTTTTAAAGAGAGCCAAAGGCTAAAATGTAATAAGCGATGCAAATACAAAATTTGATCTTAGCCCCTTAAACTTTAACCACAAAATTAGTTATCATCCACAACATTCACTAATAGAAAAAGAATTGAGGGTTTGAAGTGGAGTGGAGTAATGGAGGAGATTGCCAGGGTAACTTAGCAAGGGTACAATATATTGGGTTACCAATCATACCATACAAATTTTCAAAGATTAAAAATACGTAAAAAAAAGTATTCAGTAATTATGTAAAGTGTGCCCTGCGCTTTGAAGAGCTTTTACTATTAGACAATTGTTTTATAAGTGTCCATAAATTATTTAACTCCAATAGATATTAGTCGCAAATGACTTGTGATTAAATTGAATTGTAGGGGTAGATAATTGTTCGTTTAGAGTTTCAAAATAATTAGTATGGATGATGTATAAAATTGAACCAATGAAACTCTCTTCATCATGACTAATTTTAAATGACGACCTACTAGAATTGCATGATTGGTCCAAAATAGGTGGTTGAGGAATGAGGAGATACAAAATGAAGATGACAGGAATGGAGAGCATCGGTGACTTGAGGGGGTTGCACGGTTACACCACCACCTCTTCCCTCTCTTACTATCCGCTTGGTGCTCAATCGACTTGTTTGTAAATGAGTCTAATTAATTATGAGCTTAATTGATTTGGTCTTTTAAATAATCACATTTTATTGAGTTTTTAATGGTTCAAGGTAGGTCAATAGTTTACAAGACTTTTAAACACTATTAAGTAATGAATTATATTTTCACTTACTTGTCGACGGTGATAGATGCAAACTATCACCTTTTATAGATAAAAATTATATTATCTTTGACTGCCCGCATTGCACCTTCTTTAACCCATCCGAGCGCATTTATCATATGAATCATCCCGTCCCTAATAGGACCCAATGCATATATCTAAATGTATTCTTCCAATTTCACACACTAAATAAGTCTGCAGATACTTCACGCCTAATGCAATTTGTGGAAAATTTTGGCCTAACCAGCAACCCACCCCATCGGGTCACGCAAGTTGAGCCTTAATTATGTAATGTATATCACTCTATCCTTTTCCAGTATAATGACAGGTTAATTAAACTGTAGAAATTTTTTAAAAAAAAACGTGGGCTTAATGTTGGGAAACAACTTCTACGAATGAAAAAGGGGTAGACAATTCAAGGCACAAAAGTTTGTCCCCCTGCCTGCCACCAACCTTATTGAAATTCAAGTAGTCAACCCCTACTAACAACGTGCCCTTTGATGTACTGATTAGCTTCAGCGACAAGGAATGAAGTATGGATATTAGTTATTACTATTCTCGCTTGCCAACCGAGTTACATGTTTTTGACATTTTTGGTTCATTTCCCATTCATGCTTTAATTGCTTTAACAGCTCAAATTCAACCCACATATCTCATCCCTAATATCTGCTCTATTAATCAACCACTATTTTTGTTTTTATTACATGAATTTGTTAGTAATCCACTAATCGTTCAATGAGCAAGGCACATAATAAGAGTTTTAGAGCCATTCAATGAGCAAGCCGATATAGATCTTAAGGAAATATTATAATAAAGTTGTAAATATACTACCCAAAACTTGTTATTGTTGTTTTTTTTTACCTTCCTAATAAAAAAAACAAATACAAAATATTTTGAAATTAATCTCAAGTTAGTTGGCAGCGACTTAGGGCTTACACAAAACTTGAACAAGAGTAGAAGTGAATTTGAAAATGAAATATTAATGTATGGCTATGCCAAATAATTATGCTTATTTATTATAATTATAATGTATGTGGGCTTCTATAAGAAAATTTCCTAGCAATCCATTGGAAATATATGTTGAAGACATGTGTTCAATACCCATTTTAAAACATTCATGCCTATAATTTCTTCTCAAACTGACATGCTTCAAATGTATTCACAAAACTCACTTATCCATCCTAATCATTCTCAAATGTATCTATATCAACGACAAAAGCATCTATCTCAACCACAAATACCCTTATATCTCAATGAGCCACAAATAATGTTTAGTTCACTTCATACACGGTTACCCAACCTACACCATATGAAAGCAGAGTCTAGTGATGGTCGACGTAGTGAAAATCGGATTTAGTAGCAAATAAATATGAAAGCTATATTGTACTCTGGTAGTGGCCGGTTTTAAATATCCACAACTTTGGGTTGATGAAGAGGAATAAAACAAGGACGCTGTGGAGGAGGAAGATGAACCGGAGGAGGAGGAGGAAGAGGAGATGGAGAAGAAGTAGCGGGAGGAGGAGGAAGGAGGAGAGGAAGAAGAAGGATTTGCTACTAAAAAGTGATTCTTGAACAATTTTGACAACTGGTTAAAATTGTAGATTAATCATCAAAGCAAATACTAAAACAGTTCTAGGGTTACAGGTTAAAATAATGGGAAAAATAATTAAACCTTGTGGCATTTGTGTATTGCCCAAAGAATTGACTTTTAAAGGCTACTATATGGTCTTTAGAATCTCCTTTGCGCTTTGCCATCAAACTTAAAATGACTGAGTATCAGCTTTGCTATGCGCTCGTTCCACATAATGAAGAATTTGTTGGCAGCGTGACAACTCTGGCTATTGTTTCTTGGTGAAGAAAGGTTTGGCTAGTTTGAGGACCTAACCTACAAAGTACCTCTGTTACATGTCTGCTCTTTGCAAACTGCTCCCCTTACCGTCTTGGGTCTGTGGCCCTATACGACTTCTAAATCACTCCTTTCCCAGTTTCTTGATTCCAGACTCTTGAGTTTGCTCCTCAATTTCAATCTGCTGGTAGAAGTTCCTTAGCCTGATGGATTATCTGCTTCAATAATAAGCTTTGCCATATCGAGTAGGTGCCAAAAATTCTACAAATTGTTGAGGACATTTCGTATTTCAAAAATTGGTGTCCCATGAAGATTCCTGCTAGTCTCTAGTCTATATCGAGATGTGTGTGATAAAAGTCTACACTATGTTGTGCCTCCTCCCAAACTCCTCTGGTGAAGAGGTCCAACTTCTTATTGGCTTCAAATATAGCTATGCCTCTTTCTAGAGGTGATTGAACAATCTGTTCAGCTACTGTGCCCTTAGTAGGCAATATGATTGTGTCGATCTTCTCAGCCATAAGTTGAATAGGCTTCATCTTTTAGATTATTTTTGGCAAGTATGACCCGTCTTTATTGCATTCCTTTCTCCAAAAGTGATTCAAACACCTCTATTACATAGCTCATCTCCTTAGAGAGGTATGGAACTACTACTAGTTTCGAGGGTCTTGACGTCTCAGCTTGCATTGAGTTGCCAAAAGCTCGTCTTGGTGATTTTGATTAGGATCTTGTGTTCACATTGGGAACACTATCCACCACAACAATTATGGGTTCAAAGATTATTTGACTTTGGTTTTCAAAGGCCTTCTTTCAAGCACCAAATTATTTCAGTCCAGAGACTAAAAACTAGTTACTTAATGAACTATAAACAATAAACGAATTAAAAATGAGTATCATTGGACCTAGCGAAAATCGAGCTCCTCAAATTAAATTGATAAATACATGCACAATAACATTAGCTGGCCTCGAGATGGTATTTCGAGAACAGTCAATTCTATACACTTGATATAAGACAAATCTTCCTAAAATTGAGTATTTGGTTTCTTACGAAAAAAATACAAAGAACATTAAATTAACAATACCTTAAAATTTACTCATAAATATGGTATTTATAGCCAACAAACCGCAAATGATGATGGACTTACACATCTCAACGTGACTGAACTGTCTATAACAAAAGACTATTTGCATCTAAGTGTCTAACTCAATTAAGTTTTCTAATATAGTTGGCCCATATGATGAATAAAACTTGTTCAATCATGGATCTTTAGACAGACCCAAAACTCCTAACCCATGATCTCAACACGAAACCCATAAAATATATTGTATGAAGCAACATTTTATTTGAATGATAAAGATCACATTAAAACTTGATAAAATATATGTATAAAAGATGTAGTAACCAGTTTTGAAACAAACACGCACAAGCTTTTCTTATAGAATGTGAACCCCAACCAAGCTCATCATCATAAATACTACTTATATTACATGTAATCGCAAGGGGTATGAATTTATTACTATATCAATTGGAGTATCGGGTGATATTATATACCTCCAAACTGGAATTCTTCAGTTCCATATTGTCTCCCAAAGATAATTGTGATCACCCCAAATTCACATTGATGTCTGTTAAAAACAGTGTTTATGCTTAAGAAAAAACATCTGGTAATATTGGATTGGGCATCAGTATGTAGTAATGCATGCAAGAGATTTGAACAGTTGAGCCTAAAGTAATAATCTGTGTTTGACTACACGAAATCACCAGAAACTGCAGCATTGCTCCAGGACGCAGCAGCAACAAAGAGCAGTCATACTGCATCCACAAAAAAAAAAAAGAAAAACATTTACATTTACATACAATAAAAACAAAATAAATCAAATTCCGAATTAAGTAACTCCAAACCAACAAGTCACGATTTTAGTAGAAAATATGAAAGATCTCGCAATTGACTGAATTTCGTATAGTCTCGCAATTTGCCATTAGTGTCTAGTTGTCTACATGCAACGCACTTTGTTAATTTAGAAGGGCTACTTAATATAGGTACGAAATAATCCTTGTAATAAAGTCAATTAATTGTTTGACAAGGTAAAAAAATGAAAAGTTATTGTTCCACGAGACCACGACACTAAATAATTGTTTGTTATATTTAATTTGATTTATTTTTACTACTTTCAGCAAAAATAAATAAATTCAGACAAAAATTCAACAAGTTCAATAAATTTCAGACTCTCCTCTCACAAATTCAGATAAATTCAAACAATTTTTATTTCTCAGACAAAAAATTAAAAAAAAACATATATTATAAAATATAATAAAGTATAACAAGACAATCAAGTTGAATAAATTAGACCATCAAGTTGAATAAATTAGACCCTGACGTCTTAAATCAGGGGTTCAAATCCTTTTTTTATATTTTTAATTCAAGTTTAGGCGCCCCTCATTTTTGTATCCGCACTGGCCTAAAGTTATAGTAATTAAAAGCATTTTTCTCTTAATATATTCTGATACTAATCTCACATTGATTGGTGCCTTAATAGTTATGTATTCTAAAGAAAATCCCAGTTCCACATTGCAACTTTCAAGAGGCATATCCGCTACCAGGTGTCAATTCGGATTATGGTAATCGCAAATCGGTATTTACTTAATCGGTTTGATTTGGATTTGATTCGGGTTTGATCGGTTTGCGCTTGAACGGTTCGAGTTTAAACAAATTAAGACGATTTATTTCAAGTTTGACTCGACTTTAAGCCGAGTCCAATTTGGACGGGTTAAGGCAGTTTATTCTTCGAGATAATTTAGTTCAATTCATGATTAATTTATAATTATGTTGTACATTGTATTTTACAAGTTAGTTTAAATTCATGATTATTTAGTTTCTACTATGCACTTGTCAATTCTTTAAATTCATGATTATTTAGTTTCTACTATGCACTTGTCAATTCTTTGACAATAACTAGTGTTAAGATCATGATTTTATTTTGATATAATGGGCTTGATAAGATCTGATCGAATCGTAAAATCGTGAGATCCTACATAATAACATACTTAAACTTATAATTCTGTAACCTTATCAACAATATGTCTAATTTTTTAAATTTTTTTTGTCCTTTGCTTTGTTATTCCTATCAATGAACAAATTAATTGGGATATAAAAAAATAGAACAAATTAGTCTCTATAACATTAACACTTAACAACTTGATGTTCAAACTTTCAAAATAATGTATATGTCTAAAATATGTCTACTTTTATAAGTCCAAAATATGTCTACTTTCATAATGATGCAAAATTTGTTAAGAATCCTAATAATTTAAGAGAAATGTAATTTGAGTATGATAACTCTACTATTGGGGTTTTAATAGGTTAATTTAAACATGTCGTCTTAAATTGAGTTAAGGGTCTATCAATTAAGCCATGTCGATTTTTTATTGGGTAAATCGGGTTCAGGTTGTTACTAATCGTTTTACAATCGGATTAGGTTGTTAACGGGCCGAGTCATTTCAGAATCAGGTTATATTTGGGTTGGGATCGTTCGGGTTGGGTTGTATTTCGAGTTAAATAGGTTTCCAGGTTGGATTTAAATCGAATTGGTTCGGGTTACGGGTTACACTTTTTGGGTTGTAAAGTAGTTCAGATTAAAACGATTTGGATTGGTACAATCAGATTCACATTCACGGGGTTCGGGCGCTGCATTGGATTGTGAGTTTTGTGAGAGCTCTAAGGATAGAACTCCAATTGGGTCATACAGTCACTTTGCCTCCACATTATAGTGTATCACCAAATAGTAGTGATGTATTATTCGAGTACCCGCTCGAATACTCAAAACCTTGATCCTAATCAAGCCAGTGGACAAAAATAAAAATCGTGGTCGTGAAGTGCTTTTTCATCACACCTAGCCCGCACTGTCGCATGCACATCTACACTGCATACGTGCTTAGCTAGCTTGGCTTTGCACCTATAGTCACTTGAGAGTGTTGCGCCATTGCATTGCGTGTACATTATGTTACCATGCGCCTCAAATGCACATTTTTGACACGCTACGACTGGGAGCTGAGAATGGTGCTTTTCGAGCGAAGCGAGTACGGTATGGTTTATATCCCCGCCACCTTACACAAGGCAAACTTGCAGTTGACGGGCCAAGAAATAGAGGATTATAATTCAAGGAACTAGCTATATATTAGCTTAACGGCTTGCTACTTAACGTATTTGTTTACATTAAATATCGATCATAATTGTTAATTTTTGTTTAAACATGCGTCGATCAGATTAAATTGTTAAAATTAAACCATAAAAACTCAAAAGAAGAAAAGAGAGAAAATTATACCAAGCCCTAAGGAAGGACGGACAGCCAGAATCATAGGGGTAATCATATTGCTGCTGATAGGGATAGTGAGTTGGGCCACTGTGGTGGACATGGGCTACTGGTGGTGGGTAGTTGTCACTGAAGTAACCTTGATACCCTGGGCCTGGAGGCCCAGGCCCATATCCTTGTTCAAACCCCGGGCGAGGCGGTGGGGGCGGTGCTGAACCAGGTCCAAAATAATCACCTGTTTCAATTGATCAACACCAAAACTAATTTATGCAAACTGCAACGCACTAAAGAAATAAATTTACATATATTACATAAAAAAAAAAAAAAAAAAAAAAAAGTAAAGAAGAAAAGTATATGCCTGGAGATGGGTATGATTCATGACCAACATGGGAAACTGTAGAGTAACTCATAATTATGATTTTTGATGATCGATTGTAGGCTGTGTACAGTGGTAACTAATAATATAAAACTTAGCAGACTAAACTTGGGAGTATAGCTAGGAATTATGATAAAGGTTAAGATATAGAGGCGAAGTTTCTTGGCTTCAGAGGAGGACAGACGGGGAGTTTAGAGAGGTAACACGTAGTAGTTTTGCCCTTTTGCTTAAAAAGGATTAACACTTTTTGACGTATTGACGAAGTTTCTTGAGTATGTCCTTATCCTCCTCGTGGCCAAACTAACAGCTAGCTATCAGCCTACGCATGATGCACTCGTAGCTCAACACATCATGTCCCATATGCACCATTTATGGCACACGTCCATCGCTGGTCTAGTTAGTGCTTATGTGTTTGCGTCTGCGTTTGCGTCTTATATTTAGAACTTTGTAAGCAGAACAAAGGCTCGAGTCATTATGATCCCTCTCGTTTAAAATTTATAGATTTTATAGTTAAACTTTGATCATAAATTCTTCTTAATTTATAAAAAAATATGATCATATGAAATCTTAAAAGATTGGTCTTAATGTATATTTTTCAAATATTAACTTTTTATATTTTTTGCAAATACTTAATTAAAGATATTTAAAATTTAAGTTTGCTTTAAGATCTTTGAAAAACAAATGGGAAGAAAAAAAACAGAGGGATTAAGATTTTAGGCTTGAATTGTCAATTTTCAGATAAAATAAATTTATTTAAATTCTAATAAAATAAAATTAGATAAATCAATCAAATAAAACTAAGTTTAATTTGATTAATCAATTAAAATTTTGTAATTAACAAGTATTATTTTGGTCCTTTATCTGGCCTGTAAGACAATATGCCTGTGATATTTTGTACCAATCAATGACTAGACTAACGGGACTCTCTTCACTCCTTAATCATCCCCCTTTATTGTGAGCATAGAACTTTTATATATATATATATATATATATATATATATATAATTTTATCGAGCTTTCGAGTCGGAAGCCGGACCTTGCTCGGCTTGACCGAGTGAAGCCGATTTCGAACAGAATCCGAGTAGCTTTGTTAGTTAAGCACCCCTAACATAGTCTTTTAAAGAAATATACAACTAATACAAGTATATAGTAATGGACTTGGACCTATGAACGTACGTTTTTAGGTATACCAACACGGAAGAAGATACATAGCTCTTCCTGGTTTTTGTGTTTTCTCTGTTTGTTTGTTTTGTTTTTCTTCGTTACGTTTTCTTTGTTCCGTTTGCTTCGTTTTGTTTGCCTCATATATATTAAAAAAAAAAAAAAAGCGATAGGGAGTAACAAGAAGCATCTCTACGGTTCTACATTTTTCTTAGTTTACGAATAAAAGAAGTTAGGTATTGCAAATTTGCAATCAACAATATCGTCACTCGCTAGTCATCGTCTGTAGGGGTCATTCATCTTCTAAACAAATCCACACGGGCCGTCATTCTGGAGAATCCCATAGATTTCGATTATACTTTAATTAACAAGAAAGAAATCACAATACCGCGTGGGAGTGACATCTTATTGGAAGCACTCATTTTGTATTTGCCTGCTTAGCATATAAGGATCAATACATATACTTTTATATAGATAAATCATCACCAATATATGTATGATATAAATCATCCTAGACCAAAAATTTGTGTACGTCCCACTCATAACATCTTCTCAATCCACTTAATAAATATTTGTACTGTGTTTTGCTGATCAACATTCAACATTATAATCAATGGAGGGAACCGTCCAAGAAGAGCAACCACAACCACAACCACAGCTACAACCAGAACAAGCAGTAAAAGATGAGGAGAAAAAGAAGTGGGGGACCCATGTGATGGGGCCACCAGCGAATCCGACAGCCCACCCAGACAACCAACAAGCGGCGTTGTGGAGGGCGGATGAGCACCAGAAACAGTATTTCCATGATCAACCGTATTTGGTATACTCTACTATGGATAAAGCCCCTACCAATAACCCTCTTGAGCCTGTCATTCATGCCTTTAACTCCTGGAGCCAGAAGGCCGAGACTATTGCCCGTAACATTTGGCATAACTGTAAGTCTTCCATAATCCGAAACATATTTGATGCAACTGTAGTATAGCTGACAGGCTAACGCCATGATGCCCAACACTATATTCATTTTTTCACTTTTGGGGGACTACGAACTAAACTAATAAAAGTCAACCATCTAGAAGTAAAAGGAAAAGTCTTAAAGGATGCTTGGATTAAAAGCTGTCAAAAATTTGTATGCAGTGAAAACAGGGCCATCAGTGTCAGAGGTAGCTTGGGGAAAGATCAATCTGACGGCAAAGGCACTCTCAGAGGGTGGATTCGAGCCGCTGTTTAAGCAGATTTTCGAAACTCAGCCTAACGAGACGCTCAAAAAGACCTTTGCTTGTTACCTCTCCACCACCACAGGGCCTGTTGCAGGAACCCTGTACCTGTCTAATGTTAGGGTTGCCTTCTGCAGTGATCGTCCGCTTTCTTTTGTTGCTCCTTCAGGCCAAGAGGCTTGGAGCTACTATAAGGTATGTACTTAAAACATACAAGATTGATCTAGCTTAATTAGCTGATAAAATTATAAGGAGCGTGGTATGCCTTTTATTTACTTGAGATCAACTCTGGTTTCCACAGTAGTTCACTGATTAAATGTGCAAATTCATGTGACAGGTTATGATACCACTGACACTAATAAGCACAATAAACCCGTTGACCATGGGAGCGAATCCTAGCGAGAGATACATTCAGTTGACAACAGTGGACAACCATGAATTCTGGTTCATGGGATTTGTTAATTTTGACAAGGCAACCCACCATCTTTTGGAGACCCTCTCTGCATTTAGGGCCGCTGATTATGGTCTCCATGCTGCTGCATCGCACTAGATATTTATATCGTCTTTCTTCATAATGGAATGTCGTTTTGCTATATTATACGCGTAATTTGGGCTCACTCAGCTTGGTTTTAGCATACTTTGTATTCAATTTCTGCACCTTGTTATGCCGTTGTAGGAATGTAGGATGCTTAGTTTGTGATTGAATTCTCCTTGTTTCATTGTGTTGGTGTGATCTGATATTCATTTTGCCATGTACATTCTTGTGTTGAAGTATGATTTCTGGCATTTTTCGTCAACGTAAGTATGATCTTTAACGATATCGTTCTTCAGTATACATTCAAAATCACAGTTTAGCTTAGCTAGTCTGCCATATTTCAGGGCACTTAGCATGCAAGAATTTCCAGTACTAACATTATTACAACTTTGCAAACGTAATGACGTTGTATCCAAGATCGAATTGAAGATGAAATCTTGGGAATCGACTGTCCCAGCTCTAGTTACTCGACCCTGTGGCAGTGTGGGCACTGCGTGTACGCGACCTGCAACTTTTCCTGTTGTTAGTGAGACCTTTGGGCCATAGGGGAATGGGATTGTTGTGCTTGGAAGTTGCAGGTGGAAGTATAAACCCATGGCTAGCCCAATTAGCCCTCCCCTTTCCTGACAATCAACTGAACTACCAACCGTGGCCCATAGAAAAGCAAGTGGATACATATGGCACCAGGCCCTTGTCAAAGTTTATCCAGATTCAAGTACTACCATCATTTCAAAATTATGCACCAGGAACACATATTCAGCCAATAGGCGTCAGCCGTATAGACATTTGAATTCAATAATAATTTCTATTTGTAGTAAAAAAAAGCTAATGATTTAATCCATTGGTAACACTTTTTGAAGAATGATTAATGAATTATATTGGTAATAATTTTTCTTTAGAGACATATTTGGGTAAGAAATTTTTGATAACCCTACCCTATTGACATTTAGTTTTAACCCGATAATTTATGCAATATTTACTAACATTGTTTAATGAGTTATTTGAACATAAGTTATTATCCATCATATCTTAATATTGTGTGCTATATTATTATGAGGAGCTTAATGACATGATTTAGAACATATATTTTGATAGTTAAGGTAAAAACTAAGGGTATATTCTATCGATTAAATTTTGTCTTATTTTATTTTATCTAAATATTTTTATCCTAATTTTTTTTGTTTTTTTTTTAATCTAAACTTAATTTGTTTGAAATGAATACATAGGGAAAGCCATGTGCAAAGAAAAATGCAAGCATGGTTGGGGGAATTACTAAATTTTTAACAAGAAAATGATGTACTCCATTCGATTAATTCAAGGGTTCAAGTCTTAGGCAACCTATTTTGTCATATTAAAATCATATTCTATATTTTCTTTTTTCAATCCAATTTTGATAGATCTCATACAATATTGGTTGACATGAGCACATAAGGCATGTTAGATGCTTGAAAGAAGGAGCTTTCAATAAACTTAAATAGCAAATATTGAAAAATCTAAGATTACTTGAAATAGTGAGACAGAAACTTATTAACTTGTTATATTTGAATTAATTTAATTTTATCCTTAATTAAGGTATTAAAAAAGAGACCATAGAAGTAGTTTAAGAGAAGGAGAACAATGAATTTGTTACTCACAGAGTGGTATACCCTTTAAAATAATACCGAGTAATAGTATTACTTGGAAATAGAATAACAGTACTGGGTAGCATTGTTTGGCCGAGGGAGAAGAAATGGATGACAGTTTGAACTTTGAAGAAAGAATCTTTTACAGAAGAGAACAATATCTCGTCTTTTGATTGTAACAAAGTGGTAAAGATTTTTAACTTACCGAGAAGTGGGGAGAAGTTTGAGAAGGAAATGAATACAGGGATGTGGTAAACCAGAAGAAAACGATACAAAATGTTAACAAGTCAGATAGGAGGACAAAAAGGCCCCCACAAAAAGCAGATTCTCTCTTCTTCTTTTTTTTCTCTGGGTTTCCATACTATCAGAATACCACTGATATAGATACTCTTTCAGCCTGCAGCTGCTGCTTTTTTCTCTCCTTGAGGAGTTAGTTTTAGGACCTCAACCTATTTTTCTGTCGCCTGTACCTCTTTTTCATTTTAACCCCCACTTTCTCTATTCTTCAACCATAGCTTTTGTGTTCTAGGAATATTTGAGATGGTTTGTCTAATCCTGATAAACCAATTAATCCTCAACTAAACTAATCTGAACCCCGTACTTCCTTTGCTCTTAATTATTTGCTTCGTATACTAAATAAAATGTTTGCCCCTGAAAATTTATTTCATTATTTATACAAGTATGTTAGACCACTTACTAATCTAACTTTAATCTCACAGCAATCGCATTTTGATATAAAAAAAAAAAAAAAGTTATATATATCTATCTTAAATGCAAAACTATTTGCGTGCTAATTTTCCACATCCTTGGATCACTCACTTTTAAAGGGAGTCATTTAAATGTGGTGTAAATAGTGTTTTTACCAACCTAGCTCAGATCTGGATTAATGAAACTCTTAACTACTTGTGATCACCCGTGATTTACCCAAAAGAACAATATTGTAATACGCCAAAGGGGATATTATTAACACTGTAACATGGTCCATAACGGTATGGATAGCAGTATGTAGGCAGTAACAATGCCATGTAGGCAGTATGTAGTCATATTCCAATCAAGAAAACGAAGCAGTCCTGCTGGGGTTGGTGGTGGCAACATTACCAGCTAAGCCTGCTTAGATTCCCTGACGAATGACAATGAGAACCGATAGGAAAGGTCCCTTTGAGTGTTTGTTTGGTAGTGTATCCTATTGTATTGTTGTATACTTGTATTATAGCATTCATTTAGAGGTTAAATTGTCATACTTCTTTCTTCCGCCCCATGCGAATCTCTTACGATGTTTCTACCACTAGACAAACACCAGTGTTTACAGCTGCTCATCTTTGTGCGCAGCCCCCCTCCACCTCCCCCAATTACCTTCATCCAACAGATATTTTTTCCTTGTTTTTTGGATGTCTTAAGTTTAATAATAACAATAGTTATTAGACAACTATTGAGAACATGTAGTTTTGATTGCGATCAATATTATTTTTAAAGGTATTGATAAGGCAGGATAATTTCACTTAGAGTTGCTGATCTGTTTAATTACAAAATGCTTTCTCTCTCTTATTTTAATTGCTACAATTCCTTTTTTTTTTAAGGTAATTATATTATAACAAATAATATATTCGACTAGAAAGATCATTTATATTCAAGTAAAATCATGTTAGATGTATCTCAAAGATCATTTAAAAATATTAAATCTTCATAAATTTTTTTTGTCTTACAAATACAAATAAAATAACGTTTTAAATTGTATTTTAAAGAACGTAAAAAGTCAAATATAACAAATAAAATTATAAAATTCGACCACAAGTGTTTCGAAGCTAGATGGACCCGTCCGACTTGGAGCTGGTGGTGAATGATTGTGCTACCCCCATAATACATTAGACTTATCGCAGGGATGGATCTCACCTCCCGTAGAATAAGGGTCAAACTACTTGATCATAATCATCATATACTTTCGGTTACACCTTATCTTTTGTGTAGGGGTATCAAAAAAAAAAAAAATTTGAAATACAAAAACAGTTTCCAAGTCAACGGTGATAAAAGTAAAGATGACAAACCACTCTTAATTCTTAAACATTAGGGCTGCTTTAAGCTATGTGGCAACATCTGATTTGATTGCATTCTATGACTAATATAATGAGATTGCTCTTAGTTCGTTGTAGTCCTCTTACGCTAAGAAAAATACGAAAAGGTCACGTCCAAAAGGTTGACAAACCCACATCTTTTGTTTCACTAAGCACCATCGTCGTTTGCTTAACATACAAGGAAGTTGCAAATCACCACATAACTTTTTGTGTACAACCGAATGATCATTATGCTTGCCGTAATTTTGCAAGTTTTATAATTTAATTGGCTATGCTGGCTCTCAAAAACTTAATGAACTACAGCAGCAGTAGACTTTTAAGAGTAACAATCAAGCATCTTCCTAGGTAGAGCTCGTTCGAAATCTAAAGTACACAAGAAATTGCAGTCATCAAGAAGCATGTGTGATGTGTGCATACATATGCATGCATGTACCGGAACACAAACAATCATTAAAATCACAAGTTTAGGACTTCGTAGTTTTTGACATTCAATCAGTCCAAAATAAATGTCAAATGCTTATACTTTATTAAATGCTTGGTAGTCAATGACTGACGCATAAATCATGGATATTATATGGATATATTTACGTATTTATTTATATGACATGATTAGTTAAGGAAGAATAACACAACCCACCAAGACACACCAACAGGCGACAATGCATTTATGCAGGGAAAATGAAAAGAAAAGAAAAGAAAAGAGAGTAGACAAATCACTAATTAATAATAAAATGGGGAAAAAAAGGGAAATAATATTTATGTGGGCAAGGAAGATTAAGAGAAAGAACAAAGAGAACAAAGCTACAGAATGTCACAATCAAGAATGAACCATTCATCCATGTAACATTCCACTCACTCCTCTTCTCTTTCTTCTTTCTACCATTCACCTGCGCCCTTAATTAAATATCATACCTCTAAAACTAAGAGAAACAAACCAAAAAAAAAGATGCACACTTTCCTCCAACATTGCATAGTTGGGCTTTAGCTAGACTAGATAGACTCCCAACTTCCTAAATGAAAAACTATAGGATAAAAAAAAAAAAAAAAGATTATATGAACTAGATCACTTGTAGAAGTAGTAGTAGGGCTAATATCTGTTTCATGAATTGAATGAAAAAAGGTTGGAAAAAGAGTTGATCTAATTATTGGCAGCAAAGTGAAGAAGCTGACCAGAACATTTGGGACAGTCTTCCTCATGCTTAGGCACCATGTAGTACATTAAGCAACTCTTGCAACCTGCCACCACTAATACCGAGCCTTGCTTCAATTCTTCTTCTTCTTGTTTCTTGAGTGATCTGTAACTCTCCTTTCGATTGCTCGAACACGGGGACGATTCAGCAGATGAACTCTCACTGTTGTAGCAGTTACTCTCTTCATCCTCTTCATCACCATCATCATCATCTTCTTCTTCATCCTCCTCTTCACAGTAGTAATCACCATTGTAATCAGTAGCAGTCGTTCTTGGATCTTCTTTTGCTTTCATCCCATTGCTCCAGTTTATGTAATATAGCTCCCCTGTCTGCCATTATCACAATTTCAACATTATAAAGTACATGTTAGATATGTGTGTATATATGACATATACATTGCTTGCTGAAATAGAATAACAAAGATATGACTTCAAACTTCAAACCACCAACCCCAACAAACAAACCCCATTTCTTTTGTTGTTTACAAAAAAGATGAAACGTTTGTTAGTGAAAAAGATTGAAACTTGACATATAAGCAGTTGATTTTAAGACATTTCATAACAAATTCGTAACTTTTATTTCTCATAAAAAAAAAATGTGATGCATGCAAATTATTAAAAAAATAAAAATGAGATTAATTGCATTCAATGACAATTTTAAACTGGGTTTCTTGCAGGTATGTATAAACATTGCGGAAAATGAAAGAACGAAAGTTTCCATTTAAGGAAGAATATAAAACATTAAAGAAAAATATATAAGCAGTGAGCATGAAAAATAGATAAGATCAGTTGAATAATATTTCTTGAATTAAAACCACGCATAAATGGAACCCCAAAAAGAAAAAACTGACCTTTAAATCAAGGCATTGCTCCCAATGGTAAGGGAGAGAAACATGGGAGTTCAGTTCTAAAAATGATGAATTTTCATCAGAGGAAGATGCGTTTGAGCAGTTAGTTATTGATTCCTCGTTGTTGTTTGGTCTCCTACGATTATGATTCTGATCTTGATGACGATGATGGCTACTACGATGACTTATCTCCTGCGAATCAGATGATGATGACCGCCCTAACCCACCGCGACTTCTGCGGCTTCTGGTGGTTTGGTTTAGGGAGCAGTTTTGCAGTGATCGCTCTAATGATGCTGTTATGGTTGCCATTTTATTTTACAAGAGATTTTTGCAAACAAAACTACCAAGATAAAATCAAAAAAGTTTAAGGATCTTTATTCCCTATTGATGAGAGGAAGAGATTATAAGAGGGGAAAGAGCGTGTAAATTAATGGTAAAAATAATAATAATAATAATAATAATAATAATAATAATAATAATAATAATAATAATAATAAACACAAGAAAAAAGGTTGAAAACCTTGATAATTTGGATGCGAGGTGTGGAAGGGGCTAAATGAAGCAAACATTTTGGTGGGGAAGACTTTGTGAAGGGTGTTTCAGTCATTTCCAACCTTACAAGTAACTACCTGCTTACACGCGCCAGCATTTTTGTTTGATATTCTTACTATATCATCATCATTCCGTTCTTTCGTGGAATCAAATTATTGAGTTTACTATTTAACTCAATCAAAAATTGTGATTTATATGATCTATTTTTCATTTATACGCACTCTACATTAGTTTACTAGTCTACGTTTGTGTAGTTTTTAAAAGTATAAATAAATTTTTGAGAAGAATCTTGGCAATTGACCAAGCAACCTTTTTTGAGGTATTTGAGAAGCCGTAAATAATTGCAATCTCATAAATAATGCAAGAACAAATGAAGAATCAAGGGAAGAAATCACAAAGTCAGCAACATCCATCAAGGACTAATACTCTATAATCTAGGAATGATCATGCCTATATAATCTCTGTAATTCATTCATATCAATATAACAATAATTCCAAACACTTTATTCCTGTTTTCATGGTATCAAAGGCAAAGCAAATTTCTGCCATTAAAAAGTTTCATCGTATATCGAAACCTTACCTGCTATGGATGATAATGGAGAGGTTATTGCAACTTTTAACTCAGTTAAACTCCTACAATTCACCACTTACTAAACCATCCAATTTGATGGTCAATATTTCAAAAAAGCTCTTCCGTTAAAATTACACATTTAAGCATCTAACCATTAGCCATTAATGGCAATAGGAAGCTCAAGCACATCTTCGCTTGTCCACCTAAAAAGCCGACCTCGAGTATTTTTTTAGTCCGGAGAGACTCCATGTCATTCCTTGGATCATAGAAACAATATTTGGACTACCCAATCGCATACGAGCTTTAGAAACAATGTTCAGCAGTGGAAACTAGGGACATATTACAGATTACAAATTTATGATTTTACCGTTAAAGTCAAATAATCTCAAGTAATGCAGTCAGCCAATTCAAACACATATAGAAACGAATACAATATAATTATATTAGTTTAGGGTTTGTGTCAATGCATTAACATCATCCAATTTATTTAATATCACTTTAGTGCTAATTTACAAACAAAAAATCAAAGTGTACGAATTGTATACATACTTGATTTTTGTATTGTATGAAAGGAAAATACGAGGAAACATGAAGAATATTATGGATAGAGAAACAAATTAGTGTAAAATTTAAATATATTTTTAAAAAACTTAGGAAAAAAATAGGAGTATTTTGTTCCTATACAACAAGAGAGTTAAGAACCATCTATATTTGTATAGTCAAAGTACTACCCTATGTCAACTTGTCAAGAACTTTTGCAGCTAAATTTTAAACGAGTTGAAAGGACTTGAATAGTAAAAGATATTGGTAAGAGCTGAGCTAGAATAATTGGTATAATGGCCAAGAAAAGAGTATTAGTTGATTAAAAAAAAAACAATCAAATACAAAAACAAGATAGAGAGGATAAGACGGGAGGTCATGACTTGGGTCGTTCAGATAAAAGGGTCTCATTAAGGATTCTTAATTGGTTTATTTATAAAAAGATCTAAATAATTATGAATTTGATTGGGTCGATTTTTAAATGATTATGTTTTATCGGATTTTTAAAAGGTCAAGTCGGGTTAATAATGGGTACGTAAGTAGTTTCCGAGATTTTTAATTATTATCAGGTAATGAATGCTTCTCACTTGTTTGTCAATAATCCACTATCAAAGATTGGATATAATATGGACAAACTATCACTTTTCATAGATATAACTAAACTCTCTTTGTTTCGGCCTCTCTGCTATTTTGCATCTTTTTTGATCCGACAGAGTCCGGCTTATAAGGTATTTGACACACCCCGACTCTAACCCGATCTAATGCAGTGTCTATTCAAAACTCGTGAGCCGGTATGCTTGCAATGTGGAATACGTAAAAATACAATTGTTAATTTTAAGTAGATAAACTAAATTGAGACAGACTAATAAATAATAGATGAGAATATGAGATGGGGAAAGAACTGGAAACTTAAGGCCAGGAGTGTAACATTGTGAGTTGTGAGTTGTGAGTTGTGACTTGTGAGTGAGTGTGAGTCCCGTAGGTGTAGTTTAGTGTAGTTAGTCTAGTAAGCGTACTGAATACAGATGGGCCTTTCAAGTTCAAGACATGGCAATACCAATATACTCCGTACCATGGTAAATTGGTTATGTTTTCCTTGTTATTACGCCTGCTGTGGGAATCTCTGCTGACATCTTCTGACACTATATACTCTTTACTCCCATTCCAACTCCACCAAATATTCCTTTGGCTCACTCCGACCCCTCAGTACATCCCTCTCTCACTATTTATGAATTCTATCTCTTGTAATATTTTTCGTCCCAATTTTATTTATACATTTAAAATTTATAAAATTTACAAGATGTACAGCAATATAAATTTTAAAAATATAAAATTTTCATAATTTTTTGTCCTACGAATTTAAAGATAAAAATGTTTTACATCGTATTTTAAATGTTTGAAAATAAAAATGTTTTACGTTGTATTTTAAAGGTCGTTAAAAATTAAATGGGGCGAAAAAATTAAGAATGGAGGAAATACCCTAATTCAAACTCCTTGTTCTTAGCTTTGTACTAGTAGCGGGGTTGAGACTTGATAGAAAACATTAGTGGATAATACCAAATGTAATAACTCCTTCCTGTTAATTATTTCATTAATGCAACAGATCGATCATATGAAGTATTTGATTGGAGTTCCGTTTAATAAATCTAATTAAGTACCTTCAAGCTGTATTATCCAATAATTAAATCAAAACAATTTGTCATTCGTACGTAAAATTTATTTGAGCGAACATGCAACTCCATTTAGATGAAGTTCTAGCGACTAGATCGAGCTACTTTTACAGCATTATCTTTTTCATTTTGCTACAGGGCATGTATTGGGCTGCGCCTAGTTATAGTGACGAGGTTTGGCTAAACGAAGATCCTCCTTATGTCTCCAACTTGATTATAAAGGATTTACAAATTTCATATTAATAATGTAGCCAACCTATTCTTTCATAAACAATGTAAAAAGAATATGCAACAACATTAAAATAGATTGTTCATTTGACTTTTCGCGGTTTTCAATATATGATTTTAAATGTTTTTATTTCTAAATTTATAGGGCGAAAAATTATAAAAATTTGATATTATAAAAGTTTACATTGAGATGTATCCAATAAGATCCCACTTGAATATAATTTTTCTTATAACATGATGAGAATTTATGGTGAAAATTTTTAAAATTTGACTTTATAAATAAGAATGGGATTATATGTGGGGAGATACGCTAATAAGCAGCTACATATTCCAATATAATTCCACCCTGAAGCGCAGTCAACGAGGGATTATCTTTTACAGAAAATTAGCAAGGGGGAACAAATCTGAGTGAGTGGAGGGCATGGCGTGCTACCCTGAATAATATACAGTATACACCCATGCAATTATGCAAGAGTATTCCGTATTCGGTGGTTAAGCCTTAAGCTTTTACAATTTTCTGGCATGTGCTTTGCTTTTAAAAAATAAATTAGAGGTAATTATATTAAAGCAATCATTCTTTCTTGACTTCAGGAAAAAAAATAAAGCAATCATTCTTTCCATATGCTTGGTGCTTTCTGTGTGAACCCCAACACTCAGGAAAATCCTTCAGCAACTGCGCGCGAATCTACGGAGTATATTTTACAGAATATTATTACTGCTTCACCCCTTTCTAAGTTTCGCCATTTAACTTAACCATATGCACCTTTTTATATATATACCTTTATATATATATATATACTTTAGAAATTGTTACTTTTTAAAAATATAAAGGAAAAATTATAGAAGATAATTTAAAATAAAAAATCTTTAAGGAAATGGTGAAATTTGTAAGGGATGATCAAAACGAAAAATAAGGGGATTTGTTTTTTTCACGGAGTATTTGTTCACAGTACATATGGTGTCCTTGTTGGGAATTATCTCAAGAATGCTAGCTACTCTGGCTATTCAGCTAGGGTGAGGGGTGGGATTGTGGGATGAGCCTGGAACACCGGACCTACTGACCTAGTGAGTTGATCGAAGGTAATGCCCTTTTAGAGTTCCTTCAGCGTGTTGGCCTTAGTGAGTTAGCTTCTAGCCTATTACCCTTAGGCCGTTTAACCAAAAGCCAAGGTCTTCTTTTTTTAAAATTTTTACTAGTACACTGCATGAAAGATATTTTCGAGTTTTACAGATCTACGGTGTATCATGTCGTTTAGCTCATTACCTATTTTCTTAAATATGTGAACAATCAATTTATTTGTTGAATATGACATGATCGTCTAGTTATGAAGAAGTCATTTATGATTCTTATTATGGTAATTCAATCCAAAAAGTTCAATCTAACCTCATTTTAAAAAACACCGAATCCAATAAAAAAAATGTTTGAATCTAATTCCCATCCTCGTGTTTGTTAATTCATGAACAATGTTGGTTACTTAGAGATTAATGTTATATACGTAGTGTTACCTTTGGTTTGATCCAACTGCCAAT
This sequence comes from Dysphania ambrosioides, assembly GCA_026401315.1. NCBI lineage: Eukaryota > Viridiplantae > Streptophyta > Magnoliopsida > Caryophyllales > Amaranthaceae > Dysphania > Dysphania ambrosioides. The sequence continues at coordinate 3,736,913 of CM048660.1, read as the reverse complement.
TTCCATAACTACTCCATCATTTGGAATCCCCAACTCATTGGGTCAGCGGGCATGTACATTCTCATATGTAATTACAATTTTTTACTCCTTCTTGATAATATGATAAAAATTGCTAATCACTATTCCTTATATATTTAATCACTGCTCCTTTTGTTCTTTTTTGTTCTTCTCATTTTTCCGATCCGAAAATTTTAAAATGTTGTTATCATTTTGAATCCTTCTATTTTAGTTTAATATTGTCATTGGGTGAAAAAAGTTTGGTTGTGATCATTATCCATGTGATATGTTACACATTGATTGATTTTTTTAATTATTTAATGTCATGGACTTTAGAAATTTCACTACTTATTTAATGCTCAACTCATTTGTCTCATTTTTTAACAGAATTTATTCTTATTTTTAGATTAATTTAAATTATTTTATAGAATTTTAATGATATTTAATATTATTTTGTTTTATTTCCTAATTTCAAATGAGAAGGAAAAAAAAAGGACAAATAGAGTATATGTCTATATATGAACGTAGACATGAACCATTGCATTTTCATTGATCTTTATGATCTTAACTAATTAATTAACTCACAAATAAAATTTAAGGCCTGCAATATGCAGCCCAGGTTTACCAAGCCCAATTTTTTGAAGACCCAAACCCAAAATAATTGAATTGGCAAGATGCTGAACGTTTAGGGAGACTAATCTTACTTTTTTTTTCCCCCTATACAATGCTCATTGGTATTTAGTAATACACTAATACTAACCTAGCTGTTGTTATGTTTTCTAATTAACTGATCATTACATATATAAAAAATACCAAAATTAAAAACGATTAATGAGCACAGCTAATATTATGAGAAGACTAGTGATTGTTGAGACTATTCTTGTCCATTTTTCATCATTGATATGAAAATCTTGTTAATTAGTTGTTGTATGATTTAATTCTTGATGATGACGTCATTAATTTATCCTTTAAATGAGAAATCTAACTCTATCTAGTTTTCATTTCTAATAATCCTAGATCCTACCCTCAAAATCATGATGCACTCTTTTTAAATTCTTAATTTTTTGTCCTGTCTGAGCTTTTACAATTTTTAAAATACGAATTAAAATGTTTTTACCACCAAATCAATAAAACAAAAATTATGAAAACTCGATATTAGAAAAATTTATATTGAGATGTATCAAACGAGATTCGACTAAAATATATTATTTCTTATAACATGATAAGAATTTATAGTTAAATTTTTAAAATTTTGACTTTATAAACAAAGAGGGGCAAATATAGGACGGAGAGAGGAAATTCTATTCACTTTTTTTTTTGTTTCCAAATGAGGCAAGGCCAACCTATAGTATATAGTTTTCTTTATTTTAAAATGAATATTTTTCCAAAAGTAGATATGCTCATCTTAACCACTAGAAATTTCATTCACAACGAAAATGTTACATTGTACGAAGAATCATAATTTCAATTTACAAATGCAAACGATTGAAACATGTGCGTTGAGAGCTGGACAACAATAGAACAAAATTCATGAACTCCCAAAAGTTTCTTTAAATTGGTACTTAACTTGTTACTACTCCAGTTTATCCGTTTTACTCATTTGATTTTCACGATTTTCAAGTTATAATTTAAAACGTTTTTATTTTAAAATCCGCAAGATAAAAAACTATGAAAACTTGATATTCAAAAAATTTATATTGAGATGAATTTAATAAGATATCACTTAGATATATAATTTGTTATATTATAATTAGAATTTATAATCAAAATTTTAAAACTTTAGTTTAAAAAATAAAAATTTATAAAATAATTAGAGAGCCATTGAGTAGATAGAGGCACATATGATGAGTACTCTCATGTGTATGAAGTACGGAGTACTTAGTAATCGAAAAATGGGAGAATGGATTCTAGAAATGAACTCTAGAAATGTTTGAAAATTGAGAGAAGAGAGTCCAGAGACCAAAAAAAATGAGAAATGACCATTAAGACCACTAATGGAAGCTGGCGTAGAAAATTCAAAAGCGCGTTCCAAATTCGTAATTGAGAATCAAACTTCCACAATCCCATCGAGACCCATCCCTTCCCATCCCACCCCATTCACTCCTCCCACGAAACGTAATCAACACTCCAATAATTCATCGAACCTATCACATTAATCTCAATGGATTATCCGGTTAAGCAGATGGGGAATAAAGATGAAGAAGCAGTGATCGGAATCCCCTACAATCCGCCACCAGGAACGGTGTATCAGCCGCAACCACCACCGCAACCGCAGTATTACTATGTCGCAGAAAACCCATATCAAAGAGGCACTCTCCCTCCCAACGCCATATTTGACGATCCCAAAGGGGCCCCAATTCATCAGACTTTTTACAGAGACACACCAGCTCCTTTCTCCTGCGTTTTCTGCTCCCATTCCTCCGTAACCTCCGTCAAGTCAGTCCCTTTTCCTTTTCTTTTTCCCCAATTCTATTTTCGTCAAATTCAGTCTATAAAGTTACAAGCTTTATTGATTTCTTGAACTTCTTCTGTATGTGATTATTTATTATTTATTAATTTTGACATTTTTGTTTAGAATTGATCACTACTTAATCCCATAAATCCCCAAATAATCAATGTTTCTCAATTTAAGGGTTTGCTATGATTGTTTTCTACATTTAACACAATAGCTTACAACAAAATAGATTGATGTGTTGATGAGTAGTAATTAACTCTGAATGAGAAGAGTAATTTATCATTGATTACCATTTATAGTCATGTTTCTTGGCAAATATGTAGAGCAAATTACGTTGTGAGTGACTGTCTCAGAATTTGATTCTCTCTTAATCACGTTTTCTCGTATTAATAACAGCAAAATACGGAGTGAGGATTTAACTTAATCTTTGTTTTGTGATTCATAATCATTTATTTGATAGTTCAATGCAACAATTGCTAAATACGATATTAATTGATCATAGTATAGTCAGCTCTATTGACTATTACTCTAAAGGTTCCAACTTTTGTAATATTGTGAATCCATTCAGGTCAAAACCTAGTCTTGCTGCATTTGTCGGTTGCATGATGCCAATGATGCTAGGATTTTGCTTCCTTTGCCCTTCCATGGATTGCCTGTGGCATAAGTATCACTATTGCCCAAGGTGTGGAGAGAAGGTATCAGATGCACTAAACCCTCTTTGTTTTTAATTGACATTCAACATTTTCATTTTGAGATTCTGCTTCATTGAACTACCATGCTATTAGTACTATTATGTGTTGTGCTTAAAGCTATTGCTTTATGTCTTCAATTTAGGTTGCTGAATTTGAGAAATCAGATCCCTGTGCTGTGATGGATCCTCCACATTGGGTAGAGAGGAGCTTCGCATTAACCAGCTGAAACTGGAATGACGATGGTTAGTTTATCTGATGTTGGGCCTTCTCTCATTCCCCTCGTTCTACTGTCTCTCTCTCTCTATTGTTTATGAATGTAATACATGATCTGTGTTGTGAATAAGTTGAGGGTGTGTCATTTCTTGAAATTTGGTGCGTTGTAAGTGTACTAGTACTACCTTTATAATCTATAGTCTATACAAATGGTCTTATAGTAGATGTTATTACCTATATTATTTTTTATTATGGTTGTTGCGTAGATGCTATTGTGTGCGTTATAATATGTGTATTAGGCTCTTGGAATTTTAGAAACACAGAGGGTTAAAAGACCAAAAAGAGAATTATTATTGATGTTGGTGTTACTGGATCACATACCTGTTTTCATGGTTCATGATTCTCAGCTTACGTAGCTTACACCTTATTACAGCAAATATGAATGAGATTGCCACATTAGTTGCCTATTTCAAGTCATCTATGCATTTGATAGTGCATACATATTGAGAAGTAAATACGTTTAGGATGACACAAGTTATTGACTTACCTGATGCTTCATGCTGCATCATGCATTTGTTGAAGTATAGTAAAGATGACCAAAGTGCTTCATCTAACTTTTGTGAAGAAGTTGGAAAAGTAGTTCCAGCATGAGGAATAAGAGTCTGCCAGGGTAGCCAAGGATGACCTGCCTCCAAATTCTTACTTAAGGGCAGACCATGGTCTTTCTGTTTATCGATGTTTGGCATATTTTTTTTATGTAGATAAGCCTTTCTTATGCATAGAAACCCTTTAAAGAGTTGCAGGCAAGTCATCCTTGGCTGCCTGAAAATGACTCTCCATTCTCATGCAGGGACTCTCTTCCTTTAACATAGCTGTTTAGAGCACATTGATTTGACTTAAATTTATACACCTTGTGTATAGGGGAAAGTGTCATTAATTCTAACTGTCGCTTTGCAGGTATATTAGATTCTGATTGTTAGCCTTACAAATCAGCATCCTCCAGGATTTGAATGATTCTGAATTAATGGAGCAGAATCATTCTTTGAACTCTGGCTGGATTAATGCAATATATATATCTGTCACTAACATGCTGGTTTTCATTGATTATTAAATGTGCTTTCTATATAATTTAAAGGATGTAGTACACTTTATTGTGGAGTGTTTTCTTTTGTTCATTAGTCTTAGCAATCCCTTCAACATTTCTGTTGTTTTCACACGAAAGGGAAATTTGCTTGGTACCGCCTCATAATTGCAGACCGTCCTGAAGATGAAGATGTATTATGTTCAACTGAAATTCAGGAACATATATTTGTATTCCCATGTTCTTAGTGCCTGAATACTTTAACCAACTCCACTTCAATATTCTGAACATTCAGACCTGAAATTAATTGTTATGTACTGGCCTGACTCTGAATCCATGTGAAAAACAAGGTTTTACATCTGTGAAGGATAATTGGCATGACCCCTGAAAAGGAATAGACAATTAGGCTAGCAATTGAAATTTGTCTTTTTCTCAAATATACTTGAAATAGTTCAGCAGGATAGAAGTTTGCGATGGATTAATTTAATTATGATTTCAACGTGATTAGATAAACTCTTTTAGCCATTAAGAGTATCTGTGGTCCTCACAAGCTAATTGATCAAAGAGAGCTCGACACATAAAAACAATCTGATACTTGCCTTCTAATATTCTTGATAGATGAAGATTGTGAGGGGAAATTGACTAATAATTTTGTTCCTCTTTAGTGGCATAAATTGTATGTGTTATGTGACTTCTTGTAGAGTGCTAAAATTCCCTGACTGGGAGCTGTCAAAACTGTCGCAGTGCCAGATGGTGCATTTAGAGAGGCCCAGCTAATTGAGTATAGAAGCTTGAAGGTTTCTGATGAGAGAGTTGGAATATTATAGGTAGTTCCTTTGACTAAAGTGAGAAATCAAGCTGAATAATATATGGATATAAGGGAGATAGTACATTTGATTCCTGTTGTATTAGTGAAAGTCAAAAGAATCCACACTTCACTCACAGAATTACTATCTGGAATCAGAGGATCAAAGAGTTATCCGATTAGATCAAAGGTCACCCTAGAACGTTGGCTTTTACCTGTCCCTACTAGGAAAACATGGCACATACACTGACTATTAGGCTCTCCACATAGCCTAAGGGATATCTACTGGGGCTTTTGCAGATTATGATACCTGTACGCTTGGGTTATGCCCCTTTCACTTGAGAGACTTTTTTAAAACTTGTCTAAACTTATTTGAACTTATGTTTGTTGTGAATTGAACTTTGGTTGGCTTTACAACTTCTTGATCCTTATTGAACTTATAGAACTTGCATTTTGTGAAATTGATTTTAAGGTGTAAAGGATTAAGCTTTAGCGTAATTCGAATATTCCATCATCACCCCTTATAATATGACTTATTCCTACTCGGTGCTTTATAGTCGCAAGATGAGTTCAAACAGAGATGCTGCAAAAATTCTACTGTTTAAAGCTGTGGATTTGTCTGTTCATTCAATGTTGTTGGAGCACGCCTTCAGATCTTTGCTTTCTGAGTATTGTCTTGGTTCAATATGAGTACATAAGGCGATGTTTTGAACTATATGGAGTACAATTTTGGGATATGGTTCTCAGGCTCTCTGCAGATTAATTGGAGGGGATTGTTCATTTTTTTTTAATACAATTGGACTTTTAAGATTGTTTTTATAAATGATAACCTGTAAGAAAAAAAAAAAAAAAAAAACGGAGTCATACAAGAGATTTTATGAAACTGATCTATTAGTACAAGAAGCTGCTGCAGAAGTGCTAAATGCAAAACAGAAAATAAAGAGAATTAAAAGCTTAGCGCATGTGATATCTGTTGCTCCCACTCTAATTTGCCCTGCACATCTGCAGCTTCAGTAATGGAACACCTCAATTAAATAATAAATATGGAAACTAAAGCTTCTAAGTCTAACCCATCCGCCAAGCAACCCTCTTTAAGACTCAAAAGTAACATGGTTTGTATGAAAAGAAAAGTACCTCAAACCAAACAACAATATTCGTACAATAGTGATAGGTCCGGCATGGATTATAAGTACAGACTGTGTAGCAGCGGTTGAAACTCTTTGAGAACGGGCAATCAATCGTTCAAGATATCCTTTTTCTTGCCAAGTCTTTTCAGTTTCTTTTTTGTATTAAAGTAGAGAAATAGTTTGTTAGTAAAGCTCATAACCTAGTGACTTTAGCTAGAAAAACTCCTTCTGCCAATAAAATAAAAATAAAAATACTTGTATGTAATTTTTAAACGATTGTATTTGGTTGCTCTACATAAGTGGCCTGATTATAGCTCAAACAAATACTTTGGTATATTGTGAGAGAAAAAATGAGAAGGGGATTATAGCGAGATTGTTGTGGTGAAATCAGCTTTGTGCACACCTGTCTAAAACTTGCAACAATTTCTCATCTTCCCATTTTTTATCACTAAAATTGTTTCAGTACAAAAGGAATCAATGGCATTCTGAAAACGATTTTTAAGCCAGATATTATTCTACAATGTTAAACATTCAACATATACTCATCTCTCGACTTCATGATAACGCAATCTAGCTCTAGTGGACCTTTTTTTACTAAGATAATTGTACAAAATCAAACTAAGTTACATCCTGAAAACTAAAGCGTTGATCACGCATTCACGCTCGTGTTGCTGGAGAATGTGTCTGCTTATGACCTGTCCACCATTAGTATAAAGCAAACTCTAGCAAAATTCCCATATTTGTGAGCTTCTGCATAGTCCAACTGATGTGAAGAGTTGTCTTACCTGTGTCCTGCAAAGTACTCAAAAGATTTTGAGCAATCATACTCTGAAGCTGCCTCATCTTTGCCCACTCGAAAGCTGCAAAGCATGCTAATGCTTCAGCGTGTACAGCAGAGGAAGCTACGTCATGAACAAATTGTCCTTTTCCTGTCAAATCTTGTAAGTCACGGCGTGAAATACACCAGCTCCGGCCTGCCCTTTAAGTGTGCTTTCTCTAGCCTCCGTTGATAAGGATTGTTGTTGATGCTGAACCACTTGTTTGACATTCCAAATGGCACATATGAAATCCTGGGGCGGAGAAGTAATGATCTCTGGGGGATGCAGGAAGGGTAAGCTGTCCTTGATCCTCTCCGTATGTATGTACTAAATACTGAATCCTAAGCTTCCTTAATGTGAAATTTTACGGTGATAATCACATATTAAAATCAAGCGCTTAGATCAGTGGTCTTTGATCCTTGTTGATATAAATAAACTTAAAGCTTCATTCAATGCTTTTGAATCATTGCAGTTAGCAGATCATGGAAGCAAATAAACGTTTAGAGAACCAAGCTGTTAATCACACCATTGAGGATACTTAACTAGTTGTCTTTTTCCTCAATTATAACTATTAAATTACCAGTCTTCACAGGAGAAATACCCACTAGGATTAACATTTCTGTTTCTGAAAACCTAATCTTTTTTTAATATTTAAAACAATCATTAGTCCTAGTGCATGAACGTTAGTCTTAAGATGCTAAATTCTGCAAGGAATTTTGCATGAATGGAATAATTGAAGGAAACAAGAAAGAGGATCAGTTCCTTCTTAGGTTGTAATCAGAGTCAAATTATATTAACAGCAATTGATCGTCATACTCCCATTTTTTTTATATCTTCTCCTTAGTATATAGATGCAGTACCTATGATAAATGCATCAACAACGAAAATGTAATAAAACTGGAATATAATGTCACACCCATATTCTTCCTTCATCGTAGTTATTGGTAACCCTGTTCAAGGAAATATTCTCTTTATTTCTTTATTTTTTGCTCTATTTTTATTTATAGAGTTAAAGTTTAATAAATTTGACTACTAATTCTCATTATCTTAAAAGAAATAATATATGCAAGTAAAGTTTGTTAAACATATCTCAATGTACATTTTTAGATTATCGAATTTCCATAACTTTTTGTCTTATGTATTTACAGATGAAAATGTTTTAAGTTTTGTTTTAGAGAATATAAAAAAAATCAAATGAGACAAAAAAAATTAAGACAAAATAATATACAAGGTATATGTACAAAAAAGACAAAGAGCTCATGAGGACGTGGCGGTCCAATCTTATATAATTATAAAACAAAATTATATTATAGAAAAAAAATACTATATTAGTTGAACTAAATAAAAGAAATGGTAATGTTTAGCATAGTAATTTGTGACTTAACATTGAAAAGTAAAAAGAAAAAGAAAGATAAGGTGTAAATGATTTAAAAAGAAGTTTCATAGGGAATCTTGGGCTTTGTCGGGTGGTGCATATGTTAGGAAAATCCAGAGCCCAAAGTCTACGCATATACGACGTGGACAGAATCACACGAAGTCCTATTCTTATTGGTTTTCTTGCAAGTTCAGTCCTTTGAAATTCTGATACTAAATAAGTGGTCTCCCTATCATATCGTTTCCGCCGTCTAAGCCTATGATAACATTATTAAAGAACTGATGATCTGATATGACAACTAATTTAGAACAATATAAGTGATAAGGTCGGTAGGTAGGTAGGTAGGTAGGTAGATAGACAGGTTAAATGAAGACTAAAGAGTTGATTACAATATGAAATAGGGTGGGTGGGTGGATGGACGGGGTAAGTCACGGACACACAAGGAGATCAGTTGGAAGGATCCTTGACAGAAGAGTTCGTCGTTGGGTTAGCCTTAGTCATATTCATGCCATTGCTGTCTCCACCATTGGATGAAGGTATGGATGGGATAAGGGGATTATGATTGGTGTCGTGGTGGTTTCCGTTGTTAATGTGATGACGAGTAGGGGGCAGTGGAGTGCGAGTTAGTGAAGTGGCTGTGGAAATGGCAGTGGCTAAGGAAATAGGCATGAGACACAGCCCCTTCCCTTGCAGATATTGCATGGCTGAACCCATGTCTTCCTCCATCAACTTTGCCACCTGATGCTCCGTTATTGTCATGCTGTCATTTGTTGATGCTGTCTGATTCCCATTACTGCTCCGCCCTGCACCTCCTCCCTGTTCCAAAACCGAACCCGCTTACTCTTAATCACATTTCATGACTGAGCACAAGTTAACAATACTATATACACTCCCTTTACCAGAAACTAACAAGAATTTGATAACAGTCATCCTAAAAGATTAAAGGGTTGGGGAGGAGTCTTGAAAAAGATTACTAATAGTCATCCTAAGCCTTTTGCCTATTCCTTAAGGAGTTCAATAACAAAAGTTGCTGGGAAAATTCCAAACTACATATGCTGTTCTTTTCTTAAATCGGCTAAAAATGAAAACAAGAGTAAATAGCAAACTAAAAATGCTCAACAAGTTTCTCGTACCTCTGAGGTAATATCAGCAACCAGAGGTGCTACAGCAGCTGCACCGCCCAATCTGCTCATGCTTAGTACCTGAGGACACCATATCAGTGTCCAACCAAACCAAAATCACACAACACAACAGTGCTAGCTTAAGTTCATCCTATCGTGCATAAATCACATTAATGGAATCATTTCAGTCTCCGATTGAGATTTAACAATTGTCTTAAATCACTTTTTTTTTCAAGAGAATAAACTTTTTATGATCACTTTCATTTAGATTTAGGCCATCCAAAAACATAAGCTTATTCAATAGAGCATCGATCACAGGGTAGTAGTACTCCATGACTACATCATTACCTTTTCTTATCTCCCTTGACACGCCTACATATTTGTAAATATAAGATCAAATATAAGGAGCATAAAACCATGTTCCGAGTATAATACATTTTCTTATTAAGCGAAATGGTCTTCATTCTATTTTCTAAAAATACTGGAAAAAAGAAGTTGAACAAATAAGCCAGTGTGTGAGATAATGACAGAAAGGGAGAGGGAGAGAGAGGACCTTGACTTGGAGCTGGAGAAATTTGACATAGTCGATGATTTCATCAAGCATAGAGGCCTTGTCGGTCTGCCATTCCATAAACAAATTCCCAAAACTCAGTTCAGTGTTTTAACCAAAGATGACAATAATACCCCTTCATTGTTAAGATAGAATGAAGAAACAACACATAAAGAGTCAGGAGGCCAATTTTAAGGTGTCGCCTGCTATATGCAATGCAGGCACAATCATCTGATCTATGTCTCATCTCTCATCTCTCACTCCCAAACACTACACAAATCCAGCATTATGTACTAACTGTTATAAATCATCAATCTCAGTATTGCACACTAGTACACTACATAATTAACAATGATTAATAATATATAGTAAGGTATCCTATGGTACTTGTAACTCCAACACCGTATTAGTATATTACTAGTAATTATATATAGTCATAAACTCATCATAGGGTCAGAGGGCCTCATGGGTCATGCAGAAGCAGTGCTCCATCTCTGAACACATATCCAACATATAAAATATAAAACCGACCATAACAGTATCGTGCTTAGGAGTTGGACATAGGCATTGACTGCATCTTTCCACCAAGGAATATACCCCAACTGATGATCAATTATGAATAAAATGTATGATCTTTTGCCCTTGGCATAACCCCCTCACGTCGTCTTGTCACTACCAACATGATACATGGGCAACTAAGCCATAACCGCACTTTCAGAACTCGATCATAATTCACATCCAGCTAACGAGAATTGTGGAACCTTTAACATAGATTCAATCCTTCTTCAGAGAGAATAATTCAACTCATAATGTATACTCCATAATATAAAAGAATAAATGCCACTTTATATTAACATTACTGTAGTAATCGATTGGAATTGGGAGTTGGCTTTTACCTTGTTAGCGTTTGGAACCAGTTCTTGTAAACCTTTCATCCTCTCTGCAATTCTCTCTCGCCGAAGCTGCATGGAAACGAAGGCGTCTCTAAACTCGACATTTTGCATAAAGAAAAACTTACATGAACTTGTATGTACTACACCAAATCAGGAAAATGCTAAACTTTATCATAAGTTCCCAATTTAATAATCCCTCATTTACCTTTAGTTTGCCTCACTGAAGTGAGATTACTTGTTTTAATTTTTGGTTGAGTAGAATCGATCAAGGAGAAATCGATGGAATCAAATACAAGATGTACGAGAGTCGACAATGAAAATGAAACATATTATTAAGAGGACGAAGACAATGCTTCTAAATGTACACAAATTTTACTATCTCTGTGTGTGAAAGTATTCAATTATGAAAGATATGAATATGAACTCTGTTTAGCAATTTCCCTAAAAAACATTATTAACAAAAAAGGGAGAATGAAGGGAATACTCTTTCGGCAATGCTATGGGGATCGGTGGCCTGGCCTCGGCGAGCCCTAACCCTCTGTCTTTGAGGGGCGCCAGCACCACTACTCCCTCCTGTGGATGCGCTGGCAGGAGGTGCTTGGTTCATTCCTGCTCCGTAGTTCTGTCCTCCCGCTAAGCTCCCTCCCTACGTTTCATTCATGGAGTATTAATTGAGAAGAGAATAACATTGAAGAATAAACAGTCACGAATTATCAAAGAAATGATTTTTATTAATAGCAGCGAACAATTAAGATAAAAGAAAGACCTGCTGTGGAGGAGGGGGAGGAGGGTGAAAATGCTGCTGATTGGGGGGCTGAGCATTGGCGTGAATCGATCCGGTGAAACCATTATACAAAGCTTCTGCCTGTACACCCAAAAAATCAATATATGGAAGGGCAGCAGCGGAAAATGAAAGAAAAGATCAGCGGAAATGAATACAGACCTGAGATTTGAATGAGGAAGGATCGACGGAAGGTAGAGATAGCATTCCAGGAACAGGGGCAGCATCTCCAGGAGACCTACGGGAGTGAAGGAACTGCTGCTGGTGCTGTAGCAGCAATGACTTGGCAGTCACTTCGCTCATCTGCTGATGGTGTTGCTGCTGTCTAAGCTTGGAGACCAAGGATGCCTCGTCGAATGGATAATGAAAGGCGGCGGCGGTGGAAGTATCCCGGTCATCCGGGGGAGAATCCCCGGGTTTAAGGGAAAGATTAGAAGTAGAATTAGGAATATTATTAGGGTTGGAAGAAGGAGAAGGGAGGTCATGTGGGGTTGGAGGCCATGAACAGTTTGGGATGGTTGACAGCATCTGATCCAAGAAATCATTATTTTGAGATTCCTCATGATACTGTTGCTGCTGCTGCTGGGATTGTGACTCCCCGTTTGGGTGCTGCAGCTCATCAAGGCCTACTCCACACCGAGCCTGTTGCATTCCTCCTCTTTCCATTTTTCTGCTTCCTTTGCATTTCCTTTTCTCAACTCTTTCTATTAAATATGAAATGCAAGCACCCTAATTTGGCCTAAAATACCCTCAACAACTCCTCATATAATATCCCACTTTAGAATTCTATCTCATTTTCAACTTTTAAATAAACAAAATAAGTTCATATTGAGAAACAAAATACCCCCACTTTTCCTTCCATCTTGTCTGCCTCTTTATTATGGTTTTTTTTTTTTTTTATTGGTATTATATCATATGAATGGTGTAATGAGTAACAAACGTGCTTAAAAGATAAACCTTTTTTTTTTCCTCTTATGACAGACCCTCGACTCCTCTCCTAACCCGTGCCACTGACTCGACCACCACCCTTCTTCCCTCACAGCAACCACCAGGTCCACCACCCTGCCATCAAACTCCCCCTCATGTGCAGCTATGGCGGCCGCAGGTTCCCTGCCTACTCGACAATGGTTGTAGCATATAGAAACCCATCTACACAAGGATGGCTTCAGACGAGGTGATGAAGGTTGGCGGAATGGCAGCTTCTGTTATTTTTAAGTGATGGTGTCACGTTCTATCTAAAATAGAAGAGTTCAAAAGTTTGAAAAATTTTCTATCATCATTGCAGGAAATGGTATAGTAGGATTGGGAATGTTAAGAAGCTGAGGTTTTGAACTTTTTTCTTAAGCTTAATATCTCAAAATTTTGAACATTTGTTATCATATATGAGCATTTAATCTCAGATTTTGTTATTAGATTTATTTTTAGCTTCTTATCTCAAATTTTTAACATTAAATCTCTTATTTAGTACTTTCAGTCTCAAACTCTTAAGCTTAAAATCTCGGATTTTGACATTTAATTTTATATTCTAATCATCAAATATTTAAAAGCTTTAGTAATTTCGGACATGTACTTGGAATTTTATTTTCTATAATTCAAGTTATTTTTTTTCGAGATATTTTTTTTTCACGGAGATCATCATATATTCTATACCGTACCTAAGACTATATTTTCGATATTTGATATCATATTTTCTTTACATGAGAGTATACTATTTATACATAAGATCATATTTTCTATTTGTAAGATTACATTTTCTATACATGAGATTGTATATTCTATTTAAGAGATCATACTTTTCACACTCGAGTGCATATGTTCTACACTTAACGTCATATTTTATATACCTCAAACCATATTTTCTATTTTTGCTATTATATTTTATGTATCTAAGATTGTATTTTCTATTCCTAAAATCATACTTCTACATCTAAGATCGTATTTTTTTATTCCTAAAACCATAATTTCTATACGTGCTATAATATTTTCTATTTCGGATATCATAGTTTCTATTCCTTAGAAACTGCAAAGTCAAGGTCAGCCATCATACTCAAGTCCATTCCTTGAGCAAAAGTTGGCGAGTAAGTATCAATAGAATTCAACATATGCAGGCACATAACATTCACTATGAAGCTACCCTATGGCCCTATTTGCATGCATGACAAGTGATAAGCATATGAACTAATTGATTATAATTAAAAGTTGTATAGGTACGGAACAAAACGAAGTCATCTAAAAAAACTCCTTACAACACTTGTAAAACCTAGGTTCATACCGACTGTCGCACCACTTGCTAAGCTACCTATGATCATATTTTTGTACATTTAAAATCATATGTTTTATACTTAACATAATATGTTTTATACTTAACATTATAGTTTCTATATATGAAATCATATTTTTTTATACCTAAAATTATAGTGTTTATGCTTATGATCATAGATTTATTAAATAAGATTATAATTTATATATTCGAGATCGTATTTTTTATATCTTTAGATCATATATTTTATATCCAAGAAAAGTAGAAAACCTAAAAATCATACAAAAAAAATAATAATACCAAGAATGGTTTTCACACAAATAAACAAAAGCATAAGAAAAGTAAAGATACACACATCATCACTTCTCAAATCTCTTTCTCTACAAACCTCAGTGATATTGAGATATGCTATATCAAAAGATTCAAAACTGGCAGAAATGAAGTTAACGTCATATCTGTGAAGTCTGAAATACTGAAGATTGATCAAGCAGGATAGGATCTCAATAAGCCTGTAGAAGAAGGATTTTTTTTTTTTTTGTGCAGAAAACATCTCAAGTAGCTCCCCCTTTCCTTGTTAAGGTACTATAGTAAGCATACTTCTCAAATTCTTGCGTGCAATAAAGCCGAACATTGCAGCACAACTAACATATATGCATCAATAGTTGAACACACGAATATTCGGCTCGCCGCAAATCTTGTCCATATCAATTGCCCTAAAATAATTGTCCAGAATAACATCAAACATGGATTGGACACACGAATTCCCGCCCCATTCTTGCCCGTTGTAGGCTTGTAGCATTGCTTGTAGTAGAAGTAGGAGTAGTAGGAGTAGTAGGACTGTAGGAGGTGGCTTTTTCAACAGGTAATATATTGAGTCGTTGTGTGATGACCTTTTGTAGTTTGCTGGACTATTGCTCCACTGCTTGTTGGCATTACTATATGTTGGGCTTCCAGAATAAGACTTTAGTTTTTTGATTTATTGGGCATTAGCTTCTTTACCAGATTGTGGGCAGGAACAGGCCTATATTGCTAGACGAGCTTCAAATACTCAAAGAGTTTACTCCCGTCCGTAAATTTTATAACTATTACTAAAACAAAATCCTTGCTAACGTCATACTTAAATCGCGTCAAGTTATTTTAAATAAGTTTTCTGCCTTTTTTTAAAAAAAAATGATGTCATCTACTTTTTTCCTACTTTACATTAATATAAGACTAAAAAATATTATATATAGAAAATTGTGCAACTATATAAATTCCTAAATCATTTAAAACTATCTTTATTTCTTCCATTCATTTCATGTTTGCTCTCCACCTTTTTCTATAATAATTTTTTATTTAATATGATAAAAAGTATTATTCCAATCAAATTTTCTTCGGTAATTCTATAAAACCTATAAGTTTTCACCAATAAATAAAAATATTTTTATAATTAAAATATTTAACAAGATAATTTATTATCAAACCGTCCGTCGTACAGAACTTACCTATTATACGAATAAAAGTAAAAGTATGATTTGAACGTTTGATACTTTGCTATAAAGTAATCAAAATATAAAACCAAGTTCTACAAAACGTCTTTTATGGCAATCATGAATAGAGATCTGTTCAAATAGGAGGGGTTCATTCTCATTAAGGGTTCTTAATCGGTCTATTTATAAAAGTGTCTAATCAATTATTGATTTGATTGGGTCGATCTTTTAAAGGGTCATGTTTTATTAGGTCTTTAAAGAGTCATGTCGGGTTACCAATGAGTCAATAGTTTCCAAGTCTTTTAACTTCTACTACCAAAGATGGGGTAATGAATGTTTTCTACTTGTTTGCCAATGGTCCATTGCCAAAGATTGAAGGTATACTATCTTCTTTGGCCTGTCACGACTCGACCTATTTTGCATCTTTTTTGGACCGGCTTATAAGGTATATAACCCATTCTAACCCTAACTCAACCCAATGCACAAGTCTACTCCATATAAGTCAACGTAAACGTGGAAATTAGAGATTGTTGCTCTACCAATTGTCCCATTATTCGAACTCTGCAAACAAACTGAAAGCTCTAGAACTAATTCCGAGTTTACCATCTTCTCGATCCTAATACGAAGGAATATTAGTTGAAATATTTCCTCACTCATAACAAATTAACAATTCTAAAAAATAATATCCTCTTTTAGTCTTTGTAATGGAATTTTTTATTTGTAAAATAATTACAAAAATAAGCTACATATAAAAAAAAAATTCAAAAATAAGCTTATTTTGGTTCAGGTAAAAATCGCTGCATGAGATAGCGATTTTATTTAACTGAAATCGCTGGTCAGTGTAGCGATTTTACTTAACTGAAATCGATGTCCATGACAATGATTTCTAATGGACAAAATTTTGAGAGTGGAATTCAGCCTATTGAAATGAAACGATTTTTCTTTGCCTATTTACGTAAAAAAAATTTAATTGTTGCCTATGACAGCGATTTTGATCAACTATTATTATTTTAGGCAGCGATTTTGATTCGAATTTTGTAAATCATACAGATAGCATTTTGGGCCATCTAAATTCTAACTGACCCAAAATCAGTGCATGGGGCAACAATTTTACTTGAATGAAATCGTTCGCTCATGACAACGAATTTTACCGAACCAAAATAAACTTATTTTTGAAATTTTTTTGGTGTATAGCTTATTTTTGCAATTATTTTTTTAAAAAAAAAAACTTAAACAAAAATTCCTTTGTAATGTTATTGGCTAGCTATCCACTAGCTTTTTCAGTTTTCCCAATACTGTAGGTGACGATTTGACCGAAATTTCTCTCTAATATAATATTTATTTTTGATTGTTAACTTTTAAATGAACTAAGCATTTTGCGATTACCAATCTAGCAACCAAGATAAGTTATATGGCCATTATTATATAATGTGTTCCTGTGTGAAAACGGAACCTGTTGAGCCAGTATCGACGTAAGAGTTAATTATGGGAAGACAAGTGATTTGTAGAGTTTGGCATGGGCTTATGCGTATCAGCTTATAACTTTTAAACACTATTAGGTAATGAATTATTTTCACTTATTTGTCGATAGTCTATTATTAAAGATTGGAGGTGATACATGTAAAATATTATCCTCTATAGATAACAACTATATTATATTTGGACGGCCCGACCCGGCCTAACTCAACCCGTTGTGTATTTCCTTTGGCACGGCCTGACCCGTTTTACATCTTCTTTGGTCCGACCCGACCCATTTTGCATGTGGCCTATCTTGATCCTAATTCGACCAAATGTACATGTCTAATTGTCTCTAGGCTATATATGGTTAATCTGATACTATTTTTACATTTTGGATGGTTGAAAGTTGCAAGTGAAAGCTTGGATCTAATTTATTACTCTTGCATGATACTCATACTCGGCTTAATGTTCCATGTGAATCTAGTCTAAAGCCAAGAGAGTCTAATTAGATTGGCTCATGAGAAACTCATCATCTATTTACTGGATAATTACGACCACTTCTTGTTGACTTTTGAAGATCCGTTGGATATCTTGATTCTTATCAATTGTAAAACAAATGATACCGATCACATTGGTTCAAATCCTATAATAGGAAAATTCGGCTGAACCCCTGTCATAAGCTACCAATTGATTAATTTTGGAAGTCAATTACCAAATAATTACAAATAACAAATTTGCAATACTATATATATATATATATATATATATATATATATATATATATATATATATATATATATATATATATATATATATATATATAATGAGAATACTTAAAATAAGACATTTGACTCTTTATCTCTTAAATCTAATGGATGATATTTCACGTACTCATAGTGACTCCTTTTTAACTCATAGTGACCAAATAATTGTTTTCACTTATAATGACACTTTTTATTATTATAGTTACTCTTTTTATTATTATAGTGATAATTTTTTATTACTATGAGTTATTATTATTATTATTATTATTATTATTATTATTATTATATATATTATCAATGGAAACCCATTTTGTAATGATACTCTAGTCTATGGGCTTGGTCCTCGTTGCACGAAATGAATGAAGTGGATAGGACAGCAAAGCTCAGCCCATTGGAAACTGCAGCAAATATGAAGCGTTAAAGTAGCACTTCAGTTACATATTAAAAGTCCAAGTGTAGCCTATCATTTTTAATTTTCTTTGGAATTTTATATGATTATATTATCCCTATTTCTAATATTTTTTGGCCTATTTTACTACCTCGGTGGCTTCTAAGCGTAAGAAACTTTAAACATCTTTCTTAAGTTACACAGACTTAATAAGCAATTATTGTTGGCCATCGTAAAGAAAAATAGGTACGAAATACAAAAGAGCTATTTACTTAGAAACTCATTTTGAAACTAAATTTAGATCATGGATCACTCTTGATACATATTTATAAAAAAAATAATTTAAAATTTATATCATGAAACTACTTTTTAAGACTATTCCGATTTAATACATCATTTTTTTTATAATCAAAATACCTGTAGAGATATTATATTGATGGTCAAAGAACACAAACTTACAAACTTGAATTTCATGATCTGATTATGATACACGTGGCTAAACGACGTTACCTAAGTGACGCGAAGGAATTGCGGTTGCAATTAAGAGTTTTAAGGGAAGCGCACCTAGACATACCCATAAGAAGTCTCCAGCAATTACCAAACACTCTAGGATAAAATAGTTGCAACTAATCAGAGTGAATGGCCGAAATAGTAGCAAAACGGTTGCAAAAGGGATTAGCATGTCTCAGAAATAGGAAGCAGTTGAAGATTCCATCGAGATTAATCAGGAATACCTAAGGAGCGTGCTGTATAAAATAGGGTTTGACTCATGGAAGAATTCATTCAAGCTACTCATTGCAAACTATACACTCCGTAGTTTAGCTTATGCGCTTAAATTCAATTTGATACAAAAACTTCTTCTAACCTGTGACACGAAAGCCTTAGTCCTTGATAAGCCCCGCAATTTTTCCCCACCAATTTGTTGTGTTGTTTACATTGCTTTTGTTCATTTACATTTATCGCTTACAAATTCTATCTACACATAGTTTAACTAGATGTTAACGTCCCTAACCTCAAATTATCACTTAGCTGGTTATTTTTTGGCTGAAACAATGATATATAAATAAACATTAAGTAGTAGTGCTATTTGGTAATAGTTCATTAAACATCTTGAATTAATTTTCTTCTATGTGTTGCTCCATGGAATGTTCAAGAAGTGGAAGAATAATGTAGAAGGTCAAAGCACCACTTCATAAAAATAAAAAAAAATTGGCATCTTGTTAGAAATATAGATTGCATATGAAGTATGAACAAAGAATCAGAAGGCAAAGGCAAAATTAGCGTATGAGAATATATGAGGTGGGTGGGTGGATTAGTGGGGGCTTCACTTCACAAATAAAGCAATTGCACTTCCAATTTGAGATTCTGTTCCTGGTTGGATTATTAGCTACAAGTTGTTTGCCTTACAGTGAGCAAATTGGGTCAGAAGTCATCATAAATTTCGATCTACGAGAATAGAGAGATATCATGGCCTTGACTTTATATTATTCCTGTATAATAATCCTCATTAGCAGATGCTGGACATGCTGAATATATGCTACATGCGTATATATTCTTGTTAAATTTGCTTTGTTATAGAGCATTGCTTATCATTTGTCATAATCTTCGACAGTATAATCATAGTGGAAGCTGTGGAATATTATAGTACTGCATGATAAAGCATGCACTTAAGTGGAAATGTATTTTCATTTCGCATGCATCCTAACTTTTGTATTTTACATTTCGCATTCTATATTTACATCTTGGTGACTTGATTTTTAAAATATTGATGAGAACTTCTATTACATTCATTATTTTACTCACATTTTCTCTAATTTTTAGTTGAATTTCCTTATAGTTTCTGATACGCATACATTGTTCAACACAAAAGCAGATCCTTTGTGGAAAGTGATCAAAAGAGAAGTAAAAGAGCTTTAGGCCTTCAAGGGTGGTCATCATCCCTAGGCACTATAGTAGGATATAATTATCTTTATGATATATCTTGTATGATGTTTATCTTTTGTAAGTTATATCCTATCTTTGATATAGCTTTGGGATTTTTCCCTTAATAAAGACACAAAAAATATTCTCTTCTAATTTTTTTTTCTAGTTTATCACACTAGTCATTCATAACTTAAGAACAAGACATGTAGAGAAATATACGGAACATAAACATTACTCCGTTAGTTAGTGGAAAGTTAATTAAGAGGTTTTCTAGTTATTAATACGTTTGAATAATCTTATCATACGGGGAAAGTCAATTGAGTGTTGGAAACGTTTTGCTAGCCTGAGAGTGGTGTCCGAGAAAACCATCTCCTATACTAAGTCAATTAAGAGTTTAAAATCCAAGAAAATCATCTGAAAACTAGTTTTATATGACTTTTAATGAACATAAATTTGTCTGGATATCAACTGAGGTATTCATATCTAAAAAAATAGGTCAAAAGGAGAGGGCTTCTCATAGTAACTTAGTATAATTTTGGACCAATGTGGCCAATGTTGATGTGACACATGGGTCAAACTCAATATCGTCTTTATGATATGTCCATAGACAAATTTCAAATGAGACGGTTGATTATAGGCTTTTAAAGAAGCCCACAAAATTCCAACCTATGACCTAATAAGAGACTCATACACAACGTAATCAACTACTACGTTTAAGCTAAATTCACAAATTGGATCGATTCCCACAAAAATTGAAACTTCAAACCTAAATAAGATTATTACATTGCAAACACCAATTTGCACATTCATGGCGCGAAAATTGCAAGGAATTAGCAATGATGTATCATGATTAAAAAAGTGCAACATCAATCGTGCGGAGGTAATTGTACACTCAATGGCGATTGTTATATAGAAAACTTTTTGGTTTGAAGAAGGAAAACCTTTTCATAGACTGCTCTACATATGCGCCTTTAAACTTGGTTATTTGAAATTGATCAAAATTCAAAACTTTGGTTGAAGCATTAAGGGGGACAAAAGAAAATAAGAAAAACCTTTATTCATAGTGCGTGGTGGCTGAGTCAAGTCTCCTCTTTTGAGGTACAAAGTCATTGTTGGTCATACCATTTTCCATAGCTTGACCCACCATCATCTCTATTCATCCGCTCATTGTAATCTGTCTTCTCCTGCAGAAAGTGCCATCTTTTTTCATAGAGGAATGTACAAAAGAAGTTTTAAAGTAAAGTAAACATATCATATATATGAAATCCAATCCAATAATCTTTTATCATAAGGTCAGACAAATGTCGATCAAGGGGACTGATGGAGTTAATCAGCACAGGAACATTAAAAGACGAGTTTCACATGCACCATCTCTTTTTCCACTTGCTGGAGGTGCCCACATATTGAGCAAGCCTGTGTCTTGTTAGCCCTAATCCTAAATGGACTGGCTCATTCACTGAACCACTGCTCTATATCCAGGTTTTGTATACTAATGATAATAGCGTGTACAGTGTACTATATACACGAGGACGAGGTTTAGGCACCCGACTTATGCAAGTTCGATATATATTACTTTTTGAGTGACAGAAGCAATTGTATGCAACTTCTACCTACAAATATATATGTCAAAATAACTTATTTGTGTCCCACGTTATAAAAGTAGAAAAAGGATGATAAACATATAAAAATAGTAGATTACGTTCTTTAAATAAGCTTATTTATGGTTAAACTTTCTTTTGTTATGACCTTGTGTTGAACCCAATGAATTGCAAAAGTAATAAAATACAAATTATTCCATTACTAAACTACAAAATCAGTGATAAAAAATCATTCTAAAATAAGAGCTATGTTACACACAATGAGTAAATAAAATAAATACAAAATTGCTTTGCTCGTTATGTTTTTTTGTTTTTTTTTTTTTACAGTAAGAAGAAGAATCATGACCAGATCTAAATCATCTAATCCTTAAAAAAATTTCATTTAGTATTTACGGCTCATGGGGCCTTTGGGCCAAAGGTCTATTGTCAGGGTACTCAAATCCAATGAATTTTTAGTAGCGGATGAGAAAATACATGTCTATGAGTTATCTATTAATATGTGAATATGTGGTATTTCTTAAACTCCCTAATTACTGTAATTAGTTAACTATAATGGTTTTTCTTAAACTCCCTAATTACTGTAATAAGTTAACTACTTAACTATACTAACTCCAAGTTTTTGAAGCGACTTGCTCGAATTGTTCAACGTGGCAAGGGTATATGTATACAAATATACAATCCCCTATGTCATAAGACTAAGCAGCATATGCCATATAGACATATAGTGTCCCAAAGGGAAAGAAAGGGCTAGTAAATACTCCAAAATACACACGATGAATCGCAAAAAGTAATGTGTATTTGATAGCCACAGATTTTTGAACTCATTGTTTAATTTCTTGTACGTTGTACTTGCATGTACCAACTCTCCATGCTATTTCGTGGACCGGTCTTTGTTCTTCCTCCATCAAGTGCGTACCAATGTACCATGCATATTTTCTTGACGTGTTTATAATTCTTTAATAAGGGTGCTCAGTAATAATCAAATAGAGCAATAAAAATTCAGCAAGCTAAGATCAGAGACGACCAAATTGTCATTGTTTAACAGGTTTGACGACCAATACTCACGCCTAGTCTCCCAAGTAGACTTGTGCATTGGGTCGGGTCAGGGACGAGATAAGTCACATGCAAAATGGGTTAGGCAAAAGAAGATGCAAAATGGGCTGAGTCGGACTAGGCCGTCCAAAAAGAGTATAATTTTTATCCATAGAGGGTGATAATTTGCTTCAATTGTTTGTATCACCTCCAATTTTTGCCAGTAAACCATCGGCAAATAAGTAGAAATAATTCTTTACCCGATCGTGTTTAAAAGCCTTTGAAACTATTGGCTTATTATTGACATGACTTCACCCATTAAAAACCCAATAAAATACGACTCTTTAAAAGACCGACTTAATTAAACACATAATCGATTAAACCCTTTTACAAACAAGTTGGTTAAAAGCTCTTAATGGAGCCCCTTCCATTTGAACAGGTCTACTCCCAAATAAAATGTCACTTAGAAATTTCAAGTGAAGGTTGCATCTAGTATTCATCATCCATTTTTAGGTTTTTTACTAGCTGAAATCTATGATTCTCAAGTTGTAAAGAAATATTTCCGTTCATGAAGCTTTGAGGCTTCCAAGAAAGCATAAGCAATGCATCTTACTAATGCTACACTAAGTATATTGCCCACTGATTTAGTGAATAGTGCATAGATGAGGAATGAGAAGCAAATAAAACTCATAAGCATTACATGGGCTTAAATTAAGGCGACAAAAAAACAAAGTATAGAAAATGGACAAGTTGAAGACCATAAATTATCATACTCATCAACTATGATCTGACTCTTTTATCAATCAGGGGAGACTTGATTACATTCGACGTTCTACCCAAATGTATAAGTCATTTTTAGTCCTTGATATTTTGGCTGTCTAAAGTCTTTAATTTTGTTTGTATTATTAAGGTCGCTAGAAATTTGTTGTTAAGAGCCCACAAACTAACCAGCACACACACACAACAAAAAAAAAAAAAAAGAAAGAAAAAAGAAAATGAATGTGACCTTAAAAACACATTATAATGGCAGGGAATTTTCGGAAATATTTTAATATGATTGAAGAAGTTCATTCATAAAAAGTATGGCAGTTAGCTCATTTGGTTAATCTATATATAATAGTACTCCATCCGATTTATTTTATCTGCTAGATTTGATTTTTCAAGGTTTTAAAGACATAACTTAAAACATTTTTTTTCTAAATTCGTGAAATAAAAAATAATATTATAAAAATTTACATCGAGATGTATCTAACTAGATCTCATTTGAATAGATTATTTATTATAATATAATTAGAATTTATGATCAAAATTTTAAAATTTTGGCTCCAAAAATGAAAATGTAGCAATCAAAATGAAACGAAGCACATTATTTGTTCTCTTAAGATACAACAACAACAACAACAATAATATAAGACATATTGTTACTCCTTAAAAATAGGGTAGTTCTCGACTTTAAAATACTTACCAAAAATTATATTTTCAAGTACTTTAGGGTTGGCTTGTCACGTAATAATGCAATGAAATGATCAAAAGAAAACAAACATTTATATTCCTTCGTTTTTCAAAAAATTGCCCTATTTGACTTGTAGTCTTCAAAATACGTATTAAATATTTTTATCTTCAAATTATAAGGCATAAAATTATGGAAACTTGATATTCTATAAATTTACATAGAGATGCATCCAACAAGATTTCACTTAAATATATTATTTTTTATAATATGATGATAATTTGTGGCTAAACTTTTCAAACTATGACTCTATAGATAGAATTAGGGTAATTTTTAGGGAATGGAGGGAACAGTAATGACCTGAAAACCAATTCAATCTGACCTGAAGTTAACCCGAAACCGATTTGACCCGATATTCAAAGACCTAAACCCGATCCGTGTCTCACCCATTATGGACCCGACCCGTTACAGACTCGATCCGTTACAAACCCGACCCGTTACAAACCGACACATAACCAAAATAACCCGATTTATAACAATTTGTTACCCAAATTCACTGGACGTGTTAATAATCTGAATATACATGAATATGACCTAATCTTGGCAGACCTATTTTTTACCTAATATCTAATAACTTTGAAACCAAACTTGTCATTGTCGATTCAAACTAAACATATTACAAGTTCTTATGTATATATAAACTTAACATCGTATGTTATAAACTAGTTCGATAGGATAATACACATTTAATAATCATTACCTCATAAATATTTTGTTTTTAAATGATTTATCGACATCATCATTATCTAATTTATGAATTAACCATCATCATTGTTCGATTTTATCAAAACCGACATTGACCCGAAATAACATGTTGAGGAATCGATCTGATTTTACCAGAACCGACCTTGACCGAACCCAAAATAACCTCGTTATAACCTGTTCAGGAACCGACCCGATTTTACCAAAACCGACCTTGACCCAAATCCGAAATAACCCGATATAACCTGTTTAGGAACCGACCCGATTATACTAGAACCGACCTTGACCCGAACCGACATTGACCCGAACCGAATACGACCCGACCCGAACCCGACCCAAACCTGACCCGAACTCGACCAAGCAAATAACCAATTTAACCAGACCCGATAATGACCTGACCTGAACCGAAACCGACCCGATAATGACCTGACCTGAACCGAAACCGACCCGATGGACAAAATTAACCCGATAAGAACCGACCCGCGATGGGTCAACCCAAAACCGACCCATTGACCCGATTTGACATCCCTGGGTTCTATAAATACGGAGTAATTGATAATGTACCCCATAAACCACACAAGTGACACAACAACACCCTCTTCAATCGCCAGTTTTCACTTTTCACAAGTCCTCACTTACTGAACCCAAAGTACGCTCTTTCTCTTTTTCTTTGAGCCTCTCACACAATCAGCGCGCTTTCTCTGACACGCTCCTTCTCAAACACCTACACCTTCCTCTTTTGACAAGTCTTGTTAACAATGGCATTCATCTTCTTTGCAATCACTTTCCTTGCACTTTCGTCAACACCCCTCACTGTTCTTGCTAACTTAGAAGGTATAATCCACACTTGTTATACTTATGTTCTGTGTTTTAATCAATAACTTTATTTTAAAACATATAAATTAACTGTATCTAAAGTTGTTTCATGGAATAGGGGATGCACTTTATGCACTGAGGAGCTCTGTTATTGACCCGGAAAATGTGTTGCAGAGTTGGGATCCGACCCTTGTTGACCCATGTACCTGGTTTCATGTTACCTGCGACCATGACAATCGGGTCACCCGCCTGTAATTTCTCCTCTCGTACTCTCCCTTAACCTTGCAATTTCTGGCATCATTCTAGTTTGCTACTTATTATGTAATTCTGAAACTAAAATATTAACACTAAATGCCTTTCTTTTTGGTGCAAATTATGTTGTAGAAGTGGTAAAAATCTGGTCTTTTACCACTCAAGGATGCGTTTATAGACTGTTTCAAGTTGTTCTATTTTTCGTTGTAAATTTCGTATGACTTATCATTAATCTAATTATTCAATTCCCTCAGAAAAAGTTGCTGTATTCTTTATTTTGTGGGGTTTAGCATTTTTTTTGGCTCAGTTTTTTGGATGGATTATAGCTGTTTGAGTGAAGTGTGCATAATTAGTGGAGGATTATTGGATAACAGGGATCTTGGAAATGCAAAGTTAACAGGAAAATTAGTAGCAGAATTGGGAAAGCTTGAGCGCCTACAATACTTGTAAGTTATTGTACTGCCTTAATTACTCTGTCTAATTTAAGTCAATCAATTTGTAGTAGTGCTATACATCTATATTCTGCTCCTTTATTCTCAATAAATTCTTCTTTGAGCTGTTGAAGTATTTAAGTGATATTCAAGTGATAGAAGTAGTAGTTCCTGTTTCACCTGCCAGATTATTTATTGCTTCTGAAATGGACTTGTGCATTCCTCTCTTGCTGCTGCATTCATGTTCACCTCCTTAATGTCATAATTAATTTTTTCAAAAATAGCTGAAAATTTTCTTTTCCTATGTTCTATCAAGTTCACTATGATAGACAAATCATGGTTAAGGATGTGATGTTTGTTATCCTTGTATGGAACGCCATGATTCATGAACAACTCTGACGCCTTAAGTGCATAAGTCTTCTCTGTACCCACTGAATTACATTAGTTGTTGACCCGACTCTTAATTGCATTAGTCTTCTACGTACCCACTTGAGATTGGTAGTCCTTTTTGTTTAATAAAGTCGTACGTTACTTATGACTAACTAATGGTATTTCCCTATCAGTTTTAATGTACTCCGCTTGTGGTTGTGGATAGAGCTGTCAGTTAAATATAATTCTCATGGTATTTCACTGACTGCTACCCTTGCCAATAACAACCCACAGCGAATAAATTCAACTTGTTTACAACTTAAAAGATGAAACCTGTAACCCTACTTTGAAGCCTACTCAAAAACCGATTTAACTAGAAATTTCAAACTCTTCTCAATACAAAGACAACTTGATCCGACCCTTATACAACCCAAAATCAATTGAATCTGACAATTTAAGACCAACTAGTTTTCAATCGGAGAGCTGATTTCACCCACATAACTTATGATTACTGTCTAAATTTTTAAACTTTAAGAGTGTTTCTAAAAAATCATAATGTTTAAGTTACAAATATGTAAAATATTATATGAATTGTAAAAAGGTTGTAATGATTCTACTGTAGCAATCTGACAATATGATAGGATTATAGTGTTATTAACATTTGATACAATGAAGCAACAATTAAACTATCACGTAATACATAGAAAGTTGATGGTATAATATAGTGACAATAAATAATATACATCACATGCTTAATAAAATGCTACTCATCAAATGTTACTTTATCAATTTTTTGTTTTGCAATTATGTATTAAGGTGAAGATAACAATACAATAATATATTATCATGGTTAAAGAATTGAAAATCGTATAATAACAATTAGAGAAATAACAAGTCATGATTTGTTATGAATGAGATTAACACAACAAAATAAAAGTCAAAATAAAACCATATAAGTAATAATAACTTAATATTAAGTAATACTCTATTTATGACATAAATTAATTGAATTTCAATCAGATTTAAGATGTCTAGTCCTAATAAATGACTTGAAATCTATTTAACCTAAAATAAATTGTCTTAGCCCGTCCAAATTCAAAACGGATTGATCTGAAATGATCCGAGCCGATTCAACCTAAAATCTATCCAAACATGACCTGATCCAAACCAACCCGAAAGACAAAAGACAACCCCTTTTCACCAGACCCAATCAATATTGAGCCAAACTTGTTTCATCAACCTGATTTGGCACCCCTAGTTGTGGATGGAACTTGGACCTACCCCCATCACCCATAAGTTAGGCACAATAATTATTGTAATAGTCTCTTGAATCTTGGTAAATTGATGTCTCCACTATGTTAAGTAGTACTTGTACTGTACGTTGGTGCTGAGACAGGTAGCAATTAGCATGTCATTATGGATGATTAATTAATTGGATGATTAATTAATTGATTGATTTTTGGTGCGGTTTTGCAAGGGAACTCTACGCGAACAACTTTTTAGGCCAAATACCAGCGGAGCTTGGTGGGCTAAAGAGCCTTGTGAGCTTGGATCTGTTTCACAATAATCTCACTGGTTCAATTCCTGCATCGATTTCAAAGCTTTCCAATCTTAAATTCCTGTAAGCATTTGAACTTGCTGTTTACAAGTTCCAGTCATTTCATCTGTAGAAACTGTATACTAACAAAGATGGTAATGAAAATCTCATGTAACCAAGGGATTTTCTTTACTGTATATCTTCAAAAGTCAACTGCACTTGTAAACTACACGCATGAAACCTGTGCTCGGAAGTTTCAGCAAATTTGTAGCTTAGTTTCAGGGTCATTATGCTACAAACAGTTTGGAACAAGTCAAATGATTCATTTTTACAATGTCAAAATAAATTTGCAATATTTAGCTGCTGCTAATGATGGGTCTCCATGTTTGCAGGAGATTAAACAACAACAATCTGACTGGAAGAATCCCCAGAGAGCTTACTAAGCTTGGAAACCTTAAGATTTTGTATGCCTCTCTGTCATAAGTTCCTTCTGTAAGAATTTTGTTAGACAAACCTTGCATTCTCATCAACTTTCTTTTGTTGCTGCAGAAATGTTTCGAACAATAACTTGTGTGGTACCTTTCCAACTTCTGGTTCCTTTT
This sequence comes from Dysphania ambrosioides, assembly GCA_026401315.1. Taxonomy (NCBI): domain Eukaryota; kingdom Viridiplantae; phylum Streptophyta; class Magnoliopsida; order Caryophyllales; family Amaranthaceae; genus Dysphania; species Dysphania ambrosioides. Next base: position 3,707,894 of record CM048660.1, on the reverse strand, counting down.
CCAAGTTCACAGAAGAGAGGTGATCAGAATTTTCAATCTTCCAACCTTTGCTGGCCTCTATTACTGTATGTTACGTCCTGGACTGACAAAAAGTTCTATTTTCCTGCTGTGTCTACTGCAGTTTTGTGAATAATCCCAGGATAACAGGACCAGAATTAATTGGGTTCGTTCGATACGACTCTGGCAGAGATTGTAACTAAAGTTTGAAAGAGGCAGAAGAATAATTTGTGATAATATCAATTATGTGATAGGATAATTTCATAGTAACATTATACTGCATCAAAAAGGGTGATCAACAGGCACTAGTCCTTCAGATTCTCAGTATTATTCTAAGACAGAGACTCTAGTGTTAGATGAATCCTTATTTGTCTTTGGTTTTTGTCCCCAAATGTAATATATCTATTAACACTGAGAACTACTTGCTTTGTAACTGGTTGCATACTTGCATTCCTGGGTAAAGAAGTTTGTTGAGTAGAAAGATTTTCTGATCTGTCAGAAGTTGCTTATTTCCTTTTCATCAGCACTTTTGGGTCCATGGGATTAATCTGTCTCTTTCTTTTGACGGCAAAGCATGAGAGGCACACAACTAGTGATGGAAATTTCCAAAAGTATGTCTATGTTATCCTCTATGTACTTGGTTAGTTGGTTAGTATTAGATAGGAAGAAAGCACAAGGGCAAGAATCGGAAGGATATTATGTTCTTTTATTAGTTGGGAACTAGGTCAATCAAACTGACAGTTTCTTCTAATTCAAAAAAAAGTAAATATTGGGTGTAAAGTCATTTTTTTTAAGAACAACAAAAGTTAATAGTAAATCAACTAATCCAAGGTTCCTACCAATTATATGGAACCAAAGGAAATGCTAGTTCTCTGCCATTCTATTTCAAACATCGTTTAAATCCAAACACACAAATAGCTTTAGATGCAAACAGTTCAGGGTCAAACTTTGCAGTATTCTCATTATGTTGAATTCAAGAATTGCTTTCATTTGCTTCTTTATTTCAATCAGTCAATGCACAGAGAATTCTGGAGAGTTACTAGAAAGGAAACAGGAAAACCCTCAAATATGAGACCGCCAAAGAAGTAAATAGACTGTAGTAGTGATATTATGGTGAAACGATAATATTATATTACAAGCCTTCTCTACAAAAATACCCGAAAGAATGGGAAAACCTATAACAATGAAATAATTCTCCTATAAACGAATATGTATTATACTCTTAAATAAAGTATCCAAACATGTACAGAGGGCTAGTTTCTGCAGGTACCACTAGGGAGAACTTTCTGCACATTTTCCACCAAAATGGTACAAGCTTCATCATAGGAAGTAACAGTAAAGAGCAGATCATCTTCTAGTTTTAATGCCGTTTAATCCATGTTCTTTAAACAAGTGTGCTATTATACCTACATAGCTGACTTGTGTGCTTTTATGGTCACGATCAAGAAAATTCTGTACAGGGGGGTTTGTTCCTGTGATCTTCTAGGCGCCAACTTATGTGCAGATAGGCCCAGTAGGAGGTGCAAACTGAACAAAAGACCTGCAAGATTGAATATAATTCTCTTTAGCTGCAAGAATATGTTTTCATATTGACTGCAAGGATTGGAGCCAAAAATTGCATATATATTCTTGATACCAAGGATGTCGGTAATTAATCATATACAAACTTGGCAAAGAAGGAATCAACCAATTTCACAAGGACAGCAATATAACTTTTTTTCTTCAATGTAAAAGACCCTCAATCTAATAAGCAGTTGATTGGCGTACAAGCTTCAAGAACTTCAAAAAGAAGAGGATTTAAAATGAAATACAAAGTCCTCTACAATGACTGAGAGATATCTGGCAGGCTTGGCAGCGGAAAGCCAAATGCATACTGCAAGAATAGCAAAAATTAAAACCTACTTTCTGATATGATGCTCTACTCGCTTCATCCAAGTTAAGAACAGGTGCACATACTCGATGGCTAGAGATAGAAGTCAATAACATCCAAGCAATGTTGCTATCACTAATACCAAGTTACCAACCCATATGTTTGACATATAATTCACTAAAAGAAAAGTGAGATAAAGTTTACCTCTGGTAGAAGAAGCCTACAAGCTAGCCAGTCCAAATCAACTTATGTTGGATGCTGATTTGCTAACATCATTGGTGTCAAAGGAGGTGAGGAAATATCACCTGACTTCTCTGACTTTGGGGAAGTTTCCAAAGGCCTGGAAGGTGATGATTTTGTTGCAGTTCCAGAACCACTCAAGGGCATGGAGAAGTAACCGATCTGAGGAGGAGTGGGTAGTCGAGAAGCCATCTTAGGCAAAGAGAATCTTCTAGTAGTGGCATAATCAGGACTTCTTGACACCAATGGTGCTGAAAATACAGTGCCAGAAGGTCTTCCAGAACCATAATTTAGGAGCAATGGAGGCCTAGGAAGCTCATGAAGCTCATTTATTTTTGGAGACATAAAAGTTGGCGAGGTAGTAGGAGAAATCACAGGGGAAGATGCTGACTGATGAAAAGAAATCCTCGGAATGGGTCCAGAGGAAAATGGTGGAACACCAGCGGCAATTATAGTGTTGCTAGCAGATAATGAATGCTTAGTAGACATGGGCTTGCTAGTCAAAGGACCAGAAAATGATTGCAATTTGAGTTTTTTGATACTCGATGCAATCTCAGGTTTCAGCTGCTGTACTGAAATACTCTCTGTCAAAGGTGGAGGCATTCTGTTATTGTTTTCTCTCAATACTGACTTTGAGCTGGGGATGATAGGCCCAGACAAGGTTTCAATTTGCACATGCTCTTCATACGTGTTCGGTACCAGAGGGGATGAATGATATAAATTTTCAGCATGCAAAGGATTCAACTTGGTCTGTGAAACACGATTCCCAGATCCAGCAGAGTTCCTACTCGTAGTACCTGGTTTAGGTAGAACATAGGAATGGAACTTCCTTGTTGATAATGGCTGCAATTGCCTAATCCTTTCAGCTGGTTCAAATTTCCGCTGAGTATACAGCGGGGCTGATTGACTGAGAATCTTCTTTTCTCGTGTAAAAGCATCCTCATTGTTATTTTTCACATTTCCCTGCATATAAGAACAAATATAAGATGGAGGCCACACTTCTCTGAAATAAAATAAACCTTTAGTGATTGCAAAACATGCAACACTCAGAAAGCCCAGTACCACAAAATGATCAATGCCAATCGCTGAATGGTTATAAAAAAAAAAAAAAAAAAAAAAGAACAATACCATAAGATTGTGCAAGCTTCTAAACAAGACAGAACTGTAGAATTAAAATGAATGACAAGCCTTCCTAGCTCTTCAGGTAGTAATGGTCTATGGCCAATGCTAAATATGAAGAAATAGGGAGAACATAGCGAGAACAGACTTAGAATTTACTCCCAGTCTGCATAGAAGTTCCTTTGATCAATCAAGCATTCTGTAGAATCTGTACTACTCTCATGTTTTTAAGTTCTTGTTTAACAATTAACAGAGTTTTCCCAAAACAAATATCTAATGATTGAAAAGACAAGAAAAAGACAACAAAATGGACCATTTTTAAATGAAAGCCAAGTGCGAGGAATTAATACCAACCTCCATAATGTTTCTTGAAGCAGAGACATAACTGAGCTGCTGATCATTACGTTGATAATCAGATCTCAACTCTTCTTCATCTTCCGAGCTAGAGGTGCTGCTAAAATCATCATCATCACCTATGTCATCGTCATCTTCGATATCTTCTGACTCATCTTCAAGGCCAGTGAACTGGTAATCTATATGCTGTTGATGAGTCACCAAATTCACATGCGGTTCAACTGCCTCAAGAGACTTGACAGCCTTCCTAAAAAAAGACAGCTGTTTGCCCACAGAAACAAATATGAATATCTAGTTGTTCAAAACTATCAGAGACTATGGAGAAAATTAGAGTAATAAGAATACGCCAACGATCAGATAACAACCTGTGCAGCATGATGACGCGCTGCCTGAGTAAGAAGGCTTCGGGACTGCCCTTGTTTAAGAGATTTTAAACGGAAGACAAATAAAGTAGCCTCTTCATCAAATTCGTCTTTTGCATCTTGTAGTTGCTGCAACGAAAAAGTTTCCCCCTTCCCACTTTTAGATCTCCCCTTTTCCCTGTAGTTTGTTCTCATTAACTCATACAACTCCCTGCAAAATCCAAATCAAGGGAGTAAAGAGTAAGGGGCTGTTTGTCTGAATGAGTTAAAAAACTTCAAATAGAGAATCAAATCTCAAAATAAAATTACCTTTTCTCATCACATTGATGCTTCATTACCTGGAAGACAATTTAAGAGATTACTCAATGCATCAGACACTAAGCAAGTGAAACCCAAATGAACAATTCACAAGAAGGAAGCCCTCGATTTCTTTCATTAGCAATCATTCACTGGCGACGCAAACTAACCTCGACAGTGTCAAGCTCGTTTATGAGTGACTCTGATGGAACCGTGATTGTCTGAATAATATGATTGCGCTGAAAAGAAAAACAACAAGATCAGTGATATCCAAAAGCAAAATTCAATGCCAGTGTGCATTATTAAACGGACTCACATAGCTATCAACAAGCTTTTGAAGTTCAAACTGCACTTTACCAAGCATCAGCATTACTTTACCTGCAGCCAAACATGCCCGCACAATCAGAACCAAACATAAATCCCGAAACAAGGCTAATACATGAAAGGCAAGATCACATACATATGCACCCATAAAAGTATAGAACAAGATTGTTAGTTCCACATACATAATAAAATGGTGAAACGACAGAGTTCCAACAACATGACTACTATACCAAGTAGCAGATGAAATGATACACAGAAGTTCCAAAATTGAGAAGCTCACCGGATTCCTCATCATCATTCAACGCAATCTTCTGGAGAAGGCAAACACCCATCTCACGCAATGACTCGGAAAACTCTGATATCCAACAACATTTACTCACCAATTCATTGATTCAATAATCAAAACAATAACACCCACAATTTATATGGAATAATTGGAGATAAGAACGTACCATACGCACTGTTAGTAGCGGCAGCAGCAGCAGAGAGCAAGCTGTCATAGCAGTCCTTCATATCTTGCATAGCCTGCTCTCATCCAAATCATATATTTTCCAGAAAATCAAATTCAAATTCAAATTCCGAAGAAGAAGAAGAAGAAGAAGGAGAGAAAGAAATAGTGGTACCTCAGAAGCCTTGGCTAGCTCATCCAATTGAGCAAGAGGCTGGATTTTACGGTCCTTGGCGTTGTGTTTATGATTGTGATGGTTGAGCAATTTCTTCAACGACGTCTTCATTTCCGGAAGATTAAAGTAGAGAGAAATGAACGGAGGAGGAGAACTGCGATGCAATCTATAATGGGGTGAATGGTCACACCCTTTTTGTGTTCAACAAATGCGTTCTTCGTTGTTCGTCTTCGTGTTCTTCGTGTTCAACAATTTTCTCTCCTCAGTCGTCGACGTACGATTATGGTTACCATCATCTTTTTCAATACATTTCCTTTTTATTTATACTCTCTCTTATTTCTTGACTTTCTTGTTTCTTTATTTATTTATTTATTTATTTTTATTTTCTGTTTTGTCATTTCATCACTGTATACGCTATCCTTAAATACTGCTTCTAAATTCTAATTATAGGAACCACTTAACAGATTACAGATGCATTCCATTTCCTCATTTGCAATTATTTCTCTCTTAATTTTAGATATAGATATCGTCACTTCTCTCAAATACTTTTTTTTTTTACACTTTCACTGTTCACTATTTACTATTCACCTACCCTTTCTCTTTCTCTTTTGCTCCATTTTTATTTATATAGTTTAATTTTAAAAAATTTAACTAGAAATTTTTATAATATTAAGTTTTCACAATTCTTATCTTATAAATTTGAAGATAAAAACATTTTAATTTGTGTTTGAAAATCGTGAAAGTCAAATGGGACAAAAAAATATTAAGAATAGAAATAGTGCTCTCTCTCCGTTTTTTTTTTGCTCTTCCCACTTTCCTCATCTGGAAATTTCAAAATATTGTTATCATTTGGAATCTTTTTATTTTTTTTAATATTGTGATTGGGTGAAATTTTTTTTGTTGAGATCATTATTCATGTGTATGTAAACTATTGGTTGATTTTTTAATTGTTTAATGGTATGGACTTTAGAAATTCCACTACTTATTTAATGTTTAACCTACTTGTATTATTTTTTAATAGTAATATTCTTATTTTTAAATTAATTTAAATTATTTTATAAAATCTTAATGATATTTAATATTGTTTTGATTTCTTCCATGATTTCAAATGGAAAGAAAAAAAAGAATAGAAGGATTACATTTTTAACTCAATATTGATAAATTATTAGCCAAAATTTTCCATTTTTTTTTCGATTGATGTAGAATAACTTTTTTGTGTTCAATTTTTTTTTTTTGTACGAAGAAATAAATTATTATCATACTATTCTTTTTTTAATAGCTTATCTTAGTAAATGTGGTTTAAGAAGTGAATCTTTCCAAGCAATGATATTCATATTTTATCACGGTAATGACTTCATAATAATAGAAACACTTGTAATTTGATATTTTAGACTTTCTAATTTCCACACCCAATCAACAAAAGGACTACCTTAACTATTTTAGACCATTATTTTTTTCAAGGATGTTATTGACTTTGACTCTAATTATGAACCCTACTCGTTTTGCCAATTTTATTTAATTTTTTTTCTTTTTTTTCCCTTATACTCCCTTCTCCCTCTATTAAGTAATAATTACTCCATATTATACTGCCTTAACCCCACTAAATTACGATGGAAGAATCCTGCATTAACACAAGTTCCACATTCAACCAAAAGTTTTCACCTTCCTTCAAAATTCCATAGGGAGCACTACGTCAGAATTAAAGTAAAGTTATACAACACGTTAAACGCTCATTAAGCTAATTTGGTTCTTCTACCTAGTATAAACTTTGTGCTAATTATATACTAAATGTTCGTCCACCTTATTTTCAAAGAGATTTTTCATCATTAGTTAAAAAAACACAGTTCATAAAGAAAAGCTTCAGGTTCTAGGAAGACGTGATAGTTAAAAATTTAAGATTTTAGTGTTAAATTTATCAAGTTAGTAATAGGTCTATTCAAATGGGAGGGGCCTCTCATTAAGGCCTTAAGGGCTCTTGAACGGCCCGTTTATAAAAAAATATAATTAATTATGAGTTTAATTGGGTCGGTCTCTTAAATGATCATACTTTATTAGGTTTTTAATGAGTCAAGTCTGGTCAATAATGTATCAGTAATTTCCAAGGCTTTTAAACATTGTCAGGTAATGAATGTTTTCCACTTGCTTGCCAATAGCTCAGTATCAAATACTAAAGGTGATACAGACAAACTATCAATCTCTATACATTGTTTCAAAAAAAAATCTCTATATATAGAACTATACTCTTTTTAAATCGGCCCGACTTAACTTGACCCGTTTTATATATTGTTTGGCCCAGCCCGTTTTGTGTCTCCTTTAACCCGACCGCCCGTTTTGCATATAACCCGTCCCGACCTTATGCACACCAGTCAGTAGTAAGATTTGTATATAAAAAAATTCTGGAAGTACTCCGTACATGTAAAAATATTGTCATTATTTGGGGGTATTTAATCATTATATAGGAGAAGTCAAGGAAAATAATGGCCTCTCGTAGAACCAATATGCCGGTCAAGAATGGGCAAACAAGTGACGGTAGCATCTTTGAAAAAATTAACGAGAAACCCTAAAAAACAATACCATAAAGGGGCAGAAGAAAAGGACGGACGTGAAGAAGAAGACTAAAATGGTACTCGTAATATACAACATCTTTGCTTACAAAGAATGATGAAGAAGGCCGCATTGTTTGGCTTTGACTGGCGAAACATCATTTGTTGAGTCAACAGTCAAAACCTATGGATGTTACCTGTCCTACAAGAAAGCTTTCATTTATCATTATTTATGGCTAAAGAAGTGGGCAAAATTAGACAAACCGGATGCTCACTTCCATCGTCTAAGCATATTGATATTATTCTTAAGTCCTATTTAACAAATGGAGATCAAGCTAGTCAATTACTACCTTTTTCTTTAATTTTTTTTTGTCTTATTTGACTTTTTATGATCTATAAGACACAACTTCGATCGTTTTTATATCTAAATCCGTAAGATAAAATATTATGAAAACTTGATATTAAAATTTTATATTGATATGTATCTAACAAGATCTTATTTAAATATATTAGTTCTTATAAATATGATAAGAATTTGTGCTTAAACTTTTTAAACTTAAACTCTATAAATAGAAATAGAGCGAATATAAAGGATTACGGAATATACGTACTAATTTACTAACTTCGTCCTTGTTTATCTTGTTGTTTGTTTATATCAAGCTACCATTTATTTGAACGTACATATCAATGACTGTTAGTTGTCAAAGATTAGTCAACAACCTTAAAGAAACTGATCCCCAATCGTACCTAAATAAATTATCTTATTTTTCAAAGGTATCAAATGTAAATCTTCAGAACCCTAAATAAACTGTAGATCAACCATAAATTATAACTGGGAGTTTGTTGGTGGCCTCATTTGCCTAGCAAGTGGCAATTCACTTTAAAGAAAATGAAAGGGAGGAAATCTTGTCCCGGCCGTTTGGTTTGATCTTCTAGTATTGATTAGAATTTTCCTTTATGATGAAGGTTTTGTCAACAAGTATTAATAATTAGTCAACAACTATAAAGTACAAATCATGCTTGATAGACCGTAGTACAAAATGAAAAACTTCTATCCCTGTGGAACTCGTAATAAACACTATGTATGTAGTATGAAGTAATGGTCAAAATAGAAAAAGGCTCACATAGTTTTTTTTTTTTTAAATATAAAGAGTCGTATTCGACGACGACACTTATATAGATAAGATTTGATCTCATGTCCTTAATACCACCTTTTAACTCTTTAAATAAGAGCTAATTGGCATACGCAAAATGACTTACCTATAGTGATTACTTGTATTCAATAGAGATATAAGAATATATTAATAATTTTATGACATTTGCCATTAATATATCAAAGAGTTGGGGGGAATCGAATTTTGTGAAAAAAAACCGACAATAATTTTGAATGGAATGAGTTTCATTAAACGCAATCCAACAGTGAGTCTCTTTATTGGAGCATCAAAAGTGTTGAATCAAGTGTATGAAATCTTCCCACTAATCTATTTCAAGACGTCCTAACCCATCATCAAATCTAATGGACATGAAAAAAATTACAGCTTAGTCTAACTAGGAAAGAAACTGTCATGTCTCATTGAATGCACTAGTAATTTGGAAAGGTAGTTTTAATTTGTAATTTACCATAGTAAAGATATGAGAGCATGGTTGTTTAGTTAAATGCAAAAAGTAGAGAGTAAGTTTAAAAGTAATGATAGTGGATAGGGTAGCATCATGAGCAGGTGAGAATGAGATGAGAAGAAAGGTACCCCCCCCCCCCCCCCCCCCCCCCCCCCCCCCATCAATACAGCTTTCACAATGCCGATGTTTAAAAGCAAACAGAAAGGGGATTACATTTTTTGAAATTCAAGTCAACATTCAATAAAACGTGTATGTTACTAATGCTCCAACCAGGCAGACACGGAAACCGTAAGTTGTGCTGTCCGTAACAGTGCCACTGTCACAGTTTGTTTTCACTTTCCCCTTCTCATCTATTTTTGAAGAAAATCTCCATATAGCAAATCATTTTTTTTTTTTTTTTTACATCCGGAAAATTTACGAGAAACTTCAAAGTAGAAAAAGACGAATGATAAGGCTGATCTAGCACGAGCAGTGCATACCTGCATTCGAGCTACTCAAGACACTATACATACCTGAAATTGAACAACAACAGCATTAATTCGGCGCACTGTGTTTGCAATGTGCAAAATCACGCAGGAATGATCATGAAGAACTGAAACCAAAGTAGCCCAGTTTGACAAAATTCTAACCGCAATGGACTTGTTAATAAGGTCCTTGAACTCTATACGGGGATGTAAAAAATGTAATTTCTCCTCTTTCTGACTTATGAAAGAAACTTGATCCGCAAATGAACTTGTTAATAAGGTCTAAACAAAAACTTACATCTTATTGCTCAAACTAGAAAACCAAATGATTTCTTTGCAACCATAGACCCCGAATCATAGCCACAACAAACACCAATCTAGGACTGTCTGCTCCGTCCATGCTATAAAAGAGATGGACATACACTTGAAAACCAATTGCAAAACGATTGAACCTCATTGAAATTTAAGTGGATCTCCAAAGGACTGTTTAGTTAAACTTAAATTGCAAAAGGACACCGCCGAAAAACAAGCATTGTGTATTCACTACTTTCGCCACATTCACTACACACTATGCTACCCTCCAACACCCCCTGTTCTAAAGCTGAAATTTTCAAATGCGGAAAATGAAAAGAAAAAAAAAAACTGAGTAATTTTTACTCAAAAAACTGGCATACCAATTACACTTCACCTAATTTATCACGGGGATGGAAGTTAAGTTTCTCAAAGTTAAGAATAAATATTAACTATTAAAAAATAAAAACTACCATTAAAAACTAAAGAAAAATACATCAGACTTTCATAAAGATATGATAAAGCTTATGCAGTTATGCTACTGCTGCCATGGGTACTGCTATGTGACATGCCCGCTTAATTAGCAGCACGTACAATATCTTCAATCTGACGAGTTCAATTAGCAAAGAAATAAAAGATCATCAAGACTCAGAATTCAATAACAACCCTCAACCAATCATCCACATGAACTCAAGTAATGAATTGGATAGGCTAATGACAGAAATTCCAATACAGTCTGAGAGTTATATATAATTATAAAAACATGATACAAACTGAAACCAACCTGTGGAAGAGCCATTTTCTCAAGGTTAGTGCATCAAGCATTGGTACATCTGCCCCAACTATCCTCTCAACAGGAGCATCAAGATACCCAAAGCTATCCTCAACAACAGATGTACAGCCAAGAATGGCCAAATGTGAGCAAGAGTTCCAAATCAAGCAACTGAAGGAAATCAAGAAAAATGAAAGCTCACATCAGCCTTAATAAATGGTCAGAGACTCAAATCAGCCTTAGTATTTCTCCATTATAATGAATTTGACGGTTTATGTGAAAGGGAAGATTAATTAATTGTAAGGATCAGATGTGATACATCATCAACTGACTCGTTTATCAAGTTATACTCTCATTCAACATCAGTACAAACTGAGCTTGCACTTGACGACCGAAAAATTTTCTTGTAGCACAACCAGCTGGATATTGCTGTTCTCATGAATTCTCCTAGACCAGGATTTTCAAGTTGGTATCAATTCAGAGATAATGCTGCAAAGAGTGTACTGCTAGGCATTCAGACTAAAGACAAATCCAAAGTCCCCAGTTGTATTTCAGGTATTATTTTGGATCTACACGCTCTCTTTCATTTCACTATACCATGGCCCATTTATACCCTTGAATACAAAGAAACATCAGCTTCATACCAGGTATTATGGTAAAGACTCTATGATATCACAGCTTTCTTACTGTTTCTACAGTCTTCTTTTCTCTCTATCTATTTCTTTGCATGTACTCCATAATTGTATCCTACACTTTCATTCATCTCTAATCTCTTGTGAAGGTTCTTGAATTAAAAACTTTCCTCTGCTCAATACTTGTAGCCTCAATCTTCAATGTGACGTTCCCTACCGCTCTAAGAGAGCATATTGTCATGTGCTGACTACTTCACCTAGTTGTATGCACGCGGCCTCTAGCGTCACTGTCCCGTTGTGGCACTAGCAAGGCTAATCCCCAATGTAGTAAAGCAAATGACCTACGAAGAGGCCAAAGAAGGATGATTTTAAAGAAAGAATAAGTGTGTTTTAAAGTATGTCTGATGGCTTTAGAGAGAGATGTACAAGGCTCTAGAGGTTGCTACAAAAATGAGGTGGAGTGCCCTATTTATAGGCCACCTCTCAGAACGTAGAATGTTCCATTTTACACCTCCTTAAATGGAACATTCCAAAACCCTAAGTCCTAGGCTATTTTAACTTTAGAGTGATCTACACAACTCCACACACTTGTGAACTATACAAGTCACTCTAGAAGTTTCTACCCTCTTTCTATATACATGATATTTACAGTGGCGGACCCACGATTTTCCGCCTGGTGAGTCACAATTGATAATCAAATATGTAATAATTTTACCAAACAACCAAATAATAATATTAAAAAAAATCCAAATATTCAAACAGTATTCTCTTCATTCTAAAAATTGAGTAAATATTCAACTAAATTAAGCTATATTCAACAAATAAATGTTTATAACAACTAAATCAAGCAATATTCAACAATAAGTACTACGAAGTCTTAGGATAATTTGAGGATTGACTTAATACTTTGTATTAATTAAATGGTACCTAGATGCTTCATAAGACTATCTGTGCACTTTATTAATCAATAATTCTATTGTGTGCCTCCAAATATGTGACAATTGCCATTCTCAAATCTCAATCATAATTACCTAACTAGTAGTAATGCAGTGAAATCACATCGATCATTTTTCATTAATATGAAGTGGGAAAAGTCAATCCTTCTAAACATGTGTAACATTTTTCATACATAAGACAACTTCACATCACACCAAATAATGTTATTTAACTAGAATACAAATTGATTCATCACAAACTCAGACTAAGTGCAATGTTTATAGAATCTTACACTCTTAAGTCTAAAGTATGAGATTATTTTTTCAATTACCCAAAGAAAAATTATTTACAAAGATCATCCAAATAGAAAATTGACAAGATTATAATACTGACTAATAGTTAACAAGCTTAGCTCTCCACCAAAAATTTTTATTTAAGGTACTATACATACAATTGATCACACAATTACCAATTGTTGAACACAGACACTAACTACCAAAGCATTATCAATAGTCCCACTAAAACAATATATAGCAATCTTAATAACCTTTGCAATATCAATTACTATATTCACAATGTATATACATATAATTAAATTTGTTTGTGTGATGGAATCCACAATGTGTATATATTGTTACCAATACAAGCCTAATTTGACTAGGAAGACACCTAAACATAACACAATTAGGAAACTAATACTTCTTAAATACATATAGCTATCAATCTTACCACAAACAAACGAGATCAAATTCACCATTGCGCACAAGTTTCTTTATATTTCAAACAAAGTTAAGCTTATTCATAAAGTTAATTTGGTGGAATAAAAAGATTGGTAAGTTTATTAGTGATATTAAAAAAAATTATAGGTTAATGAGTGGAAATTGCGAAGGATTGGCGTTGGGTTGGACCATATCACCGAATAGATCGAAAATCAAGGTGGTTTGGAGGTGTGTTCGGTAGTTAGTGTATGTTCTAGTAGTATGTTGTCATTTGAGGGTTATATTGCTTATAAGCTTTGACAAGCTCTACTAATCAAGTTGCCAGTTTCCAAATTCCAATCATTTAGCCTGAAACAAAGCCATAAAAAGCTAGCACTCAACTCAAGTACTCAACTCCAATGAAATCCCAACTCAAGTACTCAACTCCAAATCTCTAATGAACTCCAAATTCCAATCCCAACTCAAGTACTCAACTCCAATGAAATAATTAGAAAATAATTATTATACAAATAATTGAAATAATTAAATAAAACCTAGAAATAACTCAATACTCAAATAAGAAATTACCTTGTGTCCTTGTGACTTTGTGAGACTATGATTGGGTATTTGGGTGAGTGACTGAGCCACTGAGGTCGGCCGGTCGGTGCACGGTTTGGGGAGGGTGTTCGGCTGTTCGGTGTGACGGTGTGGAGCAGTGGAGGACTGTTGGTCTGCTAGACTGGAGCCGGTGTGGGCGTGCGGCCGACTAGCCCGTGTGCGGTGTGCAGGAGCTATGGTCTAGAGCCGTGTGGCCTGCCGGCGGGATTCGGGTGAAGACTGAAAAGTTTGAGGGAGGCTGGAAGTCGGGTTGGGAATGGGGAGAAATTTCTGAATTTTTTTTTAAAAAATACATCAAGTTTTTTTTGAGCCCTAGTGAGTATGTGACTCACCAGGTACAAAACCCGGTCCGCCCCTGGATATTTATATAGAGGCTTCTCCATGGGTCTAGAACCTTCTGGAATGCACTAAACTATCCTAGGATGTTCCGAAACCTTCTAGAGCGGAAGTAATACGTCTCAACCCTTCTTTTATCCAATTTAGGATGATTCCCAAAGTTATAACTAAATCCTATATCATTTGGGTTCCCGAATCTTCCATTATTATGTTATTGTCAACTGACAAGGAAACCCAGGTTTTCTAAATAAGCCTCTATAGGGGGAAGACAAGGCACCCCCCTAGGACCCTTATTGCATCGCCGCCCAAATGCACGCCCATGGGCAGGGAGCTAAGCACGATCTGTGACAATATGTTCCTCATGTCAATCACACGTTTGTGAAAACAAGATCACACAAAAATTAAGGGATGTCTTTGTCAAGATAGTACAACTTATCATTTGAAACTTTCTCCCTGATACCTCCTCTTTCATTAATCAAGTGTCTCCTTAATGTTGCTTATTCCCCCTAGGAAATATCCAATTGGTTCACTGAAGGATAACCATCTTTTGACAGGAACTACCAGATCAAACAGATAGGGTCCACGATGATGAGCAACTAATATAAACTATTAAATAAGCCTCTCCTGTTCATCGAACTTCCTCCACTTAAGGTGAACAATACCAAACAACAAAACTATAACCATCCCACACTTATCATCTCACCCTACAGTGGGGTATGCACACCTGGTCTTAAAAATAATTTACGTTTTGTTGTCAGAGGAGATTAGAGGAGGAAAACGCGCCCACTCAGGAGTCAGGTCCACAGGTTCTGTTAAAGATTATATCAGATTGATCTTCATAGTTAAATTGAGGTAATAGGATAGCATGCAGGAGCTTATTAAATTTCAAAGCAAATTAGCATATGAACATGATTATACGAGCTAAGGTGGCAAGGAATTCATATAGCTAAACAGATGAGCAGTAAGGTTTGGCTTAATAGCAACTATTGCATAGAAAGGTGTGTAAATAGGGAAGACTCTTTCAGAGAAATGAGATAATATTTATGAGAGGAGATACAACTTTATGGAGTAACCGTTTATAGTAGTTGAAGTGCTTTGTTTGTCTTTCCAGCAGAAACTCGTTCTCATCTAATACAAGAGTTTTCTTAGGTATGATACTTTGTTAATTCTCCATATTTCAGATCACAACTTTTGTTTCTCCTTCATGAGATGTCTTCATGACCTAATTTCTATTCCCCATGATTCCTCCGATCCCCCTCTCCAATACCCAGGCCAACATATAAAAAATTGGTCGTAACTTGTTTTGTGAGGTTGGAACAGAAAAGATTCATGGCGGGATCTTTAAATTTAATGAGTAAAACTTCCTATTTGTGTCATGAAAAGAGCATAAACCAGATTTCAGCTCCAACACCATGTTGTGGGAATCCTTCTTCAACTGTTACCAATCTGTTTGTTTTCCTGACAGAATCATTGATTGTTGCTCTATGCAGAGGCCGAATTGATCGTAGATTGATGACCTGAAAAAGTAGTTAAATCATAATAATAACATGTTGCACTTATTATAATTTCTATTCAAGAACAAATATGACAAGGACTTTACCTCAACATTGATTCCTTCCTCTCGCAGTATCTCAGCAGCCTGGAAATTAGAAAAGGATGAGTAAAAGAAAATTCTGAAAGATAACATCCATAATCATGATGCAATCATAACTCATATGCTTTGCGCAATCCATGTTAAGATTCTCCAGCAACTTTCAAGAGTATTACATTTGAACAAAATGACCACCAGGCCATATATGTTCACAAAAGGAGGATTAATGACAACTGCACACAAACCCTAGAGAGAATTTCCCACCATCTTTGAGAAAGTTGTTATAGTCACATCCTTCCCTTCTCTTTAAGTTGCAGGCAAGAAAAGACTTTAGGACAATAAAGGAAGGGTTTTGCCAATAATACTTCTTCAACAAATTCAACCTACTTCTTTACCCATCAAAAATACTTTAGGATCAGCCATTATATCCTCACCAAGAGCAAAGTTGAGAGCGTCCCTAACCATCATCTACGATCCAAAATCGAAAAACAATACACCAAAGCCAAACTAAGACCAAAAGTAACACTAGAGGAGATGTAGAACCCATAAGGAACCGTAATCCAACAATGCAGCTAACACATACTCTCCTGTCACTAAATCTTCATTTCTTTGCTCCATTTGACTTTTTTATGCACTAAAAACGTTTGTCTCCCAATTCTAATAATAGTTACAAGAATTTATGGTTGAACTTTTTAGATCATCAACATATTCTGTAAATAAAAGGGTAAAACTCACATTGCTTTGTAGCTTGTGGTGTAAGACTATAAGCTACACGACGACGATCACAAAACAACCCGCATAAATCCTTGTCAAACATCATAATGTCAAATTAGAGACCTAAGAATTAAATACAAGACAAATAGAAAAAGGACATGCCAGACAGATGATATGCCCTCTGCAACTGCAATTTCAAATATCAAACACATGTATATTATATGCTCCGCATCATTTGAAAGGACATAAATTCGACAAACCGGTTGAGAGAATCTTCCAGAACTCCAGAAGTCAACTTTTGCCTCATAATCCCTATCATATTTGCCTGAATTCCCCAACCCAACGCCAAAATCAGAAAGACCTGGTGTTGATTATTCACATAATATACGATTCAACCAAATAAATTATTTGGGCTCCATTCCATAACCTACCAGACAGTACATAATTATTGCGAGTCTTTTTAAAAGCTTACCAACAAAATTAGCAGAATCCGAAAAGAAGGAAAGAAGTGGCAATGTAACTAGTATTCTGGAGTTTGAGGAAGATCGCGTTGTTTTCTGTTTCTTTGGTTTATATAAAATAAATTTATATGTATTTTGCTTGATTATATTAGCCTTATGGCCTATAAAAATTATATGAAGAATCATTTAAAATGAACGGTCCTTGTATGGTAGAACTGTTCATTTTAGATGGTTCCTCCATGGAGTAACCGTTTATTTAAGACGGTTATTTCAAAATTATGTATATTTTTTTTTAAATATTAATGCTTAAAGTAAGCATTAAATACCAAAACTCGAGGTGTCCAATGCACGATATGTGAGCGTCCAACGCACAAACTTTGTTTGCTAAACACCAACTTGAGACGTCTAACGCTAAGGCTCTGTGCGTCCAACACCCAGAGTCTTGTGCATCCAGCTTCAGGGGTATACCGGGTATTTTATTCCAAGGGAATATGAAACTAAGAGACAACTTTACCCTTACCAAATTCCCGTATTGATCGTGCAATCTTTTCCATGTTTTCCTTTTACTCTCACTCTCACTCTCACTCCCTAGTTCTTTCTCATTCCTTCATGGCTCGAACCCCCCCACACACCTCACCTCCCTTCTTCCTCATTGACAACCACCACAGCACTGACCCTCCTCTCCTTGCCCATTTCACTCTCTTTCTCCTCCTCGTTTCACTCTCCAACTCAAACCCTAACCCACTGTTCCTTCTCTCTCTCTCCTTGACATACCTAACCCCAGTTAACCATGGGTCACCATATGCACCCTTCTTTTTCTAACGACATCACCACCACCCTGAACTGACGCCGCCACTAGCTTCTTCGACTGACAACACGAACCCGCCTCTTTTTTCGACAATTGAATGAGACTATCTAATACTCTATGCAGTTTTATTCTTTTTGTACTTTTATAGATTTCTAGTAATTTGACACAAACATCAACTAGTAGCAAACCAACCCTTAGGACCGACCTGAACCCGACCCTCATCAGATCTAGCTAAGACTAGTTGTACAACAGAACATCAACCCCCAACTCCTTAAAATCTACAAGAATGTAATATATCCAAGTATGTTTGTAAAAATAAATATAAATATCAATTAGTTTAATTAGTTAAAAATCTTAAACACCGATTTACATTAGGTAAAATAAAATTCCCCTACATCTCGCTTGTCACTTATAATTACTTTTACTAAAATAAATAAACGCTCGAAAAATATTGTAATCGGATTAATGGTTTAATAAAAACCCAAGAGTTCGTTTCAAATCTGTTGAAAGCTATAATGCCAACAACAACAAAGGAGAAGCCAAACAAATACACACACGAAAAAAGAAAAAAAAATAGCAAAAACAATAAATCTGGGTAGATTTAGAGATAGAGAACAAAATGGCAGGAATAGGAGCATTCTGGGGAAGTAGAATGTTGGAGATTGTGAAAAAGCACGACTCCGGCGGTCTCCTTTGGAAGCGAATCAAACTCACTACTACTCGCAAGTCTAACGCCAAGAAACGCCTTCGTCGTGTTTGGCAGGTTCTTCTTCTTTGTCTCTTCTCTTGCTTTAACAATTACATTTTCCGAATATGATTGTTCCTACATTTTTTAAATTAGAAATATTTTACCTCTTAAAGTTAGCGAACCATATAAATTTCATTTACATTTTCCATTGTCTTAAAAAAGTGAACTTTGTCCAATATAACAAATATATAGACAAAATATATAGGGACTAATTTATTGAAGAATGTATTTGTGCCATGAGTTGGTGATTATCTAGGATGGAGGGGTCCTATTGGCCTCCAAAAAAATGCAGTTTATTGAACATTAACGTGGGGTCAAGGTTCCAACTTCCAAGCCATGCTATACTGCTATATGCCTATACTCATTTACTTTGAATGCTTTTCAGCCAAAAGCTGTATACGAGGCTTTGAAATCTTGGATGCCTTTGGAGTTTTGGACCAATTTCTCAAGGCTGTAGATATTAGATAGTTCCAGCCTATGCCAGATGTATGCGGATACTATGCTTCTCAAACCTCTGGTTTTTGACATACTGTACTTTGGACCTTTATATATGTTATTGATGGATCCGCTTTAATATTTTTTTAATGCCTAATATGGCGTCTTTATGGAACTAGTATGTTGCTAGTCAAGCAGATGCGAATGTATCCGGTATTAGTTATTGAGACAAAGATGTTCTATTGCTTTTCTCGCAGTCCCTAGCAATAATGAGGTCCACATTCTGGTCTTTACATTGTGTTGTTTTGTAGGATGCATGGTCTTACATTCATATTTGAAATGTCCATGTAAGGGAAGTAGTTTGGAAGTCGGAATATGATGGGTTCAAGACTAACCGTGTGTTTTCCTCTATATTTTTCCGAACTTATGTGAACTTATTTTGTCTAAACTTACATGTCTGTAATAAGCCAATATAAGCTGAAGATAACACACCCTAAGATGATTCAGACATGTTAGATAAAGGATGATGAATTGATACATAATGAATTAATGAGTGTCTATAAGTGATTTATATCTAGGCTCCCTAAAGAGGAAGAGAAGGCCCCAAATGACTTGGGGAAGTCGGCTTGCTCATTTGATCTCATCAAGAATATGGTCCTCAGTACGAATTTGTGACTTTTTTCAATTTGAGTCCATCGTTTGTAGCTTTTGTGCATTGAATTTATTCTTGAACACAGTGTCTTTTTTCTCCTGGCAGTTTTCTTTGTGTTAGCGTGTTGCTTTGTGGTGCCACTTCCTTGCTATTATCTCCATCTCCCTCACTATTATTGCCATTTTTTGTTTCAATGCTCATTTATTACCAATTTTACTTTCTACTCACTTGGTCTCTTCTATTGTAACTATTGTACTCTCTTTATTGTCGCTATTTTTAGATTTCTTTTGTTTACATTTGTATTGAATGTATTTGCTAAAAAATCTTATGAATGTGGCTTTTCTGCTTGTTAGAAGGTAATTTCTCATCAATTGTCACTGCAATAGTGTAGCTAATATATATTTTTTTTTCCGCTGAATTTCAGAGAATCTTTTTAAAGTTGCTTATTACTTTTTGAAGGGAAGGTCTCCACCTACCAATAGTTTACAATTTCATCCTGTGTGTGTCTTGCATCATATTCTTGAAATCTTTTCTGGAATTTTTCAAAAGACGAGGACCTGTGTATTGGTACTTTTATCAATAGAGGGAGTGCCTTGTAGAGTGTAATAGTCAACTAAAAAGATGTTTTCTTAGTTAGGAATTTTGTCTTCAATCATTTGCATTAATCATTTGCTTGTTTAGGTTACTGTCTTGCTGACAGTCTGTTTCTGTTCTCTGGAAATGAACCCTTTGTCAGAAATTGACAGTTCTTTCTGTTGGTATGGTAGCACCTACAATATCTTGCGTCTCACCGCCTGTGTCCACGTGGTGTTGTTTGCTATGACTATAAGTACTATGCATCTGTGCATGTAGCTAACTTGCTATTTGATGCTGTTTTGTTTACTGGGAATTGAGTAGACTGTTAAACCTGTAGCTTGTATACCTGTACTTGACTTGTTGACACCTATTGTTGTGTGAAACTCACAACTAATTTACACAGAATGAAGCGGTGCTTAAGGCCTGTTCAGATCAACCTCCTTCAGTATCAAATGGTCTTAGAGACGGCGTAGCAAGCAGTGGGGAGACCAGGCAAGATTCTTGAACAAAACTGAGGAATAGAGGATGAGCTCAAGTGTGCTCAATAATTATTTTTTAGCCTTTTGAAGATCTTTCCTGCTTGAATTGGTTTTTTGAAATTTACTGTGAATTTAGACCCCAAAGTGCCTGGAAGCTAAGATTTCTTGACCTGATAATCTTATTATTAGGTAGCCTGTCGAATTCAGGTTATTTTAGACTTTTCTTTGAAGGATAAAATTAGTTTTCACTTGACTAGTCATGTTCTTAGTTCTGACATCAGTATAGTAGTATACTGGTCAGAAGACTAGCATCTTGTAGTTCATCCAGATAATTTGCAAAAATAGATGTAATTAAAAGGCATCATTTGTGAATTCTTACCTGAGTACCCGTCTAGCTTTGAGGGTTTGTTGTTGTGCGGTCATATTTAAAAGCATTGATGAGTATTCCTAGGACAAAGCAAAGAATGTTTGGTTCGGATTAGAGATAATGCTGGGGCTTTAGAACTGGTTTCTTCTATCCATTGTGTAATTTTTTAAAAAATATTTAAAAGTCTGAGGGATGTCGAAATAATTAGTCATAGATTATTCATTGTTATAACCTGTTGCGAGCTGAAAACCTCACCGTATTTGGAGTATAGAATATACTGGTGGTTGGATTTCCCTGCTACTTTTTGCTGAACATGAGGTGTAATATCTTGTACAGGCTAATTGGAAATTTCCACTATGAAGTGTTGGAAGGTAGAATTTTATGTAGTCCTATGGTTTTGCTTGTTTGGCTCAGAATCAGATGAGTGCTTTTTTGTCAAGGCGAAAGGATGAGGATTCATCTCAAGATATGATATATGTTGGTAGTTGGTCATGGGACGATGCCTCTTCCTAGTTTAAAAGGGTGTTGGAACTTTGTGTCTACTTGGTGGAGTATTTGCCGTTTCAGTTTGTCTTTATGATATACATCATCTGATGTAATTTGGTGGTCCTATTGACATGAAACTGACTTTGAGGATAGCCATAAGCTTAAGCGACAATTCTCTTGAGACTAGGACAATTCCCTTTGGGGTTATTCTTGGAATCAGAGGGATTGCTTCTAATATCTAAGAATTTTAAAGACATGAAACAAGAATTTCTATATCCCTTTATTCCATCCATATAAATCATTAGGCGTAATGTTTGATACTGATAGGTGTTAGGAGAGCAATAAGTAGGAATGAAAAAGTTATCTTCTATTATGAAGAACATTATTATATTTCATGTTCAAGTCTTTGTTGCTTCCAAAATTCATATTAATTTTGAGGGAAGTTAGCATCACGGCACCCTTACGTTTGGCTTACTTCTTACGAAGTTTGTAGTTTTATCCAATTTTGACTTTTATTTTGGGGTATTTTAAGGTTGATGTTATCTCAAAGTTGTCAAGGTAGACCATATAATAGCAATGGTTCATAGTGATGGCTGATGGTTAAGCTAAAGGGAAAATAAGTGACTTCCTAATAATGCAAATGATACTGTAAATAAATTTGGGTGCTTTGTTTGATTTGATTAGTAAATTGCCAAAAATTTTATGGCAGAATCTGTGAAACTAATTTCTAGGCATTCCAGCTCTGATTGCTGTTTGTCCGCAAAAATTGGAGGATTGGCAATTTGTCCAAAGGCCTACCTAGTTTCTTTACCATACTCCCATAAAGTGGTTACTGTAAATTAACAGTTATATTACGCCAATATTATGGTTATTCATTGAGACCCATAAGATGGGCAATTGGTGCCAAGGCGTCTCAGTTAGGGTCTTCCTAAGCCCTTGCGTTGCTCATGAACATTGATGATGGTGTCCTTTTCTCGCGGAATAGCCTTAGCCTTACCTATTAGTTCCTGAGAGAGGAAGTGGTAGCAGGCAATGCCTCTTCCAAATGACTTGTATCCCACACTTGCCGCCATGAGTGTCCATAACTTGTGGAAGTAGGCCCTGGCCAGTGGCCAATAAGTTAAGCCGCTTGAATATTGATAGTCATATTTTTTTGCCAGTTCGTGTTGCAAAGTGTTTTGAGGTCCTATATCCTTAATGTACTTCTTTTATGTATTAATACTTTTAAGAGTAATTGATAATTGAAGTATTAGAAACTTGGGGAGTGAAATGGTAGATGAACATAATTTCCTTTCTGCTAGAAACTTGTAATGCCTTTTTTTTTTTTTTTTTTTGTTTATCTTCAAGTCTAGATATTCGATGTTAAAATCTATCAGTCGATTCCCCATAGTTATCTTTCTTCTTACGTCGTCCCCCTTGCCAAATTAGGGCAATTCCTTTTGAAACAATTAAGAAAAGAAAGAGGCAGCCAATTTTCTTTTTCCACCCTCTTTCTTTCTGTTTTGTGGTTGCGAAAATTGAATAAAACAAAATTAGGCACAATCCCTAGCTTTAATAGCTAGGTCATCAGAGCGGAGGTTAAGAACTGTTATTTCTTTACCTATTTTAAAGTTTTTAGATTACTTATTAGTTTGACCCATATATTAGCTATTCCAACTAGGATATGTAGTAGTGTGTTTTATTTTGAATGTTGCCATTAAAAAAAATGCTATGTCATGAGCCTAATTGACAATGTATTTTAAATACTTTAAAGAAAAACTGGAATGGAAGGGAATCAATTAGATATCCGAAACAAGATTCTTTTTCCACCCTCTTTCAATCACTTGCATTTCCATCCTCTCTACTCTCTTCCTCCATTCAAAAGAAGTTAAGTAGGCTGAGTACTCTTCTCCCTAAATATGACCAATTTACATGTGCACTTCTCTTGCTTTAAATGGTTAGTATCTGCTGTATTTTCCGAATACGTAAAAAATGTAACTTTTATAGGGCAGATGCAAAATATAGGTATAGATTTTTTTTATTTTTTTTATCTTATTATTCTTTCAATCATCATGCTGGTTGTTGCCGACTTGCCAGCTCCCATGTGCGAATAACATTGATGAGCTCATTAGCTTGGGGTTCTTCGGAATTTATTTGGAGCTATTCCATACATAACCTCCTGCATGAGCAACAACTAACCTCTTCGACTGACCTTTCAACTTTCACCTATTAATATTCATATGCATATACGAAGTACTTGGTAGACTTCTTCTTTTGATGTACCGTTGGCAACACTCCTTGGAGTAGCTACGACCACACTGACCTCTACCTGCCACATTTAGGTTCTTTAGTGACCCTTTTTTTTACTTAGATTCTTTAGTGACCAATTTGTTGTGTCTTGTCAGTTTTTTTGGCGAGTATTCCCAGTGTATCCTAAATATTGTCTTATTTTTCATTTTGGATTATCCTTCAAAAATTGCTCTATTTCCTTAAAGATTTTCTATTTTGGGATGTCTCCCCAAAGATTTTCCATTATATCTTAAAAAGTTACTTTTTGTACTTGAGAATCGTTGGGGATGAATCGCATAATTCTTATCGGTTCGGGAGTAGAAATTTCATATTGCCATTTTGTTTCTGAAAGTTGAAAATAACATTGGGGATAGTAGCTATAGGAGAAATAGTAATATCAACTCCAAATGTTGAAGTTAAACATTTGTACTTAATTCCTTTTTACTCTGTATTTCTTTCTACTCCTTCCATTCGCTCTCTTTTGATTTGCTACAGTGTACATCCTTATATGATAACCTTTTCTTTTCTTTACTTCGTGTCTATAATTATTCTCTACATCCATTGTTCACTTCTTTCATTCTTCTTCTTCACTCTCCTCAAAAACTACGTACAATCGCATGTATCAAATCAATAGGTGTGGAGGAAGTAGTGTTTTGATGGTAATGGATTGTAGGATTAACTGGCTTTATTCATCTATTATTCATTTTTGTCCTCTATTATTTTTGCGCTTAGCTTTATTGTATTCGAAATTCATTAGTTGCACACTGATTTTTTCGAATTTTTTTATATCTTTATTTTTGTCCTTTACCCAAAAACCTTTAGGTTCAGTGCCAAACTCAAATGTGTAAATTTTTAGAACTTTTAAGTGACTTTAGGTTACATAACATTCATTTACAGAGAACAAATTTTTGTTGCGAATCAAAGAGGATAGTCCAAACTTTTATAAATAATTCTCTCTCTTTCCCAAAGATTATTTTTTGCGGTTTTATATATATAACTTTAAACGTTTTTATTTCCAAATATATAAGACAAAAAATTATGAAAACTCGATATTTTAAAAATTTACATTGAGATGCATTTAATAAGATTATATTTGAATATATTATTTCTTATTCAAACTTTTCGAAGTTCGACTCTATAAATAAAAGTACGGGCAACTTTAGAGATGGAGGGACTAAAAATGAATTAATAATAAGTACACTTGGGTTGGTTCTCATATTGGGATTCAAGTGAGATTTATTGACGGGGGTATTTCCTAGGCTTAAATTACAAAGAAAAGGACATTGCATTGTGGAAGAAATAGTAGGCAAACCCTCAAAATAAAAGAATTCCCTGTCTGCAGTCAGCTAGGTAAACACTGTTGTAGAAATCTCAAACCAGCCCTTGTTTTGTCCAAGACACCCATTATTGGCAATCACTTTTAACCTTCCAGGGAAAATGCTGGAGCATTGATGGGTCCACTCCACTCCACCCTCCTCTCTTTCTCCCCTCTTCTGCTTTGTAATTGACCTAATGAGTGAGTAGTAATGAGTAATAAGGTTGAAGCTAAGGCCTAAACCCAAAACAGTTGTCCTCTCTTGACAGTTTATTTGCGGTCTACCATGACGGCTTCGGCCGCAACCCACGTGATTGACAATTGCATCCCCTCTCTGAAGTTGGGCCTCTTCTCTTCTCTTCTCTCTTATTGTCATGAAAATGAAATGTGATTTTAAAGTTGGTGACGTGAAGAACTCCAACATCCCCAATTAGATGACTCAAATCCATTGTCACAAGTAACCTTGGTCGGCAATTAAAATTTCCCTCCTCCCACCTTCTTTCCGTCCATCATTTTGTGCTTCAACTTTTCTTTTTATTATCTTGTTTAAGATTTGATTAGAGTGATAATGAGCTCTTAATTAACTCTAATCAAATCTCTTAGTCGAGTCTCATAATGCCGTCCTTCATATGTCCCACATCCACTTGGCACTCCGTCATGGGCTAGTAATCCACTTTCATAAATTGGTCCAAGTTTTCATAACACATACGGACTTACGGAGTACTAGTACTATGATGTTGATGATTTATGTGCTAAGCATTATGTTCCAGCTTTGATTATAATGAGTTAATTATTCATAATTATGTAAAGAATGAGATAGTCATGATCATTTCATCATTTGATAATTTGGTGAGTTATAATATAATGTTTCCTTGGTTGTGCACTACTGTAGGGCAAGTCAACTGAAGCATTTTCGATGCGTGTCATGAATACATAAGCAGCCACTTTTGAATTAACTATGAATTTTTGCTTATGCGATATGGTGTTGCACATTTGATTAGGGGAATGATTTCTTCTTAATTCAAAATTCAAGTCAAACTTTCTATGTAGTTGGAAGATGGTAAGAGAATCTTCCCCCCTCCCACCAATTTCTGCAATTTATTGTCCAAGCTAAAGTTGGCCATAGTAGTGCTTTATTGTGGTGAGACTTACATCTAATTTCCTTCCTGTTTTTGCAAGGAACTGACGTATATTTGCTAGCTAAAGTCAGATGCAACATAAATAGGATATTGGCTTCTTTTATATGCCTGAATTTTTTTTGTTGTGGGGTAGGCCTTCCTATTTCATGAACTTTGTTCAATTATGCAAGAAATTGCCCAAGTGCATACTTATACGTGATTACTTTCAGACTATTGGTTTGGGTATTTCCTTGTTTTCTTTGACATACCTTAATTTAATTGCAAATTAGTGTCATCAGAGTTGAGCAACACTCAACCTGTTTAGAGCTTCCAAACTCCACCAAATTAACTAAGTCTTGTGAATTTAAAGCCCTTAGTTTTTCCATGCCTTAGTGGTATCTTAGGACCCTACTTTTGTGTTGGTTTCTTGTGTTTACTGCTATTATTATGACAATTGTAACAGATGTTGTGGAAAATCTGTCCTTGGAATGTTTGCTTCTATAAATTGGATTCTCACAAGAAAATTTAGCCCCCTCATGTAAATGTGGTAGGTAGATGGTAACTCTGAGGAGTTAGGAGAATTTGTAGGGATTCCAGAGTTTAACACCTGGTTAAATTTTATAAGGATTTCTAGTCAAACGGGTGAGTATTGTGCACTAACTGCAAATCAATGCATTAATGATACCCTTGGTTGAGTACTTGAGTTGGCTTTGAGAGAGCAATTTTCTAACCTAGTAGGCAATTACAAATCACTTTGAGGTATTAGATATGTAATGGGTACGGATAAAGAGTTGTAAAATTTATTATTCATCTTCAAAGAGATCGACAATTCAATCAGAACATGTCTCTTCAGAAAATGTCACAAGTTCACTAATGACCTTTAGCAAATTAGATGTGATAGCTTGTGATTTTAATAAATTCACCTTCACTTTATGCCGCTCCAACATCTAGTCCTTTGGACATCAAATAGTTTATACGTGTTGCCAAAAAAAAAGTTCCCACTGAATTGCTACATTTGATTTTTCACTGTCTAAAAATACGATTTTAAACATTTTTATATTCAAATTTGTAAGGTAAAAATTATAAAAATTTGATATTATAAAAATTTACAAGTGAAAATATTGCATATTTAGTGAGAGGGAATATACAATATGCCTAAGCATGGTTGTGTAATATGGTGTATGGTGTTGGCCTAAAAGGCTAGAATTACATCGGATTCGCCATTTCCATTTGTTTAGCCTCAAAGAACCGGGTTCGATTCTAGTGAACATTGACTTGGGTAGCTTTTCTTTCTATTTGAAGATCAAAAGATGCAAAACTGCAAAGGGTACCTAGTGGAGGTGTTAAGATCTTTGCAAAAATTATGTTCTTATTCTTATGCTTCCTCCTAAGAGAAAGAGATAAAACAAAACACTGTGTATATAAAAAGTAGTTCTCTTTGAACAAAGTTTCTAAGTCACACACATGTATTCCATTCTTTTTTGTTTCTCTTTAAACACTTTTGCCAGACACTATTCCACTCGTGCCAAAAATTTCAATCTTTTTGAGCCGTAAGAATTGAGAATCACTCCCCTTTTGCTCAATCCTGCATGGACTTTGAGGATCTCTAAAGTTCTGACTACAACAATCGTAAATTGCAAGCAACAGATTTCCATTGACATTGGCATATCTTTAGAGGGTTTGAAGTACAGATGAAACCGTCTCTTACAGCTCATTGCTTATGAAATTTGCCAATTGCCACTTAATATCAATAGCTTAGAACCATTGATATCTCCCTCTAGTAATTTCGGTTCCCTTTGTTGGACGTTGAAGACAGAAACAAAGACGCTAAAATTTGGTTAAATAATAATAATAAAAAAAAGAGAACATGACATGTTTTCAAGATTGGTTATTTTACTAGTATTGTTACTTGTAACTTGGTACATTTTTTAATCAAGTGCTAGTTGGGGTTAAGGTTTTCTTCTGAGATTTGAGAAACTACTGCAGCTGCTGCTGCTAACATCAAGCTCTTCCGACGACTCATCGTTTGTGTCATCGTTGCGCGGGTGGTGATGGTTTTCGTTACCGTCGACGTCGGTGACGGCGCTTGATCCTGAAGAAGAGGAACAAGGAGCAGGGAGGTTCAAGTCTGCTGCTGCTACTGCTCCACTTTCTCTAGCCAAGAAGTCATAGAAAACTGGCTTCCCAGGCTCTGTGTTACAAATCCTGTTATCCTCCCCCTCACAAACAACCCCTTCTTCCTCCTCCTGATCATTCTTCGCAGCTGATTTGCTCCTTTTCTTTAGGAAAATTCTGCATAATACCCAATCCCCTGTAGCCTCCCCTGTTTTCTGCAAGTAACCAATTCACGCACACCCCCCAAAAAAGTCAAATCACTTGAAAAGTGAGAGATTTGTTTAGTGATGTCTGCTAAAATGTGGGGACAAATATCATAGCCCTGAAGATTCCCCCTAATAATTTGCTTATAATTAATATTGTTTGGTTTTGATTTATTAAAGGTTCCATGGTAATAGCAATAATTTTTATTCAAGAGTGTCTATGCCCACTTCATTTAAGCCTAATTAAGAATTGTAATTATGGTCCAACACACGTTTACGTTTCAATATCATATATTCATACAAGTGTTTGGTTTACCTGTACTAAGGTCCTCGTAAGAGGAGAATTGAGAGCTTGTTGAGTGAATTGAGCTTGATTAGTGTCCACAAGGCGATATTCGTGCATGATCCAATCAGTCCTGGAGCCATGAGGAGGTTTTCCTCTGTAGAAAACCAGGGTCTTCTTCATTCCCACTATAAGTGGGCTGTGGTGGTGGTGGTTGTGATGATTACTCCGACCACCCACAACAACAGCCTTATCTTTGCCTGTGGCTTTCCAGTACCCTGACACTGTTGCCCTGTTTGATCTGTTCCCATTTGGGTACTTTGCCTCTCTTGTGCTGAAAAAGTACCTCTCTTGCGCTCTGTCCCCTGCAAGTTCAAAGATTTTTAAGTCTCCTCTGAAATGTACACACTTATGATACATTCCCCATTTGAACCAAAGAACAAAGCTCGAATCCCGTCTATATTTTCATCCAGTTTGAATGTAGGGGGGAAGATGAGAAACATACCAGGCAAATCCCAGGGATCAGACCTGCAAACTTCAACTTCAGGGATGATGGATGCAGGCAAAGGGCAAGCAAAGACCTTGCGTTTCAAGTACTGCACCACCAATTCCTCATCTGTTGGGTGAAACCGGAATCCTGGTGGCAACCGCAGCACACCATCTTTCACAAAATTCATCCTCTCCATCCTAGTTCTCTAAACTACAAAAAAAAAAACGTCAGAAAGGGGTATCCTCCACCAAACAGTAAAGTGAAATGTACTGTTTTGAAGCAGAGGCTCCCTGAAAGTGAAGGAGAGTTTGTAGAAATGGGATAGGGGTGTGTGAAGGTGCAAGTGCCTACAAACGCATAATCTCACAACAGAAAAAGATGGGAAAGGAAGAGTTCTTTATAGTAATGGGGGAAAGGAGAGTGTTTGGGGTTTGATGTATGAGGAGAGAGAGGGAAAAGAATGAGTTCTTTATAGTAATGGGGGAACTTTGAGAAAACAGAGAGACAAAACATTAGAATAAGGAAAGGAAAGAGGGTTTGGCGTAAACCAGACTCAACCTCTTTTCCCTTTGACGCAAACTACAATTTTTTTTTTTTTTTTAAATCAGAAATACGGAGTATATGTTTTTGAGGCAGTGTTCTGAGTCTCCTTGCAATCCATTTATTTTATTTCTTTGACGAGAAATCTATACTATTAAATGGGTGTTTGGTTCACTTCAGAAGAAACTTATCATTTTGCATCTCTATTTTCCCTTTTTTTTTAAAAAAAAATTATTATCTGGCAATTGATAGGTTCTACAGATTACAGATTACAGACAATCAGACTCGACCATTATCACAGGTTGGAGCGAACGTTCTCATTTTATATTTTAGGAAAATATTTCAAAAAAGTCAGTGACTACTCCCTAGCTGGTTACAAGTAAGAAGCATATCCGAGAAGAAGTTCGTGTTCTATTCTCTCCGTCCTTAACAAATTATCCTATATTTTATTTTAAATGCTCTATAACTTTTTTGTATAAGATTTAAATACTAACTATCCAATTTTACTCGTCTTATCAAATTTCTATTTCGTTAATTTTTTTCAACTAAAAATTAATAAAGTAAGTTTATATACTAAGTATTCTATATATGATATCAAAAGTGAGAATCTAACCCCAATCACAACGCCGATGTGACAGGAAACGGGAGGAGTTCAAAGTAATTGAAGAAATAAATGTGTTAAGTTTAGTTTGTTCTTTATTTAAGTTTTGTTTTGCTGCTATTAGAATACCCTTTGTGCCCTTTACCCTCTGCTTTACGCCTCGTATCAAGTTGACTGAAAGTGATATGTCGGAAATCCTATGCATTGTTCTTTGATTTATTTATGTCGAAAATTGTTTGATGGTTGGAGGGGTAATTTGGTCCTTGCATTAGACAGAGTTTTGGAAGAGGGGGTGTTTTAGTTCCAGAAGAAAATGCAAGCCTGAAGTCACCCTATGTCATTGCCCATAATTGGAGCGTACAAAAACCCTGTGTGCTTTGTTACATGCACAAGATTTCTTGATATAATGCCCTTCAAAAAGATCTCATAACTTACATAAACCATCTACTCCACTTGCTATCATTGCTTAACTTTGGAGATGTTAATACGCTTGTGTGTGTGTGTGTGTGTGTGGGGGGGGGGGGGGGGGGGGGGGGGGGGGGGGGGGGGGGGGGTATCATTGAAAAGGCTTGTAAAATTTATATGATTGAAGGATTTTAAAGCTTTCTTTACCTACTCTAATCTATGTTCAATTTTAGTGGCAAGGCTATCTTCTCTCCAAATTTGGGGGTGTAAGAATTTTTTTTTTTTTTAAATAATTGTGTGATTCTACATCTACAGTCATATTGTTATTACGCAATCTGTTTTACAATTATAATGTCCAAGAATTATATAATATACATACTTATACGCCTGTGTTATATTTAGATATATGGATGTAATAGTATGAAATATTGTTGGTATATTTAGAGTAAGTTGGTATGCAAGTGCATATCGTCCAAGGTGGATTAACGATCAATTTATTTAGTAAATTGTCAATATCATTTGCTTTAAAATTTTCGAAAAGAGTTTTAAATCATTTATAATCAAAGGTCTTATTCAAACAACACTTCTTTTTTTTTAAATTTTTTGTATTCATTATTGAAACTATAATTGAACTTAATACGAGATTTCTACACAATACATTAAGCAATATAGTATTTTAATTATTATGTATAGCATATATTTCACTAGTATATAATTAGGTTTTTGTATGTATACTCCTAATACGACTAATGAGAAGATTATGGAGTTAATCATTCTATTACAGTATCACAAATTTAAGTTTTCTTCCTAATTGTAACCCTAATTCTCCGACCTCTCCTCCTCTTCATCATTTCTTGTAATCCTCCACGGCTGACTTCAAGCAACTTAAGAACTTGCTTCTCATCCTGCCCTCACCAGCATCAACATCAAGACGTTCATCCCTTTTACCTTGGAGCAAGAGTCCTCGCAATTCAAGATTCATGCTCGGGCTTTTCAAATAATCTATCATATCATCTCTATTTCATCTTCGGAGGTTGTCGAGCACTCTGCAGGTCCTTCAAAGGATACGACAGGTTGTTAAGGACTCGTGTGGATGTCAATGTTCTCCAATGTATTTACGACACAATATCCAACAATTTGCTTCACACCATTATCGAGCCAGATTCTACGTTTGCTTAAGCATAGGGACGATTACGTAATTTACATTATATTCATTAATAACAAAATAGTATGATATTTTTTGCTGTAAAGAATCAACTTTTCCGTCTATCATTAGTAAATGATAGAGTCAAGGTTATTGGTTTTAACTATAAAACATATTATATACTCCATATTTAGTTAAGCTCTTTCACTCTCACTAACGACTTTAAATTATAAACGGAGGGAATATTATTTATATTATTGGGAGTAATATTTTTTCTATAACGGGTAAGATAATGACAAATCTAATCTTCGTTAAGAATTAAGGATAATTCAATACTCGCTGGACGTTTGACGTCTAAAATCTTAAAGGGTAACGTACTTGCAAATCGATCTCCGTTTTCAATCTAAGAAGAAAACTAATAAGTTTAGAAAGGAACAGGCTTTAAATAATTTAATCAATTCAAAATCAGCCACATCCTACAGTCCCTTGTAATAAAGGCGTAATGTAACCACTTCCTTGTGCAACATTTATTTCGAGCACATATTAATATTTATACTATATGGTGTAATGAGAGAGTAGAGTAAAGTTTTGCATAAATAAACGGGCAAAGAGAGTCCAACATTACATCAGGAAAGAAAAACTAAACTAGAATGAAGAGTGAAGATCAAGACGCATCAACAAAGTGGGCAGTCTTTTGAAATTGACTATGCAGAGGGGATTTTGAAGACGGAATAAGGGTAAAGTTGTCATTTTAAAGCACCGGGGGGCCCTCCTGTTGAAAGAGAAAAGGGGCAAGCAACAACAACTGCCTCAAAACGACAGGCAAGCACGTCGGATTGAGGGGGTAACTGACAAAAATGCCACCAAGGTGGTGCCCCATTTCAAGATTTCCTACGATCTTCTTGTCTCACTAATTTGGACCAGCTAGCAATTTGTAAATCATTTTAAAGGAACACTAAGAACTTATTATGATTTATGATGTGCGTTGACAATTAGTGCTTTCTAAATGCTTTTCTTTTTTCCTTTCCTTTTTCCTAATCTAAAATATTCATGTATAGCATTCTCTTTTTTACATAATAATAATGAGTTTTATTACCTTTTGAATAAATAAAA
This sequence comes from Dysphania ambrosioides, assembly GCA_026401315.1. NCBI lineage: Eukaryota > Viridiplantae > Streptophyta > Magnoliopsida > Caryophyllales > Amaranthaceae > Dysphania > Dysphania ambrosioides. The sequence goes on along the minus strand of CM048660.1, from coordinate 3,674,889 downwards.
TAAAAAGAGTTTAAGCATTTTTTTTCTTAAGGACCTTAATCATTTGTGTGCACAATACAAAGTATTTCTTTATTTGTAAGGAGTATACATACTTATCCCCTTTTCATTCATAGAAAACTAGAAATGACAATGTGTATTACTATGTTAAGTTATATTTGAACAATGTTGTGTCACAAAACAAGGAGTAAAATACTTGAAAAATTTAGTTTAAATTCATTGTCGATAGTAAATTAATCTATAAATGTGTGTAACAAAATCTTTCTAATTATTTTACTATCACAACCTTGTGCTTGTGCCAACTATATATAACATTTTAATATTTATGGAAAATACATATAATAAAATAAATCTTTAAATATTGATAAAGAAATTTTTTTAGTAATATTATAGAAGTAATTAATATCCAATTTAAAAATGGATGAAGTATTGCACAAAATGTGAAAAATCTATAAGAAGTCTCTATCTTCAAAAAAAAAATTTCTTATTAGTTTTGACTTTAAAAAAATGGATTCGATCCCTCAAATCCTTATAAAATTAAAAATAAATATACACATTATTAATTTTTTTTAAAAGCCTCTATTTTATATAAAGAAATAAATTGCATTTTAGTTATTAAAAGTTGACAGATAATGGATGAAAACTTGTATCAAATCTAGTATTTTAGTATGTTTTCATAAACAAAATATTTTTTATTTATCAATTATTTATTTTTCCCATTATATATTCATTTTATATAATAAAAAAATGAGAAAGTAATTACTAAAAAATATAACAAACTTTAGGCTAAAAAAACTTTTTATAGGAAAGCGACATGTGTTTTTGGGCTCTGACTCTAGACTCTTGTTTATTATTTAAGATATATAGATTATTACAAAATACTCAGGATTGGAATAACTCTTAAATTAAAGGGTAGGAACCACTAAGAAATATATTTATACATGCAATAGTACGTATTTTTCAATAATAATAAATATTATTTTTTAATATTTGTAAAGCATTTATTTGGAAAAATAATAATATTTTTTTAAAAAAAAAGAGAAAAATAATTTAAATAGTTTACTATTAAGAAGATGGTTATCAATTTTGAAAGTTTCATATCTATTTAAAACTCTTCTAAAACAATCTAGTATAAAGTCATTTGCTCACCATTTTCAATTTTATCAAAGGTACATACCTTTTATTGCTCCATAACTTAAATTTTTGTAGGCATCTATTTTGTTTAAATTTAATTATTTAGTTATTGCGAAACCTAACCCTAATCACTCGGGACCGCCCACTCTTGACCCCCCACCGCTTTCAGCTGGCAACCACCAACCAACAACCGCCTTGCTCCTCCTCCCCTCAATATATTATTATTGTTTTTATTAGTTAGTTTTTTAATTGATTTTCAGCATGTTGTTAAAAAAAAATTCTATAAGTATATAGAATCTGATATTTATAGATTACATTTTTTTGTTATATTTATAAAAAAAATTTAGATTTGTATTATAAACTTTGAAGTAGATTTTTTTAAGGCCCTAAATTATTTTAAATCAGGAATGCTTTTTGTTGCTCAATTACATATTTATGTAAAATCATGCCTAAACTTGGTATTGATTCATGAGCAATTTTGAAAACATGCTTATTTGCATGTTTGAAGGATTGAATATATTTTGTATGACTTATGTTATGTTGGCATGAAATAATTTAATGTATGTTTCTAAGCATTTTATATGATTTGCTCCCATAATAGTAATTTATGTCAAGTAGTAGTAAATTTAATTTCATTCATGTCAACAAAGTGGTAGATAAGGAAAATTTAATTTCATAAGTCTTGTAATGAATTATAAGGAAGAAAAGTTATGTCTTTTATGACATATTTATTAGTTGAATATTGTTAATAATCTTGTCCAATAAAGTGGTAGGTAAGAAAATAAAGTGTCAAATTTTTTTTCTATGATCGATATTTATTAAGAAAAGGCAAAATTGGAATTTGTGTAACGAACATGTTTTATCATGTTTGGTCAAGTATATTTTGAGTCTCTTAAAGAACTAACTATTTAAAGTAAAAGAGGTCAAGCAATTAAATTCAATTGCCAAATTTTATATACCTCGAATATTGAACAATGGGAGTTGAAGGGGTACTTGATGATCCAATAATAATATGAATTATGAGTATCATTGGGATCTCGTCACTTCTATAATAGTCACATGGTAATAATAGTATGAATTATGAGTTATTACAGCCCTTTATTAGTCCCCTCTAAATCAAGCAACAAACTTGTTCATTATTAAACCATAATAGTTGTTTAAATAAAAGAAGACTAAAGTTATATTTATGGTTTTAAAGGTTAGAGTGTTATTGTGAGTAAATTGAAGCATGAATGTATATTCGATTGTTCTTGCAAGTGACCAACTATTTATTTTGAATGATGCAAGTTAGTTTTTATTTTAAGTATGTATGAACTCAACTTTGTTGATCGCTGTATTTTTTGTTGATCATATCCTACTTCTTAATTGACCCTGTGACAATCCAACTCCTCAATTTTGTTATTATTGAACAATCGTCAATGAGGTCAATGATTTGTATCATTTGTAGATTTGAAAGTGTTATATTCACATGAAAATGTTCTTTACTTTATTTGGATTGGTTTATTTTAAATACTTCATTGGTTTGTTTACTTCATTAAACTTTTATTATTGGTTTTGAAATTTCATTACGTAGGTTTTTGAGGATTGTGTCAAAAGGATTTTGTTCATTATTGTTTGAAAAGATTTTGATTACTTTTGAAAGTTGTTTTTATCAATATTGATAGGTTAGTTATCTCGTTACAAACTCCGAGGAGACGATCGAATTCGCCACTATCATAGAGTGACAATGCTCTTATAATTCTCTTTATGAGACTTATTTATTAGAAAAAATAATTTATAAAAATAGAAAATTATAAGAATATAAAAATAGAGAATTACAAATATGGTATAGTGCACTACATATAGAATAATAGAAATTAGATCTCCCATACATTGGATTTTAAATTTGAAAGGATAGATACAGTATATCAAATTCTTCGCATAACTATAGTTTTCAACACTCCGGTCTAATTATGCACTTTACATTTAGCAAATACGGGCCTATTAGGTCAATGCAACCATGATACCCAATCACTAATGGTTAGATTAAATCAGAAAGCTCCTATCTTACCGAAGTATATGCGATTTCTTAAAATAAATAATCTTAGTAAATGATAGACATAGTAAAACAAATTCAATGAAGCAAAAAAAAAAAAAATTAAGAAGGTATCAAAATAACTAAGTTAAGCAGAAACGTGCATTAATTAATGATTATCTTAGACGCTTTGTGTTTTTTGGGGCCTCAAAAGCTTGAACGTAACTTAAGAAGCTTATCCATAAGAATAGTACGTAGATGTTTTTGGTGCACCACTATGATTTCCCAATTATCATCATCTTTATTTGTTTATCAATGAGTAATTAATGGATCCCATGTCAATGGTGCACTCTCAAGAACGAACATCAAGCAAAAAATGATATCTTTTACAAGTTCAACTTTACATGTTTACATAACTCTCTATTAGTTGTGTAAGAGTCATGTTTTTTCAAAACTTGTTGAGAGAATTCGTTCCTATAAATTATGCTCACCGTTTCATATTATTTGTACACTTATGTTACTAATTTATCTTTCCCGTCTAAGCTTACTATTTCTATGTTATTGATAAGTATTATAATATCATGATTGGATGTACAAATGTAAAAATAGTTTAATTATTTATCGTCAAAAAGAGGTGGTATCTAAGAATCAGAATCGAATCTCATACTCACCATATTAATATAGTTTATAACTTTCCGAACATAAAAATAAAAAAAAAATTAATAAAGGGTACTCCATGTTTATGAGTTAAATTTGATTAATAACCCCAAAGATCGATGAAAAGAAAAATTAGGGAAAATAAACAAAGTCAAGTATGAGAAACTATCGTAGGAAAAGTAAAAAAATGGTAGTGGGCAAACGTGATGGGATGATTGATTGAGATATATATTTAGAAGGCGATGATTGAGAATTCAGCAAAACAGCAGGCCTCAAACATTGACAATTTGACAAAAACTGAAGGTGCTCTTGGTTCCGTAAAGAAAAGGGAAACCCAATTCTCTGTTCAACGGCTGTTCTATTCATCCTTCTATCATCCTCTCATTGATAAGACTCGAAAAGGACTGGCTTTATTTAGGGGCCTCCACAAGGATTTGATACAAAAGAGCTTTACTGGTTTATTTGGTTTAACACTGAACTAAACGTATCTGTTTCACTCCTTCTCCCCAGGACTTCACACATTTGAGTGGCAGTTACGGCAGGGTGTTCCATCCCCTCTTGTAATTAAAGTAACTCTCAGTTTATACAAGCATGGCCGTATTAGGACTTAGAAATTATCCAAATTAACTTTGTCTCTAAACGTCTATTTTGATTAACAAACTTTTATGATTTGGTGTAGGATTCATTTTCGGGCCAAAAGGCAATGGTTGGTTCCAAACGTTTTATATTTAGGGTCAGATTAAGCCATGTACTTGATTGAAACCATCTATTTTGACATTAAATTAATTTCGGTTGATTTAACAAACTCCTACAACTGGGCCTACAGCTTTTCTTTAAGCATTTTTGGATCGAATAAAAGACGATAATTGGTTATAAAACTTCTATTATGACCCTAGGAGACACATAATACCTTCATTTTAATTTCAAAGAATTATGAGGAAACATCTTCATTTGTTCACCATGAGTTTTATAGGTTCGTATTAGATCATAGGAATGCTTAAAATCATATATTTTGAAACTTATCCAAACCTTTAGAGATCGAATAAAACGCAATATTGGTTTTGAATATCCTTATACAACTAGGAGGCATCTAATATAATACCTTTATCAATTTCGAATTTTTTTTGAAAACCTCTCAAAAAGATGTATAATAACATTTAAAACTTGATCCTTTTGGACAAAATTCAAACCCATTGAAAAAAAATACTATCACAAGTTTACAATAATTTTTACATAGTCATATAAGAATATAGAGTGATTGGAATCATCTACTTCAACTCTAAATATATAAGTCAATCGATTTTAAAAACTTCTACAATTGGGTTTAGAACTTTTTTTTTCAGGTCTTTAGAGATTGATTAAAATAGAATCATTGGTTCCATACCTCCTTATATGATTTAAGGAGGCATCTAATACCTTTAGTTCAATTTTCTAGATTTTTGTATCTAAAAACAAAGGTGTAGTCTAACCTTTAAAATTCAATTGTTGTGGAAATTTTTGGACCTAGTGAGAAAACACCTTTCTATGTTTTACTTGAATTTTATAGGGTCCTTGCCCTAGAAGTGATTACAATCATCTAACTACTTCGAGTCTAAACATTTCATTCAATGATTTTCAAAACTTATACAATTGGGTCTATAACTTGTTTTTGGGTTTTGGAGATTGTACAAAAGGAAATGATTGGTTCCGGGCTAGGAATGGAAATGAGCCGAGCTAGCTCGTAAGTTACTCGGGAATGGATTGCCCAAAGCTCGACTCGTGCTCGAAATTATGTGAGCTCGAGCTAAGCCTGAGGTTTACAAAAGTAAGCCCGAGCTCGAGTTTAAACAATTCAGGCTCGAGAGCTAACGCTTGGTATTAAGGGCTTAGTTGAAACCAATCTTTTAATAGAATCAAGCTTAATTACTCGAACAAGTGTTCGGTAAATCTGAGCTAAGCGACGAGCTTATACTGAGTCAGGCCGAGCTGCGAGCTTTTGTTTAGTTGAGCCCGAGATCAAATTTTAAAACTTGGTGAGTCACGTGCCCGAGCTCGAGCATTAGGTGTCTCAGGTGAGCCGAGCCGAGCCAAGAGCTTCTCAAGCTCGGGCTCGACTCGTTTCCATGCCTATTCCGGACCGATCTGGCCTGGCTGACCCGATCATGATATTTCACTTATGATTTGTCCTAGTTGACTCTTCTTATTTGATCTTAGGAGGCTCACAATACCTTTATTTCAATTTTAGTGATTTTTCGAAAATATCAAAAAGGTATATAATAACTTTAAAATTTGTTCATTTTATACAATTTTGTACGCAATGAGAAAAAAATTCTTCATATGTTTACTAGGCCAAGAATCTTATATGGTCATATTAAGTTATAGGAGTGATTACCATTTATTTTAATTGATTTCAAAAAGTGCTACAATTAGGCTGTGAATTTGATTTTCGGCCTTTGAAGACCCATTGAAATGCAATGATTAGTTCTAAACCTCCCTATATGAGTATATGACCCAATGAGACACCCAATACCTTTATTTTATTTTGAAGATCTTTGAAAATATCACAAAAATGGTATATAATAACTATCAAAAATTTTGTCATTCTAGACAATTTCGCATTTGGTAAAGAAACACCTTGATATGTTTACTATGAACCTTCACAATTCACTTATTTTAGACAATTTTGAACCCAATGAAGAAACACCTTCATAGGTTTACCACAAGTCATAAAGGATCCTATTAGAATCTTAGAGTGATTAAAATCATATTATAAGCATTCCCTCGCCGTATTGGAATTTTCCATAATTATGACCTCATTCGTATCCAAAAATTAATGAAATTGAAATTATGGTACATGAGGAGTATAAGGAGTTTTGGAAGCAATATTGTCATATTTAGATTCTAAAAGCCATAAAAAAGAATTTATGATCTAATTGTAAAAGTTTTAGAAATCCATTGAAATGATTAATTTGAGTCAAAGTAAATGGTTCAAATTAATCATATGGTCTAATTATTATGACCTCGTAAATCCCATGGTATTTGTATCAAAGTGTTATATAACTAGGTCTAAAGTTTTCCAAAAAATGTCATAAGAAGAAAGTTCTTATACACGAGATTGTTTAAAAAAATTACCCACATTTAAAAAAAGTACTAGGTGCCTCATAGAGAAGGAGTCTTAAAACTAATCACTACCTTGTAGTTCGTCTCTTAAAGCTCTTAAAAATGAGTTTGAGGGTTTTGAATAACAATTAAAATGACTTAATAGAATTAAAATAGATGGTTAATTATAATCGCTATAGGGTCCAATATAATCCTATAAAACCCATAAGTGTATGCCTCTTAATTAGTTTATTAAACTATTGATCCATCAAAAATGCCCTCTATTAGGTCTAAACTAATTCTCATGGCTTTAGATACCGAAATATTGATATTGGGTATCTAAGGTTCTAACCACCTTTTATGGTAGTAAGAGAAATTTACCCTTTTAATTTTAAAAAACATGATATAAGTTTTTTTTAGAACAAAAACATGATATAAGTTAAAGTTATTTATTATAACCTTTAAATTCTGATGTAAAAAAACATCAAATTTAGGAAATTTATTGCTTTTCTTATCTCGAAAAGATAACATATCGTGAATTCGTGATGAACTAATGATGCACATGAGTCATGAACTCGTGATTTTTAGGGGATCTCTTTAGGACTTTTTAGTGATCTGGTCGATTTACAAAATGTCTTGATTTGTGTATTAAACTCGTCTTGATGTTTTCTGGATATCGAATAATAAGCAATCAATTCACAAAACCTCTCTGTTTTCGGAAATAAAGAAAAAAAAACAATAGATAGATATTGTGTAGTAAAACCTTTAAATTTAAGACATAGCCAAATTTCTAGTCCCAATACATCTCAAACTTCTTCTCATCGGTTGTAGGGACTCTATGTCTAGTCCCAATTAAACTAAAGATCCTTAGATCTATGTCTTGTCATCAATAATATTATTCCTCAGGTATTGTTTCATTTGATTTTTTACGGCTTTTAAGACACGAAATAAAACTTTTTTTTATCTTCAAATCTGTAAGTCAAAATATTACGAAAGCTTAAAATTATAAAAATTTACATTAAGATGCATCAAATCAACAAGATATCACTTAAATATATTATTTTTAATAACAAAATGATAATTTATAGTAAATTTTTTTCGAATTTTAACTCTATAAATAAAAATCGGGCAATCATTAGGGAATAGAGGGAGAAGATGAATAGCATTAGTACAAAAGGCCGTTTCAAGTTACATATATTTTCTTACAAACACATTTTAAGATAATATATGAAATACCCTAATACAATGTAATAGATAGGTATACATTTGATATGGTCCGAAAAAAAATGTGTATAATATAATTTCTTTGGGTTAGTTTGAAGGAAGACCCATATATGTAAAATACAGTCAAACTCTGGACATAACGTAAAATTCAATCAGTAAAGGATATGATGGAGGATCATTTTAAATTTAAAGTATTAACTTGCATGTCTACCACTTAAAGTAATATGATAATACATTGTCCTAGCTTAGTGATGAGTACAAGGAACAGTAAGGTTTCATTTCACGTAGTTGGCATTGTTGGGTCCTATTTCGTCAGCTTAAGGAAATGGTAACCAAACGTGATTACCATTAGTAGAGCTTAGTTTTATAGATTATTAGCATGTTTAAGGATGCTTATTCTTCTTTAATAAGGTTGAATCAAGTATAAGAAAGTTGGATATGGGTGCAAATAATTCTTCTTTAATATATATATATGCTTCACATATGTCTATCCTTTATATTCAATTAGTGGTGTCCTACATGCTAAGGCATCGTTTCCTAATTTGTGATGATCTTGTACTAAGTTTTTTTTTTTGGTAATAAGTGTTGTTCGTTTACGTGGTCATGATTATGACAATTTACAAATTCAAACAAAATACTACTCCCCCACTTTCCAAGCAATTGTGGTCTTGAATTTTTTATAAGGAAAATATACTCTAATAATATGAACTTGAATCTATTTAACTAGAATTTGATAGTGGAAGGATGAAATTAGTCTTGCCCAATTTAGAGAATAACAAGAAAAACCCAAAAAAAAATAGTGTAAGAATGAAGATTATGAGCTTATCATGGTGTGTATTTTTTTAATAATGAAACATTGTTCAATGTATCGAAACAAAATGATATAATATAATGTGATCGCTATTTAGAGCTGACAAGCAAACATGGATCCTTTTTGTAGGTGCATAGAAACTTGAACAAGGAACCAACATTCCAAATAAGCATAAAAAAAGAATGTGAGAATCCATTTGAGGTGAATAATTGCTCAAAAGTATTCATAATTAGAAGCTACGTGAGATGTTAGAATTTCATGATTAGTTGACCACTTAATATATTTAATCAAAGTAAAGATGAGAGCAAATGCATGATCAAGGTGATGGTTCTGGAGTCGAACTGTGTTTTAATTAGACCTGTGCATTACATTATGGGTTGGGGGGAGTAGGGTAAAAAAAAAGACATAAAATGGGTCGAATTGGTTTAGAGAGAGTTTTGATAGTTTGTTTGTTTCACCTCCAATCTTAACTAGTGGACTACTAGACTATAGGCATCAAATGCAAAACATTTATTACCTGCTAGTGTTTAGAAGTCTCGGAAATTATTGACTCATTATTAACCTGACTTAATCCTATAAAGACTCGGTAAAATATGACCTTTTAAAAAACCGACCCAATCAAGCTCATATTCGATTAGACCCTTTTATAAACAGGTCGGTCAAGAATGTTTAATAGGGCCCCTCCCATTTGTAGAATACTGGTTCACTGGCGTCCGAACTAGAAAATCAAACAAAAGTAGAGCAATCTGTGCTTGTTCGATGATATATATCTAATTAAAGCCTCTATTTTTGTATCATAGCTAGAAGAACTTATCAGTGCTGAATTGTTTTATCAATTGATCATCATAAAATATACGAAGTATGCCATAAAATGTGCTAAACACAGCGGTTTGAAATCCCTTTTAATATAGGGAGCCTCCAATTTTAGACTATTTAAGTGGGATCAATCTCTCGATCTATTAAGCTTAACTAGGCTAGACCTTTGATAGGCCAGTTTATTCATTATCTTGTAAACCCACTGAATAATCATTTATATTTTATACGCGATCGACTAAAAAATAATGAATACTTGATCATGAAATCTAGATTTCAGAAGGTGACACTTCTAATGAAGTTTCCCTGAAGCAAGATATCAAATTAACGCATTTAAGTTTTAAGTAATTACCTTATATATACTAAATGTCTCATGTCTGTATTTGCGAACATAAGATAATATTACTTGATGGGCGAAAAGACAATAGCAGATTTCACTTAAGCTTTCCAAAATGTGATTATTTCCGTCAGCTTGGTTGCGATCAGTTAAAGGGCTATTCCAAGGAACAACTAAAGTTATCATTGCGTGCATTTATAATCTCTTTGTATGGTAACATACTTTGCGTATTCAATTAGAGAAGTTTATATTAGACCTCTATACTGGGTCGAGATAGGTTCAAGATGAGTCACATGTAAAACGGATCGGACCAAATAAGGCCAAAGAAGATACCAAACGGGCCTAGTCAGATCAGGTCGTCCAAATAGAGTATATATATTTTTTTATCTATGGAGGGTGATAGATTGTCTGTATCACTTTTAATATTTGCCAGTGGACCATTGATAAGTAAATAAAAATAATTCATTACCTCATAATTAACCCGACTTGACCCATTAAACAAGACTCTTTAAAAGACCAACCCAATTAAACTCATAAATGATTAAACTCTTTTATAAATAGGTCGGTCAATGACCCTTAATGAGACCCCTCCCATTTGAAGAGGTTCTAGTTTAGAGTGACATCAACTTTGTAGGGTGATGAATAATACCATTTAGGTAACATCTTTTAACCAAAATTTACTTAAATTGTCTTCCTCTATGATACAAAATAAATTTGAGAGCGAGAAGGCAATGTGAATCATCTATGATAATATATCATCGAATTGACCTACAAAGGATTACTAATTAAACAATTGTTCCATTGGCTTTATGGAAATTAATATTGAGTACTACTCGATTAGAATAATAAGTTTGACGTGAATGACATTTAAACTTCTTTATTCGTTCCTTTTTATTTGTCACATTTTCTTTTTACATGGTTTTTATAGCATATATAATAACCATATTATCTACAGATATGAATTATAAAAATATATAAAATTTACATATTAAAAATTATATATCGGGAAGAATCTAACAAGATCACATATGAATATGTTTTAACTTGTATATATCAACGAAAAATCATATTTAAATTTCTCATTCCTCAAATGAAATATTCTAAATAGGAAAAATAAAAGAAAAATGAGGGAGTAGTTGGGTTAACTACTCTACACCAGAGATCGAATTCCATCAACACTTTTGTCATTTTTGCTTCTCTTTACCCAAAAAAATAATTATTATTATTATTTAAGTTTATATAATTTTCCACAATATGTCAGAGTTAATCACACATAAATTAAATGATTCTCCTCTAAAAAAAAGGTACATATGTTTTACTACTATGGAATACCATCGCTTGTGTTTTCTATGATAAACAAAATAATTTTGTGTTTTTGGAAAATTTTTTAAGCACATAAATTTGGAATTTGTACTTAACATTTTGTTTCAATAATAAAGTTAAAATTTCCATAAAAAAAAGATAAATATACTTCGCATAAATTATATAAAGGCTAGTTTATCCCATAGAATGTTTATATAAAACGCCACATTTAAACCCCTTTTGCTTTTAAACTCCAAGTAACTAGTAAAAAAGTAGATGTATAGAATGTAAAGTAACTTGAAATTTGTATTAGAAATGAAATATATACGGAATACATACAAAAAATGGAAAAACAATAAGAAACAAACACCGTCCACCGTCCAAGTGGTTGTTCAGTTGTTGCTCATCTACTCATCTTTAGAAGTACCAATGTACCATGTCCTCCTCATCTTTAGAATAAATCCTAGAGAAATAGAAAGGTGAGGGAATTTGAAATTTCTTTCTTAATGACTTAATGATACTTTTTTTTTGATTTAAATGAAAATTTTGAAACTAATAATTTTTAGAATTTCCTCTATCTCTTTATTTTTGTCTTATTTTTATTAATAGAGTCTAAATTAAACTACAAATTTTTATCATATTATAAGAAAAAGTGAGATCTTATCAGCATGTAAATTTTTTAGAAAATCAACTTTTCATAATTTTTTGGCACAAAAAGTATTTCAAATTGTGTTTTAAAACCCGTAAAGAGTCAAATGGACCAAAAAAAAAAAAATTTAGAAATAGAAGAGTAAGACTAATTTTGTACTAAACTCCGTACATGAAATCATATGGCAAAGTGACATATAGAAAGATATAGCATGAACTTTAGTATGAGCAGCACTTAGCTTCTCTATATTTGCATGTCTCCCAACAAGGCAACAAGAAGCTACCTATGCTTGTACGTATAGATAAAATATTAGTACGTACAATTGTACCTATTTCTAATGTCATCTGGGAAACGATCCGTTTCTGTTTTGATGGGAAGATATTTTGCTTCAATCGAAGTTGGAGTATAGAAATAAAATAAAAGTGAAGAATCTAGAAGGCTTGCTAAATGAGAAACTTGTTGGTAAAGGGTCATAAATTCAACAAATGACACCCCGCCAATTGCCAAGTGTGAAAGCCCAGAAATGTCTTTCGTTCCCTTGCTTCTAAATTTAATGGGTTTTCCCTTAATTTCCTCACTTGCTCGATCCGTTACTCAAATCACCTTTAGAAACTACGACGGAGTACTCAATTTCTTCTGACCTTAGCAAAACCTACACGTGATAGGGCTGAGTGGGCTGTGTGTTTAGACTCAACAGCTTGATAAATGTAATCATAATTAGCGCCGTATTGTGTAGTTGACAGGATTATGGGAACACAATATTCAATGTAAGTTTGGTATTATTTGTCCTCCTAAGTCTTAAACCTCAAGGCATATGATGTGGTACTACTAATTCATTTGACTTTTTTAGCTTTCTAATTTTAGATAGTTAGATGCAATACCAATATCTAAAAATTTAATATGTCATACTCCATTCATTCCTGACTATTTGTTATGAGTATAATATTTCTATTTTCGAGTTAAAGTTTAAAAAATATAACTACATATTGTATTTATATTATAATAAATTATATGTTCAAATAGGATCTTCTTAGATGCATCGTAATGTAAATATTTAGAATATAAAGTTTCCGTATTTTTTGTCTTACGAATTTGAAATAAGAAATATTTAAAGTTATATTTTGAAAATTATAAAAAGTCAAATTAACAAATAAAAGGAGTATAAATCTCATAAATTCTCAATTGTGTGTTTTGACTGAGATGATTGTTAAAGTGGTTTAGGATATAATTTGGTCATTTATGCCTTGGTTTGGAATTTGTAATTTGTGTGGCCGAAAAGCCGAAATGGTGCACCTCGTCCACTTTATTGATTGTGATTTATGAGGGACAATTTTTATGCCTCATACAAAGTTGTGTGAGTTTATTTTATTTTATTTTATTCTTTTCTTGTACGGAACCTCATAACTAGTTGATGTAATGCTCTCATTCAAACAGCTTACAAACTTCCATTTTGTTTAATTACGTACTTTGAATGTCAGTTATGAAGTCAGAGTATAATTTTGTTCAATTCATAATGCATGAAACTAAGTTAATACAGAAAATCGTTGCAAATTTACCATGTACAATATGATCAATCATTACAACATTAGCTGCTTAGGATATCTTCTCAACTTTGAAAAATAGTTTAAACAAAATATTTAAATCAAATAAATTTAGGCGAAATACACTGTATAGTATACCACAAATTTCAAACAAAACTAGTTTAGGGAAATCAAAAGGATCGATCATATCCTCGTGCCTTTTAACTTGTAGATTTGCTATGCTTCGAGTTGCAGCTCTTTGTTGCATCTTGATTTACTCCTACCGTCTTTTAAATATCGCCCTATTATTTTTTTGGGTTGTCCTTTAAAAATCGTCCTATTTCCTTAAAAATTTTCATTTTGGGTTGTTCTCCCAAAAAAATTTCATCATGCCCTAAAAAAATTATATTTTATACTTGGGTCAATTTTTGAAAGATTATTTCACTGTCATTTACAAATTTGAAAGTACAAAGCAATTTTTGTGTCAAGTAACCTTAGACTAGACACTAGAGACAAGACATTAAAAAAAAAAAAATTGGTGAGCACAAGTCTTGACACTTGATACAATTTTTAACACATTACCCACTCCTTTTTCTTTATAAAATATATGCATTACACTTTACCAACTAATCAAAGGACATATGCTACTTCATGTTGCTGGTATCCTGAATATTGCATCTCATGCGTGCACGCTGGCATTTTTTGTTTCGACTCGACTCTCTATACTCTCCTCGAGTTGTTATATCGGTGTAGTATAGATAATTTTTTTGTATTTATTACAAATGCTAATTAGCTCCAAACCTTGTGTTTGTAATGAGAATATATTGGGTATGATAAGATATGCTTATGACATTCAGAAATAAATCTTGTAAAAAATATAAATGAAATTAGAGAAAAAAGTGTACAAAAAGTTGGACATATAACATATTTGTGGAATTGTTCCTCACATGAATACTTCCGAAATTCTTTACATATTTGCAGAAATAGAAAATGAAGTCTTGGCCCAAACAAAACTACGCGTCCACACCCAACTTGGAAGATCTTGGTATTGATAATGAAGCCCAATCTAGATAATGACTTTCAAAAGTTGGTTGGGCCATAAGACCCATAATTTTTGGATTATAACCTTCAGCCCATTAAAAAATGAGAGCCCAGTAAGAGCTGCTGAGAAAATTTTCTCATCTGAAATTTGATGATCAGCGTGGGTGTGACTGTGTGAGATCTTACTAGTCACAAGCTAAGAACTGATCAATGTACCCAGCCACAGGCCACAGGGCCACCGCAAATACTAGATAGGCCTCAGCAACAACTTGCTGTCCAGTCAACCCAGCCAGTTCAAACGTAAAAGATTGGTTTTGGATCACAACTTTGTGTACACGGTAGCAAGAAGTAGCATCATCAGTCATCATTGACGTGCATGTAAAGAACGTTAAGGCAGTCGTTATGGGCTTGCTAATCTCTACTTGTTTTTTATTAATCTATTTGGTGGACCAAAAAAGTAAGTAGTTTTATATGCTACTCTTTCATCCGTACAGAAGTCTATGTTAGAGAGTTATAGACGACTTTCTTCTTTTACCGTTTATATTTTGTAATGAAATTTACGTGTCAATGTCTAAGATAATGTCTGTGTAAGGTAAATATTGAAGTCAGGCTGCAGCCAAACAACTCTGGCAAAAGGGAAACAGTAACACAATAGAAAGATACAAAACCTAGACATGAAGTACTCATAAATGATGAATTTAAGATATACATAGGCAAATTGTATTGTGTGCGCGTTCAATTTTGTACCAATTCTGGTATAAGCTTCAGAAGAAAAGAGAGCTCACGATCTGAGAACTTTACAGCTGATCTATCCCTCATTTCTTCTGTTCCTTTTCTATCAATGGAGTTATCTTCTTTGTTCTCCTCACCAGATGTCTTGCTAAAATCTGATACTGCTTCTTTTATGTCTTGAATGAAGTCAACAATTACACCTTCAACGCCCATGAGATGCTGAATATATACAGCCTCTGGCACATTACTGCTAATGTAAAACAAATTAACAAACTCCAGTTTATATGATCCAAAACACAAGTAAAAATTTGTTGCTCATAGCAGAATAATTATGGTATTTTTTTACTTGGATGTTTGAGTAGTACTATGTAGAACTTACTTCAAAGGGCCATATGTAATAAGGCAAATCTTGGATTCCTTTACCCTAGCAACCATTGCTGGATGTCTAAAAATCGCCCTTACTTGAGAGACAATCCCTTGCAAACCAGCTTCAAGACAAAGCTTAATGGCGTCTTCTAGGGAATTTCTTCTTGGGTCAGCATAAATTTCACATCCTCCATTAGTAAGAAAGAAAACCTGAATCAAACATCATGTGATCTTCTGGTCAAAAAAACGTTCATCTGAAATCTGTAACTTGTTGAATTCTGATGAAACAAAAGACAAAAGGATATAGTGGAGGCATTACAGGGTGACTATCCTGCAATTTCCTGATCAGTTGCACTGCATCAGGTTGAAAGCTCGAGAAAATTATGGGCCTTTCTTGATCAGTATGCTCATCTATGACCTGCATCATCAAAGTTAAAGACAGATGATTCCATGCACTAAAATGTACTGTCAAGTCTGTTAATGATATGAGTTTGGATCAAATACTCCACTTAATACCTTCAGAACTGCTTGAAGGATGCGTTTGAGCTCCACTTCATCATAGGTTTTATTATCATCGAATTTCAACTCAATGTTAAATCCCAAGGAAGCATCAACCTTTTCAAAAGCTTCTTGCAATGTGCATAAAGGACTGTCATTCTCAACTTTCCACTCGAATATACTCCCATCTTTTGCTTTTCTAAACATAGGATTTCCCACCTGATCTTGGTAACACACACAACAAGGCACTTAAATATCCGAACACACCTATGTTTAGTAAAACTTTTCAACTTCCAGGGCAAAGAGGCATACCTTTCCCGTCTCTTTCTGAGGTCCATAACTAAGAAACTCTTCCAAGGTAATATCTGTCACTCTTTTCTCTGTAATAACTCCCTAAGGTCATGTGAAAGCAGTTCAGGGATCAACAACTGGTAAGTCCAAGTAGTATATTGGCACCGTACGTGAAATAAAAATAACGTGCAGGAAGATTCAAAGTGTTGATGAACTAACCTCATCAAGAGTAAGGATATGTATGTCATGGAAAATGACAGGGCAGTCATCTCTGGTGACCTACAAACATAGGTTTTTTTGGTTTACAGATCCTTTTGAGGATCCTCTCTCATGCATTCACCGAATACTAATAAGAAAGAAAGAAAGAAATTTGCATGTGATACGGAGAATTAAACCAAATCAGTAACTTGTCTGAAATCTGAAGCTAAAACCGCATTCTAAACTAGATAATTGTAACTTTTTAATTAAACCAAATTAGGATGATTCGTTTCTAAATTCATGCAGCAATTGCTTGTATAGAAATTTCAACACTCCATATTACAAGTGTAACAGTAACACAACTGTTATGGTGGTTCTACCTTATATAGTTAGATTGTTCTCCATATGTTATTACAGATGTGAGAAAGTTGAAACGACACAGAAAACAACACATAGATTCACGTGTTCACTATCAATGCCTTGGCTACATCAATAGGCAAAGGCGTTATTTTTCAATATTCTGTTGACGGGGAATATGGTTATTTAAAGCACCAGAATAAAAATGGGTCAACAGAACGAAAAATCCTAAAGATTTAATGCATCTCATCTGCAAAAGCATGGTAATACAAATGGAAATTGAGCTGCTTTTTAACAAATTCTTTAGTATTTCATGCCGGATGGGGTAATGGGCCAAGCAAGATAATCCAATGTTAGCAAATTTTTTTCTTGGGTTAAGCCCATATAACAGTCCCATACAATAATCCAGCCCAATATAATTTCAAACAGACAACAAATATTAAAGTAAACCAAAAAGACACCACGTGTAAGTTTCTACATGCATCTAGGAAAACAGCTAGAAATCGCGGCGAACATCCTGTGACTCTTTCCCCAAAGGTTTGGCACTCGTCAATTTCATTTCACTCCTAACCATAAACCAACCAAACAAAGCATCAACAATATGCACCGTATTATGAACTCAAAACAAGGGAAAAAAAAAAGTACCTGAACATCAAACTCAATGAAGTCAGGATTGAATTGAGCAGCATGATTAAAGGATATAATAGAATTCTCCTTAAAACATTTCATTTTAGGATCTGAAGATAGCAGATTATTCATGCCACTTCCTCTGTGTCCCATCACCACAAATTTCCCAAAATTATATGATTTCCTTCCTTCATTTTCCTTCTCCAGACATCCTGTAAATCAACGTTGGTCTACATTATGATCATGCAAATATATTAGAAACATGAATACGTTAGAAATACCTGAAGAAATAGAGGTAGGTGAAAAAATGGTGGCTTTTTCCTGGATGTGAGTGTTGTGATCAAAGTTTGGCACACCAGCAACATGAATTGCTTTCAAAGTCATGATTTTTTAGAGCGGTATACGTTCAAGGGGGTTGGAGATGGGAAGATGGAGAAAGAGGAGGTTTAATTTTGAGAGAGAGCAGATTTGGGACAACTTTATTATTGACGTACGGAGGATATCAATAAACCTTAAGCTTTGATGTAAGAGGATAAGAGAATACTCAGCTAAATCTAAGAGGGGGTTTATAAATAGGTTAATGGCTGGAATATTCCTATATATTCCTCATTCCTACTATTTTTTTACGAATAATCATCAAATAGCTAAAACAATAATATCAGTCATGATGTAAATCTGGGCTCTCATCAAAGTATGGAGTACTTTATAATTTTGACTATGTTAAATTTAAACAAAACTAAAATTTATTTTCAAAATAAGGTCACAACACAACATATCAGATATAGATATAAGTATTATAATATCATATAAATGTATTATTATATTAGATATAAAATCATAGAAAAACATATATCTGATATCATATATAAAAATGAAATTACGAAAACTATCTTATATGATATTTTTATTTCATGTTTAAATTAGGAATTTTGTGGCCAACAATCTTGGTCCTAAACAATAATCCAACTATTTAGAGATACTCACAATGAACTAGAATTAGTACATTGCAGAAGTTTATTCACAAAAATATAAAAGCCAATCCCTCATAATTTTCCCAGATTCATCTTCTTAAAACGATCCCTCTAAACAAGGTATTAATCAATAAGCACCTCTTTCTTTAAAAGTCATGAAGTTATTACTTTTACGGAGAGGGTTAGTATGATGGTAAAAATTTAAAATTGAAATTTCAAGAATGTTGAGGAAAGTTTATTGGTCATTATAAAACCCCATATAAGAGGGGTTTAATTGTTTACATTTTTAACAAAGAATCCAAAAGAAAAATTAGAATGAACATTGAAAGAGTAACCTTAGAGGAAGCATCTTCAATTAGTTGATCTGCCCTAACTCCGCTAATTGCGGATCAGACAATTTTTCCATTACGAAGGCTCCACAATTTCCAGAGCTCTGTTAGCTTATAGCTCGAAATATAATCTCTTTTCAAATTACTTTATATTGTTTATTCCATGACATTGTTGGTTAATCCTAATATTGAATAAACACTTTATGATAATCTAATACTCTATCTTTAGAGTAAGATAAGATTATTAGAAAGAGTTTTAGTTAGAGTATAATACTATGAGATATCTAGATCCTAAAATATAGGACCACGATAAGCTATACCAACCTTATAAATACATTTTAATGAGATGTATCAAAGGTATCACAAAGAGGTGTTTAGTTTTTTGAAAAGATTTTCTAAACATTAATAAAAAAAAAAAAGCAATTCTTATACTTTGTCTAATCTTTTTTCTTTGATTTTTGTTTTGCAATTTTTGTTTGTTTGTGTTCTTAGCAAACTTCATTTTGTATCAAGAGCTATAATTTGTCCAAGGGGTTGTGCATAGTGCTTGCTCGAGTAATGAGTGATGCACAGGGGAAGAAAGAAGCAAGTGGACTTGCTATGCAATGCCCTATGCTCAACGCTACTAATTATACGATATGGGCTATAAGGATGCACGTGCTGTTGAAAGTGCATGAAGTATGGGATACAATTGATCTTGGCACGAGTAATGTGAAAAAGAACAATATTGCAATAGTCTTGTTGTTCCAATATATTCCTGAAACTTGATTCTACAAGTAGGAGAACAGATACCTCGAAAGGTATATGGAAAGCTATCAAAACTCGAAACATTGGTGCTGACCGTGTGAAGGAAGCAAGGCTACAAACTCTCATGGCCGAATTTGTTCGCATGAAGATGGGTGACATATATTCCATTGATGATTTTATTTGGCATAGCATTAAAGTCAACATCTTTAGGAGAGACCATTGATGAAACAAAGTTAGTTAAGAAGTTTCTCAAAAGTCTCCCTAGAAGAAAGTATATTCATATCATTGCCTCTCTCGAACAAGTGTTGGACCTTAAAACAACACCCTTTGAAGACATTGTTAGACGTTTAAAGGCATATGAAGAGCGTATAGGTGAGGAAGTCAAGGAAGAGGAGGAGGAGGAAGGACAAAACAAGCTTCTTTACACTAAGACCACGCATGAAGGCTTCAACGACAACAAAGCCAAGGGTAAGGTATGGCAAAATCGAGGCAAAGACAAAGAAAGGATGAGTAGTAACAATCGAACCGAAGATGATAAAGTTAAGAAGGATCGATCTAAGATTATTTGTTATCGATGTGATAAACCAGGTCACTTTTCTTCTTTATGTCTGAAAATATTACAAAAACTACAAGAAGCAAACATATATGAAACTCAAGAGGCAAATATCCCTTTCTTCATGCAAGAATTGGAGTAGAAGAAATTCATGTTGGAATTAAGAAGGAGAATGTTGGTGAATTCCAATATTAAATAAACATTTCATGATAATCTAGGACTCTATCTTTAGAGTATGGTAAGATTGTTAGAAAGAGTTTTAGTTAGAGTCTAATACTAGGAGACATCTAGATCCTAAAATATAGGACCATGATGAGCTATATCAACCCTATAAATACACTTTGATGAGATGTATCAAAGACATCACAAAGAGGTGTTTAGTTTTTTGAGAAAATTTTCTAAACATCAATAAGAGAGCATTTTTTATACTTTGTCAGATCTTTTTCTTTGATTTATGTTTTGCAATTTTTGTTTGTTCGCGTTCTTAGCAAACTTCACACATATGGATCATTGATATTTCTCCCTAAATTAAACACCACAAAAACAAGGAGCTTTGTTTCCTAATCGACAATGAATGTATATTAGAACATGAATACATGTGCTGATAAAAAGGAACAGTTGAAAAGTTGCAAAGCCAGTCTCTAGTGACCTACTTATTAAATACCTTTAATTTTCTACTTCGTATATATTAGATATCTACCAATAACCTTATTGTATTTCGTATATATATAAGATTTTTTGATACTGAAAATAATTATACACTCCTAGCTTAATTTGATTCTAATGAGTGCAACATTATAATATCTTGCAGTAACAAATCTATGGCTCTCCTAAAAAAAGTTGATTTTTTTTAACTTCCCATCAAAATTATTATGAATATAATGTTGACCAATTGGAACTCTACTAGTTTTCATATTTAAAAATTATTCCTGCCTTTGAGAGTGGACTCTCTAGCTCACAATAGGAACTATAGCCTCAGATTTGGTTAAGATCGATAACACTTTGCTTACAAACACATCAACGAGGGACTTTCTGTATCAAATAACACAAAAATTCCATCTTATTTAACTAAATCTATTAATTGTATTATTATATCATTCGCACAAAAACAAAAAAGAAAGAACTCTATCATTAAATCAAAACCTGAAAAGTCAATGCTAATATCCAAAAAAATCGAGTCACAATATAATTAGTAAGACATTGTAAATCTATTAATTATACTGTAGTTGGAAGTTCAAATCATGACTATAATTACACAAAGTTGAGGATCCATATCATCTTAACAATCAAGTCAAAACTTACTGCGTTGATCAGGATCCACCATCAAATACATTTAAAGTCCAACCACCAAAAGTTGTGATGACCTAAAATCCTTGAAAATAAACGTGTCATCATCTTCTAGATAAGTTTAGAACATATGGTGGTTCATGATGTCCTCCAACGTCAATTTAGTATATTTCCAGATTGACCAATATTGGTCAGCAAAGATTATGAGAAACATGCCGCACTTGAAAATGCCATTTTGCTCAAATCACTTCATTATTACATCCTAGTACGACACTATTCTTTGTGCAACAGCCAACGGCCAACGGTCACTCACTTGTAGTTCTGCTCCTTTTTCTTTTACCCTTTAAATGCAGTGGGTCTAAACTTACAACAATGGCACCTCGTACAGAAGTCGAAACCAACTTAGAGTGTATAGCAGTTTCCACATCACATAATAGTCTTTTTCTCAAGCCAAAGTTTCCTACTTTGGCCACTTAAGTAAGATTAGATGATTCATTTGATGATAAACATAAGGCACATGCGAAATGGGATTCATTTTCACTGATGACATCATAACCACATGGTTGATGTGGCCACCATTGCCCGGAGTAACTAACCAAGTACTTAAAGCAAAACACAGCAAGAAAAGGGGCTTAAGCATTAGCTGAATTGGACGTAAGGAATAGACATGTGCATTGAGTCGGGATGAGTCACAAGAAAAACGGATCGGGTCAAAGAAAATGCAAAACAGGTCGGGTTAAAGAAAATGCAAAACAGGCCGGGCCAAAGGAGATACATAACGGGTTGAGTCGGGTCGGACCGTCTAAAGAGAGTATATTTTTTTTATCTATAGAGGGTGATAGTTTACATATATCACTTCCAATCCTTGATAGTGGATTATCGGCAAGTAAATATAAATAATTCATTATCTAATAATGTTTGAAAATCTTGGAAACTATAATCTCATTATTAACCCGAATTGACCCAATAAAATATAACCCTTTAAGAGATCGATCCTTTTGACCCTTTTACAAACGGGTCAGGCAGGGTCAGTCAATGACCCTTAAGGGGCCCCCATTCATTTAAAAAGATCTAGTAAGGAACTACAACTCATTTTCAGAGATGACACCAAAAAAAAAAACTTTTAAGACTACCTTCTAATAAGATCAAAAGCATTACTTCAATGATACATGGGCAGACTGCTGAGAGAGAAGACATTCCAATCGTACCAAATTCAGTGAACAAGTAAGAGCAAAGCACGAAGCCACGAACACGAAGAGAAGAACAAGCGGAATAAAAAAGAACGCAAAAGCACATTCTCCTTTTTTTTCACTTGTTAGCGTGACGGGACTTTCCAGCAGTTCATGAATTTGCCAATGAATAAACCTCAGAAATGGCACAGAGCCACAGACACTCGTTACTAGTATTCAGACAATCACGTCAACAAATTCAGAAAACAATATCAGCAAAGTAAGCATTAAAAATAGAAGAACTTCAAATCTCTATATAGAAGGATGTGTTTCATGTTACACAAATGGGTAACTGGGTAACAGACAAAGACAGCTTGCTAATCAGAAGCAATTCCTAAACTCTTTCTGACATCACAATCAGTAAAGTAAGACTACTGTCAAACCAAAGTACCAAACAAATAGTAATATTTTCATACCTAGCTAAACAGGGCACCTTTAGCAAATTTAAACAGAAAATAATGCAATGATTTCCGAAGAGACCACAAAGTTGTATTCAAAATGCAAACAAAAATTTATGACTCACCAATACACTGACGGCATAGGAAAATTACAATTTCCAATTTCTTCTAGAGAATGTACTGTAAATAAATCACACAAAACAAATGAGTTTTGATTTATAAACTCTACAACTGAGTACTAGAAACAACAAGAAAATGCTACCAGCCAACTCCTATCACGCTGGAACTATAGAATAAGTGAGCTAATCTGCTACATGAGTCATAAAGCATAAAACTTAATTTCAGAAGGAACGAGGGCAGAGTATCTCAGAAGGATAAGAATGGATTGGATTACAGATCCCTTGACAGCCTTTCATAGCGGTGATTAAAGAAAGAAATTCATTATAACTAAACTCGGAATTACAGCCAAGTTCTAAACTTCACACTAAGTTGACAGAGCTCTTTCAAATTAACAGCAGCCTAGTGTAGGCCAACAAAACCACTTAGCTTTCCCAGCCAAGCTTACTCAAAAAATAACATGGAGGACAAAAACAAAATCACTATGCACCGGCTTACTTAAGTTATTCGATGCCTTCTCATGCTTTTCAGGGTTTTAACATCCACCAAATTTTTAATAGCCCTCAACTTTACACACTTCCTATTTTGTTGCAAATGAAACAAAATTGGTTAAAAAACAAAAATGGTGTGCTTTACCTTAAGATTTTCTTAAATTGAAGATTCTACTATATTAGCTGATAAGTTTTTATCAAAAAAGAAAGAAAAACATATCCATTATCTTTCTCTCTTTCCTTTCCTTCCACCATCCCACCTCAGCACTAGACCACATCATTATCCCAATGCTAAACCAGCCACTGCAGCCCATTCCCCCTAAAACCCTCACCACCTGCTGGATCCACTGCCCAATCCCCAGGCGAGCTACCCCTACTTCCTGCAACCTCTTCCCTTCAATTCCCTTTCACTGATACACCTGCTATCATGAAAAACCCTCACTATTCCTATATACAAAGGGAATAAAGAGAAAAAGGCAGCAAAACTCTCGACACATTTTTCCAATGTAAATTAGACACCACCATAAAAGCATAGGAGCTGACCTAATGCTGTGCCTCAGCATCATTACCCCAACACGGAAGGAGCCAAAATGCTAGAACGCTTTCTTATTGATGGTATTCCTAATGGTTTCTGATATGATTCAAGGTGATAACGTTGATGATTTGATTAAAAGGAGTATTTATGTGTGCATGGTCTTATACCTAGATTCACATCAACTTCCCTTGTTTTGCACCGGATCTCAAAGTAGGCAGTAGACGCCCAACTGGTTGAGTCTTGGGTGTGGGTGTGTGGCTGTGGAGGACCCATGGTGGTTATGCGGGCAGGAAAGGGGAAAGTATGGTGTTCATCCGGGGGTCTTGCATAGATGGTGGCAAGGAGGGATACTGTTTTCAAAGATGATGACATCTTACTCCATTTTGGAATTAAAAATGTATATTCTTTTATTGGTTAGACATAATTCACATTTTTAAGGTTAATGGAAATTGTTTGACAAAGCATAATGTTATTTTGGAGAACCAATTTTATTTTTTTTGGCCACCATATGGAAAAGGCTAAAGTTAAGGGTCGCCACTAAGAATTTCCCCAAGTTACTACTTTTAAGAACAATGCTTGATGAATTAGAACAAATGTAGTAGCATATCATGAATCTCACAGCAGCCATCTTTCATTATTTGAATACTTCATATGTAAGTAGCACACAGCTATTGGATGATAAAGGATTGATAGAAAACAGCTCTGTAATTAAAGAGGAAATAACCTTATAGGGCAAAAGGTTCTTTATACTTCAAAACCCTACACTTGTCAACTGTCATACAGGTAATATTGTTATAATCCTGATGCAAATCTGACATTTACATACCCTCCCTTTCTTTTACTCTCATTGTCTATAGAAACCATTCAGTTGGCTGATTACAGTGATTACCAAGACTGTATGGAGAGGAAGCACACAGCATGATTTTATGTTCACTTGATCAAGGCCCATAGTTACTTCGGCCACCCTTTCCTGATTTCCAAGCAATTCCCAGAAAGAATGCAAGCAAGCTATGTTAATTCAATATGTTCCCAGGGGGTGTTTGGCATGAGGGATAGACATAAAAGGCTAAAAAGTTGGTATGGATTGGGAATAAAGATTAGGACTAAAGATTGGGATAAAAGGTGAAGACATAAAAACCCTTACTAACCTTTCTTCTCTCTCTTAATTCCACCTTTCCATTAAGGGTGAGATTGCCAATTCATACCCCATCCTTATCCCTCTTTATAACAACCCACCCCCGATGAAGTAACAAGCACAGGGAGCATATCCAATGATAAACATCATTATCACCATTCATTTCCAACCTTTTTAACTAATTAACCAAAGGACTCAAGGAACTCAGCTTACACATCTATAAACATTCAATAAGCAGCTTTGAAGCATATAATCTTTTTGAGAATATACATGGAAACAACAAAGAATAGCACAAAATAATGCAAGAATTTTATTTTGAAATTTGTTCCACAAACAATTATGAGGATGATACAATAAATAAGATGTCAGAGAGCTATACACCAAGGGACCATACAGAAGATCTGGTAGGAATACAATATAACAACACTACATTTCATAATAGAACAAGCAGGTATGGTTAAAGCCCCCAAACTAGTGAAAAACCATACCTGATAGCAAGACCCTATTCAACTTTGAGTCCTCAACAATGAAGAACGATATAACCCTGAATCCTTGAGTTGATCAAAGCTTTGCAAAGACTGGCTTTCTTTTCTGAAAAAAAGCAGAGCTTCCCTCTTTAAGATCATCAGAAAGAATCATTGCAGAGTTCCATGTAGCTACATAGTCCAATCCTTGGTCTAAACTCAGGTCCTTAGACTTCAGTAAGACAGCCTTTGTACCAGTGATAGCCAGAGGTGATCTTGCCGCAATTTCTGCAAATTATAGAATCTGATATTAGAATAGCACAAGAAAACATCTGTTCTGTTAGAAACAAGTACTTTGGCAGCAAAAAGGACTGGAGTCCAATTAACTGCACAAAAACTATTCAAGACAATCAGCTATTCTTTAACCCCTTTTAAAAGTCTACTACTAGCATAAAATTAATCCAAAAGAATCTTACAAAAATATAATACAAATTATATTCTTCCTCTTCTTAAAAACACGAAAACCAGGATATCTCAGGACCTGAATTCTAGACATAACAGGACATTCGAAATGTCTTTCAAAAACAAAATCTCTAGATGATAAAGTGTGATTTGTAAATTTTGATAAATCGGGTACACTTTCAGCATAATAACCCCAGAAAGTGTACAAAGGAGATCCAAGAAGTATTTTGCTTGTTCTTAGAGCCATGTAGTGTTTGTTTTTGTTAAAGACCGAACTTTTTTTTATTTTTTATTCAAATGATCTAGCCTACTAATTGAATAAAAATTCTAAATGAAATTATACTAAGCACATACGATGTACTTTTCAACTTCTTCAAAACACAAAAAACAAGGATATTACCTCAATCCAGGACATAACAGGACATCCAAAAAGTCTTTTGAAAAAAATATCCCTGGATAATAGAATATAACATGTAATTTTCAATAAACCGGATATACTTTGGGCATAATAACCCCAGAAAGCGTATTAAAGAGTGCTTAAGTGTAGTAATTGTTCATAATTAGTGCCATGTAGTGCTTGTAATTACTAAAGAATGAATTTTTAATCAAAAACGTCACAAGATAATTACTTAACATTGCCAAACAACCAATATATTCACATGATCATACATATTTAGAACCAAAAAATTCATCAGCATATATATAACTATAATAAAAAAATTAAGCATCAAAAAAGATGATCATACCCTCAGCAATGCGTGCCACAAACCCATCCAAGTCATGTTTAGAACCAAACACCCTAGAAACAAGACCCATTTCTTTCGCCTCCGTACCCGAAAACCGTCTCGCAGTCAACGCCAAATCAACAGCATTACCATACCCAACAATCCCAGGCAACCTCTGAAGAGTTCCTAAATC
This sequence comes from Dysphania ambrosioides, assembly GCA_026401315.1. Taxonomy (NCBI): domain Eukaryota; kingdom Viridiplantae; phylum Streptophyta; class Magnoliopsida; order Caryophyllales; family Amaranthaceae; genus Dysphania; species Dysphania ambrosioides. Next base: position 3,647,607 of record CM048660.1, on the reverse strand, counting down.
AGCAGTGATTGCCAAATCAACCTCCTTAACCGAAAAGAAAGCGTCTTCAGTACAATACCGAATATCACAGGCGGTAATAATATCAATTCCAGCTCCAATACAAGCTCCATGAATACCAACAATCACCGGTTTCCGGCACTCTTCTAGAGCAGTAATGGCCGCTTGCAGGCGCTTAATCCATCTCCTTAACCGCTCGCTGGAGCGACCGCGATCCACCTCATTGGTTTCGAATGTAAGGATGTTAATATCGATGCCAGCGCAGAAGTGGTTGCCGGCGCCGGAAAGGATGATTGCGTTGACATTAGGGTTTTGGTCGAGGGATTTCAGGGCTTCCGGGAATTCGTCGAAGAAGTCACGTGAAAGGGCGTTCCGGTGAGATGGACGGTTGAGATGAAGGTAGAAGACGGAGGAATTTGGTTTGAGTTGGTTGATTTTTAGGGTTTTGAATTCCGCCATTGTTACAAATGAGAGAGAACACAAAGTTCGGCATGGGATTGTTAACAAATATATGGACCTGCACCCGGGTGCTTCAACGTTTAACCTAAAACGCAAGTGAAATGTATATTGTGTATACGTCATCAAAGACACTGACCATTTCATTGAAGCCAATGACCTTTTTCAGTTTAAAAAATTTATCCATAAACTTAAATGATTGGACGTGACTTGTTTCACATAATACGATTATTGTATTCCCCATACAATTACCACAACACAAATCTTGAAAAGTTCTCTATGTGGTCCTTGCTATCAGTGCAATATTAAATAAATAAAATAAAATTCTTATGCATCATTACAAAATAATGTTTCATCCCAATACAATCTCACATTTTGTACTGATACGTAATGTTAATGTAAAAATACTTTATGCTAATGTTCAGTAAAATTGAGTAAATGATCAGTGAAATTGATTAAATTTTCAGTGAAATTAAGTAGATATTAAGTGAAATTGATTAGATGTTTATTGAAAAATGAATAGATGTTCAGTGAAATTGAGTAAATGTTCAGTAAAATTGAGTAAATGTTCAGTGAAATTAAGTAGATGTTCAGTGAAATTAAGTAGATGTTCAGTGAAATTAAGTAGATGTTCAGTGAAATTGAATAGATGTTCAATGAAATTAAGTATATTTTTAGTGAAATTGAGTAAATGTTCAGTACAATTGATTAGATGTTCAGTAAAATTAATTAGATGTTCAGTGAAATTAAGTAGATGTTCAGTGAAATTAAGTAAATATTTAATGAAATTAAGTAGATGTTAAGTGAAATTGAGTAAATATTCAGTGAAATTGATTAGATGTTCCCTGAAACGTATACAGTGCATTGTAAAAAAAATTACAACATTAAATATTACAATATTAAACATCAGATTAATTTTTTTTTTTTTTGCAATGATATCTTTTATTTGTACATAACAGTTATTGAAATCGTTGCAATATTAAATAAAAGTAATATAATCCTAATACATCATCATTACAAATTAATACTCCATCCCAATGCATTCTTTTTGAACTGATTCTCTCAAGTAATATAAATGTTTATTGGATAATACTAAATATTTATTTCTGTACTACTAAATGTTCAGTGTCTGATTATATAATGTTCATTATAAAAAACTTTCAATAGACTTACTCAAGTAATGTTACTAAATGTTCATTGTAATGTTACTAAATGTTCATTGTCTTCATACTAAACGTTCATTTATTTCAGTAGAATGTTCATTAGCCTAAACGTGTATAATATTAAATATATTAAAATATTAAATACTTTTACAATATTAAATATTACAATTACGTAACAATCATTGAACATTAAATAAAAGGAATCACAATACATCATCATTATAAATTAATGTTTCATATCAATGCATTCTTTTCGAATTGATTCACTCAAGTTATATAAATGTTCATTGGATACTACTAAAATGTTCATTTATGTACTACTAAATGTTCAGTGTATGATTATATAATGTTCATTGTAAAAAAATTTCTGGACGAATGTTATAGCTTCATTTCCATAATACAAATGTTCATTATTTTAAAGCTTAATGTTCAGTTGTTTTCTATAGGATGTTCATTCGTGTATTGTATGATTTTTCCATGCATTATTTTTGGTCAGCTTTGTCACGATTCCCGATGCAAAAAAACAGATTTTTAATTGTGAACATCTGCATTAGTTAGCATATGTCTCATTGTACAGTACGTGCTACAGTGAACATCTGCAAAAAAAACTTTTGCTTTTCCCAATTACCAAGTAAAATGTTCACTCATTTCCCTTGCTCTGTGACACTTGTGTTTTATGTAAAATGTTGTGTGTTTTACACCGGGTGCACGATGTGCATTGTGCACCCGGGTGTAGGATTTTATTTGCGATTGTTAACTCGTAGGGGTGTCATTCAATCGGTACGGGTTCGGTTCGATATTAACGGGTTTGGTATTGTCGGGTCAGGTTGAAACGGGTTATTAATTATTTTCAAATCGGTTCAGTTCGATTTCATATTAATAAACGGACCGGGCTCAATTGGTTATTTATTTAATTGATTTAGTTTGGGTTCAATCAGGGTTTGAACGATTTGGGTTTAACCGGGTTAAGATGAATTATTTCGGGTTTGGCTCGATTTTGGACCGAGTCCAATTTGGACGAGTTAAGATAGTTTATTTCGGGTCATTTTGAAACAATTTGGTTCGATTCATGATTATATCGCATTTTACAAGTTAGCTTAAATTCTTGATTATGTAGTTTCTATTATACGCTTGTTAGTTCTTTGACAATAAACAATATTGTTAAGATCATGATTTTATTTTGATATGACGGGCTTGGTATGATTTGATCAAATTGTAGAATCATGTGATCCTACATAGTAACGTATTTATACTTACAACTCTCAACCTTTATCAACAATATTCCTAATTTCTGTTTTGAAGAAAAAAAGGACAATTTATAAAACTATAAATTGTTAAAAAATCATAATCATCAACTTATTAGAAACCATTACAAATAAAGTATAAAGGTATGAATTTGTTATTTAGATAAAAATATCAATCATCATATCCAAAAATCATAATCTTATTCAAGATCGTTAAAACTAAGGGTGTGCAAAAGAACCGCAACCGTTAACCGTGTATAACCGGTCATATTAACGATTATTTTACAAAATCATTAAGAATTAACGATTATGGACTTACGGTAATAAAATTTTTATAACGGTTAATCGATATTATTATTTAAAAAAAAAACTAAACCTAAAAGGCTAAAACATGAATGAATGTCACAAGTTTTTTTTATGTATAATCAAACCTTGTGTAAATATGTGTCATTGATTTTGTAGAAGATCCAAATGAGCTAATAAATCATACAAGTAGTTTCACAATATTATATGGTCAAGTGCATAAAAATGGAATGAAACGGTTAGCGGTTAACCGTTAACCTTATCGTTAAATATCGGTTAACTGTTTATCGGTTACCATTACTTAAAGGTACGGTTATGATTAGCCTTTTTCAAAAACCGTTATAATGATTTAACCTATTTTTTTGGCAATTTGGACAATGACTTAGCCTTCCATAATTTTCTAAATCCCATGTTTTACTGTAGTTTGTACTCACCCATAAAGTCTTAATAAATTGCTTCTAATAGAGCATGCATAGCAGGCATATCAAACCAACACTTTATTATATCTTCTTTAAATACATTTTTCCTTCATTTCTATTGGAGTAATTATTGAATAGATGTCACTGCTGGTTGTAAATGCTTTGCGATTGTTTTCTTACTCGTTTGCCTGACCATAACATCAATATATGTAAATAAATTATGATGTCCAGTTGAGTTTAAGAAATGTAAGTATTTATAATTAGTTTATGTAATATTGTGGATTTGACTACTTATTATGGTGGTCCGTCAAACTTAACTTTTACGTTTTGAAATTAAATTGTTAAAGTGTAAGACAGTTTTTGGGATAATAATTTAAAGTGCAATTATAACCTTTGTAGTTGAAGAAACTTTTTCAACTTTGTAATTTTAGTCTCAAAGGCAACCTTCTAGCCTAATCATAGCTAATATTTTAATATTCATAGTTAATAGGTATAACTAATTGATGCTTCTAAGTTGGAATTTTACGAAATAAGAAGTTGTTTGTTAAGAATCCTAATAATTTCAAATAATGTGATTTGAGTATGATAACTCTACTGTTGGGTTTCTAACATGTTAATTTTGAATATGTCGTCTTAAATAGGGTTAAGGGTCACTATCAATTATGCCTTATCGATTTCTTATCGGGTTGAATAAGGTTAAGGCTAGTTTATAATCATGTTGGGCTGTTAACAGGTCGGGTCATTTCAAAATTGGGTTATATTCGGGTTGGAGCCGATCGGGTTTGGTTCGAGTTGTATTTCTGGTTAAATTGGTTTCCGAGTTAGATTTGGGTCGGGTCGGTACGAGTTACATCTTTCGGGTAGTAAACTAGTTCGGGTTAAAACGGATTAGGTCGGTACAAACCTGTTTACGGTTCGGGTTGAAAATTAACAGCCTACAATCTTCTTATTCACAAGACTCTTTTTCTAAGATAGATAAGCCTACATTTTCATGATTTAGGTTTGTGTTCATATCTTAATTTTTAAAATATCAGGATAATTTCATGGTTTTCTCCTACTTTCTAAAATCCAACTTAATGCTTTAGTCTCACTTCGGCATCCAATAAGTCAATCGCCAACAGTGTCTCACTCAACGCCACTAAAATGATTGTATAAGTGAAACGCCACTACTTCATTATTTTGCTAATAATAATCCTATGCTAAATTATATTATAGTTTTGATAATTTAGAAAAATTGTTATAGTTCATCGTATATTCAAGTACATGATGCTATCGATAATAGCTAAATTAAAACTAGACTCACAACACATGCAATACAAAACATTGCCTCAATATTTTTAATAAGTCACAATCAAATATTAATAAATAAAAATAACCAATTGCGAAATTAGGCCCTCAAATATATGAATGCATACAAAAATAAAATTTTTAAAACAAATATTTTATACCAAATTTTTTTCATATATTATGTTTTTTTTCTTTTTACTTCTTTATTTTTCTATGGAATACACTCTTTTATAAACTCTAAATATTGGTAATGTTATCAGCTTGTATCAATAAACACTTTGTCTCTTCACTTCATATTCTTTTGTTTCCCTTAGATTGTACATATGTGAAAACAATATTTGAACTCGACTACAATACAAAATTACAATATTAAGCGCTAGAAGAAAAGAGGTTTTTCGAATATATATCCGAGATATGCTACAATGCATTTCTCAGAGGGTCTATCATTAATTTCCTTTCTTTTTTTAAGTTGTACTATGAGAATTAAAGTTGTATTGCGTGGACTTACAAGATAGGGGGTAAACTGAGAGTGGTGACTTAATAGATTTTTACAGAACTTAAAGCTGGAATACATAAAGTAAAAGGAACGTGTAGAAAGGCAAACAATGATATCGAACAATATGACTAGATATAGGAGACTTGATGAATGGCGGAACACAAAATCTAATTTTTGATTTTGTACACAATAAACGCTTTATTTGACTAGTAGAAAAATATCATATTTGAAAATCTCACATTAATAAAGAGAGCTCACTTCAAACAATCCCCAACACTAATATTTTAGAGAAAAAAAGATAAAGATAATCCAATTCTATTTACTTCAATAAACTACTAAAATATTTCAAAAAATTTGAAACAAAACATTAATTACATGAGGTTAAGTCAGCCAAAGACATAGCTATGATTTAGTAATTGAAGATAAAAATAATTGGTTTCAAAAAAAAATAATGTTTTACATTAGTGATATAATAAATGTAAGAACTACATTAGTGATATAATAAGAGTTAAGGGCAAATATTAAACACAATTAACATATATCTCTCAAAGCCAATGTTTAATCAGGTTCAACTATATGTTTACATGTCAAGAGTTATATATATCTCCTCATGGACTTAAATTTAATGCACCATACCAAAATATAGGAGGAGGGGGAGGAGAAAGGGATTTAATCTCAGGTCTTAGATACCATTTTTTAATATTTTAACCAATTAAGCTAATTGACATCTACAATAACCTCAAATATTTATTCATAGTTACTAATTCTGTTTAAATTTTACAATTACTAAAATTTTGGTCTTATAATTGAATTTGTGATTTGAAAAGTGTAGTTGATATCTAGTAATAACAAATCTTATGATTAACGTTGACGGGATACTTTGCATGCTCAGGACAATTGGACTAGTTTACAATGGTTCGACTTCAACAAAATTGTAGCCGTATAATTTGTACTTATCTCAACTTAGGTGTGACTTACATGATCTTATTGAAATGATAATAGTTTTGATTTAAAGTTAATTTTAACGTAGCTAGGTTAACTTATATGAACTTTTTTTTGTCGTTTGCTCTTTAAAATAGCATTTACTCTTTTATAACATCCACTTTCAGATTTACAGTAAAAGCTCAAATTCCATATGCCATCATTAGTCACGCACCTACTACTAGGTATAATTAGTTTCACATAAATGAAAACAAAAGGTAACTATAGAAGTAATCTGAACATTTATTTGCCATTTATTCATATAAATATCATCTTCTACCTCATTAAATATGATACATAGCCTTCTTTATGGTAAAAGCTTACGGTTACGTATTACGCTGCAATTTATTAATAGTATATTATCATAGATCGATAGAGCTACATAATTAGAAGTAGATTGGTTTGCCATTTAGGAATGCAATGGTACGAAAGTCCATTTTTTTAGGGTATAGATTCAAATGGTCATATCACTTTAAATTTATTTGGTAGTATAGAGGGTTTGATAGTATAGAAGAATATGTTGTAAATCTTTAGGGTTATGCATGATAGGTATGAAATTCCAAGGGGTTGAGAAACAGATAGAACCCCTTGAGTATATAATTCCATTTAAAAAATGTTTAACCAAACTGACTCAACTACAACTAAGGTATGGATTCAAAACCTTTTTCAAATTGTTGAACCAAACACCCTCTAAAGTCTCTTGTATGTAATTGAAAACAGATACAATTTATGGTCTAATTACCAAATGTTACTTTTTTTTAATTAAAAAACGTTGATATTTACTAATGTTACTTGAAAAAGCTAAAGTTTTCCTACGCATAGTAAAGAAGACAAAAAAGATAACGACCTCATTGATTATTGTATGAGAATCACAATTGGCGAATTCTTTTTTCCAAGTCTCACCAATATAAGTTGATATACATATGTACAAAACTGCCAAGAATATAACGAAGCAATTTAGATAAGAAATCTAGTGATCGGAATTTGATTTGGAAAAGAAATACTTAGTAAAGAAAATGACAACCTGAAGGCGATGTAGATGAGTTTTTAGTTAAGTTCAAAAAGAGTGTTGAGAGAGATCATGTGGAAAGTCATACTCACAAGGGAACTTTTGCAGTTTACCAAACACAAACCTTCTTAAACGATATCATTTTAGATATATATATATATATATATATATATATATATATATATATATATATATATATATATATATATATATATATATATCTTAGTCATAGCCTAACTATATATGCATAAATGAAAAATTAATGGAGACCAGCCTGCCTATTACACTTGTGTATAGTACTTGAGGTGTATTTTTATGGAATTAACATTGATATGTTAATTAAATAAATATTAGTAGTATACTTCACCCCTTTATTCACAATAAACTTAATTTGACACAGTTAGTGAATTCAAAGCGAAGATAAAAACGTTTGTAGATGTGTTAGGTTAATCCGTCTGTAGGTTTACCTAATTCTCTTTCCATTATTATCAAAAACCACGTAAAGAAAAGCACAATGATATGATAAATTAATAATCAAATGGACAAATAGTGAAAAATGGCGTAGAATATTGGTCTAAAGACCAAAATCCATGCTTCCATTTATTTGCAAGGTGTGTTCCCTAAATGTCAAACATATATATCTTTGACACTGATTGACCATTGATAATTGAAAATTGAGATTTTCCTAATTTATACCTGATATAAATTATATCAGGATACTTAGATCCTAGATATAGATACTGTTATATCAGATATAACTATTATTGTATCAAATATATGTATTGTTATATCAAATATAGATATTGTTATATTATATATAGAAATACAGAAGATATAAAAATATAGAAAAACATATATCATGTATATACCATATGGTCACATGTATAGAAATAAAATTGCGAAATAACTCCCTTGATATATTTATATTAGATATAAATTAGGAATTTTCTCATTGAAAAATACGTATTCTAAGACTATATATATATATAGCTAGTACGTACGTAGGTGTTTATTGATCTGCAGATGTTTGCAAAATGTACGTTTATATATATAGCAATATACATGCAAGTATAAAGGTTGATGTTACTAGTCTACATTACCTACCTAGCCTGCACCATATTCATGCAACTAAGATGAGTGTAAAATGCAATGCACACAAACAAACACACACTACACACTTCTCTTACCCCATTTCTTTTTCCTATTTAGCTAACGTAAACCTAAGCTCTCATTTTCCATAAACCATCCTTACTTTTATGTCTTAGAAAAAAGAGGAGGGACAAGAAATTCTCAAAGGGTTTTCTCCTGGCTAGCTTCAGAGGCGTCGTTGATTACACAGCTAGTACACATTGTTATCTTATACATTATTACAAAGGCGATCAATACATGGCGTTTCACAACAGTATTTTACCACTCACTATCGTCGGCATTCTAGGTGAACCCTTCAAGTTTTTACTGTGTCGAGTTCTATATGTTCACATCTTCATTACCATGTAATCATATTCATTTCTTAGCATCAAATTAGGGTTCTTATCAACTATACATATATGTTTTACTTGTTTTGAGAACTTTTTTTTTTCCCATGGAAGAATAAGGAGTGGACATCGTACGTGATCTTCTCTAAGCTAGAGAATTAAAGTTTTTACTTTTCTTAGTATTAAATTAGGTTTTTACTTTTCTTTTTAAAGTAAATTATGTTTTTACTTAAGTAGTAATAACTTGACAAAATCTTGTAAATTTTATAGTATTAGTCAACTTTTTTATTCAGTATTAGCATTATACAAAGTATATATTTACATTTATATAGTTCAATGATAGTTTTAACACTTACACATTAACAATTGAGTATTTCCTAATTCATACCTAATATAGATTATATCAAGATATTAAAATCTAAGATATAGGTATTGTTAATTTGTTATATCATATATTGGTATTATTATATCAGATATAAAAATAAAAAAGATATAAAAATATAGAAAAAATATTTTAGTATAGAAATAAAATCACAAAAATACCCCTAATATATTTATATCATGTATAAATTAGGAATTTTTCTTAACAATTCGAATTATGTATAAGTCAAATATGGGTCAAATAGTTTGTGCAATAAATCACCATCTAAGACCCTTGGATGCTTGATGATCTATGGCTGAAAATGCAACCTATCTATGGCATTACAACCTATACGTTTTCCCCCTTTTTGATAGAACTCTAGAAGTTAGAACGAAGCCAAAAGTAGGACAAAAATGTGATACACGCCTATATATACGTGAGATCCATATATGAAAAGACAACTACCAAGACGCATTTAGCTAAATCTTGGTTAATTCTTAATTAGTTATTAATTTAACTAATTAAGATACATTGTACTTACATTATGTTGATTCATAACCCTCCCCTTATGTGAGAACTACTTTTTGGTGAGAACCCATCTAAGACCCTTGGATGCTTGATGATCTATGGCTGAAAATGCATTAGAAATGGATGACAAATCTGTAAATATCTAAACATTGTGTTAAAAATGTTTCAGCTGGCAGAGTGTTTCAGACAAAGTTTGTACTTTCTTCATACTTTTGCTGGCACAGTGACTTTTGCGTGTTTTATCCTTTTCTTCATTATTAGACTTACAAGTCATCCTCTTCATTTTTACGTGTTTCATCCTTTTCTTCATTATTGTGCATCGATTTAGAACATTACAATTCAATTGTTTAGAACATTACGTTCAATGGTTTAGAACATCAAGTTCAATAGTTTAGAACATGATGTTCACTAGTTTAGAACATGATGTAAACTAGTTTAGAACATGATGTCCACTAGTTTAGAACATGATGTTATTTGGTTTAGAAAATAATATTCTACGGGTTAGAACATTATGTTCTTCGCTTTAGAACATTATGTTAATTGGTCCAATGCTTTGATATTATGTCAAATTGGGCTTAGAACATTATGCTCATTACTTGGTTAACATAATGTTCATTGTATATACCGAATTTCGAGCATTAATCACTAATTCTAATGAAATAACACAAAATTCAGTTCAATAGTTTAGAACATTATGTCAAATTAGGTTGAGAACATTACGTTAAATGGTTTAGAACATCAAGTTCACTAGTTTAGAACATGATGTTCACTAGTTTAGAACATGATGTTCAATAGTTTAGAACATGATGTTCAGTAGTTTAGAACATGATGTTCTTTGGTTTAGAACATGATGTTCTTTGGTTTAGAACATAATGTTCTTCGGTTTAGAACATCACGTTAATTGGTCCAATGCTTTGATATTATGTCAAATTAGGTTTATAACATTACGTTCATTACTTTAGTACATAAAATTCATTGGTTTAGAACATTATGTTCAATGGCTTAGAACATTATGTTCAATGGCTTAGAACATTATGTTCTTCGGTTTACAACATCATGTTAATTGCTCCAATGCTATGATATTATGACAAATTAGGCTTAGAACATTATGCTCATTACTTTAGAACATCATGTTCATTGCTTTAGAACATTATATTCAATGGTTTAGAACATGATGCTCATTATTTTGGAAAAACACCGAAACTATGGAACTATGGAACTATCACAAACATGTTTCGAACAATCTACTCAGAACAAACTACCAATCTACTCATAACAATGGTTGCAATATGAAGAACATTATATACCTGTTGCGAAAGAAATGTACAAACTTGTGGGTTTTGAGATGACGAAGTAAGTGGTGCGAAATGGAGGAATTGTGAAAGTTTGAAAAGAGAAGAAATGGCGGAAAAAGATGAAAGGGCTCTGAAGATGTTTTGAAGTAGTGAATGAAAAGTGATGCGTGTTCCCTTTTTTCCGAAGTGTCAGTTACACTTTTTAAGCGACTGCCTTTCGTCAGTTTTTGGATTAATTATGGATTTGCCATTATGTTCAGTTAAATGTCATTCATTAGATCTGCCAAGGTGTGTGGTGTTAGATGGGTTCTCACCCTTAAAAGAGTTCTTATATTAGGGGGGGTTCTCACATGAACCCACCCCTATATATATATATATATATATATATATATATATATATATATATATATATATAATCATGTTCCCTCCTGTGAGAACTCTTTTTGTGTGAGAACCCATCAAAGACCATTGGGTGAATGAAGATATACGGCTGTAATGACAATAAAAATTTAATGGCAAATCTGTAAATATCTGAAAGTAGGGATGTTCGTTTGCTTTTGTTCAGCTAGGACAATTTTTATCAGTTGCTTTTTGCACTCTAGTAAGCTACAATACTTTTCCCCATCATTGTCTCTTTTCTTTATATTTTCATTGTTTTCTTCATTATTGTATATTAATATTAGAATTGTCTTCTTATTAATTATTTTTAGAACATTATAACAATGTTAAAACAATAGAGAAACGTAAGTACATTAGAGCAACGTTTTAGAACAATGGAAGAACTTTTTAGAGCATTAGGTTCATTAGTTTAAAACAACCAACTAACCTATTTAAAATAAGAGAAGTATGTAGAATGAGGGAAGTACAAGTTAAAACATCAGTTCACTAAATTAGAACAACAAAACCATTTACTTAGAACATTAGAGTACAGTTTTAGAATATTAGAGTAACGTTTTAGAACATTATAGCAATGTTAAAACAATATAGCAACGTAAGTATATTAGAGCAACATTTTAGAACAACGAAAGAACTTGCTAGAACATTAGGTTCATTAGTTTAGAACAACCAATCAACCTATTTAGAACAAGAGAATCATTATGTAGAACGAGAGAAGTATAAGTTAAAACATCAGTTTACTAGATTAGAACAATGGAACCATCTACTTAGAACATTACAATGACGTTTTAGAACATTTATAGCAACATTAAAACAATATAGCAACACAAGTACATTAGAGCAACATTTTAGAACAATGAAAGAACTTTTTTAAACATTAGGTTTATTAGTTTAGAACAACTAACCAACCTATTTAGAACAAGAGAAGTATTATGTAGAACGAGGAAGTATAAGATAGAATATGAGTTCACTAAATTAGAATAACGAAATCATCTATTTTAAACATTAGAGTCACGTTTTAGAACATTATAGCAACGTTAAAACAGTAGGGCAACGTAAGTACATTAGAGCAACGTTTTAGAACAATGGAAGAACTCTTAAGAACATTAGGTTCATTAGTTTAGAACAACCCACTAAACTATTTAGAACAAGAGAAGCATTATGTAGAACGAGGGAAGTACAAGTTAAAACATCTGTTCACTAAATTAGAACAACGAAACCATCTATTTAGAACATTAGAGTCACGTTTTAGAACATTATAGCAACATTAAAACAGTAGAGCAACGTAAGTACATTAGAGCAACGTTTTAGAACAATGGAAGAACTTTGTAGAACATTAGGTTTATTAGTTTAGAACAACCCACTAAACTATTTAGAACATTAGAGTAACGTTTAGAACAATAGACCAGAAGTTTAGAACAATAGAACATATATTTAGAACAATAGAACAGAAGTTTTGAACAAATGTTTTCGAGATAAGTACAGCTGTAATGATGTCAGAAAGTACAACTTTTTTTTTGGGTTTTGCAAAAAGTAGTTTTTGTCTCAGTATTTTTCTGAAAATGGTGAAACGTGTGTCAGTTTTTTAAAAAAAAAATTACAAAAATGTATTAGTTTTGTCATTATTTACGCTTTTGCCATTATTTTTCACTCAATCTCATCCATTGGATTTGGAGATTATATGGTGTAAGATTGATTCTTATTTAGCAAAGGGTTCTCATATAAGGAGGTTTCTCACATGAACCCGCCCCTATATATATATATATATATATATATATATATATATATATATATATATATATATATATATATATATATATATAATTGATGGATCCAATGAGAAGGGTGCTTAAAATAAGAATAATAAGAAGAGATCCTGGCCATTCAAATGGTAAGATCCAACGCTAGAAATTTCACGTAAAAAATTATAGTTACTATAACAATAAAAAATGATCACTATAATAATAACAAGAGTCACTATAAAAATAAAAAGAGTCATTATGATTTCATATTTCAATCTCAAGTTGTACGTTGTGCAATCATATGTTCTATCAACATTCTTCTTCATTTGCTCTTCCTTCTTCCTCAAGATGTTGGGTTGTAGTGTTATACATGTTGATGCATGTCTAGGTGACTCGCTTGAAGGCTAATTAAGTTCATTCACTATTATATTTCTTTCCTTTAGTTTCATACTTCTTATGTTTGTATACAGTATATATCAATACACCTACGCGGGCTTAAGGCTAAGTTCCTTATAGATTATATTTTTCACTCAAGTAATTTGATTAAAGTAAATGTCAACTAATTTAGTTGGTTAAAGTTTTAAAGGGTGGTTCCTAAAATCTGAGATCAAATCCCGTCTACTTCACTTGTCTTATTACTTGTGCATGTCAATAATAAGAAGATCTTCAACATGTTTCTTGTGAATATTATCATGAGAATATAATAAATTTCCTTCTATTATACAAATTCTTGGACTAATTTTTTAACGTTTTTTTTTAAAAACGTTATTTCAAAAATAAGCTATAGATCGAAATATTTACAAAAATAAACTTTTGCAGGTTCGGATGAAAATTACTACTTGGGGAAGTAATTTCACTTTGGGTCAGCTTGAACTGGGCTAGCCCAATTACTATTTGTGTGTTTTTCAAAATTCGAACCGAGATCGCTACCCCAGACAGCGATTTAAAAAAAAATTATAAAATTTTTAATCAAAATTGTTGCCCCAAGCAGCGATTTTCATACTGGGGCAGCGATCTTCTAAATAAGAAACTGAGCTAGCCCAATTCAATAAAGCCTTTTGTTCTGAACCTTCATAAGCTTATTTTTTAAAATATTTTAGTCCGAAACTTATTTTTGAAATAGGTTTTAAAAAAAAACTTTAAATTTTTTTATTCCGATTTCTCTTTTATCTAAGCATATACTCGGCATAAACTCATGCGGGACGTGTCCACAAAATCTTGAAAAGTGCTAATTAAATCCGTCATAATTTTTTTGATTATTTTCCTATGTGTTATATTTTTCAGGCAACTTTATTTCAGCATTAGTATACCTAGCTCCAGTGTAAGCTCTCTTTCTCTGACGATCATATTTAATTTTGTGAATGTTACATATTTGTAGAGGAACATCGTAGTTTTAACAAAACTTTATGCTATTGAATCATGTTGCAGGCCAACTTACTACAGAATCTATAAGAAAAAATCAACTGAGGGGTTCCAGTCAGTGCCTTATGTGGTAGCACTCTTTAGTGCTATGCTTTGGTTATATTACGCACTACTCAAGAAGAAGGAATACTACCTGATTAGCGTTAATTCATTTGGTTGCATAACTGAGACTTTGTACATTGCTATTTACTATGTCTATGCCTCTAGAAAGGCCCGGGTATGTATCATTTCTTTGCTGAAATTATACCAAGATTTTCTTCTCATATTATTATTTGTTGAGGCTTTCCCAATTCATAGTTGATATATATTATATCATAATACTGAGGCTTTATTCTGTTTGATCTATCCCAGGTTTTTACAGCCACGCTAGTCTTTGCACTTAATTTGGTGATTTTTGGTATGATTGTTCTCATCATTCAGTTAAGATTGGGTGATAGCCCAGACCAGGTTCAAGTGCTTGGTATCATTTGCGCTGTCATCACCATTGCTGTGTTTGCAGCTCCCTTGACAATCATGGTGAAAACAACTTCATAGTAATTTTATTGTAATGCGATAATAGGTGCTCGTGTTCAACTAGCTCGTACGAAGACCCCATTCTCTATATGATCTTGCCATTTATGGAGTATCTCTATCTTTCAGGTGAAAGTAATTCGAACAAAGAGTGTCGAGTATATGCCATTCCCCTTATCCTTCTGCCTCACATTGTGTGCAATCATATGGTTGGCGTATGGGTTACTACAAAAGGACCTCTTTATAACTGTAAGTCATTGAGACTTGGGAGTAGCCATGTTTCAAACTTTCCCTTCAAACTGACATTACCCAACTCACTTTTTTTTTCTTACGTAAACCAGATTCCAAACGTTTTTGGTTTCATCCTGGGGATACTCCAGATGGTTATATATGCAGTCTACAAAAACTGCTGCATCCCCAAGGAATCAGCAAATCGGAGGAATTCAGGCACTCCTGCAAACGGAAACATAGCGAATCACCGGGGCAGTACCAATGAACCCCAAACTGAACTCTCAGCTGTTGATCATGCAGTCTGATTTCTGAAGGCTGAAACTTTACAGTACAGTCTATCTCTCATCCATGTCATATGCGCCGAAGTTTTGGTTATTAGGAATATTAAGATCATCATAAAGTATATGGAGTAGGATCAAATCTATCCCACTAAAGTTGTTTCTTTTCCCAACAACCATTTTGTTATTCAATGCACCTTATTGCTGATTGCTGCCATTTACTTCCATGACACCCATATTCATTGTCTTACTTTTTTAACCATTAAGATTTTAGATATCATTCAATGGAGAAAAATAAATACTCTTGAAAAAAGATACAGTAGATAGTTGGAGGGCAGGTAAGGATCATGAGGTTTGGTTGGTTTAGTAAAAACAGGAATGAGGCCTTAAAATTGTGTTGAGTTTAGAGCTTGAAGTGTCTAAGAGAGTGGGAGATACGTCATGAGCCATGGGAGGACAAGACTTTTGAAGAGTATAACTTGGGTCTAGGTGCTGGTTCTTCAAAGTTTTCTTCGTGACAGTTAAAGGGTCCTCAATCAGAATCAACCTCTAGGACTATTGCATACATCTGATACTCTCAAGCCCAACAGGGAAAAAAAAAAACTTCCTTTTTGAAGCATTGGGATGATATTGGTGGTATGGACAGGTATCCAACAGCTCTTTTGCCCAAATCTGGTTCAAACAATATTAACCATATCAAAACAAGGGAATGGAAAGTTAAAAAATGTGACACAAGGTACATTTATGAATATGACAAGGAGTGCTTCAAGGTGCTGTAGTATACTAACACTCAATACTGGTATAATTACCGAATCTATCGTTGGCAAAATGACGTGTATACTGAAATGTTTTACAAGGAGCCAAAGGTGCCTTTTCTTTCTTACCAAAGATATACACTGATTCTTCTATGCAATATACCCCCATCATCGGCTTTCTCCCCCATATCAGCCAATCTTTTCAAGAAACTGAACCAATAAAAAGAAACTAAGGTCAATACATGGTGGGCATCTCTGATCCTCCGTACAAAGCCTCAACACATTTTTGTAAATTGGTAATGCAAAAAGAGATGAAAAAACGAGGGCATAGACTAGTACTCTAGTTAACCTGCCCTGAGCATCTCTCCTTTTCTAAGCTGTACAAGCAAGGGGTAAATTAGCCTTCCAGATTGTCATTTGTTCCTTGAGCGCTTTGCCTTCTTTTCTCCCGCCAATTCTCCCCCCACATTTTGGCCTCAGCAACAGCTCTTTCTCTGTCTGAATCCCGATTCAACATTCTCACGGTTTCTTTTGGGGAGTCATCTTTTTCAGACCCACCTTCCAAATCCAAGGTTTGTCGTCTTTTCTCCCGCCAATTCTCACCCCACATTTTGGCCTCGGCAACAGCACGTTCTCTATCTGAATCCCTACTCAACATTCTGACTGTTTCTCTAGGTGAATCGTCTTTCTCTGAGCCTTCCAAGTCCAATTTTCTCCCTGAATTAGCTCCATCTTCACCTTTTGCGATTCTTCCACCATTCTCATCTTTGTTCCTCTCTTTCATAGTTGGATCATATGCCTGGTTGGCCAAATAAGAGAGTGCAGTTACAACATCTCCAATAAGAGGGCGAGCAGCTGCATTTTCTTGTATGCACATGGATGCAACAGCCAGAGCTTGGTAAAGTCCTCTAGATGGGAATCTATTTTGTAGCTGTGGGTCTGCCAATTTCAAAAATTTCCGTCGATCATTGAACAAAGGGCGTGCCTGCATAGAATGGGAATACTTTGAGATTTTCAGCAATAAAACTCCTAAGAACTCTCCAGCAACAAGAAGAGAGAAATTGGCATCAACCACTTCTAAATTTTCAAGTTTTCGAATTACTCACTTAATTTCCTCACATTTGAGAGTAAACTGCCAATTTTCATTGAAAATAACAAAGCATCTCTTGCTTCCAAACTTTCACATAACCATATTAAGCAACATTTGACACTTATAGAACAATATCAAAGAATGGATAGTTTATTTCTAACAAGTAAACCATAAGGTTAATAAATGAACATTGGTGTAAATGAGAGATGGCTTTAGAAAAATTTCTCTTGAAAACAAAATTCCAATAATATGTGATTAAAACAGAAGATGACTCCAGTAAAAAGTGCTTAATACTGAAGTAACAGAACCATAATCTTACCCATGCTACAAGATTCTGCTCTCCATGAGGACGGTTACTATCAATGGCTCGACGACCAGTTATCAGTTCTAAGAAGACAACACCAAAACTATATACATCTGACTTCACGGTCAACTGCCCTGTCATAGCATATTCAGGAGCACAATAGCCATAAGTGCCCATAACCCTAGTAGAAACGTGTGACTTGTCACCAGTAGGTCCTAGTTTTGCTAGCCCAAAATCAGAGAGCTTTGGATGGAATCCTTCATCTAACAATATGTTAGATGACTTGAAATCTCTGTAAATAACGGGAGGGTTTGCTTTATCATGGAGATACTCCAAACCTTTTGCTGCTCCAGCGGCAATTTTCATTCTGGTATTCCAGTCAAGCGGTTCTTTATCAGGTGGAAGTTCTACAGGGACAAAATTAAACAATCAGTCTAAGTTTTGAAACCAAGAGAAGGTAAATTATGTCCTCAAATGTCAGGTAGAAGCAAAAAGTCAACGACCTTTTGGTGACATAGAAAATTTCACTATGGATGTGCACAATTGCATTCTCTACAAACATAACTTCAAGTGTAGTTAAGACAATGCATATGAACTGCTGTTTCAGCATTATCATAAATTCCGGAATGTAGTCAACTAAATAAAATGCTTTACATCTCAATGTAGAAAAGTTCCTCAGTGATATTGACAAGTATTTACAGAATCAAGAAAATTTTGTTCATTCTGGCATGAATTTAAAACTAGAAATGTACTCCAATAGACGCAATTTCATATAGGACATAGCACCAGAACATACACACATTTAGTTACTGCGAGAGATCCAAAGTCACCAGGTATTGGCTAGCTTATGCTACTTCGGCACGTTGCAATAACAAGTTTGTTCACTAGTGAGCATAAAACCTGGTGCAACTAGTTTCACATAATATATTCAATTTTCTAATATCATTCATTTGTTGGTTTAAGTCTTAATTGCCTAAACATTACATTCTTGACAAGGATGACACTCCATTCATATACCTTGTTAACACCAACAAAACAAATTAATCATTGAAGCTGAACATTTCCATGTACCAAATTGAACAAGAAGAAAGGATGGTGAATCCATGAAATGAGAACTCTTACCAAAGAGGTGATCTTCTAATGATCCCAGTGCCATGTATTCATATACTAGTAACCTCTGGTCACCATCAGCACAATATCCTATCAAATTCACCAGATTGACATGATGCAAAAGACTAAGCATAAGAACCTCCACAAGAAATTCCCTGTTTCCTTGGAGACCATTTCTGTCCAATTGCTTAACAGCAACAACCTGGAGCATCACACAGCTTTCAGCGATTACAACTGATACTAAAAAATGAACAGAAAGCATCTCATGTAACTTAAATTTAGAGTTAAATATGTCAGTAAGATTTTTGGAAGTATAAACTCCTAAATTCAATAATAAAATCACATGCAGATATGGAGCACTACTACTGCAATTAAATGGGTTTCACTTAGTGGTGTCACAGCTATAGCACTAAAATCAGTTTATTGTTAGATCTGAGTACTCCCTTTCTCCAGCTCCAACAAAGCCCCACATTTAATCTCACAGGACATATGAGAAATGCAACGTAAAGATGTCCTCCTTCATGACATTGTTCAGCACTGAAGTCAAGTAAAACAAGCAGCATATTTGACATTGTGCGTAATATGGTTAATCAAGATCACATAAGCTCAAACACCAATTAGGAAAGGAAACAATACACAAAAATCAACTAAGACATAGTTTCAATAAGAAAAAAAACACCCCGACTAACACATAGTTCAATGAGATTGGACATTGACTTCATTCATTTCAATACTCACAATCTACCCTAGAATATAGAGCTTCTAACTCTAACAAGTTATGATTCATCATGATCACGGTAAAAATACTATGATCTACATCTTGGAAATGCAGGATCAACACAGCAAATTGCATAAGCATAATGAGTGATTGGAAAGACCAAATACCTGACCAGTCTCCAGCCGCCCTTTATACACACGCCCAAAACCTCCTTCCCCAAGAAAGCACTCATCCCTAAAGTTTTTGGTGGCAATTGCAAGCTCACGGAAAGTGAATGTCTGGGCACTACTATTAATATTGATCACAGGTACATCCTTTGGAACGGAAGATTCCCGTCTTGGCCCGACACTGTTATTGTTTCTCGCTTTCAACCGATCAGCTCCTGAGATTCACATCATTGCCAATCATCCCCCAAATCAATTTATATCCCAAAAATGCCATCTTTCAAGAATGCAAAATCAGGTAATTCACCAACATATCAAACCAAGATTCGATCTTTTCACCCCCAACCATCAGTATGACATTGATTTACAACAGGATTTGACTGATTGCTTGATCAAATATCCACAATTCATCAAGTGACATATATCTATAATTAGGCATTTAGGGACTTGGTGAAATTGGCAATAAAGAAGGAATTTTGCTAAAATTAGGCATGTTGCATATTAAGTGAAATAAACCCAAAGTAACTTTACAAACACATCCAACAATACAGACGGTCCAAGTACATCGATTCAGCACATAAAAATCCAAATCCACCAAAAGGGTACTAATTCCTAATGCTTTTTCACATAAAGTAAATTCAGCTCACTACCATACACACTTCTACCATCATATCAATAAAAAAAAGCCGAAAGTTACAAATCCGAATCATAATCATAATCAAAACCCAAATCATAAACTAATTAAAAATAATCCCAGATCACAACTAACACAACTAAAAAATAATTAAGAGGAGTTCTGAGTTTGGACTAACCAGATGATAATTTAGAGATGTTGGAATTGGAAGAAGGATGTGCATCGTTGCGATCATCTTTCTCGCAAGAAGTTGGATTCAATCTCTCTTCTTCCTTTGATTCAAAACAAGAAAAGCAGCCCATCTTTCAGTTAATTTGAACACCAAAAAAAGTTACCTTGATGATTTCTTGATTCAAACACACAAACCCCAACTCTAAAAATCTCTTCTTTTAATCAACACTCAGCACAATCAATACATACATATATATAATAATAAATCAGTATAAGTGTATTAAAAATCTTTGATTAGAATTGAGTAAAACAATAAGATAAGATAGTTTGTGAATGAAAGGGGAAAAGGGTAGATGAGAATGTGAAGATTTGAGGAAGAGCAAAGGCGTGTGGTATTGGTATCTGTATGGGTTGCTTGACTTGCTTCAACTGAAGAAAAGAAAAGTTTCAAGAATATGTGGGAGTGTAAAATAAGGGGGGAAAAGGTAGTTTTATGTAAACATAAAATTAAAGTTTGGAGATTTAGATGAGATGAACATACCCCCAAAAGGCCAAAAATAGTGATATAAAAAAATATTTTAAACTTAGCATTTAAAAAAAAAAAAAATTCCCCAACAAGTTTGATTGTTACTTTGACTAAATAGAATATTGGTAAACTATCAGGGATTCATTCTTCTAAAATATAGTTGAAAACTTGATGCACTAGGTAACTTCTTGAACTCCCTAACTAAGCTAAAAAAATTAGTTTGATAATACCTCATCTTTCTATTCTTTATTTAATTTTATATTAATGGGAGAGTTGTACCACTTGTACATGGGTGACTAAACTTTTGTATGTGCAATACCATACTATAATATTCTATCACATTCAATTATACATGTGCAATTACTCCATTCTATTGTCCCATTATAATCTCTTTCTATTGGCTCATTTGGAACTTTCTTTAATGAAATTTGGTGAGTTTCAAGCACTAAAATAAATCATCCCAGCATTCAAGTGGAGTCAATATATAGGGTAAGGGTGAATTTATGATCTTTCTACATTAAATGTAATAGAGAGGGTGAAAGTTGAGCTCAAGACATGGAGCAATTGTCATTATACACCTTGTTGAACCTTGATATGGTAGTGGAATTGAAAGATGTTGAATAATCGATTTCATATGTTAGAAAAGGAACTCTTTTGATATTCTTGATTGGTTCAATTCATTATGAATTATTAATAAAGAGTATATAGCATATTGATTTATTAGTTTGTTACTTTTTTAAAATGTGGTATTGCCAAAAAGAGTTAAAAGTTAGGTAAAATAACAATTTTAAAATTATTTAATTTGGATACATTCAACAAAAATCTAATAGAAAGTACAAGTTATTCGAGTCAAATTCAAAACTTGTAGGTCCAAAATACTTATGTGAATTAGTGAATTCTTTTTTTAGTTTAGACCGAGGCAAAATAAGTTTTATACCAACCAAATCTATAGTTCACAGCTTGTATAATTTGTATATTCCTAAATATAACATTTTATAAGCTCCATCTCTTGGGATTCTTTGAGAAAGATTTGATTTTTATGTAACACGGTAATGCATGATAGATTGATAGGCCCGAAGATTAATGAGCAAAAAAGAAAACTACCATTTATTCTTTAACACAATTTTATTAGTCTTTTCTGATTCAGCCTAAAAACTTGCGGGAGCCATGTAAATCGTAGCATCACCGAAAGATTCTGAACCATGACAACATAACTTTTATGTACAAATTAATGTAATTGTCATAGAAAATATTTGAGTTAGGCCTTAAAAGTTTAAAATTAAAAAGAAGAGAAAAGAATCAATAAAATGTTTTCACAGTTTTCTGTCAACTGTAAATAATCAATTCCGAAATGTTTGCTTTTGGAATTTCCAATTTTAAGCACAAACCTTAGAATTTGTTAATTTCTACTTTTCCAAAGATGACTTAATAATTTGTTCCCACGATGATGCGACAATAACAATATGATTCGTTTGTGTTTGTGATATGTCGATGCATGTTGGTTTGCAATGTGGACGAGATTTGATCAAGAGCCAATAGAACATTATAACGCGGTGGTTGACTTGCCACATGATCTATGATATATGATAGTATGAATGTATGATACGGTGCCTGGTTTCACGGATACTACCTAAATGCCATACTCATTTTATTATTATTACTTATATTATGATAGTGGAACGAACGAATGTGGAATGTATTTAATCAACAGAGAATGTGGTCTACTCTAATTTTTATTACTCTTCTTGGACTTGGACAATGCTTGATATTTTCATACAGGATATAAATGACTACTTAGGTTTCTTGTGTGCCTAGATAATATAAGCATAATTTAATAATAAGTCTTAAACATCATTCTTTAATATTTTGACCAACTTAGATCTAATTTTGTAAATAAAATAATGAATAAATTAAAATAAGTTAAAATCTATTATTATTATTGATGAAAACAAGTTTTTAATTAGTAAATATAAATATTAATTATTAAAAATCAATAGTTCATGCATATAAAAACAATAAAATCAATATTAATTATTAAAAATTAATTTTGATCAAAACAAGTTCTAATTAGCAAATATTATTTTAGTTCGGTAATAATTAGGTGTATTGAATAGGAACTTAAGATAACATCAACTTAGGCAAGACTTGTCAATTCAAAGTAGAGATAAAAATAAAAAAAAATTGGCATATTGGCTTAAGATAACTCATTTTGTACCAAAGCCCAAGCCAATTTGGCCCACAAGGCATGAAAATCCCGACTTTTTGGACCTTTTCTTCTTTGACCTAAAGTCTGGACCAATATGAGACAAAAACTATTTAGCTCAACTTGATTTGCATACACAAAAATCCTAAGGATTTCACAGGGTTTAGTCTTACTTGGCCCATTGATCTAGTTTAATTAAAAGGAAAACTCTTTCAAAAGAAGACTGATTAAATGGGTACATATGCACATTCCAAATAATAGTATTTGAATATGGAGTTATACTACTCGGGCCATTCATACCCTTAACACATAGAGACTACCAATACGAGTTTCACTTGTTATTACAAACCAACTGATATATAAACCGTTCAAAGTCATTGAAATAACAATCATTATATATGTTGGCCTTTGATGGAAGAAAACACCACATGGTAAATAATGATATGAAACTCGGGTAACCTTTGAAACTTGTAAAACGAAGAATGAACCTGGTGGGTAAAGATTTCAAAAATTGGCTACAAAGACCTTATGATCAACCAGAGTTTCTCGCATACATCAAGAGCCATTTTTTGTGACTTGACACCTGACCTCTTGAATTAGTACACGAAGTTTCTCCACAGAATTTGAGAAAATCAAGCACATTAGTATGTTATGAACCCCTAAAATTTTCATTTGGGGAGCAGTCTTCAAATAAAGATTTTTGAGAGAAATGATAATACAAATCACGAAAATGAGAATTAACAAAAGTTATTCTCATCAACCTTCGATTTTAAAAATTGGAACAAACAACCAAATATTGAGTAACCTAAACATTCCATCCACACACTTGAAGTAAAGAGTGACTTCAATGGAAGTTTCATAAACGATCGAACTCCACAACCCTCGTTCTTTGACCCTTGTCCTGACAAAAAAATTAGGATCAAGACCACTAACAAGGTCCCCTAAGTTTATTTCAACAACAATTGGGACAAACTCAATTCCCAATCTTGAGTTCGAAGGGCATTGTGTGAGCAAACATACCTAAGATACAAGCATCCAACATTCATTAAAAATAACAAACAAACCAAACAAAGTAAACGAATTCAACGAAACATTAAACCCAAACAACATGAACAACCAAACCAGAAGGAAGGAACATCAAATTTGACTATACCAATATCAAAATAGAAACCCTAACCCACCCTTGACCTTTACCGTTATAATCGATGATTCTCGAAAATGAAAGACAACGACGAGAGGGCTTACTTCAGTATTAGAGAAATATAAATCCTTCCTAGCTAGCCTAGCACTTTCAATTTCAAATAGGAAACCCTAATCCTAACTTTACCTTTACCAACAATTTGTAGTTAGTGGCGTTTGGGATAGCTTTGGGTATCAAATATCAATAAAAGCATAAAACAGTTCTAATATCGTATCCTCCTTACTCTGGAAATATTATTATTTAACCATTATTCAAAGTAAGAGAACAACTCGTCCAAAAATACCATACAATCTAATAAAACACAGATTCCAAAGAAAACACCCAATCAACCTAAAAAATAAAGCAAATTCAGATTCGAAATGAAACTCCTTACCGAAATTGTGAGCGTTTCTCATGGAATTGTGAATCTTGTACACAATATGAAGGTACTTTGGATTGAGATAAAGTATAAGGCTAACATAACTGGCCGCAGTTAGATGTGAATATTGGCCATCGCCGAAGAGCAACTTACTGATTCCATATGCACAGAGACAACGGAATTACAAAAAACACCTAAATCCTTTACTCCAAAGGAACAGAAGTTACGTGCCATGTTGGCGTCGTTTGTCACCTATTAAAAAGTAGTATGAAAATACGAAGTAACGTACTTGCAGTAGATTGGACTAAAACTTAAAGCTTTTACTATTATATTATCTAGATTTGCACATTGTTTCAAGTCACTAAATTATTTACTCCATATTAGTAAATAGTACAACAAAATTGAATGACAAATATTAGTAAATATTGGTATGTCACTTATGTGAGTCATGTCAGTGATTACTGGAAAGTATGTCAAAATGTCAGATTGTCTAATGTTTGAAGGAGCATAGAGCACTATGCTAGGCCCAATATTGAGTGGTACAATAATGAAAGGGAACGACTCATAAATTATGGGTGACTGACTTTTATTTAAGCATGAGAATATGTGCATGAGGCCAAAAGTTGACATTATCATGTTCGACTTCCAATATGCGTATGCACCACTTTTATAAAGCAATCAAGGTGCAAAAAAAAAATATTCAATTTATAGAATTGTGAGAATATCAAAAGATTATTTATTTATTTATTTAGAACAGTATAAACCTTGTCTAGGCTTATTCCTTACAAATATAGTGTATCAATGTCTTCAATTCTTTCTGCCAAAAAAAAAAAAAAAATGTCTTCAATTCTCTTCAACAGTGAGAATCAAACCTTCATCTAGATAGTGAAAACCGAGACTTTTAACTAAATCAACTACAAACTCACATCGAAGGGGAAAAAAATATAACAAGACAATGCGTTTACATGTACTTTTAAGGACGTCAAGAAATAATTCTCTTTTCATCATTTAATAAATATTTCTACTTAATTAAAACAATGGAAATATCCTTTTGACATTTGAATGATTTCTATTAGGAAATTTTTGATAAAAACAATCTTGAGTGCGTGGGATGTCATAAACTCTGCCTATCATGGTGAATTTCTTCTCTCCATAGAAGATCGAGACGCTTACTAGCGTAATAAAGCTACTTCTTTATTTCTTATTATCTTATATTACTATTTTTTTTATTTTATTTAAATATTATTAATTATTTTTAATGATAAATATTGTTACGTAAGATTTGATTAAATTTAAATCAATAGAGACTTTTATAATATCAAATTTATATATATATATATATTATTTATAATAATTATTATATAAGATCAAAGTATTGCGTTACATGTCCACTAACCCGGCAACCCCACCTCCCAACTTTTATCTATAGTTGAAGAAGATATATTAGGTAAAGCCATAAATTTTACTCCTATCCCAAGCCCCTTGAAGAGTTGGGGAATTGGTAAGTGTATAGTATAAGGGATCCCTTCCTCCAAGGAATTTTTGTAGGTGGTGGAGCTCCCAAACCTATCACCTTTTTTTCACCATATCCTAAAAATTTGCTCAGTTAAGTAAATCCCTTTCACAAAATAAGATATCTTTGTTAAAAGATGTCAAGGGATACGCACTTAGGGAAACTACATAACGATAACCGACATTCAACCCAAACTTAGTAGGGTTTGGACTAGTCAAGCTAAGAGCATCGAACATAAATAAGCTCACTACTCACAAAACTTGGATGCCTAAGTACAAAACATATATACGGCCCATAATTATGTGCTCCACTTTTTTCACAATCAACATCATATGGATTCACACCCGATTCAAAAAATGAAAAATTAATCTTAGGCCTAATTATTAGAATAAAATTCTCCTTATATATTGGGTCTCTACTCCCTAGTAGTTGTTGGTTTTTAACAGCCACCTCACGGATCCAATCAAACAAATCTTTCTAAATAATTGCAAGAATTCTATTTTATATTATTATCTTGGAAAATTGATTTCTTTTTAATTAAAATCCCCATCTTCCCTAAAAGAATTTTTTTTTAAATCCTGAAAAATTCCTAGTATAAAGAAGTACTTGTATTTATATTATAAATAGTTTCGACAAACGCATTAAATAAGGGCTTAAAAAAAAGGTTCCATACAAAATGCGTTTAGGTAGTAAAATTCTACACTTAAATTGTCCTTGTATATTCTACACACTCCTCAGTAGGTTATATAAGTATATGTATAATATGTGGATGTCAACTATTTTAATTGGTTAAACTCTTGAAGTGTGATATACAAGACTTGGGTTAAATCTCGTTTATATTAATTATTGTCTTATCGTTTACAACTCTCTTTACATGATTTGTCTGCAACTCCAATAGAGGGGGACAAAGTAGTCGTGAATTCGTGATGAGCACAAAATGCAAGAAGTTGAAATCTTCTTTACTTCCCAACGAGGCATCAACTGTCAATTGCCACCAAACACCACCCCCTAAAAATAAACTAAATTCTTAACAATCACACAATATTAGTATATTACACCTCCACCTCCTTCCATTTTCTAGTCTCCTCTCTCTCTAATCTAAACACAAATCTTACACCTCATATTATTAAACATATCATAACATAATTTATTAACTAAACAATAATCTAATTTTAAAAAACAATAATAATAACACTAAGCAAAACTAACGAATCAAACTTTGTTAGTTTCCTACATTCCCGCTATGATCCTTCCACCTCTGTTTCCTCCCTTAGTGCATTTCCTCTCCATCATCAATTAGCCAAAACACCTCAACTTTCATTGATTTCCCCATTTTTTCCCAACAAAACACATATTTTTGATGGCAAGTAATCCTCCTGTAAAAAGTTTGAGTTTTGACTCAAGAGTTCATGATGATGTTAAGAACAACAAAGAAGACAAATGCATTGGCAAATCCAGCAGTTTCGCTGCTCGAGTTCATTCGGATTTCATAGACGATGGTGATGGTTCACAGTCACGTAAGCCTCAGACCATCCAAGAAGGTAATGAGGAACTTGAGGAGGGTCATGAAGGTGAGGAGGAGGGTAAGGAGTTCACCCTTGAACAGCTCTGTGCAGACATTGATCAGTTTGTGATTTCCCTCTCCTCGGCTGCCTCTGACGATGAGCCCCCTGAAGTTTCCAATGCAGTGGCTAAGTTTCTTAAGGAAGTCGAAGCCAAGGTCGAAGAATACGAGTCCACAGCTCAGGATTCCATTATTTTTGGCCGTGATGTGGAGGGGGATGCTTCTTTTATTGCTGCTGTGAATAGATTGTCTGGCCTTGTAAAGGCGCTTCATGAATTAAAATCAACCTATATGATCCCGTTGTTGAATCAGACGAGCTCCATCCTTCATCGTGTGATGGTTTTTTTAGAGGAGGAGCTTCGTCTGATTCTGGAAGAATCCGTGAGCAAGAATTCAAACAATGCTGCGGATTCCTCGAATTCTAAGCATACGGATTCTTCCTTGAAGGGCCTCAAAGGGAGACTGCAGTCTTTTGCTTCTTCCTCCCATCAACGTGATCACCACCAAGAAGAAGGAGACTCTTGCGAGTGGCAGCAGCAGCAGGAGGGTGGTGATCCAGTGTTGGAAGAACAACAGGAAGGGAAGGAAATGAATGATACCTTCCCTTTCTTTTCTTCCGACTTTGTCTCAACCATCCGCCTCATAGTCAATGCGATGATCACTGCAGGCTATGAGACGGAATGCTGCAATGTGTTCCTCATTGCGAGGAGATACGCCTTCGAAGAGGAGTTGAAGCGGGAAGGTCTTGACAAGATTAGCACAGACGACGTGCAGAAGATGAATTGGGAGCCGCTTGAAGAGGAGATTTCCACATGGATCCGTGTCTTCAAGCATTGCACCTCTACCCTCCTTCCAGGGGAGCAATCCTTCTACGAGTCTGTTTTTCCCGATCACTTACCTTCCTGCCAATATCTTTACAGCGACATCTCCTACGCAATCCTCTCCATCCTCGTCAACTTTGCGGACGCTGTCTCTATGACAAAGCGAGCCCCAGAGAAATTATTTAAATTTCTTGACATGTATGAGACCCTACGTGACACGGTTCCATGGGTTGAGACTAAAACGAAAATGTATTCTTCGGAGGAGCCAATGGAGGAGTTGAAGATGGAGTTGTCGTTTGCAAAGAGTAGGCTAGGGGAGGCTGCAGTGTCAATCTTTTGTCAGTTCGAAAACTCCATCAAGGGCGACAACACAAAGACTCCGGTGGCTAGTGGAGCTGTCCATCCCTTGACAAGGTACACTATGAATTACCTTAAATATGCTTGTGAATACAAGGATACACTTGAACAAGTCTTTCAACACCACCTAAGAATAGATGAAACAGAGGAATACTCAGCATTTGATCATTCCTCCTCATCAGAACAAGGAAATGTAGTTGAACAACATCAACAATATCCAGCAGATGAGAAGCATTCACCTTTTGCCTCACAATTAATAACCATTATGGATTTACTAGACTCGTACCTCGAGTCTAAATCCAAGCTATATAAGGACCTATCCTTAAGGTACATTTTCTTAATGAACAATGGAAGATATATGCTTCAAAAGGTCAAAGGGTCGAACGAGATTCATCTAGTGGTGGGGGATAACTGGTGTAGGAGACGGTCCTCGGATGTTAGGCACTACCATAAGAGCTACCAAAGAGAAACATGGAGTAGGGTGTTGCAATGTCTTAACCAAGAAGGTTTGCAAGTCAATGGGAAGATACACAAGCCTATTTTAAAGGAAAGGTTCAAGAACTTCAACCAGTTATTTGATGAGATTCATAGGACGCAAAGCACATGGGTGGTGAGCGACGAGCAGCTTCAGTCGGAGCTTCGAGTGTCCATCTATGCGGTTATGATCCCCGCCTATCGATCCTTCGTTGCGAGGTTTGGACAGATTTTTACACCAGGAAGACAGGCCGAGAAGTATATCAAGTTTCAGCCTGATGACATTGAGGCAATCATTGAGGAGTTGTTTGATGGAAAGCCTAGTTCCATTCCTAGGAGAAAAATTTAAGGGCAGACCATATGCATTCTTACAGATTAGGGAAAGGTGTCTGGGTGTGTTCTACTTGTGTTACATAATTACATGTTCATTAGTGTATTAAAATCATTTGTCATTTTACTTGTAATTTGTGTTGGATAGTACTGTAATTTTTTCAATGTAGTTAAATTAACAGAATTAGATTCTATCATTAATTGCTTAGGATTGATGCTTCATAGAATATTTGAGATCTTGAACCAACAGAACATCCATGCTATTGTCTAGTATCTTCCTTGTCTGAAGATGACTGTTCTAAATATATATTTTTTTTCTTCTGACACTACCATGTGAAATTCTATAGACCAATGCCATTGAACATAGAAAATGTAATAGAAGCTAGCATTCTTTCTTTGTAAGGAATTAGGTTGTTTATTCGGTTAAGCTTCAATCATGGTACATTTGATGACATTCTAAATCCATTTTCACAACAAAATCAAGCCTTAATCCCAAAAAGATGGGACCAGTTACATGAGACAACACAATCGATTCTCCCTTAATTAATCCTCAATATTCGCTACTCTAACTTTTTTTTCGTATATCCACATTTTTAATTTTATCCTCAAGGTGTACCCACACATACACCTTAACATACACATCCCTAACATACTCATCTTCTTAACATGCACTTTTTAAAATCCTAACAATCTAATCCATACATTAATATTAATATAATTCATGTCCAATAGAATTTATCTTTAAACCTTAAAGTAAACATAGCAATCACACAATAATTTTGTAGATGCTCTCTATTTGAGCCACCCATATTTTATTCTATGAGTGGCATCTTGATATATCACCATTCTTTTGGAGAATTGATCCTCGATATTTGAAATATTTACTTAGGAAACTCCTTACTATCCCAAGTCATACTCTCTTCACCTAACCTGAAACCTCCTCCAAATGCTAAATTGACACTTCTTATACTTGGTTTAACTCGTATTAACTTTGAAACCTCTATATTCCAACCTTTGTCTCCATTGCTCTAACTTAGTCATTCACCCCTCGCTAGTTTCACCAAATATCACGGTATCTCATCTTGTATTGCCCTAGCTTGTTACTTCGTCCAAGATAGTCACGAAAAGGAAGGGACTTTGTCACTTTTAACATTTGTTGTAATACATATATTTCATAAGGTCGATGTACTTAAGTGGTATACTCTTCTTTGTCATTGCCCACTAAAGTACTTCACTTGGTACCTTGTCATATGCATTTTCAAATCGCTGAATATTATGCATAAATCTTTCTTTCTTTCACAATAATGCTCTATTATTTGCCTAATAAAGTGGAGAGCTTCTGTGATGTATATTTTCCATGTATGTGATGTACATTTTCCATGTACGTGATGTATATTCCAGATAACTTACATGCGTACTATGTTTATTTTTCATGTACGTGATGTACATTTTCTATGTACGTGATGTATATTCCACATAACTCACATGTGTACTGTGTATATTTTCATGTATGTGATGTACATTTTCCATGTACGTGATATACATTTTTCATGTACGTGATGTATATTTTCCATGTACGTGATGTATATTCTATATTACTCACATGTGTACTATATATATTTTTCATATACGTGATGTACATTTTTTTGGAGCGGGTGTATGGTGCACTCAGGTGCACCTTCGAATTTTGCGCTTCATGTGTGTTTTTTTTGTTCTTGTTAAATCAAATGGAATTCCAAGGAGTCAAATACAATGGTAAGGTCGGAAGGAGTCAAAATAGTCTGAAAGTGGAGAGACAGAGAGACGGCGAATATAGGCGGAGTAACGCTGTGGACGATGGTGGACTCTTAGGCGTCGCCGCTCTACTTCACTTCGTTGCCATTGTTACAGTAATATTCTTCGAAGCTTATAATAGCAGATTCAACAACGCTTATGTTATCATCTTTCCCTAAAGTTAGAATTTTTAATATATGTCGAGTTCATTTATGTTCTTCATTTTCCAATGAATTTGTGAATATTGCAGGCATATTGAAGGTCAAGCGATATTTGAAGAACTGAATTCACTTAAACCGATAAGTTTGCAACACCATGAATCTCTCTACCCAACCTCATATCAAAAAGTCCATAACAAGCCTTAATCACATAGGAATCGTGTATTGACCATCGTAATCTTGCAAGTTTTATACACATAATGCATCTTGGTACAAACACAAGTTGCAAAGATGCTTGATGTTTTCATATGCATAGAATGCAGACAGTCCAAGTTCAAGGGCACCCCGATGAAACATGAAAGCATTGTTCAATAGACTCAGAAACGAGTCACTAACAATTATTCTCTCCCTTTCATTTAGTTGTTAAATTTAAATTTTTACGGCTTTTAAGATAAACTTAAAATATTTTTTAAAATTTATAAGATAAAAAATTATGAAAATTTAATGCTTTAAAAATTTATAATAAAATTAATCTATCAAGATTTTATTTAAATAAATTATTTATTATCAAAGTTTTTGAGCTTTAATCTCAAAAATGATTATGTAGCCATTAAATTGATATGGAGGAAATATGAGTGATTTCAAATCCTAAAATCAATTGCACTAGTTGATTAAGTATCAAACCTGGGATTGGTTGGTTGAGTATGTTGTGAATTTTATGCGGTAGAGAGGAAAGTAAAATCAAATTTGTTTAAAATCCATGAATTTATAGCCATTTCAAAAATAAATAAGATAATATTATAAGAATATTATAATTTGAATTTATATCCTTTAAAAATAGGCTTTTATAGTTTCATACCATTCCATTTAAAAATGATGAGTCAACCAAGCCTAAAATATTTTGTGGAGCGCTAAACGCTGCCCCGAAATTGATTAAACCGCCCCTTAATTGACGATTTTGCCCTTTGACATATTTAAATAAAATCGAACATCTTACACTTCAATTTTTATTTCCCACTTCACTTTCACGTAAAAACAAATAAAAAGAATCTTACTATAATTTCATAATATAAAAATTATTTTCATAATTTACGATTAATTTGATAATATATTATTTTTAAAATTTACATTTAATAACTTAAGGTAATATTCCTAAATTCTAATTTTCCTAACTTAAAATATTCCTAACTAAGTTAATATTCCTAAGTTATAATATTTTCCTAACTTAAAATATTTATAACTTAAACTACTTACTTAAAATTTTCCTAACTTCAAATATTACTAAATTTTTTCCCAAACCTAACATACTCCTAATTAATTATTTTTAATTATAATCTAAAACATAAATAATATCATTTTAACAAACTATCAAACATGAATAAAAAATAATTATATTAATTTATCAAATAATATATATTAAGTAACAAAAATTAACAATAATACTAATAAATCATAACAAAATAATAATTAAATAATACTTAACAATTAATTAAAATAAAAAAATCTCACCAACGGTAGGGGGTGTCAGCCGAAGGATTTGCCGAAAATTTTGGCCGGCACCCCCTTTTGTTTTTTTTTTTGAAATATGGCACCC
The DNA here is from genome assembly GCA_026401315.1 of Dysphania ambrosioides. NCBI lineage: Eukaryota > Viridiplantae > Streptophyta > Magnoliopsida > Caryophyllales > Amaranthaceae > Dysphania > Dysphania ambrosioides. The sequence goes on along the minus strand of CM048660.1, from coordinate 3,614,196 downwards.
CCTTTCGTTAATTAGTATTAATTAGTATTGTCAATTAATTAATGTTAAATATTGTCAATAAATTAGTGTTAATTAGTTAAAATCATATATTTTGTTTTAATCATTTTAATTTATGGATTGTTGGGTGAAGAGGGAAAGTGAATGAGGGTGAAGAGGAGGGAAGAGGTATTGAGGAGGGGTAATATAGTAAATACGGTTTAAGTAATTTCGTGGCGATAAATAACAAGTCCCAATATTTTTCTTACATGATAAAGTGAACCTTAGATTTGGGATCCTGAATTAGGCTAAATCGAACAATAACATGGGTGCGACGCTAAACGTCGCCGACGTTTTACTCCTTAACGCCAACATTTTAATTACAATTTTGCTATCCTTCCATCATTTTCCTAATTTCACTCACTTTCCTTCGCTTACACCTTTCAACGAAGCATCATGCCACCACGAAAAAGAACGGCAGCAACTAGAGACAACGAGGAGGCGGCGACAAATTTTTTATTTTTTTTAATATGAAACCGCCCATGTTTTGCGGTTCTACCATGGTAGAAACGCTTAAAATGAGCGTAACTACCATGGTAGATATGCCTTATTTTGGGTGATTCTGTATTTTTTTTTAAAAATTATTATTTTTGTTATTATTATTATTATTGTTGTTGTTGTTAATAGTATTGTTGTTATTATTATTGTTATTATTGTTATGCTTAATTATTATTATTATGTTTGATTATTACTATTGATTTTATTGTTAATATGCTAATATTATTAATACTGTTAGTGATTAGTGGGTATTAATAATTAATAATTTTTTACTTCACAAAAAACATCCGATGATTGCGTTAACTATAATTAATAATAGTAATAATAATAGTTGGCCTTAATAATAATAATAATAATAATAATAGTTGGAGTTAACAATAATAATAATAAAATAATAAATAATAATAACAATAATTAAGTATAATCGTAATTAAAATATTAGTGTTAAGGAGTATTGTTATTGTTAATAATATTATTATTATTATTGTTTTTATTATTATTATTGTTAATAGTATTGTTATTATTATTCTTATTGTTAATATTATTGTTGTTATTATTATTGTTATTCTTAATTATTGTTATTATGTTTGATTATTACTATTGAATTTATTATTAATGCTAATATTATTAATACTATTAGTGATTAGTGGGTATTAGTGATTAATAATATTTTAAAATATTTATAGTAATAAGAATACGTAATTATATGCTTGAAAATAAGTGAAATCAAATTTCATAAAATATAGCATGTGTTCATGAAGAAATTAATCCTTAGAAATCAAATTTCATAAATTATATGCTATTAGTGGCATGGCCTTTTTTGGAAAAAATAAGTGGAAAAACCCCCCTGTGAAATTTCCATGCATAGATCTCGAAAAAATATACAATTTCGATATAATATTCATCCCATTCGGAGTCCTGTAGCCTATTTTATAACTTGTCAAAATTTTTTTACGATATCTCATATTTAAATAAATTGAGGATACTAAGGGGCAATATGATTATCTACTACCTTAAAAAATATGGGGTTTAAAAAAATTGCACTTTTTAGACTACCAGGCTAAGAAATACGTCTTTTCGAATTTATCGACACCTCATAATGCACCCGAAATCTATGAAAAAATTAATTGGTGGTCCATTTTGAGTATTATTGTCTCGTAGCTCACGATTTTGCTCACGATTTTGCGTGCCTAATCGAGTGTTCATAATAAAACATTGGATTTATATGCTTCATGTTAGGTCATTTCTTAACTTTTCTCATCGTTTAGGACACATTATTTCTAATTATGCATGATCTTTTTTGCTTAGATTAGCTTAGATTAGCTTAGGTTCTTGATTAAAGGTGGTGTAATTGTATATAATAAGTATATTATTATATTAGATTTGTAATTGTTTATAATAAATACTTTTTTAATCAGTTGCGATTTTCTGAAAAACTGCAACATTTGAACCATCAAGTACTACGGTTTTTTCTACAACAAAAAAATTGTTAATTATAATTATAATAATATTAATTATTCACGATAAAAAATGGTCAAAACTGCCTAAAATGGGCGGTTTGATTATGGTCAAAATGTCAATTTGGGCGGTTTTGCCATGGTCAAACTTTCCATTCCGGATGTTTTGACCCTTTATACCGTAAAAAAGTTTTTACTTAATTGAAAACATCAAATGATTGTGATTTCATGTTACTCGAGGGAGTAGACATGTTAGGGATTCCTTTCTAAAATGTAATCAAATATTTTAAAAAGAGAAATTGATGGAGAAAAAAAAGAGAAATTATAATAATGACAAAAATATAATTATTTTATTGACGTTGAAAATAAATTATTCGGCGACAAACAACAGAAGCCGTGAACTTGGTAATTTTACAAGCAACTCGCGATTCGGCGCCTCGGCGGCACTCTCTCTTTCTCCTCCTGACTGTTACTCATACTTTACTTGCTCCATTACTCCATCTATTTTCCTACTTCCTTTATCTTTCCAAATGAGTGACCCATTTGTCTCATATTTCGGACTCAGCATTGATTCTTTGTCTGATTTCTCATCTGGGTATGTCTTCATTTTTATTTTACTCTACTTTTCATTTCTAATTTATGTTTCTTTTTCTTTATTATACGCTCAATTCACATCTGATTATGATTTTGTTGCTAATATTCAGGACAGATTGATTAGTAAGCAAAAACTGATACTCTTGAATTGAACTGTAACCTGGGTTATTCAATTCCCTGATCCATATTTTCTTTAATTAATAAGATGATAGATTGATTAGTAAGAAAAACCTGATACTCTTGAATTAAACTGTAATTTGAGCAGTTTTAGCGAAAAACTTGATTTTTTCAAGATGATAACTTTTTGAGCCAATTGTTGGGATATGGTGGAAATTGGAGGTCGGACGAGTGAGCCAAGTTTGGACATAGTTGGGCACTGAAATGCTCAGTGAACAACTTGAATGTAACTTCCGGCCTCACATAACTTGGTGGTTGGTAATGAGAAGAGATTGATCGAGGAAAGAGATGTCGTTGCAATTGCGAATACTGTGTTTCTATCCGGTATTCACATTTCACTTAGTCTTTGTGTAATTAGAATGAGGGTCATTGCCATTGTTCAGTCTAGAAATGGACTTCAGCACCATCGTAGCTGCAGATTTGAAGTACATAGTTGGGAATTGGAAACATGAAATTTATAGGGTATAAGGGTATTTTAAGTGGCATGTAGTATTAAGACCTCTACCTTGAGTCAGCGAAGAGGGCATTAAGATAAGTAATTCTAATGGCCAAACCTGCGTTTGATATGCATCTGGTACCTTTAAAGCTGGTGGTAATTGGATACTTCAAAGTGTTGTAAGTTTGTAGCTAGCCTGACGCATTTGAAGGGTTTGAGTACAATAGGGCCACCTGAAGTTAGAAGAAGCGTGTGCTGTTATTTTCACTGATAATAGTGAACTGCATTTGACTCATTTGAGTACTCAAAAAGTTATCCAAGACATTGAATTTATTGTTTCTACGCAGGCCGCTTCTTGTTTGTGGTTGTTTACTAGTAATTTATGATTGACTGGGTATATGTTGTACTTTGATCCACCACTTATACATGGTCTGAGACTAGTTTGATCAAATATGTTTTGTATGCCAATTATCTGTCTGATTGTCCTCAAAATATGTATTCTGACAATCTGACCTACATTGATTTCTTATTGATGCAGAAATATTTCAGATCATTGATTTCTATGGCCAACTGCAGGAGTTTTTGAACTTTCTCTGAAGCTTTTCAGCTAGAAACATCTACAATCAAGTTAATATTTGATTCTAAACCTTGAGGCTTTCTTTGCTTTAGTGCACTATAATTGGAACTTGGTCACTTGGTCTAACTGCAGAGATGTCTTTATTGTCAAAGATACGTTGTATAACTGTTGATGTTACTGGTACTCTGTTAGCCTACAAAGGGGAACTCGGAGATTACTATTGCATGGCTGCCAAAGCTGTAGGATTGCCATGTCCTGACTACAAACGCATGCATGAAGGCTTCAAATTTGCATATATTGAAATGGCTAAGAATTATCCTTGCTTTGGCCATGCTGCAAAGATGCCCAATATTGTTTGGTGGAAGACATGTGTCCGAGACTCCTTCAAAAGGGTAAGTTATTTTGCTTTGGCTATTGATCCCATGTTTTATCAATTTGGTATCTAGCTAGTTCTAAAATAAGTTGTGGGGAAGGCAGAAGATGGTTTATATGTTTCAAGCATTCAAAGAGTGGAGGGTGTTTCTGCTTGAGGAAAAGAAATATTTGCTTGGTTTATCTTTGAAATTTTCCTCTGCAATACCCATGGGATATTTTTTTGCTTCCTAATGTATAGTAATTTCTTGGTGATAGGCTGGATATGACTATGACGAGGAGACATTTGAGAAAATATTTAGACGCATATATGCGTCATTTGGCTCATCTGCACCTTATGTTCTCTTCCCTGATTCAGTTCCTTTCCTGAGATGGGTACGTGCACAAGGTGTGCCGGTTGGGCTTCTGAGCAATGCAGAATACCGTTATCAAGATGTAATCCTTCCTGCATTAGGCTTAAATCAGGTAAAGGATTTTCGTAGCCTAGTTTATTCCCTGTATCTTGTGTGCAATGACCCTGAAACACTTGATTCTGAAATTCAGGGTTCTGAATGGGACTTTGGAGTTTTCTCTGGTCTTGAAGGTGTGGAGAAACCAAATCCAAGGATTTATGAGATTGCATTAGAGAGGGCTGGAAATGTTGCTCCTGAAGAAGTTTTACACATAGGAGATAGCATGCGTAAGGATTATCTTCCGGCAAAGAGTTTGGGCTTGCACGCATTATTGCTGGATAGATTTAAGACTTCAGACGCTGAGAATTGGAGAAAATCCGGAGCATATGTTTTTCCAGATTTGGCATCCGTGCAAGATCTTTTAGATTCTGGTAACATTGACTTTCTGAAAGAATTATAGTTTCATTTTCTAGATCTTGTATGTCTACCTTCACTGTCCGTCGTAACTTGAGAGTTTGATCAAGATCAACACATGTCCTAATCATTATGTATGTCATAGTAGGAAATGTTATTGTAGTACGAGAAGCATGTATCTTATACATGATTTCTGCTTCTCTTTTAATCTAAAGATGGACTGTGGATGAAACTATTCTTTCTTTCGGATCTGTTGATACCTTTTTTTTAGTGTGATTTATGAGCATCTTAGGTGAAGATTTCCGGATTAGGTCTCTGGTATGCTGCGGGACATGCTGGCATGTGGCTACCTCTGGGCAGTACAGCTCATAGCAATTGTGCCATGCTGACCTCCCAGCTAGTTCCACATCCTAGCCTGTGCGATGGGCTACTTGCCACCATAATTATTTTCCTTCTAGATTGATAGTACTGGTCCATGGACCCTGTAATGTGACTTCCTATGCAGTATGAGACCCTGACAGGACCTACCAGTCGTGCATCACGCCGACCTTGTGGCCTACTGCCATCTTTAGGTCTCTCAAGAACGAGAAACTGGGAAAAAAGTTGCTATGAACATCTTTCTTTTGGGGGGATGTTTAATAGGCTAGCTCCAACTGGAGCATACAGTTCTGCTTGCTTAGTATTGTTATATGCTCAGAGATCATTACAGATTTGAGAACTTCTGATTTTAAGTTGCTTACATAGCACTAAATCATTTTCGTAATTCGTACATTTTCTTCAACAATGCTTACATGTTTCTTATTCTTTTATTATTTCAAATTGGTGAATGTGTCTTTTCTTGGTTTAATTCGGCCAAAATTGTGAGCTATGAAACATGATTTTTTTTTTTAATAGCAAATAATGGACAATATAGGGAATTAGCATGGATGTGGACTAAACTATATAACCCTCGTTTGGCTAAAAATGTTATCAATGGAGTAGACTACTTGATTAAATCAAGTTTAACCAATCAAACCGACCATTTTACGATGCCAAGTTATTACTTTGTTAAGATTGACGACTTTTGAAGGTTTTCCTGTGTCTTAGTTTGGATCATGATCATGAAAATGGTCTAGTGTTATTGATATTTATTCTCTAACAGCATACTACAATCATATGTCAAAAAAAAAAAAAAAGAGCATAGTATAATTAGACAATTAGTCAAATCATAAATTCTCTTATAAAAGAGTCTCAGAATTCAATACTTTTTGTGTTTTTGGAGGGTTGTTCTGTGTCTTTTTTCTCCTTTAATTGTAGGCACTTCTATGCAATAAGCAGGCATTAGTTTGTACCATATGCTATTATATTCATGAAGTACAGATGTGCTGCCTCAAGTAGACGATAGTTGGAAGGGGAATGAAAAGTCGTGGTACCCACGAACTCCCACACCTCTCAGAAAAAAGGGTCAACCATCAACTACCATTCCCTCCCAAAAATAACGGCCTCTGCATATTCATACCATTCTTTTCTCCCTTGTTTTCGGTCCTAAGTTTCACTCCCTCCCACCATATCTCCATCTCTCTTGTCTTTCTGCTTTGATTTTGACGAAATTGAAAGACCAATAGCTTTTCTGATTTCCCCCAAAACAAATAAGAACAAAAAAAAAAAAAAAAGCTTGAGGGGGGAATAGGGGGGAGAAATGGAGAAGAACTCTTTTGCATCCAAGTCTACTAGCTTTAATGATCGGCATCATTCTTTAAAGAAAGAAAAATCTACCCGTCTTCGCAAATCTTCAAGTTTTAGTGTTCATGTAGGTCGTCTCCTGCCTCATCCTCCTAAGAGAACTCTTTCATCCAATGAAGTCTTGCGAAACCTTGCGGATTCTGATGGTAAGGAGTCCGAAAATGGTGTTGTGGCAGGAGATGATCATCATCAATCTACTTTGGAAGAACTCTACGAGGAAATTGATGGCCTCATCGAGAAGTTCTCCTCGGTGGAGGAGAACTCGAATCTCCATGAGATTCCTCGGACTCTTGTGACGTTTGCCAAGATGGTTCAATTGGAGATTGAGAAGTATGATTCGTCAGAGTCTCCGTTGAAGTTTGGAGAGGATATGAATCTAGACAATGTGTTGATAAATGCAATAAGTAGGATTGCAAAATTGTCCAACTTGTTTAGCAAATTTTCCTCCAATCATAAGGTAAGTCCATCCCTTAGCCTCACTTCACTTGTTGTCCAGCGAGCCATGACCTTCATGGAGGAGGAGCTTCGAATCATTCTAGAAGAATCCATGAATGTTGCCGGGCTTTCTACCAATAGGCCAGAAGCTACAGGTTCCAAAGAGGAGGAGTTGGTGGAAAACTATCCCATGGTGGGTGAGAAAAGAATATCTAACATGAGGAAGATTTGTTCCTTGATGATTTCTGCAGGGTATGAAACAGAATGTTGCCAGGTTTATAGTATTCTTAGACGAAATGCCTTCAAGGAAGCTATGCTACAAGAAGGTTTTGAAAAGATGAGCATTGATGAAATACAAAAGATGCAATGGGAGCCTCTTGAGGGGTGCATTAATAATTGGATCAAAATTGTCAAATATGTCGCGAATGTCCTCTTGCCCGGTGAAAAGAAACTCTGTGATTCAGTTTTCTCCGAAGAGCACCCCTCGATCAGTGAGGCCATATTCTCTAACCTTGCTCGGTCAGTGGTCATCCTCTTCCTCAACTTTGCTGAGGCAATTTCAATGACAAAGCGATCAGCTGAGAGACTGTTCAGGGTTCTTGACGTTTATGATTCTTTAACAGAGCTGATCACTGCCCTAGATAGAATGTGCACCAAGGAATGTGCCACCGAGCTGAGGTCTGAGTTATCTTCTGTGAGGCGGCGTTTGGGAGAAGCTGCTGTTTGCATCTTCTGTGATCTTGAGAACTCCATCAAAAACGACGTTGCAAGGAACTCGGTTCCTAGTGGGGCGGTCCACCCCTTGACTAGATACACCATGAACTACTTGTGGTATGCTTGTGATTTCAAAGACGCTCTTGAGCAAGTTTTTTCTCTCCGTCACATCACTGAACTAAATTTAGAAGCCTTGGAGCCGCGGAGAGAGCACCAGGACGAGGACGACCACAACAACAAGAACCAAGGACCAAAACAAACATGGTTTGCTGCCGAGCTAATAAAGATTATGAACCTTCTAGATGCCAACCTAGAGGCAAAGTCTAAGCTATACAAAGATCCTTCTTTGAGGTACATTTTCTTAATGAACAACGGGAGGTACATTCTGCAAAAGATTAAGGAGTCTGTAGAAATCCATGATTTGGTGGGGAATAATTTTTGTAGGAAGAGATCATCTGAGATAAGAGGGTATCATAAGAGTTACCAGAGAGAGACATGGAGTAGAGTGTTGCAGTGCTTGAATCAAGAAGGCTTGCAGATCAATAACAAGATTCAGAAGCCAGTACTAAAGGAGAGGTTCAAAACTTTTAACCAAATGCTGGATGAAATTCATAAGACACAAAGTGCTTGGGTGGTAAGTGATGAGCAGCTTCAATCAGAGCTTCGAGTTTCTATCTCGGCTGTTATGATCCCAGCTTATCGGTCGTTCTTCGCAAGGTTAGGACAACATTTTACGCATGGAAGGCAGCGTGAGAAATATATCAAGTATCAGCCGGAGGATATTGAGACTACCATTGAAGAGTTGTTTGATGGGAACCAAAGTTTGGCCATGGCTAGGAGGAAAAATTAATCCCGATATGAGTTTCTTTAATTTATACCGGGTATAAATTAAGAATTTATCTATCTTATATATAGACGGATGGAGAAAATATGTTTTTTCCTTCTGTTTTTTGTTATTCAAAATTTCAAACCAAGTCTTTCGTCGTCAACTCAAATTTTGTATACATTAAATTATGTGAACTGTGAAATCCAATTTTGCTCATGAAGGGCTTAATAGTTCTTTGACCATAAATCTTTCAATTTTGTGGCATAACGTATACCGTGTGATATAATTTCATCTAAACCGTTTTATTATTCCGAAAAGTTATTAGCTTCTGCAAGAACATATGAAGGATAGCATCATATCTCTAGGGGTGTCAATCCGTTATAAGGTTCGGTTTTGAGTTCGGTTTATCGATTTTCTGTTATTAACGGGTCATTTTTTAACGGTTTACCGTCTTTAGCAATTCGGTTCGGGTCAGTTTTAAAATTATCGGGCCGGTTCGGGTTGGTTTTTTTTATTGCGGTTTATATTCAGTTCGGGTCCTAATTGGGTCGAGTTGTAATCGGTTCGGGTTGTAATCGGTCGATTTGAAAATGGGTTGTGTCGGTTTAAAGTGTTTTTCGGGTCAAAACAGTTTGGGTACTAGACTTTTCGGGTTGTAATCGGTTCGAGTCATAATCAGTTCGGGTCACAATAGGTTCAGGCCATAATCGGCTAAAGTAATAATCGATTCTGTTCTTGATTGATTCGGGTATAATTCGGTTCAAGTTGTAATCGATTCAGGTTGATATCGCTCAATTTTGAAAACGAGTTTTGTTTCAGAAAAATTTGATAAAATTAGTTTAGGTCATAATCGATTTAGGTTGAATTAGTTCGGCTTGAAAATAGACGACCTAGTGTAAATGTGTTTCCCAAGTATATAGGAGTAGCGAGTAAGACTTATGCACTAATATACACCCCTAACGAAACTCTTTATGAATGTATAATTGATAATATATGATACGACTCTTATATGATACGACATATAACCCTTTATGAATATTTTATGTGTTAAACTGTTAATGTATAATTAATAATATATGTGATCAAGCACCTAAACATAAGTGTTGAAAACTGCACAAAATATTGTTATAAAGTTGATTAACAATATTATTGTGTTATACTTATTATAACTATTATTTAAATATGTAATGAGAATCATGAGATAATTATATATGTCCTTTTATTGGTTACCCTTAAAGCTTGAGTCACTGATAAGACTAATAACATAGAGTAACTTTTAACTTAAGTCTCATAGATCAAATGCTATTAGCGAGTAGTCTAGTACACTTTTATGCAACTACGCTCATGTTAGTCAAAATGTAGAGTGAAGGTAACAATTTTTAAACGATTCGGTCATAACGGGTTACAGGTTGTAAACGGTTCAGTTATAACAGTTTACGTGCCGTAAACGGTTCGATCATAACGGTTTACGGGTTATAAACGGTTCGGTCATAACGGTTTATGAGTTATAAACGGTTCGGTCATAACGGTTTACGGGTTTTAAACAGTTCAATCCTAACGGTTTATGGGTTGTAAACAATTCAGGTTTATCGGGTTTTTGTCGAGTTTTAACGATTTCAGTTTACACGGGTTCGGGTTCCTATCAGGTTCGGACATAATCAGTTCGGGTTGTTCTCAATTCGAGTTGTAATATTTTAGCTTGATAACAGTTACGGGTGGTTAATGGTTTTCCAAAATATGATTTGGTTCAGTTTTGGATTTCTCTAATCGGATAAGTTTGGTTTTCGATTTCAACAAACGGGTTCTCAACGGTTCGATTCCATTTTTGGAACAGTTCAATTTCACCTGTTCGGGTCGGTTTTTAACAGCTCTAATCATGTCCTTTGAGAAAGGGAGGGATAGGAGGCAAAGAGGGTTACCACCTGCAAAGCTTTCTGGTATCACTACTTACCAAAACATGAAGATGTCATTTGTAGTTTGCAATTAATTGTTTTAGATTATCTTTGATGTTAGTTCCAATCATATGGTATTATATTTCATATATAGGAGTTTTGCCGCTCCCAACTCTTTTACATACAAAGTTATTTCATAGATGGGACGATGTGTATTAGGATTGCAATTGGCATTGTGTCTTTTGTTTTAGGGCCTATACCAACTTCCAAGTGTACTTTCTCTTCGTATGTGTGTTGTAGCCTGTAGGCTTGAAGGCCGTTATTGTCCAAAAGATAATGGAGAGAAGGACAAATTCAAAGTTCTTTATTAAAGAAGACACGAGTCATACTTGTAGTATGATATTTTACTCAACAATTGTTTATTACATAAACCGAATGAGAAAAGGACAATCGTGCAAACAATTAGTCGTGTAGTTAGCACTTTAGTTGTCACTCTAAAATAGTATGTAGATATGTAGTAAATGAAGTTTAATGTGGTAAATTTTTTCTACTTACAACCACAAGCTATAGCTCTACTTACAATCAAATTTTTTCTACTTACAACCCAGTAAAAGTGACACCTAAAAATAACAAAAACAACTATATTGTAATTGAGGCAACGATTTCGGTTCAAATTTTAAAAAAACATACATATTGTATTTGAGCCAGCCCAATTCAAACTAACCCAAAATCGTTGCCTAGGGCAATAATTTTGCTTGAGTAAAATCGTTGCCCCATGCAAACGATTTCATCCAAACCTATAGAAACTTATTTTTAAAAATATTTTAATCCAAAACCTATGTTCAAATTATTTTTATAAAAAAAACTCAAAAAAAAAAAAATAATCCCTCCATTCCTCCCTCCATGCCTTTCCTCTATTGTTTCAAACCATTGAATAAAGAATCGAAGTTCGAAATTTGATTTCCTTTGGAAAATATTGTCCATATAATATATACTCTACTTCAAAATGTATTCCTTGACAAATCGTAGCCAAATCTTGGTTTATTTTATGAAAACACTGACGAGTGAGATTTTTGAATAGAGAAGGCACATTTCTAAGGTTGGAGAGCTCAAAACGAAATGTCCTTTCAAAGCCCACAAATTAAAACTGGAACATGATGAACCGCAAATTAGAATGTGCATCCGGGTGCACCATGCTCATGATACACCCGCTTTAAAAAAATGTATATTATATACATGAAAAATGTACATAGTATACATATCAGTTATGTGAAATGTATATATATGTCAGTTATGTGGAATGTATATATATGTCAGTTATATGGAAGGTACATTTTTACATTTCACATAACTAACATATGTACTATTTATATTTTCCATGTATGTAATATATAGTTTTTAAAAGGTATACCACCCATTGACAGTAAACTAGTCAAAGAGCGACAAAGGGAGAAAATAAAACGAATACAAGTATACAACACACTTAGCTGTCATGCAGACTAGGCTCTTCCGCCATATTCAATGTTGTGCAAAAACCACTGTATCCGTATGTGCGCTCATTAATTGGAAACGTAACGTGATTACGTGAGTCGACGTGACATTGTCCCCACCAAAAATCTTAACCCACTGAAACAATCACCAAAAGGAATTTTTTACCATCAAATTTATGATGATACTTAACGAAAATACGCGGTGCAACAAGGGAATATCCGTATACATGTTATATATTCACTAATCTTAGAGATCAACTGGATATTTACTAGCGCTTCTTCTCAATGCAACCACCCATGGGCTCCTACGCTGGTTTGATTTGCTTACCTTGCTGACAAGTTCCATGTAATGTTGGACATCCGCACATCAGTTGATAGCTTTCGTAGCAATTACTTGCACAAACCATCCTGTCGAATTACGCTGTAAGCAGACGAACATACCATTAGTGACATTGCACACTATTTTCTACGATTTCGTCAAGCAAACAAGTGCATTGATGAAATACATTTAATCTTATTTGGATGAGCGTATTCAGTGGCTCAAATTGAATAGCAAAGCATGATATAGTATTTATATAGAAACCAAAGAGACAAATCCAAAATAATCAATCCAGCTACCGAACAGATATTATAATTCCCCTCCAAAACACCCGTGATGTCCTGCAACAAAACTTGAGAGTATATGCTGAGTTTCTAGGCTTATAATCTTCCAAATTGCCTCTTCACATGACTTTGTTTGTAGTGAATAAAAATTTAACATAAAAAAAGAGCATCATCCATTGTGGTAGCAATTGGGCCTACCATCAAAAACTCACGGGCATATTACTGCAGAAAACACAAAAGATTATCTACAAGTTATAAAAAGTTATGCCTTTGATTCATCACCATGGACAACTACATGCTTCTGCATTTCTAAGTTCTAACTCCTGGGAAGTTTTCTCATTAAAACCTTATATACTAATCATCCTCCTCCACCCCCCCTGTCTGCTCCCATGGACATAGGAGCTTTCTCTCCATTCTTAGTGATATTCTTCGGTCACTACTTCGTTCTTCTAGCTCAATCCACATCGTCCATCAGCTCTAGCATCACTGTGGTTGGTGCTGTTTTTTGTGACACGTGCCTCAATGACGGCTTTTCAAGATACAGCTACTTCATCCCAGGTAATAAACTTATATGTTACATCTAACATACATCAGCACATAGTTTTTAATTGAGCTTCGTTTCGTTTGGAGGAAAAAAGGCTGAACATTTTTTCATTTTCTGTGGAAAGTATATCTTACAGGAAAATAACTTTCAAATGTTATATACCTTTTTGGTCCATTGCTAGAAAATATAGAGGAAGTGAAGGAGGAAGAACGAGGAGAAAAATGTGAAATTCCTACCCGAACTAAGTAATGGGAAATTATGAAATTTTCTGGAATAAGGAGCTCCTTGCAACCAAACACAGCCTTTTGTTTTATCCTTTTGCATATATAAGAATATAAGTATATAGCCAAAGTTTAATAGGTTTCCTTTGCTAAATTAGGTGCTGATGTACACGTACAATGCAAACTCAATGCTAAATCACCAAAAACAGCGGAGATGATATCCTTTTCAGTTAACAGGACAACGGACAAATATGGAGTATACAAGCTGGAAATACCTTCTGTTGATGGAATAGACTGCGTTGATGGTCCTCCAATTCAGTCCTTCTGTCAGGCAAGTTTGCTGGGAAGCTCATCTTCAGTGTGCAGTGTTCCAGCCCTGAAATCTACAACTACTGAAGTTTCAGTCAAATCCAGAAAAGATAATCTTTGCATTTACAGCTTCACTCCTCTGAGTTTCAGACCGAGTAAAAGGAATGATACCTTATGTAGGAAAAAATCAGGAAAAAAAGAACCATCAAAAATGAACCTTTTGCTGCCACCTCATTACCCTTTACCAAATCACCAAACCTCTTCCACATCACAGGCTGCAAATCTGCAATCCTTGCCTTTCCCATTTTCACCACCCTTTTTGCCCTTTCCATTCCCATTTTCAAGTCCACCAACCTCTTTGCCCCTTCCATTCCCATTTTCAGGTCCACCACCCTCTTTATCCTTACCATCCCCGTTGTCAAGTCCGCCACCGTCTTTACCCTTTCCATTCCCACATCTTCCTCCTTCAATTCCCACCTTTCACTCGCCTCCTCCGCCATCTTTCAGTCTAGAAGACCCAAAAACATGGATACCACACATTCCACTTATACCTCCACCATCATCACCACCATCACCTGTATTCAATATACGGGATCCAAGAACTTGGATGCCATTAATTCCTCCATTCACTCCACCAAACCTTCAAAAACAGAATCCATAAGTAGGATTTCTGTTTTCTTGTTATAAAAAATTATTGCACTATATTGTTCCTTGTTACACAGATTGCGGCTCAAAAAAAAAGAGTCTGTTATGTACAGCAGGAATTTATGTATAAATACTGTAATGAATTTGTGCTCAATCACTACAGCCAATACGACATAACCATTCTATCATCAGTCATTCCATAAAAGAAACATAAAAAGAGTATAAGGTAACATTACAGCAATCATATCAAATTATCAGCATCAAAAGCAAAATTTCTGCTGTGGAAACAAGTTTCCTGCACATCCTGATGCTTGGCATTTACATCAAACAAAGATATCTAAAGGTGCGCACATATAAACAAACATATTGAATATTTAGAAGAAAAACAGGCATAGAATCCTAATTACTCAGAAGTATCGCAAGCACCAATAACAGCAATGAACAGAAAGTACCAGCACAGAATGGTGCAATTTATGACGTTTGTTAATGAACAGCAAAGTAGCATACACTGCTGAATAAACAAATTTTTCTTCGAAAAACCATTCCAAAGGTGAACTAAGAATGGTAAGATTGTAATTTTGGATGCAATAAGATTGTAATTTTGGATGCATTTCAGTCTCAATAAGCCTCAGCCTATCAACACTGATCCTATTCTCCATAAACCAGCATTGTAGAAATTAGCCAAGTCTGATCAGTACTCTTGTACCCTGCTCCACAAACTGAACCATATATATTCTAGGTAATTATGCTTGCACCCTATAGCAGTAAACGGTTACCAGTATTTTCCCTACAACGATTCTTTGCCCAAGCTTCTAGCATCTTACTAGCAAATCTTATAGTTCAAAACATCTCTTTCAGAAAAACTAATGCGATGGAAATTGAGGCGCATCCATAAATTTCGTGACGTCTCATGAATATCAGACACGCACCAACATGGGGTACTGTTATATACGAAAAGCAAAGCATAAAGTGCCATTTACTAAACAGGAAGGGAAGCGGATACAACTTCCAGACAAAACTATCGTCTGTAAAAGCTATACCTGACAGGATAAAGAACAAATTGTCTCCTTTGAGATCCGAAGCACAAAGTCTAAAACTCAATATACAGCGCCCAACAGCAGAAGCATGATGCACAACATGGGAGCTCAGAACTCGCCATAATTTATACTTACAAACATTGCTACATCCAGAATTAAAGCAACACTATGAACGAACAGACATTAAGGAAAATAAACAGATTTTGAGTAAATTAGTACGCATGATGTTAAAGGCTACAAACTTTCACTTTTCCTTGAAAAGTTTGCAGTTGAAATGAACAGACATTGAGCAAAATAATACCCATGAAAGGTATTAGGAAAAATGATGGACAAAGGCACAGTTTGCTTACCATTAAGACAATTATACAAATAAGTTCATATAGTTTCAAAAATGCAGAATTTCAATGATATAAATTCAGAACATTTTCTAGCCAAATATACTAGATGACCATATAATTACTACTTTTATACAGCAAGGGAAATATCATCGAATTCAAGTTGAGCCGCAATCTCCTCAAGCTGTTTCTTGACACTCATATCAACCAACTTGGAACCTTCATTACCATACCTGATAGTGAACCCAGCAACGAGTGAAGGATCAATCACCGTCTTAATCCTCACATTCTTCGCCCCTGTCATCCGTTGGACACCCTTAGCAATCTGAGCCAAGTGATCGTTCTCCAGCTTCACCACCGAAGATACCACTGCGACTTCAGTGTTGGTAAGCTTGTTGTACGCATCCTCAAACTCCTTCAATATGTCCTTAATCAGCTCAATTCGCTCCACATCTATCAAAATGTTAAGGAAGTTCGCGGTATGAGGCTGGAGTTCTGAGGAGACGACAATCTCATCCAAAACGGCACGCTTTTTCTCAATACTAATCACTGGATTTGCAAAGAAGCCATAGACCTGTACAATCAAGAGTAATTAGGAATCGAGACTAATGACGATATCTACTCCAACTACACAATTCTAAAAACATCCGAATTTCGCTCCAAACTAGCCTATCAAGTATCAACGAATTGTTTGAGCAGGATGAAATTAATTTTGACTACTAATAGAGTGAATGACAGATAACTTGAAATTACGCAATAAGCATGAATTAGTCATGATTTCCATTGTATTGATCAATTTCTGCTAAATTTGAAGGCGTAAAATCCACATAATCTGAACTTTATACACAAACTTAACATTAATTAACTGATAAATACGCGAAATTGAGGAAAATTTCAACATAATCTTGTTCACAAACTCAATGTAAATTAATTGATAAATACGCAAAATTAAGGTAAAAATCAACATAATCTGAACTGTATACACATTCATCAGAAATTAGCAGAAATTTATTGCTAAAATAGAGAGCGCAAAATCAACAAAATCTGAATTTCATACTCAAATTCACATATTTAATTAAACAAAAGAAATGGTTCGGAAATTATACCTGTTCTTCGGAGAAGATCCTGCCGAGCTTTTCAACATCTGAGCTGGTAGCTTCAAGAGAGCCAGTGGAGTCAGCGACGTCGGCGAGTGCGGAGGCATACCTGCTAGCGGCGGTGTCCGACATGCGAGCACCGAGAGCGCCGCCGCCGCCTTGAGGCTTAGCGGTGAGCTTAGAGGCGGTTAAAATTTGGAGCCTGAGAGGGTTGAAGGTAGCAGTAGAAGAGGAGAAGGAGAGAGAGAATGGCTTGGGAGTAGCAGTGGCGGAGGATGATGTTGATAATGTTGCTACGGTTGTTGAGGTCCTGGATTGTAGGGCTACTGGATTATGCAGAGCCGCCATTGTTGCCGCCTGAAGAGAGGAGAGGATAGGGAGTGGAGAGGAGAGGAGAGGAGACTGTGGTGGAAGCAGGAGATTGGGTGGGGTTTTTGATTGTTTTGGATGAATGACTACCTCTCCTCTGGGAATTAAAAAGGGGAAATAAAATTTGGGGGGATAATTTACAGATGAGGTGATGCCTATTTGATTGGCGCGGAAACCACATATGTTTGCCCTGTGGGGTCATAATGCCAAATCAGCTCTTCTTATATTTTCTTCTTTCTATATACGTAGTATTTTTTTTCAATATTTTTTTTTATCGTAGAGTTGATTATGAATCGGATTAAAATAAAGAATCAAATTATTAACTTTTTTTTTTCATGTAAGCAATTTAAGATTTTTTTTTAGCTGGTCTCCGGGTAGACTTATTTATATGGAAGGGGTTCTCTTAAAAAAATTTTGATCTATTAATTATGAGTTTAATAGGTCGGTCTTTTAAATGATAATGTTTTATCGGGTCTTTAATTGGTCAAATCAGGTCAATATTAGGTCAATAGTTTTTAAGACTTTTAAGCACTATCAGGTAATTAATTATTTCCACTAATGATTTATTGCCAAAGATTGAAAGTGATATGTGCAAACTATCACTTTTTATAGATTAAATTATACTCTCTTCTGACGATCCGACCCGAATTGATCTGTTTTGTATCTTTTTTGGCCCAAACCAACTCAACATGTTTTGCATCTTCGTTTTGCATGTGACCCATTCTAGCCCAGATCCGACCCGATGTACAAATCTAGTCGCAGGTAAGATTGAGCTTGTAGCATAGAGGGTAAAAACATTTGAAAATCATGTATTGTTTAGGAGTTTAAATGGACATAACCATACTAGTGAAAGAAGTTTAAATGGACAAAACCATCTAATAGTTAAGCTAATGAGTAGTGAAATTTTACTTTGCAAATTAAGAATGTCATAAAACATTGTTGCTTAAATTTTTAAGTGGGAATTTTAATCACACTATATAAGAAACAAATCGCACCCACTTATTGTGAGACGTTTAATCTTTTTAACTTGAACATCCATATTGAGAAGGTTAGAACCATACGCCATACCACATAACTAAAGTTATTTCACAGTAACTGAAGACAGGCTTACTACATAACTACTAGTAGGAATTCGCAACTTGTCTTCAGCAAGAAACACATTAGAA
This sequence comes from Dysphania ambrosioides, assembly GCA_026401315.1. NCBI lineage: Eukaryota > Viridiplantae > Streptophyta > Magnoliopsida > Caryophyllales > Amaranthaceae > Dysphania > Dysphania ambrosioides. Next base: position 3,595,838 of record CM048660.1, on the reverse strand, counting down.
ATCTAGTATACACACATTCTCTTTGCAAAAAAAAAAAAAAAACACATTCAACGGTAATATACAAGAGAGCAACAGAAAACACAACTGTATACAAAACCAATATTCGCGGGAACACCAACGTCCTACAAATTCAATGCTCTCTCTCTTATCATCACTGATTCCACCACTCCACAATTCTCATTCCCAAACTCTTCTCCTCTCATCACTCCAACTTCAATCTTCAAAACATGCCAATTTCTGCTATTCCCAAACCCCACTTCTCAAAACTCCCTCAAATTCTCGTTTACTTTACAAAACTTCACCAAACCCAGATGTTTCATTGAATTTTAGTGACTCCCATATTTCTCAAGTGAACCCTGTTGCTGATATTTTGGAACCCGGGTCAGCAGGTCCAGGGGTTGGGCTTGACCCAACTTGGCTGGTTTCTCTGCTTCACTCACGCTCTAGGTTGAAAGAAGTGAAATTGTTGCATTGTTTGACTTTGAAGAGTGTGGAAGATTCATTTGTATTTGTTAATAACAATTTGATTACCGTATATATGAGTTTTGGCAAGTTGGAGGATGCTCGCAAGGTGTTCGATGGAATGCCTGAGAGAAGAAATATTATTTCTTGGACTACAATCCTTAATGGGTATTTGAAATTTGGTTTTGAAAATGAAGCTTTTGGTGTTTTTGGTGATTTTGTGAGGTCGAAGATTCAAGCGAATGGGACGATGTTCGTGTGCGTGCTGATTTTGTGCGGAAAGATGTTGAATTATGAGCTAGGGAAGCAGGTTCATGCTTGTATAGTAAAAGGTAGATGGAGTAATTTGATTGTTGATAGTGCCATTCTGTATTTTTATGCCCGATGTGGTGACTTTTTGAGTGCTTTTTGTGTGTTTGATGTGATGAAAGAGCGGGATGTAGTTGCTTGGACAACGATGATAACTTCTTGCTCTCAACAAGGATATGGTGAGAAGGTCTTCTTGCTGTTCTCGCAAATGCTAATGGAGGAGTATTTGCCCAATGAGCACACTATATGTAGTGTTTTGAAGGCGTGTGGAGAAGAGAAGGCACTGAAATTCGGGAGGCAGTTGCATGGTATAGCAGTTAAGAAACTGATTAAAAATGATGTTTATATTGGCACTTCCCTCGTGGATATGTACGCAAGATGTGGAGAAATTGCGGATTCTAGAAAAGTGTTTGATAGGATGAAAAGGCGAAATATGGTTACATGGACTTCAGTCATTGCAGGGTATGCTAGAAATGGGCTTGGTTACGAGGCATTGAATCTCTTCCGTGTGATGAAAAGGCGAAAAGTTGCCGCAAATAACTTGACATTTGTAAGTATCCTCCGAGCTTGTGGTTCTGTTCGTGCGCTGGTGACTGGGAAGGAAGTTCATGCACAAGTGCTGAAGAACTCAGCACAAAACAACATTTACATAGGAAGCACTCTAGTTTGGCTTTATTGCAAATGTGGTGAATATAGTCTTTCTTCAAAAGTTCTCCAACATATGCCTCTTCGAGATGTTGTCTCGTGGACCGCCATAATTTCTGGTTGCACTCATTTAGGGTATGAGTTTGAGGCTTTTGAATTTTTGAGGGAAATGCTTAGTGAAGGCGTGAAGCCTAACCCTTTTACATATTCCTCGGTTTTGAAAGCTTGTGCAAGCCTTGAAGCTATCAAGCATGGAAAACTCATTCACTCGTCTTTGAACAAATCCCCTACCTTCTCAAACAACATTTTTGTGGGGAGTTCCCTGATAAATATGTATGCGAAATGTGGATGTATTTCAGACGCTTTTCAAGTCTTCAATAGTATGAAAGAAAAGAACTTGGTTTCTTGGAGATCTATGATTGTAGGATATGCAACGAATGGTTACTGTCGTGAAGCTTTGAAGCTCATGTATCAGATGCAAGAGGAAGGCCTTCAAGTGGATGACTACATTGTCACAACTGTTCTTAGTGCATGTGGGGATGTGGAATGGAAAACAGGGCCTCCTCTTTTATAGGAACTAAGTAGATACCTTTCCTCTTGCTTAAGTGTACATAAGTTGGTGGATGGCTAGTTGTATCATGTGAATCCATCAACAAAGCAATTAGAAATGGCTGAATCCAATGTTATATGCAGCACCAGGTCTTTCTCTTTACGCAAGAAATAGAAATATTATATTAACTATAGGCTAAAGTCTTCAGTAGCTCTAGTTCAATTTAAACTAGCTTCATCATTCAACCCTACACATCTTTCAGATTGAAAAAAAAAATTCAAAAAGAATGAAAACTCGTATATATATGCCCTTGACATGTCCTGTACAGCTGTACTCCTGTTGATTGCTTATAGCATCTTCTGGCGAGAACATAAGCCTCCCACATAATTTACTCTGATTGTGCTGTACGTACAGCTGAACGTTGTACAATGTATCACACTCCTTGTACATAATCTAATCAATTTCAGGCCTACGTCCTAGAATCTTCATCGTTTTCAACGCAAACACCTTGTTGAGCAACGTTTCAATGGTATCTGAAGCTTCCTGACGGAACAGACAAATAGAGTATTCATTTAACTAGGAAAAAAGCAAAGGTTCATAAGTATGCTCTAATTCCCCCAATTTACATAATATAGTACAACAGAAATAACTGTATATTAAGGTCGTTAGTAGAAAAATGTTTATATGATGCGATTTTCTAGCTTTAAATGTTGTGCTTATTGATACGAAGCACATATAGGCGAAGCATATGGAAAAATAACAAATGATGCGGTTTTTCTAAACGCAACAATAAAAATAAAAACCGCATCAATTATTAGATATATATCTAATAAATGTTGCGGTTTTCCCAAAAAAAAACGCAACATATATTTTTTTTAAATTAAAAAAATATATTTTTTATCATTATATGTTGCGGTTTTTTGGAAAAACCGCATCAATTATTAGATATATATGCCACGGATTTTCAAAAAACCGTAACATATGATGGGTTTTTTTAATTTTTTTTTAATTTTGAAATTTATATGTGTTGCGGTTGTAAAATATAACCGTAGCACATATAAATTAAATGATGCGGTTATATTAGAAAACCGCAGCAATTGATGGTTTTCAGATAAAAAAAATTAATAGGTCATTTTACGTGCTAATTACATATAAAAGTATATTATTAATAATTAATATCTCTCGAAATTGTTATATTTGCAAATCTAATTGTTATATACTATTACACCACATTCAATCAAGAACATAATCTAATCTAAGCTAAGAATTAATCTAATTGTTATATACTATTACACCACATATCTCTTAAAATTGTGTTAGAAATAATATGACATAAAAGATAAGAAAAGTTAAGAAATGATCAACCGTGAAGCATATAAATCCAAAATTCTATTATGACCACTTGTTTTGGCATGCAAAATCGCGATCTACAAGATTTTACACTCAAAACAAACAACTAATTCATTCTTCATAGATTTCGGGTGTATTCCGAGGTTTTGGAAATTTCGAAGAGGCATATCTCTTAGCCCGGTAGTATGAACGACGTAATTTTTTTTTGAAGCCTCCTATTTTTAGAGGTACTACACAACCATGTTGCCCCTTAGTGGACTCAGTGACGTCTTATTTGAGATATTGAAAAAAGCTTTGACAAGCTATAAAATTGGCTACAGAACTCCGAATGGGGCTTATAATATGTTTAAATTGGATATTTTTCAAGATTTACAGTCCGCAAATACCACGAAGGGGGATTTGTCTACTTATTCTCTCCAAAAAAAGCCTCTAACACCATATAATCTATAAATTTGATTTTTAAGGGTTACTTCCTTCATGAACACAACATATAGTATGCAAATCTAAATACAAAGGTGTTTTTCGTCTTTACATTAATGTATAACAACTAACGAAAAAAATTAAAAAAAACATATACTAGGGTTTAGGGCATATGTAAACCTTTAGATTTCAAACTTTGGAGTATGTAGACTTCTTTAAAAAAGGAGAGATGAGTAGGCTTCAACACGCTTCACTGCGTCATATCCATGGAGGCACAAGTGGGAGAGAGGAGTGGGCTTTGAAATGCGTGAAGAAGAATGAATTATGGGGACTTTAGAAAGAAGTTAAGGTCATAGGTTAGAGAGATCTAAGTGTTATGTGTACTTAGGGTTAGGAAAGTTGAGGGTTAAAGAAGAGGGAAATGCATGTTTTTTTCGTGTTTGAAATGATACTAGAAGCACTGGAAAAAGAGTATATATAGCGAGTCATAAGTATTACGATTTTTTAAATAACCGCAGCACTTGTAACTTGCAAGTGCTGCAGTTTTTCAAATAACCCCAATATTTGTGGTTTCAAGTACTGCGTTTTTTTAAAAAACCGCAGCACTTGATAATAAGGTATATTTCAAACCTTTAAGTGCTTTGAATTGTATATAACCACATCATTTCTACCAAAGCAATTAAATGATTGAGCGGACTAAGTGATTGAGCAGGCTAACATCAACAGGTTGCTACTATAAAGTTAGGCTTATGCCATGCTATTAGAGAGGACTAATAAGTGGCTAAAGCTACCAAAAGAGAAATGGGCACTAAATGAGTTCCCCTTGCATAGTGTAGAATAGGATTGAGTGCAAGTTTCTTCAGCAAGAACTATTAGAGTCGAGTGCACAAGCAAAGCAACATAAAGAACACATTTACAACATGAAAATTGAAGAAAACGATGAATCTAATACTTTATGAATTGAATTTAAAATCATCCAAACAAATTTTAAAAGCCTAACAAATAAAAAAAAATCAAAGTACCTGACAAAATTAATGAATAAAAGTTACACAAAAATTCAAAAACCCTTTCTTCAGAAACAAAGAGAGAAAAGTTATACTTTGTGAGAAGAGGTGAACGTTAGAAGCCTCATAATCTCTAGCCTTCCAGAACTGCTTAGGAGTCTAGACACTCGATAACGCCGACGTTGATGACATCGCCGTCACATCAATGACTCTAGGAGTAGCATTGCTACAACTTGCATTAATAAGTGTCCACTCCAACGGAGGATGGGGTTCCAAAAACTTTAATGGCAATTAGCCACGTGAACTTCTTGAACATGAAACATCAAATCAGCATTAGCATTAGCATCATTCAGGTTAGGACCATCATAAACCCTCTTAGATTTTGGCATCTTGACGAGACCATCACTATTGTTTACGTTCAATCCCTCTGAATTGGAATCGATCTCAATGAAGTTAAGTATGGTTGCAGTTGTTGCTGCTGCTATTGGAGTAGGGTTTTTCCTTTTCAATTGTATTAAAATCTAGAATTTTGAGATTTTTTGCCTAGACTCCATGATGGGAAGTTGGTAATTGGGCTGAGAAATGAAAAAAAATATTCTGGTGAGGAAGTGAGTGAAGTTGTAAGAAAGAGGAGATCCAAGAGAAAAAAGCGCCAAATGTTTAGACTCTAATTGACTTATCTATTTTGTGAATGTGAATGTAGAGGTGCTTATGAGTCGAGTCAAGTTCAAATTTGGCTAAGCTCGACTCGAACTTGATAACTCAAACTCGAGCTCGAAAGCTCGTGAGCTTAAAAATCGGAGCTCAAGCTCGACTCGAAAAATCAATTATCGAACAATCTTCCCCACGCATTCTCTCTTATTTTCTCACTTCCCCACGTTTTTACTTCTGCATCTTCTCTCATGTTTCCCTCAGTGTTCATCCTTTTTTCCTCTAATTCTCCCAGTTCGATTGTTCATCCAACTTTCGCCATGGTTCCTCCTTGCTCTGCTACATAAGCCTCTCTCAATAAGTGTGTGTTGTCTGAATTTGCTTCATCCTCCGGTTAGTTTTTGCTCTTTACATATGAGACACTTCCCTCTTTTCGGAATTCTGACCCTTTTTTCGTGCCTGTAATTCGGCCCACCATTCTGAGTAGCCGATGAGCTTAAAACACCCACTTTTGGTATGTCTCATACCCCCACAATGAGTGCATTGAAGCTCAGATTTGTCTTCTTCATCCCGTCGGACCTGGGTCTTCCCAGATCTAGATCTTAATGCTAACCCACTTCCAACCTCGGAGGTATCTGATGGCCCTTCCTTTCTGAGCACACCTCGCCTGGCTATTTCCCTCCTGATGAAGGCGTAAGCCTCCTCCACGGTTGGTAAGGGGTTTTTGTTCAGTATCTCCCTTCGATCCACATCAAAGGTATCATTAGTTCCTGAAATAAATTGATACAGTCTATTTGTTTGGATTATCTGGTTATATATGTTAATATCCTCTGTGTGCTTCATCGGGTTGGGAACTTGCCTGCCAATTTCTTTCCGAATAGTAAGAAGATTACTATAAAATGTTTTAATTGATTCATTACCTTGTCTCACTGTGTTAGCCTTTACAGTGAGATCATATATGTGCAATCCATCATGTCCACTGCTGTATAGTAATTTAATTCCCTTCCACGGGTCTCTCCCTGTTGGATAATCCAAGAATTGATTGATCAAATTAGATGAGATATTTTCTATAATCCAAGAAATCACGGTGGCATCTTGTTGTGTCCACCTTAAGTACTCTGGGCTATCGATTGTCGACGGCAGGGCGATGATGTGATTGAGCTTTTCCCGCCTGCTAATAGCCAGATACATGAGTTTGGACCACCTTGTGTAGTTATGATGATTGAGTTTTTCACTCAGAATCACCAGTGATTGGGCACTCGTCTTAGGACCAATCTTGTTGGGTTTTAATTGCTGAAGCAACTGCCATGGTTGGTTTACTGTGACTGGAAGTTCGACCTCTTCTTTCTTGATTTCATCGTTAGAATTCACCATCTTTAGGTAAAGTTAGTGGTAGATGATGATGGGCTAATTTAGATAAATTTTTAATTGAAAAACACCTTGGCTCCTGATACTATATAGATTTGTATTGAATGAATTTGGTTTTGATTCATGGAAAAACTGTTACATTGTTTGAGTATTTATATTGTTCTAACCGCCTCTTCTTTTATAGGTATTCTACTCATATTCTACCTCTACTATTTGTATTTTAGTTGTATCTCCATGTATTTTAGTTCTAGTGATAACATGATATTGTTCATTGTTTTAATGCCTTAATCGATCTTATTTAACCATTTTTCATCCATATTTTTCTCCTTTACGAGCTTTTATTTTATATATTTCTATATTTTTCTTCTCGGTTATGCTTTATTTTGTTGTGTAGGATTTTAATGCAATAAAAGCTCTCATGATATCATGCTTGACTCATGTTGGAAGTATATGCGTCGTTTAGTAGCCTTGTCTTGGGATTTTTGAAGACCTATTACAACATGACTTTAGCTATACGTTGATCTTTCCATGTTAGGTGCGACAAATGAAGTTTGGCAAGCAAAATGATGAATTTCGCATCATACACGGCACCTCTCGCGCCGCAACACTTTGGCGACCACTTTGAAAGAATATTTTTGTAGCCCTAAAACCTAGGCATTAGGCACTTGCTAAGTGAGAGGAATTTAAGAAGTTTTGGACTTCTTTTGGATGAATTTCTCACGCCACTTTGGGTTTAGCTTAGGAATTTTCTGATTTTATTATGGAGAGTTTTTTATTTTCACGATTCTTAGTTTTTATTATATATAGTTTTAGTTTTTAGTTTTGATTTTCATTAGCATTAGTTTTTCATTCATTCATTAGTTTAGGTTTTTAGGGTTTTCACTTTTGGTTCTTGGTTTTCTCTTTGGCAACTATGGAAGTAAAGCTTTGATGTTAATCATTCAATTGATACTTTCAATCAATCTAATTCTAGTATTGTTCTCTTCTTTCTCTAATCTCTTATTATTATAGTTATTATGTCTTCTCTTAGTCATTGTTTTGTTTGTTTAATTATAATGTTTAAGTAGTTTCATAATCTACGGTTAGGTTGAACCCTAATGTGATTTGATATATGAATTTATCCCAATCCCTAATTTGATTATATTATATGTTCTTGCTTATTGAATTGTGTTATTTTATCAATACTGGATTAGACATAATTTGGTATTGATTTGAACCTAATATCTATTTGTCAACGACTGTTGAATTTAGATGGTTGTGATTAATTCAATAAGAACATGAAATTCTCCATGAAAATAGGTAGAACAGATTGTTAGGAAGTTAGGGTGCCGTGTTTAATGTCTTTAATATGCATGATTCCATGAAAATATGCATGATTGTAAGTTAGGGAAGCCAATAAGTTGATTGAAAGAAACTATTGGTATTGTAAAGGTGCATCTTTCCTTTTGACTATTATAGTATGATGGGGAAAGGATTTATCTTATGCTAATTCATATTAGCGGGAATATCTAGTCATGGATGTCTTTAGTTCGTAGTTTTATTAGTTAGGAGCAGAATAATCATTCTCTTTCCTTTTACTCTTCTAGTTTTACCTGTGTTAAAGTTGATTTGTTGGACTGTCGTTTTTTTGTGGGATTAACCCAGAGTTACCCTACTACATAGTTAGGAGGATTAGTTAGATTTTTATTTTTGTTAGGTGCACGACACGCCTATCATCTAATATACTTCTACTTCTTGTATTTAAGTTGTATTTTCTACCAGCCCCGTCTCTGGGGTGGGGCGAGAGGGGCGGCCGCCTGGGGCCCCGTTAAATAGAGTCTATTTTTTTAATGCTAAGATAAAAACAAAAGGGATATAAATATAATATGTGTAACTTTTATTATATTAATTGAAGTATCTTAATGGTAAAGGGCCTACTTGTATAAAGTTTTTAATGTAATTTGACATGGGTTCGATTCCCTTTACTTGCATATTTTATGATTGTCCGTTCGATTCATTTTTTCTTAACCCCATACAATATATATACTTCACATGAATTAAAAAAAAAAAAGCAACAACCTACTAAAACTAAATACAACATACAAAATATTATTGTCACCAAAATAGCTACTTATGTCACAAATAAAAAATATAAGAAATTCAACTAATTATTTTGTCTATTATTTGTACATAGTTATCATTGTTCCTTATTTTGTTAATGCAATAACATCTTATTAATTCATTATATTTAGAATGTATACTATATTTATTAATTTGTGAAGAGAAATATTTATAATATTATAAAGAGAAATGACCATAATAATAAGATATTTGATAAATAAAAAATTTTACGATATTATTTAAATTGAAATTTTTTTATTAATGATTTATATGATTATAATGCATAGTATTATTTTTAATCACATATTTTTTAATAGCTTATTTATTATGTGAAACCACTATTTAATTTTTATATTTGTTAAACAAGAAAATAAAATAATAAAAAATATATTATTAAATTTTAGGATTTAAATTTTTTATTTCGCACTAACCTCTAAAATATCAGGAAGAGACTTGTTTTCTACACCAATAATATGCATTAAGAAATATGCGACGGCAACAATAATGACAACTAAACAAATGACAATTATCAGCTAATCAGTAATCATCCCTATCCTCCTATTGGTATGTCTGCATGTGGCATGCCACTGCGTGTCATAGCGTTGTTTGAGTTATCATCTTTTTCATGATTTGTGCACCTCAAAATTTAACATTAATATGTGCACGGCCTTATCACGAATCTTTAACCGAATGAAGGATGATTGTTGCACAAAAGATATGTTTGTATTATTATATAGCATCAAGCTCGCTTTGAGAAATATTAGTATGCTTTTCTCAAGGAAAAAACAATTAAGATTGCGTGGAATTGTAAAGCGTATAGGACTTTACGTGCTATTTTAAAGACTTTATGAAAGTGTTGTAAAACTTATCTTAAAATAATAAAGTCGTACTGATTTAATTATTTGACCCGAACTCAATCCCAAACACAAAATTATTTAGCCTAGACTAATTTAAAAGGTATTGTAAGCCAATGACTAATATTTATTAATCTAATCATATTACGAATTGGCAACTCGATCACTAAAATTTGACCAAAATCAACAACAAATTGGGGCAATGCGCTCTACATCTACAACTCTACAGGATATCAATGGATCATCATCATGAAAGAATCTAGCAAATGCTCGTGGGGGATTGTAGTACGTGGAAAAGTTTGTTCTTTTACTATCATATGAAAAACTCTTTGATTCACCGTCAATCTGTCACTCTATTCCCTTCTCTCTTACAATGCACCCGTTTTCCCAATCTAAATTCCTTAGTCAAGCTCGACAATGATAAATACTACCTTCATCCATTTATTTATAGTCAAAATTTAAAAAGTTTGACTACAAATTCTCATCATGTATGTTATAAGAATTACTATATTCAAATGAGATTTTCTTGAATGTATTTCAATGTAAATATTTTAATATCGAATTTTCATAATTTTTTATCCTATGCATTTAAAAATAAAAATATTTTAACTAGTGTATTAAAGATCGTAAAAAATCAAATGAGCCAAAAAAAATTAGAAATAGAGGGAGTTTGGACTAATATGCATGATATTTTTCTAGACTTTGGTGTTCCATCTTCAAAAGTAGAGTATCTACGCACTTGGCATATTGTCCAATTCCTTTTCACATTCAATATAGTCCAAATTATTGAAAGGAGTATATACTGTAGATATTCTGTTCATTATGTCGATAGAAAATCAATGACCTTTTGTTCCATACGGCCACACCTATGGTTGAATGACGACTTAGGTTATTATATAGGCTTATTGGCTTATAACTTGCTGCATGGATTGTTGGTTAGAAGGAGCATTATCTTTTCGCCTGCCCGACCTCAATTCTTGACAAATTCAACTGTTGATTAAATATTCCAAAGATTCATATATTGCAGGACTAATGTTGGCCACAAATGCAAGCATCTCAACTTATTTTGAAAATATTTCATGCCTCAACGTAAACTAGCAAGAAATTGCCTATTCGTGGAACCCAAATTACAAGTTATAAATTTGGAAGAGTCAATTCATCGAAGTTCAATAACATTTGAAAGCCAAAATCTTAGAATGTAGTAGTAGGACCATTACAAGCTTGATTTTGTGAGCTCATTCTCTGTCCAAATCAATAAGGTATGACTAAATTCCCAAAATTTTACTTCATGAATATTACTTTTTTCACGTAATCTGATTTAAATTTGTACAAAGTACTAGAAATGTTCCTATACACGATATTCTTTCAGCAGATATTGTATACATACGAGATGAAATAAAGTTATTGTATTCCTAGTAAAATATACCTCTCAATATAACAAAAGTTACACCTTAACACAATATATGTCAATCTTTATCAATTTTAAAAGGGTAACTTTTATTAGGAATACAATAACTTTATTAAATCCCGTGTATATACAAGATTTTGTGTATCTTTTAAATTTCCTTTGTTTTTCATTTTTCATATCAGGGCTTACTGTTAACTTACTGGCGGATAATTATAAAATAAAAGTTCAACTTCAATAGAAAATTTTACTTGGAGTTGAAAATTATACAAAAGTTAAATATATGCTCGGAATATATTGTGGAGTATTCTAAAGTACTCATTTTCATTTGTATAATATTCTTCTAAAATATAGTAACAATCTTTAGATGATATTCCAAATGTTAATAAAATAATATTAAAAAATAGATTTAATAAAATAAAAATCAAAGGTTAGAAGGAAAAACCCATCACTTCATTTATTTCAAAAGGCAATAACTCGAATAAAGAAGATACCCTTAGGAAAATACGACAATTAGGACGTTGACGAAACTACACATAAATAAAGCAATATAAAATCCGAGAATAATAGCCTAAATTGACATCATTGCATTCATTGCCATCAAAAGTCTCCTCCATGAATAAATATGTGAATGAATGTGTTGCTTTCAAGTTTTAATATGAAGCTAAGACATGCCCCAAGTAAGTACTCCCAAATTCGTGTGCAATTATATCTTCCTTCAATTTACTCTTCCTATATAATCTCTTTATCCTTCTCTCGTATTTCTTCAACCCACCCACATCTCTAAATCAATCGCTTCAAATTCACGATTCTTAAAGTTAAGTGTTTTGCTTCTTTATACACTTCTCTTGCCACTTCCTAAAACTTTCCATCTTACCTTATGTAGACGAAAGGGTTTCTCATTATATATTCTAAGGGTTACGAGTATACATAAGACTCCTAATTCGAGTCGATCTCTTTTTTATAGGTTAATAGGAGTTATATTTTTCGAGATTTTATAGGTTAAGAGGTGTCATATTTTTTTTTCAGGGAGAGGGGGCAAAAAAAAAATGAGTAACCCAATTAAGCCAAGACTTCAAGTTGTATTTCATATGGTTTCTTACACGGGTGATGTGCACCAAAACCTTCAATAACGCTACACAAATCTCTTTGTTTACTACTTGATCACATCTACAACTTTGTGAGTTGTAAGAAATAGGAAAAAAAAAATGGAGGGACTGCAAGAGAAGAAAAAGAAGGGGAGTATGCTTAAAAAGACATGGGAAAGATGCAAGTCTCTAGGCCATGGTCAAATGCAAGTAAGAGCTCCTCCAACTACTATTCTTTCGATGCCGATATCACCAGATCGTCCTATGGTGAAGAGTAAATCATGGTCAACATTGTGCCCTTCGACCCCTCTTAGCCCACGATTCGACAAGTTGGTCGGATGTGGCTCAACCAAGAACCTGCGAGCGAGCCCTTTATCACCCAAGGGTTGCTTATCGGTCTACGTGGGCCCTGACAAGCAAAGGTTTGTGATCAAAATTGGGTGCACCAATCATCCACTCTTTAGGATGTTGCTTGAAGAGGCTGAATTGGAGTATGGGTTTCATTGCAATGGTCCTCTAATGCTTCCTTGCGAAGTTGACTTTTTCATCAAGGTTTTGTATGAGATGGAAGCTGATGATCTTGATGACAACTCCCATAGCTCACGGTGCAGATTGCCGAGGAGTCGCAGCTCTTACCACATTCTCAGTCCACCCAGTAGATTGATTGCTTAGCTAAGCTCAATCGCCTATGAACTGTAAAACTGTCCTTTTGCTTCTCCATGACTAATCGTCACGTTGATGGTGCTATTTAATCTAATAACGTGACAACCTATAATTCCCAATAGAGTGAGGTAGTAGCTTTTTTTTCCCCTTGCAATTAATTTATATACAGTTGCGTAATCTTTTTGTCGTGCGTGACGCATAAATTGATCTCAGTGTTGAGCAATGATGTAAGAACCTTATATAAAAGATTAAAGATGTATATTTCGTTACTTGTAGAATGCTAAGTGTAAAATATCTGTAGTTTTATTTGATACTGTAATGAATTTATACATGTATTCATATAAAGATATACAAAGCTAGTTATCGTATTAAACAATTATTGTCCTGATTTGAACATTGATCTTATTTACATTTGTGAGGTTAATACTCATCTCCTATGTTTTACACTCCACATATCATTGACAGAAAAATCAAAGTGTATAAGCTATGAAAATATTTAATAGAGCTTTTTTTTTGAAAAAATATTTAAGAGCTTAAAAAAGTGAATTATCGGTGCCAATATTCGTGAGACACATTCTGTAGGCTAGGTAAAATGGAGGCCACATGTTTTGGATCGGGGATTGTACCATTTGTAGATCTATAAATATGATAAGTCCTTTTTTAGTGTGTGTTTTAAAAATGTTTTTAGGAGAATTTGTACATTAATAGTTTGTTTAATTTTGGTGCACTTGTGTCTTCATGATGCATTCACGGGTAGTTGTAATATTTTTCGTGTGTAATAGAAAAACATACTCTAGAGGTATAAGCATCGTGGACATGGGTTACAAAACCTCAACACTTGTTTTGAAGAAGCTCGTGCTTAAGAGGGGAGTTTTGATGCCGACGTGGACACATGGTTCAAAGACATGTTAACGTCAAGCTTTATTTAGCAAGCCAGAATTTGGAATCAGTGGCTAGACACTTCACACGGACATGTCTCTGCAGACACATCCATATTCTTTGTTTAATGAGAGATCAAAAGCTGGAAACGTTTTTGAAACTAAAAGAAACGCATATGTGTGTCTGCAGACATGTTTGTGTCTAAGTAGGTACATTTGTCTTAGTTTTACAATTTTAGAAACTGTTGTATTGTTGAACTAACAAACACACGTCTGTGTCTAATAGAGTGGGATGGATTTTTAATCAATATTACCTTTTTTAGCCTAAGTTTTTCTAGGTAATTATATATACTCTTAGATAGAGGTGGCCAAGGGAGTAGGATGGGCTGGGTCATGTTCTCCACTGAATTGGTTCAGTGGGCCGAGTAGGCTGGGTCAATGGGTCAAGTGGGCTAAGTTAGTTGGCTGCGTCAGTGGGTTGAGTTGGCTAGGTGGGTTTAATGGGCTAAAGTGAGTTTTAGGTGGGTCGAAGTTAGTTTTAGGTGGATTAAGTGTGTTATACTATTATGTATTAATGTTAAACACTCTAACTTAATTTTAATAAAAAATAATAATAATTTGTATAATAAGATGATAACATCAAAATAATTATAACTAAACTAAAAATATCAAAAACCATAAAATTCATGAACTAGTTTTTTGGAAATTAACTTTAATCCACTAAAATTAAAATCTAAATGGACTTGTTCTATTTTTCTTAATTTTTTGGGTGTGGGAGAGAAAGAGTAAAGGGAAAGGAGGGGGAGGGGGTTGAACTTATCTTTGAAAACCAAAATTTAATTTTGCAATTAAATTATAATGTTCATAGAGAAGTTGCCAACATATCCCCAATGAATCAAAACTGTATAATTCTTTTTGTTTAGCCACCGAAGTTTGTTGCGTCGGCATCACCTCTATCAGTGCATTCGGATTTTCATCTTTATCATTTTCATCTACTTTTGTCCTTGAGTTATTCTTTCAACTTATACCAGTCTTTCTTACAAATATATATTTGAATGTTTTTTGGGATAAGGCAGATGTCTTTTCATCTATTATACATCCTTTTACCTGCGCTAAAAGCATAACTAGAAGCTATGGATGCGGAAAAATTACAAGGATATCCTTAGCAATTCTTGCCCATAGAGGAAATTAGTGGCCATGATCATGCCACCACTTAATGATTTGGAAATTATCATCGATTTCATGTTGATATTATAAATACTAGTATATGCTTTTTTAGGGTTTTTTGAGAACTCTATTAAGAGCTAGCATGAATCTTGTTTGGGAGTGCTTTTTACTAAAAGATGATACATTTCATTGAGGTAAATAAATGAATCCATAATGATCATAGAGGTTAGCCAAAACAGTAATCGTGTACTCTCAATGTATGCATCACAATATAATCCATGTCAAGTGTACTAGAATAAAATTCCAACAAATTTTCTAGAAACTTGACTTTTAACACGTGAATGAGAATAGTAGTTGTGCTATAAATAACTGAAAATTTGGTAAAATAAGTATATATACCACTATGCTTGTAATAATAGAACTAATATGCTCAACTTTCAAATGATTGTTAATAGTGTTGACAACTTAAATATACTTTAATATGATTATGGATGTCTGGGTCATAGATTTTTGAGAGAAAATTGTAATTGCATGGTCAAATGCACGTGTAAAACACTTGTAAACCCTAAGAACAAACATTTAAAGAAGTGTCATTTATAAACATTTATAATAGATTTGTGCATTGAGTCGGGTCAAGGTCAGGACAGGTTATATGTAAAACAAGTCGGATCATATTAATTCAAAGAATAGGCAAAACAAGTCAGGCCAAAGAAGAGGCAAAACGAGTCGAGTTGGGTCAGGCCGTCTAAAGATAGTATAATTCTATTTATAGAGGTTGATAATCTGCTTATATCAACTTCAATCTTTGGTAGTATGCTATTGGCAAGTACGTGGAAATCATTTATAACCTGATAGTGTTTAAAAGCTTTAAAAACTATTGACTCGTTATTAACTCGACTTAACCTATTAAAGACCTAATAAAATATGATCCTTTAAAAAACTGACTCAATTAAACCCATAATTAATAAAACCCTTTTACAAATGGCTCGGTCAAAAACTCTTACTAGGCCCCTCCCATTTAAACAAGCCACGTAACAATATTTAGTAACTCCTTAATCATTGGACGAATGTACAATTGATTCTAAGTTCTTTAATGCAAATCTCATAGATTCATTACGTTAACTATGTAGTAAATCGACCTAATTTATTATTCATACTTCGATATTGATATGTATCTTTGAATCGTTGATGACGTTGAATGAGTTTATACCTAAATTTAGTGGTTTAAAAAACTTGAAAATGTTTCTCTTAGGTCTCCGGCTACTAATTTTTTTTTTAGAGAGAGAGAGAGAGAGAGAGAGAGAGAGAGAGAGAGAGAGAGAGAGAGAGAGAGAGAGAGAGAGAGAGAGAGAGAGAGAGTAGAGAGAGACCCTAATTTCAACAAGTTACTTGGACCATATGAAAATAGATTTTGGAAGATAATTTCTAAGCCATTGGTCTATTTCAACTCTTATTATTATGATGGAGGTATTGACATATAGCATTTTTAGGCATTTAGCTCTTGTTTTGAAAAAGCAATGTTGACATTTTTATGCACATTATGCGGCCTATATTTCAACGACGGGGTGATAAGATACTTTAAAATGTGTGTTTTTTTTTCCTTCTAATTTCTTGATGTTATTCTCCCTTCCACAAAGTGACGATGATGTATACTCAGACAATGTGCAAAGAACCGGTCAATTATGATAATGTCAAACTAATATTATGGTAATTTTTTTGACTTATTTTAGAAATTTATTTGCCCCCCCTTTGTCTTTTTTACTTGTTAAATTTCTATTTTAAGAATCAAATTTTATAAACTTAAACCATAAATTTTAATTATGGTATAACAAATAATATATTCAAATGCGATCTTGTTAGATGTGTCTCTATGTTAATTTTTAGAATATCAAGTTCTTATAAATTTTTATCTTACGAGTTTAGAAAAAAAAAGTTTTAAGTTGTGTTTTAGAATCCATGAAAAGTCAAATGTAACAACTAAAAAGAGGAGGGAGTATTATTCTACTCTTATAACTCTCAAAGTCTCAATACATTAACTCATTTTCCTCCCCCACTCTCCCACTACTCTTCCGTACTCTCATTCCTTCTCCTCCTTGCTTGTTCTAATCTATCACTAAAAGTATTTTACTTAAATATTAGCTCAACTTGAATAAATAAAGAAAAATGAATTTCATTCATTTATATTATGGAGTATACATTACGAGTTAAATGGAGTTTTTCTAATTCATACATAATATAAATTATATTAGGATACTGAGATCTCATATATATAGAAATTATTATATTAAATAAGCTATTGTTATATCATATATATGTATTATTATGTTAGATCTAACTATTATTATATCATATATAAGTATTATGATATCAGATATATAAATAACATTACGAAAATATCCCCTGATATATCTGGTATATATTAAGAATTTCTCATAGTTGAATTATTCTCCGTTCAGGATTGAATCTAGTTAAAGGCTCCACAATTATAGCAGGATAGATGGGCAAAGAGGATAGTGCACCAGGGTGCACGATGCGCATTGTGCACCCTGTGCAAAACGCAAGAGAAATAACATAAAACACAAGTGACTGGACTTGCTTGTGCAGTGGAAGACAGGTCAGCATGGGACGGGAGACATGTCAGCAAAGATTTTTCTGGAGGTGAACGTGATTTCTTGCAAAAGTAGGTAAACGTGAAAAAGTTATACTTGGTAAACATAAAAAGGAAAGATTTTTTGCATGAGTCACTGTAGAAGTCACTGTAGCGCATGGACAGTCTATTTTTATGCATCGGAAATCATGAAAAGAGGCCATAATTAATGATACAATACACGAATGAACATTATGTAGTCCTTCACTGAACATTTAGTTGTACACAACTGAACACATGAGGAGAACCCAATGAACATTTCTATACCTGGGTGAATTAGTTCAAAATAATTCATTGAAAGTTTTTTCAATGAACATTTTATAACGAGCCACTGAACATTTAGTTGAACAAAAATGAACATTTATTATTATGTAGTGAACATTTGTTTTATTTGACAGAAAGAGTTCAAAAAGAAAGCATTGGGATGGAGCATTAATTTGTAATGATTATATATTGAGATTCCTTTAATTTAATATTTCAATGATTGTTACGTATCAGTACCTATTGTAATATATTTAATGATTGTAAAAGTATTTAACTATTGTGATATATTTTAATATTGTACACGCTAGGCCAATGAACGTACTAGTGTAAACGAATGAACATACTAGTGAAAACGAATGAACATACTAGTATAAACAAATGAACATTTATATTTTAATATTGTACACGCTAGGCTAATGAACGTACTAGTGTAAACAAATGAACATACTAGTGTAAACGAATGAATATACAAGTGTAAACGAATGAATATACAAGTGTAAACGAATGAATATACAAGTGTAAACGAATGAACATTTACGGTTTTGTTTGAATGAACATTACATATCAGTACAAAAATCTAAAAAATTGCATTGGGAAGGATTATTTTTTGTAATGATGATGTGTGGGTTTTTTTTGTAGAGATCTTATACATTTTCGATTCACATTTCACATAATTCCACTAACCATTTTCAATGACCATTTAGTAAATCTCACTGACCATTTAGCTTATTCCACTAAACATTTGTCCATTTTCACTGACTATTCACATAATTCCACTGAACAATTCATTCATTTCACTAAACATTCGCATAATTCCACTAAGCATCTTCCTCTTTTCACTGAACATCTACTTAATCTCAATGACCATTTACTAAATCTCACTATATCATTTACCTTATTCCACTGAACATTTCTCCATTTCCAATGACCATTTACATAATTCCACTAAATATTTCATTCATTTCCCTGACCATTTACTAAATCATTTATCGATCATTAAGCCAATTCCACTAAACATTTTACTCCCATTTTACTGAACATTTTAGTCAATTGCAATGAACATCTAATTACATTCAATGATCATGTTCTGCATTTTTAATGACCATTTTTTAACTCTCACTAAACATTTAGTTATGTACACTGACCACGTATTTTATTTCACTAAACATTTGATAAATTTCACTGACCATCTAGATAATTCCACTGAACACCCATTCTGACTATTGAACATGTCTTCTACTTTACTGAACATTTTAGTAATCTCACTGAACATCAAATTAACATCAAGTCCTTAATCTCAATGACCAATTAGTTAATTGAAATAAAGGGAAGCATCGGGAGAGAGAGAGAGAGAGAGTGAAATGGAAGTGGAAGGGTTGGAAGTGAAAAGGTTTGTCTTTTTTATTTGGGAAAATGGGGAGGAAATGATGGCAGTTGCATGGGGAATGCACAAATGCCATATTCCTTGAAACGAGGCACGTCCAGTCATGCCCAGATATGACGATTTATGGGGAACTGCAAATGGTCACTGGGTTGGGGTAAATGGTCAGTGCATTATCTGACGTGTAAAAGCCCCTCTAGCCACTTGCGTTTTGTGTTATTTTGAGCTGCATTTTACACAGGGTGCACGATACGCATCGTGCACCCGAGTGTAACGTCCACATACTGGGATAGATCGGCTTATGATCGAATGTAAAAGCCCCTTAGTTGCCCATGTATTGTGTTAGTAGTGACAAGACGACAGTGAGGGGGTTAGGCTATGAGCTTAGATCATACATTATTCATAATTATATTGATCATCGGTTGGGGTATATTCCTTGAGGGAAAGGTGCAGTCAATACCTATATCCTACTAAGCACGACCCAATTGTGGTCGATTTTATACATTATAATATTGATGTTAGATATGTATTCAGAGATGAGTTCATGACTATATATAATAAGTAGTAATATACTAATACAGTGTTGGAGGTATATGTACCATACGACCTAACTATATAATATAATGAGATTTTTCCAGTTATGCAGGGATTTTTTTGGTAATTCACATGTTACGCAAGGTTTTTTTGGTAATTCACATGTTATGCAAGGTTTATTGAGTTAAGATAACAATCAAGACTCAAACTTTGAATGAATTTTCGGTGGGTTTTTTTAACCATGGCCCACCCAATATCAATTAAATAGAAAATGCAAAAAAAAAATTAATTTAATTTAGAAGTCTACAAAACGACATTTGTAACTATGTATTTTGGCACAACAACCAAAATTCTCCTTTGTTTGTTTCAAGCCCAACTCTATACCTTTCATGGTTGTTTGACCATTCTTAGCCAACTATAATTCTTAATAAGAACAACATTATAAACATATCAATCATTCCTTCATTCTTCCATGTGGAATAGCTCCCTCACTATAGTACGTTTATTTTTTGGATGTAAAATTATGAATCTTAAATCATAAGTTCATAATCAACGTGCATAGTAGAACTCATTACACTAGTAGGTAATTATAATCAGTCACACTCATTTTCAGAATATATATATATATATATATATATATGATTAAATTGATTTGTGCTTTGTTTATGGGTCGCTTTGTTAATATTGTCATTTTGTTTGAATAATAGCAACTAAGACTGATTGAGATTAAATTATACAATCATACAAAGCTAGTTGATACATGTTAGCAATATTGAGGACACTCTTTCATCTATATATGTTTGATTGCAAATTTCAGGTTTGTTGTTGGATTAAAAGCAGATAATGGTTGCTCAATGGAGTTTGGACTTCATTAATTTTTTTGGATTTTGAAATAATATATTTTTGGACAGTACATGAACTTCCTTGTTAATGAATACCCTTGTTATTTTTTGTTTTTATAGTTGTTTATTTGTACTATGAAACAACTACATTGGGTTTAAATGCTTTCAACAAACATTTTTCCATTTATAAGGACAACTAGTATTTTTTTTTTGTTCTAACTGGTTGAAGTTGAGTTAACTAACCCGAAAGTCAACTGCATGTCCTTAAAAGGGTCAAAAAAAGTTCCACGCCTCAAATGATAAAAAAATGAAAGTTGGCTCCTATTGTTATCTTAGGTAATTCACATGTGGGGTCATCCTTTCTTTGTTAACACCTTTCGCTACTAGGGTTAGTCAGTTTCTCAATTGGAGCTTTTCCCATCACTTAAATGCTTCATGCATTCTACTATTGATCTCATATATACTAAAATTGATCTCGGGTATACTAAAATTGATCTCAAGTATACTAAAATTGATCTGAGATATAATAGTTGCATGTATCCTAGTATTGATCTCAAAGATCCTAATATTGATCTCAAATATCCTAATATTGATATCAGACATAGTAATATTGATCACAGGTATAGTAATATTGATCTCAGGTATATTAATACTAATATCAAATATAATAATAATGATATTAGGTATACAAATACTGATTTCAGATATACTAATAATGATATTAGATTTAATAATACTGATCTCTGGTATACTGAAAGGTAATTCCCGCACCAGATTTTGGAGCACAAAGCGTAATAAATGGACTATAGTAAGCTAAGTATAATAGCATTGTACACTAGCATTTTTTATACAAGTATTACTTCAACAGTGCAACTTAACGTCCATTTTTGGACGTCAAGTTAAATCCCATTTCTTTTTTATTTGGTTCTTTACCTATAATATGGCTTTTTAAATTTATATCATGTATAAATTAAGAATTTCTTATAATATAATCATCGTTAATTATATTAATTATGTAGTGTAACAATGTGTTTTACTGGATTTGTGTACATGTTTGGGAATGAGAGATGAGACATAGATCAGATGATTGTGCCTGCATTACATATAGCAGGCGACACCTTAAAATTGGCCTCCTGACTCTTTATGTGTTGTTTCTTCATTCTATCGTAACAATGAAGGGGTATTATTTTCATCTTTGGTTAAGACATTGAACTGAGTTTTGGGAATTTGTTTATGGAATGGCAGACCGACAAGGCCTTTATGCTTGATGAAATCATCGACTATGTCAAATTTCTCCAGCTCTAAGTCAAGGTCCTCTCTCTCCCTCTCCCTCTCCCTTCCCTCTCCCTCTCCCTCTCCCTCTCCCTCTCCCTTTCTGTCATTATCTCACACATTGGCTTATTTGTTCAACTTCTTTTTTTCCAGTATTTTTAGAAAATAGAATGAAGACCATTTCGCTTAATAAGAAAATGTATTCTACTCGGAACATGGTTTTATGCTCCTTATCTTTGATCTTATATTTACAAATATGTAGGCGTGTCAAGGGAGATAAGAAAAGGTAATGATGTAGTCATGGAGTACTGCTACCCTGTGATCGATGCTCTATTGAATAAGCTTATGTTTTTGGATGGCCTAAATCTAAATAAAAGTGATCATAAAAAGTTCATTCTCTTGAAAAAAAAGTGATTAAGACAATTGTTAAATCTCAATTGGAGAATAAAATGATTCCGTTAATGTGATTTATGCACGATAGGATGAACTTAAGCTAGCACTGTTGTGTTGTGTGATTTTGGTTTGGTTGGACACTGATATGGTGGCCTCATGTACTAAGCATGAGCAGATTGGACGGCGCAGCTGCTGTAGCACCCCATCTTGCTATTCCGATCTCTCAACATCCTCCTCCCACTCCAGCTCCTTGTAAAGGTATTGAAGCCCAAACCGATAGCCCCGTTCAGCCTCCTATGCACGCTAATGAGGTACCTGAGTTTGTTCATCCATCTTTTGGCTCCTTACCCTTGTTATGGTTTAAAAACCGTCAGTTGATCGGTATGTGGGAAGATGGGTTTAAGACCCAAAAATTTTGTGTTTGTGAATCTATTTCTAAGGAATTTCTTGAGTCTTCTAGGTTGGAAGGTGTTATTTCTTTTCGTACTACTTCTCTTATGCGTATGATCAACTTAGGTGAGGTTGTGTACCCTAGGTTGAGCCGTCTATTTTATTTAAACATGTCTTCAAAGAAGGAAAATGGTATCATCTCCTTGAGTATGAATGTCAAAGGCACTCACTTTTCTTTGAACCCTGCCATTTTGGCTAAAATCTTGAATGTCCCTAATGAGGACTGGACTGATTCAACCCCCTCCTACTCTGAGTGTGTCTCCCAAGCTAAAGCTTCTTTCTTTTTATCTAGTTTACCCTCCTCTTGTCAATTAACCCATAGTGTCTTAAAAGTAAATGCCAAGGTTGTTCACTCGTTGTTAGTCCGTTGTGGGGTGCCAAGGACTAACTCTCCAGAGCTGTTAACCGACCAAAACCTAGCCCTAATGTTTTTAATCATGAATGGTTTTGATGTCAACCTGTCTAACCTTATCATCACTCACATGTTCCATACAATTTCCTCCTCCCGAGCAAATCCCCTCCCTTATGCCAACCTCCTCCCTTTGATTTTTAAGTATTTCAATGTTGATGTATCTGGTGAGGAAATGGAGAGTTGTGCCTCTGCTAAAATGTCCATGGAGACATTTAATAGGATTGGGATTTTTGCTTCATCTGATGGTGTGTGAAAATTGCGTGAGGATCTCTCAGCTGCAGATCAGACCAGGCTTTAAGCGCCTAGAATTGATGTCAAGGACCCTGTTGCCCCTGCTCTGTTCAAGATCTTATCAAGGCTTGATGAGTTAGACTTCGAGGTTGATGGTATATGCCTTGACATTGCTGATATGCGTGCTACAGTAGATGAGCGTTGCGTTGAGATCCTAGAAGCTGTCAAAGACTTGTGCCGCTCCCCAGGATTTGTTTCATCCTTTATCTATCTCTTGCTTGCTGAACAATTTTTATTTCATTCGATTTGGTTGTAATTAACATTTTCTTTAACTATTTTGGTCCATACATTAACTCTTCCACCTCTTGACGAAAGTCAAAAAGGGGTAGAAATATAAATATTGATGCTATGTTTATTTTTGGTATGTTTATATATATCTATGTTTATGCATATTATCTTGCTTTCTTATTACTTTCCTATGCATTTATTTTGACTTCCATCAAGGGGGAGATTGAAGACTCCACCTTGATATAAGTACTAACTTGTTTTATTTTAAGTGATGGAAGTCATATGTTTGTATGTGTATGTACAAATGCATAATGCTACATGATACGCTACATGATATTATGTACAATGTTATTGCTACTATTGTGTGTTGGTATGTGTTGCTATTTTTTAGGTACCATATTCACATCACAGAGCAAATGAATAAAGCATGGACTGAAATTCAAATGAAGCTTGGTTACTATGTTCGTGGAATAAAGTTTTCCTTGTTTCATGCTGTTGGTTAAGCAAATGATAAGGATGAGACAATTGAGAAATTGAAGCTATTCAAATTCAAATCAAGTCAAGTGATTCAAATGTAAAGACTAAGTCCGTTCAAAGTGCCCTATATTTGTGGAGTTAGTTATGCAAGCTCTGAAGAATATTTCAAAGGCTCAACATCCCTTGAAACAGCTTTCATAACTGCCCGAGAAACCTGGAAAACAGCTTTGAAGAATTCAGTCAAGTGAAGTTCCGATTCAAGAGCAACGACTACCTTGAAGATCAAATATATCCGTTGCAAATGCTTATATAAAAGGAAGTACGATGAAGTATTGAGAGTTACACAAGCCCTCTAACGTGATACAACATTCAAGCTACAGCAAACTTAAACACAATTTTCTCTCTAGCGCTACATACTTTTTGTAATTTATATTGAAAGAAAAGGTTATCAAGTATATCTTGTGAGTGAAAAGAAATATCAAAAGAGAGATATACTTTGAGTAAAACTATAATACTCAAAGATTCAGAAAAAGAAAGGAGATTTTTATTTTTAGGAATTGAGACGCTAAAGTGTGGCTAGGGAAAGCTACGGTATAGAAGATTGTGTAGTAATTTTCAAAGGTGGCTTTAGGTTTCTAAAGGAGGAAATAAAGATCGTTAAATCCTACGGGTAGGAAACCCTAGGCGGAGACGTAGGCACATTGCCGAATTTCGTAATAAACAATCGTCCCCTTTACTTTCGTATTTACATATTGTTTTGCTTTACTTATTTCTTACATATTGCAAAAGTCTGATCAAGTCAAAAGCCTAAAAACGATTTCAAAGCCCTTGAAACCTGTTCTACCATATTTTCGTATCTCAAAACCCGTTTCAAAGCTTTGAAAACCTAATTGCGAAAAACGGCCATACTCTATTCACCCCCCTCTAGAGTATATTGATCCTATCCTATCTTCTATTGATTCTTCAGAAGTCACCGTCCCCTGCTGGCTGTCGCCGGTGATTGGCATCCTCATCTGCTGGCATGGTGGGTGTTTGAGAGAATATGAGTTTAGAGAGAGAACGTGAGTGTGAGGGAAATGAGGGAACAATTGCAAAATCATAAATAAATGCGGACGTAAAGTGTATTTTGCAGGCCACGTTTAGTGTTTCACAAAACTTTATATACACAAGCAGCCTATGTAAATTATCATCATCAAATAATACAAATACGTTTATAAGTAATCTTTCTGTTCAGCTATGTAGTCGTAAACTGTATGTACGGGATACAAAATTTGAACGTCCGGGCAAAAGCTGGCCCATCTAGTGTAGTGATGTTTTATGATCCATCTCCCCATAGGTCTTCACTTAAGAGCCATTGAACCATAGTATTCCATATTCAATTCCTCAGGAGCACATGTTTAACAAGGAGAACTTAACCTCCAAGCGTATTTTGTTCTTCACCAATCCTAACCTAGCACCGGTTACAATCCAATAACCAGGATTATCTTGAGGTCCTCTATATGTTTGGGTTGTCTCTACGTACCGAAGACACTTCTGGTTTTGAACCGGAACTGGTGGTCCGGTGGGATAAATACTAGAATCCATGACTACCATCTGCTCTTTTTCTGTCTCCAAGCTCCCTGAACTTGATGGACTACTTAACTTCGACAATTGAGATGATGATTCTGATGAACCTTGACACCACTCTGACTGAACTATCTCAAAGTTGAACACCTTGGAGTAAAGGAGTCGAAGATGAAGAACTTGCTTTGAGCCTTGTTTAACAGTATAAAGCTGAGCTCCAGAGACAATAAAAACCACCTTATCCTGCCCACTAGTCCAGGTGGAATTGTATTTCACTGGTGCCGTGCATACATGCGAGAACTTTTTCTGAACTAGTTCAGAATATCTATCGTCTGCTATTTCATCTGATCCTCTCCAAAGTAAAGTACTGTCTATTTTGTTCTGTAGCATTAGCGGCGTGTTTGATAGATGTTGAAGATGTATCGCCAACCTGAAATGTTTCATCCTATGAATAAAATGTCTACAGAGTTTGATTACCAGATTTTAATTCATTTACATGCTAATTTCTGTCCAACCTGTCGTATTTCATGCCCTCAAGGTATAATCGCATCCCTGTTACGGGTTTGCTCTCAACATTAACCTGGAAACATGAATAACAACAGTTCAAATGATGTTTTGTTTGTGAGTAAATTATAGCTTTAAGTACAGAAAGCTGATACCTTGGAAGTGTTTACGTGTAATTTGGGACCTATGATATTGAAATGAAGAGTAGAAGATGGAAGTGAAATGTTCGTAGTAGGGGCTAATGGGAGATCACTGTGTAAAGGCGCCCATATCCTATCCGATTGAAAGTCCAAAAAGTACAGTAAATCAGCAATCGGGGGTTTATCTGCATGAAATGAAAAAGATGAGTTTGAATAGTAAAGACGAGTTTCCTGGGTAAAAACATTGAAGCCTTGCCCTATTACAATTTTTGCAGTGTCAGTTGACACTTTGAACTCATAATTTGGACAATTGTCTAGATTAATATGCACAGAACAATGTATGTGTACCAAGAGCTAGCTAAGAAAAAGACTTACAACGTAGATATAGATTGATAGCATGTGACAGGAAACCTTTCCCAGGAACACCTCTAAGCAGTGAAGTTATAGGGATAAAGCGTAAGTTTATTGCATCAGGCATCATTGAAACTGTTGGAAGCCATTCATGATGGTTTCTGAATGATGGATCTCCTCCTCTTTTAGCACATATCACAGTGATTCCCTGCATTGGATGAAGCAATGGTCATTCCTTTCCATGACAAATTCGACGGAACTTTTAGTGGGAGTAAATTTTCTAAATTGTAAGACATAGAAATGTAGCAAACTATATACTGATGGTAAGCTTCTGGTTAACTTTCTCCGTATGAGAAACGGCTCTGAGGGTGTTTAGTGAGGGGTATTTCTAATCTTTTCTTTCAATCTGTAAATATCAGGAAAGTTTGATTCGCGAATAGTTCTACTGTTCTACTTACATCTTTTGAGGTAATATTGGAAAGGCTATCAGAAAGAACTGCCTGTTGCTGATATATATTGAATGCTGATGGTACCTGCAATTCAAAGCAAATTAATCATATAGGAACTCGATCAACTATGTGAAAGAAGACATAACAAGGATACTCTAGGTGTTGCAATAGGTTTATAATTATGGTTTAACCTTTGGTCTGTGCTCTTTAGTTCTGCGAGTTTTGGGAATGATGCGACAAGTGCCGGTAAACAGCTGATCTCCAAGCTCATTCAAGTGGTTCCTGAGTTCTGATGCATTGAGGTTCGATGATTTGTTTTGATTCACCAAAATCATATCTTGTCCACCAATGCTTATTCCCACAATGACATGAGTCCCATATTTTTCAATAAACCTGTTGAATGCCAAAGTTATTCAATTCTATCAGGCTAGACTTCCCATTTTCTTTTTAATACATCCTGCTTACAAGGATTCTAAGTCAAATATAGTCCGATTTCAAATAATTAGAAACCCATTCTCATCATGTACTTGGCAACCAGTGCATGCAAGAAATTGAGCATAAGTTTCTACAAAGGTGATTTCTTAGTTCATTATTCTTCTCACCAATTTTTGGCATAAAATAGCTGAAATAAGATTAAAAAAAAGGCATATTTACTTCGGGTCTATTTGCTTCGTTTTTAGAGGGAAACGAAGCAAATGAAAGGGTTAAGGATAATTTGGGCTATTTGCTTCGGTTTTTAGTGAATTATGCAACAATTAACAAATGGGTTAAGCATATAAGTGTTAACCCGCATCAAATAATTATAAGTATTGCGGTTTAAATAAAAAGAACCACAACAATTAATGCGATTTTCTAATAAACCGAAACTATTTATATAAGCATGTGAGTGTGATTGGATTTTTACTTGTCTGTATGATGGATTGTTTGTAATATAACGTTACTTTCTACCATCCCACCAAAGAAGTAATCCAATAAAACATAATGAAAGCAAGAAACACCTTTAGTTTGCATATAAGAAATAAGTGTTCATCGGACCGGCGACCAAGTCAAGATCTCCATTACTCTGACTATAATACTCCATATTTAGCAATTTGTTTGACATTAAACAAAAAAAGTAAAGGAATGAAAGTCAAAAGACAGAGCTCCAATCTCTGCAAACCACATGGTGGAAAACATTGCACTGCTCAAAGTTATGTGCAACACTGCAACGTAATCAACTCATTCAAATTGTTTATATTCCTTTCTAACTTGCCAGCATTTACGAGCTATAAAACGTACCAAAACGTAGCTAGCTCTATATAATTTTCCTTGGTAAGAGTACTGGAAATTTTCTGTCTTCCCTAACACAGCGGCCCATGATGCATGTTGTGTGTAATTTTTCCATTGGAATGTTTGGTCAATGTTTAGTATAATCAAACCAAAAACTATCCGATTTTCGATTGATAGAACATTTCAAATTTCAAACTAACAAATAATTTAAAGGAAAAGTTTCGGTCAAGATGACCTAACAATAACTTATTGTAAATTTGAGTTGACTTTTTTCTAATTTTAATACTCTATTCGTTTTATTTTGTTTGTCACATTTTCTTTTTGTACAGTTTTCAAATCACATATTATAATTATAATATCTATTAATACATATTATTAAAAAATATATAATGTACATATTAAAAAAGTATACTTCGAGACGAACCTAAAAAAATTTCACATAGATATGTTTTAACTTATACATATATATCAAAGAAAAATCATATTTTAGTTTCTCACTTTTCAAATAGAATATTGTAAATATGACTTATAAAATAAAACGAAGAAAGTAGATTATATTTTACCGTGAAATTATACCACCCAATTATTGTTCATGTGCCTAATGATTTTCATCCTATCTGCCTTTTGTTTCTCCGATCTATAGGCTAATAAACCAAAAACTTCTAACCAGAAAAAAGAATGCTCTTTTTGACATGGAGGCAAATTCAGGTGAAACTGGAAGTAACATTTTCAAGCTGATTTTAATTTCATACGCTGTTTATGACTTGTCGATTAGTACTATGTTATTACTTATTTATTACATAATGCATTGAAACATTCCTTGATTAATAACGTCAAATCAAGCTTATATTAAAATATTGCTACTGACAAATCACTTTTATCCGTCATTAACGGTTGGTCAAGGTTATGCATAAGTCATTAGATGTGTTAATAACTTCATTGACACTCGACATTGACAAGTTTTAGCTAATAGTCTCTATTTTCCTTAATATAAAGAGTTCATAGCCATCCAATAATATGTATTGATTAATAATTTCAAACATTATTATATGTTAATTTCACATAATTATAATTATATTGATATTTTATATCTCCTTTGAAAAAGATATACATGATATTCTGTATTTTATGTGATATTATTCGAGCAAGTAGTACACACAATAAAGTATCCTTTCTCTTCCTTTTAAATAGGATAATAACTAATTTAGTTCGTTAAAATTTTAAGGCCAGTACACAAAACTTATGATCGAATCTTGTTATTTGTCATCTTGCCTCTTAGTCACTTGCGATTCATCTAATATTTTTCTTTTATCGAACTAATGTTTTTTTTTCTTATTAGGAAAAAAGTAGGTTAATGGATTATTGAAAAGTCCTAACTACTTGTAACATGTCAGGATCAACAAACTCGGTTTGAAAAATATATTCAAATAGTCACTTTGTCTTACTCTTAACATTTTTTTCTTCTTCTATGTTTAAAGTGGGGCATCAGATTGTGTAGATGGAAATTAATCTTTAGGTTTTGCTACCTTTAAAACTTTAACCAACTAAATTTATTGACATCTATATCTTACTTTTAACTTTTACGAGTATGAAAGATACGTCTGCCGTTGCCAATTACTCTTCATCATAGTTCAAATTTATGCATTTTAATCAAAATTGACCGTTTCTAATAGTATCTGCTGATTATTAGGAAATCCCATCTCATTTCACATTTTAATTTGACAGGCTAACCAAGCCAAAATCTAGCAATGAAAATGACAATTTTTTTGGAAGAAAATGACTTGCATATTTCGTCTAAAGATAACGTGTTTCAAGGCAACCATTTCACATTGCAATCATATTTTCCCGTAGACTGAGGCATACGGAGTATACCATGTTCTTGGGAGACACCTGAACAAACTATAAGTCTATGTGCACTGAATTTCGGCCTTAACTCTAGTACTCTATTTTTTTTTTTTTTTTTAAGTTTTTATCGGTCCTTGACGCCTATTAACGAGTTACCCACTTTTATACACAATCGATTATTACCTAATAAGATTAAATATTTTTGAAAGGATCATTGTCTCTCTTTCAAGACTAAGAATAACATGATTTTACCTAATACTCTATCTCGTTCCTGTTTGTTTGCTACATTTTTCAAATATTGTTGTTCCTAAATATTAGATATTTTCTAAATTAGGCATGTTTTACCGCCGCAAAATTAAAAGTTCACACAAATCTCATTGAATATGATTTTCGTGTGAGAGAAAGAGAGGGAGAGTAATAATAAACTTTTTACAAACCTCACGACAGGTCAATAGCTAAATAAATGGTAAAGCAACATATGCCCCGACCAAGATTTGAAAAACAAAAGAAAGAACACAAACCTTGCTATGGCAGAGGGTTCCCAATTGGAAGGGACATCGTTGAGGACCTCATCAGAAAGAACGAGGGGATAACGATCAATATGCATATTGAACAAAACAATGGAGTAACCATCAACTCCCAGTAACTTTACATTAGCCGCATCTTTAGCCCATGATCCACTTTCAAACTTGAACAATGAATTGAACATACCCAACGGGATCTTCCCTGAAACCTCGGACATTCTATTGAAGAACTCCGACATCTGCAATAACATTCCAACAGCTGCCCTTTAGTTCATCGTACCCAGCTAGTTTGACAGAAATCATTCTTACTACTCCATGTCATCGAACATACACTTCGACCCTAACAATAACAGTCGAATAACATTTTCACGTACATCCCTCTTTCACTTTTTCTGTACCGTAATAAAATACAGTCTCTAACATGGCTCTGGTGACTAAGAGAAAATTAAACTTACCTCACTTAAAATATTGTATTGAAAAACAAAGGGAGTATGTTTTTACTGAAACTGAACTACTAATAGAAATAGGCTGGAGCTAAGCCTAAAGAGATAGATACGGCGGAGTAATATCATTACCTGGTTGAAGTCAAGGATATCAGATTGATGACGGGTATGGTCACCCTTGTCACATTTGATGTCAATGGAAATGGGCTGTTTCAAAGTACCAAAACCAGGCACAAAAAGCTGCCTCCTTTGATCTTCATTCAGCAAAACTAGCCTTTTGTTGCCTTTGCAGTACTTGAGTCGAAAATCTGAAGTTAAATCGAAGCCTTTTCCAAGACTAGCTATAGCTTTGTCTATGATACCCCCATCGGTCATGATATGCGTCCTCAAACTCTCCACTTTTGTGGTGTTACTCTCTTTCATATTGATGAAATAAACTCAGCGGCTTAAGTTTGGTTTGGGGGGGAAAGAATGAAAGATAGAAGAAATAAATGAACAATTTATCAGCCTATCAGGGTATAAATATAATATATATATATATGTGGTCTACTTGATTTATGGATTTTCGTTGGGTATACCTTTTTTTTCTTAAGAGTGGAATTTTGTTGATGTAGTTGACCAAAATTCTGAAGCTAACTAGCCATTTTTCTTCTTTTACCTTTTTTTTTTAAATTAGGATATTACATTTTGAATATTTCTCCCTTCGCTTCCCTACTTTTTGGAGTTTCGAAGCTTCTAGATCGAGATCGAAAGTCATGGTCATTGCCCTCTCCCTACTAGAGGAAAAAACATTACAACAAAATGTATACTCATATAAAATTATTTATTGAAAAAAAATGTGAATGACAGTTAATTTAGTTGGTTAAAATCTTGGATGGTGGTATTCATAACCTGAGATTAAATTCCGTCTTTATCAATTGTTGTGTTTGACTTGAGATCAAATTTTATCTACATTAATTGTTGTGTTGCTGCTTGTGGCTCTCTTTACAAGATAAAATATGAGTCCTTAATTAAAAACTATTAGATATAACAATTTTATCGTGAAGTTGTGTTATACATACCACTCTTCTTAACAAGTGTATGTGACTCATCTTTAGGTTTTCATCATTTTTTTACTTTTTATAGTTTACTTATAGTTATTAGTATTCTTATTATTGTCAATACTCATAGAAAATTGAGAGGGAAAGAGATAAAAGTATTAGATATATGAAAAAGAAAAGTGTTGTGTAGAGAGAGGCTTTAGAAGAAGATGAAGGGCTTGGTGAGTCTCACGATGATAATTAAGGATGACTAAACTTTGAGTGGTGATGAGAGGTTGAAGAATCCTTTGATAGAAATTTACACTTAATATAGTAGAGAGTTTAGGGTTGAGCAACAATTGCATATTATTTATAGGGTCTTATTTAACTTCTCAAAATTGTTGGAGTAAAGGTTTGAACTTGAGACATCACATATAGAGTATAAATATTAAGATCACTACTTCAACAACACTTTTATGTTATTATACAAAACCAATATAAACATATCTTAATTTTGAGAC
Organism: Dysphania ambrosioides; assembly: GCA_026401315.1. Classification (NCBI taxonomy): domain Eukaryota; kingdom Viridiplantae; phylum Streptophyta; class Magnoliopsida; order Caryophyllales; family Amaranthaceae; genus Dysphania; species Dysphania ambrosioides. The sequence goes on along the minus strand of CM048660.1, from coordinate 3,563,105 downwards.
TCCTTAAATTTAGGGGTTTTTTCATCGAACATCTTGCACATATCCAAAAACACCTTTGAGGGAGTCTCAACATCTTCTCTATCTCTCCTTTTTATCTACATTTGATCACGCTTGCCACATAAGACTTAACATTGACGGGCATATATGGAGAAGCACCGATAAAAGTGAGACAACTAAAATCCTCACGTACAACGTTATAGGAATCAACTTATTCCCTACTCCCCTACGTGGCTTTGTAAAGCAATAAAGTGTAGTGTCGTTTTGCAAACATATAAACATCTTAACCAACATAAATTAAGGATAAATAAAATATAAAGCTAATATTTAAAAGAATGCTCAACAAATAAACCTTTAATTAATTGATGTGAAATAACGTAAATACTCTTCGTTGCATTGTTTGAACTATCAAACATTATACCAAGCCAAGCATTATACTCTATATGTTAAATATGTGTAACATAATAGTCACGTGTATATATATGTTATATATAGAGTAATATCGTGAGAATATTGGTTTAGTTTTAATCGCCATGTTGTATAAACAAGTCTTTAGTCTTGTGAGAGTCAAGTTATAAGTCTTGTATTCTATTGCATAATTTGTATTGGCTATAATATTTATTGTCAATTTTCTAAAGATTGCCTCCTCAAAATGCATAGCCCATATATAGAAAGAGATGGACTATAGAAGCGTGTCAATCTTGGGCTATGTCTATGTGTGATTGTGTCATGAAGTTCTATAATTGCATTTCTTTGAGTCATTACACTCTCCCTACTTACTTTACTATATGAAAAAAATTATTTTTGAGTATCAAAACATGTGAATGAAAGTAGAGATAGTTTTGGATTAGGATAACATGCAATGCAACTATGCCTAATTTGAACTTAATCATAACCTATCATAACCTTTTATTGATATATTAACTTATTTCGTCACATTTGTGAGTTGTGCATGAACATCATTTGAATTTGGACATAACACAATGAGCCAACCTGCTTACTTTTTAGCAAAAAAGTAACTCTTAGGTGGTAAATGAGAGATTGTTAAGCCTGATATTATACAATTTTGTCCTTAACTTACTTTACGCCCGGATAATCTGTATCGACCATGCCCAACTCTATAAAGAACTCAAAGATGACACAAACTTTCGGTGGGCTTTAAGGAAGATGAGATAAATTGGGGCTGACTTTACATGCCATGGATTGGTCCAAAACCTTAATGATAAAACACAACTCAACATCAATGATATCATATCAAAATTTTAGCTTAAGAAAAGAAAACACAAAAATTTGAATTAGTAAGCCTTAGTAATACACTAATAGTCTAATACTCTGAAAACACAACTCTACCAAAGCTTTCACGATTTGATTTGGCCGTTCTGACCACCCAAACTCGTACAGTCATACACTCATACCCCTTCCTTCCTTCCTTCCTTCCCCTGTGCGTCTCTCACTCCGTGTCTTCTTTCTGTTCTTCCTTTGCTTTCGCTATCTCTCTCCTCCAGTCCTCCGCAAGCGCTATCCTAACACAGCACTGGTCGAAACCCTAGTCTCGCAAACCTCCTTGAAATCTCCGGGATCTCTCTCTTCTAAGTTCCCATCTCTTTACTGCTCGCTCGAATTCATCGAATTTTGAGCTTCCGATTTCGATCTCAAATCCCTAACTATGTCCGACCGCAAGATTGATCTGCCTGACGAACTCCTCTTATCGACTCCCAAAGGTAAACCCTAACATTTCCTTTCCATTCTCGATTTTCGCTCCCTTTTCTGGATTTGATTTCATTTCTTAGGATTTTTCTTTACTATTGTAAGTTAATTAGGGCTTATCGATCTGAACATCATGCTTATCCTTTTTCCTTTGATTTTCGTTTCATTTCTTGAGTTTTGGATCGGATTTTACTATTGTTATCATACTAATGTCGTGTTCTCATTGAATCAATCCCTAATTTTTTTTGTGTTATTGTTGTTACATATTTTCATTTTCTTGCTTGTTATGTTAAATGCTCGGAGTTTCCGGATTCGTTTAACTCGATTGTATTTCGTATTCGATTTGTTTTGTCGACTAATTATATATGCAACTCGATTGGTCTTATGGTAAAATGTAGTTTGAATTCACTTAAGAATTGGATTATTGTTCAAGGAAGTTACTTTTATTTATCGAGACCTTGAGCAATTTGGCTGACTGCTTTTTTCAGTGATTGTGAGGTATTTGAGTTTTATCGTGTCTAATATAGTTGCCATATGTATGTGTGTATCATGAAGCTTGTCTTGAACTTGATGATGGAAAGGTCATTATGGGGTTCCTTGATGAGGTCAAAGGTATAGTATCCTCTGGTGATGGATTTGAATTGTAATTACTCGTGTTTATGATTATTTTTTTAGGAATTTTTTTACTTTGCTTGGTAATTAGTCTCTTTGAATTCCATGCAGATCAAGCCGCTTCCGAGAACAGCATTCCTTTGTCCCCGCAATGGCTTTATGCTAAACCTAGTGATGCCAAGCCGGTGTGAATTTTATCTCTCATATAGTCCTGTTCTTTCGATTCCTTTCCATAAAAGGCATTGAGGCATTTCATTTATTATGTGGCATCTTGATGTAATGGTATTTAATTATCTATACATCTTGCATTTGTTTTGATCTTATCTTCTGAACCATACTAAAGTGGGTTGCGCCCACTATTTTTTTTTTTGAAGTTATAAATATGGTATGTTGGTGCTGTCTTGGTTGTTCTTTTCAAAGCATATATTTAATAGCAATTTGTTGATTTTCAAACTTGTAAAGTTCTCTTAGAGATTGATTTTTTGGGATTTCCCATCCTTCCTATCCGTGGCTTTTTTCCTCTGAACTTTAACTTTCTGTGGCTACCAACTCAGTGCTAGAGATTGGATATCCTTGCTTATTTAGGGTGTTGAAGTTGCTTGGATTCTGATTATCATTCTTATGTTTTGCCTTTATAGGAAAGACTTGTTTTGATCATTTCGTGCAATTTAATAATGAGATGTTTAGAAGTGTTTGGGTGATTCAGATGTGAAATTTATCTTTGCTCTTAAAGTCTTCATGGTTATGATTATGATCACAAACCTTTAGTCAATCAGCATGATGTGCATTTAAAGTGAGTTTTCTTTCATTGACAAAAAACTGGTCATAATTCTCTACTTTTTACAGGATATCCGTGGTCCAAATACTCTCTCTCTTGGGAACTCCACTGATCCAACTCAGAAGGAAAGTGACAAGAAGGACTGGAGGAAACTCGCTTCTGAGAATGAGAGCACAAGGCGTTGGCGTGAGGAAGAAAGGGAAACAGGGTTGCTTGGTAGAAGAGACCGCAGGAAGACCGATCGTCGTGCTGAAAACATTTCTGTCAGGGAAAATACTGAGGCAAGAAATGTACCCTCTTCTGAACGTTGGCATGATGCGACTAATCGCACTTCTGTCCATGAAACTAGGCGTGATAGCAAGTGGTCATCTAGGTGGGGTCCTGAAGACAAGGAAAAGGAATCACGGCCAGAAAGGAAAACAGATATCGAAAAGGAAGATGCTCATACTGATGTTCAATCCACTGGAAGTGGCAATCGCGATGCTGAACCGCGTGATAAGTGGAGACCTCGTCATAGGATGGAACCTTCTTCTAATGCATCTACTCCATTCCGTGCTGCCCCTGGCTTTGCCCTTGATAAGGGAAAGGTAGATGGTGCAAACATGGGTTTTACTGCTGGAAGAGGGAGGTCAACTGGTGTGCCTATTGTGAAGGCTCCCCTAGGGAGTACAAGTGGCCCTATCCAAAGTGATAAGAATGGGCATGTTCTTGGGAAACAAAGCCTTGTAGCAGAGCCATTTCTTTACCCCCGGGCTAAGCTTCTTGACATTTACCGTTTAAGAAAGCTCAATACATCTTTTGCTAAACCTGATTTCATGGAAGAAGTGCCCTCCTTGACCCCGGTGGAGGCTGTTGAGCCATTGGCTTTTGTTGCACCAGATGCTGAGGAAGAGGTAAGACCTACGATGGATTTTCTTTAAATCAATTTAATTAAACTTGTGATCCGTGTTTCTTTTAGGAGGGATCTTTAACACTTCATATTGTGTTGCTAGTATTGATAATATATGTTACATACAGGCATTGCTTAATGATTTATGGAAGGGAAAAATCACTGGTGGTGGAGCTTACAGTCCATACAAACAGGGCAAGTTTGCTGAGGTTGCAGCAGGTAATTTATCTATAATCACTTTTGTTTTTGCAACAAAACAATTCATGAACTATCTTTCTCTAACAATAGAAAGATGTTTTGACCAGGCATTGGCAACTTGGATTCTTTTGAGGCTAATCAGGGTGTCCTTCCTCCAAATATTGCTGGGGAGGCTACAAGTTTCCTAGACTCAACAAGTGGTAAATCTCGTCAGGCTGAAGGTGATGGTCCTCTCTACTATCTTTGCCTTTACATTTGATTTACTCAGAATACTATTGAGTGCTACCTTTCTGATTGATATAATCACATGTTTTAAAATAAATGCTCAATATGCTGCAGAATTTAAACTTTGGAGCTCCGGATCTGAGGGCCTAATGTTGGCGGTGCCAAACATTGCTGATGTGGCTAAGACTGATGATGAAAATTACAATAGAACTCCCTTCAGAGCTGCTGAGATTGAACGTGCTGGTTTTGATTTCAGTTCTAAACTTCCTGATGATTCTAACTCTTTGTTTGTGTCAGAATCTCTTGATGATAGTCAGGGTAACAGTCTGCCATATGCCCAGAAGGAGAGAGATACAAATTGTTCCGGAGATAGTGTACCACCTGAGGAGTTGAGCTTGTATTACCGTGATCCTCAGGGAGAGATACAGGGTCCGTTTCTGGGTGTTGATGTCATCTCATGGTTTGAACAAGGTTTTTTTGGTCTTGATTTACCGGTCCGCTTGGCAGATGCTCCAGAACATGCCCCTTTTCAAGAGTTGGTTGATGTGATGCCACATCTGAATACTCAAGAAGGGCTTGGTATTAACTCAGATATAAGTTCTAAAATGGAAAACCCTGGAGGTTCATCTATTGCTGATATTAATGATTTGTCCACACTGAATGGACAAACTTGGCAATTGTCAGAGTTCGACAATCTTTCAAATCAGCCAGCTCACTCTCGGATGTTGGAGCACGATTCATCAACACAACATCCATTTTCTGATAGCAAAGGCTTTCATGATTCTTCTGCTCAGGATGAAGGTATGCGTTTGTAAGAATCTTTTTATGTTTATGACATGGATTTGTTGGTGAATGCGGTAGTATGATGTCAATGCCATCTCTCTGTTTATGCTGCAGAAATTGTATTATCTGGAAGGCCTGGAAGTGGTGGCAATCCTGCAGGGAGACGTCTGAGAAGTGCTAATGGCTCTGTGACAAATCATGTTGCGTATCATATGCGTCCCAATGAAATTAATGAAACTGGCATGTCAATTCAAAAAGATGATAAGTTACACCCTTTTGGCTTGTTGTGGTCTGAACTAGAAGGCAATGCCATCAGACAATCCCAACCCTCGAGTATGCCCTCTTCCATTGGTATGCCTGGTCATCATATGGGTCATTTGCCTGGGAGGGTTGCTCCATTTGGTGGAATTCCTGATCAGAATATCGAGGAACCATGGTCCAACTTTTTTGACAAAGGTCCAGTGCCCAACACTAACATGTTTGGTGACTCATTGGAGACCCAACATTACCATGATCAAGAATCCAATCACCGCGAATTAGCTGAGCAGATAATGTCACGACATGTTCAGCAGCAGCATATACAACTGAGAAATCTCATGTCTCAACATACGCACTTAAATGAGTCCCCTCTAGAGCAAGTGCCAGGTCGAGGATTACTTCAACAGAGGGCAAATCAACCTTTGTCTGAACTTGACCAAATCTTGGCTCTCCAGCATCAGCGGCAGCTGGAGCTCCAGCAACATCATTTGCAGCCACAGCCGCAACAGCAACAGCTTCAGCAAATTCTTATACAGGAGCAGCAGTCCCAGGCCAGGCAACTCCTCGTTGAGCAGATGCTTCATACTCGTGAGCCTGGCTTTGTTCCATCTCATGTGGATCCTAGCACAAGCTTGGATCACATGCTGCTGAAGCAGCAGCTTCTACGTGATTCACAAAACCATTTGCATCAGCCTTCCAGGCACACTGATCCTTATTTGGAACAGCTTATACAGACAAAGATAGGCCAAGCTACTCATCAAGATCGCCAGGCTGACCTTTTAGAACTCATGCATCACGCACGACAAGAACAATTTCGATCTCATCATATGTTGCAGCAGGAGCAATTACAGGCACGACAGATGTCACTGGGCTTAAGGCAGAGGCTGGAAATGGGGGAGGGGAGACAGATGGGATCAGGGTGGCCAGTGGATGAAGCAGATCATTTTCTCCGCAATCCTGTTGGTTCTCAACGAGCTCATTCTGCTGCTTTCAGCCCACCTCCATTTAGCCCCCTGGATATGCTGCAGCAGCAGCAAAGGGCTCAGCAGGAGGAGCATCTCAGAGAAATGGAATGGAATCTTCAGTTGCAGGAGCGAGTGAAAAGAGGGCTATATGATCCGGGGACATTACAGTATGAACGGGCAATGTCTCTCCAAGGTGGGGGCCTTGATGTTAACCTAGATATGGCTAATGCTATTGCTCGGTTACAGGGTTTGGATATTCAAGATCCAAACAATCATGTGCGCGCTGCTGGTCAACTGGGCTCATTAAATTCAGGCATACAATCTCATCATCCTCACCACTCCTTTGTTCCAAATGAATTCAATACCACTCATTTTGATTCTGAAAGCCGCTGGACTGATAATGATAGCCATATGTCGAATGATTGGATAGATTCCCATATTCAACAGCTGCATCGTAGTGCTGAACATCAGAAAAGGGAGCAACAATTTGATGAAGATAACTCAAAGCGATTGCTAATGGAACTGCTGCATCAGAAATCTAACCATCAATCAACATTACCGCTAAATTTGAATGAAGGTGTCCCTTTGGATAGAAGAGCACCTTCTGAATTTTTTTCCGGATCAGGCTCTGCAGAGCATTTGTTTGACCTTCCCTATGATCATGATGTTGGCTTAGTCAATCCTGTTGCTGTTTCATCTTTTCTCAATATGCCAGCGGAACTCAGACTAGCAGAAGAGCATGCTAGTGGTTTTGATAATAGTGGGAGATTGACTGGCCCATCCAACTCTGGAATGGTTATGGAGGGAGAAGCTTTATACCCTGGAATTAGTAGAAGTTCTTCATTGATGTATCCCAATTCTGATTTTAGTGGAAACACTTATATTGACCAAAAATTCTCTGAGGTAGAAGGTAAGAAGTGGGCTCCCAAAATTGAAGATATTGTTAGGGGATCAATGATAGAAAATCCTGAATATATGTCAAAGCAGCATGGTGTTTTGGCATTGGATGGGAGGGAGATACCCACCAGTGCCATTAACAGGCAGAGCTCTATTGGGGTGGCTGGTAATTTTCTAAGATTCACTTTTGGTAATACTTGCGAATTTTTCAACTTTGGGAAGTAACAATATTTTCTGTTGGTTGCAGCTGGACAAGGAGGATTCCTCAATGAAAAAATTGGACGTTCTAATTCCTTTTCTGAGGAGGTTGATAGGTAATGAATTTACTGCTGGTCATTATGAGCATGAATTGCTGCTAGGAGTCTAATCAGTGGATTACTATGTAGATTATCCATTTTTGATGATGATAGGGAATAATTTGTAGCTGTCAGGGTCCACTATATGCCATAGTATGGATCTGTGTGTTTTTGCTGTACTGCAGTTCCTATTCAGAATAGTCACTTTGTTGTATATTAAATGTTTCAGAATTCTTCTGGGCTGGACTTCTCAGGTATTTAGAACTGTAGGTAAAATTTTGAATGTGAATTCAATATAAGAGGGGATAGTCTTGGAAATTTGTGGGGAATTGCATTTTATATTTCTGTTTTCGAAAACACATTTAATTTTTGTTTATAGTTCTTTATTAGACAATTTTCCTAATTTTCACTGCCATTTGACAATTTTTGTTAGCTCTAAATCCTAACTATATATAACCCTGAAAATAAGGTCCATCGGTTTGGAAGTGAAAAAAATAGGGAAATGGGTTGGTAGGCCATATTTAATGTTTGGAGATGAAGAAAGTTGTCAAATGGCGGTACTTTTGGACAACATTGTTTTCTGTGGTAGATGTTACATAAAATTAATTATTTAGTGTGTAAAATGTTAGATATTAAAGGTAGTTCTCTACAATTTTTCCTGTTAAATAACCTTAGTTTGTTGCCATAGGAGAAGGTTTGCAGAGTAAGGTCTTGCTCTGAAGTACATTATGCTGCCTGAACTGTTAATCAAAGGGCAAGAGCTATGAGGGGACAAGAAGGGCTGTTTATATTCAGGTGCTTTGGTTGATGAAATCCACAATTCAAATTGCTGATTAGGTTATCATAGGGTTTTATTGGCAGTAGGCCACTCTGGAAATATTTGCATTAGTTCATTCAAAGTGAAGGCATGCTAAACATACTTTAACTGTATGCATTTGAAAGAGGGAAGAATAAATAATATAATAGATGTTTTTTCAATGAGTTTTTTTGTTGTAAAAGCTTCTCATCAGGAATCTTCCATTCTAATGTGATGCTTTAAGCATGCTTGATTTGTGATTGACCCCTTTTTCTTTCCTAAGACCGTTTTTATTTTTTTTGCCATCCATTAGCTGCCTTCTTTATCTCTTTAAAACCTTTGTTCAAGCTAGTATCCCCAGACTTTCATTATACTTGCCATTTACTATCTAAACCCTACATATGAATTGATATAAGCAGGGAAGATAACTGATGACTTATGATCATGGTGGAGTGTTTGTTTCTGTGATGGTTACTTTGTTGCGGGTTTGCAGAAAGAGGATTTTCTGACTTTGAAGGGAAGAACGGTTAGGGTCTATGGTAGTGATTTGTCTGCCACCATGTCCTTTGTAGCTTGGGCTGAATCGAACACTGAACTTTGTTCCCCTTATTGTTTCTGGACCTGATATTTGTGCTAAATATACTTCAACTCCCCTTAGACTGCCATTTGTGTTACAGTATCCGTAACCTTTGGGCATCTGCAGTGTGTTTCCTCAGGTTTTATTTAAATGTTGTTATGTGTTTATGGCTTTATAGAAGAAGACTTGGTTCAATTTATCGTGTTTATTATCTCTGCTTTAATGAATAGTTTAGGCTCCTCTTGTTTGAGCACTTAATCTTCTATTTAATGTCTCCCTTTCTAAAATTCGTGTCATTGATGCAGGGTACCTACTGTTCTTTCAAGAGGGTCAGAAAATGTCTTGGTTAAACGCCCACCTGTATCTTATCCTTTGTCATCTCCAGAGGGAATGTCTGATCTAGCAATGGATGCTCCAACCAAAGTAATGAGTTCATCAATTGGGGCTCCTGATGGTATGTGTGTCTATGTCTGGTCCCCATGCTTGCTAATTTTCTTCTTTGGCCATGAAAACAGTGAAACTTCCTTCTGAACTTTTCTCTCCTAAAATATACTTTGAAAAGTTGGACGTTATCTAGGAATTTTGTATGGGTGAAAAGAAGCAATTTATCACTTAAGAAGTTAAATGCTTTTGAGATGAATGGAGTACTTGGCTTTACTGTGAGTACTTTGTATCCAATATTTTTATGGTATATGCAGATGTCAACTATCTTAAGAGGCAAAGGTTTAGGGCTTTGGGGTGTTATATTTACCATCACTTTGAAATTAAATATTGCTTAAGTTTCTCCTATCCACCATCAAGTCCAACCTCTTTTCCACCAACAAGCCCACCACAACAATTGCCATTTTTTCAAAAAAGTTAAAAAATAGCGCACAACAATCACAATGTTAAAAAGTTGCAGTTTTTTTCATCACTACTCTATGTGAGATTGACATTGCATTCTTGGTGTAGATCTTTCTTAATTCTAGCTATCCCTTCTTTCATACCTTGGTAGAATATGTCGGCAGGGAATGAGTGGGAAGAAAATGAAAGAAAAAAGTGGGCATCACTGCCTTGCCAGAGAACATATGCGCTCATCTCCGGGAAATAGCTTTTTTCCTCTTTTTTTCTTTTTTTTTTTTTTTTTGGGGGGGGGGGGGGGGGGGGTGTGTGTGACAGGTTGATGGAGGAAAGAGAGAGTAATGGGGTTGGTTGCTTCACATTCTTGGTGGGGATGGAGATGGGGTGAATGAACAATTATAATTGAGTATATACTAGAACTTGTCATTTATGAGTAAAAACTTGCCGATAGAGAAAATGGAACAAATTTCTTAAAACAGCCCAAAAGAAAAAAATAAAGTGCAACAAAACGGAGGAAATATATATTTTTAGTGAAGCAGCTTGCTGGGGTGTTTATGTCCTTTTCTTAGTGTTTGATTATATTGTGATTTTAATATTGGCAATTTATAGGTGGAAGACGGGACTTTGTTGGAGCTGTTGTCCAAGCTCCTGATATCTCTACCAAAAAGGATATGCGTTTCAGACGGACTAATTCTTGTAGCGACTCGGATGTTTCAGAGACATCATTCATAGACATGTTAAAGAGTAATGCTAAGAAGCCACCTCAACCGGAGTCACTTGGGACAGGTACTACCTCAGAATTGGATGCTGCCCAGGGCGGTAAGAGTGGGAAGAAGAAGGGTAAGAAAGGAAGGCAGATTGATCCAGCTCTGCTTGGTTTCAAGGTCACTAGTAATCGTATCATGATGGGCGAGATTCAAAGGGTAGAAGATTAGGCATTATTTTTGTTTACATATTGTCATTGTTGTATACTTGTACCTAATGGTTTCTTCTTGAGGTCTTCTAAGAAGTGTACAGGTATAGTTTTTGTTGTAAAGCCTTTTTCCCCCTTTTGGGAGTTCATTGATTTTCCGGCCAATTACCCTGTTTTTTTCTTGATGAAAGGGGTGATTAAAGGGCTGATTTAGGTTTTGGGCAATTCTTTTTATTAATGAATGCCCGTGTAGAGGTCATCGATGTACATACCGAATTTGTTACATAAAAAGCAGTAGCGGAATGAAAAGTGATTAATAAAATGGCTTAGTTATGGTTTTTGTTGAGTTGGATTTTTACTTCCTATTGTTCCAGCTGTCTCTTTCGTTACGGAATTCATGTATCTTTAACCGTTTATCTTCCACAGGATCGATACACTCGAATTCTAGTTTTGATGGGTCCAATAACAGTATTGCGCCAGTGATCTGGCTGTGAACATACTAATTTAGCCCCTCTTCCTTGAAGGGCAACACATTTTTTCACTTCTAACAAAAGTAGGAAAACACAGATTTCATTTCTAATAGAATCAGAAGCGTGTTTACGCATTAGCTACCCTCCGTCTCAACTTTCAAAATTACCTTCATGTATCCAGCAATTCACTTGTTTGCCAAGACCATAATTTGGCTCGTGGACTCACAAAATATATTCTTCATCTTTTAGTGTGATTATTTTTTATCATTAGCTTCAAAGCCTAAGTAAGTCGTGTAATTTTAAAGACAAGTTAATTGTTAGTATACCGGAAGAACCAGAAAATATTATCATAATATCGAATAGAAGCAACAATATTATTCTGTTGAATTTATTGTTTGACATTGTTTAGAGAGCAGAGCTTCTACTTGAACTCCAAATCTATTATTCGAGCAAAACTTGAGTTAGCCTATGTAGTTCCAGACAAGCTAATGGATGCCTATATTACTCTTAGGAAGAGAGCCAATGACCTTGGAAAAGCTTCATGATTGTTCCACCCATTATCCAATTCAACTCTGAAGACGACAAGTTCGCTTGCTTAGCAATCAGAGACGCGGCTTCATGTGCTGCTTTGTAACCACATTCGGAAACCACAAATGGAAAGTCACTGCAACATTGATGATATTCTCGTGAATTAGACTTCTTAAGCTGTTTCGTAAACACATTCATTTTATCTAGCATGATCAAACTATTCATTACCTGCCCCACATGATTCTATTGGCACCAAAATGCAAAATGATTTGAGAAAGCGGGGTGGACAAGTCCTGGTAAGGAAACGGCTCTCTTGAGATCCTGAACAGGGCACTGAATTTTACATGAACCTGCTCAATGGAAATGCATCAGACGGAATGATCAAACAAATGATTATGATCAATCAATAGAACCCAATGATTATTACTCTACACATTTGAAATCATCTGAATTTTTTCTTAATATAAAAACTTCTAAAGTCATCAAAACAAGAAGTAGAAGGGCGAGAATTCTCTATGAATTGGAGGTTAACAAGCAGATGATGCTTGAGTTAGTATTGTTTAGTTATGCTACAAGTAAATATCAAGGTTATCTCCATAAATAAACTTATTTTGCCGAGACTTGCATATTCATGCTGGACACTATTTACATGTTAGTTGAAGATATATGACATGGGTACTTGATGAGGTGAAATGAAGGAGTTAAAGAGCAATACATCCATGTATGGTTAAAAATACAAATGAGACCATACTTTCATGAACAACTATCCAAATAATCACCTGTGGGAATCGAGATAACTTCAATAGATTTGAAAAGGCCAGATTTTCAGCATCATTGCTGCAATACAAACATACGAAGTGCAGTTTTTAGCAAACCAAAGAATTTAGAATTTGTTAGTGACTAAAACAAACAAGAGATTTACGTAATCGGTTTGCAGAAACCCATATGATCTATTAGCACTGGTGTTGCGGGGTATTCTGTGCACAATTCCTCTATCTCAGAAAAATGTAGATTTAGACCCTGAAAGTTGCACATTGAGAAAAAAGATGTTACAAATTGCATTTGAGTACTTTGTTGCAGTTCTTAATAAGTATAAGTGAAATTTAAGCATTATTTGTAAGTTGTACTGTTGTAGGACCTTCATACACATGAAGCCTACAGGTATACCAAGTTCTCCAGCCTTAGAATACAGTGCCTTTCCTATCTCATTTGTCATCTGCAAAATTCAATCAAATGCATTCTGCACACAATTAAAACCCCTCATATTTCATGGTTTATAAGCAATAGATGATTAGATGCTACTAAGGACTTAGGTGCATATCTATAAGAATAAAGGAGTTGCTCAAAAGTGTTCAAACTATTGAGGAATAAGCTTATGAGTCACACCATAAAATTATGGGTGAGAGTGATTGAGCAAAGGTTGAAGAAGTGCAAATGTATCAGGATGAAGGGAATACCATGTTAGTACATTGACCTAGTTATGAATATGTATCAAGACGTTACAACAAATGTTAGAAGTTCTGCTGGAGTGACAGAGAACTTCCCTATTACTATTGGGTTACACCAAGGATCTGTACTAAGCCCCTTCCTTTTCATGGACAGTTTTATATGAAGTAACAAGGTCGATATATGATAAAAGTATGTAGTGCTTACTTTTTGCGGATGATATTGTTTTGGTAGACGAGACCAACACGAGGGTGAATGCTAAGTTAAACAATGGAGATAAAGGTTGGAATACAGAGGTTTCAAAGTTAGTAAGAGTATGAGTAAATTAGAGTATATGAAATGTCATCTTATCCTTGAGAAAAGGCCAAGTGAACATAGTGTGACTTTAGATGACAAGAAGTTACCTGTAAGCGAATCTTTCAAATAATTAGGATCGGTTCTCCAAAGGAATGGAGACATTGATCAATATGCTACTCATAGAATAAAATATAGGTGGTTCAAATATTACGTTATTGTAATATACCCTCAAGGTTAAAAGGAAAATTCTATAAAATGGCAATTAGACCAGCATAATTATTTCAAAAAGGAGCATGTTAAGAAGATAAGTGAAGTAGAAGTGGATGTGTGGAAAAACTTAGAGGGATAAAATTAGAAATGAAGATATCCAAAAGAAAATTAGAGTAGCGAATATTAAGAATAAGTTAAGGGAATTAGTTGAAAAATAGATGCACCGGTGAAGAAGACAGAAGGTTGGGGTAATGAAGACTTCAAACACTGTCGAGGTAGACCAAAAATGACTTGGATGGAGGGAATTAAGAAAAATGTGGAGAAAATGGGTTCGGGAAAAGATGTGGTTCTTAATAGGAGAAAATGGAGAAGGAGCATTTTTGCGGATGATCACATAAGATAAAATCTTGGTTTATAAAGCCGGCCCCATCTTTTTGGGATTAAGGTTTGGCTTTGTTGTTAATTATAAGCTACTAAATAGTACTCCACTAAGAGTAAAGAAAAGAAAAGAGCAACCAGAGATAGTTAATAGTCTTAATATAGAGTAATATGATAAGTTGAGAAGATAAGTACCTTCTGACCTGATGGCCACAGATATGGATTAAACCGAACTGCACAATATCCATCCTGACAAAGAGAGACAACATTATCTTGATAAGGAGAAGGGACAGTTGACACACTATACAGTCAGATCATCAGGTAGATAAGTTACCTTGGAAACAAGATCCTGTAGTTGTTCGATTCCATTTCCGTCATGTGCAGGATTTGCAAGGCAACAGCCAGAGAATTTGGAGGGGTATTTCTTCAAAATGCTGAAAAAATGTTTGTAAAACAATGCTCTATGTCACCATGTCTAGTAAATGGTAGTGAAGAAAATGGGTTCACCTTATAAAACCATAGTAGACTAAGACAAGGCAATAACCTATTGTTCAATAAAACTTAGATACTGCATGTTCTTTTTTTCTTTTCTAAATCATATCTCCATGTTCGCTCAGCATGCTCTCTTGTGTACAGTATGATCTAAGTTATGATTATTCGATGCATTATAGTGCTTTGAAGACCTTGAATTGATAAAACTACACTGCATTGAAGTTTGAAGAAAATATTAATCATCTTATGAGTTTATCAATCTCAACTGCCAACTGGTTACGCTGATTGCAGGATCAGTGGATACCAAAATTTGCAAGTATAGGTTTCAACTACCCTTTTAGACTATAAACCAATGCTTAATGGAGAATATTCAAGTTTTTTTCAGTAACAGGAGTGTAGGATTGTAGAAACTAATTTGTACAGACCTCGTAACATATGAATGATCAAATTTGTGGTTAATGGGCTGCACAATCAAAGCGCCATCTACCCCTGCTTCTTCCATACACTGTTAAACAAAAATAAATAATAATTTAGTCACCAGCTTAATTTTTGGCATGAAACTGCATAGAACATGGAAGTACATAAGCCAAATCTACAATGGGGGTTACATTACTAAAAACAGGGTAAAATTCCATCAAGAGACCGTCCCATACAAGAATTTGTATTCCACAATATTACCAAAATCTCAGAACTTGCGACATAACGTACATCTTAGCACATTATGATACCCACTTAAGTATAAATTATGATTAGAATATCAGATAATGCTAGCAATTAGTAATAGAACTACAGAAGTTGGGAAATGTACCTCGAGTAAGAAATCAGTATGTCCAGTTAAGGTGGGTTCTTGGCCTGGGGTATAAGGGTATTTTTTTGCAGCCTTAGTTAATAAATAAGAATATTAAACACTTCAAAAATCTGAAAAATAATCAAAGATATGTCAGGAAATTCAGGACAAAAGATAAAAATTACTTCTTGGGGAGATGCCCAAACATGGAGGTGGGAATCAATAACTTTTGGAGGAGAAGGAACATCAGCAGATAACATTTTGGATGCCATTATTTGACAATGAGGAGAATTGGGATTTGAGTGGGGAAATTTTGAGAAATTTGAGCCCAAAACAAATGGGTTTGTTGATGAATGGCTTAGAATAGGGGGTATTAGTCTCAGTGCCATTTATGTTTAGCGTAGCCGCTTGCCTGCTTTATTGCTATTTAGCCTTTGGTCAATTTGATAATTCTCAATTTCTCAATCAAAGTCATAGGAACAATCAGTTACTGTCCTTATCGACTGTGAGTGGTCTAAATTTACCAATAATGCTTAATACTAATAGCCTATAACGTATTCACGTGTAAAAAGTGGGATTAGTGTTCTTTGTAATATCGTTAAGAATATGGTGCATTTTTTTTGCATTGTTAATAGGGGACTCTAAAATTTAAAGGAACATAAGGTGAAAGATAAGAGTGTCCAAGTAAATTAGAACTTGATTATTGAAGATTTAAAAATGACATGAACAACTCTTATCCTACTTTTGCGATAAAATAAACATAGTATTTATTATTTAAGCTAGTTTGATCATTGAAAAAAATACACATTAGAACTTTGATTGTATACAATTTAATAGCTACTTACTATACAATTGTTTGCTTGTGATCATGATGAAACTGAGCGATGGTGGTATTGCGCATGAAAAGAAGCCGGAAGATTATAAAAATGTCTCAATGCTCTATTTTTTCAGTTGCCCCCTAGTTCTAGAGAGAGAATTTGAGAGAGAACCTGAGATATATAGAGAGATTAAATTTGCTCTACCTTCTCACGTCCTTCTAGCGATCTCCATGGTTCCAATGACGGTGTTCGACATTGCTCCATGTAGAAGCATGTTGAACATGAAGCTTCAACTTTGAATCGCAATATTTTGTTCTTTTCGATGCATTTTTTATTCCTTCACTTGTTGTTAATGTTTATATGATGTGTTATATTGTTTCTTTGATTGTTAAATATGTTCCTCTAATTTCATTGTTTTTGATTTGTTTGCTTTTGAATTATGCATTTCAATGAGTATGCTTCTTTTTTTTTTATGCTTCTTCCTTTTTATTTATACAAGTTTCTTTGCGATTGCGTTATTCTTTTATATAGTATTAGTTATGTATTAAGTTAATTTTTGTGATGCATTTTTGTTCTATTCATTGTTTTAATATTCCTCTCACATGTGTGTATTATTCTTTTGCATGTTGTGATATATGCTCTTATCTAAAATATTGTTCCTTTCGATGCATTTTTTGTTACTTTATTTTTATTAATGTTCCTCTGATATGCTCTATTGTTTCTCTGATTTTTTTTTTAAATTCCTCTTCTTTGAGAGTCAAAAGGCAAATCCATACTTAGAGAAGAAAGAAAAGATCATGATGGTTATGTTATTAAAGGCAAAGGTATATTAACTTAAGGAACAATGCATTGCTATTATAGGAATTGAACACAATATGTATTCACGTTTGATTGTTATTAATGTTTTGTTGGTATATATTTATGGTTCTACTTTTATCTTTGTCAATGCTCCTCTAATTTTAATAATTTGTTAATGTTCCATCAAACTTTGTAAGATCCTAATTAATGATTAATGTTTCATCAAACCATCAAACTTTGCTAGAGCCTAATGGTCTTTTGGAGGATTCTATTGTTCTTGATGATGAACCTAATATTCTATATACTTAAACCTATGTTTCATTAATAGTGGTTCCAAAGGTCTAGAAAATAGTAAAACATCATGCTAATATGTACCTTTAGTTGACCCATTTGTTCAAAGGTTGAAGCTAATAGTGTTCCAGAGTACCAAGTCAATGTTCCTCTAGCTGAGCTTTCTGGAAGTCCAAGTTAATGTTCCTTTAAAACCTCTTAAGATTTTCTAAGGAGTTAAAGTGAAGAATCTTTCTAAAAAGGAGAAAAGAAAATGTACTAGGAATGTCATATCAAAGGGTGTTATTGAGAAGCATAGGAACAAGTTGAGATATTGGAATAAGAGAAGATAAGACATGTTGCTCATTTAAGAGAGAATGCTTTGTTAAATGACTAGGTTTGTTCCTATGTTATTAATCATAGTTTCTTTATTTATTTTCCTTAATTTATTATTTCTTATTATTGTTCCTTTTATCATTTATTTAGGCACACATAAACTTACCTCCTAAAGGGATTGTAGCTCATCCACTGAATATAGATGAAGGGCTTCATATATACATTCCTTTTGCCTAATCTTTGTTTCTTCTAATGACATCTCATATATACATGTAATACATTTACTATAATTTTAATATTGAAACATTATTCTAGATATTCGTTTTTGTACATGTAAAGAAATTAGTTATTCAATTGATATATAAGTTTCACAATTTTTTTTATCACTATTAAAGTTATCCTTTTGTAATACGAGTGGTTAATATGGAAAGTGTTAAAATCATGCACTCATCAATTGCATACACGTCTTCTGTTGGATTTGTCCCAATTTTTATTGCTTTCGTTTTGACTTTTGCTTCCCAACTTTTTAATAAACATGCCAAAAACTATAGTATGGTTTCACAATATTTAAAATGAAAAATAAACCATAATAAACTACCTGAAAATCACAAAAATTCTTACATAACACCAATACGAATACACGTTGAGATGAGTTCTGCATCAAAACCTACATACTTAGTATCCCTTTTGTGTGTCATTAAAGTGTTCTTCCACCTTATCATTTTTGCTTAAAATTTCTACCAAAGTTTGAGATGTTGAAATTGAATTTAACATTTTTGAAGAACATATAAGTATAATTGAAGTTTTTGGTTTGGATTTGAGTTTTTTTTTTCTAAAATATTTTTTTGTAAATTTGGGCTATCGAGTCAAAATTTACAAGCTTAAAGATTGGAGCTTTTCATGGGGTTATGGTGCAATTGTCAAAACCGGGTTTTGGGTTGATTTGGGTGTTTATGTGGGAATAAGGGATTGAGTTTTGTGTTTGATGGAATATAAATGGCTATGTCTTCTATTACTTAGATATAGATTACACCACTAAACAATATGAAAACTCTCCTAAGATCAACATTTAACTTGTCAAAG
Source organism: Dysphania ambrosioides (assembly GCA_026401315.1). Lineage (NCBI taxonomy): Eukaryota > Viridiplantae > Streptophyta > Magnoliopsida > Caryophyllales > Amaranthaceae > Dysphania > Dysphania ambrosioides. Next base: position 3,544,461 of record CM048660.1, on the reverse strand, counting down.
ATAAGCTAGCAAAGGAACGAAATTTATAAGTTTCAATCAAGAAAACTTGTTATTAAACAAAAGCTCAAAATTCAAATATGATTTTTGGCCTTTACATTGCATGCCTATTTATATATACAAGGAGCTTAGGCAAAGTAAAAGTCTAGACTCTAGAACTAATAGGACTCCTAAAGCTAAGCTAGAATTAAGAAACTAAAGTTGAAATCAAATTTCACCTTGAAGAAGGTGAGTTGTCTTAAAGCCGTGATTCTTTTGGATAGCAACTCTATTTGAATCTTCCCATAACTCTACTTTTATAGAGGATAACTTATTCCAAAGTTGAGTCCAAGTATGCTTCCCATGCTTCCAACCCTACGTAGGAATAGGGCACAAAAAAGGCACGCCTTTTCCTTCTCAATTCAGTCCTCCTTTCTTCTTCTACTTCGAGTTGATTTAGGATTCTTAAAGTCCTACTCTAACTTGACCAATAGATATAAAGTCAAAATCTTATCTTAGTCTATTTTACAAAGACTTTTGAACCTACTAGAATATTTTAGAAAATGTTTAAGGCAAGCATGACTTTTTACTACATACACTTACTAATAATAGAATGTTCCTAAAATAAGAAACTACTAATAAAAGAAATTACTATAAATAGTAACTTTCATCAAAACACCATACTTAGGTAAGTATGACCATACTTAGGTAAGTATGCCTTTCTTGATGAGCCGCCACTTTGTTCACCACCTCTTATACACATGAAGCCACTAACTTGATTTGAGTTGGATCCTTAGTGAGCTTAAGTTGCATAGGTTTGATGTCCCCATCATAATTGGGGTTGAAAATGGAGTTTAATTTAGAGTGAAGTTGGAAGACTGGAGCACTTACATACAAATATAATTTTAGAGAGATAGAAAACAAATATGTTTAATTGAAACGTGGACTCAATGAGGTATTTATATGTTACTTTTATGAGAACATTTTTTTTCTTTAATTTTTTTTATAACTGCTCCTTTTATGGGTGTTTAAATTTCGTTACAGGTGTTTTAAATTATAAAGCATGTCATTTTGGGCTAAACGCGCGCACCCCTACAACCCTACGAACAATCGGTGCCTATAATTTTGACACATTTATTTGTAGATACTGTAATATCTGGCACATAAGCTTACTTATTGTTTTTTGACCAACAATTAGACTATGGTTTTTTTTAATAGTATGAAATGTTAGGTAGCTTGAAAAAACTTTCTAAATAAAAATTCCAAAAACAGTTTTATACTCCATAGTCCATATTGTTGGCCACTTGGCCTATAGTGTGAATAGATTTTTTTAGGAAGCAACAATCAATTACAGTCCTCAAAGAACATGACCAATTTACCATTTAGCCCTTACCAACTTTCTCTCGCCGTCTCCGTCGTACATTCGGCCGTCCCAATTCCCATCACTGATCACTCCTAGACACAAAAGCAAGCCACCAACAACAGCAACTGCATTCTACTCTAACTCTCAAAGCATACCCATTAATGGCGGCTTCTTTCGCAACCCATGTATAACCCTATAAATCTCTCTCTCTCTCCTCTTCAACTCCATTATTTAATTCTTCTTTTTAATTAATGCGTTTTGATTTTCAGGCACATGTGTCGTCAATTTCCGGCGAAAGAGTCGTAGTTCCGATGAAGTCCGCCGTCGTTTCCACCGCTTCTCGGAGTTCTCTTACGCTTCCGAGGAGTCCTCTTTCGTCTTCTAACTCCTGTCACGTGTCCCTCACGTGCTCTTCTCCTCCTTCTCTTCACCGGAAACGTAGTTTGACCTCCGTTCGAGCTTCTTCTGAGGTCTGCTAGTTTTTCCTTTTTCTGTCATCGTGATCCCTTCGCTTCGCCGGAAACCTTATTTTCCTATTTTGGCTAATTTCTCTCATTTTGTATTAAGATGAAATCAGTCCGCAATGTCGATGCGATTATCATATTTTACTTTATTATTATGTGATATTATTGTTCATTAACTTATTAATGCAACATTGTGTCCAATTACATTATAATTGCAATTATAATTAAGAAGATTCCTCGAGTTTTTGATACATTGAAATGGAGGAGATTCTCGTAATTGAATTCGGTGATGGATAGAGTACAGAGCATACCTGTAATCTCACTGTATATGAAAGCTTTTGTTGTTAATTTATGGTTGATTGTTTATATTTGGTTTAGGACAATACTGATAATAAAGGAGAGATTTATTGCTAATGAGATGTTGTAATGTTTTACACTTCTGCGCAGGAGACTACTCCGTTGCAATCGAAAGTGACGAATAAAGTGTATTTCGATGTAAGCATCGGGAATCCAGTAGGGAAGATAGTTGGTAGGATTGTGATTGGTCTATTTGGTGATGACGTGCCTCAAACTGCTGAGAATTTTAGAGCTCTTTGCACAGGTTTGTTCGTTTCTTCAAGCTGTAGTTTTTTTGGGTTTGTAGCACGAAAAGCAATTTGTTGCTTGAGAAATGAATGTTCAGACTTTGTGATTGTGTTGCTTGAATTTCAGGAGAGAAGGGCTTTGGTTACAAAGACTCTGCATTTCACCGTGTTATCAAGGATTTTATGATCCAGGGAGGAGATTTTGATAAGGGAAATGTATGAATCACTTCTTAGCTTCTAGGATGTTGATATCTTTTACATTAAAGTCCATGCCATTCTTCACTTTTTCTGCACATAAAATAAATCTTTTTAATATATTCAATTACTGCATAATTGTTTGTTTAGTGTTACTGTGTTGTTGCAATGTGGTCATCACCACTTGTGGATTGGGTGCAGGATCTGCAGTTTTGTTGTATCTTATGGTGCTTATATGGAAATATTGAATGGTGCTTGATTTTGAAATGAAATGAATTTGCAAAAATATGAAGATAGCAATTAATCCTTCCATTATAACCTCTTAGTTGCATATTAATGGTAGAAAATTATTGCCTACTTTTTCATAGTACCTATTATTACCTATATTTATGAGCATATTGTTATGGAATAATAAGAATATTGAACAATTTTTGTTGATTTACATCATTTAAATGATAGTGCATTTGTTTTTGTTTGACTAGAGACCTACACCTACGGTGAACTCTTTTTCAAAGATCGCATTGTAATCGTCAACTATGAGTATTAGAAGAATACTGACAGTTCTTTCATAGTCTTGTAGAGCAATTTGAACTCCTATTTATGATCTTAGAAGAGTGTCAAGTATGGGACATAAGTTTAAGGAGCGTATGTGTAGTAATTTTTCAACTTCAAGGAAAGTAAGTCAAGTAATTTTAAAGGAAGTATGAATTTTTTTTCTTTTTTTTTTATTTGACGTAAACATTGTTTTGTCCTTTCTATTTTATCTAAGATTAATGTGTGCAAATTTTCTAAAAAAGAAAAAAAGATTCAATATGTGAAAAGGATAACTTGTGCTTCGAGTGGGAATCTATTGAATGAGGGATGTGCCACCCTACTTCCGCCCCGATGGGGTATGGTTTGGCAAGTGGTGGGGCGGGAATATGGATAATGTTCGTATCTACCTCTGGCGTGTGGATTTTAGGTTTTACAAGCCTACCCTTCAATATCCACCTTGCTTCTCCCTTGTCACATTCTCTCGTACCCAACCATATTAGTCATATATTAAGTGATACTACAAAGCCTCTAGTTTTTTATTTTATTTTATTCATTTCGTGGATGGATATCTTGAGTCTATACTCATTAGCAATTCTGCTTTGTAAGTAAAGATAATAACAATAATAGTGCAAAGATTAAATCCAACAATCATCTTTTAGGGCATTTAGAGGCATCACAATACTACATTCATTTGCCATACCTTTTGTGAGAGCCCATGACTTAGCTTGGCTATTTGGATTGCTCTTTAGATTGGTGTGTGAAAAGGGAAAACTTGTTGTTTAGAGGGACTACTATGGATGTCACTAGTTGGGATATTGCAATATGATTGATTTGATTTCATAGAGCATGGGTTTAAAATGTCATTATAAACTTTGTACTTATAAATTGAGCAGGAGTATGAATGGTCACATTCACAATGAAAATGGAGAGCAAAACTTCATGGGACCTTAGATTGTTGAAAGGGAAGAGAGAGCATGTTATCTACTTTGTATTATTGCCTTCCATTTTTTGAACATTTTTTACTCTTTTTTGAACTTCAAAAAAATTCCTAACCAAGATCCCAAATCTAGTATTTATCGCCTTTAGTTTTCAAAATTTTAGACCTTAATACCGAAGAGCTCAAGGTTCTTATAATGGGATTCATGAGACCCCATGTAGCTAGTAGGGTGATTAGCCATTTTTTTAAGCTCTAAACTACCCATCCAACTTTATTACCTTCACTAGTTCTAGGGTTTACTCCAAACCATCTTTTATTGCATTTGTAGGCATCACATATTTACTTGTTAGGTATCAAATGGGTTGCATTCGCCATGTCTTGTGTCGTAGCCTATACCCTGGCTTGGCTATTTGGTTAACTCTTTAGATTGGTATGTGTGAAAGGGAAAACGTCTATTTTTGAGGGACTACTTTAAAATAACTAGTTCGGTTATTGCAGTGTGACTGATTTGATTTCATATTACATGGGTTTAAAAAGTCATTATGAACTTTGTAGTTGTAAATTGAGAATGAATGGTCACATTAACAATGAGAACGAGGGCAAAACACCCTGGATTTTTGGAAGGAAAGCTACTCGTCTTCTCTATTCTTTCAGTTGGCTTCTAAGTTCCAACCCATCTTCTAATGGATTCTAGTGGGTCTAGGCGTGAACTTGGTAGTTCTTTTTGGATGCAAACAATATCTACGACGATCAGAAGCATCCTAGAAGATCACTTGATTTTCGAAAAAATCTCCTAAACAACCTCTGAAATCGTGTAATATAGCCTTCTGTTTAGAATTATTTATATTTTCAACCCTTCTGGAGCACATTTATGAGAGCTCAAGGTATATACTGTGGGACTTGTAGGACCCCAAGAGGCTATAGGGTCATTTTTTTTAGCTCTTTTCCAACCTTCTCATATATGGGAGCTCAAGGTTTGTCCAATGGCACTCGTAGGACCCCAAGAGGTTAATGGGTTTAGCTCTAAACTAGCCATCCAAGATTTTCCAAAATGCGTCTTGGTTTGTAACCTTCACTAGTTCTAGGGTCTTTGCAAGTCGACTAGTTGATCGCTAATGGTTTCACACCAACTTTTATGATGTTCAGAGGCATCGCACACAACTAATTAGGGTTCGAAGAGGTTCCTTGGCCTTGCTTTGTTCATGTCTTACATTTAATTTCCATCCTTCATCTCAGATCTCATGACTTGGCTGATTGTTTAGATTTTCAGATTGGTCTGGGAAAGGGCAAATTTGTGGTTGAGGGAGACTACTTTGGAAATCACTAGTTGGTATATAGCAATTTGATTGATTTAATTTCATATTGCTTAGGTCACTTGAGATTCAAAAAAGTTCCTGAACAACCTTCAAAATCGTGTATTGTAGTCTTCAGTTTTGAACTATTTCGACTATTTCGTACCCGGCTATCTAAGAGCTCAAGGTTTTTCCAATGGGACTTGTGGGACCCAAGGTTGCTAGTAGGTGATTGAAACCATTTTTTTTCAGCTCCAAACTATCCTTTCAAGTATCCAACCAATTTCCCAAATGCCGCTTGTTTTGTTACCTTCACTAGTTCTAGGCTCTTTATTGGTTGGCTATTAGGTCGTTTATGGTTCCAACATCTTTTAGGATGTTTGGAGGCTTCACTTGTTTTGATTTGGTTTTTCCCAAGTCACTCTGAATTCTGAAAGCATGTCTTAGACTATTATTGTCAGACATTTTTTCTACTTTCCAGAGCTGCTTCCCATTACCCTTATGGTGGTTTGAACCAACTACTTCTGCTTTTTTCTATCTTTTGCCTTATGTCATAACCCTTGATCTTTCCTTATTCATGCCTAGCTGAGTATTGACATGCCTCCTGTCTTAAACCATAACTTGTCTTGTCCATTTAATTAGCTCCGTGGATTGGTGGGTGAAATGAAAAATTTGTGCTTAAGTGGGACAACTTTGGATACTAGTTGGGATATAGCTTTTTGAGGGATGTAATTTCATATCGCAAGGGTTTTATGGATTTTTAAGTAAAAATTTGAGCAGAATTATGAATGGTCACGTTCACATCAGAAGCAAAGTTCTGTGTCTAGTCAGTTGCTAGCATGTTGAATGGTGCAGTATACTCAAAGAGCCTTAGAAAATTGCAAGTCTTCACTTGATACTTTATACATGATGACTATTTTGGCTTAGTCGGAAGGGGAGTACTGGGAGGTTGATGCTTCCATTATAGATGACATGGAAAACTTTTTTGCAGATACTGTTTCTTTAGAGACGGACACTCAAGATTCCATATTGACTATGCCACCCTTCTAATGGTATTGTGATCCAACCTGACACTTCAGCAAACAACGCCTTCACTGGACATGCTTGGTGTGAAACTTTGATCCTTTTAGTATTTTTAGTTATTTAATGCATTTAAGGAACTCTAGACCTCAGCATGTATTATGGAAGAATAATCCAGCCTTCCCTCCTAAGACCCTAGAGTGCTATGTAATGATAATGTTTTGACTTAACTTTCCAATCATTTGGACTTGAGTAACAGCCAAAAGCTTCCTGAAAATGGACAGTACATGGATGTAGTGATGCATGAGGACCATCTCATTCCTTTTTTATACCTTCTTTTAAGAGTCTAGTCAGTTATGACCTTTCATGAAGTGCTAACATTGTTTTCCATATCTGTGCCAACTTACTATCAGTTTGTCATAATTCTTACGTGACTTTACTTACTATCAGAGGAGTGCTGGTTGTATATGTTAAATTTTTTGTTTTATTGTCCACTTTGATTTGCATGTATGATACTGTAGTTAATTTTACTCTTTAAGGAGGCAAATGTGAGAAAACATTGTGGTTATCTTTAAGCAGACAGTCAACCATATTTTTTTTGCATGAATGCAGAAAGTGAACTTTTATTTTGCAGGGAACTGGAGGAAAAAGCATCTATGGCCGTACATTTAAGGATGAGAACTTCAAATGTAAGTTGATATTGGTTCAGGATCATAATTTTGTGCAGGAGTTTCCTGATAGAGAACTTTGCTTTGAAAGTCTAGTTCTAAAATTTCTTGCTGTGTCATATCTCATGAATATATTTTTGTTTGTGGAATTTTCTGCAGTGGCTCATACTGGACCTGGAATTGTTAGCATGGCAAATGCAGGCCCCAATACCAATGGCAGCCAATTTTTTATTTGCACGGTCAAGGTACAGTAAGCCTTTGATATTTACCTTTAATATATCTCAGCTTCAGAAATCTTTGTTGCCTAGTGATTCCTCGAAAGAATTCTAAACAGCTCATTCTAAAATTTCCCTGAACATCAATCTATGTGCTTCTCTAAGTGTTTCAATTGTCATTGTGGGTCCTGCCAAGTCCTGGGTTGGGATAGGTCAGAATGAAAAAACTAGCTGTGTAAAACCTTAAGTTGGAATTCTTGGAAATTATTTTCTCCATGCACATATAGAAAATACTATTTGAGGCATACATTTTTGTACATGTATATCAGAAGCTCGCAAAAGACAGGATCCAATGGGTCTGCTGTAAGCCTGTTGCTAACAAAATCACAGAGAGTGTGGATTTATTTGACAGAACCCTGTTGAATAGACGATCCAGCAATTACTACTGAATATTCTACTTGTTGGATTAAAAGAAATACGGAGTTAATTAACAGTTTAGTATCTGAATCTTTATGTGCATTGCTAAATGACACCCTAAAATATATTCTCAAAAAATCGTAGTTATTTCCTGTGAAAACAATGTCAGGACTAGATCTAATTGAGTGAACCAATGGGTTGTCTAAGTTTTTATTAGTCTTTTCCTTGGATCAAACTAAACTTGCCCTAGACTCTACCAAGATTCAAACTTATTTAAGCCTAGACTCTCGCGTGGTACGCCCTAGACTAGATGTAGTCTTATTTTTCATTCAAAGGGGAGAAAAGTATGAGCATGGGATTGAAGATTATCTCTTGTCCATTTGGATATAGTTTAGGAGACACCCAGACTGTTGTAACTACTACGTTGCATCTACTATGGGTGGTTTAGAAGATGGTGGAAAGTAGTGAGTGTATGGTTAGATGGTAAGATGAGTGACAGAGTTTAGGTGGGTGGTTAAGCTAGCAAGTGAGATAAAAGATGGGAAGTAAAGAGAGAGAAAGTGATGTAAATGGTGAAAGTGGAGATAATTGTTAACAAGGGTAATTTTGGAAGATGAGTGCAACTGTAGGGCATTTTTGTTAGATTTTAGGGAGTTAAATAACAACCACCATCTTTTTCATCATCAAAGATGCATGAACAGTCATGGGTGAAAATGTTCATACCTCATCTGAAGTTATCAAAAGCGTACTGAATCCGAAACTCTGTTTTGGTTAAAGCACACGAGCTTAACTCATAAATTATATTCAATTATGTCTGAAAAATAAAATTACAAGTACCCCTTTCTATAGGGTTATTGAATGACATAAAACCTAGGATAATAAAGAACCTAATATGACCCAACTGTAGTCATAAGCCCTTTCTATAGGGTTTACTCGAGATAAGTTTGGCATTAGATTGAGCTGCAATTGGTGTTGGAAGGGTCTTTTACAAGGTTGCTCTAGTGTCATGGAGGACACTATATGATTCTGTTACAAAGGCAAGACAAAGACCGAACAGTTCTCAAATGAGCCCAGTTTGCAGGTTATAATTTATGCTGTATAGACCTTCCTGGGTAAAAAGGACACTAGGTTTGAAAAGCCTTTAGCAAGTCCAGTGACCAATGTGAAAGATGCAATTTATAACTAGTAGACGATCATGGATCCGGTGCTTATACTTAGAAGGTTATTATGTAATTTCATTTGGTCAAGGACGTCATATATTGAATTACGAGGATAAAGGACAATCTTAAGGTGTATTGGGAACCAGAAAAATTTAATTATTAAACATGGGTAAGTTTTCCAGTCAAGTAGTCAGCCTGGGTTTGACTAGGTTCCTTGGGGAGCACTTAGATCATACATGATTGGGTTCAGAAAAGACCGGAAATATTGAGGAAGCTTCCTGGGTATTGCTTGAGATTCTTTGGCGTCATATGTCATGAAAGGGACCCTCCTGAGGTGTACTAAAAACCAGTGGAAATCAACGTATAGACATAGATTTAGGGATCAATCCTAGTCAACAAAAAAGCATTGAGAGGTCTCCCACATTAGACTCGTTGGCATCATATGTCATGAATGGCATCCTCTTCAGGTGTACTAAAAACCGGTGGAAATCAATGTATAGACATAGATTTAGGGATCGATCCTAGTCAACAGAAAAGCATTGAGAGGTTTCCCACATTCCACGACTCCTTGAAATTGTAGGCGCACATCACGCAATTTCAATCCAATGTCTGTCATGGTGTTGCCTTCTCCTAGTCCTTACCCCATGAGCCACCTAAGAGAACACACAAAATATTTCCCCTGTTGTACTTAGGCATACCCTCTGAAGTAGTCTGATTATAACTTGCATTTACTAAGCTAACATGAATGATGGAAACAATTTTGGTGTGTAGACTCTGTTGTGCTTTCTGTTAGCAGTTTGTTTTTATTTTTTATTTATTTATTTGTGTTTGAGTACACATAATGGAAATCAGTTCATGTTAACACTTTTGTTGAACTTATTCAAGTCAAGATGAGAAGGCAGTTGCTAAGAATTCATTCACACTTACACACATGCCTCATGAAGGAATGTATGGACTGTGACATGATACTTACAGATCTGCATCTTGGCCATAGTTTGTTTTTATCTACTTCATGCTAATGAACATTGGGCTCCTTTCATATAACATCAGTAACACCTAAACAACTATCAGCTTTGCTTAACTTGCATATGACCCCTATGCTTTGGTGAAATTTCTTGTGAGAATCCTTTTTTTCTTTAGCTTCAGTAAGATTTTTATGTACAAAATATAGAGTTTCCAGGTGCAAGGGTTTCCAAGTCCATAAGCGCTTTGGAGACTTTTTTGTTCATGACCAGGACTTTTGGGTATGTTGGGGGGGGGGGGGGGGGGGGGGGGGGGGGAGGGGGGCAGTTGGCGAGTTTTTCTATTCTTGCAGCCGAAGCTTAGTTATCAATTTCTTCCATTCCTGCAGCTCCTTTTACTCGTGCAGCTGAATTGTAGTTATTATATAACCACCTGTGCACCAATTTAATTGTCATGTAACTGGTGTAAGTGTTTCTGGATCAATATATTGAGCTTTCTTTCCTCCTACTATTTCACGCATCAGATGTTTTTAAGAAGCAACTATGCGCATAACACAATATACACCAGCACATAGCCACATATGGGTTAATTGCATTTTGTATGTCTTTTCCATCCATATTGATTGTAATACCTGTGTCTTTGTTACCTGGAAACTGCTGCCTCCTTGTGCCTACTAAGTTTTGGAAATCATGTTAAATTTTGTACTGAGTTTGGCTTGTTTTCTGGCAGACACCATGGCTAGATAAGAGGCATGTAGTCTTTGGACAAGTTCTGGAAGGCATGGATGTGGTTAAGGTCATTGAATCACAGGAGACAGACAGAGGTGACCGACCAAAGAAGAAGGTTGTCATCAGTGATTGTGGCGAGCTTCCAGTGTTATGATGCATAAATTTGTGGTATCTAAATTGTTTACCCCTTGTAGCCGGCTTTTAGATTTGGCCCCTTTTTGACTTCATCATGAGGCTTTTTCGCTGTCCTCTAATTTGCACCGGGATAGAGAAATCTAATAGTTTAAGACTACATCCAAGTCTATGTATCTGGCACTAGAAAATGTTCACAATATATTTTTGCCAAATTTCATAGAGATCTTCTGGAGGATGAGTGTTGTGTACTGTTGTCTATGTTACTGTTGTAAAACTAGATGATCAATGGATGACACAGACGACACTTTTACAAATTATTTTGTCTCTTCTGTCACATTTTCCCACTACATAAAGCAGGTGCTGCTAGATGTCTATTGATGGATGCATAAATAGCTACTAATGTCGTGATTATATCCACCTGCTGATTGAAGAATACTGTCAAACAGGTACTGCCTCTTCCGCATATGTTTTTGTGTTACAAGATTACTATGGTACAGAGACTATCCCCACAAGTTGGCATGTTTGGGAAAATATTCAAATTAAAAGGCATATTGACACCCTATACAAACACCATAATCAGGTCAAATGGTAAGCTCCCCACACCTTTGTTTCTGCGATGTGAAAATTGAAATTTAACTCATTGTTTAATAAGTTCGGAATTGACTGTCTAACCTACTTGATTTTAGATTTGCTTCTCTTTTGTTTGGCTACTCTATTGTTGCTTGTTCATTACTCCTTTTTATTTCTTAATATACTTTTGAATTTATTCAATGCGCCTCAATTTGAAGTTTTAACTAATTATATGACGCAAATATGCAGTTTTTTTTTTCCATATTAAAACGTCTGACAATACTTGATTGCCAAAAAAGGACAGATAAATTTCAGAATCGCATCTATTTTGATACATGTGAATCTTCCCATCCTTGTCTCTTTGGGACATCCCACAATCTGCGAATAGACACCATCCTTGACAATTGGTAATGTCTTCTTTTCATAGAGTTCCAACAAATACTCTTGGAGAGTGTACGATAAGAATGAGAAATTTCTAATTTATATATGATATAAATATAGTAGAGAGTATTTTTGTAATTTTATTTTCATGTATGAGATTATAATGTTTATATTTAATATGTATTTTTATATATATTTATATCTTCTGTATTTTTATATCTGATATAATATCTATATTTGTTATAACAATATCTTTATCTGATATAACAATATCTTAATCTGATACAACAAATCCTTGTGTAAGTGGTGTGATTATATTTAGACAGTTATAGTGAGCACTGATATACGGAGTAATCAATTTAGTAAAGCTTGATAGGGGACCAAAGCTCCTATTGATAGACTTTAAATTTCGACCATTGGTGTGTCCTCGTCAATATGAAACTTAATTGTATCATGTGGGGCACCACCTTGAGAACTGAATGACCTCTTACTGAACAAATGACATAAGATATGATGCTGATTGACAATGATAAAGTTTATTGCAAGTTGTTAATAATGTATCATGGTCAAAGATGAATTTAAGGATTCTTTTTATTCCTTAATATTTGTCTCATTTAGACAAAAAAGCTCTCATAAACAAAAAATCAAATGAGGTAAACATTAAGAAATAGGAGTATTTTTACTCGATGGATAGTACTTATTAGAAGCTTTGTTAGCTACCTGGATGATTAGTGTTGGTAAAAAAAAAAACAAGTAAATTCTATCTTGAATAAGATGTTTTCTTACACTTGCACACAAAAGATCCTGAAACCTCCGTATCCTTATCTCAGTTGCAGCTCCCAACAGTAGAAGCAGCCAACAAAATGAAGCTAATATAAGTGGATAATTTCACATAAATTAGTGCTGACAACACGTGCTTTTTTAGATGGTTGAATGGATTCTGTAGAGGATCCCATTATTCGTAAGTCCTAACAGCCACAAATTTTATAAAAATGAAAAAGAGAGAACTCCAAATGACAGTGAAAGCCCGCCCACTATTTCAGATTCCCGGGTGGGTCGAGGCAATCGAGTATGATACAGACTGACAGGAGTACTGATGCCATGTTATGTTTGCTATCAATTTATCAAACCAGCCTGTGTGACTGTGTGCCTGTGTGATTCAGCTTTTCCACCTTGCAGACTTGCAACTTAGCGCAGATTCTTGTCGGTAGACATTCAATGATCTACAATTCATACGGATTGGACTCACTGTGTACCAAGTTTTTTGGGCTACTTTCTACCGTGGTCAATCTGGAGATATTCACTGATTTAAAACAACCATGCGATTGACTTTTTGTAGTACTCCGTAGCCACTAACCACTAGCCGGGCGACTTGTTTTTACAATGAAGTTTGCTTAGAATTCAAGATTCAAGAGTTTGTGGGAAGGTTTTTTTTTTTCCATTATTGAATTATAAGAAGTTATCTAGATGCGTTAGTATCTATCTGTGTTGAAAGGGATATTTGAGAGTCAAGTCTAAGCGAGAGTGGATAAGTATTTGAAGAAAGAAATAAATATATTATGTTATTTTTGAATTTTTTACTTGTAGTCGGATGTATAAAATTTTCTCGTTTCAAATTCAATTTTAGTAAATGTTTACTAAATAAGTAAAATATGTCTTTAGGTTGTTGAAAAGTAAATATATTTTTATAATAAAATAGTCCAAAATTCTTTATTCCGATTTTATTATAATTGTCCTAAAATATTTTTCCGATTTATTATATTTTTCGAAATTATTTTGTCCATATTAATTCAATTATTCAAAAAGTGAATGCAATTGTCTGAATCTACTTACTATGATTTTTTAAGTACTTTATATATATAAAAATATATATATATATATATATATATTATCGGGCACATGGCCATGGGCTACCTCTTCGGAGCAGCTGGCCAGGCCTGGCCTAACCCGCTTAGTGACCAGACACGATATATATTGGTGATTCCTACTTTTGGCACTTCATTGACCATTTTGGATGGTCAACCATGCAACCCTATGTGTCAAATATGTTCATATGTGCAATATCACACATGCGAATTGAGGCGTACACTCTGCTTCATATTATGTTGTTTTTTAGATTATACTTGTTTTTGCATTCCATGTTTTTATATATTCTACATTATTTGCATTACACTTGTATCTTAATTTATTTTAATGAGGAAATACAATTAGTCTAATAATGTTAATTTTATTTTTATCACTTAAAAATGTTCTATTACTAATAAAAGAATAAAATTAACTAGTTTATTGAACATTGATTTTTCATATACTTAATCAAGACCTTACTCTTTGCTATACTTACTTGCTTATCATTAGTCGTGCCCTTAAATCGGAGGTAAGAACTAAGAACTATAAATATTGAATATGAGGTTGTTGGTTCAAATATTAATGTAGACATTTGTGTTAATTTTTTTGTGAGAAATCAAAATTGATCAATGCATGTGTATAATGACATGCGCCGTATCATATACCAATTCATAATGACATGTAGTGACATTTCATGTATTATATAAGATGCTTTTATAGATTTGTAGTTTACACAGCTTATGAATATGGAAGAGAAGTTCCATACAAAACCTACTAAAACCAACGTATAACATAATGCAAATGATCATTGTAACCTTTTTTGTTTGAAGCAAACGATCATTGAAGCTTGAAGACGCTTAATCATGCTATATATTATCCAATCAGTAATGCTTTGTGACTTGTAAGCCCAATCAAAGCCTTAAAAGAAATTCTAAGTTTGTTGTCCTTCTAACATGATCACCTTAGCCGCCCACTTATTCAATGGCAATTTCATGTAACTTGCAAGGATTGGATAAGATAGTGATGACGTACCAAATAATGCATACTAAGCTAGTAGATCATGTCACATTTTAATAAGTTGCCCCATACACATAGAATACAATAGAGTATACACACAGTACAAGAAGCCTTGAGTCTTTTCTATACATTTATTCTGATCTAAAATCCTCTAGTTTTTGGTGTGTAAGACCCATGCTTAGAATACAATAGAGTGTATACACAGTACAAGAAGCCTTGAGTCTTTTCTATACATTTATTCTGATCTAAAATCCTCTAGTTTTTGGTGTGTAAGACCCATGCTAAGACAAGTCAGACTCTAACCTATTTATTATTTTAGCGTTATTTTATTCTATTTTTAATGTTATTGTTTATTTTCGAAATATAAAAAAAAATCCTCCACTTTTCATAAAAGAAAAAAGTGTGTATGGCATCATCTAAAAAAAAGAAAGTAATGCTTGAAAATTATTTAAAAATCTTCCAATGGTTGAGAGATCTTGTTTTCTACCAACATTAAAAAATAAGATTGGCTTAATAAGTTTCAACTTCCTACTTTAAATCCTTTCTTCTAGTGTGTCTAGTTCTGGAACCCAAATTGGCCACTTTCGGTTATATGGATGGGACTCCATTCAACCTCTAATAAAATACAACTATTAAAGATGGGATTCCATTTCTCTTGTAATCTTTATCAAAGTTGCACCTTATTATATACGGATTGCTGACTCATTGCTTTGCTCACCACCACGCCCTTAAGTTGATGATTCTCGTTATCATTGGTTCCAATCAATTGTTTTTTTGTAGAGTATACTTAATATTCCACGAGGTATCATTAGAAAAAGAAAACCTAAGAGTAGACTTTCAGTCAATCCTAATTGCCATTTTATTGAGTTTTCAAATTTGTTTGTAATTTTAACATTTTTAAGATAATAGGAAGTAATTTAGTTAAAATAAAAGTATCCATTTGTGAATTAGTGACCCTATAAATGTCATTCTTTTTCTCCTTAGCATACTGAACATATTTTTTGTTAAATTGAGACGTATCGTACACACATAGAAGAAAAATATTACTTAAAATTTAGTCAATGTGACAATTGTTCCCTTTATCAGTGTTCTTTTAATACACACATGATATTAACTAAATATATCTTAAAATTTCGTGGATTTAACTTGGGATTTTTATAAGCAGCTTAGATAATTTTTTATGATAAATGAGAGTTATATAAAAATATAAATAAACTGTTACAAGCCAATCTGAAGCACATGCCTGGCGACTTTGTGAGCTGTGACGCAACCTATTAATGCTATAGCAAACAATTTATGAGGTATTGCACTGTGGTAACCATGTACAAAGTACGGAGTATAAAATAGACTATGAATTAACTATGACTTAAGTACAAGTTTGACCATTACTACTGTGTTAAAGTTGCCCTAAAAAAACCTTTAAATTAAGTTACTGTCAGCTTTTCAATAATGTTGGGGGTTAAAGCAGATTCCTGATTCAATATGCATGATTCCCATGAGAAAACAATCTAAAGAACAGCATCTCCAACAAGAAACCCGTATAAAAAGGACACGCAATAAATATCAATCCAACATTTTGGGCACTGTAATGAGGTGACATGAATGAATTTGTATTTACAGTGTTCCTTCCAATTTTAAAGGAAAAGAAGTTTAGAATTTACAAATATATATACAGCAAGGAGACTTTACAAGATGGATGTGGACCGCAAAGAAAAGCTTTTGTGGCTGAACCAAAGATGAACAGAAGATCAGCTTATAAGCTTTTTACTACAAAGTGCATGCTTTTTTTGGTCACACCTAATTGAATTGCGTGCCCAAACAACCTAAAAGAGACATATACAGAGGGCTAATGCCTACAACTTCAACAACAAGCTGCTCAAGAATATGACTTTATGAGCCCCAAGTTGAAGAGGAATTTTTCTGAGCTTGTTTTGAAGAGACTTCCCAGGGAAAACCTTCCACTTTCTTGAGGAGGGGATTTTGAGTACTCATCTTCTTTTACCCGGAGAATCGTCAGGCCAATCTCTTTTCGAACTGCTTCAATTGTTTCGCTTTTCACCAGATTCCCTGAGGAATCGATCACATAGAATACATTTATAGCTTGAGATCCTCGAGTTGTTACCTCAGCTCGGGTGACTGACAGACCATTCTCTCTGAATATTCGAGTTACATCAGTAAGAAGCCCAACTCTGTCGTCACCACATAGTTCCAATCTTATACCCTGTCCAATAAAGCATACAAAATTTTCTCAATAAAAGGCAGGAAAAATAAGGTGAGCGGAGGGGGATAGAGGTAAAGCCCTTACCTCAGAAGTTCGTCTACTTATAGCAGCCTCTAGGCAATGAATAACTCGTTGCCTCTCTGCCTCTGAGCTAATGGGACATCCATCAGTGTGCCTTATATAATATTCCTGTTGAATGAATATGTTGATTTTAGTAACATAACAACCATAAGTTGGCAAATAATGACCTACATTATCAAGAACAAGTCATATATATTACCTGATAAGCTTCCGGGCCTTCTGCTATGAGTGTGGCATGGTAAACCACATACTGCATATCCGTCAATGTGCAAACTGTATCGAAAAGAAGCTTGGGTCTATCTGGACAACGCAAATTCACAACAGTGTACCCCCTTTCAGAGCAATTATCCACTGTTACAAGAGGTTTTCTGGGGTGGCTAGACCCAGGATATACACCGTTTAAGTTCATCATATCATAATCACGATCAGCATACATCATCTGATGTAACCTCCTCTCAGTATGAGTGCCTCCTACTGAGACTACAGTATTAGCGCTCCTCTTGTTGTGATCTTCCATCAGCACTGCTAGCAAAAGGTTTTCAATCTTAGTAAGATGATCAGGATCATATATAGCAGACCCTGTAGCTTCATCGGTGATATAAAGAACCGATGCCATTCTTGAATTGTGGGTCCAGACTTCGGCTGCCACTACGTTGCACTTATGATCTGTGAGGACCGCAAATATTTCTGAGAGCAAACCTGGCCTATCCCTTCCGGTGAGCTCTATAGTTGTGTGCTCCACAGCAGCTTGCAGGTCTACAGATCTCCTTGATCGAAAGCTACGAGCTCTCGGTCCTAGTGACTGCAATGTTACTGTCAGTTAGCTACTTGAGGACCAGATATCAACAAGGGATCACAAGAAAAATTTAAATTGTTTTCGGTGCAGCAAATATTTCGTATAAGTCATGCTATATGGACTCCTTTATAAGGGATAGAACTTAATAGCTCATTTCAGACAATTCAGACCCCAGCAAGTTCAATTGTTCATGTGCATTATTATTTTAATTTAGGTCAAAAACCACTATCTATAACTAAATAGAATGAGACAGGAACCACATCTCTTATTAAAGTGTACAAGTGTTGCTAGAATAAAAAAGTGTGTTTTCCATGAACCTTGAATACCTGGTTTTTCCCAAAAAAGATCTGAAAACTTACTGGTACATGGTCCAAGCTGTAGGACAGAACCATGCGGGAAACTGGCTAATTTTGCCAGAATGTAGGAAAAACCACCCACTTTGTCCTCTGCATTTAACTTTCTTAACCCCAAACCTCAATTTATAACCATATAAAAAGGATTCTAGTTAGCTTTCCACAAGTAGTATACTGTATTAAGTTGTCATACCAACAAGAGAAAATTGGCCTCCTTCAAGAATGACTCTGTCACGATAAATAAATAGGGTAATTTAAACTATTAACATGACAGCGAAACCCAAGCAAAGATTGAACATTTTTATGAAACCTACTACAACATGTAACATGCCATTAACTGCAAACAAAAAAGTTATTACAGGTAACAGTTTTACAGATCATTCATGATTTATGAAACCTACTCGTAATTTTCCATTAGGTACCTACTAATCACAAAGCTGTATGAACTATTTCTGCCTAAACATTTTAATCAAATCAAAATGATCCTTTAAAAGTGGCTCATCTCCAAGATAACTCACCTGTTGAATTTTCTCAGCTACGTCATCTTCACATACGAGTAGCTTATTCCCGTGTTGATCCGTGACATGAAACACTACAAGACAAAAACAATCACTTGACTTGGAGATAACGGAAAAAAAAAACCAATAGCCACATAAGTGTATGTGTTAATATCATAATTATTCACTCAAACAAAATTTATTTAAGATGGAATTAGGAAACAGAACATTGAATGCAAACTCACCATCCATAAACCACTCTCCATCTGATGAGATATAAGCCCTTCTGATAATTAGGTTCATGTCATTTAGAACTTGAACTACCTCCAACAAACTACCCTTCTTATTTGCACTATCTACCTACAAAATCTTAACAGCATCAATAAATTAAACAGGAAAAAAATTCATTTCATATATATCTTGTTTTTTTACGTTAAATTTTCACAATTGAATGCAAACCAATAAGAAGAAAAAATATGAGGAAATTACCTTAATCAAAGTGGTTTGTCTACTTGATGTATTATCCAATGTAACCCTGCAATCAGCCGACAAGAAATATGAAAACCCAAAAATTTAACTAAAATTGGCTACTTCTTGATGAAATAAATTCAACCAAATTAATTATATCACAAAAAACCCAATAATCAATAAAATTCGATCATTTAAAAAAAAAATTCAACCCATTTCAATTGAAAAAAAAAATCAAATTTATGTAAAATTGAATCCAACCCATATCAATACAAGCACAAAAAACACAGAAAATCAAAGAAAAAGAGAAAAAGAAGACGAAAGTTGTAACCTTGGAGGGTTCATACGCAGGACCAACTTCTGAAATTCCTCATCCACCTTAAGAGACGGAGTCCAACAATCCATTTACACGATCAATTCAGATAAAACCCACCTCAAATAAACCAACAAATCTAGAGAAAGACGAAAGAATGAATGAAAAAGTTGAGAAATTTGCTTTGTTTAAGATGCTCTGTTTTTTTTTTTTTTTACTATGAGAAGAGAGGAGTGTGAGCAAGTGAGAATGTTTTCCCAGTTTTTTTTGGGACGGTGAAGAGTGGAGTTTGTGTGGGCGAAAGAAAGAGATAAATGACGGTCTTTAGCTTTGGCTTTTGAGTTTGTCGAGGAGTTTTGGGGAAATACTGAAATTAACAAACCAAATATGAGGCACTAACAATAAGAAGAGAAATATGGGAGAAAATGAAGGCCCAAAGAGAGGAAGAATCATTGGACTAATGAGAGCTTGTCATAGGGACCCCACACTGACCACCTCCTAACCCTTTTACTCGCAATTCTCATCTAACACTTGGTCTTTCCTCCTTTGATTTTGTGAAATGAAATGTTTGTTTTCATGCTTCTTATTCTATGCCTCATATCATGGCGACTCTCCATGGCTCATTAGTCAATTCTTCCATTCTTTTCTCCCAATTCCCATTCAATTCATTCAAATCTAATTATATGAATAAAAATAATTAAAAAAAATCATCTAGTGGATCCAAATTAAAATGAAAGTTGTTAGTTAGGTTTCAATACCACGTTTTTTAGAAATTAAAAAAAAAAAGTTGTCGATGATTAAATACTTTATGATTTAATTAAGATTAATTATGTTGTTTTCATGTTTAATACGGAGTAGATAAAAGAATCTGCCCAGTGTATCCATAATGTAGAGTGTCCACTAAGTTTGTCACGGGAACATATATAGTAAAGCATCTAGTAAGTTCGTAACGGGTACACTTAATATAGAACGTCCAACAAGTTTGTAACGGATACGCATAATGGTTTAATCATCATCTAAAACGTGGAACGTAATCAAGCAGTCCCTTATTGCTTTCCTCGTTATCATTTATTGTTTTTGTTGAGAGGTATTGATTTTCATGTTTAGTGTCATAGCTTACAAGTATTGGTATTGTGTAGGTAACGGTTGACATCCTTTTCACTAGTTCACATTGCTGATTTTAGTATATAATTTGATAATTATATTGAGATTTTTTACCATCTTTACATGAATATTTATCTTCTACTAAATAAGGAGGTTAAAAGATTGGGTTAAATATTTCATATGTATGTATACGCTTATGTATTGATCTAAGTAATACCAAAATGTACTCATTTATATGTAAATTTATTTATAGTTGGTTAAGAGAAAAGAGAATAGAAAAACAACAATAGTGATATTATATTGAGCTTAATATATAGAAAAATAGTCATTGTTGAGCTTAACATATAAAGTAGCTCTAGAATCCACATACAGCAACTTAATTTTATAGTTTTGACAAATTTGTGAATTTGAATGGATGAATAAGAAAACAAATGTTTAATTATTGTACTTTCTATGTTAAATTCTATCACATTTATTTTTCACATGGTCAAAGTAAAAAAAAAACTTTTACCATAATATTTTACTTATTAGAAGAAAAATATCTTCTTGGTATTATTGGATTATTTTTCATGTAAATTTTCTAAATAAACTTCGAACAATATTTGCCAATATATAGTTAAAGATGTTTATAATCAGCCAAGTGCATCTTAAACCACACTACACATAAATAAAAGGAAAAGAACATAACAACAAGGAAGTACATAAATTTATGCTTTCACCTATAAAACTTTATAGAAACGGTAATGGTTTTGGTTTCTCACAATACTTTATTTTTTCAAACAAAAATATTGCAATAAAATCATAATCAATTATTTTATCTTTTCATGACAATAATATGCATATAAATTACACTATGAAAAAAATATAGGTTACAAACAATATAATTAAATTGAAATCAATAACTATTGGACAGAAAAATGAGAGATGATTCACGTAGAAGTTGACGTGGAGATTCAAAAATTCCTCAATCTTAAGGATCGAGCTTCCCACTCAGAATGAAGAGTAGTTTCATGTCTCTAATTGGAGAATTATGACATGTCTTTGATATTCCCTCTATATCCAATTTTTAGCTCCATTTGATTTTTTTTATAATTTTCAAAATACGATTTAAAACGTTTTGATTTTCAGATTTGTAAGACAAAAAATTATAAAAAATTTGATATTCTAAAAATTTAGATAGAGATACATCTGATTAGATTGCATTTGAATGTATTATTTCTTATAATATAATGAGAATTTATAATCAAATTTTTTAAACATTAACTCTATAAAAAAACAAAAAGAGTATTAAGTAAAACTGTTGGGCTCCATTTGTGCTCCCCTCTTAATAATTAGAATTAGTTGTAGCAACATCTTTGTCCGACATTATTCAACTTTCTTCCATCCATGTTTAAACCCCCAATATCACTTTTTGGTCGTACATGGCGTACATGCATGAAGTAGTAGGATTATTTCGGCAAAGCCAACAAATTTATCAAAGTTCCAAGAAACAAATGATTTATTTATTTTTGAAAAAAAGTCTTTGTCTACTTTTGTTTGTTGTTTTCTTATCCCATAATTTATATCGAAGAAAATATAAGTGGATCTTCTGGATTTGCCATATATATTAAAGGCAAGACTGCAAGAGTGAGTACCCTTTGTCTTTATTTTTTTGATCACTGTCATTTATTCTCTTTCCAAATCGAGCAGGATTCTCTCTTGCTATTGTCTCCACTCTCTACTCAGCAAGAGCTGTTGCCAGTCTTGTGATTTGTTTTTTTTTTTTTTTTTTTTTTTATTTAAGATACCCTTTTGGCTTACGCCATTTGTTCCACAATATCTCCCTTTCCGGTTATACAATTGTTTTTAACTTTGTAAGTAATGCTTACTCATCTTAGTATACTGTGGTCTGCTTACTCTTCGTGGCACTTGTAAGGCTAAAATTGAAGCCTACTAGCCAAAATGAGCTACAAGAAAAGTTAAGTATGAAAGTTTTAGAGAAAGAAAATGTGCTTGAAAGATAAAGTATTTTAACTTTAGGGAGAGAAAGCACAAGATTCTTAGGTGTTGCTGAAGAAACGTGAGAAATGCCTTATTTATTAGCCTCCATGTCCTAATTCTAGAGCATTATTAGTTTTAGCGTAATCTACACTCTCTATAATTTGTAGAAAGTGTCGTAGAAGGTTCTACACCATCCTGGAGCATTTCGAAAAGTACAAAGCTGCTCTAGGACATTTTTATACCTTATTACGAGGATCCCTAAAGTTATAGTTCAATCCAACTTTAATCAAGTCTTCAAATCTTCTATTATTATGTTATTAGAGTACGGGGTGACAAAATAAGCTTCTATAGAGAAATAATGCTCTACAGAAACTATGCTAACTGCACTCCTAGGTGCCTATAGAGTAGATGGGACGATTTTTGTAACATGTTCCTTTGCACGGATCATTTGATAGAAATTGAGCACACATTATGAATTTTATGAACAATATATGGCCTTATTTGGGGAAAATTAGATCGGTAAGACAAAAATAAATTATGTCGAGCTTGTAGAAGTTTGGAAATGAAGGCTGCACGCATGATTAGCTTGCTAATACAGAGGAGATGATGAGTTAGTTTTGAGATAGCGAGTAGTTTTTTTATATGATGTTATCGTTAAACATAGTACAAAGAATGCTATTTATATCAGAGTACTAATTACATCTACAAACTTTCCTTGGTTTGAGGAAACTAACCAACTAATCAACTTAACTTGCAACTTAATTTATGAGCTCCAATGCAACCAAATATTGAACAAGCATTTCCACTTTCAACTTTATTCAGTGAAAACGCATAGCTGCTGCTGTATGTAAATGTAGAAGGAACCTGAACCTTTTCACCAGTGAACATGAATTTGGAACCTTGATGTCACTTGCTAGCGTGAACAAGTAGAGTAAGAAGTATATGTTGCTGGAACTTTGCTTCAAATGCTACACCATATACCAGCAGGCACCAATATACCAACACCACATATGTTTGGTCAATGTACCAAACTCATCACCACAACTAGTTCAGTCCATCAGGATGGACACCCCAAAGTACCACAATGCCCTGACTTTCCAAGCAGAAACCCAAAATACGTTGCAACTTTCTATCCTCCAAATACACCCATGGAGCACCCAAACACATAAATACACTACAACTCCAACTTAAATACTAAATATGTGAAGACAAAAGAAGTAGGAATGAATATGGAAGGAGAAAGTGTTCAGAGTGGAAAAGATATGAGAAAATTAGCTATAACAATGAGCTCAAAAACAGAAAAGAAATGATCACAAAGGATGTGAAATTTGACCTCTTTGGGTCTTTGAAACTGACCACTTCAGCTTTTTGAAAAATGATCACTTGGATATGAAGATTACCATCTTATGATCCAGAAATGATGACCTTTAAGGGTCTGAAATTGACCTCTGTGGGTTTGAGAAAAACAACTACTATGAGTCTGAAACTTTGATCTCAATGGATCAATGGAAAGAGACCATCTATGTATGGGTCATTATTAGGGATCATTAAATAAGACCTAATAGGATCACAAAATAGACCTATATTGGGTCACAAACTCACAATAAACTTCAACACCAAAACTTCAATGCCTCTAGCTAGCAACAAAACATACCAACATTCATCACAAGACCTCTAAAAATTCAACATCATCAATATCCAACCTCCATTATCCTCAATTCAACACTGATAACAATGTGACAGTGCACATCAAAGAAACACCAAGAAAACATGCATAAAATTGCAAAAGCTCTAACAACAGAATCACCCAATCATCCTCCAAATATCATCAAAATACTCACGAGTCACGACAATCAAGAGTCATAACAATTTGTAGTAGCAGACCTGACTCCAAGTTTGAAGTAGACATACCCTACATTACCCTGAAATTGTGCCGGATACAAGTAGAAGTTTGCAGGAAAAGCTAGAAGAGGATATGGAACCCCATCTGAAACCATGTAGAAGTTTAGAAATGAAGGCTTCCAGCTTGATTAGCTAACCATTAGAGGAGATGATGAGTTAGTTTTAAGAGAGAAGAGAGGGTAAAAGACTGAGACTGCATTTTTTATTTTTTTATTATATGGTGTGATTAATGAAAATAGTACTAAGAATGATATTTATTCCAGACGTTCTCTGTCAATCCTAGTGATTCTCCTAGATGAAACATGGAGTTACAACTCAGTTCATTCCTGAAAATGCTTGGATGGAGGCTATTTCTTATGGAATGAAGGGTTATGCCTTACTCCATGGTAAGCATAGAGATTATCTCCTTGGTAAATCTACTAATGAAGTATCGAAGCTTCTCATTGACCTCTTACTTGATTCACATCAACTCTACAATTGATTTTATCAATCTTTAGCTTATCAATCTTTACCAATGCAACATACTTGTAATATACTAATATGATACTTGACCGAATGACCGAATGACCGCATGCCAATACAGATACTTGTACTCGAATCCGAGTAGTATTTGCCCTAGCAACATTAAAGGTATATTATGATGTACTGACTGTTTTCCGTTAGTAGGAAGTCAGTAAGTCACCATGCCTTCAAGTTCCGCAGCTTCCTTCATGCCGTGATTTGCCTGATAGGCGGATACCCATCACCTGTACTTCTGGTGAGATAAGAAGCTTAATTTCATGGATATGAATCTTCCAAACTTTGGAACAATGATGCATGCATATACAGAACTTTTAGACAGTTACGTTGTAGTAACGTCCAATATTTTACCTGCGTGCATGTTAAGCATAATCCATTCAGTAACTAGCTAGGCTTCCAATGATCATAATTTTATGTAACTTCAGATGAGTTTATAATGCAATCCAAATGTTCAATAGTACATACTCGTTAGATAAGGTGGGATAAAGGGATTTTTTTTTCTAAGCTTTTTTTTTAAAAAATTTGCTAGAATAAGCTCTTAACCAAAGTAATTTGAAAAATAAAATAATTTAGGCTCGGATAAAAATCGTTGTCCCAGGCAACGATTACGATTAGCTAAGGCAAAATCGTTGCCTGTGACAACAATTTTAAAAAAAATAAAAAAAATTCTCTTTGAGCTAAAATCAAACATGGGCCAAGGAAAATCGTCAAGGAAATCGTTGCTTGGGCAACGATTTCCCTTGGCCCATGTTTCTTCCATTCCTCTATTCCAGTTTATTACAAATCCTTGCCTCAGGCAACGGTTTTTGTCCAAAGAAAAATTGACTTATTTATGAAATTAGTTTGAGAAGTAGCTTATTTTTGCGATTTTTTTTTAAAAAAAGCTTATAAATAAAAAAAATCGGATAAAGGACTATATTATATGAGGTTTTCCCAATTCATATTTGATATACATATAATTATATCAGGATAATAAAATATAAGATATATGTATTATTATATCATATATAAGTATTGTTATATATTAGAAATATGTATTGTTATATTAGATATAGAAATACAAAAGGTATAAAAATCCAAAAAACAAATGTGTGTATATGTAGACATCATGATCTTAGGTATATATAGAAATAAAAATACAAAAATGTCCCATGATATATTTATATCAGGTCGTAGTGAGATGTTGAAAGTTGCACGTACAGTTAAAAGGAGCAATTTAAGTTCTAATATATGGATTGAACTAGCTTAGAATACAATTACTAAGAATGCATAGTTGTTAGAGGCCTTAGAGCATAATCCGTCAAAAAAAAAAAATGTTAGAGCATGAGCGTGAGAATAGTTAACAATTATTTTGATGGCAAAACATACCGATGTCAGTCCGGCCAATATTATTGTAAGTTTGAAATTAGGCAACTTGAACCACAATATGCGAGTTAAGGTAAGTGTATTATTCAGCATTCTTTACCTCTTCGCGATGATTTAGGTGCCTATACGCCTCGCTCTGTCTTTATCAATCTGGACTCCGCCCTCCGTTTTAATGTCAAAAAATAACCGAGCAATATATTAATGATGTGCTGTGTGTTTCAACATTCTCTACTTATTCGCCATGCATGAGTTGTGTCTATAGTTCTGTACTACTCACTTTGATATGTCTCTATCGATGACTATGAAGCCTGCTAGTGATGGGTACATAGCACACAACGCCCCTTGTCACAATTAGGGTGCTTAATCAACGAGCCGAATCCGAATAGTTGTAGGCTTGGTTGGGCGGCTCGATAAGGATATGTTCGGCTCATCTCAAGCTCGAAACTCGACAAGTTTTTGAGATCGGTCTCGAGCTCAATAGTTGAATAGGAGTTCGACTCGGCAACAAATTTTTAATTAAAAATTTGATGTTTTTAAAATAAAATAAAAAAATATTTCAAAATATAAATTGTATATATATTAAATTTAAAGTTTTTATATTAAAAAAATTTAAAATATTGATATAGTAAATTTTATCGAGTTTGTTAACGAGCTTTCGAGCCGAGCCAGACCTTGCTCGGCTTGGTTCGTTTAAGTCTCGAGCTGAGCCCGAACTCGAACTGAACTATATTTAACCGAACTTTGACCGAACCGAGCCCGAACCGAACCCGAATAACTTGGTTAGTTAAGCTCCCTAATGCAACCATCTGCATCAAGCACCTAGTGTATGTCGAGGTCGTACATGCATACATTTAGTACTGTTCTGCTAGTAGGTGTTGTTTGTTAGATACAGCAACAATTGATTTCCATGTGAATCGTATGTGGAGTACTGAGTTGTTATTTCACGTTATCTAACCGTCCTAATAGGGAGATGTGATTAATTAGCAGATGATGATTGATGAAGATATATGGCGACCTTTCTGCACTACCGTCTAACTGTACCAGCTTTTAAACGTATGTTCATTGTCATTGGTAGTCGTAATTGTATATCAGACATCAACAGTAATTAATATACTATTCTTAACTTGCAATATTGAGCGTTTGATTGTTTGACTCTAAGAAGTACAGGTCTTCATCGGGTTGTTGTTCCTCAAATCCCATATGTTTCTATATAGGGGGACACTTTCAGTACAAGATAAGATAGATAGATAGTACAAGATAAGATAAGATAAGATAAGATAAGATAGATAGATAGATAGATAGATAGATAGATAGATAGATAGATAGATAGATAGAGATAGATAAGATAAGATAAGATAGTACAAGATAGATAGATAGATAGATAGATAGATAGATAGAATTTCTATTTTTTTAGTTCTACTTCTATGAATATTGGTGGATAATTTTACAATTACTTTGATTCCAAATGATCAATTATTTCGATTGTAGTGGTAAAACATTTATAGGCGAAGCATTTATGTATTCGTATAATTGCTTCGATTTTTTAGGCGAAGTAATTATTCTACAATTGCTTAGTTCAAAAGAACCAAAGCAATTAAGTCATCCTCAATTGCTTTGGTTCTTAGGAAACCAATGCAATTAACGTTATTAATTGCTTTAGTTTTCTAAGAATCAAAGCAATTGATGATGACTTCAAAATCATATGTAAGCCATATATTGCTTCGGTTTGTATGTAAACCGAAGCAATTAAGGTGATCTATAACTTCGGTTTGTCAAAAAACTAAAGCAATTAAGGTGAGTAATTTGTTTTAAATAAATATTTTTGTGCTAATCAAGCTACTTTGTTTCCCACTTTTGAACACAATTAATAATAATGAAGTTTGGGCTAAGCCAAATGAACTTGTGTCATGGACGGCTATGCATAGCACTCTTAAGCACACTCCTCTTTTAAAGACTCTATGGATTGTAAATACTCATTTATAGGAAAAAGGCAAAAGGTATCGAATTTATCTTTCACAAACACATTTATTACATTGGTCTTAAATTCATCTTTCATAAACACATTTATTACTCTCTCTCTCTAACTTTTATTGAGAACAAAACAAACAAACACTAATATCTAAGCCCTGTTACCAAAAAAAATAAAATTTAAGCATCATCTAATCCTATGAACAATGACTAACTTGGGTATTAGAGTAATTTTCTCAAACACCACACCGAAAACTAATTTCTTTATTGCTTGTGTATTTATTTACTTGTCCAAGCTCAAAAGTATGATATTTACAAGGTCCACCATCAATCCTAATAGTACAACAACTCCATTTAGTGACTTGAGTATCAAGTAACGTGTTTTAATTCCTTGGGTAGAAACATTATCTATTTAATATCTTTCCAAATAAAATAAAATAATTGGTTGAGTATGGAACATCATTATACTATATATGTTACTTTTACCTTCCATACTTGTTATTGACTTCCAAGTAATAGGTTTTCCTCGGTGGAGTTTGACCATCTAGATGATAGTGGATCTCAAATTGTTTTAGAGAACCATTTTGAAGGTTATCTATGCCAATATGGTTGCTTTTAAGCTTTTCATAAATTTCAATTGAAAAATGGAATGATGTATTCGAAATAATAATGAAGTCAAATGACCAACATAATCATGCCCTTATATAAATATATGATTAAAAAAATCAATACTTCCTCAACTACATATAAATAGGCAACACTTTAACATTCAAGTACGCCAACGCCTTAATTTGACCACTAATATCGTTAATCATCTTTCAATAAAAATAATGTAAAAATATTTAATTAAAAGTATATGTTGAGATTAAACTATGACCATTTTATATGATAAAAAAATATTTTTTATTCATGAGTAAAAAAATTAGTTAAAGTTAATATATAAATAGTGACAAAAACAAAAAATTTTGCAATTTATATGAAACAGAGGAAATACTTTCTAATATTAAAGGCATTTGTTTAAAATCGTGTAATATGCTTGAACATGGAATAACGGGATACTGTAACTTTTATTTCTGAATGGAGGGAATCATTGTTTCTAGTCATGACTCGTGTGCCATAATTACGGTATATCCAGAAAAGTCATAGCTCATGGTTAACATTGGTCCAACATCAAAAACGGTCCAATCCATCTTGAAAACCAATGTCCATAGCTCATGCTTGAGGCCTATACTAGCAAGAATGTGTATTAGAGGTTACCACAAAGCCTATCGCCCAATCAAGATATTATGGTGAATGTTGACTTTCCACACCATAGTTACACTTAGATAGCTACAACAAGACTAGAGAAGTCATAAACAATTTGGACCATGAATGGCACCAGGTCGAATACAATTGGCACCATTATACGGTGGAGCTAGGTAATCGAATACCACTCTTTTAATTGGTAGTTTTGTACCATATGAAGATTGAGAACATTCTTCAATGCATCTGCCTCTAGGGCTTAGAGTTAAACTGATTTTGTGCCTAATAATACTACCAAAAATCCCTTGGTGGGCTTATTATTTATTTATTGGGCTTTGGTTTATACGTTTTTTTTACTTTGGGTTAACAATTGATGTACTTACCATTTGCTGCTAGAGCTTAGGTTTAGCAACACTCCGGGCCTATTCGGATAAATGTGTAGACGATCAACTAGATGTGATCAAGTGTCGGGCTAGGCTTTGCCACAAAAATTGCCCACATCATTTGAGTCCTAAGTATCAGGTCAGGCCAAATTGATTTAATTTTCAGGCCAAACCTATGTCAGGTCACTTTGATCAACTCTCAACCTAATACTATAATGTACCATGTTGACGGCTAGAGCTGTCAACATCTGACTAAATCCTATAAAGTGGTCGAAATCGATCCACACACAACATAATTATGACTCAAGAAGTGAGGCCCCATAAACCGACCCAACATGACCCGAAGTCAACCCAAAACCTATATAATCCGACAAATAACCATTATGTCCTGAATGATAACAACTTGTGACCCGATTTCACTTGACTTGTTAACAACCAAAATATCTATGACCTAATCTTACCCATATTCTTTTGATACAGTGATACACATATAAGAATCATTACCACGTAAATATTATGTTCTTCAACGACTTACTAGCATCATAAGTATCTAATTTTTGAATTAAACATTATAAAAAAATTATTGATTGAGCTGACCCAATTTTATCTAATAAGACTCGAGATAAATATAATAAAACAATCAAATAGAATCATATATCGATATAAACATGTCATTGATGACTCAATTCAAATCCAATAAGGGCCGATCCCAATTTCAACCGAAATTGAGGTAACCTATTAGCATGAATGACTTGACCCTAAATCTACACGAACCCCAAACAACCATTATAACATGTTTAGGAATCAATCTAGATTGACCCGAATTGAATACGACTTGACTCAGTCTGACCTAACCCGAAAGGCCAAATTAACCTGAACCGAAAAGTACCGACCCGTAATGGGTCAACTCAGAATTGACCCATTGACCTAAATTAACACCTCTAACAGCACAAGGACAATGTTGGTAATGCCATGCCATCTGAGCCTAACATAGAAGTTAATTTTGTACTTTGTTAGGCAGAAGAACGTGGAGTTTGCCTCGTGTCTTATAAAGCCCACCCACAAAACCCAAGAGTCGCATTCGACACTCATAGGCATATACTCATAGTATTGTGTCGAATTTAGCTTATGGCTTCATCCACCTTATAAAATAGGAAAATTTGTTACAAAGACCTTATAAAGTTGTCACTTCATTAGAAAGGATCTAAAAAGTGGTGAGAAAGAACCTTGTAAAATATTTGAGTTGTGAAATAGGACCATTGTTTAGATTTCAAATATTGACCACACATTCCCGACGTTACCTAGCACATAAATGTGCATATTATCATTAACCCTTGAAATCATAATTAAAAGATTCGTTCCCTTAATTACTAAACAAACCCCTCTAATTATGAAAAATTGATTCTAATTCCCGCAAAAGAAATTTTTTTGATTAGTATTTGAGTCATTTAATGACGACACAAACCTTTCTTATGCTAGTTCAACACCGGAAATATGTGGCCAATGGTCGAACTTCTAGGAAATGAATTCTTTTACAACCCAAATGGTTTATAAGGTTCTTTCTCACCACTTTTTTTAAAAGGTCATTTCTCAAATGACTATTTATTAGGTCTTTTTTCTAGAAACCAAACAGTTCTAGAAATGGGAGCCTTTAGTATGGCCCATCATATTCTCTATAATTGACAATAGAACTCAATTGCTCGCTTAATTTAAGGGTTTTTTGTCAATCATCTGAAAAATAATTAATTTTAGGTCTTTGTCGAAATCGATTATGTAATTTATTTCATCTTTTTTCTTAACACGTTATCTTTTGTTTTCAAAGGACTTCCAAACTCACATTATCCTTTTGTTATCTTACTGAACTCTAAGATTACGCAATTTGACCCTACAACTATCGAGAATTATACATTACCATATGAGTCACTAATTAATCGATTTCAAATATAATAGTTTTTTTTTTTAATAAGCTATTAAGCAACTTGCTCATTCCAACAAAAACATATTGCACATCGAGTTCGTAAAAGAATATCACTGAATTCCACGAACCCTAAATCAAGCATTTCCTCCGAATTTCAAACTTCCAAACCAGTAGAAGTTTCAAGTTTGTTTTGCATTTAAAATTCATTGCTAAGAATGTGGCACCTAAGCACCATATGCCACAAAATCTAGTACACCACTATATTACACATATCTTGCTTTAACACTTGCCAAATCTAGTACATCAAAATAAACCAAATTCAAAGGTTCGAATTTCTAGAGTTTTAACTCATTTAACTCCACTAAAATTTTCAAATAATAAAGATTAACACTAACCTTTGACCCAAAAGAGAGGGAAAAAGTGTTTCTAGAAAAGTTTAAAACTTAAAAATAAATAAATCTTCCATCTAAGGCATAAGATTGAATTCTTCATTCCACACTGAACTTGGATCTATAGTAGACTAACACAAATCAATATTTCAGCGATCCAAAAAAATAAATAAAAGTTAAGATGTTCGCAATAATTCATATCCCACTGAGTCTTGAACATTGAGAAGCACCATCATCATGAAACTTCTCAGGCTGATCAAAGCTAAAACCAGTCTCATCTCGGCTATGCCTAAGATGTTGATAAATTTGGTTAATTGCACCATAATTCAGACCACCAAAGCCCACATTCTCTTGTGCCAATCCAAGCCCCAAACTTTCCCTCCCTTGTCGTTGTCCAGAGTTCACAAGACCCACATTCAAATTTGAAATCCCCATTTTAGGCCTAGAATCAAAATTCTGTGTCATCAAACTCGAGCTCAAATAACCCGGTTCTTCAACCGAACTAGACCCATATCCCCATGACCCACTCCCAAAATGGGTTCGTCCCAAATTTTCATTAATCACGCTCAAACCCCCAGAAATCCCAGACAAAATGCCGGATGAAACAGAGCTCCTCTTTTCTGAAACAGAGGAATCCGAAGCCGACATGAATGATGCTGGCATAGTGCCAGTTCCTGTTGCAGCAATGATTGCTTGCTCTGATTGCTGTAACAGCCATTGAATTGTCTCACCATCTGATTTATGGCCTAATTCTTTTGTCAATTGGAATATTCTAGCAGCACAAAGAGCTGGCATCCTGATTCTCCTTCCTCTGCCATCCACCTTCTTGTGTCTATCTTTGTTTGATTTCCTCTTGGGTGTGTTTTGCTTCTTTATAATGGAATTGGAATTGAAATTGTGATCACCAAGATCAGTTGTACTAAGGACTGGGTTGGAATTTTGGATTAGAATTTGGGATGGTTCTTTGATGTCAAAATAAGGGCTTGTTTGTTGTTGTTGATGATGATTATGAGTTAGGAAAGTAGGCATCTTTTCTTGGGTATATTGCTGCATGGGAAGGGAAGTTTGAGAGAGATTGAGGGAGGGTTTTTAGGGTATGACCTTGTTGGGGGTATGATGATTGATGATTGAGGAGGAAGCTAGGAAAGGAGGTGGGTATTTGTCAAGAGAAGAGCAGTTTCTTCAAAATTTGTACAGTGCGTGTGAGTTTGTGTCTGAGAGAGTGTTCAAACCAATCAATTTCTGCTTTGTGTCTAGTTTTAAAATTTGAAGTGACTTTTCTTGTGAAGTTGCAGTTTTAACCTCCATCAAGTGATGGGAGGTATCTCTTTTTCCTCACTAACTCATGTAACAAACTTCTAGTGGAGTTAATTACATAGTGACAGATTTTGTGTAACAATTAAATTAATTAATTGTAGTAAAACGGATGTGATATCACTGATACATGTGAATATTTGCATTTTTGAATCGATTGTGTATGAAATATGCTAAACGCGATTTCTATATTATAAAGGCTAGAGTGATGATTTGACACATCTTAAAAAGTTTTCGTGTTGTAATTTGTAACACATTAGTGATAGTTTGAACCCTCATATCGACTACCTTGTAAAGATGTAAATTTAGAGTTTCATGAGATAGTGCTTTCATTGCTAAAGTACATTGTACATTGAGCAATAATATATCAATTTTTTGGGATTGATTAAATAATTTGATATCAAAAATATTTTTATGGGAAATTCTACGATATACACTTGTATTATTACATTTTCTACATTGTGTTTAGTTATTTTGAAAAGTCTACATTGTACCCCTGCGGTACGTTTAGTAAACACATTGTACCCTTTGCTGGACGACTTACTGCCGGAGTAGGGCGTTTAACAAATCGCAAGATTTAAAACCTAAATTCACGATCTTTAACAAAATTCAACAATTTTCGACAGACTTAGGGATCAGAATTACCTTCACTGACACCTTCAGCCTTCAACATAAACTTGTTGCCGGTCTTCTCAAACTTATCGCTGGTAATTCTTGCCTATAATTATGCTCATAAATTGATCGTCCTTGGTGGTTGCATGAAACAGAGTGCCAGAGAGGAAGAGTGTTTAATGTGTATTAACTATGAAATAGTGGAAGAGAGGTAACAAGTGAAATAAGTGAAATGTCCGTTAACGGAGCTTCACTCTGTCAGTTAAGTCATCCAAAAAAGGCTACAATGTGTTTACTAAACGTACCTCATGGGTACAGTTTAGACTTTTCAAAATCACTGAAAACAATATAGAAAACGCAATAGTATAGGAGTATCTTATAGAATTCCCCTATTTTTATTTATTGGTGTAAATTTGAATAGATATAAAACTAAACCAACAACTCTATCAAGATTTTAGATTAATATCACTTCTAAATACTCTACTCTATAAAAAAATATGGAGTATGTAAATATTTTTTTTAAAAAATTGCCCAATAAGATAGCAAGTCACAAGTGAGAAATTAGTCACTAGACAAACATCTTTTGACTATTTTCCTTGTATTAGGATTGAACCATGGGTGGGAATGATAATCAAGTAATGTAGAGCTCTATACTTTTGATGGTTCTTTGGTACATGTTAATAATATTGACAAATTGTTGTTTTACCCTTCTATATATATATAAGCAAATTTATCATGATTTGGTCGGAATGTTATGATCAAATAACGATGAGTTATAAATCATAATAAAACTTTTACCTTTTCTAGAATAATAGGAAAATCAACACGTATCATACACTCAAATGCATTTAAATTTAAAATTATCCCCTCAATACTAATTTTTTTGACGACTTATACACCATTTAAAGCCTAGTCAATAAACATCATTTTTTATCTGTATAGACGCCATATAAAATACATGAAATATATTTTTAATCGAGTAGAACGGTTTCCAAAACTATTTGAAACTTTGTAAGTCATTATATTCAATAATTGTGGCCTGAAATCTTTAGCTAGTACCATGTTGAAACGTTGAATCACTTGAATGCTAGGTTGATTTTCTACGTTCTCATTGTTTTCATGCAATAATTTTGTGTCAGATCTGAGGTTTGCTTCACTTATTTTGATGCAAATTCACTTATTGGTCTTGTGTAGGTGATGTAGGGTCTTAAATTTGCCTTTGCTTTGACAAGATTGTTCCCTTCAATTCCGACATAAGGAGGACCTACTAGAAGCTTGCAGATGACACATCAAACTATCAAATGTTAAGGTTTTATTTTGACTTCAGTTCCAAGCAATAATCACTCTTTTTGTAGCTATCATCACAATTCACAACCAAGCAATCCTCTTTTTTCCCTTTAGTTTTTCTCAAACATTAGAAAAAACCCATCCTTTGGCGAATCCAAGTTGCTTATGTGTGCGTGACTGTGGTTTTGTGAAAGAATCCACAAATATTTCACACAAAACAATGAGCTCACTGTTTTTGTACCATAAAGTGTGACCAAAATAAATGATGAGAACTTCATTGGATCTTATAACTAGCTCTTCATCCTATACATTATGCTACGCTTTAGCAATTATTTGTGCATCGTGGACTCGAATGAACATAAAATGAGTACTATATAGTTCAAATCTTTCCAGGGCACCCAAATATGTTAACCTTATTTGAACTCATATTTGCTTCAGTTCTCGGTTTGTACGTTGTTATGTTGGTAGGAAAAACTTCAGGGTGAAGAGATATTGTAGACCTTGCATGTCAACTAATAAGTGGCAGTGGTGGTGGATCGGTGATCATTCACTATTGGAATTAAAGACAAAGATGGACTTCCATAGAGGCTTGTGGGTTGTGCAGTAGGGTTGGCAGGTGTTGTTTAGGTTGGGATAGAAAACACAAACGGTTAGAAATTGGTGGATGTTGAATGCATCTGCATCATCAAGAAAAAAAACACACTTTTACGCCAAATAATGGCGCTATCACACTATGCATAGCTAAATAAGGTCATATGTATACGAAGTAACTGGAGTGCTGTATAATTGCAACCCATCCTTTTGCTCTCAAGACACTAATCTAATCTACTCCCAAATAGCTATGCTATAACTCAAACTGCAACAATTTCTGCACTCAAATAAGACAAATGTATTATAGAGGGTATGCTAGAGGAGCACTTTTGATACATAAATAGAATGTCAAGGTTAAGAATGCAAAGCGCTCGAGCGAATCCCCAAGGTTAGATCCAGCCTTCCCCATATGCGAAACAAACATAAGTGACTAATTATGAGGAATATGACACGCAAGGACTCTAACCTGCACCAAAACATATGTATCAGACTATTAGCATAAGCACACAAGTGCCTCATATGGGACATGCAGCACTCTTGCACCGAAAAAATGTCAACCCATGGCACACAGCTATCCAAGCAAGGTGTTACCCTGGCTATTTTCTTTCCCAGGCAATCCACGTTCTTATATGATATCAGTTCATTCAGATGAGAACTCTACCTTTATAGAAATTATAGTACGAACTACAGCTCCAGTTACACCCACACCAACACTAATAAAAAGTCTACCTTTTACAACTACCAAATGATCATAAGAAATGCTTAACCCAAAATAAACATTATTATCAAAGAACAATTTGACTGTAGAAAATGGAAGATTCAAGAAAGATGTAGCAGGGAAAAGATTAGGGATCCTCTGCCAAGGGAAGATATATGCATCTCAAAGATGGACAGAAAAAAGACAGTGAAATATATGGGGGCGGCTTAGGATTGTCTTGACTAAACAAGCGTGTATATTTGGGAGCAAAACCCTTGAGATTGAATGATTTTGCTCATTTGTTTGATAGATTATCATAATCTATTCTCCGCCATGACCCAAGACTACCTCTGCGGGGAAAAAATATCCCTTCAATTGATACGTACCAAATGTTGTCTTACATCTAATTATTCTGCAACTTATGATAAACAACAGTACAGTAGGCTGGGTTCCCAAAGGCTTTGTACAACAAAAAAATGGACCCAGTTCCTAGTCTACCACTTATTTCACACTAAAATCGTCCAACAAGGATCAGACAAAAGATCAAAGGTTGATGGAGGCTCCAACTCATAGAAGCATCCATTCTGTTATACTATCCTACATTTTCAAGCAAACGAGATCCCTCATGCATTAGTGGGTAAACAGTGATGTATTCTCAGCCAATTCTCATAGCAGCAATATATATATATGAGTTGAATACTCACTGCTCTAATCCAAGATCGCCCCATCGAACATTATATCTGGCAGCAAGATAGTGTGCCCCAACAGGACCCCTACTACCATACGGGTAGTACTCAGGGTTAACTTTTTTCTGCTCTAGCTCTTTCAGAAGCGGGGTAAAGAGAGCCCAAGCAGCATCAAGTTCATCACTGCGGATAAACAGCCTCCTTTCTCCTTCTATTGCATCAAGTAGCAGCCTTTCATAGGCATCAGGAATTTCTTTTGCATACCTGCATAGTACAGGGCATACAGATAGGAGGTAAGTTTTGAACATACAACAGCAAGCACTGAATGTCCAAATATGAACCCCTTACTTCCAATGGCCATGCCAAAAAATTCACCAATAGCATGATCTTAATGCAACTAGAAAGTTTATTTTCCATGTTTCAAAGAATTGTAATGAATGTTACTATCTGTTCTCATTTTGTAAACCAATGGATCTCCAATGAATGCACAAAATATAAGTGATTAATGTACCTAGCTGCATAATGAAGATTGAGAGTGCTGCGGTCCAATCTCATTTCCAAACCTGGAACCTTGTTATTGATATTCAAATAAATAGCTTCGTCAGGCTGTACTCTGATAACAAGCTCATTGGTCGATTGATCAAGATTTGACCCATAATTTCGGGTATATAGGTTTCCTGGTACATGCCGGAATTGAACCCTTATCTCGGCACTGAAAGATAAAAAAACACGAGGTCCATGAGTATTCCCATTATTATTTTGTCCAATGCACAAATGAGACACTTGGGAATCAATTTCTGAATTCATACCTCCTGTTATGCAATGCTTTCCCGGCTTTCATTAGGAAAGGCACACCATCCCATCTTGCATTATCAATAAAAAGGGCAGCTGCAGCAAATGTGGGGGTTAAGCTGTCTTTGGGTACAGTCTTGTCTTCTGTGTAGCCTGGGTAAGTAACACCTCCTCTTGTATGGCCTTTGTACTGTCCTATTACCACATCATCAAGTTGCAGCGGCCTCATTGACCGGAGAACTTTCACCTAGAAGAGGTCAAGCAATAAAACTCGGTCACACATGAGAAAAAATGACATGGCACCATATAAAAGGTTTAAGCAAACCTTTTCATTTCTGATATCTTCTGCATCCAAGCTAACAGGAGTTTCCATAGCAAAGAGGGCCAAAATTTGAAGCAGATGGTTCTGCATTATATCTCTGATTATCCCATAATGATCAAAATACCTGAATTTACCGTCAAAAGGAAGGTAAATGAGCACATGAATACATAATAGCAAGTTAGAACCTGCAATTGTATATATACATAATGTTACTAAATAACAGAAAAGTACCCTCCACGTCCTTCAGTGCCAAAATCCTCAGAGAATATCAACTGAACATTTCTTATATACTGCCTTGACCATAAGGGTTCAAAGATAAGGTTGGAGAAGCGAAGAACAGATAAGTTTTCAACAAGTTCCTTCCCAAGATAATGATCGATCCTGCATGCAAAATAAGCATTCCATCAATGACGTGTTCTAATGTAAGAAACGGTACAAAAGGCTTTCAAAAATAATCACCTGAAAATCTGATCTTCCTTTA
Organism: Dysphania ambrosioides; assembly: GCA_026401315.1. NCBI lineage: Eukaryota > Viridiplantae > Streptophyta > Magnoliopsida > Caryophyllales > Amaranthaceae > Dysphania > Dysphania ambrosioides. Next base: position 3,505,716 of record CM048660.1, on the reverse strand, counting down.
GATACTGCTTAAGTCCACTGGTCAAAGCGGCAGAGGATTCTGAGTCCCGACCGAAAGGTTTTTCTACGATGACCCGAGTCCACCCATTTGCAGAGGATGCTGATAAACTTGCACATCTTACAGCATCTATGAAGATGTTGGGTGGAATTGACAAATAGAAGAGCCGATTAGCGATCCTGCCAGCCTACAATAATGAGAATAAATACTAGGTCAAGCAAAAGGCTGAAAAATATTACTCCCTCCGTTCCCTTTTGTTTGTCACATTTGCATTTTGTACGGTTTCCAAGCACAAGTTAGAGCTTTAATATCTATAATTACGTAATGTAAAAAAATATAAATTTCATACATTAAAAATTTATACTTCGAGACAAATTTAGAAAGATCCCACATGAAAATGTTCGACTTATATATATCAGCGAAAAACCATTTTTAAGTTTCTCACTCCTCTAATGAAATATTATAAATAGGACAAACAAAAAGGAACGGAGGAAATATCTAAATGACCATAGTTGACAGTTCTAGATAAAATCTACCCCATAATATTTCTATACATACTATAAGAGGTTCCAAATGTCAATATCAGGATACTAATCTAAACTAAATTATCAATAAAACAGATTCCTTAAAATAGACTCATACAGAGTAGTAACATAAGTTCATGACATGGAATCCAAAACGAACTGACCACAACATTTAGAAACTTCCCACAATCCCATCGGTGTCTGAATGCTCTTTGTAACTCTCAGCCTAAGACGATTTTCAAAGCTGAAATACAAGAATCAAGTCAACCTACATTACTTACAAATGACAACCGCATGCAAATAATTACCGTTCTCACATCATAGAATGTTATGCTTGGTTTGAGTCAGTGCACGCAGTTGTTTACAAATTTACAAGCTGGACTTTATTGTAAAAGGAAGGACCTTGATCCTAGGAGTCAAGGATCTCGAGATATGGCAACAAAATCAATCAAGGAACGTAGTCAACCAGAGAATCAGTAGTCAAGACAATCACTCAACATTGTACATAATTAGAGGTAGAATATTAGGCAACTTTGTAACTATATAAACCAATGTAACCATGAGGTTGAAATCAATACAAAACAATTACATACTAAACCTACATGGTATCATTACAACGGGAAAAGTACAAGGGATTTCTGCCATTAAAGCTTCATCATCTACCTTAAAGCTTACCTGTAATAGAGAGTAGTGATAGCTCGACAAACACAAACCAAACCGATCAGTCCACCACAATAGAAAGGCTGTGTTAAACACCAACAAAACCTCATCTACTGAGCCAACTAATTCAGTCGTAAGTTAATCAGAAAAAGTCAATCATCACACCTACAAGAAATGGAAGCTAATGCACCTAGCCAAAAGCAGCAGGGGAAAGCTCAAACACATCACTACTTTGGCCCCAAACAATTCTGACCCAGAATAGGTAATTTGGGCGTAGAAAGACTATGACCATTTCATGGATAATCGAGAACATGGAGACATAGTTGGTCAACCAATATCTGGATTACCGGACAGCCGATATTTGTGGAAAGGCATTGAATCGATATTTAGTAGTGGGAAAGACTCACTACAAATATACGATCTGACCATCAAAGCAAATAACCACAAGCAAGGAACAGCAAGTTAAGATCAATCTGGAAAGAGATAGACAAACGACAGCCAAACCTAATGACATTCCCAAGAGACATCACAATATACAACCATACCATCCAAAAACTAGAGTGTATCAATTTCTGACCGGAAATGATGATACCCTAGATGAGGTTATCCTCAACATCGAACCTCTTCCAACCGTAGACAAGGCATGCGTAATCATAAGGAGGGAATTGGCGAGGAGCATAATGAGAGGAGAAGGAGAGCTAATGGAAACAAACCAAGGAGGAATCGACACAATAATGATAAAGCAAACATGAGAATCATTCTATTTCAAATAACCAAGGAGGCCTCCGTTCTTTTTTGTTCTTCCCGTATTCCCCATCCGGAAATTTCAAAAAGATCTTCCCATATAGAATCATTCTATTTTAGTCTAATATATTAGGACTAAAATAACCTTGGTTAAATAAAATTATTGACGAAAATAACCTCAGTATCCACCTGAACTACTAGAAATATCCTCACTAACCCTAAAAGTTTCCACCAACATTTACTCCTAAAATAACCTCAGTTACAAATTTCCATGAGTATTTAATGCATGTCCTACTTATAGCTTCTTTTCAAGGGAATTTGATTTTTTTTTCCAGCCCATTTACTCATGTCTTGGTTTCTTCCCTGATTCTAAATGGGAAGAACAAAAAAGATCGGAGGGAGTACTATAATCACTTAAATCATCAATAGTGTTAAAAAACAAAAATTATTAATAAAAATTTTAATTTAAACAATAATATTATGAGCAATCCACTTCATAAAAGTTTTTATTTACCAAGTTATCTTATTATTATGATCATTTTTCTTCATAATATTATATATAGTTCTCTTAACTAATTAATAAACATAGTCAAAATGCAAAATATTAGTCCACATTCTAAATAAAACGAATTAATAAGATGTCATTGCATTAACAAAATGAGGAACAATGATAATTGTGTACAACTAATATAGAAAATAATTGGTTGAATTTCTTAAAGTTTTTATTGGTGACATAAGTAGCTATTTTAGTTAAATATTTATAATTTGATAAGTATAATAACAATAATATTTTGTATGTCGTATTTAGTTTTAATAGGTTGTTACTTATTTTTGCTTTTTTTATTCATGTAAAGTATATATATAGCATAGGATTAAGAAAAAATGAATGAAACGAACAATTATGAAATATGCATTTGGATAAATTGTCGTAAAGATAATCGAACCCATGCCAAATTACATTAAAAACTTGTACAAGTGAGACCATTTACCGATGATCTACTTTAATTAATATGATAAAATTTGCACACATTATATTTATATCTCTTTTATTTTTATCTTAACATAAAAAATAAAATAAAAAAATGGGCATTTTTCAACAGAGGCCTTGGGCGTCCCACCCCAAGGACGACACTAAGGATATACTCTGACTTATGGTATCGACTATTTCGAAACATTCTCACCTATTGCCAAGATTGATACCATAAGGGTTTTATTTTTAGCAGCAGCTAACAAAGGGTCTTTATATTCGTTCGATGTGAAGAATGCGTTCCTACATGGAGAACTCCAGGTAGAAGTGTATATTAAAGCTCCTAAGATTCTGCACTAATGAAGGATGTAGACTAAAGAAAGCGCTTTATGGGTTCACAATAGCTATGAAGAGATATGGTTATCATCAAAGCAATTCAGACCATGTCTTGTTCTTAAAAAGAAGCGGAGGTCTTGTAACTTGTTTGATAATCCATGTGGATAACATGATTCTCACAGGGAGTGACTCAAAAGAGATCCTGAATGGGGAGTTATTCAAAGGATTTGAAAGAATTTAAAATGAAGGATTTAGGGTCAGACATACTTCCTAGGGATTGAAGTTCTCCGATCTAACATAAGATTCTTCATATCTCAAAGGAAATACATTCTCGACCTTCTAGCGAGATGATAGATTGCAAGCCGACACACCTATAATAGTGAACCATGGTCTGCATCTAGTCAAGGGAGCTAAACTGACATATCAGAACCAATACCAAAGGCTGGTAGGAAAACTTATCTACATGGAGGCAGTCATGAGAGTCATCAAATACGTGAAAGAATATGTTGGAACAGGAATATTATTCTAGAAGAACGGACAGGAGAGCCTTTACTGATGCAGGGAGTGTAAGTCTTGATCCTAGGAGTCAAGGATCTCCGGATATGGCAACAAAATCAATCAAGGAACATAGTCAACCAGAGAATCAGTAGTCAAGGCAATCAGTACATAATTAGAGGTAACATATTAGGCAACTTTGTAACTATATAAACCAATGTAACCATGTTGTTGAAATCAATACAAAACAGTTAAACACTAAACCTACATAAATAGCATCAAGTCTAAATCATTTTGAATAATCCACAGAGATTGCTCAGTTGTTAAAAATTATACAATGTACCCAGCAAATAGGTCAGCTACAAAGGGAGAAAACTACCCAACTATCGTTTAACAGAACAAACAAACTAATTGAAAGCAATGCTTATAATCGTGTTCATAACCCTTTGAAAATTTCAGAAAAAGAGAAGTAGTATATGCTATAAATGATACCTCATGTTGCCTGAGCTTCTTGTCTAGATCCACAAAGTTTTCCCTAGAATCATACTGACCAGATTGGTAAAAGCATCTCTTAAGAAACTCCTCCATTTTTTCACTGCAGTTCTCCCTGACAATACAAATATAATTACATAGCATTAACTACACAGTACAATTAATACAAGCAATACGAACCGCCTAACTTTCTTAAGAGAAAGACATTCATAGACAACATGGCACATAGGTACCTCTTGTCAATTCTGCAAGTAAGAGTCTTGCTAACCATAGTCCTAAGTTCATCATCAGTCATCTTACTCCTTGCATAACCATATATAGTAAAATGCTGCATAACCAACCATATTTACAATACAAATAAGGTAAGATATAGTAAGTACAATATATCATAATATATATACTTAGTATACCCAAAAAGAAAATGATGCCAACCTTGGGCAAACAATCTTCATAATAAAGAGCAAAAAGTGCGGGAAAAATCTTCTTCTTGGCAAGGTCCCCAGAGGCCCCAACAACAGTGATACTGACAGTTGACTCATCCATTCTCACATCAAACCCACTCAAATCATTACTTTCCTTCAAAGATGTGGCAGATAATATCCCTTCTTTCAATGTCTTCACTGATGCCTTCTCCTCTTTAACTGCACTTATCTTTGTTGCAACTGCACCTAACACACAAATCCAAATTCAAAACATCCCCATCTTAACTAATACATAATCAATCAACATAATCATATAAATCAATCATAATCCAATCTCATCTGATAGCCAAATCTACGCCAAAATATCAAAAATTTAATTTAGAATCATTCTTTGATTGAAGGGGCTAACCATCTTGCATACGAATGGCATTTGAAACAGAGATTTTCTGGGAAGATTGCTCTGAAATCGAAGAGATTTTGACCAATCGAAGACACCCATTTCGAGATTTAGGTGATGAAGAAGAGGAATATGAAGAGTAGAATGATGAAGATGAAGATGCGCAGTGAGATGATGAAAAAGTTGTCATCTTTTTGTTGTTGTCTGCTGTTTGTTGTGTTGACAAAATGTGGAGCAAGCAAACTGAAATGGGTTAAATGATATGATATGGCGGCTTAGTTTATAAAGCAATAATCATAAGCAAATTGGTAATTGAAGGGTATGAATGGGTTAACGCCAACTTGGGAATCATCGAGAGGTTATAGTCTCCTTTGAGATCCTCTAAGGGCTACCTATCCATGACTCTACTTTGTTGCGTGCGCTATTGATAGAAGAAAAACGAGAGCAATTAGGAGTTCCCCTAATCCTTTCGCCAACTATTCTTTACTATCCAAAATACTCCGTCCTGGAGCATTCTAACCTCATTTATTTTCAATCGTAGTGTTCTCCTTCAAAGATTAGGACGGATGGAGTAATAGCTAATAATTTAATTAGGAAGAAATTGTCTAGAGTCTAATCCATGTGTTAATTATACTTTACTAGCCCAAGATCTTGAATTTTCTTGAAACCAATAAAATTAACAATATATTGTATTCATATTTTAAGTGTACGAAGAATACTCCAACGAGTTAAACTTAAGTGAACATAGATTAGTTTTGGTTAAAAAAAAAACCCAATTTAACCCGATAGCCTAGTTGTCTTATGATGCTCTCTACCAACAACTGAATAAGCATGTATATTATAAGTATTTGTTATTTTTTATGATTTGGTGATGCGAATTGAATAGACATTTTTATATTAATTATTTACTTAGTCATATAATTGGAGTTTTATTTAGTTTGTACTCTCACGTTTCTTTTTGTTCTTCGTCTTTGTTTTTGTGCAGATATCAAAGTAAACTTAAATTTTAATTATCTTCAATTGTTTATTTGCAAACATTATAAAAAGTTGATATTTGAAAAGTATACATTGAGATAAATCTTTTAAGAAACTCAAATGATTATATTTTTTTATATAGATTAGGAATAATTAATGGCTAGAGTTTGGTTTTAAAATATATAAATTACAAATGAAAGGAACAAAAAAGAGGGAGTATCATTTTATTAGGAAGTGTTACTTTTCTAGGCTTTGTACTTGTCAAATAACCCCATATAAAAGTACTTTTGTATGTTTTATTAGACGAGATTAATGATATGAGAAAGATTTTTGTGTAAATCTTGTTAAGACAATTAATGTTAAAAGTTCAAACATATAGTTAGCCTAAAATTTAGTATCAGTAGCCATTAAATTCAATCTTAAAAGTTGTTGCCTTGTTCTAACCCTTCGAATCATCCAATGATATTAGAGCTTAAGTTTTATGTGTCATCTCGAGTTACACGATTCCTCGGAATTTGCCAAAAAAAAAGGGTTGCTAATTTGGACCTTCAGTGAACAGATAATGGGCCTCGTGGCTAGTTGATATAAATGGTGGTTTAGTTTTTTATTGCTTTAGTCTTCATTATCACTGTGATTCTATTGCTACGAAGTTTTGAGACTTGAATATCGAAGCGCAAGCCGCAAGGTGTTTTGTTTGCTGACTATTAGAATTTTGGTAGTCCGTCAACCTTGATCCTATAATCTACTTGGTGGATTTGTGAATACGTACTGCTATTTGGCCAAAATCATGTGCTGCACTACAAATTTGATTTATTTGGGGAATATTATTTTCTCCTTAAGAGTTTCTTATTACCTTAGTTTTATTAACGCCTGTATCGTGCATCTCTTGTACAATGCACTTTGTACAACCGGAATGTACATGATGTTGTTGAAAGATGTATGCGAGAAAAATAAATGTTTATCACCAAAAAATATTAATTGCAATAATTAATTTTTAATTTTGAAACGAACAGTTGTTTTGCAAATCCATGAAGAACATATCTTTTCAAGCACACTGAATTTACGAATAAACTACATATTCAATTTGATATAGTACATGATTTAAATTGTGAGTAATATATAAAAATTATACTTTTTCAGTTTTTTTCTTTCTACATACAATATGTTATGGTCAATGAAAGTACAAACGATATACATTGTATTTATAAAATATGTATATTGAAATTGTATCATAATTGACATTAGTAACGGTAACTTTTTGTGTAATGTAAAATATATATGTACATTTCTAAGAATGATATGTATATTTAAATTGTGAGTTTGCATATTATATTCATAATGACTATGATATGCATCGTATATGTATGTAATGTACAAACCCCTTGTAAGGTATGCACATATTCAAAACATCTAATGTACATAATATTTCGATATATGAGGACCATTGTTGAGACATATTGATATCACAATGTACATGTTGTGTGTATATAATGAATAAATCAAAATAAAAAATGACAAAAAATAAAATGGGATGCAATTTAAAAAAAAAAAAAAAAAGAATTCCAAAGGTCTATTATTCTTATTTTCCCAATGAAAACAACAGAATCCCGGTCCAATGCTTCATCATTTACTTTTATAATATATTAATGTTGCTGTCAGGTAGACCAATACTTAAAATCCTAGTTTTTTATGGGAAACTATAATTTTTCTCACGTACATTACCCAACAATTTAATGTACATTACCCGACACCTTAATGTACATTACGGATATCGCATATTAAATGATCTTCGTGGTTCATGCTTTGCTGCCTTGTGAAAGATGGACTCATGATAGAAAACTAGTAGAATGGATTTTTGCCAATGTCCTACAAGGTTATTGTAACTTAGGTTGTCAAGAATGAGATAAGCAACGATTATATAAAATCAAGAGATTAGAGAGTACTTGAAACAAAATCTTGATGATTTTTTGGAATCTTTAAAAGAAAGTTCATATGTGAGCAGTGAAGAAGATGAAAATCAACCTCAAGATTCTTACACGAGAACCAGTGAAGGAAGTAGAGTCCTTAACTACAACCACCCAAAAGATCACGTAGTCATTGAATAACCAAAGGAAAATATGTGACGCTAATCTAGTGATTTATTCTAATAATTTTGTTCTTGATGTCTCACTACTTAATTATATTGAATTCAAGGACGAATCCATTCAAGAAGTGTAGAATGATGCGAATCGAGTAGATGACATTATATTCATTATTTAGTTCACCATATAAAAAGAGTTTTATTTATTTTTATATAAATTTATTATAAAATATTTTTTTATTAGGAAGTTTTAGTTTTCAAGGGTTTGTATTAGACAAATAATTCGATATAAAGGTTTATATTTTTATTAGACAAAGATTAATGATACGAGAAATAGAGTTGAGGTTTGTTTGTAAACCTTACTGAGAGGATTCTTGTCTAAAGTTTGAATAGGTTGTTAACTTATTCATTGCCTTATAAGTTTCATCCTTGAATTATCAAGATTCACATCATCAGGTTTTTTAGTTCAAATATTGTATGTTGTGTACTCTCTCCATCCCCTAAAGATTATCCCATTTCTATTTATGAAGTCAAAGTTTCAAAAGGTTGACCACAAATTCTCATCGTATTATAAGAAATAATATATTCAAGTGAGATCTTGTTAGAGTATCTCAATGTAAATTTTTAGAATATCAAGTATTCCTAATTTTTTTGCCTTACGAATTTAGAGATAAAAACATGAAAAGTCAAATGAGGCAATTTTTGAGGAACGGATGAAGTAAACTCTACTCACTTCATTAAATGAACTTATTGTAAAAAAATAAAAAAAATAAAAAACAAGTTCTATGGTTCCATAAGATTTGTGTTTCTCAATTATGTTTCTTGGCATTTGTTTGATCAAGGTAGTCTGGTACACATATTTTTGCTTTTATATAATCCGAAAACTAGAGCAGGTGACTTGATGGACAAATTGTAGTTGATGAAGATTTTTTGTGGAAGGTTGCTGAAATTGTCGATAATATATCTTCCACTTGAGTTATGTGAACCTGAAAGAGCAAGACATATTAGCTGACCCCAAGATATGTTTCGAGAAAACCAACTTTGATGCCAAAGTCAATTAACTGATATGGGATTTTGGGCTTAAGTAAATGCTAGTAAGAGAATGTCTTCCTTGACGTGTAGAGTTTTTTGTGTTTAAATAGTCTTCCTTTCTACCACAAATACAATATTTATAGTTGGTTGAAGGGAGTGAGTGGGCTTCCATTGACAAAAGTGCTAAAATCTACTACAGTAAATAGGCTCGACTCTGATTGCTAAAGAGGTCCATCATGGGCAATGAACCCACACAATAGGCTGGCTAATACACATAAACAACAAAAAACAAAAATCAAGTTCTCATCACCAGCTTTATAAAAAATTTCAAACACACATCAAGAGTGGATGAAGACCAGCTAACCCCAATTTATCTCATTTTAAAGTGTACTCCATACAACAATTTTGCCACCCTACCCTCTTACTTTCTCCCTCCTACTCTCGAATTCAGTCTTCCAAAGCATTGACTGGACAAGTACAAATGGTCTCAATCTGGCACTCAGGCATGGATTGCTTACATCATTTACTTGAACGTTTCTAGAAATACTAATAACATTTGTAGAAGTCATTCTCTTTCACACTTCAAAATAACTAAAAGAGGCTGACATGGATTGGAGTGAATCCAACAAAATCTAAATCCGATCCGACAAGTTCGTGGATCTTAATTTTGGATTTGAATCCGTAAACTTCGATTCCGACCCAATTAGGAATTTTTGACGTTCGAATCCGATCCGTTGGACCCCAAATTCGATCTAAAATTTAATATATTGTAAAATTTGGACTTTTGTCTATTTTTTCCTTTAATTTCATTACTAATACTATAATTCATTATATAAGTAAATTAATAAAATTATACAAACACAAGCAAATACCATAAATTTTTTTATTTTGGATTATTATATTTTAGGGCTTTTTTTAATACTAGTCTTGATACTACTCATTATGATTGGATTATCGGACTCAGATTAAAATCGAGTCAATATTATAGAATATTTAAATCTGATATCTCCTACTCGGAATAGGAGTTTTTTTTTATCAAATTCATAGTTTTTTTTAAACGAGTTTAAACCGAACTTTTTTCTTTAGATCGGATCGGACTCTGTTCAGATTAAATTGTCATCCTACATGCTGCTGCACAAATTGAACATGAATTGCTGTCAAGTTTGACATCTCCTAAATTGTCTAACTCAACCTTTTCATCGTAAACAAAGATTGGCGATCATATCAAATTTCAACACTGCCTTAAACCAACTGATAAATTTCTCCAACCACAATATACTTATATCAGCCGAAAGTTATTGGAGAAATTCCATATAAGTAATGGAGTTTCTGCTCCTCTCCACAAGGAATGTGTATGTCATCCCAGTAACAAAATACAAGAGTAAGACCTCAGAATGAAGATAGAAAGAACATACAAAAAAGTAGAACCGCAAATACTCAATAACCAACACCTTCCAACCACCCCCCCCCCCCCCCCCCCCCCCCCCAAACAATTACATTTTTAATGGGGACGGGTGTTGCTCACGTGCAGAGAGCTCAACGCAGTGCAAAAATCAGCCTCAGAACTCAGAAAGTGACTGAATCTCCATGTCTTGAATGCCAAAGAAAGAATCAGATAGAAGCTATTGGGATAACAAAAATTCCTCACTCTACAGTCTATCAAAAAGAATAGGTACCCACTAAATCTACTACTAATCATTCTGGGAGGAGATATAGAAAGATGGTGCTGCATCTCCTTCCTAGTCCAACCTCTACCACAAAACTGCATATCTAACAAAAATTTACTTCTCACAGAACAAAACCAACCTTCTCCTGAGAGACAGGGGAAGAAGCATGGGCAATCAAGGGCTCATAATGGTCAGCTCCAGCACCACACCAACCTGTGAAGAACAAAATAATTATGAAGCAGTTTTTCTTGATTAAAAAAATTGAGAAATTTAGCGGATCTGAGGAAAAAGTTCTATTACCTGTCCCTTTCATGAACAGGAAGAGTGGAGGTCCAGTGATTTCACCCCTTGGACGATGAGGGAGGAAGAAAACACAGTTGTCTTCATCAACCATAGCATCTGATCCATGTGCTTGCACCTATAACAACAGCATCCAATGAAAAATTGAATGAGCAAGCACACACTTGATAGATAGAGGGGAAATGCAAATAAGAATAGCTGCAGACAGCCAGATCCAAAGCACAGTGAATTTTACATGCACCTTGTACACGAAGGTCAGACATTATGCAGTATATAGCAGTCTGGTAACCAATTTATGTCCATGGCTCGAATCTAAAAAGGGTGTGTTTTGAGATCCATGTATTTACTTTTTATAGTGGAAATATGACATATTATTAGACATCCCAAAGTAGTTGACTAAATAACCAAGAGCTGCAAGTCTGCAACATATAGATCTCACAGTGCAACAGTTTGTTACTCCTCCAGTCCCAACTTCAAGCATTTGAGGGGAAGGCAAATCAGAACCACTGCTGTTAAGGCATATAGATCTCACTGTTAATAAGCAATGCATCAACTAACCAGTAACCACAGCTGTTGTGTTAGGTTATCAGATGACAATGTGCAAGACCAAGACTTTACATGTTAAGGGAGACCAAACTAAAAAAACAACTATCATCACTCTTTTAAGGTTACCTACTTCTTTCAGTTCCCATTTATTGGAGATGGAGCAAGCCAACACCGCCTACGAAATTATCATCAACCTCAGAATTGGACCGACACATCTGCTAAATGTACAATGCAATAACTACAGGATGAAATATACAGCCAATTACTCAGCCTTAAATTAGACACCCTATATGCTTCTACTAAGTGTAAAAGCAATATCCAAAAGATGAAGTTCACGAAGACTACATAAAAGTAAACAAGACTTGGAAATCAGACGCAACTTAATTTCCAATATTCACAGGTTACATTGGAATCAAGTTAAATTTTATTAGCAGCAGGTTAGTGGACAAGGGCTTTCCAGCTTCAAAACAAGCCCTTATCAGGTTTAAGGAGATGTCACTGAAGCAGGAGGTAGAAGAACTTTAACATCATGGAAGGAAAGTGGATTTGCTACCATTATCACCAATATGAAATTGTTTATCTGTCAATAGCCTAACGTCACATAACTGTAGCTAAAAATATAAAATGTACGAAGTAAATAAGCAAATCACAGACCGATTTATGTAGCTTGGAAGAGAATTCTCGTGCTACTAATCATTTGAATCCAAGTAGTATCAATCCATAAAAGCGGTGTTTTGAAAGCATCAATCACACAAGAAGGTTATCGCCCGCCTTTAAACATTACTTAAGTATAATTCAAAGTAATGATCATGTTCAAGCATCATTACAGGGCAAATCTTTGATTACAGTCAAAAGAACTCAAAACCTAAAAAACCCGGATACCCATTAGCAATTATTTCAGATCGACTCCATTGAGAGTAGTATGACCCTAGCATACTAAGTATAGTATTAAATTATTATACCTGTTCACACATCATTAAGTTTATTACATCATTCAGTTATCACAACTTAGTACATCATCATGACCCTCCTTTAGCATACTCTTCATGAGCAGGTACTTGATATGACTCCGTCATTCAGTTTACTACAAGTTAAAATCCATATATTCTGGTTCTTAGGGAGTGAGGAAGGGGAGGGAAGTGACATGTCATGGAGAAAAGAAGATGAGGTCATAACCTCTCTGTCAAAACCATACGTAGAGAGAAGAATTCACACATTGAAACTAATGCATTCAATCAACGAAGATAAACCAATCATTTAATTAACATGATGATTAATCAATGACAACTATTTACAACAAAAGCATGAATTCATAATCTTACCACAAAAATCTCTCTCTTGAACTCAGTAGCAAGGCACTCAATGGCAATATCATCCCCGAAAGCGGCTGCACGACCTTCTCTATTCTCATCTACAGTTAACAAACCTTCCTCAGTATACTGCAATGAGATGATATCATACTCATCATCAGGGGAGCCAGATATAGACATGTACTTAGCCCAGCTCGAGCCGTCATCCACTGCAATGCATCTCTCTTTATAAATAGATTCTGCCGCCGTATCTCTTCAATAAAAAACAAACACCGATACAACCCCATAAAGACAAGCAAAAAATACTTTTTTTTTTCCAGCCAAAATGGCTGCAAACTATAACCAAACATAATGAAGAGGGTACTATCACTCAATGTAAACTATCAACCACTGCTAGCAATATACACACATTTTACAAATTATTCAGAGCCAAGGAACAAGTTTTCAGACACATTTACTAGTCGATACATGTCATTTTTCTTTATGTTGAGGAACATCATCGCTATTGAAGAACCCAACAGTCCCACGTCCAAACTGATACCGGATAAAAATTAAGTTTCGTTTTTTTTTTAAAAAAAAAAGGACTTAAAATCTTGATTTTCGCAAAAATAATCCAAAAAAATTATATTAGTACTCAAGAATAAAAAAACATGAAAAGAAAAAAAGACAGAAAAGGTTAGAAATATACATTGATATGTCTAAAATTAATCAAAAAAAATTGGACTAAATTAACAGATCTACAGTTCAACATTATCAAAAAAAAAAAGAATTTAAAAAACTAACTAATTAGCTAAAGGAAAATAAGTCAAAAGAAAAAAAACAGAAACCGAGAAAAAGATTGGAACTTCCCTCAAAAAAACAGAAAGAACAGATCCACACAATACAAAGAAACCCAGAAAACCCAATTAATAAAAAAAAAAGAAATCAAAAGAAGATCCACATCACAAACAAAATTTAAAATTGAAAAAAGTATGAAAGAAATAATGAAGAAGAGAGTACCTGAGCATGCCAAGATTGAGAAGCTCAAGAATAGCGTCATCCAAGATCTGGCGGTCCGATTTCTTGGCCAATAGCTTAACATCTTGAACAATATGAATCCCCCACCCATTGTTAAGATCAGGCGTGTACAAATTCTTGATCACTTCCTCCACCCTCTCTCTCTCCTCCTTTTCCGCCGATCCAAAATCTTGTTCAAATCTTTTGACCGTCCTCCTCCTCAACTCCCTTGCCCCACCACACTCCCCTTCTCTCAAACCCCACATCGCCGCCTTCTCCACCGCCGAGAACAGGCAGTTCCCGTCGGAGTCCACATCGCCCCCGTGGCTCAACCGGAACACCACCGGCAAGAGGGACTTGTCCTCTGGATGCTTCCACATGACTCCCTTCGCGTGTAGCCGAGAAAGATTTCTCCTTTGCTGATCTTCCAATCCTGTGACGTCATCCCATGACGTTGACGGGAAATCAACGGATGCTGGTGTGGGCGTGGCGGTGGCGGTTGGGCTCCTCCAGGTGATCAACGGTGGAGTTTGTGGCGGTAATGTGTCCGTCACGGTGGCGCTGTCGCAGAGTAGCTTTCCCATTTGATTAAATATTATTTTTTTGTGGTAAGTGAGAGAGAAGGGGGAAGGGAGGTTAGGGTTAACGGATAGATCGAGAGAGCGGGAGAAGGAGAAGAGGACACGTGGACAAATCGAAGGGAGTAAGTAGCCGTTTGAGAGAAAATGAATGAGAGAGAGAGAGAGAGCAAACGGCGCGATGGTTGAATTTGGGCAAGAGTAGTTTAGTTATATGTGAGATGGAGACCTATTACTGCTCTTCACGCGTCGTCGTTTTTTATTGGACTTTACTATCTAACGTTTTGGATCCATTTCCAGGTTTTATATTTTAATATTCACCCGTTTTATTTTATAATTTTGAGTATCTCAAAATATTTATTAGAACAATTGTATTACTTTAAAGAAAATTCTTAATCCACTCAAATAGTGCCCATTTAAGTGGTGCACGTTGAATAAATGGATATATTTTTTAATGAGGAAAATTATGTATTCTGTGGTTTCTCTGTGAATTTAGAATACGAGGGAAACAGAGGTGGCTCCATGTAAGCTCATCTGCTCACCAGACTCCACTCTCCAAACGACCCACGAATAAAGTGATTACACGTGTCGCATGGGCACCTTGATTCTTCAGTGGAAGTCTCTAGGCTTCACAACTTCACACAAGATTCACAACCATAGCATATTCCAGAACCATAAAAAAAAAAACTCAATTTAATGGGCTTTTAGGTTTTGCCACGTTTGTTAATTAGTCTTGTTTCGTTGGGCTATATCTTTCGGGTAAATTTGTCATCCTCAATCCCACTAAATATTTAAGTCGTTGGACTTGGTTATTTATTGTCTGAAAAATATTTAAGTTGCCCTTGTAAAATATCATTGTCTTATTTTTTCCACTCACTCGTCCTCCTTCCCCATTCTCCTAACTACCACCACATCTCCCTCTGCCACTAGATTCCGCCGAAACATGCTCTGCTCCACCAGTGAGTTTTTCTAAAATATCAAATTCCAATTAAGGGGCCATGATCATCTCAATAGGTGGATGTATGAGAAAGACAACCAGCCTCGGGGACATATGAGAAAGATGTATACTCTTGGGGTTGCCTATCTTTCTCAAACTTCCTTCCGTTTTTTGCGGTGAACTATCGATGATCTAATGATTCATTTCGGTTAGTATTATTTACTTCAATAACAATTTTAATAATAATTCTAATATATTTCTAATAATAGTAATAAGTGAAGATCATTTACGGAGTAATATATATGATATCAATACATTTTTTTTTTTAAATAATGGGAGCTATACAACTAGTACAAGTTTAAACTTCATCGATGACTATTCAATAGAATTTTTTTTTTTATAAAAAAATCATATATATCCTACTAATATTTTTTATTTGAAACTAAGAAGCTTTCATAATAACTGATCAAGTTCTAGCAAGAGATATAATACTGAGGAACTAAACGAGCTATGGAATAAGCAACTAAATTCCCCGCCCTCCTAATATGGTTGCAATCAAAAGAATAAAAAAGCTTCCATAAATCTCTTACCTTGTCCAGGAACAAGAACACAGGACTGAACCCTCTATCATTGCCATTAACCTTCAATATCACTTCCATCGCATCGCTTTCCATGATAACCTTCTTCATACCAAGCTACCATGCCAATTTAATCCCTAAAAGGGTTGTTGCTTCTGTCAATCCTACCAGCCAATGCATGAAGAGTCTCTTGATTGCCATCACTAGAATAAGCCCCTTCTCATCCCAAATGACTACTCCTAGGCCTACACCAAGCAACCCATACGTTGCTGCATCAGTATTAATTTTGACCGTTTTGCTAGGGGAGTAGACCACGACACACCATAAGTACTTGTACTCATGCAGTTTGATATATAAACCTTGGAAGCATACTTCTTATAATTTGCCACTAGCTAACTGAACCCTCCACTAGTAGAAAACCATTTAATTGCTTCGGTACAAATGCTGCGGTTATATACAATTCGAAGCACTTAATATTTTGAAATATACCTTAATACCAAGTGCTATGGTTTTTTAAAAAAATGCAATACTTGAAACCAAAAATGTTGCAGTTATTTGAAAAACCGCAGCACTTGTAAATCACTATATATACTCTTTTTCCAGCACTTTCAGTATCATTTCAAATACGAAAAAAAATATGCATTTCTCTTCTTTAACCCTCAACTTTCCTAACTCTAAATACACATAACACTTAGATCTCCCTAACCCATAAACTTAACTTCTTTCTAAAGTCCCCATAATTCATCCTTCCTCATGCATTTCGAAGCCTCCTACTCCTCTCTCCCACTCGTGCCTCAATGGATATGTCGTAATGAAACGTGTTGAAGCCTACTCATCTCTCTCATTTTAAAGAAGTCTACATACTCCAAAGTTTGAAATCTAAATGTTTACATATGCCCTAAACCCTAGTATATGTTTTTTTAATGTAAAGACAAAAAAAACCCTTTTGTGTTTAGATTTGCATGCTATATGTTGTGTTCATGAAGGAATTAACCCTTAAAAATCGCATTCATAAATAATATGGTGTTAGAGACTTTTTTGGAGAAAATAAGTGGACAAATCCCCCTTCGTGGAGTTTGAGGGTCGGTAGATCTCGAAAAATATCCAGTTTAGACATATTATAAGCCTCATTCGGAGTCCCGAAGCCAATTTTATGGCTTGTCAAAACTTTTTTTAATATCTTAAATAAGACGTCACCAAGGCCACTAATGAGAAACATGGTTGTGTAATACCTCTAAAAAATAGGGGGGTTTCAAAAAAAAATTACGTTGTTCGGACTATCGGGCTAAGAGATATGCCTCTCTAAAGTTTCCAAAAGCTCGGAATACACCCGAAATCTATGAAGAATGAATTGATTGTTTGTTTTGAGTGTAAAATCTTATAAATCGCGGTTCTGCGTGCCAAAACGAGTGGTCATAATAGAATTTTGGACTTATATGCTTCACGGTTGATCATTTATTGACTTTTCTTATCTTTTATGACATATTATTTCTAACACAATTTTGAGAGATATGTGGTGTAATAGTATATAAAAATTAGATTATTTCTTAGCTTAGATTAGATTATGTTCTTGATTGAATGTGGTGTAATACTGTAATAGTATATAATAATTAAATTTGCAAATATAACAATTTAAGAGATATTAAGTATTAATAATATACTTTTATATTTAATTAGCACGTAAAATGACCTATTAAATTTTTTATCTAAAAAACATCAATTGTTGCGGTTTTTTAATATAACGATAATATTTAATTTATATGTGCTGCAGGGTATATTAGAAAACCGCAACACATATAAATTTCAGAATTAAAAAAATCAAAAAAACCCATTATATGTTGAGTTTTTTTGAAAAACCGGAGCATATATATCTAATAATTTCTGCGGTTTTTTGGGAAAACCGTAACATTTATTAGATATATATGCTGTGGTTTTTTAAAAAAAAACGTAACATTTGTTGTTTTTATTGATACTCTAAAAACCGTAGCATTTGTTGTTTTTCCATGTGCTTCGCCTATATGTACTTTGTATCAATAATCGCATTATTTAAAACTAGAGAACCGCAACATATAGACATTTCTCTACTAATGCTCTCACAAGCTCTCTACCATCTGCATTACTACTTTTAAACACTTTTTATACCTTAGGGTCCATGCAGCCCATGCTAGTGTAAAGAAGCTACATAGCTCATCACTACTCAATCTGCTAGCCATTTCCCTAGCAACTTGAGTGAAGGTATCTATTGGAGATGCATTAAGAATACTTACAAGGCTATTAGAAGCCCAAATATGTCGTGAATGAGGACAAAGGAATAAGGCATGGACAATACTTTCTACAGCATAATCACACCTAGGGCATTTGTTGTTATCACTCACATATGTGCTATGAAGGGATTCCTTAATAGCTAAAGCCCTTGAGCTTGCTCACCAAAGTGATAGAGCTTAGGTGGTCCTCCCACACTCCATATCTTCTTCCAAAACTTCTGCGCCTCTTATCAATTTATTAAACTCCACTTCTAGTACAGACCGAACCTCCCTAGCCTGTAGGTTGACCTCACAGTAAAAGCACCATCCACATTCAGTCCCCAGTGTCTTCTAGAAAAGAATGTAGCAGAGGGATGTTCAGAACCAGCCTTGCATCTTCCTCAGACATAATGGAATAAATTTTCTCCTCATCCCAGCAACCTTTCTCAAAATCTATCGGCTTTTCCACTCATATTTCATTATCATAGGGTACTCACTGGTTAGGAACTAGCCTTTCACAGTCCATAGGAAGCCAAGTATCGTCCCAAACCCTGGCCTTTTGATCATTTCTTATTCTCTATCTTAGTCCCTCAAGCAGGAGACTTTTTGCACTCCATATACTCCTCTAAAAAAAATCTGGGATTATACCCCCTCCTTGCCTCTTTAAAATAGGAATTCTTATAATACTTAGCCTTGAGGATCCAAGCTAACATTGAACCGGGTCCTGAATTAGTCTCTAGCCTTGTTTGGCCAGCAAAGCTAACTTAAAGACCTTTAAGTCCGTAAATCCATCATTTTTTATATGATTTGAGTGTACTATGTATCAAAAAGAAATGTAAGCTTCTAAATCTTTAAATCCATAATTCTAGTTTATGATTTTTTTGCTTATAAGACTTAAGGTTACGAAGACTTGTACCTAAAGGCTTTCATCAGCTACCAATCTATGTCAAGTGGATGTCAACTAATTTAATCAATTAAAGTTTTGAGAGTAGTATTCAAGATTGAAACACATATATATTATTGGTCGCCTTGCGACTAGTGGTGCTTATGAACCAAGTCAAGTTCGAGTTTAGCTAATCTCGACTCTAGCTTGATCACTTAGATTGAAGTTTGGCTCGAAGTTTAAAGCTCGTGAGCTAAAAATTGAAATTCAAGCTTGAACTCATTTTCAACTCGTTTAAGCTCAATAAGACTTAGTATTTATAATTAAATTTGGCCAACAATTAGGTGGGTATTACTATTGGGTTTATATATACCAAAACCATTTATCAATTTTTTAAATGTAGAATTTTGGGTTTATATATAAAATTATTTTCAACCATCTTCCATTTTATTCCAATGTGGGATTTTGGGTTTATACATCAAACATATTTTCTTTTATTCTAATCTTATGTCATAAGTAGATTTTTATATAAATATATATTATAAATAAAAATTCAAGCTTCCCATAATATTTTCAAGTCGAGTTTTGAACTACTCAACTTGGTTGGTTAACTATTGGAATTGATTTCGGTCTCGGGTTGAATTTACTCGAATCGAGCTTTGTATGAATTTGATGAAGTCAAATTCAAAAGGCTTGCAAATAGTTCAACTCAATTTATGCCCTTTATAAACAAAATAGTTTACTTCAAGGTCCGAGTGCAAAATAGTTAAGAGTAACAGAGTGTATTTTATAGAGTATTTCCGAAATTCTTTAAAACACAAAACAAAACCATAAAAAATACTGAGTAATCCAAAGCTATATATGCGGTTAGGTCTGAGATTGGCACGTGGAGAATAAACACTGCTATTCTAGCTGCTAAAGACGCACACGTAGCACAATGTTTGTATGCTTAAATCCAACATTTCCATTCTATTTCTTAATGGATTCTCTTGTAATCACTGAGAGATTGCACGTTGGTTTGCATTCGAAAACAGGCAGTATTCATCATCATACTACTCGTACAAGTAAGTTGAGTCTGATTCTCATCTCCTTTCATTTCTTACATATCTGAGATGTTTCCTCTATTAATTTGTCGAATTCATTACTAGTCACAGTTATCGTATATGCTATTTCATATATGTGCTTTTGCAGTTTTGCTTTACTTGTGTTGATTTTGTTATATATATGGTTCGTTTTTTTCTAGAAAATGAATATAACCAAGAAAAATAGGGGAGGTTAAAAAATTTAACGTCGCCTGAGAGATTCGAACTCTCGCGGGGAAACCCCATGTACTTAGCAGGCACACGCCTTAACCACTCGGCCAAAGCGACTTTTTTGATCACTTTTTCTGAGTTAAAATATTAGTACTTGTTACTACAGTTCAATTCATTTTTATGTCATGACACAGGATCAGGAGTATAGAGTTGGGAATTGAGAGTCTTCAGTGATGAGGTGGTCAAAAAGTATCTTTTTTGTGAACTTCTATTTTACTAGTATTTGTTCGTCATAGGAGTATTGTTATTGAGCCACATCATACCTTGCACTGATTGTTGCACTCCGAGTATCCCATATCTCCAAGAGAAAAGAGTACCCTTTGCTTTGTGGAATTCACGCGTCAAAGCCTATAATGGATAATTTGTATTATTATGTGCATATATCCTATTTCGGTGTTAAGAAAGTGTTTCTTGTAATTCCTGTAATTGCATTTAATTTCCTACCATAACTAGCTAACAATTAAGAATATGTTTCGTAGCTTAGCACGGCTTGGTGCACCACCTTAGAGAATGGAGTTTGAGGCAATTCTACATCTGGGTACTAATCATGTCTAAAGTTCCATGGGGTATCGAATTACCACGAATGTAAATAAAGACTAGATTAGAATGGTAGTTCAACTAATCATGTCTAAATTAGTGCGGTTATTCTAACGTGAGTATGATGTTTTCTACTCAGGAGGTGATGCCTCATTATTGAGGATAACTTTGGTTTAATAAGATCGGTGATTTGTGTGTCATTGTTTATAGCTGGTTGACGTGTGTTTTGGTTAGCTTGAGATGCTTGTTGTGTTTTGATCAATTGATATAATAGATTCATCAGTTCAAAATTTGGACCACATAACATTTTTTTTCTCTATGTAATAGACCTCTAGCCTCTGCTGGCCTTCGCATACAATTGATAAGAGATGAGAAGTTCCGTTGGATTTGAGTATTCTTAGAAGTATTAGGGAGTAACTTGCTGCCACTTTCTCACCTTCAAAACAGCTAATTCACCAAGCTATCTGACCACATATTAAAATTTTATGAGAGTACCAAATCAACGACTGATTAAGATAGTAAGAGACATCCAAAGAATTTCTTTTACCATGTTCCCTTCTCTGTAACTACATTGGAATAGGCTATTGTTTGTACTTATGACAAACGAAGTAGGCCAAGTAGCAATTTCCTACTCTACATTTCATTGTTATTTTTGTGGAGGTTTTTGAAACTAGGTACAAGTATAAACATAGAAGCAGCAGCCGGGTTTCAAGCTACTCCTATTTATTAGAAATTAGACATATATGCTAACAACCAAGCCTTAGTCATCTTTTCTTCTATATCGAGTGCTGTCTTTGTGCATTGCAGATCTTTCGCTTAAAATATGAGTATAGATGTCATTATCTATAGTTCAGCTCTTGTTTATCTTCCATAGTCTCCCAGTTCATGTATCTATCTGCCATTGAGTACATCAGTAGATTGCAATACCCTGCATGAGTATGACTAGTGCTAATAGCTCAGCAAATCATAACATGTTTACAGCAATGCACTGGGCATGTCATGCCTCATTACTTGCCAGTAGCTGATAATATGCTTATATGGAGTATAAAAGTAGGCAATAGATAAACAATGTTGGCATGTAATCTATTTCGTTGCTTAATGATGTCCAGCTTAAATTTATGAGTTGAAGCCAAATTTTCAGTAGTCTATGGTGTCATTCTAGTCTGATAAGTTACTCCTGTATCAGACACAAATGATTCTTTCAAGTTGTCCATTGTGTGTTTTTTTCCTCCGTGAAATTAAGGGAAATTGAATATTAATGTCATGTTAACTTGGCATTAAGTTTTCACATTCTATCAGTTTATGTTTTGACCATCTTTGAGGAAGTGCATGAGTACATCAGTAGACGCACAGATGCATGAGCTAGTACTTATATGAATAACTCCTAATAATTGTATTATGAAATGATTGTTCAAGGGGCCAGAATATCAATGATAATTATGAAATGCATGTCTAGCCAAGCCTGCAAATGACATTCTAGAACTTATATGTCTAGCCAAGCCTTCAAAAATTATACACAAAGTTAGCTAGTTGCTTAATTCTATCCTTACTGATATTAGTAATTTGGAGCTACGTTTCTGATTTTCTGGTAGTCAGGTATTCAGGTAGTCAGATATATCAACGTTTATTGTTCTGTTAGTTTGATACAATGTTCACTTAATACAGTTGATGACTTCTTTCAGTTGTTTGTTTCTCTCATGCGATTAGCTTTCTATGTCACGACTGATTGCACTGCTATTTATTTATTTTTTGTTTAATTTTGTTTTTGATCTTTGTAGCTTTTGAAAGCATCAGGAACAAGTCTGGTACACTCGGTTCGTCTTTCTGAAAGTTAGAAACTTCCTCGTCGTCTTACTTTCCTTATTCAACCCAAAAAATAAAATACAGAACACAGCATTTAAACAATGTCTGGTGTGACCCTGGCTGTGGCTCCTGGTAGTGAACCAGACAAAACCACAATGCCAGCCTTAAATCCCGAATCCAAGCCCTTCCAATCAAATTTTCAACAACAAACTGTCACAACGGGAATAATGGGTTCATTACGTGTGATAGAACTCCAACTAGTAGCCTTCATAATGGTTTTCTCTATCAGTGGACTAGTCCCACTCTTCGATCTTATCTTCCCCGCCTTTGCTTCTACTTACATTATTGCCCTCTCACGTTTTGCCTTCCCTTATCATAGAAACATTCAATCTCACTCAGATGAGATCTTTCAGGGAAATAGTGCTTTTCGGCTTTATGTAATCTTGGGGACCACAGTAGGATTGTTCTTGCCCCTTGCATATGTCCTAGGAGGGTTCGCTAGAGGAGATGATCATGCAGTGAGGTCAGCTACGCCTCATTTATTCTTGCTTTCATTTCAAATACTCACTGAGAACATAATAAGTGGGCTCTCGTTGTTTTCCTCTCCGGTGAGGGCTTTGGTTCCCTTGTTGTACACGGTCCGGAGGGTCTTTGTTATACTCGACTGGATGCAGGATGTTTGGATGACAAAGACCTTGCAAGCCAACGCTTCTGTCAAGGTAATCTTAATGAACTCTTCTTGTTGTATTCTTGCTTCATTAAGTCTCTTTACCCCTTGAAGTATATGTTCCATATGAATCTTATATGTATGTTGATTCGCGTCCACAACTAACAGATACCTTGATCCACTAGAAAGGCCTTATAGTGAACAATCCGAGGGTGGTGATATTGTGAAAATTGCTTCTGAATTCTAACTGTCCTAGAGTTTTTCGTTCTTCTTTTGAAGAGTGACTTAACTGTTAGATTGAAACACCTGCATAATAATGCGGTACGGCCCAGTCGCCTTTTTCTTTTCATTTATGGTCAAGTACTAGTGAATCAGTGCATTTGCATATCCCTTCAATGATCAATCCCCACGTACTTCTGCTCACCAATGATTAGATAGTGACATGGTGTATGCTTCTGGTACTATGCATATGTACTTTTTGTATATTTCTATGAGCATAAAACAAGGAATAATTTTCATCATAACCTTTATATCTTACTCTAGACATTACACTTGAAATCCAGTTAATAGTTCAAATTGCAGAGGCTAATAGTTATGTGCATGGTATGCTATTTAGGACGTTGCGTGGTTTTGGTTTGGGAGGAGCTTGGCAATGGCGAATCTTGCGTATTTCTCCATCAACCTCTTGTGCTTCTTGATCCCTCGTTTCCTCCCGCATGCATTCGAGAGGTACTTCAGTGAAAGAGACGAGATCCACAAGAAGATAGCAGAGGATAAGCGCCAGACTGCGGCAAACACATCTCAGTCTTCAGATAAGAAATCTGACTGATTTAGTGTCTTTTTTGCATTTGCCTTCTCTCTATGTAGTCCATTCTCCTTCCTTTCCCCTCTGATCTGACGATCTGGCACGGAAGTACTGGGAACATTGTAGGTTTGCTTAGTGTGAGATTAGTGTAGTTCAATTATGCAAGTGTCATCTGTATGTTTCTGCTTCAAATAACAGGATCCCTTTCAAATTACGCAAATTTCTGATCTAATCTTATGTAACAAAGTTCCCTTCTGCCCATTGTGAAATGTCTGTAATGTCAAATGTCACGGAATCCCTTGTTATATCATCAATTCATCACCACTTCTACATACAGTACATATCATCATACTTGGTAGAATTATCATCACGAAAATATACTACCATACCATGTGTCACGAACTATCCAAGTCAATATGACAAGGCTGTTTTACTTGCATTTGAAATTTTTCACCATTTTCTGATGCTAATTATGAACTGTGGAATAAGCACCACCACTGCCACCAAATGAATGAAAGGTAAAGAGTATGAGATGACACAAAAACATCAAAGGATCTAATTCTTTCAATAGAAAATTTCTAAATTTTACATGACATTCAGAATTGGTAACACATATTAGAAATTTAGCTTCCCACCTATGGCCTATGGGATCTTCATATCATGGAATAAATTCTCGAGACAGGTCTACTTATTTAGATAAAATATTAGCATTGTACCATTCGCCAGAATCGCCACAATATGTGGGCAGTCATTAAAATAACTAATCTTTCATACGAATAATTATGAAATATCATTAATTTTGTAATTTTGTTAGCCTGGTCGGTTGCACTTATCCTCTTAAAGATGGGAAATGGTCAATTCAGGGTCGTTTTCTATCTACTCACTGTTTTGTTTCCTAGTCCGTTTTCTTTATTCTTGAGAATGAGAATAAATTACGATTACTTGAGAGGTGTGAATGTGAGATGGAGGAATACTAAGGGGCTTTAGGGTGCCCTACGCGTTTGAAAAAGTGTACCCTGACCAAGGCCCCAACAGATAGTAGTAAGGGCATAATCAAGGCCACTCAATGATTTGTGGGCGGTTGTAGCTTTGCAAGTTGGTCTATGATTTCAGAGGTTACAAATCTCACAATGGACCCCCCCCCCCCCCCCGTAAATATAGTACTTTCTCTTCTTTCTTTTGGTCATAAGTATAAAAATTTACATAATAGAAAATATCCGGTGAAATAACCTAAAATGAAATTTTTTTAAGAAAATAGGATAATATTTGAGAGACAGATCAAAATAGAAAATGGGGCAAAAATAAAAGAAAAGGAGGGGCAGTATTGTTTTGCTAAACCTGTTCTCGAAGAGGGAAAGGTAGCAATTTGGTCACCAATATTGGAATTGTATTTTATAATGCCCACAATGATGGTTTCCTTTAGTTTGGTCAAGTTGGTAAGTAGTTAATTAGTAGAGGTGGCAGTGTGGCATTAGATTACGAAGAGCCAAATCAAGTAACATACTTCAAAGCTTGTTTGAGGCACAGAAATTGTACTAATCTAATCTTATACTTTCATTGTTGTTCATTAGTTAAGTAAATGTCACACACAATAGGAGTCTGAAGTTTATTTAGTAATGGATGCATTTAAGGAGTATGGTTTTTCTGCGTTACTTCTAGATTTAACGCAATGAAGTTGCCTTTTTTGCAATTCCATCTCTTTTTACCTTTTATTACTAAGAAACAAATATCTAAGCTAGTATGAGGCTCTATAAATTTACTTTAAATGTTTTATTTTCTTTCCTCTTATTAAATCATATTTCCTTCATTTTTTGTTTTTTTTTTGTTAGAAATTTATGTATTTTAAATTAAAATTTGACCATGAATTCTCTTTAATCTATAACAAAATTTTAAAAAAATCATATAGGGTCTTATAAGATTCGTTTTAATTATTGATTTTTTTATAAATTTTGCAAATACGTAATTAAAAATATTTAAAATTTAAGTTTGTTTTACAATTTATGCAAAAATAAATGAGAAGAATAAAAAAAATAGAGGGAATATTTCCTACTCTTATATGCATAATCAAGTCGTATTCATTTTTTTCATCAAGATTAGACTTTAAAGCCTATCTTAGTATCAAACTCATTTATATTGAGAATTTGATTTTAAAAATATTTATATTAAGATGCATCTAATAAAATTCTACTTTAATATATTATTTTTTATAACATGATGAGAATTTGTGATCAAAATTTTAATATTTTTACTCTATATATAAAAATGGGGCAAAAATAAAGGGAAGGAAGTAATAGTCCTTTTCTCCAATGTCAACTCAATTTTTGTCAATATTTACATAATCCATACATATTTCTCTAAGTCTCTAAGACAGAAGACACAATGTAACACCCATTTCATTTACATAACTAAAAAGACAACATAATTGTTTGAATCTTTCAAACATTTAAACCACTTATTTGGAGTTAAGATAATAATCAATACCCAAACTTTTAATTTTTTCACCGTTTTGGATCTGGAACTTATTTTTTCACCTTTTGCTACCTAGAATGTATTTTCGATGGGTTCTTTTAACCATGGTTAGGTGTGGGCCCTACCCAACATCAATTAAATAACAAATCCAAAAAAAGTAATTAATCTAATTTAGAAGAGAACAACATGATGTTTATTTTTTTGCAACTATGTACTTTGGCGACCAAAATTCTCATTTGTTTATTTCAAGTCCAACTCTTCACCTTCCATGGTTGTTCGACCATTCTTAGCCAACTATAATTCTTAGTAAGAACAATATTATAAACATATCAACCATTCCTTCATTCTTTCATATGGAATAGCTCTTTCACTACAGTATATTTATTTTTTGGATGTATAATCATGAACCTTAGCTCATAAATTCACAATCAACATGCATAGTAGAACCCATTACACTAGTAGGTAATCAAAATCAGCCACACTCGTTTTTAGTATATATATGATTAAATTGATTTGTGCTTTGTTGTGGGTAACTTTGTTACTGTTGTCATTTTGTTTGAATAGTAGCAGTTAAGACTAATTGAGATTAATTATACAATCATGCAATATGCTATTTGATGTTAACAATATTAAGGACACTCTTTTATCTATATATGTTAAATTGCAAATTATAGGCTTGCTGTCAAATTAAAAGCAGACGATGATTGCTTAATGGAGTTTGGATTTCCTTCATTAATTTTTTTGGATTTCTAAGATATTATATTTTTGGACAATACATGAATTCCCCTATTATTTTTATGGTTTTTGTAGCTGTTATTTTGTAATGTGGAACAACCGTATTTCGGTTTAAATGCTTTCAACAGATATTTTACATATATGAAAACAATTACATTTTTTGTGTTTAAATGGTTGAAGTTGAGTCAACGTTGAGTTAACTAGCTGAAAAACCAACTGTAGGTTCTTAAAAGTGTCAAAAAAAAAATTCTAGATTCCAAACGGTAAAAAAAATTAAAAGCCTCGGTCCTAATTATTATCTTAACTCCAATTATTTGCGAATGCACTTCATCATATCACACAAGATTATGTAACAGGTGCATTTAAGTTGTGCAGATTTTCACTGTGAAATTCAGATTGTCATAGATTCTTTATATAAGTTATATAACCAACATCATAGTTCAAGCGGAAAACAATGAAGCAACCTTTTTCCCCCCTATTTGACCTTCTCTCACTTTTACTACTGTTGAACAAATCTAATAACAAACATCTAGACTTTTTTTATTTAACTTTAAAAAAAAAAAATAACCACCAACTGAAAGTATTTTGAAAAATGATCCCCTAACTAAGTTTGGGTAAAAACGGGTTAACATAACTGAAATATGCTAAACCTTTAACCTCTGAGTTATTTCTAATATCTAACACCTTAATCGTTGTACCAACTCAATTTTTTTGTATAATATTTGTATAAAGACTTTAAATTCAATAGCAGTATATTTAAAAATTAAAATGACATAATTTATAATATACAATATGATTATGTGAGTACTCATTTTGTCATGAAAAATTAAGATTTATAAAATAATACGCCAAAAAGATGATATTATTTCTACTTTGATACAAGGAAAATCCCGAAGATTAAAAAAAAACAGTAAAAAAAAAAAAGTCCAAACATCTCCTTTAGTGAGGCATAAAAAATTTACTAAGATGTCTTATTTTTCCCCTTGTAACAACACATTTCTTGATATCATCTACAAATGAAGTCAGATTCACTTTGTCATCAAGAAGTAAACTTCAAGGCCTATCTCAGTTTCAAATCCAATAATAATATACTCCGTAGTCTTTTCCTCTAGTGACATCTTGTTTTCTATCAACTTTTACATAATCTAATCAAATCCACCTTTCTCTAAAACTTAATTAAACACCCATTTCATTTGCAAAACTATATCATCAATTCATCATAACCTAACCTAAAAATCCAAATACATATATTTACCCCTCTCTCACATATTCTCATCTCTCACATATTCTCATCTCCAAATAAATTCTAACTCTCGGAGGAAATCTGTAAGTCAATATTTTAAGCCACCCCTTAACTGGATCGCTAAACATCGTCCGCAAATTTCAAATGAACTGACCTTTATACCATTACTTCCTTATATCACCTAAATCAACTCAACCAAAAAAAAAATCTGGGTTGTCTTCTGAAGATGCTCCACCATGGTGAGTGGCGCCTCCTGAAAATGCCCCCACCATCGGGTGATGCCTTCTGAAGATGCCCCACCACCGGGTGATGCCTTCTGAAGATGCCCCGACCGTGGTCCAATCGTCTTTTCAAGACGCTCTTTCTAAGACGCCAATAACAAGACCAATTGTTCAAGTATGATCCAAAAGTCTACCTAATTCCCAAAAGATGGCATTTTCGGTTGATCCAACAACATTAATTTGTCACAATAAATATCAAAGATGAGTTACGTACACCGTCATTGTGAGTTTTAAATGTTTTGATATAATGAAAACAATTTTACAGAATTACAATGTTATAGTGTTACTGATGAAAATAAACTAATTTATTTTTTATATGTATTTGAATTTTTTTTTAAAAAGGGCAAAAAGAACAAAAATGTCATTTTATGATAAAAATACGGACAATCCCTAATAATTGAATAGTAACTCGTAAAGAAACCCTACCCATTAACCACCGTCAAACCATCTCAGCCTTTGTCCTTAGCCAGTTAGCCCCCTCGTCTCTCTCTATCATCACAAACCAAAAGCAAACCAAACCAAACCAAATAGCCTCACACCCATTCCATCAAATTACTACTGCCTACCATAGCCGTAATCATGAAGCTCAACAAAAGCAAAAACAAAGGCAAAGTTCATCCTTCCCCTTCTACTTCTTCTTCTGCTGCTTCAAGCTTCAATGACCCAGTTTTATCCCTGAATCATCTCCTTCCAACTGCAATTCTTACTCTCATCTCTGTTCTGTCTCTCCAAGACCGCGAAGCTCTTGCTTATATGATTACTCACTCCCTCAAATCCTCCTCTCTCTGCTACTCCTACCCTTCTTCTTCTTCTCTAGACCCGAGAACCAAGAAAAAATCCAACAAGAAACCAACAACCTCAACTACAACATCAACGGATACTCATAGTTCTCCATGTTTTGATTGTTGCTGCTTTGACTGCTTCTCTCATTTCTGGAATCGCTGGGATTCTTCCCCTCATTCTGAGCTTATTCATCAAGCCATTGAAGCGTTTGAGGAGTACCTCTCTTCGTCCGAGAAGACCAGGTCCAAGAAGAGAGATGGTAGCAACAGCAGTAAGAGGAGGGCTAAAACGGCGTCGTTGTTTGCTGACTTGGAGGAGAGAGAATCTTGTGTTGTTCCTCTTGATATTGGTGATGGTGGGAAGAATGAGGAGGTGAAGGAGGAAGTTGGGTCGCCGGAGATTCTGTTCTTAGATGGGGGTGACGTGGTGGAAGAAGAAAGTAAGGATTTTCCGATGTCCAGAGCCGGAGAAAATGAAGAGAATGAAGGTGGGGCCCAGGAGTTGCAGCAACAGCAGCAGCAGCAGCATCACAAGGGGTTGGCGAGGAAGGTACTCCCGGATGTGATTGGGTTGTTTCATTCTCATTTTTGGAAGAATCTTTGGGGTCCGAATGTGTGAAAAAATAACAATGGAAAAATTGAATTTCGTTCTACTTGTTAATTCTTTCACCTAATTTTTTTTTTCAATTGAATTTCGTAATGTTGAAGAATAGATTTTGGAGAAAAAAAGATGGAATAATTAGGAAAGTAATGAAATGTGCCGTCATGGGGAGATCATATATAATATAAAGTGTTATGTTTATTAATGTTGGTATTTAAAATACAAAATGTTATATAGTCGTATGCATTCCTTCATTTGCATTCGAATAGACTAGTTTGCAATTAGTGTAATTCTTTCCATTTCGAGTGTCATTGAGTTGATTGGATAATATTTGAGATGAATTTGTCATTGAGTGAGAAACCTATCTTAAATTCTGGGGCTCTAAGTAGTAAAATTATGCGAGGCAATGTGAATTTGCACCAGAAAATACGCTATCAAATTTGTCAACATTGTTCTTGGTGAGAATGGCGACTCTCTAGTCTATCTACCAAAGTTTGCTAAGACATTAAACATTTTTAAATTATGGATATTTAAATTTTAAAAATTTGAAATAAAACAAAAATAAATCTCTATTATGAAATACAAAGAAAATAAATAATAACCCTTGGTTTTAGGGAAGTTTAGGAGTGAGTTGTTGATGGGCAAAGATTATCTATTCGTGTCGTTGGAGTATTTTTATTAGGGCAATAGGGGGATGGATGAGTGATAAAGACTGACTATTGAGAAATGAGAAACAACATGCAGACGAGACTGGAGAGGTCAGAAATGGCAGATGATTTAGTACAAGAAAATAATATTACGAAACCCAAAAATGTGTCACGCTTTCAGTAGCAGTATTATGGCAGTAACCTTTATTATATTCCCGCCTAGCTATCTTTTCCTCGAGTGCCAAAAAAAAGTACTCCAAATGAAAGAAAGACTAGTGCCAATTCCCATGCAATTTCCTTTTGATTCCTCCCGAGGTATTGCAGTGGAAATCATTTTTCAGAATATTAAATGCTTTCTTTTTATTAACTTATGGAACCACGGTGATACAAAAATTCCAAAGTACAACCCTTATATACAATTGCGTTTATGAATGAAAAATGTGTATAGTACATCCGTGAAATTATTTTCTATGTATGTTATGTAAATTTTTTTGGTACGGTGCACTATTCACCCATTGATGGTAATAGGGGTGAGGTGACTGCTGTAGACGACACTGGTGTGTAGACTGTAAACTCTAGACGTGGTAGTTTGATCACTGATCTTTGGGTCGTTGTAATATAATTACATAGGGAGAAGACTTGATCGGTTGGTTCAATGTGGAGCAATACGTACAATATTTTCATTTTTTAAAGGTTAAAAATTTTAACTATAAATTTTAATTATATTATAATAAATAATATATTTTAGTATAATTTTATTGAATGTATTTTGATGTTAATTTTTATAATTTTTTTATCTTATAAATTTAGAAGAAAAATCGTTTTACATTATGTTTTGAAAACTTTAAAAAATAAAAAAGTAAAAAATAAATAGAAACAAGATAAGTAATAAATTTGAAATATTAGCATCAAATGGAGCGTAGATTTGCCACAGACATAAATTACTAAAACTCAAAGACAATATTATGGATGAAAATTCAATCTGAACCGAGTCTCATTAAAATCCATTTAAAAAAACTCTGACTCCAAATAGGAGATGGGTCAGATTCGGATATTGTATTAATTTGATCCGACTGTGATCCAAGTCCAACTGTCTGATTTGAATGAGTAGTATCAAGGCTAGTATTTAAACAAAAAAAAAACAAATATAATAACCCAAAATAAAAATGAATAAATAAAACTATAGTATTTGCTTGTGTTGTATATTTTTTTAATTTACTTTATAAAGTATAAGTGAATTATATTATTACTTATGAAATTAACAAAAAAAGGTAAGAAAAGTGCAAATTTTACAATATATTAAATTTTGGATCGAATTCGAAAGTCCGACGGATCGGACCGGATTCAGAGGTCTAAAATCCCTAATCGGATCGGATTCGAATCCAAAATTAAAGTCCGTAAACTTGTCGGATCGAATTCGGATTTTGTTGGATTCGCTCCGATTTCGGTCCATTGCCATTCCTAGACAATATCAATATTGTATCATGTACTTCATATATGACACTAGAAAACAATTAAAATAATCGTTGCAAAAACAATTAAAATAATACTTGTATAGTTGTATTCACTTCAATTCGATTTGGGTATATATAATTTTAAAATATCTCCAATGACTTTTAAAAAAAACTTCTCCAATTAAATCCAAATAAGAAAAGTTCACAAGTTTAAAGTGAAGTTTTAATATATAAACGCCAAATACTAACAATATCATAGGCTCAAATCAATCACCGGCATAAACTATTGTGTATGTTCAAACAATATAAGAAAAATTGAAATGAAAAATACAACACTTGACCCCATATTGTCCATAAAGGCTAACCTTCATTTTATTTTTGAAAAATCTCCTATTTGCACGTGTTGTATTTTAAATATACTTTTCATTGGTTACCCGTTGAAGTGGTCACTCGACTTTATTTCTTCGTCTTCTTCGCATCAAACTCAACGTCAACACTAGAAACCCCAATTCATTTTCTAATTATAGATAGCAGAAACCCCAAATCATTACTCATAAATTACAAAAAAAAAAAAATTAACGAATTGGCGATGCGTTGAGGCGCAAACAATGAGCTTACTTTATTATGTAATTTTCTTTTCTTAAGGATCGGACATTTTTGTCATGATGTAACTGCATTCCACCATCCTTGCCAAAGAAATACTCAAGTAAGCCTTCGTTTTCTACAGAACTGCAAGGTTAATGCCAGGTATAAGTCCATCACAACGAGTAGATCTTTGTATGTTTTGTTATGTCATCAGAGCCATAACCTTTTTAAACTCAACCTGTCGATCTCTCTAAAATTGAAAACATACATAACCAACAATTTTTCATATTCTGAAGAAAAGGAAATTTGTTGCAAATAGTCAAAGTTCAGAGGTGGATGCTTTCAAAAATGAAAAGTGACGAGTAATGACAATGATAATTGTAAACATAAATGTATAAGGCCAGCGATAATTCTTGAGTAATTCGGGATCGTATCTCATATATATATATATATATATATATATATATATATATATATATATATATATATTAATTTATCAATAAGTAGTTGCATCATCCCCCTCTCACAGTCTCACGCTACCTTTAAAATGCTACCAATTTATGCTCAACAAAATTTGAATCTTAAAAAAAAAAAACAAACTTCAGCAAAAATAATCCAGTCAAAAGTAGTCGAGGAAATAGATCTTATATTCGAAGGTGGAGATTAATCCACGATGCATCCGGACCCCAAATCCCCAACCTTGCAAACCTTCAAAGAGAAACTCATCCTTGACCTCGTGAGTGGGCCAACTAGGCCCAACATCAGTTTCCAACCATAGAGTGATAAATCTTTTATCGATTGTTTGCCAGAGAAAAGGGAAAGGATAAAAAATGTAGAGTGTTTTGTTAAACATATTAGAACTTGACAACATATTATTTTTGTGACTAGAGGCATCACTTATGTTCAGATGCATCCGAGAAGCAATGACCAAAAGAGCCTGGAAAAGATCAGTAGCAACCGAATATAAAATGATAAAAGAAAGACACTAATATTGGGCAGGCCCCTCCATAGTTGTGATAAAATTTCATCATATTGAAAGATTATAACAATGTCTGAAGAAGACAACAAGAAGGAACGTATAAATCGTCGTTCCCAGGTTGTTTTCTACCTGAGGCAGCCTGTATGGCTATGCTTTAGTTTTTACTATCCTGAGGCAATAATAATCAAATTGATCATCACTTCAATTATATATTTGACAAGATAAAGCAACAACGAAAAACCAACCGCCAGAAGCCAATAATAGTCACCAAAGCATTAGCAATAGTCAAGCTCATAACGTAGCCTCATCGCGTAAATCATGTAAATAATGCAACAACACCTACGCTTTTGTTTCCCTTTCTTTGCTGACATTGCTGTGGAATTAAGAGAAACCCTACCATACATCATTCGGTACATCTGAAATGCCATGCAAAAATAAAGGAGCAATTGGGAACTCAAGGGCCAGACTCCTGCTGCTTTAAGAATTCGCAAGTCTAATTGCATATCTGTATATGCACAAAAATAAGCGTATGCAAGACGAGCAGTTATTCTCTGATCATTTGTACTAATACAAAAGCAAAACCCAAGAATGAGAAACCCAATATATCACAAAAATGACTCCAATAAGTCTGAAGAAACAAGCTAAGTAATCTAGTTTTTGTCATAAATGTTGAGTACACAAGCAGAGTTTTGTTTGGTAGAAATAAACCGTTCAGTCCCAGACTCCCTGCTGCCGGCCCGTCTCAAGATCAATATGCAACTCTGGGGAAGGGGACAAATATGAATGCAAATGTAACTTCATTGGAACTCGCTGTTGATCCGAACTCTCATGGCATCTATAAAACAATATAACCCCTGGTTTTGGTAGTATATTTGTCATGTTTGGTTCAGTAGTACTTCATAGACTTGATATGATGCATAATAGTGGATAGGACCTCGGGCGCTAGTGGGAATTTTTTTTTTTTTCTAAACTTTTTTTTTTTAAAAAAATTTGCAAAAATAAGCCACTCACTAAACTATTTAAAAAAATAAACCGATTTTTGTCTGAGGCCAGACAACAATCTGTAGTAAACTGGATTATGAGATAAAGTTGGGCCACGAGAAATCGTTGCCTAGGGCAACGATTTTCATTGAACTAAAATCAACAATTTCAGTCAAATAAAAATCGT
The DNA here is from genome assembly GCA_026401315.1 of Dysphania ambrosioides. Classification (NCBI taxonomy): domain Eukaryota; kingdom Viridiplantae; phylum Streptophyta; class Magnoliopsida; order Caryophyllales; family Amaranthaceae; genus Dysphania; species Dysphania ambrosioides. Next base: position 3,470,488 of record CM048660.1, on the reverse strand, counting down.
TGCTCAGGGCAACGATTTTCATTGAGCTAAAATCAACAATTTCAGTCAGATAAAAATCGTTGCCTGGTCAACGATTTTTGGCTAACTAAAATCAAGGCAACGATTTGGGCAACGATTTTTCTCGACCCACGTTTCTGCCATTCTCCTATTCCAACTTATTACAAGTCGTTGACTGGGGCAACGATTTTTGTTCGGATTAAAATTGGCTCATTTTTTAAATTAGTTTGGAAAGTAGTTTATTTTTGCAATTTTTTTTTTAAAAAAGCTTAGAAAAAAAGGTTGTACATTTCTGGGGTAGTATTTTTGGTAGTTGGGTACATTGGTACTTATAGGGCTTGTTGTCTATGCTATACTGACACGAATACGGATATTGATATGGGTACGAGTATCGAAAGCAACATGTTATACGCAAATAAGTGCAATATAGCTTGTTGTAGACTTGGTAGTTCAACTGAAAATCTATTGTGTTGTCAAACTATCAACCTCCGACATGAAAATCTGATATATGCTCGAATTTGTTGGAGATTTAGAGTATTTGGTTGATTATAATCATTTTATGTATAGTTTAAATCATTTGGTTATGGTGTCATGACTTAAACAAACATAGGAATAAAATAGTTGTATACAATAAAATGAGGAAAAATGATTATATATATGAAAAGGTTTGGTTTATTAAATGTCGTTTGACATTATTTCAAATACTTAAAGTATTAATAAAAAGGTGTCTTTTGATAAGTAGTTTTCATACATCTATAAATATACCAAAATATTCATATGATGAAGGATGGATAAGAGAAAACCATTTTCTTCTTTCCTTTAGGCATTTGTAGTTTTATATATCATCATCACAAATACAAAACTTGTCTTCATTGTATTGTAATTTTACTACATGAAATTACAATAGTTCTATCATTTTATCTCCTAAGTAAATTTCATGTATCTCGGGTTTTATTCTAAAAAGTTGAAATTATACTTTAAGAAAAGTGATCTTGTTCACGACTCGAAAAAATTTAATTACTTATTATCTTTGTGACCCTATTTTTTTTTTTTGTAAATTCCCCAGTAGAATTCATACACATACATATATCTATTGTGAATGTTGGCCTTTCAAAGGAATTTAGACATATTTTCTTCAACATGACGTGTTGAGCCCACTCTTAAGAATGGGTTTATCCTCTCTTTAAGTTTAACACAGGTATCTCATGCGAGTATGCGACTCACCAGCCACCAGCCACCAGCCACGGTTAATTAAAATGATATTTGAAGATAACGATCACCAACCCATTTATTTATCTTTGGAAATGTGCCCAAAAAGTGCAAGTGAATGAACAAATCAAGAAGCAGCCATAAAAGCGCAAGTGAATCAAAATGCAGAAAGGTGCCATAATAGTAGGAGTGTAGGAACATCTTGTTGGGCTTAGCTAGGTAACAAAAGCATCAAAATGCAGCAAGATGCCATAATAGTAGGACCATCTTGTTGGGATTAGCTTGGTAACAAAACCATCACAATATCTAACACAACTAAAAAATTCACAAGTAGGATCTAATAACCAGGCAAAATCCAGAAAAAAAGTACCAATATTTTGGCCAAATGAAGCAAGTGAAGAAATGTCCCTGGAAGTTCGTCTTCCTAAACAATTTAACAAATGTGATGAAGCAAATCTTTATGTGATTATATGGCCGATTAATTTGGTGCTCTGAGCCTGCATGTTGGTATAAGTAAGACTCATTTTATCCACTGATTTTCTTAAACAAAAAACAATATTGAAGATATGATCAAGTTTCTTCATAAAATTCTAATAGAAGGAAAAAAGAGAAACTATTTGTAACGAAAATTCGATTTTCAAGCCATGTATGCTGAGCCAATTTTGATTCAAGTCTAGGTATGGGTCAAGTTAAAGTTAGTTTTAACTAGGTCTAGGCTCTAGAGAGAAAAGGAGAAACCAGGTTTCAAGTATATTATTGAGACAAATCAGCTGCGTAGCTGAATAAGCCTTTAGAATACGGTTAGACAAAATAATTCTTACAAAAAAGACGTGGTGTTTGGACTTTTGGTGCACATAGAATTATGGACGCATAAATCTGGTGATAATGAAAAGCTGAAAGCTACGTGTAAACCTAGCATGTTTCTTGATCAGCTAGGGTTTTACCTCTAATTCAGGTTCTGCAAAGTACACAGTGGTTCTTGATCGATCGAGAACATTTTAACATATTAACTAGAAAATGTATCTTCTACTTCATCAGTTCTAATTTAATTGTTATATTTGATTTTTCATAGTTTCTAAGATATAATTTAAAACGATTTTTTTTTTTCTAAATTTATAAGACAAAAATTATAAAAATTTACATTAGGATGCATTTAATAATATTTTATTTAAATATATTATTTGTTAAACTATATGTAATTAAAATTTATAGTTAAAATTATAGTAAGTAAATTGAGACGAAAGTAAAATTGAATATTTTGAAAACAAATTGAGATAGGATGACGAAAACATTCTACTCCGTAATACTCAATTGTTGTGAGGTAACAACACAACTGCAGTAAAGCGCATACCTGGAAGCACAGACATGTGGGACCGGCATCTTGTACGTGATTGTGTTTTTGCATGTATATATAGTTCAGTAAGTTCATACGTGGGCAAATTACTTTCCACATGCAGAAGAATGGTAATGAAGCAAGGCAGTGAAGTTCATGTCTATTCTACTAGGTCAGAGGATCAACAGTACAAGGGACCCAAAGCCCACTCTTCCAGTGGCAAAATGATTCACCAATGACAAATGAGACCCAACCAGGAATCCGTGTCCTTCTACTTGTCTTCTTCTTTGAAGGTCAGATCTCCAATCATAGATATGTTTTACCATATTAATATTAAAAAGAAGCATCTTGTTCAGGCACCTGCTATCTTTTTATGAAAGCATACTCCTTTCTGATCCTCTGTGCAGAGAAAAACTGATCATCAGACCGAAGAGATGAAGGTAATCTCAATCTCCATATTATTTGGTAAGACAAATAAACGAGTTCTGAGTGCTCAATAGCTGTGTTTCCTGCTATGCTTGATGCAGTTACTAACTTGGATGCATCGGAAGTTTCGGCAAGGTAATGGCGAAACAATGAAGGAATTTCCTCTGGGTAAATAAATTTCTTTCATGATTCTCTGACATTATGCTATTTCTGCAAGTTATTAATTGTGTTTCCAGCTTGTACCAATCAGGTGCTGTGTCAGAAGAAAGGGCTTAACACTCATCTCAGACAGCACAGAAACATCATGAGTAACTCTAAAATATGCAAACATTATTATATCACATTCGATCACATCCGAAGTAACCAAAAAAATCCCCCTAATTTTATAGGCTATAAGTCCCGGAAGTCCTTGAAATGGAAAAACTGGTATGATGAACAAAGTATTACAAGTATTGTCCCAATATTGAGGTGTAAATTCCCATCTTTCAGGGCAGCAATTCCATGACGACCCTCACTACTATCAAAAGCAAGACCAAGGGAGACAACGAAGAGCATCATTTACGAGTGTGGAGACTACCAAGTTTTCAGAATTTGAAAGAAAAGCATCATCAGCTGATGAATTTCCAGAGTACTTCGAAGGATTTCTAGCAATAGGAACCCTTGGGATAGCAGATGCGGTCATCCCAGAGCCAGAGACACCAACATTCGCGGTGTCATTTGAGAAGCTCGCAGAAGGAGAGGCTGAAGTGACAGAATATGAACTGAGGTTCATCAATGATGAGTTAGAGAGGGTGCTTGCCTCTGAAGCTAAAGATGATGGTTGGACTGATTCCTCAGGGAGAAACAGTCATGTTAGCAACGGAAGAATCAGTCATGCAAGCACCATAACTCTAAGTGGCAAACCACTGGAAATTCCAGAAAGCACTGGAAATAATTTGATGTACTGTCCACTACAAGAATATCTGTTGGGATCAGCTGTTGAAGTGCCGGAAAAGGCAGCAGTGTCGAAAAAGGAGAATAGGACATCATTGGGAGAACTATTCGAGAGGCACAAGGCAGAGGAAACCTGGGAATCCAAGTGCAAACGAGGGGAGAAGAAGGAAGACAAAGATGGTGATAAGACTGCTTCCATGAATCTCATGAAAAAGATACTGATGAAGAAGAAAAATGCACTGCATGCTGCTTCCAAATCTGCCTCGACTCGGGGAACTGCTGAAACTGCTTCTGCGGAAACAAAGCTTTGCAAGGTACCTACAATAGCTTATTTAGTACAGTCAACAAGCCAATTTAATTTTCAGGTTGGCCATACAAAAAAGGCGCATATTTGAGTGCTAATATTTTCAACTACAACATAAGAAATATCACTTTGTCTCTAAAAAATTGGTTCATTTTGACCAAAATAGTTTTTAGGGAAGGATGGAGTATTACATAATTTTTAGGGAAGGATGGAGTATTACATAAAACAAAGCATATTTTGAGTTTTGTAGAATTGCTTTGACACTGCATGAAGTTTAGAATACTAACTTTCTCTGCATATTGATCATAAGAAATTATCAAAAACTTTATATGATTTCACAGCTCTTTTTCATGTATCCTCTGTTTATTGAAAAACATTCAAGTAACCAGTGTCTGCTTTACAAAAATTACATCCTTTAACATATCCAGTTCTCGTAAAAAATAACAATCATCATCCAATTTATGAAAACCAAATAGCAGAAGCGTAATTGTTTAATATAACAGTACGTGTATCTATCAATATTTTATACTTCTTTTGGGAGTAGGCCGGACTTAGCTTTGTTGTTGTTGTGTCCTGTAATAGTGTAATGTATCATGTATGCCTATATTATTAGCTTAGTCGATACGAATGTTGTGAGTGAGTATCAGCTTACGCAATGGTAAAACACTAAAACATGAAAGGGTATTCTGAATAAGATAAAAGAAAAGGTACCAGAAAAGTAAGGGGAAAACAACCAAACTCCATACGATAATAAGTAGGCAAATCCTTCGATACACTATAATTAGATAATTACTCTATGTATATGAGAAGTTATTAAATTACACAAATAAGCAATCACAAAATCACTTAAACATAACCACAAGTTTGTAAATCATAAGATGTACTTCCTTCGTCTCTATAAGAAATAATATATTTAAGTGGAATTTTGTTGGATCTATATCAATGTAAATTTTTAGAATATCAAGTTTTCATAATTTTTTTGCCATATGAATTTAGAAATAAAAACTCTAAAAGTTATGTTTTGAAGACGCTGCTAAAGTCAAATGAAATTTTGTCCTTTCCGGTTGGCAATGAGCATTGTTTTTCGTTAACTACACCATTTATTAACAGGTAAATATAGAATTGCTACAGTACTAGAGATTTTATGGACCCTAGGCCAAACTTTGTAAAAGGTCCCTTGCATTAAAAAAAATTACTCAAAATATAGTGTAAATTTTATTTAATCGATCCAAAATTTTTCAAGAATATATTTGTAAAAATAACTTTTCAAACAGTATTTAAAAACAAACTATTGTAGTTCGTTCAATTTAATTGCAAATAGATAATTTTACATAGTAATTGAGTTATCTGAAAAACTTTTTGGGCCCCCAACCAGCCACTGGCCCTAAGCCTCCGCACCCCGGTCTACCATTAGGGCCGGGCCTTAATAGCTAATAGAATTATACGGCTCCTAGGAACAAAGTACAGGAAATTATGGCTTCCTTGGTTTGACTAGTGCTCAGCCAGTTGATAAACACCATTAACTCATCCAACGTCAATCGTAAATCAGGAAAAGTAAGACTTTATACAGTAACACCTGAAATTCAAAGGATACTAGTATATATCTTCTGTATCTAAGATTTTTAAAGCAGATCCTGCAGAAATTTCACAAGAAGGTGCACCCAGAATACTCAACATCCACAGAAAAGAGTTACAAAATGCATAAGAATCGGATCAAGGAGATGATACCCGGCAATGCGGGTTTCTACAACGATGAGCGCGGATTGTCAGATGAGGGCACCACAATTCTCTCCCACAAAGAAGGTCAAAATGGCTATCGCAGGAAGAGCATCTCTGACCCAACTCAGTACACAGAAGAGGGTAGTGACTCAAATGAGAGCAGAGAGTGCTGGATCAAAACTGATGCTGACTGTAAGTACTGATGCATACTAGCATTTTTTTCACATCTCCTAGACCTTGGTGGTGATTTTTTTTCCTTGGAATACGGGTGGAGTGTTTGGTTTTTCCAGAAAAACACTCTTCGCATATTCCGTTGTTTGGTTTGTGAAGGGGCAAAAGATTCACTTTTCCTCTCCTACCATCCATCCTCTTCCTTCTTCTAGAAAATCATTCTTCGTTGTAAGTGTTATCCGTCAAACCAAACAGCACCAACGATTTAGCAATCAGCTAAAGTTAATCTGTATTACTCGAATAGCAACTAGCTAGAGATCGCCTGATACATGGTCATGTATCAATGTGTTACTCAAATAACACCTAGAGTCTAACTAGATCAGGAAACTCAAAATGTCTGATACATGGTCATCCAACACTAATAGCTGAAATCCAGGGAACTTGGGAGAGAATTGGACAATTGCCTGACCAATGCGCTTTGCATAATTTTTTTGCTTTTGGCTCTTGCATCATTCTGACACAATGAAATGTGTGTATTGTAGACCTTGTTCTAGAGCTCTAGAAAGGAGATGCAGAGAAGCAGCTACGACAATTCCATCATGAAGAACTACGATACATCTTTACATGTGTCATACTACGTCCCTCGTATTATATTGTCACAAATGTAGCGAGTGGTTGTAACTATAAAGCTATGAAACATATATCAGTCTTATGTAATATTGCGGGTGTGTTGCTAGCGATTTGTGTTTTACATTATGGTTGTAACTATACGCAACATTATTCTAATTTACTGCAATAAAATTGTCCTTCTACACATAGATTCATTCGAAGTTTAAGCTTTAGGAGGGGCCTTTGATCCCCCCTTTGATCCTATCTTTGTTCAACTTTCCTCTTAATTCCACTATGGCCGACAGAAACATATATCTTGCAAAACATTACTGCCTTACTGGTGATAAGACTCAGGAGGAGCTCTTTGTTGCCATCATGAAGGCTAAGTCCGAGAAGCGAATTGAGGAACTACTACAAGAAAACAATGCCCACCAAGGATTTAGTGGAGACAATTCAAAAATAATTAGAGTCGGTTAAGAGCAGTTTGAAGAGTAAACTAAGGAGGAAGGTCCTAGAACTTTTCCCATTTCAGGGTTTATCCTACTTTGATTAAGAAAAGCCCTTTTTGACAAACAAATTATGCCTAGTTAACTAGGTTATATATGCAATATATGTAGATAAATATATGTAGATATACTCCAAAAAAAAAAAATTTATAGGCTTGGCCCAAAATACTACTACATCTATCCCTTAATTTTTGTCTCAATTCTCTATAGAGTCGAAGTTTAAAAAGTTTGATCATAAATTTTCATCATTTTATAACAAATAATATATTCAATTGGGATATTATTGAATGCATCTCAATCTAAATTTTTAGAATATCAAATTTTCATAATTTTTTACTTTACGATTTAAAAATTAAAATTTTAAAGTTATGTAATGAATACGGTAAAAAATCAAATGGAGTAAATAATTAGGGATAAAGGAGTAGTCAACGTACAAAAGATTAAGGCTTGACATAATTGCAAATCATCTGCGCAAAGCGTTTGCAGACCCAACCTCTACAAGTAGCATCTGCGATTAGTCAACGTCTGCATAGAGGTTGTTTTATAATTAGAGTCTAATACCAATCTGTGTTGTCCTACAAGAGTCTGAACAAATTAAAGGCACATCTTAACACATACTATTTCTGAGATTGCCTCGCTAGCAAAATTGTACGCAATTTCGAAGGTGCATCAGGGTGCACCATGCTCATGATGTACCCGCTCCAAAAAAATGTACATTACGTACATGAAAAATGTATATTACGTACATGAAAAATGTACATAGTATACATGTGAGTTATGTGGAATGTACATCACGTACATGAAAAATGTAAATAGTACATACGTGAGTTATGTGAATTGTAATGTACATTTTTCATGTACGTGATTTACATTTTTTTGGAGCAGGTGCACCATACTCATGATGCACCCGGGTGCACTGTCCACACATTGAAAACTGTATGCATTCCAAATTTCTAAATACTGAGTATTCGAGGAATACTCCAATATTCTTATTAAGGAAAAACTAACCCCAATGGGCTCCCTGAAATTTGGGCTACAAAGTGGATTTTTTTTTATTTTTAAGCTTTTTTTTTAAAAAAAATTGAAAAATAAGCTAGCTTAGAAACTAATTTAAAAAATAAGTTGATTTAGCATCAGATTAAAAACGCAGCCCAGGGCAACGTTTTTCTAAAAAAAAAAAATTGGGCCTTAGGAAAATCGGTGCCCGCGGCAGCAATTTTGACTGGATGACTGACCAGATTCCTGAAAATATTCTAAAAAAAACGCTGTGCTGGTAGCGTTTCTCTTTTACCTAAAACATTGCCCTGGGCAGCTTTTTTTTCTTAACCCAGATTAACCCTCCTAAATTCAGCCACATGCAAAACGTTGCCCTGAGCAGCGATTTTGCATTAGGTAAAACGAGGCAGCGTTTTTAATCCGAAGCTAAATCAACTTATTTTTTAAATTAGTTTCTAAGCTTGCTTATTTTTCAATTTTTTTTTAAAAAAATGCTTAAAAATAAAAAAAAATTCTACAATGTGTCTATAATATAATAAGGCGTACATGAGTTTACGTGGCACGTGTAATACTCGGAATGCATGCACTATTCATGAATGCAGCATAGACACATGAAGTGTACTAGAAATTTTGCGTCGAGTTTCTGATTTGGGTTGTTGAATAACTTCCTAATCAACGCCTCATGGCGAGGGTGCTTGATAATACGATATTATTCATAATTTTAATGTCTTAATTGATCTCATTTTATCAATTTTCCTCCTTTATGAACTCCCATTTCATATATTTCGATATTGCTCTTTTCGGGTATACTTCACTTTGTTTTATAGGTTTTTTACGCAATAAGAGCTCTCATAATATCGTAATGCCTATCGCTTGACTCATTGCTTTGGGATTTTTGAAAACCTATTGCAACATGACTTTGGTTAGTCGTCGATCCATCTATATAAGGTGCGACAAATGAAGTTTAGCAAGTAAAGGATGATTTCTAAAACCCATATCGCAACTCCTTGGCGGCCCTTCACCTCGCGCTGCAATACCTTGGCAGCCATCTTGAAAGAATTATCTGGAAGCCCAAAATCCTAGTCATGAGGATATAGATAGGTTTTTAGTAGTTGGTTGGCCTTAGACCTCTTTTCCGTTGAGTTTTTGCATACCACTTTTTAGATTTCAGGGGGAGAGTTTTATTTTCTTAGTTTTTAGTATTCATTGACTTTTAGTTTTAGTTTTTGGGAATTGCTTTGGCTTTTAGTTTTTAGTTTTCAATTACTTTACTTCTGTTATTTCTCTTTTGCAAATTGTTGAAGCAAAGCTTTGGTATTCTACAATCAATGGGTGTTTTCAATCAATATAATTCAAGTATTGTTTTCTTCTTTCTCTGTTCTCTTATTATTTGTTATTATGTTTTCTCTTATTCATTGTTTTGTTTATTTGATAATCATGTTTAAGTAGTTTCATAATCTAGGGTTAGGTTAAATCCTAATATAATTTGATATATGAATTTATCTCAATCCCTAATTTGATTATATTATATGTTCCTGTTTATTGAATTGTGCTATTTTATCAATACTGGGTTAGGAGTAATTTGGTATTAATTTAAACCTAATATCTATTTGTCAACGAATGTTGGATGTAGATGGTTATGATAAATTTAATAAGGACATGAAATTCTCCATAAAATAGGCAAAACGGATCGTTAGAAAGTTAGGGTGCCATGTTGAATGTCTTTAATATACATGATTCCATGAAAATAGGCATGATTGTATGTTAGGGAAGTCAACAAGTTGACTGAAAAAAACTATTGGTATTGTAAAGGGCACATCTTTTCTTTTGACTATTATAGTATGATTAGTTGGGGTAGTGATTTATCTTATGTTAATTCATATTAGCGAGAATATCTAATTCTAGATGTCTTTAGTTCACATTTTTATTATTATTTAGTAATAGTATAATCACTCTTTTCTCTTACTCATCTAGTTTTACCAGTATTAAAATTGATTAATTAGACCTTCGTTTCTCTATGGGATCGACCCTAACTTACCCTACTACATAGTTAAGATGATTAGTTAGGTTTTTATTTTTGTTATGTGCACAACACGCCTATCAGTGCTACAAAATTGTGGATAGTGTTCCAATTTCCAGATGATTTTACATTTTTTTTAAATGAACATAGTTCGTACTTCCTCCATCCCAAAACATTGTCCCAAGTATGAAAAGTACTTTTTTCAAACACAATGGAAAATCTATTATGGACAAACCGAAATGAAAAGTTTTAAAGGAAATGGGACAATATTTGGTAGACAAACCAAAATAAAAAATGAAACGATACGCCGATATTTTGGGGACAAAGGAACAAATAAATAAGCTACATTTACGGGCATTACATTTGATTGAAAGTTGACATATTCTTTTTGAATAATAGCATTTAATTTAAAAACAATAGATGGTCTAATACTCATTTGAAGCACGCGTCAAATGCTTCCATACTTTTTCAAAGCATAATGTAATCAGTACGATCTAATCTAACACAGAAAAGGAGAAAAAATATCTTGTGCTCTGTATAAATTATCAGTCATTGTTGTGCCAATGAAGGAACTAAGAAAGGGCATATCAACAAGAGCTGTCCATGTAATTAACCAGCAAATCCTGTACCATAACTCTATCAGGCATTCTTCCTGCAGCACCGTAAATTGGAGCAAGACCTCCACTGACTGGACCTGGATTTTCTTTCACCTGAAACCTCAACGATCATTACGTTTGACATAATCACGGAACTCTAATGACATTTGATATAGTTTTGTAAAGAACTTACAGTTTTTACAGACTCTTGCAGATCCTTTAGGAAGTCATCAACCACCGATATATGTTGAAGGGTCACACAGATGTGCAGGCTGGTACATGTAAATGATTGGATTATAAAAATTTACGAGTTTCTTAATTAGCTATAATGAATCTATGTTTTGCCTGCCAATGCAACTGGAAGCGTTCAAGTAAATAGAAACACAATATATTGGGTCATGTCGAAAGGCAATTTGGAATTTCTGACTTCGCATGAGGTAATTTAGAAAAAACACAATAGAGATTGGATCAAGTTATCCAACTCTAGAAGCTGGACAGATTCCTCGAGGTAGACATACCTGTTAGGTCGTTGCAGGGCATTTAGATGCCAGCCTTTAAATGACATTAGGTCATTAACTTCAAATATATCAATGTTGTTGGCCGCAAATGCCACTATAGTCATGTCAGGCCTTCCAACAACATATAACTCGGGAATAGTGTTTATTCTGAAGAGAGAAACTTCTCATCAGATAATGGTGCTGGTGGGAAAAACTAAAATTAGTAAGGGAGATGTTGACTTAAACAATGAGTAGCACAGACCCTTCCTGAATCTTCTTTGATACTTCCATAATCAGTCTTGTATTTTCCATGTACCCTGTGTTTCACAGAGAAAAGTATTATTTGCATTCTGACGCAAAAACATGAGGCCTGGGAAGAGATCGAAATAAGAAAAGTATCCATGTTATTGCTTACTCACCTTCCTCTCCCAATGACAACATTGCTGCCCATGCACCAGCAATAAGACCCCCAGGTCTGCTCCCAGCAATTGTTGGAGATACATATAGACCACCAGACCACTCGGTTACTGTTGTATCAACAAGCAATCAATCAAAAGTTTAGAGATATAGACCCTACGTTTCCACCACAACTCAAACAAAGAGATAAAGGTGCTACAGCTAGTAACAGGAAAAACAAGTTCATCTAGAATTTAATCTTCAAATTCTAGAGAGCCATTAATATTATACAAACATCCAACAGAAACAAAACAAAGACGTATTAAGAATATAGACTCACCAGCAACAAATTGATGCTGTTGGAGATACACCGCAAGGTGTGAGGGCACAGAAACATGAATTACAGTTAGTATAGCCTCGTCAGAAAAGCACAATCAAAAGAAGAAATATGAATTTTATGTGCTGCACAATGACATCTTCTGCACAGTCTATCAGAACTCAAGACAGAGCTAGAAACTAAATAGAAAGCCAGAAGATCGAGAGAGAGAGAGAGAGAGAGAGAGGGGGGGGGGGGGGGGGGGGGGGGGGGGGGGGCTTACAATTGAAAAGATACTCAAACAGGAGAATGTATTCCACAAAATCCAGGGAAAGCACAATCTTTTTGGGGCAAAGTTCAAAAAGAGAGAGAGAATTAGGATGCCAAGAGAAGCAGAGTATCAATACTACCTTTCTAATTTCATGATTTCGGTAGAGAACTGTACTAGTTCCTTTGGGAGCCAAGCCATATTTGTGTACATCAACAGATATTGAAGTAACTCCTTGAACAGAGAAATCAAAGGGTGGGATTGGATACCTATAAAAGGAACCAGACATTTGTAAGCCAGTGAAACATACTTGCTGGCAAACAATGTAGCAGTACAGACAACACCACCAAATCAATTAGCTTCGTAGTACATTCTATGCAAAGCTTCTCATTGGTGACATTTAATTTTTAGTACACTTCATAAGTTTGTAACTGAACGGCAATGCAACAAGAGCCAATCACTTAGGGAAGTGGCAGATGTCAGAACCTCTAGTATCAGCTCCTAAAGAACCACGATGTTCAACAAGTTTGACAAAAAACAATAGCAAAAAGAAGACTCCTTTATAAGATCAGCTAGTAACAACAAGCAAAAATATGCAATGATTTCCATACCCAAGTTTTCGTGCAAAAGGAAGAACAAATCCGCCAAGACAAAGATCAACATGCAAACAGACCCCAAAGCTCATAGCTAGTTGACCAAGCTCCTACCAAAAGAAAGACAGATATTACAGATATACTTAAGGGCTTGAATCTTGAGGATCCAAAAAACCACTTAACTTACTTCAATGGGATCAATTAAGCCATGAGGGAACCCAGGTGCAGATCCAACAATCTAAAAAAAGGCACAAAGTGAACTTGCAAGTTAACATGCACATTTTATATTAGAAGTTTCACAGGCATGTTTTTAAGACAGACTTGCAGATATTCAGTAGAACTAGATTACTTAAGTTACAAAAAGAAATTGAAATCAACCTTACCATGATGGTGTTTTTGTTGATATAGTGTCTAATTGCTTTCACATCAGCCTTATATTCATTGTTCACAGGAACACGCCAAAGTTTGATGTTAAAATACTGGGCAGCTTTATCATATGCTGAGTGTGCAGACACAGGGATAATCCTACATTTAGCAGAAAGGGAACATTTGATCTGTGAATGATAAGAAAAGGCCAAGAAAATTCCAAACAAACTAGAAGGCAGAAGAAATGCTATTCACACATACATTTCTGGTTTTTTAATTCCCTTCTTACTTCTCATATAGTCACGTGAGGATTTGACAGCCAATAGTATACTCTCAGTGCCTCCTGAAGTCATATTTCCACAAATTTGACCTCCAGAAGCCTTTTCTTTACTGCCAAGTAGTGCAGCTGTCATTGCAACTACTTCCGCCTCATAATGAACTACACTTTGGAAAACATCCAAATGTAATGGGTTGGTATGTGCAAACCTGACAGAGATTGACATAATTAGCATCATACAAATGTTCAAAAGGACCAACTCCTGAAAACTTCCGCAGCTTATGATACAGAGAGGATATTGTCTAAGTACAAGCACATGGGAACAAGATCTGTTGACAGCAGCATAACAGGATCAACACAAAGCTAGCAGGAATTCAGAATATCATTTCTCAATTTTAAAGGATCATAGGGATCATAGAATAGAGTATATACCCATAGTCTTAACAACTCTGAACAACTTTAGCTTACTATTCAATGTAAAATAATCAACTAGCAATAGGACACAATATACAGAGTGCTTTGTATGAATGACTTCTTCTTCCTAAGTAAAAATAATTTGCATTTCTAAAATGTCCATATACAAATTTCCTATTTTCACCACCAAAGAAACAATCATTTTATTTGAGAAAACAAACAATAGGAATAACGAAAAGTAATGATTATGGACCAATATCTCCTTATACTAAGGCCCCGTTTGTTTCAATAGAAAACATTTCCAAGGAAAATTGTTTTCCCACTTTCCTTTGATTGTTTTATTAAGGGGAGGAAAACAATTTTCCACAAGGGGAAAAATTGCTCTTCAAGAGTGGGAACATTTTCCTTTGGTAAGGAAGGCATGCCACATTTTTCTCTTTATTCCTCTTTTTTTCTCTCCTTCCATCCATCCATCCATCCTTTCTCTTTCTCTTTTGTTTACCCTTTTCTCCTTAATTTTCTTGTGAGCCAACAAACAAAGAGAAATTAATTTTAAATTTTATTCTCTTCAAAATTATTTATTTGGAAAATGATTTTCCACAAATAATGTTTTACACCAAAACGGAGCTTAAGCAATATAAAAGAATTTTCAGCATACCAAATAACAAAATTTCTTTCTCTTGCTCACTTGGCTCAGCTAAACCAGTAATTAAACTAAACAAAAAAAGGAGAAGATCAACAACCAACAATATAAAATGTGTAGGGGACAATACTGAAAAGGTGAACAAAATGACCAAAAGAGAACATTTGGAAGTACAATGGAATCCTTCCAAGGACATGCAGAAACTAGAACTAAAGCGTCTTCTAGAAGTGCAAGAGTTACATAACAAATCAAATAGATGTGACTCACTAACATTGAACATGCCTCATTTATCAAGGAAAAATGACCTTCAGACTCAGTTCCTCCAATGTACCTGCAACAAAGATCACAAGGTGCTCATTAGACTATAAGCTTAATACTACGTCTTTTCTCTCAAACAAAAAAAGAGTGGGTAGGGTTAATAAAACTACAGATTCAATCATGTCAGCGGAATATAAATGAGTCCATGCCAAAGTCATGAGTTTAAAATGATGAGTTTTGTATACAATTCATCTTCTATATATATAGTTTATATGTGCAACACGAATTGAAAAGGCAGACATACACTGTACCGGAACATTTGCCTTGCCAGGCCGCATCCTTTCTCTTTTCCTCTTTCATCATTTCAATTACTCTACTTCCTAAGCCAGTAGCTGGTAACTCAGTTCTCCAACCATCTCTTTTAGATTTATTACCTGATTGCATCTTGTCTACGACCTGAATGTCAAAAAGAAACAATGAAACCCCCGAAATTGATGTCTTTATTAGTTTCTTTAGCATTCCTTCCAAGAGCATGCCATTTTGGTTCACTCAACAGACGGATTACTCCAACACAAAAGAGCAGAGCATATAAATTAACACAAAGGTTTATTAAATATTACAGGATAGCGGAATGATAGAATCTGAAATTAGAACGAGTACATGCAATATAACCTCATAATGTACAAATTTAGGTTCCATGAACCATAATTCTAAAATATTAAACCAACTTTTTAGGTTGTATAAACCTTAACTATAGAATTGTCAACAACAAGAATTACAGCACAATTTTCTACAGGCGATTCCAATAAATTCTAGATAAAGCTGCGAACTTCACAATATATCATTTGAGAGCAGGAAGACAAAGGTTTTAACTTATTTAATTGGAGAAGGAAAATAGCAAGATACGTGTAGATTAATCTATAGTCAATTACATCATACTATTACCCCTCTCCCCAATTTCCTAAGGCCCCAACCATCTATCAGAAGATTGTGAAGAAGTCAAGATTGGCACAAGAGTGGTGTTACATATTGTTTTCACTAACCTATAGTAGAAAGCTGTCCAGGACTTCTTAGACAATCCAAAAGCCCCTACTTCCACCTCAAAATATCTAGATAAGATAAGACTAAAGTGCACAGTTTGCAGTGTTCTCCAGTTTCCATCTTGAGAATGCCACAGTGGCCTTGACTCAGTATCTCTTAGGATTTAGGACAGTAGCATAAGCTATCAGTCCACAATCAACAAGTCCACGTGGCTTTAGGTTCCGTTCTCTTTACCTTAATTATCACCTATTCTTGTTTACACCATGCTAGATGTTTCCTTTAAAACTTATCAGTCAAAATTTCGTTTGGTCTAGAAAAGGCATACTAGACCACAACGATTCAAACCAGATCACTAAAAACTCAGACAAGGATAACATTTTCAGGTGAGGAGAATAAGGACTTAGTTTGGAGTATTTGGACCAGATCTAGTGTTCTCTTAGAACATTGATTGCGATTCACAAGAGTATGGTTGGATTTATTCACAATTAACTTGAACCTTGAATATGATAACACTTAGCATGAGTGTTATCCAAACTAAGCTACTTAAACAACCTTTGTCCCAATATATATTTTCATTTTTGACAAGCAGAAAATAATGTAGAATAGATTCAATCTCAGATCTTAGAAACCCTGCTGCAAGACTTTAACTTATCCAACCTATGTCCCTATTATAATGTCAAAGATCATAACATTGACCATAGTTCTCAAAAATATACAAGACATTGACCTTTAGTTACTCAACATGTGAATCCCTAAAATATTTTCCTTAGAAATTTTCTTAAATGGAGTATGTTTCAATCATAAGTTGAAAACAAAATAGGTCAAAGTCAACGATTCTTAACTCTAAACCTACTTGCACCCAATGCGCCTATTATTCTTAGACAGAGGGATTTGTAGTATATATTTAAATTTTTACTTGGAGAATCATAAATTAGACAAGTTCCTTCCATAAGTGTGTTTGTATAGCAAAAGGTAGGGTGGCATTCAGGCTTTTAGCAACTAGCAAATAGTCTAGTCTTAATGAGGTAGTTGGTTGGATTAGGTTTATGGTAGTTGTATTTTATGAATTAAAGATCCATTTTCCCCAAAAGCCAGCTATTTATTTACTACCAACTGCTAAAATAGTTTACTTGTGGGTGTAAATGGCATGTAAACCAACTGACAGCAAAGAGTATATTGCCAAACAAGACCAAAGTATCTTTTTATTAAATGGAGATATAAAAAAACGTGTATAGATTGGTATTCCGTAGATATTATGAGAAAATAGACACACAGTACAGTCATATCAGGTAATTCACCTCTCATTAAAGTACCAATACTTGCAGAGATGCAGTACATCTTATAAATAAATGCATACCCGAAATACAAACTAAAAGTCTCAACATCATATTACTCGTATATTCAATGATATATGCAAAATAGACAGCATTCAATGTAATCTCACTTCTTCTTTTTTCCATTTTCATTAATCAAAATCACACAATCAAAATAAAGGATACCTTCTGTTTTTCTGCATCTATGTAGCTCTGAACACCAGGAACGAACCTACAAATTTCAGAATTCAAAACCCCAGTTCATCGATCATCACCAAAATCATAAAACTAAGATTAAAGAAAAAAAAGGAGATAGATGAATGGACACCCAGATTGCAAAACTGGAAAATTACTTGATCAAGTACATGAAGGAGGCAATAAGACTGGATTTGAGACCATTTTCAAGCACAGTAGTAAGAACAGATTGAAGATAACAAACAACTAGGAGAGTTAGAATTGGAGAGATAACCAAAGTGATTGGCTCAAACTGAGACAAGAAGGAGTTGGCGGATTCTCGAAAGTTGGTTACTTGGTAGAAAATCGAAGATTTCATCTCCATTTCAGATGAGCAAAGCACAAAACCTGGAGTACAATGTACAATTATTAGATGAAAAATTTGTATGAGTATATTATTTGTTAGAGTATTATATGATTAAGGTTTGACAAGTTAATTTGAGATGTATTTGCGTCTTTGGTTTATAGTTTAATGGTCTTATTAGTATGTAGCGTAGACGTAAGTGGATCCCGTGACATAGCCGTCATTGGCTATTTGCGTGGTGAACCAGTTTACCGGGAATTGTCGGGTACTCGGGTTCGTAAGTCGTAACTGTAAGTTTGTACTCTCTATTTCTAGATATCTGCTCCATTTATTTCACTTTAAATTTGCAAAATTCTACAGATTATTTCCTTTTAATTCACATTAAAATATAATTAATCTGTATAAATTATATGAATAATTGACTAGTATATTTAAGTTTTAATAATCAAAAATCAATTTTAGGTAATGGTCTAATGCACAAAAATTATAAGGCTCTCATGTACAAAAAATAATAGTGAATTAATAAGAACTAGTTTTATTTCGTTAAAAGTATGTTTTTTCAATATTAATTAGTAAAAATAGATTAACTAAATAGGTCCTTAGGTTCTCTTCATCTTCTCTTCAAAACCTTATGGCAAAACTTATTTGAATCAAATCAAATTTTATTGTTTTCATTTACTCTTTGTAAAATATCTTTAATTGTATATTATTTCTTTCATCTTAAATATTTTTTTCATTTTGACCAAAAAGCTTTCACAAAAATGGTTAAATGAGACAAATAATATGTGATGGAGGGAATAATAAAGATTATAAAACTGCTAGGGCTGCAAAAACCATGCGTACATAATAGAAAATTAAAAAACACAAGGACGTTGGGTAGAAAAAATCGTAAATAATTACTGTGCATAAATAATTTTTATTGAATATGATGAAAATTTATTTCAAAATGAGCTGAAAAAGACAGAAAACAAATTCAATACTGTATATAAAAATGGTTAAAACTGTGAACAATAATCCGTTAGAAAATTTCTCTTTATGAATTTCAATTATTTGACTATGCAACGGGGCATGGGTCAATAATCAAGATAACAATAAATACATGAGTACATCAAGACCTCATTATTCACGAATCACGATTAGGCTCACATAATATTGTTTAGACTAATTTCACGTTCACATGTACTTAGCGGATTATTAGTAATCACAACATCAATGCATACTTTACAAGTTTACAAACAAAAAGGTTCACTCTTAGGAATATTTTGGGGCCTACCTAAGACCCTAAGTGCATACGTACTGGATTCGGGGTCTACCTAGACTACAAACTTGACGCCTCAAGAGTAACTCTCTATATCTCTCAAATTTTATATATAGTATAAAAAATAACTTTTTAAAGACAAAATGAAAAATATTTAGCGAGACAAATGGACAACTCATAATGAAATTTTTTAAAAGAATGGGATAATTTTTAGATGACAATCCAATATAAAAAAAGGATAATTTTCGAAAGATGGAGGGAGTAATAATTAGGAATATCTTTGCTTACGAAATCTCACGAGTAGATGAAGTGTAGCTAAAAGCTTAACATCACAAGTTGGGACCTGGTTGATCCTCTTCAACCAAAACGAGCCTATGTAAGAGTACAAGAAATCTTGAGCTTAGAGTTGGGTGCATAAAAGTGGAGCATAGTCGATTCCTGAGCAAGGCAACATGAAATAATTGAAAAAATAACTTTCAAAGACTTAAACATTGAAGCATTGGCATGAATCACACATTATTATAAAGACAACACATAATTGCCAACTTATGACCCATTAACACGATTACTACTAGAGGTTGTGATGTGGTTACTCTTTTAATCATTTGTTCTCTATCTTCTTTTATACTCCCTACTTCCTCGGTTTGAAATGAGTTATTTCTGGATATTATATATGCTGTGAAGTTTTAATCTTTATAGAACCAAATGTCTAATTCACATGCAATTCATAAGAGCATATCATTCTTTGGTACCAGATAATTTCAGTTGCCAAATACTTGGTTTTTCGCTGATTAAAACTCTAAGTTGGGCTCCTCTGCGGATTATTTGGTTTGGGCTTTCTTGCCTTGCCCATAAGCCAACTGTTTTTTTTTTCCGACAATGTAGCAAACCAATAAAGCATGAGCCCTTTCTAGCTGAGATGGCTAGACAATTAAACGCCAACTTTACATGCATGTATTTTGGAACAAAGGGATGATTGTTGAAAAACGTGCTCCGTACCCCGTTGCAAGTATTGGTACTCTTAGCTCAAGACTGTTATAAAAATTCTGGGCAATCTGGCAAATTATGCTCGTGCCAATAGTAATGGTTAAAATCAACAAATCTGGCTAAGGTTGAATGGGTGGTTCACAACATATCTTTTACCATACCAAGGTAGATCTCCCTCCATATTGTGAAGCTAATCTAGGTGCGAATTTCATGTTTAATTTACCATCACAACCATACACTCGTGGATATGTTTAAACTAACATTGTTGTTATTGTTTGATTATTATCACAATGGTAACATGTTAGGTCAGACTTTAGTTAGGGGTTTATGTAATTTTCTTTTCCTACTATTCCGTTTCAGAATGACAATATAAAGTTGATTAAGAGTCAAATTTTAGGAGCTTTGGGTTGAATTGTAGCGTCTTTTAATTATTAAAGTATCAACCTGCATAATTTATACAAGTACTATATACACTATAGTCTCTGTTGATAGTACCTGTAATAATTTTCCAAATGGTATTTTCTTGAATATTGCAACAACATAGTAGTTCTACTCCAAGACCAATCATAGTCGAAGAGGACTATGTTAATGGTAATTTCAAAGGCTTCATGCTGGATTAATTTTACCGACAGTCCGGCTTCTCCTTTCCACTAAAGCGACATATAAGAGCACCACCACTAAAGAAAGTTAAGAAGTCTAACATGAATAGACCGCTCTAGCTTTCTTGTTCTTATGTTGGTCTCAATTTTTCTCGTTCTGACGAGTGTGTGAACATGATTTCTAATCAAATCAAACAAGCGTGCAAGAGACAACAATAGTGCCTCTTTTCTAATAACAAGGGTGGTATAGTCTTCTTGATCTTAAGGAGCATTTAGATATATACACACTAGCCTAGCCTAGCTGATATCATGGAACTTGATGCTGTAACCCTATGATAGTTTGTATAAGCTCTACAACACGCACTAGCTAGTCTTCTTAAGACGCCCTCTAATCCTTGACTAAACACACTAACTAGACTTGTCGATCTTAAGGAGCATTAATACTCATTGTCCATCGCTCATTTTGATTTGCTAAGGTACATGTATCGTGCAGTACATGTAGGCAGTGTAGCTATCAAGTATATATTGTCAATTTGCCAACTCATTGTAGTTTGATAGTTGAGCTTCATTGCTGTACATTACAACACACAACCATCATTTAAGGTTACAAATCATAACATTGTGTCTATATGTAATCTGATGCTTCACATTGTAACTGATGCGTATCCAATTAAGTAAGCATCTTTAGCTAGGATCAACCAATTGGTACTAGTCTACAATACCAGTTAACTACATACTTGAGCTTTTTTTTAAAAATTATTTCAAAAATAGTTTCGAACCAAAATATTTTAAAAAATAAGCTTATTCAGGTTCCCGCATGCACAAAATCCTTGCTAATTGGGTTGTCTAAATTTTCTTTTTTTTTTTAAAAAAAAATCTGCTAATAAGAAAATCATTGCTTGGGGCAACGATTATCTAATTGAATTTTTTTGCTTGTATGCTAGGGTTTCTATTCGAGAAATGATTTTCTAAACGTTTATTTTTTCTTTTGTCCACACAACGCCAATTTCAATCTCATTATCAACCAACATCATTCCAACATACAATATCATCCAACGCCAATGAACCTGTTTATATTCAATCTCATTAGCAACCAACATCATTACAATTTCATTCCAACATAATTTCACCGTTTACATTCAATCCAAACAAGTTCATATATTCAAGAATAAGTAACTTAAGAAACTAAGTAAAACACAAAACCTCGTTAAGAAAGTTTAATTTTTACAAAAACCTTAGTAAACATTGTTAAACTATTTACGGTATCTAATACATAACTTAAAACATTATCTACAACTTTGTAAGGCAAAAATTATAAAAACTTAATATTTTAAAAATTTACATTGAGATGTATTAAACAAGATTACACTTAAATATATTAGTTTTAGTAATATAATAAAGTTTATGGTCAAACTTTTTGAACTTTGACTCATATAATAGAAATGGAGTAAAAATAAAGGGATAAATTATATGACTAGTCCCATCGTATAAGAGGAGCATAAATATTGCATGCTCAATTCTTCCATATATTTGGCTGCCGTAGTACGTGCGTAAGTCGTTTGATTAATTTGGGGTAGATAGATGCAGAAAACTGTTCTATTATTCTTTTGTTTTTTTTTTTAAGTTACCCGATAGGCCGATAATGGAACATAGAATGTGGTCTAATTAGTAATTATATACCTTGACATTTTGACAGTGCAAATACAAAAAGAATAGTCAATTCACGAGATCTGATACTTCAAATAGGTAATTCCTTACTTGCGAAGTACGAAGTACAACTTATTAGCCGCCAACATTTACCCTTAACTTTCTCATGTTTACAAACAATTACTGCCAGTCTGCCACGTTCAATAGCAACTATAGCAAGTCAAGTAATTCCTCCATGTGTTTTTTTTTTTTTTTTTAATTTTTATTTTTTCACTAGTAGAATAATACTTACTTGCGACTAGTAATTTGTGGCGTATTAATGAAAACGCGGCAAATAATTTTAGGAGCATATTGATTTGTGGCGGTTCTACTATAGACCCGCCTCAAATAGGGGCGGCAAAAACTGACTTGACCCGAATCCGGCCCGAAAATTTAAATTGGTTAACACAAATCCGACTCGAAATTAAATGGATTAGGTTAAGGTTGAAAATTCCAACACGAAAATGACTCACATAACCCGAAATTATTTTCGAGTCAAAATCAGGTTGGGTCAACCCGAACCCGACCTTATAACAAAACTATATTTAATAGATTAAAAAAATTACTTGGCCTGTCACCCACTCAGCCCAAACCCTAATGCCAAATTAAAACTCTAAAAGACAATTAAACTACTACTGTCAACTTGTCAGCCGTTTCATCTCAACCGTAAAAGTTTTCTTTTTCTTCGGCCACTCTATTAAATAACCACATCTCGGGGGTGACAAAAACTGACCCTATTTGAAAACCCGACCCAAATATAGTGGGTTCGGCTTGAGATTTTCGACACAAAAACTTAAATGAGTTGACACGAATACAACCCGAAATTAAATGGGTTAGGTTCATGTTGAGATTTTCAACCCGAAAACTTAAATAGACCAGGTTTGGGTTGGGGATAGCTGACCCAAAAGTAGGTGACCTGAACACGAACCCAACCCCTACCTGATCCATTTGCCATCCCTAGCCTCAAATCAGTATACCTAGAATTATATTGATTTGCAGTGGTTCACTATAGACCTGCCGCAAATCAATATACCTAGAATTGCCCTAAATTGATGCGACTTTCTAATTGGACATTTTTCTCTTCGTTTTTTCATAGTACCAAGAACAAAACCTTAAATCCACCCAACCAACATCACATTGTCAACTCGTCTTCCCTCTTCCTCTTCCTAGTCCCTCGTTGTCACCAACTCTCCACCCTCTAACCCGCGTCGTCTCTCTCTTCTCTCCGCCAAGCACGCACGCCAACACCATTATACCACGAGTCTACCTCCTTCCCTTTTTATTTAATATTTTCAATATAATGGAATATTTTAACCCTAATTTACAACGTGTACTCTAATTGATTTAAAGGATGATGATATTCTATGCTCATATTCTATACGTACTTGAAGAAATTGCTACATATAACTCTCATTTCATAGTTTTTCCATATTCATGGTTGAAAAATCTTTATGGTATCTATGTGTGTTCTTGTTCATTAGACTTGAATCATAATTTTGTCTTATAAAACACCTATGCATTCTCTTAGAGCTAAATTTGTTGCATGTTTTGATTCTTAAGAGTTTAGGATATGTGTTTACACTGGTTCAAAACAGCCAGTTAGCAAAAGCCTCCCCAATCTTCCACTCCACCTTCCTATCCTCACTTGCTTTGACATTTCTAGTCTTCCATTCGTCAAGAACGACTACTACTCTCATGGGATTAGGTTTACTTCCTTTAAAGATAATTTCATTTTTAAGGAACTAAATGCTCCAACATATTAATAGAAAATCAAGAATTCTCCATTGAAGATTAATGCTTTTGAATCTTGATTGTACGACGTATATGCGTTTAGGCACTAGGAAGCTAAGTCAAGAAGTATATACCGATATACGAATAGTAAAGAAATGTAATGTCTCTTTTTTTTTTTGAATAATGTACAATTATTGAAATGAGACTATATAATTAACATCACTAGATGATACAAAAAATATAAATGTCAAGTTTCAAACAACACGTATATACATGCATCACACGTGTATGTACCAGGCTATTATTATTACTAATAATAATAACAATAATTAATAAAAACAAAGATGAATTAGATCTTATAACAAATTAAAGCTTCATGGTTGATTGCACTTGTACCATTTTTTACTAGAAAATTTCATAAACTTCTAATTTTTTTTTTTCCGATTACAAAGCAAACTGAGAATTTAAGATAAATATTAAATGGATGGATGATTCGTGTGATATATTGAGCAAAATAAACTCATATTTATAGGCAACTAGAACTAGTAGCTGTTAGTCTGTTACACAGTACTTAAAGCATAGTCGTTGCAAATTTGCTAGATGTTAGAAAAAACTAGTTGCAAATAAAATCAGGCACAAGAGTTGTGCCTCAGGTCGACATGCGGGCCAAATGCTCGGGTCTGTGGCACAACACAAACCCTAATCCTCGACCAACGTGCTAGGTGAGGCCCGTGCCGTCCAACCCAGACCGTGCCCGGCTCTCCCATAGTACCATTCATATATGTTAGTTGCAATTAGTATTATATATGGCCAAGATGATCGATTTAATCAAAATAATATTAATTTTTACCTATGTGTACGAGTCATGCATGCCATTTGTTTCTTGGACTAGAGTCTAGAGATCACGATCTCCTCCTTAATAATGTTCCAAAATATATTCTATCATAAGTTCATAATCACACAAAGACTCCATGCTTTGATATGATGTAGGTTTGTGTTGATTTTATTGTTTGGTGAAAAGTTAATTGATAGAGCATATATCATTTTTGTTGTTTTACAATTGAATTGATTTAAGGTGTGATACTGTAAACTTCTTTAAGTGGTTTGTTTTAAAAGAGGGGAGGAGCCCAAGGGAGAGTAAGGGTTGAGGGGTGAAGGTCAGAAGTTTGACTTGAGTGGATACATTAACTAAAACATGCTTGATAGGGCTATGTCTTATTAATTTGCTTGTAATATATAAGTTGAGAGCATAATATAGGTTTCTCTTATTTTTACTTTTAATTTTGTTGTTAATTACTTTTAAAACCAAAAAAAATCTGATCAAATTTGTGATGTATGAAAAAAGAATGGTAATCTATCACGCGAACAATATTGTATGAAAAGTTTCACCATGACCATCCATAAATTTCCACATTTAAAAAAAATAAAAAATTTGATTAACACATTAAACATTTTAGTCAGTGAAAGTTTGGAAAGTATATGGTCAAAGAAGAACAGATAATCGTAGTGGTAGGTGTATCTTTGACTGTCTAACTCACTCCATGCATCAAAGGTATACTGAAACAAGAACTTTTTGTACATAAGGTAGGCATCAATATTTTATGATGTCATTTCATCTTTAATCTTCAAGGACACGGGTTTAAGATGTTTGAACGAGAACAAATATTTCCTTGTTGAATTCATTCACGGTTATTTAACATATATTGACCACGTTATTCAATTATATTTTTGACATATAATGAATTGAACATTTTTATTGTTATAATAACTTTTTTCTATGTGAAATTTTTTTAGTGGAATTTAATGAGTTGGAGGGCGTTGATTTTTTCTCATCAAAATTTTCCTCTTTCTTTATAAATATATTCTCATCAAGTCATTGGATTTAAAGCATTAGATTTCATGTAAGAAAATGTCACTATAACAATAAAATGAGTGACTATATATGTCAAATAACTTGATTGCTATTTGTTAAAGATGGTCGCTATATATATGTAAAAATTTTATATGATGAATTTAAGAGATGAAAGATCAAAATCTCTTTCGTGTAATATTTTTTCCAACAAAATTTGTGGCATTGGTCGCCTTTTATACATGGCCTTTTCAAGTTGTCTCTCGTTAAAGGTTGTGAGAAAGAAGCAAGATCAACATATAAAATTAGTGAGTGAATTCTCCTATTATCAATTGGTTTTAGGTCGAAATCATGACTCGTTATTCGCACCCAAATTAGAAGAGCCCAATGACACGAAGTATTACAACCTTAGAAAGGTGAGCTAATCTCCTATTACTACCATCGGACGTCGGAATTTCATTCAATCTAAAAATAATTATGCCATGATTAATTAACAGGTATTGTCCACACATTATTTAGGTTTGAATTAAATGGCCGGATAAATAGTTTGCGCTTTGTTTATTTTTGGTAACTACCCCAATGGACATAGAACTTTTAACTAGCCGTCCAGCCTAAATCAAGTGCAATGGGTCGCTTACTAGCTAGTTACTACTTACTAGTAATTAATCTACACCAGATACTTGCACTTGTGTTTGTGACGTTGTAGTTATAGAGGACAATAATAGTGTTTAATTCCAACTTTTATTTGACCTATTTACTATGACTCCTGCCGTCTGGCGCTTTGTACATGCCGATCGATTACCAATTCATTATGTATTGAAGGGTCTATGCATGTTATTCCTTGCAGGAAGTTCCCCTCTCAAATTTAGCAAGGTTGACAAGTCCAAAATGTGATTTCTAGTCTATTCTTTCCCCTTCCCTTTCCGGCTTCCTCCCACCCCACTTGAAAATCAGTTGATCTTATACACTTCTTTCCTTTCTATTTATTTTCTATATTTTTAATTTTAAAATTATAAAAACTTTAATCTTAAATTCTAATTATATTATAATAAATAATATATTTAAGTGAGATTTTATTAAATGTATTTTAATGTAAATTTTTAAATTATCAAATTTTCATAATTTTTTGTCATATAAATTTAGAGAAAAAATTATTTTAAATTATATATTAGAGACAGTGAAAAATCAAATGTAACAAATAAATATGGATGGAGGGAGTATCATGAAATATATATATATATTGAATTTGCACAACCTTTTACTATGAGAGATTATTTTTTCCCAAATGCCAACCTTTCAAAATATATAATACTCCGTGGCTCCGTGCAACATTTTAATAAAATCATTGCTACCTTAAAATAATACCTTGTAGATTGTCTCTATCTTTCATATTCCATAAGTTATTTGTTTGGTAATTCGTATATTTTGTAATTTACGCAATTCGTTAGTCCGATAAAATATTTAGTTTTGTATTTATAGTTTTCTTTATCATAAATGTTTCGAAGTTGTATATATAGAGGTATTCCTTTATCCAAGTGTTCAACTTTAGTTAT
Organism: Dysphania ambrosioides; assembly: GCA_026401315.1. Lineage (NCBI taxonomy): Eukaryota > Viridiplantae > Streptophyta > Magnoliopsida > Caryophyllales > Amaranthaceae > Dysphania > Dysphania ambrosioides. The sequence continues at coordinate 3,443,086 of CM048660.1, read as the reverse complement.
TCGATCACTTCAGGTCATAGCAGAATGAAAAGTACATAGTATGTGTAGGCTAGTTGATGTATATTCCTTCCGTCCCTTATTAATTGCTACATTTTTATTTTCAGAGTCGAAGTTCCACAAATTCTAACTATATTATAACAAATAATATATCCAATAGTGATTTTATTTGATGAAAAAAAACGTATTAAGTTGTGTTTTGAGAATTATGAAAATTCAAATATAGGAAACAGATAGAAACGGAAGGAGTAACTTTCTATTTGTCGAACTGTATGAGGCTTAATGCCGTGTCTAATTCCAAAAAAAAAAAAAAGACTTCATATATAGTGTATAAAATAAACGAACCGTTTATGTTGATACGAGGGAGAGAAACGAAATTCCTACTAATTAGTACAATAAATGTACTAGTGGCCTACTCCTGAGCTCACAAGTCGGAAATCATTAGTTTAATCCGGGTTTTACTATTATTCAAACGATTTGAAATTTCAAGTTCAAACTTGGTTTATCAATCATCATCATATAAATTATATCAGCCAAAATATTCAATCTCGAATACCGGAATATATAAAAAAAAAAACAGTTCCTATTATTTTTTATTCTATGCCCTAATCATTAAGCTGCCTGAATTTCAACCTTAATTATCGTAGTCATCGTCTTCTCCATGTCATTTACAATTTAAATGCAAAAGTAACCAAATAACCCCAAATTCAATACATTAAGTGAAAAAGCAAGTAAAGTTATCTCGATCTCAAAGTACAGATAACCTCCCACCATATATTTGATTGCGTGCCGTTTACGTTTCCTTCACCCATAAGGCCATAAGAGAATTACTTGGACATGTTTTATTTGAAATGTGCTACTAGTATTTATGTTTTTATAGAGAACCGTAATAAGGAGTGATGCACAAGGAATCCAAGCCCGAGTTTAAACTATTGGGTTTTCATGTACTTTTTTTTTTAAAAAAAAAACTTAAATTAACTATGACAAATAAATTAAGATTATTGTTATCAACTTTTTCTAAATTGAATTCACATTGTGCAAAAGAATGTTATTTAGGAATAACATGATTTGACATGAAATTTAACCTTTTTACTTTAAGAATTATATATTCCTTTTGTTCTTTATATTTTCTTTTCATTTGAAGTAGTATGCTTTTTGATTAGTTCTTTTTTTTTATTATTCCTATTTGAAAAATTATAGATTTTAGAGTCAAATTTGACTATAAATTTTCCCCAATATAAATGAAAAAACATATTCATTTGGGATCTTGATAGGTTCGTCTCAATGTATACTTTTCAAATACGAGATTTCTTTCATAATTTTTTCAAATGCACAATTGAATATATATACTTCATATTTGAATTTTAAGTTTACATTGAGATTTGCATAAAAAGCAAATGAAAAGAACAAAAAAAAACGTATATATGAAAAGCAAATGCAAATGAATATATATACTTAATTTGACTATAAATTCTCTCTAATTTAGATGAAAAAATATATTAATTCTCTCACTCTCTAATTTACAAATGCACAATTGAGAATATTTAAATTTTAAATTTACATTGAAATTTACACAAAGCAAAAAAAAAAACAAAAAACAAAAGGGAGTATCTTTAAAACGTGATACAACCATTGAATATCCTACATGCTCCTAGTCTTGACTAAGTAGTCATTAATTACTCCACTAATTTTTGTCTAATACTCTTACACATGCGCGTTATGAAAAAAGATAGGCCGCCAAGCCATCAATCAAGCCGCCATATTTTCTACCCCTTACCACACTACTACGATTATAAGTTCACAGCCACCGTCAAGATAGAAGCCCTTTTATATCAAACAATAACCTTATTGCTTACTCTCTCTTTCCTCTCAAGCTAGCTTTAATTTAGTCTTTCTTTTACTTTCTTGATGGAAGGCTACTCCATATTCTCCTCTTCCATTACAAACTCATCAACTTCTTCACCGACTAATAGTCACTTCCCTTTCTCATTAAGCCAAGTCTCAAGCCCATCCGATAACAGCCAGCTTGATCATGCAGCTATGGATCAATATAATCATGATCGTCAAGACCGCCATGGGCCGTTGATGATGATGATGAGTGAGCCGCCTCTGCAGATTACTTCTCCCGTGATTGTTCAATCTCAGTACATGAATGACTACCATCATATTAACCATCTTAAAAATCATTATCATCAAGATTCTAATAATAATGATGATGATCAAAACAAGAGGACTCTTATGACAAATAATGATGATATTAAGTTGAGCAATAAAAAGGGATCGTCTGAGAAGAAGGCAAAGAAGCATAGGTATGCGTTTCAAACAAGGAGCCAAGTTGATATACTTGACGATGGCTATAGATGGCGCAAATATGGTCAGAAGGCCGTTAAGAACAACAAGTTTCCAAGGTGTGCCAATGTTTTTATGTGTACAGATTATTTTATATGTTTTAAAACTGGTTTATTATTATTATTATTATTATTATTATTATTATTATTATTATTATTATTATTATTATTATTATTATTATTATTAGATAATACTTCGTACCAAGTACATAGTTTATGCAGCAATCATGGATTGCCAAAGTTTAAATTTGTGAGCGGAAAAGGATATAATCGATCTTCTCATTTATATATCTTAAATTGCTGACCTAATTTACAAACTACTACTTAGCTTGCTCCGTATATCTTAATGAATAATACTAAAAGATGGATATGTAATTTTATTTATTTGTTACACTTTGATTTTTGTACTATTTACAAATTTGGTCTTGAGTTTCATCGATAAATTATCTCTAATTAAAAAAATATAATTATATGTGATCTTATTAGATTAGTTTTGATATATAGTTTTAACATATATATGACCATTTTATAATTTTTACTTATTTAATTATAATTAGAGATATTAACGGTTAAAAATATATATTGACAAATATGTTTTGAGGAGTTTTACAAGTTAAAAAACTTAGAGGAATTATATGTTTGTATTAGATTTGTTAATAAGGGCCGATATATGAAAAAAAATTGGTTGATGGGTACAACTTTTTTTTTTGCTTCAATTCAAACAAGCATTATATTCTATGGCATACGATCGAAGTAATTCTAATAATAATAATAATAATTGATATAAAGGATTGATAATAAATAGTTTTTTTTTTAATTCAAATGAGGATTACACCAATAACGATTATTATTATTAAAATTATTGTTATTATTATTATGTAATGTAATTAATGATAATTTGGGTTGCCATACATTAGTGAATGGGAATCCTGCACTCAAAATCCATTTTATACATATCATGCTGTCAATAAATCTACATTGAAAAGGAAAAATTTTAAACTTTGTTACATTTTAGATTGATTTAGGGATAACCTTTTAGACATTTCTGGTCTCATACTTTAGGACGAATAATCCACTGTGTAATTAATTATAGAAACAAGTTTTGTGTGCAGGCTATTAGCTGAGTAGGTTTGCTTTAGTAATCTAAAAAAAAAAAATCTTAGCTAGCTTAGAATCTTAAAAGATTGGTGCAAAATCTCGGCCAACTTTCTTTGAATATATTTTTGGGTGTAATTTTCTTTAAATAGTGTACTACGGCAATGGTTGTTTATTCTTCTAGTTATGAATTACTCCGTACTAATCATGTAAAATACTGTATGTGTACAGGAGCTACTACAGGTGCACATTTCAAGGATGCAATGTGAAGAAACAAGTTCAACGCCTTTCAAATGATGAAGGAGTTGTTGTCACCACTTATGACGGAATCCATTCTCATTCTATTGAGAGATCTACTGATAATTTTGAGCACATTTTGACTCAAATGCAAATTTACACTTCTTTTTGAAAGTCATTGACTTTTTATTTTTTTGGTATCTTCCTTCAAAAGAAAAATCTTTTAGAGTTGCACACCGACTACTCAGGGGGGAAACTCTAGTATGTATGTATATCAGTATATGTATGTACTTATATTTAATTAATAATAAGATAGTTCTCCAACCATGCTTTGTTCTCAAACTATGTACACATATATACATTTATAATTTATAGTCGCTCCGTTTGTTTTTGTTCTTTCCATTTGTTTTTTTTTTTGTATAAATCCCAAAGCAAACTTAAATTTTAAATATCTTTACTTGTGTGTTTGTAAAATTAGTAAAAAGTTGGTATTTGAAAAATATATATTGAGATGAACATTTTATGACCAAATATGATTATGTTTTTTTTTTAATAGATTAGGAAAATTCATGGTTAAAATTTGACTCTAAAATTTATAAATTTCAAATGAGAAAAACAAAAAGAAATGGAGGGAGTACATACTTTGTATTAGACATTGATTTAATCAAAGTACTCCTCTTATTACATTAGTCTTTTCTCTTTGAAAGTCACATTTTTTTGATAAATAAAATAAATTTATTACCATAATCATATTCTTATATGAAATCACATTTATCAACTATCTCTTTGAGAATTCATTAAAACAATATTATCTCCCAAATTTTCCTTCAATGCACATTAACTAAGTTAGTAAATTAATGCATTAAAATTATAAATTGATGCACTATAATTATAAATATGATCTTATTGATCACATATTTTTTTAATAAAAAATGTGATTTTCTATGAGAGCATTTATTTATCAATTAATGTCTAAAAATTATTTTAATGTATGATATCTAATACTCCATCCGTTTTTGTTTGTTTGTCCTATTTAGAATATTCTATTTGAGGAGCGGATAACTTAAATTTGATTTTTCGTTGATACATATAAGTTAAAACATATGAATGTGAGATCTTGTTAGATTTGTCTTAATATATATTTTTAATATGTAAATTTTATATTATTTTATAATATATATATATATATTATAATATATGCATTAGAAATTTGTGAGAAAAAAAATGCGTTACCGAACACTTGTTGAACGAACGTAGCAACTTACCATAGTTCATAGACTGAACCAGAAAAGTTTCGTGGGAATATGGAAACAAATATACGAATAGAATACAAATCATATTTATTTTTGCTAAGGGACTAAAAGATGTTCTCATATGTTTGGGCTATGTGTACTTTGGCAACAGCCAACTACTTACTGGACCATATGACATAACTTGGGCCCAAAAAATAGCTTAAAATATGCTCCAAAAGATATTTCTCACGAATTATCACTCACTCCAAAAACTCCAAATCCCCCAAAAAACCGATATAAATAGAGAGACAAGCCCCTTCTCCAAGTCACTACGATTGCAACTCTGACCCTTTTACGTCTTGACCTGGCTCAATTCGATCTCGGAAGAAAGCAGCAGCCTTCTTAATATATATTTCCAGTGCTTGGAAGTTTGATTAAATTTAGGGGGTTTGACCGGCTATGGCTATGGCTATGGGAAAGCTCACTCTACTCGTTGGTGCAGGTCTCTCCTATCTCTCTCTCTCTCCCCTCTATGGAAGTTTTTGTTTTGTTGATTTTCGAATTTCATTCGAATTGTTTAATTGGGCATTGGACTTTTGTCGAACACCGGATATGCATTGCTAATGCTGCCCTAGATTACCTCTTTCGTTACGATTTTATGTGTTGTTGTTGCGTGAATTAGTCGCCAACTGCACCTCAACCTCACTCTATTGAGTGTAACGGGTAGCATTGCTTAATTAGATTAGTTATTTCGCTTTCGAATTCAAGTTCTTTATAAGTGTGGGACATTGGGATGCAATTTCTACGCCTTGCACTTTACGGTGCGATAAAACTGGGGTATATCATACCCTGAGTATATGGGAATCAAGATTATAGCGTGTGGAAAACGAAACGCTGTTGGGTGGACTGGAGTGCTCATTGATCACACTGTTGGATTCTCTTTTGTTTTGGTTGGTAAGTTGTTTGGGCAATTAGACGAGGGAGTTTCCGTGGTGTGTATGCAAGTTTCTTCATCGTGGCTATTAAGTGCTAAATAAAGTCATCTGATTCTTAGCAATGATGTACTTGGCTTGGAGTTCGATTTATTCTGTCTACTATTTGATTAGATTAGATACCAGAAATTTGGGATTTTCGCAATCCATTTGAGAAACTGATAAGTTTTTGTAGAACCTCGTAAAAGTATTGGTGATATCCAAAAATTGAATGTTTTTGCCATTCTGAACTGCAGTATGAGTATGCACATAGTGCGCTCACACTGTGGAGGCCCTTCAGGACTGTTAGTGAACTATTTTTACATTTAGTTGTCCATGTTTATGCTTTACAGTCAAGTTTTTATGTTTGAAGACTCTTAGTTTGGAGGATGATTAGTGATAGGGCGTTCTTTTATGTTTAGATTGTATAGTTATTCCTTGATTAAGCTCTAACTTATCCTGGTCAGTTTTTCAAGGGATTTTATTTGTTAAGATGGTTTACGCTCTCTTAACTAGGGTTTCATGCATACTCGTTAGCTTCATCAGATCATGTGTGATAGTTTTTTGAGGTTTCTTGCATACCCGTTAGCTTCATTTGATCATGCATACGTGGTAATTTTGTTTCTAAAATAAAATGTCGTTTTACCGGATACCACATGCATTTCTCACCATATCTGCTAAATAACTTATCCATATCCTTGTTATGTTTGTTGAAAAGTTGCATTTAGTTAGATGATATTTTAAGTGATCAAGTCCCACTTTTGTGAGATAAGTTACATGCTTCTCCCCTATACTTAGAAGGAGACGCCTTGTTCTTCTGGTTCGAACCAGTACGTACTTGTATTGTTAAGAAAGTGCCAATCCCGCTTTTCATTGCAAATTTCATTATCCCTGTTCGCAATGATATGGGCCTTGTGGCCTTCATGAATGTGGGTTTCTTCAATAAATCCTCTGACTCATAATAAAAACATTAAGGCTCTTAAAATGGTGCATGACATCTATCTCTATACTAATGCCTTTGCCTTGCTGAAATGTCTGATTTTTAGAAAGTGATGTGCTAGAAGCTGTTGCTCAAGGTCGATATTTTACCTTTTGCTTTGCAGGCATCTTGGGTTCAATTTTAGCTAAAGAGGGGCGCATGCCCAGCATCTCTGATGTCATCTCAGGTGCCTTGAAGGTGTATCTTTAATCAAGCTGATATTTTAGTAATTCAGCATTCTCAATTCATTATGTTATAGCCACTTCTCACATTTTAAGCTATTTCAAAATTATGGTTTACATGCTGTAAATTGGTCTGGTGTAGGCCACTTCTTCATTCTTCACTATTCTGTATTTTGTGTTCTCTGTTATGTTTTGGTCATGTGCTTCTATACTTGATTTTGTTTTTCATATTTATGTAAGCTTTAAAATGGTCAATCACATTATCTCATATCATTTATTATGAGATTATGAATAACAGTAGAGAGTGACCTAGTTGTTGTGTTATTTCTGTGGTATCAAGGTTGCTCTGAAGCCAGTAAAGCAAAGCGATTCAGCTTCTTCAACAAGCAAGCCAAGGAATGATGCTTTGATGGCTGAGGTATTCACTTTCCCCAAGCGGTTAATTTCTGTTACTTTTTCTTATAATTATTTATTTTGAATATCCGGACTAAGTTTCCTCATATAGTGATAAAGATGCAACGTACTGGTGTTCAAAGTGAAATCCACTCTTCCCTTCGGACAGTCTTTTTTCTGGTGTGCTATGTCGGCTGGTTGTTCATCATAGTATTCATGTGTCTTAAATTGTATGCTAAAAAGGTTATTGGGACCTAGGCAAGGAATTGTTGATTAGGCATGCTATCTCCTATGCTACTTACTGTTTGAAGCATTCCTAAACATTCTGAGCAACTTTTTCTGATGGAAAGAGAATACCTTTCTCTAAGTGTTTGAGATAAAGTTATCTTTGTCAGATATTTTATATCTTTAATGCTATTTAAAGAAAGTCTTGGTTGATATGTGGGTCTCTGATTCGTCTATCTCTTTCCCCCCCTCAGGCCTCCTTGCTTTTTTTTTTTTCCATGTAATCTGTCTGACCTTTTAGATGATTTCGCTGCCTTGGTTTGGGGGTTGTTCTTTTGAAATACTTTATTTATCGTATAGTCTTAGACTTTTAGCAAAAAAATATACATGATCAACTTAATGGAGAACCCATTGCTGCATTATACTTTTCTCGTTTTATATTTTGCATCAGTCAGAGGTTTAATTTTTAAGGATTGCTTGGTTGTAATACTGTCTTAATTTATTTGTTATGCTTTGTTGCTTTTTTTTTTTTTGGTAATAAGTTGGGCTACTTTTTCCCCTGCATTCATGCCTTTGAAAATTGATAGGATTTCATCTCCTTTTCTGCCTCGTGTTTTCTGTTGTGGTATTAGTGAGGACCTATTTTGTTTGGACTAATTGGCATTCTGGTTAACCTTTTCAGGTTACTAACTTAAGGCAAACACTACAACTTATCTCATCAAGCAAATCGATGACAGTTGTAACTTCAAATGCAAGAGGTAGCTTTCGTTACCTTGCTATTTGGAAAACGTGATGTTATATTGTTATTGCCTACTTAGCTCTAGTTTGTTTAAGGATTTTTTGTGGTACCTTGCTGACATGGGTTGGGGGAGACAACAAAAAAAAATCAAAATGTAATTATTCAACTTTAGAGATCATTGCCTTCTTTTACTGATGGATTTTTTATTATATTTTTTAGGTGGCCGTCGATTTGGTGCTATCATTGTGATTGTAGCTGTTGCCTACGGTTACGTGTGGTGGAAGGTAAATTATAATGTCTTTCTATAAGATGTGGGGTTTATCGTAGTGCTCTACATTACACCTAGATATGGTAAAGATGGGGTCGGCTGCATAAACCGAGAGTCTCTCTCATGTGATCATCCACAAAGATTCTCTTTTCCTATTTATTCCTATCTTATGCCACGTTTTCCTGGAAACCCATTTTCACCATTTACTTTCTATCTCTTTCCATCCAAGTCATGTTTGGTCTTTCTCTTTTCGAGATCTCCATTACCCTAATCCTCTACCTTCCTTACTGATGCATCTACCTTATAGACGTTTCCCATGCCAAACTACCGTAACCAATTCTCCCTTATCTTATTTCATGCATCTACTATCTTTTTTCGTACGAGCACTTGAATGGTTGTCATGTGCTTGTTTAGGCTATAACTGTGTAAAATAATTCTATGAATTATATTGCAAAAGCTAAACTAGTTGCTATGCAGAAGCAAGTTATTAATTTTTCTGTCTTTTTTGTGGCATTTAATTTGAGAGCTTTCTTGGTGAGATATCCTCTGCAATTCTTATTAAAATCCTTGTGTTGGAGTTGTTCTTGTTGTATTATTGCCCTTTGTGGAATATACCTCAGTAACTGCCTGCAACCTTAGAGTCCTAAAACCCTTTCATTATGATTTAGGTTGAGAGATGTTTGTTGTTTTTTCTTCTTTTAATAGTTTACCTCCCTTTCCCTTTGTCTGAGTTGGTATCTGTTCAAAGAAATTTTATTTTCTTCCTGTTGTGAAGATTTAGTTTTGTCAAACCTAATTGCTTAGCTCACTTGGTTCTCTGACATTCTCAATGTTATTCTTTAGGAAAGTTTTATTCCTGCATAATCTTAGCTATCATATTGAAGCTAGTTGTGCCATTCATGAATATGATGCCGTAGTACTAGACTACTAGTTACCATTGAGAAAAGCTCTGAGTACCTCTTGAGAAGGTTCTCAACAAACTTAAAATCAATGGCTACCCAATATGGATCTTGCCTTGAATAGTTTAGATGTTCCAATTTTATTCCAGACTGTAAGAATCCCTTGATGGTGTTTGAGGGATCATCTCTAGGGAGATTTAGAGACTTGGAGCTTTGTCTAGCAACTTCCTTTTTGTTTTTCAGATGATTGATCTGCAAAATCTAAATCCTATGAGGTTGTGACTATTTCATCTACCCCACTTGCCACAATCCTTTCTCTGAGCAACCTAAATATGCAACTGAACTACTGTAACACTTTCAGTTTGTTGTGATTCGTCATATCCAGGCGCATCTTGATCTATTAAGCGACCATAACTGGAATCATTTGGGCTACTTGATTTTTCAGATGAGATTGTGTGTCTATGAACATTGAAATTTGATCCACAATTTATTATAAGATTTTCTATTTCCCTGCTATCTCATCTCAACTATATATGGCATTCCTCTCTTCTATATGATTGGTTGATCCACTAATTATACAACACTTAAAATGTATGAAGATATATATATTGTTCAGTCCTCCTTAGCTTGTTTTAGTTGTTCATATGTGTCACTTCATATAGTTGTTAAGCTCTTTAATTATGATGAAATTGCTCACTCAATTTCAACTTGTTTGAACATTGATAGGGCTGGAAAATTCCTGACTTCATGTTTGCAACAAAGCGCGGCTTATCAGATGCCTGTGATTCTGTAGCGAAGCAGCTTGATGAAGTTTTTAGTTCACTCAGGGCAAGTTGCATTTCCTTCTTGTTGTGTTATTTTTGTTGCTTGTGTGCACTTAAGTGTGGGTACTTTGGTTTATGATTGCCTCTTGTTGGAATTCTAATGAGAAGAGTACTAAATATAAACAATCATCTAGGTTTCCCGAGTCAAATTTTGGCATTTTTTTGGCTTATCCATATGGTGCTCTACATGTTTGCTTCTCTTTAGGTTATCCATCTGTGATTCTCTCACAGGGTGTATATAATAATGGTTTGCAAATAACTCAAGACTAGCAGTTTTTTTTTTTAACATATTCCTGTTCTTTTACTTGTCTGCCTTCAGTTTTACGTGACACCCTTATCTGTTAAATGGTCATGTACGGAATCCCCTTATCTATAAGGTCTAATTTGATCTGTTATCACATACCCACTTGATTTTTAAATTGATTTTCATTGAACAGTTGTATTTTTGTTTTGTTAAGACAAGTTCTAACAGATTGAGAAACAAGCAAATTCAACTGGGGACAAGATATCCCTGGGAACATAAGATCAACCAGGTCACGTATTGTTTTCAGATCTACTAAATCTATCCAAGGTGGACCTAGATCTTGACACATCCTGCATGTATTTTTGTAAATTTTAGACGGAGCCATCATCCCTATTACCTATTGTGGGCTCTTCTTCCCTTTTCCTAAAATCTAATAGATGCTTCATTATGTAACTTTTTTAATGATAGAAAGGTTTTTGTTAAATCTGCTCTGGGGAGAGTCTCACTGGATGATAGGACCCATTAAAAAATTGGGTAAACTGTGGGTGGGAAGATGGAGGGTAGAGGGGTTAGATAGGGAAATAAATAAAGGAGAAAGAGTGTCCATCCTTTTTGTATTGCTTACTGCTGGTGATTTGTGGACCTAAGACTACCAACAAATTTTCATGTTACATATTTGGTTTGTTGGTGACCCGTTTGGATAACTAGGTTTAATAACTATTGGAGACTCTTGTTATGGTGTCTTTTGTCACATTGAAGTGTTGCTGGATACATTAGTATGATATTGGGTACGGGTGTGCAATCTGCTCAAAATTAGGCCAAATGGTATCACTTTCACTTATTAATTTCCTTTATTGGTTTGTGGTCCGTGTAAATTAGGGAATTGGTTTAATTACTTTTAAAATAACAAAATTTTTACTGGTTAAAAAATTTCTACATTCAAATTACCCCAAACAAATTACACTTTTGTTTATTTAGGATTGTTGAAGAGATTCTGCTATCAATGTTCATGGTGAAATGATCAATAATGATACAAGTTAGTTTTAAATATTACAGAGTAGCTTTGCAGCATAAGAAATCCAGTCTCTTAGCTAATTACGGGATCAGATTCCTACCTCTTTAAGGATTTTCATTTTGAAGAAGTTCAATTGATCCTTTTCAGAATGCTGGACTGTATATTTGATTAAGTAGTTTTGGTTAAAGATTTACTTTATCAGTTATGTATAGATATTATCTCCAGTTGCTTTTGAATTCCACTCTTTTCAGTTGAATGGGTTAGTTTCACGAGAATTGCGTAAATATCTCCTATGACTTAGTTTTCTTTATTTCGTAGTTCTGTGATCTTACATAAAATTTTAGGTTTATTGGAGTATCATGTATTTTATTATCAATTCCATTCTCTATTGCTGCAGATTACCAGAAACGAGATATCTTCCAATATTGATCAATCAAGTGATAAATTTGATGAGATTATTGCGTGTAGTATTGCCACTAAGGAGGAGGTATGGTTTCAAATCCATCATGTGGTGTCAGTTTGGCATTTGCTTCTCTTGTGAGTTATTTGGGAACAGTTGTTCTTGCTGCTTCCTTCACAAATTTCTATTCCTTCAATGGTTCATCTTGTGTTCAATATAGTTCAAACCTCCTTGATTTCCTGTAAACATTATCTTGCCCACCTCCCTCATCAGGCTAGCCAATCATACAAACTTAATTTTGTACTTTTTCCTGCACCTTAGGCTAATTTTACTTTGTTGAATTTGATGTGTCTCTTGCATTCCCAACAATTTTGTGACCATTATTCTTGAAGCTAATTAGGCTGAGAGGTAAGTACGGTAAACCTAGCCCCCAATTTTTCCTTTGTGGGTTGGTGTTCATAATGTCCTAGATATTAGCTGAGTATTTAGATGGTTAGGAAGATGTTGAGCATGAGTTTGAAATGTGAGCTCTACAGCATATAATGTTCGTAACAGATGGTTGGTATTGTTAATCAGTTATATTTAAATAATTATTGCAAATTTTTGTTTCATTATGAGTTTTAACGAGACCCCAAATTCTCGTTCACCTTGTTTTCAGGTAGCAGGAGTACATGGAGAAGTTTTAAATATTACTGTGGATCTCCAAGATTTTGATGAAAAAATTCAAACTCTGGTGATGAATGTTTACTTAGTGCTGTCTGTTGTTGGTCATTAATTATACCAAGTCTCTTTTTTGGCTTGGAACCCCAAATATATTATCTGACTTACTTTGATTTTAGGAGACGAGAATGGGCAGAATTCAAGAGAAACAGGTGCAAAGTTTTTCATTGAAAGTCTATGCAGAATTGAATATCAAAAGTTTAACAGTCCATTATATTTTACGAATGTGGTCAAATTATTTTCAGGATGACACAAAGGAAGGCGTGGCGAAATTGTTACTTTCTACACTGGATGTCGGTAATAATAGATTTGCAGATCGTATTCAGGCAAGTTGGTTGTCTCTGCTTCTATTGTTTAATGAATCATCATCATATCTGCAAAATTATTGTTAATTTTCCTGAAGTTTGTGCTCGGGTGCTTAACTGCTTATGATGTGTTTTTAATTATCTGAATGTTCATTACCAATACCATTTCTTTGTCAATTGTTGCTTTTTCTTGTTGTAAATTGTTTTTCTCTCCAAAAATTAATCCATATGTTCTGTCAATTTTCCCCATCTTGAGCATAGTACGTTGTAATGTTTTCTCAAGTTCTGGAGCTTGTAGAAGTACATGAGTTCCTTTTGTTATGTAATATTTATAGATGCAGTTGTTTCCGAAATTGTAGGATTCTCCATCTGGTGCTTCTAGGCTAGCTATTGAACATCAAGTTGCAACGCCTTCAAGGGTAAGTGTTTTAACACAACAACGATAGGCATGCTAGTTTGCAGAGCCTGTGGAATACAGCATCCTGTTCCCTGCATGCATGTGTTCTGGTAGCGTTGCCAATTTTCCAAGTCCTTGTCGGCCTTTTTTTTGGGGTGTGTGTGTGTGTGGTGGGTTGGGGGGGGGGGGGGGGGGGGGGGGAGGGTGGATAAATATATTTACGAGAAGCTCTTCAGTCAACATGGGAGAGTGGAATGAGTTATAAATAGGATCTTCTTTATTCATTTTTTAGTTATGCTTGATATCTGATAGTTAAGTTCTTGGATTGCTCTCTATATCTTGTTAACTGCTGCACTCTTGCAGAGTGTATCGCTTCCTCGAACCTTGGAGCCTTCCTCTCCTTCAACTTCTTGTGGATCTAATGAGGTATGCTTTCATCTCCTTCTTTAACTCTGATGGCTACACTTGTATTTCTGGTGCTTTTATGTCTGTGCTTGTCAATGTTTAGCTTTTTTTAGCTAAACTCTAACTCCTTGGATCCTGTAAAGTGTATAATTTATATGTATGCTTTTGTCACATCTGCTATGAGGCCTGTGAGATAAGATTACTACAAGGAGATGGCTATGAAAAGAAATAAAAGTTATGTCACTAACTGCTTCGACCAGGATTTTCTGCCAATACCTGAGCTACCTAAGACGATAAATAGATTGAACTGGAAGATGATAAGATTACTGTGTTTTTTTTCTCTTTCAAATTGATCATTGAAAACTATTTTAATGTGTTCTCTATACTGGCTTGTCTCTAGCCTTGGTGAAAGACTGGTGGTGGCTAGGTGGTTTATGAGTGTTTGGTGTGCTTCAAAGAGAGCGAAAAGAATCATTTTACCATGGTTGAAAATGTTTATATGTATTTGAGGGACGGGGAAAAGTTGAATACTTGAGTTATCATTATTGCTGGATTGTGACATCCCCACTCCAAATCTTACAGGCCCCAAAAGATCAACTTCTTGTGCTGACTTTCTTAGGAGACCTTGACTCCAATAGTGGAAATAACATACTAAATGCATAAGGCTGATGCTTGAAAGATTGTTACATGTCTTTATAAAAAAAATATGCTTCTGCTGATATGTCTTTTTGATTCCAGGTTAATGGTCACCCAAGTAACACTTCCTCAGCCTCAGGCCTGATGGTAAGCAATTCATCTTCACTTCCATTTCTATTTCTTGCTCTCAACCTTAACCAACATAGCATCTAATTTCAGGGGTTCCAAGGGAGTTCTGGAGCCGTAGTGAACAATTCCAGTCCTAGGATTTCAAGTGGGAATCATGTAACAGAAATCACAGAAAAGCCTCAGAGTCCTGAGATTCCTGCTACACAGCCCAATGCCAAAAGTGCCGGCTTACTTTCTAGAACAATGAGTGTAACAAGGTACTTCAAATTTGCGTAGATTGGTGAGACAATTGCTTGAGTTAATTTAATGACCAAAAGGTTATACAAGACATAGATTCCCTTTTGGCAAAGAGTGGCCTGTAAGATTGCCGAAAAACTTTCTGGTTGCTAAATTTTGTAGAGATGCGGGATGAGTTTAGTTATAGGATCATTCTTGGTCATGTACAATATTGAATGTTATGGAGCTACATCATAATAAGAAAATTAAGTATATATATTCATGTTTTCCACCGCTCCTTTTAGGTCACAAATTTCTGTAATTTTATTTAAGTTTTGTTCCCAAGAGCAATTCTGATGGTAAAGCTCTTGCTGGCTTCTGCCGCTGCTCTTGTCTGCTGGTAGTTTTGCTTGGAATTCAGTTAGACTTCTCTTGCCTGAAATGTGGCATAAGATATCTCGAAGAACCTGTGATCTTATCATGGGCGTCCATGAACTTTTTCTTCATAGTTTATGTGAAGAGATGGTTATCTTCCTGCGAGGCGATGTGTTATCTTGTGTAAGCTGTGACAATCTACACTACCAGTGCATCAGTAAATTGGTCGGCCTCCGACAGTTGGTCCGTGGGAATCTCTCATCATTGCGTAACGGCAATTTAAAAACTACCTTTAATTTGTATGGATTATGTTTGAGTTATTGAAATAAGAAGTTTACAGGGAGTACGAGCATAAACTAACATTGATTATATCATTATATGTGATTTACAATCTATATTAGGATATATTGCTTAAGTAATACTGCTAATACATCTAAAGCAAGCACTAGAGACATTTGGAAGAATTACATTAAGTTCTCCTTTTCAAACTTTATATGCCACACAAAAGCTTAACCTTAGAATATGAAGAAACTTAAAGAAAAACAAAACTTATCTATATTGCTTGAAGTAATTCAAAGGGATAGGGAATGTCAGTTCCTTATCTCCCCAACAAGGTATATAATTTAGTGGTTTAATTTCCAACTTAATTTATCTTTTCATTAGTGAGGTGCGTACGTTTTCATGGCTCTTCTATAAACCCCCCTCACCCCTATAGGAAGATTATAAGTCATTGATAAGATTGCAAAATACTATATATCGCATGTATCTGTCTTGCTCCTAAATTATTTTTTATTTGCCACCTGACCAGCTTGGTTGGATAACTAGTCAACAGATAAATAAATTTATGATAAAGAATAAATATACATTGCGATTAATTTATAAGTATTTATGATATTAAACATGTTTTAAACATGGATAAAAATATCGATTAAATCTAACATATATAGTGTCAAAATTAAAAGTATTATAATTTTTATGATAGAAAAGAAGTATCATTACTCTCATCAATGATAAAAAAAAATATTTAACTTAGTGTGAATTTTATAAGTATCAAATTTCTAATTAACTTTTTATTTTTATTAACTCACTATGAATATATGATGTAGAAGGGTAATTGTTTCCTATACCTGGATCTGATTATGGTCCCGATATTTTTTACTTAGGGGTACTTATTGAATTGAGCTACTCGCGAACTATTTGGACTCAACTCAGTCAAAACTTGATCTAAACTCGACTTAATTGGACTTGACTTGAGATCGAACTCGACTCTATAAGTTAATGAGGCAAGATGAGCAAATCAAACTTGACTCGAAAAGTTTGTGACATGCTCAAATTTTTATTTATAGTATATATATTTATAGAAAAATATACTTAAGATAAAAAAATTAAAATAAAATAAAATATAGTTTGATATATAAACCAAAATTCCCACATTGGATTAAAATAAAAGATGTTGAAGAGAGTTTTATATATAAACTCAGTCTCACATTGAAAGAAAATAATAGATGATTTGAACCAATTAATATATATAAACCCAATAATATTTTCCACCTAAAACCAAATTAAGCTTATTAGAGTTAAAACTTAGCCTTCTTATTAGCCAAATTCGGGTATAAGTGTTTAGACTTATTAGGCTTGAGCTAAAAACTGAATTTGAGCTTGCGCTTAAAATAAGTTTTAGTTGAGCTCGAACTTAAAATAAACTTTAATCGAGTTTAAGCTCGCAAACTTTCGAGCTCAAGTCGAACTCGAGTTTGAGTTATCAAACTCGACTCGAACTCGGCCAAATTCACTTCTAACCCAATGTATGGACGTTGCACCCGGCATGGTACACCCGGTCCAAAACGTATGCTTTAATGAATAAAACGCAGTTCGAAATGTATATGAAAAAGTCAACTTATAATACTAAGTCATATGCATGTCCCCACACTCAACCCTAGTTATCCGCTGCCTTTTAGTCTGTAATCTATAACTGTCAGTCTACTTTTATGAGAAAGGGAAGCTATAATAACCCTACTAATAGGCTTAGTCAGCGCACACAATCATTTCTATTTTCAAAAAATTAAACTTCTCCTTCCTTCCTTCCCTTTCTCCACTGAACAGTACTCGAACTTCAAACCCAAAACAAAAAAAAAAGCACTAGACCCTAAGCATCCAACCGGTACTCCATACTCCATTGAACTTTTTCATTTTTCTCCAACTCAAATTTTTCTCCAACTCAAATTATGGGTCACTCGAAGAAGAAGTAAGTATTTCTATTATATTTTTTAATTTCTTTTAATTAAGAATTTCGCCATAACCATTTCGGGATTAAGTAATTATTTTGTGAAACCCTTGAATTTCTGTTTTTTTAGTACATTTTTTTATCTTGGGTGTAGGGTTGTGGTCGATCCCACTGATGACCAACCAATTGCTCAAATGGTGACCAAAAGAAGGACGAAAAGGAAGAACACGACCAAAGTAGTCATTGTCGATCCTTCCTACCTTGCTGAAATTGGAGAAGAAGTAGAATTGATGGTCTCCAAGTAATTCTCTTTTGTCTATTTTTAGTGGAATTCTAAAATTAAATTGCCAAAACACTTGTTGAAATGCATTTCGGTCGTGTAATTGAAGTATGGTTCATCAAATTGGAGATGCATTTTTTGTAATTGAAGTATAGAACCATTACTAATGTACATATACCTATAACAAAATGTACATATACCTAAAATGAAATGTACTTGAGACTTCTGGATATGTAGAGCTTATAATCATTATGTACATCAAATGTGTGTGTAATGTACAGTGGTATAGTATTCAAATATTGTCCTTAGAACTTATAATCATTGTGTATGTAATGTACATATCACTATATTGGAATGTACATATAACTATAAACTAATGAACATATAACTATATTGTAATCTACATATAACTTTGAACTTAATGAATTCATCGTGTAAAATGTACATGTATAAGTCAAAAAATGTACATATATCAATCGTGAAATGTATATGTTTCATTCATAAAAATGTAACTCTATGAGCCAATGATGAAATGTACATGTACCATTCATAAAATGTACATATATCAATCAGAAAATATACATATATGTACCTATGAGTCAAGAAATGTACATTTATCGTTTATGAAATGTAGATGTATCATTCATGAAATGTATATTGGTATAGTACTCATTCATGAAATGTAAATTGGTAAAGTACATTGGTATATGTCTGTATGTAATGTACACATAACTATAATTTAAGGTACATATAACTATAGAGGAATTTACATATTTTATTTACATGTAATTAACAGGAAATGTACATTAATAAATCGTTAAATGTACATATACAAGCCATAAAATGTACAAATACCAATAGTGAAATGTACAAGTGTCGTCATGAAAATGTAAATCTATGAGCTATGAAATGTACATGTATTAGTTTTAAAATGTACATGTATCTGTTTTGAAATGTACATGTACTTATAATGAAATGTACATATAGCAATCACGAAATATAAATGTAGCAATTACGAAATGTACATGTCTCATTCATGAATATATAAATCAATGAGTCATAAAATATACGTTTATGAGTCATGAAATGTACATATCTGTAGTGGGATGCAATGTACATATGAATATAAAAATGTACAAATTCAGTTTAAGCACCAATGACCTTGTTTAACTAAGGTATACTTTTTTGGCCTGCGGGAACTTGTAATCATTTAGAAATGTACATGGGACTAATATTTAATGTACATACATTCATATTAAAATGTACATTTAACTGATATGCAATGTACATATATTATCTTAAGTACATTATATTTCTATGTGTGCAATGTACATGATGCTGACGAAAAATGTACATACACTAGTTACGAAATGTATATACTTGAATAAAAAAATGTACACATTTAATTACTGGACCAAAAAACTTATTTGTCCATTTATGTAATGTCAAATATAGTTATGTTCATTTGGGTTACATTTAATGTACAGAGAGTGTAAATATTTATTTCATAATTACAACTGTAGTGAGCCCGAAGATATATCAAGACACCCTAAAGCCGAGGAGACTCTGGCCCCACCCAAAGAACCACAACCCATGAAAAAGCGTAAAAGGCCTACAACTAGCACCTCAAATCGTCTCAGTCTTAGGCAAACATTGAAACCAATTAAAAAGGTTGTTAAGTCTCTTGCCTACAAGCTCGAAAAACTGTAAGCCATTAAAGACATGGGATTTGCTGGCCTGTTACACTTGGATTTACCCACAAATAATACTTTGTTTACAGTTGACCTAATTGGGAATTTTGAGTCGAACGGAATATGTATTCTAATCGACCGTAATAGATCAATTGAAATTAAGGATGTCGACGTACATTTAGTGTACGGGTTACCATTGAATGGAGAGAAGATTGTCGAAGCAAAGGGACATAGTGAGGAGTTCTCTGAGGTTTTTAGACAATTCAAGGCTTATTACGGAGGTACAATGCCAACTCTGAAGGATGTGGAAAAAAACTAATGGAGGATGCAGTTCCATTAGACGACAACTGGAAGAGAAGTTTCCTAGTCCTTGCAGTTAACACCTGCATAAAATAAATTACCAATTCCCAACCATTCATCAAGTTCCTAACAACAACCTATGACACAAGCCAAATTTCCAAGTTTGATTGGAGCCACTACACACTCAGCAGCTTGGTGGAGTGCTCTTTAGCTTGGAAAGAGAAACCTTCTCGATTTTTTTGTGGTCCTCTCCAATTCTTGACGGTATTTTCCTAAACTAGTTTGACTAAATATGTTTGCTATTATTTTGTGTTCAAATTCATAACGCGCATTATATTTTATTGGAATGCACATCACATAACGCATTATATTTCTAGGACTGAATAAGTTGGTTTGCAGATATTTTATTTTTATCGGTTACAGAGGTTTAACAACACTATACCTAGGGCGTTCCCATTAGTCTCTGTTTGGAAACGTCATTTGGTGATAGAGAGAATTACTGTCGAGCTCAAGCATGGGTTCGTATTGGGTAGTGTGCTGCACAGGATTTCAGCACCCCAAATTCCAAATATCCCCATACCCAAACACTTGCTAGACAGTTCACAGTAGCAACAACCCCAGCACAACCAGCAACAACCGCAGCAACAACAATCCAAACAGCACCAAGAAAATCAACAACAACTTCATCCCACTAACCCCCAAACCATTCAGGTATGAGAACATCTATTCTCACTCTAACCCATGGTACACAATTTTAGGTAGTCTTTTTATGTTCATTCTGGTTACATACAATATTCATTGAATTTTCATACTATGTATATTGAAAAGCATTATATATAGGTCTCATATATACTATTGATAGAAAATGTACATCCTTTATATGTGAAATGTACATTTATATATGAATTAATGTATATTCCACACTTTTACGCGTATTGGTTTTACTATTTTGAATAGGAATATAACAACATGTTGAGGTCCCTTACGGAGAAAATTGCAGCAGACTTCGCTGACCTCACTAACATGTTGAGAATGGGTGAAAGGTTTTACCCCAGGGGCCTAATCAATGACAACACCATGTACAATGTGACTTTGATGTGGTCTAGATGTTTTGGAACCACTATACCTAACATGCACAACTTGAGCCAAAGGAGTCCAGATGTCCAGCCCATAAGCCAAGATGAGGACATATATGGTGTTGCCTGGTTTGGGGACATGATTGATGAAGACGTTCACAAGGCAACAAAGGGTGATGCAAGCTTGACACCCCATACGCATGACCCCAACATGTATGACATTGGGCTGACCCAAATATTTGTTATTTGTCGACCCTTTAACATATTGCATAGACTAACTTGATAACTCGTAGGTCTGAGTACCATTTAGAATAGAATGTTGAAGAGAAAAATGATAAATGATCAAGAGGAATACCATACAGAACACCATAAAGAAAATCAAAGGTATACTTAAGGTTGCATGTATGTATATAATGTGCATTCTTTTATGGGAAAATGTACATATATAATAAAAGTAATGTATATATTAGAATTGATGGTCATCATAATTATATTTCAAATGAACTCTTTGTCACCTTCATGTAAGTAATGTACATGCTATTGGATCGAAATGTACATATCATTATATTTCTAAGGCCTAACCTAGTGTGTTTGAACGTGTTTAGTGACTATGTTGATGACCATGTTGATATGCCCCAAGAGGGAGAAAATGACATTGAATGTGTAGATAAAAGGTACAATTTAACTGAAATAAATACATATAATTCATTTTACTTACATTATAATGTATATTTCTTAATATTATAATGTGCATTTACTTTGATTGGAATGTACATTTCTTACGATTACAATGTACATTTCTATTTATTATAATGTACCTTTCTTTATATTACAATGTCCATTTATAAATTCTAGTGACCATCCAACTGAACCTGTTGATGTGCCCCGAGAAGAAGGAATTGGCATCTGCGTTGATAACCAGCAGATGTAAGTATTCGTTAATAATCCATTATAAAAATATATGTTCTTTTATTTTGTGTACGACGAACATTATTGAATATAACTTTGTACATTCGTTTATATATAGTGGATCAGAAGAAACTCCAGAGCAAGAAGACCATCCACAAAATGAGGGGGGGTTCACAAATAAAACCCACTAAAGATAGGTAACATGAATTAACTGATAGTAAATGCACTTAATCTAACATGAATGAACTTCTACTCATCTAATATGTTGCCAATTATGTGGGACAGATGGATGCCAAGAGAAAGAGGAAAGTGCCTCCTATGTTATCATCTCCATTCTTGGCACAGTACTCTCATTTGATTGAAGATGAAACAGACGAGGCACAAGCAATTTGTGATTACGCCTTTGCTGATAATCTTGATCCTCAGTAAGTGTCCTATACTTCCATATTCTAGTAATTATATAGTAATCATTACTAAATTCATATATAAAATGTCTATTGTAGTGATCTACTTTATATATGATGATGGACATACGTTCCTCACAAGGGAACAGGTCCAGCCAATGGGCCTTGAAGAAAACATATACACCGAAATCATTGATGCATGGACGACTCTACTCAACAAGCAAAACTGCTCAAGCAAAGAGAAATTTTTTTTCTTCTCAAACAACCCATTTGTAAGCCCAAAATTTTGAACAAATAATTGAATTGTCACTAACTAAAATTGTGCCTAACACATGGTTCCCTTTGGTAGAATGTAGTTTGTATGAATGATGCCTACGATGAAACAAGTCAATCAGTGACCTTGGAGTTGAGGTGTGCAAACTTCAAAGAATCCATTGAAAACTACATGGCTGATAACGGTATTTGCACAATCAAGGGTTATCCATTGGTAAGGCATTATTATATAGTTGATATTACATTTGGAATAAGTATCATGTGCATAAATGCAATGTGCAATGATTATATACATTATAAGGTTTCAAAGAATGTACATTACATATTTAGAAAATATACATTATATGCATTGATAATGTACAAAAATATACAATGGTAATGTACTTGAATGAAATATGCTCTAAAAATGTTGATTACATATTTAGAAAATGTGCACCATGTACAATGGAAATATACATTTAAGGGTTAGAAAATGTACAATTTCCACAACTAATGTATATTAATGTTATACATGTTATTCGTTGAATGTTTAAGGTCTTCTTCCCAGCATATGCATCACAACACTTTTACTTATACTGCATCAACCACAAGTCCAGGTCCATAGATATCATCGATAACAAATTACTTCCTGAAGGCATAACGCTAGAAAACAAGTACCATGATCATCCCTATAGGATGGTAAGTATACATCTAATACACATTATCTTTTGATAGAACTCCATATTTTCTGAAATATACATATTATCGTTTTTATACTAACCCCATCATTGTAATTTTTAAAGTTGCATGCCTTCCAATTGTACATGGAAGATAAGAGGAGTAAGGTGCAATACCAAAATTTCACTTGTAGGATCGTCCAGATGCCATGGAGATCATATAAAAACGAAGTCGATTGTGGCATATACATTATGCGCCACATGGAAACATATGAAGGAAAAGTTAAGTAGGAATATGGCCTCCTTCTAGATAATGTGAGTTGTTCCCATTTCATCTAAACTTTAAATATCGTAATTCCCAACCCTCACTCCACACTTATTTCATTATAGTTCGACGCGTTTAAAGGGTTGCGTTTGCGGTATACATATGAGATCCTCAACGATCCATCAAACAAGAAGAAGGCAGATATTCATCACTTGGCAATGAAAAGGCTCTAGGGATAAGAATTCACCATGTAGAATGATGGAATTATTTCCTAACAATCTCATTACTTAACCAACATTTTGGTGTGTTAGACTTCCTACTGTACATTATATTTACGCTTACAAGCCACTAATGTACATATGACCATGCATTTTCACATTATATTTTACCTATGCACTATCCATGACCATATTATTTTATGTACATGTACCCGTTATGAAATGTACATATGGAAGCCGTAAAATATTCACTAATGTACATTCTTCAAGTAGGAAATGTACATTCCTATATTAGATAATGTACATTCCTGTATCTGGTAATGTACATTAAAGTTGTACAATGCTTACTCTCAAAAACTTGCAACACTTGATACACATACTAACTAGATTACTAATATACACATAATTCATTAAAAATGTACATACTAATGATAAAAAATGTATATATTTTTATCAGGTAATATATTTCTATATAAAGGGTAACCCTCTATAAAATATACATTCTACAAGTAGGAAATGTACATTCTACAAGTAGTTCATGTACATTCCTAAAGTTGGTAAAGTACATTTAACCAGTACAATGTCCACGTTCAAACACTTGCAAAACTTGATGTACATACTAACTAGTTTGCTAATGTACATAAAATTCAATATAAATGTACATATTATTGATTAAAAATGTACATATTTTAATCAGGTAATGTTCTATATAAAAGTTAACACTCTATGAAATGTACATTAAAGTAATCAGGTAATGTTCTATATAAAAGTTAACATACTAACTAGATTGCTAATGTACACATAATTCATTAAAAATATACATATTACCATGCATTTTCACTTTATATTTACGCTTGCATTTCTATGTAATGTAATGTACATTATATTTACGATTACATTCCTATGTAATGTACACTATATTTACGCTTGCAAGCCACTAATGTACATATGACCATGCATTTTCACATTATATTTTACCTATGCACTATCCATGACCATATTATTTTATGTACATGTACCCGTTATAAAATGTACATATGGAAGCTATAAAATATTCACTAATATACATTCTTCAAGTAGGAAATGTACATTCCTATATTAGATAATGTACATTCCTATGTCTGGTAATGTACATTAAAGTTGTACAATGTTTACTCTAAAAAACTTGCAACACTTGATATACATACTAACTAGATTACTAATATACACATAATTCATTAAAAATGTACATACTAATGATAAAAAATGTACATGTTTTTATCAGGTAATATGCTTCTATATAAAGGGCCATGCTCTATGAAATGTACATTCAACAAGCAGGATATGTACATTCTACAAGTAGTAAATGTACATTCCGGAAGTTGGTTGTACATTTAAGTAGTACAATGTCCACATTCAAAAACTTGCAAAACTTGATGTACATACTAACTAGTTTGCTAATGTATATTTAATTCAATATAAATATACGTATAATTGATTAAAAATGTACATATTTTAATCAGGGAAATGTACATTCTTCTAGTGGGAAATGTACATACTAATTAGTTTGCCAATGTACATATAATTCAAAAAAATTGTACAGTATTATCGATTTAAAATGTACATATTTTAATCAGGTAATGTGCTTTGAAAATAACACTCTCTGAAAATGTCTACGTTCAAAAAAGTTACAACGCTTGATATCTGATAATGTACATTCCTATATCTTGTAATGTACATTCCTATATCTGGTAATGTACATTTAAGCTATACAATGTCTACTCTCAAAAACTTACAACGCTTGATATACATACTAACTAGATTGCTAATGTACACATAATTCATTAAAAATATACATATTATTGATTGAAATTGTACATGTTTTTATCAGGTAATGTGCTTCTATATAAAAGGTAACACTTTATGAAATGTACATTCTACAAGTAGGAAATGTACATTCCTAAAGAAGGTAATGTACATTTTTATTTTAGTTAATGTACATTTACGTTATATGAATGTCTACGTTCAAAAACTTACAACGCTTGATATTACATACTAACTAGATTGATAATGTACATATAACTGATTAAAAATGTATATATTATTGATTAAGAATGTACATATTTTTATCAGGTAATGTGCTTTTATATAAAAGGTAACACTGAAATGAACTTACTAATATATTGTAATATACATATGGCAGTTGTAGAAATTCATAAATGTACATTGTTCAAGTAAGAAATGTACATTCTTACATAAGATAATGAACATTTCTAGCTATACAATGTCTTCGTTCACAAATTTATGACGCTTGTATAAATAACAAAATAATAGCATGTGCCCGCCATTAACTTGAACATAAGCAAACTCATTCACCGCATAACATCACATTTAAGTCAAAATATTGATCATATTGGAAACTTCTAAGATCCAAGTCACCACTCAATGGATGAGTCACTGCTTTACCTTTGGAAACATTAAAGTAGTCCTGCATAGTTAGGTAACATAATACAACACACACCAATGAACATTGTTCGTTCAAAATCATATAGTGGAATTTTTATACATCAAAATAACAATTTACGAAATTTTTATAAGACTCATCAAATGTAATCGTATGATTTATAACGTCCTTTTTTAGATGACTTACATGATACTCGTATATTGGAGGTTGCATATTGATAACCTTAGAAACACAAGGAATACCATTCACAAAATTATCCTCAAATTGAAGGTATAGAGGAATCGTATAAACCTGCCTTGCGTGCTCCAATAACCCCACGTCTGCCCAAACCAAATGTCGATTATCACTAACGCTTTCGTAATCATCTGAATTCTCGTTGCTCCTCCACTCCTCAACCATATCAATGAAACACTTATAAAAATCACATTAACCATGAGTTCTATGTAACCTCCTCGAAACTGATTTATTTGTGGTTTCACTCCTTTGAGATGAGAGTACACCACCACTAAAATAGTCCTTGGAGTAAGAAGGACACCATAACTCCTTTATAAGATACAAATTCTAAATCCATTTGTTGGACGAACAATCAAACTTCGTGACCATGCTGAAAAATACAATAAGAAAACCATTAGTACTCGAGTACATGAACTTTGTAAAACATGTCCAATGTACATCTTCAATGTACCCCGTGATCATTCAATGTACATCCTTGTGTGATGACTACGTACACCATATGCAAACAATGTATATCGTTAATGTACTTAGTGTACATTTCAAACATTAAGCGATGTACATTTACGCTAGTTCATAAATAACATTATATATGATCTCCATTTGAAGTCCACACATCTTAATTCTAGTACATTACATTTCTCTTTAATGTACATTATCATGTAATGTAATGTACATTACATCATAACAACATGCCAAAAGATGCAGGACAATAATTATGGTGTCTTGAAATGTACATATAACAAAAATGATGCCTTAGAGATAACAATATATATGATCTCAATTTTAAGTCCACACATCTTAAATTCTAGTACATTACATTTCTCTACAATATATATTATCTTGTTATGTAATGAACATTATATTATAACAACATGCCAAAGACACAAAATAATAATTATGATGTCTTAAAATGTATGTATTTCAATTAATTCATTTCCAATGATACTTTGACCAATAGTGCTCAAATTCGGCTACCGTATCCGTATACTTCAAAACAATGTTGAATATATCGTTAAAACCCTCCATAGACGTCAATCCCTTTATATTCTTTTTAGCATTCTCTCCAATATGCCATGTACATAACTGGTGACGAGTGTTTGGGAACACATCTTTTATTGCTCTCGCCATTGACTGTGCTTGATCCGTCATAATCGTCACCGGATACTTTCCACCATGGACCTTAAAAAGGTGCTGAATAACCACTGAAAAGACTCCACCTTCTCGTTAAGTACAAATCCAATCCCAAACATCACGTTTTTGTTTTGGTGGTTCATTCCAACGAATGGACCACAAATCATGTCATATTTGTTTGTGCGGTATGTCGTATCATGAAGTAATAAATCCCCAAATATATCATAGTCTACTTTTATACGACTATCCCTAAAAAAGAAAGCCTCAAGATGACCTTCACAGTCCACTTCAAAATCATAGAAAAAGTGGATCTCCTTTGTTTTTCTTTCCTTAAAGTAGTTAATTAAACCTCTAGCATCACACCCATCAACCTTCATTTTCTTTTGTCCAACCAATGCATCGTACGCATCTTTCTTAAGAAATCCAAGACTCACTTCACCTCCTGCTTGCTTTTTCAAAACACGAACTGCATCAGAAACTGGTATTCCATTCTTAGTTAGATTGTTCAGCATCGCCATCTGATCCTCAGAAATCTTCCTATGAGATCTTATTAAATGTCGTTTTGACACATCATTCCTATTGTGATTATGAGTCATATTATGCTTTGTAACTATGAATAAACCCGAATCCTTATCCACGTCTAACTGAATAAAGGTCTTGCAGCCAGTTCTCACTTCCCTTTTCTGATAAACCTTTTCCACAATACTTCTCTTAAGCCCTGCATACCAACATACAAATATCCGCTGCCGTATCGTTTTCTTGTCAGCCTTCATCTCTAGCTCTCCTTTACGTGTGCCAAACCAATGCTTAAACACATAACTATTATATAATTCATGAGCTTCATCATCAGACTTTACTTTTTTGTACATAAGCTCAGAATCAGCAGCCTCTTTGAACCCTATTGCATAAAAGAACATAGATACAAAACTATGCACATTATGTACATTACAACCATGCCTCATGTACATATTTTTTATACGATATGTACATTACAATAATGCATTATGTACATTTTATGATATGCCCATATAACTAATTCACACAATGTACATATTAATATGTACATTATAATCATGCATGATGTACATTTTTCTAATATTCATCCTAAACCCTATTATTCACAATTTGATATACCAACTTTGCCCATGTAACTAATTCACGCAATGTACATGTTTATATAATACACTATGTACATTACAATAATTTCTAATATACATTTTCTTAATACATCTATATTCATCATATGCCTGATGTACATTAAAATAATAAGCCTGATGTACATTTATCATATACCTTATGTACATTTATGATATGTCTGATGTACATTTTTCTAATTCATCTACATTTGTCAGATGTCTGATGTATATTTATGATGTCCATTAGAAATAATAAGCTTGATGTACATTTATCATATACAGTATGTACATTTATCATATACCGTATGTACATTTATGATATGCCTGATGTACATTGATCTAATTCATCTACATTTGTCATATGCCTTATGTATATTTATGATATGCCTGATATATATTTTCCTAATTCATCTACATTTATCACATGTAAAATCGTATACTGCTTTAATACTATACAAACACATAAACGTACACAAACTATACAACACAAATCACATAAATGTCCATCATACCAAATTTCATATATCAACATTGCTATTGCGAACTATACAACACAAATCACATAATGTACATTTTTCTAATATATAATGTACATTAACAACATGCCCCATGTACATTCAATACTACCTTGCCCCATTCAATACTACACAACACACAAATGTACATTTTTTAAACACATTATGTACATTCATATCATGCTCAATGTACATTCAATAAATACCATGGCCAATTCAATACTACACAAACACATGAATGTACATTTTGAAAACCCGTTATGTACATTTATATAATGCCCTATGTACATTCAATAATGTTATGCCTCATGATTACTCAAATAGAGCAAATACCTACCTAATTCATTAACCACGAAAAATTTAATTAACCCCACAATACACATGAATGTACATTTTGAAAACCCGTTACGTACATTTATATAATGCCCTATGTACATTCAATAATGCTATGCCTTATGACTACTCAAATAGAGCAAATACCTACTTAATTCATTAACCACGAAAAATTTAATTAATCCCACAATACTTACCATCACTGTTTTCATGGAAGTTTTCATCAACATCAAATACCAAATTAGAGCTCATTTTTTCCTCCGAAAATACAAAGCTCCTCAAGAAAATCACCCTCTAACCAGCTAAGCCTTTCATACAAATTTTGACAAAGAAATAAATGACATTTACATAAGTGAAATTTGTTTAAATATATGAAATTTTTTATTCAAATTCAAAAATATTTGTAATCATTACTCAAGTTGCATTTGAAAATAAAATCTCTGTAAAATCTAATCCTACTGCCATACCTCCCCACTTTTCTGATCCCCACTACCATATCTGCACACTTTTCCTCCTTCGATCGTCTCAAATATTTTCACTTTCCCATACCCATTTCACTCGGTTGCATGTAACACCTTGCCACATAGGACAAGTGTACGATGCATCCATACACCCGGATGCGCCTTCTAATTTACACTTCTAACCACTCCACGACTTCTCATTATATCACCCCTAAAAAGCGGGGGCACTAATACTTTGCCGATCATTTGCACCCCTTCCAAATTCCAATTCCTCCAGACAAAAACCTGGCGCCAAAACTGTCATTCACAGTTTCTACATTATACATATCTCTCAAACACAATACCCTACTCATGAGAGAGGAAGAACCGCTGAAGGATGGAAATCTTTAAATCTCAGAGAAAATCCTCCGTCGCCGCCGTTCCAACCATCCCTCTCTACCGCACTCATCCAGTGAGTCAGTACTTGAAGTTTGCCTTGAAGATTTCGAACTCTTCGCTATTGACCGTCTCCGAGGTGATTTTCTCTTTCCTACTTTCATCGAATTCCTCATTTTTTTTACCATTAATTTTACTTCCAATTCGAAAATAGGATTTCTCCGATTTATAGTTCATCGATTTGTGATCTTTTGTCTGAAATGATGATAAGTCTTCTTGTTTCATCGAATTCCTCATTTCTAGACCGTCAATTTCACTTCAAATTTCGTTAGTTAGGGTTTCTCGAATGTATAGTTAATCGAATTATGATGTTTTGTGTGAATTTATGATAGTGCTCCGAGGAATCTCCGACGGACCGTCTCGCGGAAAGAAGCTTGGTTATATTGGTCTACGATGAGTTATAGATGCATGTTGATGTTATGAGTAGTTTTTTCTCTTACAAAAATCCTTTGGATAGGTTGTTCAGTTCTTGTGTTTTACAGGAAGTGCTGTATAATGCTGTTAAATTATGAGTTGTCGTTCCATATTTATGTAGCGAAGCAATCTTATTGTTATGTATTGTTTGTTTAGCAACTGATTCTATATTCTACGAGGTTACCCCAATGCTCTTAATCTGAAAGCAAGTTTTACCAGTTAAGGAACAGTCCTAACTCCCTTTTCTTGCAATAATAATGTAATTCTTAGTATACCAAGTATTTCAGGATACTGTTCACTTGGCTGTGTATTTTTCGTCTTTTGTTACTCGTTGAACATGAGAAATTAACTGATATTCAGAAAACTAGGGCTGTCTAAAATAATCTCTCTTGTTCTTTGCTAATTACATATGCTTTGTAAAGGTACCATTTGAGCAAGCTCCTGACCTTGTTGCTGGGCGCAAAGTGTAAAAGTGTATGCCTATGTTGCTATGAGTCAGGTAAAAGTAGTGGTGATTTGCGTTTTTGTCTTTAATTTTTTTGTTTTTTTATGATCATAACTAATGTACAGCTCAACTGATCCATATCTGTCTCTTGGATAGTTTCTTTTCTTGTTACACAATATTCCAACAATCTATCAAAAGTTCTTATACTTACAAATACGTAGGGTGCTTGATTTTTTGTTTATTGTTTTTTGTTTATTAACTTTTCCTTTACTTTAGTGATAGCTATGGCTGTGTGCCAAAACATAGACGAACCCAAGGTAGGAGAAATTATTGAACTTGCTTGCTGTACTTTTTCTTTTTGCTGTCTTAGTGAACATACAGTTTCCTAGTATGTTGTATTCTTGTTTTACTAGGTGATCATTTCTAAAATCTAAATGTTGGATTCACTCAGGAAGCCTTTGAGGCTTTCACCTATTTTTTGACTAGAAAATTCTGATGTTCGTGCTCGGTCCACTGGTTCTCTTGATCCTCATTTACCCTTGAACATTGTTTCCAATGTAACTAGACATATTTTCTGTATGAATACTTCTTTTTTATATCCACTTTCTCGTAACATGATTCTTGAAAGACAACATCTATGGTTCCGGACATCGGGATGTAGTACTCTAGCAATAAGATATCAAGTCATGAAATAAGGACTTATTGTTGATTCCTCTTAAGTGTTTTGGTTATGACATACTCTGTTACTAATGAGTTTCAATATCTAAATGTGTGTAGATTATTGTTATCTATTCCAGGGTAGGAGCTAAATGAAAATAAGTTGCATTAACTATATCTAGTTTACCCTTAAGAAGATTGAAGCACTTAATAGAAGCAATGCATTCTTTTTTATGGAGCTTGAAGAGGAATTTCATTCCGTCATGACGAGGTGGACTTCAATTGTAGTGCAAAGTGCAAGCTTCATGGAGAAGAGAAGTCCAAAGGCATGAGTTTGTTGTTGTATATTTTTAAGCACGTGGGAAGGGACTAGTTGGTTCAACTAAGCTCAAATCATGCTTTGCATCAAAATATAGTTTAAAGGAGTTTTTATCTTGGAAATTTCTAAAAATAAAATCAATGCGATCTTTGCTTTATCTAACAAAAAGATTTTTAGTAAAAAGATTTTCAGCTTTTACTCTTTGTTTTTCTTCAATGCAAGCATGGGTGGTTTCGGTTTTTAAAGTTCAAAAGTTTTAACAAAGTACAACTTTAATTGGTATTCAACTGTACTTAAACACAATTAGTAAATAACTTTGTACTTTGTTTTCTTATTTCATGCAATGTAGTGGGTGAGAGACTCTCATGACTGTGAATATATACAAGTCTCTCATCCTCCCATTTCATAAACGCATTTCACTGATAGTATTTAGGGCTTTTATTGAAAATATTCTTAGTGTCAGTTGCCACCTTTTTGAGCTAAACTTGTTTCGATCTTTGGACTATTTGTAATCTTTTGAGAAGTTTATTGTATAAAGCTATGCAATAGGTGGAGAGTGAATTGTTAAACTTAAAGCTAAGTTCAAGAGAGAAGAGTGTGTGACTTAGAGTTAAGTTAAAAGGGAATTGAGAGAAGAGAGAAGGGAACTCGTTGTTCATTTTGGAATACGGGGAGGAGATGAATCTTAATAGAGTTCTTAATAGAGTGTATTAGGTGTTGCCCATATAGTGGAGAGTGAGTAGGGTCGTGATTTTTCTCATGGAATGGTTACAAGAGTTTCAACCTGAAAAATCCATATTATTCCATTTTGTTTCTCTATTCCAGTTGTTAAATTCCGCAAAATCGAAAATTTTCCCTTATTTCTAATTCATCACCCTCTTGTAAGTGTCCATCTAAATAACACTTGTATAGTTGTAAACTTACTGCTGTCCACAAGAAGAAAACAACAAATCGAAGTGATGTGGCTACAAATTTAGGGTGGATAGGCATATGTATTGTGGAAGTGAGACTAGTTAGAAGCAGTATTTCTTGAACTCAACTACTAATGCCGGTCATAGGTTCCAGATGTCAGACTTGTTCATTTTAAGAAATGCATATTTTTTAATGTCCGGAATATAGTGTTAAGTCTCGCTTTCCATGTAGTGTTGAGCATCCTACTTAACCAGTGTAAAAGGAACTCTTGATTCTTGAGACTATGACATCTTCAAAGATCTTCGGATTTTGTTTCTCTTTGTATTTTTAGGATTTTTTTGAATTTTATTTTTAATTCAGTCCATTCTCGCTCACAATTAGCTTTGAGTTAAAGCAACATTGGTTTTGCTGAATTCCTGAATTTTCATTACCGAAAATGTACTTCTATGATTAGTGACAATGAGAAATATAGGCTAACCCCGGTGAGTATCAGTCCATATATGTAAAAATTTTGTCTCAAGGATCACTGAGCCGATTATTCTTCTATGCAGATTTTTGAAGCTCTCAGCACAAGCTACCTTGGTCTTGACTATTCTAAGGTAATAATCTAGTTTACTGCAGGGCATCTATAGCTGTTAGGAATCAAAGTTGAGAGTATTTTGCTGCTTGTGCAGGCGAAGGAGTTTGCAGAATGCAGAGATATCTCTGATAGACCTTGTTCAAGCAGCAAATAGTCCATTTCCGCTCTGCATGCGACACCTATTTGAAAAGGTTGGGAACTTGATAAATAAAAAGAAACTTATAATAGTTCATTCCCTAAACGTACTTTTAATGTATTTTCATCAGATAATATGCTAGTTTTTTCTTTGATAATATTCAGGTTATTCACCTCTGTGTTCTAGCTTTGGGCAGTTAAGGGAAGACCATTACCTCAGGCATGGAGGCATGATGCAGTTAGGCCTATTTCTCAAGGTAAGAGTTTGCCATGTTTCATTGCACAATTTTTCTCGTTGAGCATCATGCTTTCAATATTTTCTTGTCACCTGCTATTGATGCCAGCTATTCCCTTTAAGAGAGTTATTCTACAGATCTTATACATTGGGCATGCATTTTCTTACTCCAGATCTTTTGTTAAGATTTTTTTAAATTAATCGTTGAGGGATGTTGAATCCATTTGGTTGCTTATGTTTGTGCTTGGAGCAACTATTTCAAGTTTAATTAAGTTACCATGTTAATAGTTGACTGGTTTTATTTATGTACTTTTTTTTTTTTTTTTTTTTATCTATTGTCAAAATGTGTTCTAAGATACACTTAACAAAATTCTTTTACAACAACAAATATGTCTTTAATAATGTTAAGTGTATCTAAGATGGTACTTGAAAAATTTGTCTTGTCCGTTCTTGTGATTGTGGTGAGATGCTTCAAGTGTTTTTTTGCCTATATACAGGGTGTTGGGTTATCGTTAGATGATGCTCTTGCCTTTGGGAAATCTGAGTTCATCAGAAAGGTAATATCTTCAACACCGGAACTCTTCATTTCGGAAGATTGATGCCAAATTTCAGTCGAAGACTGTGATTCTCTTGAATACTGGCTCTTCAATGTATCTCTAGTTGTTTACTGGAAATTGAAGTAGAAGTTGATGGCTGCAATTTACCTATTCCGTTATTATATCTGAATGTATAAAAAGAATTATGACTGTAAAGTTATATACATTCACAAGTTTGACCCAAAAACTGTTTGCTTTTTGGATTAGTCAATGCGGATATGAGGGAAATTGGTAAAGGAAAGAGTGTTCTATGACAATCCTAATATACATGCCAAAGTGAAGAGGGACCTCATGTAGGATTGACATTTGCAGAGCAGCTAAATCACTACAATGCCTGTCCTAAATTGCAGAATGATTGATGCTTGCAATCTCATCTAGGCTTGCCTCATAAACACTGCCTTCATGGAAAAACAGGCAACCATAGGCCAACTGCAATAGATCTTTACTTTCCTTGTACAAGTCTGCTATTGCTGTGCTATGATTTTTTAGCAGGTTGCATCTTTGTGATGATTTATGGTGTTTGTTCTGTCTTGCTAGATTGGTCCTGAGAATTTTTCACAAAGAATATGCTCAGAGTCACAGCATTCGCCACATGTTTGGAAAAGAAGGGAAGAGAGTGGTAAGCAATCTTTAAGTTACTTTGAGAAAATATTTCTCGTGAAACTCCATAATATTCACAAAGCTGCTATTAGTGCTCCCAATATCAATTATTATCAGTTTTGGAGTCGTAAATTATAAATTTTTTTTTGCAGCACTGTTATTTGGTAATGTATTGTGCTCAAAAATAATTATTCTCACATCAATAGTTTGTATTTGTACCTTCTATTTTTATTATTCGGAAGTCCTGGTCCATTGGTAGGGATGGCAACGGGTATTGGACCCGACCCGGATCCGTGGATCCATATCCGTTTTTACGGATATGGGTCTTCAAAATTTAGACCCGAAGGATCCGGGTCCTATGATTGAAAAACGGATCCGGATACGGGTCCAACCATAATACCCGTTTAGGACCTGTCTTGAAATATTTTTCATGATACTAATATATTTACAAACTAGTAACCAACAAAGAAACGAGAGAATAATAGTGAGGTAAAGTTCGACCACTAGTAAGAAGTATTCAAATTAGGCCGATTTGGGTATCTATTAAAAAAGAATCAAAAATTGATTTTGATAATATTTTTTTAATTTGTCTAATTTGAAATACTATAATTTGCTTTATAATTCAATCTGAAAATAAAGTTCTTTTCTCATTAATGTCTAGGCAAACATTCTAATGTGTATAATAAAGTCCATAATTTCAATTACAAATTCATTTTTCTAGTTACGAAGTATTATTGACAATAATATAATAGCACAAAAAATGTCTTCCCGCCCAAACTATCCCTCATGGTGGTAAATACACCTAAATATGCAAGATCCGTTTTGGACCCGTTTTGGACCCGGATCCGTTGGATCTTACTTTTCATACCCAGTGAATCTGGATCTGGATCCATCCTTGAAAAACGGATCTGGATCTGGATCTATAAGGACCCGGTCCAGATCCGATCCGTTGCCATCCCTATCCATTGGTTTGCATTTGTAATAAGAGGATTTTTATTCCCCCCACCCTTTTTTTTATTTTGTTATTTTCCTTTTACACACTTGCTGTTTGTCCAGTCAGTTTGCTTCCTTTCCCTTTTATGTTTTCATGTCAGAGATATCATGTGACTTTTTGGCATTGATTTAGGACACTATTTTGATGTGGAGAATTTGTGTATTTAACATGCAGCGTGGGTAAAGTTCTAATCCATTTGGTATTTTTGGTACTACAATTGTGACTCCGAAATACCTAAGGGTTAGTATGAACCAAAAGAAGTCATGTGCCTTTGAAAGTATTCTTTGTTCACTAGCTATATTACATCGGGGAGGGACTAGGGTGAGTATAGGGGGTTGAGATGATATCAAAGATACATAAAAGGATTATTTTTGACAAATTGTTAGATAGGTGTATAGGTGATATAATTAATTGGGAGTATATAAGGAGGATATAAAAAATAGATGTAGAGGATATTAAAAGAGAATAAAGTTAAGGAAGGTTCTTGATTTAGAGATACCTAGGCAAAGTAGGTATTAACAATTCAACAATTCTCCTCAATAAGATTTGGAGGACGAGTAAGTTAGAAGATTGGAGGAAAATTACGATGGTGCCTTATTTTATAAGAACAAAGGAGATACTCAAATTTTAAGAGTCATATCATAATATTATTAGAGAGAGTGATTGAGCAAATGTTTAAGATATATGTTGGTATTTTGAAAAGGCAGTTTAAGTTTATGTATGGTTTATCTACAACACAACTATTTACCTTATTTGGTGAATAATGAGCCACTAATTTGTTAGGAAGAAAGATTTGCACATGATAAATGATTTGGAGAAGGCACATGAAAAAGTAATAAGAAAAGTAATTTAGTGGATAAAGACTAAGAAGGCATTGAATAAGGACATGAACCTAGTTAGAGATCTCTATTAGGAAGTTACAATATATATTAGAAATTTTGGTGATGTAATATTGTATTTCTTGTTACAATTGGGTTACACCAATAATTTGTCCTAAACCCTTTCCATTCAATGTCAATCTTGGATGAAATAACAACGTTAATACACAAGAAGACAACCTTGATGTATTTTTTTGCGGATAATATTGTTTTGGTGGACAAGTCTAATATGAGGGTGACTGTTAAGTTACATTAATGGGTATATGTTGGAATTTAAAGGTTTTACAATCAATTAGAATAAAATAGAGAATTTGGAGTGTCATTTTAGCACTAAGAGGAAGCCAATTGAAGATGGTGTGACTTCAGATTTCTTTTGGATCAATCATCACCTAAATAATAAAATATGGGTAACTCAAATTGGAGAATCAAAAATCGGTTAAAATAGTTGGCACATTTGAAATATTGAATAATAAATTCATAGATCTATAAATGAGAAAGGTGAAATATTGGGGTCATAGAGATTTCAATTGCAGTCAAGATAGGTTAAAAAATAATTTGGATCAAGGTAGTTAAAAAAAAGGAGAAAATTAATTAAAAAAATATGACTAAATAAAAGTAACTAGAATATTATTTTTGTGGATCTTTTAAGATAAGTTTTTAGTTTATATAGTCGGTCTCACTTTCTTGGGATTAATTTGTATTGTTTAAACTCTTCTGGGAGGAAATCGGTTTGCTGGAATATGCTATGCTTTTCTATCTCGTTTTATCGTTAAGTTTACCTGCGCGAAGCAAGGGAAATGCCTTCACCCAAAGTTGGTGGAAGGTATATAATTAAACAAGCATTGTGAATGGAGGCACTTATTCAGTGCCTTAGGCTATAAAATACAAGTGTAAGTTATAGTTATACTAACTTTACGTTCATAATCATCTTTTCATTTTGTGCACCAAAGAAAATAATCATCTTTTCATTTTGTGCACCAAAAAAAGTAATCATCTTTTCATTTGTTGTATGTGAGTTTGAAAGTTCCCGGACGTAAAGTTTTTTTTTTTTTTTAATTAGTTGCATGCTCTGCAAACATGACTTTGGAAGGATGGAAACAGAGCTGGATTTGCCCTTTCGTCAACTTGTCAGTTGTTAAGTCGCTTCTGTCTAGCCAATGCGTTTATTTATTGTTTCTTTTCTATATGATCTTGCATTTCCTGTTACTGTTCAGTAACAACCTTCCTAATATACTATGCGAACCAAATTTGAGACTCCTTGTGGATTACATCATTTGATATACCTTTTTTTAACCATAACTTGCATGGGGGCAAAGATTCGTAATAGTTTTTTAAAAAACTGTCACTTCTGAAAGGGAAAGGATTAGAGATGAGAGGTGAACTTTTGAGTTGCATGCAGTTTCGTGACCTACTGACCTAATTAAAGGGTTTCTTAAGACCTTTTTCCCTTTAGGAGGGTAAATATGTAGGATAACTAACGTACAATTTAGCGGGCTACTTACAACCAATTATAGGTAACATGTAGGATAGTTAATGAAAAAGGGTTTGGGGTGCTTCTTTTCACATCAGCGTGGATGGTGAAATATTCAGTGTTGGACTACAGTAGGAATGCAATTATCAAGTGGGCTGAGATCATAGAGATTGTACCTTTGTATGACTTGCATAGTTCAATGGATTATGCAAGGCCTACTATTCAACATCATACGTGTAACTTTGCACGAGCTAGTAGCATGTAAAGTAACGTTATTTCTGGAAGATGCGAAGAATGTGCCTTGGGTTTGAGTTTCCCTACTTTTTCTTTGTCGGGTTGTTTTCTTTGAGGGTTTGCCTTTTTTGTTTTGCTTAGGTGCGAGGTGAAAGAAGGGTCTGTGGGTTGGTTTGAAAGCGTTGATGCATACAATGTACCGTGATAAAGAGTACAAAAAGCGATGGTGACAAGTCGCTTGACTTGGTAGCTTTCCCCATCGTGTCTGAATTTGGGGTAGTAAAAGTCCGGCAAACTTGGGAAAATGAAAGGTCTCATGGCCGAACCCCCCAAATTTTCTTAAGGCTTTACTATGCTTAGGTGGTTCAGCAACGAAATAGACTCTTTTCTTTTCTTTTTATTTTTAAGTATGTGGGATTATATTTTGTTGTATAAATGAATTTTTGAATTATTGTTTTACATAGTAATTAACTAGTTTCTACTCTATTTGGAAAATATGTGCAAATTTAAATATAATAAATTATGGAGTATGTACTACTCTGCAGTATGTTAGAAGGGCCTCATTCTTCTTTAGCCTAAATTGTTTGAACGTTTTATAGTATCCCACGATTAGGAAATATTTTCTACTTAAAATTATATATATATATATATATATATAAATAATATTTCTTATATTTTATTGTATTTATGATCTTTTCATTTGGAAGACAAGAATAAATAAAGGGGTCTTTCTTTCGAGTCCTAAGGAAGTAAAGGGCATATGTTTGGGATGTGACAATTGTGGGGCTGTTCTTGTTAGAGTTGATAACTTCTCTCAAAGTGGAGAGGATGACAATGATGCAACATTGGTAAATTCCGTTGTTGTACTAGAAAGTCCAGTTGGTCCATGAGAAACTGCAAGAATAGCGGAATACCATAAGGGAATTTCTAGTAGTCGAAGTGTAATGCACAATAAATTTGCTACTCTTAGCCTTAGGTCCCAATCCATGGAGCCCTGTCAATAGGCAACGCAACATGTGAGGATTTGCCTGATGGGCGGCTAACGATGAGAACGAGGATATATAAATACGAAGATATTAACAACTGAAACGATAGTACATTCAAGTCATTGAGACCACAATTTGAGAGAGAGGGGTAAGGCAAGCCAGAAATAAAATGGGCTTGGGACCCATTTTAGTTATGCGATCTTGGTGATGTGTTGGGTTAAAAATTGTTATAATAACTTCTTTATAAATTATAGAGTAGAATTTTCATAATAATTGAGTATCAATCTCTTATCATTATATTATTACGGACTATTTTTTATATATAGAATGCATAAATATTTCTATATACTCTTTAGTTAGATCATCAAAATACTTTATTTGTAATATCAGATAATATTATACTAAATTGATAGTTAAGTTCCTTCCTTTTAATTTAAAGGACATGTGGGATGTGGCACACTTTTGACACACTTTTTAATATATTGGTATAGATAGATAAATTACATAGGTTTCCCCACGGTTTGTTATGCATGCTTATTTGTTTGCCTCCCTTTTTTGGCAAAATTTTTGTGTTACGGCTAGGTTAAACTATTAGTCATAACTTAACTAATCAAATGTATTGATTAGTTCGTATATTTAAGCAAATTTTGCTTAAAAAATAAAAGTATGTTATTTACAGAGATTTTATTTATCTTCTTTCATTGTTTAAATATAATGGCTTATTTGTGATTGATAATGGGTTTTCCTTGTGAATTTCGTTGTTTGTTTTAAGGATCCCTCGCGATATATATATATATATATATATATATATATATATAAAGGCATGTTCTTTGTTTTCTAACATGACAAGTATGCTATGAATATAAGCTATCGTGTAATTAATGAAATTGAGGATTCAATTTTCATTGTGCCTTGATAACCACCACATGACCTTATTTGGAGAGCAATGACAAGATGAACTGAGTGCGATATTGAGTAGGTATCCAATGGACATACTAATTCACGCATAAAGTAATTTAATTTCAGCAAATTGCCAAACCACGGAGTAGATGAACTAAATGGCAAACAAACTAAGGGGAATTTGGAATGGGGCATTGAATAATGGAAAGGGGTTAACAAAGTTCATTCTTTTGTTCGTTAGGTTCATTAGTCTTCTACATTGATTCTGACCCCCCTTGAATATTTCTTCCATTCCTCTACCCCAATCCACAGAACACAATCATGAACCCACAATTTCGACAAGCCCCACCACATTAGCCGCCCACCAACTCCGCAGTTATTAGCACCGCACCCACCATCACCACCGTCCGCCCTCACAGCACCCAAGCCCTCGCCATTATTCTCGCCAGCAGCCCAAACAATGATAACCACCGCACCATTGTTGACACGTCACCGTCCTCACCACTGTTCACACCTTCTCATCCAAACCATTGTAACCATAGCACAACCCCATCTTTCACTTAGAAACCGCCAATAAAACCACACCACACTCATGCATCGAGCCACAACCACTACCACCATACCTTTCCATAACTAAAGCAGACAACACATCGAATTTAATACTTTTCCTTTCCATTCTCTCATTATCCTTTCTTATTCATTTGCATTCCCATTCCCATTCCCATTCCCTTGGCAAACTAAATGCCCCTTGATGACCGAGGGGGTAGTTTCAATTTTTGTTGGCGAGTAACGGTTTATTATTGGTGCAGAAGGTGGTGACGGGGTGAGTCAAAGTTAGTGGGTGTAAAGGTTGTTTTGGTGTTTTGGGGTAAAGATTAAGTATCAACTAGGATATCATTTCTCTTTTCATCGTTCATATTATTTTCCACTATTTTTTTTCTCGTTTTAATCCTCTTCCTTCTAGTTTTCTCACATTAATAAGTATCCTTATCAATACTCTATTTTCTACTTTTTATTTATCTCATCATAAAATTTATATTCATTTAAATATTATGTTATATAATTTTGATTATTAATTATTAATTACTCACTTAATTAGGATTATAAAAAAAGTATATTAATTTATGGTTCAAAATTACATAAAGATTTATGAAATTGAAATATATATATACACACACACACACTAAATTTCCTTGAATTACATTAGATTAAACTTCAAAATATATTAAGTACATTAAATAAAATTTTAGAAATACATAAAAAATATACTCATGGACATACAATAGTGATTAATCCATATTCGATCTCCCAAACTTACCCCAAATGTGATTGATAAGATCGATCTTCAAAGACATGCATTTGTCTGTCA
This sequence comes from Dysphania ambrosioides, assembly GCA_026401315.1. Taxonomy (NCBI): domain Eukaryota; kingdom Viridiplantae; phylum Streptophyta; class Magnoliopsida; order Caryophyllales; family Amaranthaceae; genus Dysphania; species Dysphania ambrosioides. The sequence goes on along the minus strand of CM048660.1, from coordinate 3,401,146 downwards.
CGTAAGAGACATTAGATTTTTTAAAAAATAATCGTATTTTTATAGTTGTTATACAATATTTTTGTTGAAATTCAACCAAAAACTTGTTGCCATTAAAAAAATGACAGTTGCTAAAATTTGGTGTTGTCAAAATGCAAGATATAAGATATGATTGTACCATATGTTGAAAGTTGATTCATAATTAACAATGGGGCCTATTGGTGGAGAATGAGCATTTAAGAGGGGTTCCTCTTCTTCAAGAGGATTTTCCCATTTTTATCCCTTTTCACTTCAAGAGTATACTTTCTTCAATCCCCACAACCAAGAGTATACTCTCTTCTCTCTAAATTCATCCATAAGTTTGCACAATACTCATAAATTTGATGCTCTAAAGGACTTAAGGGTAAAGGTAATCATTTTCCAAGTCCGCTTAGGGATTAGCTAATAAAATATGTCCACTTTGGGCCAAAGATTAGGTTGTTTTTTATGTGCCAAAATCCACATTAGGCCTAATAAACGGGCTTTTAAGATGGATCATAATTTAGTCCAAAATTCCATATTTGAAATGTTCAAAATTCAAAAAAAAAATAAAGGGGGGGGGGGGGGGGGGGGGGGGGGGGGGGGGGGGGGGTTAAATCAGGCTTGAATTTTGGGTCAAAACTTTTACCCAACTAGTAAGCACGCACATTTTATAAGTGGAACTAACTTGATAAAATATATGAGAAATTTGGTCCTTAGCCTTAGCCATGGTAAAAGATATGAGAAATTTGGTCCTTAGCCATAGCCTTAGCCTTACGTGAATAATCTGTACCAAACACCCTTTAAAAGAAATATTATTGTCACAACTTGAATTCTTTGTGTTTTTATGCTCTATTTTCACTTAAGGTTATAAAGAACGTGATTCTTATTTAAAACCCTATGAATTTAAAACCCTATGAATCTAAAACTTTTCCAACTTTTGTGAGCAACTCCAATGGTTGCTTAAAGGACATGCTTGCAATATTCTTAGTCTAAGAGCAAGAATAGTGGCTCTCTCCTAAAATGTCTCCTCTTAGTCTCTTTCCTTACCTCATCATTATCTCTAAATAAGAGTCCCCTATGAAAAAAACAAGACATGGCTGCAATCTTTTATGTTGTCCACTCTTAATCTATCTCTTACTTTTAATGTAAGAAATGATACGTGGCAACACAATTTCCGACTACATGCAACATCCTCCTTTCTACAATTTTTTTCGCTCTCTCTTATTGAGAAGCCTACCTCTATTAAGAGGTAATCTCCATCAACCTATAAATAAGAGGATGTTAAGAAGCTAACATTTTCCACCAAAAGAGGTGCATCTTAGTTTTAAGAGGGAGCTTAGACTCCTATGCATTAGGTTAGGTTAAGGTCGAAATTGGTCACATGTAAAACGGGCTAAGTTGGGGCAAAGAAAATGTAAAACGGGTTGAGTTGTGTCGTGTCAAAGAAGATACAAAATAGGTTGAGTCGGGCTAGGCCATCCAAAGAGAGTATAGTTTTTATTTATAGAGGGTGATAGTTTGCCTCTATCACATCCAATCTTTGGCAGTAAACCATCTGCAAGAAAGTGAAAATATTTATTACCTTATAATGTTTAAAAGTTTTGAAAACGATTAACTTATTATTGACACGCCTTGATTCATTAAAGATCCAATAAAATATAACCTTTTAAAAAACTAACCCAGTTAAACTCATAAGATTAGAGTCTTTTACTAATGAACTGATAAAGGGCCTTTAATAGGACCTCTTTCATTTAAACAGGTCTAGAGTCGTGCTCTAAAAAATCAATTGCTTGGACAAGCGAATTGGGCGAGGTAATTTGCTGGACATAAGCGAAGACAGAGGTAGAGTGAAATAGAATTAAAAAAATGTTGATTGACAAGTGAAACCCAATTAAAGAGAAGCTAATAGTTTACCAATGATATTACTTTTTGAGTTCCAAGTGTTTAAAGGGTTGTCATATTTTTTATTTCCATATGTATGAAGTTATATTTTTATTTGTTGATTAATATGTAATATATATAAGCATATTTGTAATGCAATAATGTATTGAATAAAAAAGAGGGTATTAAGATTATACCTTTTGACAATGCTAAGGATTTTAAACTTACATTTAATATTGCTTAATCTATTGTCATTATATGATTTAGGGAATGCATAAAAGTTTTGGTAGAAAAATTATTTATGAATGGGTGATATTTACAATTTAGTTCTGCCAATCATATTTAACTTAAGGATATAAATTAGTAAAGTAATAGTACTCTTTCCTATTTCTATTTGTTCCCTTGTCATGTGTTCTCTTATTATACAATATATACCTTACTAAAGTATGGATACTCAACATAGATGTCACATCTTAATGGAACCTTTTCTAATTATATTTATTTTTAAAATTTATTCCCTTATTTTACTTAGAAATTATCCTACTTAATAACAATTCTCCGAAACATAGGAAATCAAATTATTTCCTTATCATGGCACCTTCTTAAAAAATACTCCCTCCGTCTCTAAAAGATCGCCTCAATCCACTATTTGGAGTCAAAGTTTGAAAAGTTTGACCACGAATTCTTATCATGTTTTAAGAAATAATATATTCAAGTGGGATCTTGTTGGATGCATATCAATGTAAATTTTTAGAATATCAAGTTTTTATAATTTTTTGTCTTACGGATTTGGAGATAAAAAAGTTTAAAGAAGTGTATTGGAGACCGAAGTCAAACTGTGGCAATTTTTTAGGGATTGAGGGAGTAACTATTAGCATACTTTAGAAAGACAATTATCAAAGTATTGTAGTTAAAGGTAAACATTTTTTCCTTAACTTGACTATGAGTCCAACCATTCAAATCTAATTTTTTTTTTCTATATTTAAGTATTAAATTGTTTGGAGTCTTTTCTTTTCCCCACTCTTATTTACGTATTTAAAGCTAATTTTAAATACATTTGTCTACGTGATGCTTTCTATACTCTCAAAATCTCTTATTTTATATTTTTAGTTAGATTAAGGCACAAACTAATTAGAAAGGAATTACTTGAAATTAGCTTGCCAGGGTTGTTGTATAATGCATTGTACCTCCTTAACTTAAATTCTAAAAAATTAGCAAAAAGTAGTTTAGTTAAATGAAATTAAGGTCGTGTTTAGTTCACTTAAAAATAATATTATTATGCAGAAATAATTCAACTTCAGTTAGCTAATATTTAGTAACTCTTGAAAGCAAATATAATTATTCATCAATAAAAATAATTAAAATTTAGTTAAAATATGTACAGTTTATAGAGAACAATTTTAGATAATAAAATTAAGGTAACTTGAATTAGACCCAAGTAGAGAATACAAAATTTCCTTTAAAAAATGGAAAAAATACAAAGCTGTTCAATATTGATTATATTTATTACTCTGTACTTTTTACTTTGGAAAATATAAATGATGCTTATAACCCTAAACCATGTCTACTATTTCTCTTGTTGAATGCTGGACTTTAGTTTCTTGTTCGACCTCAATTTTTTGGTTTTGATATTAATGACATTAATGAGGCTTCCCTTCTAATTTTTTTTAAAAAAAAGTAGACATTGATGAGGCTTAAATATGTGACTTAAGTATACAGGCTTTAGTCATTGATTTAAAACCCCATTATTTTGGAGATTGCTTCATCTACCAATTAGGTAGATTATCAATTGCTAACAGATAATGTCTCTATTCTCAATTTTTTTTGTCTTATTTGACTTTTCATAATCTCCAAGATTTAACTTAAAACATTGTTATTTCTAAATGTGTAAGACAAAAATTATGAAAATTTGATATTATAAATATTTATATTGAGATGCATCTAGCAAAGTTTTACTTAAATATATTATTTCTTCTAACTTAATGAGATTTTATAGTCAAGATTTTTAAATTTTGATCTAAAAAATTACAACACGGGGAAAATAAAAGGGATAAAGAGAGTAATTAAAAACACATAATATTGTTGGGATGGATTTCACTAATCTATTTTAGGTGGGTCTGTACAGTTTTTTTTTCCCATCATTTGACTTTGTAAGACCTCTTGCCTAATGAAGCCTCCAATGTATGATTTGTATTTGTAATATGTGATAAGAGAAACTAAAAAAAAGTTAAGAATGACGAGTGACTCTTAAGTTAAAGACTTTCTCATATGCTCATAACTAACGGTATTGTTAACCGTTATAACGGCTATTGGAAAAGGCTAGCCGTAACCGTATTGTTAAGTTTCGGTAACCGATAAATGGTAAACGATATTTAACGGTACGGTTAACGGTCAACCGTTAACCGTTTCATTCCATTTTTATGCATTTGTAAACCTAATATTGTGAAATTATTTTTTTTCTTAGCTCATTTGGGTCTTCTACAATAGTAATAACACATTTATTTAAGGTATGATCATGTATAAAAAAAATTATGATAATTATTCATATTTTAGCCTTTTAAGTTTAGTTTTTTTTTAAAAATAATAATAAAGGTTAACCATCGATTAACCGTTACAAAAATTTCATAACCGTTTCGATAATCGTAATCATTAATTCTTAACGGTTCGATTACGGTTATTTTGCACACCCCTACTCATAACCTTGTCGTCTACATGAATGCTTGTTCCCTTAATTGCTTTATTTTCATCTACTCATCGGATAGATAATCCTCAATTAGTAAACAATAAAGAAAAACTTTAATATTATTGACTTGTTGAGTTGGATTTCATAACCATCCTCTTAAAGATGGACAATTTTCCTGTAGAATCAATTAAGTCTTTTCCTATTATAGATTTCGCTTCTAATTTGCAATGTTTGGTTAGAACAACGATACTATATCATAAAGAAATGTGATTATAAAAAGTTTCAAAATTGAAAGGAAATTGTGAACAAAATTTACCATTAGTTTCACTTTTCAAGGGGATAATAACCCGTATTGAGGAATATGCAACTTGGGATAATACATCTTAAACTACTCTTACTAATGAGAATTTTTTTTTTTCCCCTTATTTCTCTCTTTCTAACCACTCTTTCTCTCTTCCTTGTTACTTTTTCTGATGTATGAGATTTTTTTTCTAACATTCATCCTATCAATGAGTAAATAAAAAAAGTCTATATTTCTCTCTCTTTACCCACTTACTATGCAATGTGATGACAAGTAAGTGGACGTGAAATACACATCAAACAAAAAAAAATATACAACAAACCTGGGGCTCATATCAATTCAATTAAGTATGAGGAAAAATCAGTTTTTCTCATAGATGAGGAAATTTTTCTTTGTTGATAGGGTTTATTAGAAATTTTTTTTGGACTTTCTTTTATGAATGAGGATAATTTTTCTCATAAGGCCATGCTTGAATTGAGGGAAATAGATTAAGGGGTGATAAAAGTCAAACTAATGAAAAATAAAGGTAAATATAGGTGGTGATAAGGGATGAGGTGAAAAAAAAGATATTATAGTGGTGATATGAGGAAGAAGAAGGAATTGAAAGATTGATTATTGCCTTCATTATGGTGGTAATAATTACCCTAGGGGTGTGGTGTGTATCTATTATCCCTCAAATGAGAGTATTAGTTTTCCTTTCATCAAAATATTAACACTATATTTACCTTACAAACCACTTTTCACTAACCTTATTTTTCATTAATTTGACTTTTATTACTCCCTAATGCATTACCCTCAATCCAAGCATACCTTAAGTGTAAGTGCTCTTATAAGTTTCTAAGGTTTGCATTTGGTAGCCATCTTTAGTTGAATTTGAAAGACAATGTTAGGTAACCATCATTCACTTATTGATAAGTATACTTATAAATGATTGAGCATTTGATGAATATCAGTATCTTTCGAGAGAGGGTGGGAAGGTGGAAGAGGGAGGTCAAATTGCGATTAAGGAAAAAGAAAAGATGTTTCGTTTCACTCTACAAATGTAACCATTTTCCAATTATACTCAGTATATAGATTATGTTATAAGTTTATATGCATACCTATTAAGGTACCAATGACTCATGATTTGATCATCACCTTTCAAGGAAATTGTCAGGTGTTTAAGCATGAACATCCAAGGGTAATTTCATCCTCTTCACAACTTTATCTCCTTTTCTCCATTTGACACATCATTTTATCTCCACACCATTTTTCACTATTTTCATCCTCTTCTTCATCTTCTTCCTTCAATTTGTCCAATATTTATGGGATCCTCTTCAATTCCTTTTTTAATTTTTTTTCTCATACTCACTCATATGCCACCACACACTTTTTTTCTTAATAATTGTTATTTTTTAAATTATTAAAAGATAAATATTGCTTATCTAAATAATTTGTATAATTAGCAAATTATTAGTCCTGATCCATACAAAAAAAATTCATAATTTAAGATTTTAGAAATAATGTAACGTATGGTACAAGAAATTAAAGAACCAAAGTACATAAATAATCAAATTACGAAAATTATAGAATTAATAAAAATAATAACTACGAACAATAAATAATCCCCATTCCCTTTTTTTTCCCCTTCCTCCATACCTCAGATTCAGCATCCTTTCTACACTTCTTCCCATACATTTCATCCTTTTCACCAAGAGGATCAAGGCAAATCCTCTTGGCCAAGAGGAGGTTCAAGTCTTCTTCACAATTACAAGGATCCACATTAGAAAGAGAGAAAGCCATAAGGCCGGATATGGTGAGACAAAAGAAAAGAGAGAAGGTGTCTATTTTATCTTTATATTTTTCTATCACTAATACCCTAAATTTTATTGAGAAGACATAAAATAGCATTAGCGTTTAAAAAGTGAATTTTCTTTATAACCAAAACAAGAGAGGAAAAAACTCTAACTACTTTAAATTGCAAAAAAAAAAAAAAAAAAAAGGGAACAAACCAAAGATGTCAAGTACAAATAACAAAAACTCCATTAAGCAAACCAAAACAGAAACAATATTATGATAACTTAGAAGTAAAATCTATATGATATCAAAACTTTCAATTTATCTCAAAGCAACAAATCAGATACGCAGTATAATGTTAAAAATAAATTATTATTATCAAAGAAATAAATTTTAGTTGAATATTTAACTAATGAAAACATAATTTTAAATTATTTTTAAATTAAAGGAGCAATTGCAAATGTGTAAAAGTTTTATTCTCTTATGATCACGAACAACCAAAGAAAATAGAATAAATCGAAGTATAATAAAATCAAGCACATAAGGGATTATTCTCCTTAATTACAACATTAGTGACTTGGTTATTCCATCTGCATTTTCGTCAAATTTTATAGTAAATACGGAGTAAATTATTTAGTATAAAAATTGTGAATTTTGGAATGGCTAAACATGTGGTCATTAATGGGTCTTTTACGCTAAGTATTAATACGAGTAGCAATGAAAATAAAGGTTTGCGTACGTCCTCGAAATACGGTCATCTACTCTTTACCAATTTCTATACCCTCCCACCATTTCTATAATTGGTAATAGGGCAACTAACCCCTTGGTCACCAACGAACATCTCATCGTGCAATTTGGGTTTGTGCACATTCATGGTAGCATGAGCTCGTATTAATACTTATTTTTAACTACGAATATTATCACTTCAATTCTAGAACAATTACAATATATTTTTTCGTTAGTTGTAAATGAATTTGACCGTCAATATATTTGCTAATATTATGCATTTTTTCATATTGTTATGTTGTGTGATCTTTGTACAACATTCCCATTTTAATACTTTGTAAGAGATTTTTAGTCGTCTCTCCTATTTCACTGGTCGAAATTTCATTTCTCTATCAATCATCCACATCAAATACTACAGATGCCCTTACAAAAATGTCATTTTGATTTGTTAAAAAAGTATTTTTGATAATTATACGAGTATTTCGTGATCATTATTTTACCTTAATGGTAGAATTTTTCATTATTTAACAGCATAAAAGTAGCTGTGAGGTGATGTTTTTATGTTTTGTTGGTAGTTCATGGTGTTTTTATTATGTAAAATTTGATTATTTTATGTAAAATTAGCTTATACAAGAAAAAGTAGTTGTTGGATGATAAATTCGTCCAATTATCTCAGTTAAGTATGGCTATTGCTTGTATTTAAGGTGCACCAATTTAAAGTGACTTACGAAACATCTTACAGAGTACGTAATATTTAGTTTGATTTTATTGCAAGTTTTAGAAGTCAAAAATCAAAATTTCACCGATAGACTTTTCAACCATATAATTAGTGGGTTTGGTTGTCAAACATAAAAGTGTATTTATTTGCATCTGTCAATGTTCGTTCACCACTTATAGCCAAGCATGGGATTGATGAGCTTCATGTATGTATACGTTTTTGGTAAAAATTAGGGATGGCAACGAGTGGGGTAAGTTACTAGTTAAAATTTAGTATGTCTATTATTTGCTTCACCACCTATGATAGATACAAACTGAAAATTAAATGAAAAAATATTTCAAAATCACTCTTGTAAATGAATTTGTAATGAGCCAGAGGAATAGGATATTGTTTGCGTATTTGACAATATTTAACGTGTCAACAAAATGCATCAAAATAATGTAAACTCATACTTTGTCTAATACATAAAGTAAGTGATAGATTTTCATTAAGGTTTCTTACCCATTTAGTCACTTTGGTTAGTATTGGGCCCATAAATTAGGACTTGACCTTATAATTTTTGGTCTAGAATATAAGCATAATAACAGTTTTTGTAGGATTGAGCGGGACAATTAGAAGCAGGGTAAGGCGGGTTGGAATGGAGACATAAAATCCATCACACGCTCCGTAACTATAACTTTTTTTATTTTTTATTATTGACTTAATTTGACACACACTTGAAAAAATGTGCACGCTTATAAATAGCACTCCATATATTTAGTAATGCATCATAATCTTTGTTTCTTTACTTGACTTTTATTGAATTCAGACTTTGTTTTGTTTCATAAAGTTCTTTTTCTTATCGTAGCTATTCAAATTAATGAATAACATTAATGAATTAATGTAAGTCTGTCTGTCTTTTTGCTTTTAGAGATGGAAAGAAATAATATAAAGACATGAGTATTAACAAATATTTAAAGTTGACTCGTGTGGTGAGGTGAGTAAGAATAAAATAGTTATTTTTAATTTCCATGAAAAGAATAAAGTAAAAAGGTAAAAAAAAAACTAAGAAAAAACTTTGTAAAATGGAGGGTGTGTAAAATTATTATTTTTTCAATATTGTATTGTTACATGCAAAACTCGTAGATGAAACGCGTTTTGTTTTGTCGTATCAAGTACTCCGTAATTGTTAAACAAAGTTGGGGTAAGGACTTGCAAACTATTTATTTTACTCTATTTATTTCTCAAACTTCTTATTATTTTCCTTTAAATGTATTTCTCAAAGTATTTAAAATTTTATGATTTTGCCAAAAAAAATTTATCTCAGTTTCATACTTAAACTAATTAATGGTTTGGGCAATGTCCTAGGTCATTTTATATTTATTATACATTATATTCAAAATTGTTGTAATGCAAATATAATTTCTATGATTAGAAAATAAATTTAGTTTTTGTACGGACTATTATTATTCATTTATAAATATATTGAAATTAATTAGTTGGTTAATCAAGAAGAAAAACGTTACTCTTTTTAAATTATGTTTTTGTCATTAGTTGTGCTAGCTAATGACTGGTGGTAGAACTATAATTATTGAACATGGAGGTTGTGGGTTTAAGCATTTTAACCGTATATATTTGTGTTTAATAAACAATGTTAATGACTTTGTGTAATGACATGATGCATGTCATATGATAATTTATGATGACATGTGGCGAGATAGCACATTTTTCCTTGGAGTTTTATGAGAAAATAATTTGGATGATTGTGTGTAATAACATGATGCTATGTCAGATACCTATTCATGATAACACATAATGCGATAACATCTATAACCTTTAAGGTTCAATACTAGTATAGATAATATATATAATACTCTTTCCTATTTGGAATGTCTTGTTAGTTACCAAATAGACCATGAAGTCTATTTGTAAAAATTGTTTAATAGTCACATTAGTCCATGATATATTCTAGAATTTGATTAAATAAAAGCTAGGGCTTTATGCATGTGATGCATGCAAGTTTCAAAAAGATAGTAATAGACTATATTCATTCACAATGAAATAATTTGAAGCATATCTTTTCAAATTTTGGTGCAATTTTTTCCCCTATTTTATCAAATGCTTCTATTTGTTTTTTTAAACGAGTTTAATAAGGGATAAAAAGAATAATTATTTTTTGAACATTGTCTTAGGAGTTAAAAAGAAATCAAGATAAAATTAAATATCATAAAGATTCTATAAATTAATTCGAATTAATGTAAAAATAAGAATAGATTCTATTAAAAAAATTATGTAAGTGGGTTAAGTATTAAATAAGTAGTGAGATTTGTAAAGTTTATGACATTAAATAATTTTAAAAAAATCAATCAATAGGCTATATATCACATAAATAGTGATTTCAACCAAACCTTTTTCACCCAATCACAATATTAAACTAAAACATAAATATTTCTAATGAGAATAATATTTTGAAATTTTCAAATGAGGATAATGAGAAGAAAAAAAAAAGAAAAAAGAATGGAGTACTATTTTGTAATCCTTAATTCCTTTATCCCTGAATAAACATTAAACTTCTGGATCCCTAACCTGCTTAATTGGTATAATTTCCCTCCAACATATACCCCAAGTGTGCACAAAATATACATATGGTCTATTCTCCTCCCCTATAAATAAAGGTTTCTTTTCGCAGGAACTAAGATGAATTTTGTTGTATTTAAAATCATAGTTAAAGTTACTATCTCGTTGTACTTTTTTTATTCAATCTTTTGTACTTTTGTATTCTCTCGTGTCCATTTCATATGCAAATATGTAAGTTATACTTCTTTTATTCTTTTTTGACTTACTTTATAATTCACTAGATATTCCTAAATTAGTGATTATTTTTTTATATCTATAACAAGCGGCTAAAATAAAGATAATTTATTCCCTAACTTCTAACATTTTCTTACATCAAATTAACACCCATAATAATATACGATGTTGCTAAGTAAACCTTTTTTCCCCTTTACCAAAGTTGATCCATAGTCTACATCTTAATTCGTGTAACTTATTTTCTGCAACTTTCACATGTTATTCAGAGTACTGAAATCAGGCATGTAGAAGCTACTCATACTACCCAAAGAGACATGATTTATCTCCATACTATGGGAAATTAGTATGACCAATGAGACTAAATATGCCTTTTGATCATTAAAATTATGGATACAAAGGAGTATACTGTATGTAACCACCAACCAATAAATATCCCCAACACTTAAGGTCAGTTGATGATGAACATCATACATTCAAATGCGAGTAAATTTCAGTTTTTTTTTTTTTTCTTCCCCTTTTTGTAACATTGTTTTACAGTTGAATGATTGTACAGCTAGTCTTTATATAAGGTGGGTCTCATAATTTTAAAATTTTAATGCTGGACAGCAATAGCTGCCAATGACGCTTTTAATATCAGCAGTAGTTAAGAGCCCTTGCCTTGTAGGATGAATACAGTTGGCGAGAAAAGGCAAACACAATGCGACCCACAAGGAAACTACAAGAGCATCAAACCGCAGATAAAGCTCTTTGATTTCTAGGGTGGGCACTATCCAATGCACCTCTCATTGAAGTACTGATGAACCTCAGTAATTCTTCCATACAACAGAAGCATTAATATTTAGTGCTATCATAGGAAGTCAAGGAAGTTGGTCTAAGCTGCTAGGATTGTTTTATGCAGTTTTGCAATATTTACAAATCTTGTTTTACAAAGTAGGATTTGTCAATCAATAGCTCAAGTTTGAAATAACTTTGGTTATTTTAGGCTTTGTCCTCCTCATCCTATTTAATTAAGGATTTTTCTTAATTCATACATAATATAAATGATATCTGAGATATATGAATTGTTATATCAGATATAAAAATACAGAAAAACATATGTAAGGTATAAACATTATGATATCAGATATAGAAATGAAATTATGAAAAAATTAGGCATTTATCTTTTAGTAAGTTAAACTCATCGAGAATTAATTGAGTTCAATAAAAGATGAATTTAGAAAAGTAATAGTTAAGTAAAAATAAAATAGTCAAAATAAAACAAAAAGAATATAGTTAGTTTAGCTAAAATAAATAAAGAAGAACAAATTAAAAACTGATAAACTATTCTCATTAGGGGGAAGAACTTCAAAATAGGCGATGTCCCATTCTTTGAGGTTTACATTATACTAACAGTGGTGAGTTGGTGACTATGGTAATCATAATGGGATAATAATTTAAAAATTCTTAATATTGGTGTAAAATTTGCCTACAATTGGTTTATCCTAATCCCATTTTACTTGTTTAGCCAACCCAGCGTATTATGTAGAGAATTGCTTGCCCAATTTGTTTACTCTTCAGTTCTAAACGAATGCCATAGTGCCATTCTAGATGGGCAATATCTAATTTGTGAGCTTTTGCATATTTTTTTGACTTTTACACGCACGTACGATGTATCACCGATTCTCTACAATCATGCAACACAAATAGAGGGTGCTTTCTTCACTAGATTAGTTCTGTGAGATCACTCCTTAGTCTTGGGGGTGTATTTGTGGTCCCTTATCTTGATGTTATTATTTTCTTCCAACGGTTAGTTACCTGTCTTTTTCTTAGTCTGAGCCATATTCTGTTAAGTTTATGTAAGCTTCATGATACTGTGTATGGTATTTCTCACATGGATGATGGTAGAAGTTTAATTTGTTGTAATCATAAGCGACTTTAGAGCTTTACACTTAATTGATTGAAAAATGTAGATACCCTTAAAAATCTAGTTTAATCTCCCTATTTCAAATTTATTAAATGATGATAGATGAAGGAAAAGGGAGAGAAATCTTCATTATACACGATACCGTATATTACGTGTGAGAGGAGAGAAAACATAGGAAGTCACCACTCCCTTTCACTTGATAAACTTGTTGGGATCATTTCAACATTGATTCCAACACTCTCTTTAATAGGTACATTAAACCTTAAATAAGTGCTACTGTCCTAAACCATATTGGTGAGTCTAATGCACCCTCCAAACCATGTATTTATGTATTATATGTACAATCTTAAAACATATTCAAGGATCAAAGGTGTAGCCACAACATTATTAGCATATCTAACCTGTGAAAAAAATGGATGGGATGTTGGATACATGTGAAAAATACAAGTATTAGCAGACGCAGACCTCCATTTGATTGAAAAATTCTTTCAATTTTCAAGCCCTTATATATAGGAAGCTTTAACGTCAACGTAATCAAACTAATTGGAAAGGAAATAGGCAAAGAGAACGTCAACTATATCAAGTAGAAAGGGAAGTTAAAAGTGTATAAAGAGCAGCAATTGGAAACATCTCAAGTTATCTTGTACGAACTCATCATAGATTATTCACTTGCATATGTCCCATGGAAAATGAGTTCTGATTCTAAAGGGGGTTTTGTTTTTTTGCAAGGCTTCCAATTTCCATTGTAGAAGGAAGTGTGATAGTTTTGTTGGTAGAAATAATACTAAAAAAAGACACGGCGGAAGAAACAAAAACCCAAGCAAGGAGACATCACCCAATGTGAGACACACTAAACACAAGAAAGTACTCCACACCCATACCCTTTTCTTTCACCCTTTCTTTATGTGTACTTGTCATTTTTTTTTTTCACTCAAAAAAGTTGAAAGCAACAACACCCTGTCCCTTTTCCCTCCACTCATTCATTTCTTTTTTCCACATTTTAAAAAAAAAAATTCTACAAACTTTCATTTTTTCTACTTACTGCAAGGCTACAACCCTTATAAGGGAAGTCCTGACTCCCATTCTTAGGTCTTTGTGAACATTATTCTATACATATATCATACTCTCTACTTTCTACTTTCTACTTTCTACTTTCTACTTTCTACTTATATTTTTTCTTTTCTTGGCTGAAACTTTCTACTTATACACTCTAAAGAAAGCAAGCCTAACTCTTTTCTTTATTGCCTTCCTTGACATCAACCATTCCCTCCTTTTTCTCTCTAAGTTGCAAGTGCAGTAGTCTTAATAATTTTTTCTACTTCTACGTTAAATATAGACTTAGCTTTTCTTTTATCTTGCTTGTCCTGCTTAAAGAAAGCCTATTAAGCTATAGTCTAGCCCTTTCTTTCTCTTCTCTCTCTCCCTAATCTACTCTGTGGTCATATTATTGGTTTGTAATGGAATCACTGTCAGAGAATGAACGGTTGGGAAGCCCAGATCAGTGTCCTTGTTCTGCAACTCTTTTTTGTGAGTTTTTCTCACCTTCACTCACTTACTGAGTCACTGCCTTTTAAGCTTTTTTTTTTTTGAAGGGGGGGGGGGGGGGGGGGGGGGGGGGGGGTTGTGTGTGTGTGTGTGTGGGAAATAATATAGGCATTATTAGTAGCTGTTATACGGAGTACTAATCTACATCCCTGCTTTCCTCTTTTGTTTCCTGATTGTTTGGGCCTTCTATCATTCCCACTTTCTTGGATTTTCTCTGCCTCAATTTTGACAGTCTAGAAGTTATACAATCTGCTTGGTTTTTGAGAAAACTTTTATTTCCCAGGTAACTGTTTTTGTAAATTTTACAGCTTTTCCTTCATCTTCTTCTCTTTTCTATTCTTGATTTAGTATGCTTATGACTCTGATAGCTGCTGTTTATTCTTCTGTTTTTTATTCTCTTGTATTCGCCTATTTTGAGCCCGTTCATTCTCTAAATTCAGCACCTTTATGTGAACTGGGATTAGGGAAATCAGATAGCCGACTTCTTGTATGACAGAGGCATTGAAATTTAGTTTTGCTATTTATTACTCCGTACTACAGTAGTAGCTTTTAGAGGTCACACTCCAATGTTGCCTATTGAAGTAATGTTGGAGTTGTCTAGTGCCAAGCATGAAACCCACTATTTTGGCTATTTGGTTGTAGTTGTTGCAATTTTCATGTGATTTTGATACTTCAGCTGAAAGAAATAACTAATTATGTGTAATATAACTAGATTTTTCATTCATATTATTTAATGGAAGTTGTTCATGCTCTCCAAGTTTATATACAATGCTCTACATGCACTTCCCTTATGAATAGCCTTTTTTTTTTTCCTTTCTCTCTCTTTGTCTTAATCCTAATTGATTTCTTAAGAATAATTAAGTCCACTTTGAAAATGACTGACTTTTACATACTTTTGTTGTTTTTTGTCAAGTATTACGATATTTCTATTTGTTTGCTAATGAAAAAATTATTTTTTAAAATTTTTAACTGAATTAATTTGACAGGAGAGATATTTGACTGTAAAAAATGGAGAGATTGACAGAGAAAAGTAATAGTTCCCTTTACCAAATCTAATATAGAGCAATACAAAAAGAACAAACAAAAAGAAAATTGGGTAAAATAAAAAAGGATGAAGAAAGTATTACTTAAGTGGAGCCTAAATATCTTAATAGTTCCATGGATTAGGTATCCACCCAATCTATTCATAGAATCTTGGATGAGTAAAAAATATAACAATATCTGTCTAAGAACAGTTCTTGTATTGGCTCTTTTAAGACAGAGCAATGTTGAAGAATTTTGGTTAACTATAGGCTTAGCTATCCTCATTATCATATTATTCATTTGTGTCACTTTCTCATTGCAGGATTAAAAAAGTAGGGAGGACAAATTTTGGAAGGAGAAGGTCATTATATGGGCTATAATCTAAATAGAAATTACTGTGACTTGGCTGAGTTGGAGAAGAAAGGAATTGCTACTGTTACTGCCATTTTTGGGTCTGCTAGCTTTGATTCAGAGAAGGAAAAGGGGGAGAGACTCGTGGATTTGAAACTTGGGAGGTTAGGAGACATTGAAAAAGGATTTGCTAACAACTTCAAGGGTCATACAACTTCACTTATGGACCCATTTTCACCAACAGCTGGATCATCGAAACGGCCAAGAACACCAAGTAGCAGCGGTCAAGTGGTTTCATGTTTGGTTGACGGGTGCAGGGCCGACCTTAGTAAATGCCGGGACTACCACCGACGCCATAAAGTTTGTGAGATGCACTCTAAGACTCCAAGAGTTACAATTGGTGGCAATGAACAACGCTTTTGTCAGCAATGTAGCAGGTAAATAATCAATTGATTTATGGAGTTTCAGTGTAAAAATGATTGATTGAATTTAGTTTATATGTTGTTTTCTGGTAAAAGAGTCTATTCTTGTTTGGTTTTGTGGGTCATACTCACTATGTATCTAAATCATTCATAAGTATAGTATAACTAATAAGAGGATCAAGTTGGATTGTCAGATTCCCCTTGTAGCTCAGGTCCAATTGGAGAACCTCAGCTATTACTGCCCTATCAGTAATTCTAGGGTTTCTTGTTGTACAACTCATGAAAATAATGGTTATAGTTTGGAATACTATAGTTTTGCGCCTTATGATGTAACAGCATTATAGTGTTGCCTGTGGTATAAATGCTTACTTAGTGGACTGATACTATTATTGACTATACATGGCAGGGTTTGCCTCTGGTTGTTTGTTTTTGGTTTTGTTTAGTTTTGTCCAATTATGGCGCGAAGATTGTCTGTTGAGGAAAGATGAAGTATGACAAGCATTTGGCATGTGATTTTTCTCACCACTAAGAGTGCATAGTTAATTTAAATACCTAATTTAGTCGTTGCTATTAGTGCATAATTCTGGCCCTTTCCTTGTTTGGCCAAGCCGAAAAACATATACGAGGAGCTGTTACTTCTGCTGGATGTGGGTAAGGATTAAACATCTTTGATTCATATTTGTAGGTTCCACTCACTAGGAGAATTCGATGAGGGAAAGCGGAGTTGTAGGAAACGTCTTGAAGGGCATAATCGCCGTAGAAGGAAGCTTCAGCCTGAACCCCTCCCTGTGACTCCTGGAAATTTCCTTTCTGCTAGCCAAGGTTTGGACTATCCTTATGCATAAGATGTTTATCCTTGATATATTTCAGAATATATTGCATTTTCTGTATGAAATAGATTTTTTGCTATCATATTTAGCAAGGGTAGCTAGTACAAGCCAAATTTTCTGAACTCTGACTCTCTGTCTTCCCCCTGGTTTGAAATGTAACCTTTGTAAGCTGGAAAGCATTTGAAGTTGTGAAGAAATTTGGATATTTTGTTGAACATTTTGTTAATATTGGAAATTATTTTCAATATTTAAGGTGGTAGAATTTTGGCATTTGGCAACCAACCAATAATCCCAGCTACATCAGTGGTGACAACTACTTGGTCTGGAGCTGTCAAGTCTGAGACCAACCCAATACTCTACAATAGCCCTGTATCTAGTTCATACTCTCACGCCTACAGAGGAAGGCAATTCCCTTTCTTACAAGTTCCTGAATCCCCACTTACTGGAGTTTCTTCAGCTGGTCAAACACTACATCACGATCCTAACAATGGTGGCGGCAGCAGCAATAACAACGGCCAGAAAACACTTTTCTGTAACAGCCTGAACCAAATGATTGACTCGGATCGTGCTCTCTCTCTTCTGTCATCATCTTCTGAGACTTCCGAGATGGGTTTGGGCCGTATCATCCATCATCCCAGCCCAATAAACCCTACTCGGCCCATGCTATCCGGCCTTGCTTACAATAGCCTTACATCTCAGTACACAGGCTCCTCCCAAGGCCATGGTCTGGAAGGACATCATGAAGGTTCTGGACTGTTTTCCGACTTGAGGAACAGTAACAACCTTTGCCAGGATGTTTTCCAAAATGAAACTGATACATCTTCTGCTAGTGGAACTCATCAAACACTTTCCTTTTCATGGGAGTAGTTAGTTTCAGTTGTGATTTGTTTCTAATAAAATTTCTTTCCCTAATCCTGATTAGTCCTTGATGGATACTTTGCTGTATGACCACTTATTTTATTTCTTCATGGAGTTAGCTTCGTCTCACTTTTCATTTTTAACTCTATTATAATTCCAAACTTCCTTACTTTGTTGAAACTCGAGTGTCTACTCAACTCTCTGATTTGGACTTTCCTGCTCTTAACTCTCAAGGGCAATTTCTCGAAGTTCACCTCATGTAAAGACAACGCTTTCTGGGATGGACTATGTATTATTTATGCAACTTCTCCAGGAACATGTTCAATATACATAATACAAAGTGCTACATGTCTAGACTACGATAGTTATTTCCTTGAAATAAATTCTGTTTTAGGTTCTTGTTTTCTGTTTGGACATGGCTGTTCTTGCTTGACAATTACTTCTGTGAGATGAGGAAATGACAATTTTTTTCCCCATTTTATAGCAATCTACAGCGAATACCAACTTAAATTGCTGTGATAGTGAGCATTATAATGTTTCTTAGTACTTGTAGAATGTGTTCAGATCATCAGATGTGTAGTTTTGTCCTCAAGGAAGCCTTAAGGATGTAGCTGTCAATTTAGGGCAAAGGTACCTTTGTCATAGGACTGTCGAGCAATAGATTTGAAGTTTCATGTTGTGCTAGTGTGTTTACTATGCTAGTGCTTTGACAATGCTACTCTGTGCTATTTTTCTTAAATAAGGTGAAAGTGAGCTTTCAAAATAGTTTTACACCAAGTGACTTGTATTTTTTCTGTTCAAATTCTCTAATAGTACATCTAGTTAAACTATTAAAACTATTTAGATCTAGTTATCTTTCCTAAATTAAAACTAACGAAATTGATTAAAATTTAATCTTACCTTATTAAATAAGAGACTTTAATAATCATACTTGATATAAATTATATTAGGATATTGAGATATCAAATATAGGTATTTTTATATCAATATATAGGTATTATTAAATCAGATATAGAAATATAAAAGATATAAAAATACAGAAAAAATACATCAAATATAGATATTATGATCTTAGGTATAAAAATTAAATTTTTAAAAATGCCCCGATATATTTATATCAGATATAAATTATGAATTTCTTTATTCAATAATGTAATTCTCATGTTCATGATTTTCTTACTACTTGTATTATTGACTAGGAATTTCTTTTGTTTTAATTTAGTTTATTACATATTTACAATTACAACCTACTCTAAATAATATTTTAACTAATTATGGAGTAGTGAGTAAAATTTAGGACAGGTAAAAAAATCAATAGAAAGTTAAGCTTTCAAACACAAGTGAGAGAGAGAGAGAGAGAGGGCTAAAAAAAAGAATTGATGGCAATGCGCATTGGTAAAACAGCAGACATGAAAATATTTGAAAAATGTATTGAAGAGGTCGAGATGAGGTAGAATCATAAAAAAGGACTCTTGGAAGTAGTGATGGCAAATTGATGGACATGGGAATATACTAATTCTGGGTAAAAATGCTAGTAGCCTACTGCTTCAGTACTCAGTAGTAGGCTATATATATATGACTACTGCTAAACATAACATCCCAAAATGTATTAAGGTATCGAGTCTCTTAATTAACAATAGTCAAAATAATGTCTTCTACTCATTTATAACTCATCTATTGTCATTCCGGGCAAAGGCGAAAAGGCTTGCAAAGAGTGTAAAGGGCACCAAACAATCTTACAAGCTTGAAGTTTGAAAGCAAACAAGCAAGACGAGGACGAGGACGAGGACGAGGATTCGAAATAACATTCCAAAATGTTTGAGGGATCCAGTCTCACTAATTCCAAATTATGTCATTCTAGCACAAAAGACTTAACCTAAGATTGTGTAAACGTACGTCTCTTGTTTCAAAATAAATAAATGATATTGTGTACATGTTTTATTCTAAGTATATTAAACAAATAATTCGTAATTATTTTATTACAAGTAACTCATTGAGGGAAGTGACCTGTGCATCGTAAGATTCACAGTGTTTTTTTTTTTAATGTTTAAATTGCGCTTTGTGTGTTCATCGGTGATTGCGCAAGCAATTGTTTGTTCTCTAAACTAAAATAGCATTTAGACAAAAGTAATTAGGCTATTTGTGATTAGGGGTGGTAATGGATGAGGCCTGGTGGATTTTGCTTATCATTTATCCGTCAAAATTTTGTAGACCAATTACTCATCCCATTATTTATGGCGGGTATAAATTTCATACCTACATCTACTTAATTAGGTGGATACAAACAACTCAAACTCACTAATACTTGCTTTCACCCATCTGGTACCCATTACCAAAAATAAAGAAAAATATACCTAAAATAATTCCAAGAAAGGATAAATTTTAACATGCCCACATAATGTTATATATATTAATGATACATAAAATCATACTTTGTTTAAAACATAAACCAAATAACATAAATTCTAATATATAAAGTTGAGCCAACCTTGAAATGTCATGATGATAAATTTAAATCAAGTTCTTACTCACTTGGTCATTTTAGTTAGGATTGAACCCATAAAGATGGGTTAACTTGGAATTTAGTTGAGCTAGAAATTTGAAATATATGCATATATATTCGTAAGGGGTGAGGCGATTAGACATGAAATCAATCATTTGCCCCATAACCTGTGACATATTTGACTTTTGTCCCCTAACACACCCCACAACCCACCAAACTTAATCAAGCCCTCCCATGTCGGAGCAAGGTGGGGTGGATCTCTTATTTAACCCGCGCAATTAAATATCATCCCTATTAGAGATCAATACTAGCTAATGGCAAATGAAATAACAATACTTTGTTTACTCGGATTTAATTTAGTCGTTTTATAGTTGAATTTCATTAATTATTGACGACTTTAATAGGTATAGTCGTTTCATATATATCAACTAGTTTAGTTACTACATAATCGCATAATTTATTATATCTTCAATAATAATTTACAAAAAAAAAATTAAAACTCTCTAATTCAATCAAAACATGATTTTAACTTTGTGTAAAGGAAAACATAAAAATTATGGAAAAATAAATAAAATAGCATAAAATCATCATTTACTTTGAAAAATTCATTCAAATAATCAAGTTATAAAATAATTCAAGTTACAAAGATCAAAAGAAATACTCCCTTTGATCTTTTTTGTTCTTCTCATTTAAAATCAGAGAAGAACCAAGATATAAGTAAATATGGGTAAGATTACTTAAAATAAATTTAAAATAATTTGAAAAGAAAATCATATTCCCTTGAAAAGAAGATGAAAGTGGAGTGTGCATTAAATACTCATGAAAATCTGTAACTGAATTATTTGGTGGAAACGTTTAGGGTTAGTAGAGGGTATTTATGGTAGTTTACATGGACACTAAGATTATTTTCGTCAATAGTTTTATTCAACGGAAATTATTTTGATCATATAAATTTAGACTAAAATAGAATGATTTTATATGAGAAAATCTTTTTAAAATTTTTGAATAGGGAACACGAGAAAATAAAGAAGGAATAGAGGGAGTAATATAATGGAAGTTACAAAATTTAGATAAAAATTATATGAAAAATTGTATGAGGCAAATTAGCAACATAAATTCCTCAAAATCATAAATTATATAAAAAATAAAGTATTTTCAGTCTTATACAAGTTTAAAAAAAAAAATTCAAAAAGTCTATTAAGTGAGCTTCCACTATAGAATTATGGAATAATTATTATTTTCTCCATCCTTATTTAAATAATCTTTAATACACTTTTCTTTTATGGTTGTCTAATTCAAATAACACACTATGTACACCTAATGTTATGGTATTTTCTAAAACCTCTCTCTTTCCGATACCAAAAATTAGGGTTACACATCCTCTCTCTCCATTTTAAAAAAAAGTATCATAATTATTAATTAAGGGACAAAACGTCCATAAATATATATATATGGAGATATATATACTACTTGTATGTATACAAAGCAAAACAAAAATTTAAACCATATATTTATAACTTTAATAACACCAATTATTGTAAGGAGTATGATATTGTTATAACTTTTTAGAATCTAAAACCCTTAAGAAGTTACAGAACTTACAGTGACATACAGCAAGTATATAATAAGGTCACATGGAAGTAAAATATCCACATTCCACAACTATGGCTCCTATATAAATGTAGAGTGATAGAGTTTCGAGGATGATATAAAAAAAAAAGGGAGGTGGAAAGGACGAGGACAAGTTCGATCTACTTTACTCAAACAAATTGGCTGCTACTTCAAAAAGCAGTCAACTTTCTTTTTTGGGGTGCTTTGTTTAATTAACCCCTTAATTAATAATTACTTGGATTCGTTTCAAATGAAGTTAAAGAAATGAGTAATTACTAGTATCACGGGATGAAGTTCTTACGAGTAAAGAGATAAGCTACACGTGGCTTTTGAGATTTGAGTCTATTGCATACACATAAGTTCAACTGTTCGATAATTGAGAATCACCAACATTATGCGTTCTGTGACCCTTTAATTTATGCTTGTTTATAATATAATGCTAGTTGGTTTTAGGACATATTCACAAACATAGTATATAAATACCTCTTTACTCATAAAAATAATCCCTACCCCTTAACTTTTCATTTGAGGTATTTAATTTATTCTATCTTTTCCCTCTCACTTTCTTGACTACGAGACCCACCGGAACCTCACCTACTGCCGCTGCCCACCTCGCCGGCCATCCACTATTGTTCCGCACCCAACCCAACTCTGTTTCGTACGTCGTGTTGAATTGGCGGACTCATGTCGTGTTTGTGCCAAAAAACTTTTTGTTGTCTGTAAATCACTGAGCAGACAATGTGCCAAATTGGGCTACAATCATGCTTGTGCTATGTCATGCTAAAAATGTGTCGTGCTTGCTCAACTCACATGCTAGCCTAATTCTTGCCTAGCTTTACTCTTCTACTCACTAGCAGTTAAGGAAGATTTTGAACAAAAATTAGTGTTCTATTATCAGTTGTGCACTGTTTATGATAAAAGTAGAATCTTTTTTGCGATGAGCATATTTTGTCTTGAGTTTTAGAATGACTTTTATCAAGTTATTAATCACTTAAAGACTAGGTTAAGTAATAAAACTCGAAAACTAAATTCACCTTGAATAATAATTAAAAAATGAGGGAATATAATTGGTGGTAGCCCAAGACTCCTATTTACTGCACAAAGATGAAGTCTATATTCTTACTAATAGTCTCTGGTAGAAAACTAATCATTGGCTTTCCCTTATTTGCCTTAGTTAATAAATAAGCAAAGCAAATACAATTTCGTGACTTATTTACTACGATTCCTCACATTAAACGAAACAAATAGTATTATCAATTGATATGGTTTCTTTAATTAACCGAAGCAAAAGTGCCCCAAGTAGCACAAGATTAATTGCTTCGGTCGTTTGACTAAACGCAACAATTATTCTTCCCACTTATTCGATATCAAAACCAAATTGGCCTCTCTCACTGTTCAATCTCAACCAAACTTCCCAAATTCAATCTCATCATTATCATCTTCTTGTTCATCAAGCCCATCTCTTTTCAATGTCTCCGAAGAAAACTCCAATCTCTATCCTCCCCTTCATATTCTTCCTCTATTCAACCAGTTGAGGAACTGGCTCCAAACTCCTGGAAATCGTGAAAACTATTCCAAGCAGTACAAGACCCACGATCCACATTCCTTTAATTTTCGCTTCTCACCTTATTTATGGCTGCTTCAGCGAATCAACGTGCTCCTATTTCATGAATTGTGGAAGCTAGCTCAATTATCTTCTTTAAGAACTTTGCGATCCCAATTAGTAATTCTGTGTCGTTTCTGGTTTTCAACCAGTTTTATCTGTTTTGTTAATGCACTTTTTTGGTTTTTGTCATATATTTTTGAATCCATGTAATCCCTGTATTTATAATTAATAGTCTAACTATCTTGATAATGTAATTAGATGTGACTGTCTAAAATTTACAGTACGTGACGTTGATAATGTAACTAAATTGTTGGATGGCAGCTTGGAATGAGGGACTCAATGGAGAATTTTGTGGGAAAGCATATGGTGCAGAGAAGCTGAAAATTTTGGGGATTTATATGCATAGGTCATTGGTTATATTACTAATCAGAAATTTCTAATTTATACCTGATATAAATATTTCAAGGAGTATTTTCGTAATTTTATTTTTATAACTGATATTATAATGTCTATATTTTATATGTGTTTTTTTGTATTTTTATATCTTTTTATTTATATATCTAATATAAAAATATTTAAATATATGATATAACAATACCTATATCTAAAATTTCAATATCCTAATATATATAATTTATATCAGGTATCTTTTGCTCTTTGTAATGATAATTTCCCATGTCTTATTGTGGTCTATGGCCTCCAGTTCCTTCTTCATAGCCTCTACCCACTATGGTCATCCTCTGTATAAGAACTAGGTTCTTGTAGTTCAATAGCTTTAACAATAAGTGCTTTATGAAAGACAAGAATGTAAGAGTAGCTAACTTGATTGCACTAATGTTTAATTAGGAGTATGAGACTACTTAGAAGTTCTACCACCATAAACTTTCATCCATATTGGAGGTGCATGAGGCCTGCTGGACTGCCTTTGTTTTAGGAATTGGTTAAGGAATTGAGTGAATGATGTTTTTGTGTTCATATTTTGAGAAACAAAATTAGAAAAAGAAGGAGAAGGTATGTATGGAGAGGGAAAAGAAGGATTTTGAGTAGTCATTGGAGAAGGTAACGAATCAAAAGGAGTATGAAGAGGAAAAAAGGGATCAATGAATATAGTCATCATACACACATGGGACAAAAGAACTGAAATGGTTGTGAAGAAGAAGAAGAGGTTTTGTGTGATAAGGGAAGTGTTGCTCATAAGAGAAGACATATTTGGATATTTAGATCCTGTCTATGGTAAGATCAAGGACTTTACAAGCTTTTAAAGAGTTAGCCAATGAAAACTTGATGCGAATTCACTGGTAAAATATTATTCAATTGCGGCTAGATATTTGCGACTTAATACCAAAAAAGCCACATATTTTTAATAATATGCGGCATATTTTTAATAATATGCGGTGACAGTTAACTAAAACCGTCGTAATTTAATTCATTCTCTATTAATATGTGGCGTCTGTTGTCTAGCCCTGCCGCATATTAATTCCAACCTTAATAATATGCGGCATCACTACCTTAGCCCCGCCGCATATGTATCTCCCTAAAATATAAAAAAAAAAACCCCACGACTACTGCACTACTTCATTTCTTTCATTTTACAAAACCAAAGCTAGCTACTTCGCCTTCAACGCCGGGCATTCTAGCCTTCAACTCCACCAGCAAAACCTAGATTCTTTGCTATGAACCTAACATCGAACCCCGCATTCCAACCCAACACCTGGCAAGAGCAACCCTTCAACGCGCCACGAACCCCACAATGAACGCCACCAACCCAGCAAGGAATTCCCTTTCTCTTCCTCACCGTGCTCCACCCTTTGTTGTTGTACATAAACTTTATCTCTTATACACTCTCTCTTTAATTTCTTGCACCACTTGTATGTATATGCATGTATCCGGATCCATGATAAATGGTAGCATCAAATTAAATGAAATCCGAATGCATGTGTATATTTTTTGTTTTTTGTTGTTTATTCCATTTTGAAACATGGGTATTTGAATGGGTGTTGTTAATTGTAAATGTGAATGTGTTATTTAGTTGAAAAACTTAAATTAGGGTTCGAAACCTAGACATGGGTTTATCTTTGCATTTGGTTAATGCTATTGTTGATTTGGAGTGTTCATAAATTAACAAGTGATTCTCCTAAACTGTTAGGGTTCGAAACCCTTACAAATTGAATTTCATAGATTAAATGCTGTTAGAGGCTTTTTTTTTTGGAAAAAATAAGTGGAGAGCTCTCCCTTAGAATATTTTTCATGCGTAGATCTCAAAAAAATACACAATTTAGACATATTATAAGCCCCATTCGGAGTCCTGTAGCAAATTTTATGGCTTGTTAAAGTTTTTTCAATATCTCAAATAATACGCCACCAAGGCCACTAAATGGAAACATGGTTGTGTAGTACCTTGAAAAATAAGGGGTTTTAAAAAAATTTACGTAGTTCAGACTACCAGGCTAAGAGATGTGCCTCTCCGAATTTTCTGAAATCTCATAATGCACGTGAAATCTATAAAGAATTAATTGGTTTTTTTTTAGTGTAAAATCTTGTAGATCGCTATTTGCGTGCCAAAACGAGTGGTCATAATAGAATTTTGGATTTATATGCATCACGGTTGATCATTTCTTAGTTCCTATTACATTCTATGGGATGTGCACTTTTCATTCTGTTGATTATGTTCGTTATGTTCATGTATTATTTGATTGCCATAAGTATCAGATACAATACTCAGCTAATATGGTCACAATATTATACCTCTTCCTAAAGGTCCTGGGTTTGAAGGTTAGCAATTTCATTGGTGTACATAGTAGATGTGGCGTAGTAGGGACCAAATTATAAGTTTTTTTTTTTAAAATACAGATCAATTTACAACGGTTCTCTAATAAAATCGCCGCATATTAATGGAAAATTTTGATTTTTTAATTAAAATTAATAAATAAAATGTGGCGTATTTATGTTAGAACCGCAGCTTATTAATTCAACAATTTGCGACGTATATATTATGACCCGCCGCATATTAATTAATTTTTGCGGCGTATTTTTTACGTTGTTTGCTGTCACCCCAATTGTTGCTAGCCTTTTGACGCCGCATATAGTACTAAATAACCCGCCACATATTTAATAATTTCTACTAGTGAATAGTTGTGGTCAAATTTTACAAATTTTAACTCTAAATAGTAGAACATGGCTTTCTTATGAGGACAGATGTAGTATCAGACTAGTTCTACACTGTTTCAGGGTTAAACATAACATAGACAATCAAATACCCTTAGAGGATAACCAAACAACATTTCATAAGGAGTCACATTATTCAAAGCATCAAGGGGCAACAGTAAGAATACACTCACCCTAGTGATGAATGGAAGCCAAGACTCGAAGAAGAGATACCTGGAAGTCTCGAAAAAGTATATGTGCTTTCTCTCCACAACTCAATTCTGCTGTGGGGTGTCTGTGAAGCTCTTCTGATGATTAACTTACTTTCTGAGATATAATTGTAAAATAACACCGACCTAGATAGAGCTCCTTGGCATTGTATGTTCTTATGCAATTTATAATGCTATTGAATTAATTTTCAACAAACGTAACTGAATTCTCAATTATTTTCACGCAATCAGACTTATTCTTCAACATATGCACCTATTTGTTTCTTGTGAAATCATTAATAAAAGTTAGGAAAGATTTATAGCCAGTATTAATTAGTATCATGTGAGGACCCCAAAAATGTCAGTGACAATTGAAATGACTAAATTAGTCGTTAATGAGCTCTGAGGGAAAGAAAGCCTAGCTAGTCTGTCCAGCTTTAGCAGAAATCTGACGAATACAATCATACTCGTGTTTAATATCTAGGGTAGAAAATAAGGATGTTTCAACAGACGGGAAGGCATATGACTCATTCTCAGATTCCAGAGTTTTCCATCATTATTGACTGACACACATGTATGGCTATTTACATACGAATGAAACAAAGTAGATATATTAGTATTATTCACATTAGTACGTTAAAGTAGAAGTACAAAGAGGCCCTTCTGAAGTGTCTTGAGCATAGTAAAGGCCAGCTTTGAGTGTACTAGGAATTGTTTGCTTTGTCAGATGAAGGGTCGTGTAGAATATAGCACATAAATCACTTGTAAAGGGAATAACACGCTACTTATCCAAGCATAATTTGTATATTGAGACCATATTGAACTGGAAACTAGGAATATAATTAAGAACATCTTTGAGAACATGCAACGTACAGACTGATTTAGTCTAATAGTACCCGTGTGTGCCTTCTATTCTAGATCTACCAGGTATAGTAATGGTGTTATCAAAACTCTCTACTTCAGTACAGTCACTAGAGATGCTTAAACCATAACATATGTGATTAGAAGCTCCAGTATTTGTAATTCAGCTAGTATTAGAGTGTGAGAGTAGGTTAAACTTACCAGCTACGTAAGCATTGCTTGGAGACTCTGACTTGTTATTGTTAATCATGGAACTGTCCTTGATTGCAACTAGCAGGGAGAGTCGTTGGCTGTACTGATAGGTTTAATATTTTATTGAGCTAGTATACTAGAATATTCAAGTGTGTTATTTAATTGAATGGCTACAACAAATCTCTTGTTTTGGTTGCCTTTAAAGTTAGCAAGATATCCATGAATCTTGAAACATCTACTAATGTTGTGTCCAGCACTTTACACTGAGTGTAATAGTGATTGAGTTTGTCCCGATCTACATCTAATATATGCAACAATGCATATTTTGGAGGGTAAAAAGGTAATATGAAGTTATATATACTATTAGAAAATAAAGATATACTAGTTTTACCATTTTTGTGTGGATTTGTTGTTTTACCTTTATTTATTTTTTTGAAGTTACACTTTTAATAATTAAAGTTGTACTATTTGCAAATAAAAATATAATAAAATATAAAGTTATATTTTTAGGAAATAAAGTTATACATAGTTTTATCTTTTTCATGTGGACATGTTATTTTACCTTTATTTTCTTTTTTGAAATAGTAGTTTTGAGAATTATAGTTGTATTATTTGCAAATACTAATGTAGTTATAAAATATAAAGCCATATTATTAGAAAATTTCAAAAATTGTGATATATATATTTTAGAATTTTTCCAATAGTGATTGTTGATTGATATGATACTGAAGGCAATAAAATAGTAAACTTATCTCTTGATGCGTGGATCAAAAACAGTAGCCGCGTCGTGGCGAACCACTGACCTAAGAGACGATTCCGCGCTACCACCCGGTGCAGTAGACAATAAGCGGTCGCCCTCCAGGATAAGCACGGCGCCGGAGTTTATGTGCACTCACAAACCCGACTGGAATTTAGAATACTTGCCCAGAAAAATAAAAGGTGTATAGTATTTTTAGAGAAGAGGTAGATGTTTGAATTTTTTGTGTTTTGCTGAAGAGAGACTGAGATTATATAGGCAGTAAGGAGTTAAACCAACCAGCAACGGTTAGCAAGAAAAGAGGAAGAACCGGTGAAGTAGTTAAGGTCGAAACCTAAGCAATAACGGTTGTAGACCGAGTCAAAAATGGTTGGAATGAACAAGGAATAAATATTTTATCAAATAAAATTCCTCCAAAAAGATAAAAGGACCCACGCCCACGCAACGCATTCCCCAAGATCCCAAATCCTGAGGCCCGAGCCCGACCCGACCCGGCTTAGCGCGCACGTGCGTGTGTGTGTGTATGTGGTACAACACCCACCTCCAAGTTACTCAACTAAGTAATACTAACATACTACAATATATAAACACGGAAAAAAACATTTCCCTCCACCAATGTGGGACTCTCACTCTCTCTTGTTTTAACACTCTTGTTTTTTTATATCAAAAACTTCCAACAATCCCCCACAAGTTTGAAGATATGAAAAAGAAAGAAAAGAAAAACAATTATGGGCAAAACAAAACAATTGCATAAGTGTCAATGTCTTGCGACTTGAATTAACACATAGCGGACATCAAGCTATGATCCCTCACCTATCAAGTGACCTTCGTCTTGAACTCAATAAGGAGTTAGGGACCCGTCACGTTTAGCCGCACAATTGAACATGTATAATATTCTGAAATCCCGCAAATAAAGGTGACGCATTATACTGGCCATACGTCCAAGCCTGGATGCTCATAGGTGCTCTAGAGTATAAGCCCACGAAATACTCATAGGAAGTGGCCACACTTCCACACCTAAGTAGGTGAATCCCATCAAGTCTGAGCTATAACACACCACCAAAATATGGATATGAGTTCATTAAGAGCCATATGCTCAACCTCTTTCTCATTTGTAGCTAGGCACAAAACAAACATCTAGAGATGGACAATCAAGATAAAAAAAATTGTGCTTCCGAATTATTATATAATGTTCCCCTTTGAACTCATGGTGAGTAGGAGTTCACTATTTCACAATTCATACAACGGGCTTTAGCCCCATCTCTTCTAATGTTTCCAAAACTAGTTTTCTACATAGGCCTTTAGTCAACGGATCTACAATGTTCCTTTTAGACTTAACATAGTCCAGTGATATCACCCCTTCAGACAACAAATTTCTGACAGCCTTATGCCTTAGACAAATGTGTCTCTTCTTTCCATTATAGGCATGGTTGTGAGCAACAGCAATCGCAGCTTGCGAATCACAATGAAGCACAATTGAAGGAGCTGACTTCCCCCATAGTGGAATATCAGCAAGCATGTTCGTCAACCATTCTGCCTCATGACCTGCCAATTCAAGAGCAATAAACTCATATTCCATAGTAGACATAGTAGTACAAGATTGCTTATAAGATTTCCAGGATACGGCTCCACCCCCAAGGGTGAAAACATAGCCACTGGTGGAGTTAACTTTATCATTATCGGATACCCAGTTGGCATCACAAAAACCCTCCAAGACTCCTGGAAATTTGGAGTAATGCAAACCCCAATCCATACCCTTAAGGTACCTAAGCAACCTCCTCAGAGCTACCCAATGATCATTGCTTGGGTTATGATTGTACCTGTTCAACCTACTAACAGAATAAGCAATGTCAGGTCTAGTGTAGTTCATAAGAAACATAATACTACCAATAATTTTAGCATACTCAGACCAATCAACTGGATCACCATTATTTTTCTTCAAGTGGAAGCTGAGATCATATGGAGTTTTAACTGGATCGACATTAAATGAGTCAAACTTGTTAAGAAGTTTTTCAACATAGTGTGACTGATTAAGACAAATGCCATTTGGATTCCTTTGGATTTTTACTCCTAAAATCACATCTGCCTCACACATGTCTTTTATTTCAAAATTTGAACTCAAAAACTATTTTGTCTCAATTACTCGATCCAAGTTAGTCCGAAAAATTAACATATCATCCACATAAAGAAAAATAATCACACAACCAAAACTATCATGCTTAGAATAAAAATAAGAATCACCTTCATTGACATGAAAACCATTACCAGTCATAATCTTATCGAATTTGTCATGCCATTGCTTTGGAGCTTGCTTAAGCCCATACAATGATTTGACTAACTTACAAACCTTGTTCTCTTGGCCCGGAACATTGAACCCTTCAGGTTGGACCATGTAAATTTCCTCATCCAAGTCATCATTCAAAAACGTAGTTTTTGACATCCATTTGGTGAACAACAAGATAAAAAATGCAAGCAAGAGCAATTAAAGTCCTAATGGTTGCAATTTTAGTAACAGGGGAGTAAGTATCAAAATAATCAATTCCAAACTTTTGAGTAAAACCCCTTACCACTATCCTTGCCTTATACTTGTCTATGGATCCATCGGCTTTTAATTTTTTCCTAAAGATCCATTTACAAGTAATGGGCTTACAACCCCTAGGAAGTTCAACCAATTCCCAAGTGTTATTATTGAGAATTGATTGCAATTCACTATCAATTGCTTCTTTCCAAAATACAGCATCAACTGACCTCATCGCCTCATTATAGGTTCTTGGATCATCTTCTAAAACAAAAATATGCACAAAGTCATCATCAACTAAGGAAGATTCAGATAAAAAGGAAGTAATGAAATCAGAACCAAAACTGTTGTCCCTTCGTGCCCTTTTGCTTCTCCTCAGTTCTAAAATAGAATCATCATTAGTAATAGGGATATTAGCAACAGGTAAACTAACAGAACTACTAACAGGTAATTCACTATCATTAGAGGGAGACATTTTTCAAGAAAAAATATTCTCAAAGAATTTTGCATCTCTTGCCTCAATGATATGGCCACCTGCATAAGAGTTATTAGTACCTTTAACAAGAAAATGATAAGCTGCACTTTGATAAGCATAGCCAACAAAAATAGAATCAACCGTTTTAGGTTCAATCTTGTCCCTCTTGAAACTAGGTATGCCTACTTTTGCTAAGCACCCCCACACTTTCAAGTATTTTAGGTTTGGTACTCGACCTTTCCATATCTCATATGGAGTCTTGTCAAGCTTCTTATGAGGAACCCTGTTCAAAACATGACAAGCAGAAAGAATAGCCTCCCCCCACGTGTTATTAGGAAGCCTAAACTAAGAAGCATAGAATTCATCATATTCTTTAAAGTTCTATTTTTCCGTTTAGCTATACCATTTTGTTCGGGTGAATAGGGAGTTGTCGTCTCATGTACAATGCCGAGTTGCTCACAAAATGCCTTAAGAGTGTCAGGGTTGTACTCACCACCCCTGTCACCCCTGTCACTCCTAACTCTCTTAATCTTCTTATTCAATTGGTTTTCTACCTCAGCTTTATATTTGAGGAACATTTCCTTAGCTTCGTCCTTAGATTTGAGAAGATAAACCATGAAAAAACGTGAACAGTCATCAACAAATGTGACTTTTTACCCCTTCTGCTCTCGTGATTATTAAAATCACCCAAGTCACTATGAACAAGTTCCAATACTTCAGTTTGTCTATCTACTGATTTAAATGGCTTCTTTGTGAATTTGGCCTCAACACAAATTTGACATTTTGAAAAATCATTGTTAGAAAAACGTGGAATGAAATTTAAATGTTTAAGCCTTCTAATCGAATTGATGTTAATGTGTCCTAATCTAGCATGCCATAAATCAATAGACTTAGCAATATAAGTAGAAGAGGTATTAGCACTTTTATTCATAGTGTTAACTTTAACATCAAGAGTAAAAATCCCCCCATTACAAAAGCCCTTCCCCACAAATTCCCCATTGCGAGTAAAAACTAATCTATCAGAATCAAAAGAGAGCTTTAGCCCAGCCTTCATGAGTAAATTGCCAAAAATTAAATTCATGCGCATCTCTAGAACATGCAAAACATTAGTGAGAGTAAGTAGTTTTCCAGAAGTAAGAGTGAGAACGATCTTTCCTTTGCCTTGGATAGAGGCAGAAGTAGAGTTGCCCATGAAGACATTTTCACCTTCAACCTTGTCATAGGTGGTGAACATGTCCTTGTTGGCGCAAATGTGCCTGGTTGCTCCAGTGTCAACAATCCACTCAGCAGCATTACCTGTAAGGTTAGCTTCTAAAATAACAGCAACAATAACATTAGAATCCTCAATAAGATTTGCTTGACTTTGTCCATTTTATTTCTTCTTGACCCTGCAATCCTTAGCCTTGTGACCAGTCAGCCCAAATTCAAAACAGGTTCCCTTAAACTTGTACTTCTCAACTTTCCCCTTAGGCTTAAGATAACTGTTTTTGGCTTTGGATCGGTTGTTTGGTTTAGGTTCAACAAGATTGGCTTTGGCAGAAGAAGAGGAAGGGAAAACAGAATGGCCTTTGTCTTTGATATGGTTTTCCTCCTCAATTTTGAGGTGTCCTACAAGTTCCTCTAAGGTTAGGTCTTCCTTTTTGTGCATTAGTTGGTTACAAAATTTCTTCCAAGAGGGAGGGAGTTTCTCAATCAAAACAATAGCTAGGGTAATATCACAAATGGACAGACCATCAACAACCATATTAATACACACATTCTCATAAGCATGAATTTGATCAATAATAGGCTTATCATCAACAACTTGAAAACTCAACCACTTACTAACACAGTAACGTTTAGAACCATCATCATCAGTCCCATATTTTTTCTCTAGAGCATCCCAAATATCCTTAGCATGATAAAATCTCATATATATACCCATCAGATTATTTGACATATGATGCAGCAACTTGCCCTTACAAGTTCTATCATCTTTATCAAACTTAACATCAGTTTCAGACAGATTATCCTTATCAACAGATTCAACATCATCAAGCACATATACAACATCAATCTGTTCCAAATAAAAATGCATCCTAACAGCCCAACAATTATAATTCTTGTCATAAAGAGGTTCTAGCCTAGACATATCAGGAATCATGAATTTAGAAGCCATGCTCGTCTTTTAGATTGTTGATTGACATGATACTGAAGGCAATAAAATAGTAAACTTATCTGTTGATGTGTGGGTCAAAAACAGTAGCCGCGTCGTGGCGAACCACTGACCTAAAAGACGATTTCGCGCTACCACCCGGTGCAGTAGACAATAAGCGGTCGCCCTCCAGGATAAGCACGGCACCGGAGTTTATGTGCACTCACAAACCCGACTGGAATTCAGAATACTTGCCCAGAAAAATAAAAGGTGTATAGTATTTTTAGAGAAGAGGTAGAGGTTTGAATTTTTTGTGTTTTGCTGAAGAGAGACTGAGATTATATAGGCAGCAAGGAGTTAAACCAACCAGCAACGGTTAGCAAGAAAAGAGGAAGAACCGGTGAAGCAGTTAAGGCCGGAACCTAATCAATAATGGTTGTAGACCGAGTCAAAAACGGTTGGAATGAACAAGGAATAAATATTTTATCAAATAAAATTCCTCCAAAAATATAAAAGGACCCACGCCCACGCAACGCATTCCCTAAGATCCCAAGTCCTGAGACCCGAGCCCGACCCGAGCCCGACTTAGCGCCCACAAGCATGTGTGAATATGATACAACACCCACCTCTAAACTACTCAACTAAGTAGTACTAACATACTACAATATATAAACAAAAAAAAAATTTTTCCCTCCACCAATATGGGACTCTCAGTCTCTCTTGTTTTAACACTCTTGTTTTTTTATATCAAAAACTTTGAACAATGATTAGTTAATTGATGACTACTTTTTTAGTCACTAATTATAACCGCAAGTGCACGGCTGTTGCAGTACAATTACGGGTCGTCCTCTAGGAAGCTAATATAGAGTCAATTTAGCTAAATTTTATTAGATTACGCTAGAAATGAGTCGTTTAGTGAAGCTAATAACTAAGATTGCAAAGATTAAAATGTGATATAGATAAGAGAAAAGTCTAGGACATTAATACATCCCCACTAACATGCATTAACCTTCATCAAATACACCAACATCAATGATCAAATCAAACAACCCTTCAATTATCCTAACCTCAACTTTCACTTCTCGATTAGTCTAATTGTATTAGGTGTAGCCCTCTTAATCTCAGCTCTCGCTTCTTGATTAATTAGCAAATATCATTAAGACAAAGGAAATAATTAATCTAAGCCGTCGCTTCTTGACTAATTAAACCAATGAATTTAACCTAATGATTAATTTTAACAACCCAATAAACCAACCTTAATTTGACATTGAATTGATATAAGAATCCACTTAATACATGCTAGGGTTCATATATTAACATCCTAGAAAAGAAATTACTCACTAATCATAATTAAAGACATATGAACAATAATGAAATCAAGCATAGATATAAAAATCATAAAACTATAAGTAGATTAAATTCAATAACAAAAAGGCATGAATAAAAGCAACAAAATATAATGAACTAAAGAAAAGAATAGAAGAAACTTACTTGAGAATTAAATTGATGATGAACTAAGAATAAAATTTGATTATTCAAGAGAAACAAAGTTTTTGAGGGAGAATTACATAAAGAAAGCCATAAAACTAAAACCTAGAAAAAGAGAATAAGAGGAAGAAGAGAGGAGAAAAAGAGGAGGAAGAAGAGGAGGCAAAACCTAGAATAAGAGAATAATGGATGATTCAAACTCCTCCTAAAACCCTAACCTATAAATTAGGAAAACTAACTATCCAAAATCAAAAAAATAAAATAAAAATAAATAGAAAATAGGAAAAGAAACTTTAAAAGAAAAAAAAAAAGAAATCTTTTTTTTTTCTTCAAATGTGCCGTGAGATCTACTCTTGTTTCTTTTTTTTTTTTTTTACTTTACTTAATTTTTTTTTTCAAATAACTTTTGAGCTAATTCTTCTTTTTCTTTTCTTTGGCCCAATTTTCACCATCAACTCAATACTAGCTCCACCATATTTTTGTTATTGAAATACATTTATACTAAAAAGCCTTAAAAAATAGCAATAATCGGTATGATTAAAGCCGAAATATAATTAGGGGCTTTTAGCATAAATTCGGTTAAAAAAACCCGAAATCATCTAGAACTCATCCAAAAGGAGTTTAAATCAATGCCGAAAAGCACAAATAAATGTACTTATCATTAATTTCTCCTCACTTCTGGAATAGTTTCTGTACTGTTGAAATTCGGCTTTTGAATGAATACCGGCACCACTTGAATCGTTCCTGTTGATTGATGACCCCTTTTTTTTGGCAAGGGGGATATGAAAAAGAGAAAAATACTACGAGCCCTTTATAGCAGAAGTTACGAGAGAAAGAGATTTCTGCTTGCTCCAAAAA
The DNA here is from genome assembly GCA_026401315.1 of Dysphania ambrosioides. NCBI lineage: Eukaryota > Viridiplantae > Streptophyta > Magnoliopsida > Caryophyllales > Amaranthaceae > Dysphania > Dysphania ambrosioides. The sequence goes on along the minus strand of CM048660.1, from coordinate 3,364,983 downwards.
CCATAGGATTTGATCAGATCCCTGGATAGTCAAAGAAGTAAGTTTTCTTTGTGTTTTCTCTTAAAGAACAAAATTGTTTGCTTAAGATAGATTTTCCAGACATCCCATCATCAGTATGTTAGATGTAACATGCTGATAAGTTTCCTTCAGTTTCATTATAAAGTACACCAGTCCAGTCTTTGATCGATCTTGTTTGAATTGCATCATATGGAGAGGTGGATTAACATTCCATCATGGACTAGTTTGAATTTCACCATATTGTTTAGGCAATATGCCATCAACAAAGCACATACATCTTATTCTTAGGAACTAAGGCTTATGATCATCATCCTCTTCTAATCACCATATCCGTCACCACCAAAAACAGGCGTAACTAGTTGTTGTTTTGATATACTATAAACAGGATGTACAAATATATTGACTAGTAGGATCTTAAGTCAACACTAGAATGTTTCTAACAGATTCAAACATTTTTACAGTATGATACTCGGAGATATTTCAACAATTCACAACCCGATGCTATAAAACAGTGATTTGAGCAACTTTTCACAAAAAATTAATTAGATGTAAAAATAGTCGCAACAATTATTGAATGATCGCACAATCCGAGCAAGAAAACATTCACAAAATAGTGAGTTCAAAGAAAAAGTTCATCAGACAACATCGATTGAACAAGATCGCAATAATCAGAAGCAAGATTTGATTTTAGAGTGAATTGCAACGCAAACAGAAGAATTAGGGTTTTGACCTTCGATTCATATATACTGATCAGAATTCCAAGCAGAACATTCAAGCATTGATAGGCAGTAGCTTAAAAAATCAATCAGTAGCTTTGATACCATATTATAAATCAGACTAATGGAACAGTGGACTCCATAATAGTTCAGATTATGAAGCTTGAAGTTCAATCTTGGGGGAATTGATTGTATTATGGTTGAATCAAGAAAATACTCCTCTATCCCTAATTATTTTTTACTCCATTTGAATTTTTAAGGTTTTTAAAACCTGATATAAAATAATTTTATTTCCAAATAAGTAAGATAAAAAATTATGAAAACTCAATATTTTAAAAGTTTACATTAAAATACATTTAACAAAATCACGTTTGAATATATTATTTCTATAATAATATAATGAAAATTTGTGGTTAACGTTTAAAATTTTGACTTTAATGGAGCAAAAAAAAAAGGGACGATGGATTAATAGTCAAAACAGTTGAGATGTACATAAAAGTAGTATAAGTTATTAATCAATGGTAACAAACTAACCCTTATTAGTTGCATCATGATTCTCCACATATACAAAACACACCTTTTTTTTTTTTTTGACAAAACATCCTTAATGTTTCGTATATGTGAGGCAAACAGTAAAACATAAGTAGATTCATATATAGTGAGTGAGCCGGTAGGAATATGTAGACCAGATTTGCAATTCAGCGGAGAATGTTGTACAAATATTTTAATATGCCATCTTGCGGGCAGGTACAACTGGACTCTTGGTATGTCTAATGTATATGCATGTGATGTATGAGTTCATGTGCGTGACACTTGACATCTTAAAATGTTTGACGCATTTCATCAACTAAGAACAAAGAAGCTATCTAATTCTGTACTCTGTAAGTGATAGTAATCTAAAGAATCGAAACATTTTCAAGTTTCAGAAATGTGGGATCCGACAATCCAAGCATAGATTTTAATCCAAAGGTTCATAACTTGAATTACCATAGTAACAAAATTTCAGAGCACAACAATTTGGCCTCTGCTGGTTTAATGTTATGGTACTGACGTTATTATGTTATTCCATCAGGCGTTGGTGCTTTCTGACATCACAAACCCTATACTTCTTGGATGTCAAGTATCTTATCTTTGAATATAGGGGTCTTTCCGTCAAAAAGAAGTATGGAGTTTTGTTTTTTCTTTGGATATAAATGTTTGAAAAGATGTACGAACTTGTTTTTCATGTTCTTTAAGGTTGGTCACATAATTACTCGATCCCACAAAAATTGCAGTGGGTTTTTCACTGACTTACACCCTTGAAATGTCGACACGTGTCCGTAATCCCTCGGTTATATTAAGGTTTCAACGGCCAGAGTCCAATCAATCGACTTCAATAGCACAACACTCATCCCACATTCCAACGACCCTAACTTAAACTGCACTACTAACATCAATTAGTAGAAAATTTCTGCCATACACATCTACTTTTATGAGACTAACTGTTACTCTACTGTTAAGATTTTTCATGTACACTTGTTGTTGTCTCTTTATTTTTACCCTATTAAACAATATGATTTATGGAGTTAAAATTTTAAAATTTATAAAGTTTGATCACTAAAAAATTACTATATTTTTAAATAAAATTTTATTCAACGCATTTCAATGTAAATCTTTAAAATATCAATCATGTCTTATAAGATTCAAGTGTATCTATATTTATAGTGTAAGTTACTAAATGTACAAGGTTTAATTTCCAATTACATATGTGTGATTGCCACGGGGTGTGTATTGAGCATACATGTGATTGCGGGGTATATACATCAAATCAAGTGCTCCCTCGAATTGTATAATTGTATAGGGTGCGCATAGGCCGTTTGTAAAATTATTTTGTTCTTCTGGCACATCAATTATACGAAATTCTCGATTTATCGGTCACTTAAAAGCCAAATAAATATAAATGTTTTGACCTTATTTAGATATTGAACTGTAGGACATGTGGGCTTCATATACCTAAATTACATAGCATAAAGATATGTGAAATTTAAGGGAAGCCTTATTTAGTTGATAAGAAAATTAATTATAGACAATGGAAGGGGATGGAGACGTACACAATCAAAAGCAGACCTATCTTCGGGTCCATGTTGAACAAGGCATGTTTAAGCAAGACCCAATGTGTTCAAGTTCGAGTTGACCTAACTAGTTAAAAGATTTAAATTTACCTTTTCTTAGTAAAATTCACCATACAAAATGATATATATATATATATATATATATATATATATATATATATATATATATATATATATATATATATATATATATATTCAACAAAACTCCTTACTAAAACCAACTATTCTAATTATTATAAAAGTACTCATAATTTCATTTTATTACTAGCTATTATCGTAATATTATTGAGTTGATCGGGTTGAAAAATGGTTACTTAGGTTCGTGTCAATCTTTCCTAAGAATCCCAAACACATGAACTTTCGATACTTCAACTTTTGAAGATTCCCGAACACTTACGGGGCGTAGAATCCTTCAATCCTATACTCCGTATATTTCGAGATTTCTGAGTGTCTCTTCTACACCGCCTAGAGAATTGAACAATATAATTTAAGGAGTTCTTTATTATAGATTATGCTATAGCAATGGATAAGCTAATTAAGGGGCTTCATAATACATTCCAAAACCTAAAAATAAGCACTTGTAATACCTATAAGACGTGCTACTCTTATACGAGGTGCTTCCTGTAAACCGTGATGAATACCTAACCAAATCTGTTAGATTGGTAAAACTTCCAACAGAAATTCCAGTAAAAAAGCACATGGGCCAAATGTTTTTCTTTTCAAGATTTACTACCATCATAGTAGAGAACATTTTATTTTAACCAAGAGAACATTAATTGCAGGAAATATAACTTTGTGCACCAAAAATTTCTAATTTATACATGATATAAATATATTAAAGAGTATTTTTGTAATTTTAATACCTGAGGTCATATTGTCTACCCCTAATATCGTTTTTCTGTATTTTTATGTCTTTTAAATTTATATATTTGATATAATTTATATCAAATATGAATTAGGAAAATTTTCTTTGTACACCCATCCTAATTAACACTCCAATTTAACATATAACTAGATGCTCCATCAAAAAATATCTCATCAATAAGGACATGGCATTATTGGCCCATATGAAAAAAAAAAGAAGAAAAACATGCTAAGTAATTGAGCAAAGAACTGTAATGATAAGAGACTAAAGATCAATGAACAAAGAACAAAGGGCTTCACCTACCTAATATAGTTCCCTCATAAAATCACTTATTTTAAATTAAAGAAACCCCAAAGTCTAGAATAAAAAGCAAGGAGCTCAGCTAGCTTTCATATAATTGAAGATTAGAGACAAGAAAAGAGAGAAAGAGAGAAATGGGGAGAGGAAGAGTGGAATTGAAGAGAATAGAAAACAAGATCAACAGACAAGTGACCTTCGCAAAGAGAAGGAATGGTCTTTTGAAGAAAGCATATGAACTTTCTGTACTTTGTGATGCAGAAGTTGGCCTCATCATCTTCTCTAATAGAGGAAAGCTCTACGAATTTTGCAGTAGCCCTAGGTACTTTTCTTTTTCATTTAACTCAAACTATGTATTATAAAAATTACTAATATACATTCATACACTGTAAAGTTTGCTCCTTTATCTTTGTTAAAATTTTGTTTTGAAAATATTAAGGATCTTGGGAAAGAGGTGGCAAAGATGGGCATAGTTTTCCGTTTTGGTGAATGTCTCAGCGTATTTAGCCTTTTTTTGTGTTTTCCTCATTTTTGTGTATTTTTGTCTATTTAATACGAGTTGGGTTTTTTTTTTCCTTAACTCTTTTGTGTGTTTAGTTCAGTTTAGCATTAGATCTGCTCTCATGTAATATATATATCCCATGTTTGATTTAACTAACAATAGCCTACTCTTCCCAACCCTCTTTTTCTGTTATTTGGTTCCATTTCTTTGCTAAACCAAATTAAAGATGGTTTTAATTTTTGGCTTTCTCTCTTTATGATTTGATCAGGTTTTTTAACAAGCTTCTTGCTTGGTTTTGTAGTTGGTTTTCTTGTTTGCAGCTCAATTTTCAACTTAGCTTCTATTTCGAGCAATTTTTTCTTCATTTTTCCAACAAAATTTCTCACTTTTATGTTATATTTTCAAGATTTTGTAGTCAAAATCAAAATTTTTTTATTGGTTTAATTTGTGTTAATTATTTAGACCGACATTTTTTTGGGTACATGCTAATAATTGATCTACTTTTAGATGAATGAGTATGTTTAGTTATGTGATTTTTTTTATTTGTTTTTTATGGTTTAGGGTTTCGTATGATTCATCCTAGGCTTAAAGTAAAGTTTTCATCTTTAATAGATCCATCATGAATTTGGGATTTGGGCCATCTTCTTTTATTAATACCCTTGATTAATTCCAATAAATGAGGGTATTCCCCACATTTTTATGGTGCTTATGCTTTCAATTTAAAATATATAATTAGGGTTTTCGTGTTGTTCATGAGTTTATTTGTTCAGAATTTCATGTTTGTGGGGTTTCCAATTTCCAGAAATTTCTCAGTTATTTCCTGCTTTTGAGCTGATGAAAATTTTGTGGATAATTTAATTTCTTGCTGAGAGAATGAGACAAAACAATCATTATAACATTAAGAAACCAGTGGATTTCCCACTAAATTGCACTGAGATGCTTGATTATCTTGTGGTTCCAAGATTCTGAATAATCCGTCTATATTCTGGGTTTTGTGATGCCTTCTAAACCTTCTGAGGTGACAAAGAGGCCGGCTTAAGTTCTTGATATCAACACAAAACATGGAATCATAACTACATCTTTATTTTTCTAAAAAATTTGCAGCTGCATCTGTTTTGCAAGATCCATGTGATTTTCTAGTCCATGAAATGATTATTCTATAGTTTATTTATGAGAGAAATTAATTCATGAGTTAAGTCTCATTTTCATGGGAAGTTTGAGCCAAATATTTTTTTTTTACTTTTTATTTTTTATGTGCTGACAATATATGATTATTTCTATTTCAATTGCTTTAACTTAAATTTCTTTTTCTGCCTTATTGAAGGAAAAACAATTTTTAATATAATGTATGTAATATGATTTTTTGTTTTGACAAATTAAATATTTATGTAGAAACTCCTTTCTGTTCCACAGATCATGTTTGATTGATAAGATTATTTATGGGGGAAGGACATTATGTTTCTGTAGAGTGTTAGGACATTATATTAAAAAGCATTGCATGGAAATAATTGTAATATGGGGGTAAGATGAGGGAAGAACAACAAATTTTCTCTCAATGAATATGCACTTATGTAGTTCTCCAAATATGTCAATCAAGGTTTCGTTTGCCATACATATATGGGAAAGATTGTCAGAGATAGCCACCTCTTTCTTAAGAAGTCAATCTTAAGTGACATGATATAAGCTACTGATATTTTGCTACTTTGCTTGCACACTGGTTTGAAATACTTGCAGTTGATGAAAGTGTTACTTCTTGTGCTCAGTCTTTGACTCTAGCTACGATGACCCCCACCTACCCATCTACCCACAGTCTCACACACACGCCCGCACAAATACCCCATAAAACAATGCTGCTTGTGGAGAAGTATTTTGCTGAATTTCTTGCTTTATGCAACATGTATTGGTCATGTATGAGTCCCTGAGAAATTCCTAATTTATACTATATAAATATATCGGGGTCATTTCGTAATTTCATTTCTATATATACTCGAGATCATAACATTAAATCTTATATATGTTTTTTTATATTTTATATATTCTGTATTTCTATATCTAATATAACAATATATATATATATATATATATATATATATATAATATAAAAATACCTATATCTGAAATATCAATATCCTGATATGAATTAGGAAAAAACTCATTAGTCCTTCCACTTATATTTGCATTATCTCTTTACGTATTTATGTAGGAGTGTAGTACTATATGATTGTATTGGATAAATGTTATAGGTTTTGTAAATATTTACACAAATTTGGTTTCTTAAAATATTTGTCTTAACTGAAGGTTCTCCACTCTATGTCTTCTTTGCCTTCTAGCATGCTGAAGACTCTGGACAGGTATCAAAAGAGCAACTACGGACCCCCGGACAACACTGTCTCTACAAGGGAGGCCCTGGTATGGAACTTAGCTATGCATATTTTACGCTCAATATTGTAAAAATTGGATTTTCTTGTTCAACGTATTTATAAATTATGTTGAAAGTAAAAGAATCAGTTTCCCTAAAATTTTAGTTTGATAAGCTGAGTAACTTTATAATTGTCAAATATGTACTTGCTACAATCTTAAGGAGGAGAAATGACTTGATTAATGTATACAAGAGCAGGATAAGGGATGACATAAGTAGTCAGATCACAATGAATTGGATTTTGGACACAGATATGCAGTGTTGATTTCCACATCTTAAGCAGCTTGAGAACTTGCCTTAATATGAATGTATATACTTTATTTCATGATTCTGACCTCCTGTAAGAGATGGTTAGTTATCACATAGGTATGGTAATTGAAATTGACAAAATAGCTTTATGTATTGGTGACACAACATGGATTGAAGGGACTATTAATAAAAAGTGTAGAGTCAACCGTGCACAGCTTATGTTAGTTATGTCTCTTTTATACGACGTGCCTGTTTACAAACTAAATGAATGACTTTTTAGAAACAGCACCTATGTACCTTAATTTGCGTTTTTAAGTTCAAGATGCAATCTCTAGCATGTAAACCCAAAAATGCTTTATTCTAATACTTTTACTTACAGGATTTTCTAATTCATACCTCATGATATTAAGATATCAAATATATGTATTGTTATATCATATAAAAATACAAAAGATATAAAAATACTGAAAAATTCATATTAGATTTCAATATTATGATCTTAGATAGAGAATTAAAATTACAAAAATACCCCTGATATATTTATTTTAGTTATAAATTGAGAATTTTCCCATTAACTTGCATTCCATATTATATTACTTTTATTTTTAAAACTAATCTTCAAGACAGCTCTTTGGCTATATTTCAATGATTACCAGTAAAATTGAGTGCACTGTGACTAAGCTAGGATCTACTAGTTAGTTTTGTGGCATGTACACTATTCAGCATGGATTATTAGTTATTTCTGTTCTGATTGATGAATCATTTTCAATGCAATCTTACCGTTGTTTCTCCTTGATTGTAATGGATGAAGGAAATAAGTAGTCAGCAGGAGTATCTAAAGCTCAAGGCCCGACATGAGGCCCTGCAGCGGACATATAAGTAAGATGGACTTACATGTGAATTTATTCTTTCACGAAGTTTGTGATTATGTGCGTAACCTTAAGCTGTAATGTTTCTCATACTTGTATCAGGAATCTCATGGGAGAGGATCTTGGTCCTCTTAGCAGCAAGGAACTGGAATCTCTTGAGAGGCAGCTTGATATGTCACTAAAGCAGATAAGATCAATTAGGGTACATACTGAATCAAATACCTTCCCATTTCTTTTTTATTTTTTGGCAAGTAATTCCTTGCCTTTTCACCTGTGGTAGATTGGTAAAATATGGTTTGCAAGTGATTTTTTCTCGTGAACTACTTATGAACAGAAGTATATAAAGAAGTCTGTGATTGTTTAAGAGAAATACTAAGATACCACTCCCTCCATTCTTTTTTATTATATTTTCAATTTTGGCGTCAAAATTTAGAAAATTTGACCATAAATTCTAATCATATTATAACAAATAATATATTCAAGTGGAATTTTGTTAAAGTTTTCATAATATTTCGCTTTTAAATTTAGAAAAAAAAATTTTAAGTTAGTTTCTTGTATATTGTGAAAAATCAAATGTAAAATGGGACGGAGATGGATGGGACTCGTGCGAAAATATACAATATCATTGTCTAATAGTGCAATTTTATATTTATTAGCACAATTTCATTTACAAATAGGACAACTTTTAAAAAATATATAAAGGCACAAAAAATAGACCCACACAAAAATTGTTAAAATATATACTTCAGAGTGTAAAGCAAGTTCAATTCTGAATAGCTCAACCTAAAAAAGGAAAAAAAAAATACATATATCGAATATAAATTGGAAATACCTCCATTGCATAACTCAGGACCCCTGGTAACTCACTAGCAGAGTCATCATTTCCTTCTTTCTACCAAAAGGTGGGGTTTAGCCTAGATTATTTTGGTTAATTTAGCCGTCTATTATACTAGTATTTCAATGTACATGGCATTGAGAATTGTCTTTCAACTTTCCAGTTTAATATATCGTCAGGTCTCAAATGGGGTCACTGAGTCTAATAAATTCATTACAAAGCATTCTCTTCTTTGACAAACAAGTGACTCGTTATGGAAGTTTTCCCAAAAAATCGTAGACCTCTGCCAAAAGAACCAAATAGACCTCAAGGTCTACTAAATTAATGAAACTAACTCAATCTGATTCGTTGATAGGCGTAGTACTTTCCTGCTGACTTTTCATGGCTAATGAGTACTGACTTTTGATCTTATTGTTTCTGACGTCATATTTTGTTTAATGTTCTTTCCCTTGCAGACTCAATGCATGGTGGATCAACTCACCGATCTTCAAAGGAGGGTAAACTGGATAGTAGCTTATAGTATTGATAAATTGCATACACATAGCAGATTACCAGCTATCACCAGAACCACTACTTCTGCTGTTTAACTCAACAGAATGTCTTTGCTGCTGCAGGAACATATGCTCAATGAAGCTAACAGGACTCTTAAACAAAGGGTAGTTTTTCTTTACTATCCCCCATACCAGAACAATGCTCACACTTTACTCTTATTTGCTGATTCTTGGGATATATAAGAATTTAAATCTAAGAACTTCTCTTGGATGTATAGCTGACGTATTAGTACTAGAGACAACTCATTCAGGATGGAGAGAGTATCCATATCATTAGTGGCATGACTGAAAAGAATCAGAATCATTTTAACCTAGCTTGATTTGATTTATTCACTTCCATGATCTCTGTCACCAGTAGATATTAGTACATTTGCTTTGGTCTAATTACTGCGGTTAAATGAAATAAGCAGCAGTACATGTATATAAGTATATGTACATAAACAACAACTGCTGCAGTTTTCTAAATAACTGCGTCAATTGTTACAACAAGTGCTGATTGAAGCAGTGAAGTAGTGTTTCCTAATACGTGTCACTTTACATTGAACTGACGTAGTTGATTGAAGCAAATCAAGCAAGTTCTCTTCAATGGAATGTGCCAGATGTTGGTTACGGAAGAGAGCCTGCTCAGCCGCATGATAATAGTAGCTTCTTTCACCCTATAGAATGTGAACCAACACTACAAATGGGGTACGTATGCCACCTCTTTTTTCTCTTGAATATGAACTATTTTCATTAAATATCATTCAAAATCCGAGTATGGCTTGGGTATCACCTACTTTGGCTAACATTGTCAAGAATTGCAGATACCAGCCTGATCCAGTAAGCGCGGCAGCTGCAGGAGTTAGTGTCAACAATTTCTTGCCAAATTGGCTACCGTGAACAATAATCCATGATCGTGCCTTTGCCTTTACAAAAGGCCTCTTAAAAGTGGCTGTGAATCCAAGCTGTTATCCATAAATGTTGACTGTTCTTTTGTCATGATTCACAAGACCAAATGTATCCAGTATCCCTATATATATGGTTACTGAGTAGTCATTCTGTGTGTGTATAATTGTAAGAACAGCTCAGAACTCTCTTATATTTTTGTACTTGGCATAAACTTTAATTTGTCTGAAACTGGAACTTCCGCCAGTAACATTGCTGTCTTGATCTTTCGTACATCACTCTAATATGTACCGATGTACGTATTGTTGTAACATGTTCTTCGCATTTTTTTTTTTGAGGAATGTTCTTCGCATTCCTTAGTCCAATGGATTTTTATATGTTTCTGTTGTTCCATCTGCCAAATTTCTTGGTTGAGTTCATCATCTATGAAATCTGATAGCTTTATCTGTATTAATATCTCATTTTTGCTGGTTGTTATTAATCTATAAGATGATTATTATATATCAAGAATATTTTTATTATGATGTCATATATTTTTCATTCTTTTTTAGTTGATGCATTTCATTTTGCACGCATACTAAGAAGAGAAAAGATAATACAAAAAGAGAGGGGTAAAAAAGAGAGTGCATATGGTTATCAAAGCGAGTGGAAATAAGTAAATCTGTGCATTGGGTCGGGTCAGGGTTAAGATGAGTCGCATACAAAATAGGTCGGGTCGGGCCAAAGGAGATACGTAATGGGTCGAGTCGGGCCAGGCCATCCAAAGATAATATAGTTTTTATCTGTAGAGAGTGATAGTTTACATGTATCACCTCCAATATTTAATAGTGGATCATCGACAAGTAAGTGAAAATAATTCATTACCTGATATTTAAAAGTTTTGGAAACTATTAGTCCATTATTGACCTGACTTTGCTTATTAAAAATCTAATAAAACATGATCCTATAAGAGACCGATTCATTAGGCCAATTACTAATTAGACCATTTTATAAACGGGTCGGTCAAAGACCCTTAACGGGGCCCCTCTCATTTGAACAGGTCTAGAAACAAGTGAGGACAACTAAAAAAAGAAGAGTAGAATAGAAATACACATCAACTTATAATATAATCCTTTATCTATATTATACAAGTATACATAATTTTCATACTTTATAGATTATGTGTATTCACAAAAAATCTTGGTAACAAAAACCTTGTTAATACTTAAAAGGCATAGTTTTGTTTGAGAAGTATCTTACCGGCCATAAAGTTAACTTTGTTGTTTCTATCACATAGTCACATGAGACATGACATGGTACTGAATACCAGTCTAACCTTTCTATTATGATGGCCCATACGACTTATACTGGCTCCTCTCATATGGCCTAATACTGAAGCCCAACCAACACTTCTGTAATCGTTGCTTATTGAGATGTTTTGCATTTTGCAAGGACATGAAGGGGATGGACGCAATGGACCACGGGTGCAAAATTGCAAATTGCTGATGCCAAACCAGCTTCGAGTAAACTGGGCCACTAAATCTGTCTTTGATTTCTGCCACATACTTTTCTTATTATATAAACTAAGGAATGAAAGAAGGATAATCAGTCTGTACTCATGTGGCCTGCCTTTCTATGAACCAATAGTAGACTTTGTCGATTAATATAGCAAGAATTCTTGCCCACTTTACATTCTTCAAAATATCTCTTAATATTTAAGGGATATAATAAAGTTATTATATCCCCAACTAAAGTTATCCACCAACATAATATATCTCCCTCTTTATCAACTTTAAGGGATAACTTTTTTTATATTAAGGGATAACTATTGTTGGGATACAATAATCTTATTTTATCTTGTATGTATACAATATTTTATGTAAACTTTTTGATGCATAATACTTGTCGTATTTAATTTTTATTTTCTCCATTTAACCAAATGCTAATTTAACTAACGATGACTCATCAATTTTAGTATGATCAACTTTCTATTTAAAATATGAAATAGTTACTGATTATTAGTTATTTGTGTGATTGAACAATAAATAATTTTTTTATTAAAAATAAAGTATTATCCAATGGTTTTTATGCTCACACTTATTTTAAAGAATACGATCAGCCATTCAACATCACAACAATTACTCTATATGTATATATACCAACAAGGAATAACAAAAAATCAAAAGCCATTCAACATCACAACAATTACTCTATATGTATATATACCAACAAGGAATAACAAAAAATCAAAAGCCATTCAACATCACAACAATTACTCTATATGTATATATACCAACAAGGAATAACAAAAAATCAAAGGGGGGTAACGACAAAAAATAAACATACCATTTAATCAAGAACTTTGTATATTATATTGTATGTTTTGGCCATTACCTTTGCCTCAAATCTCAACGGTATCTTCTCTTACAATAGTAAATATAGAATATAGACAAGTTGTCAAGGCGTCAGTATCAAAAGAAAAATCGAAGATTAGGGTTAAGAAAGAGACAGACTGATAACATGATATTTGTTTATTGTTTTAATGTCTTAATTGATCTTATTTTATCAAATTTCTTCCACATTTTCCTCCTTTATGAGCCTTTATTTCAGATATTTCGATAATGCTCTTCTCGGGTATGTTTTGTTTTATTTTGTAGGATTTTGATGTAATAAGAGCTCTCATGATTTCGTAAGCTTGTCGTTCACTTATGTTTGAAGCATACGCGTCGATCATTAGCCTGATTTTGGGGATTTTCGAAGACCTATTGCAACGTGGCTTTAACTAGTTGTTGATCTTCCATTCAAAGTGTGTCAAGTGAAGTTTGGCAAGCAAAATGTCGAATCTTGCAGCAAACACCGCACCTCGACCTTCATTTCGGGCCGCAACACCTTGGCGGCCATCTTGGAATAATTATTTGGAAGCCCAGAATCTTAGTCATGAGATATAGTTAGGCTTTAGAATTTGTGTAGCTTTGGACTCCTTTCTGGGATATATTTTTACATGCCACTTTTGGCTTAGTTGGGGGAATTTTTCGATTTCCTTTTTCTTACTTTTTTTTTTAGTTTTCATTATTAGTTTTTCATTATTCATTAGCTCTAGGTTTTTTTCATAGCTTGGACTTTTGCTCTTTCTCTTTGACACTTATTGAAGCACGGTTTTGGTGTACAAGAATCCATTGATATTTTTCAAGCAATTTAAATCAAGTATTGTTATTCTTTTCTTTTCTCTTATTGTTATTGTTAATCATGTTTTCAATTTATAATGTTTTGTTATTTTATTCAATATGCTAGAGTAGTTTTCTTATTTTAGGGTTAGGTTGAACCCTAGCATGGAATGATGTATTATTAATTCCTAATTTCCATTTTTTATTGGAATTCAATTCATTTATCTAAGGGTTGGTTTTATTATCGATAAATGACTAGAAATATTATTCGTTGAATGTGATTAGATTTCAACAAAAGTTGATCCGTAATTGAATTTAGAACCCTAATTTAAGATAAAGACAATCACTACAAAAATATTGATGGAATTTATTATGATGTTAATATGCTATACTCAAAGTCTTTGAATTGCATGACTCCATGGAAATAGGTATGATTGCATTGTTGAAGAAGTCATTGATTGATCGAAAGAAATCATTGGTATTGATTAGAGCGTATCTATCCTATGAATTGTTTAATAATTGAATAAGGGAAGAAGGAATTATTATTGCATTAGTTCATGTTAGTGGGAATACTTAACTCTATAAGCTTTTAAACCTTAATTATTTCATATCAATCTTGCTCATTTTTAGTCTTTAGATTAGATCATCATTATTCATTTTGATTACTAGCTTAGTTTAGTTTAAATAAATCTAGCTAACTAAACTACTATTCTCTTGGGATTCGACTATGACTTACCCTCCTACATAGTTAAGAGGATTAGTTAGGTTTTTATTTTTTTTAGGTGTGCGACACGCCTATCACAAAACACATTGCAATAGCGGCTTCAACATCAACCCATCGTTAAGCTATAGTGTCGGGCACCAATCCATTTCTAATATGCATGAAATCATACTCTTATTGTTGAACTCTTGAAGTGAACAACATTTCGGAAGAATGTTCATCTCGAACTTAATTTGGTGCCTATTGTAACTGTAAGTACATACCATTTTTCTTATACTCTCCTAGTGACGTTGAGAAGTTCAAAGTACTAGCTACTATGAAGGTGTACAAGACAAAAAAAAAATAGCAGTAGCTACAATACGAATTTGAAATTTATAGAGTATTACTTTATGATGCCTTAATCAAAATAAGAAACTCATTGCACATAAGAAGATTAAGAACCATTCCACTAGATACGTTAGTGGTGTTAATCCCCAAATTCGTAGTAGTTTATAATGCACTCAATTGCCTCAAATCTAATAATAGATATATGCATGTTTCAATAGTTAGAGTATTCTAGTTAGACATGTTCAAATGAGATGAGCACCATTAAGGGCCTTAACCGACCCATTTATAAAAGGGTTTAATCAATTATGGGCTTAATTGAGTCGGTTTTTTAAAAGATCGTGTTTTATTAGGTCTTTAATGGGTTAAATTGGGTCAATAATGGGTCGATAGTTTCTAAGGTAATGCATAATGTCCACTGCCAAATATTGAAGTGATACAAACAAAATCACCATTTATAGATAAAAATTATACTTTTTTTGAACGGCATGTCCCGACTCACACCGTTTTGTATATTCTTTAGCTCGACCCAACTCATCTTGTTTTACATCTTCTTAATTTGGCCTGACTCGTTTTCATGTTACTCATTTCATCCCTGACCCGATCCAATACAAGTCTAATTCTAATATGTAATTAATATAATATGAAGTAATGAAAGGTGATACGAGATTTATTGGTCTAGATCATGAGAAAAATGACTTGTAATTGATGCTATGAACTTTAAACATGTCGTTGACCTAATTAAGTAAATATGCCAATATACCCTTAACTTATTTTGTATAATATATATACGTATATATGAAACATGCATCAAGATTACCTAGAAACCCAAGCCCCTAACTTTAGATATCTCAAGTAAACTTCAATCAAACCGGCAATTTGTGTAACCGTCATAGTATTCTAATTTAGGGATTACATGCAGTTGTGAATAGTGATAGACTGATAGTCATCTCGTGCGGGAGTATTGCACCACAAAATAGGCAAGCATTGCCCCAGCATGGGAGACGTATATGATGCTTTATCAAAATATTCGTTTCATTCTCAAAAATTATTTCATTTCTATTTATATAATTAAAATTTAATAAGTATGATCATAAATTTTTATTATATTAAATTTTTAAATGCATCTCAATATAAATTTTTAAAATATTAAATTTTTTTAAATTTTTGTCTTACAAATTTAAAAATAAAAATATTTAAAATCATGTATTAAAAATCGAAAAAAGTCAGATGAGATAATCTTTAGGAGACATATAAAGTAAGACAAACGAAATACACGGTTTGATTAGATAATACTCCGTATTAACGAAATAATGAGTCAAATCAAAGAGGAAAAGCTTGGTATTAGAAGTCCGTACGAATTTACCAAAAAACTTGCGTCTACAGTGACTCGATGTGTCCGTACCCTACACTAATCAAAAACAGTAACAATGAAACCGTTACCGAAACCCTGTCCGCGCAATTTTCTAAATATAAGAAAAAAAAAATATAATAGGGTAAGGACTATGGATAAACCCCAAAGCCGGACTATAATACAAAGTCTGTAGACCACGTGTTGAAATCCGTAATAAAAGTTTTGGTCAATCAAACTATCCTGTCCTCCAATTGTGGGTGGCAGCAGTAGTTATTGCTCTTTCCCAGTCTAATTCACACAAATTGAGTGTTGAGTGTTGAGTGTTGAGTCTCCTCCATAGTTTTATTGAGTCGTACTGACCCATTGATTCACTCCCAGCCCGATTGAAGGAGATAGGGATAAGGATGGGTCGGAGGAAGATAGAGATGAAGATGATCCAAGATAAAAGCAGTCGTCAGGTTACGTTCTCAAAGCGGCGTTCTGGTCTCATCAAGAAGGCGCGAGAACTCTCTGTCCTCTGTAGTGTCGATGTCGCTCTCGTCGTCTTCTCTAATCGAGGTCGTCTCTATGAATTTGTTAGCGGCTCCTCTTCTTCCCTCAGGTTTTGTCCCTTTCCTCTACCTCTTCTCTCCCTCTCTCTCTCCTCCATTGCCTGCTCTTTTTTGTTTGCTTTGGATTTCTGTTCTATTTCTCTGAATTATTACCCGATTTTGCTCTATTGTCTTCTCTAGGGTCGGAGCTTATTTGTTTCAACTTTTTTCGATTTTTAAATTTTATTTTATTTTTATGATATATATTAGGTTTTATTCCAGCTTGTTCAAGTCAAGTTTTTCTTTAGCTGAATTTCACGGTGCAACAGTTTGATTAATCTTAGTTTCGTGCCTTTGAATCACGTGATAAAAGCTAGCTTAACTTTACTAAATGTTATTTTATGTGATATTACTTAATAATGAATTAGTAATTAAAAAATATATTGTGCTTTATTATTGTAGTCTGTAATGTCTGAGTGGTTTTTGCAGATCTTATTTTATAAAAAAAAAAATATATATATTCGCCCTTCTTTTGACTGGTTTAAGTCTCCCCCAAATAATCTACTATATTTTATGTTGAAAATGTTCCAAGCTAAATATCATGGTTTTTCAAGTGATCGAGTTGAGATGTTTAAGCATATTTCTAAATATACTAGTCTAAGTAGGAACTTACTAACTTCAAAAGTTTCCATTTATAGGAATAAAGACTGGACATTAGTGGTGTGTATAAGTGGCTTAGTTTTAGCAGTAATGAATAATTTCTTTATTTGGGAAAAAACTTGAGTGTGATTTCATCGTCTCGTCTCTTTAATAGGAGACTGATCGACGTGTAGTGTTAAAAGCGTGTCAAACCGCCAACGTCTAGCCACTTGTTGGACATGCAGCGCCTCCTTGTTCCAATCACCAGACTTATCTTCGTGTTTTAGGCTTTTAACTACGAGAACATAAATACTGCTGCCAGTCGGGCAGTCAAACTACTTTCATCAACCATATGTTATAGGGATTTGAAGTATGCCCACTTAGATTTTCTGGGTTTGAGATTTCTTTTATCCTTTCTTTTCAATTTCTAATACCCAACTTCACAAGTGTGTCTGGTTAAGATAGACCGAAGCTAACTCTATGAGAAATTTGGTCTTAATAGAACCATTGTAGATGTAGAGTCGTAATCTTATATTAGCGTTTTCTAATTCATACCTAATATAATATATCTTTTATAGATTAAGGTGTATTTTAGTAATTGTCTAGCGGTATGCAGGGGTTTATAATTTCTGTTAGTTGTATTGTTAATATTCATATCGTATTTGTGTATAAAAATTTGAGTATAACCTTCAAGGGTTCATGAGAACATTTGGTGGGAGACTTATGCGTTGCAACGATTCTTCGAACAATCCAACTCCGTAAAAAAAAAAAAAAAAAAATCATCCTGGACATGTTCAAGATGTTGGGCATTAAACCTCCTTGCCAAAATCAGTTATCTTCATGAATGCTAATCAACTCAGCTGCTACTGGAATAATCGCATGCATCTTGATAGAATAACCAACCTGCCAAACACCATCCTCCCTCCTGAATTCCATTAGGTCTGGGGCTTTAAAAGGGAGCCATGCTAAAGCTAAACAAAACCCTTTTAACTTGTTCACTAGTATTCACTAATTTGGTATCAGACAAGACATTAGAGTAAATGAGGGAAGATAGCAAATCACTTTGTATAGAAGTACGTGATTGTAAAAATGTTTTGAAAATAATTTCCAGCTATATCCTTGAGCATGCAATTATCCAATTTCCATTATTATCTTTCAGAATAGAAATAATCTCTCTAATTTTCTCAACATTAATTAGAATATATGTGGAAACACTTACACTTGTAATTCCCGTATTATCTCCAATTAATCCTGGCTTTTCGGCCCCAAAAAACTCTTTTCTTTAAGATGAATCTCTTTTAGCTGATGAAGGTCCTTTAACAAATTATTAAGAAAAACTAAACGTGCAGTGGCCAGGAACTGTTGAATACTATTAAGTTTGGCATAATTTAATGTTTTTGGTTTTTACAAGTCTCGAAATATATTGCTATTCAACTTTGTACTCTTTCACCTTAGGATGTTCTTCCTTTTAAGAAAATCATGGTTGCTGTTTTTGAACTCTATCAGGTTAATGATGTTTCTGAAGAAGATCCAAATCTCCCCTCTACGTTCTGTTGCTTCAACTGCTTTCTAGTTTTTTCAAATCCTTAAGAACGTGTCACATCTCTTGCTCGCTTTTTCCTCCCTTTTAGTTTCCAGCAAAATCAGAATTGTTGGATGGAACTCATGCGTGATGTCATTCATGATTATCATGAGTGGGAAAAAATCATTGTAGCATGCATAAGACGATGCTTCCTCCTCCGATTCTAATTTTTTTTTTACTCCTCGAAATATTTCATACATAACTTAAAACGTTTTTATCTTTAAATTTGTAACACAAAAAATTATGAAAAGTTGATATTTTAAAAATTTATATTAAGTTGCATCCAATAAGATCTCACCTGATTATATTAGTTCTTATAATATAATGAGAATTTATAATCAAATTTTTTAAACTTTACTCCATAAATAAAAAATTCTCTTTAATGGTCATTACTGCAGTGGTTGGTACTCCACCCAATCCCACCATTCATTCGCAAAATCTAGGGCCCATAAGTCGTCGGTTGTCATCAATGTCATTAGGGTTCAAATCTCCTTTTCTCCGATCAGTGGCTGTCCCTAAATCCCACCACCTTGTTTTTGATAATTGATATGATAGAGCACCATAGGTTTTTCTGGCTTCCTTGACTTACGAATACACATACCAAGTTCGATATAATATATAAGATTTCATATATGAATCAAAACTATTGCTTATTTATGTCCTTTATAGTCTTTGAGCGCTCTTATAACATATGATATATGACTCGAGAATGAAACATAGAAAAGGGAGGTAAAGGAAATAAAATATACATTCTCATTTTCTGATTAGTTAGTTGAAATTGCTATCTTTGATATTTGAAGGTGAGCTAGCGAGACTAACAAAATGGGTTCATTTCGTTTATTCTGAAACGGTGTAAGCCAGAGTGTACTTAATAGCGGTTTCAATTTGAAATATGAATAAACGTACATGTTTATCTCTAATTAGTGACTATCATCTTCCGCCATCAGTTTGTTAAACCAAAATATTTCACATAACATGCCATAAAACAAATCACAATGACCAAATAATTTGTACTAAACACAGGGAAACCAAGCAATAATAATTAAAGAAGGTTTAGTGCCCTAATTAAAGAAAATAAAACTAATTATACCTTATTGATTTTATGATAACATGATATATTAATCAATCACTAATGTACAACAAATATCTATATATACTCTATATAAACTAGTACGATGCTAACCAGTCTATCTATAAAACTATATATACACTGATATGTCTCGTCCCGTCCCTGGGGTGGGGTGGGCACCTGTCCAGGCCCGTAGAAAAAGGTCTAATTTTTTTTAATGTTAAGATAAAAATAAAAGGAATATAAATGTAATGTTTGCAAATTTTACAATATTAATTGAAGTAGGTCATTGGTAAATGGTCTCATTTGTACGAAGTTTTTATATGAAGTTTTAATATAATTTGGGATGAGTTCGATTTCCTTTTACCTCCATGATTATTGTTCGTTCAATTCCGTTTATATTAATCTCATGCTATATATATATATATACTTCCCATGAATGCAAAAGTAAGCAACAACCTGTTAAAACTAAATACGACATACAAAATATTATTGTCATTAACTTATCCTATTATTAACCTTTAACTAAAATAACTACTTATGTCGCCAATAAGAACTATAAGAAATTCAACCAATTATTTTGTATATTAGTTGTGCTCAGTTATAATTGTTCTTCATTTTGTTAATGCAATGAAATTTTATTAATTTGTTGTATTTAGATTGTGAACTAATGTTTTGCATTTTTACTATATTTATTAATTTGTGAAAAAAAACTATTCATAATATTATGAAGCTAAATGATCATATTAATAAGATAACTTGGTAAATAAAAACTTTTATGAAGTGGATTGCTCATAATATAGTTAAAATTAAAAAATTTATTAATGATTTTTGTTTTAAACACTATCAATGATTAATGTGATTATAGTATTATTTTTAATTAATTTTTTCAACAATTTATTTATTTGTAAAACAAGCAAATAAAATTATACCAACTATACTATTAAATTTTAGAACCCAAATTTGTTATTTCGCCCCGAGCATCTAAAATATCAAGAATGGACCTGGATATGTCATACTCCACATATAATCTACTCGTCTGCATCTATATCATTAATTCAAGATTCATAGATTTTGTTCCCATTTCTCATTGATTATCGTAGTTTTATCCTTGATTCGATTTTTAATAAGGTTAGAAGGCTTCTAGGAATCCAAAGGTTTTTGGTGAAATTTGTTGAAAGTTAAGGGATGTATGTTTGGAAAGCTTTCATTACAACAACTTTTAAATAATAATTTTAACTCATTACAAGATGATATTAGTTTGTAAATTAACTAGTCTTGAAATTTATATGACAACACAAACTACGTAGTTTAAAAGAACAACTTAGTATCACAATAAATGGTAATGGAATTTTTCAGTAATATTGATGATCATTATTTCAATATACTCACCTTATGAGTCTCAGGGCCGTCTTAATCATTTTAGGGGCCATGTTCTAAACTTTGAAATTGGGCCCTAATAAAAAATATATCAAAATTATCTCTATATATTATAATATTATAACAACATTTTTAAACGAAACACATACTCAAACTACTTTATTTAAATGATAAATAATATGCTTAATATCCTAATAATCAAGGTTGGGCTCCGAGAATATGGGCCCTTAAAATTTCGGGGCCCTGTGCTAAGGGGTTGTTTGCACAGGGCCTTCGCCGGGCCTGATGAGTCTAACTGGATTGTGGCACAGATACCCCGGGTTTTTTTTTCTTCAAAAAGTACAATTATTTTTCTTTTTTATTCAATTTTTACTAGAAAGACTTGTATATTAAAATGGATGGATACAAATATACAACATGATTAATTGTTGAGTACAAGAATAAGTTAAATACAGTTGATTAGATTTTGACGTTTGAGAGTTTTTCCAAGCTTTTGACATGACTTGATGCTACCCACTTTTAGCCTCCTCCGAATTGTAGATCTAGTCTAAATATCGTCAATCTCTCCTCTTTAGTCCTCGTTGTGGACTTTGCTGGTACTTGTAGTCAACTTTCGCCCTCTCGTCTAATTGTGTTAGTGTTGGATTGATGGACATTTACAAAAAAAAGTGGAGGGGGTGTAAATTGGAAATGTAGAATTTTAAAAACATTTTGCAGAATTATGATTTGAAATATAGATATTAAAATGAATCGCATGCAAGGAAAACGGGAAATTTTTACCGTAAAAATCTTTATGCCTAATTCAAAGGAAAAACCATGACCCGAGAAGGAATTTTTAATTCTTTTTACTATATAGGCAATCCTAATACACTATTAGATTATCTCTCTATTCAAATTCCACTCAAAACTTTAAGTTCCCTTTACGATCTCTACACTCTCTTTTTTCTCACTACTCACTTCTCACTTTGGAATTAACTCCAAATCCTACAAAAACTCTCAACCCTTTCCCTTTATTACAACTCTACACTAAAAAAACTCAAAAGATTACGATGATAGTTTAACATACAATGAGGTTTGATGATTGGACCAAGGCTTAAGCTTTTTGATGCTAACTGACTTGTGATTTAGTTTTCTTACAAAAACTCAAGCAAATTCTTAATCAATTGTAATTCGCAAAATGAGAAATAAAGGCTTTTATAATGAATTCAAAGTAAGACTTCCTTATCTAACATCTTCCATGATAACAAGGAAAAGTACAAATAGTAACTATTCATACTTTGTTATCAATGAAGGATAAGAAGACTTTGCCATTCAAGCATATGCTAAGGGATCTTTTAAAATCAAATCAAGGAGATCATCAAGATTAAATCCTTAGTTGAAGATCTAGCTACCAACTACAAGAAAATTTAGGTAGTCATCTAAACCATTACTAGGATTTTCCTTTTAAAAAACATTTTTCAAGAAATCTCTATAGAAAATACCTTTTGGATAATAACTTATTTGGTTAGAATTTTATGAGCCTTGTTGTACCCAACTACTCAAACCTACTTCATACTAACGAAAAGTCTCATGCATACTCATTTAAACTTCTCGAACTCAATGGCTAAAAGTTCTATGAGAATTCCTCCTCTGGAATTCGAACCAACCATCAGCAATTGGAACTTCAAGCTTTATTTCTTGCAGTCTTCTTATTGCTTGAGCACTTGACAGTTTACTTGACATAGGATAACTTGGCAAGGTAGCTAACTATGCTCCTACTTTAGAACTCATTTATTACCCTTCATGTAACTTAAGATAAACATACATCAAATACGACTAAGTTGTCATCACCATAACGAAACAACAATATTCCCCTTTGTTGGCGATGACAAACTTGCATAGAAGTTTCCTTGTATGAGATCTTGTCTAAGTTCCTTTACACGATCACTTATTATTAGATCCAATATCCTGATGTTTCCAAGGCTTGGCTGGCAACTTCCAAGTTGTTTTAGTAAAAGGAACTTTGGATTACAGAGTTTTTTGTTTAGCGATGTGTTTATGAAGATTGTTCTCTTGTTGTTCAGGAACTTCATCTCCAAACCAATGCTTGCTTGGTAATGTCTCTTAAGCAGGTCAATAGACCAACCTAATTTCAAAATCCTCTTGTTCTTGCACATGGGTTAGTGATACAGATTTCTCAACACATTGCCTTTGCATAACTAAGAAACACAGCTTTATTACTCTTTTCATCAAAGTTCCCTTCATTCTTTTTACCATTATTACAAACAACGTATTTACACTCAAATGCCTAAAAGTAGAAAATGTTAGGTTTTCTTGTTTTAAGGGGCACATAGGAAGTCTTATTTACCAAAATTCTAATCATCACTAGGTTTATGACATAGCATGTAGTGTTTTTTGGGTCCAAAACTTCTTAGGCAAATTACTTGCAACCAACATTGTTCTAGCCATATCTTTGAGTGTGATTTTTTTTCTTTAATTCCATTTTGATGTGATGTACGCGGGGTTGAGAAGTTATGACTTATAGTACATTTCATGCAAAAATCATCAAGTTTTCACGGCCTCGACACTTTGAGCTTTTATGAGACTTAAAACCTTAAAATCATATAAAGTTTCTTTTACCAAACAAACAAGTTCATTCTTAGACATAGATATAAGAGAGTTAGATGTTACTTCATCACGAGTTGCCATCAAATTAAAACTTTATACTAAAAACTCAAAAGATTATAATGATAGTTCACTATACAATGAAGTTTGATGATTAGAACAAGGCTTAAACTCTTTAATTCCAAATGACTTGTGATTTAGTTTTCTTACAAAACCTCAAGTAAATGCTTTGTCTGAGTTAGTTTGCAAAATGAGAAACAAAGGTTTTTATAATGAATTCAAAGTAAAGGCTTCCTTACGCAATATTTTCCATGATAACAAGGAAATGTACAACTAGTAACTATTCATGTTTTGTTATCAATTAAGTATTGGTAAGAAGACTTTGCTGTGCAAGCATATATTAAGGGACCTTGTAAGACCAAATCAAGGATTTCAAGATTTTTAAGGTAAAATCAATCATGTGCCGAAGACCTAACTACCAACTACAAGAAGTTTCAAGTAGCCATCTAAACAAGTTATAAGGATTTGCTTTTTAGAAAACATTTTCCAAGAAATCTCTATAGAAAATACCTGACTAGGAATGTAGAAACATTATCTATAGGACCTTTTTCTTCTCTGACATATAAATGATATACCTAAAGTTCTCCCTTACTTTTTTCATATTTGTTTTTCCTTTTAAAAGAGAAAATTCTTGGATACAAAAGGTTGAGCTATTTCTTTTATTTTATATAGGAAAAGACATGAAAATAAAGGACCTGACAAAGAAAAATCTTTTGCAAAAATATACATTTATTCAATAAATTTTAATATCATGTTAGCTATCCATAATTTAAATTTAAATTCAAACGTTAATCTAACATGATTTTGTAAAAGAGACATATGAGGAGGTAATCCTAGTACAAGAGTATTAGATCGGAGAACCTACATTCAATATCATCTATGGAGAGCATCGACCGACTAGGAATATCATGGAAGTCATTTTTTACCATAGGAAACACTAGCCATTCATAATGATATTACTCCAAATTTTTAGATATAGAATTACACCTTTAACTTTAAAGCCACTTTGTGATAGATGATGTATTAGATGCTATTTATAATTTTGATTTTTCTTCTCTTGCTTTAAAGTTTCTAGGCATCTAGTGAATATTGCTCGTATGCTAGCTACGACGGCTAGGAAGTGTTTCTAGTTGTCCTCTTTTTGTAATATGCCAAAAAAGATGTTACTTTCTCCGTATTTAAGTAACCAAAAATTAATCATTTGCACTCATTTTTTGTTATTTGAATGATCAAGCACTAGTAGAGAAATGTCTATATATTGCGGTTTTCTATCTTTAAATGTTGCAGTTATTGATACGAAGCATATATAGGCAAAGCACTTGGAAAAACAACAAATGATGCGGTTTTTTAGACGCAGCAATAAAACAACAAATGTTGCGGTTTTTTGAAAAAGCCGCAGCATATATATTTAATAAATGATGCGGTTTTCCCAAAAAACCGCAACATATATTTTTTTTTTAAAATTAAATTTTTTTTATCTTTATATGATGCGATTTTTTGGAAAAATCACAACAATTATTAGATATATATGATGTGGTTTTTTAAAAAACCGCAGCATATAATGAGTTTTTTGATTTTTTTTTTAATTCTGAAATTTATATGTGTTGCGGTTTCTAGTATAACCACAACACATATAAATTAAATGTTGCAGTTATATTAGAAAACAGCAGCAATTGATAGTTTCCAGATCAAAATTTTTTTAATAGGTCATTTTACGTGCTAATTACATATAAACTTATATTATTAATAATTAATATCTCTACAAATTGTTATATTTGCAAATCTAGTTGTTGTATACTATTACACCACATTCAATCAAAGACATAATCTAAACTAAGAATATCATGCATAATGTGTTAGAATTAATATGTCATAAAAGATAAGAAACGATCAACCGTGAAGCATATAAATCCAAAATTCTATTATGATCACTCGTTTTTGGAACGCAAAATCACGATTTATAAGATTTTACACTCAAAACAAACAACCAATTCATACTTCATATATTTCGGGTGTATTCCGAAATTTCGAAAACTTCGAAGAGGCATAGGCGGTCGCACTTCTTGCCTGGGCCCAAGGACGGCCTGCTGTGTATTTGGCATTGACCTTGCCTAATGTTCTCCTGACCAAAATACTAAGAAAATAGATTGATTAGTCGAATTAGTTTCTAAGTTCTACATTTTATTTTGAGAGAATGCTACTCCCCTCGCATCTCCCTTTATTATTTTCTATATATATTGTCTATAATAACCTGATGGACCAAATTATACATATTTTTTAATACATCGAGTCAAAATTTATATTAGTAATTTTACGTAGGACTTCACCTTCATAAGGAAGAATACTTGGAACTCACTATACATTGCAGTAAGCTGCAAGATTTCAAATCTTCATTCACGTTCATTGCATATCCTTATCTGCATTATCTAGGTTTCTCCTTTCATCCCTCGAATGTGATCCATACTGATTGAAATAAATGTTGGGTTTACCTATGTAGACTATTAATCTTTACTACAATCAGTGGACTAGTTAAGATTTTACTGTAGCGCCAAAGTAGCTTCCTTTAAACCTTTACAACATAATCCTTTTCTCAGTTCTCCATCCTTAATACTTCAAATCTTTATTGTTCAACTTTCTATACAAATCCTTTCATCTGTGTCTTTGTTGTGAGGATCTGGAGATCTATAGGACTTGCTTTTTAGGATATCATAAAGGCCAACAAATAAAATAAGTGTTTATTGTGGTTTTTCTGATTCATATTTGATATAAATTATATTATGATATTGAGATTTTAGATATAGGTAATGTTTTATCAGATATAATTATTGTTATATCAGATATAGGTATTGGTTATGTCAGATATAGAAATAAAGAAAATACAAAAATACAAAGAGACATATATCAGATATAGATTATGTATAGAAATGAAATTTCGAAAATGTCTCTAATATACTTATATCAAGTATAAATTAAGGATTTCTCATATTTACTAAACTTATATATATATATATATATATATGTATATATATATATATGTATATATATATATATATGTATATGTCTATATATATATATGTATATATATGTATATATATATGTATATATATATATATGTGTATATATATATATATATATATATATATATATATATATATATATATATATATATATATATGCTATGGCATAATCAAATGTTTAAATACAAGTTTTATTCTTTTCATAAATAAAAAGATTTCTATTATATTATCATTTTCCTATGTTGTTTTAATCTTGAAGTTAATTTACTCAAATATACTAGATATTGTGCCAATTGCATTAAATTTTTTTTAGCTTTGTTTGGAAAATTGGATTTTTTTTTTATTTAGATGTAAATATGTAATGTTGTGGAAGCATGATTTTGCTGATATGACAATTCATGATGGCCTTATGTTTTTTTGTTTACTACGTACGTACTTGAAAAAGGCAACAATCATTTTCGTTTCGCATTCATTAGATGAGCGTGGAGGAGAGAGAATGAAGAGTTTACATCAAATTCAAAGACGTCTAAAGTCTTCTAAAATGGAAATACACATTGACATTGCATATCTTTTCATGGAAACTGTTAGCTTTTGAAGATTTATGTTCCCATATTGTTGACTTCATAAAGAGTCTTTCTTCTTATACCTCCGTAAGACCATAGTTTCTAAACATCACGACAAGACTATAATATCACCATGTATTCATGTATCATCATCAATAAAATCAGAGTTTTCATTAAGACTAATTATAGGAATACACTATCTATTTTTGTTTTTTCTCCTAAAGTTATTCTCTCACGCTAATCTTGTGTTTAATTTTAGGTAGGGGAGAAATTGAATTTAAAAGGAACATCAATAAGCTCTAAGTATATGAATTAGATAAACTAAATATTAATTGTTACTTTGGGGATGAAATAGGAAGTATAACACAACAGAGATTAATTTCCTCATATAGAGATGTCAAAATCTTATCCAACCCAATAAACTACCTGAAACAGATATGGACCCGACCTGATCATGACCCAAAAAATAAGACCCGTAAATCTACCCAACCCGACCTAAAATTAACTCGAAACCAATTTAGCTCGGTATTCGAAGACCCAAATCCGATATGTGCCCGACCCGTTACAGACCTGACCCCTGACCCAATGGCGACTCGAAACTGATTGAACTCAACAAATAGCTGATATGACCTACATTATAAAAATTAGTGGCCCAATTTCAATCAACATGTTAACAAACTGAATATATGCCGTAATGTAGATAATTGACATAGGTAATACAATGATACATTGATATACTAAAGAGACACATGATATATTCGTTTGGTATAATAATAAACATTTAGTAATCATTACCTCATAAATATTTTGTTTTGCAATGACTTATGGTTTAATCATCATATAAAAACAAGTTATCGCATGAGCTAACTCGAAATCACCCGAGACGAATACAACAAAATAGCAAATACCGAGTCATGAATCGATAATAGCTTGTCATTAATTACTCGATGTGGACCCGATAAAGCCTAACTTAAATCTACCCGAATTCAAAATAACCCGTCTAGAAACCGACATTGACCCGAACCGAATACAACCTGATTCGAACCCAAATCGAACTCGAGCAAACAAATAACCGATTTGACCCAACCTGATAATGACCTAACCCGACCTGATAGGTCAAATTGATATGATTTAACCCGAACCAATAAGCATCGACCCGCTATGGGTCAACCCAGAATTGACTCGTGAACTCAAATTGACACCCATACTCACACTCACATACACATAAGCGACACTTTCGGAAAGAGATAATTGAAAAAGTGTTGAAAACTCAAAATCAAAGTTGAAAGCTTAAGACTGAGAAATTCCTAATTTATTCACGATATGTATATATCAGGGGCATTTTTCGTAATTTTATCTCTATATCTGAGATCATAATGTTTGATATGAGTTTTTCTGTATTTTTATATATCTTCCGTATTTCTATATCTATTTCTATTATATCTGATATAACAATACTTATATATGATATTATAATAGCTATATATGATATAACAATACTTAGCTTATATCTAAGAGTTCAAGATCTGAAATCTCAATATATAGATATAATTTAGGTATGAATTAGGACATCCTCACTCAAGATTATATAAACTATGCTAGGTTTGTTATTACAAGAACTTATATTGGAAAATCAGAGTTGAAAACTCATTTTCCTTCTCATTGAGGGTATTTCCTCAATTTCCATTTGTTGCTAGCCTCCTATAATATTCATCTATGGGAAGCCACAACTTCAAAAGTACAGTAAAGGCTAGATGTTGAGTGGATTTTATAGTAGTTATGTTGCCATCAAGTTTTAAAGGAGAAATGGGATGTTGTGGTTGATGTAAAAACTTTTTGTTGATAGGATTTGCTTACTTGGATTGGATGTTAGGATTTTGATCATAATAGTACCAATGGATTTGCACGGAACCACTATGCTTAACAAAACATCCAAGGAAGAAAAGCTACTGCTCGGTTTTTGTGAGAGATGAAATGAAGATCAGAAAATGGTTTTTGCGTCTTCTGAAAATGCTGAGCAAGGGTTGTATATATAGCCAAGCCAGCAAGCATAAAATCGTTAAGCAATTTAAGCCAAAATTCAAACATAATGTTACAAAATTTAAGCGTAATTAAGTGCCAGCAAATCAGTAATCAAATGATTTGATACAGTAATAAGTAAATAAACGTTGGCACTTAAATATAGCCGTTAAAACTTATTACCATAATATGTAATTAAACCATGATTAAAACTAACTTAAAAATGGTCCAAAAAGTTAGAAGCTCTTGATCACTCATTAAAGACCCAACCCAGCCCCGCCCAGCTTGGCATGGCGTGCGCGCGCATATGTGTTGGATGAATTCCTAATCCCTTCCTCCTTCCACAAAAGTGGGTAACCCTTGGGTCACACCCAAGTGAGTGAACTTACCTCTTTATAAAAAGGTTCAACTTCTCTTATCCCACCAATGTGGGACTCCTTTGTTTTCATAAACCTTGTTTTTACAAACTTCAACATATAAGTTCCAACAATCCCCCACTTTGAATTTTAAAAAATTATTGAGCAGTTTCTTAACATATATAGATCATGCATAAGCAAAAGTGTCTTTCAACTTGAACCTTTGCGTAGTATGTACAATTCAAATTCAACTAGGGTACATCGTGGTTTTGAACCTATCTCTGACAATGTACCACGCACAACCTACTCTAGGTGATTAATCTTAGATCCGTGCAATTACGGTCATGCACATCTATCCTAGTATAGTGAAAGCTCTAGAAATGTTTGCCATAAAACATCTCATAGTAAGCGGCCTCACTCCCACATTCACATAGGCGACTCTATCAAGAGTACTCTTGTAGCTCGGTACTCCACTCCAATTGGAGTATAGATCTCATTAAGAGTTCCTATTAACTCATCCTTAATCGCTTCAGAAATTTATGCTTCGAATCCCATAGCATAATCTATACATATCACTCCATAACTTGTTATTACCCATTGAACTTATTTCTTGGGATCTCTAGTCTATAAGTCGGGTTATCATTACGTGTGAATCATCTTAGTGGCAATATCCCCATTATTTTAGAAGAATTATGGACTTTCTCTCTAACTAATCCTTTTGTCAAAGGGTCTGCTAGATTATTCTTAGTGCGACATGGTCAACTCTAACAACACCAATTGAGATATATTCTCTTATAGTGTTGTGCTTATGACGTATTTGTCGTCTCTTACCATTGTAATAACGATTCCCAACTTTAGCAATAACCGCGGTACTATTGCAATGGATCAACACATTTGGCAACGGTTTTTCCCATAAGGGAATCTCACCTAGCAGGCCTCTTAACTAACCTGCTTCTTCACTTGTTGTAGCAAGTGCTATCATTTCTGACTCCATGGTGGACTGAGCTAAAATAGTTTGTTTCTTAGACTTCCAAGATACACTTCCACCAGTTATAGTGAAAATGTTTCCACTTGAAGCTTTCGAGTCATCTGATAAGGTGTTCTAGTCGGCATCACTATACCCTTTTAGGACAGCTAGAAACCTCTCATAATGTAATCCTAGGTTCATGGTCCTGTTTAGGTAACTCATGACCCTCTCAATAGCGTGCCAATGCTCTACACCAAGACAACTAGTAAACCTGCCAAGTAATCTCACTACATAGGCAATGTCGGGTCTAGTATAGTCAGTGGCATACCGAAGACTGTCAATGATGCTCGCATATTATGACTGCCTTACTACATCACTAGTGTTCTTAAACAATTTTATACTAGGATCGTAAGGAGTACATGTAGGTTTACAGTCATAGTAATCATATTTCTTTAGAATTTTCTCAATGAGATTGATCTAAAGAAATTTCATGTTCAGACCTGATAATCTTAACTCTAAGGATTACATTCGCTTCCCTTAGGTCTTTCTTATCAAACTCTAAACTCAGCAATGACTTCTATTCACAGCGTAAATATTCGAACCAAAAATTAACAAGTCAAACAAATGATAGTGGAAATGTCACTCTCAAACTTTATATATATATATATATATATATATATATATATATATATATATATATATATATATATACCAGTAATTTTAAAACCATGCGAGATGACTAAGTTATCAAATCTTTCATGCCATTGCTTAGGAGCTTATTTAAGACCATAAAGGGATTTATCCAACTTACATACCTTGTGTTCCTGTCATGGGGATCACAAATCCTTCTGGTTGGTCCATATAGATTTTTTCTTCCAGCTCACCGTTCAGAGACATTGTTTTAAGATTTATTTGATGCACTAAAAGATTATGAACAGCAGCAAGAGATATTAGTACTCTTATAGATGTTATTCTAGTTACAATTGAATAAGTATCAAAGAAATCTACATTCTTCCTTTGTCTATAGCCTTTAGCTACAAGATGAGCTTTGTACTTATCAACTAAGCCATCAACCTTCAGTTTCCTTTTTAGTATCCACTTGCAACTAACTGTTTTACAACCTGGTGGTAAATCCACTAAGTGCCACTTTCGGTTGGATACAAATGAGTCTATCTTATCATTTATAGCTTCTTGCCATAAACCTGCATCTACTAAGGTCAACGCTTTTTGGAGGCTTGAAGGATCCTCCTCTACATTAAGTACAACAAAATCAGGGCCAAAATATTTAGACATCTTAGCTCGTTTGCTTTTCCTTACTTCAGGTTCAGGCTCCGAATTTGAAGTTTCACTTCCGATTTCAGGAACAACTGAAGAGGGCATTCCCCCACTATTTCTAGATTTAAAGGGAAACATGTTCTGAAAGAAATCAACATCATTAGATTCAATGATCACACGTGCATTTAAATCAAAGAATTTATAATCTTTACTCTCCAAGGCGTATCCAACAAATGCACACTCATATGCTCTCCTGGCATGTTTCACTCTCTTAGGATTAGGAATCCTAACATATGTTAGATATCCCTAAGTCCTAAAGTATGAAATGTTGGGCTACCTTTTGAATAAAACTTCATAAGGAGAAATCTTACTTTTTGTCTTTGGAATATGATTCAAGACATAACAAACAGCTAGTAAAATCTCACCCCACCAGTAAGGAGCTACACCTAAATTCAAAGAAATAGCAACTACTAATTCTGTTAGAGTTTGATTTTTTCTTTCACTCTTACCATTCATTTAGGGTGAATAAGGAGTAGTCCTTTCATGTATAATACCCTTTGAGTTTTAGAATGCAACAAACGGGTAGATTCGTATTCGGTTCCACGATCATTCCGTAACCTTTTTATCTTCTTGTTCAACTGATTATCAAATTCAGCCACAAACTGCTTAAACATGTCAAATGCATCACTTTTATTTTTCATTAGATAAACACGAGTATAGTCAGAACAATCATCTATAAAAGTGATAAAATATCGTTGCTCATTCCTGGTCAACGTTCCATTAAGTTCGCAAATATCAGAATGAACCAAGTCTAATGGCTTTGAACTTCTCATAACTGATTTATGTGGTGACTTGGTTATCTTAGCTTGGATGAAAAACTCACATTTGTCAAAGTCATTAAGAGAAATTTTAGGATTTAACCCTAAGTTTCTCATATTTTTTATGAGTATTTTGTTAACATGACCAACTCTAGCATGTCAAACATCAAAAGCACACAACATGTAAGTAGAAGAAGAAATTTTATTAACTTGAACGTTTAATTTAAACATTCCATCAGTTGCATAACTTTTTCCAACAAATGTACCATTTTTAGTTAAAGTGAACATATCAGATCCTATGGTTTGGGTAAAACCAGCTTTGTTGAGAAGGTAGCCAGAAACTAAATTCTTCCTTATTTCTGGAGTATACATAACATCCTTCAGAATAAGATTCCTTCTAGAAGTAAATTTCAGTTCAACATCTTCAATGCCAACAACATTAGTGGAGTGGGAGTCTCCCAACAACACTTTATTATCATCAGCAGTCTCTAGGTATGTTTTAATCATACTACGATCATAACAGACATGGCGCATAGCACTAGTGTCTACCCACCACCCATTTGATCCACCTACAAGGTTGATCTCTGTAATCATAGCCACAAAGGCCTCCTCAATCATGCTAGCCTGGGTATGTGCAGGATTAGGCATGTTCCTACACTTTTGTGCCATATGGCCTGGCTTTCCACACTTATAGCATAGAAATTGACCAGAACCATTCTTAGGTGGATGAGAATGTTGCTGTCCATTATTCTTGTTACTGTTCTTGTTGAAGTTGTTCTTCCTATCTGATTCTTGAAGTTCTTAGCTGTAGGTTTTAGTGCTGTAGTAGACTTCCTAGGGGCATTATTTGTTAACACAAATAATATCTTCTCTCCCTTGTCCTTCTTTTGAGTTTCCTCTTCAATTCAAAGTCGAGTGATCAGACTCTCTAAGGAAAATTTCATAGTCTTATGCCTTAAATTGTTCTTAAAATCCTTCCGAGATGGAAAGAGTTTATCTATCATTACTGCAACTTGAACCTGTTCATCTAAAACCATTTCTTCCGGCGTAATTTCATGAGCAATTTTTTGAAGTTCATGAGAATGTACCTCTATTGATTTGTCTTCAGTCATTTGAAACTTAAGATACTTGCTCACCGCATATTTCTTAGCCCCAGCATCTTCGGTATCGTACTTCTTTTGCAGCGATTCCCACAGATCCTTTGCAGAGTTCTCCATATTGTAATAATCATACATACTATCACACAGACCATTGAGAATGTAATTTTTGCACATGAAATCATTCTTGTTTTGAGTTTCAATTTCCTTTAGAATTATTTCCTTCTTGGTAGCATCGACATCATCAGGGAGCACTGGCCTGGAAGTGACCAAAACGGAGTGCACTTTTCAATAGTAAGAAAAAAGATAAAAAAAAAGATCATTTTTTGTTTCCTACTTCTAAAGTGGGCACCTTCGAAGCGAAATGGATTGTTAAGATTAGCAGACATAGTTAGGTACTCGGTAGACATGAGTACGAATAAGGCAGAAAAGACTGTTTTAAAATTGTTGTAAACAATAATGCAAAATAACAAGAGCAATGTTATCAAGAATAGACTATGTCGCTTTCTTTAGAACATTCACGGTAATGCCTTCGGATAGTGCAGGGAATCACCGAATACTCCTCAAGATAAAACAACCTCCCTAGTTAGTACTGGTGGATTTTCACAAAACCACCGGGCTTAACAAAACACCCAAGGAAGAAAAGCTACTGCTCGGTTTTTGTGAGAGAAGAGAAGAAGATCAGAAAATGATTTTTTGTGTCTTCTGAAAATGCTGAGAAAGGGCTGTATATATAGTTAAGCCAGCAAGCATAAAACCATTAAGCATTTAAGCCAAAATTCAAACAGAGTGTTACATAATT
Source organism: Dysphania ambrosioides (assembly GCA_026401315.1). Classification (NCBI taxonomy): domain Eukaryota; kingdom Viridiplantae; phylum Streptophyta; class Magnoliopsida; order Caryophyllales; family Amaranthaceae; genus Dysphania; species Dysphania ambrosioides. The sequence continues at coordinate 3,330,346 of CM048660.1, read as the reverse complement.
GAAATCATAAGGTTACAAAATTTAAGCGTAATTAAGTGCCAGCAAATCAATAGTCAATCGTTTTAAAACAATGATAAGTAATTAAACGTTGGCATTTAAATATAGCCGTTAAAACTAATTACCAAGGGTTGTGAGATTGTTATGAGAAAGGTTATGCTAGCCTTTAGTTAATATTTTCTAATGATGCATCCTTCACTAGTCAAAGTTGGATCTAACTAGTTTTTTCATTCATCATGGTTCTCTCGATCATAAAGCTGGTGTATCTCAACTTAAATTTCCTTAAGTTTAAGAGTTCTTACTGTATTACTTTACACTATGTTTTCTGTTGGAACTTGTTCTGTTGGAAGTTGAAGTTTATAAAAACCAAGAGTCCCACATTGGTGGGATAAGAGAAGTATGACCTCTTTAAATAGAGGGTTGTTCACGTACTTGGGTGTGACTTAAAGGTAACCCACTTTTGTGGAAGGAGGAAAGGCTTAGGAATCCAACCAACACACACACGCGTGCGCACGCCGTGCCATGCTGGGTTGGGCTGGGTTGGGATAAATGAGTGATCATGAGCTTCTATACTTTTTGGACCTTTTTAAGTCAGTGTTAAACATAGTTATAATCTTGATTTCTGCAAACGTTTTGATCACTTACTTCTGTAACCTTTTGCTAAACGTTTTTAATCATTCATTACTGTTTAATTTTGTAACATTCTGATTTCATTTTTGTAACATTTGGTTTGAATTTTGACTTAAATGTTTTAACGGATTTCTGCTGTTAGCTTGGCTATATATACAGCTCTTGCCCATCATTTTAATGACACAGTACACAAACATTTCTCTCGATTTTCTATTCCCTTCTCCCAAATATTTCGAGCAGTAGTACAGTGGGCGCTTGTTAGCCCGGTGGTTCTGTGCAAATCCACCGGTATTTTATCTGAGAGGCTGCTTTATCCTAGGGAGCATCCGGTGTTTGTGACTGCTTGCACATTTCTATTAGGCAGTGCCTTGAATGTTCTAAAGAAAGCGACATAGTACGCGACTCAGTCTACATTCGGTAACATTGTTTTTGTTCTCTTACAGTTTCGTTTATAACAATTTTAGAACACTCTTTTTTGCCTTCTGTAAGAAAATGTCTACTCAAGAAATGACTATGTCCAATGACTTCAACAAACCATTTCGATTTGAAGGTGCTTACTTTAAAAGATGGAAATAGAAAATGGTCTTCTTCCTAACTGTTAAAAAAGTATAATCTGCACTAGTTGTACCTAAGCCTGTGATTCCTGATAATGTTGTTGAAACAGAAAAAGAAAAACTGGTTAAGGATATAGAAATCTGGAATGAAAATGACTTTATGTGCAAGAATTATATTCTTAACGGTTTGTGTGATAGTTTGTATGATTATTACAATTTGAAGAATTCTGTTACGGAACTTTGGGAAGCCTTACAAAAGAAGTATAATACTGAAGAAGTATAATACAAAAGAAGTTTCAGATGGTTGATGAAAAATCTGTGGAAGTACAGTCCCATGAATTTCAGAGAATTGCCCATGAGATAATTTCTGAAGGTATGACCCTTCATGAACAATTGCAAGTAGCTGTGATAATAGACAAGTTGACTCCTTCATGGAAAGACTTCAAGAACAATATGAGGCATACAACTAAAGAGTTCTCTCTAGAGAGTCTAATCACACGTCTTCGAATTGAAGAAGAAGCTAGGAAACAAAACCAAAAAGAAGAGGTCTTACATTTGACTGATTTTCCAAAACGGTCTTTTGTGGTGCTCAAACCTACTGGTAAGACTTTTAAACCCAAGAACCGGAAGACCAACTTTAACAGAAACAATCAGAATGTTCAAAAGAACAATAACCAGCAACAATTCCCACCTTCTAAGAATGGCTCTAGTCAGTTTCTATGCTATCGGTGTGGAAAGTCAGGCCATATGGCACGAAAGTGCAGAAACATGCCTAATCCTGTAACTGCGAAGGCAAGCATAATTGAAGAGCCCCTTGTGGCTATGATTACTGAGATCAACCTTGTAGGTGGGTTTGAAGGGTGGTGGGTAGACACTAGTGCTACACGCCATATCTGCTATGATCGTCTACTGATGATAAGAAAGTGTTATTGGGTGATTCTCATTCCACTAATGTTGCTGGTGTTGGAAATGTTGAGTTGAAGTTCACTTCTGGTAGGACTCTCATTTTGAAGGATGTTTTGCATACTCCAGAGATGAGAAAGAATCTTGTTTCTGGTTTTATACTTAACAAAGCTGGTTTCACTCAAATTATAGGTTCTGATTTATTTACTCTTACTAAGAATGGAATGTTTGTAGGAAAAGGATATGTCAATGATGGAATGTTCAAATTGAATGTTGAAACTAATAAATTTTCTGATTCTGCTTACATGATGTGTTGTACTGTTAATATATGGCATGCTAGACTTTGTCATGTGAATAAAAGACTCATAAAAAATATGAACAACTTCGGATTAATTTCAAAACTCAATCTTGATGATTTTGTCAAATGTGAGTTTTGCAGCCAAGCTAAGATCACCAAGTCATCTCATAAATCAGTTATGAGAAGTACAGAGCCATTAGACTTGGTTCATTCTGATATTTGCGAGCTTGATGGGACGTTGACCAGAAATGGGCAACGATATTTTATCACTTTTATAGATGATTGTTCTGACTATACTTGTGTCTATTTGATGAAGAATAAAAGTGATGCCTTTGAAATGTTTAAGTTGTTTGTGACAGAATTTGAGAATCAGTTCAACAAGAAGATAAAAAGACTACAAAGTGATCGTGGAACTGAATATGGTGCTAATGCCTTTGTGGAATTTTACAATTCACATGGTATTATCCAAAAAGGAACGGTAAGGCCAAAAGGAAGAATAGAACACTAACTGAGTTAGTAGTTGCTATAACCTTGAATTCTGGTGCAGCTTCTCATTGGTGGGGAGAAATTCTACTGACTGTTTGTTATGTCCTGAATCGTCTTCCAAAAACAAAGAGTAAAGTTTCTCCTTATGATATTCTACGTAACAAACAACCTAATATTTCTTATTTCAGAACTTGGGGATGCCTAGCATGTGTCAGAATTCCCGATCCTAAAAGAGTTAAGCTTGCAAGTAGAGCTTATGAGTGTGTATTCATTGGATATGCTATGAACAGTAAAGCATATAGATTCTTTGATTTGAATGCACGTGTAGTTATCGAATCTAATGATGCTGACTTTTATGAGCACGGGTTTCCATTCAAATCGAGAAATAGTGGGGGTACATCCTCTACTATTGTTCCTGAAATTAGGTTAGATAAATTATAGAAAGAAGATGAACCAAAGCTAAGAAGAAGAAAAAGGGCCAGAGTAGCAAAAAACTTTGGTCTAGATTTTGAAGTTCTTAACATAGAAGAGGATCCATCAACTCTTCAAGAAGCCTTAACCTCAGTTGATGCAGATTTATGGCAAGAAGCCGTAAATGACGAAATGGACTCCCTTGAGTCTAATCGGACTTGGAATCTAACTGAATTGCCACCAGGGTGTAAGACAATAGGTTGCTAATGGGTTTTGAAAAGAAAACTAAAAGTTGATGGCACTGTTGATAAGTATAAAGCTCGTTTGGTAGCTAAAGGCTACAGACAAAGGGAAAATGTTGATTTCTTTTATACTTATTCACAAATAACGTCTATAAGAGTACTAATATCTCTTGTTGCAGTTCATAATCTTTTAGTGCATCAGATGGATGTTAAGACATCATTTCTAAATGGTGAGCTGGAAGAAGAAATCTATATGGACCAACCATAAGGATTTGTGATTCCAGGACAGGAGTACAAGGTATGTAAGTTGGATAAATCCCTCTATGGTCTTAAACAAGCTCCTAAGCAATGGCACAAAAAATTTGACAACTTAGTCATCTCACATGGTTTTAAGATTAATGGTAGTGACAAATGCATATATATATAAAATTTGAGAATGACATTTGCACTATCATTTGTTTATATGTTGATGACTTGTTAATTTTTGGTTCAAATATTCATGTTGTGAATAATGTGAAGTCATTGCTGAGTTCAGAGTTTGATATGAAAGACCTAGGAGAAGCGAGTGTAATCCTTGGAGTTAAGATTACTAGGTAAGAAAAAGTATTTTCTTTAGATCAATCTCATTATATTGAGAAAATTCTAAAGAAATATGGTTACTATGATAGTAAACCTGCATGTACTCCTTACGATCCTAGTGTAAAATTGTTCAAGAACACTAGTGATGCAGTAAGGCAGTCAGATTATGCGAGCATCATTGGCAGTCTTCGGTATGCCACTGATTGTACTAGACCCGACATTGCCTATGTTGTGGGATTACTTGGCAGGTTTACAAGTTGTCTTGGTATAGAGCATTGGCATGCTATTGAGAGGGTCATGAGGTACCTGAAAAGGACCATGGACCTAGGATTACATTATGAAAGGTTTCCAGCTATCCTAGAAGGATATAGTGATGCTGACTGGAATACCTTATTAGATGATTCGAAAGCTACTAGTGGATACATTTTCACTATAGTTGGTGGAGATGTATCTTGGAAGTCTAAGAAACAGACTATTTTGGCTCAGTCCACAATGGAGTCAAAAATTATAGCACTTGCTACTGCAAGTAAAGAAGCAGGTTGGTTAAGAGGCCTGCTAGGTGAGATTCCCCTATGGGAAAAACCTTTGCCAGCTGTGTTGATCCATTGCGATAGTACCGCGGCTATTGCTAAAGTTGGGAACCGTTATTACAACGGTAAGAGACGACAAATACGTCGTAAGCACAATACTGTGAGAGAATACCTCTCAATTGGTGTTGTTAGAGTGGATCATGTACGCACTGAAAATAATCTTGCAGATCCTTTGACGAAAGGATTAGCCAGAGAGAAAGTCCATAATTCTTCTAAAAGAATGGGGCTATTGCCACTAAGGTAATAACTAGTATGGAGTGATATGTGTATATTATGCTATGAGATTCGAAGCATAAATTCCTGAAGCGAATAAGGATAAGTTAATAGAAACTCTTAATGAGATCTATGTGATTGTGGGAGTGAGGCCGCTTCCTATGAAATGGTTTATGGCAAACGTTTCTAGAGCTTTCACTATACTGGGATAGACGTGCATGGCCGTAATTGCACGGGTCCAAAGACAACATCCAGAATAGATTGTGCGTGGTATATTGTCAGATATAGGGTTCAAAACGTAGAATCTGAATTGTACACACTACGCAAAAGTTCAAGTTGAAAGACACTTTTGTTTATGCATGATCTATATTTATTAAGAAACTGCTGAATAAATGTTTTTAAAAAATTCAAAGTGGGGGATTGTTGGAACTTGTTATGTTGGAAGTTGAAGTTTATAAAAACCAAGAGTCCCACATTGGTGGGATAAGAGAAGTATGACCTCTTTAAATAGAGGGTTGTTCACTTACTTGGGTGTGACCCAAGCATTACCCAATTTTGTGGAAGGTGGAAAGGCTTAGGAATCCAACCAACACACACACGAGGGCGCACGCCATGCCTGGTTGGGCTGGGTTTTTAAGTCAGAGTTAAACATAGTTATAATTACAGATTTATAATTTGTTACAGTATTAAATGCCTTGATTTCTGCAAACGTTTTAATCAATTACTTCTGTAACCTTCTGCTAAACATTTTTAATCATTCATTACTGTTTAATTATGTAACACTCTGATTTCATTTTTGTAACATTTGGTTTGAATTCTGACTTAAATGTTTTAACGGATTTCTGCTGCTGACTTGGCTATATATACAACTCTTGCCCAACATTTTAATGACATAGTACATAAACATTTTCTCTCCATTTTCTATTCCCTTCTCCCAAATATTTCGAGCAGTAGTACAGTGGGTGCTTGTTAGCCCGGTAGTTCTGTGCAAATCCACCGGTATTTAACCTCAGAGGTTATTTTATCCTAGGGAGCATCCGGTGTTTGTGACTGCTTGCACATTTCTGTTAGGCAGTGCCGTGAATGTTCTAAAGAAAGCGACATAGTACACGACTCAATCTACATTCGGTAACATTGTTTTTGTTCTCTTACAGTTTCGTTTATAACATTTTCATATTCCACCTAGTGAGTTGGATTTCCTTTGACTATTTACCAATTCCTAAACACATTTTCCCTTTGTGAAACACTTTTTCCATCGTTAAAGCATCATAAGATGAGTTGAGAATATATACTTGTGATAAGGGAAGCTTATGTGAAAAGATAACTCACTGCTAGTGTATTGGCCTCTTTGGCCTCTCTAAGCTTTTACTATGGTTGTCGTGCTTTAGAACTAAATTATGTTGGTTTAACCACCTTTGGCAGTTCGATTTGGTTTAGATCTCAAGGCTTACTTTTATCCTCTACGGGTTTTTGATGTGTGTTTGATTTACCATAATCCTATAGGTTTAAGACATTTTTTCTTGATCAGTTTGTCTCAGATGCTTCAGCGCTACGAAGATTATACTGCTGCAGATGGGAAAGATTCAATGATAATAGATGAAAAGGAGGTAATGAACATCTCATCTATGTCCATGTACGAATCTTCTTTTATACTCAGCCTTGTACACATGACAAGTCTAAATGAATAAGTCTACCTCACTCTATCTTAGAGGCCCCTCTATACATGGTATTGCAGTGCACCAGAAGAAAAGAAAGATATTGCACTACTAATTCAATTTGTTGATGATCCAGAACCTTTGATGAGTGAATTGGTAGGAGTAACAGGATGGCTTTGCCCGGAGAATTCCTTCAATGTATTTTTGAATATTAAGAAGAGTGTATTTTTGTAAGAAGATAAGTGTCCAACCTTCCTAGCGTGAGCCTTGTGCACTGGGTACAACCTTTAAGAAGATGATTGTAGTGGGGGAACACTTTGAGGGACAATAAGGAATGTGGATATCCAAAAGAAATTTTGAGTGTTGGATATCTAGGATAAGTTAAGCATTTATTTGAGAATCAGTTACGAGGGCTTGGTCATATGAGATATCAATAGGAGTAACAATGTTGACGTATTTGCCTTCATCAATTTTCCTTTCTTGATGATGTGTATTGTTACCCATTGATCAAACAAGCTACCAGGAAATTGAAGTTTTGCTCGAGTCGAGTAGTTAGTGGTGACTGCTATATGCCTAGACCTCTTAAAGATCCTACCATCAAAGGGGGTCATTGAGGGGCAGGGGTGTTGTGCTCAGTTGTATGCTCACTGTTGTTTTATCTCAAAGACTGCCATCTGCTATATCAAGGTTAGACTTGACAGACGCAGGGACTGATGTTACAGAAGATAGCAATTTGTTTTAAAGGCCTTTCTAGTCCCAGAATTATTTTCTTCTCACAGTAGAATAATTGTCGTCACTGTAGCCAATGTCAAGAGTCTTCCTTTTTCTAACAGTTTCGGAGTTCGTAGTGTCTTGTATCATTCTTACTATAGCCAGGATTGATAGACCTTTCTTCTTGTCTCTTTTAATAGTCCTCTTCCGTCTTTTCTGAAACGTTTGGTGTTTTTTTTTTCTGACAGCAGAGTTCCACTTCCAGTTGTACAGAAGTCCAAACATGCGGTGAACTACTGAAAACAGTTGACAGGCAAGTATTTAAATGTCCATCTTGCCAAAGATCCTTAGCTTTCTATCTGTAGTGATTTAATGGCAGTCTATCTGCCTCTGAATATGATTGTTCTGTGACCATAATGCTTAATCACCTTGCAGGTATCTGGAAGGCCCAGATAATGAGAAACTTAGTTTAGATGATTTCGTTACGCTGGAGAATCAACTAGCTGAAGCCCTTGTACAGACCAAAAACCGGAAGGTCCTCTGTCTTGTTTTTTTTTTTTTCCTTTTTTCCTGCTTAACTAGGTAGAGGAAGTTCAGTCATTGAATTAGTGAGCTACCCCTTGGCCGATTCCATCTCATTCTCCCCTGTTATGCACTTTCAACTTGCCTACTTCAAAGAGTTTCTTTGGAAATAATACTATTTTTGCAAACGTGTGCTTTGGACTACTATATTTGATTTCGACTGTTCATGAACACCTTCCTATAAAATCAAACAGCACTTGTTACTCTTCTGTAGAGCCTAAACACAGCTGCAGTTCCTACCTTGTGGAATTGGAATCAAGCTCCTTATTTTGAATGGTAGAAACAGGAGAATGAATCGTTCTGTGGAGCGTGTAAAGAGTCCAACATATTGAACTAGGTTGCCTTCATGAGAACATGGTCTGTAGTTCTCATTTTTATGTGCACATAAAAACCTCTATTCATTTCTCTTTTTTGCTGCATCTTTCTTTGAGGTTTCACGGTGATCTTCCTCTCAACTCTTATCCAAACTCCTAAGGGTAGACAAATGTGGGGAGAAAAGGAGCGCAAGTAAACAATTTTCTTGAGCAAATTCTCGAACAATACACCACGCAATTCATTCTTAAATGCTCATACATAGAATTTCGGAGAAATGATTCAACACATCGCCAAGTCATTAAGCAAATGTTCTGCTCTAACTTCTTGTCTATTGTTCTTTCCAGGCTCAGCTTATGCTAGAATCTATGGCTGCATTGCAAGAAAAGGTACACTGATTCTCTCTTCCATACTTGTGACTTAACATATGCGGATGCAATTTCTTTGGTGCTCTTGACATTTTCTATGGCCAGAGCATCATGCCAAAAACTGGTGCGAAACAAGTCCTCATCCATCCAAAGTAGAAGTGAGATAAATATGCGAGGAAGTCTTGGAAAAAAGATCCAAGGCAATTGCTTATGTTGACCATGATTTAGCTTTCATATATATGCTTGTCCCTGAGTTTGTTCATTACTGTTTTGACAGGAGAAGATGCTGAAACAAGAGAATGCACAGTTGAAGGATGAGGTAGATTTCAGTCAAAAAGACCCTAGCCTAAGAGTGAGGAAATAGGTTACTTATGTCAATTGTGTGGTTGCAGGTTACAAAACTGGTGGGTAATTCTAACACTGGAAACCATACAGATTTAGATCTTAACACCGTAATGGAGTTAGATCCACATATACAATGCCCTCCGCCAGAGAAAACTCTTCCTCTGCTATGGTAGCAGCTGTTAGAATCGAAGGATAAGCATTGGGATATTTCTACACTGGTGATGCTAATTGGGCCACCTATGTATGATGAGAGCTCCCTTCTTTTTCTAGTGATGACTCACATTCTATTCAATTCCCTTGTATCCTACATATACAACTATGATTGTTTTGTTTAAACCTATTTATCAACTGCTATACCACACCAGTAATAAGCAAGATTCAGAGGAATAAAGCAGTTAATACAGACATGGTGAGGACTAATGTCAAGGTATATGTGATTGGTCAGGGAATATAAGCAGCATACTGACCGAACGGAACACGAATTATGCGTGTATCCACAAAATCTGTGGTTTACTGGCCTAATTCTATAGGTCCAAGACTATCTCAAACTCTCAATCCAGCTACCGGCAAATCTAGGTCATGTAAAAACTATTGCTGCTTCAAGCCAGAAAAGTAGTGCAAGAGACTTGAATTCACACAAAAAATCTCCAGAAATATGAAAGGAAATGCACTGTCCTGAAGCTATTGAATCAAACAGCCATGCTACACATGCTATTCATGTGGACAGTGGTAACGTAAATAGTAGTAATGCGAAAACAGAATCTATACGGGGAAAGTTGTTCCAAGATGTTGCTATGCTTTCCTACACATTTTGGGTGCTAAATATATCTGAGGTAACTTGTTTCCAAAATGTGGCTAATTTGCTATGTTCTCCTACAATGAAGGGCACCAAACCTAAACCCCACCTCAAGCTTGTCAAGTATATAAGGAGTACTTTGTGCCAAATTTAATCGTCAAACTGGATTTGCATGGGTCTATAGGTTTACAAGCTACGATCTTACCCTTAACCAGCCAAGATAGTCTAAGTTCCCTGTCTGGTGTCCTATGCTTTCCTACACATTTTGGGTGCTAAATATATCTGAGGTAACTTGTTTCCAAAATGATCGTTGCGGGCACTGGGCTGTGCCGCTGTGGTTGTCCCTGTCTCGCACTCTCTTTCATTTACACTCGATTACTCACGGCGCCTGCGAAAAGAGACGGAAGTCAGAAGGTCGGCAACCAAGTAGACTCACAGAAACTAGGAGCACAACACATGCTCACAGACTCACAGAAGCCAATTAGGATGTTGTGTTGTGCAGCGTCCCTATCTCGCATCCCCATTCATGATTCAAACCCGTTTGCTTTTCGAGTTTTGGACCTTACCTTATGATTGATCTTGTACATTGAGAGTAGCTACTTAAACAATTTGTTTGTGATGTTAGTTTCTAGGCTGAGCACAAGGCAATGTCACAACTCATTATTTCTGATGACAATCTTCGAGCAGCAGTGAACTAGTTTAAGGATTCAAAGTTAGAAGCTCTAACCATTTAGCTTATACATGTAACATGTCTATGGTCACACTATTTATGCATTCTTCTTACAGTTCTTAGGACCTTCATTATTCTTTTAGATATTCAATTTCACTCATTTGTACTTTGTTAGCCATTTTGAATATTTATTTTTATTATAATTAATTATATATGTTGTATCAATACGATGTATTTGCTCGGAATGATGCCTCTTAGATATAAAGCTTCAACTCTAGGCTTCTAGGTACCACACATCTACTTTGTCTATTTTCATTACAATCTATTTTGATTTTATTTTGAAACTCATGGGTGTAAGTAATAATATGTCTTGATTAATTGGTTTGAAATGTTGATTAATTGGTTTGAAATGTTGATTCATTATTTTTTATGTCAATTAGCTATGTTAGTGTATTGTTGTATATTAATTGAGACGTTTGATTATAATAGTTTTATGCTCGGAATGTTTTTATAGGGTTGTTGTCGTGTATTGTTGTTAAATTGCTATCCGAAACCATAAGGAAATAATTCTGGCACCGCCCGGTAATAACACGTATATCCAGATAATACCTGAAATTATTTCAAGTCCAATCAAAAGCCAATTGGCGTGAAACCCCTTCGATGATTAAGTGAGGATGGTTCAGGTGCTCCGACAAGTACATGTGTAATAGTCTCTAGATAGAGAACAAAATAACTTAGCGGTTAAAAAGTTTGGTGAATTTACAGTGGTAAGAAAATTGCATGATTGATATATGGACACGTGAGTCACTATATATGACTCTGTCTACATAAATTACACTTGTGTTTCTTTCCAACTTTTTTCGTTTGACGGGGTCATACTGTGGAAATGTTGGGTCTATTTCATTGCCGATGACTTCATGTTCTAATTAGATCGTAAGTGGCTGGAACTTGGTGACCGAAACATGGGTCTACATACAGTCTAACAGTCATACAGCAGCAATTCATTAAGGCTCCATTTAGTAGGGTGTAAAACGTTTTCAACTGAAAATGGTTTTTTATGGAAAACCTTTTTACGGTGAAAAATTCATTTTCATGAAACTTTTTCGTTGTTTGATTGTATGGAAAATGATTTTACATTTAAATATTTTTCATGTTTGGTTGAATTGAAAATCAATTACTCCTATTAACTTTTTTAATTATATTCTCTTGTCATCTTTTAACTCTTTTTTTTCCGTTATATTTTTTATTTGTTTGTCATTAGCTAAATTTGTAATGCTATAATAAATATTTTTTTTTTATGAAATCTACAATACATTTCTCTGATCTATTAATAACAATTACATTATAAAGAGAGAGCAAGTATGGAGTAGAGAGAAGCTACCGAGAAGATGAGAAATGAAAAATGCTTGAGTAGAGTTGGACATGGGCCGAACTAAGCAGACACGCTTTTAGCACAATACGACACAATCAAAGTCATGGTACGGCACGATACACTATTCATGGAGTGGACCGTAGGCTAGATCTCGGACAACAAAAAAATTTAGGCACGAGGCATGGCCGAATCACCCTATTATTTAGTATTATTTAATACAACTAATATTACTATTATTATATTCTTATAATATAATTTATGTTATCTAAAATTATTTTTTTTAATTCTATTGTATACTTTATTTTTATTTTTTGTTAAAAAATTAGGCCAGCACAAGGTAAGACACGACCGCCAAGCATGTGGGCCGTGCTAGGCCATTGGCCAAGTTTTAGGAAAAGGTAGCATGACACAGCGCAACACGACAACAATTAGACATGACACGACACGACAAGAGGCCAGACACGAACTGACACGGTCCATGATGAGCACGGCACAACCCGTGCCCACCTCTATGCATGAGCTGGTAATGCGTGAGTTGTTTGTTAGTTGATATTATTTTGGAGCGAATGGATGTAAAATTATTTTACTCCCAATTTTAGTGGAAAATGTTTTCAATAAGGTATAAAATGAATTTAAACTCCAAGTTTTACATCCTATATTTTACTCTAAACTTAACAATGTAAAATGGAAAAACAGTTTTCAGTAAAAATGTTTTACACCCTACTAAACAGAGACTAAATTTCCTAAACCCAATGTAGAGAGTGTGAGTATAACCCGTAGGCAACTAGGCATGTGTGGGGATGAAAAAGGATGGGCTTTCAATAGTTGGGCCGCCTTTCAATATTGTACACCGGCCCTAATGAAGAATTTATGGTCGATATATAAGTAACCCAAAATGGAGTTGGCTACAGAAAAGCATTTATGTACACATATCAAATGTCTACTCAGGCTGTCAGGCACCCAAACTGAAATCAATACCAAGTGATTCCAATTTCTATTCCAATTTTTTAGAAATCGGTTTGAATTAGACTTGTGCTTTAGATTAGGTTAGGGTCGAGATGGATCACATGCAAAATAAGTTAGGCTGGGCCAAAGAAGATTCAAAATGGGTCAGGTCGAGTCGGGTCAAAGAAGATTCAAAATAGGTCGAGTCAGGTCGGACCAATCCAAAGAGAGTATGGTTCTATATATAAAGGGTGATGGTTTATGTGCATCACCTCTAATCTTTGACAGGGGACCATTGACATGCAAGTGAGAAGCATTCATTACTTGATTCTTTATTGACTCAACTTGATCATTTAAAGACCTAACAAAATATGTTTTTTTTTTAAAATCGATCCATTTAAACCCATAATTGATTAGCTCGTTTTATAAACATGTCGATCAAAGGTATTTAATGGAATTCCTCCTATTTGAATATATCTAGTTTGAATAGTTCCCTTTTCAAATTTATAGAATCGGTGTCAACTATTTCTAATTTGATGAACTAAACTCATTCGGATCCTTAAAATTTAATCGAATCCCAATTTTGCTCACCCACACTATGTTATATTCTTCTTAAAACCTATTCATAATGGGTAGAGTATAACCCACTAGAGTTGTACGTTGTATAATTCACGAAGTTACGTGTGATTTTTGGATGTTAACTTATACATCAGTTAATAATGTAACTAAATTTTATCTACAATCGTATACCTCCCCTAAGTTGATCCAACTAAGCATTCACATAATTACACCCATATTTATCCTTTTTCATAGTCCTAACTACAATTTGAAGGGTTTATTCTCCTCAATTTAACTTATTTCATTATGTTGAAATAATACCCTTATAATCCAAACAAAATCATAACATGTCATGATAGCTTGTGGGTCCGGAACATTATAGCCAAAACTTTCATTCTTCATTTTTGAAAGCTTCAGACTCCTGGATATGGAAGAATGGGTACGGGCAGCTAATGTTCTCTTCTAATTTAATAATTGTTGTACCCCAGTAAATCATATTTCTTTTCGTTCATTAAACATTTCAACCTAGGCAGCTCCCTCCCCTTTCTTGGCGGAAGCCATGGCTTCATTTTCGTAATGACTTCTATTAGCTTTGGTACATCTATGATAAATCAAAACTATGTTCATAGAAGGTGATAAAACTGATAATCTATTTGTGTTATATTTTGAAGGGTACGGGTTTTCCATGAAAATTCATCTCGTTTTTTAAGATATCATCAAGATATTGCTTCGAAAATATCATATTACGTTTTATTGAAAAGCTTATATTTTTGTGGGATACTATCGATATATTTTTATACAACAAGTTTTCCTATTTATTATATCTTCTTTTTGGCAATGTATTTTCTTTATCTTAATGGGGTATAGATAGCCTTAACTTTAGTTTCACAACTGAGAATTTTTTTTAAAAAAAAAAATCGAAATATAACCTATATATCCTTTTTAAAAAAAGATTAAAAAATAAAAAAGCTCTTCACAACTAGGCAAAGAGGACTACGTGACAATGTGACATTCGGAGTATTATTATCTTATACGTACACATTCCTCCTTGGAAAGGTGCACTCTAGCTCATTATAGCTTGCACAATAGCGCATAGCACATAGCAGTCTCATGATCTCATCTCAACATTCAACAAAGAAACGTTACGTGATTTCCAACCACAAGATCTAAATCAATGCTAGGGTAACACAATTACTCAAAGATAAGGTCCACGTCAAGTAGACCCCACACTCTGTTAGAATCCTCAACCTCTTTATTATTATAACACGATAATCACAACTACGCGTAAACCTCACGCTGCCGAACCCCTCGCGTGTTCCCGCCTTTCCCTCCACGTTCGCTTCCAGATAAAATCCTAGTTTATTTAAACGGATAATCCACACCAAAAACAATAATTATCAAATACGCTTTTGACCTTTTTGCCCCCACCACCCCCTCTTACCTCTCCCCCTTTATTCTTCTTCTTCCTCCTCCCCACCTCTCCTTCATTACCAGATAAGCTCCCCAGCTCACTTTCTCTCTCTACAACACTGTCCTTTTCAACTACCAATCACACCGCTCCACCTGTCACCGAATTCTCTCAAATTTTCAGCATCATCCAATTGCCTCGTATTTAGCAACCCCCTTCAAATATATCTTAAGGTTTTTCCAAAATTAAGATCTTCACGAAGATTATTTTAAATCTCTAAACGAAAATGATGAGAACTCAAGATCATCCTCATCAACCACAATCCAGGGTTTTATACGAGCTATCTTCTTTAGTACTCAACATCTTGCGCTACCCTCCATCACCGTCTTCACTATCCTCCCTCGGCTTCTCCGATCATTTATTCCTTCCTTCGTCGTCTTCCGCGGTGAGGCTCCCCCCGCAGATTACGCCGGCGGGTTTCGCGTCGTTGATGTTGGGGATATCTCTAGCTTTGATGTTATGTGGATCGGTGACGTTCTTCATTGGATTCATGTTGCTGCCTTGGGTTATTGGGCTTGTTATGGTGTTCTATTTTGTGGGCCTGGTTACTAGTATTTCTGTTTTGGGTCGGGCTTTTCTCTGTTACGCTCTTGCCACCTCTGCTCCGCCTTCTCCGTCTTCTCCGGGGAAGGATATTCCTGGTATGTTCTTTTATCATATTAATATACGAAGCAATTATCATTTAAGTTTATTTTTCATGTATCCTCAAAGAAATGGAACTAGAATTACGTGTGGAATGGTGTTACCAAATTTTCAAAAATACTAGAAGTTTCTACATTTAGCAACGTGTATTCGCCCTTAACGATGTCGTATTTCAGGAGACTACGATATGGTTGTATTCTTTGCTTGTGCATTTTGTTGATCTTGGACTCTTGGTGGGGAAGCGAATAGCGGAATAGGTAGTCTTATTAGATGACGGTGTACGCTTGTGTTGTTGCTTGTAGTGGTGAAACAACGCAATTTTTTGACGAACTAGAAGATCCAAAATACATCTATACAATACTTGTATAATAGTATACGGTAGTGTACAACGGTGTAGAGTTTACACCAAGCCTAATTAGTTCAAAACTTCAAATGCATAGAGTTTCCTTATGTGTGGATTGGAGTGACTTAAACCAGCTATCTAGAATCCGGGAAACAATTGCATATTATCTATGGAAACCTTCCGCATAAGTATTCAAACCATTATGTCAACTATACTTTTATGCTTTTATAAATATATCTGAATTTAGATTTGTGTGCACGTCAAGCACCCTGCCCTGGTGCCATCATCGTATACAAGTTATTGAATTTATGTTTTGTTTAGAGTTATTGTTAGTGTGTAACTCAGTAATCAAGAAGAGTGGCGACCTAGTCTCAATCACTATTACGACAAAAATTATAGGTGTTTTTTGGAGATTGAATGTATGCTGTTGCTTGTTAGTATCATCTTGACTGGAAAACTATGACGGAGTTTTGATTTTGACCCCAAAAAAACAATATCAAGTACTTGTCTTTGTTTGGTTCCCCTATTTTATTGATAGGCGCATTTTATTGACGGAGTAGTTGTAATCTGAATTCCAAGGAGTTAATCAGTACCTAAAACTTTTTCATCACAAGGTCTTTTATTGCAAACCTCTTCGGTTGGGAAGCTTGAAGGTTGTAGACCTGTTGTGCCACATATATATCTTCATTTAGATTGTGGAGGATCTCCCTAGCAAGAACTCATGATCTTGGTATCTAGATGAAGGGTTTTTAATTATTCTTGTTTTCCAGGTGAACATGATCTTATTTCTTGAGTTTGAAGTCTCATTTAGTGATATATAAATCCCCCTTAATGCTAGTTGTTCAGGAGGCTTTCAATAATAATGCACTGACCTTGGTTTTGTTGGGGAGTGGCCAAATGGGGCTCAGCCTTTTGTTTTTAGGATTGGTGCTTGGTTGCAGATTTCATATTATCTTCTATGGATGATGATAATGGAATTTTTCGGATTGTTTACGTTGTGAGCTGAGCAACTACTCTGAATATTTGTATATTTCTCGTGGAAATTTTTAGCTGATAAGTGAGGTAGTTCTCAAGATTATCAGATTCTTAGTTTACTAGTTTAGTGTTCATAATTAAGAGATTTCTGAACATAGAAATTGAAATTCCGTTGTCATTTTAGGATATGTGCTGCTCGGTCATCCAAATATTCCATTCATGCATTTGTCATACATGATACTGAGTGTAATGCTTACATCTTTTATTATTGAAGCTTTGCTTCAAACCTACCAAAAATCGATTTCCTAATAAAGTTGTCAATTCAATGATATTCTGGTAGAGTTCTGTCCCTTGCTTTAATGTTGAGCAATAATGTAAACAGTGTTGTAATTGAAGTAGGTTGGATGCTTGGATGCATGCTGAATTGATCTGGTGATGTTGATTGATAGTGTCGTCAATATTGAGTTTACTTGACATCTAAAATAATTTTAGAAAATAGACTTTACATATGTCCCCTGTATTGAGTGTATTCTGTATTAATGCAGCTTGGAAGTTCATGTAAAGATTGTTAGGATACAAAGAGGCACGATTGCAACAGCAGAGAAGGCGGGCACTTGTAATCCTTGGCTACTCTTTCACTATCGGAATAGCTGTGGACCGAAAAGCTACGGGAATTCTGACAGCCAGAGTGCGAGTAAATGGCTTTAAGATTCTTACTAGAACTTGTGGATATAGCTTCTTCATTCAGTAGAGGAGAAGGGGGGATAAAATTTCGTATTTTAGGTTATGAGAGTTAACTACTGCAGTGGATATTATACTGATTGTCAAGATCGTGAGGGTTCTTTTGAGTTGAAACTGTTATTTTCCATATTATGGCCATGTCACTCTCTGCTATGATACCAAATGTGTAAAGTTTAAGCCATGGGGCATTATTTTCTGTATTTGGCATCCAGATCTTATTTTTCAATATTATTATGAAAAAAAGGAGAGGACATGTTTCAGGAATAAGGATTACAAGATTAACAAGAGTGTCCTGCCACTGAAATCTTTTGTTCATTGACAAAATGCGGGGCATTGATTCGTTTTTGTAGTGATTTGAAAGCTGATCAGGTATTTCGGCCGAGGCTCGGTCGTGATCAACTCTAGTATTGTTTATGATGACATTGTACACATTACTGAGAAACGATACTAGAGATGGGCATGGCATGAGCTGTCATATGGGCTGAGTAGCACGCTTTTGACATAACACTGTCGTGGTTTGGCCTTGCATGTTATTCGTTGAATGTAATTTTCAACTTGAAAGTCGTTATCTTATACAATGACTTTTTCTTGCTCATATTTTTTTCACAATCCATCCGAATGAAAATTGATGTCTCGGAATATGACTTTGTACTAAACATAAAACAGAGGATTATTTTCTGAAATTTTCAAAGTTATTTTTCAAATTTTTTTTAAAAGAAATTCACAACACAGTACCGACAGTTGATTTACAACCTAAATATTCTATTTACTACGTTCCTGTATTGTTCTTATAGCTCGATGTGGGAGGAATCTCAAATCATGAAGACTATTCTTTTCTCTCTTCTAATAGATCGCACTAAATTTGTTATACAAATATCCATTGGTTAGCTAGTCAAATCTTTGACGACTTTTGAGCATTAGTGCTGAAACTGATTAGTCCATACGACGGGCATATCTACCATCGGATAGTTGGCTCTGAAAGTGAAAGCTAACGAAAGTAAATTGACATTTACTACCACCATTTTCTATTGTGATCACGACATGTATGACTTTTTTAAGTAACAAATTATCATGGTGGACTTTTTTTTTTTTTTTTTTTATAATCATGGTGGATTAGAGAAAACTACAATCCATTACTTCTACTTTACTATCATTTGAACTCTTCCTCTGAATTTTTTTTAGCATTCGATTCATAAGTTCAAATCATCCAAAACAAAAACAAAAAATGTATTTCTTATTAATAATAGAGAATACCATAGAAGAATGAAAAGCATAGCCCATAAACAAATTTTAAAAGAGTCATTAACTATATATGCCAAATTTCAAATTAGACTAAATTCAAATGGATAACAAAAGGGATCACTCAATATATATCAACCATTATATTAACTCCTAAAATCTTGCATAATTTTACTAGCGGCAATTGCGAATATGTAAAATAGTGGTTCCAAATTGAAAAGAAAATTAGAAGTCAACGACTCAACTCAATCCTTTAAATCAGAAAACAGAATAAAGATAGAGAACAATATGGGACGAATTGATCAACCCCAATACAAGTGAATACCAAGGGCAATCAAGAAGATACAAATGAGACCAAAGTAGAGGATAGCATGGATTATGATGGACGCCCCACCAGTGCGGAAGCTCCCAAACTCAATGCACCTTTTGCCACCAGGCACCTGAAACAGTAACCCAGGTGACAGAAGCACAAACAGGATTGTTGCAATGAACACTGGACCCCAATCATGACCATGGCTGTGCCCCATTTCCTTGGTTTTTTTTGTATTAGCAAGATTAACTATGTTAATGTCACATTTAGTGTTAATAAATGTGGGATGATTAAGGAATGTGGAATAATGGGGTTTAAATTATGGTAGAGAACTTTGTTGAGAAGTAAAGTAGATTACAAATTTATTAATAAGGAGATTTTATGGTGCAAGTTATCTTTGATTCACTGTTGCCTCCCCACTTGCCTTCTCTGACTCATTGCTTCAAAAATATGTCATGTTGGAGAAAATAACTTGTTGGCTTGGTTCATATAACACGACTTTGGGTATCATAAGCTTTGATTCAACCTTAAGTGTTGATTACTGATGAGTTTTGTGGGTTTCTATGGGTTTTTTTTTTTCACTTATTGCTAATTTATTTGGATCTTGTGATTTGGGAACGAAGTTTTCTTAAGATGAGATAGTGCCAAGTTTAAGGGTTTGGGCCGAGATGGGACTAACATCTAACGTTAGAAAATATCGGTGTACAGTATAGGCACTTTAGTCTTAAATGTTTCTTCCAAATAATGCATCATATATTCTAAAACTTTTAAAATTCAAATCAGGCCTCCGATTTCTCCTAGGACTAAGGGTGTTAGTTTGGATTCATGGGTCAATTCTAGGTTGATCCATCATGGGTCGATATTTATCGATTTGGGTTAAATTGGGTCAATTTGGCATATCGAGCCGGGTTAGGTCATTATTGGGTCAAATCGGTTATTTGCTTGCTTAGGTTCAGTATGGGTCAAGGTCGGTTCAAGTCAATTCTTAAACGAGTTGTGCGGGTTATTTCAATATCGGGTAGATTTCGAGTCAAGTCAGTTATGGTAATGGGTCGCCTCGATTTCGGTTGAAATCTAGGTTGGGCTTTATCGGGTTCACATCAAGTCATTTATGACATGTGATTATCAATTTATGACTCGGTATTTGATTATTTTGTTGTATTTGTCTCGGGTCATATCAGGAAATTTTGGGTTAGCTCATGTGACAACTAGGGATGATAACGGATAGTGGACCCAACCCGGATCCGTGGATCCATATCCGTTTTTGCGGATATGGGTCTTCAAAATTTAGACCCGACGGATCCGGGTCGGATCTGGGTCTTATGATTGAAAAACGGATCTGGGTACGGGTCCAACCATAATACCCGGATCCGTTTACCCTTTTTTAAAAAAAAATTGTTATTTTTGTATAAGGCTCAAATTCAAACCCTGAACTCTCTCATTTGTCTGGTTGTCTCTTTCACAATCTCACATTTCACTAGTCTCCAGTTCTCCACTCTCACAGTCTCACCTCGGCATCATAACCAGGAACATCGAACATTGCCTTTGCCGCTGCTCCCGATTCGCCACAACCTGGTATGTGGGTTCCTGGGCCATTTGATTTTATTCATTTATACTTTGTTATTTTGTAATATGTGATTAGTTATATGAATTGTATTCAAGTATTGAACTCATATCATTCGTTGGACTGTTATAGTAGATGCAAAATGCAGATTTATAAATTTGAAATTTAATATTTTCGCAAAAAAATAGGCAAAATATGTAGGATCCGTTTTGGACCCAGATCCAACAGCGGATCTGGATCTGGATCCATAAGGACCCGGTCCAGATCCGGTCCGCTGTCATCCCTAGCGACAACTTGTGTTTTATATGATGGTTAAACCATAAATTGGACAATGATGATGTTGAAATTTTCACTGTAAAACAAAAATATGTATGAGGTAATGATTAGTAAATGTGAATTACTGTATCAAAGGAGTATAAGATGTGCATATTTAGTGTTTCTATATATTATTGTATTATCTATACCAATTATCTACATTACTGCATATATTCAATTGGTTAACATGTCGATTTGAATCGGGCCACAGATAGTTATAAGTCAGCTCATATCGGCTATTCGGGTTGTCTTCCGGTCGGGTCTATAACGGGTCGAACATAAATTAGGTTCGGTTCTTCGAATTTTGAGTCAAATCAATTTTGGGTTCACTTCAAGTCGAGTTGGGCTGATTTACGGGTCTCACTTTACGAGTTATAAGTAGGTCTAATTCAGGTCAATTTCGGATAGTTAATAGGCTCGGGTCATATTTTGACAACTCTACCTAGGAATAACCTGAATGGTAAGGAAAATACCCCTTCAAAGTGTGATAATTATTTAAACGCCTTTGTCTTACCCTAAAAACCACTTAAGTCCTTTTCTTCTAGTTTGCCTCCTACCTTTCCTCTTGAGCTCGCCTTCCAACTTCCTCTCCTTGCTTTCCTTCTAACTTCCCTTTCAAGCTTCACCTTCAAGCTTACCCCCTCCCCCCTAATTACAACAGTAAGCAAACAAAATTATGCCTTGAAATATGCAAATAAAGCTTTACTTTTGGTAATCAGTAAACATCGCATGTTATTCTCTACCTATCGCCCAAATAAAATACGTATTTTGCACATTATTTCATCACATTACCCTTACATTTAATTAATCTTGTGAAACTGATAAAAAAAATTATACAAAACTGTCCAAGTGTACGGTTACACCATGTAAGAACCATCCATTTTGTGTGGTTTTGGCAAAATTAGTAGGAATTTAAACCGTCATATATAGATCTCAAAAAAATACACAATTTTAAAAAAATTAACGTCTTTTGGAGTCTCATAGGTAAAGTTACATTCCCTTAAAGTTTGTCCTGTAAATCTCCTTTCGAGAATTGAACAACTAAGTGAATTTACCGGCGTGTACATGATCCTAAAATAAGGGGTTTAAAAAATTCGTCAATTTAACATCCGGGCAAGGAGTAAACACCCTTTCGAGAGTGAAAGTGAGAGTGAAAATGAGTGAAAGTGAGATAAAAAAAAAGGGTTGTATAAAATAAGAGCGAATTTGGTAAAGAACATCCAAAATACAGGCGATAGGTAGAGACAGGTGATGTTTAGTAATGCCCACCCCATTATAACACGTTCCAGACATGATTCTTGATTTTTGAGATCCGTTATCCACTAGATATCTATTGGAACCGCATCTATTGCCTAGTATCCATTGGCATAGCTTCTGGGACCAAATATCGG
The DNA here is from genome assembly GCA_026401315.1 of Dysphania ambrosioides. Lineage (NCBI taxonomy): Eukaryota > Viridiplantae > Streptophyta > Magnoliopsida > Caryophyllales > Amaranthaceae > Dysphania > Dysphania ambrosioides. Next base: position 3,308,141 of record CM048660.1, on the reverse strand, counting down.
GTATCAAATTTGATATGGTTTGGAACTTTTGTATAACTTACGAAACTTTTTATTATTATTATTATTATTATTATTATTATTATTATTATTATTATTATTATTATTTGGGATTGTATTATGAGTCTATAATCATGAACTTTTATATTCAGGAATAAGGGAGGTATTGAGTTTCTTTAAAAAAAAGATTTTATCTAATTTTAATTACAAAAAGGAAAAAATATCAAATTGAAACTAAATTAGGTACTTAATTCCAAAACTGGTATCCACCAAGTCTAGGACCAGATTCATAAATTTTGGAGTCGGTTTCAAAAGTCAAGATTAAGTTCAGATCTGGTCTGGATCTAAATCTGAGGAAAAAAATCGAATACCCAATTTGCTCACCCCTACTTATATATGAATGTATGAAACCTTCTTTTGTTGTTTGAATTGTGGAAGTACTTGAATATATTGTTGAAGTTTTACGAATTTGTAAAAACCTTGGGAGATGCGTAGATAAGACAAAAGTACGTGTAGAAACTTAAAAGTGTATAATTTAGGCTCTGACCACGATCCATAAAAATATAGGACGTTAGAGCCTCATCTTTGACTCTCTCTTATATGAAAGACTAGAAATTGTTAAAAAAATGTCATCACACCACTTTGGTAGGATATTTCCTTATCCTCAAAGTAATATGTATTTCATAAATTTAAATTTTTAGTAAAATCTACCATCTTCTTATATAATATAAAAAGCTCATGTAAAAATGCATAGGATCTTAATTTAAATCCTACCATCACTTAATTAACATTAAGTACTCACTTAGTCTTTTATAGTTAAGGAAATTTTCACTTTTAAAAAAACTAGATGCATGACGAGGTATTAGTTGTAGTTGTCAAGTGTAATGATATTATTTTAGGTGATTAAGAGTCCTAAATATGCATGATATGTTATACTTAAGTTATGAAAAATTTCTAAAAGATCCTTAAGTTATGAAAAATTCCTAAAAGATAAGGAAAGAAAATTATCATAAATTAAACTTGTTAAGAAAGTGATTATGCACAATTAAGAAACTTGTCATATAATGCATGATACATATGAGTTCAATCCATCCTATATTTGAAGTGTTATGTTCATGCTCCAATTGTTAAGCTTAATGAGTGGTCAAAAATATATAGGTCTATGCTTAATTAAGTAGGGGATCTAAGGGAATAATGTCATCACATCTTGGTGATAACTCTGTTTGATTGCCCTCCATGACTTGCACCTTGAGGACAAGCCAAATGTCTTATTTTGGTGGATGAATACATATATTAACCGTCAAGAGAAGAGCTAGCTTTATTTGGGTCAACAATGCCTTAATCTCCTAAGCGTTATTGCATGATCTTGAATCAAAATAGATTTTGGAAAGAGATATAGACTAGGTTTCAAATCATAATTTACTTATAAGCGGCTCTACTCCAATTCATTCACATTCCCAATTTTTCAAGACTCACACAAATAATATCAAAAGTCCTAGTTATTCACATAACTGCAATCTATTAACGGTGGGTTAGATTTGATAAATAATTAAAAATAAACTAATATTTATGATCACTTTATTGGACAAATCATGTTAAAAGGGTACCTAAACCAATTGTCCATGATAATTTTGTAAACCATGATTTTTAAGTACAAGTTTTGACTAGTGTAATAAATTAAAGTGATTAGATCAAGCAAGCAATATATACAATATATACATGAAAAAAATGAATGACTAAAAATATTTTAGAAAAATTTGATAAAAATATGGAGCATAATCATAAATAATACAAGAATAATTATCATAGCAATATAATAAAAAAAAAACCCCTTATAGTTAGATATGTGAATCACGCTAACAAATAAGCCTTATAATCATGCTTTAATAATGAAGAATCATAAATCTATTTACAAGCATACCAACAAGAGAGAATTTATATAATATATGTGTGTGTGCGGGTTTAGGTGAGAACCCCTCCTTATATAAGAATCATGCATATATAAAAATTCATCTGTAACCATTGATTCAATCCATCCATTGGTTCACATGCGTTAGCATTTAATGGACAAAATATAAATATGGGAACTTTAGCTAATTATTAGATAGTTGAGTTTTTTTAGCTATGTTCAAAATTTTGGTAGTTTTCAATGTTGTGACGCTTATATTCTCTCATTGATATTATCTTTGGGTTGTTTCCAAATTTTTTCTTGTGTTTTCTTCGCCATTTTCAACTTTCCAATTTTCTCATCATTATTAAATTTTGGAACATCAATATTAGATCAATAAAATTTTACACTATTGTTATAAATATTAAGTCTATTGTTCTAAGAATGTATTCTATTATTCTGAAATTTAATTTCATTATTCTAAATTTTTGCAATGTTTAGTTCTTTTATTTTAAATATTAACACTAGTGTTCTAATATTGTAATTTATTGTTTTAAACATATATTCTATTATATTATATTTATTCAATTCACTGACCTTAATTCTAAATACATTGTACTATAGTTTAATATTTGGTAGTTACCTAATGCTTTAATGTTCTAAATTATTGATCAAATATTCTAAACTTCTATTATAATTAATATTTTAAACTTTTATTCTAATGTTCTACACTGGTGTTCCAATGTTCTAATAGAGTTGCTTTTAGAACAATGGAAACTACGGGAAGAAAATGTTTTATACTTTTGTTATAATGTTCTAAACTTTTGTTCTAATATTTTAAACTTTTGTTCTATTCTTCTAAAAATTTGGTTTATTATTCTAAACTATTGTACTAATGTTCTAAACATATATTCTATTGTTCTAATGTTCTTAACTTCTATTTTAATGTTCTAAATTTTTATTCAAAAGTTCTAACCTTCTGTTCTATTGTTCTAAAAATTTATTTTTTTGTTCTAAACTTATATTCTATGTTCAAAATAATTAAAAACTATTGTTTTATTATTAAACACAATCACATAAATTTTGTAAGATTAAAAAAAGACTAAAATTTTGATATCAACTAATAATACTAGAAAATTAATGCTATAAATAATCGAACATTCCCAAATGATCAAACATCGTAAATTCTAAAAAAAATATCAAGCAACGAAGAGTTTTTAAAAGAGTAGAAAAGAATAAGCATTGTAAAAACAAAAAACACAATATTTGTTGTTCTAGCAATGGAGTCGAAGAGTAGAAAAGAATGAGCAGTGTAAAAAAAGAATAAGCACTGTAAACGCTGAGAGACAGAAAAGAAAGCAAAACATAATAATATGAAAACTACTCAAAAATTAACTTACTGGGGTGGAATATAAACCGCTACTTTGAAAACTACTAATTTTTGAAAATTCGTGAATTGGGGGAACCAGTAGACTAAAATAAGCAACTTTAGATATTTACAACTTTGTCATTACTATCAACTTACTATTGCTTGATGGGTTCCTATATAGAAAAGGTTCTTACCTGATCCCATATATATATATATATATATATATATATCCTCATAAGTTATACCTTGATTGTCCGAGTTTTTTGAATGTTTTACAAATTGGAGAATAAGAATTGGGATTGCTTGGACTTGTTAAGAATAGATAGTACGAGGAGCACAAAATTTCTTATGCATAAAAGCTTTGAAAATTTCAAGATGTATTGTTATGTGGGCTTACACGGGTTTATATAGGAGTTAAAGAAGAGATTGGAATAATTAGATCGAGTTGTCATCAAGAAAGAAACAGGGAGGAAGAAGAATTGTACAACACTCGGGAACTTTAAGCTTAGCGCAAATCCTTTGCGTAATGGTTGTAATCACAAATGCCTGGATATTAGAATTTGTGCTTCAGACTACCTTTGTACAGGTCCCATAATTTTCGATGAAAATGGAACTAAATGAACTAACTAATGGCTTTAGAGTCAAGTCATTCAAATAATAATTTTGATTAGTTGGAGTCTAGATAGTAAAAGGTATTCGAATCGAGACCGATTTTCTTAAATCATTCACAACTTTTTCAAATTAAATCGAAATTGGCATAATAATAAATCACGGTTATCCAACCAAATAAAGTTCATGGATAAATAATAAGGATTTACAAATGTTTTGAACTCGATTTTGATTTTTTGTGCACGTTTGTTATTTGAAGGGCCATGCATGAGTAAATTAATAATGACATTCATAAAATGTTTAAGAACTTATGGACCAAGCAAGTCAATTAGTAAGTTTAAGCAATCTTTTAAACTCGATTTCTTAGTTTGGACCAACTTGACAATCAATATATTTTAATCATTGGATTATAAGGAGAGAGACACATTTAGGTGTCTAGAATTACTAGTTGTTAGTTGTCTTCTTTCTATTTTATATTTAATAATTTGGTAAAGTAGTCTGTCATGCTGCTAAATGTTTTAAAAATGAAAACTCGTTATTTGGTTAAAAGAAGTATGCAAAGGCTAAGGTACGTAGGGTAAAAATTACCATGCTTAGCTAGCTATTTTCGGAGTAAATATCATAGATCGAGCTTTATTCTCCATTTTAAATGATGGCCATTGCATATTTAATTAAACCTAATCATCGTAACTATAGAGTAATTTAACTAGGGGTCAAGTAGAACTTTGCACCAACACCACTCCAAGCTAGGTTGACATTTTGTTTAATAATTGATCACCAACAATCCTTCTTCTACGAGTATAGGGCTGGTTCATCATTAATTTATCAAAACAAGACAACAAAACTGTAAAATTAGAAGTGGGCTGCCAAAAGAATTAAACTAGAAGTGGCCCAATAGCAACTAAGTATAATGGAAAATTATAAGTGCTGTCTGCCGAGGGAAATATATCATTAAATGTTTGGTAAATTATTGATAGGGAAAAAGTCAATTAAATTCGAATTAGATGTATTGAGCCCAGCCGCCATTAGTGATCCACATTAGTAATATATTGTTTGGGTCAAGCTATTATAGATTTTTTTTTGGGCATCTCTCAAAATGTCTCATACTAATGAGAAATTTGATCACTTATAAGCCATGTAACCTCTTCCACCGTGATTATTTGTCTACCTTTATATGCCGGCCGATAACCCACGAGATATTGCTTCTTTAACTATCTGTCAAGAAAACTGTCGATACAAGTCATCCGACCAGATTTTCTCATCGCGAGGACAAACTGAGAACCCACCACCACACTACTAAGGATCCAGGTTGAACGAATTAATACCAATTGTTGGGCTTAACTGCCATAAGTGATCCGCATTAGTATGATATTGTCCGCTTTGGGTCAAACCCTCATGTTTTTGTTTTTTGGCATCTCCCAAAAGGGTTCATACTAATGAGAAATTTGATTACTTATAAGTTTGACAATTCTTCCTTTCTTAGTCGATGTGGGACTTGGAATGTATACTTTTCATAATGGAATTTGACAAAGCATAAAATATTTGAGAAAGGATTGAAATAAATAGAGGAAAATAACAAACCTAATCAACTAACTTATAATTTGATGCATTTTGATCAAGTATTAACTGGAATTGTACACAACTTTTTGACAATTGCATTGATTGAACAATGCCTGGACAGTGTATACTCATGCACGATGCTCATTGTACACCTGGAATGTACATCACATTGTTGGAAAAAATACGCGTGAAAATAAATGTATTCTGCCAAAAAGCATTAACTGCTACACTTAATTTTTAATTTTGAAACGAAACGTTATTCACAAATCCAAGAAGCGCTTATCTTTTCTCTCTTCATATAGTACAGTGACTTTTCAATTTTGTCACTGTTTTTAAATTATTGACATATGATATTAAGATAAAATATTTTATATGTACACTTAATTCGATTGTTATGAACATTAAAAATATGAATAAAGTACATTTTAGTTTGACATTGTACAAAATTTACATTTAAATATTTATGTACATTTAGTTCATTTGTGTAATGTAAAATATATATGTACATTTCTAAGAATGATATGTATATTTAGTTCATTTGTGTAATGTAAAATATTTATCCCAATGTTCATTGCTTGCTCACATAATGTTCATTACGTTACCCCAAATGCTTTTAACCAGCGTTTTATGTGTACAATTCTTGCGTTTTGCACCAGGTGCACAACAAACATTGTACACCTGGGTATATAATCCTATTGGCGATAATATTAGTATAGACACGGATGTGCACATCATTCGTAACACTATCTTATTAGAAAAAATAAGACCTTATTATAATAAAACTAGGGATTTCATGATGATATGCGGAAATTATTATGATATGGGTAGGTAGTATAATGTAAAATAAGTTTATTTTGGTCAAACCTTTTGTCGTGTGCGCTGATTTAGTGTCTTTCTTTAAGCTTAAAAGTTATTTAGTGGTCTTCAATAATTAAAAAAAAAACATTATTATTGAATTATTGTATAGACAAGAAGTATTGATTTAAGCTTATACACATGACATGCATGATCGATCCCAGCACAATAATACAATGTATATATAGGTGAATAGTTAATCCAAAATAGTTGCTTAATATCCCTATTCGCTGTTATTGTGCAGAAAAGCTAGCAAATTCGCAAACTCAATGCCGCTAAGCAATAAATTTCATTTGGGTTCGGATTTCGCTAAAAACGCATGATTGTTATACTGTTTGTTTTATATTGGTAAAAACGTAAAATTATAATTGGCTGAAAATAAACTTCATTTGGGTTCGGATTTCGCTATAAACGCATGGCTGTTTTACTGTTTGTTTTACATTGGTGAAAATGTAAAATAGTTGTGAAATGATTGTGATTGAGTCATATCCTTGGTTTGGCTTGATAGGTACATATAACAATTACACATTCATGAAGCACTTCACAGATAGAGAAATAAGATCGTTATCAAGTCGCTGAACAATGTCCATTTTCACCAAATGTGTTCAAAACTTATTTTTCCCCAGTAGGATACATAACAAGTAACATAATATCATCAAACACAATTCTAGAGTTATAATATATATTTAACTTTAAGTAGAAAAGATAGGATGTGACTCTCTGTCAAAATGATGGCAATTAAATAAGTTGCACTAATAACATGCGACAACATAATCAAACTTAGCGTGTTTATCTTCAACTTGAAGTACCCAAGCTCCCCATATACCACAATGACTAGACAATTGAAAATATGATTATCAAGTGTAGGTAATGTTTTTTGTGTCACACTTTGTATTTATTTAAATAAGAGCAATACTTCTATTTAATAAGTTTGTATGTAATATAATCTTCCTTTTTTTTTATTAGGTTCTTTATTTAGTAGGCATAGCGTCATGGTCCAAATGTTTTGACCTCGAGGGCGTGCAACACACACTTGTTCTATGTGTAGCAAGGGTGCGAACCTTGTGTGAAAACTCTGATTCATGGTTTTAGAGAAATCTTGTCTATTGGCAACACGAGCAACCAACAACAAGAGTGGTTGCTCGAGCACATGTGTGTGCAGAACATGCACAAACGGGATCAACGACACAAGGGTGAGTAATGATGTGTGATTAAACAAGTGGCGATATTATATCTATATTATTCTAACAACAAAACACAGGTTTGAAGTACGACAATACTTCATATAAAATTTTAGTTTCATTCATCATTTAATGTCAAAGCAGTAGACGATAATTCCACACAAATATAATAATACATCTAAACTAGCATGTAGGATTTTACATAACATTTAAAGTTTAAACTATTGAAATTTAAGGAATTACAAAATAGAGTATTGGTCGGATTGTATTATTGTAACACATACCACAAAGGCATATAGTAGTATAGTACACACACCCCTTAAAAAAAAAATAGCCAAATAGGCTCATGCTGGTTCATAGAATCCTAACTCCTTCATATTAGACGGCTAGACGCGCCGTGTTGGTAAGTCTAACAAGTGTCAGTATATAAATACGGATGATAATTACCACTTTTTGCTCAGTTATGCCTTCCCCACATCCTCTGTGACTCTGACTCCACGAAATTTCTTACAAAGTCTGCTAAGTGCCTAGCCGCGCAACTACTCTCAATCTCATTATTCCTAGTTTTCGACATTTACTCTTCCCAAATTTTATATTCAATTTGCAAAGCAGAGAGATCTGTAAATTGGATCAATGGGGGCTTGAATTTATTTGACATTTTTGTCGAATTATTTGAATGAAAAAGACAAAATTACTGTTTGCTCTTGTCTTGATCATTTAAGGTTAATTCACAGCCATGCATTCTGGTAATCTTTCTGTTTCATCTTCCTCCTTTGTATTCCTTCATTTTCCTCACATTTCTTCTTATAATTATTTAATTTATGAGAAAATATGTTTTTTCTAATCTATAATTGTTTTTGAGTCATTGACTGTAAGATGATTGAAGAAGAATTTGAAGATTTTTGTGGGGTTGGAGGTTTAAAGATACATACTTGTGCTTCTATATTCATGTGATTTTTGCTAATGTTGGTTAATTTTGATTTGTCTGCTTGAATTAAAGAAGTCAAGGATGTGGGTGGACTGAGTGGTTGATGTATGGTGATTTGAAATAGAATTTTGATCCTCCACTCCTGTTAAGTTGATAATCGAGTTAGTCGTCAGTGGGCGATAGTTTTGCATTAAGACATTGATAATTCCATAAGATTATCAGGTCAAAGTGTCAAAATTTTGGTTATGATATATTGATATGCTTTCAAAGTCTGGTGTGTTTTTAGATAATGAAACTTTTAAGTGGAACTTGTATTATAGTTGTGGGTTAGTGCCTCTTTTGCTCTATATCTCATACGAGTCATAGTTAATTCGTTGAGGTGTTTGAAGTAGTAAAGCACATCTTTACCCACATATTTTTTTGAATTATACGATGTAGTCTTTTTTTTCTTTTTCTAAGACAATAAACTTATGTAGGTTTTTGTTTTAGTCTAAGTGTTGTTCTCAAAAGTCATTTGATTGTAAATATAAGACTTACGCCCATGAAGTATTTGTTTTTCCAGACTATGCGTAAGATACGTAGGTCAAAGATGTGTCTGGAACACCGATAAATGTCAAGTGGGAGTCATTTACGTTGAAATATGGGTACTTTGTAAATCTATGCAAGTAGAAACTTGTAGAGTTGTTCAGTGGCCTAGAACACAAGTAGGAACTTGTGAAGTTGTTCAGTGGCCAAGAACACAAGTAGAAACTTGTAAAGTTGTTCTGTGGACTAGAACACAAGTACATCTTGTTAAGAGTTGTTTACCTAGCCCCTCCAAGTAAGTGAAACTTCTTGGTGATCAACTTACCAGATTTAGGCACTTCCTAGGAAGTTTGTGCGCAACTTTGTGGCACTGACAATATCTATTTGCTTGGGAAGTATACCAATCTGTATGTATCCACTTTACATAGTACGTCGAGGTGTGCAGTTTGATTTGACGTGGTATCTTTCTACGTTGGGACATTTGTTATAGTTTCAGTATAACGCTAACCCATATCAAAATTTATGAATAGATTTTCCTATCTTTCATATTTAGGGGATCTACATTGCATTCACCAAGTGCAAGTTGGACGGCATGGATTATTGATCGCCCTTTACAAACCCTAGTATATTTGAGATTTTGTAATCTTAAATTTTTAGGGGTGGGGTTGCATTGTAAGGAATTTTGTAGTTTGCCCACAAATGAGTCATATGAAGGAGACCTAAACTATAACAATTGGATGTACTGTAACCTTGTCCTATTGTTTACATATCTTTGAAAGACTTGGCATAGAGTGAACATGGGAGGCATCAGCATTAGCTGTTTATGTTTGCCAAAAATAAGAGCTGAGTGATTTTCTTTCTTTTTCCATGTAAGGTGAAGGTCTTTCTGATTGGTCTCCTGAAACTTCTGGCATTAGAGGGTTTTTGCTGGATTTTGGAACTCTTTTGATCACTTAACTAAAGTTATCTGTTAACGTGCAGCCATTCCGATTGGGTGGTTGAGAGAACTGCTAGTTGACTAATATTGTAGAACAGTCAAAGGAAGGATAAGATTAGATTAGGTTAAACTAATACATAATCTAATCTTATACATAAAGATAGAATTACAGAGAGGATAAAACTTATCAAGTAGTAGAATCCTTCTGTAATACAAATATCAGTCATGGGTTAGTATAAATACAGAGGTAATGTAACAGTATGAGATATATGAACACAACAAAAAAATTTCAGCTATTCCTTTCTACTTGGTATCAGAGCAGAGGCAAATTAACAGTGTCTTTGCCGGTTTTCTTTGCTTCATCACCTACCAAGGTTACTTACCTATATCATGGGTGAAAATACCGAACTCATGGAACAGATGGTGGAGCTGTTGAAACAGCTAAACAGTACCAAGCCTACCCCATACAACAATGCTCCAATCAACATCACCGAAAAGCTTAACCGTCGGAATTACACCAAATGGTCCCGCCTTATGCAATGGGCTCTCGATGGGAGAGGACGGCTCAATCACATCATAGCCGATCCTCCTCCCAGAGAGACTCCAGAGCACGAACAGTGGGCCAAAAGGGAATCCGGTGTTATGTCATGGATCGTTGAGAGCATAAGCCTAGAAATAGTTAACCAATTCCTCGACTTTCCATCAGCAAAAGAACTATGGAAAGGTATTGAGGCAGTGTACAGGACATGCAAAGACGAACTCCACATATTTGACCTCACATTTAGGGAAAATACGATTCGACAAGGCCGGGACACCCTAGAGGATTACTACGGAAAATTAACCACGATTTGGAAGGAAATCGATCGGAGAATGCCTAATCCAATGGAGTGTCCGAAAGACATCACAAAATATACCAAATCACACAGCAAACTAGGTTATACCAATTTCTCGGTGGACTAGGAGAGGATATGGACAAAGACCGAAAAGAGTTGGTCAACTAAGACCCTCTCCCATCCGTTGAAGTGGCCTACAACACCATAAGAAGAGAAGTTTCATGAAGAAAGATAATGGGGAGGAATATACCTGACTCCCCGTACATAGAAACCGGAGGCATCGGAAGTGGACTCGCAAGCAAGCCCAGATCAGATAGGGTATCCGTCTTAAGTGTTTGCATTGTGGGGGGTAGCCGTCTTTAGACAAGAGCCGTCTTAAGTGTTCGCATTGTGGGGGTAGCCGTCACACAAAGGACGGCTGCTTCAAACTGATAGGGTATCCGGAGTGGTGGTCGGATACTAGAAAGAGGGGAGAAAAAACTCACCGTGACGAGCCAAAGAAGAAGGGAGGAGCATCCTTGACACAGACCACCAACGAAGGACCAAGTAAAGCTCACGAACCAGATGGAACGAAGGAGACACAGAAAGGGACGAAGGATGGAGAAGGTAAGAGATGTGTGTGGGGAACTGAGGTAGAAGACGAGAGACGGGAGAGGTGGAATGAAGCAGCCCAAATGAGGGGAAATAAGGGGACATGTGAGAGAAACCCTAAGATCAACATCCAAGATACGACGCCCATTTTATCCAAGGGCCAAGATTCACGGAACGTGTGTGAATCCGAGGGATAGGATGCAAATGGGGGGCAAATGAGTGAGAGAGAATCAGTAAGAATAAATAAGGGGCCAAGTGAGAGGGACCCTAAGATCAACGGCAAAAACGCATTTATTTTATCCAAAGGCCGAGGATCATCCAACTCACTCAACCAAGTCCAACCCTACACACCAATCAAACCCAACCGTGAAATCCAAAGAAAAGTGAGCCCAAAAAACCCCAAAATTTGGCCCACAATAAAAATCAAAAAAACCAAGCACAAGTCCATTTTTTAGCCCAGCCGGAAAAACTTGGGGTCGCATGTCAGTCATATTCGGAAGATAGGTGGATTTTTTACTGCGAAGCAACTGACACAATGTCATATGATAAAAGGGATTTTATTGCACACCAAAACCCACAAAAAACCCTTATACAAACGGCAAATGGAGAGTGTATGGATGTAATTGGGGCTGGGTCAATTAATTTCGGGTCTAATTTGTCTTTACACAATTGTCTTTACATACCTAAACTCTCATATAAACTACTATTTATAAGCCATCTTACGAAAGAATTAGAATGTATTGTTCTAATGAAATCTGATTGCTGTATTGTACAGGATGCTCGGACCGGGAAGATTATTGGGCGTGGTACTGAAAGAAATGGATTGTACTACGTTGAAGAAATAACCAAGGATGGAGAAGCTCTTATTGGGCGAAAATGAGTAGGAGAACAACTGCAATTATGGCATCGTCGTCTAGGACATCTTTCTTTGGGGTATTTGGAAAGTCTCTTCCCTACTCTTGCTGAATCAGATTTAGTATTAAATTGTGAAGCCTGTTTTTTAGCCAAAAGTCATAAACATTCTTACTACAGTAGTAAGAGTCATGCTAGTAAACCTTTTCAGATTATTCATTCAGATGTATGGGGTCCTGCCCCACAACTTGGTACTCATGGTTTCCCATATTATGTTCTGTTTATTGATGATTGCACCCGAATGAGCTGGATCTATTTTATGAAACGAAAGTCTAAAGTTTATAGTATTTTTACTACCTTATATCAAATGATAAAAACACAATTTCAGACCAAAATCAGCATACTTAGATCTGACAATGGAGGAGAATACCTCAATACAGATATGAAAATGTTTTTCCAAACCCATGGCCTAATCCACCAAACAGCATGTTCCAACACCCTTCAACAGAATGGAGTTGAGGAACGGAATAACCGTACCCTTTTAGAAATGGCTCGAGCAATGTTGTTTGAATCTAGTATGCAGAAAAATCTGGCCTGAGGCCATTGCTGCTGCCATCTACCTAACAAATAGACTACCTACAAAAAAACTAAATTTTAAAACTCCTCTAAACATCCTCGGTTCTTATTTTCCTGTCCCAACATTTCACACTCTACCTCCTAGGGTATTTGGTTGTGTCACATATGTACACTTGCCCAAACATGACCGTGATAAACTGGAACCCCGAGCCGTGAAATGTGTTTTTCTAGGTTATGGGTTAAATCAAAAAGGTTATAGGTGTTTTGACCCTGTTTCCAAATATCTATATACCACTATGGACTGTGACTTTGATGAGACCTCACAACTTCACTGTTAGGGGGAGAATACTGATGACAATTTAAGTTGGTTAGCGTATGACTCTCTGAAGGAGAATGTTGGTAGTAGAGATAATGTTGCGGGCCCAGATACAACAGATGCAGTTAGCTATGAAAATGCACTACAGTCCATGCCATATGTACCCGCGTAAGACTCTTTCAGAGATGAGCATCAGGTACAAACTAATCTTGAAACCTTGTACAATAATGAAGAGGTGGTGCAGGAAGAGGAATCTGGTGAACAGGAAGAAACAGTACAAGGGTGTATAAACCCAGAACAGAGGAGGTATGAATTACCTCACAGGAGTACGAGAGGGGTTCCACCAAAACGATACGATCCATCATATCAGCCTAGATTATCAGTATACCCTATACAGGAAACAACAAGCGGAAACATGTCGAATATAGAAAAATGCTTTAGAGTTGCAGTATACTCAGAACGAATTCCCAAGACTGTAGAAGAAGCATTAAAAAATGAACTATGGACAAGGGCAATGAGAGAAGAAATCAAGGCACTCGAAAAAAACGAGACATGGACGAAATGCATGATTCCTAAAGGAAAAAAAACTGTGGGATGTAGATGGGTATTCACAGTTAAGTACAAAGCTGATGGAAGCATTGAGAGATACAAAGCAAGGCTGGTGGCAAAGGGGTATACACAAGTATATGGGATTGACTATTCAGAAACGTTTTCACCAGTAGCAAAAATTGATACAATCAGGTCTCAGTTGCAGCTAATAGGGAATGGCCTTTACATCAGTTTGATGTAAAAAACGCGTTCTTACATGGCGAAATAACAGAAGAAGTCTATGTGGAAGCTCCTCCAGGATTCTCTCAGAATTTTGTTGCAGGAGAAGGGTGTCTATATGGGCTAAAGCAATCCCCCAGGGCATGGTTTGGTAGATTCACGGTAGCTATGAAAAAATTTGGGTATCGACAAAGTAATTCTGATCATACATTGTTTCTTAAAAAAAGGGAAAACAAGATAACTTGCCTCATCACATACGTGGATGACATGATCATTACAGGAGATGATAAGGAAGAAATAGATCAGTTAAAAGAAAGGTTATTCCAAGAATTTGATATGAAGGATCTTGGAAGATTAACATACTTTCTTGGAATTGAAGTACTCCGGTCAAAAAGGGGAATCTTCATTTCACAACGAAAGTATATTCTTATTTTTTAGCAGAAACTGGTATGTTGAATTGTAAGCCTGAAGACACTCCGATGATAGCAAATCATGGTTTGCAAATTGAAGAGAATGGAGAATCAGTCGATCAAACCCGTTATCAGAAACTGGTCGGGAAATTAATCTACTTAACTCATACCCGACCTGATATTGCATATGCAGTAGGGGTGGTAAGTAGGTTTATGCATAGACCTCAGACTCAACATATGGAAGCCGTATTTCGAATATTGAGATATCTCAAGAAGACCTCAGGAAGAGGGGTAATGTTTAGGAACAATGGACATTTAGATCTTCAGGCATATACAGACGCAAATTGGGCAGGATACAGAGATAGTAGAAAGTCAACCTCAGGTTTCTTTACTCTAATCGGGGGAAATCTAGTAACATGGATAAGTAAGAAATAGAAGGTGGTTGCAATGTCGAGTGTTGAAGCCGAGTTTCGAGGAATCGCAAAAGGAATAGCAGAAGTCCTTTGGCTTAGAAAGCTGATTTCAGAACTTGGTTTCCCACAAGATAGGAGCTGTGAAGTCTCTGTGATAACAAAGCTGCAATCAGTATCTCTCAGAGAATCCAGTACAACATGATCGGACTAAACATGTTGAAATCGACAGACACTTTATTAAAGACAATTTGGAGGCGGGAATAGTGTGTTTGCCTTTTGTAAGATCAGGAGATCAAATCGCCGATGTTCTGACAAAAGCAGTGACTGTTAATGTATTCGAGAATATCATGTGCAAGTTGGGTGTGGAAGATCTCACAATCAACTTGAGGGGGATTGTAGAACAGTCAAAGAAAGGATAAAATTAGATTAGGTTAAACTAATACATAATCTAATCTTATACATAAAGATAGAATTACAGAGAGGATAAAACTTATCAAGTAGTAGAGTCCTTCTGTAATACAAATATCAGTCATGGGTTAGTATAAATACAGAGGTAATGTAACAGTAACAGAAAAATTTCAGTTATTCTCCTTTCTACTAATATGTCTAGTTCGAACTTTCAGGATTTGATATTAATGAACTGCTTCGAGCAGCTCAGACACGTTGGTTGAAACCTGCGGAAGTGCTTTTCATTTTACAGAATCATGAGAACTACAAGATAACTGAGGAAGCCCTTCAAAAGCCACCTAGTATGTTCTTCCGTAATTGTATCAATGTCATTAGTCTTCATTGTTTTACTTAACTGCTCTGACTTTGAATCTGACAGGTGGCTCTTTATTTCTCTTCAACAAGAGGATTCTTAGGTTTTTCCGGAAAGATGGCCACAATTGGCGAAAAAAGAAGGATGGCAGAACTGTTGGGGAAGCCCACGAACGTCTTAAGGTTTGCATTGGTTGGTTGTATTTTTTTTTTTTTGTTGTTATTGATGATTCTTGTGGATGAATATCAAATCGCTGCTGGAATATATGGTCAAAACTCTTTAGGGATGAACTTGAGATTTATTTGCAAAGAATGCACAATATCCTCATGTAGGTGCAGTAAGAAACAATTGATCTTACCATAGATCATATATGGGGTTTGAGAGATCATTGTAATCAAAGAGGCTTTGTTTTTCCCACAAATGGCCTTAGTACTGAAGATAGAACAAAAATAGGAGTTTTTTCAAGCACAAGATACTTGTAATTCCTCTTAATAAATATTGATTAGCAAATTTCATATATTTGCATGGTTATCATACTCATCATTGGACACAGGTTTATCTACTTTCTATCTTGGTCTTCTGAGGTTGTTTATGATGGATTTGTTTACTTTAAGTTGCCAACATCTAATGTAAATGAATTTTTAGAGATCTATTGC
This sequence comes from Dysphania ambrosioides, assembly GCA_026401315.1. Lineage (NCBI taxonomy): Eukaryota > Viridiplantae > Streptophyta > Magnoliopsida > Caryophyllales > Amaranthaceae > Dysphania > Dysphania ambrosioides. The sequence continues at coordinate 3,292,117 of CM048660.1, read as the reverse complement.
CTGATTTTATTATGCTAGAGGCTAGCCTTGCTAGCTATTGGCAATAGATCCACAAAGATTGGTTAGATCCTAATGATTTCATTATTTAGGGGAAATTGTACATGGTAGCTTTGTAGTTTTGCAATTTCTATTTTGGGACAACAGTGTTTTCGACAAAACAACCCTTAATTAGTCAATTATGTTGTCTACAACCTTAAAATGTGAAGATCCTAGTTCCTAACTGTTCATACATGATTTCTGTAACTTGCCATCATCCTCACATCCATTCCACCTCTAGGTCCTCAATGGCTCCACCTTCTTCTCATCTACACTATCCAAATACTTCTCGGCTCTCTGTATCTCTTTCTCTCCTCCTGAACCGCACTTCAACAAGTTCCACAAATCTCTCTCCCTTAAGTCCCTTCGCCTTTTTACTTGGTAGTTGCTAGTGATCTTCTCTTAATGCTTATCAAAGGCTAATCACACTCCTGGTTGAGGTCCTGGCCTTGGGAATCCTGTATAGCTTGATTCAGAACTGTTCTGTCCTGGTTATATACATCTTCAAGGGACCTTGTCATTTGGTGATGATCCCCCGTCACACTATTGAGCTGAATAGGAAGATGAGGAAGAGGCTGCAGGAATGGGGCACGACGCAGGGGCTGTTGGGTTAAGAGCAGAGGCTGCAAGGAGGGGGGGGGGGGGGGGGGGTGATGGAGGGGTGGCAATAGTCATGGAAAGGGGTTAGGTGAGGGGGTGTTATGGTGGTTGGGTAGAGGGGGAAAGCAAGTTAAAAAAAGGTTCCTAAAAATATATACTTCATATGTCTTTTTTCACGATAAATGATGGCCGGGGGCTGTTCCGTGAGATTAAAAATTTAGACTAACTTTAGGAAGAGCAAAGTAGAGGATTGCCATGGAGTTATTTATGACTTAGAGCTTTGATTTGTTTTAATGTGGCCATTGTCATGAGTGCCCATTTGAGCAAAATTTGTCTTAAAGAGCAAATTTTTGAAATACTGGTGTGAGGTACAACACCAATCATGACACCAACTCAAATATTGGGTCATTGGGTGCCCTATTTGTCCCGAAACCGATCTATCTAGCCATGAGCAGGTTGAAGAGAGCTCTAACAGGCTTGCAGGAACAAACCCATGTATGTTGCAAAATACGGGGATGACTTTTGGATAGGGGTGAATGGCCAACCAAGATCGGATATAATTGGTTTTCTGTAGAATCAATTTTAGTAGAGCGTATGATGTTGATGGCATGAGGTAGAGCAGTGAATGGGCTAGGGTGGCCCCCATTTCACTTTACCAACCCTAGGGAAACTCCAAATACCGTCCTAGATCGTTGCCACACATCTCCGTGGGTTCTGCTTAGCTTTCTATTTTTGTTTTGATGTTTAGCGTTTGACTTTAACAATGGAATAATTTTAAACACCCCTTCTACCCTTCCCAATCACCTTTCCAACAACCTATTTAGCCCATCTCCACCACCTCTCACCATTGGCTCAGCCCACTACCCATCACTTTGCCTCCACTCAACCCCCTTGATGGAAGCCCACTGTTGTTATCAATGTCAGAGCTGATTAATTTTGAATTTCCCCTTAAAAAAAGAACTGGTAGGATATACAAAGAGTTGGTATCCATGCCATAGCTGATTAATTTTGAATTTCCCCTTAGAAAAAGAACTGGGAGAATATCTAAGGGGGCAGCGATATTATCTTCACTTGCTGATGCAGAAGTTTTTAGGAAGTGTTTGGAAGACAACGAAAGTGGTAAGTTCATATGCAAATCAAAGAGTTGGGCTTTCAAATCTTCTCATCTCCTCCTAATCCTAAACCACCCTCTTATGCGAGGTTTCTTACATGGGGTTCTCTTTATGATGTTTTATTTTTAAATTTAAGCAAAACTAGGGTAGACCTGTATTTTGTTCAAGGGTGGAAATAAAAGAAATAGATTGAAAGCAAAAATTAATGCATAGCAAAGGTTCCCTAGCTCATGGAGTGTACCCCGCTTAGTTGGTGTTGGTCATCAGGGCCTCTCTTGACATTAATAGAAGGGTCCTTTATGTACCAACTATATGATTAGGCTCTAAATACCAAGTATATAATTTTCTCTTCATTTTTTCTTTCAAATCACATTGTTTTTTTCAGAAGGAAAATCGCACATATTTAAGAAAATAGAATTAAGTACTTCATATCATGTATGACATCTAGTAATCTATATTATTCTATGGTTTATATTTTCCATCTATGTTTATGCTCTTATTCAATAAAAAAAACTAAATCTTTTTGAAGAAAGATACTAAGTACAAAATAAAAGCCCTTTAGAGACCCGGATTTGAGACTACCAATGTCTTTAGTGGTAATTCATAGAGCCGCCAGAGTAGTGGAAAGAGTGTTTCGTCTTTTCTCCGTGTGTATTGAATGCTCACTTGCTCAGTGGCTTTCTTGTGGGCTTATTCAACTGCCTTTCCAAATAAGTGAATTGGCTTTACCTGCATTTGCGGTCAGTCTTTCTACCTATTCAGTTGCCACCCGTCAAAAGTTCTATAAAGTTGAACAACATCTTATTGCTCCTTTCTTCAAAGCTTTCGGATAACATTGTAGGGTAATCTTCACTGAAATATGTCTCAATGCCATAGTCCAAAGGAAAGAAAATAAAATGAAATAAAACTCCCAGATTCTAACACCTGCTGTTTCAACTCATGAAAAACATAAAGTAGAAAAGGTTTACTGGAATCGTTGCATGAATTCCAAAAGAACATTGCTAGTATTAGAGTTTGAAATCAGAGCTTTTGTGCAAAATTGGGATGCTGTTCATGCATCAGAGCTACAGCTGTCTAGCTGGTGTCATTGAGGCCGATTTTCCCCTTTTTCCAATCCATTTTAAGCTGTGGTAATAAGGGGATCATATGATCCCTCATTTTTAGGAGATCGAAGAATGTTTTCTATTTTCACCTGACAAGTCTAAAAGGAAACTTTCTAATTGCTAGATACCCTTCTTCTTCTTTAACCTTTCCTGGGATATTGACCTATTGCTGTAGTTTATGCAGTATATATATTTTGTTTGATTATGCGATTGGATATCATTTGTTGTCTATCTGAATTCTGGAAGAGGCCTGAATATCCATTTGTTTATACTAGGTCGGAAATGCTGAAGCTTTGAATTGCTATTATGCTCATGGAGAGGATAATCCAAATTTTCAAAGGCGAAGTTACTGGATGTTGGATCGGTGAGTTCACTTGAATCCTCTGTTTTGATCTATTTTCCATAAATGTGATACAGTTTTCGTTTCAAAATTAGAATAAACTCGGTGATCACCATCCACCTTGGAGAACTCTTAAAATAATATGGCAAATGGTGTCCGTTCTGGCAACACCCCTTATTATAAGGTTACCCAGTTATTGCCAAATTAGGAGGGACCTCCAAGTGGACCTACTATTTTGTGCAACTAGGTTCTTATAGATTAATATTAAATTAAAAAAAGTGGCATTCATTTTACCTTTTCTGTTAAAGAATTTATCCACTGGCGCATACTCCAAGTATTTATGCTCTTTTTTTGTAGGGCACAAGAGCACATTGTTCTTGTTCATTATAGAGAGATCACAGAGGTTAGTGAAAGTATTGTAGATTCATTCAGTTGTTGCTAAACAATTCCTAATTTGGCAAAGTCCTTTGTTTATTTCTAACTTATTCCGATACCATTTGCTCATTATATGCCTTACTGCTCCATAATTTAATTTTTGATTGCTGTTAACAAATTTTAGTGTACAAGTCTATGGTGATATTACATTGTTGTTTATATTGCTGCAATAGTACTGTAGAATGATATGTTTTTTGGGTCTTAAAAGTGTCAGGTACATGTAAATTTTGAACCAGAGATTGTATATACGCTAGATATATTTTCTCTTTTTGAGGTTAGGATGTTAAATCAATACAGAATAAAATAAAACCCTGACTCCTCTATTTGTTTGCTGGGAAGAAATTTCAAACATAGCTGTAGCCTGTAGGCCAAGGCTTGGATGTAGATTATACATTCTCAGTTAAAGATTACAACTGTATAGTCATTTTATTTCTATGTCGCAGGGGAAACTTAGTTCTGGATCTATTGCAGACTTGTCACCAGGAACATCTTCAATATTCAGTCAGAGCCCCAGCTCATACACTCTGCAAAACCCAGGATCGTCTTGTTCGAGTGACTTTCATGAATCTTACCAGAGTCACTCAAGCCCCAGATCCATAGAAGTCAGCTCAGATGCAACTATGGGGAAAGGGATTGAATGCTTTAATGTGTCAAATACAACTGGAAACTCTAGTATGATCTCTGAATTTGAGGTTAGCCAGGCTCTACGAAGACTAGAAGTGCAACTGAGTTTGGATGATGACAGCCTCAAAGAATATGCTCCGGTTGATGGTCAATATGGGAATGAAGATATAAATAGAGTGCTTAATGATCAGTATGAAAGTAGATATGCTGGTGTGTCGTATATTTCCATTGGTCCTTTACAGCAATCCGACTCAGGTTCATAATTTTCTGTTGTACTTTCTTCATATTTGAATTTCTTTCAGTCTGTTAAGTGTCACCAAGTTTGTTTAGTTTGCAGCAGCAAGGTTTTCTTAGCCTTCTTCTAGAAGATTCTACTAGGTGAGAGTGAGAGAGACTCATGAATTATAGGCTTCTGCACCAAAAATCAAATGACAACCTATGAGTTATATGGGTCCTCAGTGCTTGAACTCCTTTCCATAGGTCTTTAATTTTGGAGCTCCAAGAACTTTTTGGTTTTTAAGTTATGAACTCTAAGGACAATAAATGAACTAATGGTGTGATAACACTCTTACAATGTTTAGCTGCAGCAATGACAAAACTCTGTATGGACTGGGATACTTTCTTTGGTGAAGGTCATGATAGCATTTCTAATGTGTCCAATTGGACTTAGTTATGTGAATATTATTGTTTGATATGTATACCATGCAAAGGCTACTATAGTTTCTACGAAAGAAGGTCTCTAGGTGTAAGATTGTCATTCTTCCAAAAACCATACTCTAGGGTGTTCGCTATATGGGATAAGGGGGTAGAGATAGTGACAAGGAAGAATGTTAAGGGAAATGCTTTTTCGTTAAGGGGATAAGGATAGTGCTAGGGAGATTAGACCTGTGCATTGGGTCGGGTTAGGGCCGGGATGAGTCATATATAAAACGGGCCGGGCCGAGTCAAAGGAGACGCTAAACGGGCCGGGTCAAAGGAAATACATAACGGGCCGAGTCGGGTCGGGCCGTCAAAAAAGAGTATAGTTTTTATCTATAAAGGGTGATAGTTTACATGTATCACCTTCAATCTTTGGTAGTGGACTATCGGTAAGTATGCGGAAATAATTAATTACCGGATAGTGTTTAAAATTCTTGGAAACTATTGGCCCATTATTGACCCGACTTGACCCATTAAAGACCCAATAAAACATGATCCATTAAGAGACCGACCCATTAGATCCATTATTGATTAGACCCTTTTACAAACGGGCCGATTAAGGGCGCCCTTAACGGGCCCCCTCCCATTTGAACACCTCTAAGGGAGATGGGTATAGGGATTGGCATAAAATGCCCTTTGATCCCACCAAAATAGTACTTAGAGGGAGGTGGTATAAGGAGGAAGGAAGGGATATAAAATGACAACCTTACCTGTGATGAAAAAGAGGGAGGAGAGAGAGTTTAGTAAGGATTTTAAGTAATCTTGCCCCTTATCTCTAATTTATTCCCAATTCTTACCAAATAAAGGAATATCATTATTTTATCTTTATCTCACCCACTCGTATCCCTTGTGTTGAACGCTCACTAGGGTTAACAATGTGGTTTTGTCTAGGCAATATTATGCACTTGTATTTGAATTAGTCATATGTGAAAGGGTGTTCGATGTAAATTTTACTATGTTAGGTGTATTATTCGATATAACCTACCACTAAATGACCTACTTCTAACCACCCCTCTTTCTTTTTTATATCCCATTTAATGATATGGAAAACACCCTACAAATAAGGAAAACATGGGAAATTCCCAAAAATTAGGGAAACATGTGGGATAAATATGGGATAGGGGGTTTCACATTTTTAGAGTTCTCGATGGATCAATTTTTTAGGATCCAAAGTTTTGTTAGCCAAACTTGGGAAATTGAGGGGTATAGTGCTAACTTGTATTTTAAGGAGTGAAATTACAAATTCTTATACACATACATTAATATATGTTGCTTTTGAGAACACTTTCATAAAATGGGGGAGTAATAATATTGTGAACTAGGGAAAATATAGGAGGAACAAGAAATAAAAATAGTTTTCATCGAGGATAATATGTGATAGGGGAGTTCCCGTTTTTAGACATTCATCTATCAAAGATTGTTTATGGCTCTATACCCTTTCCTATGACCTTCTGGTGCATTCCACAAGCCTATTATATTTTCGAAAATTTTCTAAAAAAAAGTCTGACACTATGTATAAAGCCTTGTAAATCCAAATTCTATGACCTAGAAAAGTAAGACCTCAATATACTTCCCATTGTCCCATGGGGTTTGGGGATGCCTTTTGGTTGATAGGAACCATCACTTTCAGCTAATTTCATAATGCCTCCTTTCATTTCCTAAACTCATCATCAAGCTTTTTATAGATCAATTTGTGGGTTGTTTTTTGTTCTAAACCACTTTTATGACTCAAGGTTCATCATCATTTTCGAAAAAGGTTTCAATTTAAGCTCTAAAATTGTGTATTGCCTTTAATCTAGAAATTTTTAACGTTTATGAGACCTTGCTTCCCATAGGACTCAGGGTGGCTTTTTGGGTGATAAGAACCGTCTCTTTCAATTTTAACCATCCAATTTACCAATTTCCGAAATTCCATCTATCGTTGCTTAAACTTATCTCATTAGGGTTGTTTTTGGTTCCAAACCACCTTTTTTCCTTCAATGCATCTCAAAACTCCAATTTATTTTCAAAAACTCCTGCAATATCTTCAAATCTTCAAAATCGTGTATAATAACCTTCGAATTTGAGATATTTTCAACTTTTGTGACTCGAAAAGGGGAGACTTAAGGTACTCATCTTAGCTCTCATGAGACTCGTGGAGGCCTTTTGGGTGATTTTCATCATCTGTTTCAGCTCTTAAGTCTTAACTAGGCATCCTATGTAGTTTGGCTAAACATTTTCGCAGACTTTTAGATCATGATTTGTGTGTTGGTATAGTTCTTAGCCCCTTATTATAACCCCATGATGCGTACTACCACATTTTATTTTTGAAAGATACCCAAAAATTTTGTGTATAATGAACTTTTTTAACTTTAAAAACAAATTTGAAAAATAACCTTCGAATGAAACTATTTCAAAAAATGGCCTTATGTCTGGATTCTATAGAAAATTGTTGTCTTATATAGCGATTCTTAAAAAAATGATGTTTATGATAGCGATTAACTTAAAAGAGGGAAGTGGGCCAGAAGTTTGGTAGAGTCCTCAACTATTTATGTTTTTCATTGTATTTATATGGCTGTCAAAGACGACTTCCAATTGCTGTAAACTCAATCCAAACTTGCAATTTTACTCTTATACAAATCCAATGCATCTCACTTCCAATCCAACATAACACAACTCATCTAACAAACCGCCATATTAAAAACAATGAATCTAACCAATTAAATTCAAACTACATAAACATATATAATAATAAAGATACATAAATTATATATATAGTCCTCATTGATGCACTCAAGTGAAGGAATGTAGTCTAAATTGTCCCAAGATAAACCAAAATGGAGCTATAAGAGATACATTTGACCATTCACCTTAGACCGATGTGAACGTGGAGGTGGTGTCATATCTGGCTCATTGTGTGAGGGATATCATGCCCTAGATTCAAGGAGGTCGATGCAGTATAGGAGGATAGCTGAAAAGGTCAAAGTCATCGCCTTTTGCCAATCTACCTTCCGTACACATCTATGTGACTTTGTCCGCAATAGTCATACAAGGCAAATGGTTATTGTGATAATAGTTAGGAATAGCCAACTGCTTAGTCTGGAATAATAAATAATTGAATTAGAAAAACAAATGATATTACATTAAACAATAGTGAAATTCAATACAAAATCATACCATAAAGTGTAGCGGGATGGATGTTTGCGCACAATGTTTAGCGGGTTTATGAAATGTAGTGTAATCGTACGATACCACACGAGGTATGGATTCAAGTACTTCATCTATTTCTGGCTGGTGTGCCCTCGACAACTTGCTCCTGTCCAATCGCCTATTCCACATGGCATACTGTTTTGGCAACTGATGATTTCCCTTAGCGATCAACATCATGTTTTGGCCACACGAGGAATATGAGGTATATCTTGTTGAAAATCGAATTGATGCATAACTTAGAATGACATATGCTTAACCGACTCGTAGCAAATAAGTGATGCCATGACACGCCACTCTCATCGGTCGCCCTCATTAGTAGGATATCTTAGGTAGGAATTTCACATATCAGTAAATGAATAGATAAATAATACAACTAAACCAAACTCTATAAAATAAACGACTAATATGAGGTTACCTACCCCTCACTCGTCTTAGTCAAAAGTATGCATTAAGGTGCTTTCCATGGAACCATGTGACTTTGGGGGGGTGGGGGGGTGGAATTGATGAACTGCCTCCTTTTGTTGCCTTAACTCATTCTTGGGCTTTTAGAGATAAATTTGTGGGTTGTTTTTGGTTCCTTGCCACTTTTGATAAATAGTTTAATTATGGGTGCTTTTCTTATCTTTTTTTTTTTTGTAAGCCCATTAAGCAAGGAACTAAGTTTGAGTCATTTGATGTCTTTCTTGCAAGATCCATATGTGAGTCTACGTATATAAGTTTCACCTTAGGAGTACTTTCATTTTCGTCAAGTGAGACACTAGAGTAATATACAAGGGAGCGGCTCTTTGTTCCCTAGCTCCTGTTGTGCTTTTAGTGTCTGGTAATTTATGTTATGAGCTTTGGGTGTGTTTCACTAATCACATCAGGTGATTAGTTAGTAAGGACTTAATGTTTCTCGTCATGATTGTGAGTAGATAGGAGATTGGGAGGCTCTATTTATAGTAGATGTTTCACTTTCTCTTTTACTGTCTCCTACGCACACATTTGACCATCAATATCTGTAGTTATGCATTAGAAAATTTATAAAGATGATAAATTGAAAATACATTTCAAAAGGAAGCTATAGGATATCATACGATGATATTTATGATAGAAAAAAAATACGATCAAAGCTATACGGATATTGTAGGCTAATATCTATAAACTTTGGCCTTGCAAATAAGAAGTGCAACTATTAACAGACGGATAGAGTAGTTTCTTTTATAAAAAATATATGTCGCTAAGAATAGTTTGAAGTATTTTTCCTTTTCATAATCAGGAGGTAAAGTTTGTCATTGTTCACTCTGCCCTCCTAATGCTTTTACCTAAATTGACAAGTGCCACGAGTCTTCATCATGAAATTGTTTTTGCTTGGTCTTACTTTTTTAAGTTGCATCTTAAAGTGTTAGTGCTAAGTACTGCTTAGCAGTACATAGAAATTTGTCACTGAAATATTTTGCTCTTTTGGTGGCAATGAAGCGCATATCCGTGTTACTCCTGGCATGGCACAAAGTATTGAAAATGATGAATCTTTATATTGGGATGAAATCCTTGATTTGTCCAAGAATTCTCTGAATCAGAAGGAAAAAGAGGAGCAGGCGTATATTGTAATTGCAAATGTAAGTATACAGGTTTATTAAATGAATGTCTTTTCGTGATTTTTTTTTTTTTTGGGGGGGGGGGGGGGGGGGGGGGGGGTTAGTCTGATGTGTCTCAAATTTCAAAATATGAACTCAGAACTAGAAGTGTGTGATTGATGATTTCAAGGCCATAGCCTAAGTTGTTCATGGTGAAACAAGATGCGATATAAATGAAGCTACAGCCTTTTTGCACTGGGTGGTTATATTTATTGTCTTATTGACTATAAAGCTATGTGAGACTAGAAATAGTGATGCAGAAAAGTGCAAGGGTATGGAGGGAAATGTTTCCAGTTTTGCTGTTCTTATAACAATCTGAATTTGTAGTTAAATGTAGTCTTGACCATCATTATCAAAAGTAATTCCATATTTGATGTCTCATTCTGGAACATACATGTATGATGTCTGTTTGTTTACGCTTTTCTGTGAATTATCACATGTTAGGGAAGGGAACTAATTTCCTCTGGATGGCTAGCTGAGCCTGAAAACCATCAATTACATGATTATGGGGTACATATTGCCGAAAAATGTACGTTTACTTTTACCACTTGAAGTTATAAAGGTCCCTCTCATGGACCTTGACCTGCTATAGAGTGTGAATAAGTATTTCGTTCTAACACCCGCTTTGTGTTTACAACTGATAAAAATAGGGACTGAAGCAGCCAAGAATACAGATAGCCTAGCTTATTCCTCTCAATCATATTCTGCCACCACCCAAGAGTTGTCCACCATTCTACTTGATCCAAGTCTTGAAATGTCTCTTGACACTGATTTAAGCTTGACAGTTGCGAAAGAACAGAAATTTACCATTCATGAAATATCTCCAGAATGGGGATATGTAGATGATTCTACTAAGGTAAGCTTGAGGCTATCACATTATCTTCTTCAATGCTAATGGCACTTTGCCCTAGGGATGTCATGCATATAATCATAATGCTGCATTAAGCTGGAAAATTGATATCTAGGACATTGTGTTGTGATTATTTGTTCCCATCTCTTCTCTGTTTTTCCACCTTGTTTTTATGGGGTGAAGGCAGTTTATGTATGCCAGTGCTGCATATCTTTGCTTGCGGGGAGTGTAATTTGTAGCTACTTTGTACTATTTTTCTCCACCAACTGTAATCAATCATGTAGTTTTTGTATTCTGATGTAGGTCATGATCATCGGATCTTTTCTCTGTGATCCGTCAGAGGCTGAGTGGCTTTGCATGTTTGGTGACATTGAAGTTCCATTACAAACTGTCCAGAATGGTGTTCTTTGTTGCCAGGCTCCTCCACATTCATCAGGAAAGGTGACCCTTTGCATCACTTCTGGGAATCGAGAGTCTTGCAGTGAGATTAGAGAATTTGAGTACCGTGATAAACATATTACTTGTGCACATTGTGATAAACATGAAGGAGAAGCAACTAAAAGTACAGAGGAAATGTTATTACTCACCCGATTGGTGCAGATGCTTCTCTCAAATTCACCTCTCCAACAAGGAGAAAATAGGGAATCGGGCATTGAAAAACAAAAGAGTGATGATGATATGTGGAATCAAATCATTGAAGGTCTCTTAATTGGTGGTGCTACTTTAAGTGACACCCTTGATTGGCTTTTGCTGCAACTTCTGAAGGAAAAATTGCAGCATTGGCTCTCCTCCAAATCTGTGGAAGGAAGAGGATGCAGTGAATGTGTCTTGTCAAGAAAGGAACAAGGAATAATTCATATGATTGCTGGGTTGGGCTATGAGTGGGCTTTGAACTCGGTTTTGGGATGTGGAGTTGGCATAAATTTTCGTGATATCAATGGTTGGACGGCCTTGCACTGGGCTGCTAGATTTGGAAGGTACTTAAATCCATCTTTCAAGGCCTGCTTAAAGAATTGCATAACCTGTGATCTTAAGGATTTATGTAAAGGATTTAATAGCTATTTCATTTCCTTGCGGCTTGATCAATTAATATTTTATATGGATTTAACTCTTGACCTCAGGATTGACTGCAATTTATGTTATATCACTTGATTTCATGATATATTAAGGAATTTTACCTTAGGCTTGGGATGAAATTCAAGAGTAATGCATATCCTGAACTCTGTGGTGGAATGAGTGATAACAGGAATTATCTGTATAAACGTTTGCCAAATTTAGGAGCCATCTACATGAAAAGTAAAATGTTGAACTGAAATAGCAAAGTCTTTATGATATTTAGTGTATTTCAATACCCGAGGATTTGATAAGTGGATTTGGAATGCTAGCCATTCAAGTATGTGTTATTTATTCCTTCCCCTCTCTATTGGTACCTTAAAAATACAAGTGTCTTTCATCTCAGCATCTTTTAGTTGAAAGGCTGGAAAGTAAAACCTTTATGATGTCAGATGCTTCTGTGACCAAGCTTTGTTGAGGACTTCATACCATCATGGCTTATTTCATTGATTTCATGAGAAGATTGATGCAAGTTGGCCATGGAAAGCTTGAGTATCCAAAATGAAATGACTAAAGCCCGGCTTTCCTAAAGTTGGCCATCCAATGCTTGAGTGAGTAGGGTCTGACATGGATAAATCCTTAAGTTAACTACATAGATCTTTTTTGACCTAAATCCGCTTTTAGTTATGAAGTAAGTTAGATTCTCATAGTTTAGATGTAGATGCCACTCTTGATTTTTCTATTTTTTGAGCCAAGGTCTCGATGCATCACATTGTATACGTGGAGTAGTAGAATTCCCTGAAGAGGAGTGTTATAGTCTGTATGGGGCTCTAACTTTATATGACAATTTGAAAAACATTCAGCCAAAAAAATTAGTGAATCTCTGCTAGTTGGAAATAAATATTTATTTTCCTTGAAAGTTTCACCTCTTTTTTGGTTCTTATATATATTTAGTATGGTCCCAGATTTTTGGAATGAAATTGTTTTGAACATTATGCAGTGACATAACACATTGTTTCTATAACAGGGAAAAAATGGTTGCTGCTCTTGTTGCTTTGGGGGCATCAGCTGGGGCACTGACTGATCCCAGTTCACATGATCCTACTGGTAGAAATGCAGCATACATTGCTGAGGCAAGTGGGCACATAGGACTTGCTGGTTATCTGTCAGAACGGGCGTTAACTAGCCATCTCTCGTCCCTCACTCTTGAAGAAAATGAACTCTCCAAAGGCTCCGCTGATGTTGAGGCGGAATTAACTATTAATAGCATTTCAGAGAAAAATGTTTACTCTACTGATCAGGATCAACTTTCACTAAAACACACCCTGGCAGCAGTTAGGAATGCAGCTCAGGCTGCTGCTCGCATCCAAGCAGCATTTCGTGCCCATTCCTTCAGAAAAAGGCAACATCGAGAAGCCACTAGCTCAGAAGTTGCTTCTGATCTAGATGAGTATGGTTTGACTGTAAATGACATTCAGGGCCTTTCAGCTGCATCAAAATTGGCATTTCACAATTTGCATGACCATCAAAAAGCTGCGTTATCTATTCAGAAGAACTATCGGGGTTGGAAAGGTCGGAAAGACTTCATAACTTTGCGCCAAAAAGTAGTGAAGATACAGGTACACTTCTGCTATCATTTCATGACCTGAGATTTCAGTTATTCCCCTCTACCTAGCAATCTTCTGAAAAATCTACATTTAGGTACACTTTTGTAGTAATGGTAGTTTTCTGTGCTCTTGCCGTCTTTCCTTGACTGTCTCCTTGCCTTTTCTCCATGTATTTTTTCTTGCACTCGGTTTTTCTTTTACCCTTCTTTGTCACTCTATACTACGTTATTTTTAACCTTCTTAGGAAAGTCTTTATATTAGGTACGGTTGTGGTTGATCCAGCTTATGATGACCATGTAACTTCCACCAAGTATTTCCCTGTCTTTTGATTTGAAATTAAGGGATATGGGAGCTGGCTGGAACTACTTTTACAGTTTATCTTAATATATATTTGGCTTGGGAATCAATGTCTCATTAATTTCTTCCTCTGGCAGGCTCATGTGAGAGGTTATCAAGTTCGAAAGAAGTACAAGGTTATTTGTTGGGCAGTCGGTATTCTAGACAAGGCTGTACTGCGTTGGCGTCGCAAAGGAACTGGTTTGCGAGGATTTAGACCTGAGTCGGACTGTATTGTGGAAGACGAAGATGATGACGATATTATCAAGGTCTTCCGAAAAGAAAAGGTCAATGTTGCTATTGACGAGGCCGTCACAAGAGTGATGTCCATGGTTGAATCTCCTGAAGCCCGCCAGCAATATTATCGCATGCTTGAAAGATATCAGGAAGCTAAGGTAATAATACTGCTGAATTTTATGACAATGTGCAGTGTATTTTCACACATATGCCCAATGAAATTTAGTTGTTATCATATGGCCCCATTTTTCGAGATGGCCAATTGATCACTTGTTACCGTTGTTTCATCAGCCTTCCATCATCATTGCACTGCCATTCAGTTTGACTTGTCATTTTTTAATCTTTTACCTAGGCTTTTCATGTAGATGACTTTATTTGATGGGCTTTTTCACACTGCAAAACTGTTTATGTCTGTTCCTTGATTTCTACTGTATGAAATTATAATTCTCAAAAGGAGCAATTTAACTTTTTGTAGTACTACAGTTGAGACATGGCCGATATTGAGAAATCTGCTGAGATTTAAAACATGGAGGGAGGTGGGGAGAGGAGAAAGAGGACTTGGTCCTGATCGAAGCTTGAGCTCAGTCTGGATCTGAATTATCTAGCTCAAACTTGACCATGCACTCGGTGTGAGCCGCAAAGTTGAGGTTGAGCTGATTTTAGGTGTAATATTTGAATTTTCAAAAACAAAATATTGAGACCCGTGAACATTGTGAATTTGAGTTCATCTAGTTTATCACACCGGAAAGTCAAGCAGAAGTGTATCATTGGAACTTTAAAATGACTTCTTGTGAGTACCAGCTTCACGGTGTCTGTTGCTTGGTCCAAACATGTGACTTTTTGTGTTCTTTGAAGTTGGGAAGATGTCTGCACTGAATACATCTTAAGTCAACTAATGACTAGGGATGTAGTCACCAAGTGAAAGCAGACTTTTTAAATTTTCTTAGTCCATCTTGTGCCTGTCAGGCTGTGTATGTGCATGCCTAAGCTTTTCTCAATGCAAGCAACTTTGGTGGTCAAGGCACCAAAGAATCAAAGCTCGTTGAGTTCATTTATATATCATCTCTAAATAGGTAATAGTGTTTATGCAATAGTAAAATCATTGCATTTCAGGTGTTATGCGAGCTTGATACTTACTCTTTTTGGTCTCGTGCACAAGAAGTGTACTGAATTGTGATGAAACAGTCCCTAATTTAATTTGCACTGTACTGCTAATATTTTCATGATTTTCAGCTCTGGAAATTTCACAATAACAGTGTATCTGGGAGAATTCCCAAAGCTCACTGATCCGACTTGTTTATGGATATTTAAGTGTCTGTTCTTCATTTTATTTATTGCAGACTGAGCTCCAAGGCCTTACAACTTATGGGGCCTCAGGTTCCCAAGATGGTGTTTCCAACATGGATAAAGATGATATCCTCAACTTTCCTTGAATGTACTGACAAGTATTCCTCTGAAGATTGATTTCTCTAACTTAAGCTTTGCTAGATCGGTTTGAATTTGGTTTTAGTGTACTTTGTGCTCGAACAAAGGTATATGCGAAGTGTTTTTGAAAGAAGTTTAAAATAACGTTTTCTTTCTCTAGATATTGACTATTGTAATCCAAAATTTCAGTATTTGTTCAGATACCCTCTTCTAGTAGATAGGATATTATGGTATTTAGATGTTAATAAAGTTGCTGTAAATGTTTGTAAATAGTTTAGTTTTTGGGTCTAATAATGTGTAGTCAAGTATTTTTCTCATTTACCTTCAACACTAGTGTGTGGCCCTCTTGACGCCTGAGTGTGTACTTTGATTAGTATACTATTGTATTGGAGGTTTTTAAGTTTAGTATAAGATGTCTTAAGTTATTTTTCTAACTCTTACAAACTTGTTTATACGGAGTTTAGTAAGTAGTTTATTAAGTAGGTAACCTCAATGCTATATAAGTACTACGTATACAACTACTAACATATCAATACAAAATCTTCCGATTTCTCCAATGGATGTTTTCATCTTCTTATACTAAATAACACTCTAGGGTAGTAGGGTCAAGAGTAGAAAGAAAGTCATGTTTTTTTCATTTTATTTTATTCTAAAGAAAAAGGATAAACATTACTTGTGGGGATGTTAAAGCACGTATGCATGGTGGGGATGTCAAAGCACGTAAGCATGTGAAGCAGATATAACACTAATAGTCTAATACCAACAGCCCCTCCTGCAAAAGCACGTATGCATAAAAACAGAAGGTAAACAATTAACCTTGTCCTGAATATCTCTGACATATGTGATTCTGAGGACCTGATGAGTCTAGAGTGACTGCCCAATACAAATCCCTGAATCCAAATCTTTCAATACAGATGTAAAAAGGAAAATGATTCAACATGACCAACCAAAAAATTTCCAGTTTCCATCCAAAGAGTTGTGGAACTAAACATAAGAAAATTAATAACCAATCATGGACAATAGAATAACACATTTCTTTTCTTCATCCCTTGTTCGAGAAACTGGGCCCTCTTCACCATTTTTAAGCATAGTTCAGCCGGAATATGTCATTCTGCACGAAAAAGTTTCCTTGTGCCGTTGGGATCAAATGGAACATCTAGCAGAAAAAAATTTGAATAACAGTGAGAAAAATCAGGGCTTCAGCAACCACCAGAAAGCAACAAACTTTGTCAAGTGAACGTCACATAATCCCTTGCATTCCCAAATAACTACCATTCAAAAGCTATGGGTCAAAGACAAAAAGATCATATCAACTACACGCACAGAGAGTTGAATGGCTGAACCTAATCAGGACCAACAGGTAGTCAGGTATAAACAATTGCCTAAACTCCAATCCAATATTGAATATTGTAGAAGAATGCAGAACTGCCCAAAGAGATATGAACAACAGTCACACGAAGTTTTATTTTTTTTAAGTCTCACTTGTATCTACAACAAAATACACTCTAAATAAATTTCTTCTCTATTGCTTGCCCTAAAGAACTAATCCAAAATATACGCTGTGAAATTGACATCTCATGTGCAAGCTACAAAGCAAATGACAATATGTCAAGCAAAATGCCAATAATATTCATTCACATAAAAGAAAGAAAATAACTCTTATCTCATTGAACAAGATGAAAGCATCAGGAAATTAGTAAACCAAAGACATGGTAGATCAACTAACACAGCAGAAAGAGCTAGCTTCCAAATATCTAAATGGTTGTCTGAGGCCAATTTGGATTGTTGGAATGAAATGGAATCAGGAATAATACCTGGGAGAAATGGAATTAAGTTTTAGAGAGTCGTTTGGTTAAGTACATAAATGAGTTTTAAACCCCTTCTAGTTGTTTGATTTAACAGAGGAATGATATTTAGTTCCTTGTTTGGTTCAAACATGAATAAATACAATCTTGATATTAACTATAAAAATATTTTTAGTTTAATATATTCACGATATTAAAACTAAAGGTGTCAATTCGGGTCTACAAGACAGTTCTGGGTTGATCTGTCGCGGGTCGATGCTTATCGGTTTGGGTTAAATTAAGTCAATTTGGCCTATCGGGTCGGGTCAAGTTAGGTCAGGACAAATCAGTTTTTTGCATGCTCATATTCAGTTTGGATATTGGTTCATGTCAATTTGGGTCGGTTCCTTGACGGGTTATAGTAGATTTTGGGTTAAGTCAACTACGGGCTATTTATCGGATTTAATCGATTTCGAGTTGTTTTCTAATCGGGTCTGTAACAGTTCGGACACATATTGGGTTTGAGTTTTCGAATATCGGGTCAAATCAATTTCAGATTGATTTCAAGTCGGGTTGGGTCTGTTTATGGGTTTCACTTTTCAAGTCAAAATCAAGTCGGGTCCAAGTCAATTTCAGGTAGTTTATTGTGTCCGGTCAGATTTTAACATCTATAATTAAATAACTATAAAAACTAATATTATAGAAAAAGTACTAACGATAATAATAATAATAATAATAATAATAATAATAATAATAATTTATAAATATATTAATAATAATGATAATAGTAATCAATTTAATAAATAGAATAAAAATAATAATATCATTAATAATAACAATAATTATAATAATAAGTATTATAATAACGCGACATTTAAAAGTTAGAGCAGGCAACGGGATTTGAATGAACACTAACTAAAACCAAAGGAATCGAAAAGGGGATTTTGGGAGTGTTTGAAACCCCAAAAGGTTTAAAACCTATTCTTTTTTTCCAAACCAACTAGCTTTTAGTTAGGAATGAATTTAAAACCTAATCAAGGTGACAGGCATGTATCTAAAAGTGGTATTGCTTTCACCAACGATAATATTGCCACAAATCCCCAACAATAACAGATTTAAAGTGATTTCATCCCAACTACTACAGACACTCTACCCCTTCCCTTCCTGTAATTATTCCACTTCTAGTGAACATGTTTGAACCAATACTATGGCACAAGCATACAATCACACACCAAGGAAAAACTAATCAATCAAATTCGAGTATTCATAGCCAAATAACCGCTCCACTTGTGACCTCAAACGGAATCCGACGAATAAAACCCTCTAACATAATCACCAAATAATCGCAAAAATCTCCAACAAAAACAACAGATTCCAGAAAATCGGCATCAAAACACAGATCAAAACAAAGACAATCGAACGAAACAATCAATTGCTAATCAACAACATCAACGCAAAGAGGAGCCAAAAAAATACTCCAAAATATCCGCAAAACCCTAAAATTCGATTCATAGTCATAATCGACAACAATAATCAAACAATTGAAACGAAAAAACTTAGTCAAGCGAATAATCAACAAAATTCAAAAAAAAAAATTTAATCCTCCAAAATCATCCGCAAAACCTAAACAATCGATTCAACAGCATGATGGACAACAATCATACAGTCGCAACTAAAACCTCGATCAATCGAATCGCCAACAAACTTCTACAAAAAAAAGAGCAATACCTGACTGAACTTAAGAGCATGCTGTTCGCCGGCGAGTTGGAGAGTGCCAGAGACGAAGACAAGCACGCCGTTATTGGCGCTAGAAGGCTGACAATCAACAGTAGAGATGTGGTGTTGACACTGCTGGAAAGGAAGGCTGATGAGCTTGGCAGTGATGGCTTGAGAGCCTTGAATCTTCTGGCCTTCGAAGGTCAACATCGACGAATCCTGGTACAAGTTTGCTAATCCTGGACGATTCGCGTCGAATGTGGTGTAGTAGTGCTCCACGAACGCCTTCGCTACTGCATCGGGATCCATTGATGTCGACTGCGCTAGTTTCTCTCGCTCGCTCTCCCTCCCTCCCTCCCTCTTAGCTGGGGAAATGGGCAAAGAAGATCACGGAGAGGATGGGTTGTGACTTGTGAGAGCGGGTGGTATAATTTATTTATTGTTATGGTAGCCTAAGATTTACGCTACTGCTATTAGGATGACAGAGAGGCGCGGATCAGTGTTAATTATCTACAGTTCTTCTAGGGTCTCATATTAGATCCCACTTTTTTATCATGATTTTATGGCATAAATTTTAAACTCTTTTCAATTGTTTGGTTTAATACATAGATTTGATTTCTTTCCTATTATTTTGTTCAAATATGAATAAATTTAATTTTAATATTAACGATATTAAAATAGTTATAATAGTAACTATTATAAAAAGTACTAACAATAATAATAATAATAATTTATAAATATATTAATAATAATGATTATACCATTGATAATAATAAAGATCATATCAATATTAATATAATAATTATTTTTATTCTAAGTGTTATAATAACTCGACATCCAATAGCTAGAGCGGGGCGGTAGGGTTTGAATGAACATAGGGTGAACATTAACTAAAACCTAAAGAATTAAAAAGTGGATTTTGAGAATGTTTAAAAGTTCAATCCAAGTCCGTAAAATAAAAAGTTATGATAGTTGACATTTCTAATATTGACTTAAATTGGTCGAAAATATAATAGGCCTATTATATGATGTCGAATCCATTAAAATTAAATGCATCACATGACCCTACATTTTGAGTCAATAAATTGTTTGATTATTAACTTGTCTAACCTACTACGAAGCTCGCATCTTCCTAACCATGGTTGTAATGCATGTATATAGATGGCAATAGGTCTTGGACCTAGTCCAACTCCATGGATACCGATCCATTTTATAGCATACACATCTTAAAAGTTTGGTCCCAATGGATCTGGATCAAGATATAGATATTTTTCTGACATGTAAATTTTGTAACACTCTCATAATTTTTTCGATTAAACGAACCAAATAAAGAGAATTATAAAAACATTATTGCCCTTGAAAACATTTTGATAGACTCTTCATAGTTTTTATAGTGGAAAATTTACTACTACTGTAAAATTTTATTCAAAACACTCAAAGTACTCATAAAGTCTTTGAAAATCCATATATATAAAATGAACAAATCCTTGATATCATCCTCAAAATCAATGTAAAATAAAATCCAAAAACAAACGTAATATACGCCAAACAATTACATTAAAGTAAAGAAACACTCCATTCAAGTCCCTCATTTGAATATGACATTTTTAAATTTGAAATTGTCATAAACTTTTAGACCATGGTGACAATTGCTCACCAACAACGTAACATAAATGTGAAATTGGGTCATCACAAAGTCAATCAAAGAAAAGGGCATGACTAATAAGAAAGTACACACAATCAGCTAAGTTGAGTACACACCCTGTATTTTTAGAATATCAAGAAAAGTATTTTTAGCAAACTTATTTAATTAAATATGCATTTTCTAAATGTATTTTAATTATTTCAATGGCCATTTCTGAATTAAATAATTTAATTGATTTATGGATTGAATTATATTGAATGTTAAGAATTTTATGTAATCAAACTATTTCTTTTAATAAATAAAATCAAAAGTGCTTATTTTATCTCATGAAAATCCAAAAATTATAATAAAATTTTGATAATTATGTGATAATTTTGATAATTTTGAAAGATATTTTAAGCAAACTTACTAATTTTAAACCATTTTGTCAAATTTTTGGAGGAGATCGGATGTCTGTCTAAAAATTGGTTCCTTTTAACCCAACTCTAACTCTTTTTTTATGATTAGGTTAAACCTTAATGAGCTTATACTTCTATTTTATTTTATTCCTTAACCTATTGAGATTTATTTACTTCTTTTTCTGTAAATACCCCATTATCCAAGTTACGCTATTTTTTACTCAATTAAAAACTCAAAACATTCATCCATGCTCTCCTAAAAGCTATGAAAATCCTATAAATATAAGTATTTTTTCTATATAAACCTTATGATTTTTAGAGATGATGTGAAAATTTTAAAAATTAGTTTTGTATTTTTATTATATTTCTTTTTTAATTAGGATGTATATTAATTATTTGATTAATAAAATAGGGTTTTGATTATTTTGGAATCTTTACTTTTTCCTATGGACAAAACAACAAACCCGTTCACTATTAGACCATTGATAATAGTAGTTTAAGTAAAAAAAAAAGTCTAAAGTTTATACTAGTTTCTAAGGTCAAAAAGCTCTTGTTAGATTTGACATTACTATGAAACTTTGATTAAGAGCAGCAAACCAACTTCTATGAATCTTTTAAATTTAGATGATCAAAAGAAAAAAGATGGAGTCCTTTTTTAACTAGAAAGCTATAAATAAGGTGGAATCCTTTTAAAATAAAATACTTTATTTTTCAATAAATACTGTATAAATATTATAATTAATATTTATAACTACTAAAAAATACATAGTATTACATATTTATTTTTCATTTGCAACCTCCTCACATTTCGTGTAGCCTTCTCATAATTCTCTGTCGTTATAAATCATTTTCTTGAATTTTAAAACCAATAAAAAGAATTACACGACTGCCTGTTTATAAACGTTTGATAGGCTATTTAGAGTTTCTTAGCAGACTAAATACTAAAATCATTTAAAAAATACTTAACGTTTTAAAATTTCTTAAAAGTCCAACTAAAAAACTAACGTAAGTCCTTCAAGCTCGCACAACCTTAAAACTGATATAATTAAGTCTAAAACTAACAATACACAATTTCTCATGTAAATATGGCTTCAAGGATCATCTACAAAAGTCATTCCTTAACCTAATGAATACTAACAACACTAGTATGAAATTGATTCATCAAAAGATCAATAAGGAATAGGTCAAGACAAAAACAAGTATATATATGTTAAGAAGTCGATCTAAACTTGGCAAATATCATTCTAAAATAAATATTTGGCCACATGCAAAAATAACAAAGTATATGTAATCAACAATACAAGTCATGCTTCAACTTACTAAATAAAAACACTTGAATTTACTGGAATTTTAAATAGAAACCTTAATCTTTCCTTTAACAATACTACTTTTACTATTAATGGTATATGCAATGAACAAGTTTAGTGCTTAGCCCACGAGGGGACTAGCAAAAAAATTCACAAGGGTTCATATCCAATGCTATTAGAATACTATATATGTCACTATTATAGAAGAGGAGAGATTCACAACGTTGTTAGTAAAAATATAGACAACACCGTCATGCAACTTATATATAGGAATCTTGTACTACAACCAAGTATACTCCCCATTATTCAATACTCAAATAGAATCCATCATTGAGTTCTAATGCTTAACATCTTTTAACTTAAAGTGACTAGTAACTTGAAATGGATATAAAACCATACTAAAACGCAAGACAACATATGTTCATCATAAAGAATTTCATTTTATCTTAATTATTAAAGAAGTGATTATAACACATTTATGTCACTAATTCTTTAACCTTAATTTTCTACTATTGAGTCAAACAAGATTAATAACATGTCTATTATTAACAATCATAAAAGAAATATTATTTTATCCTAGTTGTTCAACTCAAGACGAATGATATGAATGAACATAAACTTGTTACCACTTGACATGAATTAATATTATGGAAAATAACTCATGCAACTTGCTTAAAACATGCATTAAATTATCTTAATGCTTGAATACTAAATCCATACAAAAATAAAAACTCCATCAAAACATGCCAACAAAGATGTATTCTATGATAGCTCATAAAACCAAGATTAATTCCTAGGTATGATACTACGTAAAACATGCACCTTTAGGCATATCTAATACTTATAAACATATTTTCAAACATAAAAATATCCTAATTTATATATATACTTGAGTAGGTAATTAAATTATCAATTTTTGCAATTAAAAGTCAACTATTGAATAATCTCCTCCTATATAACAAGATGAACATAAGTTATCACCTAGCAACCAAAATTACAGTAACCTAACAAATTTTTATAGCCTTTTAAACATGCTGAAAATTAGAAATCATATTTCAATACTAGCAATCAAAACCATAGTTAAAAACCTCAATTCAATACTTTAAGGCATTAAAATCCACTTTTTAGTTGTCTCTATTATTAATCTTAAAATTTATTAACTTACTTGGGTCATGTGATCACCGATCGATCTGGCTAGTCCGGTGGAGGTTTGGCTAAGATGGTGGTGGTTAGAATTTGCAAAAATAAAATAATTTAATAAATTACCTGAAATAAAGTTAGGGTACTTTGGTAGGGATTATTTTTAGAGTCAAGTACTTATTAAGAAGTTCTAAAAATATTAGAAAATCTCAATTTTGATGATCATAAATTCCTTTTTGAGATAAATAACCTTTCTCCAAAACTATTATGGAAATCCTTAAAATAGGTAGGCTTAGCAAATAAATAATATTTTATTAATTATTAAATATGCTTATAACTATATATAGAATATTTTTCTTTTATAAAATCCTTCTTAAATACTATATAAATGCTAAATAATTTATATATAACTATAGAAAATTAAGTAATATTAAATCTTTCATTTCCATATAACAATTAAGGGAAATGCGATGGGTAGGAAAATAAATTCTCATTCCCAACCATATTTCTCACTTTCCAAACCCCCCAATACGGTACTATCCAAGGGTTCTAGCTGTAAACTCACAGCATTAGCTTACAAGTTTCAACAGTCCTCAACATAACTTTTATAACTTCAAGAACTTATGTAACCAGTGGCGTATCCAGGATTTTCCGCCTGGTGAATCACAATTAGGGGTGGCAAAAACTGACCAGACCCAAAAACCCGACTTGAACCTCAAAAACCCGACTTGAACCTGACCCGAAAATAGCGAATTAGGGTTGAGATTTTTGACAAGAAAACTTAAATGGGTTGACACGAACTTGACCTGAAATTAAATGGGTTAGATTAAGGTTGAAAATTCCAACCCGAAAATAACCTACATAACCCAAAGTTATTTTCAAGTCAAAACCAGGTCCGGTCAACCCGAACCCAAACTTATAACAAAACTATATTAAGTAGATTAAAAAAAATTACTCGGCCACTCACTCAGCCCAAACCTCAAGCCTAAATTAAAACCCTAAAAGACAATTAAACAATTACTGTCAACTTACTAGTCTTTTCATCTCAACCCTAAAAGGCTTCTTTTTATTCAGCCCACTCTATTGAATAACCACATCTCAGTGACCCAACCCGAAAACCCAACCTGAACCCGACCAGTAAATAGCGAGTTAGGGTTGAGATTTTCGACACAAAAACTTAAATAGGTTGACACGAACCCGACCCGAAATTAAATAGGTTAGGCTAAGGTTGGGATTTCAACTCGAAAACTTAAATGGATCAGGTTCGGATTGGGGGATAGCTAACCCAAAAGTAGGTGATTTGAACACAAACCCGACCCGACCTGATCCATTTGTCATCCCTAGTCACAATCGATAATCAAACATATAATAAAAAAATTTTACCAAATAATAATATTAAAAAATACATCCAAAATTTTTCTTTGGACCGACTGATGAGTCATTTGACTCACCAACAAGGTCCGCCAATATACATAACTACTTAGTCATGCATAAATAACTGTTAATCTTCGTTCTTCAAACCTTTGTAGCACGTATCTTTGTTTGGCCAAACACGACAGTGAGGCTGTGAGGGTCAAACCTGCAGAGGAAGTGAATCTTACCGAAATTCAAGTGTTTCTTCTCTGCTTGCCTCATGAAGAATCACTTGCCAAATAAAGAAGAAGAAAATCAACAGAATACACTCGCTTATATTTGAACCAGACGTCGTTTATATACAACTCACAAATTATACTCAGCGTAATCAATAATTTACATTTAAATGGTTGACTACAATATACTATTTCCCCTCCCATCGCAAATTCAACGAGGGAAGGAAATGTGACAATATGACAGGATATCTAAGTCTTATTTTCCGAGTATTCTATACATGGCGCAACCTTTACACACTGTTGACATGCAAACGCTAATCTATGGTACAGAACGTCAGAACTGTCCAAATGAGGATCATAGCACCAAACTCGAGTCATGAAACTCCCCTTCCAAAGCCCGTCATGAGGAGCTGTGAACTCTTAAAAATGCTCAAGAAAGGCTCTTCAACTTACAGGGGGATCTTATCCCGTAACATGTCTCATGTTGGAAAGAATCTTACATTGTGTCAGGGAACTGGCTCACAAGAGCATTCAAATGTCACCAATCAAAGTATGGAGATATGCCATCCTTAATTTGAAATCAATCATTTTCTGCAGGTTATGGAAAAGAGAAATGTAAGAGAATGCAATAAACACCAAATACTATATTTGAAACCCATAGATGCTAATGTAGCTCCTAATTTCGTTTTCCAGAACAAATTGGATAGAAAGCTTACTTTTATGCAAAATAGAAGATCACTTGTGAAGCCCAAAGCATCCAACAGGCGAGAAGCTTGCACTTGTGCGATCTGAGTCTCCATGAAGATAAGAGGCTCAATCATTGTGCAGAGATCTTGGTGAAAAAGCGTGACACTTCACGATAAAGTTGCTCCGCTTCAAATGGTTTTGAGACATAACCGTCCATGCCACACTCAAGGCTTTTCTCATGAGTTGCCTGAAAAACATCTGCAGTCATGGCCAAGATAGGCACATGCCAGCTTGAAATGTTTTCATAGGCTTCCGCTGTTGCTTCACCATGATGGATACGCTCATTAACGAAATGCTCTGTTTCACGAATTCTCCTAGTCGCCTCAAATCTGCATAAAGAAGTTCAAAGACAAGGTTCAAGACACTACATACAATTTTCATGCTTATATAGTAAGATTAAGCACCACCTATACGAGAATCCAAAAGATCAGATTTTTGGATACATTAAGGACACGTGTTACCCATCACTCACGGTTGGAGGTATTTCTTTTTGTCGTAAGGGACCGTTCGGTTCAACTTATATTGACTTGTCTCGGCAAAAATAAAATAAAGCCAGACAAAAAAAGTTCCCAAAAACAACTTCAGAAAAAATAAGTTCAGATAAAGTAACATAAGACTCAATAAGTTGAATGAAACAAAGCCCTGTATCAATTGTTTCTCTTTTTCATTTTCCCTTATAGCAAAACATAGGTTGCCTCATCAATTTTGACACATTTTGTATAACTTAGTAAAGCTGCATCAGGCTTATAAAGTTTTATTTAATGTTGTATGTTATACAGTGACAAATAAAAAATCGATTTTGTAGAACCAGTTATATTTTGGTTCAAAGCCATCAGTTACAACGAACTATACCTTGGACCATAGGAATTATGACTTTAGAATGAATATATGCTGGATTATAACAAAAAAAAAATTGACAAAAGAAGAAATTTAAGTAGCAAGATAAGACACATACCCATCCATTTCTGGCATCTGGATGTCCATGAAGCAGGCATCGTAATGGTGTGGTGGCCTAAGATTCTCGATGGCCCTTTTCCCACTATCTACACAATCAACCTCAGCTCCATACTTCTTCAAAGCACCGGCAGCCACTTTGAGATTAATGCTATTGTCATCTACAACAAGAATTTTTCTCCCATGAAGAAGATGCTGGAGTGGCAATGTCGGCAACTCTCTGTTGGAGGAATTTCCTTTCTTCCCAACACCCATAACGCGTTGCAATGATGCAGCCACCATGCTTGACCTCAAGGGCTTCATAATAATACAAGGAGTGTCAACACCACGAGTACCAGAGTTTGCTCTTACACAGCCAACACTATTCGTTAGAAGAAAAATTTTAGGTGGCCTTCTCCCATTCTTGACACTTCTCAATCTATTGACAGATAGAGGGTCATCTCTGAGGTACTTGTTCCACACTTCCTGCTCAATGAACACCATATCAATGCACGGCTTTCCATTACTGATAACAATAGAGCCTTGGTTCACATCTGGAGCTACTTCAACATTGATACCAAGTCTTAGAATATGATATTTAGCCACCTTTACTCGAACTTGTCTAGGATCTATTATTAATGCCGTCATGCCTTGGAATTTAGCTGATGCTGAACTAGCTTGGTTTCTTATATGTTTGTTTTTTATAACATTTGAACTTGAGCACGCTTTGCTAAAAACTGCAGTAAATGTAAAGGTGGAACCAAGTTTGGGTACACTAGCAAATCCAATTTCCCCGTTCATCAAGCCAACCAAGCATTTGCTTATACTCAATCCAATGCCTGTGCCTCCGCTTCTAGGAATCACTTGCATGAAGGGAGTAAAGATGCGAGACTGCGCTTCAACAGGGATGCCACAACCAGTATCCTCAACTGAGATAATCAGGTTGACAAGATTATTGGACGAGGACGATGATAGTGAACTAGTAGGTAAATCTTTAGAGAACGCTCTGAATCCAACCCAGCTTCTCTGTCTGTCTGCAACAGGTAAGCCACTCAAGGAATTCCTTGATGATAACTCAGTTTCCACCTCTATCAACTCTCTTACCTCCTCAACAAGATGGACTGTCACAAAAATGTGTCCTCTCTCTGTGAACTGCCACATGGAAGGAAAACTCAAACTAAGCCACTACACATCAAAGTTGGGCAACTTTTTAAATAAATCAACAAATCTAGAGGAGAATCCTGAAATTTGGTTTTTTGAACAGAAATTCATTTCACTTACAATCATTTGGCATCATGATAAAGATAATTTCAATAAAACTCAGTTCAATGTTTCCATTATTTGCCTTCGAAAATGCAAAGATTAACTTTTTTTTGTTGTACATCAAAATTAGCTATGTAAAAAAGTAAATATTGTAACTGTTTACTTACTTTGATTGAATTTCCCATAAGATTTGTCATAATTTGACGGAACCTTCCAGGGTCACCAATAACTAATTCTGGTACTTGCTCAGAAATATAGACGGCAAGCTGTAATACGAAAAGTTGAAATGGAAAATTTAAAGCAAATTAAACACAACATCTCACACTGCAAACACAAAGGCAGGCTCATTGGAGATTACCTCTACTCCTTTCTCTTGTGACTTCCCTGAAAAGAGGGATAACACATCATCTAGGATTGCTCTCAGATCAAAAGTAACAGGCTCTAGCTCTAGTTTACCAGACTCAATCTTTGCCTGGTCAAGAACCGCATTGATAAGAGACACAAGAGCCTTTCCACTGGCCTGAGCTGTCCTTACATAATCTTGTTGAGTCACATCCAAGTCAGTGTCCATAAGCATTTGAAGCATTCCTGAAATTTTGAAACTTCCATATCATATTGCACTTTCACATGTTCATATATTACCCTAACAATACAGAACCATTTGCAACAACATTTACCTAGAACACCATTCATAGGGGTTCTGATCTCATGAGAAACGGTAGCAAGGAACTGCAGGAAGTTCAAAACTGATCATATATACACATAAAAGTAATTGGGATGAATTTTCAAAAGATACATAAAAACAGAAAAACTGTAACCTGTGACTTTGCGACATCAGCTGCCTCAGCCCGTTTCTTAAGCTCCGTCATCTTATCAAAGTCATCCTCCACTTTGGCAATCCTATTTAGAGTTGCATGGAATATGTGACCAACCAGTAACGCAATAACCAGTATCCCAGTTGCAAGTGTAATGGCTAACCATGGCCAAGGAAGTTTCTGTTTAAATCTGCAAATACATAAAATTATGGCCAATGAAATCTAGAGTTGATGTCTTCGCCAAACAGCATAAGTTCAAAACCTTTCGCTCACAAATCCAGGTCATAGGTAAAATCAACTGTTAGATCCTACACTTGAGTGCACAATGCTTATCATGCTCTCGGAAGAACGTACAGTTTCAAAGTGAAACATTCCATTCAATTCAAAAGAACAAAATTTTGATAAAAAAATGGAATTGACATAAAAGAACATAAAACATACTGATGGAATAAGTTCATTTATATTATAACATTTGTTACTTTATTTCAATTTGGATGTTCTCTCGACAACAGAATCTCATTCAATTTGCAACTAGTGTAAAATGCAAGCTGTGGTAGCATACACTGCCACAACTTTCGATCATCAATATATAACCATTTCTTCTCACCTGCAGCGCATCTCATGCCTCCTAAATGGATCTCCAAAGGTTAGCGCACTGACACGCTCCAAATCATCATCAAATACATTTGAACCATACATACTGATTGGGTGTGAGAGATTGGTTATATCATACACATTCACAAGGATAGTCTGTTTGCTGGCAAGCTGATGAAGTAACTTCTCCACCAGTGATTCTATGTCAAAGACCCCACCTAGATACCTGCCAGATACAAAGGTTATTTATTTATAATATGCCTCACTCTGGTGCAACTTTGGGATTTACAAGTAATTGTCATACAAATACTACATGATTTACTGGCACCGAAAGAAATATAGACCAATACACCATGGAATATCACATTCTAGCAATATGACAAGTTGGTACATTGTATGGCTGTACGGTTTCCAGAATGACATGACAGCAATTAAAAAAGGT
Source organism: Dysphania ambrosioides (assembly GCA_026401315.1). Lineage (NCBI taxonomy): Eukaryota > Viridiplantae > Streptophyta > Magnoliopsida > Caryophyllales > Amaranthaceae > Dysphania > Dysphania ambrosioides. Next base: position 3,262,482 of record CM048660.1, on the reverse strand, counting down.
GCAAATCAGAACAGAACATACAGAAAAGGAGGTCAGAAGAAAAATTACAAAATTAGGGTTATACATGCTCCGTAAATGTGAAACCACGACTGTCAATGTGACCTGCTTGCTTCGTGGCCAGGCCAACCACTACCACGTTTGCACGCATAACTCCAATTAAGTTCAGCACATTGTAAACTTCTACCATATGTAATATAGGATGATATATAGTACATTAAGCTAGTAAGCATTATGCCTAAGGATTACCCAAAAAATTAAGCAAGGATTAGGATTAATGATTCATCAGCTTCTAAAGATTCTAAAAGGAAGCTATGTTCTCTTCTTTCACGTGTTTGAAATGAACTAGTTCTAAAACTTTTTCCTTGCTCAGCTCAACAAAAGTATCAAAAGGATAAGTGCACTAATTTAGGATCACTGTCGAAATTTTATACAATAGGGAAAGTAGCATTTATCATCTTTCATTTTATTTTTCCAATTGTGCACAATGCTTAACGAATATTCTTGGTTTGATGTCACTTGATGGTTCCAGTAAAAAGCGTCAAAAAAAGTGATTTATATTCTTAGTAACTAGAGTTATGTCTCAAAGAGACAAAATAGTGATGTAGTTGCAAGTAATGTATGAGATTATTTATCACGACAGTGAAAGGAAAGCAAGGAACAGTCAAACATACCCATCAGCAGCTTGTATTCGTTCATCTGGGGTAGCATTGGAAGGAAGATCCCTTTTATAGACAGCAAATGTCAAAATAACTCCAAGGCGGCCTGTTTTGAGCAATGGGAAAGGGGCCGTGAGAACTCCCTTTCCAGATGCCCTTGCCCGCAAAACATTTTCACGATCCTCCTACCAAAACACCAGACAACCAAGATAAGATAGCTAAACTAGTTACTTATGAGCTTTGCATAAGAGCAACATCTATCACTCATGATAGCTCAAATTATACATTCATTAGGAAAACCAAATATTTAAGAGCAGCACACAAGCCAAGATATAGCCTAAAAGAACATACCTTCCCTGAAAGCACATCCACAGAAACCATATGTGAAATGGTATCTTGGGCAAAGATTACAGGCGCATATTCTTCTTGAACTGGAGAAGGCTCCAGGTTTTCTGCTGCATAATCATCCTTATGAACAGGTTCTTCTTCGTCCATCTTCCTAATAATCCAGCCCTGTTGCTTCTCAAAGTATTCTCTTTCAGAATGGAGCACTTTCACAGCATATGCCACCCCACTTGTTAAAGGGCGCTCAAAAGCAGTTCTCTCAGTGTATCTTGCAAAAGTTCTCTGTTCAATGTTCACCTTAGTTAGCTACCAATGACTTAATACTAGTAATTACAGAAAAAGGCAAACTATCAGACTAAAAAGAACACAATATCCGCATGCCATGAACTCGGCTGATAGAAGAAGTACAAACTTAAGGAGTACAATGTACACCAACCCCCACCCAAAAAAAAAAAAAAATAGTATGCGACATCATAAAGTGCAACATTTCTGGGCATTTAGCCCACTACATGATGTACAAACCCACTATCCCAAAATCCCTAGGCTCATATTCATAATGATCATTAAATGATAAAATTAAATCTGCTATCTACATGAATCTACCAAAGCTGCAAGATAAAACTAATGAACAAGGAATAACATAATATTACGTACACAAGGTGACAATCGTATACGTATTACCTGATCAATAGCTGATGGATCCTTGCCATGATGAAAAGTGGAAATCAAGATGGACATAGCTTGAATATGATTCATACTAACATTAAACTGATCCTGCAACATCCTAGCCCTCTCATCACACATACTAGCAAGAACTTCTTTCCTCTTCTCAACAGCTTGTGAGCTCATATACCAAAAGATTGAAAAACAGAAAATGACCCAGAAAACTACATACGCTTTCAACAACTTCTTCCACCATGATATTTTCAACTTTTTTGACCCAATATATTGATAATAATAATGGTGGATCGTACGGCTGTTTCCAGTGATCCTCCCCCACCAATCACACAAAACTTTCCCACCACCACCTCCACCGCGGCCGCCGAGCAAGATAGACTTGCCATCCATAACTCCACCACTAATTAAACAATTCATTGGGATCACAGACACAAACCAGCAACATATCATCAAAAGTACATGCCCCACCTTTAAACCAAAACCAAGAACATGTACCAAACTCATCCACAGTAATACTAAACTAGTAATCTCAAACCCCAAAAATCGAAGATTTGAAGAGAATAAATGCCCCAAAAAAAAAGAGGGATAAGAATAATAATTAAGCTATACTCAAACTTAGCTATCACCCACCCACTATGGTTTTTTGTTATATCCCACTACTAAGAAGCTGATAAAAGAGCAGGAAAACACAAGAAGCTGCTAACTTATCCTCCATTAAAATTAAAAATGGATATACAACAAGTAGCAGAAATAAGCTAAGGAGGGTAACACAGAATCAAGGAATCCCAATGACCTGAAAGATTCCACCTATCCTTTACCAAACATACAGAATTTGGGCTTATCCTTTAAGCAACCAATCACACACCCAGATCAAGAAATGGTTTAAAACCCTGACAATTTTGCCACTTTTTCATCAAATTCAAGAAAAATCAAGAAAATTTTACAGCTTTTTTTTTATCAAATTCAAGTAAAACCCAGATAATTTAACAACTTTTTTTTATCAGATTCAAGCAAACCCCAGAAAATTAACAATCTTTTGATCAAATATAAGCAAAACACATATGATTAAACAAGTTCCTGATCAAATTTAAGCAAAACCCAAAAGATTAGCAAGTTTTTTTTTATCAAATGGACAAGATTAAAGTAGGACTCCCACAATGAAATCTAGAGGCTTATCCTAAGGAAGTAGGACTAAGTTTTGGAGCAATAATGGTTGAAACATGTGGTCGGTTGTTGCAGATTTTGACACTCTGAAAACAAAACTATACAAATTAAGCTAAGGCAAAAGAAGGTAACAAGTAAAGAGAATTGGAAGTATTATAAATTTGGGAGAGTTGGTTTGATAAGTTGAAGAAGATCGTAGAACAAAATAAGTAAAAGCATATGATATAATATTGTAGTGATAATAAGAATAATAAATTATTATTCTTATTATTGCTATTAAAATTTTGGTCTATATTGTAGGATTGTTAAAAATAATTGGATTAAATAGAAGAATATGTATGTGAAAATGTCTGCTAGAAACAACCGAACAAGCCATTATCGGTGTCCACTACATCCAAATATATTATTTTTAAAATTGGGGATAGATGATATCACGGATGGATAAAGAGTACATTTACTTTGTATTTTTTTTTAATTATCGAGATATGTACACATGTACAGTTTATGAAGTACGTAATATTAATGTGTTGAGTAATTTTTTTTAAGCACTTTTATTTCACAAGGTTGAAACTCAGATCTTTAAAAGTTAAGGTTAGAACAATGTAAGTGAGTCAAGTTGACTTGTTTCAAATTTAACGAGCTTAATCTGGCTCAAATTCGAAAGCTCAATTCTACTCAATTTTTAGAGTATTTGAAATTTTAAAGTATGACTCTAATTGCAGTTGTTTGTTACAAAATATTATATTTTTATTATTTCATTTGAGACATATACTTTGTATTATTTAAATATTGATAAATATGTAAAATAATATATATTTTATAAAGTAGTAAATTAGGGAGTGTCACCCTCAACACATCCCTAATAAAGCTAGATCTTGAGAATTGTTTCGTGGGCGTGCATTTAGTATTAGACTATATCATTAAAATTAACCATACATTATAAAATTGAGGAGGTATTAGATTTTATTCTCGTCATCTTATTTAATTAAATTTTCTAAAAAAATAATTTTAATAAAAGTAAAATAAATTAGTAAAAATAAGTAAAGTTTACTGAAGTATTAATCTAAAAACAATAACTTTTTAATAAAAACTAGTAAAAAAAAAAAACATATCAGTAAGCCATGATGAGTGGATGCTTTTCTTTAAATATAAACGAAATCATGTATAATATAACCCTAGAGACCTTTAATGATTCACCATTTTGAATGTGAGATGAAACCCCACCAATGACTTTAAATAATAGGCTAAGAAGGGATTAACAGTAATTGTAGTTGCAACAAACACAAACACCCCTATCTAACACAAATTCCACCATAGGGGCTTGGGGTGCTGGTGTTAAGCATTTTGGATTTTTATAGTTATATGATTTGATTATGTGAAAGCGGGCACTTGAGTGCACCACACGAATTTAGGCTACTCCTTCTATCTTTTAATATTTATCTTATTTTATTCAAAAAACTTTTATAAAAAATAGTTAAATAAGACAAATATCAAAAGATAGAGGGAGTGTATTCAATTAATCCAAAGTCTTTTTGATAAAAGTAGTGTTTAATGGAGAAACAATTAAAATGATTTATTGTATTTTTTGTCATGGCTAAATTAATTTTGTATTTTTTTACTTAATTCAAATTTTAGATAACTCATACAATTGTATATAGTGCTCTCTTCGTTTCTTAAAAATATTGTATTTATATTTTATAATGTCGAAAACAATACTCCATATCACTTACTTTCTAAGCTAGATCTACCAAACTTACAACTATGAATAAACTGAAATAATAATTTGGGCGATAATGTACGGCAAACAATTTGCATTAAGAAGAGTAATTTCAACATAATTCCTTATAAATGATCTTCAAGGAAATGTAAAATATACCGACATACTTAGATGTTTCCCACTATATAATATGCAATGGCTGTATGACCCTTTTAGTTTCAACTTTCAAGCAAGCAAAAATTGACTAATAATGTGATAATTTTTCACCGATTTAAGAATTGAGAAAGGACTCATAAAAAGAAAGTGAAAATTATTGAAACACAAAGAAGAAGACTTAGATATAAGAGGCAAATTAAATAACAAAAAATTGGCTAACTTGCTACTTTACTAGCATCGAATGGGCAAGCATCGATCTATATGCCCACATGGTTGAAGGAGAATGGTTTAATAACTTATTGGTTTACTCCCTCTGTTTCTAAAAAACCTTTTTTTGAGTAAAAAGTTCTCATATAAAATGATTAAATAGAGCTTTTTTTTTAAGAATAGAGAGAGTATCGGATAAAACTCAAATAAATGTATATACGTTAAAGCCGGAGTGGGGTGTCCCAACTCTCCAAGCTTTATTGAGTGCATCATTGCATGAATGTGAGGTTACGTTGTGCCCTTGTTGAGGCCTTTCTTGGGGTTAATGAGTAATCGATGATAATTTCATCTATTTATAACTATTATTAAAGCAAAAATCTGCTGACGTCATACTTAACACATGTTAAGTTATTATTAAAAAAAATTCCACCTTTTTTTGAAAGATGATGCATCTTTTTTTCTACTTTACATTAATATAAGATTAGAAAATGTTATATATAAAAAATTGCGTGACTATATAAATTCCTAAATTATTTAAAGTACATTTATTTCTTCCCTTTATTTCAAGTTCCCTCTCTATCTTTTTCAATAATAATGTTTTTATTTATTGTGATAAAAAATATTATCCCAATTAAATTTACTACAATAATTCTATAAAATCTATAAGTTTTTCACCAATAAATAAAATTTTCTTATAATTGAAATATTTAACAAAATAACTTATTATCAACCCGTGCATCGCACGGGGCTTACCTAGTAACTATTATTAAAGCAAAACTCTTGCTGACGTCATACTTGACATGTGTCATGCTATTATTAAAAAAATTCCGCCTTTTTTAAGATGATATCATCTACTTTTTTTCTACTTTACATTAATATCATAAATGTTATACATAAAAAATTATGTGACTATAAAGCTACCTTTATTTCTTCTTTTTATTTCATGTTTCATCTCTATCTTTTCAATAATAATTTTTTCATCTAATATAATAAAAGTATTATCCCAATTAAATTTTCTACGGTAATTTTATAAAACCTATAAATTTTTACATAAATGTAAATATTCTTATAATTGAAATATTTGACAAAAGTAATTTATTATTAAATCGTGTATCGTACGAGACTTATCTTGTTTATTATTAATGGCAAATGATTCTAGCCCAATTTAGTTGTCATCGGCACACTGTTTTTAAAAAAAAGACGTCAAACACTTTATTTAAATTGTGCTGTATCAATTTTTAGCATGTAACAGTTATTTCTCTTATATTATCATTTTATTTATCATGGCAAAAGTTAATGTGATAAACATTTTAGATGAGGAAAATCTAACTGAAATAATACAGAAGATTTTCATTTATTTTAATCAATGTTGTATAAATTTTAAGATTATTAAGAAATCTAACTACTTCGTAATTAATACAGGTTAAATGATTAACTTTCTCTATTACTTGAATTTTCTTACCTTTCCTATAAATCAGGCTCCTATCTTTTTTATTAACTACGAACTATAATACTTTTTAGTGTGAGTAATGCACTTTATCTACTATGCCAGCTCCTCTAGAGGTAGGCATGATAGTGGATCCAGCTCAAAGCTATAGTCCATATATACCCCGTGCAATTACTCATACTATTTCAATTCTTTGTTTTTTTTGTATTTCCATTTTTTAGAGTTAAAGTTTAAAAAGATTGACTATAAATCTTCAATCATGTTATAAGAAATAATATATTCAGGTGAGATCTTCAATGTAAATTTATAGAATATTAAATTATTATAATTTTTTGTGTCACGAATTTAGAGATAAAAATATTTTTCAGTCGTATCTTAAATATCATGAAATGTCAAATGGAGTAAAAAAAAATAGAGAGAGTAATCGGATCACTTATGATTGGAAGTTTTGTTTTCAAATGGTATAGCTTAGCTTGTGTGCAATAAGAATATACTCCGCATGTATATTTCAAATAGTAAGCACTACAATTTAAATATTGCTGAAGTAAATTAACATTGAAAAGTAGTGGGAAAGAAAAAAGTGTAGAGTAAATTACTACTCGATCTCTTCTAAACAAATACGAAAAACTCCACTAATATAAAAAAAATAATAGATATATAAAATCGTATTAAACTGAGCACTTTAGTTTGTAGCTTTGGAATTGATGCTTTTCCCACTTGATGGTTTATATTCTTTGAATTCATAGCTTTATCTCATTTTTAAGTACAAAGATGAATACTTCCCTCAATACATCGTCCAAGCACTCACAAATTTCATTAGTCCCATCTATCAATATCACCATCCAATATCTTTAGACTTTAGTAGAATGACACGCAATGTCTATTAGTTGGAAACCAACACTTTTCCTTTTTCTCCCCACCCAAAAACAATAAAAATATAGTCCTTGCTACCAAAAATATTATTTAGAGAAATTGATCACGAGAGGATTATTAATTTGTACCTTCGTTCTTTAAAAATTATCCTATATTTATTTATAAAGTCAAAATTTATAAAGTTTGATCATAAATTCTCATCGAATTATAAGAAATAATATATTTAAGTGAGATTTTATCTGATGCATCTCAATGTATATTTTTAAAATATAACTTTTCATATTTTATGCCTTACAGATTTAGAGAAAGCGCTTAAAATCATATCTTGAAAACTGTGAAAAATCAAATGGGACAATCTTTAGGGATAGAGGGAGTATTTTTTAACCATATTTGGGCATCTCCATCATAGGACTATTTGTTCCTTGTTTATGGGGAAAATACTCCCCATCATTCCTCATGAGCAGGCAACAATTTTCTTGCTCACAGGTAAAAGTGAATCAGCCTAATATTTGGGCGAAAAAATACATTGGACCGCGTGAAAGAGGGCCCCACTTGGTCTATTTTCTTTTATTTTCTTTTTTCTGAATTGATGAGTTAGTATATTCTAACCCAATTGATATTTGACACGTTATTATGATAAAAAGTAAGAGAAAATATAATGAGGAGATTTTTTAGCCTATTGATGGAAAGAGTTATGAATAAAAAATTTTGCCCATAAAAAATATGATGTGCATGTGAGATAATAAAGTGGGTATAGAGATAGATAGATGGGGAGATTTTTCCCCACTAGTGAGTATGCTCTTATGCAATTTAAACTAAGATTAAGCATATTTTATACATATAACAATACTTTAAATTCAACCCCTATTAAGTGTTGTTACCTCTTAAAATTCTGAATAATAATAGACTGCAAATACTTTTTATTGAAATTTAATTTTAAAGACCAATTTTAATTGTCTAAACCATCTATTGGTTTCAAAATTTTCACATTTCCATGTCATCAAAGACATCATTATAGTATTCCTTGAAATTCTTAGTATTTTGACAAATCTTAAATAAAATATTCAGTACCGAGTAGTGGAGTACAAAGTACAATAACTTGTTGATAATTTCCGAAATTAAATCTCCTAAAATTATAAACGACTGTGTGTGATAATGAAGGAGATGTTATTAAATTATCTCAATGCATTTTGATATGATCGAGTAGAAATTATAGAAATCACAACAAAATTCTTCAATTAAATGTGAAAGTTTTGTTAAAAAATCCTTATTTAATTAATGTACTCAATAAAAAAAAATATAACAGTACAATATTATACAGAGTATTCAAGAGTATTTGTTAAACAAAGTACACACACTATCTTGTTTTTCATTTGATATTTTGTTGAATATTCGACATTAATGTTTTCACAACATAACGATGATGCATGCAAATTTAACCATTAATAAATAATTCAACATTTATTGACTTAGTCACGAACCCGTATGTCACCATGCAGACAAGATTTTTTAAAAAAAGTTTTCTTAAAATAGAATAATAAAAAAATGGTTTGTATAAATGTAAAATAATTGCATCCTCTGTATTAAACATTAGGTATATATATTTCCATACAAAATAATATTGTATATATATTTCCATACAAAAAATGTTATATGCATACTGGACAAAATAAAGTTATTTAATCTCTCGATATAACAAAAAGTTACCCAACCTCAATATAACATATGCCAATTTTATCAATTTTAAAAGGTAACTTTTATTATATTGAGGGGTCACTTTTACTAGAAACATAATAACTTTATTGTGTTATATATATATAATATTATGTGATTTTCATATTCGGAGTACATTATACTACTACGTAGTGCTCGTATTCAAGTGAGGTAGACTATAAATGCACTCCACGAAATCATATACTACGTAATTAAATTGAGTTGAACTGTTTTGATATGTCAATTTTTTAATTGCAAGGAAGTACAAATGTCAAAATCTTCCTTGGAGTATAATACACCAAACATGCCTTATTATTTTATGCTAATGAATATCAAAGTGTGGAATTAAGGCCAAATTAGAACATACTCTGAGTTGTTACATCTAGGAAGGTATAAGCTTTTCCAACATACGGTGTACACACTACCAGTATCATGCATTCAAATCTACACTGCTCTTCTAACTTTCTGAGTTATTCAAAACTTTGACCACTTGGTTAATTTTTTTTAGGAAAAATTAAAATAAAAAAATATAATATTTACATGTATTTGTATTTTAAAGGTGCTCCTTATTAGTTACTTGTTGAAATGATCATTTTTTCTTCATCTTCCTCTCTTTTCCTCATCTGATTCTTATTCGAATTTTCTTTCTTTCCTTTCAAAACCTATTAATTTCATTTTCATTCTCCTTAATTTTTATTATATTCCCCTAAATTTTTGTTTTTTCTTTGCTTTATTTTTTATGGTTTGCCAGTTGTGTTGCGTTGTGACTTGTTGTTTTGCCGGTCATTTTTTTCTTTATATATTCAAAATACAAACACATGTAAATGTTGTATTTTTCAAAGATAAAGTGAAGGTTTTCATTACCAACCATACGCGTCAAAGGTTGTATTTTTCATTTCAATTTTTCCGTTTGTTTTATATATAGTTTTACAAGAGTATGTTCTTTTTTTAAAATAATGATGCACATTTTTTTGTCTGCAAAAATTTCTCATATTAACTTTTTTCTTGAACTTTGCATAAAGTTAAAATTTATATTTAATCCGTATTCCGTACATGTTTTTGTTAGTGAACCAAGAGATTAATACTTAGTAAACGCTAAGCCTTTGAGCCTAGCATATATTCCATACTATGTATTTGAGTAATCCTTTTGTCGAAACTTCTAATTTTACTGGCTACGGTAGAGCCGTGTTTGTAGGGAGGGTACTGTCTATTAGAGCATCATTATCCATGGCGAATGGACATCCTTATGGAAAGCTTTGAGTATCCCCATAGATGTGAGAAAATGAAGAGAGTAACCTCTCTTGAAGGGGTCGGAAGAAATTTTGGAGATATCCTCTCCATGAAGAGGATACCCTCTTCACAAATGCATGGTGGTTTAAAAAAAAAACTGATTTATCCCAAAAAAATGGACCCCACTTTAATATTAAATGTAAATTTTTTATATGGTAGAATAAATATAGAGTAGAAAATAAAGTATTAATGCCGGAAAAATAAAAGGAAGATGATTGAGATGAGGATAGAGATAGTGAGAAATGATGTGGATGAAAGAGAATGTGATGTGTTAAAAGGATGATTGGAGAGAAAGAAAATAAGATGAATGATAATACTATTGGATAATCTTGCTCTTATATGGCTCAATTACCTTGCTTTTGAACCTAACTATGGGTTGACATATGTTCATACTAAGTATGAAATTCGCATCACATAACTTTCACAATTCCCAACTAGCTTATTTAATTAAGTCTTATATAAATTTACTTTTGAATTATGGGTTGAAAACCATGTCGTGCTTGTTTAGGGACTCATGACCAACAACTCCATTTATAAGCTTGTCAAGTTAATGAAGATGAGTCATTTGACCAATAAGCCCAATAACTTTGATGGTAATACTACACAATGACTATCATCTAAGGATGAACATACTCCTCACTGGACTTAATCTTTATGTATAAACACCATATTTATAACTAATACAAAAGAACTTTCATTCTAAAAGTAAAAAAAAAAAAAAATTAGTTTTGGAGGATTGTCTAAATTTTAAATAGTGTTGTGACTTAGGTATTGGATAGGGATTTCTCAAACACCATCCCAAAGTCCGTAATCTTCTTTATATAGTTATTTATCCTATTTAAAAATTTAAAAGGGTTTTTTTCACTAAACTCTATGGAGCATACTCATTCGATAACCAATTGACTTCCGCTTTCTAATAGGAACATATCCTACTGGGATTCTAATATAAAATTAAACGCTAAGTGTCAGCGATTACGGCATTATTTAGAAGTTCACCAACCAATCAAATCGTACCTGCTGAGAAATTGTGACATAAGTGACAATGCGACATCAAACAAAGAACTAATCAAAGAGAATAAAGCTCATGCAAGGTGCTGTTTTTTTTTTTTTTTTATAAAAAAAAAAAAAAAACTTTGTTGGCTATGAAAGTGCCTGTTGTCGACAATACAGAATCATAATCATGACGTGGAATCTACCTAATTCATAGCCTGATGGTATACTCGTATAAATACTCGATTCCAATTAAAGAAGGGTTAAGGTTTAAGAGATAACAATTTGGTAGCTACCTCCTCTTTCGTACGTAATGTATGACATTGATCAATCATGCCTTAAGAAGGTTAAGGTTAAGGTTAGCGTTTAGTAATAATAATAAATTTTAGTGAGAGACAACTGTGTAGAAAAAACAGGTAATTTCAACACTCCCTTTCACATGCGAGTTTTGTTATAATTCATAACTCATGAAATTGGTACAAAATAATACTTATTGGGAATAAACATTCAATATAAACCCCTTAACCAATAGTTTAATTTAAATGTTAAATTATAACAAGCCTAACAAATTCGTACTCTGATACTATCTTAGGATTTGTGGATACGAGCAAATCGATGAATAGAAGAAGAGTCACTCCACCTTTATAAACCCAAAAGAGATTTACTACTAAAATTAATAGGCGATAGTAGAAATTACTCCTTAAACTTATACAGTGGTAAAATGTGTTCAATAGTGAATAATTTCAATAGTGCAACAAGAGTCTATAGAGAGAAGGTTAATTTAACTTTACCCATTTATTCTTTTTAAAAGAAAAAATGTATACATAAGAATGTACATGATCTTATTAAATTGCCATCTATTTTTCACCCTTGAGAATCATTTTGAGAAACAAGTCAATATGAGAATCATCTGGAAATGCATGCAGGAGTATTGTCAGTGTGTTTCGTTTAAAATGGAGCATTTATTCTTTCACACTATTATGTAAAAATGTTAAATCGTCAATGATTGTAACATTATTGCTTTCATTGTGTAGAGCTTATACCACTCAATCATACAACTCGTCATAATTCTTTTTATTTTTTTTTATTTTATTATTATATGATCTGATAGTAGGCATGCATGGGATTATGCCTAAGGGCTAAGGAAACCCCCTCTCACCCTATCCAATCTCTACTTTCAAGGGCTATTTATTTTTGTGTTTCTACAAAATATTTGATTTACGAGGGTTTTTTTAAATGTAAAAAGAGCCGCAAGCGGCAAGACGATAACTTATGTAAACGAGATTTAATCATCCCAAATATTGGATATCACTCTCTAATATTTTAACCAATTAAACTAGTTGGTTAAATTAGGGGGAAGCATTAGTTGGTCAAATTAGGGGGAATGACACATTGACACACAAAATAACTTTGCGCCCTTGCTTAATATATTTAACACTCCCTAATTTAGTCAACATTCATTAGTGGGAAAATAAAGTTCAAAAAATTTTTATAACATTAGTTTGACATGTTTAACCACTTAATTATAAGTCTCATGGGTATATTGTATGGATTAATCAAAACTTGACAATTATCATCAATTATTTTCCCAACTTTTGCACTAAAGGTAAAAACAAATTGTCATCACAACTAAGACACGTCTATTAAATGGGTAGTTGAGAGATCATATAGTTTTGCATAGGGATGGAAACGGATATTGAATCCAACCCGAATTTTTGGAACCATATCCGTTTATGCGGATATGGGTCTTCGAAATTTAAACCTGTCGGATCCAAGTCCTGTGACCAAAAAACAGATCCGGGTATGGGTCTAATAATATTACCCGGACTCGGATCCGTTACCCATTTTTTCATTTACTCATTTATACTTGTTTGTATTGTTATTCAAAAGACATATAAAAATTTGATTTTGTACATTTATACTTTGTTGTTTTGTAATATTTGAGTAGTTATATGAATTATATTCAAGTATTGAACTTACATTCTTCGTTGTACTGTTGTCATAGATGTAAGATATAGATTTATAAATTTGAAACTTATTATTATCGAAAAAATAGCCAAAATATGTAGGATCCATTTTGCACCCGTTTGGATTCGAATCCGTTGGATCTGGATCTTTATTTTTCATACCCGGCGAATCTGGATGGTCTGGATCTGGATTCATTATTGAAAAACGGATCTAGAGTTAGATTCATAAGGATTTGGTACAGATCCGATCTGTTGCCATCCCTAGTTGTGCACGTACACAATCATACCAACTTACCATGTAAGCTTCACATAAGCAAGTCTTAAATCACGTCGTTTGGTTAATTAGGCATGAATAAGACAGGAACTAATCCAACAGGCGGCTGGGCCATAGGTTATAATAACCGTTGGATAGGATTTATACGTGGAAAGATCTAGTCGGGGAAGTGAGCAAAGGTGGAACAACATGCAAAATGTAAAATGCAAGCAATGTATAAGTTAAGATTAGTTTAATGATTATGCTTTAATTAATGCATTAATATGTGGGATCATAACGTAGGTCCATAGCCATTAGAGCGGAAAGACATTCATCCACGTGATATTTAATGGAACTTTGCCTTCATCCATGCTTTTTTTTTTTTTTATTTTTTTTTTTTATGTTTTTCCAGCTTTACAGCTGATTGAGAACTACGAACTACTCCACTTCCTTACCGCTCTTACCATAGCTTTACATGTTCAAAATTATGTCTTTTCACCCGTACTCTTTTTTTTTATTTCTTTTTATTTTTCTCATTTGCTTTTATACGTGATCTTAACAATTTCTTAAAATTTAAATATCTTTTATTTGTGTTGCAAATATTTTATAGTATGATATTTGGAAAATAAATATTAAGAAAAATCTATTAAGATTTCAGTTGATTATATCTTTTCTTATTTATTGAAAGAAATTTATAATCAAATTTTGACTCTAAAATATATAAATTCTAAACAGAAAAATAAAAAGAAAATGGAGGGAGTATTAATTATTTTAGTGTTAAACAAATAAACCTAAAAATTAGATTCAATACATTATTATTATTATTTATTATACACCACATATACGTTAGCAAGTACCTCACTTTGATACTGTGAAATGAAATAAAATAAAATGTGCTGAGTATCAAAATAAAGTATATTAGAAAGGGGGACACAAGAGAGCAAAGGTCTAAGCTGTCAGAGTTTGACCAATTATATGTTATATTTGTAATCAATAGAAATTTATCACACAAGAATTGTTGTTATCTTAATGAATCCAATGCATTGAATCTCCACATATAGCAAGATTACATGACAACGTGCAAGGCGTCGATTTGAGAAGGAAAAAACCAACAATTTCAAAACTTAAAACACAAACGTTTTTAGACGAAAAGTTTGTCAATAAAATATGCTTAAATAAAAAGAATTCCTTGTGTAATTTAATAATTAAGCTCTTTCTTAATCCTTTCTAGGACAAACGCTAGTCCTATACAGCAGTAAGACATTTTTTTTCCAACAATAGAGAGGATCATAGGATTCATCTATCGAGTTCGTCCCCTAAAGGTCAATATATTTTATACGTATTATATAAGTAAAAATGAGATGGATACTTAAAAAAATAGAAAGCGTTTTGATTTTTTTTTTAAATTTAACGTATTATATTTTATATACTTATAATGACTTTTTTTTAAAATTTACGTGATATTTTATACGTTAGATCTTACCACTTTGAAAGACTAAAATTGCATAAAATTATTTTATTAATCCTTCATTTCTTAGATATATTGCATAAAATTTTTTTATTACTCCTTTTCATTTAAAATTTATAGATTTGTAAGCAAAGATTATCATGTCAATAAATCATTTCTCAAAGTTATTTATAGTGATAAATAAAGATAAAAATAGGAAAAGGTAATAGATGAAGATTGAGTAAATTGTGATAAATATTTTACTATATGATAAATATGAGAATAATTATTTCTGTTTCTTTTTTTATTGCATTGGATAACCGGTGAGTTGATGACCAGAGTATTTCCAAATGATAGTGGTTCATTCTCTTATTGTTGCTCACATGATAGCCTACATAAATTGATGTCTTCAATTGAGGCTTGACAAAAATAGTGTGAATAAGAAGAATTAAGTTTTTGCATATGCCTCTTAACATATATATTACAACGTATAAAAATATCAATTAACTATAAGCCTTTCCACCATCAAGACCTCAATTATTATATGAGTAATTCGAGCCAGCAAAGATTATATATATAAAAGACGTATGTGATTATTGATAAACGTAAATCTCTTATAAAATAAAGTTAACTATTCAATTTATTTAAATTCGTGAAATTTAATCAAAAAAATATTAATTAATTGTGTGTCGTAATTAAGGACTTACCTCTAGTATTCTAGATCTATACGAGTAGTTATACTTTTTAATTACTTTTTTTTACTCGGTACATATTATACAGAAAAAAGAAGAAAAAGCAAAAGCTAACTTGATCAATAAAAAACTTCCAACTGTTTTACGTTGTCAATAATAGATAGATTATTTTAGGTAACACATTAAGTTATACTCCCTCCGTCCTCTAAAAATTGCCCTATTTTTCATTTTGGTATGTCTTACAAAGATTGTCTCATTCTCTTAAAAGTTTTCTATTTTGGGTTGTTCCCCCTAAAAATTTCTCATTGTATCGGTTAAAATTTATAGTTTGAGTAATATTTAGGAGACGGAGAAAATAATAAGAAAAACGACATGACAAAACTTGTATTAAACCAAGCTACAGAAGAAGAAAAGAAGTGTAAGATGATCGAAAATGATGTCCCTCTAATTGGCAAAGCCTAACTGATAGAGAGCCGCGTGCCGTAGCAGATGATGGGGACGTGGATAATGTCACATACACTTGAGTAACTCATCATTCTCTTATATGAGTCATACTCCAATACCCACTTTTGAAAAGGTTGCAACTAATCGATAATATTCCATTGATCCAAACATAAATAAACTAAGTGCATTACCTAATGACGTAAGCAATTAGGTGCTATGCAAGTTGCAACCAAGAGTTGCATTAAATAATTTGCTAATAGTGTCGAAGAAATTTACGAGTTGGGTATAAAAGCAAAACTTTATTATATATGAATATATATTATAATTAGGGCATCAAACTCGAAGCCCCTTTACCATAAGTAAGGAATAAGCAAATTTAATACTGCATACTTTTCATTTGATTAGTAAGCTCGTACAATAACTTGTTTCTCTGATTGGTTGGTGGATATTACTGTGACATTGAAACTAGATAAGAAATTCAAGTGATGATATCCCCCTACGTACGTACGTGGCTTATCCAATGAATGGTCAAGCAAAATTTAGGTTGTGTTCCATAGAGTATGTAATATGGTATGGATCTTAACCATGCAAGATGCAACTGTTTCGATAGGGTAACAAGTAGACTTGTAAACTGGATCGGATTAGGACCGGGATGAGTTACAAGCAAAACGGGACGGACCGGGTAAAAGAAGGTTTAAAACGGGCGGGGTCAGGCCAAAGGACAGACATAACGAGCGGAGTCGGGTCGGACCGTTCAAAGAAAGTATATATATTTTTTTTATCTATATAGGGTGATAGTTTACATGAATCACTTCCAATCTTTGGTAGTGGACTATCGACAAGTAAGTAGAAATAATTTATTACCTGATACTGTTTAAAAGTCCAGGAAAATATTGACATATTATTGACCCGACTTGACCCATTAAAAGCCCATTAAAATATGACTCTTTAAGAGACTTCATTAGACCCATTATTGATTAGATCCTTTTACAAACGGGTTGATCAAGGACCTTTAACGGGACCCCTTCCATTTAAACAGGTCTAGTAATAAGCCACCATGTCTTTATTTTTACGAGGAATTATGATGTACAATGACGGTATTGCATCTCGCTCTATGGTGACTAGTAGTGAAGCACAATTTCATAAATTCCATATCCTTTAAATGGACTAGCTCTTGCTTAAAACTTTCAATAGCTAAAAACGAATAATAGAGAAAGAAAAAGGATTATGTAAAGAATTATGAAAGTTTCTTATTTTTAACGTTATCCTTTTGAAAACTCTTGGTCATTCAAAACAAAAACGATTTCAAACAATACCAAAAGTATTTTCAATTGACCTAATTTAAGGACTTAATCATAAAGGGGAATATATGGTAATTCAAGAAGACATGAATACAATTTTCGAAATTCCACCTTCGTATGCTTAAGAAAACAATTTTAATCCCACTTAAAAAGTATTTTCTTGAAATTCCAATTGATCATGTTGTGTCATGAACTATTTACATTCAAACTGTTTTTGAACGCTTTT
The DNA here is from genome assembly GCA_026401315.1 of Dysphania ambrosioides. Lineage (NCBI taxonomy): Eukaryota > Viridiplantae > Streptophyta > Magnoliopsida > Caryophyllales > Amaranthaceae > Dysphania > Dysphania ambrosioides. Next base: position 3,244,916 of record CM048660.1, on the reverse strand, counting down.
CTGATCGATTATTTACTTATATACGAGTACTCTTTGATAAGACTATGCCACCACAAAACGAAAAAGCAAATTTCGGGTAGGATGTACATGAAACATGTGTAAAGCCCATAGATTATGGCCCACAATCCAATACTTGTACAAGGACTCAACACCTAAGAGCAATAAACTCGTGGAGTAGTCAATTTTGGTGGTAAACTATATCATATGAATTTATATATTTATTAAAAAAAAAAAAGTTAGTATATTTTTATTCTGTTATTAATCCTATATGCTTAAGGAGGTGGGTGATTGATGGGGTCGTAACATATTAACATTCACTCATATAAATGTGCTGTAAATAAATCAAAGCGAGCAACTTCTCTAGTTGTCCAGCTAAGCAGTCCAATCATTAGAGCAGCATTAGCTTCTTTACTTTGTCTCCATGGCCCATGGAAAAGGAAAACCCCTCATAAAAAATCAAAATTATGAGGTGATGGGCTTCCGATTTGAGACCCACTACTTGTCAAATATATTGGGATTGATTTGCCACCAAAACTATTTGAAGTTATTGTTGAGGTCACATTCCACAAACTATCTCCGTGAAGGGTTAAAAGAAGCTCAACAATCTAACATGTATTGATGTATATTGTTACCAGTTTATGGTATGATTCAGAAAACTTATAAAATGATCCTAGTTGGGTTACGTGTTTGTTTTTATGAGACATGTAGTATCATGGTTGTGTATGTGAGAGTGATTTTATTCTTGAATGATACCTTCATTTGTGTGGCAAGTCAGTGTAATGAAGGTGTAGCAAGTTATGTCAGAGCACTCTCACTAATGAGGAAAATTTTCCTCAACCATGAGAAAAACCCAAATTTTTTTCTCTCATAAACCCTATCAATGAGGAAATCTTTTCTCATCCACAAGTAAAATGAGATTTCTTCCTCGTGTTTAGTTGGATTGATGTAGGATCCATTGTTTGCTTTGTTAATTTTTTTTTTTTTTTTTAATTTGATGTGAATTTCATAGCCGCTCACAAAATGTCATGTGGTATGATAAGTAGATAGAATTGAGGAGTTTTTTTATACTTATTGGTGGGATGAGTATTGGAAAAAATTCTAATCCATGAGGAAAAGTGATGTAAAAGAGGGAGAAAGTAGCTAGAGAGAAAAATAAGGAAAATTTTTGCCTATTAATAAGAGTGGTCAAGTTTGTCCATGTACAGCTTGCTTGATTAGGTTGTCCATGTACAAACATAATGAACTAGAGCAACCTCCGAATTATATTAGAGTCGGAATATTTTTTCATCTCCTGCACTGATATCAGCTCCTGCACAGCTCCTAGGAATGTAAATCGGTAATGTAGAACTGATATCATTGAGCACTCCCTACTTAAATATTTCTCTTTTAAAGTTGCAATCATCCTAGACCTCTCAAATCGGTCTTGATGATTCCTCTTGCGTGGTAAGTAATCTGATTCATTACTTACCACACTGATGTTGCCAATTTCGTGAACAATATGATCATTACAATAAAATTATGGCAAACTTTTTGACACAATCTTCTTGTATAAATCAACTAGTGACATAGTCTCACTGCTGACAGATTACTGCCAGTTCTATCTGCTTCAGTACAGCTGCTAGAGGTGAAAATTTTGAGGATCAGAATTCGATACACGGCTAACAGTCTAGAGGATCACGGATCAACTCCATCCTAGAGGAGTTTGCCTTCTCTAAAGTTGAGCACAGGCAAATGAAAGGCTTTCAAAGAAAAATCTCATATAATCGAGAATGAAACGATTGCTCATGGAATAGTAACTGCTTTCCATCACACATGTTGAAATGAAATATTTACAAAATTCCATCAACAATCCACCAAACTAAGATTCAGTGTCAAATCCAATATTCCAAAAGCCTTCAGGGGTCAGTGGAGGTGCATACCTGTACCTATGCCGCGAAACACCATCATGATGCTCACATCGAAAATTATGTTTATCAGCTTCACCATTTTTAGGGCCAGCATCACAAAGGACGGCATCGTAAAACTTCTTGCACTGCTTGCATTCTACTCCATTCAAGTTTTCTCGTTCAGCCTTCTTCCTAACAGGTTCTACATATTTGAATCCCTTTGGACCATCACTAGACCTAGGAGCTTGCAGTTGCTGCCTTTTGGGTGCAGATTCAGCTTTCAGGTCCTGTGTCTCAGCATCTGAATCTACATCTTTTGGAATCTGAGCTGGAATATCACGCAAGCTATCCTTCACATGAAAATTTCCCCTAATATCTTCATAAGGCGTATCAAGAAAGTCATCATGTGGATCAGGACCACCAGGACTCTGATGAGACCGAGTCTCTCTCCAGCCAGATACAGGACGCTTGCCACCAGCTACTGAACCCAAGTTCCTAGTCTTCCTACTAGTGGTCCAATGGGTTGCAGCAGGAGATTCAGAACCTGACGGAGACTTCGGCTTGGAAATCTGATTTAGCCTGACAATGTTCTCATCATCTGAGCTCTCCATAGTGTTGATCTCCCGCTTCACTTTGTTCAACTCGCATTCTACCACATTACTTACTGGAGTTCTCTTCTTTGTTTCTGCAATTAACGAATGCTCAATTATTACAGGGAGCAAAGTCGAGCTCTAGCCACAACTTCTCATTGAGCAGTTGGGCAATGGATGGACATAAGGAAGATAATCAATTCTAAGTTCCAAAGAGAACAAGCTGCTACCAATGGAATAAAACTCACAATGCTCTGATTCAGGGACAGTAAAATAAATCATATGGTGAGAATCTGTAAAGCTATACACTTTGAGATGAAAAAAAATAGATTGCACATAAAATCTCAAAGATAGACTGATTCAAAAATCCTCACCAGGTAATTTTAAAGTTGTTTCACCATTGTTCAACGAATCACTCTCTTCTTCTGCTTTCATTTGAAGCAGCAGATCTTCTTTGGAGAGACCAAACTTCTTGAGCAGATAAAGCTGCTGAGACAAGAGCCTTTTATAAGCTACATGTTCTCCTAGTTTCAGCTTCTCTGCTGCTAATTCTGAAGCTTTTAGTTCACTCTGCTTGGCCAAACCATTAAGAGGTTCTTTTATTCCAATTCTTCCAGCATTCGCATTTCTAGGACACCCCTGAAGCTTCTCAATTTTGCTCTGTAGATGGTTTACTTTGGATACAAGCTCTTGTTTCTCTTTCTCATGAAACAGCTTCTGCTCATCTGCTTCAGCAATTTTTCTCCTCAACTCGTTTCTGAGACCATCCAAACTGGCTTCCACATTTTCCATTTTCTTCGACAGCTGCTTCTTTTCTTCTTCACTTTTGCACAGCATCAGTTCAGTATTCATTATTTTGACCTCTTGTGACTCAATTTGCCTCTGCAAATCTTTCGTCAACTTGGTTACCTCTTCATTCTTCTCCTGAAGCTCTTTATTAAGTACATCAATCTTCCCCTCATATTCTTCTGATTTGGAAACCATTAACTTCATTTCTTCCTCACGCTCTTTCATCAACCAATCTTTATCTCTCAGAATGACGGTTTTCTCTTCCAAAAGGCCAAGTAATTTAGCATGCAAATCCATCCCATCATCAACTTCTTTCTCCTTACGCAATAGCTCATCCTCCAGCTCAGCCACTTTAGTCAATAGTCTCAACTTTTCTACCTTAAACGCTTTGCATTCATCCAGGGCTAGCTCCTTTTCAAGACAAATCTGTTTCAACTGAAGCTCAAGTTCACACTGCCTCTCTTTCCACTCACATTCAGCAGCAATCCTGGCTTCTGAATAAACCTTCTGCAGAATTTTCGTACTCGTTTGAATATTCGGGTAAAGCTGGCTACAAAAGATGTATTCTATCTGTGATATCCTATCTTTGGCTTCTTGAATTGTAGCGACTAGAAGAGTACTAAACTCTGAGGCATACTTGGAATCATTGCTCTCAACTTGATTGCTTTCTTGCAGAGATGATTGAGATTTCTCTGAGGGAGTAATGTGCATTCTGCAGTTACCACAAAATCACAGTGGCGGATCCAGGACTTTAAACACAGAGATAAGGTAAGTTTTAAAGTCAATTTCATAACAAATTCACAGTGGCGGATCCAGGATCTAAACATGGAGATAAGGTAAGTCTTAAATTCAATTTCATAGCAAATTCAAAACGGCAGATCTAGGATTTTAAACACGGTTAGTCTTAAGATAGAAAATTCACAACGGAGGATCCAGGATTTTAAACTCGGAGATAAGGTCAGTCTTATATTTAATTTGAAAGCAAATTCAAAGTGGCGGATCCAGGATTTAAAACACGGAGATAAGGTAAGTCTTATATTTAATTTTATAGCAAATTCACATTTAAAACACAGATAAAAGGTAAGTCTTATATTTAATTTTATAGCAAATTTACAGGGTTCAAAACACGGAGATAAGGTAAGTCTTATATATAATTTTGTAGCAAATTCACGGGGGCAGATGCAGGATTTAAAAAACGGAGACAAGGTAAGTCTTATATTTAATTTAGTGGCAAAATCACAAGTGCAATAACGAATAAGCAACGATTTCAATTAACAAATTAATTTCACTGATACGCACACGCTTAAATAAGTTGACAATTACACCAATAAAGTTGAACATAATTGGTACAAATATATCAGCTAATGTAATGGTAGCAAGAATTGTGGAAACCCTAGTGAACATTGTTGGCAGTGAGGGGGCAAAGAAGTGAGGAGTAATGCAAGTAAATACCTGTGATTGGAGAGAGGGATTCAGAGTTTGATAGCTTTATCAGCGAAAAGCTTCCCTTTCAAGCTTCTTCTTGTGCGTTGTTCAAATTGGGGGAAAGAATGCAGGATGTCGCTTCGACGGAGAGCGGGAAAAATGAATTGGGTGGGGAGACCGAAGAAGTGAAGATTGAAGAGGAAGAATGCACGGACACGGAGTATGACTAACTTATTACTTTCAATTTGTATATTTGTATATATGGAGTCAATTTATAAACTAAAGCTTCCCTTTCAATATAAGACTTACCTTGTCTCTGTTTTTTAAATCCTGCATCTGCCCTCGTGAATTTGCTACAAAATTATATATAAGACTTACCTTATCTCCGTGTTTTAAACCCTGTAAATTTGCTATAAAATTAAATATAAGACTTACCTTTTATCTGTGTTTTAAATGTGAATTTGCTATAAAATTAAATATAAGACTTACCTTATCTCCGTGTTTTAAATCCTGGATTCGCCATTGTGAATTTGCTATAAAATTAAATATAAGACTTACCTTATCTCCGTGTTTTAAATCCTGGATTCGCCATTGTGAATTTGCTATAAAATAAAATATAAGACTTACCTTATCTCCGTGTTTTAAATCCTGGATCCGCCACTTTGAATTTGCTTTCAAATTAATCCGAAATGACATGGTTAACATAACTCGAATTCTACAGGAACACAATTCATTCATGATATTATTTTAATTGTATATATTTCAAGGTCAAATATCATGCAAAAATTTGCAAAACGATGTATTGAAATTAGAAATTTCATCATAACAAATTCAAGCTCTGTAAAACTTCAATATACTTATATATAATGTAGCTAACTTTTTTTTTTAATGGCGTAATATTAAGTTTGTTGGAGGAAGGAGGAAAATTGCGATGTATGTAAGAATGAACAAAGTGCCTTCAAAAACATAGATTACCTGTTATGAAAAAACTTGTGATTAGCAGAGCGTAGACATTAAAGCGGCCACAACCAGGATATGGCGCTTGCAAACAGCGGCAAATCTGCATAACCATGCATAATGTAGCTAAATATCAATGCCCAAATCCTATGCAACTTCGTAAATCATAACAAGTCAAGCCATTTCCTAAAAAAAAATTTGAAAAAATACAAAACATACTCAAGAATAATATCATCTAAAAATAAAGAGAAAAAATTCATTTACACAAACTCCTATTTTACCTTTCTTTGTTAATCATGACCAATGCTCTATATTAATTCCCTAATAATGTCATCGCCCATCCATTTCTCAGACAATCATATGCGGTTCGGTTAGTGTCAATTGTCAAACCAAAACTTGCTTTTATCATTATTTTGTCGACCTGTTCTTGCGCTCTACAGATTTTCTCCCCCCAAAAAAGTAGATCAATTTAGACCTTATTGACTTCAACTTATATAAAAAGCTGATACGAAATTCCTATATAAATTGTCAAAATTGACATAATCAGATAGTAAATTAAAGGTTGAATTGGTGTCTATTTGTGCAGGTAGTGACGATTTTTAGATCAAAATTCATAGGGGAATCCAGGGGGCACATTATCTAACACATATCAAACTTGCTAACTTTTTTTCTCTTTATTTCACATTTCCAGCTACCATTTAAGATCTTAAACTTTTAAAGTCAGGTTTTCTCAAGGTGATATTTTGAATCAATTTGAAAACAAACAGTACAATTACTAGAAAATGAAATTAATAGATAACAAGGCAACATACCTCTAAAGGAAAAGGGACTCGACTAGTCGGTGGAGGAAGTGAGGTAGAAAGGAAATGGGAGAAGAGAGGAGAAGAGAGGAGGAGAGGGGAAGAGATCAAGAGACTCAAGAGAGAGGACGGCTGCAGGAAAAGTGCTGCATATTAGAAGTTTTTTTGGCAATATTTTCTAAGTTAAATAGAGGCGGTTTATTTTCTAAGCGTAGTCTTTAGTCTTTACTCACGGTTAAGTTTGGTGATGTGCAAATCACATTACCTTAGAAAAATTAAAGATGCTTGATATATGTAGAATTATACCAACTATATATATGAAGAATAATACTACAATAGTCATTATTTGTGCCTAATAAAAATTCGTATGAGTAGATAAAAGATGTTAGGAAAGGAAGGAAATACTATGAAAATTTAAATTATAAGGGAACTAAATACATAAAATTAAAGACAAACATATGTATTTTGTTTAAAAAAAAATGCGGAGTACTAATAAAGTAATAATGGAGAAATAGTTGAAATTTAACTTTGGAGTTATTGCTCTTATCATAAATGCCAAGCAAGACAAAACATTATAAATGAAGTCAGAATAAATATATCAATTTTATTCAAATAATGGAGAGCTTTGGTTAATTGGTGCCAACTTCATAACATAGCATGTCCTAATAACATGCATCATTTATCACATTGACATACAATTAAGTAAGTCCCTAATTAAGTTGGATGGAGCAAATGGAGGAAATTACTTAATGATAACAAATACAAGAAACGACATATATTGTTACATTTGAAGTTACTTTAAGTAAAGATGAATTGAAATAGCTAATCACAATACATATTACTTGTACATGTGATGATTCTTACATTATGATAATCTTTCACATAATTAATATATAAATTTATATACAGATAGATTAGAAGTTCAATAGAGGCATACGTTCCCTTCCAATGTTCAATAGTTTCTTCAGATAGTGGGATTTGTAATGCATTGCCTTCCAATGTTCAATAAGTTGATTATTATAATTTTTTTAACAATTTATAGTATTATAAATTATCCTTTTTCTACAAAATAATAACAAAATTAGGAATATAGTTGATAAAAGTTGAGACTTGACTTGGTCAAACCCAAACCGGTCAAACCCGAATCAAATCTGGACCAAACTGATTAAGTAAATAACTGATTGAACCCGATCCGATTATTAACCCGAAACCGAACCGATCCAAAAAGAATTAAAAACCCATTTCAACCCGACCCGACAGTACCGAATCCGTTAGTACCGAACCAAACCCGTACCGACAGCCCGAACTAACACCCCTATTGATCATCAATCATCATATTTTTTTAACTTTATTTAGTAGTACTTTAGATTCATCACGGTATATGACATATCATATGTATTTTGTTAAAAATTATAAGGTTAGAAATTTAGAAATATATGAATAATATAAGTTATATAAGTATATAACTCTAATTTTGTTTAAATGGTTTCATGTGTCATAAATTTCTTAATTAGATCATATGTGTCATTATAACATGACACTTGGCTGAAAGTTATGCCGTAAAAAATTGACCCGACCCAAATGACCGAAACAAGCTATAACTCAAGACAACATGTTATAGAACCGACCTGTAGTAACTCATGACCTTTTTTATTTTAAATATAAAATTAATCAAAAATATATTATTTTATGAATGTACTAAATATAAAAGAACCGAGCTTCACATGAGCTTTTCGAGTCGAGCTTCTAACTAGCTTTCGAGTCGAGCTTCTAACGAGCTTTTCGAGTCGACCTTCTAATGAGCTTTTGAGTCGACCTTCTAACGAGCTTTCGAGTCGACCTTCTAACGAGCTTTTGAGTCGAGCTTCTAACGATCTTGATTCGAGCTTCTCACGAGCTTTTCGAGTCGAGCTGGACTTTGCTCAACTCGGCTCGTTATCTTATCGAGCCGAGTTCGAGTTCGAATCGAGTCCACTCGAGTCGAGCTTTGACCGAGTCGAGCTTTGACCGAGTTTTGACCGAGTCGAGCTTGAGCTATTCACGAGTAGCTCAACTCGATAAGCACCCCTATTTGTATATATGGAGTCAAAATTTATAAACTTTTAATTATATTTTAATAAATAAAATATTTAATTGGAATTGTATTATATGTATTTTTATGTAAATTTTTATGAAAATTTTGTAATTTTTTGTCTAATGAATTTAGAGGAAAAAAACGTTTTAAGTTATGTCTTGAAGATCGTAAAGAATTAAATGTAGCAAATAAAATGGGATAGAAAGAGTATTACTAATCCAATCTCATCCACAACAAATTTCTAATTCGAATCACATTGGAATTTTTTTCCTACGGATTGTTCAGCCTAATTTAATCCCAATGAATTGATTTTGTAATTAAACTAATTCATTCAATATGAAATGAGATTTTATTTAGGGGGAAGGGGAGTCATTTTGTTATTTGGGATGCGTTTTAAATAAATTTAGTTTGAAAAATGCATAGAAATTGAGGATATATAGGAAGTTTGCGAGTTGTAACTAGATTGTGTGTACTTTCTTGTTGGTTATGACCAAGTTGGTATTTGCAAGTTTAAAAGTGTCATATTCACATGGGCATCTGAGTGAAGTGGAGTAATATTTGCTAGTGCATTTGGTTTTAAATACTTTTGTTGAACTTTTATCGTTCACTAGTAGAAATTGATCAATATGCGGCAGAGTTTTAGTATTATACGCGGCGTCAAAAGGCTAGCACCATTAAGATGGCAACAAATTAATCAAATTAATTTGCGGCGTAAAAAATACGCCGCAAAACAATAATTAAAATGCAGCGGGTGCAACAAAATATGCCGCATATTATTCAATAAATTGCGGCGGTTCTAGGCTAAGTAACATTGCATATTAATCAATAAATTGCGGCGGTTCATGACGTCGCATATTAATCAATAAATTGCGATGGTTTTACGCTAAGTGACGCCGCATATTAATTAATAAATTGCGGCGGTTCTAGGCTAAGTGACGCCGCATATTAATATTTTTTTAGATTGAAAAAAGTTCCTATAATTGAGTAATAAGCGGCGGGTCTTGGGGACACCCGCCGCATATAACTACTTTTTTTTTTATTTGGGTACACTTTAATTTGATCCCTCGCCCAAATTTCCAAATTCAAACCTGCTATATTTCATTTGCAATTTCACCAATCAAGGTACATATATACATATGATGATCCATCTCTCATTTATATATACTAATAGGGTCGTAAAATCACCCATTAAGTAACATCAAAACTACGACCCAATAAATGAACTTGATGTATAAAAATTACAAAATACATAAAACAGTAATGTACAATCTAAAAAAAGTTATATGTCCAATACTTGGTCAGTTTGTTGCGGACGACATCGATTTCTTCGGTGGAGATGGTCTCCTCGTTGAATCCTTTGCATACCTAAGATTAATTACGATATCATTAAAGTATATATAAAATGCAATGTATTTGAAAAGTATAGTTCAAACATATGGTTCCAATTACAAATCCGACCTATATATATTGATTCATATTGATGTAATCAAGTTAAATACGTCATTTTCTACCCAAAACCGCTCCCATTTGACCTACTTTTCGTCATATCGTCCTATTCAAAGTGTTTGGGCCATGTTCTAGGGGAAATAGGCAAATATCGACCCGAAACTGCCCTATTTGGCATATATTGACTCATAACGATGTATTTCAAGTGTTTATGGCATTTTCTACCCAAAACCCCTCCCATTTGACCGAGTTTGACTCAAATCGATGTATTTCAAGTGTTTATGACATGTTCTAGGGTAAATACGTCATTTTCTACCCAAAATCGCTCCCATTTGACCTATTTGACTCGTATCGACCTATTCAAAGTGTTTGGGCCATGTTCTATGGGAAATACGCTAATATCGACCCGAAACAGCCCTATTTGACATATATTGACTCATAGCGTATTTCAAGTGTTTATGTCATTTTCTACCCAAAACCCCTCTCGTTTGACCGAGTTTGACTCAAATCAATGTATTTCAAGTGTTTATGACATGGGAAATACGTCATTTTCTACCCAAAACCGATCTATTTGACCTATATTGACTCATATCATCCTATTTAAAGTGTTTGAGCCAATGTCTAGGGGAAATACGCCAATATCGACCCGAAACCGCCCTATTTGAGATATATATTGACTCATATCGATGTATTTCAAGTGTTTAGGTCATTTTATACCCAAAACATCTCCCATTTGACCGATTTTGACTCAAATCGATGTATTTTTAGTGTTTATGACATGTTAAAGGGTAAATACGTAATTCTCTATTCAAAACTGATCCCATTTGACCTAGTTTGACTCATATCATCCTATTCGAGGTGTTTGGGCCATGTTTTAGGGAAAATACGCCAATATCGACCCAAAACCACCCTATTTGACCTATATTGACTCATATCAATGTATTTGAAGTGTTTAGGTCATTTTCTACCCAAAACCACCCCCATTTGCCCGATTTATGGTGTAATTCATAACGTTTCCTATGTTCCATTCTCCTGCTCTTCTGTATTCATCACATTCCTCAGCTTTCCTATAAAATGCTCTGTTAGGGTCTATTCTTTTTGGACTTTTATGAAAAAAAGATGGAGAATTTATTTGCTGGAAAGAGAACAAGGAGTCAAAGAACTAAAATGATGATGGAACGAAACAAAAGGGCGCATCTTGTTGCGGTTAGGAAGTGGCAATCGATAAAAGAGATCGATGCGAGTGGTACTAGCCGAATGGAAGATCAAAAGAGGGAAGACTTAAGTACTTTCTGGGAATTGAGGTACTTAGATCAAAAGGGGATATTTTTATTTCTCAACGAAAGTATGATTTCTTAGCAGAAACTGATATGTTAGATTGTAAACCTACAGATACTCCGATGGTGGTGAATCATGGTTTACAAGTAAATGAGAATGCATAACTTGTGGATCAGACACAATATTAGAGATTAGTAGGGAAGTAGATCTATCTATCTCATAATATGTTGTAGGTGTGGTAAGTAAATTTATGCATCGACCTCATAGTAGAAAGTCAACTTCAATGTATTTTACCATAATTGGGGGAAATTTAGTAACATGGAGAAGTAAAAAATAAAAGGTAGTTGCTATGTCGAGTGCCGAAGCAGAATTTCGAGGAATTGCAAAAGGAATAGCGAAATTTCTTTGGTTAAGAAGACTCCTTACTGAGCTTGGTTTTCCTCCAGTTGGAAGCTGTGAAGTTTTCTGTGGCAATAAAGTTGCGATCAGTATATCTGAGAATCCAATTCAACATGACCGCACTAAGCATGTTGAGGTGGATAGACGCTTTATTAAAGATAACTTGGAAGCTGGGATTGTGTGTTTACTGTTCGTATGATCAGAAAACCAGATGATTGATATCCTAACTAAAGTAGTGAGTATTAGTAGCTTTGAGAGTGTTTTGTGCTAGTTGGGTGTAGAAGATCCCACAACCAACTTGAGAGGGAGTGTTGGATAGATAAGATAAAAAATAGAAGAAGATCAGACAGATTTGTTAGTTGTTGATCTTATTAGAAGAGATAGAGTCCTCCTGTAACACAAACTTAGAAGAAAACAATTAGTATAAATATCCGGACAAATGTAAACAAAATTAATCAATCAAAAAAAGTTTATCAAAACACATTGTTTCTTTTATCTGTATGTCAACTGAGACATAACTTTGTAGACCGGTGAACCTTAGAGATCACTTAATTTCTTGACTTTTTTTTTTTTAATGTGAACTAATTTTGATCTTTATCTGAGAAAATTTGTTGGAAATCTATAGAAAGTGATACTACAAGCTGAGCCCTGGGTACTATGCAGAATATTGTTGCTCTTTTCTTCAGCAACCGGGGGGTGAAGAATTGCTACCAAGTAGCAACTTGAGACAGAAGCAACACGTAAATAAATTTCTACGTCCATAGGTTCCACCTTAAAGTCTTAACCTTGGCTCATTTGTCGACAGTACTTGGTAACAAGATAGTGGTGGACTTTTTCACGTTAACTATCACCTATGATGCACAAATTTGTCATATACATCGTATCCCATACCGGATATGGATACATATTGGATACGGTACAAATACAACGTTGATACGGATTGGATACTGCTAAACAAGGTGGGATACGACTGGATACGTATCGGGCGTGACTGGCCGTATCCAGCCTCTTTTGCTCAGAAAATGAATAAAGAAATTAAAAAAAAAAAGGCTCTGTGATGTTTAATTGTTTACCACCATTTGTTACTTTACAAGTTTATAGCCCAAATGAATATGCAAAAAAATCCATTTGTTTAAAACATTTCCTAATTTGCTTGAATATGCAATCAACCCAAATGAATTAAAATGATCGATGGCTTTGATGCATTAGAAATAGAAACCAAGTAGCTGACAATTAACATTTCTCTGACTTTTCCCAACTCTCTTCAATTCTTCGTGTTAGGTGCTGCAAATGTAGCAAATAAATGAAAACAGGGGAGTATTTATATATTATGACAATGTTAATTCATATAAAATTAACAATTTTCCTAGTTCATATGGTGTGTATCTTAACTAAACACATACTAATAGTAATCATACGAGTTTAAATAACACTAATATTTAATGACCTTCGCAAAGTCCCTCGGCTAATAGGGATAGAATATGATATTATACGAACTTACATGATACTTTACATGCATTATATATCATCCGTATTTTAGGAGCTAATTTTAATATATAGTTTATAGGTTCAAACGACCCTAAGTCTATTTGTATTCTCAATACTTTTTTAATCAAAATACTCCTTTAATTAACAAAAACTATATAACCTATTAGTGGAAATCACGCAAGTCAAACACTTAAGGCTTTGAAAACGTGTCATCCACGTAGACAAAAATAGACCAATAAAAATATGCCATGTCAACCCCTTGACGTTGTGGACTTCCCTCCGCTTTCCTTGTAAACTTGGTCTACACCCTCCCATGGTATTTCTTCAGACCGAAAGAAAGACAGGAGCAGAGAGATAATTCTTAATCTTTCACATTCCCCGACAAATCATTTGCGTTCTCTTTACCATCCTATCAAAGTTCATATAATCATGGTACATTTTTTTTCTTTTGTATTTATAAATTATAAATTTTTGAGCCGATTTGTTTTAATTTTTTTTAATGATAATTGTGAAATCCATTTTTTGATTTATCTAATAAAGTTGTGATCTTGTTCATTTTTTTAGCAGATTAATGTTTATGAATCTGGATCTTGTCTGATTCAGCTTGCAAACATTTTATGTGCTGAAGTTATGGTTGAATTAGGAAATGTCGATGATTTTCATGGAAATCTTGAGTGAATTTTTAAGATCTGTCATTTGTTGGATGCAATGCATAAACTTGTTGTCTTGAAACATGAAGAATCCAAACCCAAACTCACTTCGAATTTCACTTAACCGACCCCATCTTTTGGTTTTGAAGTGGAGGTGAACTTTTTTCCTAATTATTTGTTGATTTAGTACCACCATTTGTGTTTCGGTGTTGTCAAGAATCATTAGATCAAATTTAAGTTAGTATGACGATGTTTTTATGGGTCTTTTCAAGGTTGTTTTTGTCGGGAGTTGTAGTATTGGGGTTTGATATGTGTGAAAGAAACACAATTTGAAGATAGGAAAGAAGTAAGGTTATTGGCCTGGTTTACGATCAATACTTGGTTATTGTTGTTATTTCTATGGATGATTTGTTCAGAATGTGTGCCTAATCATTGTGTTGTTTAATTGTTTATGATGTGGACTTGTAGAGTATTATTGGATGGAATTTGGGAAGTTTTGAAATATTTTTAGCTTCCTTGTATTGATAACTTCAAGACGCGTGAAAATTGTGGTGTGCTTTTTTATTAGGAATTTTCTAAGGTTCAGTTTTATCGTCTAGTTGAATGTCCTGTGAAACTATGAATGCATCTAATTGCTCTTTGTAACAAATGGTGCATCCGTTATTGAATCTTCGTTAACTGCTTGTTTGTATTGAATGGTATATCCATGCGTCTTCGTTAATGAATTGTGCATATGTTGAGGTAAAACATGTTGAAACTTGTTTACTGGCTACATCACACCATCATATGTTTGTGTTATTTGAAAGTGATTTCTGCAATGTATGACTGGTCTTAGTATCTCATTGTGTGATGTGTGTAATCTGTGTAGACGGTCTCTAGACGTGTTGCCGACAGGAAGAACCAAAAGTTCCAGAAGAACGTTACAAAGAGAGGATTTGTTCCCGAGACAACTGTCAAGAAGGGTTCCGATTACCCTGTTGGTCCTGTTTTGCTTGGGTTCTTTGTATTCGTTGTCATTGGATCATGTGAGCTTTTGTTATTCTCTCTATATCCATTGTCTTTCATTGTTGGTTCTTGGTTGTGTATACTTGATAGCTATCCCCTTTTTGTTCTAGGAAGAACGTTTAGCATCATTTTTCGAGATTTTTTATTGCTTGGAGGAATTTTCACTATAATTTCTTGATGCAACAGTTATACAGAGTTTGAAGATAAAAGGTTTATCATTAAGATTTATGAATAGCGTTAGTGGCATTTCCTGACATGAAAACAATAAGCCTTCTTAGTGATATAATGGGGATGAGGTGTGATACGACCATAAACATATCTCAGTGATTAACTAGTACTTCCTATCCTAGTTCCTCTTTAACCGGGCTCTATCATGGGACATGGAGAGGGGCAACTGTATTCACACTTACCCTTGCTGTTACAACTGTTGATCTTTGATCATAGACATGGGTTACCCATTCCTGACCTAGTGTGAATTTTGAGGCCTTTAGTTTATGCTGGTCGTGTTGAATAGAGAGTACCTCAACTGGACGACGGAATATTGTTTCCTTTGATAAATTGACGGAGTTTTCTTCAAATTGCAAATAGATTAGTTGTAGATGTTTTTTAAGAATTCATATTTAACATTTTCTTTGACAGTAGCTCTGTATCTTCATCTAGATTCGCTTATTCTCCTCTTTGCCCATTTCATTGCTGCCTAACATTGTTCTTCGCATACAGATTAAGTTGCTGAAGATTATGTATGCTCTATAATGGCCCCTAGTCCCTTCATCCAGATTAGTCTCGCCTTCAAATTCCTTGTCCTCTAAACACAATGTTACAATTGCTAATCAATAAATGATGGTAAAATGATAAAAAAAAAAATGATTGTGTAGTTGATGGAAATTGTTTTGTAAAAGAACTGAATGTATGTTTGATTGTTTAGCATTGACAAACTTCCTAAAGAACTGAAATCGATTAATTCGCTTTTTGTCTATTTTTCAGCTCTCTTCCAGATTATCAGGACAGCGACAAGTGGAGGAATGGCTTGATTGCACAAAGTGATTTCATGCTATTTTCTCATATGTGTAGTCAATAGAAATAGTAAACGAGAAGAATGTAACAACTTGTGTTGTTTGAACCCGAATTTTGAATAAAAAAAGATGCAGTGATGCACATTCTCTTCTTGCTTTGTTTAAGATTCTTTTTCTTCTCTTACACTGTTACAATATTGCTCTGACTAATGATTTACACTATCGCTCTGACAAGTTTCTTCCCTTAGTAGCACTAGGCAATCAAACCACACCAAAACAGCCTTGGCTTCATACACAGCTTATGATACCGAAAATTCGAACCCTTGTCAGTTGAGTTATACTATTCGAGCTTTAAAATTAACCTAGAATTGTCTCATACTCTGATATACTCATGTGAATCCAAGAGGTTCAGTCTCGCACTCTTCACATGAAAATGAATATTTCGGTGTTCAGCAACGGAAAAAAGGTATTTGTTCTGTAGTTCAGTTGGCAGATTATCTCTACCAGCAAGAGCAATAGATTTCAAGAAAATATGACCTTGATAATGGTCATTCATATATGTTTGACATTTGAAGTACAGGTTTCAAAATAAGGTCTTTATTTGTCTTTTATTTCACATCTGAATAGGATGAATGATCTTATATGGTCTTCAAATAATGTACTTGGCTAAAAAATACAATCCAAACTATTGCAACATGTGAATATAGCAAGCATTGGAGATAAAGCATCCTACAGTATCAACTATCAACCTGTGTTGTGTTACAATGGTATCAG
This sequence comes from Dysphania ambrosioides, assembly GCA_026401315.1. Lineage (NCBI taxonomy): Eukaryota > Viridiplantae > Streptophyta > Magnoliopsida > Caryophyllales > Amaranthaceae > Dysphania > Dysphania ambrosioides. Next base: position 3,228,342 of record CM048660.1, on the reverse strand, counting down.
CATCACCAATGGATACATGCTACAACAGTCTTAACATTGAGATCATCCACCTGACAACATTAGGATAAAAGCAAAATACTGCAAGTGATTGGACAAATAATTAGTATATATCAATTTTACAGGACATCATCGGATGTTATGGCTACAAATTCTACACAATACATAAATCCTCGGCAGGTTCTCAATTTTGTAATAATCAAAATAAATTAACAATGTTTCAAATACTCGTCTAACACTTGGGGAAAGGAACGGGCAACTGCAAATAGGAGAAACAGATTTGTACCCTCATTATCAAAGCATTTCTGCAGGGCACTGAAGCATGGATGTTGAAGCAGATGTAACCATGGAAAGTACTTAATAAGGAATAAAGGAAATAGAATCATCAAGGAACAGCAGTAATACAAGGGTAAAAAGCAGTTCCACAAGCAATCCATTGCCGTTTCTTCCCACGTGGAAGAACACAACAAGGCACCTTCAACCACTCTCGTTTCGCCACATCATAGGTGACAATCCTGTTCATCTGTCGGGACCGCAGTGACAGCATGAGCAAACCCTTGTTGCCCAAGCAAGTCATCCGCACGTGCTTACCGTAAAACTCTAAGCACCACACATTTGGCATTCTGTCAACCTCCTTCCACAAGAGCATCATCTTCTGAAGCTCCCATATGCACACACAAGTGGCGGCATTCTTCGTCAGTAATCCAACCAGAAAGATTCGGCCTCCACATTCTGCCAGATTGTGGTCGGTCGAATTTGGTGGGGTCGGGATGAGATGTTGCTTCCAAATCCCACTCACCATATCATAGGACACAATCCCTTCAGGGTCCGACCGCATGAAGTAGATCGTGGAATTGATAGACACCGTATTTGACCTAAAATTAAGTGAAAGTGGGAGCTTGATTCCTGAGGGCAAATTTCCTGGACGTTCCCAAGAATTCCTAAGAGAGTCATAGATTTCATACTCACCATCACGACCAAGCCACAGTATCTTGTAGCCATGTGTAGTTGAATTTCCATATTGGATCATACCAACAGCAACACGTGACCAGACCTCCACAGATCTTGGAGGGAGCTCCTTCCAAGCCTGGGTAAGAGGGTTACATATGTAAAACAACCGAGGACCTATGTCAAGGAAGCAGACAAGACCCCCAACAGAAGCAACTGGCAACAGGATAACTTTTGGAGGAAGTGGAGGGATGGTAGGGTGGCACCATTTTTTAATGGTTGGATCATAAATAGCCCCTGTGTTCACATTTTCATGAGTTATGGTGTAGAACCAAGGCTGTGATTGAGACACTTGGGAACACTGTTCTGAGAAGCTCGGTGAGGTAAGCAGGCCATTCCATTTCCGACATACTGAACGGAAGCGGAAGAATGTGGCAATAGGAAGCCTAGCGACAACTGCCTCCAAGAGGTCCTCAGGAAATTCCTTCCAGAGTTCCTGACTCATGTTTTCAGATGAATTTGAGAATCCACCATGCTTTCCACGATTTCGTTCTTTCCGAGATTTCTTAGTTGGAGGTGGTTTGTAATGGTTGACCATTTTAAAAATCCCAGGTTTTTCAGCTGGCATGATGACAGAATTGCAGTTTTCTTCCACAAGATTGTCATCAAAATTGAGGAAACAGCATCTGTCAATATCAAAACGAGTAGAGAAAAACAGGCCAATTTAGTAAGTGAAAACAAGAAAATATACCTACAAAAAATCACGAGGATCAATCAAACACAAACAGCAAGAGGTCTTCCAAGTACAGCAACTTTCAACATCAAATATTAAGGAGATTATTTCCACTCCATAATTCTCAACACAATCCCTACTTCTCTCAATTAAAGAGAACAAGAGTGGGAGAGCAACCACAGATATTTGGGGTGCATTACCAACAAGCAAATTGACATAGTAGTGACAGTTCTCTGTAGCATATGCTATACAGCATGTGATTGGCATTATCAATATCCAGTTCCAATGATTTCCATCAGTCTCCACCACATGAGCTATATGATGATTATCTTAAATCTATGACACCAAATAAATACAACAATATTCGAGGTCATAGATTCCAGCTTTCGATCACATATGTACAAATTTTTATCAAAACCAATTTGGTCATTGTACCAAAACAAATGACCAAGTAAAAAGGAGATCTGGACAATCCCAGTTTACAAATAATGACAGCAGGCAGGGGAGCATTTGCCTTGATTACCCCAATTGTATATCAGAAATCACCTTCACTCCAAACATTAATCCATTTAGTTTCCATCTAACAAAATCGCATAGATCATTAGAAGTACCCAAATTTGATACTCAAGAACCTAGATGACTAGCATATTCATATAACATAATCATAAAAAATGATATGTTCATTGACCAGACACTTTAAAAGCATGAACCACTAAGATCCATGTACAAGATAAATAGCGTTTTTGGATGAGGACAGGGAGAATGAACGATCTATCTTCCCTTATTTAGATATAGAATGGGAAAACAGAAGGGAAAGGATTCATGGGATCTATTTTTCTTCCACAATAAAATTTTTGAGAAGGATACAGGAAGATACTCCTTCTAAATCCTCAAATCACACTTTCATTTCTCACCCTCTCCTACCCCTCCCCATTTATCCGAAGTGCTAACCGAACACAGTTCAGAGATTGTTTATTAATCACCCTGTTCCCATGCAGTTAAAATCACAGAGGGAAAGACGGAAAGGGAAGGAGAGGAAAGAAGATTAGGTTCTTGCATTTATCTTTCCAACAATAGAAGGAATTATTTATCAAAGAAGAAAAGAATGGATACCTCAAATCCCATTCCATTCCCCATTCCATGTCCATTTAAGGGTAAAATGGACCACATTTTATCCTTTCTTTTTACTTCAATCTCCATCATACAAACACAGTTAAGTCACTAACCCATTTTCTAAGAATATGCTTTTAATTTGATCAAAGACTCCAGACTTTAAAGATAACAACTTGAGTTCTTGACAGGCAACATTTGACTCTACTGGTGAAAGCATGCTACATTTGAATATGATTATGGCTAAAATAATGTAATGATTATATTCATCTAAAAAAAACCATTATATACTTACCATGATGTAGTTTTTACAATGATAAAGAGACAGAAAATAGAGGTCAAAATTGGTAAGATTTAGCTTCTTTAGATAAAAGTGCCATTTTGTACAGTAATATAGGTAAATGGTAGTAATTCAAATACAAAACCATAGGTAAATGGTAGTAATTCAAATACAAAACCAGTCCTCAAAGATTGTGGGCCTCAATAAAAAAAATGCAAGGGATTACTTGTGTTCTTTATATACTACAAAGTAAGTCGAACAGTCAATGTAAGATAGTTATATTATACTATCCAGGTGCATATCACAGAACATGTCACGCTATTAGCTCTTCACTATTACAAAAGCTCAGAGAAATAAGCATATGATAGTCCGACAACTGGAGCACAGAATTTAAGAAAACATAAGAAGTTGCCTTGAGAACTAGTTGGTAGTTAGCTAATTCAAAACAATTAAAGCATAAGAACCATAATATTATTTCTCAGAGGACAGCTTTCACAAGTTGACATAAAACATGTAGCAGGCAATTTAATGCTTCGCAGAGGCAAATACTACGAAAAACCTCTTGACATGTTTAAATTTATATCTTCATCATGTAACATATATACAAAGAACTGAGGGTGATACTTCAGTGACTTAACAGTAAAGAGCATGCTTCTGACATTTCAATTTTAACACATATAGCTCTGTCGGACACAATCACTAAATCGATAGAAAGATATGCAACCATCTTGTAACAAGGAAAATTTTGCACCAAAAATCGAATTAAGAATTAACTTTGACCAAATATCTTAAGAATCAGACAATAAATTATTGTTTTGAAGGTCCGTTCCATTGCCTAAATACAGTCATCTCATTTAGCTGCACAGCATAAGAAAATAATATCATTCCAGCAGGAGCATTATTCAAGGAACACGTCCAGTTTTTCTTCTATACCAGTAGGCCTCACCCCAATCATCATCTTATCCATAATTCAAGTAATGATGTTTGACATAGAACATTAAGAAATAGTATTGGCTATTACCCTTCAGGCCATTACTTCAGTAAAGTAGATGCATGGGGGAAACCAATGTGTGATTTTCCTTCAATCATGAACAAATTTAATGCCTCAACTTCCTAATCCTAAATTATCGCTACCCCGCCCATCTCTCCAAAATTAAGGGTACAAACTCCAAACTGCCAACCTCCATGAGAGCTTCACAGACCTCTCAAACAAGAAAAGTAAAATATTTGTTTATTTTCTATGAATCAAAAAAAAAAAAATTATGCCACAAAAAACTTGGATAATTTTGAAATTCTTTTGATCTAGAACCTTTTCTGAAAGAACACCAAACACTATTATCTCTCTCAATGATACAACCGCTATTCCACTCCAATTAGTATGATGGCAGGACAATCAGAATAAACCATAGACAAACAATTTTTTGGTGCTTCTCATTCGAAATAACCCAGTAAGACCAAACCTCAAAGCCATCTAGCACCAACTCTTCAGTGGTACATGGAATCTATTACACCATAAGCTGTTTAGTTCTCAACCTTTCCCTTATCCCTTTGGGATTTGATCCAACATATGAATCAGTTTACAAACCTTAGAGCACTACTTTGCACTGTTATCAACATCTGTTACTCACTTATCCTTTAAGTAACTTTTTAAGGCCAATCTCACTACTCAAACTAAAATCAGACAATAGGTTCCAGGGTAGAGAATAGGCCTTAGTGGACCAATAAATGAAATGCATGTTCAATAAAGGAAAGACCAATCCACACCCCTCCGTGTTGGCGCTTGATATTCCTTTATACCATAAATTTCCAAATGCCTCATTACGTAAAATAGAAAGTTAAGTTCCTAATTCAGGAATAATGCCAATCACTGCCTTAAATCAACACTTTGATTCCAATACAGGAGTGGTAATGCCAATTATCACCTCAAATGGTCACAGTTTTCCTAATGAACCTCATCACATAATTCCGATCAAACCATGAGGCACTAAAGCAAACTATTACATGCCTAAAAGGGTTAGTCACCAACCAAGTACTTATTTCTATTATTTTCATACATAACTACCAAGTCCAAACTTCCTCATCAAATACCTTGCATACGCTAACTTACACTACGCTAAAAGCAACATAGTCCACCGAACCAGCCCACCCAACAAACTAACACCAGATTGTCGAGTCTATTCATCTACCACTAAACTTGAAATCGACCCAAGTTCGAAAAAGGAACTTTGAGTTGTTTCACCTAGAAGGTTCTCTCCATACTACCTTTTCTCTTTTCATCAGAGAGAAATGACATGATAGCACGACTAGTCGTCACGGAACCAAAAGGAGTCATAGTAATTTATCATTATGACTTCAAATTCAAGGCTTAAACACAGCTACACAAGGACTAAATTCAAGCAATTACTGTCAAAACTCGTAGATTAGCCTAACCTCAAAAAAATTAATCGAATGGGGTTGAGTAAATTACCAAATTCGACCAAAAAAGGGGATATTAATCAGTAGAACTATACCCTAAAATTAATCGTGTTCCAAAAATTAAATCATTGAATAAAACACAAAAGGAAGATAAAAATCCAGTTAAAAAAAATCCCAAAAAGCGGCAAAAAGTAGGAAAAAAAAACACACACACACATACACAAAACAAAACCCACAAATGAAAAGCATACAAAAAACTGGATCAGATGACAAAAGATTGAAACTTTACAAGAGGAGAAGAAGATAAGGAAGACCGACCTGGGAGAAGAAGAGGAGGGGGAGGAGTGAGAGAGAAGAAGAGGGTGAGTGGGATGAGGATGAAACGGCGTCGTATTGGAGGCGTAAAGATGAGAGAGTTGATGAAAGTGAGTAAGAAGCTGCCTGAACATGGCAGGTTCGTCTTCCATAAGACATACAGCTTCTTCTACACTCTTCGTGTATGCAACACTGTTCTTTGATACTTCTTTCCTCATCAATGAAGGATGAGTGTTGGGTTATTCTTCTTTTCTTCCATTCTTTTCGTGTATTTCACACTCCTCAGTCCTCAGTGGGTAATGTCAAATGTGTGTGCGCTTTTATTATATGCAGCCCTTTCTTTTGTTGGGTTTTGGGTATAATTATTGTTGTCGATGTTCAGTGAAAATGTAAAACCAGTCGGCCACACACACAAACACTCTATATTTTGGGCAACCATGGGATTTGCGATATCATTGCTTTGTAAGTTTGTATTGAACCGTACGCTAACCCATTTCCCATGGAATTGGTAAAATTTCTTACTCCCTAAATACAAAAATCTACTTTTTAAAAATATAATGAAAAAATTTTAGGTGAGACAACTCAAAATGGAATGTTTTAAGTAAATGGAGCAATATTTAAGTGACAAACCAAAGTGAAAAAGGAACATAGAGAGTATATGATTCGAAAATACATAAGAAGGAATATGTAAAGGAATACACCTGAAATATAAGTATTCTCGAATATTTGTTAGATGTTACTCCGTATATGGGATTTGTTAAGTACAGTTAGGTGTGGACAATGAATTCATCACATTAATCGATTTGAGTAATAAGACATTTTATTTGGTTTGGCATAGGATCAAGCAATTCGCCGTAAGTTAGGTTTAGTTTTATTAAGTTTAAAATGGAGGTATTTTGTTTTAAGTATTGGTCAGATGATTCAAGCGATAACATTTTGATTAGTGTGATTGGCAACATGTTTAGCTTTTGCGCTGATTCTAATTTTAATTATCATTCTGGTAATTTGGTTTGGGGGTAATTGAGTGTGACTTATTTTCCACGTTTACCTAATATATCTTCTAATTTTTAGTAAACTAATATGGGGAGTTTATTTTGAGTTTACGTGATTGTTAAAGTGTATACCGATCAAATTTACGAAATATCATAGGGTAAAAAACAAATTATTACCGACCACTAAAATTTGTCACCAATTAGAGTTAATTAAGATCGATACGATTCAGATAAAAGCCTCAATTTAGATGCACATGACCCACTAGAATTACTTAAAATGGGACCCAGCATCCAAATAATCATAACACAAGAGTTTACCTCAAAAATCATGACTACATGACAGATACAAGCTAGATAGAAGGATTCAAAGTAGAAATTTTTATGGAAGGTATGGGCTCTTTCCTAATTTCTTATTTATTTATTTTTGTTCCTTTACAAACTTTTTTATCAAAGTATAAAAGTTTGATAATAAATTCTCGTTATGTTATAGGAAATAATATATGCAAGTCGAATCTTATTGGATATGTTTTAATGTGTATTTTAAAATATTAATTTTTTATAATTTTTTTGTCTTATATATTTAAAAATAAAAATATTATAAATTATGAATAAAATACTATAAAAGTCAATTAAAACGAAAAATAAAAAAATAGAAGAAGTAACAAAGGTTAATTCTTTGGACTGCATTAATATCATGCACCTTTGAATTTTTCTTGCAAAACAAAAATGATCCATTTCATAAACTTGCAATCTCAACTTCTTAATTACATATCTCATGCACTAGTGTTCTTTTTTTTATTTTTTAATGGAATTTTGTGCCGCATTTGTTCCTTAGCCCCCACCACATTTTGCCTTTCTCATCATGATTTTCTTATATGAATGGAAGTATCTACTCAATTTCTTTAAAAAACTTTTTATGATTTGTCAATTAGCTCTCCTTGAACATAATTTTGTATTTTACCCTAGTTTTACATATGTCTTCCCATTCGCAAAGCAAGGTCTAGTCCAAGTGCTTTTTAAAGGGTTTTTTTTTTCAAAAAGTAATTAAATCATTGTTATTCATCATCAAGAGTCGTCAATGCAATAGATATAGTACTTCTATTAGTGTTTAATCACCAACTCCAATTAGTAGTATTATTTGTCTATATTAAAATTCTAATACGGGTATTAGTAACTTTGACATTCTAATTTGTTTCAAAATTCAAAGTAACGTTGCATGTCATTTTCTATTTTCTTGTTTACACAAATAAACTTTTTATTTATTATTAGTTTGATGCTAATTTTGCATGTCAAGCCTTTTTACCGATCATCTTGGTTTGCAAATATAGGATATGAAGGTCTTATCACCTATTTGGTACGACGAAATAAAGATTTGAGATTTAATGTCTAAGTTAATGAGTCTCAGATTTTAGACATTATATTTTAGATATAGGCTAATAAGTCTATTTATCTCAAATATAGACAAATGAATATTAGGTATTGAACATTATATCTCATATTTTGGCTAATAAATTTCTAATATTAGACATTATATATATTAGATATAGGCTAATGAATCTCATATATAGCTAAATGAATTTCAGTTTTTGGGTATTCAAGCCACTTAGTTTCATACCTCTATCTTTTGGATAATTAATATCCAATATCTAAGACTCATTGGCATATGATATTCTATCTTTAAAAAAAATTCAAAATATTAGATTACATTTTTTTAATATAAAATTAATTAATATGAAATGAAATACTAGAAATCTTGGACATTTTCCCTAATGTTTGAGAAAGTGAGAGGAGTAGCATGGAGTGGAAGCCGAAAGAGAGAGAGGATTGCCATAATATGCAATTATGCAATATAAACATACTAAGATGACTTTATTTTTTCTTCACTTTATAAACCTACATATATAAGGGTGTAAGAGCAAAGGGAACATGTTAATAATTGTATTTGATACCTTATGGAAAAGAATTAAGGAGTACTTTTTTTTTTCCTACACAAGTTTCTTATAGTAGAATTATGGAGCAATTAGTTAGTAATTAAATTGATGGAAGTAAACTCAGTTGTATTTAATACGTAATTAGTTAGTAATTACATGCTACTACTATATAATAATGCAAATTCCATAACCTTGCCGTCATTTGGCAACGCAACGTAGGTATAAAAAAAAAGGATAGATATATAATAATGTCACCTTCCATTAACCAATCATTTCAACTCTTTGTAATGTATCGACTCGTATTATATGAATCCAACCAAAACTTCCACCAATAAGTCGCACGAAACATACCTAAATGAGTAAAAGAGAACCCAAATGATGCCACAACAGCCACCCCTCGCCATAGATCAGATCTCCCTCTCCCTCCACACACCATTCGACGTTGGTTAGTGATTGTTCCTTCAAGCTATGCCACCACCTTTATTCACTAAATTCTAGTATGTTCCTTGTACGATTGGGCTACAATTATTTATTTATCACCTCTTTTAATCAACTCTCAAACCTCAAATTTATTAGGTGGTTTCTAAGTTGGTAGTATTTTTCAAGTTTTCTTTGCTCAAAAGTAAGAACTACACTTATATATATATATATATATATATATATATATATATATATATATATATATATATATATATATATATATATATATATATATATATATATATATATATATATATATATGGATTCAATGAGAAAAAGTGCTTAAAATAAGAAGAATAAGAAGAGATATTGACCATTCAAATGATAAAATCCAACACTAGAGATCTCATGTAAAAAAATGGTTACTATAACAATAAATAAACGGTCACTATAATAATAAAAAAAGTCATTATAATAAAAATAAAAAAAAGAGTCACTATAATAATAATAAAAAAAGAGTCATTATAAGTGAAAAAAATTATTTGGTTACTATGAGTTAAAAAATAGTCACTATATATGTATACGTAAAATACCATCCGTTGGATTAAGAGATGAAAAACCAAGATGTCTTATCTTCCTTCTCATTTTAGTTACTCTTCTTATTTTAACTTATATAGTAAAACGGCATTTGAGATTCATATTTTTACAAGAAATAGGTACAAAGACACGTACACAAAGTGAATAAAGTACAAAATGGATTATTTTTTATGTCAAAAGAAAGTTACTCTAATGATGATTGGAAATAGATAAGTGGAGGTTAAGATGGGGGAGTTATTCTATTAATGATGGCAATGAAGATGTGAGCTGGTAATCATAACTTGAATGTTTGAAGGTGAGAAATAGAAGAGAAGTTTGGGTGGAGTGGGTTATGTATAATTGCTCATAACGATCATCGTTATGATGGTTCCCCTTCTTTTACGTGTGCCTTGATTTATGTTCATTACTAATCATATCACTTTTTTATTTTATTGATTATATTTAGCATTGTTTTAGCCTCTATGTTAGTAAAGCGCTATTTACCACCTAAAAAATGCTCAAATTGCTCTAATAAATTACCCTTTTGACCCTTATTCTCCACTTATTAACAATAGCTCACCCTTCTCACACTTACATCAACTCCCCATCATTAGACCACTACTTACATTTTGTCACTTCGAAACTATTTTAGATCAAGAAAGATATTGCTAGTGGACTAAGCCCATCACCCTTGAACATGGTTTAAAATTAGTGAACTCGTCATGGAAATATGTGGTACTTTATTTGAGATGCATAAGGAGAAAGAAAAAAGGGTAAAAATAGAAACTTAGAGGAAGCTGAACTACCAAACACAAAAACCCAGGCATACAATTGTAAATTCCTTATGAAGGTGGTTTGTTATGAAGAAAAGTTGTTTTGGATTCCTAAAAGAACAACATGAACAACCACAAGCTTGTTAAATACGTAGAGGGGAATTGATTTGTTTTAGCCCTGATGTGAAAAAATTAGTACATGAATTGTCTACAATTCAAGCAAAGCCAAAAGTTATTCTTGCTTTGGTGAAGTTGTAGTTTCCAAATAACCATTCGAATATAAGACATATCTACAACTTCAGAGATTGAATGAGACTGGATGATGATGCCGAAAGAGATTTTGTGAGTCAGTTTCTTTATCTTACTAAGGAGAGTAATTACTTACATTGAGTTTTATCCAAACCAGATACCAATGTTGTCATGCATGCTTTTATTTCTCATCCTGGTTCGGTGATCTTATTATGTACGTATTCATGGGTCATATGCATGGATTACATTTATAAGAAGAACATGTACAAGTTGCATTTGTTAGAGATCGTTGGGGTTACTTTGTGTAACAAGAACTTTCCCATTGCGTATGCATACTTGGGAGATGAGACTACATATAGCTATTTAAGGGGGTTGGATAAGTTTAAGTTATTATATGGCAATAATCTCTCATCAACAGCAATTGTCACTGATTGGGAGCTTGGGCTTACGGCAGCTCTTCGAGAAATGTTCCCTAATGTTGTGCATTTATTTTGTACGTAGCACATCAACATGGATGTGGAGTACATGACAGGGAAAATTTGCAAGGATCAAGCAATGGGTGAAAGCTTCAAGCGGGGCAAATAGAAGCAAATCATGGGAGCTAGGACTCAAGGAAAAAAATGAACATAATTTAACAGTCATAACGAAATCTTGGGGGTGTCCTTATCATGCTGTGCTAAAGTACTTGGCGTAAGACAAACATGGCTATTGATGCACAACTAACAGAGATTCGTCGTACATTAGAGGCATCGAGACGCACTCATAGTCAGCTACACAAGAATGAAATCTCATTACTATTTGTCACTGTTGGTGGAGGAATGAGGTGAATGAAGTCATTAAGTGACGAAGTGTATGAGTTGTGCAGGTGTTTGTACCGTACGACTCAAGACATACCATGTATATGTCAGATTCACAAAGCATTCGTTGACAAAAACTTCTTCAAATCGCAACAAGTACACCCGTTCTGGAGAATACCAGAAATCAGCAAGGGAGATTGTATGGTACAGTTAGATAGATGATCCATATTCTCCTACACAAGATGCCCAATTTTTTTGATCTATTGTCAATGAGATTACTACTTCTGATCACGTGGTTGTGCGTCATATTTATCACATCTTACACTCTCACTTTCATCCAGATCAGTCGGTTATGTTTAGCTCGAGTCTAGGTAGTCTAAGCAAGGAATACTCGTCGCGAGAGTCATCGTAGGAGTAATCTAGTCAAGGACATGGTAGAGGACAGAGTTCCAGTTCTTGTCGTGGCAGACAGTCCATCCTATCAGTGAACATGTTGGGTATGTCTCCATTTTAATTACTTATTTCAAATATCGAGATACTTTTTTTTCTTTATATAACCACTCTCATTCTGTTTATTATTTGTGCATCAAATGTTCACACAGATGTTATTGATTACCCAACATTTATAAAATCCTGAGAATCATGTTAGATTACTTTACAAATTACTAAATGTTGATGGTGACAGTAACCGTAGGTGCCAAGTATTCATTAACCTTTTCCTCGAGGGTTAGAAATATTGGGTAACCACTAATCTTATTTTAAATACTAATTATTGAAATTAATTAAACATACGTAGTATCATTAAATGCTAATTATCGAAATTAATTCAATGCTAGTTAATACTAACTAATCATATGAAATGCTAATTAAGAAATAAAATACTAAAAATTCATAATCAAGTTGACTAATTGCTAATTAAGCACAGTTCATATTATATTAGAAAATTACATTAATTAATACACTTAAGCATAATAAAGGACTATTTAGTCACAAATCATAGGAGCTTAAAAGAAAGGAGTGGGACGTCAAAGGAAGAAGTCTAGCCACAGGAAGTCTCCCCTAGGGCAAGATGAGACGACATTTGGAGGCGTCTTGACTTGACCAGGGAAAAAGTTGGCAGGGCAAGCATACATACACAATGGTTGATTAGAAACCGTCAAATATATGTAAAGTGATGTAATATTATGGATTAATGGAGGATATACACGTACCCAAAATTTCTTTCATTTCTGATGCTTTTACCTACTGCTGATAATATCATTGATAGGAATATAGTAATGATTCGGCCAAGATCTTATACATGAATCAAACAGTTCTATATCATTCGTTATAATTTTGCAACACTCAAAGTTGTTGCATATTGTTTGAAAAGTAAAAGCCCAAGTCGCACAATTAGCCCATACAATCAATAACTGGCCTAAAAAAGTAGTAGAATAATTTGACATTGGAAGTAAGTTTGTACTGGACATTTGACATACTGCCGAAAGTTGAAGTGAAGCCAAAAAGTGTATAGAAAGAATGTGACTCAACCAAAACATACTTGCCAATATAGTTGTTGACTAATTTCGTCATACATGCATATGATCTTGGCAAGCTAATTACTATCCATCCATTCGTCCAAATTTCCTTCCCTATAAATCCCACTATCCACTTGGTCCAATTTCATGCAAAAATAACACAAAAATGGGAACACAATTATTGAACCAAGTCCCCTTAGAGGAGGAAGAGATTATTTTCCAAAGTAGGTTCAAGGCAGTTCCGGTGCCTGAAAACATTAGCCTGCCGGATTTCGTGCTCCAAGATGCAGAATTATACACTGATAATGTGGCATTTGTTGATGCAATGACGGGTAAGGAGTGTACTTATGGTCAAGTAACAAGGGACACGAAGAGGTTTGCTAGGGCCTTAAGGTCTCTTGGCCTAAGGAAAGGCCATGTTGTTATTGTTGTCCTACCAAATATGGCAGAATATGCTATTGTTGCTTTAGGTATTATGGCCTCTGGTGGTGTGTTTTCTGGTGTAAATCCCGCGGCTCATGTCTCTGAAATAAGCAAGCAAGTCGAGGCAGCTGATGCTAAGCTTATTGTCACAGATGCTACCATATGTGAGAAGGCGAGTGATGATCTTTTCTCAAATAAGACGACTCAAAATACTAACACTCACATTACTTTTGTTGTAATTAACCTTCGTTAATTTGCCTCGTTTCCCCTAGAAATTTAGAATAGATTTTACTAAATTTATTGAAATTTTAAATGGCAAATTTTTTAGCCCAATTGGTTGCTTGTGGGCCTTGTGGCTTGGTATGCCCAACTGCCCAAGCAAGCTAGTGCATTCTACCTCAACATGTTCATTTGGTCATCTTTGTTGAGTGATTATCTTAGTGTCTGAGTTAATTTTATTGTATCTCTAGTAAAAGTAATCCATTAAAATAACAAAAGTTATCCCCTTATAGTTAATAAGGATTGACTTAGGTTGTGTTGAAGTATAACTTTTGTTACATTAACGGATAACTTTTATTGGGAATACAATAATTTTATTGTATTCCGTGTGTATGCAATATCTGCTGAAACTTAAAACCATACTAACACTAAGTTCTATACATGCACAACAGGTAAAGGATTTGAGCCTACCAAAAATTATCCTAGGAGAACGAAGATTTGGGGAAGATTCAGGTGCAATCTACTGGGAAGAACTGCTCCTAGAAGCGGACAAGACGAACATCAACATCGTCTCTGAACCAGTTGAAGAAACTGGTCTATGTGCACTTCCATTCTCATCAGGAACCACAGGAATTTCCAAGGGAGTAATGCTTACTCACGGTAACCTTGTCGCCAACCTTTGCTCTACCCTCTTTAGTGTCCCCAAAGAAACAATTGGCAAAGTTACCGTACTTGGCCTAATGCCCTTCTTTCACATATACGGTATCACAGGAATATGTTGTGCTACCCTTAGAAATAAGGGTAAGGTGGTTGTTATGGGGAGGTATGAGCTTAGGGCATTTTTACATGCTTTGATAACTTATGAGGTTAATTTTGCTCCAATTGTACCACCCATCATACTGGCTTTAGTTAAAAATCCTATTGTTGATGAGTTTGATCTTAGTAAGATGAAGCTTAAAGCCATCATGACAGCTGCTGCTCCTCTAGCACCTGAAATCCTGAATGCATTTGAGAAGAAATTCCCTGGTGTCCAAGTCCAAGAGGTATGCATAGTGCATGCAACGAATACACTAGTATTACTCCAACAGTGGATGAAATTTTTAAGCAATAAACATGACCAAGTGTTCGTACATGTACTACTATTTGCTAGGCATATGGATTGACAGAGCATAGTTGCATAACACTAACTCATGCTGAACCAAGTCAAGAGCATGGTGGCATTGCAAAGAGGAATTCAGTAGGGTTCATCCTACCAAATATCGAGGTTAAATTCCTCGATCCCGAGTCGGGTCGATCCCTTCCTAAGAACACCCCCGGTGAAATCTGTGCAAGAAGCAAATGTGTCATGCAAGGTACAATTGGCAAGGTTTGTTATTATTGGCTTATTGCTTGGGCAGTAATCAAATTCTAACTAATATAACAATGTCACAAGGTTATTACAAAAACGAAGAGGCAACTCAACAAACTGTGGATAAGGGTGGATGGCTTCATACTGGAGACATTGGATACATAGATGATGATGGAGATATCTTTATAGTTGATCGCATCAAAGAATTAATCAAAGTCAAAGGCTTCCAAGTGAGTTTTTATACAAGTTGCATATATCAGGAACCTTTACCACGTACCTCACTTTTAAACATATTGATGTAGTATATGCGTATATTATATACTTTGGTACATGGCCCCTACAAGAAAGCACCATTTGACTTTTACGATTTTCAAGACACGAGTTTTTCTCCAAAACACTAAGGCAAAAAATTATGAAAATTTGAATTTACATTGATATGCATCTACCAAAATCCCATTTGAATATATTATTTTTTATAACATGATGAGAATTTACAGTTAAAACTTTTTTGAATTTTGACTCCAAATAATGAATTGAGACTTTCTTATAGGAACGGAGGAGTAAGAATCTATTTGTCGCGCGGCCTCATGTACAATCATGGTTTTTGTAGGTTGCCCCAGCTGAATTGGAGGCTATCCTTCTATCCCATCCTTCAGTAGAAGATGCAGCCGTTATCCCGTTAGTATTGTCTATTGTTGAAGCATGATTTAATATTTCAAAATATTATCTTACATTGTATAATAAAAACGAATTTTTATTCAGATTGCTAGATGAAGAAGCAGGGGAAGTTCCAGCAGCTTGTGTAGTAATCAATCGAGACGCAGAAGAGAGTGAGGAGGACATAATTAACTATGTTGCATCTAATGTTGCAAGCTATAAAAGAGTGAGATCAGTTTATTTTATGGAAACCATCCCAAAATCCCCATCTGGGAAAATCATGAGAAGGATTCTCAAGGAGAAAATCACTGCTAAGATTAAGGCAAGCACCAAATAAGTTCAAGTAGTGATATTGTCAATCTATTTCGATAGTCAATGCCCTTGACAATAAAAATTGGTGTAACCCGAGATATTTCGAATTTCACTCAAGACTTACGAGAACGATGAATTTGTCTCAATATATATTGAAAATCGACTCATAAAAGAAATGTTGAATTTGTCTCAATATATATTGTGAAGTGACTCATAAAAAGTTTGTGTTACGTGGTATTTACTATCGAGTATAAGACGTTAGAATTTATAACAAAAATGACAAAACGGTTAGATTGTGTACTTAATAACTTAACATTTCACACCACTCAAGGGTGATTAAACGAATCAAATCCATCTGTTTTGAGTAAGTCAAAATTTTCCTACGAGAAAGTCAATTGAAAAAAAAGTGCTTATTGGAGAATCATTTATTTATATTGGGAGTGAATCTCAAGTGATCAACCTTTCTCCAGTAGGAAGAGGTATATCTTAATAAAACTTTAATTGATGAATGAATAATAAAACATTAAGGAAGCCAAAAGGGAGGGATCCACTTGGATCATTTACCTCAAATGCTAAGTTGCTGACATTATTAGCCCAAAGTAGAAAAGAAAGATTTCCACGTGATTAGGTACTTAACCCAATCATCATATATTTGTTACTTTCACATTATGTTACTATCTCGGTCCTCAGTTAATAGGCCGTATTTGATTAAAAGTTTTTACGTAGATAGATCGATCGATAGATAGAAACTATGAATGTAGTGTTATAATTATCTTTTAAAGAGCTAAATCAAACTTGTCGTGTTTTTATCCTATTATAACACGGAGTACGTAGTTTAAAATTGAAATTCGTTGAGAAGGTTACATTGATTAAGTTTATGAAACCTGGGTTTCCCTTGATGAGATTCTTTTCTAAACAATAATAGGAATAGTAATACTTGCATTAATACAAGTTGCTTTGTATTATAATGAATAAACGTATCTTAATTAGGAGACTAAACGCAAGAGCTAAAAGTGGAATACTGCCCATAAAACAGTGGGCTAAGAGCTTATAAAACTGACAATACGTGCTGGTCTAATTTGATGTGGGCATAATGATAATTAAATCCCACTAATAGCACATAATTAATTCCAATAACCTGGGCGATAAACTGTGAACAAGTACAAGTTGCATAAAAACTAGTATATCGTCAGCAAAGTGTACTTACCTAGGATAACATTTGCTCCATCCTAAAGAATCAAAAAAGATTCATCAGCCAATTTCTTTGATTTTATAATTAACCTACTATTATTATATGTTGATTACATTAAAGTTAATAATACTATAATAAAGCACATTTACATATCTACCTTTTCACATGCACTATATGCGAATTAGCTCCCCCATCGTGTTTGGGCCTTTGAAGGATTATGGGGAGGGAAACAAACATAGTTATTTACTTACATATTTCATTTTGTAACATATTCCCTCCGTGTCCCGCTAAGTTTTCAACATTTTTATTTATATAGTCAAAATTTAAAAAGTTTGACCATAAATTTTTATCATGTTATAAGAAATAATATATTCAAGTGGAGATCTTGTTGAATGTATCTCAATACATATATATGGTAGAAAAAAACATGTCATCAATCTTAGCAAATTAATGATTTATGATACATTGATACGTCATTCCAATAGTAATACCCAACCACCTCTAATCATATATTCATATATAAAGATTAAAGAACCCCTAACGCTCAAGTCCTATGACTGTACAAAATGTGACTCAACAAATCCCAGCAATATGAAGTTGTTTCATTGTTTGCCGATTGCCACTCCTACCAACATCGTCAAATTGTTCGTTAGAGACCTACCACTAAGCTACCTAATTCACATTTTTATTTTTAATAATGCAACGTACTAAAACTCCACTTGCATGTTTTGGTTATTTCATTTCATAAGATCATTAGATAAGACCAAGACATTGATTTGTTCAAGTCTTCGTAGAATATAAAGAAGCTGATGAAAAGTTGTTTAATGCTCCCTCTTTTTACTTTTGATTGCCTAATTTTTCCATTTTTAAGAATGAAGATAACTCAATGAGAGGTAGTATATACAAACCGATTTTACTATGTTAAACAAGCCTTATTAAAGAAATGGAGCAAGTTTCTAGGAACAATCCAAAAAAGAAAATGGGACAAACAAAAAGAATATCGTAAGTACTTCAATCCGTTGTCGGACCAAGTATTACTATATATTACGGTAAAAAGATATCATTATAATTGGATTGCATGGCCTAATTGAATTTTTTTTTTCCATTTAAAAAGGTACGTAAATTGATCAGATAAAATTCGACTAATCAGCTATATATTCCAACTCTTCGTGATTAAATTGGTACGTTGTATGATTTTTTCACACAATTTTATTTGTATTTTGTTTTTTTTTGCAATGTGTATCACACAAATTGTGATAGTAAAGAATAATGATTTTTTAGAAAATGTAAAGGACGTAGATGAATGGCACATCAATTAAGGACCAGGGACACCAAGCCAGTCGAGCGGACCCCCTTTACCAATTTCGTTCTCTTCTTCTTGTCTCGTTTAAAATTTACATGCACAAACAAACAGGTAATATTTGGTTCCTGAAATTATTTGTTTCCGGAAAACATTTTCACAAATCACTATGAATTGTTTTTGTCAAATCAATGCTACTGCAATTTCTTTTCCCCAGTTTTCTTAAACAAAGTCTTGAAAGTTAAATATATCCGATTTTCCCCGAAAAAATGTGGATTCTCAGATATTTATATTTATTGTAGAATTTTTTTTTTTTTTAATGAAACGTGGACTTGTGATTTTTATTTGTTTAAATAAATGAATTATGAATATTTATAATAGGTTAACTAGTTTTGAAACGTTAAATGGTACGTAAAGTATAAATGCATTATTATTTGTTTGTTTCAATAAAAACTATGCATTATTATTTGTTTGTTTCAATAAAAATTATGCATTATTTGTTACTTTTTAGCTTATGTGCAACGAAATACTCTATAATTGTTAACGTCCTATTAACACTATACGTAAAATCCTAAAGTTTGATATAGAATAAAACAAATATATACACTCCTAAAAACTGTAAACAAAATCTACACAATGAGATTATGAATTCAGATCGGAAAATGAACAGTGTATTATGACCTATGTTGCACCAATATAAATACGGATACGAATATACGGAAAACACTAAAATCATTTAATTGCTAGTGAAATATTACATTGATACAAATCCATGTATGGATACACATATATTATAGGTACGGAAAATAATAGGTTATGTATAGAATATGAAAAATTGTTCTAGTAAGAATATGATTGAATTTTCAATTTAACCTGATACAAACAAGTGCTAAATCTTCAACATATCTTCGACTGAACAATATGACTTAACAATACGATTGAATCTTCAATTTAACCTGAAATATCAATAAGTTACTAAATTGGCACCACAATTTTTTACCAGAGGAATACACTCGAAATTAATGAGCGATTTTGGACTGGACAAACATTTTGGACGGGTGCACCTTCTATTTTACCCTGTAGAACAGTAGGGTTGAGTAGGGTCTTGTTGAAAAAAAAATCAGGCTGTGACTCACAGCCACTGACATTATGAGTCAGCCACACATGATTTTCCCACATGTCTCCATCTACGCTTTTGCATAATTTTCTCCCTGGGATACTAACCTTTCTCATACCTCAATCACTATCCTTTAGGCTTCTGCAGTCCTTTGGTTTTACAGTATTTCCCCATGTCATCGAACAGGAGAAGTGAGAAATGTCGTATTTCTATTTTTGGAGTTAAAGTTATTGATCGAGAATGATAAAGTTACGGGTGTTTAAAAAGGAGGGTTTGTTATTTTGAAATAATTATTTCAAAAAGATTATTATTGGAGAATGAGAGTTAAGATTTATGGAGCTTATTAATAACTTGGTACTTAAAAAAGTCACTAGGTAAGGGCCTCTATTGAATATTCATTTCGAAAATTATTGTACCCCTTTTGGTGGACTTGATTTTTAAGGATATTAACACGAGAAGAGAGTGTTGAAATTAGTCACTACTAATTCACATTTGAGTTATCCCGCATTTAAGAGAGAAAATATAGTATATATATGACTTTATTAGTTTGAGACTTTGAATTGGTTTTCGTAATAAACGTCTTTATTTGGTCAAAGGCTAGGAGGGTAAGAGTAAAGCAAGCAGGTTGTATGAATCTGAGGATGTCAGATGTGGTGTGGTTGTGATGTGGCTCCAAAGCTCCATGCTCGTGCTGAAAGCTATGAGTCTCATGATTTTGGGATGGGATTTGATGAAGAATAATTTGGTGAACTACAAACTCATTTTTTTGAGCATGGAGATACCTCCCTACACTCAACAATGCTTTTCGTATTGCAACGCAGGAAGAAAGGCATAAAAATATTGTTCTAGGTCAAGATGATAAAATGACATGTTGACTTTGTTGTGCAATCTGTAAACTCTACTCCTCTAAAGGCAGCAACCCCAGCTCAGATGCCTATGGTCTGTAGTTTCCGTGGCAATAATGGCCGTGAATGCTAGTATTGTTACTAACAAATTGGCTACCCTCGAAGTGCTCGTGGTTGTGTGACAAAGGTGCGCAAGCAGGGCATGGACAAGGTTGTTGCTGCCAGCAACGTCATGCCAACACTCTGACCAACAACAACTCCACATCCTACAGTGCAGCCACAACTTCACTTTCGGACCTTAATTCTGATCTGAGATGCAACGCCTCCTAACTCTTCTTGAATTTTCCTCTACCTCAAACAAGTTGTATGGTGAGATTACTTTTCCATGTGTATGGTTGCTTGAGTATAGGTCTATGGCATTTACATGTGTGGAGATCAAGTGGTTAAGAAATTTCTTTGCTTCTCTTGTTTTGTTTCATACGCAACATGTTCGTCTTTTATGAGATGATCAGGTGACCTTTCTTGCTGCCAATCTTATTTTTCATGAATGCACCAAAATTTATAGAGATTGTTGTCACGTTGGCCTTGAGCTCCTTGTGGCCAACATCATTACCAACTCATTTATGATAAGAGCTGGACACGGGACGCACTTGGTTGAGTAAGCACGATATGCTTTTCACATGGCACGACCCGACATAACATGACATTGGTCCGTGGAGTAAGCCATATATAGGCCAAGTCACGAACAACAAAAACATTTTAGGCATGAGTACGACAATAGCACGTTGGTAGCCAGCCAATTTGGCACGATGTACAACCCGAATCACGCTATTATTATTACTATTATATTTAATATTACTATTGTTTTTTAAAGTTTTTTACATTCTTATATTATAATTAAAATTATCTATAATTATTTTTATCGATTTTATTACGTACTTTATTTATATTTTTGTTAAATAATTGGACAGCACAAGATACGACACGCTATGCACGTGAGCCGTGCCAGGTAATGGGCCGAATTTTAGATAAAGGTAGCACGACATGACAAGACACAGACCATAAACAGACATGACACGATACGACATGACAATAGGCGAGTTGACATGGCTCGTACCCACGTCTATTAATTATGATTAATGTACAATTTGCGGACATTTATAAAAAAGCGCTTGGAGAAGCTACTTAAAGGGGAGTATTTGACATTCTGCACAAGATTATTAGACCAACACATTTTTGGGAATTTAAACTCACCAAGTCCTCTTGATATCTCAGGCACATATCCCCTTTTGTATTTTGTATTAATTGATGCTCATAAGTTTAAGAGGATCATAAATTATAAGGAATTTTAATATTTATATATACATCGTTACATAAACATAAACAAGGATATATAAGTAAGCCATTTTTTCAATTCCATAAGCAATATTTAATGCGAAATTGATCCAAAATAATAAATAATGCTTGGTATGAAAAACATAAATGTATTGATGTGAAATTTCTAAAATTTATACATGATTCTAATCATAATCGATTAAGACAAAGGAGAGTAATAAATTGTTCTTTTTGTCATTTCTTATTTTTTTTGGCAAAGAAAAAGATAAATTAAAATCTCATTCTAACTTTAGTAGTTAGTTTATAGGTAAAACTTACAAGCATTCTAAAAATTTTAAAATACGACAGAAAATTAAGAATAAAATCGGATATCTTCCGTTAAAGACCCGAACTCCTTATGGACGGACCTTATTCCTTGAAACCTCCTATATCAATGTCATTTGTTTCCAATTTGGTGGCCTAATGTCCTAACAAACTATGTTAGGGCCTTAGGGGTAACTCCAAAACCGCAGTGATTTTGTGTAACATATATTTGTAGAGTGGCTTTATCCAACACAACCAAAAAAGAAAAATTCCAGAAAAATCAGAATAAAAAAAAAAAAAATTCCACACCAATTGTATGAGGAAATTAGCTGTCCTATACATAATCCTCCCAACCAATTATTCTCATTCACTTGTCCATCTCTTTTTGTTTCTCTCTCCTCAATGGAGTGATATCTTGAAAATGATGAAAGTGGAGTTGAATTTCAGAAGCAGTAATTATTATTAAATAAAACCCCATATGAAATAAAAGGGTAAGCTTCCTTTCAGAGTTTTAGCTTTACTTTCCCTAAATTTATGAGATTTGTAGTGAGAGAAAGGTTTGTTTGCTAAAAGGTATGAACTTCACACTACTCATTTCTTTTTCCAAATTTGGGTTGCTCTTCTTTTTCCATTTAATTCAACTTATTTAATAGTAATATTTACAAGTACTATTCATATTTATGAGTAAGTTTTTATTTATTTTTTATTTTATTATTCTCCTGTATTTCTTCTGTTGGCTGGTTATTTCAGTGTTGTGTATTTCAGTGCAGATTGATAGATTGATAGATTGAGTTGGGTTTCTTATTTTGGCGAATCATAATTTTGTGATTTTATTCCTACAGCTTTTTTTTGTTGCATTTTTTGGGTTATGTTTTTTTTTTCAAACAAGGTAGCACTTTTATTTTTTATTTTTATTTAAATTTTTTATATTATGTGTTTGATTCGTCTTTGATTTATGTAATTAGGTTTTTTTTTCTTTGGATTTTGAGGAAGTTATCACTGAAAACGGTGCCGTTTCGCGTCTTCTCCATTGAATTTGCTGAGTCCATCACAAAGAAAAATGTAAAAATTAAACTTCATTGAAAAGCTCTTGAAGTATAGCAAGAGGCAAAAACCCAGAATTGTTTGGGTGTTTGTAAATTCTTTTATTCACGATTTGCGTGAAAGTGTGCTGGGAACTTGACCTTTTGACTAGTATTTTTTTAAAAAAATGTTGGGATTATGGGAAAGATCAAACTCACATAGTCACATATTTATTAATTTTTTTTGTAATTAGGAATTCACTTTGTTCCTTGTTTAGTTTTGTCAATTGGGTTTATCAAGAAAGGGGTAATGATAAATTGTTTGATTAATGTGTTAAAATGGGGTCCTTAGTCATCTTTACTCTCTTGAATAAGGCCTACCATTTTCCCATCATTAAAGATGGGTCTTGAGTCTGATGTTTTTATGGGTCATCGAGGTTATTTTTTAATGAATTAGGGTTTTTGAGAAGCTGGGGTCATTTTAGATTTGCAATGATTTGGTGGGCATCCTTTTCTTTTGCCAGTTTAAAAAAATGTTATAAAGTGGGTGGTTTTGGGTTTATTTAGATAGGTAGTAACAGGCTAAAAGAGGAAAGGTAAAAGCTTTCACTTCATTCAAGGGTGTGACTAGTTGCCACAAATAATTGTGGGGGTGGGGTGGGGGAAGGAGCGTAAGAGAAAAGGTTTGAGAAGGGGTGGTTGGGTGTCTTGAGAATAAGAAACAAAGCAAAGCATTTTTTTTGTGACATGAGGTAAGATTTTAAGAGTGTGTTTACTTTCCAAATAGGTTGATGTGGAATGGTAAAATTTCCAAAAATGGGGTTGTAAGAGTACAAAAGCGTAACAGTTTGTGTATAAAATACCTACCCTAGTGTGAAAATGGGTTGTGCTATATGGTTGGCAATTGTGAAACAAGGAGTTTAGGTATTGTTAGGAGGGCATAAGAATTCATCCTATTATCGTACTTGTAGCTTGAGAACTTGGAGAAAAGAAAGTTGCAGAAAATGGTTGGTACTGTAGCTTGTTTTGATTGACTTGAGTTGTAGCTTGTATACCTTGATTTTGTTCTCTTATATTTACTTTTGGTGTTGGGTTGGAAGAAAATATAGAACTGATTTTGTGGCATTGTACGTTACAGGTACTTTTAAGATGTCTCTGAATGCTACAATGAATCGGAGTTTGGGTAGAAAACTGAGGTGTCGATCATGAGGGATTTGTGCTGCACAACTGCAGATTGTGCTCTGGCTCTTGCTCTTCTGTATTGAAGGTGTGGCTTATTCTGATCAACTGATAACTGGTTTATGTGTGATACCGTTTTTGCGATATTTGTTCTATTGTTTCATATTTTGTTGCCTAACCTCAATAAGTGAAGCTGTTTCTTTGTACTGCTTCACAATTTTGAAGATCTTGTTTTTGTTTCTTTTTTGGTGGTTTCAGGTAGTAACGGATTATATACAGAGTAATTGGTGGAGATATCTAGTCTGTCCTGAAGCTTCAGGGTTAATCTGAGTTCAAAGATTTTTTATGAGTGCGCTTTCGATGATGGAATTAAATGCAAAGAGTCCCTTCTTATGGGACTGGGAGAACTTAGTTATGTACAACTCAAAAACAGCTGAAGCACCCAAAAAATTGCATTTAGTAGATTCTGAAACTGAGGGAATAGAAGGATTTGAAGGTGGGTCTTTCTATTCCTCTGGAGGTCGTAGTGATGCTACTGGTTCTGATTTGGGGTATGCTTCCTCATCAAAAAGTTCAAAATCAGCTTCTGAGGATTCCTCTACTGATAGAGAGATCAGAGGAAAATTCTCATTGGAGACAACTGATTGTTTCCAGCAAGATCTTAGAAGCAAGAGAGAAATGGTTGATAATTCTGGGACCACAAGAACATCCCAAACAATAGAAAGTTCAGCAGCTTCCGGTGAATCTTTGATTGCCTTGGAGCTTGGGAAGCGGACATACTTTGAAGATGTATCTGGGGGCAGTAATGTGAGAAATACGGCTCGGACTTCTATCCCAGCTGATTCTGTTGCTAAGAAATCCAAATCTTCTTCTCAGAGTACAGAAAGTCCACGCTGCCAAGTTGAAGGATGCTATCTTGACCTTTCATCTGCTAAAGATTACCACCGGAAGCATAGAGTCTGTGAAAGTCACTCGAAAAGTCCGAAGGTTGTCATTAACGGACTGGAAAGAAGGTTTTGCCAACAGTGCAGCCGGTAAGCTTCCATAGTCACTAAGGGGGGATCTTGTTGTGTTTTCTGTTCATTGCATTTCTTGTTCATGGAGCCTGTGTATTTCTTTTTTCTTGTGGGAGTCAATATTTAATCAGACATCTGACATTTCCTGCCCTGTTATTGAAGTTTCCATGGCCTTCCGGAGTTTGACCAAAAGAAGAGAAGCTGCCGTAGGCGTCTTTCTGATCACAATGCTCGTCGCCGGAAGCCGAAGCCTGAGGTCATCCAATTCAATTCGATGAGGCTGACATCCTCTTTATATGGTACAATTCGTAGCCTTTTTTCCTTAGATTTGTTCTTCATAATCACTCGTGTGCATAGCTCTGCTACTTCCTTATGAGTATAGTTCTCATGTTGGGGACATCCTTATTGGAGATCAAAAGTGACCATAGTCTGCATCAAATCTCATTGTGATCCTTCAAGGTCAAATATAAGTAGTTTCTCGAGTGCTGCAACAGCTGATGGTTGATCTAGACTCTGGTGTGTGTGCACGGTGCAGGTGTGAGTGTGGTACTCGTACCTTTGTGTCTGGTATTGAACCTAATCGCCAATGTGGGTGATGTGGTACATGTGACCTTATTTAACCCAAGTATCTGCAGTTGAACCAAACATCAATGTCAAATTATCTATGTGCAACGTTTTAAAAGTTTGTGGAATGTCAAATTAAAATAATTCAAAGTTGTCAGTCAGATTTTTCTGCTCTATTGGTACTTGTCGGAGTCTTGTTTTAGCTCTAATCATATTCCAGGCCTGCAGGCCCAACCTCTCTGATAAAGGTCGGGCTTGACTGGGTTTGATGATTCGGTTTTTGTTTCTGCAGCCTTAGATATACCTGTTAAATAGGTTGGTATTTGAAATAGACAGATTAGGTCACATGGTACAAACTTTAATCCAGTTTGGCCTTGGTGGTTTCTTGTGGTGTGGTGCAGAGGGTAGGAACCAGCTGAATTTTGCTTTTGATCAGGTGCCAATGCTTCAGACTAGGCATGGTACCTGGAATAGTACAATTGACTCCAAGGTCACACTGGCAAAACCAGGTCTCTTTACTACTATAAAATCAGGGGGTACTGATGAGCTGCATTCAAGCCACCTTGGACTTCAAAACCCAGCAACCAATGTCTCTCCTGTTTCGGACCAGTTATTACCATCTAGGGGCGCGCCATCTGATGTCTTCCAGCGAGGTATTCATTTCACATGTTTTTCTTTTGAAGTAAATGTTATTCTAGAAGGGATGTGTTTATAGGTCGCAGATTTTCATCTTTTAGCTCTGAGGTTTATCAAGTGCAGGGTGAAGTGTGAATATATACAAAATAAATTCCCTCTCTCCCAACCCAACTTTCTTTGCGATTTGTTGGGGACTGGGGTTTACATCTGGTGTGGAGATGGACAAAATAGTCTCTAGAGTTTCGTATTTCCCCAGGTTCAGTTTGAAGGGAACAGGATAGCTGCCTAAGTACGAAAAATAATATAAAATACAACAGAAGAGGCTTTACATCTTTGAGCCCCATACATGACTCTTGGTTTATCTTTTATGGTTAGACTTAGAGCAATTGACCGCAAAACATGTTTAGTTATCTGAATAATGAAATTCCTTTGATGCTATTGATTAGCGTATACTTGTTTCTTTTTATTTTAAATGAGTCATTTTAACAAATTGCTTTGTGATTGACTAATGGACTCCGACTATTGAACTCTAGGTTTACCAGTCTCTGTGGCACCATCCAACTTGGCTGCAGCTCAAGATTTCCGTGCTCTCTCTCTTCTGTCAACAAGTTCCTGGGGTTCATGTGATCCAGAACCTTCTGTACTCAACCATTCCATGCATACAAATCATGCCTCCTTGACTCCTTCTTTGCCTACTTTGCATTCAGTACCTCTTGGCGGCCATCCCATTTCATCAGAGTTCTGGCAAACTGATCAACCAGCCACATCTGGTCCTGGATCACAGACCTCGACTTTCCAGTTGTTCAAAGCACCGAACGAGTCCAGCTTTTATCTTTACTAAATTGCAGGTGGTATGCTGTGTAGTTAAGTGATAAACTGATAATACTGCTACAGAAATGAAGTATTTGCTAATTTTAAATCAGAAACTGTACGGAGTTTCATGTGGTTATTAAGTATGAGCTTGGTTCTTGTAGATGCCTAAAAATTACTCTAATATCTGGATGATTGTAGGCGAGGCATGCGACAACTATTTGTTGTCTATGTTTCAGACTTGTCTCCATCTAGTAGTAAGCTCACTGAAGTAGGTCGTCGAGCTATTCTAGGAATTATCAACTTATAACTATATACAGTTTATGGTCTCAGTCTGTATGCTGCTACTTATTTCCTGTAATCTTCTCTCGGCGTTTCTTTGCTTTAGTTCCTGATAACTAACTTTTCTTTGACGCTGCTTCAATCTCTGAAAACTATAAATGGTCATCTTCGACTCCAACTTTGCTAAACACGACTTATTTTGCAAGAAGTTGGGAAAATGCTCCTTCATATCTCCAACGTCCCTAAAAATGCGGCCAAACCACTTATGCTTGCATAGCAAAAATGTGTACCAGCCCTCGTATAGTGTGGCCAGTCCGACAATCATATATTTGGCTTGATTCAGTGCCCATTATTAGAAGTATTTGAGACAAAGTACTGTTGAATATGTCAATATGTGGAACTGTTGCCAAAACCAAAGTGTGGTGGGACATCCAAAAAGAAAATGGAGTCCCCATATACGAAGCAAAGTTGTAGAAGAATACGATTTGCTGAATTTATTAATGTACTTTTGGAAACGAAGAACAAACTTTAGCAACGTCGCCAACATGTCTTTGTAGCCATCAAGATTAAACAAGAAGCTAAAGATAAACAATAATTTCTTCTTTTTTAATCATCACTTGCTTTTGGGCGCCTAAGATGTTTTAATGAATAATGAATCAATGATTGTACATGAAAATGACGATCCTGGCATGATATAAACGAAATTCGATACCATGTTTTGAATACCACTTTCAATACTTTAACTACTAACAGTAAGAATAAGTGAATAACTCTATACCTAAACAGATTAGGAAGTTTAATGGAGTATACTTAGTCTAAAAGATGCATTACGAAACAATGAGTTGGTATGCTTGATGAAATCATGGTTCATGACCATAAATAAACATATTTAGAGGCGTGCAATGGTACAAGTAAGGATAAGGAACAGTAGTCTATCCATGGCATGTAACCTAAGATTTTTCACAACTAGTTCAAGATAGCATTGATCTTCATATAGATCACGTCATTGGGCGATATAGCCTACATTTTGAGAACTGTAAAGTATTGTGTTAAGAGTTGTTGCAGCTATGAAGGCCCTCTCTTAAAGGTATGAGGTATTTTCTTAAGAATCTTGCACTCTTAACCATATTTGGTCGATTTTTATTACATTTTGTTATCAAGTATTATTGTCATAATAATATTAATAATAAATTATTATTATTGTTATTATTATTATTATTAATTATCATCATAAGTATCATATTTTGTCTTTGTTATCTTATCTGGTTTCAACTAATTAACATATTTTCTTTGAATGCTATACTTTTTTTCTAAGGAATTCTTTGAATGCTATACTTAAGTTTTACTTATATAATTGAAATTTATAATAACAAACCAATGGGGAGAATAAATGATATTTTTATTATTTATCATAATTGTTTACTTAATAACTATTTGTTTGTTTGTTGTTAAAATGAGAGATTTGATGAAAGATAATTCAACATATATATATATATATATATATATATATATATATATATATATATATATATATATATATATATATATATATATATATATATATATATATATATATATTATTTTATGTACAGATGATGTCCAAATGAGTTCAAAAGCTCAAGTCTTGTAACGTACTATCAAAAAACATTCTTATTACGTTAGGGTAAGAAAAAGATGCATCCGAAGTAATTAATCTTACTACTAAGTAAGAGAAAGTAGCAAAGGTCACAGTATTATTGAGACCACTTATATGATAGCTTGAAAACTAAATACTAATTAATGAATTATTTCAAAGAATTATATATAGCTTATGAAAGATATGAGCACCACAAAAGGGTGCTCCTTCCTAAAGCTCAATTTGAGTTGACTAATATGAGGTTCCAAGACTTTAAAATTGTTAGTGACTATAATTCAACACATTATACGAAACTATATCATTGCTGAGATATTGTGATTACTCTGTCACCATAGAGCAAAAGATAAACACTCTTTTTCATACGCAAAATATTATATTACACCATCAATATCATGAATGGGGCTATAAAAACTATTTAAAGCCAATTGGAGTATTTCTTGTTACTAAGCAAAATAATGATCTTCTAGTGAAAAATCACATCCTTAAGTAACAATCGGGAGAATCACATCCTTAGGTATCAATTGGGTCTATGGGTTTTAATTAGACATTTGTAATAGAAAGCTCAAGTCCCAAGGATTAGCCGAAAATTCAACCGGCTTTAATGTTAATTAGGGTTAATGAATTTTAAATCATGTTAGTTAGGGTTAATAAATTTTAAATCATGTTAATTAGTTGTTATAATATTACGACTAATTACGTCAAAAACATTTCTAAAGTCATAAAATAAGAATAATAGTTGATGCCGTCACCGCTAAACTATTTTATCTGAACCTATTAAAACAAAAATTATCAATTCATTGTTTTTAAAAAAAAGGGAGCCCACTAAAATAACATCCAGCCGAAGGGGATTCATTCAAAACAAAACGGCTCACATTTTTTTTAGACGGCTTCCCTTGAATTGGCCGGAATTTTTTATGGCTACTTTTTGACGACCGGAATTTTCAATATTTACTTGACAAAGACTCAGCATTTGTTCTTTTCTGATGCCATAGACAATGTTTATACATTTGTGTTTAACTTACTAAATGTATAAGCAACTAATTTGCCTAATGCATTGTAATATAAAGGTATGGTTATTCATATATATTTTCTCTGCTTTTCTAATTGCAACCTTTTGAGAGGAAGTAATAAACCCACCACATTGGGCTTGCACTCAACCCACCACATTGGGCTTGCAATGTCCTCAAACAAGAAAAATCGAAGGCACTTGATTAAGCATAAACCCATTAAACAACAGTGATTTATACATAGGAAATAATCCGGAATTATTTGTAAAGTATAATTATCAGGCAAAAACATTTACGAAATATACAATATGGGGTGAGTCCACTGTACTTGCAGCTTATATATTTTACTCTGAAGTTGGGTCCAATGCATCTTCGCCAACATTAGAAGACGTAGTTGGCCTCAAAGCCATCAAGTGACATACAATGCCGCAATATACCTTCTGCAAATCAAGCATATGATAGCAATTTCCCCTCCCCCAAAACAAACAACAGATTATTGCAATATAAACAAATAAACAAATTTTAGAAACTTTTATTTTGGGATCTACACAACACAGTACTAAATATTAATTATACCAGTAAAAATTTATCTGGTAGATCTTACTGCTGCTGCGAAAGGATACTTCAGGAACTCAACATACATATGCTCTGACTAAAAGATACCCATAATCACCTCTACTTTACACTTCAATCTAAACAAATATGTCATCTCTTTCCAAAGTTTATACAAGTCTTCTAAAATTGTACTAGAAAATCATGTATAAATGATTCTAAGAAAGCATTTGTAATGGATTACAAATATTAACAGAAGTTTCCATTAAAATTCAAGGTACATTTTTCACAAATTAATTTGACAATGAAGTTTGAATAATTATAGCGAAATGAAGTATGCAAACCACAAAGCTACAGCCAAGAATTGGAAAGTTCAATAATAGATATAGTTTATGGCTTGTCATATTGATACAAATATATATATGACAGTATGCCGAGCTAAAGAGAATGACACCCCTAAACTAAGAAAGAGTCAAAAACCAAACCAGCCAAACTACTTATGTCAACAATTAAGCCGATTGAAACCTAGCATGAAGCCACAAAAGCCTTGATCATAATTATTGACTCCTCAGAAATGCACTGAAAACCAACCTAACAATAGACTTTGAACACAGGATTATGGAATCTGATCTAACTAGACCCACCAATTTCAAATCTCAAAAACAAATTCCAATCATATCAAAGTTGAGTTTAATACAAGCATGAACTGAATGTTGTTAATCCTAATGAAAATCTCAAGTGATTTACACAGGTAACTGAATTGGAATATCAGCAAAGTGAGGCTGCAAAGACCTTTCAACCAGAGAACATGCAGAATTACCAGTCAAAATAAAAAATGAAAGCAGCTCAACTGCTCAATAGGATTGTTCAAGGGGCGTAAATCAGAAAGGAACCTTTGCACCATCCAACTGTACAAAGACCTCTAGAAAAGAGTAACTAATGTCTAAATTCTAGACAACTACAAGATAACTTGCTTTCAAGAATCCAATAGGAAGTGACCCAAGAAACCCTGAACACAATATGACCATACACTGCATAGACAAATTAAACTCAGAAGTTACTGAAAATACAGACTGCAGTTGCTAATTTCCTACTAATTGAAAATAAATAACTCAGTTGAATGTTGACATAACCTCTAGATGAATAAGTTCATCACATAGTAACAACACCTAATCAGGTAAAACTTCACCAGAGTTCGCTGGACAGAATAAAAGGGATCCACAAAAGACATCATCACAACAGATAATACAATAACTCGACACATTATAGGTAGAGTGACCGCTGCAATATGAAGACGACATGACTGACTTTCAGACATCGATATTGAGCATGCTGGACGACAACTCTGAACCTTCCCAATAACCAGACATGTCCTAGTACTCACTGGAACAGTAGACAATTGCAAATCAATAAATGCATGGCTATACAAGATAGTATGGAAAAGAAAGAGAAGCAAACTATCAAAATATTGGTGAAAAGTCCATAAAATTGCATCTTTGAAACCCAATAATAATCAAGATCATGATTAATAAGCAAACGATATGAAAATAAATATATATGTAGTGTAAAAGCAATGCGAAAATCAACCAGTACGACATACAAGCTTGCAACATAATACAGACCTGCTCATTTCCATCTGCAGATGGAGACGGTGATTTATTTTCCTCAGATGGCTTTTCAGCACCACAGTTCTGCCTATTGCACTTTGCCCTAAATGGGTAGTTTATGTTGCCACATTTGTCACACTTCCAGCTGCCTTCAGGCATCTTTTGCTCTGTAATTTGATAAAGCAAACAAAATCACCAAAACATCAAGAATAAACTTGTATGGAAATTGACCAACACTATGTATTGAAAACTTACTTGAATTTTTCTCTGGTTTTGGAGCCTACAATTTGTTGTGGATGCCAAAAAAAAAAAAGAAACAGAAGAGGTAAAGGAGAAAAAAAATCAGGTCCTCAGACTCATGTATTAATAAAGTACACACAATAAAAACTATCCTAATCGGAGGAGAAGACTGCAAGAAGAAACTATAACCTGGGCACCAGGCTTTGGAGTGTTGCACTTCCTCATATTGCAAACTGTTCTAAACGAAAAATTCACATTTCCACATTTAGGGCAACTCCAGTCATTGTCTCGTGTCCCATCTTGATAAAAGAAAAAGAAACAGTTAGATTAGGGTTTCCAGCAAGAGTGAAAAAAAAAAGGCATTTCAGGAGTAAAAATTCAACCTTTTTTCTGAGAAGTGTCATCTGGAAAAAATCCTGGTCTTGGGCCCTGAAAACAAACCAACCTTCCAGTAAACTGCTAGCAAATGGCATTCATTAATGTAAAATGACTCAAAATAAAATAATATGCAGCCAGAAGTGCATCTTTTAGTATTTGTGCCATAAATGTTATGATAACAATAAAGCATGTTACTGACAGTGAAACACTAAAATGAGCTGCACGAAAATCAGTAGCCCAGGAGGCCAAAATTAAAGCATATATCAATAGCACAGAAAACAAAAATAACAACATATGTTAAAGCAAAGACATACCATGGCAGGGGGAGGCATAGGTGGCATGGCTATGCCATAACGGTCCACCATTGGTGGAGGAACACCATACATTCCACCTAGAGAGAATATGATTGGAGAAGATGCAATTACACTATGCATCAAAATGCTCAATCACGAAAAAGCACGCTAACAAAAAAGTATCCAAAGCAAGATGAGAACGCTATTAATCTACTAGTGCCACTTCAACAATGTGGTGTGCCAAATTATAATCCACAAACCCTCAAAACAACCCCAAATAAATTAGCAACAAATCCAGTAGTTTGGAAAACGTAACAGTAGATATGCATCATAACAGAACAATATTTTAAAAATTGAGTCACTCCATTCATCAACCAGTCAATTTAAAGGTCAGTTCATTAACAATGGAGGTCATCAGGTCATACGTTAGCATAGAAGTATGTCATGAGCTAGTTTGAAAAAACTGAACAGAATCAGCCTAAAGGTCCTTTAAAATCAAACAAACAAATTAAATAGGGTCTAACCGGTTACTCTACAAACATGAATCAGCATTCCAAAATTGTACTAAAAACATTATCTGTTGTAAATTAAAAAAATCTGGTTAAAAACCAAACAAGGAGAATACAAGTGTTGGGTCCAAATAAAACTTCAAATATCTACAGAAGTTTGGTTGGGACATGACAATATACAAATAGCAAATTGAAAAGGTAGATGAGAGTGAGAGCCAATGTAAACCAGGCTATACCAATAACACAGCAGGGAAAACACAGAGCAAGCACATACAAATGTACTTTCACAAAAAAGACGAAGATAACCAAAGTTATCTTTCCCCAACCATGGGACAAAGTATAGATTAAAAGAGCGAAAGAGATAGAGAAGAGAAAGAAAAGAGTACCATTTCCCATCATGGATCCACCAGAATACGGTGGTATTCCAGATAAAGGCATTGGACGGTAGGGGCTGCCTCCAGACATACGGTTTCCATAATTATAATGGTATGCTGATCCCCCAGAAAATGGAACATCATAAGGGGGAAGTGGTGATCCATTCATAACAGATGAACCATAAGGTGGCATTCCCAAATACACTGAAGAAGGGGGAGGTCCAGAGCCTCCATAGGGAGCAGCAGAAGGGTAAGGCTGAGGAGGTTGCATTGGCCTTAAGGCAGGTTTCTGTAATATGCAAAAGCCATAACATCAAGGTTAACTGAGAGCAAAGGGGAAAAACGATTATGATCACTAAAATTAACAAATGACATGTTGAAAAAATTAGTGGCCAATCAAAGTTTGCCGATTCAACAGGAGCTTCATAGTACAATACTACTTCCTCCATTTTTTTTTGTTCTTCTCGTATGGAATTTATAAATTTTAGAGTTAAACTTTAACCACGAATTCTTCCTAATCTATAAGAAAAAACATAATCATATAGGGTATTAAAAGATCTATCTCAATGTATACTTTCTTGAAATATATGCAAAAGCAAATAGAAAGAATAAAAAGAAATGGAGAGAGTACTATCCAAGCATCTAGAATTTGAATTTCCTTTTTGCTAGGGAGAGGGAGGGGGATGTAAATAAAGCAACCCTGTGTGCTTCAATTAGGAAAAAACTCTTGCATTTATAACACAAGCCATCCATGAATTTTGGCATCGAACTTTTAATATAATTATCTTTCATAATGTATTTAATAAACTAACACTAAAAGAAAATAGTATGCAAATACTACTACAAAATCAAAAAAAATAATTCCTCCATTCCTTGAAGATTGGAACATTTACCTTTATATAAAGTTTCACAAATACTACAATATTTACTTTTTTTGCTCATCTTTTCTCTCTACAATATTTACTTTTTTTGCTCATCTTTTCTCTCTATCTTTCTCCTCATCACAAGAAAACCTATTTTAGTTTCTCTCTATCTCTCTCCTCACATAAAATCTTGTGCATTATCCCGATGTTTGGATATTTTAGGAACGGAGGAAGAACTTTTTTTCCAACTTTTACGGTTTTATCAATACACATTGAGAGAACACAATCTAATGTCCATCCTTAGAAAATGTGGTTGCCTTTTTAAATGAATGAAAAATCAAAAGGCATATTACAGAAAAATATAAAGTATGTAGTCAGCGAATCAGGTATGCAATATTATCAGACATGTCACAAGTTATGAGAGCTGCAGGATAAAAACTGAAGCATAAATAATTTGAATTAGCTAGCTGGAAAAGACACATGAAAGAAATTAAAACAAATATTGGTTGAGATTCATATATAATGAGGGAAAATAACAGTTGTCCTGATTAAACCGGCATTAATAATTTGGTTAGGGAAGAGAAAATATACAGAGACCTCTAAGTAAAATTAGTGCAGAATCCAATCAACATTCAACAGGCCATAAATTTCATAAACATAAGCAGAAAAATAGAGCAGCAAAATACAGTAAAACATAGATCAGATAGCACATCCTACCGCATTGTGATCAGCTGGTCTGGGCTGTGTACAATTACGCATGTTACAGGTTGTTCTAAAAGAGAAATTAACATTGCCACAGCCAGGGCAAGTCCAGTCATCTTCCCTACGGCCACCTGTATACGAAATGTAGAGGACAACTAGGACACCACATTTAAGAAGAAAAACATAGATAATAAATCCACATTGAAGCAACGTTACAAGCTATTTGATATGCAATGGGGACAGGAGCATAATTGGATGTACCATTACCTAGTATTCTTCCCCTTTAAAAAAAACAAGTCCTTCCAACTAGAAAGTGGAAGAAACCTTTTCATCTAAAGTGTTTCGCTAAAGTTAATTTATAAGCAATAAGGTCATAAATGTTACTCCAGAAGCCGAAATGCTATCATTTAAGTTTTGAAACCTTTTTTACTTGTTCAAATAGCTTCACAAAGTGTTTCCTTCAATCAGGCACAATATGGCCAGATAACTCACTGATTAAACTCAGTAAATACATCATAACATCAGACTCAGCATTCGTCATAGGAATATAAAAGACGAATGCAGAGAAAATAAAAGGTTGATCAATGACTTCACTCACGGCCTCAATCACTCATTATTACTTTAGGTTTTCAATCAATATGTCCAAATATCCACAGGTCCCAATAACATCAAGGCAGGATTTAACTTCTTTCGCATTTACGAACCGATAAAAAGAAACCTCAAAGGAGACAAGTTCAACAGCACTACACCTTCAAATTTCAAAAATAAAAAGAAAGAATTGATACCATCTGTTCTCGCACGCTTGGCGTTTGAAGGATATCTGTTATCAACCTGAGAAAATCCATAAACTGAATCAAAACAGAAACTCTAACATCTCAACTCATGCGAATCTCGTTTTAAATAATCCACAAATCAATAATTGCAATTGCAGCCAAAAACAAAATAAAAAATAAAAAATTTGACTCGAAAGATTGAAACCCTAATTTATTAGGAAACCGTAACGAAGAATCTCGAATACCTGAGACATGTCGAAGGTGAGATCGAAGAGGAAGATGGGATTGATAGGGGGAGACTGATAGAGAGAGCGCGATGGTGGTGAAGAAATTGCGATCAAATTTTAGGGTTTTGCCTGTAAGTAGAGCTGTCAGAATCAGAACCGACCCGATAAGTTACCCGAAATCGATCCGAACCCGACCTGGTTATGACCCGAAAAGTGAGACCCGAAAACCGACCCAACCCGACCTGAAGTTAACCCGAAACCGATTTGACCCGACATTCAAAGACCCGAACCCGATCCGTGTCCGACCCGTTAGGAACCCGACCCGTTACAGACCCGACCCGTTAGGGACCCGACCCGTTAAGAATCCGACCCGTTACAGAACCGACCCGTTACAGACCCGACCCGTTACAGAACCGACCCGTTATGGACCTAACCCGAAAAGAACCCGAAACCGATTGGAACCAACACATAACCGATATAACCCGATTTATAACAATCTATTACCTAATCTTGACAGACCTGTTTTTTACCTAATATGTAATAACTTTACAACCAAACATTTTAATTTAATTATTTAATAAATATATTTATTTATAATATAACATTAAATAAAAAACTAATATATAATTTTCATATAATTCCTTTATTTATACCAATGTGAATATATGATCGTTTATATATTAAGTTGCTAAACATATAATCTATACGTGAATATATGATCGTTTATATATGAATATATGGTCGTTTTCATATAATCTTTTATTATTTTAAAATTTTTGACAACTAAATAGTAAGTACATAGGCTTATTATAAACACTATTTTAATCAATATATGGAGGTAAATTTTTTGAGAGTATTTCAACTATCAAATTAATTAAAAAATGTAAAACAAAGATATAATAAAAGCTTACTCCCAAAGACATTCCATATATAAAACTCTACCGATTACAAAAGGGAGCAATAAAAAACAACAATCCCACATTACAAGGGAAGACAACACATTTTTTTGTATAAATGTCATTCTTATAATGGTTAAATGTTTTCAAACAAAAAAAAAAAGAGTACACTTAAATCAAATTATTAGTTAGCTTGCTTGGCATAAACATCTTGAAAGTAGAAAGATCTCATTGCACACGTCATTGGGGCTCTTCACCAATACAAATCTCACAGTTACCATCCTCGTAGTCACCATACTCGTTGGAGCTCTTCACCAATACATCATTATAGAGTTCTGTCATATGAAATACAATACATTAATGGTTGTCGTTTGACAAGAGTATAAGTACAATTCTCCTACAACACGACTATAAAAGAGTAAAAGACGCCAAGTAGCAGTTTAGAAAAATCCATTGAAATAATTTTAGATGGTTCCACTATCATTATCCTTATTTCTATGCTCAATATTTAGGACACTCATGGGTGTATGAAAAGTAAATACTTGCCAAATAAATGCATAAGGTCTTGGTGTTGTATTACATATCTACATCATTTTCAATTCAATCTTAGACGTCTGTTGCATGGTACTATAACCTCGCTAAAATTCATGGTGCAAATTAGCTAGCTCATTCCAAATTTAGCCTAAAAGCAACTATTAACAATATACTTAAAATGGGTGATGAGTGTCATTGTGTATACTTCATACGAGTGCCTCCAGGAAAGTCAACCCCATATGGTGGATAATTTGCTGTTGTGATATCTCAGGTTGTATGCTGTTATGATATCTCAGGTTGTGATATTCAGCAACATTACCCTTTGCCACTTAGACTGGTTTATATTACTTTCATGACATGAGTTTCTAGTCTCTGATATTCAGCAACATGAGTTTCTAGTCTGATATTCAACAACATTATGTTAGCATACTTCTGATTTATGCAGGTGACTGATTGGCACAATACAATTAGACCAAATTTCAAGTGACAGTTTCTGAAGCCACAAACTCGAAAAAACTTAATATAGTCTCTAAAAAGTCTTTATGCACTAAAGAGTGCAACATCAAAGAAACTATCCTCCAATAATATTTACTTAAATAACATTATCTCAAGTCTGTGCATCAAGCACTTGGTTGTCGATTACGTAAACTATTAAAGCGATACCAACAAGTATCTATGGGCATCAACTTCGATTTTTGGCAAAAACAAAGAGTTCCCGCGTAGAATACAAGGGCAACACTTCAAATAGATAAGCAAAAGACAACAGAGAGCTGGGGAGAGAGCAATGAGGCAGCAACCAGCAAAGAGGAAGCAACCATCAAAGAGGCAGAAACCAGCAAAGCGGCAACTTTCAGATCTTATAATAAAGTATTAGGCAAAAATCCCACTTTATTACGAGAAAAGGATCATCATCAAGCACAACACTTTGTTGTTGTCTATGTTGTTAACTATCAAAGTGCTACCAACAAGTATCTAAAGGCACCACCTTCATTTTTTGTCAAAATGAAGAGTTCCCACATAGAATACAAGGGCAACATTAAGAATTGTTGTGACCATATGAACTAGAAGGAGTAGTGGCAGTAGAAGTTTTCCCATAAAAATTATACATATCAGTAAATGCATTCATGATTAAACTTACTCTTCTGTCAACCTCCTCCGGAGTATAAAGAACGCCAAACATATTACGCACAAGTTGGAGTTTAAAACGAGGGTCAAGTACAACAGCAAGGGAAAGTATAACAGAATAATCACCCCAATACTTATCAAATTTATCATACATAGAATTTGCCATGTTAAGAAGTGATGGGTTACTGTGAGCATCATATAACAATTTTTCAATAGCAATAATGTTGGCAAAGTATAAGTTAGCAGTAGGATACTCCGAACCAGAAAACAACATAGTTATATTATAAAAAGGTTCAAGAAAGTCACAAATATTTTGAATGGTAAACCATTCTTCATCTGTAAGTCTAAGTTCAAAAGGAACCTCTCTAGTAGCAAATTGAGATAAAGAGTACTTTAGCATCCAATGCTCTACGAATCATTAAATAAGTTGCGTTCCATCGAGTTGGAATATCAATCCTCAACTTACCAGAAAAAGAAGAATGAGTATCCACCACAGTTTGCTCAAATAAAGTAAGTCTAGAATCAGAGCCATCGACAAACTTAACAATCTCACGCAACTTAAAAATGCTATCATCAATTGTTTTTAAACCACTTTGAACAATCAAATTCAAAACATGCGCACAACATCTAACATGAAAAAATTTACCTTCACAAGGCAAGGGAGAAATACTTTGTAAATCATCCTTAAGATAATTTACCATGACACCCATACTACTAGCATTATCAACAGTCATAGTCATTACTTTACCTTGAAGTTCCCATTCTTTTATCAAACTAAGAACGAAACGAAAAACTTCTTTACTACTATGGGGTGGGGGACAATACCTGAAGTTCAAGATTTTGGATCTGAGGGTCCAACTACTGTCCATATAATGGGCGGTTAGTGTAAGATAGCCACGAGAAGTACAAGCGGACCATAAATCACAAGTGAAACAAATCCTACCAGCAACATCACGTAAAGAATCACACAATAAATTTTTAAACTTTTCATGCTCTAAAATGCAATACTTAAGGATGTTATTCCTGGAAACATGCTTTACATTTGGATTCAAATACGAAAGCAACTTTCTAAGATAATCATGTTCAATAATTCGTAATGGATATGCATGAACAATTATAGCTTGAGCAAACATATGGCAATAAGTCTTTTGATCGAGCACACAATCATTTTCACTTGAACAAGCTCTTAAAGACGATAAATATGACTCACAAGTTTTTAGATGCTTAGCGGGGGTAGAAGTACCCAAACGACTTTCAGCTTTGTAGGTACTTACCTTGCAATGCTTGCAAATAGCATAATTTACTTTTTCCCATTAATGTCCTTATAAAACAAGGTATAGTGATTCCAAACTTCAGCAGTGCGTTTACGTTCAGGAGCTACCTTAGCAAGAGACTCCTCACAGGAGTCAGGATTGGGCTCATTCTCCATAGTTTAAGAATAGTTATCCTCTAATGCTGCTACCATAAAAACTCAGAATATGAATTATAAAAAATAAGAATATGAATTATAAAAACAAAATTAAAAGTATCCAGTCTCTCACATTGAAATCCCTGATTGTTGTGTTCCTCCATCAGTGAAAACAGGGTTGATGTTCTTACTGCCTTAATAATATTCTTACACAAACCTTTTAAAATCATTGACAAGTTAGTGAATAATGAAGTACAGATTGAATTACATGAATTATTGACAGGTTGATGTTCCTATTAAAAAATTCTTTACTTTTATTCAGCTGATCATGAATTACATGTAGCAATAATACAGATACGGGATAGCTGCATACCATTGTCAGTCTGTCACTAAGATTACTTAGATTAATACAAAATGTATTAGTTGTAATGATTGACTGATTG
Source organism: Dysphania ambrosioides (assembly GCA_026401315.1). NCBI lineage: Eukaryota > Viridiplantae > Streptophyta > Magnoliopsida > Caryophyllales > Amaranthaceae > Dysphania > Dysphania ambrosioides. The sequence goes on along the minus strand of CM048660.1, from coordinate 3,187,162 downwards.
TTATTAATTTCATGAAAAAGTACACCCAATAGTCCATCATAGCCGTGTACAGTGTACACCCAATAGTATTTCTTTGTTGTCTACTCAAAACTCAAAAGTCATCCACTCTTAACTCCAAATTTTAGACCAAAATGGCTTCCAAACAAGAATATGAAAAGTAAAATACAGATACTTCTATGTTCAATTATATATAAGCTTCATAATTTGTTTAATCAAATATTTATTGGTGGCAGGGTTGCAGTGGTCACTGGAGCTAACAAGGGCATTGGATTCGAGATTGTCCAGCAGCTAGCAGATGCTGGGGTGACGGTGGTTTTGACGGCCAGAGATGAGAGGAGAGGAGTGGAGGCCACCTCTAAGATTCATAACTTAGGCCTCTCAAATGTGGGAAAATCAGTTTTCATCAACAAAAGGTAGGTCTGATCACTACAGTGAGTCCAATTAAGAACTAAAAACACTGATCATCTAGTAAAATAAGAAATCAGTTTTGCTAGGCTTATGAAACTTGTTGGTCACTCAGAATTGTCAACAGACAAATCCGATTTCTCATGAATTAGGAAAACCCACAAAAGGGGAACGATTTACTTAAACAAGCAAACAATCAAGATAACATGGTTTTAAGCAAGTCATTTCACTTCTGCAATGGTGGATTCCAAGTCTAAGTCTATCCCCTAAAGACAAAGCAAGATAGATAGTAATTTACGAATATATTACCAGATTTCAGGAGAGTGAAGAGCAAGAGAGGATGAAGAGACTCGAATAACTGAGCTGGGACTAGGAACTGCCGTGGGAGAGTGAAGAGCAAGAGAGGATGAAGAGACTCGAATAGTTGAGCTGGGACTAGGATCTGCCGTGGGAGAGTGAAGATCAAGAGAGGATGAAGAGAGGTCGTAGGGTTAGGGTGAGAAACTGCCGTGGAGAGGGAGAGGCGGATGGATTGAAGAATTGGAAAATTAGGGTTACTAAGAGGCGCGTAAGAGACAAGAGTGTAAGACTAAGAGCATAATCGGCCCAAATAACATAAGTTCATATATATAGCTAGGGTTTTTTTTTGGCAGCATATATAGCTAGGGACCTAGGGGCTAGGGTTAATGGGTTATAGACTTATAGGAGTTATAGCCAATACACACTTTTCAAGTCCAATGAACAGTTATTCTAAATTCTAACGGTCCATTTGATAGTTTGACTGTTTGAGCAACATAACGGTTGAAAAAAAAAGCGGTTGTTTTAAAATTTAAATGAGCGGTTTTCTAAATTCAAAATGCTTTCGAATATTTTGAAATAATAAATATTTTTGGTAATTTTGATTCCATGTATAAACGTATTAACTCCTTTTTTTTTTTGAAAAATATTAACTCTAACTTAATCGCAAACATATTTTAAAAATGTAATCTTTGAGTTATTTTAATTGCGGGTTGTAAAGTTGGAACTTGTAACTATTTTATGTTTCTATATTACGACTTACGTATCGACTTCACATCTTCTGTTATAAACTTATAAGTCATAGCCTATAACTTTATAAGTATTTATTAACAAATGATTACGCATTTATGCATTTGTAACTCTACCAACATTTTTCAGCTTTTCATAAGTCACTAACTAAAATCAGTCATGAAATAGTGAAATACAAAACTCATTAAGTCATTGTCAAATGTGTCATAATTTATTTGAGATCATATTTGACTTAAACCCATACAATTTATTTGAACTAGTATTAATATGATTTAACTTAGTTCACTTATACGAACGTGTCATTGTCGATTTAAAGTAAACATATTACAAGTTATTATGTAAATATAAACTTAACATCGTATGTTATAGACTAGTTTGATAGGATAATACCATCATCATTGTCCGATTTATCAAAACGACAAAACCGACCTTGACCCGAAATAATCCGCTATAACCTGTTCAGGAATCGATCTGATTTTACCAGAACCGACCTTGACCCGAACCCGAAATAACCCGTTATAACCCATTCAGGAACCGATCCGATTTTACCAGAACCGACCTTGACCCGAACCCGAAATAACCCGTTATAACACATTCAGGAACCGATCTGATTTTACCAGAACCGACCTTGACCCGAACCCGAAATAACCCGCTTAACCCATTCAGGAACCGATCCGATTTTACCAGAACCGACCTTGACCCGAATCCAAAATAACCCGATATAACCCGTCCAGGAACCGACCCGACCTTGACCCAAATCTGAAATAACCCGCTATAACCCGTTCAGGAACCGACCCGATTGTACCCGAACCGACCTTGACCCGAACCGAATACAACCCGAACCCACCTTGACCCGAACCGAATACGACCCAAACCGACATTGACCTGAACCGAATACAACCCGACCCGAACCCGACCAGCCAAATAACCGATTTAACCCGACCCGATAATGACCCGACCCGAACCCGAACCGAACCGATAGGCAAAATTGACCCGATAAGAACCGACCCGATAAGAACCGACCCGCGATGGGTTAACCCAGAACCGACCCGTTGACCCGATTTGACACCTCTAACTGTAAGTACTGTTGTATAAATTCGTGAATTTGGCTAAAAGACAACTAGACAAGGGACTGTATTGGATATGTTAAAAGTTGTCCCAAATTGAAACCATTGCTGCCGGAAAAAAATAATAATTCTCCATAATAACTCTATACAATTTTATTTTATATTTGATCAAGTAGATAAAATTACTTTATTAATTATAGCACTATACTTTTAATATTTTTTCTCGCAGCCTTAATGACACAATTTTGCAAAAAAAAAAAAATTCTTTTATCTAAATCATGATTAATATGGTTATTTCATTCTTCAAAATCAGTACTCTCATACCAGCATATATAACCCTAAATTGATTTCCCCCAAAATTTATCTTTTTAGCTTCTGTCGCACTATAAAACCAACCTCATTAATGTTGTGATTATTGATTGCTTAACTTTGCTTGATATTCTTTTAAAGTAGGACATATTAAGAGCAACTAATATCATATTGTTGGCTTTCTGTTTGAAGTTGCTTATTGGTTAGACACTTCTAATTAATTGAAAAGGTCTGATATTTATTTATGTCATTAACGCCCTTCCTTAATCAATTATGGTATACTTCGTACCTCGTATATCCTAACCATTTGCTTCGCTCTTCAGTAAGTTCTTATTATGTACATTGTATGGTTATATGTTTCTTTCTTGCAACATATTTTGTTATGTATTGTGTGATGGTTGACAACTATTGGAAATGTAATCTCTAGAATCAGCTTATCAGTGTGGCAGTATATTACACTATATATCTTAAGGGTTTATTATGTGTAAGATTTTTTCTTTAATTTGGGAAAGTGAAATTAGGGTTGAAGATAAAAGGATTAATTTAGGGGAAAATCAATTTAGGGTTATGTATGCTGGTAAGGGAGTACTGGTTTTTAGAGAAAAGTGAATATTGGATTAACCATGCTTAATCGTGGTTAAAATAAAGAATTTTTTTTTTGCAAAATTGTTTTATTAAGACCACAAAAAATATTAAAAAACATAGTACTACCGTTGATATAGTTTTTTTTTCAGTGGATCAAGTATAAAGTGAAATTGTACAGGGTTACCATTGAGAATTACCCAAAAAAATAAAACCAAACTAAATCCGTCCATGAAAATTCGATATTGATCCAACCCAATTTGAATAATCGGCAAATTCGCAGGTCAAATCTTAGTCGATGATAACAGACCCCTTAACCAATAATTCATTCATAAATTAAGCATTAATGTAATCATAAAAGAAAAATATTCAATAAGAGCATCTTGAAATATACTTTGATGTAGTTGGAATATTTTGAAATTACAATAATGCTAGATTTTGCTAGCTATCTAATTAAATATTTTTTTATGCAAAAGGGGAGGCCAAGGCTCTGAAAACAAAAGGCTAGAACAATAAACTAGGAACGAGTTTGGGGAGAGCTACTCCTCTAATATCGTCTTCTAAAATAGCTCCGGGGAGCAATGTTGAGGATTGCCATCATTTCTTGTTGATGTACTCTACGGTTAGCCAGCCAATCTGTAGCCCGATTACCTTATAAAAAAACATGAATAATGTGGGTGGATCGGTCATTGGTGTTGATCATATCTCGACACATGTTGATGAGATGAATACATTTTCCAAATTCATGATTGGAGCCTTTAAGAATTTGCACACAAGCCAAATTGTCAATTTGAATCATGAGTTTACTAATGCAAAGATCTTTAGCTAAAGCAAGACCTTTATTGAGAGCCATGAGCTCGGCTTTAAAAGCCTTAGTAATAACAAAATTTGGAAAGAGATATGCCATAAGCTGGCCTTCTTGATTTCTTATGATGGCTCCACCACCTGCTTCCTCCGGATTTCCTTTAGATGCTTCGTTTGGGTTCAAGACAAACCATCCATTTGGGGGTGGTAACCATCTAATGTTCGCAATAGCTTTCTTGTCACCCAATTTACATTGCTGGTGCTTGCTCTCTTTCAGTGTCCTATAAGTCTCATTGGTTTTTACTAAAAGGAAGCTTACTACACTGATTGGAACTTTAAAGCTTCTGCCAAACACTCGATAATTCCTCCATTTCTATAACCAAAAAATCATTAGGCAAAAAAGGGTAGGTCGGATACCATTCATGGCTTGATCATGATCCTCGAGATTCTTCTCCATCCAAGACCGATAGTTACCCTAAAAAAGGGTCATTCTATATGCATCCATATCTTCTTGACAAGTTCATAATCTCTTAACACATGAATTGTAGTGTCATCCTCCTTATTGCAGCTAGGCCACATAGAGCTATCCACTAAATTGGATTTAAAGAGGTTATAATTATAAAGAATTCGATCATGACAAACCAACCACAAGAAGCCTTTAACTTGGAACTGAATAAGAGCCTTTCACACCATGTTCCAAATATCATTAGCAAGCAGGTTATCTTTATTCCTCGTTATTCGAATGGCAGAACAAATTGTGAACTTCCCCTTGTTGCCACTCGCCTAATATAAGCCATCATCTTTAGGTTCATGGGACTTAATTTCCTTGAGAATATTTTATGGAAGAAGATGGGAAAACTTTAAACAGATCCATACTTTATTAGCAATCCATATTTCATCAACTGTTGCATCTTTCGAATCCTGCGGGATTTATCCCATAGCATGTTCTCTAAGGGTTCTAGCAATAGCCCAACTATGGTCCCAGAAGAGGGTTTTTACTCCATAACCTATTGTTGTCTTTGCATCCTTTGACAGAAGATTTACATTCTCAATAAGTCCTTGCCACACGTTAGAAGCACCATCTTTCCTTTCAAATATATCGAGCTCACATCTCCCTTTCCAATGTTTGTGCCTAAGGACTCTAGACCATAGGGAATTGAGCTCCGTAAGGGACTCTCCGACCCAGTTTTGCAAGAAAGGCCGAGTTAATTATAACTTTGAGTGATTTTACTATAGAAACAAGTATCATTCTACATGTTCATACTATGTGCAACAATTCAACAACATAGCCAAGCGTAACCCCGAGAAAATGGGGTCTATTACATGAACCAAAAGCCTTTTTCATATAATCATCCATAAAAATCTTCATCCATTCCCTTCATTTAGATCCATATCTTCTTGTAAACCTATTTTCTCAATTTTTTTGTGTGTTAACTCCCACCATTAAATCATTTTTGGTCTACCTCAATTGCGTTGAGGTCTCTATACACCCTTCACCTTCCTCATTAATGCATCTACAGGCACAAACCATCATAGCTGATTCTCTCTTATTTTTCCCCTATATTTTCATTGCTCTAACCTTCTTTTGGATTTCTACATTTCAATTTTATGGTTATATCTATATTTTACCACAATTCGATTATGCACATGTAATTAACTATGAGATTTATCAGTGCATATTGTTCGAAAGTGCTTATGAGACTATTGTGATGGTGGTTGATGTATTCATTTCATCTTAGTGCTTATTTGGTTAAATGTGGGATGTAGAAGCTCTCAAGTAATTGTAATGCCCATGAAGTGAAAGTTTGCAAGAAGTGCCGAATCTTATTTGATTGAACCTAAAAACTACTACTTTATGAGTGAATTTATGTTTGCTTAGGCGGAATAGGTAAGCAACTTCCCTAATATGTGGGAAGTAGAACTTCCTACAAACTTTCTCATCCTCGACTTTGCCAAATAAACAAATCTTCATGGATCTACTTCTTAGAAAAATTAACTTTTCATATTCTTATGTCAACTTAACAAACACTTAAAATATAAGAAAATTTTATTCTCAATTTTAGCAATTTCGTTTACTTCTTTTAGAGTCTCAATAATAAATTGTGAGAAAAATTAACCTTTTGCAAACATTAAATAAACTTGGGCCTTTTGTTTTTATATCATCCCAACTTATATGTTGGACTGGTATATTTTTTTCATAAAATGGGATTGGTACCATTGGAGTCGGTGATATATAACGAAAACTTTGTGGCCCATGTGAAGGACTATTTGAGTGTGTGACAAGGAGGTGGGCACGTGACCACCATGTACCGTATCAGTTTGTACCTGACCTTTTTTTTGTGTCGTGTCGTGTCGTGCCATATTATGTCGTGCGTGCCTAACTATGGTCGTGTTGTGCCGTACCGTGCTTCTTTTCCCTAAAATTCGCTCCATGGCCTAACAGGACCACGTGTCTCCCGTGCCGTGCCTCGTATTGACCTAATTTTTTTAATAAAAACTTAAAAAAGTACGTAATAGAATCGAAAAAATAATTTTAGATAATATAAGTAGTATTATAAAAATATAAAAATATTAAAAATAATAGTAATATTAATTGTAGTAGTAATACTACTACTAGTAATAATAGTATTAAATAATACTAAATAATAGCGTGTTTTGGACCGTGTCTCGTGCTAAATTTGCGTCGTGCCGTTCACGTGCTCGTGCCTAAAATTTTGTTTGCTGTCGGGCAGCGTGTCGTGCCACGATCCTGCTCGTGCCGTGTCGGGCTAAAAGCGTGTCATGCTTGCTCGACCAGCGTGCCGGCCTGCCCTATGCCCAACTCTAATTTCATGTGCGAGTATTTGAGAGGATAAGAATATGTATGACTAGAATTAGTTTAAACTTTTATTTAAGTATAATTTTTCGCGGTTTTTAAAGAGGCGGCAAATGAAGGGCTCGGATTGGTTTTGGGTTTGATCAATTTGATTCATGTTACATTTGGATAAGTATTTTTTGGGTAGGTTTTGGTTTCAAATCAGGTCGATCATATTCGGTTTCGATGCAATATAATTTTTATGATAAAATAATCCTTGTACGAAACATTTTGAGTTTGATCAAGTTCAGATCAAGTGAGATTAAAGTCCATTATTTTCACGTAGAGATTTGGGTAATCAAGTAGGGGTCTATTTATGTAGGTCTATGTTTTTTTTTAAGAAAGAAAACAATTAGTCAACAAAAATAACAGATGATGAACACACGCAAGAAGAGGGAAATGTCATTAATGAAAGTGGTTGAGAGTACTCAATACTTGAAATTACAATTTCGATGACAAGAAATAATCAAATCGAGTTTCTACACAAGAAATGCTTGAGATTTCAAAACAAATCCAAAGACACAAGACATACATTGAATGCTAATAATATGCGATCCGAAACTACTACAACCAATTACGTGAGAGCTGCTACTTCTGTAATGTGGTTAATTATACTTGCAGGATATAAAAAATCAGCTCTCATGAGAAGCTCATGCTTGGAGTAGGAGAAAACAAGAACTACTACACAAAAGATGCAACAGGAAGAGCACAAAGTATCGCAGACACGAAAACCCAGATGAAGCTGCTTAAAACACCATTTCCATGCTTGATTCTACTTGCATTCCCTGCTATGGGTGCTGTTGATGACGATGACGACGATGTTCCTGTTGATGAGGACGTCGCATTGTTCAAGAATATGGAAGCTGCTGGAGAGGCTGGAGAAATTCCAAGAAGTTCTACATACACAAGTAGCGTTTCCCCAAGAAGTAATAGATTAGTCGCATTGACTAGAAATTACTAATTCACAAAGTAATGCATACATAAGAGACATAATAAATTTATTATATGTCAATAAAAAGTGACCCTTATAAAAAAAAGTTTATCTCTCAAAGTTTGTTAATAAATATATATATATATATTGTATTGAGAGTTAACTTTTACTAATATATTGAATATAACATGATTCTATAGACTATATATTTGGGTACATGTAAGAATATGAGGAAAGTGAACCCTACGGTAATAGTCAAGCATCTGCTAATAGAAATTTCATGTAATAGTGAGTGGTGGCGGAACTTCGAAGGCATATTAATTTGGAATTTAAAATCAAAAGTTAATGGTATGTAAATTAAATGCATTAAATATGTGTGGCTACTTATTGATGAGGCATCAACTAACCGTCTAACCCCATACATAAGGATAGGGAAAAAGCTAAGAATAGGAAAAAAAGATGGGTGAAGCATTTATTTGAGCGTCAAATTTCAACGATGTCTACAAGCGTAATTAGATAGTTGGGAAATTTGTGATGGAGATGTCACGATCACTTTTGTCGTGTTGTTTGTTAATTTGAAGGCCTTAGATATTTTTCCATACAAATTTAGTCTATTTAATATTTATCTATCTATATGACACTAAGTCACAAATTAATATATATATTGAAACAAATCTTTTAGATACTTATACGAATATGTCTTTTTTCTTATATATTAGGGATAATTCATTATTAAAGTTGATATCTATAAATTTCGAATAAGAAGAATAAAAAAAATAGAGGGAATATATGTTTTGATAAAACATAAATATTGTAATTAATTTCTTTGTAATAAATAACTAACATATGACAAATCAAATAAATGACTATTTTACTATATAACATAAAAAAAATTTCATTTTCAGGACGTTAAAAATGTTTACGATAGATATATCATATAATAAAACAAAATTCACCTAAGCTACGTACTTTGATGTGTCAAAATTTTTGCAACTGACTTAAATATGGTATGGAAGTCTTCAGTTAATTCTATAATTAGTTAAGGAAACTCATTAAAGTGGTAGAGTAGTGAAAGTACCCCATCCTAGGTATAGGTTAGGTTAAAAAAAATTAAAAGTTAGTTAGCTTAGGGATACTTGTTCAACAATCAACATTTAATTATCATTAAGGTTCTAAAAAGGGAAAAACATTATTATTATTATTATTATTATTATTATTATTATTATTATTATTATTATTATTATTATTATTATTACAAGTCAGACAAAGTGATCGGATCAATAGCCAAATCCTTATGAGAAAGAATGACTATACTAAGATGCAAACCTTCAAAACTAATTACTCTCTCCTTTCTTTTCTTTTTTCTTTCTATTTATAATATTATAAATTTTAGAAACTATAAATTCTCCTCAATTTAGATGAAGAAATATTCAATTGAGATCTTGATAGATTCGTCTTAATTAATATTTTTAGAATATGAGTTTTTTTTTATTATTTTAAAAAATGCATAATTCAAGATATTTGAATTTTAATTTTACTGGATTTTCGCAAATAAAAAAAAGAACAAAAAATAACGAAGGGGGTATATTTTTAGCTAAACTATCAAAGTTTATAACCACCTTAATAAAAGATGCCCAAAGTAGTTGAAAATTAGATGCAAACATTAACACATAATTTAAATTGCTTTTCCATATTAAAAAAAATAAAAGTAGAGGGGAAAGAGACTAACTAGGGCAATCGGTAGCGCTAGCATTACTGAGATGACAAGCAGAAGGAAGTTGCAAGAGCTTAGATTCTTGAATCCCAAGGCTCTTGATTTGCTCACTTCCATTATGAGCTTGTCCTATGAAGAAGCACAGGCATACCGGTTGCTTCTCCTTCATACTAGTCACTGAAGTACAACACTCTTTCGTGGGCTCAGGCGCACTGCCCTTTGCAAAGTTCAAGCAGCTTATCAACTGTTGGATTGCAGTGCTACACTGCTGCGTCAACCCTGACGCCTCCGAAGATTTCATGGTGACTAACCCTTGTATGCAAAGTGTTGCTATGATAAGGACTAGCTTCATCTTGGTGATCTTCAGAATTTGGGAACCCATGATTTTTGGCGATGTAGGCTAGCCTAAGAGAAGTGGTTAAGTTGGTACTTAGAAAGTTAAGAAGCTAGAGAGAAATTTGAAGGTTTGAAGTTGTGTTGGTGTAAAGATTATGAAGTAGGATTTGTGGCTTCTTTTATGGTTGTATGTACATATGTAGTTGTATGTGAATTGGAGTCATTTATGTTTATAATATAATGTAAACGCCATGAGGTTGATATGATGTTGAAATTGTTGACCCATACCCTTATTTGTTGACTCATCCTTGGTGCATAAGCTCTAATTATAATCTCCTATATACTAAAGTTTTTTAAATTTTAAAACGGTAATTTTTTTTTTTTTTGAAAATTCCTCAATACAATTAAATAAGACCATATAATTTTAAAAAAAAAATCCGAAGGAAATAACTTCTTAAGAACTCCAAACATCTATGTCATTTTATATCAACCAAACAAACACTTATATTTCTAGTTCATCTACGTCTATGTCTTTTGCGTGTCTGTATTTATAACTAATTATTCAATTGTAAGGTGATTTAGAAAAAGAACAAGTCCAAACAACGGATGTGATCTTAGGAAAGAAACTTGCACTTAGAAAACCTAGTCATTTGCATTGATTTTCTATATTCCAACGTATTTTACAAGTGAATTATTAATATTGTTTCCTTATATTGATGGAAAACAAGTAATTAATTATAACACATTAACTTTAAAAACAGAAGTGAAATACACTATATACTCAAATTAAAATTGATTTGACTTCGAAGATTATACGTCCTTTCATTAAACGTGACACGGAGTATGTCACTTGTAAACTACGTACTGCGCAGTTTAAGACACTATTTTAGCCATTTGGTCTAAAACATAATAAGTTCTACAAGGCGTCGGTACAATTCAAAATAAGAAGTGCATATTTGTGTGTATTTTTTTTTTTTTTCGAAGTCGTGCGTCGTTATAATAAACTCATAAGTACGTGACTAGCTTGTAAGGGATTGCTCTGGCTTAATTAATCAATTCAAAAAATTCGGTTTCGAGAACAAGAATTTAGAAATGCTTGTTGGAATTTTTTAGCTTCCCTCCAATTAGAGGCAACCTGAAATGTTACTCCGTATGCGAAGTACTACCTCATATCCTAATTTTTTGGCTAATTTGACTTTTTACGTTCTGTAAGTTACAACTTAAAACGTTTTTATCTTTAAATCCGTAAGACATAAGATTATGAAAATTGATATTCTAAAAATTTACATTGAGATGCATTCAACAGGATACCACTAACTTGAATATATTGTTTTTTATAGCATGATGAGAATTTCTGATCAAACTTTTATTCCGTAGATAAAAATGAAGCAAATATAGAGAGAAGGTGAGAATAATGGGAAAGTGATGTGGTCAGCTACGGACTAAAGACTTGAATGCATTAATGGAGGGGGAGGTAGGAGGTAGTTGTGAAGACAAGTTGAGAGTAAAGACAGGCCTTAAATAAGGCAACTGTACCTTGCCAACTCCAAACTTCAAGTTCAATTCAAATACGCATACCCTCTGTGGCACTACTCAACTGATACGTCCAACCGCAAAGCCTACAATCAAACACAATTACTAAGGTCCAGTGACAAACACATACCATTAATCCCTTATGATTCATAATATAATGGTAACAATAACTTGCCAGTTGCTTGAAATATCTAATTCCACATGCCCCTGTCTGACTTGCCCAACAATTCCAGTTTCCGGGTCTTTATTTTTGGTTGCATCGCCTATTTATTGCATCACCGTTCATTATTACCGTAAAATACAAGTTTATTTATTGCACACTTGTAATTCTGTAAAACGAAGCTCTACTCTCAAGGATGAAAATTTTGTACTGCTAAGAAAGATGGTTTCTCTTGTTCTGTACTCTTTTCGGGAAAAAATTCCTAATTTATATCTAATATAAATATATTAAAAAGTATTTTTATAATTTTATGTCAATATATGAAATTATAATGTCTATATCTAATATGATTTTTTCTGTATTTTATATCTTTTGTATTTTTTAATCTGATATAATACTACATATATCTAATATAACAATATATATAATTTATTTGGGTTGATGACTACCCCAAATTTCAATTCCTTTACTAGATTTAAAACTCAAAATTATGCTTTGTTCTTGATTGTATAAGGTTGTTTCTTGTTCTTAATCAAAGATGTTTTCCTAATCTAAGTTGGCCTATAAATGTAACATAATTATTTGAGTAATAGATCGAATGTTATACGTTACTTTTATAACCCACCAGATTTTAAAGATCAAATTCAAAAATATCTCTGAAATTATAATATGGAGGGTTTCAACTTTCAAGTAGAGTATGTGCACTAAGTTTGAGGTGTCTTTTGAATAGAGTGCACTCCATGCGTATACTCCCGTTAGCTTTTTCTCTATATCCTCCCCATATTCATGCATCATTTACCCACCATCTTTTTCTTCAAAAAACCTTATTTAGCGAAGATGGTCCCTTTTTTTTAATGGGAAAGGGTAAATTCTTTATTTCTCTAATTTAAGTTGAATTTTGTGTTTATTTACTCATAGTCGGGTCATGCGGGCTCCTCGACAAACATCATGTTCTGGTCTACATTCAAGATGCTCAAGATCGACCAAAAGAGCATGAAAAGAGTCCATTACACAATGAACAACTTCAATGGCTCGTTGGTCTATTAATGGTTATGATTGGAAAAGGATCAAGAAGCATAGATGTAAAGGTGACTTTTCCTAGTCATACACTACCCAACCACATCATGTTGGGTAGCCCTTTCATCTATATGACACGCACAGTGGCGGATCTAGGATTTTTCGTCTGGTGAGTAGAGATGGCTACGGGGGATGGCTGGGCCGGGCTAGCCACCGGGTCGTTCTGGGAAAATCAGGATTGGGATCAGACCGATCTGGTTCCGTGCTAGGCTTTGGGGGTGATTTGTACCGAATCGAAAATCGAATCACGAACTGAATTAGCAAATTGAATTGATGAATCGAATCGGAACGAATTTGGTATTGAATCGGAGCGAATTTGGTATCGAATCAAAACGAATTCACGAATTGAATCGAATCAAAACGAATTACATATAAACACATTTACAAATTAGAATAAAGAAATTGTTTCGAATGTAATTAAACGTTTATAATCATAATGACATTTTTTGTAAATTTTTAAATAAGGTCGTATTTTTATTTTTTCTTGATAATTATGTGTTATTAAACTAATTACATATATTCACCTAATTTCATATTACGTATTATTAAACCAAATAAACTAAATAAACTAATTAACCTATTATTAAACTAATTAAAGTAATTAGCTAATTATATATTTACTTATAATCCATTATCATATTAATTTATTTTAATTAAACATGTTTTGGAGATGGGGGAAAAAAGAAAGGGCTTGCACTTAATTTAGGAAATCAAAATTTAATTAAATAATTTAATATAATAATTTCAAAATTAAGTTGCCTACGTATCCCAAAGGAATCAAAGCCCACGTAGTTCTGTTACGTACCTTAAGGGGTTGCTAGCCTAGCTAGGGACAGTCCCCGAACCTCCTTCACTTATTGGGTTGTCGCTTGATTTTCTCGTGTCCATCATCATCCAAGGATCATATTTTTCGTTGTCGTCCTCCCTCTATCCTTGGGTTCTATGCTACACCTGATCCCAATCTTTCTTACATACACATATTTCTATACTCTCCGAAGATAAGTGGGATCTCTTCTCGTCCAGTACTCTTCTACCTGCACTAAAAGCAGACATAAAGTCCAGTACTCTTCTCGTCTAGCCAAGGATATCTTTTGCAATTCTTGCCAAAATGGAAAATTGTCATTCGTGATCGCGCCACCACTTAATAATTGAAAATTTTTCATCGGTTCTATGTTGGTAAGAAAGATATTCGTTAATAACATAAAGTGAAGAGGATGAAGAAGAAGAAGAAGAAGAAGAAGAAAAAGCCGATATTTTTTATTTTTAAAAAATTCTACTAAGTGATGGGACGAATCGTGTACCAAAACTTTCACTAGACAATGATAAATATTGGGAAGGTGCATAAATAAAAGTATAATAATCATATAAACTAGATAAAATATTTTTACATTTTTCTATATAGGCATTGACGTCGTATTGTAAACCTAGAGTGTTATAGTAAAATTCTAATACGTTTTATAAACCCGAAGCCTTAACCCCGAGATTAAGAATAGCAGCTATACCATATATGACGTGGAATTCACTAAAGTAAGAGTATCATTTACTTAGCATACTAGTAAGTACAACACTAATTTGAGTGATGTTGAAATGCTCGCTAAGAGTGTTAACTCCGCTAACACACTACGCTAACACACTATAATATAACTAAATAAATGTTAGGGTTGTAAACATTTTAGAAAATTTTAGTTACATGGTCAAATGCTGCTAAAATATCACGAATGAAAATAGCAGTAGTCCAATGAAAATCACTAATAAGTTCATCAGGAATCGCTCGGGTTTTGTTATAAAGAATAGTCAAAATCTCACGGTATTTAATGTCATCATTTAAAAATCACTAATAATATTAGGGCTAGTGGCCATCTCTACTAATGAGTCACAATTGATAATCAAACATGTCATAAAATTTTTTCCAAACAATCAAATACTAATATTAAAAAAATACATCCAATTTTTTTTGGGCCGACAAGTGAGTCATTTGACCCACCAGGATAACAACTACATCCGCCACTGAACTCCCAGCCGTGGCACATTTTTAGGCTTGAAAAAATCTCTTTTTTAAATTAAGTTCTTAGAACTTAGAATTCAAATAGATTAGATTAGATTAGATTAGAAATAGACTGGACTATAGGAGCTTTAAATTCTTGATTAGCTGCCACTTACAAATGCTAAATTGGGTCGTTTCTGCCTTGTGATTTTTATGTCTAAGCCACATACATATGTTGCCTATGTTGGCCTCGTCCAGCAACAGAATGACTTCTAGACACCTATAATAATCCAGCCCATATCACCTTAAATATCAGAGTTGATCATTGAGTCATGTTGGGCATCGGCTCTCAGATCGAAGAAGGGAACATGCACAAAGAGTCGGGTCCCCGGAATTGTTCATGTCAAATTGTTCGGGCCTAGCCTCTTATGAGCCGGGCCTCAAGGCCGAGTACTTTATCAACTCTCACCTTAAAGATTTATTTTGAAACGGAGGATTGAAAGAGGCAATTATTGGACCTAAGGATCAAATTTTCTTCATCTTTAATAAACCAAATGCTTCTTAAAAAGATTTGTTAGAATAAGAGTAAGTCACCTCTTTCCCTAATCTAATCTCTCGACTAAAGTGAACTATTTTACAATGACACCAAACTAGTTCTTTTCCTAATCTCCCGACTAAAAAAATTGGTATAGAGAGAGCTAGTTATATGTGGTAAATTATATAGACATGGTTCAATCCCTGATATTTTATATAAACCCTAAAGTTTTAATCAATTAAATTTAATGGTAATCAACAGTTTTAATCCTATTTATAAATATAAATCCATTCAAATTGATCGACCTTATAAGAGTCCACATCCATTAACATTTGAAAAAGCTAGCAATCCAACTAGGCAACTAGCTAGTTTAATTATCATTCTTATTGGAAGTTTGAAATCTTACCATTTCAACATATGACTTATCGTATTATTTCCATTATTTCATAAATTACAACGTTTCTTCTTCTGGTACTATTCATGTAATTTATTTTACCAAACTTTTGACTTGAATATTTTAAAAAATTATTATAATAAATGTGAATAGATTAGTTTATATATATATATATTTTTAATATGATATGTATTTAATAGTCTTTTTAGTATATAATTAGACATATTAATAGTTAAATTAAATTACATACAATTTTTATAAAACAAAGGAAGTACTCCATACTATTTTACATTCAAATTCTCATATATTTGACAGTTTTTTCTCTTAATTAAATCAACTATATTCTACTAGACTTTTCTAATATAAGATGATGGGGACATAAACCTTGCAAATACATAAATAAAAACACAGTTTCCGACTTAGTAAGCACCTATTCCCATTCATAAATTCTTAGATCTGATTGAATTATTTAATCTTGAATCCTAATTGAATTATCTTTTCTTGGTCAATCAAGTAGAGATATCAGACAAGAACTCGGACAATTTGTTAGGCATTGTCACACGTCTCCTATAAATGGGTCCCACTATCAGTAAATATAATAGATTAAAATGCATGTCAATGACAAATTATAAAGATGCGATCAGAAATATGCACTTGTCTACACAAGGATTCCTTACTAAACAACAAGCAATAGACGTGCTTCAACGTGCCGTATTTTATGACAGGACATGACTATCAATCAATGAATTAACATTATCATTCTGCTAATTTCTAAAGTCCAACGCCTTCATAGTTCATACCTCTCATAGTCGTACATATAACCTAGCTGGTAGTTGGAGGGTGTAGGAGGGGCCAAAACACCCTGTTGGAGGGGCAATATGATGAGGGGTCAAAACAAGAGATCTATCAGCCATACTTCTTCCGACAGAACACAGCTAATCACCATAGGAGTAATGTTCGGTTTTGTCACCGGTGCACTCCTAACGCTGGCCTTCGTGGGCCCTTTCGCTAAGTTGTCATCTTATCAATATCCTCTCCCCACCATGTCAACCGCCACGCCCGTCCAACTAAAGGCGGTCCTCCACTACGCAACGTCAAAGGTGGTCCCGCAACAAACCCTACAAGAGGTTACGGAGTCATTTAATGTACTCCAAACATTAGGCTGGTGCAACTTCCTTGTATTCGGGCTGGGCTACGACTCCCTAATGTGGGCCGCACTCAATCCAAATGGAACCACCCTCTTCTTAGAAGAGTCCCAGGAATGGGTCACCGCTATTCTAAAAGACGCGCCATTTTTGAACGCCAAGACGGTGCCGTACAGGACCAGACTCGAAGAAGCTGACAAGCTACTCGAAACCTACATGGACGAGCCTGACTGCCGCCCTGAACGCGCCTTCTTAAGGGGTAACAGGCATTGTAAGTTGGCCTTGCATAACTTGCCAGAAGAGGTGTACGAGAGAGAGTGGGATGTGATCATGATCGACGCGCCGAGGGGGTACTCCCCGGTGCATCCGGGAAGGATGGCGGCAATATTCTCGGCAACGGTAATGGCGCGTGAGAGGAAGCGTGAGGGGAATACGCATGTGTTCTTGCATGATGTGGATAGGCCAGTGGAGGAGAAGTTTGCTAAGGAGTTCTTGTGCATGAAGAATAGGGTCGGCAGTGTTGGAAAGTTATGGCATTTTGAGATCCCACCAGGTGTTAATAGCAGCGAAAACATCAAGTTTTGTTAGGAAACTAAAGGCCAGTAATTTATTTTTTTTACCCCTTGATCTAATCCATGTAATCATTTTGAAACTCAAGTTATTGGAAAGTTTTTCACATGTTTTTATTCGTGTTGTTCCTCAATATCATTATTCTTTCTTATAATTCCTCATTGAAATTCGTTTCGAAATAGTAACGTTATCTCGTTACTTGCTCGGTTGTTCATTCTGGCCGCAAATTTCAATATAAACTTAAAATTCAAATATATTTCATTGTACATTTGTAAAAATTATAAAAAACTCATATTTAGAAAATATATATTGTCACGAATTTATTAAGATCCCAAATGAATATAATTTTTCATCTAGATTGGAAAGAATTCATAGTCTAAGTTTGACTCTAAAATCTATAATATTCCAAATAGAAAAAACAAAAAAGAATGAAGTGAGTATATCTAGCTAAAATAGCATACATAGTACGTAGTTTTTTTTAATTTACTTTTATTTTTAATGTAAAGAGATCGAGTCACATAGACTCGCATACAGTATAAAATTAAAATATCAAATGTTATATAAATGTATTTATTCAAGCCCTTGTCTTGACTACCACCCTAACTTTAATTTTCTATTGTATTTATGTAAAGATCGAGATCCAGTCACCCTAACAAAATAATAAATGTCATAATGTTCTCTTCATTTTATATTGTATGATTCGATCTGGATTTTATAATTTATATATGTACATATGTACAAGTGGAAATACACAAAATGGGTTTTGTAATAGAATATCATCTTTCTAACTAACTCTTCACGAGTATTTATTCTGTGCACTAGGGAACATGGTAACTATTATGTTCAACACCCCCCTTCAAACTTAGCTCTGGTAAAAACAGACCAAGTTTGGACAGTAGTTTATTGAACTGTGCAGATAGCATGATTTTTGTGAACACATCAGTGGGGAGATATGTGAGTTGTATAAGACCTTCCATGACCTTCTTCCTTGTAAAATGGCAGTCTATTTCTATATATTTTGTGCACTCATGAAAAACCGGGTTCTTGGTAATGTACAGTGCACTTTGGTTGTCACAATGTAGAGTTATAGGTTGAAGAGTGTTTAGATCAAGGTCATGAAGCAATCTGATTAACCATGTAACTTCTGTTGCTGAACATGTCATAGCTCTATACTCTAATTCAGATGAAGACCTAGACACAGTAGGTTACTTCTTGGACTTCTAACTTATAGGAGAACTTCCCAATTGAATGATGTACCCTGTAGTGGACTTTCAAGAGTCGGGGCATGATGCCCAATCTGAATCAGAAAACACTTGTAAAGTCAATTGCTCACTACCTTTGAGAAGTATCCCTTGACCTTTTGTATGTGCTATGTAGTTCAAGGTATGATGTAAAGCAGAAAGATGAGTAGATGTTGGACATTGCATGAACTGACTAAGTGTCTGTATACTATAGGACAGATCCGGTCTAGTATGTGTCAAGAAATTTAATTTCCTGACTAGTTTTCCGTTCTATGTAGGATCAGCAAGAAGTGTGCCCTCATTTGCATGTAACTTGAGGTTCACTGATAAAGGAGTAACAACAGGCTTGAATTTTTCTATGCCAGATTCAGCTAAGAGTTCCTTAGTGAACATTTTCTGCGTCATCGCTATTCCTTATGTCAAGTAGCTAATCTTAAGCCCGAGAAAGAAGCTCAGATGTCCAAGATCCTTTATGCTGAAGCAACAATCAAGATGAGCTTTTATAAGACTGATTGTATGAGTATCATGCCAGTTAAAATAATATCATCCACGTAGACTGCAATTATGGTAATCTTGCCATTAGTTTTCTCTGTGAACAAAGAAAAGAATAGTCATTCTTGCTTTGCTGGAAATTCAATGAGAGTAACTCAGCTTGTAATTTGGCAAACCATTGCCTCGAGGCTTGTTTAAGCCCGTATAATGACTTCTTAAGTTTGCAAACTTTACCCTTAGAGTGTGGTACTCCATCAGGGATCTTCATAAAAACTTCTTGGAGATTACCATGAAGAAAAGCGTTGTTTATATCCAATTGTAACAAATTCCACTTCTTGCTGGCTGCTAGGGCTAGAATACTTCTGACTATAGCCATTTTTATCACTGGTGAAAAGGTTTCCTCATAATCGATGCCATGCCTTTGTGTGTAGCCCTTGGCTATTAATCTTGCTTTAAATCTTTCGACTTCACCATTTTCTTTTAGCTTCACCTTGAATACCCACTTACATCCGATTGACTTCTTATTGCTAGGTAAATCAACAATCTCTCATGTATCATTTCTGTCTAATGCATCTAATTCATTCTTCATTGCATCAAGCCACCTTGGATCTATACAAGCTTTTTCATAAGAAGATGGCTCTTTGAGATCAGAACAAGCACTAATCAATGCTTTGTTTTCGATTGGTATTCTGCCAGATGAGATTAAATTGCACCAATTAGTGTTGTCTGACTTTTGAGCAGAATGACATACATAATGTGACATCTAAGGTGTCTTCTTGGGTCTAGAAGATACTTTGAGAGGGATTTGAGAAACTCCATTGCGGATGTCTTGTACTTCTTCTAGATTTGGAAATGTTGTTTGAATATTATCCAGTACTTCAGTATTATTAACTTATGAAGATGGAGCTCCAATGTTGACAAGATAGCCTTCATCAAAAGTTTCAGAGAATATATGTTCATAACTATCATTAGGAATGAAGTACTTGAAAGGGATTGATGAAGAGCAATCCTTATTGTGAAAAGGAAATTGTCTCTCGTAAATACAACATCTCTACTCACAGAGACAGTATTGGTGGCCATGTTAAGCACCTTATATCCCTTTTGTGTGGCTGAATAACCAAGGAATAATGACATATTTGCTCTGGTTTGGAACTTTGTTCGATGTGCTTTGGGAGTAGACACAAAATACAAGCAGCCAAACACTCTTAGATGATCAACATTTGGTGATCTGCCATGCAATCTCTCATATGGAGATTTATTAGATAAAACAGACAAAGGCATTCGATTAATGATGTGTGCTGCACAGTGTACACAATCTCCCCAAAAACGCTCAGGAACATTTGATTGAAAAGACAAAGTCCTTGTTGTTTCTAAAAGATGTCGATGTTTTCTTTCAACGACTCCGTTTTTCTGTGGAGTCCCACGACAACTGGTCTGATGTTCAATGTCGTGGCTTCTGTAAACAGTTACTATCTTTCCTTCACCCAACTCCAAGGCATTATCACATCGTATGCATAAACTTTGAGATCAAATTGTGTTTTGACAAAAATAATAAAATTGTCTAAGATCTGTACATCATTAGTCTTGTGTTTAAGCATATAAACCCAAGTGTGTCTTGAGCAGTCACCAACAATAGTAAGAAACATATTACATCTAATGTATGTCTTATGCTTGTAAGGACCCCATATATCAATGTGTATGAGTTGAAAAGGCTAAGATGTTTTTACTTCACTCTTGGAAAAAGATGGTCTACATTGCTTCGCCATTTGAATGACTTGACATATATTGTCCTGTGTGTCTTTATTGCAAACAGATGGCACTATATGCCTTATTTGAGTAAATGGAAAATGGCCTAATCTCAAGTGCCACAATTTGGCATTAGTATGTACAGAAGAAGTAAGTAACACAACATCATCATTTAGAGAAGACGAAGAACCTTCATGAAACATATTTGAGCAACCTTTTCTTGAAATTGTGCCATCACTTTTAGCATAATAGAGTCCAGAATATAATCTACCAAGAACACACTCCTTCTTCAAGGCATGATCCTAAATCAAACAAGTATCAACACTAAAAAGTACTTTGCAATTTAGATCCTTGCACATCTTATGAACAAATATAAGATTGAAATGAAACTTTGGAGCATAGAGCACATTTCTAAGAGTTATAGAGTTAGCGAGCTTGATTGTGCCCACATGAGTCACATGAACTTGTCTTCCATCATGAATTTTAATCTTATTATCATCACTATGTAGAGAATCATAGGAATAAAAAAGATTTAGATCATAGCAAATGTGGTCAGTTGCACCACTGTCAAGGATCCATCCATTATGGAAATGAGGGAAAAGGAAAATTTTACCTACTGCTTGAGCTTTGCCATTACCAGATTGAGAAACAAATTGTAAATTGTTGTTGGTTTGCTTCTCAAGGAGAGTTAATAGTTGATGATATTGTTCTTTGGTAAAAGTAGCAGTGACAGACTCTTTGTTATGTGAATTGCAATGATTATCCTGATCATCATCCAATTGTGAAGCATTTGCAAATCTTCTCTACTGGTTTGACTTAGAATAAGATGGATAACCATGATTCTTGTAGCATCTGTCTATTGTGTGTCCGGTCATTTTGCAATGATTGCAAAAAAAGGTTTAGATTCCTCTTGTAACCTGAGATTGGTTTGGTGTTCTTGTCATGTTGTGAATTACCTCATCTCAGAGTGTTGCCCGAGTTCTTGAATCTTGAAGTTGATGAATCATTAAACCTTTTCCTTTCAACTCCAAATGCCATATTCTCAGGATTTGATGACACACTGTCACTCATTTGCTTGTGTTTCTGTTCCTGTAATATTAACCTATATGCAGTATGTATTGAAGGAAGAGGACTCATCATGAGTATGTTGCTTCTTACTTGCTGATAGGAGTCATTCAACTTCATCAAAAATTGTAACAAATGCTGATCCTACTGTATTTTAAAGAAGTTAACAGTTAAATTGCATGTGCAGTTATTGCACTCACATGTAGGAATTGGATTGAGATCACCTAATCCATCCCATTTCTCTTTCATTTTAGAGAAAAATTCAGCAACATCATCGTTTCCTTGCCTCATGTCCGATAACTCTTCTTGTAATACAAATAATTTTGGCGTACTGTGAAGCAATAACATCAAAATATCAATACACCAATTCGATCGCTTACTTGATGACACTTTGATCAAGAAATCGTAGATCAAAAAATTTCAAAGAAAAACAGCAGGATCATACTCTACTTGCTCTGATACTATGTTAAGATGGAGATTAAGCTTACCTCCATTGATGATCTAGCATGCAAGTCAATTACTATCAACTGCAAGAATGATATGCTGAACGGGACAGAGAGAGAAAGATATGCAGAGAGTAATAATGTTGTATGTATGTATTATTATTATATGTATTTACAGCTGAGTATATATATATATATATATATATATATATATATATATATATATATATAAAGTGGAAATACTAGGTTTTGTAGAAGCCAGGGAACAAAAGAAAGAAACTAAAACAGCCTAGATAGAAGACATAGGCTAGAAAAACTAAGGAAAAGGATAGAACTTGTTTGAATTGGTAATAGCTAGTGAACAGTCAAACAAATCAAGATGAGATGAATTGTTTTTTTTTTTTATTATTTAAATAGGAGTAATACGTATGTATATAACTATTTATAAGATATCTAAAAGTTTGACTCCACCATTCGTTTTATATCATATCTCTGCAGATCACTGATGATGACCATTCCAACCACTTTATTTTATATGTTATCATCTAAAGTATTGATGCTCTATAATATACGACGGAAAAGTTTTTTAATTTATTACGATAGTAACATAAAGAGTATCACTTGTCACAATTTGTGTTACATCGACATTCATATATTTAGGAGTTAAATGCACTTTTTTTTTTATTACAAAGTAAAATTATACATATTTTTATCATTTTTCATATAAATGGATTCTTTTATTTTTATTTCTTTTTTTAAAATGTTACTGTTTAGATTTAAAGTTACATTGTTTACAAAATAAAGTTATACAATGGGATAACAAAAAATAAAATTTTACATTTTCTAGTGGGTCCCTTTCATCTACACTATAGTAATCGAGTATGTCATTATCGAGTGAGTATGTCCATGGATCAAATTATGTGTTAAATTTTTTGTATGTACATTAGTTAGTACTCCGTAACACAAATTACTCCCATTCATCTTATTACGCAAAGGATATCGCCAAAGACTTGATGTTGAATGTGCAATCTGATCACTTTCCTTAAATATTAAAGTTTCTTTTGCTTACAAACTTAAAAAAGTACACCACCTTTCAGAACCCCATGTAATTTTGACGTACATTAACAATCTCTTTAAGTCTCACCCCCTTCTTGTATACTCTCATACTACTACTATATATATAACACCTTACCATCATCCTCTAGACAAAATATATATAACACCACCCAAGTTAACCAAATATGATGAAGGGTCACAAGACCAACCAGCCTAACTCCGATATACCAAGGTTCATCGCCATCGGAATATTCTTCGGGTTCGTCTCCGGTGCACTCTTGATGTCGGCATTTACGAGCAAGATGTCGTCGTATAATCAATATTCAGCCACCACCATGCCCGTCCAGGGTAAGGCCATTCTTCACTATGCCACATCAAAGATAACACCTCAACAAACCCTAGACGAGGTTACGGAGTCATTCAACGTACTCCAAAACCTTAGTCCCTGCAACTTCCTCATATACGGGTTAGGCTATGACTCCCTCATGTGGGCAGGGCTTAACCCTAATGGGACCACCCTCTTCCTAGAGGAGTCCCCTGAGTGGGTCACTGCCGTACTCAAAGATGCACCATTTCTTAACGCCAAAACGGTGCCGTATCGGACACAGCTCCGGGACGCGGACCGGTTGCTAAGTCTGTATAAGGGGATCTCGGAATGTCAATATGGTAAGGCCTTCTTGAAGGGTAACCAAAATTGTCCTTTAGCCTTGGAGAATTTGCCTGATGAGGTGTACTTAAGAGAGTGGGACGTGATTATGATCGACGCGCCTAGGGGGTACTCACCGGAGCATCCGGGGAGGATGGCTGCGATATTTTCGGCTGCGGTGATGGCGCGTGACAGGAAGCGCCCCGGGAATACGCATGTGTTCTTGCATGATTGTGATCGACCAGTGGAGGAGAAGTTTGCTAAGGAGTTTTTGTGCATAAAGTATAGAGTTGGGGCCGTCGGAAGATTGTGGCACTTTGAGATCCCACCAATTGGAAACTCTAACAATGGCGCCAGTGCAAGCTTTTGTTAAGCATAGATTGAGTTTAATATTCAATTAGTATGTGTCGATTAGGAGTAATAAGATCACGCACGTTGTACGTATATTAATGTCTACAATAATATACACGCGTGTACTGATCGAAACTGAACCATCACTTTTTTTTTTCCGTGACATGAATATTACGAATCCAACTCTAGATAGATCCCAAGCTTAATTTTGATCATTTTCTCCTTATCCAATTGATATGATTTTACATAGAGTTCTGAGTTTTATGAGCTCAAAATGTAAAATAAATATTTCTTTCATCAGATTGTCCCATTCTATTTATAGAGTTGAAGTTCGAAAATTTTGTCCACTAATTCTCATTATATTATTAGAAATATCAAGTGAGATCATATTAAATATATCTCAGTGTAAATTTTTATAATATCAAGTTCTCAAAATTTTTTTTCTTACTCATCTGAAGATAAAAAAAACAGTTTAAGTCGTTTTAGATATCACGAAAAGTGAAATATAGTACGGAGTTTTTTAATATATAAAACTCACAACGAAGCCAGGTAGTTACCAAACTTAATTATCGCCACATCTCACATGGTTTTGGAATCATAAAATTAATGGATCCTTGGTCAAAGTTAACCCTTGACCTCAAACTTTGTGATACAGTGATCAACGGCTTTAATTTATCATTGCGTGATTTGACATTTTATCTTTAAATCAAACACCCATAAATTATCTATTTTATTTATACTAAAGTCAATGTTAACTTGTGGGCTTGTTTGACTGCAACTAGCTAGCTTTCGTTTTGGGCTTGGACCACAAAGATATACAACCTAAATAAGGCCTTAGCCCAATTATATGTTACACACCATAAATTAAGACGACCCTAATTATATTAAATTATTTCTCTTGTCCTTTTATCAACGTTGTACCACCCTTTTTTATTATTATTACACTATTAGAAGTTTTAATACGTTAATTTAAAATAAATCCTTTTGTTAAAATTAAATATGAAATTTAAGGCAAGAGTGAATGGATGACCCGTTACGTTGCCAGGATGTTTGTTTCCCAGTCCCTTTATGCGTTTCTACCTGTGATAGTCTAACTGTGTTTTATTATCTTCTATATGTGTATATTCAAGCTTGTGCTGTTTAATTATGTATATTCAACGTAATAAATAATTTTTTTTATTTAAACACTTCTCAAAATATACTTGTCAATCTGCATATTGTACGAAAATAACCTTTTGTTTTAACATCCATAGAGGGAATATGTAGATAGGACAACTCCATTTTACTTGGTACAATTTTATGTATTTGTGTACGTTACAGATTATGTATATACTCCATAAACCATAGCCTCATAGGTTTATTTATGGGATTTTGCATCAATTGAGAAGATTAACTATTACAAGTATATTACCTCAAATATGACACAAAGATTATTCTAGCTTATGTGATCATTTTCTAACAACCTTCTACAATAAATGTGTATGAACTTAATCCTAGTTTGTTATAACCTTATAATCTACACGAATTTATGTAGGATTGAATTAATTAATCAAGCGCTTATTGATATTATGTTATTCCACAAGATTGTTGACCGAATATTGTAAAAATTCTAAATTTTACGACGCTTTTATTTAAAGTTTACGACGCTATTAAAGTGCCCCACAAGACACTCGAATTGCCTTATTGTACTAGATTTTGAAGGCGTTTTAAAAGTGTTGGTATAGTATATTAAAAGTGCTTCCATCAACCTTACGATATTCTTGGTGTGCTATACCAACACTTTCAAAAATTGTCGTAATAGGGGTTAGAGGCACAGGAAAAGTCAGCTCTTTTAAGAGGGTCATTAAAAGGTGTAGCGACACTTTTAACGCTATTTCCTTACTATTGATTATGATTTATTCCATAATATGTAATATAAATATATAATAGGTGAAACCTTATTATCAACGAGAAGTTTGTGACACATGGCCTCGTGTCTCTTGCATTTTTCTAGCTACTTTGTATTTTTTTACCTCGAGAAAGTGACGTAGAATTATACATAACCACAAACCACCTTCAATTCAAGGACGGATGGTCCTGTCCATTGTCCACTGGAGACGTTATCCAAAAAAAACAAGTTATTCACATTTTTTCCCGCACTCTTTTTCCAAGCAACACCGCATATTTTCGATAACACTTGATAAGTATAGGCATGTACGGATTAGATTTAGGGGTGTCGGTTACATGTTTCGATTTTGGGTTATTCGGATGGGTTTCTAATGGTTTATGGTCTTTAGCGGTTTGATTTAGGCAGTTTTAAAGATTATCGGGTTGGTTCGATTTTTTTTTATTGCGGTTTCTATTCGGTTCGGGTCATGATCGGGTTGAGTTGTAATCGATTCAGGTCATGATCATTACAGGTTTGAAAACGGGTTGTGCCGGTTTAAAGCGGTTTTCGGGTCAAAACAGTTCGGATACTAGACGGTTTGAGTTGTAATTGGTTCGGGTCATAATTGATTCAGGTCATAATCATTTCGGGTCATAATCGGTTCCTGTCATAATCGGTTCGGGGCATAATCAGTTCGGGTCATGATCGGTTCGGGTAATATTCGGGTCGGGTTGTAATCGATTCGGAGTGATATCGCTCGGTATGAAAACGAGTTTTGGTTCAAAAAAAAATTGGTAAAATTAGTTCATGTAATAATTGATTTAGGTAGAATTAGGCCGATTTGAAAATATACCTGGTGTAAATGTGTTTCCAAATTATATAAGAGTAGCGAGTAGGACTTATGCGCCACGATACACCCCAAGTGGAACTCTTTATGAATTACAAAATTAGTAGATTATACTTTACTCATATAGTCGTATGACTCGTATGAGTCGTATCATATAAGAGTTAAGACTAATAAGAGTGTAAGACCATGTTACAATGTTATATTAGAAACACTTTTTGAATGATTTGAATAATTGAACTTGATAGTTGAGAGCTTGAGACAAACAAAAAGTATATATATTATACAATTGTGTTTTATTAGATTATACAATCAAGGATATCAAACAAGCCAACTCAAAGTCAATTGTATTCGATTCTTAATATTCTATGTGTACGTTAAACTATTAATGTATAATTAATAATATATTTGATCGAGCACCTAAACATAAGTGTTGAAAACCGCACAAAATATTGTTATAAAGTTGATTAACAATATTATTGTGTTATACTTATTATAACTATTATTTAAATATGTAATGAGAATCATGAGATTATGTATATGTATTTCCTTTTATTGGTTTACCCTGAAGGCTTGAGTCACTTATAAGACTAATAACATAGATTAACTTTTAACTTAAGTCTCATAGATCTAATGCTATTACCGAGTAGTCTAGTACACTGTTATGCAACTACGCTCATATTAGTCACATACTCATATGAGTCATATCTAATTAAACAACACAAAATGTAGAGTGGAGGTAGTGGTTTTAAAATGATTCGGTCATAACGGTTTATGAGTTGTAAACGGTTCGGTCATAACAGTTTATGCGTTGTAAACGGTTCGGTCATAACGATTTACGGGTTTAAACGGTTCGATCATAACGGTTTACGGGTTGTAAACAGTTCTGGTTTATCGGGTTTTTGTAGGGTTTTAACGATTTCAATTTACATCGGTATAGGTTACTATCGGGTTCAGATGTAATTGGTTCGGGTTGTAACAGTTCGGCCTGATAACAATTTTGGGTCATTAACGGTTTTCCAAAATACTTGTTCGGTTCAGTTTGGGATTTCATCTAATCGGGTCGGTTTGGTTTTCAACAAACGGGTTCTTGACAGTTCGGTTCCTTTTCGGAAAAGTTCGATTTCACCAGTTCAGGCCAGTTTTTGACGGCTCTAATTAGATTACATATCCTTCTTAGTTCTAACCGGCCAATATGGTGACCAAAACGTACGTATTTATTTGATTTTTAGAATTGGTAACATTAAATAAAGGAAAAACCATAGTATACACTAATCAAACAGTAACTTTTAAAGCTAGTAAACTTTACCTGACTTATGACTACATTTTATACGTACAGTTACTTCAATTATTTACGCTAATGTAATGTTTGAAAATAATTAGTCTTGGTCCTTCTATATTTTATTGAAGAATAAATTACTCATACTACTTAACAAGTGGCCTGGATAACCTCTCTGTTATATACTCCACCTCTTTAACCATTATAATATATGATTACTTAATGACAATTAATAGAAGGCTAGGAAAAGGTCAAAAGTGTAGTAATAGCATGAATGTGGAATCACATAAAGAAGTAAATGGAAGTTTTAAACCGTAAAGGCATGCATAAAATGAGAAATCTTAAAATAAAATGTAGGACAATAATAAAAAGTAATGACCCGAAACTGACCCGAATTAGCCAGGCTTGATACCAATAACACATAACCGTTTAAAAGCCAAATCCATTCAAACCCATAATTGTCTAAATTCATTTATAAAAAGGGCTGATTAAGGGCTTTAATAATACCTCAACCAATTACATAGGTATACTTTAAATCATTGAGAAATAAAGTTACTATTAAAAGAAGTTTTCTCGTTATTTCCTTCCATAGTTCCATGCATAGCATAAGATACTTGAGTTGAGTAGTACGTAAGTTACTCAAATGATTCAAAATTAGAATGAGTCCACTACACAATAGTAGCGTATGTTCACCTAAAAGACTAAGTGTAATTCCTAACTCGATAAGAAAAAAGACAAATAATTTGCCTTATTTCCAACACCCAGGAGTCAACGCACCTAACTCCCCTTGTTTGATAGTTGGTGTTAATTGATTTTACTATGGTTGTTTTACTAATTTAAGTGATACTTTATATTAAATATATATACTAACTATTTCCAATTCCTAGCTAACACTTGGTATTATATGCGAAATATTGCACAATAATAGTTTAATCCATAAAATATAAGACAAGTACTTGACAAAAGGCCGGTTTGAATTTAATCTTAATAACCCTCCTAAAGTCAGGAGATTTTAATATTTAACTAAGTTCACCATAGATTTAATGTACACTCAAATCTTGATAAGAACAAACTAAGCCTTACATGAGATCAACTTAAAACTTTGTATCACAACTATGTTAAAAAAATGTAAAGAATAAGCCGTAAGATGAAGAAATCACGTCCGTTTCATAATAAGTTAATATACGCTCTTTTTGTATGAATGTTTTGAACTTATATTATTTTATATTTAATTAGATTAAAAAAAGATCCTATTTTATTTGGAATAAACTAAAAGAAGTTTGAGAATTGCTTATTTTCTCATATAGAGTTAGTAATAATGTAACTCCTTTAGTTGGTCGTCTTGATACAAAAGGCGTGATGGAATACATTTGTTATGATCTTTTTCTCGTGCAAAAGTCGATTTGGCTTAATAAAATGAATTTATTCCTTTAAAAAAAACTAAAAAAAAGTTTAATGAAATGAACCACTTGTTGTTTTAGACATAATATCTTCAGTTGACTAGATATTTTCTTATTTACAAATATCACAACTTAGAAGAGTTCAAAGTCCCAATGTAACCGTACTTGTTGAATAAATCATTTAGTTAGGCAAAGTCCCTTTCATTCTAATATAAGACCAGCATATTATATTACATAAAACAAAATATTAGTATACATTACTAAATTAGTGACATTATATAATAAAATAATATCACAAGGCATTCCTCTATTCAATTTAAAGAAATAAATATTATAAAAATCCTCTCTTCTCCTCCTCTCTATATCCTCCTACACAACACGCTACTCAAATCTGGTCTTAGGAATAACATACACAGGGCCGGCAGAGTGATAAGCCAATCTGCAAAATCTAAAATCGAAGATGAAGGCAGGTAACGACGTCGTCGGATCAACCACCGACAGACCGCGGCTAACCGTCGTTGCATTCGTAAGTTTCTTCACCGGAGCCTTCCTAATGTCTGCGTTCCTAACTGTGGGCCACCGTGACTGGCCGTCGTACTTACTCAACCTCCGACGTCCCAAGCCCATTCCAAGCCCACTAATAAGCCCAACAACTCCGATCCAACTCCAGGCCATCCTGCACTACGCCACGTCAAAGATTACCCCACAACAGTCTCTCCAAGAGATAACTCAGTCGTTCAACGTCCTAAAAAAACTCGCGCCTTGCAACTTCCTGGTGTTCGGGCTGGGCTACGACTCCATCATGTGGGCCTCACTCAACCCAAACGGACCCACCTTATTCCTAGAGGAAACCCCTGAGTGGGTCACTACTGTTCTCAAGGACGCACCTTTCTTAAACGCCAAAACAGTCGAGTACCGCACGCGCTTGAAGGAGTCTGACCGGCTACTGGCGGGTTACCGGGACGAGCCTGACTGTCTCCCCGGAAGGGCTTTCTTGAAGGGAAACCGGAAATGCCGGTTGTCCCTGGAGAATTTACCGGATGAAGTGTACGACAAGGAGTGGGATGTGATCATGATCGACGCGCCTAGAGGGTATTTCCCCGAGGCGCCTGGGAGGATGGCTGCGATTTATGCCGCGGCAGTGATGGCACGAGCGAGGACGCGCGTAGGGAACACACACGTGTTTCTGCATGATGTGGATAGGAAGGTTGAAAGGGAGTTTGCTAAGGAGTTCTTGTGTATGAAATTTAAGGTTGGAGGTGTTGGGAGGTTATGGCATTTTGAAATCCCTCCTAATAATAGTAGTAGCAGCACTCTTTTTTGTTAGTTTATTATTTACTTTTCATCGTTCTGATTACTGAGGTGTGTTTTCATGCGAATTGCTATAGTGATGCAAATTATTTATATTTGTATTGAATTGCCCTTGTGTTACATCGCCCTCTTTCATGAATAAAGTTTGATACTTTTCGTGAATGTGTTGAAGATTAACTTCTCCTTCATTCCTTATGGGAAGTACTATCCAATTACTCAAAGTTTCTTTTTATACATATAGAGACGGCTGAAGGATATAAGACAACACGAGATTTGATCTATCATCCTTCAAAACTTTGACAAATTAAGCTAATTGACATCTACACTCAATGGCTCGGTGTTATTAAAGTATAAACATTAAGTATCTCAATATAATGCTCAGTAAATGACAACTTTGATCTTTGGAACATTTAATTTAATTTTTTTGGTACATGTTTATATTACTCTTTGTTCTTATCAATCACACGTTAAAGATGTTGGAGTTTGAGTCTGTTCCATACTTCAACGGCATCTTCGTAATGACAACATGTACTAGTTCTCTTTCTTCGTTTTCATTGAACTCCGTAATTAAAGTAATAGGCATCTTCAACGGCAAAAAAATATACAGTAGGTGCAAATTACAATGAACATAGAAACAACAAGGCTACATCATACTATCATAGGTCATTCACAAGTTTTTAAGAACGGTTAGTTATTGTATTAGAGTTAAAATACCGATTTCTACTTCAAGCAATCAAAACATACGGAGTAGGCAAAAATAGGCACCAAGTACGGATTGAAAAAAGGGGAAGAACTATAAAGCACTACTGACATAGGACTTACCGTTGCAATTGGATATCTGTTGTTTGGAAAACAATGAGTAGGAATTTATGTATTTAAACGATTTGTCGCTGCATTATACATTGAATAGTCTGTTACAAGTTACAACATGAATACTTTACAGGAGCCAAGAAAATATGGAAGTCTAATGTATCAAATGAGGGAACCAAATCTAGCCTAAAGGAAGTACTTCATCCGAAATGAGGAAACCAAATCTAGCCTAAAGGAAGTACTTCATCCGATCATCCCTACGCATGGCGTTGTACACTGCTTGCACCTGTATAAGGAAAATATCACAACATAAATCAGCAATCACTTGGCGTCTGCCTTTATTTTATGTGCCTCCTTTTAGAAGACAGTGGCCATGTCTCCAAACATACAACTCCTCACGTTCTACAGAGCGAAAAGAGAGAAATAAAGATAGAAAGAGAAACCTGTTCGCTAGACATGACTTGCACAGGTCCGATATTAACAGATACATACTTGCCTCTTGATGATGTTTTCTGCTTTACTTGACCCTTTGTCATTCAGCAATCACATTAGTTTAGATAAATTTCGGAACTAGTAAAAGGATGCTTGAACAGCAAAGATAAAATAATCAAACCAGATCGCAGTACAAATCACAACTACTCAGAAATACCTTCTAGGATAACAAAAGGATTATCCCTTGTTTTACAGCATTAGTCATACATTGAAAGAGATCATCTAAACATTGTCTTAAAAGTTACTTCATATGTGCTTTAACACACTGAGTAATCGAAATAGAAACACCTTTCAGTTTCAAGTTCTCAGCTATTTGGAATACAAAAGTGTTATTTACATGGCAATATTAACTCTCACAAGAAGGATAAGAGGGATGGCGAATAAAGGTAGGGAGTAACAACTGAGTAATGACCTTGGATAATAAGATATTGTTAAAACTACAGACACAATCAGACTGAAAGAACCCTAGAATCTGGGTCCATTCAGTTCACTGTATCTACTGTATGTAATCAATTAAGATGCACAAAGAGTGGAACCCACCAGTGGGGGATAGCCTAGTATCTAACTTAAATTGATTAAAGGCAATCTAGATATAGACAGTACTACTTGTTCGGCAAAGTCGCAAGCTTGATGGCCTTGATCGCATATTAAAGAACGGAAGCTCAGTAGAAGGCCAAAATCAAGACAGGAATCAGTGCACAAACTTGGTGGTTGGGATTTATGAAAGCAATCCGGCAGTTGGTATTTCCCCTGAGAATTATGCCATTATACCCTATTCAAACAGTGTATATTGTTCTAGTAAACAAGTGATGGTCCCAGCTAGATGAAAAGCAATTTTCCCATACAAATTATCATCCCTAAACTTCCCTAGGCATGCCTGTAATAGTTAACAAGTTAATCATTCACTTGGATATTATATGAACAGCACTTTCTTCACATTTCCCATATTAGCATTCTCTGGGACAATAATCCAGCAAGACCATATAAGTTAGGCGAACTTCAGTACAGTCAAGTGCTGGATAATCAGTGCTAGTGCATAGTGTCAACTGCATTGATGTTAAACATTGCTTTATCCTAGTGTCAATAACAATGATCACTGTAACACTAAGAGTCAGACAGTAATAGTCATTATTAACCATGTGAATCCAGTAGAGGAAATAGAAAAGAATAACAAAGAGAAAAAGGTTACCCGCTACCCCATCCGTTTTGATTGAGAAGGGGATATTACTACAATTTTAAGTTTAAAATAATTACATCCTAGCATCTCGCCATTGCTCTTGTCACAATCAAACTCACCATCACCATCTCTCTCTCACACAAATCAACAATTGAAACCCCCCCACCCCCCTCCCTCTGGTATCAACAAGTGGAGGGGCCATCATTGATCATCGCATTCAACCACCAAACAATCAAATGTCAACCACCATGAGGGTTTGTGCAAGGAATGTACATCTTGAAGGTTTGCCAGTGAACCACCCCTACCATTGAATTACCATTGGTCACTTTGAGTTGCTGACAATTGTGTTTCCCCATAGTAAGAAAAGGAATGGATAATGAGAACATATGCATAGATCTCTTATCCTTAAGCCCTTAAGGTAACAAGAAAATCTCAACCAAATACCAAAATATTCAAAAGAAGATCAGAGGAAACTTGTAGCACCATGTGAAACTCAAATAAAAAGTGTCTATTTTATCTTAGTCCTAAAAAGTCATAATAGAATAAGTACGTGAGTATGCGATGGCTTTGCATACACTTGAACTTCAACGTATCAAGTTATGCATATAAGGTGCTGAATGTCTAGCATTTCTAATAGTTTAATAATTGGTTGATGAGCTTTTAAAAGTAAGCTCTTCTCCAAGATTAGTGTCCCTAGAATCCTTTGTAGCTCCGAGTGGCTTAATCTTCCTACTAGAAGCTAAGTAAGATTGCTTGAAAAGAGCATCGGTCAAATGAGTCATGATAAGTGCACTTATTTGTACTTTTCGGTATTGATTCAAACTCTTTTTTAGATGAGTTTTAGGTGATTCCGAGTTTATTTGACCGAATTTATGCTAAAAGTCCATAATTATATTTTCGCTTTAATAATATCGATTATTGCTAATTTTTAAGGCTTTTTAGTATAAATGCATATCAATGGATATATGGTAGAGTACTTTTATGTTTATGCTTAATTTTATTATTGTTCATATGGTTATTATTATGAGTAGTGAGTATTTTTCTTTCCAGGGTATTAATATATGAACCCTAGCATGTGTTAATTGATTCTAGTATCAACCCAATGTCAAATTAAGGTTGATTTATTAGGTTGTTAAAATTGATCATTAGGTTACATTCATTGGTTTAATTAGTCAAGAAGCGATGGATGAAATTAATTACTTCCTTTGTCTTAATGATATTTGCTAATTAATCAAAAAGCGAGAGCTGAGATTAAGAGGGCTACACCTAATACAATTAGATTAATCAAGAAGCAAAAGCTGAGATTAGGATAATTGAAGGGTTATTTGATTTGATCAATGGTGTTGATGCATTTGATGAAGATTAATGTATGTTAGTGGGGATTTATTAATATTCTAGGCCTTTTTCTTATCGATATCACATTTTAATTCTTGCAATTTTAGTTGTTAGGTTCATTAAACAACTCTTTTATAGCGTAATCTAGTTAAATTGAGCTAAGTTGACCCTTTATTAGCTTCCTTGAGGACAACTCGTGATTGTACTGCAACAGCCGTGCACTTGCGATTATAATTAGTGACTAAAAAATCAGTCATCAAGCCAACAATGCTCTAACAAGCCATCACCATATTTCTATTTAATAATCCTACCCAAAACTCCAAATTTCAAGGCTTCCTAATTAATTTTCTCTAGATTACCATCCAATTTTAATGTTAGACAAATGTTCTATTTCGATAAAATTTACCAAGTGTAAAGTGTGATTTATTCTTGCTAACCTTTTTAACTAGAGGACCCAAAACAATTCCACCAATTAACAAATAGAAAGAGTATCCTTTAGATATTGGATACCCGGTTTTTTTAACAATACAATTTCCCCTTTGTTTTCTCATCTAACCTTGTTACTTTTTAGGCCTTATATTTTAGGAGTTGATTAACATTATCTGTTCAACTACACATCTTTCATTGAGGTTTTGTATAACAGATACTCAGAAATAACCATTTTTATATTTAAACTGGGAAAGAGTGTGTTCCCAGAGACTTTTTCAGCACCTTGGTCATTATGATGGAAGAGCTTGGAGGAAAAAGAAATTGTAAGAGAGGCCAAATTTGAACCAATGACCTAATTAGTAAAATAAGTTAAGGGTTTGTGAACATTACACCAAGTAAAATAGCACGATGTTAATAGGCATCATGTACCACAATCTACTGAAGAGCTTTAGAGGAACTAACTTCGGCGCAAAAGTAGGCATCAGATTGATATGGGAGTTGTGAAATGTTTCCAACTTTGACAAGGTTGGCTATGACTTACAATATATAAACACCGATTGGTATTTGTGTCTGCTATTGATCTTAAACGACACTTTAACACAACAAGATTCTAGTGGAGAGAAAAGGAAAAGCATCCGAGGAACATGGAAAGAGGAAAGCGTTTCGCTTCCAGCAACAAAGCCAACACCTCTTCAGAAGCAGTAAAGATGATAAGAGTTGACTTCCAAATGCACTTTTGCACTCCCTAGTCCCTTATTCCCTCTCATCATTAGGCTTCCTATGTCAGCAAACTAGAAAACTGTTTCAAAGTTCATTATGCATCTTGTAATGAGGAACTTCTAAGCAAATCACAGCCCTTGTAAGCTTAAGCCAACACGGAGATCTGCTATTCTATTCTGTTTCACATTAGCAAATTCTGTATAGCTGCCAATGACGGTAAAACACTTAAAGGGGTAAGGTTCCAACCTATGGCCTGTAACTCTCAAAGTTCAAAGGCTTTAACCATTACACTAGTATTAAGACTTTGTTGATCAGATGGTACACAATGCTTATAGGTATTTGTCACCAAGGCTTCAATAACATATCATAAATACATGTTTCTTAAACCTTAACAGGCACACAACAAAATTATTTACCACTTTATCCTATATTGATCAAACATATCTCTTCATATGAATTATGATAGCACATTTCTCCACAAACATACAAGCCTTGATGCATGTCAGCACGTGTATGACCAAAAGAAAGCACATTACTTAAGTAGGCATCAACCATTCCTCAAGATACTATTGCATTGTTTCTTAACTGTTAACCTAATCAGCAGACAGTGTTGAGTATGAAATCTTTACCTTGGGGATGGGTTGTTGAAGAACTGATTCAACAGCTACAACCATAGAATGTACGAAGTCATCTCCACCTGTTCCGATAGCTGTAAATCCCCTAACCGTAGGGTATGAATTCACCTACCGTACAAAAAGAATGCCCTATAATAGTCTAACTCTCAATGTATTACATTTCAAAAATTCTATAATCAATATAAGTACAAAAAACAAGTAGAACTACTCAATCATGCATCATAACAGCATTCAATACAATTTTTCTTGCTATCCAATGAAAAGTGGAAAGAATTTGAAGAAAACAAATGAAAACATACCTTTTGATCCAAAGCCAGCCATTCATTGGTAGAATCATCAGCTACTGTCCCTCCAATGATGACATTCGTAGTTTGTCCAACCCTTCCTTCTGTCTTCGAGACTTCTGAAATAAACATGAAGAAGAGTACACATAACCATACTCGAATCAGTTCATAGCAATGCATCCAAATATAACAAAATGAGTAAAGTTCATCAATGAATTGAATACTGAACATGAATTAGCTCAAGCCACTGTACACCATTAAACCAATGCCCTTAATATATGACCGGAATTATTCCATATTCGCACAATTGGTTAAGCTAAAACAAAATTCATTCCAATAGTCAATTATCTTTTACTTTAGGCCCCAAGAGTACCGAACTGGCACTTAAGCATTAATTAACCAAAATAAGCAACCTATTGTATTGACTGATCTATATAGATTCATCTCATCAAGCTCCCCTATAAAACCTTTACAATATTTCTATATCACTCGGACTTAAGCAATCGTATCATACAAAGGGTACATGTCCAAGCGTCACAACCAGCTTATTTATGAAAAAGTCCATATCTTCGGTCTAAAATAAACAGCCAAAGTATCCATATCCCATGGCTAACTACGATCTTTCGGACGGATACTTGGTGTGAAATGAGGAGTCCAAGTAACAAAAGAATTTCCCAATAGACGCAAACCCTTGCACAAAGTAAGCTAGACTACCATCAAGACGAGTAAATTGATACAGTAAAGTTCAATATCAGATGTCCCATCAAAAAATTTCTCAACTAGCATCATTATATTATGAATTCAACTAAATTTAACACACATAGGGCATAGTTTAACTCTCCAAACATCAAAAGTTACAAACATTAACATTCAGTCAATCAAACAAAATCCCAGAAAAATTAATCAAAACAAGAACCGAATTTTATCATACCCACCTCAAAAATCCAGAAATTAGAAGACAAGAATCAAACCTGAAATGGCTTTTAGAACAGCTTCTTGGGGTGGGCCCTGTTCATCTTGTGAAGAGCAACTCAACCGGTGAAACCTCTGGGTTCGGGCAACCCGATAAGCGGACCCCATTTTCAGATGTTGGGCCTTCAAAGGCCCATTAGGAGAGAATCGGGACGAAGAGCTAGGCAGCAGCCATGGCTCAGTTGAGGACATAGTTCGCAGCACCAATCTGCACGCCATGTGTTCGACGTTTTGCGTCTTTCCACGGAGATTTACCCACGCTGTGCTCTCTTCTTTGATTTGTCTTTTTTAGCGGGGGGGATTTTTCTTTTTCTGCGGTTGCATTTTTCTTCCACATATTTATACGTGCGATATTGGAAAATATCGGCCACTTTATCCAAAAATATGGGAATTCTAAAACCCACGCATGGCAGTACGGGTAAAGAATTTGCACGTTACTTGGCCAATTTTTCTACGTTTACTAGTAGATTAAAATGTCCATTTTCTTTTTTTTTTTGAAAGAATAAAATATTTAATTTCTAAAGTTATTGTTATATTTATTAAAAAAATATTATTGAATTCATGAGATACAATAAAATTATTGTATTTTCAATAAAAATGACTACTCAAATCATCAATATAACAAAAGTTATTCTTAATAAAATTGACATATGTTATGTTTCCCTCAATAAGATTGACATATGTTATATTGAGGGGTAACTTTTGTTATATTGATGTGTCACTTTTACTATGGATACAATAACTTTATTGTATCCCGTGTTTATACAATACTTTGTGATAAAAAATTATTTTGATTTGATATATCTTAGTTTGTAATACTTATAATATATTCTTTATTTGACCTTTACAAAATATTTGTGACATTTCTTAAAATATAATGGTCCCAAGTATTTTTCATTACATCTCTTACATACATTAAAACTCAATTTATTCACTCCTTCCAACGGAAACATATATTAAAAAAAAAAGTATAAACCCCCACCTCAATTGAAAAAAAAAACAAATAAAGCAATGATATATGCATTACACCAACTGTAATAAGTAATTCCTCGTTACAACCTCTCTCACCTTACTCACACTTTTGTTTTCTTTAGATCTTGCTTCATTGTTCTTCAAATCTTCAACAAAAATTCTCAACTTATTTTTAACAATCACAAAGACACCACAAATTCTTGCCTTTTCACTCATTCTTCAAAATAAGTTTCCTCTCAAACCCTCTATTTTAATCGGATAAACCCTAGATCAATTTTATACCAAATACCAGTGACCAATACATTTAGTAGACTTATTCTTTGATTTTTGGCATAAATCCATTGTAGCCACTCTTTTACATTATGACATTACTTTCATTACTTAATTCAATATGAAGTATGTGGATATACATCACAAAAGAAATTTATAATTATTTATTGCAAATTCTAAATGATATTTTTTTAATCATTTTTCTAATTTACTAATAAGATTTTATCATTTTAAATTTTTACTTGTTTACTCCCTTCATTTGTCAATGTTCCTTCAACTTTCTGTAGTAAGTAAAAGCGAGAGTGTAAGTGAGAAATGAGTTCAATTTTTGCTTTTTGATAAAAAAAGAGAAAATTATTTAGAGACCTTAATATAATTAAATAGTAGCTCTATAACTTTTTAAATCACTTTTTAGTTTGAACCAATATCATTTGAAAGGTTTGATCCAAATTTAATTTCAGTACCCTGAACTAAAAATGGATGATTAAAAGAGTTAGATCAAGACATTTATGATAAGACTAATTGAAGAATCAATAGGAGATAGAATATGATCAAAATACTCTAGAAGGGGGTGAATAGAGTATGGTCGTTTTTCGCAATTAGGCTTTCAAAGCTTTGAAACGACTTTTAGATGCGGAAAAATAATAAAACTGGTTTAAAAGGCTTTGAAGCGGGTTTTGGGATTTTGACTTGAATAGGCTATTGCGGGAAGTATAAAGAAAATAAAGCAAAACGAATATGAAAATGCAAATGTAAAGGGGACGAGTGTTTGTTATGAAGTTCGGCAATGTGCCTACGTCTCCGCCTAGGGTTTCCTACCCTTAGGATTTAACGACTTTTATTTCTTTTCTTATAGATCTAAAGCCACCTAGAAAATATTCACCCTATCTTCTTTACATTAACTTTTCCTAGCTACACTTTAGCATCTTAATTCCTAGAAATGAAAATCACCTTACTTTTACTGAACCTTTGTGTATTATAAATTCTACCCAAGGTATATCTCTCTTTTCTTTTGATTTTTCTTTTTCACACTCAAGATATACTTTGGTATTTCTTTTTCTCTCAAATCTAAATTACAATAAAAGAGTAAGCTCTAGAGAGAAAAATAAGTTTGAGTTGTTGTAGCTTTTCTTGTATTACGTTGAAGGCTTGTCTCTTCTTCAATGCTTCAACTCACTCGTATTTATAGAGCCATTTGCAACGAATAGTCTTCATAACAGATTCTTCAAAGAGTCATTGCTTTTGAATCGGAGCTTAGGCTTTTGACTGACTGCTTCAAAGTTGTTACACAATTTTAGGGTAGTTGCTCTGGAAGTCAACTTAGCCGTTTTGAAATGCAATAGATACGACTTGGAGATTTGAACTTCGGTTGAGATGATCTTGATGTTTGAAAGTTTTCTACATAAGCACGTCCAACAACTATAATCATCCATGCATATCTTTGACAGATTTGTTCAACCCCACAAACTTATAAAGACCAAATGATTCAAACTCATCTAGTTAGAAGTTTGAATTAAAACAAATACTTCAAAGTCCATAGCATAACCAACTCCTTAAATTAAGAAAGATTTTGAATAAAATCTACAAACTTAGCTTCGCATATACTTGAAAAACAAACCAAGTAATACAAGCAACACAACAAGTAATAAACTATTGTTCCATGCACATAGAAATTATTTTGACTTCCATCACCTACAAAATAAAACATGTTAGATCACATCAAGGTGGAGTCTTCACTAATTTTCTTTTCTCTTTCATCAAGTGAGCAAATAAATAAAAAAATTCACCCTTAATTATAAGTATAACTAGTGGTATATTCATAGTAAGACTATTTTCATAAGCTCCGTTACTTTATAAATCACTTCCATGTTTAAAGCTATATCATTGTAAAAGGTTTGGACCAAATTTAATTTCAGTATCTTAAACTGAAAAATAGATGCTGTAAAGAGTTAACTCTAGTGTGATAAGACTTTTTTTTTTCCCTTTTATTAGGTGAGCAAATAAGCAAAAAATACCCTTATTTATGGTATAATAAAAACAAAAAAAGATGCACAAAAGAGTTAACTCAAGTACCTTATGGTAAAAATATTTTCTTTTTCCTTTTCATTAGACGAGCAGATAAAAAAAAAAAAAAAAAAAAAAAAAAAAAAAAAAAAAAAAAAAACCTTAATTATACAGTATAACTAATGGTACCATAAGAATTATGTCGTAAGTAATCTGATAGCCACACCCCAAAAAAAAAAGAAAATAGTTTTCAATGAGTTGCATTGCAGACCAACCAATGAAATGAATTATCCAAAACTCTCTGTCCGTCCGCAGTCCTCACCTCATTCCCATCTCTGTGCCCTTCTTCAGTCCACAAAATCATGGGAATCAGCACCCTCTCTTCTTCTCCTCCTATACCTTCATCTTTCTACACCGTCAAACTCATCGGATCCAACCCAAAACCATCATCCGAGCTCCAGTTTTCAAAACCCATAACCCGATCAACCTTCCTCCACTCCAAAGCATCTAACTTGAAGAAGAATTCCATCTGTTTAGGCAGAGCAGAATCAAAAAACTTTCAAAGGTGTAACTTTTCCGGGTTTGATTTAGGTGGGTTTGAAGGTCCACAATCTGTGATCGAAGCAGCTGCTGTGCTCACTGCTATCATTGTAGTCCATGAAAGTGGTCATTTTCTAGCTGCATATCTTCAAGGCATACATGTAAGTAAGTTTGCAATTGGGTTTGGTCCAATCTTAGCTAAGTTTAATGCAAATAATGTCGAGTACTCTCTTAGAGCTTTCCCACTCGGTGGGTTTGTTGGTTTTCCTGATAATGATCCTGACAGTGATATCCCTCCTGATGATGTCAATCTGCTCAAAAACAGACCCGTTTTTAGTCGTGTATTGGTGGTTTCAGCTGGTGTTGTTGCAAACGTTATATTCGCGTTTATCATCATCTTTGTTCAAGTTGTGTCCGTTGGTCTGCCTGTGCAAGAGGCCTTTCCTGGTGTGCTTGTTCCTGATGTGCGTGCATACTCAGCGGCATCCCGTGACGGGTTACTCCCTGGAGATGTTATTCTGTCTGTGAATGGACTTGAGTTGTCGAAAACCGGGCCTAAAACTGTTTCTGAAGTTGTTGATGTTATCAAGACTAGTCCGAAGAAGAATGTGTTGCTTAAAATAAAAAGGGGAGGACCTGAACAAGGCCAGGATGTTGAGCTTAAGGTAACCCCGGATGAGAGCCCTGATGGAACTGGTAAGATTGGAGTTCAGTTGTCGCCGAATGTCAGCATTGTAAAGGTGAAGCCAGACAGCATTGGTCAGGCTTTTAGTTTCACTGGAAAAGAGTTCTGGGGCCTAACCAGAAATGTGCTGGATAGTTTAAAACAGACATTCCTGAATTTTTCGCAGTCGGCTGATAAAGTTTCAGGTCCGGTTGCTATCATTGCGGTAGGGGCAGAAGTAGCAAGGTCGAACATTGACGGACTGTACCAATTTGCGGCGGTGTTGAACATAAATTTGGCAGTGATAAATCTGCTACCATTGCCTGCATTAGATGGGGGTACCTTGGCTTTGATAATGATAGAGGCTGCTAGAGGAGGGAAGAAGCTCCCTTTGGAATTGGAGCAGCAGATTATGTCTTCGGGTATAACGTTAGTCTTATTTCTTGGCGTGTATCTTATCATCCGAGACACTCTAAACCTTGATTTTATCAAAGACATGTTGTGATGGAAATGTAAATGGCTGCAGTTCAGTTGTTTGAGGAATCCCATATGAAAAGATCAAATGAAATCTTGGTGGAGTGAACATTGTGATTATCATCAAAGATAATGAGTAGAATTTCAAGCCTGTGATTACTTCGAAAGGATTCGCCATGAGGTTGTTTATCATCATCTCGAGATGAATTACGATTGCGCAGTGACAGTGAGAATGAAGAGTTAGTCTCCAAAATCCACTGTGTTTTCTTACATACAGTTGAGAAACATGTTGACAACTTCCAAATCCGTATTGTTGTTAAATTCATACCAATTTATATCAAACATAGTAGAACAGTTGGTATTTTGTAAGTTTTTACTGGTAGTCCATTTTTACACGAGATAAATGAGGCAGTCAGTAGACTCAGTTAGTACTCAGTAAGGTAGCCAATGTGATTAGTGGAATGAGGTGAAATAGACAAACATATCCTACAAAATTTCGGGTTTCCCATTATTAAACAAAAATCACTTTCCTGCTGAAACTGACTAGTTTTCCTGTTTCCTGTTTACTAAACAAATTGATGAGCTACAAAAGTTTTCTTCAACAAATGGATGTAATGATCCATCAAAACAAGATGGATGGGAAGGAAGGAAACTAACACCTAACAAGCTCTCCAAGCTTTTTGTCTGCGGGGAATATGAATTACATTCCCTGTATTCCACTATTCCCCCAATTCATTTGAAGGAATCCAGTGTAACAGAAAAGACTCCTGAAAGATTTTATGCAGATGTTGAAGTTTATGAGTACATTCTTCAATGTATCCCAATCTTCAAAAGATTTGTGTTATTTATCAGTCTTGGTAAAGTTCA
This sequence comes from Dysphania ambrosioides, assembly GCA_026401315.1. Lineage (NCBI taxonomy): Eukaryota > Viridiplantae > Streptophyta > Magnoliopsida > Caryophyllales > Amaranthaceae > Dysphania > Dysphania ambrosioides. The sequence continues at coordinate 3,143,329 of CM048660.1, read as the reverse complement.
CTTTTAGGAGCCAACGGTGTTGATGAAAGTAATCAAACTAAGATAACGGGCGCCTAAGAAGACTAGTCTGATGTTGATGCTGATTCTTGAAGATCTAGTGTAATCCAAGGAACAACTATCACAATCAGTACAGACTACATAATTGCTTTTCCAAGAGTGTAATTTCAGAATGTTCCATGTCTGAAGATCTGAGGTACCCCTGCGATGTTCAAGACAAGCAAGGGATCTGATATCAAATGGCTGAAAAGATACACCACTAACGATTGAGGAACAGAAAAAAGTTGAGTTGAAGAAATCCTGTGTTCATTAATAAGCTCAACACGTTCTTTTTTGGCCAAACATTTAGCTACCGATTCGTAGCAGTCAGGTGAATCCGCGATAGACAAGATAGGTAAACCTACGATTTACCTAAAAAAAGAATTGAATCTGTTACCAGTCGTAAAGACTTTCTCAGAACTATTTTGTTCGTAGTTTGTCTTACATCTCATCTCTCTCTGACCCTTTCCCCTATAACTCGAGTCATCTTAATATGAGTGCCATTTGCCAATGTAAAATTCACTTAAAGATGAAGGGAGCATTGACATAGAGGATGTAATCATGTAATAGAGAATAAACATTGACGAATATGTTTATCACGTTATCAGCAAATCAGCACTTGTGTATCAATCCCCAAGCATGCCTAAGAGCTAAGGTCAAGTCATATGACATCAAGACACTAATTATATGTACTTGACATAAGAGGATGTAATAGAGTAAAACATTTACTAATATGTTTATCAGGCTATCAGACAAATTAGGACTTTACTGAATCAATGGCCAAGAGCCAAGATCAAGTCATATGACATCAAGACGGTATTATATGCACCCAAAGAACTTCACTAATATCCAAAAAAAGTACTCTTTTTAGACAAATATTGAAACCGAAAGTTTCATTCTGCTAAACAGTTTTGCTATCTGTATCTAAACAATGCCAGCATCTAAAAGCAATATGTCAGCAATCAACAATGCCTAAGGCCTAAGGGCAAGAGCTTAAGACATCATACTCCATACATTTGGAACCTCTAGAGTCAGCAATACAAGCAGGATCTACACTGTTAATACTCTGTCGATGCATGCAAGTTTTAACAGAAATTTCAAAGCTGCATTACTTGGTACTACCATTTTCAAGCACAAATAACATCTCTTTATTTTAAGGCTAGTTAAGTCCAGGCTCCAGATCTAAAAGTGTGAAGATCATAACTGGATTTAGATTCGAATTTGTTTGGAAGTTCACATTACCACTAAAGCAACCATTTCATAAAGATTACCACAGATAGGACAGAAATAGCCATGCTTTACCATGGTAGCATTCCCTAGCTTCACCAGCCATTAGTACAACATCTCCACTACGTAGGACGGTAGGAGCATTGCCAAGGTCTCATCAATTCTAGACTTCCCTCCAAAAAGAAATATCGCTTTACAGCCCAAAAACTGAGAAACAAGTGAAAGTAGAAGGTTCAGTTTGCTGCTGTTGAAAATTTTTCAAGAGAATTGGATGAAGTTATATGTAACATAACACCTTATGCGAACTATAGGTTTAGTCCACTCTAATTCTATGCCATCCAGGTATCCTGCACGGGTTTCACCTGAAAATTGGAAAATCAGGTCTCAGTATCAAAAACCGTCCTCTGGCCATACAGGAGATAAAATTAGAGTGTTAGACAAGCCACAAAAAACAAATAATGGGAAACCTTGGATGTATTTCTTTATACCTGACGCAAATTAGTTGACAATAGCAGCTTCTCACCTGAAATTCATCCCCTGCAGCATATCAGGCACAGCCAACCTCTTAACCAGTTGACAAAGTTTGGCTGGAATCTTGTTATGCGGTAGATAAACATCATAGTTCATACAAATATATTGTCTGAAATACAACCCTCAATAACTTTTCAAATAAATTTTCCAAGTAATCAACTTTGACCAATCTAACTGCAATCCAAGTGTACTCCATCTCAATTTTTGTAGAAGCACTGATATCAAAACTGAATTGCCACCATATCCCTTCAAGACAGCATCTTCCATCCTATCACAATAATTTGCATCTTTGAGCCTGTCCAATTTTGAGCCTGTCTGAAAATTTTCTCCTTTCCAGCTGCAGCAAACAAATGGAGGTAGTGGGAAGCTCACCAAGCTTTCCCTCATCCATTTACACTGCTGCTCCTCACTCAATGCTCCGGGAATGAGTAAGCGCCTAAATTATCAAAAAACAGCTAAGTTTCGAGGGACAAATTTCAAAATACAAGTAGAAACAGAAATGAAAGGTATAAAAACGAAGCTTCTCATCAGTCACAAGAAAGAAAATCACCAAGCGAGAAGGGATAGGAGTAGTCTAAGGCACTGCAAAAAGTGATGCCAGTTAAAAAAGTATCACTCTAGTTATTACTAAGTTCATTTAGTATTCCATAATTAATATGACAAGCAAGACTCTATATTCAAATGCAGTTAATATGTAACAGGGTGCCATTAATACATTCTTAACATTGCTAAGCAACTATATGTACCAACGCATCAATGAAAATACACAACTTCTTACCAGGGCGAGTGTCAAGGCGAATAACAGGACGATCAAATCCCCCCTTGATTACATGAACCCCGCTTGGTATCTCACCAGATTGACTAAAAGTGTCTTATATTGCTTTGAAATCCATCACCTCAGACAAATCTACTGTCATATGCTGCTTCTTCCTAATACAATAACAATCAAAATAAAACGACTTTTTTTTTCAGAGTTCTGATCATGAATGCTAACACATAGATACCACTAGAAATACTAATACTTTTTCGAGTCAGATACAGCTTGTATTTCTTTTCAGAAAAAATGATTATCTTACCAAAACTAAACTACCACAATCATCAGGCATAACTGACTGCTCAATTTTAGCATCCATTATATGCACCAACGCTTCAACTTTCTTAACGTCTACTCGTTTTGTCCTAACCCTATTAGCTACCAAAACCCCATCAAAATCCTTGGAAATATACAATGTGAATCCAGAGATTGAATCGTAGGATACAACCTTTCCAACAAGGACTAAATCGACATACATATTTTGAGGTATCGTCTGAAAACCTAGTACATGAGAAACCATTGCGTTTTGTGCGTTTTGATGAGCCAAAACTATGATTAGCTTAATCTTAAATCACGTTCTAAGTCCTTTTCAGAAAGCAAGGACACTGTAAATGCAAGATCATCGGGTTGAAGAGTATATATCCCAAGTTTCACATCGATTAAGGAAGGAAAAATTGTCGGTAGGACTATTATATGCGATTACCGGAATTTCAGAAACATTTCCTTAACACCTAATCACAAGATCTCATGCATACATATAATACGAATTATACATTAAACAGTTAGATATACCTTTGATGCGTGCTTCAAATATTAAACAGAACGAAGATAAAGAGTCACAAATGCAATTCCTGTACTCAGTCCACAAACGCACCAATATCACAACGTATGCTAGTACATTATTCTGTTTCTCTTTGTTGGATGGCTAGGATTTTGAGTAGGTTTAGAAATTTAGTTATTAGGGTTTTCTCTGTATGTCAAATAACCTGATTAATTTGATATATATTAATCAATCACATAGAGTTCAAATCCTACTCAAACTATGCCATCCAACCCATTAGATAAATGAGCTTAAGTTTAGAGTTCAAATCGTACTCAAACTATGCCATCCAACCCATTGGATAAATGGGCCTAGATAAACCTAATACATTTGCGTTTATTATGTGACCTTATAGTACCCGATTATATTAGTTGTGGCCCCCCTACGATGTTAAAATAACCGAATTTATTATTTTCATAACGATCTTAATATATTTAGTAATTGCACGACGATCGAAAACACTTCCTTCGTTGTCAACTTTATAAGTATTCCACATTAATATTATGCTTTTTAGGAGATGTCAAAACGAGGGTTTGACTCAAAACAGACAATATTCGGATCACTTATACCATACAAGCAACATCTTAACCATCATTTACCCAATTTCTTTCATTTTTGAGGATCCATCATGTTGGCTAATTGCTATATCAGGTAATCTAAACATCGAAATATTACCACAATCATACAGCATACTGATACAATCATCAACACTGTAAAAACTGAATCATTGAACATCTTCCCTATCCTCATCGTTGTTCTAAGAGACAGGTTTGGTGACAATGATGTTGGCGAGATTCAGAACCATACCACCCGAGATTTTAACCATCATCTAGCAATTGCAGCTTGACGAGTAATAAACTAATGATGGTCGGTCGTGGTACAACTTTGTTTTGAAGTGTTGAAGAAACTCAAGAATGTTATGTTAAAGGACGTTCTCTTCCTCATTTTAAGCTCCACGAAAACGTGTGTTGAAGACACTTTTGAGCACTTTGAACGTTGAACGTTGATGCACAAAGCTCACATGGGTCATGGGCTTCTAATTAAATCCAATCATGATGGGTATCAAATCTAAGGATGACATTTAGCCCTTTAAATTGCGGTTTATTTCATGCAGGGGTCCATTAGTGATCAAGAAATTTAGGCCTATGAAGGTTGTCAATGGTGTCATGTTGACTTCGTGTAGGTCCATTAAAAGTGTGCATTTGTTGACGTTTAATCTTGCTAAAAATGAGAAATGTGATAATAATGACAAACTAAGCAGAGTTTAGATCTTCCAAGGAAAAAGTACATCTGCTTCCTATTTGTTAAGCTGATATCTTCACAAATACGTAGTATAGTAAGGTTGAGATGTACTAATTCTCTTGATGAAATGTTTTTGTACTTTTTCTACAGAGTAAGATCATTAATATAGAAACGACAAGTGATAATGTGATGAATTTTTAAAGATATGCTATGTTGGAAACCCTATATGAAAAGATCAGATGAAGCCTTAATGGAGTGACTATTGTGAATTTGTGATAATAGTCAAAGATTGAATACGAGTTCCAAAATATGGCACTGAGAATGGCCATCAGTCTAAAATGCGATGAGATTATTGGTTATGATTTCGGAATATGACAGTGAGAATGAATGAGTAAAAGTATCCAGTATCCACTTTTGAACACTCATAACTCTAATATGATAGCCAATGCGATGAGTGAAAAGAGGTGAAGTAGACAGACATATCCCACGAATTGACGTGTAATTGTGTATCCCATTACTAAGCAAAGATCACTTTCTGCAACAAATGGATATAACGGACCATCAAAACAAGATGTGAGGAAGAAAACTAACACGAAACAAGTGAATCTACGGCTAAAATACTACTAGAATTACACTCTAGTTTCAAGCTCTTTGACTGCAGGGAGGATGAGTTACGGTTACTGTAATCTCTCCCTCCCTCTCTATTCACCTCAGTAATTGACTTTCTAAGCTACAAAGGTGGCAAACACTGAAGCTTCAAGAAGCTAGAATCATATCTGCTCACAATCCAGTAACAGAAAAGACTTCTGAAGGATTTTATGCAGATGTTGAAGCTTTTTAGTAGATCATCCAATGCATCCCAACCGTCAGTTCCAAAAGCATTGTGTTGATGAAATAACTTAAACTAAGATATCTAGTGCCTTAATAAACTTGTCTGACGTTGAGGTTGATTCTTGAAGATCTAATGTAATCCAAGAAACTACGGTCATATTCAGTAGAGAAGTGTTTTTCCAAGGCTGCTATTTCAGAATGTTCCATGTCTGAAAAGATTCGAGGTACCCCTGCGAAATTCAAGACAGAACAATGGTTCAAGATATCAGATTGCTGAAAGAATATATCAACAGCAATTAAGGAACAGCTTAATATGTTCCTTTCTGGTTTGTTTTTAGAAAAGCTTAACCAATACTCTCTCTATCCCCCTTTTTTTTCCCCAAGTACAAAAATCAACTTTTTTAAGATATCATGAAAATTTTTTGGTGGGACAACCTAAAATGGAAAATTTATACGGAAATGGGGCAATCTTTGGGGGACGGACCAAAATGGAAAATGGGGCAAAAAAAGGGGACAGGGATAGTATTTTCACGTTTGTAGTTTCTCTCACACATTTCATCACATGGGAAAAGATTACCATCTCTCACTGACCCTTTCATTCTTCTCCTATAACATGTGTGCCATTTGCCAATTTAACATAAACTTATAGATGAAGGGAGGCATTGACGTAGAGGATGTAATAGAGAAAATAAGAACATTGATGAATATGCTTATCAGCATTTAGTAATATGTTAAATCAATCACCAAACATGCCCAAAGATCACACAAGTGGGTAAAATATGTGACGGGAAAAATATATTTCTCATCATTGAAAAAGAAATATCTATTTGACCAAACTTATCATGTAATTGTCTAGTTTATTTCTTTTAGGATAAAATATTCCATCCTCACCTTGTAAAGAACCTCAAAGGATATTTTTAACCGAATTATTGTTGTATATGGGTCCAAATAGCCATTTATGACCTTATGAGGCATCTAATAGTTCTCCAAAAGTTTCAAAGATATTTCACTAAATGGGTCTGAAATCGTATAAGTCTAGAACACTTGTGAATATTTCTAACATGAAAAGGTAACACATCATGGTGCTTCCCATAGGTCCCACGAGAAACTTGGAGTTCATATGAGTCTTAAAAGACCGAACTTTTTCAATCGCCTTCAAGTTCTCATTTCACCTAAATTCCAAGATGAAAAGGTAACACATCATGTTGAACATGTATAATAGCCTTTGGAAACTCAATATTAAGCATTGAACGGTTCTAAACTTCGACACTTTCAAAAATCTCATAAATGGTGTATTATAACCTTAAAAAATAAGACATTTTGGACAATGTAAGATCTAGGAGGAAACACCTTCATATATTTTCCATAAGTTTTCTACGACAATAGTAAGCCTTAGTAGTATTTTGACTCTAAATACCCATTTTAGCCGATTTTCAAAATTCCTACAATAAGGTCCTAAACTTGTTTTTAGGCCTTTGGCGATAGAATATAAGACAACACTTGCTTCCAAACATCGCATATGACCCTCTAAGACTTCCCATACCATTAGAAGAATTTTAGACATTTTTCCTAATATAACTAAAAAATTGTGTATTATAAATTGTTGATGATACAACTTCATATGCTTATCATAGGTCTCATACGGTCATATTAGGCCTTAAGAGTGATTACAACAATCTACTTTTAATTTCAACCTATTTTCAAAAACTATTACAATTAGGCCCTATACTCTTACAAAGGGTCATAAACTCGTTTCCTCAGGGCCTAATTCATACAATATCATCATTTTAGTTTCAAACATTTTTGGATCTGTGGCTTAAAATATTCTTTATGTACATCATAGATCTTGTGTTTACATATATATGTATAGACCGAAAGTCTCATTGTGCTAAAATAATTTTGCTCTAATCCTGACTTTACCAACATCCAAAAGCAGTTTGTGTACATTCGACACTGCCTAAGGCCTAAAGGGCAAGAGCATAATACTTCATAATCCATACATTTGGAAACTCTCGACCCAGCAATAAAAGGACGATCTACACTGTCATAAATTTTTTGACGCATGCTAATTTTACCAGAAAATTCTAAGCTGCATAGCTTGGACAACCAACTTCAACCACAACTAACAAGTTCTCTTCATGTAAATGCTAGTTAAGTCCACATCTAACAGGATAAAGTTCTTAAATTGGACTAAAATTTGAAGTATAGAAGTTCACATCAACACTAAAACAACCATTTCATAAAGATGCCATGGACGGGACAAAATACTATGCTTACCATGATAGCATTCCCTAGCTTCTCCAGCCATTAGTACAACATCTCCACTACGTAGGAACATTGCCAACGTCTCATCATCTCTAGACTTTCCTCCAAGAAGAAATATTGCTTTACATCCCAAACTGAGAAACAAGAGAAAGTAGAAGGGTTCAACTTGCAGCTGTTGAAATTTTTTCAAGAGAAGTAGATGAAGATATAAGAATGTAACATAACACCTTATGCTTACTATAGGTTTAGTCCAGTCTAGCTCCATGTCATCCAGGTGTCCTCCTAGGGTATCACCTAAAAAGAGGAAAACCAGGAGGTCTCGGTATAAAAAACCATTATCTTGCCACTGACAGTAGATAAATTTAGACACACCGCAAACATTAACAAAAGGAAACTGTGAATGTATTTCTTTATACCTGATGCAAAGTAGTTTACAATAGCAGCTTCTGGTCTGAATTCATCCCCTGCAGGCATAGCAGGCACAGCCAATCTTTTAACCAGTTGACAAAGTTCAACTGGAATCTTGTTGTGTGGTAGAGAAATATCATAGTTACGCTGCAACATGGAAATATATTTTCTGATACAACCCTCAAGAATATTTCAACTAAAGAGTTGATATATCAGGCTACAAGCTAACTTAAAAGGTGAGGATGGTCACCTTCGACCAATCAAACTGCAATCCAAGTGTACTCCATCGCAATTTCCGCAGAAGCACTGATGCCAAAATTGAATTGCCACCATATCCTTTCATGGAAGTATTTTCAGTTCTTTCGCAAAATCTCCATCTTTGAACCTGGCCATTGCTCAATGTCTCTGATTCATTCAGTGGAAGTTCCTCTTCAACTAGAATTTTCTCCTCTCCAGCTGCAGCAAACAAATCTCGTATAGGACCATAAAGAGCATTATGGTTTGTTCGATTTGGAGGTTGTGGGAAGCTCACCAAGCTTTCCCTTATCCATTTACACTGCTGCTCCACACTCAATGCTCCGGGGATAAAGTAAACGCCTAAATCAGAAAGAGCATCAGTGGAGTAAGTTTCAAGGCCAAATTATAATACACGAGTAGAATCAGAAATGAAATATATAAATATGGAGCTTCTCATCGGTCACCAAAATGCATATCATCAAGCAAGAAGGGCTAAAAGTAGTCGAAGACACTCCAAAAAGTGATGCCAGCTAAAGATTTATCTCCACAGTTATTACAAAGTAGAGCTAAAGTTCCATACTAAAGACGACAAGCAGGGATCCTGTTTCAAATGCAGTTAATGTGTTACAGTACTGCCACTAATGCATTCACAACATTGTTAAGTAACTATATGTTTCATAGCACAAAATGTACAAGTTCTCACCAGGGCGACTATCAAGGCGAATAACAGGGGAATCAAACACCCCCTTAATTACATGAACCCCACTTGGAGTTTCACCATGTTGATTAAAAGTGTCCAATATTGCCTTGAAATCCACCACCTCAGACAAATCTACTTCCCTAGGTTGCTTCTTCGCTTTCTTCCTAATACAACAGTAATCAAATAAAATCTTAAACCCGAAAATTCAAGAATAGAATCATAGCATTATACACATTGCAATAACTGGAAAGACGATTACTTTTTCGAGCTCTGATCATAATACAGCTTATATTTCTTCTCGGCCTTTCGGAACGCACTTCTATCTACATCACCGGTAACCCCATCGCCGTACATTAGATTCCGAGTTTACTAACCTGATTAGCAGAATAATCAAGCAACACCCTCTTCCTTTATCAAGCAATGTGGCTAATTTTACATAAAAAAAAAATGCAGTCATTTATCTAATGATCAACACATTGACTAATAATGACAACACAAATAGGCTATAAATCAAATCTTTGAGATGACCCTTGCTCTAAAACCAACAAGTGCAACAATCCAAATAAAACATATCAGTAAAACATCAGGTTCAACATGGTGCATTTAAACAATCTCTAAGACTAACGTAAAACCCTAAGTTCTAAGTGTCGATGAGCTGCATCAATAATTAACTTTCGAAAACCCTAACCCGCTAAAATTAGTTGATGAAGGTCAAATTGGCGTAGAATTTATAGCTGATTAAGCTCTAAAATAATTGAAGCAGTATATAGAAACGGAAACAAACCACTATACCTTTGGGAATTGAGAGTTGCAACCAGGTTAACAGACGTACTCCAAAGTAGTATGATGAGGGGCAAAAAAATTTTCCTTTGTTTCAAACTATAAAAATTGGGTATCGAAAAGTGCCGCCTGGCTTTTTTTTTTTTTTTTTTTTTTTTTTGCAAGTGGTATCGAAAAGTACACGTTACACATATCCATATCCGATCCGATTCGAAGGAAAAAGTTCAACTTCGAATCCGATAAATAAACTCCGATTCCGAATAGAAGATGGATCGGATTCGGATATTGTATTACATCCGACTCGATTGTGATCTGAGTCCGATTGTCCGATCTGAATGAGTAGTATTAAGGATAGTATTAAAAAAAGACCAAATATAATAACCCAAAGTATAAAAAATTAAATAAAAAATAAATAAACCATGGTATTTGCTTGTGTTGTATAAATTTTTTAAATTTACTATATATGTTATAAAGGAATTATAGTATTAGTAATGAAATTAACAAAAAAAAAAGGTAAGATAATATTAATTTTTGGATCGAATTCGGAGGTCCAACGGATCAGACGGATTCGGAGGTCCGACGGATTCGAATTCGGAGTCGGAGTTTGCGGATTCGGAGTCGGATCCAAAATTAAAGTCCCCAAACTTGTTGAATCGGATTTGGATTTTGTTGGATCCGCTCTAACTTCGATCCATTGCCATTCCTAATATCCATGCCTCGGTAGCTAAGGTGGTGGACAATGTTAACAAAAGATCTATCTACTTTAACTAAAAATAAAAATTGCAAATCCTTAATAACATAAAGGATATCATCATATTGTGTGCAAGTCCTTGGATCTCCGGTGGTGCTGGGTTAGAAATCGCTTTGATTACTAGGACATTATCCATTTGAACACCCAGATTGAGCCTCTGAATATCGCATTCTGGAATCTAATGAAAGTCCCTTGTAGTTCTGCTTTGAGTGCACTTGCTGTCCATATTTTTTGATCGAGCTCCTTGATCTTGTATTTCCTACAATAACCCATCCAATGCCAGCCTAGGGCCCATGGAATAAAGTTTTAATTTTTTTTTTAAAGGATAACATAAAAATAAAAAGAATATAATTACAATATGTGCAAGTTTATCATATCAATTGGAGTGGCTCAATGGTAAATAGCGTTAAATTGAATTTTTAATGTAATTTGGCATGAGTTTGATTTTCATTACCTTTGTGATTGTTTTTTATATAGGATGGTTATTTCTCTTTTTCTATAACAATTTTGTCCAAATGCATATTTCATGATTTTTTTTTGTTTTATTTCTTTTTTTCCAATCTCATGTTATATATATATATATATATATATATATATATATATATATATATATATATATATATATATAGACACACACACACACACTAAAATAAGCAACAACCTATTAAAACCAAATACGACATTCAAAATATTATTGTCATTATGCTTATCCAATTATTAACCTTTAACTAAAATAAGTACTTCACCAAATATGTTACCAATAAGAAATGTAAGAAATTTAACCAATTATTTTGTATAATAGTTTTGCACAGTCATCATTATTCATAATTTTTTTAATATAATTACATCTTATTAATTTATAACATTTAGAATGTAGACAAATATTTTAGATTTTGATTATGTTATTAGTTTGTAAATAGAACTATTCATAATATTATGAATAGAAACAATCACGACAATACATTAGCTTGGTAATGAAAACTTTTATGAAGTGGTTTACTCATGATATTGTTTAAATTTAAAAAAAATTATCAATAATTTTTTATTTTTAAATATTAATAGTGATATATGTGATTATATTGTATAGTATTATTTTAAATCAAATATTTTAATAGTTTATTCATATTGTGAAATCATCATTTATTTATTTTTATTTATAAAACATATAAAATGCGCAATAAAATCATAAGATTAAAATTTCTTATTTCCTCCTAAACATCGAAAATATCAGAAAGAGGGTTAAAAGATACTATAATGTGAAGTGCCATAGTAGCATTGCAAGATGGATAAGACAAGAACTTGTGGGGATGTACAAGTAGCCCATGTAGTTGGCCCAAAACACAACACGCATTTCCAAAAATCTACAACTTCCTCAATCCTCATAGACAATATTGTGGTGTAGGAGCTTTCCATGTAACCCCTCCAATCAAATTCAACTTTGCATACCTTATATTTCCTTATATAACGTGTCCAACCTTCTTACCACATTCACCACCTCATTTCACCTCCTACCAACGCAAGAATCACACTCCGATCGCCCACCAATATATTCACAAACTCTTCCCGTCTCTCGTTTCTCTCTTTTCCCAAATTTGCTTGATTTATTCTCACCTTCTAAGAAATTTTAAAATGGGCCCGTTGGTTCTGACCCAATTAGCGTCGGGTCTAAGTGTGTTAGCCGGGGCAGCTATTGTGAAGTCAATGATGGACCAGAATACAATGGCTGGTCCAATCCCGAGGTGCCCATCTTGCAATGGTTCGGGGCGGGTTTCCTGCTTTTGCAACAGGTGGTCTGATGGTGACGTGGGTTGCCGCACGTGCGGTGGTTCGGGTCGGGCTGCTTGCTCTAAATGTGGCGGTTCAGGTACCGGTCGGCCCCTTCCGGTTCGGCTCATTGCTCATCCTCGAAGTAATAGTAACGGCCGCCCTTATTAAAAAAAAAAAAAAATTGTAACAATTATCATACAAGTACATATTTTAGTCTCATTTTATACCTTTTTAATTTCTTGAATTATGTATTATATGTTACTGAGAGATATAAATGAGATTTCTACAGAATTGAGTATAATTAAAACAAGTAACGCAACAATTAAAAATTGATAGAGATTGAAGTGGAATGAAGTACCTAAATTTGATTTAGGTTTATTATGTTTGGCAGAATTAGGTTTGGATTATCAATATACATTTCATGTTACATGTAGCTTTTGTGTTATAGCTTTTGAAAATTATTGAGAATTATAGAGAATTTTGGACGTGTAAGCTCACGAAGCTTGAATCATTCAGAAATTGGTTAACGATGGTCAGAAATCACCGCGAGTAAAATGGGTTTTGAGCTAGATTTTAGATGGTATTTAGTTCAACATTGAATTCATAGTTTAATTGGGCCAATTTGATTAAGCGTTTTTTAAATGAAATTACATATCTAAGGGGTTTTATATCCTCCTTGACCCCTAGCCCTATTTCAAATATTCACAATTCATTTTTTCTTTTTAATATTATTAAACTCTCTATAAGCCTAGCAATTATAAAGTAGTATAGCCATTTAAATCTATACCTTTAAGGATTAGACTTTTATATCATTTTTGGATGGCAAATCAAATGACTTCTTAAATTTTTAAATAACTCGAAAAAGATAGTTGTAAATAAGCCGAGCCAAACATCTTTTAAAAAAACTATTAAATTTTAATGTTTTGCTCATTCACCTAGTTTATAATTATTCATTTTAAAATGCTCACCCTATTTAGACCTTATTATTGATGCGTTATAAATTTGTAGTACCATGTACTAGTGTTAGTTTTGTCGCAGACCGTATTCATCACAAAATAAAGTTATTATATTTACCGTTTTTTTTAATAATAAATTATATTTTTCCTCTTATATTAATGTAAAAAGCATGAGACAATAATTTTTTGATAGTACAGCTGTAAAAAATTTATGTCTTATTGAAATAAAAAAATTATATAAAGATAGGTGCTATAAAATCTTTTAACTCGTTGGTTTGACCTAAATTTGGTGTGGATGAGTCAAACCAAATTGATATATAACTTGAATCGGGAAAAAAAATTGATATGACCCAACCATTTGGAACAGGTCAACTTGTTTACTAAGGAAAATTTAAGTGAAACCTAGAGTATGCCAATTCTTACCAATGGTTGACTTGGTAGTGCTTTTAAAAATGGAGAGCTTGTGAGATGTGATGTAACCTTGATTAACTTGACTTAAATTAGGACTATCTATTCCCTTTAATATTTAATACATGTATGGTTGATCGGAGATAAGCATAAAACTTAGACCAACAGCATGAAATGCGATGCACTTGTGCTTGTGTTATGCTTTGTCTTTAAGAAAGGTAGCATTTTCTTTAGGTGATGCATTCATTTGCTCATGAGGTAGAGTCGTAGAGATGAATATTAGTGGGACTACTGCTACTGAAGTGACTAAGACTCAAAAAGAAGCTGTTAAATATGAGCGAAGGAACCATAGCTGCGCCTGCTATAAATTCATACTCTTTGACAAGCTTCAATCCAATCTAACTTGTTTTAAGGATGTAATCAGCACAGAGAAATTACTCTGTTTTATGTTAAGCCTTACAGAAGACACAGTATGAATAAATCTTGAGCTTAATCATACTACTAAGAAAAATGGCAGGGACTGTTACGTTGTTAATCTTGAACAACCTAATTACTAGCATTTTTTATGCTCAGATATTATGCTCAGACGGTTAGGCATTGGAATATTTATTGAATTTTTTTTTATTTTTTTTTTGGGGGGGGGGGGGGGGGGGGGGGGGGGGGGGGGGGGGGGGGGGTTGTTATATGCCAAGTTACTATGGAGTGAGAAGTAATATGTACATTAAACTTGCCATTAGGCAGAATGGTAGATTATGTGTAAGTCGTATAATATTTTTTTAAATTAAATTGTATTACCTTAATCCCTAGTTTTTTTTTGTCCTATTTGACTTTTTACAGTCTTCAAGACACAATTTAAAATATTTTATTTTCAAATTCGTAAGATAATAAATTATAAAATCTTGATATTTTAAAACATATAACAAGATCTCACTTGAATATATTGTTTTTTATAACATGGTGAAAATCTATGATCAAAATTTTTAAAGATTCGATAAATAGAAATGGAACAAATATAAAGAGACAGATTGACAGAGGGAGTATAAGTTTAGGTTAGGTATGAATGGACTAGGTTTAAATCAATAAATCATACTGTATGAGGTAATATTTGAACTAATTCACTGCAAGTCTGCAATACTTATTAAAAAAATTTATATTAATTGCAATAATGGGCTTCAGTAGTCCATTCATCTCTTCTAGCTGCCTAAAGGACGCTGGACTTATTGAGACTATTGTTGGGTACAATGAAATTAGGTTTAATTTTTGTGAATGCTAACATATCAAGTCTTACCATGAGGCCCATGAATATGATGGAGTTATTTTGAGCCTGGACTAATGGTTAAGAGCCCATTATGAATGATAAAATTAATTAGGGCCGGTTAAGAGGCGGGCCTGGTTCCAAACCATAATTAACGTCTTAGCCCAAGAAGTCAAGAGCATATTTGTTGAAGGTTGTAGCTCATTACTCTTAGACCTTTCAACACTTTGAAAGACCAATACAGTAACATAAAAGTTTGAGGCTAATAAAAATGATATCAACTTAAAGCATACAGAGTGTACCCTTTGTTTTTAATCCCAAGTTGTAAATACATACATTGTAATTAAACAAATTACATCGAATAGAATTATAAACTATACTTTGATAAACTATACCACTATACTCCTTTCGCTCACATATTTTTTTTATTGTCTCGTGGTCGCCTGCATGTGCTAAGCTATCATAGTACCTTACTGAATGATGCATGTTTTAAGAGAATACTAACTCAACATTGATTGTAATCATGACCTAAACGGTATTCTAACCGTGTAAGGACATCATCAATAATTTGCACCCCTTCATTAGTCAGATCGAAACTCGGCCTATAAGGTATCTTGAAATCCTTTGCACTGTTATATTATGATCACTAATGAATAAACTAGGTGTAGTTACTGAATTTGAAGTTTATATGGTATAGAGTATCACAAATAGGTTATCCTCTCATTCCGAAAATCGACATTTTCATAGGTTAGCTTGTCATGTTAAGAGGTGCCAAATCGACTAAGAAAAGGAAGAATTGTCAAACTTATAAGTATTGTCAACGAAGGCTACGACGTTACATGTAAGTGATAATATTTGTACTATTAATCTAAGTGAATAACTTAGTGCAACGACTTTAACTCCCGTCATTCCCGCAGCTGCGTAAGGTAGCGGAGTCAACAAGCAAAGGCTTGAGTCTTATATGGGCATAATTGACTTTGCATGTTAGAAAGAGAAAGATGTTAAAAGAAAGAAAACACGGGAGAGTTTGGTTTGAATGTGAAAGTACAAAATATAAGGCATTAGTAATACAGCTATAATTGATAATTTGGACTCTCCCAATCACATTAATTTTCTGCATTTCCTCTTGCCTGCCTTACTTAAATTCGTCCAATCAATACTATTTTTGACCGAGCTGGGGTCGGTTTCCTTGTGGCTCTTACTATTTCTATTTGATTGGTCAGTGTCAAGGAATTGGACTTTTTTATGTGGAAAAAAAAAATATACTATCTTCATTCTTAAGCAAGTTAGCTAGTACTTTTATCTTTTAATGTTAGAAACAAAACATATGATACAATAAAATTATTATATCATAGTAAAAATAAACCATTAAAATAACAAAAGTTATCTCCTTAAAGTTAATAAAAATTGTAATATGTTGTGTTAAGGGATAACTTTTGTTATATTAAGGGGTAACTTTTACTAAAAATACAATAACTTTATTATATCTCGTGTATATACATCTGTTGTATGCATTTCACGACAGTATAAGGGCATTCAATTCAAATAAGCTTATATAAGGGCTAATAATTAATTTCACGTTCGAAAAATTCAATTGAAGAGAAAACACACATGCTTCACTGGATGCTTTTTTTTTTTTTTAATACATGTAAAGTATTCTTTATTCGTCGTATTTGCCAGTTTTTATTTGTAACTCAACTAAATATATAGTTTTGACTTTATTTTTGAGTTCCTTTGATCATTTTCAAATTACAAAAATAATACAATTGTCGAATTATATGAACAATTTTATCCAATAAGGAGTAATAATCATAGAAGAACTTAGAATAAAAAGAACACTAATGGAGTGGTAGTAACAAAAACACGCTTTCACAGCTAATGCAAGGCAACAAACATGAAGCTGTTACCATGTTATACTTTATGAGGTAACATTAGTACGTGAGTGATATTATCCAACTACAATTGTGGGATTAAAATTGAGTAGATTTGACAAATTATAGTCAGTCACATGCTGGTGGGGTTAATTTAAGTAGGAAGCAGAGATTTGAGCTGCTTTTCTAAAATTCTAATGAATTGACAGTGAGATATTTAAGGATGAGTGAATTCCAAGGATTTGATCAGTAAGCGTAATTGAGATTATGTTTCATGATCAACCAGCATTCTGCAGAGGTGCCACAACCACCCTTGTCTTTGTTACCAAATCAGGGATGGTAATGGATCCACGACTTTATTTATATTTATTTGGATTCTACTCTATAGGCATACGTAGGGTCCGAGTATAATTGGTATGGGATAAGGTATGGGTCAGAGTCTTATGTCTTCAGATCCATACTTTCTATTTACATACACCCCCAACTAACCCTAACTCTAATTAAACTTAGTATAGATTCTTTAGAATTTATCTAGGAAAAAAATTTTAAAAAAAAGTTAAATCAACAATATAAAAAAAATTAAAATATTAAACATAGCAATTATTTAGCCGTTTATATAACCGTCAAAGTGTTCACATCAAAACTTCACATTCCCGAATTGATAATATATTGGTTTCTTTAAGAGTTGTACTTTGATAAAAAATTATCAGTAATATATATTAATAAAAGGATAATGAAGGACTCATTTAGAACCCTAGATCCTACTCAAACTAATAAGATCCAAACCCGTATATTTAAACTTGGGTATGGATATGGAAAAAAAATTAAGATCTAGATTTAGGTACGTATTGTTCCATACCCAAATCCTACCATTGACATCCCTACATGTGGACGTGGTATCATTGTTCATGCTAATGTAGTTGGAACATGGCTGGGGCCCTTCACCTCAATGGAAAAAGGAAGACAATGAAGGTTTTACCTTATGAGGTGCATGCCATATTATAGGGTACTCATGCTGCTTGCCTGCTTCCATTGCATGATGAGCATATGAGCTGTAAAATTTTGGGTTTGATTTTGCTTGGTGGGATTGGAGTAGTTCTCGAATTACTAGCTCTAAAAAATTAGTCTTTAATATAAGAAGTAAATTCCATAATCTAATTCCTTGGTGTAATAGAATGTCATGAGTCAACCCTAATGCATGGTCAAGGTTTTTATTTCTAATATTTTGTTGGTCCTAAATAGACTTATGGAGAGTGGGTGAGCTCTAAACAAGGGTGTTGAAATCATATAACTCAGTCTAGATTTGGAAAATCAAATAGTATCATTTTGGGATTGATAGAATTGTGAATCTAAATCATATGAATCTTATAAATTTGCATAGGAAGTCCAAAGTATCAAAGTAGGACGTAATTTATTAGTTGTAAATGCTATTATAATGACAAACACAAAATAGTGTAAACATACGGGGCTTAATAAAGTTATTGTATTCCTAGTAAACGTGATTCCTAGATATCACAAAAGTTACCCTTAAATTATTGTTTTCCCGTAATACTTTTTGAATCGTGTAAGCATTGATGTCCTTTGCACTTATGCCTCTTTTGGGCAGAGAGGGAGACTTAACGAATTGCGAGAAACCAGATTTGACAATTGGAGTGATAGAGTCCTCTACTTTGGCTACTGTCGTGCTGTGGTAGTTGAGAAGTCTTTCACAGAGGATTTAAAAGTGGGCCTTGCTGGGCCTTGCTATTACTCGCCTGATCTATATGGGCTTTAGGTTCTGATTGTTCCTTCTATATGCCGGATTCTCATTACATCTCTCTTGGTCAATACTGCCAAGTACAGAGTTTGACATATGAACGACTTGTCAGAGAGATAAGGAAAAACTATGGAATGCGTTTATATTATTATCTTTTCGAATCTTGATAAATTATTTCCTATAAAACTATGTATTTGATAATGTGAGGTACAAACAAGTTAGGGATTATTTTAAGCCATGGATTTATAAATTTTTCTTACTCAAAGTAAAGTGGAAGTTGAAAGTCGAAAGAATGTATTACAATATACTTCTTATGTTTCTTAATGTTTGTTATATTACAACGTGACTCACATTTGTCATCTAATTGACAGTCCTAATGGCTTTTTGGTAATTATAACTAATGGTAATATCATGGAATTCTATCATTTTATATATTTTTTTCTTATGAAATGTATGTGAAAAATCACAAATATTTCCAATTAGTAATGTGCCACACTATTATCCACATTTTATGCCTTTTGTCAATTATTTATAAGTTCATACAAGGGCAGGTAGACTTCCAAAATTTATAATGACAAAGTAATTTATAAAATGTCTAATCCTATTAATAATTTTCTTATCTATTCTCATGCTATCTTTTGTAGAAAAGGGACTCAAAATCCAGAAAATCAAATTCATAATAACCGAAATAAATTGGATGGGTCTCTTTGGAATGCTTAGATACACTAATAATCAAGAAAAGAGATACCAAAAAATGAAAAGCAATTGAATGTTTAGATACACTAGTACTTTTTTTTTTTAACAACAGTCAAAATAAAAGCACGCTACTACAAATACATTCTAATTACAATATCTAATTTATAAGTTGAAATCCCGAGTAATCTAGAAACTTTGTACGTGGATTATGTGCATTCATTCTACATGAACGTGATCATCGTAGACAAAAACTTTATGTATGTTTGCATCCATGGACATGCAGTTGTCGGATTAAGAGCATGTAAAATTATTTTATATATCGATAGACAATGTATGGAGTAGTTACTACTAACTTTTCTCTAATTATAATTCTTCCTCTTGTTTATAGAAATATATAAAGCAGTAGTTTTGTAGTATTGTACTATTGTAGGCAGTTTTTAGTGCCCAATGTTTGTGTTAGGTCAAGCGTGCATACTTACCAAGTGTATTAATTCTTCGATGGCGCTTGATTAGATTGAAAAACGAGGCCAATGGCAGAAGTGAACTTGACATAATCTTGAATTGAAGGCTAGCTAGTTAGTCGCCAATAATAACATACGATTATTGAAAAGAATTTACATATTAATTTAGACGAAACATATGTATATAATAATTGACATGATTAGGGTGGACAAGCTAATCTATCAATGTATATATATTGATAAAAAAAAAAATCTTAGTAAAAGTAATTTTCATTACCACCATTAATTGTTGTTTAACAGAAAAAATTACTCTCTCCATTTCCTTTTATTTGTCATATATTTCTTTTACGGTACGTTATAAAAGTTTGTCACATTTGGAATAGGAATCTTTACTATATGTAGTTGCTTATTTGGACAAAAATTTTTGACATAGGAAATAATTTTTTGTTGACGTGGTCAATATGTGGGTATTTTTTGTTTTCTTAAGCAAATAAATTAGGCTCCCCTTAAAATTAAAAAACTGTAGTTTGAAATTTGAAGCTACAAGCTAGCTAGGGATAAGGAAAACAACAACGACGGATGTACTGATTGTCATGTAAGACCAATATATAATACAAATGCTGACATAATCTTTACCTTATATTCTTATAGTATTACTTTATAATATACTCAGTCACCTTCCCAACCTATGATCAACTGGCAATAACTGAGAATCATGCTTGGTGTTTGCTTAACTAGCTTAGGTTTTGCTTGTCACTGTCATTGTAATTTTCAAGCGTGCCGTCACTGTAATCACATGTATACAAAGTCACAATTATATTACGACTGCCTGTCGGCTAATTAAACAAAGTATTAGCTATGTCGCCTATGTGTTTAACTACCATACACTAGTTAATCCCTCACCCATACTTTTATTTACGGATGTTAATGGTTACATACTTTTAACACATATACTCCGTATATTAATGGTCGGTGACTTTGTATACTTTTACTACAATATAACCATTAATACACTCCGTATATATAGTTTAACATTCTCCGCATTTAAAAGTTAACCCCATTCTTCGTTTAAAAGAAAAGGGACTCCTTTTTTAGTATTATTGTGTGTTTAAGGTTGGAAGGGATCGGGTGAAAAGAGCTCATTGTAGGGCAACGACAGATAGAGTTCCAATTAGATCATTTTATTTAAATTATTGCCTTTTATTGTGTTTGTTTTAGGGGAAAAAAAAAAGTTAACCCCTTACCAATGCTTGATGTGTTATTTTTTGTTTTTTATACATTTACTATAATGTAACCATTAACATACTCCATAAATATAATCTAACTATGAATTTAGGAGGAAAAAATTCTCTAATTTACTCTCTTTTAGTATTAATTAGCTAATAGATATCATTAACGGAGTTGAAGATGAGAATTTAAGATAACTTTATGTGTGGTTTATTTCAACCTTTAGTAGATAAGAAAGGTTCAATAAACTGATATCGATTGTTTAATTGAAATTACTGTGGTGATATACTGATATCTAACATAAACCTTATTATCTTAGCTAAACAAACCATGGATTTTTGCCTTATACTTTTCGTATTACCCCTTATCTTCAATAGATAAACAAAAATTAGTTTCTTATTTAGCCAACATATTAGTAGAAATCGTTTATTTAAGTTAGACACCGGCCAAACATCAGAATGTTGCATATTATAATGATTTCATGATGAATCCAATTCTTTTCTCGTCTAAAATCACCTAATCCAACTCTAGTCTCTGTATAACAATTAACAAATCTTGGCATGCCTTTTTTTTTTGGTCGGTTAGCATCTAGCGTTCCGTCATCAACGAGCTATTTAGCTCCCTAATCAACATATATAAGTAATTAGTTCTTAATTGGAAAACCCTTTTATCACAAGATATTCCAAATATAGATATGTTTGCAATCAATCTAGGTTTAATTTCTACAACTACTATAGTGAATTAGTGGGGATGATGATGATTGATGATCAAGTTAGTTGCCTAAAGGCATTGGCAACTTCCATGTCAAATTGATCAAATAGTGGGACAAAATGATATTAATTTAATAACAAGAGGGGGATAATTGGATGAGAAGGAGCTCTCAAAGATGACTTTGCAATTGAGATATGACATTATTATGGAGTCAAAAGTGCATGCACCTTGGTGGGTTTAACCCATGATAGATGGGCATGCATAGTGGTGTTGATGAATTGACCATGAGTTGAGGTTTTTAAATAAGCTAGCTAGCCATGGCTTTTAGCTTCTCTTGGGACCGACAAATCATTCTAGTCACAAATTGGTAAATTTCTATACATAACAAATACCAAGTATAAATGCGCGCAGTTTTTGCATTGTTGGCTGGATTGTTGCCCACTAATGCTTTTCTAATACACACCTACTTTGACATTTTCTTTTCGAATATGTCTCAGGTAACTTTTATTGTATCGAGGGATAACTTTTATTGTATTCAGTAGTAACTTTCGTGGGGTCACAATAACCTTAGGGCATGTTTGGGATTAGGGTAATGAATTACTATGGTAATAAAAGTCAAACTCAAAAACATGAATGTGAATCTAAGAAAAAAATAGGAAAGTGATAATGTATTTGGAAGTTGATTAAAAATTAATGGTGTGATGGGAGGTAGAAGAAGAAGAACTATTACTCTCATTTTGGGGGTAATAGTCACCCATCCTCCCCTAATGTAATTATTTCCCCCAAAATAAGGGTAATACTTTCTATTTATTTACTTCTCAACTCACCATCACTACATAATCTACTTCCAATCACACCACCACTATCTCATTTTTCCTTGTATTCACATTTATTTTCTTATGTTTGACTTTTATTATCCTAATAATATATTACTCTCATCCCAAACATGTCATTATTGTATCATGTGAGCACACAAAATCTTTCCACCAAAGAAATTATGATTCTAATCATTTGGTTTCATTTAGTGAAATCAAGTTAACTATAATTTGCAACTTCATTTGGAGTAGAACAAAACAATTACTCCATATAATAAGTGTAAATCATTTATAACTAGCAAAATTGAGGTCAAATAAAATTGGAAGGGTTTTTCAACAATGCCTCAAGCAGGAGGGCCACTTGTATGCTTGCCTGCGCGTCCAGCAAACCAGCATTCCGCCAAAATGCATGACCACGTCGTCCTTCATCAAATTAATCGATGTTTCGCTCCTGATGATGAAATTTCCAACCTTAGAACTCAATTGTTTGTTATTTTCTTATAGTTTACACTCTTTTACCATTTAAACAAAGATTTACGTAAAAAGAATAGCATAAAAAAGGAAGTTACACATCGATTAGTATTATTAATGCTAATTGGTTCTTAACCATTGCCGCTTTTAGCTTCTTTTGTAACCATATATCATTCATTATATTGTTCGCTATAACATGAATTGAACATTAGAATATATATCAATTATTAATTACCTTTAGGTAAGACATATATTAACAATGCAATCTAACAAGAAAATTTTACCGTATCCGGTGAAACCACAAAAGTAACAAGTAAAGATTAACTAATATTACGGCGAGAGCAACTTCACTTACCAGGCACGAAAGGTTTAACCAATGTCCCAAAAATGGTAGGCAAAAAGTATTGATTACATATATTTTCTTGTTTCAGCCTCCGTAGCCGTGGCTAGACCTGTTCAAATGGGTGGGGCCCATTAAGAGCTCTTGACCGACCCGTTTGTAAAAGGGCCTAATCAATGATGGGCTTAATGAGTCGGTCTCTTAAAGGGTCATGTTTTATTGAGTTTTTTATGAGTCAAGTCGGGTCAATAATGGGTCTATAGTTTCCAAGACTTTTAAACACATTCAGGTAACGAATTATTTCCACTTACTTGCCGATGATCCACTACCAAAGATTGGAGGTGATACACGTAGACTATCTCCCTCTATAGATAAAAACTATACTCTCTTTGGATGACTCGGCCCGACTCGACCTGTTATATATCTCCTTTGGTCCGATCCGTTTTGCTTGTGACCCATCCCGGCCCTGACCCGACCGAATGTTGTGGCCAACAAACGAGCCGGGCCATGGGCTGATTCGACCCAGGACCTGCCTACGAGATATGCGGGCGGGACTGGGCCCATATTGGTAAAAAAAAAATACTATTATTGATTGTATATCATTTAAGGTGACTATATATGTTTGTTATTGACTTACTATAAATTAATCATAAGGAGGTGGTAATGTTTTGATTAATTAATTCAATTCCCTCTCTACATACTCTATAACCCATACATTAATTTTAATATCTATTCAAGATAGATAAAGTGTCAACAGCCTAGTAAGTACTAGTATATTTTCCACTTTAAAGTGCCTTTAATTTTATGAAAGTTTGATCTCATAACCTATGATAATACAATACAGTGTGTATATATAAGAGACTAACTCTAAAAAATGGATCATGAATGTCCCCCACTCCCGAGAGTAAGAAATGAAATTGGCCAGCTTAGACCCAAGCTGCATGTCGAGATAAGAGAAGGAACTCTATAATTACAAGCCAACTTTGACCGAGAATATTTGACGACCCACCCTCCTTCACTAAACTAAGTTAACTCTAGCAATTATAAACTACTTTGATTTTATGCAATACAATACTTATTATTACTAATAGTGTAGCAACATTGCTTAAACTGATACCAATAGGTGAGGACCAAGGTAGGTGTCAGACTTTTTTATCGGATTTAGAGACAAAAAATTTTTAAACGGGTTTGGATTAGAACGGACTCGATTCGGATTCGAATTGAATTGTCATCCTTAATTATGAGAGAAAT
Source organism: Dysphania ambrosioides (assembly GCA_026401315.1). Taxonomy (NCBI): domain Eukaryota; kingdom Viridiplantae; phylum Streptophyta; class Magnoliopsida; order Caryophyllales; family Amaranthaceae; genus Dysphania; species Dysphania ambrosioides. The sequence continues at coordinate 3,118,702 of CM048660.1, read as the reverse complement.
GTTAGACAACTTACTAACTACTCAAACCACTCAAGTAAAGTTCGTACTCAAAGTCACTGGGATTCTACACGAGCCTCAAGAGGTGATAAATAATAAGCGTCAAGCAACATCCCTTAATTTCCTCTTCTAATAGCCACAATTATGGTTCCCTACGCTAAATCCTCTCAAATCCCTACATTTAAATAATAATATTAGTACATGATTAGATTACATAGATACTACAACTTGTATTATTGTAGTCACTTGATCAAAGATTGTGGCCTAAGAATGATGGGCGTCTTACTCTACTTTGTCCCTGAAGTGTCTTGATTTTCTTTGTTTTTTTATATGAATGTGTATAATTAATAGTGCTTCCTAAAGCAAAAATAGTGTGGTTAATTTTGTATTTATATGTTTGTCATCTTTAATTATTATAAAATGTTCCTATTTATTCTTAAAGAATTGGCTATGAGCCTACACTTAGCTCTTATAGCGCTCATAGAACGTCTGCATGACGTTTTTGCGTTGGAATAGTTGGATTCTACCCTCTATTATTTTATCTGAATTTCATAATATATTATAAGGGAAATTCTAGATGGGAGTTCTAAGTAAAAACAGTACGATTATAATTATTCATTTTAGTTTAAACACTTATTAGGCTGACATATATATTAACTGTTAATTGAATAAAAAAATTTGTACGAAAATAGGATTTGATCAAGTTATTTTAGTTTTGTAAATTGGTCAAAATGGTTGTTTAGAGGTGAAGTATAGTTGATTCAAATAATTCTTAGTGTCTAATATAAACTTATACAACTCATTATAAGTAACTTGATGTTCTCTCACCAAGTATAAAATAACATAACTTTGAAGGTTTGTATACAATATTTTTGAGATATTTTCGAAAAAAATTTAAAATCAAAATAAAGTTATTAAATGCTTCCTATAGTCATTTGAGGATGTTTGAAACCATCTAATAATTTTTACTCAGCCTTCAAATGCCCTTAAAATGAGCTTGTGGCTAATTTTAATAATTTTAGAAATTAATTGAAATGGATATTTAGAATCAAAATAGATTGTTCTATTCACTTCTTGTGTCTAATATAACCATATTAGACCCATGATAAGTATATTGCATTGAGTCTAAAATTGTTCAAAATGTATGAATTTCAAAATTATTATAAATTGTTTTTGGTATATAAAAAAACTTCAAATTTGAAATAAAAGTATTGGATGAATTCTATTTCCTGGGGTCATAAGAGGAAGAATTATATCATATGAATATAACTCTATTTAAGGCCTAATTATAAGGGTTTTCAAGATAATTTAAAATAGATATATAGAGTAAAATTAGGTGGTTTCAATCACTACTAGGGTCTTATATGACCTTATAAGAATCATGATAAGCATATCGAGATATTCTCTTATCGATTCAGAAAATTTATCCAAAACAACTAAATTTTGAAGATAATATCACACTATTTTTGAGATATTTTGGAAAAAAAAATTCAAAATTGAAATTAAGGCAATGAATGTTTCCTAAGGTCATAGATAAGGAGGTAGGAAATCATTCAAAACCTTATATTCGAGTTTTCAAAGGTCGAAAAAACGAGCTTAATTAGGACTCAATTATTGTAGTTTTGAAAATAGATTGAAATGAGCGTTTATTGTCAAAGTAGATTATAACAATCGAAATTATGGTCTTAAATGACCTTATAAGATTAATGGTAAATATATAAACATATTTTCTCACCGGATCCAAAATTAATAAAAAATAACCAAATTATAAAGCTTATACACTTTTTTTTAGTGTTAGTAGGAAATAAGGATAACATCAAACGATATTCGAATCTCTAAAAAGTTTACAACATCGGATCAAATTAGAAGTGGACCATCTTATGTCGTTGTTGATATTGTAATTGGAATTGTTTTATATTGGGTGTGGTTTATAAGATATAGTATTATTGTGTCTATCAAGGATGAGAGAATAATGATGGAATTTGGGCGAGGCAAATTGACAAGAAAGTACTCGTCCTAGGCAAGCCTTAGGCTAATTAATTGCTTAAGCTTTTTTTAGTTGTTCAATCAGCTTCACTCCCACAAACTAAGGTGTCCAATTTAACTCAACCCGACAGCCTAATTAAAATATTTTGTTTTTTCGAATCGGATATCCAACTTGACAAAAAAGAGCGAAACCGGGTTGGATAATGGGCCTTCATATATTTATTAAACGGGTACCATACCCGGTTAATTTTTTTTTTTTGCGAATTTTAAAGAAGTATAGGGTTTCCTGTTTGTACCCGAATACTCCCGCAGGCCGCAGCCCCTCTTACTCTCTCCCCCAACCAAATCCTCACCGAGTCACCGCCTGCAATATCTCAGCATCTCAGGTCAGTGATAATTTAGCAGCATCCCTATTCTTAGACTGAACCGCTATCCACCCCTCCCCCTCTGGTGGGTCTGAGGTGCAGAAGCCTGACTTATGGACACCGGCCACTGATCCTCCACCCAAGGGCTACAGTTTATAAAAGCTGGTGGTCAGAGGCCCACCACCAGGCGTGTCTGCATCTTTCCATAGCGAATAATCGACAAATCATTTGTTGTCTTCAGTATTTGGATGCCTTAGATTGTATCTTAGCGCATTGCAAAAGTATATGTCAATCATAAATAGTCTGTTTTCTTTCACGACTTGCCTTTATTCAGCTTTAGTTTAGTGCCAAATGTGTTTGAGTGTTTATTAATGGCAGTGATTGATATTTCGTAGTGTTTTCTTTTCATATAAGTAGTGGGTTGTGTTACCAGTGAATCTTAGCAAAATTTCTCTGAATTTCAGTACCTACTCTAATCCAATAGGAACATACTCTAATCCAGTTGACTATACTACTTTTGAACTACTCTAGCTGAGTCCCAGTCTTTTTTATAAGGGTATTGAGTAGGCAATATCTTTAGACTTTAGCTCGCTGCTTGAGGAATTATGTGAGCAACAAAATGCGCTGACTTTATATTGCCTCAAAAAATTTCCTTGACATTCTCTTTACTGGCTTTGTGATACTGTGTTCTTTGTCAGGTTAGAGGAGTTTGGGCGAAGATCAGCTAAGTTTGTAGAAGAAATTATCTTACTTTCTTTGGTTCTCTGGCGAAATATGCATATCATCAAGCATTTAAGAACCATACAGATAAAGCCCATTTTCCAGCAAACGTATTCCCTGTCTCTTGCTCGTTGTCTAACTGATGGAGCTCTGGCGAGCAAGCCTAAGAGGTTCAAGTATCCCCCGGTTTATGAACCATATGGCCCAAGACCACCACCGTCGGAAAGAGTCACTCAGCTGGCCGAACGAATTGCCACCCTAAGTGCTGAAGAACGAGCTCAAATTGGTCCAGCACTCAGAGATATACTCAAACATCCCAACTTGGAGAAGATTTCAACTGATGGCTTAGACTTGGGTGCTGCAGCCTCCGGAGCCACCGCGCAGGTGGAGGAGAAAAAAGAGGAAAAAACCGCTTTCGATGTGAAGCTGGAGAAGTTTGATGCTTCTGCCAAGATCAAGGTGATCAAGGAAGTCAGGGCGTTTACGAGTCTAGGGCTGAAGGAGGCCAAAGAATTAGTGGAAAAAGCACCAGTAGTACTTAAACAAGGGGTCACAAAAGAAGAGGCACAAGGTATTATTGACAAGTTAAAGGCTGCTGGGGGAGCTGCTGTAATGGAGTGAAGCTGAAGCATAATGAAGAATACAAGCTAGCGAACTCCATTAATTTATCTGGATGGTTTTCATACTCAGAAAAATGTAGAGATGGGTAGTATTCCATTTTCCATTGTTGCCAAGTTTTGTTCAGTGGGCATGGAGCATGCTCCATGACTTCTCTGTCTCACTGAAAATTCATTGTCCAACCAAAATAAGAATTGCCAATTTTTTTGTCTAAATGCACTGTAAGTCTGTAAGTAGAGTTGTATCAAAAACACACTCTTTAGATCATCAAATAAATACAACATAGTCGAATTTACATCATCAAATAGATACAACAAATATTTGACTAAGTTGAACCTTGATGTTCTAGCTGTTTGGACCTTAGTATATTCTTGAATGATTATGTGAACATTTCCCAATTGGATCAAATGCGCAATGCATGTTATCAGAACTCACCTTCAGAGCATCGCATCTGAGCTTGGCATTGAAATGGGTGTGAATAGCTCTGCCCATGCCTTCCAAAATAATCTACATGCCACAAATTTCGTACATGGTATTGTGCTCGCATTTCTAATTTGGCTTTCTTTTTTGTTTTTTTTTTCTTCTCATGGGGTGATAATGAGACCTCGCAATTCACGAGATACTCAAACTCAACTCGACTCGACTCAGTAAAAGAATCTACAAGTTTTAAATCAACTCTAGATGCTTACTGAACCAAACAGGCTTTGAATGCAGTACAACTTCCTGGAGACACTACAATTTTACCAAACATTGTAGTGTTTGGTAATGGATTGGTAAAATGATTTTACCAAACATTATCAAATGATTTTTTTTTTCATTAAAAAGAAAAGATCCCATTCATGTAAATGCCAGTTATAAAATGATTTTTTTTCACTCCTTTTAAAAAAAGATAAAATACTATAATATTCCATGAATAGTTAACAACATCCATATATACACAAAAATGTATGCAACAACTACTTCCTAGTTCCTACATCCACTATGGCATTCATTTTAATGCAGTTAAATATTCATCATATGATCAAATAGATATTTTTAGTTTTATATTCATAGGAGGCACATGGTCACCGTTTTAAGCTTTTCATAGTTTCCGTTCTATCGTCGATGTAAAAAAAAAACAAAAAAAAACCTAATAGGCCTAGTTTTTTTTTTTTAATTTCATTTCAAGTTAAGGTAAGGTAAATGACCGACCCTAAAAGTTTAACAAACAAATTGAAAATCTCCCAAAAAGTGTCACGGATTGTTATAAGTCAAGTCATATCGGCTATTTATCAAGTATAATCGGTTTCAGGCTGTCTTCGGGTAGTCTGTAACGGGTCAGACACATACCGAATTCGGGTTTTCGAATATCAAGCCAAATCGGTTTAAGTTTGATTCCATATCAAGTTGAGTCGATTTACGGGTCTAACTTTTCGGATCATAATAATGTCAAGTTCAAGTTGATTTCAATTAGTTAATCGGGTCAAGTCAGACTTTGACATGTCTACGTCGCGCGATATAGAGTCCAATGATGGGCATAGGTCGTGTAACTCGTGTCATAGGAACATGCTACCCGCGAGTTGTGCCAATGAACTAATGGTCCTTTTGTAGCTGCCTGAGCATGAGCAACAATCTTGTTATATGTCAAATTGTGCAGAGAGGACATGTCAAATAAGGGTTGTCGTGCACGACATGATCTACATGTATATAACAAAGTAACAAGTCCCATAATTTTCGTAAGGTTAAAATAATTGACAAGTTTATTGTAAAAGATGTACATTCTTGTTCATGCATAACCTCAAAACAAGTTTTTTCGTATCGAGTCATAGTAGCCAACTCTAGAGTCTCCTTGTGCCCGACTTTATTTGTAGGCATAAGATAAATGGGACATATTTAATAACGTTTGAGTTGAAAGCTAGAACAAGTAATCAAATTGAAGAGAATAAAGCAAATTAAAGAAAATTTGAAAAGGCCAAAATGATACCCATCTATTTCTTCTCCTTTCATGTTTACTACTTTCATCCTACGTGGCCTGTTACCCTAAGATTTGGAGCCCTATTACTCAGCTCATTTTGTGCATTTTTATTGTGCCACGTAATTAACATTTATTTTCTGGGCTGTTGTGAAGCCAACAACTAGATTATTTGCTCCCAAAACTCCCAACAAATTCTTGGGTCCCACATTAGATATTTCTTTCACAATAGCTGCATCCTAACAGATTATCATATCATCATATGTAGATACTGCATATATGGCGTAACGTATGCAATATTAACATATCTATGGGTTGTATGCCCATGCAGTTCTCCTTCGTAGCCATTTGCAAGCCACCTAAGAAATCACAGCTAACTATTTTATAAAACACTGACACATGCCATGAACAAAAGTTTGATTTCTAGGATGGTCAGCAATTGAATTGAACCAAATGACCCATACACTAGCAAGTCAGTAAGGACCACTGCACACTATTTTTTCCGTCCTTCAAAAATTGACCAAAGTATAAAAAGTAATTTTTTTTAATACAAACTGAATTTTTTTTTAAAAGACAACCTAAAATAGAAAATTTTTAAGAAAATTACACAATCTTTAAAAGACAGAGGATAGTAGGTTTTTTTCAAGCCCAAATCCAACAATACTTTCATGTGCATGTACTGGAGATATATCTCCACAAGTATTTTTGTCTAGCAAGATATCTCACCTTGCTTCACATGCACTATATATATGTGAATGTGTGCAGCTAAAGGGAGGTTTACAATTCACAAGAAGCCATACACTAGTACAATACTAAACTAACCATCGTGTACTAAGACTTTCTTATTAAACCCTTCATGTATACCACTAGTAATCCACGAATTCTCATGTGGTACCCTACTTATTTATGGATTTTTTACTCTCCTATTTTCATACAGTGAATATTTTGGGTGCTCGTTATTTCATAGGCTTTTTACCACGTTAAATATTGTGTGGTGTTATATCACTTCTAGCTCTTGCATTTACCAATTCCATAATTTCTCGATTTAAAAGATGAATCAAGGTGTATGCTAACCATTTAAAAAGAATATTTGAGTCATTGTAAAAGAATATGATCGTTATAGAAATTAAATAAATTTAATTTATTCAAAAGCTCAATATTTTCAAGAGTGGACAAAACAAAACACTTGATGAAAGACACAATTTTGGATTTGTAAATCTTATGATTCACGATTTAGATCTTAAGTTAAGATAGCGTCATGTTCTCTTAGAATATATATTTTTTTTCAATGACTAATATATTCCTCCAGGTGCACAATATGCGTTATGCCCATTAATTGGTATATAGTCCTCTAATTGCATTTGATGTCATAAAATGCATATATAGTTTTAATTGACTCGGCCTCATACCACATACTTTGTTATAAGAGATCAATATAATACCAACTTTGTTGGAACATATAATCTACGAAGTTTTTCAAGCTGTAAAGAACAAGGCCTAAATATATTTCTTCAAGTAGTAAAGAAATATTATTTTCATATACAACAATACGATTTGTACCTAGGGATGACAATGGGTCCTAAACTTGATCCAAATTCAATCTATTTTTCAGGTGTGAGTCTAATTTTTTGAGATTTATTGGGTACGGGTAGGATATGGATCTAAATGTCCTTACAAATTTAGACCCAAAATCAACCCAGATCTTACCCACGAACGTAATCTCTAATTTAAAAGTAGAAGACTTTAAAGTTCACTAATCTCGTCATCTTGTTGGTGTGTGACTTTGCGACTTGTATACTTCTAATATTTGAAGTTAAAATTAGGAAGCAACAATTTTTTTGTTAAGTTGTTATTTTTTATATTTTTTCCTTCAACTAATTGTTTTCTCAAGTGTTAACTTTATTTTATTCTTTTAACTTGAAAAAATAATTATAACAAATATATCCAATTATAAAACATAGACTAATAAACAAATATGAAAAAAAAATATTTTAAGGACCATTGTAAACTCGAGATCCATCTGACCCAATGAATCTATATAAGAGTTTGAATTTTTAGTACCAATTGCAAATATGAGTCTATTTGAAAAAAATGGGTATAAAACTGGGTCTAATCAGACCCGACCCAAATCCAACTTATTGATATCCCTATCTATACCGCACATAGTCCAACAAGATTTGAGCCTTCTAAGGCGAACTGAAATATTTTGGAAGTGAGAAACTGAAATTTGACCACATTTAATTGCATAAACCTAAAAGATTGAGTCTAGTGGAAGTATTAAGTTTATGGAAAAGATCATGAGGTACACGAAATTATAATTGCACTTTAAGTCTTGAACAGCAATTGATACACAAATTTCTTTGTCTTGTGATAAACCAATATTGATATCGAAGTTAGAGCTTATTCATCAAATTGACATGGACTCACATCAATCTCCATATGTTATACGTAGCCGACGTGCAATTAACTTATGGTAGAAGCCTACTCTTTTACTACTATTCTACTATCACAGAACATAGTCACATGCATGGATTTACACGTCTAATTTACTCCAAAGTAAAAATTAAAAAGTATACAAACAAAGACGACATGTAGACTTTGAATCACAAACTTTAGAGCATGAGTTGATGCGTGAATAAAATTTTGGAGTTGCTAATATAATTTAAGCTAAGGTTGAGATTAATTAGACGCTAAGTTAGGTGTGTATGTATGTACTTGCATATACACTATTGTATATATTTGCATGTGATATAATGTAGAAATTACAAATATTGTTGGTACGTATGCATTCTCACATTTAATTCAATTCACTTAGGAATGCCGTGATTCGGTAAATTCCGCTAGACAAAGTTATCCTTTGACGTAGGGTTTAGTGGAGCTTCGCTTTTGCATGTCATGCAAAGTACAATATATATGCATGCTTTGACGTGCCATTTACATGACTAATTAAGCGATGCTTATTATTCGATCACCTAATTAAGATTTTTGTCTTTTGTTCCTCTAAGTCTAGAGAGACCTTGGAGTTTATCACATTAAGAAATTAAATCATATATCTTGAGCCATTTAACCGTACTCATTTTTCTTTCAAAGCAAGTTAGATAATTAAGGTTTTAGGAAACTAATATCACGTAATAGATTATGACCTAGCTAGAAGAAATAAGGCTAATAAGTTTACATTATACTCAATATTTCGTTGATATCGGAATTTTGATTTTATGGCATACTACGAATTTTGAATAATTACTTTTATTAGGGGATAACTTACAAGATTAATATTAAGAAGCTATTTGTCTAATTATATTTTCCTAGGCAAATACAAAATAGTGTACAATGTTTTTTAAAAATCTTTGCTCTAACGCCATTGCTTACCAGGTAAAGTGTTTGTCGTTTGACAAAAAATCAACTATGTAAGAATAATAATAAGGTTATTGTGTGACCAACAAAAGTTATCCCTCAATACAATAAAAAATATCACGATTTTAATAGATAAAGACTGATACATGTTCAAAAAAGAAATGTTGGATATATTATACAAAAGTTATCTCTTATTAATAAAATGAAAGTCTCTTCTTTACACAATAAAAGTCACCCTCTACTTAATAAAACTGACTTTATAAATGTATGTCATTCAATAACGTTTATGTTTCCCCAATGTACTCAAGTTTTTGGGATAAAATAATAAAACAAAAACATAAAATATACGGAGTAACCGCTATGCAATCTCTAACTATAGATGTTTGTACCCCAAAACTCTTACCAAACTAAACTTGGTAGACAACCCTCTAATCATTTTAGGCCACTTTAATCTCCAATAATAGCAAAATAACAATCTGTTTACTAAACAAGACCAAAATCTAAAAAAATTTGGAATAAGAATTTTCAAAGACAGTAGAAATCAAACTGAAAAAGACGTGATCATCCAATCCACCCACACTGAGGCCCATCCTATATTCACTGGCATCACTATTTTCCTCATTCCTCAATATGCTGAGACACAACGCTTCAAGATCACGCCTTTCTCCCTCACCTTCAATTTTTTTTTACTACGTATTATATCTAAGATTTATATGACAAATGTAGTGATCGACTTGTGAGTTGTGGCCACTTCTTATATTTGATATTTCCTGCTTTCTCACCCTTGTCTTCAACTTCACATTATCATGTCCTCATCAGAAAATCACTCCTATGTAAGCATGCCATGTGGCAGTTTAACTCAAAACCTAATCCAAAACCAGAAATATATCTAATGTTGACGAAATAAAGTAAGGGGCACCGTATCCATATGTGTCCCCATACTACACTTCGGAATTTAGTCACCACTTTTGTGTCAAATTCATCCAATTTTCAATTTTTTTAGAAAAATGGGTGGTTTATTATTAATATAGATGAATTTTCGATAGAGATAAGATAAACGAGCTATCGAATGAGCAACATAATTTCCAGTCCTTCTAACATGTACACAATCAAAGAAAATCGAAAAGCTAATTAAACGAGCTATCGAATGAGCAACAACATTTCCAGTCCTTCTAACGTGTACACAATCAAAGAAAATCGAAAAGCTTCCCATATCCCATTTCATGATATACCTAAATAAATGTTTTTTTCCCCTATTATTGTAGTTATTTTCATTTAAAATAATTAACTTAATTGTGATTTTTTCCTTGAAAGGTCTTTAGATAGCAATGGCTTATATGATTAGAAATTATTTGACCTTTTCTACTTACGTAATTGATTAGTGCAGAAATGTAACGAGCCTTAAACCATGCACAAAAACAACTACTTTGTAATAAGGAGGATTTTATGATATAAGAACATGATGTATATCTCGGTTTATAGCTATATAAATGTGACGACAATTCATGGACCAATTGGGCTAGTTTTGGTATTCATGTTTCGCTTATAAATGAAAAAATAACTAGAGATATTATTATATAATGACATATTGAAATTTTGACCTTTCGAATTGTTGATAATAATCGACGATAATTTACATTGCTCAACTATTATAGTAATGCTCCCTATCGATACATACAACATACCTTTGAAATATATATATATATATATATATATATATATATATATATATATATATATATATATATATATATATATATATATATATTCCGAGTACTAGCTTAAAACGGAAGAAATATACATGAAAATATGGAATACGGACTACGGAGTACTGAGTACTAAGTAAAAGCTTTACCAAGACGGCAAGAAAAGGTGATCAAATATACAGATTAAATCTCAACATTTTTAATAAAGAGTTAAATAAAAACATAAAATGTTGAATTTTACTATCATTATGGAGACGAAGGGAGTACTTTTTTCGTTACAGATGACTAGTGGTTTCAAACTTAAATTAAACTAGATTAGAGACTAAAACAAAAAAAACTAATCTTGATTAGTGAGGGCCTTGATCAATAATCACCAAAGGTTTTGGCTGACCATGGAACTACAAAACCAAAAAGGGTAGGCTGCTTAAGCTCCTGGCTTATTCGAAAGGAAAGGTAAACTTAGTCACGGCTTTGGTTGGAAAATCAACAAAATCCCTCCAATCATAAGAGAGGGAAGGAGACAAGGGGAATTGGAGGCTAAATAATAAGATATTATAACAAATCATTTCACCATTATAATTAAAATATTGGGTGACCATCGTATAAAACCCTAAACCCATCCCATCAACTCCAGACAATCCTATCTAAATATCGAAAAGCAAGATCTTCTTAGGAAAATAACAAGATTTTCATTGGAAATTAACTAATTTTTCTTAGGAAAATAACAACATTTTCATACTCTTTTGACCCTCTTGAATCTACTTTTTCATGAATTTTAACTCCCCTGCTTTTAAGTTAAGCAACCAAACCACCTAAATTTTCTTTGGCTTCAATTTTCTACACTCAAATTAGTTTTTAGTCGATGTCAAATTTACTATTTTCATGGTCTCTCTAATCTTTTCTTACACATAGCTTCTCCTCTTTGTAGTCATAGCATCACTACTACTACAAATGATGTTGTACTTAATTTCAACGATCACACGTCTACCTTACCACTTCTCATTGTACGACCTAACCTCTATAATCGCATTTATAGGACATTTTGCATACGAGTAATGGCTAATCTTAGAGCGAGCATAGAATTTCCAATACCATCTTAATTTTATTCATCCATCACATTCATTTACCATCCAAATTCCGCTCATTGAAACAATTGAGAGAGTAAGTTTTTACTAGATCAAAAACGCTTTTTCTTTGTTCGGTTTGGTCCGTTATGTTTGGCTCGTGTAAAAAAAAAATGAAATGCAAATTTAATTGGAACTACTCCTGCTTCTGTCGCCATTAAGGTCAATTAATTTCCCCAAAACCGGTTGACGTGAGCATAAAAGATGGACCTACCAAATGTGTATATATATATATTCTGGATGATTAAAGAGAGACCTCCGAAGTAGGAAAATTAAGACTTTGTAGCTAGATTGCAATCATGCAAAACCAAACATCTCTTTTACTACAACTGTTTATGAAAGTGGGAAACGTAATAAAAGGGGAAACTTACGGACTTACCATTATATTACATTTTTGAAATTTCTGGCACCCTTTTTTTTTTAACGGTTGAAAACTTTGATCTATTTAAATTTCAAGAATTTTGACATTGTCAAATTCTAGATTGTCCTTTATATATCCAGCTCCACACTTGCATGGAATGCATGTGATCTGATTCCTATTTCAGTCATGCAACTTGACTTGTGTTAATTGCTTACTAATTGAAGTTATTATCAACTAACCAACATATGTAACTTCTCATGTACTTAATGCCTTCTTAGTATCCTTTGTAGGGATAGGATCTGTTTCACCAGATTTTGAAGTTGGTTGAAGAGACTAATTATATTATTAGAAGATTCAGCAGGATATAATATATAGTTAATTAATATATTGGTTTTTGCTAATTAAAGTCATATAAAACTTTATCCATTATATTTTGGTATTATATGTCTATGATTGTAAGAGAAGGAAAATTAACCCTAATTTTTCATCACTCTCTCTCTGTTCCCTTTTGTTTGTCCTATTTAGAATATTTCATTTGAAAAATGAGAAACTTAACTATAATCCTTCGTTGATATAAATAAGTTAAAACATAATGCCCTGATCTATTTTATTTAAAAGAAAAATTGTACGTACTAATTTAGTTTTGATTTTATGTACATATACATATTGCATAAAGAGTGAAAAAGTAAAATAAACACAATACACTCTAATAAAAAAGTTAGTAAAAGTACGTAGTAATACTTGGTATAATTTTATACGAAATATTCGAAAGCTATTATATTTTCAAACTACGGAGTATAAACTAATTAGAGTAGTTTTATTAAATATGGAGTAGAGAAGTACGTAGAAAGTACTGTATATAATATTTTAGAGGGGAAAATAAAAGGGAAGAAAAAGATAGTGGAAAGGAGAAGCAAAGGCAGGATGAAGAATTGAAGAGGAAAAGAACCAAACTATTAGAGGCCAGGTTGGAGGAAGGATAGACAGATGGGACCCAAGTAGGATGACACGAAAGGTCAACATCAGTAATTGCGTCCACGTCAGCTTCATCAACTTATTCATGGAGTTCTGATATAATGCTTTACGTGTTTCACCATATCGGCAAAATGTAGCAGCTTTGTAATATATTCATTCAACTCTTTATATTTTTCACTCTACACTCGTTTGATTTCTCAACTCTTGACTTTTCTCAAAATCAACCACTTGAATTATATAAAACATCTAGTCTTTCGGATCTTAATTTCAGGCGAGACTTGAAAAATAGATAGGTTTACTGTTTTAAAAGTGGGTGTAAAGGAAACTCCTCCAATGATTAAGTCCGAACACTAAGATACATATACACTTGTAGTATACTGAATAATACGTGTACAATATATACTTCAATCGTCAAGACATAGAGTATATGCAAGGTGACACGTAAATCGTAGGGATTTTGTAGTCGTTGATGCTAATAGAAGTGATCTACATGCTTCATTTCATACCACCAACCCCTTATTCGAAACTATAGCTTTGATCCGGTCCAACGGATTCTAACCCATACAACTATATATATAAGATAACTAAATATTGTTCTGATGAAAACAGCCGCTTTAAGTCGTGATATTTTTTTTTATTAGAAATCAAGTTTTTTTTTTTATTTATATTATTTACTATCATAAGAGATACAATTCCATACAAATAAAATAATTAAGATTTTAAATCTATGTGGAAATACCAAAATTGGATTTACTTTTGAAGGTAAAAGCATATTCAAATAGATAATAAATGGATACTTTATTAGAATAAATTATGTACGCATGACACGTACTATTGCGTTGTAGACATGCGTTGTGATTCATGCATATATGCAATAACCTTCGACTTTTCCCACATTTAATGCATTATATTTTCTAAAATCTCTTACCTGAACTGCAAATTGAACTTGAATACATAGTATAACTGATTTTCAAGATTTCTTTAGACGACCTGCTCTTATATATATATATATATATATATATATATATATATATAAGTCCCCTGTATCTCGTACAAAGTCGTAAACATGCATCAGCTATTTCATTTCAAAAAAAGAATGATTAAACCATCAAATAATTAAGTTGCTTATACGCAATATATTTTGATACTAGTCAAAATATTTCACCTGGATAGATCACATAAAACTCCGACAAGCATGATGCACCAATCATGTAGCTCGAGAAACCGATCAAGAAAAAAAATGATTGACCTTTTTAATGTTTAATGTTTATTTTATTTGATTATTTTTGTAAGAGTATTTTTGTTAAAATATGGAAAATATTAAGGAACGGGTGGAATATATAACATGACTTTTATCCACAATTTTCGATACTTAACTAAGACAAATGACAATTATTCTCATTCTTAATACATTATTTTCAACGGTAATATGAAAATAATCTTGTAATACTACTTTATAATATGTAGTATTCCGTGTATACATTCATTTCTTATATAAAAGTCGACAAAAATGTGATCTAAAGTAACATAAACCAGATAAATAAGTAAGATTAAAAATATATAGTTCACATTTGTTTTATTTTAATTGCGTTACTTATTTTTTTTGATTTTCTTAAAATATTTGCTTCCATTCCATTTTTGAAGAGATGATCCACAACAAAACTACCAATAACCCAATAAATCGATCCTAATTTTATCTCTCATATTCTAGAAAATCATACTCCTTATATGTATCAAAAAATTATTAAGAGTAACATGGAAAAGTAGTAAAGTGGCTGCTCAAAATGGGCAAGGCCAAATTAAATCCGCCATCATCAGCAATTTCTTCTCTTATTAAGTGGCTGCTTGAAAATGATTGAAGGTTTAGAGCACTAATTGGAAATTAATTATTTCCTATTCTCACCTGAAAATTTTTAGCCGTAAATGGAAAACATACTAACTCTTTAATTTAGTTAGTGGTAGTACAGTGCACTACCTTTTGCTTTCCCTTGTTCATATCATACATGTACTGCACTCAACACAGGTGGATTGGATCATGTTCTACACTCGACTACGTACAAGAAAACTACTGTTTTTTTTTTTTTTTTAAAATACGAAATACAATAAAATTACAATCACGTTTTAGCTTTTATAGTTAGATCGTGGGCATTACTTACTGGCAATCTAAAAACCTTAAAACAAGTCAAAAACCGAAATTTTAGAAGGGTCCACTAAAAAACCACAGCTAACATTAGGAAATTATAGCGATAAATACATTGACAAACCATAAGTTACATATGAGTGATATGACCGCAAGTTAAGTTATATACCTCATATATACTTTTCAAAAAGTATGATTTTAGGGATAACATACAAGACCTTAGAAAACTGTTTAAATATATGCCTTAAATATACTGGTTTGATTACAATTGTTCATATGTCCTCAAATATGAAACGTTCTTGTGTCACTTGAATGCCCCATATGAAATGTTTGCCTTTAAATTTACGTAAATCACATATATTATGAAGCAAATTTTGTGACCGATTATTTACCAATTTATATTCATTTTGAACTTTATATAACATTAGTGAAGATAATTAGGCGTTTAACTTTAGACGGAAAACTAAACTTTCTGCTTTTAGGTGCTTTTTTTTTTTTTTTTTTTTTTTTTTTAAGATCGAGGGTTAAATACTAAACTTCAGACACTTTTACACCGTATTTTATTATTTTCCTAAAATATCTTAATTAATTAGGCGTCTTCAAAAAATTAATCCTTATAAATTCCTTGTGTGATTGAACGAATAATGCTTTGAATAATAAATATCTATGAATGGAGATAGTGATTGCAAAATTTTAAATTAATATTCCAACTTTGTATTTGCATGAACATGATGTTTCAAGGTCAACTAATATTTTAACATAAATGATGAACTATTCTCTAGTTATTTTAGTATTCAATATATAGTTTTTATTCCTTTTCTCAAATCCATGCGTTTTAATTCCACACTGTTTGCCTTAACGTGTTAGCAACTTAAATGAGATCATTTGCGTTTAGCTAATGTATAATTTATTTGCTTAGCTTCTTCCTCTTATTTTGCCCTTTGTTTGAGTGCATAAACTAAAGATAACTAAGGCTCTTTGACTCAGGTTTTAGTTCTCTTCTCAATCCTTACCTCATCCCTAAATCCTTTTCATAGAATTTCGATTTTTTAAATGTTCAATTGAAAATAGTCTAATATCTTCGAAAATTATGTTAGGTTATTTTCAACCTTTTCCAATTTTGATGAATTTCATCATTTCTTTTTTCCATATGTGAGAATACTAGTTTTTTTTTTATTACCGTATTGTTAATAATTAGGAAGATATTTCAGAATTAAAAAGGGTTTAGGGTCTTGATCGATTTTTTGATACAAACAGTTATAGTATAGACCTATTGTGAAGGGCTTCCCCTGATGAGATGCAAAGTTATCAAAAAAATACTATTCGTCTTAAAAATTGAAGCACTGGGCTAGAATTGAGCTTGAATATGCTGAAAATTAATTGTTTTGATTGCAAAAATTATGTTAAACTCTCGATTTCTTTTACTAATGATATTATTCTTTTCTATTAAAAAGAAAATAGCATAAACTTTGAAGATGGTAATTTAAATATTTTCTTTTTCTTTTTAGTGCTTATTAAAAGTAAGAATGTCTTTAAAATCAACGTAGTAATTGGTAGATAGAATTACTTTTTTTTGTTTTTGTTTTATGGGAGTACGAAGTATGGGCCAAAGCTCATAAATTAAATTCTGCAGCTAAGCACAAATCATACCAATTAGATATTCCATGGGACCGAATATGAACAAGTTTCACACATTTCCAACTCTTTTCTGTCTGTAAAATTTATAGAGGGGCCCAAATTTGCGTTGGATCATCAGCTAATTTTTGTTGTCAATATTCCTCTTTGCGTTTGTAGTTTATGTCGTAAACCAAACAAAATCTTACTAGAGTTATTTCTTTAAACAAATTAAGAAGTAAATATTGCGTATGCATCATACTCAGAAATAAAAATGGCAATTTATTTGAGATTTTCTTCTACTCTTTTTTTTTTAAAAAAAAATAATATTTTCTACCTAAAGCATTTAGAAATAAATATCTCAATATCTTACGAGTAATCACTCCTAAACCGTCATGAAAAATTATTAGGTGTTTCCACCAAAAAATAAAAGTTAATATTAGGTGCGAATATTGGCGAAATTGAAAATTAGTGTTCCAAAATAGCATTTAATACGTCGTAATAATAATTATAACTTATAACTTAAAGTTATCAATGACTTGGTGATAAATTATCTAACAAGGTAACAACTACAACATGGATCCAAAAGATTATGATGATCATGAAATTGGGGGAGTATCTTTTAGGCTAATTTAATATATGAGTATTTACAGTTTGAATAAAACGAAATTACCTCAAAAAAGGAGAATTTCTAATTTCCATATATATCATGTCACCAAACCGTTGGCAGTCAAAATAGAATTGCTGGAATATTTGGTGCAAAAATTAGCGGTCAAATACAATTTGACAGGTAACTTAAATGCCTCAAAAATGTTACAGAAGCAGAAAAGGCAATCATCCCTCCTTCCCAATTCAGTCAACCCTGTTTGACCCAGTTAAAAATCTCCTGTTTCACCTTACCAAGTACAGCTGAGCAGCAGGCTTCAGGGTCAAATCCGTAATTACACCCACCTTCCTTATTTACTATAAATCCACTTTTATGCTTGCTCTGAAAATGTGGGCCCCGATCTCCCTATATAAACCTCGCTCCCCTTCCTTTTTCCTCTTCGTCGTCTCCCTGAGACTCTATCGGTGTAGCATTCCTACCCCGTCTAGTGAGAGAAACTTCTAGAGAGAGAAACACTTTCAACGTTACCATAAACTTTTTGCTGAAAAATTATGAGGACAAGAAGAGGACTCTATTATCCCAAAGTCCATGCCTCTGCCACCATCGCCACCGTCGCAACAACCACCGTGACTTATTCTTTTCACAACCAAAACAAGAAGAAAATCTGTAAAAGATCGTCTTTTCCGCCGGAAAACGATAAAAACGATTTCATTTATGGTTTCAGCGAGAAAGTCGAGCCGTTACCTTGCCTGAAAAGAGCGAAAATCTTGCCGGAATTCAATACCGGCGGTTCTGACTTCTTCGATGGATTACCAGACGATCTCGTTGTATCTATCCTCTGCAAGCTCAGTTCCTCCGCCTCTTGTCCTGCCGATTTCGTCAACGTTCTCATCACGTATGTATATAACTGTAATCTATTTTCTCTCATCCGAAAGTAATTGAAAATTTTGATGTGAAGTTGATGAGATTTTGATTGAATTTGTGGCACAGTTGCAAGAGATTGAACGGACTAGGTTTGAATTCAATGGTGCTATCAAAAGCATCTCCGAAAACATTCGCGATTAAAATGAAGAATTGGTCGGAATCTGCACATCGCTTCCTCAAATCTTGCTCCGATGCCGGGAATGTTGAAGCTTGCTACACACTTGGCATGGTACTCATCTCCTCTTTTTCTCAATTTAAACCTATTTAATTATTCTTGATTTTTCTCCAAGTTTTATTTTTTTCTTATGAAATTGTGAATATGTGACAGATTCGGTTCTACTGTTTGCAAAACCGAGCAAGCGGAGCGTCGCTAATGGCGAAAGCAGCGATTAACTCACACGCGCAAGCTTTGTACTCATTAGCGGTGATCCAATTCAACGGAAGCGGAGGTACTAAGAGTGACAAAGACCTACGCGCGGGTGTCGCGTTGTGTGCACGTGCCGCCTTCTTAGGACATGTGGACGCTCTCCGTGAGTTAGGCCACTGCCTTCAGGATGGATATGGTGTTCGTCAAAACGTCGCGGAAGGGCGTCGTTTCCTTGTTCAAGCCAACGCACGTGAGCTCGCCGCGGCTCTCACGTGCCCTACTTCCCCTTCCTCCTGTTTCTTCTCATCTCAGCCAAACGGGAACCGCCTCGTGTCAACCGCGACAACCGGGAGTATCAGTTGCCCTTTGCTGAGTGATTTCGGGTGTAATGTTCCGGCTCCCGAGGCTCACCCGGCGAACAATTTTTTATCAGAGTGGTTCACCGGTCGGACCGGTAAGGATAATCCTGGACCGGGGTTGAGATTATGCTCTCACGCTAGGTGTGGTAGACCGGAGACACGAAAACATGAGTTTAGACGATGCTCAGTGTGTGGGGTTGTGAATTACTGTTCGCGTGCATGTCAAGCGCTTGATTGGAAGTTGAGGCATAAGGGAGAGTGCGCTCCTATGCCAAGGTGGGCTGAAGAAAACGTTAACGCCGGTGAAGAAAACGTCAACGGTAATGATAACTATATGGAAATAGATGAAGAGGAGGATAGTTAACGGCAACGGTGGACTGTGACTGTGACGGACAAGGGCGCGCCACATGAGTTGGGGTTTACTTGGATGAGGGTAAAACAGGAAGTTAAAAAAGTAAAAAAGAAAATTAGAAAAGGGGGGAATTAAAATTTTTTTCTTATAAACTTGGGTGTTAAACTTTGGAAAAGAATCGGAATTTATTTGATTCCCTATATGAGGGTAATTATTGAAATGCGTATAGAGAAAGGGAAGGGATTAGTTTCCATTTGCGGGTGTTGGTGTACTTGTTTTTTTTTTTATTTGTTAAAGCTAGATTACTAAGCTTAATTACAAGAATTTCAATCTTCAACGACTAGCTTGCCTTTTGTACTCTCAGAAATCTAGAGTTGTACTAGTTTTCATCTAGATTTTAAAGAAAATTAGTCGTGGATGTCGCGTTGTAGTTAATGGGTTACCTGTGAGAGAAAATGAATGAAAATTATTTGGTAAGTAGATTGGGATGAATGACCAAACATACATTTTGCGGGTAAGAGAAGTTTCTTCCTTTACTTCTTCTTTTGCCTGCCATTTCACTTTGTGCTTTTGTGGGAAAGAGCTGCTTCGAAATTGTATTACCCCTATTCTATTTTTAATTTCCATAACTCAACAAGTTTCACTGCTGTGATCCTAAGTTCAATTTGGTATTAATTTCAAGAAAACAAATAGTTGCACCATTCTTACTATTTTATATTATTATTTATAAAATAACTTTTTGTTTTTTAAGATTTTTAAAAATTGTTGTATAATTTGTTTTTGGATAGGCTTTCAAAATATAAACCTTTTTTTTTTAATCTTCATTACTGCTAAATTGGATATATTAGTGGTCAAATAAATATGTTAACAAACCGTCAAAGTTAAAGAAGTGCAATTATTTTGAAACGAATGTATTGTATAGTCGTCTTTATTTCTCTTGGATTGTTGGCTTTTGATTGGATGGTAATGTTGGTAAAAAAAAGAGACTATTTTTTTGAGTTATTTGGGAGGGAGGATTTGACCAAAGATTGGCAAGTGTTTTCATGTAGGGAAAAAAAAGGGAAGAGAAGTGGAGAATGAAACATGAAGGAGTTAGTGGACACTTGGTTTGTGGATGGGTGGGAGCCAACGACAATTTGGTAGTGGGGGGATGTAAAAGTGAGTAAATCAAAACAATTTTGAAAAAGAAGCGAAGAAATTAGGTATATTTGGATTAAAAAAAAAAATATAGGGTAATGGTGTGGCTAGTGTTGGGGTGATCAACTTATTCAACTTGATAATTCTCAAATATTATAAATGTATTTTAAAGTTCAATTAAACAAATTATACATGAGATACGATTAGTCAATTACTAGTGTATCATTAACGATAAATGTAGCAAGATTAATATCGCTGTAAGTTATTAGGATCATAATGATGCTTATTTTGAAATTGTCTTGTTCATTAATGGGTTTAGGAATTTGATAGTTGTTGCCTTTGCCTATTTACATTGTTGGAAGAACGTCATAGTGACTCGTATACACGAACAGTCATGTGCGTAATAACGTATATATGCATTTGTGGATTAGGAACTGTCAAATAGTGAATGTCTAACTATATTAATCAGTTTAAGCTTTAAATAGTATAAGAGACATAGGATTGAATCACGTTTATATTAATTGTTATTTTACTGCTTTTTTTATACGAAAAAGAAAAACAATTATGTGCGTGATAACGTAAGTAGAAATCCATCCAATTCTTATAAATAAACTCTAATTTTTCTAATAGTTGAAAATTTAATGTCAAAGCTAAGTACAAATTTGTCTCTCATCACGTAAACGAAGACGACATAATGGAACATTTTATCTTAACTTTTTTGCTCAAATATGAAGCCCTAAAGTTATTTATGTATTTTTAACTTTTATTCATTTAAAATTCCCACCCCATTCAAACCTCACTCTTGGTGGGTCACACGTTCGTAGCATTTAGTACTAGCCCCTAGTCTATTGCTGATCTTATTCATCAGTTAGTAAAGTTATTATTTTTTTTCTCATTTATGTTTATAAACTATATATTTTTCTCTTACTGTAATGTAAAAAGCACATGATAATAACCTCTTAATATTAAAAAGGTAAAAATGATGTATATTATTGAAATAAAAATTAGAAAAATATCTTGATCTGCTGGGTTGACTAGAACTCGAAGTGTTCAATCCGACCCAAAAAAGACTTAATTTAACCGATTAACCCAAACCTAAAACGAGATTTAGTATGGCTTGACTCAACCTATTTGATAGGTCTATTAATATGTTAAGGGCTTTCAGCCCCTTAATTACCTAGGTGTACCCCGTATCATTAAGCATAAGTATTATTTAGCTTACCAGTTAAGAGTTTTCTCATAATATTTGGGAAAATATATCAATATTCCAACGTACCAGTATATATTCGTAATAAGATAATGTTGTGTCATGTCAATATTTAACATTCCCAAACTTTATGGAGTACATCATTTGGATATTATTTGCTTATATTCTATCTTTCAAATATCAATCCAGAAAATATATTGTATACACACGGGGCAATATTGAAGAGTCACTTTTACTAGAGATACAATAACTTTATTATATCTGTATATATGTAATACTTTATGTTTTTAATATATAGTAGCCAATTTGAAACCAGGGGTAGAATGAACGAAGGAATTGGAATGTTGAAAAATTAGGAATGAGGGGGAAAATATTCAGTTGAGACATGCAGATCAGCACAGTCCATGTTATAGATCCAGCTGACAATCCATAACAACCATAGATCTTTCACAACTTTAAAAATACTAATGTTGCCTGTTCTTCTTGTTTTAGCATTAGTAAATACGAGACTTTGACCAAGAAAATCCATTAGTAATAACTCTAACTATTTAATTCAAGATAAAGAATATCATGTTAATTGGTAAAAGATTTTGGAACTTATAATTTTGACTTAAACCTAAGACCTCTTAACTAAACTTTAAGTAAGCAAGCTAGAATCCAAGAGTAGTAATTAATTAACTAGATCATAATCCAAGTTTGTGAATTTCTGTAGGGGTCACTTGCATTAATTTGCACTGAGATAATGTAATTAAGAACCCAAATCTTACTAAAAATGGAAATTAATTTCAATTGTTGACTTAATTGTTCAAATTAATTTCTGTAGTTGTAATTATAAATTTATAATATGAAAATTGGGAATCTTTACAAACAATTATACACCAAAGAAGAAAAATGGGGACTTAAAAAAGGTAGATGCAATATAATTCTGAGATCTTGGTGGTTGAAACCTTTTCTTTTATCCCTCCACCATACTGGGGCATTTAGAGGCATAATCATGGTAAATATTCCTGACTTTTTAACGGTTCAACCGTACGTTTAATTTCAATAGTCCAAGTGAAGATTAGCATGAGATCTTCATAATGTCAATGTTGATGATTTCTTGATCATATTAGGCCCAAAATTTGCGATCTTGAAAATTTACTCCATGTGTTTAAAGAGAAGCACAGCTGGTGCTCTTGGTAGGAGTCAGACTCCACTCCCTAACTAAACGTACGTTTCGTCACTGATCACATTTGAGGTATTACACCAAAACAAGCTAAGCTAGGTTTATTACTATAATTCATAGGATAGATAAGGTTTCGATACAAGGGTATCCTAAATAATTAATCATCACAAAATCTTGTATGTATACGGAATATATTTTGTATTTCAACAAAAATTACTCCTTAATATAGTAAAAATTATTCCTTTAAGTTGATAAGACTGAGATATGATATGCTGTATTGAGGGATAACTTATGTTGAGATAAAATAATCTTATTATATTCTGCGTGCGTATAAATTTTTTTTATGAATCACATCCCATACATACGGTGATACAAGTCCATACATATATACATATACATGATAACTTGCCTAATCAGATGGACAGTAAGCCCGTAAAGATGAAACTACACTCATACGATAATGTTGGCTGAAAGATACACACAATGAACAAAAGGGTAGAAGTCGCACTTAAGTGAATATGTCCCATAAAAATAGACTACAGTCCACATAATTTATTATGATGTTAATTGTTAAAGGCTCAAATTTTAGTGGCTAGTTGCCAATTGGGAAAATCCTAGCAAATGATGGTGGCTCCTTTTCCCCCCACATACACTTGGATAAATCATCCAATTTGCTTCCTCTTTTAGACTAAAATCTCATATTCTAGTCACAAATTTTATCAAATAAAATGGGGACAATAGCTTTTGCTTTTAGACGCTTCAATAATATCTAGGTCGTGATTATGCATGGTGACTAAGTAACATATCCTTAAGAATGGGTTAAAATTTGAGGTTAATTGCTCTCTTTGCTTGAAGATGAAAATGTCACCTCATTTGCATAACAAATTGAAAAAGAAAGAATAACTATGTTACCCCCACTAGTGTGGCAAGTAATTATTCCTTTTTCTTTATGGTTCGTCCCCTTTTTTTTTCACAAGTTTTGTTATGTTATACAAACAAAAATTATCATGGAAAACAAAAGGTGGTGTACTAGAGCCACTCATCCTAATTTGTATCAACCCCTTTTTGGATTTGCGCCATCTCAAATTTCCATCTCTTTTACTTTTCTTTGAGTCTCATTTTTTGGTGCATTGCCAAAAATTCTTGGAACACTTGGAAAATTTGGTCTTGAAATGCTAGAGTTCTAGGTTCTCCAAAAGTCTTTGTATAGCCTTTAAAGAAAACCCTAAGAGAATTGCAAATATGGAGACGTCTAGATGTTTGTTGACTAAGCCTTGGAAATGGAAGGAAAGAGCTCTGAAACGGTCTAATATTGCTTCAAACACTTAATAAGCCCCTTGGTACTCTAAACACTCATGAAAAGGTTTTGGTTACATCCACTTTTTCTCAACCTTTGACAGAAATCCATTTATGGTTTCTCTATAAGTAAGGAAGAAGGACACACCAACTATTAAGGATACTTCTTGATGTATTCTCTTTATTAAGTAGGCCCATAAGACAAACGCACTTATGAAACCTTGAGGGACATACCAAGAGGGAATGACCTCCACTTTGTTAGGATCTACCTCTATCCCTTTACACGGGCCGGGGGTAGGATTCATAGTAATGTTCAAATCAAGTTTCTTGTTAAGATCAATTGATTCCAAAACAATTTCATCTTCAACAAGGCTAGAAAAACATCAACCCTTTAAATAAGTGCTTCTTTTTCCCCCTCTTGCATTTTTGGAGGGCTCTTTTAAAATCCAAGCATTTATTCTCGGGAAAACACTCAAGTTGTTCATCTTCTTGTTCCTCGATAGAATCATAAGATTCTAAAGGAACCTTTTAAAGCGCTAGACTGCTCTTTTTAGGGAAACAATTTTCTTCATTATTTTCTTCATATTACTCATTAGAATCGCAATATTTTAAAGGAAACTTCACATCTTCCTCCTCTTCTTCTAAGGAATAAAAGGATGAGTCCTCATGTTCTTGAGCTCTCCCGTGGTTAGAGCTCTTACATTAGGGCATCCTTCTTGTAATTATGTCTTCTTTGACATTTGAGACACACATTGATACTAAAGTAAATCCAAAAAGCTTTGAATTTGTTGGAAATGAATATATTATTAATCAACGAATTAAAAAAAATTTGAAACAAACTAGAATCATCAAAAAGTTTTAATTCTCTAAAAAATGAACAATCTTCAATAAATATAGTAAATTTGAAAATAGAACCGGAAATTTTCAATTTGAAAATTACGAATGGAGATGAGTTCATTGACACCAAATCCTCTCACTTCATCAGCAAAGACCATCGAGCGAAATTTGTTCAGGGAGAGATAATAGAGAGCAAACGGTGAAACGTGAAGCTATTGTTATGCATAGGATGCCAAGTTACTCCCTTACCCATTAACAAAAATTATCTATTGGAGCACCACCTTAAAGGAAGCACTCCTGTGAAGCTGTGAGTATGATAGACTGGCTATATTTGTTTGTATGTTGGTCAAATTGTCAGTGCTTCAGAGTTGGGCCATAAAGCCCATAATGATACAGCCCCAATTAGCAATGAACCAAGCTCCATTCCATTGAAAGAAAAGATGCATAAACAGATATCACTGGGGAGCTATAAGGCTTCACTACTCACAAGCACATTCTCCTTAAGAAACGATACAGGAAGAGATCAGAGAACCAACCGTACGAATGTACGATCAACCAATCTTGTTTGATAGCTTTAGATAATAAAATAACAGTCATTAAGAACAACAACGGTTTGCTGATACAAGTTAGCTAGCGGTCTTCAATCTTTTCAGTATCAAGTCTACTGCTTTTGAGACATATTTTTCCCCTTTTTTTTTACTCCATTTTTCATTTTAGTTTGTCCTTCCTTTACTTAAAAACTTTCCATTTTAAATCGTCCGATTAAAGATTTTTCATTATATCGTAAAAAAGAAAAGTAAATCTTTGGATTTGGGAAAAAAAAATGCCACAGAAGAAGTATTAGTGTTTTCAAATGAAAGTTCTTTGTTCATGGTTTTGCTCAAGAACAGAAAAATCCAAAGCCTCTTATCAAGAACTCAAGAGGGTGGATTTCCTCTCGTCGATTCACGAGTTCGATTCTAAGTTTGGGCATGAAGGGTCTAGGATTTTTTTTTGTAGGTTTTCTGTGGTGGGGAGGGAACAAAAAGTCGCTCAGCAAAATTTATACTGCGTATGCTTGAATATAAGCAGCGGAAGATGTGGTTGATTCAGTTCAAGGAAGCGTTTCTAGTCTTCATGTACATAATTCAAAGCTTCCAGCATACTACGCAGTTTTACAACTTCAAGTACATAATTGTAGCTAATCCAAATCAAACACAGAACATAGGAAATCATGCTTACATAACTCTCATTGTGATGCGGCCACTTCCCCAGCTGACGAAACTTCAACTTTGCTTTCTTTTTCAGCTTCCAACTGCTTAAACGTCTTGGAGATTTCATCAATTGGTATCAACGGAACATAGCTGAAAACATCATACCCATTTCCACGCAAGCCTGAGATCACCTTGTTGTACTTCTCGGACAAGTGCGCAGCTGCAGGAACTGTCATCTCCGCTACCATGTGGGCGGGTGGGAACTTGTCGAGCTTTGACCAGATTTTCACTGACTGATTTAGAACCAACACTTTCGATTCGTTGGCTGCATACTGGACTGCTGCAAGAAGGCCGCCAATTTGAGCTTGATGAACAACCTCTTTGGCTAATTCAGTTGTTTGATTGATAACAATGTGGACTTTGGTTACCACCTGTTTGGCAAATGGAGGGGCATGTTCATCAAATTTGGCACTAGCCACATCAACCTGCACAGACACAGTTGAATTGCACCCATAAGTAGAAATATATCATCTAGTTTCGACCTTTATTGACAGACAACTTCAGTAAAATTTAGTGGTTATGGAATTGAGAACTGTGAGCTAGCTAGCAGCGGATACACAAAACAAGCGATGTAAACTTCCAAAAACGACAACAAAAGAGAGGATCTCCGGTAACGATTGAAGATTGGATCATAAACATTTGAGTAATAGCCAACACAAGCATCTCGTTCAAACACTTTGGTCAGTCCGGGCCTCAGCTAACGGAGTCTATGCCAAAGTTATAACAGTCACCAACAACTTTACAAAGCCACACGCACATAACAAATGATCCATCTATTCTTCACGTTCTTCACAACAAAAACACTACAATGAAAAGGGCTAACAAGTTACAACCACGGGAATGGAAGTTGAAATGAACAAAGTTTTAGTATCGAAATTCTTGTTTTAATTATACTCTTTTCAGCACTACGATTTGCAGTAACTTCATTCCTTAATGGCATTTCCCTAGCAATTTATGTAATGCTAGATGCTCGCTAGTTTAGTTGGTCAAAATCATCAGGTTTATGTCATTTGGAAAAAAGAAAAAAATAAACACTTGTACCAAGATTAAGCTCAAATTTTTTACTACTTTTCAATGATCATAAACCAATATTAGCATAGCAAGTTAGCGAGGCAGAAACCTATAATAGGATGAGAAATACCAAAATCTAATTTCCCCAGTAGCTTATGTATATAACTTGGTATTACTATGAGTTTATAACCACTAAATATGAGGATATCGCATATTCGCACATAGGTAAGTGTCTAAGTTTCAAACGCTGTCATTTACTATAATTTTGTCCATAGTACAAGCAAATTAGGAGCAATCCAAATAACGCATGGCTTCCTAAGTACAAATCACGATGTACAATTAGTCAAATACAAAAAGGATGTTTCCACACTTTATATGAGAACTTCACATATTAACTGATTGGTATCAATTAATGACATTATTGAAATATCACCACAAATCAGATACACAATCATATAATTAGCTCAATAATCGAAAAATGAAGACAAAGTTTATACCTTTTGATCAAGAAAAGCAAGGAGATGATCAGGTATATCCTTGAATTTATTATATACAGGGGAGACCACAGTAGTAACAGCACCTTCAACAGTTTCAACCGCTGATCTCAGTGGCCCTGAATTTTGCTTAGAATAATCATACACATATGTTAACCACATGATTGTGTTGATTGCAGCTGCTCTCACAATACCCAAGTGCTTCAACTCTTGTTCACTCTTCTTCTTCATCTCATCACTGTTATCCATCTTTTCAATTTCTACAAAAATAAAGTTCACAAATTTGGAAAACGCAAACCAAGTTAGATTGAGATATATATAAATATATAAAAGGAGAAATATTCAAACGGTTCGGAGATGGAAGAAGGGACCTTGACAATATCGAAATGAGTAGAAGTTTCTTGAAGAAAGTAGAAGGGAAAGTGACGTAAAGGTGGGTTGAGAGATGCGGAATCTTAGGAGTGATGTTGGAGGTATATATTCTTGTACTGTGGGATGGGGAAGGAGGATAAAGAGATCTATGATATTCCTATAATCAAGGGTGGGAATTGGATCTTGAGGGTCATTGTATTAGGATCTTTAGTAGAATAATTGGAATCTTCTTAAATACGTAGTACTCAATTATATTACTCTGTATAATGTACTTGTCCTCTGTAATCTATGTATGAGGTTTTGTAGTATTGTACTATTGTTATTGTTCGAATATTTTCAAATTAGCCGGCTTGGTTTGAGATCTTCCAACTTGTGTAAAAATAATCGAGGATAAGCTTTAACGATGGGAAGATTTTGCGTGTACAGAATTAATAAGGTGATTGCATAACCGATAAAAGTTTTTCCTACTTATCCCTACAATAAAAGATAAAGACTGAGATATGTTCGGTAAAAAAATATTGAGTATATTATACAAAAGTTATCCCTTAATATAACAAAAGTATCTCTTCTTTAACTCCGCTTTAGTAAAGTTTTTGGATTAAATTATTAGCTCTAATGCCTCTGACACGTAAAATCGTGTTACTTACCTCGCATACATCATGCATTCACGTGGCCGATGGTATGCAATGTGTGTTAGATATGTTAAAAGTTGAGAGTAAAAATTTTATGATAGGTTAAGCTGTTCCACCAGTGTTTCTTCAACATGTTTACAAAGAGGTTCATCCAATTATTAAATGAGTTGATAAAGAGGTGCGAATTTTAACATACAACGAGGATGAATTAGGTACACACTCACCTAATCAGTTAAGTAACACTTTGATTATACTATACAGCTCTCCTTTAAAAATGTAGGAATGAATACCAAGTGTTTTTGTCGTTTGTTGTATCAAGCCACTTATCTTCAAGTGATTAGCAGAGGACAATATTGTCATATTGTTCACAAAACTTTAGAGAATATGATGGACATTTGGACGAATATTATTGAACAAACATTAAAAAGGGGGACAGGAATGTGTGGTGGAGGATGGAGACATGTGCAACTGGTCAATGCAGACATGATTGCTGCTCCATATGAAATTTGGCCTTTTGTGGATCGGAATCAATGGGTTATTAGAGTCATAAATTGGGCCATAAGTCAGTGGTATGGCCAGTTCTTGGCCTTCTTTCCTTGTACGTTTCATCGTATCTAGACGTATCCATGCTTACTTTACATGGTCTGTTCTTGGCCAACATGTACGTACCATGCTTGATAATTGTTGAAATGATTTAGACACCCCACATATTAAAGGTTAGAACTATATTTAAGGGATGTAAATATTATTTTATACAGCCTAATCTTTATAGGACTCTAATATCGTGTATATATAATGATCTATTCATTAATGAAACAATTGAAAAATATACAGTAATGTATGCTCTACTTACAAGGTGTGCCAATATCGTTATTGACACATTTCTATGCGAGTATACAGTAATGTATGCTCTACTCACAAGGTGTGCCTATATCGGTTTCACAAGGTCCTGCTCCAGCAATGCTAGTTCATAACATAATATGACCACTAATTAATTCTCAGGCCATAGACTAATCTCCAGCTGGGTAGTTGCTGGCTATTGGCGCAGTTGTGCACTACCACTTTGACCTTCATTGCCAGTTTATGGGTCAGATGGGGCTAGAGGATCCAAATCAGCACAGATATTTCCTATTATGCCGAGCAGCTGATATGTATTATTTATTCATATTGATTATCATCATATGGAGTAACAGAAGGAACAAGCTTTATTAACTGCTCGTAACATGTACAAGGACCACAATTAATGATGACAGTGCAGAGCAGTGAAGTTTCATGGTAACCTATATCATCTGCTTGCGCCAAAAACATAGAGCTCAGATGAATTGGAAATTACAAATGTTTGACAGGAGATTATAATGATAAGCGCCCAGTAAGTTTTCTCAAGCTACTTGATTACAATAGGCACACTTTGATACAGAAAAATTCACTCATGCAAGAGAATATTGCTCTTGCAGCTTAGGCCAAACAGTCAAGGAAAGACAGACTTACCTTTCGAAAGGATCCCTTCTGTTTGAGTTTGAAGATGGATAAACAGCTAAAGCTACTTTATGTCTTAGATTGAACTTTTGGGAAATCAATGGCCGGACATCTTCCACCCCAGCCAAGCTCTCGAGAAATGGAAGTAGCAGCAACAATTCTTGATCTGAACAGTCATCAAACCAACTCTCAATGGGAATTCCATTATCAACTTGAAACCCAAATGCCTACAAAACATGAACTTGCCTTTAGAATTTCAGACTAGCACGAAGTCTGCTTGAAAAATATGTTTGATTAACCATTTTTCAAAAAAGCTGATCAAATAACACACAAAAAAATCGGATTACTAGAATAAAACTCATTCTCAGAGCTACACAAGGCCGGAATTCAAGGGGGGGAGAGGGAATCAGGCTTATATAGAATGAATACCTGTGGGGAGTTATCAATGATGATAACACGTGATAAATCACGACCAAGAATAGTTAAATCTTTCAAGTAGCTTCCATCCACATAAACACACGACTCACGAAATACACGATGGCGAAACACCTTCCTCTTTGGATCTAACACATTGAGAAGCTGTTCAGCATAAATACTTTGGCTAGCAGTAAAAATAATGATCTCAAAAAGGCTGGCAACCCTTTCCATAAAATCTTGAAGGTGGGGACGACATCGGACATACACAGTATGATCTCTCTCATTATAGTTAACAGTAAATGTGAAGTCTGCATCACCACAAGGTTCAAGATTGGAGTGGACTAAGGTCTCTGCCAAGACAAAGGGATTTGCTTTCAGTTAAGTCTAGTCTAAAATGTTGAGAAGCTTTGGTGGACTGGAGTTATCATACAAGCTATGTTGCTCGGACTCTACATCTTGCCTCAGGTACACTTAGTCATGGACAATAATATATTTTGGGTAAAAATTATAGTTATTTCCCAGAAAAATGCTGAGTCTAACAATTGACACATGCCCGTGTCTGATGAAAATCCCAGAGTCCGAGGAACATAGCACACAAGTTATGGAACCACATTACACAATATATATGGATGTTTTCCCACATAGTACACACCATCAAGATCCAAGACAAGAGTGGTTGGGGGACATCTTCTTGTTTGTTTAGGCAGCAGCATCTGTCGAAATGTTGGAACAACTGTTGATAATTCAGGTAAGTTCTTTATAAAGAAATATGGATCAAAATCCTCAAATTCTTCATAATACTCCTCGTCCTCCACAGATGCATCAACCATCACAGAATCTTGTCCATACCCATCCAAGCATTCCAGTTTTGAGTTTTTCATGGCAAGATAAATTGCTGAGACTTCTGAAGATATGTAGGCTTCATTTGTGTCTGCACATTCCGAATTTTATGAGCACACAAATAATTACGTACTGTATCTAACACCATAGTATTCTATCCCAAAACAATCATATACAGCAGATTAAAGATTGTATCTTTGGAAAGATTTAGGACTCACCTGCATCTGCAATATCCTCCCCATCACTTTTTGACAAGTGAAATGATGGTGAGAAAATAGTACCAGAGTCACAATGAGCAGTCTCCTCAATACATTCCTATGAAAAAAATGTGTACACACATAGTCAATATCAGGAAAAAAAACACAGGCCTGGCAATCTTCTAGAAATTAGCAGTACTTTTCGAAATCGCCCATTTAAGAACAGACAGGTACTCTATACTACCTCCATTTCAAAATAATTGCACCACTTTGACTTCCGTATTAGCCAATGCACTAGTTTAACAATCAATATATCCGATCATTCATTAGTAAAGATTACCAAAAAGGATTATACTTCTAAAATACACAATGAGCTAATTCAAAAACTTACATAACGATATTTTTGTATTATATATTAATAAAAAGATGGGTGTAAAATCATTGTGTAAATGATGCAAAAATAGAAATGGTGCAGTTATTTTGAACCGGAGATAGTTTTAGACTATTTCATTCCTGTTTCTATTGATAAATCACAACATTTGTCTGAAAAGAGATCCCAATGCTCTACAAAACAGAATAATTGAAATTTCAGAGGTTTTCTGCTCCAGCTGGGCCTATTATCTCCAATAAAGAGGCAAAAAACTTAGTGAATCATATCAATTTAGATCGTATATAATTATCTGACCTTACTTAAGCTACATCACGATTTGTGATTTTCCAGTACTGGGATATTCATTTATTTTTTTACCTCCTAATTCAAGGACACACACACAGATATAGCTCTTTGAGGAAGATAATTGCACATACTAATTGTTGAGAGAACCTCCCCTGCAAGCCACCTTGGATGAAAGAAAAAGGGGGGTGGGGGGATATGAGACAATCATGACCATATTAGAAGCAGCAAAAAGTACCTTGAGGACTGTAGATCCATTACAAATATGATCAGAATCCAACGATACATTGCAGATATCTTTTTGTAACAAGTTGTATGTTGAACTCAAGCATACAATCGCACAATCTTCATCTCTGTTAGCTACAGCCCTACCTGACGTCAAAACAGCTAATTTACAAAGAATTGTATTATTTAACATTCTAATTAGAGCATTACCTAAAGCCTTAGACTCTAACTAAATCGTCAGAGTAAATGTATGACAATAACTGCCAAATTGAATGCACTCCAACAATAAAAAGAGCTCAAATTGTTAAAAAAAAAATCTTCCACTGGCATCTTAATAGAGATCCATCTTTCAGATATTAAATTTAAAACACAAACACAAGATGCAGCTACACAGTACTATGTACCTAAAAATATGTTGATTGACCAAACATACAAGAGTCAGAGACTTTTCAAAGGCTTGATATGGTAATGCCTGAAATAGGCTTCAACTACAGCAGTTAAACATAGATCAAGGATTTGACGTTCATATCACATAAAATCACATACTCAGGTTAACCAACACCATGATAGCCCAAAGCTTTTGACCCTTTTGACCATACGAAAATTTATAAGCGATTTCATTAGTATCCTTCCATCATGTTATGGTTCAAAATTGTCTAGTTCATATAGGATAACTAACATCTTAGTCAAACCTCAATTAGCATCTTAATTATTTGGTTCCTATTGAAAAATTGTTAATGTTGTTTAACTTCAATGCACGATCATAGATATGTATTCACCAACAAGATTGCCAAGCAATCTTCCTTCCACTCAGTCTTTCTCCTTTGAAAACTGTGGTGATATAATTTGATAGCATGCACTTTATAGAGTGACTAAATACACAATCACTTAAATAACTAAGAAAATCCTTAAGTCTGTGACTTGTAACAAATTCTGATACTTTTTGGATAATAAATAGACCAGATGATAAATATGTTTGGATCCTTAAAACCCAACCAACCACTCTTCAGACTCTCATGTCTTTCATACACAAAATCTTGATGTTAAACTCTTAATTCACAATATAGTAGCATTGGACAACAAAGAGGATAAGAGACGGCAAATGTACGACAGAATGCAAACTCTTGATTCACTCATAATTCCTCCTTTTTGTTTTTCCTTCAATTATTTTTTTTTTTTTGGTTGATATGAAATAGCGTGGGAATATACTTCCTAAGAATTGGAAGCGAAGTCATACTTCCTAGGAAGTTCCACTTACCACAAATGGAGGAAGTTGCTTGCCTAGGGCACCCCTAAGAGGGAATTTCTACTTCCAAGTTCATCCAAACAATATTTTCCACTTCCAAGGAGAAATTTTAATTCCTATGTTCAACTCCATACCAAACAAGCACTTACTGTAAGATTCCTTCTCCAATACACCTAATACAGAGAGGGAACAAAAACTTATAACCATTATTCATATGGTAGCACCAAAAAAGACCATTCTCCATCTTGTAGCTTATGATAAAAAGGAATAGGCAGAGTTGTATAGGTGAAAAATGAGTTCTTAAAGACTTTCTGCAAATTGTTCTAATAAAATTTATTGG
The DNA here is from genome assembly GCA_026401315.1 of Dysphania ambrosioides. Taxonomy (NCBI): domain Eukaryota; kingdom Viridiplantae; phylum Streptophyta; class Magnoliopsida; order Caryophyllales; family Amaranthaceae; genus Dysphania; species Dysphania ambrosioides. The sequence continues at coordinate 3,084,364 of CM048660.1, read as the reverse complement.
TCTACGTAGCCTCATTCTAGAGCTTTCAGCAAAACATTGTCTTAATACTGCAATAGCTGTTTGAAGCTCACCTTAGCACACTTACCTTACCTTGACACGATTTGTCTTCAAGCAACAGACAATTTGACTAGGTTTTAAAGGAACTAATAACTCAAGTTGGTGGTAGCTTCTGAAGTAAAGAAGTCCATATCTGAGTCTTAAATTGGATTACACATTTCTAGACAAGTAGTTAACTAGAGCCTTGGATATCTGTTTCACATTTCTATTTGAGGCAAAGCCATGAGAAAGGATAGGTGACTTTGGAAACATAAACTTAAAAACAGAGGATCAAATGATTGCTATGAGCAGATCCAGGTAAAAGTAAGAAGTTAGAACCATTAGGTAATTCAGAAAATATGGCCTTTTTAGGTTTGTAATAATTGTAACAGCCATAGATCATACAGCCATAACTTATAATCAGATAATTTGTCAAGTTTTTGTTTGCTCTCTGGGAGTGTTCTTGTCTATAAATTTTAGCCAATTCTTAAGTAACAAAATAATTGTAGTCTAAGGAGAATATGAAGAGCTTAGCCTACAGGTCACTTCCTAGAAAAATCCTTCTCACAAGCTGCTTAAGAAACAGAAGAGAGGAGCAGAGAAGGCATTAGCCATTGCCCATAAGTATATTGTTAAGAGTTCACTATTCCAAATCACTACACACTGCACACTTTAATCCTAATAAAAATATTTATCACTTAAGAACAAATTTACTGAAGTGTGTACCCTATCAAGCAAAGTTTTGCCTCAAAAGGAATAACCTAAGAATACAAAGCTTCCATCAGAAGGCACAAAAGCATCTGTATAAATTAATATTCTGAGTGACTAGCATGATAATGAGAAATCACATTGCAACGCATAAAGTGAACTGTGAGACATGACACTTGATAGGGATGTTTTCCCAGTTCAGGAGATCAAAGACTACAAGATAATCCATATATCACAATAAATTGACACAAATCAATGCATCCGACGTATTGATACAAAAAAAGGACAAATACAATTCTAGTATCAGTTGAATGAACTCAATTGTCAACAGATTACTATGACACCGGCTATGTATCACATCATGTGTCAATTGATATCATTTCTGCTGCATTTACAAACAAAATAATCTAATGTTGCAAGACAGCAACAGCAGGACCATGTAAATAGAACTACGGTAATGACAAGTCAATAAAAACAATGTATCATTAGCAAGAAATGGGATTTCCCTTACCATTGGTTGATTTTCTAGCAGATGAGGTAATAAACTCAGCAACTTTCTTCTCAACAACTGGAACATTTTCAGATACCTTATCCTGGGATCTCAGTGTTCTAGTGCTAGAAGGTCCTTGACCCGAACTTTTGGAGGACACTCTCTTCTTGGTCTGCATTGCCAAAGTCAAGATGCTTTGGCCTTAATTTTCATTAACCACACTTCTTTCAGTATCCAATTACAGAAACTGATTGCAAAACCAAAGATCTCTATTGAGAGTATGGAATACAGCGAAAAATTATAGAAAGATTGAGATAGACAGACTCAACTTTGCACAATAAATATTTTGAAATTGTAGCAAGTTCATGTATAAGACACTAAAACCACTCTCATAAAATATGAATATCCCACTTAAATAAGATATACGTTTAACATGATACTCTTCTTCCATACTACCACACAAACAATCAGACTACAAATGATACTCGGTACACAGTCATCAATGAGATAAGACAAATTCTATACCGAGAATTTCATCAAGATCTGAAATTTGCCTGTCAAAAAACTAGCCAATTGGTATAAAAAGATAAATTAACAAAAAATGGGAGCATAACAAGATACACTTCATTGCACACAATTTTTTCCATATTCCAAAGTAAAAGACTGCCACACAAATAATCAAACTACAAATGACACTCCCAACACGGGTGATAGGGGAGCTAGTTCAAATCCTGCAGCAAGAATTTCATTGAGATTCCAGTTTTGCCTGCCAAAGAACTCGCTACTTCGCCAGTTGGTATATACATAAAGCGACAACAAAACTGGGAGCATAACCAGATAATCATAATTCCATTAACTATACACCAACTTATAGAAATTCAAAAGTGAAAAATGTACAAGAAATACTGGTACACGCTACATACATCAAATACACCATTTAAATCCACGAAATGTAAAAAAGCCACTCATTTCCCATCTTCTCCCCATCTCATTGCAACGAATCCAATCCCCAAACCAACTAGCGTAACATTTTCTCTCTTTTTCAAATTACGCAGCAAAGCCACTAATTTAAAGCTAAAATCAACAACAAAAATACCCAGAAACTGATCTACCACTGCAAAAAAAAAAAAAGGATGAAGAAACAAACTCCAAATCATCTGATCTCCAAAACAATTCCAAAATGCCAACTCCTAGTTTCAAATATACATCCAAAAAAATAGACCTAAAATTGTCCAGGTAATTCACAAATAACAGCTACCTAGATCATGCATCTATTAAACCATGCAAACAACTAATACCCCACTACATATACTCCACTCCAAATCTCAAAACAAAAAACCCAGATTTCCCTGAAAGTCAAGACCCCAATAAAACACAATATCATCACTAAAATTACTAAAGATTGAAACTTTGAATGGACCCAAGAAAAACCCTAGAAGAATTACAAAAAACTCAGATAAATTGATATGATTCTAACTTGAAATGTAAGCTAAAATGAGCTAATTCGGAATTACCTCAACTCTAGTCGATTCTCAGCTTCTCGCACAAACCCAGAACAATAAGTGAATTTCAGGAGAGAAAAACAAAAACCCCAATTTTCATTTTCCGTAATTAAAGGAAGAAGAACACATACAATATTATTTTTTATTTGAATATTTTTCAAATTTTTTTAAGATTTGAAAGTTTTGAGGTTTTCCCTCCAAAGGTAGAAACAGGAAGAGGGAAAATGAATATGGAAAATGGACATTTAAAAAAATAAATAAAAGATTTTCAGTAAAAAATGAAAATGAAAATGAAAATAAAAAATGGAGTGTGTGCATTTGGTCTGAATTTCAGAGGAGAGAGAGAGGCGAGCAAAGAAGACCCCGACCCCCCATTTAAAAGATAAATATTCGTTATTATTTTATTATGTTATGGATTAAGGGAAATTTATTTTATCACTCTCACGCGCTGAGAGAGAAAGGTGGCCACGTGATGGGCTGGCCTAGCCCGGGGGTTGGCAAGCTGGGTGGGTCGGGCTGTGCTGGATTTTCTTAATTCATATTCTATACTCTATAGTCTCTTCACATTTTAAATGGACCGGTTTCGAGATAGGTCAATCAAGCCAGAAAACGGGCAAGACCAGGCCCGATCTAAGAAAAATTAGGGAGTTTGGATAAAGGAAAGGGAATTTATCATATAGGTAGTGTTCTATTAAGTGGACTCTAAGGGAAAGGCAAAGGGTTTGCGGCGAAGTCTCCCACAATTAGAGCTGTTAAAATCAAACCTGAACCAATAAATTATCTGAAATCGACCCGAACTTGACTTGATTATGACCCAAAAAATAAGACCCGAAAATCGACCCATCCTAACATAAAGTTAACCCAAAACCGATTTGACTTAATATTCGAAATCCCGAACCCGATCCGTGTCCAACCCGTTAGGGACCCGACCCGAAGAAAATTCCGAAATCGATTGAACCCGACACATAACAGATATGCCCGATTTGTAACAACCCGTGACCCGGATTAACTTCATAAATTAACAATTTGAACATATGTGAATGTGACCTAATCTTGTCTGACCTATATTTACCCAATTTCTAAAGACTTTGAAACCAAACATTTTCATTAATGACCGATGTAAACCCGATAAAGCTTAAACCGAATTTCAATCGACATCAAGGTGACCCATACTATAATTGACTTGACCCAAAATCTACTAGAACCCAAAATAACCCGCTATAACCCCTTTCAAGAACCGACCCAATTTTATCTGAACAGACTTTGACCCGAACCGAATACAACATGACCTGAACCCGAATCGAACCCGAGAATGCAAATAACCGATTTAACCCGACCCAATAATGACCTGACCCAACCCGACCTGACAGGCCAAATCGACCAAATTTAACCTGAATCGATAAGAACCGACCCGTAATGTGTCAACCCATAATCGATCCGTGGACCCGATTTGACTTTCCTACCCACGATTTCATGACAGTCAAATAACCACTTGGAGAAACTGAAGATGCATTCTCTTTCCTTTTGTTGAAACCTCTCAAGTCTCCACGAAACAGCCCGTAAGACTCATCTTCTTGATCTTTTTGTTTAGAAAATATTGACCTACATTGTTTAGAAAATATAAGACGATGGTTTTTCTTTATAGGTAACTTTCTAAATTGTGAGTTATTGTCAAACCACAATAGTTTTGTGACTATAAGAGTAAACAACTACAGTGAAGATTTCACTAAAGCAAATATGTACATAGGTAGTACATATGATTAATGTACTGTATTCCTTTCAAAATTATCCAAAAAATATAATCATAACGTTTCAATTGGACTAGTGTAATATTACACGATTGGCTCACTGGAGACAATAAATCTAATAAAAGTGGAATGGACATGATATCATACAAAATAAGTGTATAAAACTTGCAATTAAACTAGTATTTAATGAAACTGAACGACATATTGTTCGCACCCTAATGTAAAAATAGCTGGTTGATTTAGAAAAAAATTGTCTGTGCCACAACGTAGGAAGAGTTAAATATCGTTATTTATTTGTTTTTAAAAATTATAAAAAGTTGATATTTAGAAAATATATATTAAAATGAATCTATTAGGAACTCTTACGAGTATATATTTTCTTTATAGATTGTAAAAAATTTATGGTATAATTTTATTTAAAATCTATAGCATTTCAAATAGGAATAATAAAAAAAATAGAAGGAATAGTTTGAAATCTGATGTGGCCAAAAAGTTGTCGTGAATGTTATAATGAATTCTTCAACAGTTAAATAACATCAATAAATCAAAGTCGTACCAAACAAAACAGTACATGTATGCATGTCAAGTTTAATATTTTGACAAATCAACAATTAGTCCTGTCAATAAATGTAGTCAAATATATTAACATGCTCTAAAATTAGGTGCGCTTAAAGCTACTTTTTGCTTATTTGAAAATCCAAGAATAAAAGTAGCAAATTATAAGAGCAGCCAAATACATAATATTGATATAATGCATTGCGAAAGTATCAAACCAATAACTAGAGGTATGTAGATCTCATCTTAATCATGCTCGGCCATGACTAGTTCAATCTGAATTACATATATGGAAAACACAAGATACATTATGCTCGTTTTATGCCATTCTTACGAGAAACTACCAAGCAAGTCAATGGTTTCTTCATTTCAAGTGAAAGCCTCAGGCGCTCTGAAAGATCAACATATGCAAGATGGCCTGACAACCATTTGAACTGCTGAAGCATTCGGGCTAACCACAAATGAACGGTGGCCAAGCCCAATGACCTTCCAGGACACACCCTACGGCCAGATCCAAATGGAGCAAGTCTTAGGTCTGAGCCCATGACTGACACATCCTCATCGATGAACCTCATGGGCTTGAAGGCCCAAGGATCATCCCATATGGCTGGGTCATGGGTTATGGCCCACATATTGACCATCGCTGTTGTGCCAGCTGGAATCTTAACCTTGTCAACAAGGACATCATGGACTGCTAAGCGGGCCCATGAAAGCAGAGGACCTGGTGGGTGAAGCCTAAGGACCTCCTTGACTATGGCTTGAAGGAAGGGAAGGTGTTGAAGATCTGAATCTTGGACTTGCCTCTGGTTATTCCCAATGCACAAATCTAGCTCTTCTTGAGCCTTTGCTTGGACATCTTGGTGTAGAGCCATTCTTGCCATGATCCACTCAAGAAGTGTCGCTACAGTGTCAGCTCCTCTAAAGACTGTTTCCTGCAAAAGATAATATCTAATCAATTATTATCGACTTAAACTAAATGGTTTATGTGACATAATCAGCCCCCAAAGAATTCTTGTGATAGAAATCATACTAACATATATGGACAAAAAGCTGATATAAAAGGAAACATTATATAAAAGGCTACAGATAATTCAAATATACGCAGCATTATTTAGCCATTGCACCAAAAGTTGCCTCAATATTAGAATATGGAAGGAAGAAAGAAAGAATACAGGATGATTGGTTTTCGTTAAATAAGTTAACATGTGTATGCCAATATTCATGTAAGTAACACAATAAGGTCAACTAGTTTCAAACAATGAACACTAATATCAACTGTAGCTGTGTACCAATCTGAGAAAAAAGTGGATAAAAGATCAGTCCAAAGATTAAAAGTAACAGAAAAGATATACTTGGCAAAAATATTCAAACATAATAAAATAAAGCATATGGAAACAGGACACCTGTACCATAAATGGGACCCTTAGGACAAATCAAAAGAATGGGTTGGCCTTGGGTGTACACTTGACAAGTAACCAAGGTTAACATAAAGGAGTATCTACCATATGCTTAAAAAATAACTCTGCTGTTCATGTGACTAGTTTTTACCAGTCAATAGCATATATGTCTTTTGTTACTTCAACGTTTATATTTTGACTCATTTGCAATGCATGGTTTTCCATAACCTCGAGTTAAACATGTGTAATTTGCCAACGTTGAAGTGTGTTGATAGATTCTTACCCATAAGACTGCCACCATATCAGAACGATTTAGTTTATCTTCATCAGGCAAAGAAAGCAACACACTTAGGAAGTTGTTTCTCTTGTTTAAGTCTACGTCCATTTCCCTAACTTTGATGATCTGGCCTAGAAGTTCATTGACCCTGCAAGCCAATTTATGACATCTCCTTTTCACTCCTTTGAAGTCTAAAAGACCTAGAGGAAAGTATTCCTCCAGATTGAATTCAGAGATCAACTCATAGCCTTCCCTCACCATCATCCCTAATTCATCCCCAGCACTACCCAAATTACTTCCAAAAACACTTTCCAACATATTCTTCAAAGAGACTCCCTGTAATATCCCTCTCAACTCCACAACTCCTCTAACCTTCATTTCCTTCATTACATTTTCCAACATTGCATCTGCTAGGCATTGTCGAACCCCTTCAAGGCTTGAAATTCTCCTAGGAGAGAACATGTGATTTGCCGATATCCTCCTCAGGTGGCGCCAGTATTTTTCATGGGGCGCAAATCCGATGGCTCGTTCAAACATCAGCAAACGAGCTGAAGGTTTTATGGGACGGTCTGAGAATGAAGGAGAGCATAGGATTTCCCTAGCAGTTTCCGGGTGGCTACTTATGATCACAGGTGTGGTGCCCAAACTCAATGCCATGAGCCTGGTGCAGCCCAAGGAAACTGCCATAGTGGCTAGTTTGCGATGAGCCAAATCACCCATATGAGGCAGTGTTCCCAAAAGAGGCCAGCCTGATGGCCCCCTGAGTTTTGAGATGGAATTCGGGCTGTAACTTCGCCATGCAAAGCCTCCAGGGACCAACCATAAGTGTAGTAGAAAATAGAGCAAGAAAGATAAGATGAGAGCAAAAAAAGTTTGCTGACAAAGAGGTAGTTTAAAGAGAAAAGACAGCACGGAATTCATAATGGTTAAATTCTAAGCTCTTATAAGCTAGTAGAATTGTCAGAGTTGGAACTTTTATTTTGTTGAAATAGCATGGTCAGATGACACACATATATATAGAAAACACAAGATATGCAAGAGTAAGTACAATAAAATAATAAAGATGGTGGTTAGTTTTAGTTAAGTCTAAAGTATCTCTAATAAACCATGGTTAGGGGTTAGTAATTCGTGTTCACTAAAATATTATATGTCAAAATATGTGGATTAAGTCCTGTCTACGAGGTATGTTGTTACCTCTCACTTGTTACTTTGGATTATATGCTAATGAAAGGGGAGAATAATAATATTCAAATCTATGACAGAAAAAGATGGTTACCCAACTAATGTGCCATTATATAGAGCTTAAATATATTCTCACAAAAGAAGCAGGATCACTATCATTAACATTGTCATTGATAAATTAATGTACGGAGCATTTTCAAGAATAATACTACAGTGTTATTGCATTAAGTGTTTTGAAAACATAAGGGAGTTGAGTAATAACATCAGAATAAACTTATAATATGCAATACCATTTCAAATGGAATCAGGACCACCGTACCCCCCAACCCTAATCTCCTTTCCTCCTCTCAACTGGCTGTTATTAATCTTAAAAGCCTTGCCTGGATTGCTGTTAAAACACCCGAAAAGTCCATGCCTTAATAATAACGGATCTTTTCTTAAGCCCGGAATGGTATAAATTATTTGAGCTCATAGATTTTACCCCCAAAGACTCTAGGGTAACTATTCAAGGGTTAATAATTTCAATCATATCTCCCTTCTTTCACCACTATCATTCATTTCTCACCACCAACGTTCCTCACTTATCTATCCTATCATCACCACCATCATCTCCATGACCGACCACCAAGACACCATGGCCAGCTAATCTCCTTACACCACCACCAACTATTGATTTTAGAGCAACAGATTTATGACGCATCATCAATGGTTTCTCTTTCTCCTTCACTCAATATTATCATTTGGAGTTCGACAAAATTTGGTGATATTAATATCATTACTTATATTCTGCCTCTTTTAATGTCCAAAACATAAGGCCATTGTAGAAGAAAAAGCATATAAAAATGGGACTTTCAGTTCTATTTTGAGGGTACAGATTTCTCCTTGAGCCAAACCTCCTCTTGATTACCCGTTTAAAAGAATACCCCCTCAAGCACTTCCTTACAAATTGTGTCCCTCTTAATATCTACCCAAAAATAGTAAGTTGGAACAAAGACAATACCCTCAAGGCATAGGGTTGAGATCACTCTAATTTCTAACAAGTTACACACAACACTCATATCTCGAGTCACGCCTCTAGATTATGACATACCATTAAACAGCTATCTATAAGGTAAAGATAAACAATTCGTGCATTCAGCAAGATCCTAAATTGAGCGGAAGCAGGGATGCATCATGTATGCATCGGTTAAGCATCAAGGCAGCCAGGAAAATATAAGAAAAGAAGAGAATGAGACAAAATTACATCCAACATTCCCTAGTCATTAAAATTAAATTTAACTCACGATCTGTTACATATAAAAAAAAGTTTCCTCTATAAAGATAGACAAATGTTGTCCAGTAATACTTTGCATCATCAAAGCAAACCCTAGGAATAGAGTAATCATAATATTTGTTCTAAGAGGCTAATAGTGATATGATCATCATTTGTGAGGGGGTACAAGTAATGATCTGAACGATACAACATATAGTTGAAAGAGGAAGGTTATAGGCTGCACAACTGACTGAAAAATGCTAAGAAGACGAGGCCACATAACACCCAATCTAATGGATTAAGCTAAGGTGAACAAGACCTACCCCCTTTCAAAGTAATTGGACCTTAGAAACTGGGATACATTTTGAAAAAAACTCATCAACTTCCACTGACCAAAATCATTTCTTTCTCCTTCGAGATCACATTGGTTTCTCAATTATGATTTGTTGTCAAATCTTTAGTTCACCTCCACATCATCTATCATTTGCCTAACTTAACAACACATCGTTGGCCAATGTTCCTCACTTAATACTTAGTGGGGATCTACCAATCACTCATTAGCAAAGATTACCGGTCTTTTTCCAGGCAGTGCATCCTTGTAAAGACAGTGATTTAAATACGACCAAGCCTAGTCCTACAGAATAGACATAATTTTACTCCAATCCTTCTACCTAGCCATCATATTTGTAAAACAGGAAGGTTGAAATATGGAGAAATCTGTGAAGATGTCAATCTACTAAACAGAGGAAACAAATCAAAAAATATAGCAACAACATAAATCAGTCAAAGTAAATCATGCAATGTACATATTTGATTCACTGAAGTTTAGGAAACCTTTGTAGCTTAAATACTGATGTAATTTATCATTCTCAATATAAAAGACAATCAATTGACAGAATTTAATCATGGTATTAGAGCGGAAAGTCGGAAAAAGCCTGAAAACCAAATTCTATTGGCTTCATCATCTACCATTTACCTACATGTTCACCATGAGCTCTCCGCCAAAAAAATCAAGAAACCACTATTATTGTAAGTAGTTTGTTGCAACTCATCCAAGAGTTGTACACAAACAAAACATATAATAGTAACTCTAACCCAACCAATGTCAATTTGTCTAAAAAATTACACAACCAAAATTACTCCAAATGGGCTCGGTTGATGCAGATAGCCATCGGTGGAAGAGGCCGGCTCAACCACATCATCGCCGAGCCTCCACCTCCTGACGACCCATCATACATTCAATGGGCTCAATAGGATCTGATGGTAACCACATCATCGTCGAGCCTCTACCTCCTGACGACCCATCATACATTCAATGGGTTCAAAAGGATCTGGTGGTAATATCATGGATGATTGAAAACATTGAATCGGAACTAGTAAACCAATTCCTAGACTTTTCTACGTCTAGAGAGCTATGGAAGGGTATTGAAACACTATACAGCAACAGCAAGGATGGGCTATAGATCTACGGCCTTAATGTCAAAGCAAACACCATCAGACAAGGCCAACATACTATTGAAACATACTATGGTAAGCTCATATCTATATGGAAAGAGATAGATAGTAAAATGCCTAACCCAATGTCATGTGCATAAGACAAAATGGTGTATAATTGATTTACACAACAGAGACTTTACCCATTTTTGGCCGGACTTGATGAAAGCTTTGACAAAGATCGCAGAGATCTTGTCAATCAGGATCCCTTACCAACAATTGAAGTGGCATACAACACAATCAAACATGAGCTAGCTCGAAGGAACGGCATGAATCAAGAAATCATACCTTCATCAACCACCCAATACAAGGGTATTGGGAGCAGCCTAGTTGCACGAAACCATGGGCGATCAGGAGGTCCATCATCTCGGCCCGATAAAACTCACCTTATGTGTACTCATTGTGGGGGAAACCGACACACAAAAGAAGGTTGCTTCAAGTTGATAGGGTATCCTGAATAGTGGCAAGATCCGAAGAAATGAGGGGTGAAAATAGGGGGAGTTGTCGTTAAGAGCATCTCGGGGCCAGGAGAAGGGAGCAATGGCAATAGCCATAGCTATGGCCAAGAAGAAAATCGGGAAGAGAGGAAAGGGGTAGCCGTCGTTACCAAAGAAGCAGGAGGTAATGTTAGGGTTAAAGACACTAACCCTAATATTTGTGATATTGTTTCAGGTGATGAAGGATTCGTGGCCCAGTGTTCACATACTGCCCAATCCTCGCATTTAGCCCACTTCAGTGCTTCAATGAATGCATGAATCTCCAAGCAACCCGAATCCTCTTCTCGGGAAAATGACCAATGGATTTTTGACTATGGCGCGACAGACACAATGACTTTGCAAGCTGGACATTGTGAACCTTATGCTAGGCATTGTGAACCTTATGCCCAACTTGAGGGGGAGTGTAAAACAGGAAGGTTAAAATACGGAGAAATCTCTGAAAATGTCAATCTACAAAATAGAGGAAACAAATCAGAAAATATAGCAACAGCATAAATCAGTAAAAGTAAATCATGCAATGTACATATTTGATTCACTAAGTTTAGGAAACCTTTATAGCTTAAATGATGATGTAATTTACCATTCTTAATATACAAGAAAATCAATTGCCAGAATTTAATCAATATTTTCATTTTTGTTCATGCACATGCTGGGTTGCTGTATTTGTCAAAAAGAGATTGATAGGGTTAGGGGATATGCTTAGTACGCCTTTCTATATTTGCCATTGCCATAACTCCTACGCAGCTATATATGCTGACTGGCGGAGTGGCGGCATTGTTTTATGGAAATTGATTGCATGTATCTCTACCCTATATGTTTGGCTTGCAACTTTATTTCCCTAGGGTATCACGAGAATCAGAACGGAGTTTTCTGGCTGGTTACAGACTCTTATTTTACCTGTTGCACTTTTTATTCTTTAGCGCCATTGCCTTCTTGTTGTTCGGACTCTTCTTTTACCTCAATTATCCGTGTCATATCTTCGACAATTGGAAGTTGCCAAGTTGGTATGAACACTTAACACTTAAACAAAGACTATTATGAAGTATTTTCTAATAGGATAGACATGTCAGACTCAAGGACATGGATCCTTGTCTAATATGAGCCCCAGGTCCGAGTAACATTGACTACAGTCAGACTCACTACGAGTCTATTACTATTACGCAGGTCAATGCTTGGAAATTTAATCAATATTTAGAATGAGAATCAAACAAAACAAGGCATCAGATCATAAGGAATATATCCTAGAAAAATCGTATTACTTTCATATACAGGTGCCACAAAATAGCATATAAATTGTAAAAATCATACCAAGTATAGTTCATGCCATCCACTATAACAAACAATCACAGTGGGCTATAAAAAAATTGCAACACTAATATGTTGTCAGGCAAACTAACCTTCATGCCAATTACTCAATGTAAAGAAACTTCTTGTGTCTTGTAGTAAACTACATTTGGTGCAAGCATGCGTCAAAAATGTTTTCCTAAGAAATGGAAAGTCACACCACCCATGAACTTTCCACTTATCCAAGATTATCACATGGAACAAAGATTATGATTTGCATGCATATAACCAACACACAGCTGCACATGGGAATGTAACTTTTAAGCAATTAGAATTAACTAAAAGCAAATTATACAAAGAGATCCTCACAATTTAACTAAATGGGTTTGCCGCTAGTATCAAAAATCTAAAACAAAGTTCTATAAGCACCTGTTTTTCGATTTTCTCAAAGAAACCTTCGCAAAGAAGGCTAGGAAATCGGAGTCCGATATACTGTGAAATGTCCCTGAACCATTCAGATGTTTTCCAAGTATTTTTATGATCCATGTTTTCTAGAATAAACTCATATTCAAAAAAAGTTGTTTGTCGGACAATGGATGACAATTACTAATAAAAAACTTTATTCACTCAGTGCCATATGGGTGCATACTTATATGCCATAACACGTAACACTTCATTTCAGACCAACAATGTACAAAGACACAAGTGTACAAAGCTCACTTGCGTTTTTATGCCAAGGATACAAATTAAATGAGAGCAGAGTAAAGCCTAACAAGACAACTTCGAAACTGGAGAGGATAAGCCTTCTTCTATTCCCAAAGTAGACTTGCCTAAACAATGTAACAAAACTCGTCTCATATCCAACTAGTGCATTTATCTGAAACCTTTTCCAGGGCTTCTTTTAGTGATCAGATAAATTAAAAAAATTACCCGATATTCTTAGGTCAGTAAATTTTATGAGCTACTCTTTTTTTCCTAATTTTTTATCCTATTTGATTATTCATTGTAGACACAAATTACAATATTTTTATCTCCAAATTCATAAGATAAGTAATTGTGACAACTTAATATTCTTAAAATTTACATTAAAATGTATCAAACAAGATTTCACTTAAATTTATGGTTAATTTTTTTAAAACTTTAATTTAATAAATAGAAATGAGACAAAAATAAAAGAATAGAAGAAGTACATAATAACTCGAAGCATTAAAAGATTAGCAATTAAAGTAGCTTAATATAAAAGAATTGTACATGTCTTTGATATACCAAACAAAGAAATTTTTTGAAGAGAAAAAGAAAAACTCTTTAGTTGGAAGACACTAAAAAGAGTTTCACTTTGAATACTTTCAAGTAAAAAGCACTAGCCTAAGAGCAAATGACAGCACAATGTGTGTTTTTCTAAATTAAGGAAACTTCTTTTTTTTTTCTTCTGCTTTGAGAGGGTTAATTCCTAGAAACTCTTATGAGAGCATACTCGTCCTCCTAAACAAGTTATTAATTAATAATTAATTGGTTCAATTATATGCATACACTTTTTTGATTACTTGGTGAACTGGAGTCTCTGAAATTTCAACCCTAACTTCTGGACTTGATTTTGCCCACTTCCGTACGTATCTAATGTTTGAGCCTTGAAAATCTTAAACACCTAATCAGTGCCAATTTTATAAGTACACAAAGAATGAAGTGTAACCACCACAACAAAATTGGTTCAAGTAAGACGTAGACTGTATGAGACTCGTATACACAGAATTGATTAAATACTTATCCAAGTGTCAGGCAAGCTGACATTCAAAATTTAACACATACGGAGTACCATGTCTAGAAACGAATGGTATTGGGACACGACATTCATGAACAATAGAACCTGATCCTGAATAATTTTTGCACGTCTATACAAATTAAACAATTCTAAAGCATATACACATTTTTTAGATTTATGTACTAGATTAGGCTAGATATCCCATCTCAAGTCCATTTCCGAGCACATAATCACACGAATCCATAATCCATAATACTTCAGATAGTTTCTTCATAACTTTCTCAACAAATATGTTGATCTAGATGATTGAGGTGTCCGAGTGATAATAAAAGGGTAAGAAAATGATTTAATATCCTTGTTAAAAGTGTCTACTATTTGACATGAATACATGTAATGAATGTAAAATTATGAGTAACATAGAAAGCAAACCTATAATGTGATCATTAAAGGTAAGCAAACAAAAAAGCATATTAAATAACACATACATAGACAAGATAATCTGATGTCCTTAAAAGAATTCACAAAAATAAGCATCCTGTATCCATTTGAAAGAGATAAAATTCGAAATAAGGCTTAACTTGAGAAAGCAGAATATCTGATGATAGCCGAATCTGAAGCAGACCTGCTGCAATAGATCCTTTACAATCTGTGGCACCAGATAAAATTGAATGGGACCTGCCAGTAAAAGCAGTACATTACACTCATGGGACCATATTAAATTAGGATTAGATAATACGAGAAAAGAAAAGCCAGGGTCGCACGTGGATACTTTCTCTTCCGTTGAATTTCTTTATTACAATGTTAATACTAGAGATTATGGATAACTTTACTAAAAGCCATATCACAATAAAACATACTTCTATAAGAAAATTCAGCTAAGCACCTGGACAACCTTCTGACCATTGGAGGAACGTTCCAACCAAGAGGCATGTAAAGAAATTAGAACTTTAAAACATCACAAAATATAGTGAAGTAGCTGCTTACCACCACATGCATATTAGGCTTAGTTTGTAAAGGAGTTGAGTTCATCCAACAGCATTGTGGAGAAAACCTTTCCACGTTTGGGATTCAAATCCAGATTGATCCGTGTCTAGTAGACTCTAGAAACTCTAGATACCAAATAATTGATAAAGTGAGGTAGCCGCTCCATAATTGTAAAAAAACAAAACACGCAAGAAGAACTAAATACAAAAAAAAGAAATCATCTTCACAGAAAAAATGATTTCTAACGACCTTCCGGAGTGGAAGCGGCTGCGCATCCAAGAAAAAAAATAAGAAAAATCAGACAAAGTGGAATGTTGTGTTAATAGTTCATTGTTTAACATTATTATGGTTCTAGACAGCATCCAAGCAAATACGCAATCCACCCTTTCCAAATAAACAAGTAAATTATTAACAACTCCGTGGTAAAGATAAAGACGGGTATACTTCTCTTTGCTCGTTGTTGTGATAGTAAAGAGACAAACAAGACTCTAGCTTCTTCTCAGCCCCTCCATACTCAAAAAAGAAAGTCAATGAATCAGTGGATTTAAGGGAAAGAAAATTTCAGATCAATAAATTAACCCGTTACAGAAATAATTTGGGGTTGATAACTGGGTATTATAATGGAAATAGTAGAACCTCCTTCAGTTTGCAATTAACTGTCACGTTGAATAAATTTCAACAACTAAAGTAAATGAATCCCTACAAAGCTAGTATTTGATCCATTTGCAGCATCCAATAAAAAATTTATAATGTGCTTATCCAACAGCGCCTTGTACAAGAACCA
The DNA here is from genome assembly GCA_026401315.1 of Dysphania ambrosioides. Classification (NCBI taxonomy): domain Eukaryota; kingdom Viridiplantae; phylum Streptophyta; class Magnoliopsida; order Caryophyllales; family Amaranthaceae; genus Dysphania; species Dysphania ambrosioides. Next base: position 3,068,415 of record CM048660.1, on the reverse strand, counting down.
AAAGCATATGCCAATCTAAACAATAAACATGCACAGAAACTAGTATATATAACATGATTTTGAAATGCTAGATAAATTTGCAGCATTAATAAACCACCATGAAAAAATACAGATTCAAGTATACACAATTTAGCACAACTCAACAGATAATACAATTATACTTCATCACCTTGACCAACAACAACAATAAAGCCAAACTTTAATTCCAAATATATAGAGTTAGCTACATGAACCAAAAATCTATCCTCATGTTATCATCTATAAAAATGCTCCTCCATCGTTCTCTCTTATTTAGGGTTATATTTTCTTCCAAACTCTTTTTCTTTATATCTTTTCTAACTCCTTCCATCCACATCTTCCGTGACCGTATTTGAGTTATTCATTTTCCCAACACTCCATCTTCGTCATCGGAGCATCTAAACCAACACAATTGATTTTCCCTGAACTCCTCAATATTCGCTACTCTAACTTTATTTCGAATCTTCTAATTTTATTCTTTATGGTGTTCTTAGACATCCATCTTAACAAACACATCTTTACTACACTCATCTTCTTAATATGCTCTCTTTCTTGAAAGCCCAACACTTTGATCCATACAATTATGTCGATCTAATTACCATCCTATAGATTTTTCTTTTCAACCTTAAGGGTACACAACACAATAGTCTTGTAGCTAATTTTTATTTGAGCCACCTAAATTTTATTTTGTTAGTGATATCTTGATAAATGTTTTCATTCCTTTAGAAAATCAATCTTAGGCATTTAAAATATTTGATTATAGACAACTCCTTGACATTCAAAGTCATACTATCTTCTCTTGACCTCCTCTAAATACTAATATGATATATCATATTCTTATACTTTGTTTTACTCCTAGTAACCTTAAAACCTCTAGACTCATTTCAATACTAAAATGACATTTCATATACTTTGTTTTATTTCTAGTAACCTTAAAACCTCTAGATTCCAATATTTGTCTCCATTTTTCAAGCTTAACATTTACCCCGTCGCTAGTTTTATCTACTAAAGCAATATCATCTGTAATTAATAAACACCACAGTATGTTATCTTGTATTAACCTTGTTACTTTATCATCTTGAACCTTGTGATTAATCAAAATCTATAAAAAGTACTATAACCATGGAATTGAAGTAAAGAGTAATAAAGTAAGAAGCAACGTTAAAATAGAGTATATGCGAGCGTGCCACTAGTATAATTTAGAATGTTAAAAAATTGAAAAAAAAGATTGCAAGCATTTGCTAAAAGAGAGAAGAGGCTATGGTTGTTATTCCATTTTCTAGTCTCTTTCTACAGATATGCGAAATATTATATTTGTTCCTTCAAATCCTAACTATGATACATATTCGCCTAACTAAGACTTTATTTCTTTAGCCACAGGATTGTGTCAAGAATGACCAGCAAATCTTCTCATATTTTTTTAGTAGGTAAGGAAAACTTACCGTACTTTGAGAGAGTGTGTGGGTGGGTGGGTGGGTGGGGTGGGGAGGTAAGGGGATCCCCATACCAAAGTACTTCTAGTGGGATCAAACCCCCAACTTCAAGGTTGGAAATGTGGAAATCCTTTCCACTAGGCCAAGCTTAGCTTGGTAACAACTCTTCTCATATGCATATAGTAAGAACCATCATACTATGTAACATAGAGTAAGACCATCCCAGTGAAGCAGTAACTCTGCAATAAGTTGCTTCAAAAGAAAAGCTACGTCAAAATTTTGATCTCCTAGTATGAATAGCGATTCCCCAGTAAATTTTTACGTAGGAATGAGATAATATGCAATTTCGATATTTGATTATAGCTTGAATAAACAAAAGTATTCAGTTTATTCGTGCATTGAGTCTAATAATCTATTTGGAATTGATTAGTAAGATAAACAAATTGTATGAGATCCAATGCATTATTATTCACCTTAAATGCTCAATAAGATGTAAAGACTTCCACTTACACAACTTCACCACCCATAACAGCAGCGAATAGTAGAGTTTCTTCCCATATCTTTTTGTGGTTTTATTTTCCTTAAAAGTGTATTAACAGGAAAGGACACAATGTGAAGTGCATGCCTTGCACAACTCTGAATAATAAAAAATCAAAGGCCAGGATATGTGTTCCGAATGGTAGCCCATGATCTGAGCAACCCCTCTCTCACTTTTTTCTTGTGTCATTGCCTTCCCTGAACTTAAGTGCACAAAGGGTCTTTTTTTTATCACTAAAAATATGAGAAAGAAGAAAAGATGCAATCTGCTACCTACTCATTGCTGCACAGAGCAACAAGACCGCAATATTTTCACATCCAAAATCTTGCTAGTGCCTATAGTTTCTGTCTCCTATTGTCCCATACAACCACATATGGTGCAATAATCAATAAACTAAACAAGGTCAGTATCCAGGAGCTACCCCCATAACAACCAGTGGACACCCTCTTACAGTATTACCTAAACAAATCCACAATGATGCCTTCATCCAATATGGCTTTTCTAACAGCTGAAGTATAAAGTCAACAGTCATCTACTGGTAAACTCCTTCTGTCCATGAGTAAATTCTCACAATCAGCTTTTCACTGAAAATGGAACTATATATGTTATTTTCTTTATATTATGCCTCCTCTGAGTTGCAAAAAATAATGTTTAGATGAAGCAGACATGTTAAATTCACAATATATGTCAAACAAATATATAGAAACTCAGAAAGTATGTCAGCTTTCATGAGAAATCTAATACTCTGTACTAAACCCCCACTTTGTTTAACCCAAGAAGTTCTTCACTTGACATGATCCAAACTACAAAGATTAATTGTTATACTTCACAATTTACAGACAAGGCCTAATTCAAAACAATTTTCGAAAAACAGCCAAAAACTTATCACTAGCAGAAGCATACATCTAAATCAGTACAAAGGTAACAATTAGTGCAAGATTGATCAGCCCATGGAGATGCAAGTGGAAAGCATAGGCTTGGTAGACAAGGACAAAACATATTAATACTCGTATAAAAAATCCAATAGTAGCTATACTGTACTTCCAGAAAACACCATCAACATATGTAGATTCAGAATGCTAAACCGAAAAATAGTGTTTGACTCTATGAATCCAATCAGAGCCACTTTGAGACATATTGCACAACCTAGAAAAGGAGAAATACTTAATATCTTAAACTCACGATGTAATAAACATCACAGAAAAGGACCAAGAAATCAAATCTTAGACTGACATTGAACAATGTGTCAAAGACCCTGCATTCACAACTAGAGCACCCATATACACCTAAAATTGACATTGATGCTGATGAGTCCAAACTAGACTAGGTGATACAGAATCTCCAAGTATTCACAAAACACTCCACTTTGGTGTACATGTAAATCGTGAGTAACACCAGCCACAAGTGGTCTTAATAGCATCCATAATTTCGAATATCCCACCGCATTTCAGATCACACTCGATATGACATTGGTCTGAATTGACACACCCAATCCATCATGATGATCACCCGTAGATTTGATCCACAAAAGCGAAAAATGATTATAAGTTGCTATGAAGTACTGAGAAATATTTTCTACTTGACTTTCCAACGTCCAGATCACCTCAGAACCCAAGAAGTCCTTGCAAATCATGTAATGTGCTCAGAATTTGAAGTTGTTTCTATATACAATAGTCAAAGAATAATTTCTAATTTCTAAGTGTTGGTCATACATATCTAACGTTAATCGACTACATCTCTAAACAAATATTCCAAGTGATGCATAAACATTTATAATCAATTCAATCCACTCAGTTTATACCTCTTCAATGTGTTGACTCACAAGGTTTTCTTGCTTACAACTGACGTGGGGACAAGAAGGCGCTTTTACACATTAGCATTCTTTGATAGTTTTTATTATTTATTTTATTTAATTAGCAAAAATAGAGTTGATATCTTTTAATAATTTTGCCGATTTATCTTTTTAGGGTTTTTGTTAGACTAATAGCCCTATATATAAGGATTATATGAAAACTTCAGTGCTTTTGCTTGAAAATCAGTTATTTAACACAAACACTAAACCTAGACTTCAAGAAAGCGACTTTGTTAGTACTTTCCGATGGTTCTACGTAATGTCATATGAACAAGGTTTTCGAGCGCGTTCACAGAATTGTAACTCGATTGCATCAAATTGATCAGTAAACACGGAACTTGCCCTAATTAAACTAAATCATACGGAGTGATCCATTGATTTTCAAGCCACAAATCATATTCGGCGCACATAATTCCCTAAAAAATGAAATATTATTTTGATTTAACACAATTCAACCAACTCTATTAATTATAGAACAGAAGAGAAATCAATTAGCAAAAGTATGATATACGAATATCAGATTAAACGGAACAACAACGAACTTACTTACGTTATCGTTTGAAGGATTCCGCGAATTATGCTTCATATATGAATTGTGAATCGCTGGAGAAACGCACGGAGAGCGGATTTCTCCATTATTGAACTTCTGAATTGGGCTGCGGAATCAGTTGTTGAAGCTTTACGTTGGGAATCCCTAATTTTTGACATTGGCTTTGGCTCTGAAATTTGGGGATGTTTTTGGCGCGAAGAGTGATGACGCGAGGATTATTAATAAACTACCCTTACAAACGACAACTAGCCTTACGATGGTGGGTGCATAGTGCTTACAATACACATAAAACGTTGTATAAAAGTTTCCCCCAAACTATAATCATTACTATTAGAAACACAATATCAGTTTTCAAGTTATCTCACGCAGTCATAATTAGCACATTCCTTAATAATGCTCGTCATTTTTCAATTTTCGAAACAAAAAACCTCCTCTCCTCCGGTGAAATCGAAACCCTATTCATCTCCATCTTCGAGTTTCTTCCTATCTCCATCTCCAATGTTTGAAATTTCGGCCTTTTATTTATAATGTTCATTAGAGATATATAACGTTCATTCTAAATATATATATAATGTTCATTCTAAATATATATAATATGTTCATTATAGATAAATGTAATGTTCATTCCAAATATATATAATGTTTATTAGAAGTATATGTAATGTTCATTCCAAATATTTGTAATGTTCATTAGAAGTATATGTAATGTTCATTCCAAATATTTGTAATGTTCATTCCAAATATTTGTAATGTTCATTAGATATATATATATATATATATATATATATATATATATATATATATAATGTTTATTCCAAATATTTTCAATGTTTATTATAGATAAATGTAATGTTCATTCCAAATATATACTACCTTCGGTTATTAAAAGTTGCAATATTTATCATTTTTAGATGCTCAATATAAGATACACCATTTTTATTTTTATTTTTACCCCTTTTTAGTATTTTTTGGGGTAAAAGGTACATCACCACTCACATGCCTACTTTTAATTATTTATATTCTATCTACTTTATCACATGCAAATCCAAAACACCATTATCAAATTTCGCCTAAAAGTTCGTATTTTATGTGTGTGTTGCAACTTATATTAACCAGAGGTAGTATAATGTTCTTTAGAGGTATATGTAATGTTTATTCCAAATATATGTAATGTTCATTCCAAATATATGCAATGTAATGTTCATTATAGATAAATGTAATGTCCATTCCAAATATATATAATGTTCATAAGATATATAATGTTCATTCCACGTATATATAATGTTTATTAGAGATGTATATAATTGTTCACTATATACAATGTTCATCAGTACTGAGTATTTTGTACTTATCATTCAAAGTACCTCTATTGTTCATTTCAATGATAAATAATTTTTATTTATAATACATATGATATACAACACCAAATCTTTGTGATATGTACATTTATATTTTGAGTATGCATAACGTAATCATATATACTCGGATGTACATTATATGATTTTATAATGAACATTTTCTTGTAAGTAATATACATTTACATATCAAGAAATGTACATGATAATTTTGAAATATGTGTGCGTGTATAAAAATCCAAAAATGAAAGCTTATTTAGATTTATAAAGTTTTTATATATATCTTATTCTTAATGCAAAAATAATAGAATCTCAAAAGCATTAATGACGCAAATTACAAAGTATTAATGATGACTTCTGTTGGAAAGTAATGAATTGCACTCATTCACTACATTTGTTATTCATGTTCATTTTTTTTCCTTAATGATTGAAACATACATTTTGAGTTCATTTAGCTTGCGTTTCGCATCAGGTGTACAGTGAGCACTGTGCACCCGGGTGTATAGTCTTATTTGCGCTAGCCTTAGGATAGTCAGATTCTTCTTCTAACAAATATCGTTGTGTTTTCAAAGTTTAAATCGAATATATTGATTAATTTTAGAATATCGCACTAGTACTTGATCCAATTAATTCATCTAGATATGATTAAAAATGAATCACAATTGAAGAAGTTTTTATGTCATCCGTAAAACTATACGAGAAGGTGACTTGCGTGCTAAATTATAGGGGTTAAGGTCATTAATCTTATAGGGTTAAGCCTGCTAAGGCCAATAATCTAGTCAAATCGAGTGTAATATTTATAGAAAAGCCAAATAGACAACTTATACATTGATAATTGTTTAACACAATTAAAATTATGATGAGATAAAAGCAAATTACTTAATATTAGCAAGTATACCATACATGCAATTAACACAAAGTGCACATCCCACTCCATGTCTCCAAGACCTCAAATTTTTATGTTTAAATTGTGCAGTCTATTTCATAAAATAGATTGTTATTTTCCTTCATTATTTGACAAATGACTTATTAATTGACTATTTACGATGGACTAATGGTAAAAAAATAAAAAAAAATCTCCCACACTTTCTCTTATGTCTCATTGTATCCTAGTTAAGAGTTTTGTTGAACGTAAATTACATTTACGTAAATTTTAAAATAATACCATATTATGAGAAATGATTTTGACACACCCTCTTATGAGCATAGTACATATAAATACTATAATATCACGAGTCAAAATATTGTAAAATTATTGCAATCATGCAACAAGCCAACCATAAACCATAAATTGTCCATTGTTTTTTTTGTTGCATAATGGCATAATGCATTATTCATTGTAATTATGTGTTTATTTCTATTAGGGTAAAATACTCCAATAATTTTCTTTTTTTCCCAAAAAAATAAAAGTACAAGGGCATAGCCGTCTTTTCTGAAAAATCCTAATCCCCCAAAGTCCCGCCAAATTTACGAGTATCATCCCTACAAAAGTCTCAAACCCTACTCACCTTCCCATCCCACTGTTCCACACCCAAAAAATGGCAGAGCAAGAAGAACAAACATCATCGGAGACGCCGAGTCTCTCTCTTCCAGTTGGCAGAGTCAAGAAGATCGTCAAGTTCGACAAAGACATCACCCGAATCTCATCAGAAGCACTCTTCCTCGTCTCGGGCGCCACCGAGTTATTCCTCCAATTTCTCGCCGAGAAATCCGCGGTTATCGCCGTCGAGAAGAAGCGCAAAGTCATCAATCTCGATCACATCAGACTCGCCGTGAAGCGACACCAGCCAACTCGCGACTTTTTGCTTGATTCGCTCCCGGTGCCGTCTTCTCAATCGTTAGATCATCCTTCTGCCGATCAGACGGTTAAGGAGAGGCGGAAGTCTGTCGCTCCGCCTAATACTCGTCGTATTGATAGCTTCTTCCATAATTTGCCGCTGAATGAGGATTCGAGAAATAAAGATGAGGCCTAGGGTTTTAATTTTTTTTTTTTTTTGTGTAATTTTATAGAATTGTTGTTAATTTGTGTGTTTGTAGATGGCTGAAACTTGAGACTTCCAATTGATTCAACTAGATTGAGTGAATTGGCAATTGGTGCATTTCGATCGAGGTCTTGTCGAAATAGCCCCGTTAATTGGAGTGGTATGACTGTCTGACATTCTCATAAGTTTGATATTATTTCACAATTTAGCTGGTTACAGAATTCGTCTCAGTTGAGAATTGAGCATTGGAATGAACTTACTATGTATGTGTATAAGCTCTTGGTTACTCAATTTTGTTTTGAAATTCCTGTATGTCTTTGATGAGGGAAACAAGGAATCCGTAGTAGATATATGTCTTTGAAGAGGGCAATGAGGAATCCGTAGAGAAAAGCGCTCACATATGCATATTTTGAGTCTACGCTGCTTAGAATTTGTAGGGAGTTTCCTTGTTTGACACATAATGAAGTGTTTCAAGGCTGAGGTTTTAACAAAACTCTGGTCTGATGACACACTACATACAGTGGGTTGATAAGAGATTATGAGATAGCGCTATATTAAACACACTGGTCTGATGACACACTACATACATTTCCTCTTCTCTACGTATACGCGGGGGGGGGGGGGGGGGGGGGGGGGGGGGGGGTGTGGATTTCATCAGAATTTCTGATATTATTTTTTAGCAAAACTCGCAGATCTATGCTATATTACACACATTTGTGTAGTTGTTATCAGATTTCAGGAGACAAGGGCCCGGAAAAGGTGGACACAACTGAAGCTGTTTCATCTCTTAGATGAGAAGAATATTCAGATTTAGCATACATTTGCTGTCTTAATGGTTTTATTCCTTCTTGCATAAATGATCTGCCAAGGCTCTGTGGGTTGAAGCTGTTTGATCCTGTTTGTGCTCCCAATGATAATCTTCTGTTTGAAGGACTTCCATTCAAGTTCCTGTTTGTTGGGGATGCACTATTGAAACTACCATTTAAATTCCTGCTGGGAATACGTCGAGCACTGGTGCCTGGTCTGGGGCTCAACGAGAGATTATTGTGTACTGCTGCCACTTTTTTCTTTTCTAACTGAAATTGTTAAAGGAGGCCCATATCAATATTCAGGTTAGTAGCTCATATTGCTATTATTTCTCTTGTGTGTCTTCCTACTTGTAGTACTCGTTAGTCTTTTTTTACTGATATCATCATAATTTCATGTGGCTATCCTCTTCTGTCCGTATCATTTTATGTTTTATTGAAACTTACCCTTTGTCTTTGCTTCTCTTCTTCCTTTTCCTGTCGCAATGCAATGTATTCTTCCAACATAGCTAGCAGAGGTGCCTGAAACCACAACACAGTAGCCTTAAAATGCTTTAAGTGATTATAGCTTACTTTGATTGTGTTGTATTACTTTCTAGTCCATTATAAAGAAGCTCCTAATAGAAAATTCAGGAAAAGTTAATCCAAACTGAATTTCTTACCTCGTCATATAAAAACACTTTATTTCTTTCTTCTTCCCATTCTTTGGTCAATGAGATCAACATATCCATCAAAGCTGCAAGCAAGTTTTTATGAGAACCTTGTGATTTGATTGAAATGTTTCACTAACTTGTACTCCTTAGTACTACTTTTGTCCCTAATTTTTTGCCCCAATTGACTTTTCACGATCTTTAAGACACGGCTTAAAACGTTTTTATCTCAAAATCCGTAAGACAAAATATTATGAAAAGTTGATATTCTAAAAGTTTATATTGAGATGTATCCAATAAGTTTTTACTTAAATATATTATTTCTTATAACATGATGAGAATTTGTGGTCAAAATTTTTAAACTTTAACTTTATAAATAGAAGTGGGGCAAAAATAAAAGGATGGAGTCTATGATTACACATTTGTGCTATAACATTTTTTCCTAAGCTTGAGAAAATGTTCTAATTAATGTGAATAACTCTGTTAGATGTCAGAAGTCCTGTTAAAGAACTGCTGCATTAATAAGAAGTAAAACAGTTTCTGATTCAGATTTGTTAATTGCTTGTGATTGAATCTATTCTATCAGGTTTGGTGCAATTAACTACTTAAGCATTATGACATTAATTGATACAGTTGTGTATGGGTGATATTATGTTGTTTGAGAATCCATCCAAAAACCTTTTTAAGGTACCTGGTATCTTGATCACTGTAATTCGAGCACGTTCTGCGCGTTTTAGATTCTTGTGAGCACCTCTGCTGACCGAATATCGGTTTTCATCCTGGAGGCACAATAGCATCAATACAATCAGTAAAATCAAAGGTTAAGGATTCATATATCCATATTACTTGCTGGATTCTATTAATGAGAGTTACCCTGTTATATTCTTCCAACCACCGTTCTTCATCACGTGCCACAATCCACTTATCCACCCTATCCATTATAGTTTTCCTGCTTGAAGCTTCTTCTTCTGCTTTAGCAATCTGTTCATCCATGCTTTTGAGTAGATGAACAAGATCAATTGTACCTTTATCCACATTCATATTGAAGTTCAATAGACCATCAGAAAATTTGGGAAGTGGCAAGTTTGTGCTTCATTAGGATAAAAATTTGTAAGTCATCTCTTACCTGAGTCTATGAGGTGTGTAATGTTTTCCATTTCAGACGGAGAAGGAATTTCCATGTGTGATCTACTACATATTTCATGAAGTTCAAACTGTTTTTTGTGGAAAAGCTCTTTCATCTTGCTTGTTTTTAGTTCATCTAGTCTCTTTACTTCTGTCTCAGCCTTGATATTGTAAGATACATTAGACAACCTCGTTAGCTAGGATATACCTTTTTTTCCTAGAAAGAACAAAAATCATTACAAACTAACCTGTTCAATGATGCTGGGGGTGAGGTTTCCTGGTTTTGTTATTTTGTCAGATGGGACTCCCAATAAATTAACAACCTGGAAAAACTGCTGACGTTCTCTTTCTGGTGTATCAATAAGCTTCCACATGTCTAACAATGCTTTACCTAAATGATGAAGCTGCAATGACAAAGACGTTGCAGCTATTATAATCACCAAACATAGATTGGTATTATTAGCCGAGGAAAAACAAAAAAAAATTAGCATAGTTTTTGGCAGGCCAAGATAATCTAACCTTCTCAATGCGCTTCTGCTTTTCTTCTACGAGAGACTTCACAGTTTCCTCAAGTTTAGCCAAAATGTTGTCACTTATATTTTTAGCTATGCCACCACACAACTCATTTAAGCTTGGATGAATCTTTGTAATTGTCATTGAGGAATCCATTCCCAGCAGTGCAGCCAGATCATGAATTTGACTTGTATACATTTCCACCTTTTGGAGTCTGTTGCTCTTTAAGTTAAATGATGAAGAAGTTTAGTACAGAGCTTAGCACATCCTGGTTTTTATCAGTTGTAAGATAAACCTCTAACCCTCTAATGACAGGTCACATTTCTGGTTTAAGCCATCCCAAATATATAAACTACTTTTAAGTAAACTTTGAATTGTCCCATATTATCATTTTAAGTTTTTAAGCTGAAATCAAATGTGGCCTGTCATTTAGGGACAGAGGAGTATTTTTAATATAGATAATTACTGTAATACCTTCTCATTTTGGAATTTCTTTAGCTCAGCTTGGTATTCCTCAAGTTTCTTCAATGAAAGATCATTCTCATTGACTTTCAATGCGGATGCAGATTCATCATATTCTGAAAGACCTGCTATTTCCGCTTTAATTTTTTGCACCTGTCCATGAACTGCTTGGAATTGGTTCATTCTCTCTCGTTTCCTTAGCCTCATCTCTTTCAAGGCTGGGGTGAGTGAATCTATCTGTTGTCTTAGAGTCCCTGCCTTCTTTTCTGGCTGTTGTGAAAAGAATCAGCCATGTCATCCACAATTATAATTCTCATCCTATCAGATAATTGTGTATGCAAAAGAAATTTATTTCCAATGATGAATCTTTGCTAGTTTAGTGAACCAGAAAATTTGTATTCGGCAGGTGTATCTGATCACATGTATTATTACATTTCAAATTAAATGACTAGATGGAATACTATCAATTTCGGCTAATCAAATAATTTTGGTGGAGTAATAATACTATTACTTTTTGCTGCTTATTTTATACTGAACTTCCCTTGAGAGTCCGTTTGTTACAAAGGGTAACATGCAGTGAGTAATTCATTGCAGGTTTTCAGCTCAGTAGTCAGTGCTCTTGTCCTTGCAAGAATAATAGTTTTTCCTCCACTGAGCAAAGCAAATTTTAATCAACAGTAACTATGATTAGTACGAGGTAAAAAAGTATTTGTTTGTTGATAATCCTGCTTAGATGACAGGTTTCTTTTCATCACATAAATTGTTATCACTTATCAGTTCACCCTATTCTTACATTTCAGTTTATGTGGGGTTGATGACAACCCATAATCACTAAGGCAGACAAGAAATGAACATACCCTTTCAGGGAGAGACCGTTCGCCAAGTGACAGAAGAAGCTGTGTAAACTCAGACTCGGATTCAGCCAGCTCCTGATGTAGACGCGACCTCGCCATGTTAGCATAATCAACCTTCTTTCTGTAGACCCCCAGGCACTCCTGCTCAATATCAAGTAAGACCTTCTCCCTCTCAAACTCATCTTCTCCAACTTCATCCCATATCATCTGCCCCAAGAAATACATAACATAAACATGGTTACTTTTCAAAGTGAGTAAAAGGTTAACTCAATTAAAATTTAAAAGTAACAGCAAAAGAAACTTGCCTGCAGTTCTTGCAGCAGATACCCGCATGAATTTTCGAGTAAACCCGAGCTACGAATTGGTATCGGAGGCTGAACCGACCCCATTGAATCACACCGCTAAGACCTTTATATTTTTTTTTTGGTTTAGGCACTGAAAACGGAGGCCAAAAAAGGTGGAAATAATGCTACGCTGAAAAGATGGTGTGATTCTGTAATGGGACAGTTAGAGATTTTTGCTTAAAAGAAAAGACTGAATAGAGGTAGGTGTAACTAAAGCTTTATGCTTAAGGTTGGTTCAAAGTTGTATGTTCCTTTCTTCCACTTCTTTCATTTTCACTTTCCAAATTTCTTCCTCCTTTTTCCTGGTTTACTCCTGGGATGAGGTGTTGGGTGATCTTCCAGGTTGTCTCCCTCAACTCCGATTTAATTTTTTTTATAGATTTAGAAATAGGGTATATTATTTAAGTTCAGTGTCTCTTTCCCTCAACAGCTTCTTCTTTTTCCACATTACATAGTATTATTATATGTATGTTATTGTGCTGGTTGCTGCGCTTTTCTGCAGGTTGGACTACTCAACTAAGCAATGAACAACAAAATATAAAAGATGGATCTGCTTGAGCCACAAGCTTTGACCTGTCATCCGTTTCGGTACTAAACTGCACTCACTCTTGTTTCTTATTGTGAGGAGGGCATCCTAAAGTATTAACGGGTTGGGTTGTACACAAGAATATTTTAGGGTTTGCTGAAATTTTTTAGTGCGAATAAAATCTGTAGTGTCGAGATTCTTCTATTTGGAAGCAGGTTATAGCAGAAGAATTCGATACATTATGATTAGTATCTGGCGGATTATGATAGAGGGATGGCCTAGATTTGTTTTGGCATAGTTTGAGGGCTAATATAGATTAGTCTGGATAAGCATCCTAAGTGGTGGGTGGGATCCACTTATTATTATAAAATTTTGGATAAAGGCTTATGAGTTATGATTTGAATTTTCTTCATCGGTGGGTCATAATGAATTATTGTGTTTTGTTGTTGAGGTATATTTATGGCTTTATTATCTTCTTCATAAGAGACAGTTATATATTTTATAATGGGAAAGGAAATGACAAATTGTACGTAACTGTTTGCTACTGTTGCCTGGTTACGCAGTTGACACTTACACTTTGCTATTGCTTGTTTTTCATTTTCTTTTTCTGTAATAACATAAATTAAAAAAAGGTGACTTTTTAACTTTTAAATTGGTTATTTTTTAGGCAATTTTAATTTAGAGGCTATTTACAGCCTTTACAAAGATTTTAAAGGCAATTTTAATTTAGAGGCAATTTTTAATTTTAAAGGTAATTTTAATTCAGAGGCAATTTTAACTACTGTGTCAAACAATGTCTTTAACTACTTGACAAAGATTTTAAAGGCAATTTTAATTTCGAGGATTTTCAAGTGTCAACCATGCAAGATAATCTACAAGACTGTAATGTCAACATTATTTATTTATTTTGGAGCTATAGGAGGTACAAATATTATGGAAAAATATCTTGGTAGACTTATGATACTTCTTTTTCAATTTTTTTTTTAGTTTTGAAGTGTAATGTTATGTTCTTTATAGATAAAGCACATAACCGTACACTTTCAAACTATAAAAATGAAAAACTATATATGTATTACAAAGTTAGTTTCATTAAGTAGGATCTCCCCCGTTTCTTGTATATTTTGAAATCATAAAAAAAAAATTAAGTCTTAATGTCAAAAATATAAAAGACAACAAAATCTAATGTTAAATTGTAATTAGAAGCAACTGATTAGACAAGTTGATAAAAAAAAAAAAACAAATTAGAGTAAAATGTGTTGACAATATATTTTTTTCAATTCTACTAAATATCATCCGTTGTAACTTTTTAAATTTGCTATAACTTTTACTCTTATGCTATCTTAGTACGTTAAATTTCTAACATTAAATCCACCCCATCTTATGTATCATACTTTGATTATTATATGTTACTAATATATAGTTCAGGTGATGCCCACATTGCTATTTTGAATATAGCACGGTGACATTTAGCTAGATAAGCCTATTTGTTTTTTATTTTATTTTTTGAATAATTTTCTTAATTCCGGTTTAAAGAAATATTTACGCTTTATTTGGTGCATCTTTTAGTGTTTATTATTAAATATTGTTTTGAGTTGATCATAGTTAGATAATAATATCCAATATCTTGTTTGTTTTTACCTTAAGATGTTTAATAAGTATAGAATATTGAATTAGAGACATCAATTATTATATGAGATACTATATCACTATATGAAAAAAAGAGTAGAAATTTTAGAATCAAAACAATTAAATTTGCTTGAATTATTTTGTATTGACTTTATATTGTTTTGTTATCACTAGATAGTGAAAATAATGAAATAATTTTTTTACATAAAAAATTAGTATAAATAAGCATCCGTCTTATCCAACTTAAGCATATCTAAGTTGAATAAGAAAGCACAACTAATGTATAACTAAGATGGTAGAGCTCTTAATGTTAACTTGTTGCTTCCAAGTTTCAAATTCAAACCTTTCTGTAAGAATTTTTTGTGGTTATAAGAATTATACATTAGTTGCTAATTTAATGAAATGACAGGACATGATATATATATATATATATATATATATATATATATATATATATATATATTAATGATGTGACATTTTTATAGGAAGATATATGGCACTTATACTTATAAAATTTGTAATAAATTAATATATATTCAATTTGATTCGCTGATAAAAGTGGGATATGATAACCTTTCCTTATCGCAACTCCCACGGGTTCCCACCAAGTACTTTAATGCACTACTAGTGCAACAATGAATAATACATGATAAGCTCATCCTACCTATAGTAGAATTCAATCAACATTGTCAGCTATCACTCTATCAGTCACTATTATTAAACACCAGTACTTTAATTAGCATATCATTGAAGGCATTGTTTGGTACAATTATTAAATCCACGCCAATTGCCAAGAGTATCAACCAATTTTGGCATTATCTATCTCTGCTGATGAAAAGGAATAATGAGCCGTTACATTTTGCTGTTCTCTATACTTTTTTTTTAAAAAAAAAAAAAAAAATGTAATCTACCCAAGAAAGACTAAGATTAGTTACCATTAATTTAATCGCCTAGTTATCACATTATCCCAACCCTTGAGTAATTTTTTGAATTTGTTTTGGGTGGCAAAGAGGGGACACAAGTCCAATAAAATAAAGGTCATTCTCCTAAGTTTTATAATATTGGCTAGACCTATTATTGGTATTAGGGATTCTTAATGAGTTTCTGCCAAATTAGCAACAAAGTTTTTCATGAATTCTATAACCTGGGAAAAGGAGCCAAGATCCATATCTACAGGCATAAAGTTATTACACTTGTAACAAAATACTTAATTACCAAATTACTACTCCGTCTAAGCTTTATGGAGCAAATTTAACTTCATAATAATTGAACGTTTCATTTCAAGTTACACAGTTGCTGCAAGTCTGCAACTGTGTAGGGTGCAGTGTTTTTTCCTTGTTTTTGCGACATTTTCCCACTGCGTGGAGAACTTTTGGAATTTGATCAGCTGCTGTATTTGGAAATGACCAGCTCGCCAGCACATGCTCCACTGGAGTCCTTAGGAAGGGTTGTTCTTTTGTGTTTTGCAAGACGAGGTATGCCCAATTGCCAAAGACGAGTGAAAAACACAAAAAGTGCACCATCATTATACGCCTAAAAAATCAACAGTATCCTAGTGCATAGGAGTATAGGACATTGACCATAGAAGATGTGGATTTTTCTCAAGTCACAAAGAGACACCAATTAGTAGCAGCAAAGCCTAAACTCCAACAGTCTATATTTTCACAAATAAGGGTCAAGAAGCTGTCAGTTATAGCGTGGGCCTGTATTGTAAACTCGACCTCCAGGGGTTGGAAACCTAGTATCAGCTCCTTGCATTCTTCCACGTCCAAATGATTCATGACGCTGTCTATATGAATCAAACTCTACCCCGCCACCAAACTGCCGATGAGGGTTACCAGGGACCAAATCTGGTGCTCCGTAACCAAGCTGACCCTGTTTCATATCACTGGGCCCACTGTTGTTTCGATAGGGACTCATACTGGCAAGCTGGTGCTTTTGTAAGCGTGCCTGAGACTCTCTCCGTAGAAGTTCTTCTCTCCGAGTAGCTTGCCGAGCGCGAAGTGCAGATAACTTTTCCAGATACTGATTATTTATCTCCATGATTTTCTGAAATATCCAACAGATTTTTCATCAGTCCATGACAAAGAGACAAAAATATAAGTAAAATAACAAACACAATGTGCCAGATGATCCCCAAGTACTTTTTGAGACAGTTTGAAATACATCAGTTTTACCAAGTCCATTTCACGGACTCTTAAAGCAAACCCCGTCTATATGAGGGAAAAGTACTGCAATTCCCATTTGCAGAAATACGGAGGGTAACGGAAAACAGAAAAGTAATCAAAGTGAGTTCATTGGCATGGATATTAGTTCAGCTGATGTTAGAAACTCTGAAATACTCTCATTTCCAAAGTACTAAAAGTATGGCACAAAGGAAAGAAAACAACAAAACTGGAGTGTCAGTTTCCTTTATCCCCCGTTGAATTCCTTAGACAGTGACTGAGGAAGTCAGTAAAATACTGACATCAATGCAGAAGTATGCTACTCCATTATGAAATACCAAATGAACTTCAGAGGGTGCTAGATCAAATTACACAAGGACGATTAGCAAGTTATAGAGAGCTTAGTTCTCATAAAGCAGTCCACAAGTAGAGAAGACAATTATCATTGTCCAGAGTTAAACAAGCGGATTTTACAGTGAAAGTTCCAAAATGAAACACCCAGTTGGAGACATAGGCAGAATGAAGACCGATGTATGAAATCTTTGACTTGTGATGAAATGCTACTTACAGATTCTTAGGGCAAAGATCTAAAAGTTCAGCAGCTAGTACACTTCACAATGACAAAAGTTCATGTTATGATAAGCTGTATAAACTCGATATTGTCTAGGGTGCTCTGATAAATGAGAAAAACTACTCTCACTTCTAATTCTTGGAGAAAGGATGCCAAGATACTAGTCCAATAGGCTTCTATGATAACCCAATAAAGATTGACAACACATTGTTACTTTGCCTTCACAGCATCCAACAGAGCAAGCACTTAAACAAATTCATAAATGTATTTTGCATGCAGCATAGTAGCAGAGCTCCATACTTTGTGAACATGACCAACATTTTCTTTGTGAAATTCCCTGGCCCTCTTCAAGTCCCAAACAAAAATCTAAAGGGTGCCATGAATACTTGAATAGCATTGACATATATCATTTGTATTCCACATTAATCCACCTTCTAGTTCACAGAAAGAGTAAAATAGCGACAAGAAACTCACCTCTCTATGTCTAGCATTTTCTGCATCCTCAGCAACATCCTGTTCTTTCATAAAATTCATAATATCATTACGGAACTTTTGGTCAAGCCTTTCCAAAGTCAGAGGGGCTTGACTGTCTTCATGTCCAACTTCTGCATCTTGCTCTTGGGGATGGCCTCTTGGCTCATGGTTTGAAATTATTTTTGTGTCTGGCATATGATTAGGGTAGTATGCTCTGCCAACATTTCCTCCTTGTCCTTAAAATGAAAAGAACAGCAAGTCATCAAAAGGAAAAAAAGAAAAAAGAAAAGAATGGAAAATACAGATTCAAGATAAATAAACTACAAGATCCCAGCTGGTTGAATAAAAATGGAAAGTGATCATTATAAGGGCAAACATTCAAAATACAATTAATGAGGTTAGTAAAAAGATATTAGATGAGGAAGGGAGGATAAAAGGGAGGAAAGTAAACAATAAAAGGCAGTAAAGGGATTCTACTTGGTCAACCAATTATTTCCTCTGTTTTCTTTTTTTTATTCCTCCTACTTGGAATTTATAGATTTTAAGTCAAACTTTTACCATGAATTTTCTTCAATCTACAAAAAAAAAAAAAAAAAAAAATTATGTAGGATATTGATAGATTTGTCTCAAAAATATATTTTCAAATATCAACTTTTTATAATTTTTATACCCACACAATTTAAGATACTTGAGTTTAAAGCTTGCCTTGGGATATGCATAAAACCAAATGGGAAGTCCAAAAAGAAACAGAAGGAATAGTAGATACCAATTTTTAAGAAACCCCAATTACAAATCCATGTGTAAAAGAAAACAGACAAACCTGAAATTCTGAGAAGTAGAAAAAAGAAGCTGTATAAGAAATTTCTAATGATGCAACAAGTTTCTCTAGTATCAACCTCCAAAACTCACCTAGCACAAAAGTAAAATACTCTGGCACTTGAGTTTTGCAAATTTGTAACACAAAAGAAAGCAGTAAGGTGACACTAAAAACATGATTGATGCACTCATAAAAATTGATCAGTTTTCAATTGTATATCGTTTTTCTTTCCTAAGCAACTGGCATAGACTATATGCAAATTGATATTGACCAACCTAGATTCCAGTCATTAAAGAACATTAGCAACAAGCCAGTGCAATAAGATTAGCCAAGAAAGACCAGCATAACAACAAACTCAATGTGAAATTGCCATATAACCAAAACTTATATCAGAAATAGGTATTAGAAGTTTTGTGCTGTCTTTCTATTCTACAAAAATGGCTAATATTCGGTAAGGAAGCATTTGCAGGCTGACAGCTCCTACATCTGAATGACTATCTAAAGTTCAATTTGCTTTCCAATACATTTAACCAGTTTCAAGAATATATTTCCAGATGCCTAACACCCCAGCATGAGCTCTGAGTCCCTCCCTTCCCCCCTCCCAAAAAAAAAAAAAAGAATAATAAGAAGTCCATAAAGATTGCCTTCTATAAGCGTTTTTGCCTTCTACATAGATGTGTATTAGTTACATCTCTGACAAGGGAAAAGGGCGAGAATAACATGGAATGTAAGATATAAGCCTTTTTCCTTCTACATAGATGTGTATTAGTTACACCTCTGACAAGGAAAAAAGGCAAGAATAAAAAGGGGATGTAAAACATAAAAGGAAGATAATTCAAATCAGATTGTGTTAAGAGCTATGAGCAATAAAATCTATATATAAGCAAATCACTACAAGATCATGTTTGAGTATACGGATACGGATACGGGACGGAAAAAACCAATCTCTTAATACACGTACGGAAAGAAAATAGAAATTTAAGAAAATTAAAAATCATTCAAATGTAACTTTTACAAACTAAAATATAACATAATTTTGATGTCTTAAACTATAAAAAAACAACAAAATAATAGGGACCCTTGAGATGCTTTGGTACCTTCAATGATGTATTTCTGAGAGAGACCTTGTCATTGGGGCCCCAAAATATCTTAGTTGAAATGAGAAGGTTAGATCTTTTCCAACTCAACTTTCTAATGGCTTGACCCATAATCTCCTCCACTCTGCCATTGGCATACACCTAGGCGTTGTTGAAGAAGTTGAGACCATGATCATAGTAACACCGGAGGATGGACTAGGCTTCCTTCACATCAGTTGGTTCCCAAAAGCTAACTCAAGCTCCATAAGAGAGCTGGCTCACTTTCAGACACGACCATCACCGGTGCATCTTATTTTTCCTTTACTAAACTTTCCATTTCAAGGAGGAGGAGGAGGAGGAGGAGGAGGAAGAGGAGAAGAAGTGGAAGGAGGAGGAGGAGGAGAAGGAGGAGAAGGAGGAGTGCGACTTGCGTGAGCGTGCTATAATATCATAGCTACTACTCCAAAACCCAGAATGTGAGCGTGCTGAGGAAGGTGGAGTGAGACTCACATGAGGGTGCTAGAATACCAGAGTTTGTTTAGAGCTAGATAAAATCCATTTTGTGACAAACAACATAACTTTTGTGCTAGATCAAAGGGTCAATTTTTAAATCATTCAACGAATCATCACCCTCGGGCCTCCCAAGCCTTTTCTGTTTTTTATTCCCTTATTCATATTTGGATAAATATTCATTTATTTAAAAGGAACGACTTTTGATAAAACAAACTATAAGCAATATCTCAATAAGATAGTGGTTATTTCAACAATACAAACTTGGAAACAAAGCTCAAGTAGCATCAAAACTAAACAAAAGGATCATGAGCAATATTTTCATGTGCTACCCAGCTAGGCTACATAACAGCCATTCATCCCTGTAGATTTTAAACGTTTCCTTTTGAGTCTTGTATAAGGTTCTAGACTTCCAAAATTATTTTAAAAAAAAGGGCAAGACATCCAACATCTCATCATCAATGTGAAAATATGTAATTCATCATTTAACTTCAAAATCATGAATCCTTGTTCTGCTGAGCTAGTTTATTAGAGAAGAACAGGTCCATCACTAACCTTTTATACATCCATAACATTATAAGTAACAAACTTAATGCAAGCAAAAGAAAACTGTAGGTCAATACATAAACAGATGTACAAGACACTCAAGTCATAAGCTCAAAAGATGACTCAGAAGTCAGAACAGTGAAAAGAAACGAGCATCTAATTACAAGAAAAGAGAAATTACCATCACTGTAGAGTTGAGGAGACATTTGCTGGGCATCTCTATCCCACTGCCACTGACTTTCTGCTTTGTTTGAAGAATATTGACGCTCTTCCTCGGTTGGAAACGAATCAGGTCTCCCGGAATAACTATTCACCATTATTTTTTGTTGCATCCTCTGAGGAGACAAGTCACACAATTAAGATGAAACATCGATAGCAGATGCAAGACTTAAAAAGTGAGGGTACATTGCAAATGTACACAGATAACACATAACAATGCCTAATATATGGCAAAGGAAAAGTCTTGATGTATCACCGTCTTCAACACAAAGATTGATTAGATTGGGTATCTAGGTGCATCATTCGCCATTTCTTGATTCAATCTATGGCAAAATTATTTTCAAAGTTTATAAACAATCATCAAATGAGATACGAAAAAGAAAGTTTTCAAGCGCGCACACTCGCACACAAGAATCCACTTTTAAGAATCCCATCATATAAATCATAGGGCACAATCCGTCTTGCTAACGACGATAAGCCGACAAGTTCCTAAGTAAACTCCACTCCCACAAGAAACACAAGAAATACCCAATTGCAACACCAAAACCCACAAGAATCAATCCACCCTAGTAAAACAACCTCACCAAATTGACAGGATTTTATCAACAACCTAATTCTTGAGCTAATTCAATCATAAATTCATCCAATTAACTTTAATTCAGCCAACCATCTCAATTCACAAACAATTTCAGGTTCCCAATTACAACAATACTACAGTTCAAACCTTTACCATACCCAACTCAACAATTCAACCAACTAAGATAATAATCAACTAACTTAGTTGATTACTCATCCCTGATTCCTCAACAAATTATGAACTCAAACCCATTTCTAAAAACAAAAAAATGTCAAGAACTTCAAAATCTTTTTCAGCAAATTTAGGAAGAAAATGTATATTAAGATTACAAGAGAGTGTGAGCGAGAAGACACCTAACAGATGGCAGACGGCGCTATGATGGTGTTGGTGTAGCAGAGTTCGTCGACGGCACCCTTTGAGTTCAATATTTGCTCAAAAAATGTTGCAATTTCCTGTCGTTGCAAAACTTTCGCTGATTTCCGCGACTAAATATGATAAATTGATAATAGTGAGTTACTCCGTATAACCTAGAGTCACCATTGCCTTACTATACACCCGGTGTAAAAGATAAGAATTATACACACAAAACACAATAATTTTACACATCAATACAAGAAATAAACATTACATTTAAAGACAATAAATATTAAAAATTATTCAGATTTAAAAAGAATTCAAAGTTATGTACTTATCTTATTTCTAATGCAAAAATAATAGAATCCCAAAAACATTAATGACGTAAATTATGAAGCATTAATGATGACTTATGCTCGGAAATAATAAATATAATTGATCTCAATGTTCATTGTTTGTACACGTAATATTCATTATGTTATTAATACATTTATTATCCATTCTCAATGGTATATAATGTTTCTTTTTATAATACATAATGTTCATTTTATGAATATATAATGTTTATTGTAAAAAATATTGTTGCACGAATGTTTTATGTTCATTTTAATAATATATAATATTTATTTCTATAATACATAATGTTCATTTTAATAACTAATGTACATTATATGATTTTCCAATAAACATTTTCTTTGTAAATAATGTATATTTACGTATTTTTCAATGAACATTTATTTGTGCATGTATAAAAATTACTAAAATGAAAAACTATTCAGATTTAAAAAGAATAAAAAAAATTTGTGTGTATCTTATACCCAATGCAAAAATAATAGAATCCCAAAAACATTAATGACGCAAATTATGAAGCATTAATGATGACTTATGCTGAGAAATAATAAATAGAATCGATCTCAATGTTCATTGCATGTACACGTAATGTTCATTACGTTATCTCAAATGCTTTTAACCATCGCTTTATGTGTATAATTCTTGCATTTTGCACCAGGTGCACAATGAGCACTGTGCACCTGGGTGCATATTCCTATTTACGGTGCCGCGCCCTGTGCCCTTGTGTGCGGGCTTGTCATGTGACTCATATCGTACAGGGCCTTGCCTTGTGGCTAACTGTATGTGTTGTCTCGTGCCTAAGTCCCCTATGGCTTGACTTGGCTATTGGCTTGTCGTATCGTGTTATGTAATACCAATCTATAATTTAACTTTTTATATATTTTTTAAGTATTCAGTAATTCATAATAACTAATTTTGAACAATAGTAATTGTAATTAATTTGAAAAAAATTATTTGGAATAATTGTAACATTATCAAATACATTAATTTCGAACAATTATATTTACTTTTCCGGACAATTGTAATACAATCAGACATTAGAAAATATTATAAAATAAACCTAAAAAAATTAACTTCATTTATTATTCAATATGAAAAATAAAAAAAAATAAAAAAAATGAGTTTTACTATAAATTAGTGAAATATTAATAATAATTACTGAAAAAATGAACTTCATTCTTATTTACTTTTACGATAAATAATAACAAAATAAATCTAAAATATGAACTTCATGCATGGCATAGAAGATTTTAAGGAAGAATGATTTTTTTTTTCCTTCATTGAGGTCTCAAATGGCTATAGGCTTATTATAGAATTAACAACTACTCCCTTCGTCTCCCAAAATTGCTCCATTTCTATTTATAGAATTAAAGTTCAAAAATTTTGACAACAAATTCTCATCATGTTATAAGACATAATATATTTAAGTGAGATATTGTTGGATGCATCTCAATGTAAATTTTTAGAATACCAAGTATTTTTAATTTTTTGCTTTATGGATTTGAAGATAAAAAAGGTTTAAAGTCTTGTTTTGGAGACCGTGAAAAGTCAAAAGGTTTAAAGTACTGAATTTAAAGTTGTGTTGAAAGATATGCATCTGAATGGAATTGGTAGTTTATGTTGTGTTATGCTTGGCGGGCCGCGCTCTGGCCAGATTCTCGGGCCATCCGGTCAAGCTATATAAGTGCAAATTATAGGTTAGTTTGGTAAGAAATGTGAAAAATAGGCGAGGTAGAACCCTTTATTTTGAACTCTTTTCTCTTGAAACATTATTATTTCTTAATATATCTCGTCAATTTTCTGCAGGAAACATATCATAAAATGGTTGAGGAAGCAAGTAGTCAGAAGTCTTCCAAAAGCCAAGATGCACGGTATTGGGATGCAGTAGGCGGGCGTAACAAGAAAGGCCGAGTAAGGGGGCTTGGTCGAGGTGTTGAGTTGTACTATCAATCCCAGTCCCGAGGATCTGGGTTCTCTCACCAGTATCACCCGCCGCCGTCTGTTGTGGCTGAGATCGAGGCTAGGGTGCAAGCTCAAATGCAGGCCCAGGTACAGGCTCAAGTGCAGGCTCAGATGGCGGAACTTGAGCGGAGGAACAAAGAGATGATGGACGAGATGTTGAGTCGCATCACCGGACTAAACACTCCATTCAACTGTTCCATGATGCCGCCGCAGCAGCCGCGAGACCCTTGGGACGATGACCCCGGTTGTGGGGGAGGCTCGGCATCTTTTCCTGTAGTGTAGATTTTTGTTTCTTTTGAGATACAATTTAGGTTGTTATCCAAACTGAATGTAATAATTATAATTATTAATTTATATTGATTGATTTATTTTCAAATGAAATTTTATTATGTTTTAAACAGATTGCACTAGCGAATGATAGGTCAATGTACAGGAGGAAGTGGAACTAAAAAAAATACATGTTCCGACGGAAATTTCCCTTCGAAAAAACCCAATTTTACTGACGGATTTTTCCGTCGGAAATTGGAAATTTTCCGACGGATTATGCAGTCCGTCGAAAATTTCCGACAGACATTTCCTCCCCCCGTCACCAATCTCCGACGTATATATTCCGCCGGAAATTATATTTCCGTCGGAAAATACAATTTTCGTGCTTTTTCGACTGACGTTCTCCATCAATTTAAAAAAAGTTACCCCTTTAAAATAAAAAAGTGTGAAAAGTAAATGTTAGAAAATATGTGAAAATCACTAAGCATTTTTAGCCTAAATTATTTTTCATATTTTTATCCCCTCAAAAGTGACGGAAAACCTATGGAAAATTGTGGAATTTTCTCAAAGATATTACTCTTTCCATATTTTTCATATTAACAAACAATTTAAAACTATTAAATACTCTATTTTTCATATTTTTTCATATTAACAAACAATTAAAAACTATTAAATACTCTATTTTTCATATTAACAAACAATTTAAAACTATTTTCATTGAAGATTTCCTATCCAGCCTTGTAATGTGGGGTTGAGATAATGACTTTAATGTCTCATATTGACTGATTAGCCTTGTAATGTGTGGTTGGGATAATAACTTTTATGTCTCATATCGACTGATTAGCCTTGTAATGTGTGGTTGGGATAATAACTTGTTATTAATAGAGACTATGTGCATTCCCAGTATTCCCATTGGTAAAAGTTTGTCAAGTCTTGCTCTGGTCTAGCAAGATATTCCATATGCTATTGAATTGGCTTTCTAAACAAATACATTGTATTTCAGCTTGCTCGAAAAAAATGATTGTGAACTGACCCATATTTAGAAGAATGACTCTGATTTCTGTTAACAAGATGTTAATATGTAACATATCTCGATCAAGTTAGTCATTTCTTCCTGAAGCAGTGAAAACGGCATTTCTTGCATGTAGATGTATTGAAGTAAGGTTGGCTGACAGCAAGGGGGATGGAGCTGTCAGCTTGTTCACTTTGTTGACGGATTGAAGACTGTTTTTCCGAACATGCAACAAGTTAAATCTCCTCTACAGTGTAGTTGATCTGTATTTTCTGGTGAGTTCTAATTACAATTTCGTATTGTCACATTGACAGTAGCTTGTTGAAACAATTTTAACTTGATTGAGAAGTTAAAATTATCCTGCTTTCTTGTTTGTTTTTACTCTAAAAAACTGGAGAGCTAGGACGAGATGGCGTAAACATAAGATTCACTGATGATTATTCATTGCGCGCTAATTAACACGGGTATACTGGGGAAGATGTCAACTAGTTTACTTGGCACTGATCACCACCTGTATTCTGCTTTATTGACGAGGTTTGTTGAAATAAAATCTCTGCGACTGTGTTCCTTACTTCTGATTAAGGTCTTACGTGATGAAAGATGGCAAGGAAGATGTAGTTTTGTTAATTCCTGGCTATATGTTCAAGAAGACGCTCATCTTATAGGTAGAGATCTGTTGAAGATTGAGCAGATAAGAACCACCATACTTTCAAAGCACTTGACATCATGTTTCAAAGCATCAATTCCATTATCATATTACAAACATTACTGCCCAAATTATAATGCATCACTCCTTGTAGTAGCAGTTTTCAAAAATACAAAACCTTTCATTGTGGAGATATGCCTTGCAACAACTCTTTCTAGGTTTGTGTCTAACATTCTAAAGTGGCATCTCCGGACCATCCTCAGGGACAAAGATGATCAGTCTCCACGCTTGAGGGATGAGAGCACGAGCTCAGCAACACAGGAAGAATCAAGCTCAGCAAGTTATTAACTCGGGTGGATAGCTTGTGATGAAGAAACATAGTCAAAAGCTACTAAGCAACCCCACACATTATCTCCATCACAATTCACAAGGCTAGGGATTCTGCAGAAAGCCATGGCGCTGTCTAGGAGCTTACTTTTGCCTGAAAAAAGTAGAATGTGCTAAACATGGAACAACATTACATGTTTATAAGAAAGTTCTTTTGTATAAATATGCCTCACATTAGGAGGCTAACAATTTGCTTAACGAATTGAGAATGCTCAAGTTATTAGTAAGATTAAGTTTTAACTATATTATTATTATTCCCATATGCTTATTAATTTTAAGAAATTGTATGAATACAATGATTATATAATAAAACTTAGGAAAAAATCTGTATACACATGGAATACAATAAAGCTATTGTGTAGCCGACAAAAGTAATCCCTTAATATAACAAAAGTTATCATCCAATACAACAAAAATCACCCCTATAACAAAAGTTAACATGATTTCAATTAATAAAAACTGAGATATATTTAAAAAGGATATTTTAGATATATTAAACAAAATTACTCCTTAATGAAAGAAAAATCACCCCTTATACTACAAAAGTCATAACAAAAACGACATTCATTATGGTTCATATATTTCCATTTTACTTAAGTTTTTGTGCAAAAATAATTATATTATTAAAGATAAAACTGCTTTTTTGGGTATGTGTATGGGCCAACTAACCAATCAATGCATACTTTGAAGGAAGGAAGCAAAAGGAAATCACCTCAAAATAATCATGCTAATGAATTTATTGTAAGTTTACATCAATGGAATTGATGATGTTTCATATGGACATAATCCCTTGCTCACAAACAAAGTCAAATTCTAAACTTATACTCCATATTACTACTTAGATTACTCTTTCAAACTATTCAATAAAACTGGATTACTGCTCATGCCTGACTTATGATGTCCTTTGTATAAGAACGACATATAGGGGTAATCGCTCATGAATACTATGTACATGTTATAGGAGCTCAGCTTGAGCTCTAATGGGGGATAGAAAGAGAAGAGGAAGAGAAACAAAGACCAAACTAGTACCCTAGACAAAAATTTATTTAATTCAACTAGACCGGAAAAGGCCATATGCATCAACAGAAAAACAACATAAGCACTAGTAAATTTATTTCATTCAATTCAACCTAGGCAAAATGTACTCGGGGATCCTGATTCCAGGAGAAATGCGGAAGCTAGAAACATCATTCTAGCAACTTGGGGTTCCGAAATAATGGGGAATCGGCAAATTCTTAGACATTCAGCACCTGCCATTATTTTCCAAGGGCTAACAAAGTAGGTTGAATGAAGGCATATCTTCAATGCCTAATACTTCGTCCATCAAAAGTTCTCTCTCTAACTGTGCCCTCGTTGATTTCAGGATATCCTGCAGCACATGATTCATTAGAATGTGGTGTGTGAGATGGAAAAACGGGGGACACCGTAAAGAACATAGGATGCTTTCTTACGTTGAATTCCATGTACGAGGCATTCTTCTCTAGCCACTGTTTATCCATAACCGCGAAGGCTACACAGTACAGCAAATCAAAGGCCCATTCGTTTTCTAGAAATGACAGCAGATTTATAATTAGTTTCAGCCTCGGAAACCCGTGATATGATACAATATAAAGACTCAAAAGACACGACTCTGAATGGAAAGATATGCCATGCGTAGAGGTGGCTGTTGTGCCAGTGGGTGGTGAGTCGTGACTGGACAGTGAAGCAGCCCAGCTGACCCAGTTCAAGGACCGGTCCAGATGGGCCACTCTTGTCATAATAATTAGCTAAGAAGAGCCAGGTTGGTGGGCAGGACAGGTCACAGACTAACCAGCCCACTGTTCAACGAAATAATTCATGAAACACCTAAGCAATTACAAGAGTTATTGGAGTTCGATGATTAAAAAAAACCAGTTACCTGATAGCATCTGCAAGAATACAGATCTAACAAAAGTTCTCCTTTTCACTGTATTAGAACAATGATAGTCAAGATGCAAGAAAAATGAGATTTTATAGAACTGAGGAGCAAGCACACCAACTTGGTTATGCTAAGAGCTGAAGCTCAATAGCAAATGAAGGAATAGTTCAAAACAAGCAAATCCAGATATCATTTATTTCTACTTACGAGCATCTAGATCAAGCATCTGAATGAGCATAAAAGTTATATTTACTCCAGCAACAGCAAAGGGATATTCCCATGTTGAGCGTTTTCCACCTTGCTTCTTCACTAAATGCTGGAAAGATGTCTGCAAACAATATAGAAGCTGAGGAAATTATAAATGGAGTCTTTGATTATACTTTAATACTTAGCGGGTAATATATGAGCAAGAGAATTTTTTGGGAGAAGAAAATACACAAATCCCTGAAAAGGTGGCAGAACAAAGCATAATTATCCTGTATCAAAATTTCTAGAAATTAACATCCAAAATTCATCTTTCAAAGTTAATGGCACAGATGATACCACACTTTTCGTCATTACTATATCAGTTTCCGCTTTGGTAATCCATTTAACTCTCTGCACAGTTCCTTTAAAGCTTAACCTAGAAGGGTTCTCACGTTTCACTAAACCACCCAAATGATAACTTCTGAATTATTAATCTATCTCCAGATAAGGATCTTACAGAAAATGTCTTCGCAAAGAACAGCAAGTTCTCCAACGAAATAAAGCCAGCTCCTCTGCTCAATAGTAAGATAGAAAAGATCAAAGCTCAAAAAAGGTCTTCGTGGAATATAAAGGATTACATGTGACAAGACAGTGGAAGGCAGGCAAGTGACGAACCTGAAATCAGTTGAGGGATCCCTTCCCTGCCATCCCATTTCTTTCCATTGCTCAGATATTAAACCATGGAGCTGCTGATCAGGGTATGTGGCATACCACAAAGCCCTGAGAGCTTCCTGTCAATACAAAATCATCAAAAAAACAAACATAAAAAGGCTAGTAAATGTTATTTAGCAGCACTTCTCACAATTGATAAACACCCAAGGGCTAATATACATCTCAATCAATATAATTGCTGTAAACTGCATGATAGACAAAAACATGTATTCTTACCACAAAGGTATACTATTAGTGGGTGCGTACCTGGTGGTCTAATCTTGAAGAGTCGAAATAATTCTTCATGCGATGCTTTAACCTATTAAGTCTCTGTTCCTGTTTCAAGAAACTGCATCACTCAACACCAATTTAAAAAATTCGATGAACAAACTAATAAAAAGTAGCTATCTCCATGTTTAGCAAACTTGTAAAGAGAAAAAATTCTACATATTATGCATAGAATTCAGCCTAACCCTACCCAACTCCTTCAGACCAAAGAACGAGAAATAGAAGGCTAATAGAAAGAAGCTTCATGCTTAAAAACAACAAACTTTTCAGAACAATCTTGTAAATTCTTCTTCGTACAAGCCTGAACAATACGAGAGACATGCACATCATTTTGTCAAACATATAGAGAGAATGGAAGAAACATGATGAAAGCAACCTAATGTATAACATCTCTTCACTGCCCCACCCAAGTTAATTTTTTTTTTTAAACCCAACCTACCCTGTCCTTCAGTGCAGATTTAATAAGGGATACGGCTTTTACCTGCAAGGGTGTCAAGGTAATGCAAATTCGTTCATAGGACCCTTTCCTTTTGAAGCAATAGCAGGTGAGGCCTTTGCCTATCCATGTTGGCGTACCACACGTTGCATCATCTGCACAAGAGAAGCAGAACTTTGATTCATGACTTGTTATCAGCAGATTGACTACCTCAGATGTACATACAGCTGACGCAGGGCTAAGAATCTAATGAAAATCTACATTGCAAAGCACTATTTGCAATGCCATGCAATCATAAGAGTCATACATATGTGTTTGTGCAGAGAGTTTCCTGAACCAACAGAAAGGGGAAGGAAAAAATTATGCACTCTTGTATGTTGCACGGACACCACAAAACTTCACAATCAAAGCCATTTACAGGGGAATGATATTTCCAAAAATATATTTGGCATAAAGTTACATAGGGGAGGCCTTGACTTTTATACAGAACCGTTAGAAATAACAAGGATTCTGACAATCTGATGCTCAAGAAAACATATATCTCTCTAATTATGACATTCACTATAGAGAAGCCAACAAGTGCATGGCTCATAACTTCAGTCACTTATGCAGCCCATGACTTCAGAATATCACAAAAAATAAACACACACGAACCTCAAATCCCTGATAACTAAGCAAACACAAGATATGAAAAACCAGTTATGTACTCAAATGACTCAAAGACAAAGTTATGCTTAA
The DNA here is from genome assembly GCA_026401315.1 of Dysphania ambrosioides. Taxonomy (NCBI): domain Eukaryota; kingdom Viridiplantae; phylum Streptophyta; class Magnoliopsida; order Caryophyllales; family Amaranthaceae; genus Dysphania; species Dysphania ambrosioides. Next base: position 3,037,591 of record CM048660.1, on the reverse strand, counting down.
GATCCAAGGATGGAAACAAAGTAGAGAAACTAAGCCGCCTTGCAACTAATTAATAGTGATATTCACAAGAAATGACATGATCACCATCACATGTACTGCTATTGCCAATTACTGAGCAACAAAATCGATAAAAAAGACCTCCTCTAAACAAAAGTTTTATGTTTCTATTGCTTCACCAAAGATAGAAACAAATACAATCTCATGAGACCCGACCCAATTAATAGCACAATGGTTATCATAAGATCAATACTCAAAACCTGTTTTCAATCCCTGAATCTGCAAATCTATACACAACAAGGGAAAACTTTATAGCTTTGCCGCAAATGTCCATCAAAGAAACATCTCTTTTGAATCCAAAAAATCAAGTTTGAGATCAACTGGACTTATCTCCTAAAGCTACAACCAGAACAATCAATTAAAGATTAAACCGCAACATGGCGCCCCCTAGCCCACCTCGAATTCTACGAAGCAAGGCATTCCAAGATCAGTTGAGTAAAACGTACAATAAATATGTGCAAGAATTCGAGTACGCTATGTCAGAATGAAAATGCAATATACATGCATCACTCCCGCATGAACTAGACTAAAATTCACTTTAAAATATGGCTACATTTCCTAGAAAATCATTTCTTGGAAAACTCAACCGCATATCTGCACCAAAACCCTCAACAGTCAACACAAGTGCATTACAATCTCAGTATCTTCCTCAAGTTTCATCCTTTAATAAAAAAGGTTAGTACTTTAACAATTTCATACAAAAAACATAGACAAATAACAACTAAATACTATGGCATCACGTAATCCATTGATCCTTTTCAACCTAAAACACAACCCTATCTCACAAATATTCAGGATATTAATAAAGATGAGAAATTTTCAAGACATACACTTTCTCAATGCATTTACATCATAGAATCAATCAAACAAGAAAATCAAAAAATGGAAAGGGAAGAGAGAGAATAGTACGAGAAGTAAAAGTGCAGGGATTTCCAAGGTTGTTTCTCTGAGCGCCCATTGATGAATTAACTGAAATTGTTCAGTGAAATGAATTGAATTGTTGGGTCTGCAGTCTGCAGTCTGTACTGGAAAAGAGTGGGGGATGATTAATGTGGTGATTGTCGATTGGTTCAATGATTTGGTCGTCGTTTTCTGAAACGATTCAACTATGCCTTATTTTTTTTTTTAACCTTATTTTTCATTAAAAAAAATTTATAAAATTGGAATCTAATTATCCTTTAAGCAAATTTTTATGATCATAAATTATTATTCATCTAAATAACATTTCTATTCATATATTATGTCTCATTTTATTTGTCCAGTTTCTCCATACTTTTGAACTTTTGATTAAATAAAGTCCAAAATTTGGTAAATTAGATGGGGTGAATGTGAAAATTGAGTAAACTAGTCCTTATGGTCAATTTTAGTATGAACAATGACTATGTCATGTCGAAATCTTTCATTATCTAACTAAAAAATTGATATAATAAGATCATTTAAAGTATGAAAATGAAAAATAGCTAAATTTTTTATGAAATCTTAAGAAATCTGGGTGAGAATTATTATAAGAGCTTGGTGATTAAGATCTCACTATTCAGTGAAGAGATCACGTGTTTAATCGCTTTTTTTTTTTTTTAATATATATTAGTATAGATAGAGAAGATAAATTAACAATGAAGTAGAGATTTTTCCTTCTACTGGCCACACTTGACTTGAACACAAAATTTCCCTCCATATTCCTATCTGAGATTTGGGCCATAATACTTAATTGAATATTTCATGCTAATATAAAACAGTTCTGTTATATGAATAATGATGTGAGCAAGTAGATCCAAAAGAGCAATTACCCACCCTCCTCCCTACCAACCTGAAAGACATAACTCATGACTTCATGAGCCTAATCAGACGATACATTCAAGATTTAAAGTCAACCAAAAGGGTAATATAGTCCAATGGGAATCAAGATACTGCATAGTGTTAGTGTAAGACAATTTTGGGGCAGTATTGAGTGTCCCTCCAAACAGACACATAGTCGTCTAGCCACACATTTTCTAATTGACCTTTGGATTGTAATTGTTCCCATTTTCTAATCCGTATTTAATAATTGTAAAAGTAAAATGAGAAAGATCCTTAAAATATCTTGATCTTTTCTAATTGTTCCCATTTAGCAGAATATATTGTTATTTTTATCACGAAATTTGAGTTCGAAAGGAAGTCGCTGTCCTATGTAAACTTGAACTTATTGCATATACACTTTGGTCCGGAGCCATCATGTTTGTCATTCCAGGAATAGTGTCATTTAATAGAGTTCTGCGAAATGGGTTAAAAAGTGACGTTTAATAAATTTAATGTTTTGTTACAACTTTGATTAGATCATTAAACGTTCCGAGAATACTATGTTTTGTTACAACTTGAAAGTGTTGGAATAGAAACCCAGCCATTGCACTTTATACATCTTCTCGTTAGACGTTAGTTTGATTAACAAAAGGACATGCCAGGCCCGTCTCTGCAGCCGCCCAGGCCCATGGGAGCGAGGCCCAAATGCATCATTCCCACATAACAAAAGCACTAATCTTCCTTGATTAAAGGATGAAACTTTGGGGAGAATCTAAGATTGCTATGCCGATCGTGTTGACTGTTGAGGGCTCTGGTGCAAATAAGCGGTTGAATTTTCAAAGAAATGATCAAATGACAAGTTGGAATTGCATTTTCGTAGAAACGTGCAGAATTAAACAACTATGAATGACTCTAAAATTGCATGAATTTTCAAGTAGTGCTTTGCGATTTAGATTTTCATTAGATTCTTAGCCCTGTATCGGCTGTATGTACATCTGAGGTAGTTAATCTGCTGATAACAAGTCACCAATGGAAGTTCTGCTTCACCTGTACAGATGATGCAACGTGTGGCCGGTACACCAACATGGTATTCATTACATTGCTTTGATGCTTTCATCTTATCCATTCTCTCTATATGAATGACAAAATTATGTGCATGTCTCGAGTATTGTTCAGGCTTGTACAAAGCAGAATTGATTTTCCAAAATTTTTCTGAAAAGTTTGTTGTTTTTAAGCATGAAGCTTCTTTCTATTAGCCTTCTATTTTTTGTTCTTTGGCCTAAGGGAGTTGGATAGGGTTAGGCTGAATTTTTATGCATAATATGTAGACTTTTTGCACTTTGCAAGTTTGCTATGGAGATAGCTACTTTTTATTACTTAGTTCATTTAATTATTCAAATTGGTGTCGAGTTATGCAATTTCTTGAAATAGAAACAAAAGACCTAATAGGTTAAAGCAACGAATGAAGATTTATTTTGTTTCTTCAAAATTAATGCACATGCATGGTATTGATAGAAGACCTATTTAAGAGTGTCTTTGACTTTCATTATGGACATCCGAACGTTATAGAGAGAATCCACATTGAAAAAGAGAGAAATACTAAGAGAAAAAGAAGAGCACGCACATTTTGGTCTTTAGAGATTGTTTTGGAAAAAATAGATACGATTTTTATGAGATTTTGTGTGATGTTGTCACTAATGATTATTAGAAAGGAAATTGCATTTGTTCACTCTGATACCACGAAGACTGAAATTCCAAGAAGATATTCAAGGTAGAGATGTAGGACAAGTTGTAACCATTGCCACATAAATATAGGAGAATACGGAGATGATAGATTAGCAAAGAAATATTGATTAAATTGTTGCAGCATGCTCTTACACCACAATCTATACACTACATATATCAACGCAACAAGGCAAAATACTCTAACCTAATTCCAGTAAATGGTAGCGAACACATACTTCAAACTAATAACAAAATAAAAGTTCATGCACAAGCATTTTAGGAGAGCTACTACAACCATAATATTAAAAATCATCCTAAGGAAAAAATGTCCATTTGGTTATCTTCATTACCATGTTAGAATTTTTAGGCTTAGACATTTCAAATATGAGGGAGAAGAGTCAATTCACTTGATAAATTCGTAGAATGTTTAATTTGTTACTAAAAATCTAAAACTAATTGGTAGTAGTCGTATTAGTTACTCCTTAAATTGAAAAATGGTACATTCTCTCTCTTTTCCAATATAGGACAACTTATACGTGGGTTAATAATGGGTAGTTTTAACAAATTGTGAAGTCTCTCCTTAAAGGAGTCAAAGATGTGCTTAACTCTCTAAATCTAAAGTTGTGATAACTTTCTAAATTTGTGTAATTGTTTTGATGTTAAAAGTTATAATAACTCTATACTTTACAGATTTCTCTTATCATTGTAGAAGTTGTATAACTTATTACTAACGATATCCCGTTAAAAAAAAGGAGTTCCAGAGAAATTGGAGAGCCGATTTGAGTGAAAAGTTTCAATTAGTATAGCCAATTGAAATTCCCATAAATACCAACCAATATATCATATCGTCTCCTAAAAAAACATGATAGGGGTGTTTTATTAGTACAATTACTGAGATCACGATACTGACTCATTGCCATAACAGAAGGTAAAATACAGTTCAACTTCAATACTTGCGCCTGCAGAGTGTAACGCCATCACCAACAGAAAGAAGGACTGACTCAATTCGAGGGTCAGTGGCAAGGAAGCTATTCAGCTTCTTGATTGCCTCATGTCCATGTTGTTTAATGTATTTCATATACGGATCATTCTTGAACTTTTCATCATCAGCAGCAAGAGTAACTGAGCCAAACCATAGAGTGTTGTCAAATGCTATCACTCCTCCAACCTTCACAAGTTTTAGCAATGGTTCGAGGTAGTTGATGTAGTTTTCCTTATCAGCGTCAACAAACGCAAAATCGAAGCACCCTTCCTTACCCTGCATATATTTTTCATCATACACAGCGGTATGTATACAATACATTTGGACAAAATTTTTACCAATATGAGGGTATATGTTATTGCCATATTAGGCGCCTCGTTTAATCTAAACCTCACCTTGTTAATTAAGTCATTCAAAAATGGCAAGGCTTTTCCTTGAACGAAGTCAATTTTATGCTCAACTCCGGCTTTTTTGATTGCTGGCAATCCAACCTCGTATGCCTCCCCATCGAAGTCAACTGCTATAACCTGCAGTAATCATGAAACCCATGATTTTAGACACTAGAATAATGAATAGGGAAATAAATAATGAAACCAATATAGAGTAAAATTCTTTTTGTTCTTCCAAATAAATTTTTTTTATTAATCGCAAAAGTAAACTTATATTTTAAATATATTTAAGTGTGTTTGTAAAAATTATAAAAAAATTAATATTTTAAAAATATACGTTGAGATAAATCTTTTGAAACCCTATATGATTATGTTTTTTTTTTCCTTATAAATTAGGAAAAATTTATAATCAAAGTTTGGCTGTAGAAACAAAAAGAAATGAAAAGAGTACTCTCTAATTTTTTGTTTATGGAGTACTCCGAATAAGTGAGAATTTAAAAGTAACATATATACGAGTAATTCATGTAAGTCTTATGTTTAGGTCATGTTAAGTTAAAGACAAAGATAACCCTAAACTATAGGCATATTAACATTTAAGTGGAAAATATTCACCTTTCCATCTTCAGGGAGAGCAAGTGCCGTGGCAAGTAGAGAATAGCCAGTGAATACTCCAATTTCTAAGGTGTTTTTGGCATTGATGAGCTTCAATAACATTGAAATGAACTGAACTTCATCAGCAGATGCGTTCATGATGCTCCTGGACACCAGCACACAACAATAATATTAATTAGTACATTAATTAATTGTTAAATTAATATTTATTATTTAAATTTACTCTAGCAACCCATTTTGGTATATGATAGTTTGTAAAATGTACATCATGTATCAAATAAAAAGAGATGACTTTATTTGATTGTACATACATCGACAAAGTACACATTAGATAGATTGATCGATAATATATTTTATACGTAGTAGATAGATAAAGAAAGAGAGTACATGTGTTTGTATTTCTCTAGACTGGCTTCACGGATTTCCTTCAATTGCTTATGTTCATTAGGGTATGCACTAGTCTCCAAGATGTACTGCCAACATTAATCAAGCCAAATCATACGACATATATCAATGCGATTGTATAAATAACATTTCAATCAAATAACATATATCAACAGAGAAATTCTTAATTTATACCTGATATAATTATATTATAGGGCGTTTTTGTAATTTTATTTGTATTTGAGATCATAATGTCTATATCTAATATGAGTTTTTCTGGTTTAGCTCAATGGGCTCTTTAAATATTCAGCCTGTTCAGACTATCAGATCAGACAATCACTTATTCACAAACTTCTATAGTTTTTTAATTTCTTTGTTTTCTTACTAATTAAATTAAATAATCAGAATATATAAAAGATAAAAAAGATGAATTTCGTCTATTAAATTAAACCCCATTTATAAATTATTTAAGCAATAACTAGAATTCAATTAAATCATCACACTTTCATAAATTAATAAGCATGGAAGCACTGCACTTTTTAATTTCAAGCTCTTAGTTACATAAATAAGTAACAGTCAAATGATGATGAGAACTACTAACCTCTGCGAGAGCTGGGCTGCTAAGAATGGTCATCTCCTTGATTTTGTTCAAATCCATTTCTGCCAATTTGGTATCTGTAATGTGCTTAACTAATTGAATTCAAAATATGAAGTATAAGTAGAAGCAAAGGAACTGTATCAAATGTGAAGTGGTTTGATTATATTTGAGGCCGAATGAATTGAAGCAGACTACTGTAATATATAAGATGTTCAGAATAGCAAAAAGATGTTACTTTAAACCTTATTGAAAAATTTCACTTGGAATATAATATAAGGTTTTTAAGCCACCATAAATGACCGTTATTGATTGTCCTATGAATAACATACTGGTTAGTAGCAAAACTTTGACTCTTCTTGCCACCAACTGTACACTACTGTGTTGTTATTCATGCTTTCTGGCCATGTTCGTGGTGGAAATTTCTGAAGGTGGACTTTTATACTACGTTGATTCCTACATGGCCTAGAAGTTCAAGAATCGTGTGCAAGCTAGCTTTTGTAAGTTGCCTTTTTATGAGAAAGCTAACTAGCTACCTGATAAACAACACTTATGTAATAAATACATATTACAGGTCAGAGTTTATTAGTGATTAGGTTAACAATAACTTTCAGGGTAAAAATATATCTGTGCATTATGAAAATAAGTATAGATAATTCATGGGTTTATAATACAATATGGTCATATATATATGTGGAAATTCCTAATATATTTTGGAGATATGTTTATAAACATATCTTTTAATTTTTTATAAAACGAAAAAAGAATGAAAAAGCAAAAATAAATGAACAGGGTCTAGCAAAATATACAATTTTATTTATATTATATTAGTGCAACTTTATATCCATTAATACTTCATTTGCAAAAAAAAAAAAAAAAAGTCAGACGTTTCCAAATTAAAAAATAAAAAACAAAATGAAAGTATAAGAAAAAATGGTGAAAATTTATACAATTCTATTTTCTAATAGCATAATTTCATAATATATTAGTAGAATTTCATTTACAAACAATGCAAATTCGATTATATATAATTCAACTTAAAAAAAGAAATATACATATATATCATCCGAAATATGCACACTGTTATTTATCTTGATTAACATAGATCAGAGACGCCCATACGGCCATACATATGTATGTCATGAAACTGCAACCACAAATATTTTATCCCCCACGGTTTCAATAAAATCACCCGGCCATTTATTATGTCAGTCCTTACTATAATACAAACAATGTACTCCGTATACAAATCCAATTTTTAATGTTAAATAAAGTATGTCTAATATTGTATTCTGTATAATTTTAATTTACATGGATTACCCAATTCGAATCAAAAGACAATAGGTAGTCAATTTAAAATACATTTCTAAAATAATCATTAAAATACATTTCTAAAATAAATTTCATAACTTATATAATTAACTTTTAGGATACCTTAGCGACTATATTTTATTATTTGCCTTTTGTTATGGTAATTTAGTCAATTCGCGGTTCACATGTGAAGCATTGGACATGTCTTTTTTAATATATGTTTTAATTGTGTAAAAAAGCCTTAATCAATAAGACAATAACCTTTCACATTAATTAATAGTCAATACATGCAAATTTTTGTCAACATTATTTAATGGGAGTTATTACGTGCTTGAAAATTAGTTGCATAACTTGTGGAAATTTTGAAGTTTAGCCCAAATTGACATCGCATCTTGACATGGGACGACCTATAGCACTAGCACTAGCACTAGCACTAGATGTGACTATGTGACTGGTACACTTGAGAAATTGTGAGTACGTTAAACTAATTATGTTTCAAATTTCTTTCTTGACAGCTTTGGGAGTTGATTGTTCCATTATTTGACTGTTGAAGCATAAGCTTGACAATTAACAAGACCAACCAACTTTACATGCCCACTAAAATTCCGTTGCCTTTTTTTTTTTTTTTTATCTATACAACTTAGTACAAAAGTGACTATTGAAATATCACCTCTTAAAAATTGCAATTTGGCTGCTATTTGTTTGGACAAAAAAAGGGAGACAGAGTGAGTACTATGCAGTACTGTTTTTTGAATTCAAATAAAAAGATATGGAGTAAAAAAAACTACTCATATATTAAAGTTTATGAGGTACTAGAGAAATGTGTTTGGGCAAGTGAAGGGCGTTTTTTTATTATTACTTCCTTAATATATTTCTTTTTGTTATTCTTATTTGAAATTAGAGGAGAAATCAATGCAAATACAAGATTAAATGAAAAAGAAATAATAAAAAAAATTTAAGGCACTATATGAACGTATAGGGGAAAAGATACTATTATCATGAGAAATGAGTTTGGAGGATAAAGAACATTGCATTAAATGAATTGTAAGAATTTTGAATGAAAAAGGGAAAAAAGATATTTAATAAATGAGTTGGACACCATATAATTAAAAAAAAGGAGGGATAAAAAAGTCTTAAAAAAAAACCAAGGACAATTTTATCTAAAAGTAGGCTTAAAATGAAAAGATTCCATATAAGAAGAAAATTTATTTCGGATAGTGAATAAAAAAGAATTAAAAAAAACAGATAGAGTATTATTAAAAAAGAAAAAGTAAAGTAAACGAGGAAATTATACATATTTTCTCTCAATACTATGAGTCCCGTACCTAACTTATGTAGAAAAAGAAAGTAAGAAAAATTGTTGTCGGATGAAAGGGTCAGTCTCTTTATGGTTATTTGTTGAATGTCCGAGATAAGCTATGTAAAACGTTGCACATTAGCCTCTATTTCCACATGTTGTGATTGAATTAAATCAAACTGTTTAAGAAGAGTCTTCACATCAGCTATACGAAGCTCTATCTTCTAAGGGAAAACTTGCTAAATTTATAAATGTAAGATTACGAGGGCATTTGATCTTATATCTGATATAAGTTATTGTTCATATTTTGAGTGGTATGATGACAATTTTATTTTCTTAATCATACAATTTGATTCGGAGGCTCTTTAGAAGATGCTTGGGTTGAGAAGGTGAAAAGTTGAATTACTTTATTTTTTAATAACACAACTTTATTTTCAAATAACCCGACTTTATTTTTAAATAAACCAACTTGACCTTGATATGAGTATCACAAGTTATATCCAATGATAATATAAAAATTTGCCTAATACTATTAATCGAAGTTAACAACAATCCATTTTCTAATTGCTATAAACTTCTTCTTAGGAGATTCATAAACTCAACTTGTTGCTATCACCTAATTGCAGATGAGTTAAAACCATCAAAATTAAGTTGGGCAATTTTATAAGGTGGCCTTATAGTTTTAGAAATTGTATAACGTGAAAAGAAATATTAATCATTAATGAGGCTGTCGCAACGTAACCTATTAAAAATAACCTAAGAACTTTCTTTCGTTATAATGTAGTGTGGCAAGTAGGGTTGAATCCCAAGAGACATATAGCTCATTAGTTTGATTAACTTGAATTCCTACTAAATAAGTGATATGTCAAAAGAGCTTAATTATTGCTAAGATTCTATTGCTAAAACTAATTACCAAGACTAAATAACAGGAAATAACAATGGAAAAAATATCCTAGAAATAAGCATCACCATTAATCAAAGTCAAATGCAGAATTCAATTCTACCGTAATAAACAACCAAACGATTTCACAAAGAAAGATGCGCCCTGGCTGTGTAACTCTCCTAAGTACTGACAGCTTTCCTAACATACATATCTACCTACTCCCGTGGATTTATATATTAAAGATAATAAACCATTCATTAGTCCATTCCACCTACTCCCGTGGAGAATTTTCTATCTTCAATTAGAATAACCTAAATACTTCAAAGCCCAATGTCCGTCATGAAAATGGTAATGGACTCATAAGTCATAACAATGCAAGAAAAACGTCATAATCAAACATTGAAGACGAATAACCAATTGAACATGAAAGTAATGAATTATCATGAATTAGGGCATTTAAAAATTTAATTCACATCAAACTATGATTGAGGATTCCTTAGCCCAAGATTAACCGACTACTCACTCATGACACTCATAAACATAAAGCAAATAATTGGAGAATACATCATAAGAACAAGTAAGAAGGAAGTAAGAGAGAAAGACAAGTACTTGCATTGTATTGCAAATAGAATCCGAATGCGATTAATAGTAGTAACATTACAAGCATTCTTCAGGTAGAATTAAAAAGTCTTTCTTATTTATATTAGGCTAAGAGTCCTATTAGAGATTTAGAGCTAGGGAGAAACAGAGCAAAAATCGAGTGTCTTAGGTACGCATGGACATACCTAACCTTCAAATTCTTAGCATGACCTCGGTAATTTCAAACGGATGATTTTTTGGGAGGGAACGAATATGACTCCCTAAATCTCTTTCTTTTGCTTAATTCTGTACAATTTTAGTAAATGAGGCATGGACGTTCCTAAGTCTACACTGATCTTCTAGCTTTTACTTCCCATGAATGCTTTGGTGTGTATGCCCTTGAGTTCAACGACTCCATAAACAATGATCATGACCCCCGAAGCTCGCAAACTACTCGGTCGAATATCTCTAAAATACACCAAAAATAACAAAACACCATAAAAGCAACATAACACAAATTTTATAAAACTAAGCAAAACTACACTAAATGCTACTAAATAAAATGCAAATGACTCTTAAAAACATCAGTAAAACACGCACAAAATATAGCTTATAAGTCATTCTCTAAAGTAAGCCTATGGTTTGACTAAAAGAAAGTCTGATAATATGTACATTAGATTTATCGACCATGTCGACAGAGACTCTATCATCCATAACTTTGACAAGGGTATCCCTTTCATTGTTCCTTGGTTCATCAAGTATGGTTAACGAAGGGGGCTCTATCAGAAAAAGAGTCATCCATTAGGCGTAGCAAGTAAAGGGAGCCTCCTCCCAAAGTGACCAGCTCAAGGTTAAGTAGAACGAACAGAGAAATGAGCTATAGGACTGGAAACTCTTTTTTTTAAATTCAAAAAGTAACCGCGGTTTTAAGTCAATGCATTAAGAAACTTAGACTTTTTGGGCTATGTTAAAACCGCTACCAATGATTGTGGTTTTATCCTACCTTAAAACTGAAATCTAAAGTTAAAAAATGAATTTTATCTCACGATAAAACAATTATTAGTGAGATTAAATTCAGTTTTTAACACATGAAAAATTCACTTAAAACCGTTGTCACTAACAGCAATTTACACCCTAAGCTAGCCAGAAGGCCATTTTTCGAAATAGTGTCGGATTGAGGTTATTTTTTGAATTTTTTTTAAAAAAAGTTTTAAAAAAAATTGGTCCAAGTTATACTCCTATGCAACAAGTTCCACAATCTACCCTCAGATTGAAACATGCATCCTATTGAAGACGAAGAGGTTGAGGAGAAAGAGGAGCATGAACCTTTGGTGTGACCTTGCCTTAGGCCTGCCCCCCGGAGGTGCAGCATCTGAAGACCTTGTTGCCTTATGTTATTTATGCTCCTATTGTTGATGACAAAGAAGATATTCTTTATGAAAATCTGAAGACGCATAGTATCTAGGATAATTTGCTAGAAATTACCACGTATAAATATCATCTTGTGAAAACTACCACATAAAAACAATTTAGTGAAAAACTAACATATTAAAAAATCCAATTGCACGATACCACCACATTGTGGTTTTCTAGGCGTTAAATCGATTTTGCGTTGTTGATTGGGCACGTGGGGGGCACGTATGGCCAGTTTAATTTTTTTCTCTTTTAATTTTCTTAAAAATGTGGGGAAGTACGCTATGGTTGGTGCTATGATGTCCAGTAAGAGTGTCAAAAAGAGGTTAGAATCTAAGCAAGGGATGGACTTTACTGAATTCGGTTACCAATTATTGCAAGGGTATTGCAGAGGTATGATTTCCTTCATCTTAACAAGAATGAGGGGATTTTTGTCCAAATTGATGGTAGTGATCAATGGGGGAATATAATCGTCGGAACTGAATTAATTAGGAAGACTTTGGTTGTAGAAGGAGCATATGGGTTTATATTTCCTCTTCTTTTGAAGAGTGATGGGACAAAGTTTGGGAAATCGAAGGAAGGGGCGATATGATTATCCCTTGCATTATTATACCCTTATAAGTTTTACGTTCAAATGCACTGAACATCACGTTTAAAGGCACTGAACATCACGTTCAAAGGCAATGAACATCACGTTCAAAGGTAATGAACATTACGTTCAAATGCACTGAATATACACCTTAAAGGCATTGAAAATTACGTCATAATTAAACTTCACATATAATAACATTACATATAATGAGTAATTATTGCGTTTAATGGGGGAAATTTTATAACTGACTATGTTTATTGCTTTGTACAGAATGTTCATCCCGTGCGCAAAGAGCATTGTACACTCGGGTGTACTGTCCAACTTCTGCTATTTATTACCTTTCACCAAACTTATAAGTTTATTGGATTGTTGATTGGTTCCTTGAGATAGATAGCTACTTTGCACTTAATGCTAAGCCATCTTCTATCCTTCATTCCTTCACTAGATAATTACAAATGCATCTGGTGATTGACTTTTTAAGACATGTAGTCACTTCAAAAAAGTGTTTAGGTTATCTGTCATCCTTCATCAGACCAATAGGAAATTGGCCTGATGATTGGCTTTTGGATAGTTAAAAAAGTCTCTTTGCCCTAGTAGAGCTTTTGACTAATTTGTTACCATAAACCAATGCTACATTAACCCGATGATTGACTATTAACCCGATGACTGACTTTTACACAGATTGTCCCTTTACCCCTATGGAGTTTTGGACTAACTTGTCACCGTCTGCCAGATTAATGCAACATTGACCAGTTGACTGGTTTTAGACTAATTTATGACCCTTTAGCAGACCCATACACAAATTAAGTATTACAATGCCCATAAGCACTTCTTTAACCACATAAAAATTCTTTTTATTAATGTCATTGTCTCATTGTTACATACTTTTAAGTTGAAAAGTTATGTGACAATGAATTTATTCGACAGATTGAGAAAGTACATATTATAGGATACACGACGATTTTTAAGGACTTGGGGAAGTTCATACTATAGAGACGTAGAGAGTACATTATAGGGATGTAGGAAGTAACTTTTAAAATTTTAGTACTTGCGCCTGCAAAGCGTAACACCGTCACTAACTGAAAGAAGAGTGGATTCAATCCGAGGGTCACTTGCAAGAAACTTATTTAACTTCCGTAATTCGTCGCGACCATGTTTTTGCAGATGAATCATAACAGGGTCATTCTTGAGTAGTTCATCATCATCAGAAAGGGCAACAGAACCAAGCCATAGAGTGTTGTCATAAGCGATAACTCCACCAACTTTAACAAGTTTCATTAGCAGCTCATGGTAGCTGATGTTGTTCACCTTATCAGCATCAACAAACGCAAAATCAAAGCACCCTTCCTTGCCCTGCATTTTTCGATATGACAATCATTATGGTAAGTATCACATACATACACTCATCTCCTGCAAAAACTTAGTTTAAAGCAATCATTAAAGAAGTCAGCAAGTTACCTTGTTCACCAGATCGTTCAAAACAGTCAGGGCAGGTCCCTGAACAAAGTCAATTTTATGCTCAACTCCTGCCTTTTTAATGGATGGAAGTCCTACCTCGTATGCTTCTTTGAATGGGTCAATTGCTAGAATCTACATACAATATTGTAAGGTCAGTACATACATACGTTCGTACATACATACGTACGTACTCGATCATATCTATATAAAGAAATTTGTTGAAAAACTTCACCTTGCCATCAACAGGGAGAGCGAGCGCAGTAGCAAGAAGTGAATAACCTGTGAAAACTCCAATTTCTAAGGTGTTCTTCGCGTTCATGAGTTTCAATATCATTGAAAGAAATTGCGCTTCATCGGCAGAGGTGTTCATTACGCTCCTGCACAGCGTACCATAGACAACGTACTTTGTTAAGTTAACGTTCGATACACCGATCATTGAACTCTATATGGAAAGGGAGTACAACACCTAATTTGATGAATAGTTAGCCAATGCCTTTCTACCTCACGCATTAGCATTTGATGCGTACAACTGTACACGACGCTCCATGCTTTAAGTTCGCACTTTTTGCTACCTTAAATACAAGTATGAAGTACTCCCTCCATTCTAATAGAAAGAGTTTGATTGTGGATTCTATCATGTTATAAGAAATAATATATAAATGGAATCTTGTTGGATGTATCTTAATGTAAATTTTTAGAATATCAAGTTTTCATAATTTTTTGTTTTACGTACGTGAAGATAAATAAAAAAAAAAAGTCTAAAGTCATGACATAAAACCATAAAAGTCAAATTGGGTTTTCTTTTAAAGACAAAGTAAGTATTAATTTGTAACTCCCTAAAACCGCCCCTCCTCTAGTGTAGTGGAGAAGGTATTAAAATGAAGACAAAGACTTGAGATATTGAAAGAGGATAGTACATTTGTTTGTATTTCTCCACAGTGACCTCTCTGATTTCCTTCAGCAGCGGATGCTCACTGGGGTAAGCACTAGTTTCCAAGATGTACTGTCACAAAATTCGTAACAAATCACACATTAGGGAAACAGTAGAGTCCGAAAACTTAAACAAAAAATGAACACTCATCGAAACAAAAGTAATTCATTCAGATACGAATCAGACGAAGTCAACAAGGACCTAACTAGTACTTCGTAGTTCGTACTACATACCATGCCAGAAGAATCATATATATAGTTTCATAGCAGATTGTGGCAACCATTTGATTATAAATCGAAACAGCTAACGTTGCTAAGAACAACTAACCTGCTCAAGGGCCTTACTAGAGAGAATCGTCTTCTCCTTTATCTGGGCTGGGAATGCGACCTTATCCATTGCAGGGGCTGTTAAGTTTAATGACTTATCAGTGTAAACCAACTTATTTTTATATATTGTGACTGATATACGGTTTCTAGTGGTTTGATTCTCTGATGCAAGAAACTATACTTATAGCCATTGGCAGGGGAATAAGCTAAAAGAATGTTGACTAATCAAATTAATGCAACTAACCATGATGGACCGTCACTGACTTAATTCAAGCCGTAGTTTATAGATCAGTAGTATATATTTGACTCGATTTACTGGCATTCTGGCCACTCCCCTTTATTTCATACTATGTATTGCTACTACATTTATCAAGAGTTGGTGGGGAGGAGAAGGAATATAATTGAACTCATACTATTCTTAGTTTTTGAGATTTTTATGTTATAATCTTGAGACTTTTACCCTCATGTGTCAAGAAGTCAATAATTATTTGCTACTTTTGTCTCTTGAGACTTTTCTCAAAGTTGAGAAATTTGTGCTATAATAATAAAATTAGTTAATTCTAAAAAGATATAGAGTTGGTTACATGAATTAAGATATTATCTCGTGTAATCATTCACAAAAATGCTTCACCGTTTTCTACTTAGAGCCACATTTTCTTCTAAACTCACTTTCTTCATATCTTTCCTAATTATTATCCGGCGTCTAACATACTCAAGCCAATGCAATCAATTCACATTTCTAGTTTTATCTCTCAAGTTATTCCCACACATTCCCCTAACATAAGCATTAAATTTCTATTATACTCCTCTTCTTAACATGCTCCTTTTCGAAAGCTCAAAAACCAACTCATACAATAATGCTCATTTAATTGTCATCTTATATAATTTCCCACAATAGAAATTGGTGCTACACTTGAAGGTAATTAAAACTAAGACTGTATTTTTTTGCTGCATTCCATTTGTATATATATTGGGTACCTAAAGGATTTTTGCTGAGTCCAAAAGCGTGGGCTTGGAATCCAACTTGGAGCATTAAAGTGGTGGAACATGAACTACGCAGAATCTGATTGGGTGGGATATTGAGTTCAGCTAACTATATATGGTTGTCCTGACCCTAAATGGTTGTTCCTTTGGGCCTCTTAGGACTTATTGGCTAGGGTTGTTCCTCTTTCTTTAGAGGCCGGCCATTTGAAATCCTCGACTCAACTAACTCAACGTAGTCCTGACCCTTATATGGTTCTTAATTTGGACCTCCTCGGACTTAATTGGCTACGGTTGTTCCTCTTCTTTGTTGAGGCATGGGTCTTCTTCCACCAGCTGACAGGACTTCCAGATTATTGTCAGACCTATGTATTGCTGGTCTTCTTCCACCAGCGGAAAGGACCCTCTACTGCTGTACCCAGGTAGTCGGCTTAGGATGCGCGCCCTTGAACCGCAAATAAAACTATAGACCTGGGTGCACAGTAAGCATCGTGCACCCGGACAAAAAAGCACAAACATTACAAATAAATCGCAGGCAAAGTCACAGAAAATTAAATGAATGAATATTCTTTTACCAGGCAATGAATATTAAGATGTGTAATATTCATTATTTCTCATATAAGTGACTTCGTAATTGAGAAATTTTGCAATAAGAGTAGTACATGTCCCAAGATTCTTTAAAAATATGATCTTTTTGCTTTGGGAATAGTTCACGTACTGTATACAAACAATGACAATGAACATTATATATTATCCCATTGAACATTATATATTATAACAATGAAAATAATATATTTAAGACTTAACCTTGATGTATCTAGTCTTATTTATATATATGTATGATGAAAGTCAAAAAGTATACGTGAACAAATGTATAAATAGTCTAATGCATGTACTTGTATATACCATGCATGTGTACGTAGGTAGTGAAACTCTATACGCGTTCTTATACTTATGTTTCAATTTTATACTCCTAACGCTTTTATCTAATAAGTTTGTTGTTAGTGGATTATGTTTAAATAATTTTCAGGTATAACAATTCAAATTTAAATTGGTTCCTTAAATAAAGGAGTTTGTTATGGCATGGACTTTGAAGCATTTGAATAGATTCAAAACTCTATCGAGATAAGTTTGAATAAATTGGTCTTCCTAAGTTTATGGAGTTGAATCAAGTTTGTCAAAGATATACTAAGTTGAACAAGCTGTTGGACGTGCCTATATGGAAGAACTTCAGTCAACAACCAAAATTCAAATAATAAGGACATTCTGTTACATTTCAAAAAGTCAAACTGGTCTTCAAGAGCGAAAAATGTGGAACTGCTTTGAAATGGTCAGTTTAGAGCCTGAAGCAACGACATTTTGGATAAACCAGTTATGAAGCCTATCCGTTGCACATATGTCTATATGAATAGAGTGAAGCTGAAGCATTGAAGCTACAACAATAAGCCTTCCAACGAAATACACATTCAAGCTACAACAAATAACTTTCCTCTCTAGTACTTACTCTTCATTATAATTTAGAATTGAGAGAAAAGAATATCAAAGTATATCTTGTGAGTGAAAAAGAAATATCAAAAGAAAAGAGAGATATACCTTGAGTAAAGTTTATAATACTCAAAGGTTCAGAAAAAGAAAGGAGATTTTTATATCTAGGAATTGAGACGCTAAAATGTAGCTAGGGAAAGCTACGGTATAGAAGATTGGGTGATAATCTTCGAAGGTGGCTTTAGGTTTCTAAAGGAGGAAATAAAAGTCATTAAATCCTAAGGGTAGGAAACCCTAGGCGGAGACGTAGGCACATTGCCGAACTTCATAACAAATACACGTCTACTTTACATTTGCATTTACATATCATTTTGCTTTTCTTATTTCATACATCTCGCAAAAGCCTAATCAAGTCAAAAGCCTAATCAAGTCAAAGTCTAAAAACCTATTTCAAAGCCCTTAAAACCTGTTCTATTATATTTCCGCATCTTAAAACCCGTTTCAAAGCTTTGAAAGCCTAATTGCGAAAAACGACCATACTCTATTCACCCCTCCCCCCTTTAGAGTATATTGATCCTATCATATCTCCTATTGATTCTTCATACATCAAGATAGATATGAACTTTTTGCATTGGAAATAGTAGACGTTATGTTCACATATTTGAAAAATGAACATTCTGTATTTATGTAATGAACATTCACTATTAATCTAGTGAACATTAAGTGTTATGACAATGAACATTAGTTATTATGAAAATGAACATATATTATACACAACTATTAAAATGAACATTATGTATTTTTGTAATGAACATTATATATTATGTGAATGAACATTAAGTATTATAACAATGAACATTAGTTATTATCAAAATGAACATGAAACATTCGTGAAGAAAGTATTGCGAAAATGAACATTATATACAACTTGAATGAACATTTTGTACAAAGGCAATGAACATTAACATATTTCACACGAATTGAACATAATAAACATTCTTTAAAAGGCAACGAACATTGGTATGCATAATATTCATTAGTTTCCATGTGAAATCATCATCAGTGCTTCGTAATTCGCACATTGGGAAAGATACACACAAAAAACTTTGTAATATTATTTTTAAATTTGAACTTTTGCATTGGGAATGTACACACACTGTACACATATTTATTAAAATGAACATTGAACATTACGTTCAAAAACAATTAACATTATGTTCAAAAGCAATGAATATTACGTTCACCGGCAATGAACATTATTACGTTCACCGGCAATGAACATTATGTTCAAATGCACTGAATATTACGTTCAAAAGCAACGAACATTACGTTCAAAGGCAATGAACATACACTTCCCAAGCAAATTCCATGAATTACAAGCAAAAAAAATAATATTGAGTACTGGGGAACGTGTAACATGAGAAATAGAAATAGTCATGTTGCGTGGGAAATCGAAATAGTCATGTTAAGTAGGATATTCAACCGTAATTATTGCATTTAGTGGGGTAAAATTTTAAAATTGCCGATGTTTATTACCTTAGACACGGATGTTCATTACCTATACTAACGTGTAAAGTTGGCTACGTTTTATGTATAATGATCATGTGTTTTGTACCGGGGGCACAATGAGTGCAGGGTCTAATTACTGCTTTGAACCATCTCTTTCTAAACTTGAACAGCGATAGTGAGTTTCCAGTTTTGATGTGTTCAAAAGAAGTGTGGGTCCTCTATAATTTACATTGTACAGATCTATACAGATGAAGAAAGTCCTTTGCTGCATAAATTTAGCAAACCTTGGTTTAACTGCCACATTGCAGGTATACTTTTTGTATTTTCCCATTTATTTACACATTTCCAATTTACTAAGAAACATCCGCCCCTTACAGCTTAGACAAGGACAAGCATGCCTCAGCAATTCAGTATATGATAATTAGCAATATGTTAATCCAATGAAAACAGGGAAAGGTGATCCTGGAAATATGGTAATGTCGGTAGCAATAATGCACCAAAAGTCAGACATTACAGACTGGATTGTACAACAGATGTTTTAATAAAGGACGTGCCTTCTAAATGCAGCACAAAAATGATGCTACATACACTGGACAAGAATCAAGTAAATACAAACAAATGGATCGGATCAGGTCAGGCTCAAAAACATGTAATATGTAGTATAATAATAACCTATGATTCCCCTTCTAAGGGAATTTTCAAACTGTAAAATGTAAATGTGGAACTGTACAAACAAAATTAAGTACAGTTAAAGTAGAAACCAGCTATCTTTTCCTCCCCCACCAATCAGGGATTTTTAACCTTCGAGTTCTATGAGCAGCAAGTTTTGCGGAAGGGAGTTTATGCCTAACCTGCCTCCATAACATATTGACTGCATCGCTGCCCTTGGGGGGATATTGATACTCATAATGGTGGGAAATATTCTTCAGCTTGTTCCACATTTTCAGCCACTTTTCCTTTGGGAATTGGCGAAGCTGCTCGATCATGTATTCAGGTTGTAGTGCCTCGTCGGTTGAGAAGAAGAGGGAGAACTCAGAATAATCAAGTTCATCTTCATAGGGGAGCTCAATTTGGTCACTAACGATGACGGGTATGCAGTGGCTTGCTATAGCATCAAATAGCCGGCATGAGGAAGGGGTATCTCCAGCTGGGTGTAGACAGAACTTTGATTTCCGCATTCCCTTCGTGGACTGTCAGAACAAGATGTATTAGCTACACCATTGATATTCATCCAAGTACATAAAAATCTAACCAACAGCAATTCCAATGTTTATTCCATCCCCAACCCTACCGTAAAAAAATAAAGAAAAAAAAAATCTGTTTTGGGTAAAGTTGGGGCTAAAGAAGAACTGTCTATACTAGATATGAGTGTCTATACTAGATATGAGCGTCTCTCTTTCTGCTGTAGGCAGCCCTTCTATGGCAGTTTCCTTAACAGCGCATCTAGATATGCCTGCCTAATTCTTCAACAGCTATTTCCTAGCCCGCTTATAGTTAATGAATATGGGCTTCTCCTTCATACTTACTCCCTACATCCCCCAAAGATTGCCCTAATTTCCATTTTTTATTCTCTCTTAAAAATTACCCTATTCTCTTAAAGATTTTCCATTTTGGGTAGTCCCCCCAAAGATTTTTCATTGTGTCAAGAGTTACTTTTCGTATTTGAGGCAACCCTTAGGAGACGAAGGAATACTTCTTCCTCGTACTTACTTCCAGAAACATCATTCAAAAACATTCTACCACCTCCTAAGACACTTTTTGTATGGGTAATACTGAGTTCTAACTGTTCTTTTAATGGAGGCAAACGGTCAATAAGGATCAGTGATGGGCATCAAGGGATTAACTCTGTGGAACCAATGAGCATAAACGAGAATCGTTATTTTACCATTTGCAAGAGATTATTGTTCATAAATCAAGGGTTCCTACATTTAATTAGTACTATTTTTTAGGGAGCTTCAGCAATTCATCCCTCATAAGATTCACCAGATATTCAGAGAGAGAGCTAATGATGGAAAAACATACCAATTTTATGCTTTCCTCTGAGGCAAAACTCCTTTCAAAGTGGACATCATCGTAATCTTCCAGAAGATTTTGCAATTTAGCACGAACCACACCTTCCTGAATAAAGCAACACCTGCTCATTGGTATTCATTCATATAAAGATTTTCAAGAGAATACAAAATACTGGCCTTAGGTTGAACTTACATCTTTCCTCTTAGTCCTGCCACGGAAATACAACAGGGTGGTGCGAGATTTGAAGGGATCCGAAGTTTCGTCATCATTATATGAATCCACAACATGCACGTATGGAGCAACAATATCTTTCTTTAAAGATGACATACTCCTAGGGTAACGGCCAAAATCTGCCACGATGAGAATTGATGCATTAACCTGCTCCCGAAGGAACCTAAAAGCATTAGGGTGATGCATAGGGATGACATGATCTCGGCCTTCTGACCTTTGCCAGTACTTAGATTCCCTCAAAAACTTCAATATATCAACCTAAATCCAAGAATTTAAGTTGGTAAGTACTTCATAGATAACATTTGGAGCTAGATGGAAGATAAAATGATCAAAAATATCGGACATTTCCTTCTCTATACTAGTTCTCACATGTATCTAGAATGATTAATAAACAGTTGTTTCACATGGTACATGGTATCTAACAAATTTTTAGGCTTGTGTGGTAGAATGAACCTTAGGAAGCTCTTAAAATAAACTCATGCACTGGGCAAAGCACTGAGAGAACAGCTTGACAAATTTTAACAGCGAGACACAGCACATATCCAAGGCCAAAAAAACCTATGGAGTGGTTCATTTGACAAAGTGATCACCCATCAAAATAGGTCCCATAGGCTGAGAGTGTAGAAGAGCTTTTAGTCATAGAATACTCTTAGCAATACTAAAGAACCTAGTTCAATTGACAAGTAATCACCCATCAAAAGAGTACTGGCAGAGAAGATCCACAGCCTAAGCAACACAATTTTGCCACAGCTACTCGCCAGTCTTACAGAAAGTGAGATCATAATAGGGAAAAGAATATTCCATTTGTGGATCTCCAACTTGATTGTATTGGACTCTCTAAACATCACTTTTTTTGACAAGACTCTAACCAGGATTTTCCCTCAAAAAAAAAAAAAAAAAAAAACAGAAATCTCCCATAATTCAACTTCCCAATTTTTTCCGCTTCCACCATTAAACATTTCGATAGGGAGCACATCTAAAACCTAATGTCCAAGAAGAATATCACTACATAAGAGCCAATCCTTAAAAAAATTCAAGCAAACTCGGACAGGATAACACTCGAACACATTAAAACCATTTAACTCAAGACAACAATCCAATATAACAAAAATAAAGTAAAACCTTAATCCCAAAAAAAAAGAAGGTTTTGCTACATAAACTAAGAGTCTATCTCAAATGATCATCCATATAAATCCTCCTCCTCCATTCCCTCCTATTTAGAGCCACATCTTATTGCAAAACCCATTTTCTCCATATCTTTGTTAACTACCTCCATCCAAGTCATATTTAGTTTGCCTCAACCATGTTAAAAGTCTTCATTATCCCACCCCTCCACTTTCCTCACCGGGCTCAAGACAACAATCCAATACGAACTCACAAATTACATCAAGGCAGGGTTCTTCAAAGATATAAAGGTGCACAGCTTTACCCTTTAACCTACTGGTACAGGCAAGGATTGTAATCAACAGTTCAACACAACAAATAATCTCACTCTCTCACACTGCCTCTCAGCAAGTAACAAATATGGTAATCAACTAGAGAAACAAAACCTACCAAGCTACCACTAAACCCCAATCTCTCAATCTACCTCTCAGCGAAGAAAGACCCTAACCATCACAGTACAGTAGCCAAGTCCAAAAATGAAAAACATCCAAATCACCCAAGCAATCTTTATAAACTCTATTAAACATTTAAAAACCGGCAGCGAAGACTCCAATTCATCCCACAATCAAATTTTAGAGAAACAATCATTGCCTCAGCCATTTTCTACTGTAAAACCAACTCCAATTACTGCTAAATTCCTCTCCAACTACTGCGTAAACAATTGAATCCCAAATAACTCCAACTACTGCTGAATTCCCCTACCATTTATTCAGAATTTGACTAAATTTTATCCCTCTTAAACATACACTAACAACAATCATCAAACTCGGAAATCAAACTAAACAAAATCTAAAGTAACCCAATAAAATGATAGAGAAACAATCCCTACAACAAAATCAACTCCACCTTAAGCTGAATTCCATTCAAATTATGAGACCGGTTCGAATCCACTACATTTCATCAGCTAAAACTACTCAAATCTAACCAAACTTTCAAAATAGTCATTACCCAACTCAATTCTTACACTACCAATTACTATTAAATTTATTAAATTCCACTCTTAAACATATGAAAATAGTCAACATCAAACTCCATATCACGCTAAAATAAATAAAATCAAAGTAACCAAATTTATACAAACAAAATGAATATTATGTCCATACACATTGAACCCCTTTGAAGTATGAGCATACCTGAAGTTGCCTATCATTTTCAGTATTCGGATCAGTCATATTGTATCCATACACATTGAAACTCAAAGATGAGAAAAACGGCACAAAGAACACATCCGCCATTTCTGGATCTTCAACTCTCACAGCCTCCATCTTCACCTCCTCTTCATCATCCTCTCCATAATTAACAAGCAAAGACGCCATCATCCAATACTCCACACTATGCTGCTTCCTCAACCCCGACACCGCCGGCCACGGCGGGAGAGTCTCAACCGTCACCGGCGTCTCATCGGAGAAGCTGCTCCCCCCTCGCCGGAGCATCCCAACATTGAACCTCCTTGGAAGATCATACATGTACACCCTCAACGGGGATAGACTCCGGCATGGTGGGACCCTGCTGGACGAGTGTGGTGTTGAGGTGGGAGGCAGTGATTGGATGAATGGGGGGATGTGGGACCCATATCCGATCAAGAAGAGGTAAGTGATTGTTGAAAAAACGATGAAGAATGCAAGAAATAAAGCTCCTTTCTTGAACATCTGCTTCTCACATTTGCCCATCTTTGTTTGGATCAATAATTCGGGTATTTGGAGAAGAAGGCAATCATAATTCGGGTTGAATTTTAATGGGTCGTCGAGATTAGGTAGAATTATTGGGAGACGGAGTCCTGGGAATGGTGAAGTTATTAAAAAAGAAGTGTGAGAAGAATGTGGGTTTTGAAGGGAATCAGGGATTGTCGGAAATAGGAAAGAATGTGAGCAGTTTATCAGTAGTTGTTCTGCTGCAGCCTGCTATAGACTACAGTACTTGGCTACTATTAGTACAGCTACATCTGTGGGATCTTTGATCAACTAAAAAGCGGTTGAGTGATGGTATTGTAAAGCTGGTTGCGTTGGATTGGGGTAGGGTACTTTGTGTGATCAAGATGTTTTCTTTTGTCTCTTTAGACGCCTCTATTATTTTTATAATTTTTAATTTAAAATAAATGCAAATATTCAAATTCTTTGTTCTCGTATTAATAACAACAATTTTGTGGGAAATGGTGTTGATTACAATGAAATTTTTAATGACGATTGCGGCATTGAAATTGACAATCGAATGGACAAAGGAAGTTGACATAGGATTGTGTTTTTGTTTGACGACTTCATCTTGGAAATTGCAACGAGAAGATTGATATGATAAATTGCGACGAGAAGGTGGAAATTGAAGACTCCACCACCTTGATGATGCGCTACTAATGTTTTGTTTTGATGAATGATGGAAGTCAAAGCTCCAAATGATAGTGTTGATACAAATACAAATGCACTTTACGTAGATTGGCCAATGCAAAGTCAATCAACAAGCCCATGGTTTTATATGTTGCTAATCAACTTTACGTAGATTGGACTGTGTTTTATACTAACGTGTTTGTTGCAGCCAAGTCAATATATTTTATTATGTATAAAAAATATATTATTGCCTAACCATTAATAGTTCTATCTTATCTTTTTTAGTTTAACTGCAAGTTGTTGTGTCACGAGGATAAGTTTCCAAACTTGGATAACTAACTGCAAATATTTCAACACATGCTATTGCAATTTAAATGATAAAGTTTAATCAAATTTGAAGCACAACATATCTCCTAAGTTCGTGGCTTGATAAGATAATGTTGAAATTATTTGAAGCCCAACAATACTCCATTATCTATATAGAGTTTCGTGTTGCTTCAAATCAAAAGAATTTGAATTCACCCACTATCTTACCTATCAAATGTAGACAAATTTGTGCTGGTCATGTTCAACAGAAATTCGAATCTCCAACAGTCACAACTTCAACATATGCTGTGAAGTTTATTACTGCAAGTGTTCTATTTAAAATTGGTGAAGTCTTGAAGAAAATAATAACAAGCCATCAACGAGAATATCATACAAACTACATCAACAAATCATTATTATTTTCTCTCTAGTTTTTCATACCTTATCTTACATTTAGATTGAGAGAAATTTAAGTATAAACTCTTAAGTGTTTAAAAGAATCATTATATAGAGTGTTATACTAAGAGTATACTCATCATACTCAAACATATATCAAAAGTGAGGATCTTTTAATTTATAGGAATTGAGGCGTTGAAGTATAGCTAGGAAGCTACATAATAGAAGATAGACAGTGAGATCTTCTAGGAAACTTTAGGTTTCTAAAGGAAGAAATACAAAGCAAGTTAAATCTTAAGAGTTGGATAACCCTAGGCGGAGACATAGGCAGGTTGCGATCAAACTTCGTAACAAATCACTACATTTTGTCTCATTTACTATTTGCTTTTATTACTTACGTTTTTGTTTGTTTCGTTCATTGTTTAAAAGCTACAATGAAGTCAAAGCCTGAGCAATAACCTTTGAAACCAATTTCAAGGCCTTGACATCTCTTTTCAACATACAACTTTAAAGTATAAATTCCGCATTTGAAAGCCATCTCAATACCTTGAATCCTAAATTGCAAAAATTTGTCATACTCAATTCACTCCCTCTAGAAAGTACTTGATCCTAAGTCCATCTCCCTATTGATTCTTCAAAAGTAGACCGAGATATGTCAACAACCGAGAGGTTTGACATGAAAAAGGAAAGGTTGCGGATGCTTATTTAATATTGAGGTTCAATGTCGAGAATGTAGCAGTTGGTACATCTTCAACTCTTCCAAATACGGCCAATACAACCATAAGTTGATTATGTTTATACAAAGGAATCGGTGCCTAGAAAGTTGGGCACAAAATAACAGAGGCACTAGTGAGATTGGATAAGGTATTGAGGACCTTGAAGGGGAAATTTATGAAAGATAGTCCAAGCCGAAGACATGCCTACAGCGAAAGAGATATATATTATTGCCCAATTTATTCAATTATGCAAAGTTTTCTATCTAAATCGGTAAATCATATTCACCCTTTTTGAAGACCATTCATCATTGGAGAAAAAGTAGACGCAAATATGGTTGATTGATCAACGCAAGACACACAATAATTTCTAATACTCGTAAACCGAGTAATTTCGAATCATCCTTTATTCATATGTGATACTAGTCACCTTTTTGTACGGTATACTTCACCCCGGATGAATTGGAACTTAGACAACCCGAGAGTAGTACTACCAAAGTCATTGCATAACATTACTTTAACAATTTCAAAATTAATTAGGATCTCTTACTGATGTTGTAAAGTTGCAATAATTACTCGCACTCATAATGGTTACTATTACGGTTACTCGTACTCGTAATTGCATAACATTACTTCAATGAGTCGCAATTAGGGATGTCAAAATCTAACCCGACCCAGAAAACTGCCTAAAATCGACATGGTTATAACCCGAGAAGTGAGACTCGTAAACCGACCCAACCCGACCTGAAACCGATTAGACCCGATATTCCAAGACCTGAACCCGATCTGCATCCAACCCGAATGCGACCTGATCCGTTAATGACTCGACCCGAAGACAACCTAAGACGTTAATAACCCAACCCGATGACAACCCGATGACAACCCGAAACCGATAAGACCCAACAAATAACTGTTATAACCTAACTGATAATGACCCGTGACCCGATTTTACCAATCTGTTAATAACCTAATAGGGAATTACCTAATTTTACTAACCTATTTTTTAAGCGATTTGAGATAACCTTAAAACTATACTTTCATATTAATTTCAAAATGTATATTTTATGAAACAAAACTTAAAATTTTTAACAGACTTTCAAAATATTTTTAAGCAGATAAAACCTTATGAATTAATTTGAAGTAGCAATTTGTGTAACCAAGTCAACGACCTCCTATACGATTTAATTAATAGGTTTCCATATAATCTTGGATAATACTTGTGTCACTGCTTACTATTAGCCAACTCTATTTTCAGTGTAGTATATAATCTGACTTCAGGAGGGATTTTCGGGGGGAAAAAAACTGCATTTGCATAACTATCTTTGGAAATTACAATTCCAAATAAGTTTCACATTTATGGAAGATAGAACAGAACACTCGGTCACTTCGTGTTATGGGGAATAAAACCATTCCAAGAAATGCAAACTACTTGGAGCTTTAGTGACCATCACAACAACCACCAATTTCAATTACATGATCACCACTGTCACCTCTTCCTAGACCAGGAGACTTCCTCTTAGGCTTAGCTTCTTGCAACATTGGTATAACATCTCTCATGGTCATGGATGGCCGGCCTATCTGCAGGATTGCCACTAGTACAAAGTAACGCGACTCCAAGTACTAGCATCATCTCCTCTCTTACAGATCCACAAGATGCGGGATGCCCCTGCATTTTTTTCTAGGAAATCATTTATCCCATTTTTTGCCTTTATTTTGGTGTGCACCCAATCTATAACGCTATTTCCCTCGCCGAATTCTGGGTGTACTGACCTTTTTCTGCTCAATATCTCCAACAGTACCACCTAATAACTATAGATGTCACTCTTTTCATCGACTTGTAACGTATACGCATACTCTGCAACAAAAAAAAAATACACATTATATGAATACTCAAAAGTTTTCAAGAAAAAATTGCTAAACTTTTACTTAAGGTTAATATAATTTCCTTAAGTGAAACATTTAAAAGGTATATGATGGGGATTTTATTTTATAATATCAATTCTGGTGAATTATTTGGTGTCGTTTTTGCTTCATGTCATTTTTGGTTGGCTCGGGTAAAAAGTGAATTTAACTATCATATGGTCCATCATATTATTTTACAAGGTTTTCAAAGAAAAGAAAATATTCCACATATTCATAACTTAACAGCAAGCTATGTCTTCAAGTACAAGCTCCAAAGGCTCAACTTCCGACCAAATTGCCAAAACAATGTCAAGAGAAAAACAATGTAGATTGGAGATTGGAGGAAAACAAGATATTAGAGAAATCTCTAGCAGAATTGGATATCAAGTGTGATGACTTATTTGAACAGATTGCTTTGAGGCTTCTTGGAAAGACCACTTAACAAACATAGAAAACCCCAAAAGACATACAATTGCATCATACATAATTCACAATACCCACATTTCAAAATATATAAAAAATCACAAACCCAGAAAACCCACAACTTCGAACACATTTACACCCCAAAAGTTCAAAACTTTTATGTAATAATCCTCAAAAATCACAGCAAACACTCAAAAATAAAGGGAAATTCACAAAAGTATACCCAATCACAACAAAAACCCCTAATAGAACAAGATTGAACATAAATTATATAGCTGAATTTAATAAAAAGCAAATCTATACAAAAGCTCAAATTTAATAAATAATCAAACAAAAACATTGAAAGATTTACCGATTAAAAGCAGTTGAGAGGTTGGATCCAAATTGGGAGAGCTCAGATTTGAGAGTGGTCGAACGTGTTGAGCGGTTGTGTGGGTTGTGAGTTAAGGATGAAAATGGAGATGGATGGGTTTGAGGGAAACGACTGTGAGGAGGAACAGTGTAAACAAAAGTTAGGGTTAGCTTTATATACCTAGGTGGCAAGGTTTAGTTTTGTCACTTTTTTCCCACTTCCAAAGCGCAAATTTGAAGTTGCATAGGTACTCCTAAACAATATACATTATATACATGGAAAATCTACATTACGTATATGAAAAATATACATAGTATACACGTGAGTTATGTGAAATGTACATTTTACATTCCACATAACTAACGTGTGTACTATGGACATATTTCATGTACATAATGTACATTTTTTTTGGAGCGGGTGCTCATGGTGGACCCGGGTGCACTGTCCACCCATTGCTTCCAAAAGGCAAATCGAAACCGACAAGCCAAATTCACTATGTTACAAAAGTCAATTTCAATTCAAATTTTAAAATTTTAAAATTTGGCCAAAAAGCTAAAAATAACCGCCACTTTAATTAAATCTAAATTAAATTTTATCAATTAAGATTTCTACTATATATATCAATATACGGATATAACTATGGTTAGATTTAGACGGTTAGTCAATATCGGATTTATTAAATAAGCGGTTTATTTAAACAAAAATGCGCACGAATATTTTTGATACATTTAAATCCACGTACTAGCAGTCTAGTACTAATTTTCTCACAAACATATTAGTCGCACTTAGTTACGAGTTACACACCTTACACTTAGTGACTTACAACTCTACGATTATTTAATAAATGTCATTGTATTTTGTGATTAATATAGTTTTCGATTCTCCATCAATCACTAACTTAAATTAGACGCGTAACAAAAAAGGATTATGAATTTATAACTTACCCGTATCAATCACTAACTTAAATTAGTTATGTAACTTAAATCAGTCATAAAACACCAAACTCATTGCCATCAACTCATCATATTAACTTTTGTATTATTCAAGGTTTAGTGATCAATCAAATCATACTTGATTCTTGTTTTGTGTTTCTCATTAAACTTGATTTAAACCTACACAATTTATGATAACTATAATGCATTAATATTATTGAACTTCAGTCATGTGCTCGTATTCATATATTCAAATGTATTTTTCTAACTATCACCTGTCATTTCCCATGCAAACTAAATATATTTTAAGTTTTAACTTATTTCATTATATGAACTTAACCAAGATAGTTTTGAACTTATTTTCAATAGTTTTTAACTTTCCATTAATAACTATATCAATAGCTTCCAACTTTCCACGAGTCATTATATTAAATTAGTATTGGTACACAAAACTTATTATCTCCAGAGTAAATTTTGTATTATTCAAGGTTTAATGAATTAGTGATCATATTTGATATTTTTATGTTTCGTATTTAACTCAATTAGTCAATTCAAATTTATGCAATTTATTTTGAACTAATAAACATAATATGGTTAAACGTCACGTATATATACTTGTCCTTATCCATTCCAATTATATGTATTTCAATTTCTTAACTTGTATATTTATGTGAACTTAAAATACTTAACGGCTCAATACCTTATGTTATAATTTATAAGTATGTATTAGCAATTATGCATTTATAAATCTATTAGTACTACTTAGTGTTTCACACTTTCATTATTGATTTGATAAAATGTATCATGCTTAGACGAATCAACTACTTATCCAATTTTCATTTTATTTTAATTATAATATGTCCATGAGTTTATCACTCTATATCTATCACTTTATATCTCAATCAATCTATACTCTATATATGATATTTGATACTTGTTCGATGTTTGATAAAATTATGAAATTTTGAAACTGATTATATCATCAAATCTCCGTGATATGAAACAACCCGTTTATGAACCGATCCGAACTAACCCGAACCGACTATGACTTGAATTGGAAATATACCTAAACCAAAAACAACACGCTATAACCTGTCTAAAAACCAATTCGGATTAACTGAAACTTAACATGATCCGAACTCATAACAACCCGATATAATCCGCCTAGAACCGGTTCGAATCGACCCGAACCGAACATGATCCGAACTCGAAAAAACCCGTTGTAAACATGAAATTGATCCAAATTGACCCGAACCAAACATGACCCAACCTGAACCCAACAAAGTAAATAAACGATTTGACCCAACTCGATAACGACCATACCTAACTTGACTAGACCCGAAAGAAAAAATTTACCTGTTTCAACCCGACCCGATGAGAGCTGATCCGCGATGGATCAACCCAGAACCGATCCGTGGACCCTATTTTAAATCTCTGGTCACAGTGCTTAGGTTTTGGAACACAAGCTCACCCATTTACATTTCTTAAATCCATTTCCCATTTTTCACTCCCTCTCCCGCCGACCGTCATGACACTCTGCCGCCTTCTCCTCCGTTCCATCCGCCGCTCATCAACCACCCTTTCCTCTGTCTCTTCCACCACCAATACCTCCTCTCTTCACTCCCTCCCTCACCCATCATTCTCCCTCCTCCACACCCGCACACTCGCCTTCTCGTCCGCCGAAGAAGCTGCAGCTGAACGCCGCCGTCGTAAGTGCCACCTCCGCATAGAACCCCCACTCCACGCCCTTCGCCACGATCCCAACGCCCCTCGCCCTCCCTCTGACCCCAACGCCCGCTGTCTCCCGGACACCACGTCCTCCCTTACTAGCCCACGCCTCAACCTCCACAACCGAGTCCAATCCCTCATTCGCGCCGGGGACCTTGACAACGCCGCCCTCTTAGCCCGCCAACGCGTAATGATTCTACTTTTAGCTTTTCAAACATAGCCCCTTGGGCAACTGGTTATGTATATTGTTTTCCAAATGGCAAATATATGCCCAATTAACCTTTCAAACATCAGATAACCTATCTATAAATGACTCTGAAGAGTCATAAGGGCAACCCAATGGACTCGTACTAGACTAAATAACATCTTCCAAAGTTAAATGCTACCAAACAATACAAAAATAAATGATTTCTATTCTCCTCACAAGCCTGACTGCTCTCACAAAGACATGTGAGTTCAGTGCAAACCATGCACACGACATGGTTTCCATAAATGCATTGAGGCACATTAGCTTCTTGCCCTACTTTACTTCTTGACCTGGCAAGGTTGTAAGTCAAGTT
Source organism: Dysphania ambrosioides (assembly GCA_026401315.1). Classification (NCBI taxonomy): domain Eukaryota; kingdom Viridiplantae; phylum Streptophyta; class Magnoliopsida; order Caryophyllales; family Amaranthaceae; genus Dysphania; species Dysphania ambrosioides. The sequence continues at coordinate 3,005,268 of CM048660.1, read as the reverse complement.
TTGACCAAGTTATAATCAAGTTACTCGTGATACTCCCTCAATCAGCCCCTAGTCCAATTAGGAAAGACAATTGCACCCATTCCAAAATATAGAAGAAAAGGGGGATATTTGGATGACAGGAGCAAGAAAGTGTTTGAAGAGAGGAAAAGAAGAGGAGATCTCAACTATAGTGAGCTGACGTGCTGTTAAATCATAACAATTCAATTGAGTGACTCTCAGGTTAACCAATTGCTTCAAGATAGGATTTTCTTTGCTTTTTTTATTCCTGTATATCATACAATGGAAAAAGACTTTGACAACAAATAGACTGTCTTCAAAAAACAATGGCCTTGATGTGGGATTTTCTGCACTGAAAAGAAAACTGATGGGACTAAAGATGGTTCTCTGCGCACCAGATACATAGAAAACCAAATCAGATGTTACAAATACTATATGCAGCTAAAAGTTATTTATATGATGGAGCCTGTTGAGAGATTTGTCAACTCCAATAGACCCAAAAGAATCCTTATTCTTTAACTTTGGATTAAGATGGACAATCAAAATGGCTCATTGCACTACATGCGCTTCTGATGCGTTGTGGAGTACAAGGTATTAGTTTTCGGATCAAGAGCCTGAGAAGAGTTTGCTCTCTATTATCTATCATAGAGATTTGTGGTGGGATCAAGTAACTTTCCTAGCATAATTTTAAGCCTCCTTACCCTATGAAAAAATTTCATGTTGAGATTGCACAAATTGTAGAGTGCTATGGAAGCATATGCCAATTTCTAAAAGGCGGGAAACACTCTATCCAGAAAAACAAGATAAAGACATGTTGGGGGGGGGGGGGGGGGGGGGGGGGGGAGGGGATCAAGTGTAGTTAGGAAAATAATTAGAGAAATATGTACCTATCAGGGTAATCCACTATTATATCAAATAGTTTGGCTATCCTTAAATCTTGCAATGTTTCATAAGCAAAATACTTTAATCGTAATTTCCATCTAATGAGACCTTCCGATAGAGTTTCCACCCCAGGATAGAATAAAGATGGATGCGAAGCCAACGGTGACTTGAGACCAGAAGATGGGCTATCAGGGCAGAAAGAATCACCAAGGTAAGTTAGGAGTGCATGCAAGAATTGTGGTGAGACTATAGAGGGTTACAGTTTAACAACCAAAAGCCATATTAGTGGTGATAAGCTAGTGACCTTAGAGAACTACATTACCATATTTTCCTCCCTCCCTTAAGAAACATACCCTATAATAACCAGCAATAGCCATATACCACCTCAACCACCACCACCGAATGCCACTACTTATTATACACTGCCATAGCTTAGCACCACCGAACCTCCCCATTTCTTAATCTCTAATACAAACCACCTCTCTCTCTCAATGCATACCTCATGCTCTGCATACCTCCGGCCTTTCCCCAACCAAATTCATCATCAACACCTCTAGAAGTCGTAGCTGCCTCCAACACTGACTAACACCTTCCACCTGCTTGAACAATTTATCTCGCGCACCATCAACACACCTAGCCAACGATTTAATCTATTTCTCTTTGGAAATGGCAATGTTGTACAATACTACGTGTATATCTTGGTCCCTCCACAGCCACAACATTACCATTTTCAACAAAATCCATACCTTTTCATAAGGATTAAAACTTTATGCCATAAGTTTTCTGGGTTTCGTTGTAATTGCCAGAAATAACAATTAAAACATAGGGGAACCCAAATTTTTTAATAAAGATGCAAACTTTATTTTATTGCAATTGTCATAATCAACATTTAAAACAAACCCAAAATCAAAGATTGCAAATTTCTGAATGGGTTTTCTTGGGGTTTAATCAAAATATCATAATTAATAAAAATTGAAAATAATTAAAGGAAAATTAGTACCTTTGATAAGATTAGGGTAAACATTAGGGGCATGGTGGATCAGGAAAGATTTGCATTTTTCGAATTCGGGTCTGAATTCAAAATACTCAGCCGGTAAACCGCATATGACGCAATATAGTACCTTCACTGCTTGTGGTTTCTCCGCCATTGAAGGTTTTCTTTCTCTTTTAAATGGTTAGAGTGGAGTAAAAGGATGGGAGATCAATGTAGAGGAATCTCATAAGGAGGGCTTTTGTTTTGGGTTTGCGTTGTTGGGAATTGTTATCAACAGGATGGGTTTCAAAAGAGGAAAGGTTTCACAAGTTTTCCTAGTAGAACGATACACCCATAATAACCTAGTAATATTTATATAAAATCAAGAATTTGATTCAATGCAAGCCTATAGTCAAATACTTTCTTGCTTTAAGCCTGTTCTATTAGAGCATTTGACAAAGATAAATGTCTTGCTACCAACAACATGTTATGAATGAACGAATCTAAGAAAATAATCTCAATCATATAGTTAAACAAAGAAAAACTAGGATAACAACTTGCTATTCTTTCTCTACTTCAAAAAAACTTAAAGCAGAAGATGAGAAACAAAATAAAGCATGGCACAAAGCTAGTAGCACTCACTCATGAGCTCCAAGCTCAAGCAGAATTCTGAGTGCTTGTTTCTTCACAACTTTTCCATACACTCCTCTTCCTAGCTTGATTTCCCTCTCCATTTCTCCGAAAGCACAACCGCTTTTCTTCAATTTCCTAACAAGCACCTTGACAACCCTTTCATCACACCCTACTGCTTCCACTAAGCTATCCACAACTGACTCCAATGGCGGTATCTTCCTCTCCCACCGCCTTACGGTCTTCTCCGATTCATAAGCCTCGGAGAATGCCTTTCAAAACGAGGCTCGAAAGTAGCCTTTCTCTCTACCTCTCAACATCGACCTCTTCATACACTCCTCCAATCTAAAAATAGCACAACCAACATCTACCCCGCACTCTAGCCCTTTTTCGATGTCTCTAATCTCGGGCTTGGATTGCATTCCTTCCTCGTACTTACACCTCTTACACTCACATTGAAATCCCCATGTCTTGGCCATTTCCTTCCTCTTGCTAAATGGAGAAAGTATGTCATAGTAAGCGAATGTGATCTCCTCCCATGCCTTAACTGCCCTAGAAGCAAGAACAATTACATACTCACCAATATGCAATAGTCTTGCATTAGGAGTACAGGAATGGTTAATCACACTAGGGAGTAGCCACAATCCCACACCATAACAATCACTATTCTTCCCTAGAACCTTACTCGAAACGGCCTCTTTGACAAGCGAATTCACGTCAAGCACTCTCAAAATCTTGTCCCAATTGAGGTAGTCTTTATCACACAAACTCACCCCCTCACAACCAGCCTTAAACAGACTAATGTCAGGCACTTCAAGCTCACCCTCATCCTCTCTAGTTGACAATTTATCAATCAAATGTCTAGTTTTTGGGCATTTCAAGGTGTATTCCGTGACTTTATCGACGAAATTCTTCCACATTACCAACTGAGCACTTTCACCCTACACCCCATTACTACAGTTAGGCAATATACATCTTTCTGTAGCAACAGCTTTGGTAACTAGTATCACATTCCAAATATCAATACTTTTGCAAGAGAACAAACCTCGTCCACTAATTTCACTCTTTTTAATCTCAATATTACCAAAAAATTCACCAAGTTCAGGACAAACCCCATCAAACCCATTTGCAACCCAATCGGAAACATCAAAGTTCCCACTTCTTGACAAATAATCAAGCTTTTTACACTTCTCAACTAGCCCATTCAACACCTCCAAATTGCCATTACATTGGGATGACGACTCTACAAGCAGCGCTTTCTTGAAGCAATCCAAACTCGAAGAATAATTGTTGAGATTCATCAAGATTTTACCTTTACACACAAGGGTTTTGAAGTGGGTGTCGTTAATTTGGAGGGATTCATCACAATCTTGCAATGCTTCCTTGTATTCACGTAACCGGAATCGGGCCTTGGCTCGATTCGAGAGGGATATACAGAGGGATTTGTGGAGCTTTAAGAGGATGGGTTGCTGGTGAGTGTTGGATATTTGTTGTTGGCAGAGGGTGATGAATTGGGTGTAAGCTTTGATTGATTCATCCCAATCTTCTCGAAGAAGGAGTTTAGTGGCTTTGGATCGGAGTTGTTGGAGTGTTGTTACTTCTTCCATCTCTGTGGTTTCTAAAGTGTGGGTGGAGTTTGTCATGAACTATGGGTGTTTTGGGGGTTTTGGTGGGTTTGAATTTTAGGTGAATGTAACGGTCATATCCTTCCTCCCACCCCACCCTCCAAAAAAAGTCATATTGAGAATATTTTTTTTCTTTAAAATGAAGGGAAAATTAAATAAGTTCAATTTGATTTTGTAACGGCTAAATTTATTTTATTAATTAGTCTTAATTATATTCTTGGGTTAAATTTTTCAGTTCCATTGGTCCGTTACAAAATAGACATTATTGCATAGTAAAAATATATAAATTATAAAAATGTCCCATGACATGAGTTTAGATTACCTTTTTTAAATGAAACAAACAAAAAAAAAAGGTTAGAAATGTATTTTAGATGTTCGGAGACTAACTGGACATAAAAGCTTAGACCATTGCAGGCAGTGAGGAGAAAAAAAACCTCTCAATCTCTCTCTACCCACTCTCTCACTCTTCCCATCCAATTCTTTTCATGACTGGTTTTCTTTTTTATCACACCAATACTTAAAAAAAAAACTCTACATCACTCTTTCCTCCACTATTTTCTATACCCCACCATAATACACATCAGCTTATTTATTCTCTTTAATTTTTTAATAATGTTTATGCTACAGAAAAGTGCTGAGGCTAGCCACGTGTCACGCCTCGGTTGGTCCAGCTCACCCATAGCTCAGTCAAATAAAAAAAAGAATTGCAATGGTGGGGCCCATCGCTGAAATCAACCAGAAATTGTTCCTTCCATGCGTGTTACAGTGGGTCCACCCAATGAATTCAGCCAAACACAAACACTCCACACATGCATTTAAAGGCCCACTTCATTCCCCCTATTGATGGGCACATTGAACTATCCATGTGGTTGAGAGCCCTCACAGCCCAAGCACAACGACGTAATTATCAAGGGCGCGCTCTACTAAGCTAATAGCCCATCGTGCAGGCCCCTAGCAGGAGGCCCACTATGCCAAAAGCCCACCATGAAAAACCTCCTAAACCATGCGTGATTTTTTTCCCTCAACCATGATTTTTTTTCCCTTCACTGGTGTCAAGCTCGAGTATTTATTTTACACCTTTACTTTCACTGGTAAGTAGTTTTTTTTCTCACTGGTGCAAGTGCTCTTAACCCCTATGTGGTGAATCTCATGAGTTCTTAAGGTCTCGATCCGTATAAATCCGTATTCAATTTATTAGTAAAATACCAAGTAGGAATGTTTTGTTTCCTTCAAAACCAATCATCACAAATTCCAATGCCTTTTAACAAAGTATAAAGTTGGACGTTTCATGTATTAGCTTTTTACATCATGACCTAGGGATTTGTATACATGTTCGACAATCGTAAGAGAAATATTTTAATACTTCCTATTATACGTATCCAAAACATCAATAGACATGCATCGACATAAAGTTGAATCTTTTATATTCACTCCCAGGCCCCCAACTCGCCATAACCTCATGTACTCATGTTGATCAATGGTGGCCTTATCGCCGGAGCAATTCAGACAAGTAATTGTTTAAGTTTCGGAAAAAGCTATAAGTTTCGTGCTCAGAGAGCAGATAAAATAATATTTTTAATATACATTCTACTTTAGAACTTCTTGTGAGTTACAATTGACCTAGTGTACAAATAACTAAGCAATCACAAACATTAGCCACCGATTGCACAGGGAAGATATAAATAATACAACTACAAGTTCGAACTTCTCTCCTTGCCTCTTATTGATGATTTAGCATTCCTCGAAAAATAGGGCTGCCATGACACTACTCATCAAAAAAGAGACATGGCATCCATTTCCACTTTGCAACTTGCACCACTGCACATTCATGTCTCACCTTCAGAAAATTACACGCGATCAGGACACATTGATTACAAATGCTATACAAGTGACGAGATAAATGGTAGCTAACGAGAATATGACATGTTTTCTAATTTGCAACATTTGCAGCTCACAAGGAATTTCAAAAATTAACTTACCATTATGATTCGATCATACTAAAAAATAAAAAGAATATTCAGTTGCACATGAAGGCGATCATTTCTTCAAGAGATACATTCCATCTCTAAGTTCCAGCTTTTCTTCTGAAACAAGACCAGCTAAGAAGCTCTGTAGCTGTTGGAGTGATTTATCGTATGGAGGATCGGCAACACAAAACATCTGCGGAAAATTTTTCTTTCTGATTTTCTTTGCACAAAATAGTTTACAAAACAATGAGCCTTCTATAACCATAAGTTACCTTTAAGGTGTTGTGAATCCGATCCAAGGACATTGTGCCAAAGTTTGTCAGCATCCCCATGATAAATTTCTGATACAATTTGGAGAGACAAATAAGATCTTTAAGCATCTCTCTTTCACAAGCAACTATAGCGTATATACCACCATGCATGTAGATGGTAAAAAAAAAAAATAAAAGACAGTTCGTACTGTATACACTAGGTGAAAACATTATGAAGCAACGTCACCAACGCAATGGGAGTTCAGGCTCTTGTCATAAGTGACCTAGATGATGCATTGCCTAAGCACTAGTACTTCCCACCATAATGTCCATAAAAAAATTATCTAATTCTTAAAATGTAGGACTGAGAATGAACTATAAACACAGATGTATACAAAGGTAAAGAGGCATGATCAAGCTTCCATCAAAATGACCGATAATACAAAACATCAAGGATTGAAAACAAACAAGCATTAGCAATAGCAATTTCAGGATATGCCCTGCCTTACTGGTGGACCACAGAGATTACTCTTCCCATTTCTTATCAGTATCATGTTTCAAGGCTGTGCAGCAACAAATCCCTCGCATACAGTGAGATTTAAGGACTCATGTAACCGGATAAAGTGTATTTTATAAGTCATAATAAAAAAAAAGTCTCTGTTGCTAACAACACTCAACAGCAAGCACACATCAAGTTCAAACAACAGACCTAATATTGCACCCTTTCTTAAAATCCATCAGGGATTTTGCATAAGGAAATTATCATGAGTAGCCGGATTTAGATAATAAGGAGATGATACCAAGTTTATTCACAATATGTACTAGACCATACCAATATTTCAAATTTCAAGTTCGAACAATGCCTAAGAATTAAGCGCCAACAGAGAATCATAATTTCATGGCTTTTAAAATGCTTTAGATTACCATATAAAAAAGCCTACCTCTACATGTGCCAATCTACTACAGGATCTTTTATATGCCATACCTCATAAACAGTCATTTCTTTGTGTAATTGATCCTCAACAGAGGCCAGTGATCTGTCCCCATCTTCATCACCTATGAGATGTTCATCATTACTGCCCCCATGTATACCACTTCTGTTAGAGTGATCCCCTTCCATCAATGAAAATATGTGATTGTTGGAATCTTCCCCTGCAGATTCTGCGAGAACTCCCTAGAAAGAAAAAAGGCAAAAGAAAGAGAGATCAGCAGCATTCCTTCTATCACAGTCCTATTTCGCTAAACCAAAAATCTCCGTTAGGTTAAGCATTGCATACGAAGAATCCAAAACAATGACAATTAGCAATTATGAAGTTTAGAACTAGGCCTGGGTAACCCAAGGAGAGTCAACCCACTACACAAGCCCAGAGGTTTACTACTAAAACCAATGGGTGATAGTAGGAGTTACTCCTTAAAGCAATAAAATGTTACACCCCCTCCTTTTTCTCCAATGTGGGGTAACTCACACGTGGGAAACAATGGGTAATTCAACAATGACAAGAAGAGGAACCATTGGAAATATTTGAACAGAGAACAATATATACTGCATAGCCATAGACTCCAAATGTATAATCACACCCAAGCCCCACCCTGTTTAAATAAAAACTATTGAAATAGTAAAAAATTTCACCAACAGCAGACACAATAATGCATAAGATATGGCAAACAATTAGGCAGAGAGACAAAATCAGATACTGAAATGTATATACGATTCAACTTCTCCATCCCGTAAAAAAAAAAAAAAAAAAAGCACAATAAAAATTTGTTTTCCCAGACATTGATTAATCTACAGATATTTATCATTCTTCCTGCATTGCCCTTAATTCCAGCATCTTATCAGATATTCTTAAACTATAATCAACTACATAAGGTTATTTCATTTACATACATTTTTTGATCACATCATTCATTGTCTTTCCTATCTGAGTATTTAGTCAATGAAAAATATGTGTATAGGATGGAGAGTGTTGACCTGCATGTAAAAACTTGTACCAGGAGTACAAGGCTGCCACTACAAGTACATCTGATTATTTTAGGAAGTTGTAAAGCACAAAGTATCTAACTCTTGTCTGATAGAGGAACAGATGTAACTTCTAAGGGATTCTAACCTTGCTGATCCAAAAATTAATCCTTCGGTTAAGTATGTCAACAGGTACCCCAACAGCAGCTGCAAGATCCTTGGACGTCCAACTAACCCAAATCCAAATAATGAATGTGAAACGCACAAACAAAACAGGCGTAATAATATAATAAAACCTATTCAGGCACTTACCGACTTTGTTCCTGAAATTGTATAATAATAGATGCAAGAAGTGGAGAGACTGAAAATTGGACAGCTTTATCTTCAAATTGTAATTCCAGCTAAAAATGAACAGATGAACCAAGGACAGAGTAAGAAGGAAAATACATAAGACACTATGAGAGCTAGAGCTCAGCATAAACATAAATGGTGGCAAGGTGGTGTACTCAAACTGACAAACCTTGACAACACCGAGGTTCTTCTTCCATAATAGCTTGCGAGGTGTTTTGATCTCATGAAACCTTTTTGCATAATCAGATAAAAGCTCGTCCACTGACGCTGGTAGATTAACTGGCTCATCCTGCCAAAAATTTGTCGAGCTGTGATAAAAGTGACGAGCAAGGATCAAGCAAGCAATGTTATGGAAAAAAGTAGGAAACAACACTTGATTAATCTAATTTTTTTCAAATCCACCAGATTTTCATTTTTCCAAGCTTCCCGGATCCAGAAGCAAAACCTTGCCAACAAGTACCAGAATTTGTTCCCCTTTCAGAGAAACCCTATCTGTATAATCTAATAAAACAAGGGAGTCCGAGTTTCCATATACGTAAGTCAGCAGGGCCTGAGGGGCAGAAAAAGTTTGCACATTTCCACTATTGGATTAAAATGAACTAGATTTAATGTCTCACTAACTTGGTCAGTCAATTCTATTTCCAATCTAAGTCTGCAGTGCCATTCAGCACTTATTGTCGTGAAAGACGTTGGTCAGTCAATTCTATTTCCAATCATGCTTCTAATGGAAAAGCCTATTGAAAGGCTATCCAAAACAGAATATTTGATCCCATCATGCCACAACAAGACAGCAAATGATGTATCTTGTACCAGACAATAAATAATAAGACAGCTCAACTTTTAGAACTTCCAAGGACCACATGTAACATACTTCAACTAAAAAAGAATGCTCATCAGACCCTTCCCCTTATCAGACATCAAGGCTCTCACCCTCTCTTGATTCCATGTTTCAATTGACATTAAGTAATTATTGAAGCAAAGAGGCATACCTGGATGGGAGGCCAGAAATTTGAAGATATTATGGTAGCAGCAAGAGCATCCAGAGAAAAGTCAGATTTCTCCACTTCACCTTACACAAGCAAATCTCAGTATACAAAAATTCTAATCCAAATATAGCCACTCTTGGAAAAGGAACAAATTGCAGGGCACCTGCTTTAGATGCCTTTGGTATTGTTTTTTTGATATTGGTGTTAGTTCTCTTGGAATCAATTAGATCATTGAGCATAATCTCACACTTCTGCATGCTACTCTCCCCAAAATGTATCTGACCAAGACGGACAAAGTGAACAAGGCATCAACAATGTCATGTGAGAAACTGAAGCCAACAAATTATGAGACCGTTACTTCCATCAATCCAATTTAAAAATGTAGCATAGAATCATCACCACCAACCTTCAGGAGTTCCAGCGTTCGAATCTCAGAGTCAATATCGTAGTCAGATTTGTTCAGAAGCTTTTCAGCCAGCATAACACGATATTCGTTAACTAATTGATCCTTTGAACCAATTATCCCAACAATCATTCCAAGTACATCAACCTTCCTTCTGTTCCTACTACCCTTTAGAGGATCAGCCTCCACGGGATCTGGTTCCCAGCTGAAAACAAAGATTACCTCTGTAAACAAACAAATAGATACACACAAAGTGAAGAGAAGGAAGAATGAAAGTCGAACCAAGACTTAAGAGTCTCCGTAACTGCGAGTAATGAATTAATCCAAAGTATCCACTTCGGGTTTTACGCATAATGTCATCAAAACCACTTTACCAGATTATTTTGGATTTTTTTGTCCAGAGCTTATTAAAGAAATTTTGTCCATCTATACAAGTATTAAATGGGCAGAAAGGAAACAGGAAAGTAAGGCCAATCGTATAGTGGATGGAAAAATCAATATTGGCATAACAACCCCAAATATACAATCACTGGTCACAGCAATATTACATGAAGCCGTGAATATGAATCTGAATCTACCTCCCAAGCAAATGACAAAGCTCACTTTGTGACTACTCTGTTTTATAAATTCAAAACCACCTTCAAATCCTATTTCTAACAGGCACCTACCATCCTTTTTTTTCAAATATACATGGATAATTAGGGGATGATGGGAGTCCTGATTATTTTGCTGAAGTTCAGTTTGCAGTTCAGAAAGATAACTGATTTCTGAAGCTTGAACACAACACTACAGCATATCTACCACAAATTGGGATTCAGAATCAAGAGATATCACAAACCCAGCTTGGTACAATAACAAGTGACAGGCTCATCCAAGCTTTTGCTATTTTCACAAGCTTAGGTCCATAAAAACTTACGCAGAATTCAAAGCATAATGGTCCTGGCATTGCTTCAACCAGAAAATCCATTGGTCTTACCACATTCTTAACAAAGATTTGCCAGGTTCTATCCTCTTAGTATATATCTTTCCTCTTCCATAAAGCATGCTTCAATGCTTTCCTTCAAGTTATCATTTTTAATTTTTGACATGAAAAAGTTACTTTAGAAAGATGTAACATAAAAACTTACAAAGCAAACTCATTAAGCATACAAGAAAGCTAAATGAATCAACAACTACATAGGAAATAAAACAGTTATTGCTGCATATATGTAGTATCTTAATGGCGTGAATATTATGCAAAAGTTACACATTACCCACTATGCTCAAAAATTAGGCAGGAAGGTAATCAAACTTTAAGATATACGTACCGTTGAGCACTAAGCCACGCTTGCTTGTCATCGACACTAAAATCATCATCAAGATCACCATTCTCTAGATTTTCCTCGTCTCTATTTAATTCTTCTAGGAGACTGTCCCCAGCAGTGCCCGAATTTGCATTTCCACCACTTCCATCCGTCAACATGGTTACAATGCATTTGATGGTGTCTTTTCTTCCCCTTAAATATTCTCGAATAGGCTCACCAACAGCTTCAAGAAATATACCAGCTGGGTCAATTGTCCTAAGTGCTTTAATAGTTGAAACATATTGGTGCAATATATCATTAGTTGATGCACCAGCTGTAAGTAAGCGGTACTTTAGGGCAGAGATGAAGGAATCAACTAACTTTGAATGTTGCCCCGTGTAATCAAGACACTGTTTTAAGTCTTCAATTGCTGGTGAGCTACAACACCAAAAAGATATGAGCATGACTTTAGTTGATGCATTACAAATGTTCGTGACTCAATGTATGCAATATATGGACCTCACTTCACATGGATGCCATGTAAATCATTCAAGAAAGAAATGATCCCTTAAGACGAAGCAGTTGGCACTGAAGTAGTAATTTCCTTTAACAGGAAAAAGGATGAGTAGATGGACCCGAAATCCACCAGAAATCTTAGCAAAAGAGATATCTGCAATCTCACAATACATTAGGGAGGTTCCAAACTCTGGAGGGATGTGTTAAGGAATACCCAATGAGCATGAGTCAACAAATAAGCTAAATACACCACTCACCCTCATAAACTAATCAAGGAGTAATCTAGACATGGAAAAATTTATCACTCTCCAACAAATGCATGCATGTAAAGACAAAAATCGCATCCTACTGCAAAAAAAATAAAAATAATTGTGGTTTTGCTGAGATAGCCTTTAGGGAAAGCCGGCAAGGTATGAAATAAATATATACATTTTCTAGAATAGAATTAACTTAAGAATTCCAACAAACAGTCCCACTAATATTTAGTCAACGTGTAATGATTCTACTTTTAGCTTTTCAAACATAGCCCCTTGGGCAACTGGTTATGTATATTGTTTTCCAAATGGCAAATATATGCCCAATTAACCTTTCAAACATCAGATAACCTATCTATAAATGACTCTGAAGAGTCATAAGGGCAACCCAATGGACTCGTACTAGACTAAATAACATCTTCCAAAGTTAAATGCTACCAAACAATACAAAAATAAATGATTTCTATTCTCCTCACAAGCCTGACTGCTCTCACAAAGACATGTGAGTTCAGTGCAAACCATGCACACGACATGGTTTCCATAAATGCATTGAGGCACATTAGCTTCTTGCCCTACTTTACTTCTTGACCTGGCAAGGTTGTAAGTCAAGTTTTGACTAAGTTATAATCAAGTTACTCGTGATACTCCCTCAATCAGCCCCTAGTCCAATTAGGAAAGACAATTGCACCCATTCCAAAATATAGAAGAAAAGGGGGATATTTGGATGACAGGAGCAAGAAAGTGTTTGAAGAGAGGAAAAGAAGAGGAGATCTCAACTATAGTGAGCTGACGTGCTGTTAAATCATAACAATTCAATTGAGTGACTCTCAGGTTAACCAATTGCTTCAAGATAGGATTTTCTTTGCTTTTTTTATTCCTGTATATCATACAATGGAAAAAGACTTTGACAACAAATAGACTGTCTTCAAAAAACAATGGCCTTGATGTGGGATTTTCTGCACTGAAAAGAAAACTGATGGGACTAAAGATGGTTCTCTGCGCACCAGATACATAGAAAACCAAATCAGATGTTACAAATACTATATGCAGCTAAAAGTTATTTATATGATGGAGCCTGTTGAGAGATTTGTCAACTCCAATAGACCCAAAAGAATCCTTATTCTTTAACTTTGGATTAAGATGGACAATCAAAATGGCTCATTGCACTACATGCGCTTCTGATGCGTTGTGGAGTACAAGGTATTAGTTTTCGGATCAAGAGCCTGAGAAGAGTTTGCTCTCTATTATCTATCATAGAGATTTGTGGTGGGATCAAGTAACTTTCCTAGCATAATTTTAAGCCTCCTTACCCCGCCTACGAAAAAATTTCATGTTGAGATTGCACAAATTGTAGAGTGCTATGGAAGCATATGCCAATTTCTAAAAGGCGGGAAACACTCTATCCAGAAAAACAAGATAAAGACATGTTGGGGGGGGGGGGGGGGGGGGGGATCAAGTGTAGTTAGGAAAATAATTAGAGAAATATGTACCTATCAGGGTAATCCACTATTATATCAAATAGTTTGGCTATCCTTAAATCTTGCAATGTTTCATAAGCAAAATACTCTAATCGCAATTTCCATCTGATGAGACCTTCCGATGGAGTGTCCACCCCAGGATAGAATGAAGATGGATGCGAAGCCAACGGTGACTTGAGACCAAAAGATGGGCTATCAGGGCAGAAAGAATCACCAAGGTAAGTTAGGAGTGCATGCAAGAATTGAAATGGTACAGCCTGAAACCACAAATTTCCATCATCAGTTATGCTATACTCCATGATACAATAAGCCATAAGACATTAATGCATTGAAGACTCGATGAACTGTATTAACCTTCAGTAACAATATTTAAGTCGTTATATAATCTCATTATATAGCCATTGGATTTCTATGGTCATAGAAGCTTCAAGGACCAGGTATACATGTACAAATGATATTCTGTCGAATCAAATTGAGATTATTGATAATCAAAGATATTTACAAAACACTAGTCTTGCACAGGCAATCCCAGCCCAAAATGAAAGGATTGCTTGTAATGAACTGGTGATTTACACCACTTGTCGGAAACGCATCTCAATTACACAAACGTTTAATATACAAGGCAAAGGCGCAAAACACTCTTTTTCAAAGGCTAGCTGCATTGGAAACAGAAGGATGAGCTCTTTGGGGGAAAGTAGCATCTGAGTCAGCAGGATTTAGTACCACAGTTCCAAATTCAATGCAGCAGATATTTTATTCCTGGTTTCATGACTTCTCTTTTCGATATTCTGAACATTACCATGAGGCATCATCTGTTCTCTGGCTCTTTTGATGGTTTTATGGTCTTCTACAAATGTTAATCGAATGGAGCTCCCTAATTACACCCATCAAAATATTGTTTCTAAAGAAAGGCCATGTCGAGAGTTACATGCATTCGTAGATAATAAAAATAGACCTTTGGCTCCTTTTTCCCTTATATAAACCTGGGTGGATGTAAACAGATCTATAAACTAAAATATCATTTTGATGATTTTGTAGAATGAGGAAAAGCTAAGCTAATATTGAACTTCATGATATGTTTAGTTATGTTGTAAAACCTACCATTGTGACACTTGATATTCCGCCAATTGCTTTAAACGGACTAGAACCTATATATGTAGTCTACTGTGACTCGTGAGATACATTCCTCCCTAGTCATTTAAAACAATCTACATGAAACAAAACACCAAAAATTTTAACACCTGCACCTTTCTTTCTATAAGAAAAATAATTTTTCGTACATTACAAGCAGATAAAATGAGAACAGAGTAAGAGGACAGGGACAAGCTGTCCTCTAATTAGAAAATGATATTACAAATTTTACCAATTACTTAGAACCTCCTCCAATCAAATAGCTCTTAAATGCCCCACTGCCGTTGCCCATAAATAAGCTAGATAAGTCATTTAGTCCCACCCCAAATCAGAGGATAAAAAGCTCTAGAAAATATATGAGCATTGCACGCCAATCAAGTAAGATTGCCGTAATAGCATTGTGCCTTAAAATCATCTTTCCCTTGTATGTATAAACCCCTCAAAAAAGAATCTGTAACCAGTCCACCATTGTCAAAGGGCAGAACCATGATTCTTGATGGAAGGAAAACAATCTCCCCCACAAGTAAGTTGCCTAGTCACAAAGCTCACAACGAAGGAAAAGCTGTGGACAACATCCACTAGATCCTCGGCACATCAAGCAAATCAGGTGAGAGAATTTTCACCGGCCTATGCCTTTGATGAATATCATTAGTATTAGTTCTACCCAAAGCCAACTTCCTGAAGCTTTCACCTAAAAGGGATTTAGGCTTCCAAATTATTTACCTAATCTTGTGAAGAACTAAGCAAGCTCAATAAAGCAAGTTATGGCCTTTAAAATGCCCTACACACATTATTTCATCACTACGACCATCTCATAATCAATGGTTTGCCTAAAACTCTTGCACCGCCATGATAGTTTTGCGTTTATAGGTTAATGATATAATCCTTATTAGCTGCGCTAATTCCCTAGGACAATCGGATAAAAAAATTCAGCTTCTCACAGGAAAATTAACAGCAATATAGCAAAAAACCTCAGCCTGCTTACTTACTTTTTCAAGTCCATGAGGCAAAAATCCTGCATCAATGCATGTTGGATACTCAGATTTGACATTACTACACACCAGAAAAATAATTAATTGACATTTGAGTAAAAATTGGAGTTGAAAGTCTTCTTCAATCGGCTTCATTTACACTCTCCTGACTAGCTCGAGTTGCTCCTTACTCCATAGATCAATTCCCTAGCTTACTGTCACTTGCCTCATTTACCCTCCATCTTATACTGTCACTTGCCTCATTTACCCTCCATCTTCTGACATATAACTAACTCTGCAGCATATTTCGACCTTCTCGTATATATGAACAATGGGGGTTTAGGAAGATTCCTTACTGGTGACCTTCCTTTTCTCTACATTCCCTAAATATCTAACTTACAGTCACTTGCCTCATTTATACTCCTTCTGACATATAACTAACTCTGCAGCATATTTCCATCTTATTGCATATGTGAACAATAGTGGGGCGTTAGGATGATTCTTGCAGGTGACCTTAATGTTCTCTACATTCCCCAAATATCTGCTCGTCAATATCTTCACAAAAAGTTGTTTTCTTAAGAATATTTGTATCTTAAAGACAATATGTTCAATCGGCCCTCCTTTGAACAGATTGAAGGGGGAGTATTATAGTTATATATAGTAATTGGACAAGAATGTAAATCTTGTTATTTATACTAGTATATGAAGTGTTAGGGTTCACAATTAAGGAAAGAGGGTCATTCACCAAGTAACTTCTACATATTCTAGATTCGAAGTAAATACTCTATTAGTCTATTCCACAAACTTTTTTAGAAACTACATTATATAAACACTACATTCAAAATTAGAACACTCACAGTATCTAGTGCTCATTTTTAAAATTCAAAATTAGAACACTGACAGTGTCTAGTGCTCATTTTTAAAATTCAAAATTAGAACACTCAAAGCAGAAATATATAACGAAGAAACTACCTGAATCCACAATTTGATGGAGTCCAAGACTGAACTCCTATAATCATCACCAGCCAATTCTTGAACTTTATCCTGCCAGTCAAACACAAAACAAATATTCAGGAACTTCAGACTCCAGAGAATCACAAAATTAGAATTAGCAGAGAAGAACAAGAACCGATGTTATAGAGGGGCGAAATGACTTCATATATTGCAGAGGATCAAAATTTAATCATAGATTTTAGGCTACGGAAGACCTCTGAAAAGGATTATGATATTAAGAATGCAAGAGCTGAAATGCAAAAGACTGATTTACAGAAGTTGGCTACTTATAGAGAAAGGTACAACTAAGGTCCAAGGTCTAAATGTCCGTCCAATATTGAAACAGTCAAACAGGAAGGGCATCAAAGTCAACATTATTCAAGAAATTGAGCATCAACTGTTTTTACTCATGCCATCAGCCATCACAGAAACAGCTTCGTGTCACAGGGTGAGTAGGGAAAATAAAAGTGATCCTTTCTGGTCATTGAACCATGTGCATCAATAGTCTTAGCTCTATTTAACAAGGA
Source organism: Dysphania ambrosioides (assembly GCA_026401315.1). NCBI lineage: Eukaryota > Viridiplantae > Streptophyta > Magnoliopsida > Caryophyllales > Amaranthaceae > Dysphania > Dysphania ambrosioides. The sequence goes on along the minus strand of CM048660.1, from coordinate 2,988,090 downwards.
ATTGTAAACTTTGAACAATACTATGCATCTAAATTGGCTAATCTGATTATATTTGTTCAGTGCAACAAATCATAATCCAATAGGAAGACCTTTTTATAGCTAATCAATATTAATAAATTGAATGCTGCTTTTTTTTAAGCCTATGGCCCTCTTACACACACAGATAACACTATGCAATATTTGCAACACAAAAGAATACATTCATAGTTGATATATTCTTCCAAATCAAAAGAACAATTACACACCAGGGCAAGGAAAGATGAAGAGCTAGTTACAGCTTACAGTATTTATTCTGGATATTGTCTATTGCATAAAGGAAATAAACATCTCAATGTAGGCTGCATATTACAGGACAGAACCTGTACTAGTTTCAAAATATTACAGTACATAATTGATTAATTTTATAGATATAGCATTTCAAATTATAGCATTTAACATCTGTCATCAATTCCAAAATTTGATTAAACTATAACTTATATGTCTGCTACCAAGAGGAAATGACCAAAAGTATTTTACCCGATTGTTCTTATCTTATTTTGACAAAAATCCTACACTAATCAAAAAAAAGAAAGGAATGAATACAAGCATGGTGGACAATTTCTGCTAGCAGTTGCAGTAGCAAATGCTCACCTTCAGTAACAAAAAGATAGCGGAAGCATATGCATCCTCAGTCATTGAAGTGAATCCAAGGCTCCTTAAGTCTTGGACCACCTTTCCTATGTTCTTCACTAATAAACTGTTCTCTGAAAGTTTCTTCCGATCATAGCGTTCATCAATATCCATCTCACCAACCCCAGAAAACGATTTGCGCTTCTCATCCAAATCCATATTCTCTTTATCGTGAAGTTCTTCCTGGCAGCTCTCATCCATTAGAGTACTTAGCTCTTCCAGCCTCCTCTTAAAATATTGGTTTAAGATTGCTGAAAGGTTGCAAACATTAAGACACCAACCAAAAACTCAGCAATATAAAAGTGATGATAAATTACCCAAAAAAAAGTCATAAAAAGTTATTTAAACCTTCCAAGAATGTAAAAAAGTTGGCTCACAAGTCCAACAATAGGCAAGACTAGTTATAAATCACCTACATAGTGCAACAAGAAACTTGGCACAGGATAATATTATGAAGGTGAATTCTCAGTAAACATTGGAACATTAGCAGAACAATATGCACCATATTTACTGTGGTATTATGAATAAAAACTGGGGAAGTAAGAGAGCACTAGCAGATTCTTGTCTCACAATCTTTTTCTGTTTCAAGCAATTTGTCCATAATCTATCATAACCCCAACAGTTAAACCAAGAATAAAGGAGCTTATAAAATTGTAAGAGTGCAGAAAACACTCAACTGATTTAACTAACTCAAAATAAAGATTCATATTTCTCATCAACCGTGACATAATGAATAGTCACACTTTGATGGAAACCACACTGAGATTGCCAAGGGCATTGTACTAGGACCATTAAATAACCAATCCTAGCTGATATTGAATTAATATATGCTGATAATGGTATCAATCGATGACTTTGTTGGTCACAACCCAATTAACAGACAAATACCAATGTGAGTTGAATGACAAGCAAGACGTACCAGGAAATTGACGTGGAAGTGATGCCATGAGTACTGAAGACACCATTAGCTGGTATTTAGAAAGAATATAGACTCTTTCGGCATCTGAACTATATTTCTTGTCCAACTTAGTATTCTTGTGGGATTGCAAACTATGAACAAGCATTAACAGCGTTCTCTCCTGGCATTGTTTCACCAATGATATTTCTTCCAAAGCAGTATACAGTACTTCCTCTAATCCACTCTCTTCATTCTGCCCCCACCCCCAAACAAAATAAGGTTAACAAATTTTACTTTAAGACCTTAGATATGTAACAAACAGAATTAAGATCATAAAATGAAGTAGTTTGAGATTAGGTCTATGAGAGGCCATAGCCCAATTGCTATCCATAACTTTTCCCTTTCTGATTTCAGCACGTAGAATGATAAAAACACTTCAGATGTTCAACAGAGACAGAAATTTTATCTCTGGGGTATGGGCAGTATAACAAAAAATGGAGCTGATGAATTGAAAACAAAATGAAATTATTGTTCAATGAAGCAAAAAAAATTGTAAAACACTAAAAATGGTCCAAAAAATCCATCATATTCTTATTAGACTAAACCAAATCAAAGTAGTGCTGATGGCCTTATGCAATCAGATTTGGGTCTCTTCTATGGCTGAAATATGCAAGCAAGATAGCAAGTAAAGAATTATAAATTTGCATCCAATACTTAAAAGGCATTAAATGGATTCTGTATATTTAGTAGAAATAACGTATACAGGCAGGATCAAAAGCTCCTCATTGTATGAAAGAGCTTAGTACAAAGCCCAATACAATGAAGTTCTAATCTCTTCATTTGGGGCTATTCCTTTTTTTTGGGCTTACAACAAAAGTATTAAAAATCTATGATATACGCACCATCAACATTGAACCATCATTGTAATCAACAAAATGATGCCAGAATCTTGAAGCACCTCTTGTCTCAAAAGTTACCTGAATAAAAAACATTAATTTTATAGAATGATTAATCAATATAAACTCTATTTGAATTTTAAAAAATGAGTCACCCACAATCATGAAATACCTCAAACTGTCCGCTAACAGAAAGAACTAAAATGTCAAAGTTCAAAAATTCCACTTTGTATTAAGCTTTACTTTGGGAACTGAAACTAGAGCTAATGTATTGAAAAAGATACCACTTGTCATGGAAGTACAAAAATATAAATGGTGATGGTTGGGGTGCCCTGATATGCTTCAACATTAGAGTTCTGGTTAAATTAGTCCTTTTCTTTCTTTCAAGTGATGAGATATTATAATGCAAGCTTACTGTGTACAATATAATAATACGAAGAACAAAAGACTAAAATTTTCACTAAGAGTCTCACTTCTCCTAGGTGCATGTAGGCCTATGCATTGGGTTGGATCACGGTTGGGTATGGTAGGATCGGGTCAAAACAAATGCAAAATGGGTCTAGTCACGTCATAATGATCTCACAGACCGACGCTTTAATTGGGTTTCTTAAAGAAAACCCCTTCCCACTCCCTAAAATTGAACTAATCCTTCCACTTTTGAGCTCAAACTTTGCGTCCTCCGTAACACTCTCCTTCAAGAAGGGGTTTAATCCATATCATCATCCTCTAACTCATATTAGAACTCATTTCTCTCTCTTGCTCTAGTAGCGCATCCCTCCACTCCCATTTTGAATCAAACTAAAACAGAACTAAAAACTCTATTTTAAGTAAATTTTGCAACAAATATCAAAATGAGTATAATTAGCAATTAACTAAGCACGACTCAAAAGTTTCAAAATTTGTGCAAAAGGTACAGAAGTATTTGATATTACCAAAATACTTGAGTATATGGTTTCCTAAAATTTAGGGGATTCAGTGAGTTGAAGGGAGTAGGATTGAGAAAGTAGAGGTACAATAGGGAGCCTTGAAGATGCACTAGGGGACTAGGAGAGAGAGTTCATGAGATTTGTGTATTCAATGTGAACGCATCATTTCAAGGAAGTTAGAAGTAGGGAATAGAGAGAGCTCATTAATCTTTTTAAGGCCAAGCCAATAAGTATCCGCTCAGAACCTTTTAAGATCAATTAAAAACTAACCATATAAGGGTCTGATCCATACCTTAGGCCCCTCCCATTTGCACTGGCCTAGGTGCATGCGTATGCCTTTCAAGCTTCACCATTTCAAGCACTAATATTTATCCATATCACCTTAAAATGTCATACAAACATCAAGCAATAGATAACAAGAAATGGCAAACTTCTTTAAAAATAACTAACCACAACTTGCATTTACCGCCATGAGTAATCACAATAAGACCCAAACACCCAATGCACTGCCTTAAATGCACCTACCTTATCCATGAAATTTAAATATACTTAAACTTCGAATCTGAAAGTACCTCTGAATCACATAGAGAAATGCTTAGCAACCCAAAGTACCAACACCTCATATGATATACCGGCGTGTTAACTCATCCCAGTAAAAACAGGACCACAATTGACGAAAACAGATCACATATTACTACAGAATTTGAATGAATTACAGTACAGTAATATCTGCTTCCTAAATTTCATCAAAAGACAAACCATTATAGTAAAGCGCCACAATTGTGCATGTGTAACGTCCTAGCATATGTCATATTGTACTAGCTAACAAATACGCTTACCAGTCTCCTTCACAACTTAATTCAACCCGAAGTTTACGAAGTTCACATATTTCCTCGACGGATTCAAAAATAATGAAAAATGGGGAATCCAAATCATTAAAACTAACAAAGCAGCAGAAAAATTAGCGAGAACAATGGAAGTATATATACCTCAAGGGATTGAAAGAATTGATCTTGGACGAGCGAGCGAAGGCCGTAATCACACAGAGAATGCACATTGGACGCATACCTATCTCCAACTGCAACTTCAGCATTTCCATTCAATAGTGCATCGGTGGTGGAGCAGAAACAATCCCAGCTTTCTAGAATTTCTTCAATTGAATCGGGGGTGAGAGAATCTAGGTTTACTAGATTACATTCGGAGCGTAAAAGCTGGTCCATTTTGGCCAGGAAATTGAGTTGAGTTGGGGTTCGGAAGAGAGAAATTGAAGTGAGGAAGAGGAAGGAAATTAGGATTTAGGGTTTAAGAAGAATGGGGAAAATAATTAGATTGGGAGTGAGGAGGGATTTTTTTTTCAGTGTTCAATTGTTAGATGTGTCTTTTTGAAAGATGGTTCTAATAAATAGTTGCGAATTGGCGCCGATGTGGGCTAGAGTGTCCAAAATAGCTCGTGGTTTCGTATAGGGATGCTTAATGAATCAATCTATTCGGGTTTGGCTTTTGACTCGGTCAAATAGAGCTCGGCATGAGTTCAAACTCGACTCGAAACTAAACCAAATCAAGTTGAACAAGGTCCGGCTCATTTCAAGGCTCGTGAAGAAGCTCGATCAAATTTAATATATAATTACTTTTAAAAATTTTTATTTAAATTGATTATGCATAAGTGGTTATCATAATTTAACTTTGTTATATCAACTAAAAACATGGTGTCATAATTTGAGTCAATTTTTTCAAAAATACAAGAAAACTCATTATCAACCAAGAGTATATCTCTAACTTTCACGGGTTTACAAAGTCATCATAAAGGTTATAATATCTTGTGTTAACAACTAGCCACAATGAGGCATTAAATGTTGTGCAATATTTAAAAAAATGTCCAACACCTTACAAATAGTTTGTTGAAGATACAATGCACGAAACCTAGCAATTTTCTCACTTTATTAGTCAAAACTTCAGCTAGATTCTTCAAAGGATCCTCAAAGAGACTTATTTCACCTCGTACACATAATCTCAATTGCAATCTCAAAGCATTTAGATTAACCTGAAACACTTAAATTTATGTAATATAGCATAAAAATCCATAATTATATAATGTAACATAGGGGTAGTTGGGTACAAAATTAATAAAATCTCTCTACATATATCATCAGGTTTGTCTAGTTCCTTCATGATAAAATGGTCATATACATCCAAGACTTTTACAATTGGAGAATGACCTTCCATGTAAGAAACAACAACATGCCACCAATTATGAGTGTACCCGAGGACCAATTACTAGTCCTTAGCATAGGATGACAAGGTGATGTTATCAAATTTGATTACATCAGATGGGCAAAGTAACAATGTCCATGTACAATGAAAAACACAATGTTATCATAATACATACATAAATGAGGAACAAGAAGTCCATGTAGGAGCCTTCCTTGAAATGTAACGACATTCTTTTTGAAGAACATGGCATAGCCACAATGATAGAATATATGTCAACATATGGTCCAACTCGATCCAAACACCTCACAAAAATGTATTCAAGATGGGACTTGGACCTTTGACTCCTCAAGGATTCGTTTAGAGTTTGAACTATTTTTTAGATTTTTATATAAGTAATATAAAAAGCAGTCATGTAGAGCCAGTGGAGATAATCACAGAACCAGTGGAGAGCATCATGTGAAGGTATGTCGCATGAATAGTTTTTACACCATTCGAAGTTAGCATAAGAGCATATCAATTATTTGCGAGATCCTTTCTTAGTGGATGAAATCAAAGTAGCAGCTTTCAGTATCAACCCATTGAAATCTCCGGGACTGGATGAAGTTCCTCTACTCTTTAATTAAGAATTTAATGCACATCATGGGTAATGACATCACTAGTGCAGTTTACAGCTTTTTCCATGGAGGATTTCTTTTAAGAAAATGGAATAGAACATTCATTTCTCTCATTCCCAAGGGGAACCGACCAGAGTCTGTAAGTCAATATAAACCAATGGGATAACACACTGTTGTCTATAAAATCATTTCAAAATAATCAATTGGATCAAGCATAATAAGAAAGACCCAAAATGCCTTTGTTCCTAGTCGTTTTTTGACAACATAATTGCGTTATTGCTCATAACATAATCAATTGGAACAAGCACAAGAAGAAAGACCCTAATTGTGTTGTTATGATGAAGATTGATTCAAATAAAACATATGATATGATAAGATGGGATTTCATTTACAAGAACCTAGAGGAGATGGGATTTCCAATGATTTGGATGTAATGGTTTATAGAGTGTGTTATTATAGTCTCCTACTCAGTGCTTGTTAATGGGGAACCTTTTTCTTTCTTATTCCCTAAGGTAGGAATACTTCAAGGTATAAAAATAGGAAGGAAAGCACCAAGCTGAACTCATCTTTTCTTTGCAAATGATGCATTGCTCTTCTTCAAGGTGAACCCTCAATCATGCAATGAAGTTTGGTAGATGATAAATGAGTTTTGTGCATTACTTGGAGAATTTATTAACACCCAAAAGTCCTTTGTGATCTTTAGTCCCAATACACCTTCCAAGTATATTAAGCTCCTTAGGAAGCCCCTAAGAGATTAAGAACCTTTATGAGTTGGGCACCTACTTAGGAAGCCCCATGGATATAAATGGGAGATTAACTAGAGGACTTAACTTCTTATATAAAGAGGTGGTGAAAAAGATATCTCTATGGAAATTTCTTTCTCTAAATCAAGTGGGAAAACTATTGTTTATTAATGGAATCTTGGTAGCTTCCCATGTCATCTCATTATTTCATAACCCAAAGTTATGCGTATAACATATTCTCCCCTCCTCAAATTTTGGTGGGGAAGTTCATCAATGAAAAGACTTGTATATTAAAAAAAGCAAGTTTATCTTAGAGCCGCCAAAATGGGAATGAGGGTTGGGTATGAGAAAATTATACCTCCTAAATCCAACACTCCTATTCAAGCAGGCTTGAAGAATATATAAGCACCCTACTCTTCTAGTTTCTAATATACTCACAGATAATATAAGAATTTCATGTTGTAAAAACTCAAGAATCACCCACCTCCTCAATCATGCTATTCCCAGTAAGAAGCATGGGGAAGACGGTCTCTGATATGAGCAAGGTACTAGGTAAGACACTTGAATTTGGGATAATAATCCAAAGATTCATTCATTCAACCGCAAAATCTTCTTCAAGGGGAACAAAAACCAATGTGGGTAAGTGATCTCAAATCACTTGACAGATCCTAGAATGCCTCAATGTTATGGAGACTATTCGACAAAGCGAACACTATGTATTCTCTCCTAGCATGTTAGTAAAAGGGAGGCAAAGGATGCTATAGTATGGTTTCCTTCCAAATCTAGTGAGCACTTGGTGAAAGTGGGATATCATTTGTTTTATAGAGGAGAAAATCTCCTTTTCCTTGGACGATCTTCCCATCACAGCTGATACGAGAAATTTTTATAGGATCTTGTGGAAAATGAAGCTATTAAAGATACCTTTTATTCGGTTGGAAATTGTTATAAGTTGCGCTCCTACAAAGCTGAATTTGAGAATAAGAGGATAATATTTGATCCCATATGTGTCGTTGTCATGATAAGAGTGTGGATCATCTTCTTATAAAGCCGATAACAAAAGTCATATAGGCCTCCTATCCTCTAAGGATTAGAATTAATAGCTTGAAACTGAGTGAAAACGTGGACAAAAAAATTCCTTTAATTTTGCTCCAATTCAAATCAAATAGTATTATGGCTTCATAGAAATGAGGTGGTCTTTCAAGAACAAAACCCGAACCATAAAAGAATTCGGGCTTTGTTAAACACCACCCCCAAATTACTCCAACCGCCCCATATATTTACGCTCTCGCCCTTGCCTTCCCACTCTCTCCCTAACTCTCCCTAACTCTAACCCTCCTCCACCACCGCCAGCCGGACCCCCTCAACCGCCGCCGCCTGCCGCCTCTCCCACCCGCCGCGCCGCCACACAAAGTCGCCGGTAATGAGTCGTCGACCCGGAAAAGATCTTGCATCCACCGTAGAGGGAGAAAGACCACCGCGTTCAAGGGTAAGGTTTTTTTTTCGAAATTTCCGGCCACCGTGCCGTCTTAAAATTCCGGCCAACCCTTGGGGTAGCCGTCCAAAAATTCCGGCCTGCCCTAGGGCGGGCCGGAATTTTTGGACGACTACCCCCGCCGCCGCTGCCGGAATTTTTTTTTAATAGTTTTGTAATGTTAATTTGTTTGTTAATTATTTTTTCAGTATAAATTGTTGTTGTTAATTTTGTTATTTAAGTTTTGTTTAAATGTTATTATTGTTAATTAATAGTTAAGTAGTTTTAAATTATAATTATAAATAATTAATAATTAGGAGTATTGATAATAGAAAATAAAATTGAGTTAGGAATATGTTAAGTTATGTTAGGAATAATAACTTAGGAATATGTTAAGTTAGGAAAATTAAAATTGAGTTAGGAAAATGAGGAAATTAGGAAAATTAGAAAATAATAGAAAATAAAATTTAGTTTTGGAAAATTAGGAAATTAGAAGTTAGGAATAATAACTTAGGAATATGTTAAGTTAAGTTAGGAAAATGTTAAGTTATGTTAAGTTGGAATATGTTAAGTTAGGAAAAATAGGATTTATGAATTTATGAATATTAACTTTAATTAGGATAGTTTAAGTTAGGAGTATTTAGGAATTAGAATTAGAATTTAAGAATTTAGGAATATTGACTTAAGAATTTAGGAATCTAGTTATAAATGTTAAGTTATGAGAATGAGTAAATCTAGGATAAATATGAGATTCGTTCGGTAGTATTTCTAAAAATTATGTTGTTATTTATTGAATAGAGGTTTACGGGACATGTCATTCCTGATTTTATGACTACGGACGATACTGTTGGCCATGTGAGCGTCTCGATGCCTTGAGGGTTTGTCGAATCTCTATAAGCTGTGCATCAATGGCTGTGTTAATTTTCCGCCAAACAGTATCAAACGACCCGTTGGAGTATGACAACCAACTCTTCAGCATAGAATGAGCACTCTCAACCCGACAGTTAGTTGTATTCCCAAAATGAAGTTTCTCATTTGTCCATCGCTTCACGAACTTGTTGGCGTGAACGAGCCATGTACCCTCCAAATACGTTATAACAGCAAGGAATGCAGTTCCCCACGACCCATGAAGAACTCCTATGACATGGTCATAATCTTCTTGAGACTTCGCTTCCATGATACTCCTCCATCTTCCTTGCTTGAATCTCTCCCCGACCTTCTTATCTCTGCAAATTTTACCAACCCTATTCTCCACATCCATGTTGATGTGCCATGTACATAGTAAGTTTGCAGTTCCGGGAAAAACCTCACGAATAGCAGCCATCAGCCCTAATTCCCGATCAATGACAATTGTCGATGGAGACAAGTCATTGCCATACAACATCTTCAACTTATCTAGCACCCATATGTAGCTACATGTAGTCTCATCAGATAGGAATGCATATGCAATCAAGAAATTCTTGTTGCACGGAGTGACACCGCATATCTCAAACAAAGGCATCTTGTACATGTTCGTCTTGTAAGTGGAGTCCATGCCCAAAACCCATGGATACGTACGTAACAAGTTCGCAGAAACAGGATGGGCCATAAACGCATGGGTGACAACATTCGTTTCAGGACCAGAGCGTAAAAACTTCACGTACTTGCTATCAGTAGCAAGATGAAGGAACTGACCGCCAGCCTCCTCCCGTCTCATCCTATCTCTGAAATTGTAGATATGTCGCGCATTGGGATGATCATCGGGAAACTGAGAGTTCACCGCAGCCAAAATAACCTTGGGCTTCGCTTGAGCCACAAACATATCTCGCACCAATTTCTTCGCTTCGGGGCTAAGACCACTCATCTGCTGATTTCCCTCCGAATACTTAATCATTTCGTGATTGTGCTTACCGTTATCCTCGGGACCCAATAGTATCAACCACCCCTCTACAGAACATGAAATCTTAATCAGAAACTTACAACCACAAGCTTGAGATTTAGTCCCCGGTCGTTCAGCATTCTCTAAATCTCTATTCGCTCCTCTGTTTCTCTCTCCCCGATTGCATCTCATGTACAAATTTCCTCTTTTGTACGACGAATGAACCAATTGAAATCTGTGTTTTATAGCAACCGATTTAGCCCATGCAAAAGCCGCATCTTTCGTCGAAAATATTTCCGCAGTCGTAAAATGAGGGTAATAATTTATACCATTGCCGCCAAAATCTTAGGTCAGAACCTATAAAAAAAAATTTAAAAAATTTATTTTTCCCGGTGGGCCAGCCGCCTGAAAAAAACGGCCGGCCCAAGGGCTAGCCGTCTAAGAAAAACGGCTCCCCCTAGGGCTAGCCGTTTTTTTAGACGGCCAGCTTGGCCGTTTTTTTCAGACGGCTGACACTTGGGCTGGCCGTTTTTTTTAGACGGCTAGCCCACCGGCGACGCTACTAATCCATTTTTCCGATATCGAACTAAGTTTTTTACCTCCGACGTTGTCGACAATGGCTCATCTATAGTTTCCGGCGTCCCGAAGAGCAGTTCCCGTCAATTAAAACACGATCTTCCGACCACCGGGGAAGCCAACAAGTGGTTGTCGGAAAATTTATTGGAGTTCGTTTTTGTTAAGTTTTTACGAGATAGTGAAGTGAGAAATAAGAATTAAAGTGTATGATGTTCGATTTTATTAAAAACGAGTCAAAGGGCATAATCGTTAATAATAGGGGCGGTTCGAGTAAGTATGGGGCGGTAAATAGCTCTCCACAAGAATTCTTGTGATCTTAGACGAATGAAATACTCATACTTTTCAGGGAGCCGGACAAGCAAACATTATAGGAATGGATAGAGCATGGAAGATAAAGGATATTCTTGGGAAAGGTCTTATGATCAACGCAGGATTTGGTTGGGTCCTACATCTTCAAGATGATCTTCAATGCAAGGGGAAGAAAAGTTTTAGCATCCTCAGCTCTACAAACGGAATTATTAACTATCTATTATGCAATGAAACAGGCTTGAGAGGTTGGACAAGCATGGACAATAAGAACAACCTGCGAGCACGTAATCCAACTTTTAAAAAACCACGAGTCAAGGAATGCAGGACTCTATCACTTGATATTATCCATTCTACATGTAATTTTCATTTCAATAGTTGTATTAAGGTAAGTAGATCATTAATGTTCAGACTGACCTAGCTATTTCAACTAGAAAAGGTGCCTAATCCTACTTTTCCTGCTATCACTTCACCAATAAATAAATAAATAATAAAAAACAAATGTGTGATATTACTTATATTGCTCTGCAAAATCTTACTCCAGTCAGAACCAATTCCATTTATCTCCTTTGCTTCTCACATTGGCTAGTTTATGCTCCATAATCTTACCCCACTCTAATTTAGTTTGTATAATTAGTACATACGATATAGAGTACTACTTATAGCTAGATAGTTAAAGACAAGATTTTTTTTTAACAATAGAGTATTTTTCCGTTCTTGATGATCCAGTTGCCAATAACAAAGCAAACATCAAAGAAAGAAAACAAATTTAAAGACCAAACTCTAATAGTTACATGAGTAGCAAATTCATGAAAGGATTTCTTCACTCTCGGCTTCGCCCAACATATTAGAGTGCAACTAAATCCAAACAGTTTTGATAAAGTTGCACAGATAACTCTATTTGACTGAAGCAATACAGACTAAAACTTGCTAAAGGAGGAATTAAAGTCAATTCAAAGCCAAATTACATAAAAATAAGGCTGATGGTTTCAAATAAATACTAGAGCTGAGGTAAGAAGATGGTAAGGCACATAAATCTTTAAAATAGCATAAGCAACTGAGAAATTTGTGCAAAGTGAAGCACATACTGGCATCCAAAAATGGGAGTATTATGGAAAAATTCTAACCTTAAATTCTACCCCTCTTCAACTACATCTGAAAGAAATATTCAACCTGATTCATTATTCTTATTCAGTAAAAGTGAGAAAGTTAATCATGCAACAACCAGAGGTATATATAGATGGAGCAGTGCACAAATGTAAACTCCTTGCAAGATGAAGCAGGCCACTCTAGTTTTCTTTTTATTAACTGACTTTGCCAAGAACTAAACACCTCGCCCTCCAAACCTTTCCCGCATATCAATAGCCCTTTCTTCTTTGATCTTCCTAGCTATCTCTAGTATCTGGGGATTAAAGAACCGGTCGCGGACATGAGGTCGCTCCTCTGCCTGTATCTCCTTAATAGCACTCGGATATGGGTTAGGAGGTGGTTTCTTCCCTTGAATATGTGCTAGTTGCCTTAAACGCTTGTACGCCTGCTTTTTGGCTTTTTTCTCTCCTCGATATTCCATCTGGATGCAAATAAAAACGTTAAAATTGCAAAGAAGTACTCCATTTGTCCCTAAATATTTGGCCCCATTTACTTTAAAGCCAAAACATTTTAACTTTGACTGCAAATTTGTTAAAATTATAGTCCGTATAGACATGTGATAAGAAAATTGCTTTACATTTATCTCAAGATATATATTCATCGACAATAGTTCCAAATTCTAAGATTATTTAAGCAGAACTTAATGGTCAAAAGTTAATATAGTAAGCGGCAAAAGTCAAATGTGGCCCAATTTTAAGGGACAGTGCCACTGAGGGAGTATACGCCATGAAAGATTAAATCAAACTAATTAGGAGATAAGAATATTAGGTATAGATGTTCATACATCAGCAATGGCTAGAGCTTCCTCCTCTCGTACTCCCTGCTGCTTCAAATCCAACACTCGTCCAGCAAAAATACGAGCTGGAACAGGATTGAAGCTGGTAAGCCTGCTCAAATAGGAAAAAAAATCATGAACCAACCCAACGAATTTCAGTTCTCAAAGTTTTCAAGTATCAAGATAAAACTACTAATGTGGTCTCATCATAGAAGAAGCAATAAATACTAAATATGCTTCTAGGCTTTTAAATACTGCTTGGCAGGAAACTGGCAAAATCAACGACTCACATTCCATCTTAGCGTATCAAGGACAATACCTATATAATGACTTAAAACTAGATGCAACAACAGGAAATAATGTTGCAGCCCAGCCAAGAGTGATTATCATTTCACAATCACATATCTTCTTAAGCGTTATTCAAGTACTGGTTTCAATGCAGTTCGATTTCAACAATAATTTCAGTCAAATCTAAACTCTAGAAAATTAAACTATTTGGCACGGAAGGATTGATGTCTATAATCCTACAATATGTTCTATTACTCAATATGGAAAATCAGACTATATATGATTTCTGGAGAAAACCAAAAGTGCAAAAATAAGTTCACAATAGCTCAAAACAAAGAAAGCTTTGCTTAAAAAGTGAACATTATTGTAACAATAGATCATAGTCTGTATTTGCGATCAAGATTTATCCACCATAATTCAGAAATTCAACTTCTAGAAAACTTTTACTGTCAAACATCTCTTCATAATTGAACTTCAAGTGTGGAGCATTATAAGAACATACAACTATACAATTTGGTGTGAAATACAATAATGTATTCCATGAGCCATTACATAGTGAAATAAAATGACAATATAAGGAACAAAGACATACTTGATAGGATCTTCATATTTTGATTCTGGATGCTTCTGGTAGAATTTATTTACATAAACATCCTCAGGGAGGCTGATTGGCTTGACTTTTCCATCAGATCGAGGGAACACAACCGGAGGGGCCCTAGACATCACAGTTGAGCAGTAATTGAATTTCTAACGGTACAAGATAATCAATCAAAACACAGGGATTCCAGCAATTGAAATGAACATGACATAGAGATTAAATTCAAGTGCTATACATATTGGGAGACCAGCACATCATCCACCAGCGACTGAATCGTCAAACTTCAAAAAATAAAGGAAAGAAAACTCCCTAGAACTTTGATATACACACCACCAGGAATTCTGAGACAATATACCAAAAGAACAACATTTTCTCAACACACATTTTGGACCATTGCTCCAGATTTTGGGATCATAGACCAACCAACCACCTTGTCTCTTTGAAGATCTTCATAGTTCCTTGGATACAAAAGACTCCATCCTACTTCAAACTTAAAAATCCACCTAGGTGCTTCGATAAATCCAGAAAATCATTTGATTTGCTAAAAGGTTAGTTGGATTTTTGTCAAATCAATGGGGACAAATAAAGTGAACAAATTCGGGATACAAAAGAAAGCCACCAAAATATTACAATCAATCAATTCAGGAGAGAGACATAATTTTAAGGTGTTTAAAAAAAGATAGTATTTCACATATACTCATTCATGGTAAGGTAGAAATAAAATTTCATGATGCAAAAGTTGTATAATTTGGTTCTTCATAGAGACATTATCAATAGAGACGTTATCTTTGAAGAAAACATCTTACTATTTCATATATCTATTTTGTCACCGTCTTCTTGAACCAAGCATTAGGCAGAACAAGTCAAATACGCATAGTCTAGGAAGGCTTTCCCTCCATTTCTAACTCAACAACCGAAATCTCCATGCACAATTTCATATCCATAACGACTTTCCACACATAACCATTGAAGTAAACATCTAACTAGCTATGTTCTCCCAACAAAAAAATCCTATCATTTACTAGCTATGTTCTCCCAACAAAAAAATCCTATCATCCAACAAAAAAATTATTTGCTTGGGAATACCTTATACCACTTTATCTAGGTTCTCCCAAAACTATCATTTAACCACTTTCTTAACACCCACTCGGGTTGCATTTGTACTAGCTATGTTCACAATCTCTATTCCACAATGATCTTCACCTTCAAAATCCTATCACCCTTTTTATATACCTCAACAACATTGTTTGCTATTTGATCATCTACGATGACCTTAACTTTATTTCTATAGTTTACTTGTCCTAAGTACCACAACTTATAACCCTAAGGTCCCTTAAAGACACCAAATGTTAACAATCTTCACTTTATTGCCTCTACTTGATGAACTAACTATTTTTAAGTGACCCTAAATTCTAAGATGCAAATAGAAGCTTAGTTTCCACACTCCTACTATTAGAGCCTAAATGCTATTACTTATTTCTCACTATATTCAGGCAATGTGGTCCGTCGCTGCGGCGTAACAACTTAGTAACCCTTGCATACTTCTTACTACACCCAAGTCTAAGAAGGCTCCCACGGAAATATCATTTTGGTTCATACTCAAAGACGAGACAAAGTTTTAATTCATTTGTCATGGGCCTACCATAACCCTCCTCCTTTATCCAGATTTGGGACCGACAATAAGTAAGAAACCCATTGGAGAGTTTGCTACAAGAACTCTAAGAAAATCAGAAAGATAAAAAAACAAAATCCTAAAAAATTTGTAGATTTTATCCTTTCTACTTTACCTACTCAAGATGATTCTTCCATTCCTATTGTAGTCACTATTTTTTTACTACAATCTTTATCTAACATGGACAAATTAATTTTGATTTCTTATCTAAAGAATGATACTCGACTAGGGACAAAAACCACTTTACCACCAAGTAACAAGACAAAGTTTATGCCTAACACCGTTGAAAGGTGAAAGGTAAAGACTAAAAAAAAAAAATCAAAGATAAGGATATTAAACACAAGTTTTACACCTATGGGAGTTCACATTTTTAGAATTCTAGTGACTTATAATTGGTGCTAATGATTGACATCTAATAGTAGTACTTTCATTTTATAATAATGGTTACACTTGTTTTTTTTTACAGTTTCCAACATAAATCTTTGACCATAAAATATCCTAGATTGTTTAATATAAAAAAAATACAAAGTTGATATTTTTAAATTACTCATTGAGACAAATCAAACAAGATCCCAAGTGATAAAATTTTGATGATCTAATTCATTATTATGAAATAGAGAGTACTATTTTACATGACTGCGCTGATGAAGAATTGTATAGGAGTCCAAGATATGACAAGGTTGTTCATAGAATGTTAAAAAGACCGAATAGGTCATAGTATGTTTTAAACTATAAAACTAGCTTCCAAAGGAATGGAACATTGAAATAAGCAAGTTCCTTATTATGTCTTTGTTGAATCAGCAAGAATATTCAATGTTTTCCAATCCAAAAAGGAAAAGACTTCCATGTTCATCAAGAAGAATGATGTTATGTAGATTATTTGTTGCTCATTGTTATAACTTTAAATTTAGGACTCAAAAATTGAAGATCTTAGAAAGCTCAAGTACTTCCTTGCAATGGAAGTCACCAGAACTAGTTGGTCTAGTTCTAGTATTCTCATGAATCAAAGAATCTTAGACATGTCAAAAGATATGCATGTAAGAGGTACAAATCTATTTCTCTTCCATTTCAAAAGGCTCTTAGGGGTTCAAAGATAAAAGACACTGATAAACACTGACAAGTTGCAAGATCCTCAAGGGTACAAAAGGCTTTGGTATATGATGTATTTAAAAAGACAAGGCAAGATAATTTTTTTACCGGTTCAACAATTAAGTCATTTTTTAGTGATCCAAAGGTACCTCACTTGTCTTCAGCTCTTTACGTCTTTGCTCGCCTTAAAGGCACTTTTAATCCATGATTATCTTTTTTATCCCAATTTTTACATGATGGCCTACATTATGCTGTTTTATCAATGATAGACTAATTGGCAATAACAATTAACAATGGCGTGCATTTATATACGAACAAAGAACCAATAGGGAAAGCTCAAAAATTAACATGAAGTCACCCTTTGGATGTCAAAAAAATTCTTATATATTTATTCAAGAGCAAATGTTAATGTAAAGCCTTCAAATCTCGAATCAAGCATTTTAGGATCTCTGAATTTCTTTACTTCTTTTCTAAAAAAAATTTTAAAAAATAAACTACCCACTGACAAACCACCTTCTATTCATATCATTTCACCATGTTTATAGAACAAAATTAAAAAAAAAATTATAAGAAAATTTAATAATCAATAACCACCCTCTTTTCTCATCAATGATTCGACACACAAAATTTAAAAGCAATATAAAAAAATTATAAAAAAATAAAATAACTACCATTCACAATCTTTGTTTTCACAAGCTTCTTTGTAAGATGGATAAAAGGGTCATTTTATGATTTACGTTGATATTCATATCTAATTTTTTAAACCCAATTTCGTAAATTTCATCGTTTTCTTCTACCTGACTTAGTTCTGGTATCATTATGGACCAAATAAATCATATTTAGGACATATTGAAAGACACATACATGAAAGGTTGAAAATTTGTTGCTCCTCTAGTTTCAAAGACTTTGGATTCACAAAAGAAGATGGTGATAGATTACAGGACCCTCTAGCCACAGAAAGTTTATTGGTATGTTGTACTTGAATAAGACAAGGCAAGATATTTCTTATGTGGTTCAATGATAAAGTTCATTTCTCAGTGATCCAAGGACTCCTCATGACCTCATTTGTATGCTTCTCTTTACGTCCTTGCATACCTTCAGGGAACTTTGAAGTCGGGATTTTTTTTAACTTTTGATTTTTTACTCAAAAATCCCTACGTTCTAGTGTTTAATCAATCAAAGACCACAGGGCAACGATGATATTTTGAATTTGAACACTAATAAAGAACCATGAGGAAAAGCTTATAGCCAATTCAATAAAACTTTGAGGTCACCTTTCACATATCAAATCCAATTTCGGACTCATTTATCAGGTACATAACCTAGTTCGGGTGTTCTTAAAATAGAGGACAAGACTCCAATAAAACATAATCGAATCATCTGGAAGCACCCTTAAGTCCCAAAAAAGGCATCTTTAACTGGGCACGGGCACCTCAATTGTTTTTCAAAATAACCTACAGACACTTCAAATTATACTAAATATGCCCCCAAAATGAAACGAGTCCTGCTCTTAAGAGTCTAGGATGAGAACTTTAGTCTAATTAGAGTCAAATTTCTAGTTCACCAATGTTTACTCTACCAAAGATTCATACACTCTTCTAGATAGGAAGAACTCATTACCAACATTCTTAAATAAACTTCACAAGTCCAAAACCCTCACAAAGTTATCTCATCAGACACTTTCAATTTCAAGACCTTGACAATTAATTTCTAAAGTTCCCTAAACTAAAGCACAGCTAAAACAACAAGACTTAACGATCCAACACCAAACCCGAAAAACAAAGAGTAACAAAGAATACCCATCAATCCAAAAAACCTAAAATACACAAACTACCACTTAGAAAATTTATCAAACAATAACAACCCATAAAAACCATCCAAATTCTAAACAAATAATATATCTAAGCACACAAAAGGGGTTCAATCAAATAAGCCCATTTCAGAACTTCACAAATTGGAACAAAATACTGAACAATTGAGACAGAATTAACAATTAAGAAATGGGTGTTCAAGAAACGCATCAAAGTTAAAAGTTCACACTAGTTTTGAAAGAACAAAGAAAGGGGGAGAAGAGACGAACTTTTGCATGGGTTTAAGCCAAAGGGGTTCAGTTTTAGCCAGACCTTTGACTAGCTTTCTGGTTTTGGTGAGAAGGTCACCTTTCATATACGACATCTTTGATTCTCCCTCCTGCACAATGGCGGACCCGAGATTTTTTGTCTCGTGAGTCACAATCGATAATCAAATATGTAATATTTTTTTTACCAAACAACCAAATAATAATACTAAAAAATACATCCAAATGTTCAAAAAGTATAAAATATAACCAAATGTTCAATCACGTAGTCAAACTTAAAAAAATCTAAATCTGGAGATTTTACAATCAAGCATATATAATTGGATAACAAGTAAGCAACTATGATTTTACAATCAAGCATATATATATTTCCCACAACTCTAGAACAAAAAAATCAAATTACCTAGCTAGTAGTAGTGCAATGACATAAACCTAAAACACAAACTCTATAGAGATTAAGTAGACTAGCTTAGTAGCTTAGCTAGCTACATACCCATTCTTAGTCTGTAAGCAACCTAAGATACATGTTTATAAGATCAAAATTAAAAAATGTTACATCTCATACTAACAAACAATCATCAATCCAATTAAGCACAAATCCAAGAGCATAACCCAAATCAAACTATGGAAATGCATTCATACTCAATCAACTAGATCACAAATCACAATAGTTTGTGACCATCAAATGAGCAAAAAATATATAGTTGCATCAAACTAACCTACAAATTAACATAAAAATGAAGAGGAAATTAGTTGATACCATTCAAAACAAAAGCCCAATGGTTTCTAAACAAAAACCCAGATGATCTCAAAATCCGACGACACTCATCCAAAATCCTTTCACTCTCCTGAACCCCACCAACCAAATCACCCGTAATCATAACCTGAACTTCGGTATCTTTTCCACTCAAAAATGGGGACCTTCTCCTTAACAAAACCCATCAATTAAAACAACACCAGCCTCGCCGATTCGGGTTCCCCGGAAAATTGAAGGGTACTGGTGTCAACCGAAAAAGAGTCGAAGCTCTCACCGAGTTGGGTTTTGTGGAGTGGTATCTATCATTCTTACTCGTATTTATTTCTAGCTTAATTGCTAACTCATTCATAAATCATAACTATGAACAACACACCCAAAAGAAGATCAGTCGTGAAGAAGGAAAGGAGGAACCAAATGAAAAACCTCTTTTCCCAACTCAACTTCAATGAAAGTATGAAATCCAATAAACTAATTAGGAAATAATTATTATATAAATAATTGAAATAAAACCTAGAAATAACTCAATTACTCAAATACTCAAATAAGAAATTACCTTGTGACTTTGTGAGTGGGTGAGTGACTGACTCGTTTGAGTGAGGTCGGCTGGTCGCCGGTCGGTGCCCCGGGGAGGGAAGAGTCGGTCTGGGTGAGTGGGTTCCCGGTGTGGCGGTGTCGTGACTCGCGGTGACTTGCTGAGGACCGCAGGCCGGTGAGTGCGGTGACTCGAGGGTGATGACTGACGACAGCCCACTGGCCATTGGGTCTGTTGACTGCCGATCAGGGAACAGGGGATTGGGGAAGTCGGGAGGGAAGAGCAGAGGGTAGGGCTGAATGCGTGATGCGAGATTCACTAAAGTGAAAAATTGAAATTTGTAAACTTCGGGTGTTCGAGGGGAATGAGCCCAAATGGGTTCTTCTTGCTTTTGGGTTACCGATTGGATCGCGGTCGCTTAAGTTTAGGTTTGGGTTTGCTTTTGAATTTAGGGTTGTGAAACTTGATAATCATAATTTCGTTAAAATAGTTCCTTATTTTTTTACCTATTTGACTTTTTACGGTTTTTAAATACGGCTTAAACATTTTTATCTCGAAATCTACAAAAAAAATTTATGAAAACATGATATTAAAAAAATTTATATTGAAATGCATCCAGCAACATTCCACTTGAATATATTATTATTTATAACATAATAAAAATTTATGATCAAATTTTTTTAATTTTGACTCTATAAATGAAAATAGGGCTAAAATAAAGTGGTAGAGATAGTACGTACTATTTATGCAATACATCTTAAAATTTATTTTGTATTAAAATAAATGTTGAAACATAAACCAATTACATTATTGTTTCCAAAGATTACATGTATAGCAATGATAATGCCAACTTGCTAATTATTATGTATTTTTGCATCACTTGAATATACTTATTATGGGATCCATAGACCAAATATTTTAGTCAAAGTTTATAAATCAACTTTTGCATCTAAGATAGTTCTAATGGATGCATGATGATCATGTGAAAAGTGTGTGCTAAGGGGATAAAAGCTCTTTAAGAATATGTTGTACGGCATATGATAATAGACAATACATCAATAAAGTCTTTCATGAGTAAGTTCTTGTCGTAATTTAATCCCAAAGAGTTGTTCATTCTCTGATGTTAGACCATAATGCCCTACCCCCTAAAGGCCATAGATACAAATTTACAATACTCGCAACATAGACTCACTATTTTGTCCTAATTATAACTTCTCGTTATTTTAGTTATTTGTCATTTGAGGTTGTACTTAATACAAGTACACAAGTCATATTATCAGTAATGACATTCAAAATAATGTAATTAACCACCCTTGCCTAGTCATTTTAGGCCTTAAACTCCTCAACATCGAGTGTCTGAGTAAATATATACATGTACATTAAATAATGTGGAAGTTAACTACTTTAATTGATCAAAGTCTTGAGGGTGGTATTTAAGACATGAGATTAAATCTCTTGATAACATTATACTAATTTCCAACAATGAGTTGTAGTATTACAAAAGTCATTCCTCACAAAGCAAAACAGTGCAACCCTGATATTAAGTTTGTAATACTTACTTACATGATTAGCTCTTCACGATCAGAAATAAGGGTGTGCATAAACGGTTAACCGTACGGTTAAGCCTTAATGGTACGGTTAACCATTATAACGGTTATTGAAAAAGGCTAACCATAACCGTACCACCGTTAATTAAGTAACGGTAATCGATAAACGGTAAACTGTTAACCGTTTC